>OY728119.1:1601233812-1604228716 GCA_963277665.1 Viscum album | reverse complement strand
GTGGCCCGTTTTGCCTCCCGTCTGCGCCATTGCTCCTCCCGGGGGCCGATCTTCACTGCGGGATCAACGGATCGACCTTGCCGCACGGTTCGTCGTCGTCCGCCAAATCCGCACAACAAAAAGATTGGCGGAGGGTTGCCGGGTCTTGTTCGTTAGATCCGCACCCTCCGCGTTAGTCATAAAATCAACGGGAGGAAAAGAAAATAACCAATCAACAATTTTAAATAAATTAAAATTGTTCCGTGATCGGGTTCATTATTTTAAAAGAATAAACACGGGAATTAAAAATATTCCAACAACCACTACCTCGAAGTCGCCGTCGGACGTGAGGTCGTCGCGGAATCGCTCGTCGCGGAAGGAGGGGATCGTCGCGTCGTCGCGGAAGAGACGTTCGTCGCACCGCGGGAAAAACGTCGCGCCGACGATCTCCGGATCTAGAACAAACGGATTTAATTAATTAAATCCGTTGTCATTGAAATTAAAAAAAAAGGGAGAATTAAACGATCCGATTCTCACCTTAGTTGCCGAACGAGGATCGGCCGCGGAAGAAGAGGCGTCGCCGAAGAACGTCGCGGGTAGAGCTCGTCGACGTCGCAGATCACGGTGTGCGTCGTCGAATTCCGGTCGCCGGCGTTCTTCGCGTTCTTCGCGTTCTTCGCGTTCTTCGCGGGGAGGGTGGAGGTTTAGAGGATCTCGCACAACAGGAGGATCCTCCAAAATAGACAAGTTTGTCTATTTTATTATTTTGCCAACGAACGCAAACGCATAAGTAACGACCCATTAAATTCGTTGAATTAATTCAACGAATGAAACATCCCATTTAATTCACGAAATAAACCGCCCAATTAAATGGTCTGTTAAGAAATTAAAGAAAACGCGTCGGTTGACTTTTCAGTTACTTTGACGGGTTTTCGCGGGTGCGTTACTTAGCGAAAGAAACGGCGGGGCTCGTGCGGGCCCCACCTCAAAAATATCCTAACAAGGGGGTAAGATATTTCCGGATAGCACCTTATCTGCTTTAACTCAGTTCAAGTGGCTTCCAAGTGACTTCCAAGCAGCTTAAGTGAAATAAAATAAAGTTGTCGCACAAATTTTATTTTATTTCTGACTTAAAGCCCCAAAATTTAAAAACCACGTCTGAGAAAACGCAACTCCGGAAGAGGCGTTTCTAAGCAAATACCGGCGCTGCGATTTCATCGGTGCCCTCAGAATTCGATTCCGGGCACCGGTTCAAAAGATAGAAAAACCCGCTCGTCCGTTCACTGAACGTACCCGAGCCAAACTTCGGAAATTGATTCCGGGCACACCGGGCCTCGGAATTAGGTGCCGTCTGAAGCTGCGCTCTTGTAAAATTCCAAAGAAAATTAAGAAAAAAAAATTTCCTTGAAATTTGCGGGTCTTTACATTACTCCCACCTCAGGGCTTTACGTCCCCGTAAAGATACATCAAAAACTAGGGGAACAAATGGGGGTACTGAGCACGCATCTGAGCCTCCCGCTCCCAAGTGATCTCCTGGAGGTTCCCGTGCTGCCATCTGACGCGCACAAGAGGAATCGAACGCCCACGTAGGACCCGCTCCTGTCGATCCTCGATCTCCACTGGGACCTCCGCAAAAGTCGCCCCATCGTCCACGTCCAGCTCCCCAAAGTCGATGATGTGCGTCGGGTCGTGCACGTATCTCCTCAGCTGAGACACGTGAAAGACGTCTTGCACCCGGTGCAACTGAGGTGGTAGAGCCAGGCGATAAGCCACCTCTCCTATCCTGCTGAGGACCTGGAAAGGCCCGATGAAGCGTGGAGACAACTTGCCGCCTCGGCCAAATCTCCGTAAACCACATCGAGGTGAGACACGCAAAAATACGTGGTCGCCATCCTCGAACTCCAGTGGCCTCCGCCTCCTGTCAGCATATGACTTCTGCCGGCTCTGAGCTGTCCTCATCCTCTCCTGGATGATCTGGACCTTCTCTGTCGTGGCTCGGACCATCTCTGGTCCCACGAGTGCTGACTCCCCAGGGTCTGTCCAGCACAACGGTGATCTGTAGGGTCTGCCGTACAACGCCTCGTATGGTGCCATCCCGATGGTGGAGTGGTAGCTGTTGTTGTACGCGAACTCCACCAAGGGTAGGTGGTCCTCCCAGCTGCGACCAAAGTCGAGAACACATGCACGGAGCATGTCCTCGAGTGTCTGTATGGTCCTCTCAGTCTGACCATCCGTCTGAGGGTGGAAGGCTGGGCTCAGATGGAGCCGCGTCCCGAACGCCTCCTGCAACCCCTTCCAAAGCCGGGAAGTGAAACGAGCATCTCGATCGGAGACGATAGACGATGGAACACCGTGAAGCCGTACGATCTCCTGGACGTAAAGACGTCCCAAGCTCTCCACTGAGCCCTGCTCTCTGATGGGTAAGAAGTGTGCCGACTTGGTGAGTCGGTCGACAATCACCCAAATGGAGTCGTGACCTCTGGAAGTGCGTGGAAGTACAGTCACGAAGTCCATAGATATGCCGTCCCACTTCCACTCCGGGACCTCCAAGGGTTGTACCAAGCCTGCTGGTACCTGATGCTCTGCCTTCTCCTGCTGGCAGGTGAGGCATCGTGAAACGAACTCTGCCACAACTTTCTTCATGCCCGGCCACCAGTGCTGTCGTCTAAGATCCTGGTACATCTTCGCCACTCCAGGATGCACCGCCAAGGGAGAAGTGTGAAAATCTCTCAGCACCTCCTCTCGTAAAGCGACGGGTACGAAGGTACGTCCTCTGAAAAGGATGTCGTGCTCTGCTCCAAGGGAGAAACCATCAGGCGCCTGACCTGAGGATATCAGTGCACGCCGGGTCTCACAGTCAGCGTCCCCATGCTGAGCCTCTCTGACCCGCTGTAGAAGTGGAGGGGAGACTGTGAGAGACTGAAGAAAGGCTGCTCCGTCTCTATCCACGAAGGATATCTGTAAGGAGGCTAGCTGCTCCGTCGCCTCCTCAAGTAGCTGAATGCCCGTCCTCCTGCTGAGGGCATCAGCTACCACGTTCCCCTTCCCAGATGTATAGACTATCTCAAAGTCATAGTCCTGGAGGAACTCCAGCCATCTCCGCTGTCTCAGGTTCAGGTCCTTCTGAGAGAAGATATACCTGAGACTCTGGTGGTCAGAAAAGACTGTGAAGCGCTCGCCCATCAGATAGTGCCGCCAAGTCTTCAGAGCGAAGACCACTGCTGCTAACTCCAGGTCATGAGTGGCGTAGTTCTGCTCATGCGGCCTCAACTGACGTGATCCGTAGGCGATCATGGCCCGCTCCTGCATCAGGACGCACCCGATTCCAGTCCCTGATGCATCGCAGTAAACTACGTATCCAACTCCCTCCTCAGGCAACCTCAAGATAGGTGCGCTGGTCAACCTCTGCCTCAGCTCCTGGAAGCTCTGCTGACATCTGTCTGACCACACGAAGGGTTTCCCCTTCTTCGTCAAAGCTGAGAGTGGTGACGGAACTCTGGAGAAGTCCGGCACAAATCTCCGATAGTATCCGGCTAGGCCCAAGAAGCTCCGCACCTCTATCACGCACTTGGGTGGCTCCCAAGCTAGCACTGCCTCGATCTTCGCGGGGTCCACTGCAACTCCCGCCTCAGAAATGACGTGCCCCAAGAAATGGACCTCACGTAACCAGAACTGGCACTTTGAGAGCTTGCCATAAAGCTGGTGCTCTCGGAGTGTGTCTAGCACAACTCGCAGGTGGTAGGCATGCTCCTCCTCAGTCGTCGAGTATACCAAAATGTCGTCAATGAAGACCACGACAAATCGGTCGAGGTATGGCTGGAAGATCCTGTTCATGAGGCTCATGAACACTACTGGAGGATTGGTTACGCCGAACGGCATAACCAAGAACTCATAATGGCCATACCGACACCTGAAGGCCGTCTTCTGCACATCCTCGTCTCGAACTCTGAGCTGATGATAGCCTGACCGGAGGTCTATCTTCGAGAACCACCGCGCTCCCTTGAGCTGATCGAAGAGGTCATCAATCCGTGGCAGCGGATACTTGTTCCTTACCGTCACCTGGTTCAGGAGACGATAGTCGACACACAGTCGCAAGCTCCCGTCCGCCTTCTTGGCGAACAAAATCGGGGAAGCCCAGGGTGAAACACTGGGTCGGATAAACCCCTTGCTCTGCAAGTCCTCCAACTGTACCCGCAGCTCTCGAAGCTCGGCGGGGGCCATCCGGTATGCTGGAGTAGATATCGGGGCTGTCCCGGGGTACAAGTCGATGTAAAAGTCTACCTCTCTACGAGGAGGTAGCCCTGGAACGTCGTCGGGAAAGACGTCCACGTACTGGTCCACCACTGCAGGAAAAGCTGGACTCCGCACGTCCAATTCTCCTAGGATGAGGCTAGCCAACTGATGAGAGATGGGCTGCACTCTCCTCCGCGGAAGTCCATCCTGTGCTGCAAAGGTTCCCTTCTCGCCGGTGAAGGTAAACCTGCTCTCGTCGGTGCGAACACATCGCACCTTGCGCCTAAAACAGTCGATCTGGGCATGAACCGTGGATAGCCAATCCATGCCCAAGATGACGTCGTAAGGCCTCGACGCCGCTACAAGGAGATCCCAGCCGAAGCTCTCGCCTCCTAGAGTAAGCTCACACTGCCGACACCAGTGCGTAATCGTCGAGTCTGCTCCCGTAGGAGTCTCTAGCCGTAAGGATCGAGCCAACGGCTCAGTCGGAATCTCCGAGCTCCGAACAAGGGCAGAGGCTATGAAATAGTGACTTACTCCTGTGTCTATAAGTACTGCAGCAAGGGTGGAATAGACACAGATCGTACCTCGAATCATCTTTGGCATGTCGGGGTCGTAGGCCTCCACTGCATGGAGCTGGGCCTGTCCCTGCCCGCCAGCTCCCTGTGGTCGAGGTGGCCCTCCTGGTGGTGGTGGGGGTAGAGCCTGGAAGCGTCGCCCACCACCTGCTGCTCGGCCAGCTCCTCTGCCTCGTCCGCCTCCTCCCTGCGGACCGCCACGGTCGACCCTCTGCCTCTGCCTGGGTGGCCCCTCCACCGTCTGCTGCTCCTCTGGTCGGCGAGTCGGGCAGTCACGAGCCATGTGACCCTGCCCGCCGCAGGAGTAGCACAGCCTGCCTCTCGGAAGGCTGGCACTCCGCTGTGTGCCCCGCACTGCTGAGCCGGTGTCCTGAGGCCGTCTGCGTGGGGGTCTGGTCTACCTGGACCCGAGAGTCATCCGTCGGCTACCTGCTGCCGAAGACTCAGCTACCTGCCGCCCTGCGCTAGGTCTCGCCGCTGAAGAAGGCTCTGCCAGGAAGCTCTCGATCAGGAGGGCTCGCTCCAGCACTCCCGCCTGGGTCGGAATGCTGAGGGAGATCAGCGACGCCCGAATCTCCTGTCGCAAGCCCTGCTCGAAGGTCCGGGCCCGGAAGAAGGGGTCCCGTACCATGTCGGTCGAGTAGCGAGATAGGTCAGTGAACCTCGCCGCGTACTGAGCGACCGTCATGCTGCCCTGGCGCAGCTGGAGAAGCTCCTGGATGCGCACCGCTCGGAGGGTGGCCGGGACGAACTCAGAGCGGAAGAGGCTCTCGAAGTCCGTCCAGAGCAAGGATGCCTCATCGTGAACCTGGAGCATCAAGCTCCACCATCGTCCTGCCGCCGCCTGCAGGAGGCTCGCCGTGAGAATCACCATGAGATCCGCTGGTGTCCTCACTAGCCTAAAGATCCGTACCACCGCCTCTAGCCAGTCCTCAGCGGGCCTGGGGGTCCGCCTCACCGCGAAACCTGGGCGGTCGCTGGCTCTGAAACTCATGCAGTGCCCTGAGGCGACGTGCATCGTCAGCGTCTGGTACTGGTAGCATCGGTTGGCTCGGCGGGTAAAGCTACCGCCGGTGCCACTGCTGGCAAAGGGCCCTGCACCGAGGCCTCGTCGCTCGGTGGGCTGCCGTCGCGCCCTACACTCGGAACCCTAGCTGGCTGTCGTCGCGGGGCCATCCTGAAAAGGAGAACAAGAGCACCATAGTCAGAACAGTATACCTGGTGAGCTGGCACAAGTAATCACAAGGAAAACTTGAAACTTTCATGAAGCAGATCAGTATACCCGGTGAGCTGACACAAGTAATCACAAAGAAAACTTGAAACACACACTCAATCAATGTTTTCATGCATTAAGTCGGAAATCAGGAGTCAGGGTCCTGGTGTACGGATACGTCGGCCGCCGCACCAACACTGGGCTCCCTGAACTGATAACCACACTCAATACACTAAACACTATTGCTTCATATAGAAAGAAAAGACGATCAGAGTCTGCGGTAGAACCGACCACCTATGATACCAATTTGTCACGACCCAACCTCGGGGCCCGTGCCGTGACTACCCCAAGCCCGCCTTCCATAGGCCAGGGGCTGGCGACTAGCACCAAGGCGTAAAATCCCGGTAAACAGGGAAGGCATTGCCTTTATAAGTAACAACCACCACAGAGTCAGCAAGCGGGAAAGTAACTACAAAGTGCAGAAAAGTAAAGGGGGCCGGAATACAAGCCCAACTGAAAGTACAACTAAAAAAGTAAAGAACAACAACTGAAGAAAAGACGGCGGCCTCGTGTCGTCCACTGGCAATCCCACCTGAAGGGTGGGTACAGATAGCCTCTAGGCTCCTCGGGTCCCACGTCCGCTCCGAGCACGTCCCGCCCAGTGGTCCACCTCCAGGTACCGTCCTGCTCCACGCCCCAACCGTGATCAGCGCTGCCCGTCGTCTGCATCCAACACAACAAGGTGCGGGCATAGCCCGTGCAGGGGTGAGTATAAGCTACTCAGTAAGGACCCCGAGACCCCCGAAGGTCTCCCGAAATCCACAAAGGATATAGCACAAAAGAAAGGTGCAATCACGAAGTAACATCTGACTCGACTTAGGTATATGCCCATACATATACCTAAGTCCCCAATTCTAGCTCTGCTCACGAGCTCAAGAACAACTCAATCCACGCAGGAAAGCAAGACTCAAATCCACAAGGAGAGTAAACAGTAAATCCACAAAGGATAGTTCAACACAATACACAAAGGAGAGTAACATAAGATTCAGCTCAACCAGGTATACTTTTTCAGATGACGTCAAAGATGATCACTGATCCATCTAAGTCGTCGGACCCACGAAGGATCGATAGGTTACTAACCCCCGCAAAAGACCCACACAGGATCGGGCTCACACAGAACCTGTAGGCAGTGGCTCACACAGAACCGGTAGTAAGGACCCACATAGGATCGGGCTCACACAGAACCTGTAGCACTGATCCACGTAGGATCGCTGAGTGCAGTAGTCGACGCAGTCCATTGAGGATCTCTGCACAGTCGTCGCCGCAGTCCACGAAGGATCTCTGCTCTGCCGTCGTCGCAGTCCACGGAGGATATCTGCTCTGTCGTCGAAGTCACAGCCAGCGCTAGGGTTCCCGCACACAGCGAGCTCGTTTTAGGAGGGTCCGCTCCACGAGCCGAGAGGCTGATACATCAACTGACACGTAGTCCGAAGTTGATGTATCCAAAAGTTCCGTATCGACAACAGGATCTCAGCGCAACAGACGGCGCGTCAATCGGACGCCCGGTCTGAGAGTTATTGGCATTTTCGTCCCAGGGGCCCGGTTGGTTTTTAGGGCAAAACCGACCCGACCATACTCTGTCTGTGTCCGATCCTCGGGAGGAGTATGCCAAAAGTTCCGTCTCACTTAGAGGAAACTACCACAGCTGACGGTACGTCGATCGGACGTCCGTGGCTCAAGTTATGAGCGTTTCCGCTTCGAGGGCCCGGTTGGTTTCGTGTACGAACCAACCCGGCCGAACCCAAAGTCTTCCGAAACCTTGAGTGTAATATACCGAAACGACCGTGTCGATCCAAGGATCGCGTAGCCGCTGACGGTTTGTCAATCGGAGGTCCCAGACCCAAGATATGGGCAAAAGACCGAAAAAGGCCCGAAAACGGGGGTTCTGGGCCCGGGGCGACCCGTCCCGAACCCCCCCTGGGTCGGCCCGACCCGGCCCGACCTGGCTAGGCCGGGTCCGGTCCGGCCTGGGCGCGGCCCGGCCGACCGGACCGGCCGGCTCGGCTTCGGCCGAGCGGCCGAAGAAACCGCCGCGGGTTTGACCCGCGGCTTGGAGGAACGCGGCCTGCGTGGGCCGCGTGCTGGGTGGCCGGACCGCGGACGTAGTCCGGCGGTACGCCGCCGCCGCGGCTCGGCCGCGGCGGAATTTCCGGCAGCGCGCCGGGCGCCGCCGCCTCCGGTCGCCGGCGCCGCCGCGCCGGCGACCCGCGCCGCCGCCGCCTTCCGCGGGCCGCCGGAGTTGCTCCGGTGGCCCGTTTTGCCTCCCGTCTGCGCCATTGCTCCTCCCGGGGGCCGATCTTCACTGCGGGATCAACGGATCGCCCTTTCCGCATGGTTCGTCGTCGTCCGCCAAATCCGCACAACAAAAAGATCGGCGGAGGGTTGCCGGGTCTTGTTCGTTAGATCCGCACCCTCCGCGTTAGTCATAAAATCAACGGGAGGAAAAGAAAATAACCAATCAACAATTTTAAATAAATTAAAATTGTTCTGTGATCGGGTTCTTTATTTTAAAAGAATAAACACGGGAATTAAAAATATTCCAACAACCCCTACCTCGAAGTCGCCGTCGGACGTGAGGTCGTCGCGGAATCGCTCGTCGCGGAAGGAGGGGATCGTCGCGTCGTCGTGGAAGAGACGTTCGTCGCACCGCGGGAAAAACGTCGCGCCGACGATCTCCGGATGTAGAACAAACGGATTTAATTAATTAAATCCGTTGTCATTGAAATTAAAAAAAAAGGGAGAATTAAACGATCCGATTCTCACCTTAGTTGCCGAACGAGGATCGGCCGCGGAAGAAGAGGCGTCGCCGAAGAACGTCGCGGGTAGAGCTCGTCGACGTCGCAGATCACAGTGTGCGTCGTCGAATTCCGGTCGCCGGCGTTCTTCGCGTTCTTCGTGTTCTTCGCGTTCTTCGCGTTCTTCGCGGGGAGGGTGGAGGTTTAGAGGATCTCGCACAACAGGAGGATCCTCCAAAATAGACAAGTTTGTCTATTTTATTATTTTTCCAACGAACGCAAACGCATAAGTAACGACCCATTAAATTCGTTGAATTAATTCAACGAATGAAACAACCCATTTAATTCACGAAATAAACCGCCCAATTAAATGGTCTGTTAAGAAATTAAAGAAAACGCGTCGGTTGACTTTTCAGCTACTTTGACGGGTTTTCGCGGGTGCGTTACTTAGCGAAAGAAACGGCGGGGCTCGTGCGGGCCCCACCTCAAAAATATCCTAACAAGGGGGTAGGATATTTCCAGATAGCACCCTATCCACTTTAACTCTGTTCAAGTGGCTTCCAAGTGACTTCCAAGCAGCTTAAGTGAAATAAAATAAAGTTGTCGCACAAATTTTATTTTATTTCTGACTTAAAGCCCCAAAATTTAAAAACCACGTCTGAGAAAACGCAACTCCGGAAGAGGCGTTTCTAAGCAAATACCGGCGCTGCGATTTCATCGATGCCCTCAGAATTCGATTCCGGGCACCGTTTCAAAAGATAGAAAAACCCGCTCGTCCGTTCACTGAACGTACCCGAGCCAAACTTCAGAAATTGATTCCGGGCACACCGGGCCTCGGAATCAGGTGCCGTCTGAAGCTGCGCTCTTGTAAAATTCCAAAGAAAATTAAGAAAAAAAAATTTCCTTGAAATTTACGAGTCTTTACAACACATACAAGTTTATAAACAAAATAAAGAAAATAATTTATTTCTTCTTCAAGGATACATAATATAATGACTAAGAAATTGAAAATTTTCTATAAATAAGGGTTTTCCAAATATATATTTTTTGATTCAAATTTGAATTTATCAGTTTGATGCTTAGAGAAGGTTGAAGGTTCCTTTTTGCGACCAGATAATTTACTATATGAGCATACAAGGGAACTTGTGGTTAAGATGTATAGTTTATCAATATGGAATTAATCATCTAAACTAGTATTCGGAATTAGTTTTACCTTGGTAGTGTGAGGCATCCAACTCATTTGGCTAGCCACTGTATTTTCACATCCCTTATTATCCTTAACATATAGGTAAAATTTATGTATTATTAATATCCATATTACTGTTGTGGGATTTTAAATAAATTTATTAATAAAACATTTTAAGGCTACATGATCAGAATAAATAATTACTTTATATCCTAAGATATTAGAAGGAAATTTTTATAAAGATATAAAAAGAGATAAAAAATCCATCAATGTTATTTTCTAGTTAATATGAGAAGTTTCTAGGGTTTTTAAAGTATAATTTATCACTTAAGGAATCCTATTAATATTTTTATAAAGAACAAATCCTTTTATTTGTTGGAAGCATCACACAAAATCTCAAAGAGATGACTCTAGTTTTGTGGGTAGATGATGGGGGAAGTACTCAAGAATTTTTTAAAATTTTCAAAAGTTATAAAGCATCAACAATAAAAAAATTAGTTTTTTTATTCAATAAGTTAGTTTTGGGAAAAGTTTTTTTTTTTAATTCTATAATACCCCATCTATAAAATACAACCTGTCCTAGAAAGTATCTAATGTTCTTGAAATTGGTGGGGTTTGCTAGTATAGATTTGATATCAAATTTATATTTATTAACTTCAATGCAATACTTATAAATTTGATGGCCTAAAAAATATTCTTTTTCCACCATAAAAAGGAATTTTTCAAAATTCAAAACTATGATTTTATTGATTTGTTTTTGTAAAACCTTTTTCACATTATTTAGACAATTTAGAAATTAAATCCCATATATGATGAAGTAATAAAGTGAAAACATTAAGAATATATCAATTATGCTGGATAAATAATCATTGTGCAATGTTGGGAGGTACCAGGGGAATTATAGTGACTGAAAGGAACCCTTCAGTAGACAAATGTTCCAAAGGGACATGTGAAGTTGGTTTAGTATTAGTCACAAGGATCTTTTAGAATATGAAAATATATAGTAAAACCATCAAGAAAATAATATATGTACCTTACTAGCTAGTATCTATAGAATTTGGTCTATAAATGGTACTATGAAATGGTCTTTTAGGGTAACATGGTTTAATATAATATAGTTGAAACAAACTCTATAACTATTCTGGATTCTGGTGGGTACTAATTCATTATTTTCATTTTTATAATTGTGTAAACTAGTTTTTTTTTTGGGAAAATTTGAATGGGACTCACCCATTGGGAGTTTTAGATTATATAGATTATTTCATATTTTAATAGTATTTCGACTTTCATTTTTTCAAAACTCGGGAGGGTTGGGTTGAGCATTCTCTTGGGTCGTCTCACTAACATGGATATATATTCCAACAAAATTTTGTGCATGCAGGTGGTAAGTAAAATTCCTGAAATGTCTCAAATATCTATACTATGCCCCAATCATTATTTTCAAGAGTCTACATTAGTTGGTTTTCCTAGTTTGACTCAATGTTATTGGAAATTATGATTTAAATTTTCTTATCATACTTTAAAAAGTCTTATGTTAAATTTTAGGGTAGTTGTTTTAATTATAACCTAGGGTGTCTTCTAGAGATGTTTTTATTTAATTTTTCTCCTTGCTGGATACATTAGCATGTAAGGAAAAAATTTTATTGTAAGATTAAAGTTATTATTTAATGTAAATTTCATTAATTTCATTAACTTTATCAATATTTGAAACTATATCTTGATTTAGTTCATTTTCAGAAGAATAATTTTTCCATATGGTTGTTTATTTCTAATTATTCTCCTAGTCTAATTATGTTATCGAATATATCAATTTACTCTCTATGGGAATAAGGGAGTTCAAAATATTATAATGTAAAAACATAATGTTCTTAATGCAGGTGTTTCATAGAATCCTATATAATAAAATGCACTATTTATTTTCCAAATATCATTTAAAGTGTTCCTTCATTGGTGTTTGTTATTATCTTATTCATTTTGAGAAATGGAAAACCCAAGTTCATGGGGGAAATACTCATACGTTTTTCTTCCTACACATTCAAGATGTAAAAATTCGTAGGGAATTAGTACCCCTATACACTTACCAGGACTTATTAAAGGAAACTTACTTGGTAGGAAGTGGCTCTGTTAGAATGATATAAAACCACATAGTGGGTTTAAGTTATCCCATATATAAAGAATAATAAATGGAATCAAGAATTACATTAATTGAAGCTCCCAAGTCACAAAGTGCAATAGAAAAAGAGATCTTACCAATTATATAGTGAATAAAAAAATTACTTGGATCTTGGAACTTTTGGGGAATTTGAGTGGTAACAAGAGAAGACAAATTATTACTTGGTTGTACCTCTTTATTTAATTTTAATATCCTTATACCAATGAATATGTTCTTAATGATTTTTACATACCTTAGAATCTGGTGAATGGATTTCAGTTGGGGTATATTGATCTCCACTTCATTGAGGAATTACATCCTCTATTATTGGAATGGTTATTCAATGGTTTTTATTTTGTATTTATTTATTATTGGAAAGGGTGGTGGGAGTTGTTATGGATTTTACATGGTTTCTTTTATTTTGATTTCTCTTTTACTACCTCCTCCCGTTCTATTTCCTGGGCAGATTCTTTAGATTCTTGTTTCTATTAACTTCCAGTATCAATTCCCAAAGGTGATTATTACTATCTTCTAGTAATTTTTCCCTATTTTAGGTAATGGAATTGACTTTTGACTTAGGGTCTGATTTTTTTTGATAAGGAATCTTAACTAATCCTCGATTTACCATATAATTGAGGGTGATTATGAGATACACAAATAGTTCTTTTAATTTATATAACTATGACCTGTGAGTGGTGAGGGTGATCTAATGACTATTTGAAGATTCTATTATCTATTTTAGAATTTACTTAATCAAAGTTCCTTGTATTGTTTTCCTGATGGTAATTTTTAGAGGGTTATAAATTCTATCTCTATAATGGAGGGGGTTTAGAAGGTTATTGAAAAGGCTATTGAAATGGTGGTATTTGAGTTTATTAGCTTCCTGCTCAAAATTGGTTGAATGGAAATTATATAAATCCTTGGTTGGTACATAGATGGTTCTATATTTTTCTATGGTACATGGTATCATATATTTCAGTCCCTTTAACTTGAAAAAATCCATCAGTGAAATAATTTTGGGAATAAAAAAATTGGAAGACCCTTGGGGATGTGGTGGGTGTTGATTACAAGAACTTTTTCTAACTAATTTTATTATAAGAGAATGTGTTTCTTCAATTTTATTTTCTAATAAAGAAGAGTTTAAACTTTTTTCCTTATGTAATCATATGGTTATATTTCTGGAACCATATTTCTATGAATATTGGGAGTTTCATTCAATCATTTCTCCAACTTCAACTGGTGACTTATCAATTAGTGTTCCACTTAAAGAAGCATCAAGTAAGTTTCAGTAAATGTCCATTAATACATGGTAGAATAATTCCAAGAAGTGATGTTATTTATACTAATTTTTTCTGAAGGATGTTGTTCGTTTCTTTAATCTCTTGAAGAACTCATAATGAGTTTCTCGTGATTCCCATTTTATTCTATAAAGTTTCTTTTAAAGTTGATCCCTCCTTGAATAAGGAAATAATTTTTAGAGGTAAGTCTTCTGTAGCTCCTCTCATGCGGGTACTTTTGTAGGATACATATTGTAGAGCCACTACTTGGATTCCTCTTCAAGTGAGATGTGAAATCCTTCCATATTATTTAAGTCTTAATGACTACTTTGGTTCTAAATCCATTGAAAAATTATTTAAATGCTCTTAAGTGCCTATTGGTGTCTTCTCTCGATAGTCCATGAAACATAGGTAATAATCCTATCTGTACAGTTTTCATTTGACAATATTTTTGATCATTTAATTTTAATTGTTAGTTGTTAATATTTAAAATAGGTGCATACATTTCTCTCAATGTCTTATTAATTTGAGCTAGATTACTTCCATTTTTTTCGCTTCCTACTACAGAATTTTAGGATGAAGAAACCGAGGAAGGAGAATCAACCAATGGAATGGTGATTAACTCTCATTCCACTTGTTCTGTGTTCTTTAGATTTTTTATACTTCCCAACATAGTTCTCTCAACCTCAAGATCAAAACTGGACAGGATATAAGAACTAAATTTGGTCAATTCAAAACATTTTTATAAAATTTAATACAAAAATTGGAATACATAGGCCCGACATCTGGTTCTATGAGCACATGTCAAGAGGCTATTAATAAAATTATTTTTTTGGAGCTATGAAAAATGTTTTAAAAGTTGGACACAAATTTCTCTGGAGAAGGTAGCATTGTGTGTGTTTTGAAATTATATTTTCTAAGATAAATTTGAATGAAACAATAAGTGAAATTGGTATATTTTAAAGAAAATTTAAGAAGAAATGGTCCAACATTAGACAATTACCTTATTCACCTACTAAATCGTTATTCAAATCCTCTCATAAATTTAATCTTATTGATTAATTTTATTAGGATATTTTGTTTTATATTGGGAAATAAAATAATAACTATATATCATACATTTTCCTGTCCTAGTGATTGTATACCCCTATTAACCCTTGAATTTCCCCACTACTTTCTATTACATGTAGTGAATTAAATCCAAGTGGCTTGTGTGTGAAATGATGATAATAATCAAAAGAAATTAAAATTCAAAAAGTATAATTAACCTCTAATTATTAAAACCACAAAGATCTATAGAGGGGTTATTTCCTTAAATGACTAGAATTCATCAACAGGGTGGGAGATTAGGGTATTATTCTCAACAAAACACAAAATTTACTAATGTTCCATCATTCGAGTTTTTAAAATAAATTAAAATAAAATATGACTAGCTATAATAGTATTTGATTATTCCCCAAGAGTGATTTATTTTTCCCCTTTCTTCTTCTAAGTGAACTCCTTTTATAGATGATTTCTTGGATATTTTGCTTCCATCCATGTGAGATAAAAAAATTTATTCATGGAATTTATAAAAGTATAATTTCAATAGGGATCATGTTTACTTTGCACTAGATAGTTGACATATATCCAAAATTAAGGGTTTGGATGTCTATTTGTAAAGAATTGTGGTTCCTCCAATGATCCAGCCCCATTTCCTTTAGGCGGTGGAGTTTTACTATGATTTGAAACATAATGGGTGTGTCTAAAGAAAAACATAAGCTTGGTATTTATTTTATGGTCGTTGTTATTTGTTTAGAACCATGGAATTATTGTTTTTCCATATGGAATTTCAAACAATCCTTGTATCTGAAACTCAGATTTACCATTATTGGCTAGATAATTCCAAGTCTCTCTTGATAGTGGCACTTCATTTCTCTCTAGGATAGATTTTCTTTATTACCTTAGGTTTAAAAATTAAACATTCTAGTGGCACTATTTAATGGTGAATGGAGATAATCAAAATATTTAGTTCATTGCTACAATGTAGTTTCCTTCAAATTCTCATGGGATATTGGTCCTTTTGTACACGACTCTATTGTCACTAGGTTTAGATATCCTTTATAAAATAGTGAGATAAAAAATCTCAACTAGAGACTGTGAAGGTAGGGTGGATTGACTCAGTAGGGTAAGTGGGACCCTACTTTTTATTGAGTTAGTGAAATATATGTGGTGGGGAATTCATCTAGATAAGTAGCCGACCTCTAGATTATGTTCATTCTCTAGTCGACCGGGTTCTTGTTCTTTAGGGGAAGTGGAGTCTTTGGGACTATTTATGGTCTCATGGTAGAGGTGTGGTAGGAATAGGTGGGAAAATATTATAGTAATCATTCCTTTCATGAAGGAAATGGTCAGTGTGCCACTCATGAGATGTAGTTTAAAAAAGAGGGATTACATTGGGTATTACTACTATGGGAGCAGTTGAATGATAAATAAATTTTGTTCATGTGATCAAATTATTTTTTCCTTTATGATTTTTTGAGCACCCATGGTTAATTTATGGTGCTCAAGATAAGTATAACTACCATGAGAATGGGGTTCAGTAATTTGGGAAAGTGACTGTGAGCAGTGATAATAGTAATTTTAAGGCATAATCACCATACCTACCATGTCACAATAGATTCTCAATAAAGCGGGTGTACCCAGTCAGTATCCACAATTATTATAGTGATCATGGATGGCATGGTCACTCCTAGCCTTTGTGAAATTTTCCACCTATAGAAAAAATGAATTCACATTTTTTCTTAGTGTATAATTATTCTACTATTAAAATTCACTTTAATAATTAAACATTTATTAACAATCTATATCAAAATTTGAATATACCAATAATCCCCATATTTAAATCCAATTTCCAACTAATTTCCAATATTTTTTAGTCAATTGGAAATCACTATTTTCATAGGAATTGAATTAAAATTGGGATATATTTAATGAATAATAGAAAATAAATGTCAAAAATTCTATCTTACATCAAGCCTATAAAATGACATAAAAAAACCTCATAAAAAATTAATTTGAAGCATTAAATATTTGTAAATTCAGTATTGAAATGTACCTCAATGAAATTATAGGTGATGATGTGAATAAGACCACTTGGGTCACCCTCTTCATATGTAGATTGAAATTCCTATCACCATTATTTGATAATTCAATACTCTGGTGTAATTAGTATTTAATACTAATCATAAAATTGAAGCTTATATTAAGAAAAAAAAAATAAATCCATGGAGGATAATGAAGTCTAAAGACTACCTCAATGATTCCAACATATTTGAAGATGTTTTATTTAAACCAAGAACAAGGAAGAACTCCTACAAAAGAAGGGAAGAGAATACTAGAATTCACGAGGAATTTCCTAGGATAAATTATGGATAATAGAGACATAAAACCCTTTATGGTTCAAATGGTAAAACAGTTAATTTTTTCAATTTTAATAAACAATATTGTTAGGCCACATTTTTTGGAAAACCCTGCAACAACCTATGGTTCTTCTACCCCTATACACATCCACATCACACTATTCTAGAACATAGTTAGTCAAACCATACAACAACCATGGGATTTTTTTTAGAAAATTGTAGATGCGCTTATAGTTTCCTCAACCAGTGCACCTATTAATACTAGGCCACATTGTTTTGACACATGGTAAGTACTAACTGTACACCCACTAGGCTCCCTATCATGCATTTTTTGAAAACTTTGGTTTCAATCCCTAAACCTTTGGGACTCTCCCAAAAAATAAATTCCATATTCCAAGCCTCAAACCAAACCTAAGAATATCATTTAGAGGAATTCAAACTTTATAATTCCCCTTACAAATATCCAATCAATATTTTAATTATATGGTAGTTGAAAATTAAAATTTATTTTTAAAATTTCTAACTAGGAATGTAATGGGATGTTACACCATTAGTTTAAATATTATCTTGAAATATTCCAAGTTTTTTTTCAAATAAAATGTTTTCCATATTATTTTTGGAAATTTTTAGATTTTAAAAATACTATTTAAAAGTGAAAATAGGTATTTTAATTAATGAATATTCAAAGTAATATTTTAAAGGCATTTTCATCTCATAAGTCATACTTTGATATTACTTATACTTTATTGGGGATATTATCCAATTATACCATATTTAATATTTCTATGGATGATTTATGATGATGATGAGATGTTTTAAAACCTATTTATTTTCCAAATATTAGGATATTTGATGAATTATTTATGATATTTTGGAATACATATGAATAGATTATTATTATTTGATAGTTGGTCCTGGAATTATATTTCCATCAATTGAATTCTGTAAAAAATGGATAACTAATAAGATAAATATGTCATACATGAGCCTGATTTCATGATCACAATTTTATTTCTAGACTTGGTTTTAATGTCTATAAAATAATGAATAGACATGGTTCTCATTTTCTTAAGAGTATGTGTGGACCTAGTTTAATTTTTATAAGTTTATGAAAGAGATAGAATTAATGTCCACAACCTAATGAGTGAACATGTATCTATTTTTAAATGTTCACAATGTTAAAAGATTAATGTTTTTTCACATTCCTATGTATATGTTTTATTACCATAGATCATGATTTATTATTGATGATTCTACACTATTATGGATATTATATATTATTATGATAATGTTTTATGACCTTGATCACGTTTATTACCCATGACATATTGGGTATGAACATTGTAATTTATGATCATGACCTCATAACCTTATTCATATCTTATGATCATATATGATAATTGATTGATATATTTTATGTTTACCATTACTGAGTATTTTATATAATTCTTTTATATATTTTTCCTTCTCGCGGTAAGGAATACAAGTTTTAATTAGGGTATACCTAAGAAGAGTTCTATGCAGGAAACATTGAAGATCAATCATGAAATGAGAGGATTATATAACTAGTATCTAAATACAATGAACCTTTATGGTTATATCATGGATGATAAAGTTATATATTGAATATTCATTTAATAATATATGATATTTATGTATAAGAAATATGGGTTTCTATAAATGAATTCTTTTATATTGGGAAAATTCAGGATAATTTTGGTAAAAGGATGTTTTATTTTGGGCAAATAAGTTGAGTAGTTTTGGAAACCATGGGAATTAAAAAATGATTTGGTTGTAAGATGATTCAATTTTTTTTTGATAAAGGAATGTTGGTTTTTTCATATCATTGAATGATTATGACATTTTTCTACCTTGAATGTGATTTTATATTAATGTGGTTGATATTATTCGACAGATGACAATTTAGTTAATGTTTACTATAATATATAAATTTTAATGGTTTTATGTATCAGTGAATGATGTTATTTTTGTGGATAAATTGATATATTTTCATAGAATATATTATTTAGGTATAATCCTATTAGGTATATGGGATTATGTGTGAATTCATCTTTCATGGGTATAAAATATGAGATTATTATTTAAAAATACAGGATTAGGGTTTTCAAATTTTTGGGATTGTAAATTTTCTGTGCATAAGTTGAATAGTTTTATGGTATATTTTTTTGGAGTTATTTTAGTTTAAAATGGGTTGTTATTTTTTAAATTAATGTTTTTGATAATAAATAAATTCTTTTTCATGTGATGGTTTATTCATAATTCAAATCTTATTTTTCTAACTCATCGTAACCACCATGGTTTTTATAAATGGTTATAACTAGGAGAAATAAATTTTTATAAAAATACTTCATACGATGAGGATAATTTTTATGTTTTAATTTATTTCTAAACTCCATAAACCCTTACTCATTATGCATGATATAAAATTGCGCGGACAAAATTTCTATAAGTTAGGGGTGATGTGACAACCTGGGTATTTTCTGGATATCACTTGATTGGTATCTTAATATTATTGTTTATAGTTATATGTATATGATTTTTACAGTAACATATGTTCCAAACATGATTCAAAATAAATATAATCAATTAGATACCAATTATATAATTAATATTATTATTTTTTTACTTTGTGATAGAAAAATAATTTTATTTAAGTTAAATAAATTTTTATAAAATGATTTATTATTATATATTTTATAAAAAAAATATGTATTTTAATTATATAAAATCATATTAATATTTAGTTTTATGACCATTTTAGAAATTATTCTTCCAACGTATGAGGTATGAATATTATTTTTCATTTATAAAAAAATAATTTCTATTCAAAATAATTTTTTCCACATATTATATGACTTTATTTAAAAGAAAAAGTTCGAAATTTTAGAATTTTTATATGATAAAATGAAATAAAATTTTGCTTTTATCATGTTTAAATTAACTTTGGATTAATTTTAGATATTTTTCTAAGAAGTTAATTTTTTGGTGAATAGTTGAAAAAATACCATTTTTATATATACTGCATCTTTCATGACATCATTATGATATAAGTATGTATAAATATTTAATGAATCAATTAAATCAGAATTAAAAGATAAATATTAGGATTTTATACAAAAAAATTCATCCATTTAATATAAATTAAATTTTATGTCATGCTAAACATTTAACCATTTATAACTGTCAATATAATGCCTGCACAAAATTAGAAAATTCCAAATGCGCACCTTTAAGATAATATTTATAATGGAATAAATAAATCCTCTAATTTAAAGAAAAATATTATTAATAATAAATTATTTTAATTTTAATTTATGTATTTTAATGTTATATGTAATATAATTATATAAATGCTTACCCATCACTTGCTTAAGTTAAGAAAAGTCAAAATAATAAATTAAATATTTTTTATGATAAGTATGATGATAAAAAAATAATATTAATGGTTATGGATTGTAGTTTTGAATAATAATAAAATATATTAATGATATTAATTTGTTTTTTAATTTTAAATTATAGGATATTGATACAACACACTTATACATCATTGATGAAACACTTGTGTAAGGAGAAGAAAAGTCAAATTAACTATTTAAAAAATATAAAGGGTTATAAGGTTTTGATGACTTGTGATCTTTCAAGATTTTTGGACATTACAATGAATGTTAAGGAATTATTTAAATGTATAAATTAAAATTAAATGGTTATATATATACATTAAAGTCAAATTATGAAAATGACTTTAATGGGTATTTTATATAAAAAATATTTTATAAATAAATAAAAATTATAAAAATATAATGTTAAGTCATGTAAGATGGGTAATAGTCAATTATATGATATATTTTTCATTTTTTAACCACATTATCTTTTTAATTTTCATTGTCGACCCTTAAATAATTAATATTTTTGAAAATGCCATTAATTTTTTTCTATAAAAGTGTACTTATTCCATCCTTTTAAAAAAACATATGTAGTTCAATTTTCTATTCATAATGTTCCTAAGTACCACTATAAACATCCCTTTCCATGTTCATAATTCTCTTTAATTTATAAAAACCCCTTCTAAAAACCCTTTAGAATAAATCCCAAATAGATGATTCAAAGTACAGGGTTATAGTTTTCGAGCATCTTTTTTCACCTCTTATTTATGATTCATTTCCTTAAAACTACTTATAAAATTTTATTGTTTTTCTCAAATTCTTTTATTTTATACTATTTTTATATTTTTTATTTATAAAGTATGGAATATGATCCATTACTTATCACCGATCTCTTTTTATAAGCTATTACTACATTAAAATATATGTTTTAAAAAAAATTATGTCTTTTTTTGGTTCAACACTTATCTTACTCTTTTTAGTAACATAATTAATATTTAATAAAAACCATGAAAATATTTTTAATAATATAATGTTTTTATAAAACTCAAAATAATTTTTGTATTTTCCCTTAATTTAAGATATTTTTGGAAACATTGGTCACCATGGTGGTTTTACATTACCTATGTGAATGATGCTGTTTTTGTAAAGATATTTATTTCATTATTATTTAAAAAAAATTATTTTATGAATTAATATAACATTAATATTCATTTAAATTTATTTTTATGATCCTATAATAGTAATATATCCATAAAAACAATAGACTTAAAAGTAAACAATTCTGGTTATTTTTAACAATAAATAGAAATCTTATGAAGAAATATTATTAAAAAAGTAACTATTTCATGATTTATTGAACTCATTTTCTTTTGGAATTATATTTATAGTATAAAAAAAACTTTTTGAGCTTATATAAGAATTATAAATAGAGTTTTTAACATTTAAAATACAAAATATATATTAGAGATTATGAATTGAATTACCTCAATCTTAAGGTACAAGGTTTTTTAAAGATTTTACTTTAAATATTTTAATGTTTCCCTTTAAAATAATTTTCCATGTTCATATTATATTTTTTGTTCCATAGTGGGTTTTAAATATACTTCTATGATTAATTAAGGCCATTATCTTTTAGATTTGAATTTATTTACAAAATTATGTTTGAAATTTCTTTTCATGTTTTCTAAATGGACCATTCATTTTAAATGTTTAAAAAGAGTATCATTTTAAATGATTTATGTATAAAATATTTTTTATTAATAAGTACCCATTTTTAAGTTTCCAAGGATTTATGAAGAAATTTATATTTATATTTTTTATGAAATTTTGGTTTTAAAATAAAATTTATTACAAACTTAAAGGGTATTTAATATTATTTATATTAGTTAAAGTTTTAATATAGGTTAGAAAGTAAATTTTGATTAGTTTTATTCTTTAAATGATTAAATTAATTATATTTTTTGTTTTATTTTTGAAATAGTTCTTTGATATTTCATATGATGATTGGTAGGTCTGATATATATATGAAATTGATTGGGTAAGGATTTATTCCCTAGTGATATGATATGGGAATTAACCAGTTAAGTTTCTTACTATCGGTTAGAAAGTAAATTTCAATTATTTTTATTCATTAAATGATTAAATTAATTATAATTTGTGTTTTATTCATTTTATGGTTCTGGGATATTTCATATGATGATTTGTGGGTCTGATATATGTATAAAATTGATTGGGTAATGATGTAGTCACTAGTGATATGATATTGGAATTAACTGGTTAAGTTATCTAATTATAGGTTTATGATGTTGGAAGTAACTGATTAAGTTTTTAGATTATAAATGATGTTGGAATTAACAAGTTAAGTTATTCCATAATGAGTAATTCTAGAATTAACTGGGCAAGTCATTTCACTGAAAGTGTGATATGGATATGATGTTCCAAAAAACCTTTATGGTTATTTTATTAAATTTTCTATTTCTTATGAGATTGATTTATGGATTTTATTTGTGAAAATAAAATAATTTTATATTTAAAATTTGTTTATTTTATTTTAAAATATCAATGTTATTTTTTTAAAGGAAGTATTTTTTTCATGGAATTTAAATTATTTCGATGCGGTAACAGATTTTTTTTTTCTTTCATAGCACTTACTAGGTTTTGTGAGCATATGATGTTTTAATTTTTTCCCCATGTATAAAGGATGATTAGGAATTATTTGAAGTCTATATTTAAATATTATATGTTGGTCTTGAATTAAGAAAAATTATATTCTAAAGAGTTTAGTTGAGTAGAAAAATTCCATATGTTATAAAATTCTGGGCTTTATTATATAAGGGATTTATGAATTCTTTAAAACCCTAAAATTAAAATTACTTGGGAATGAAATTAAGGAAGTATTTTCTATATATATTATAATTTTGGGATGGTTATGTTTGGGGAATTACACTAATGAACTACATTTAAATCCAAAAACACTAAAAATTGTTAAGTACTAATCAAATGAAGTATCTTAGATGGATGAGGGTAGAATGATTATACTAAATCGAGATAAAAAACAACTATAATAGGATCTGGTAATCTAGATCTATTCAACCTATGTTATGACAAATTGTTTTTGTTGAAATGAATCTTTTGACTAAAATATAAACACCCAAATCATACATAGTATAAATAAGAATTAGATTAACTAAATCCAATTGAACCCATTTACATGATGCATCAAAACACAAAAGTCAAACAATACCTAAGTCACTACACCACGACATTCATGAAAATTCCTAAAAATAACATTCAAAAAGAAAATTAAATGATAATAGATAAAAATAACAACATAATTTATATGGTTCATAATTTGTCACACTTCATGTGGGAATGATGTATGTATTTCATTTAATAAAAAAAATCTTATTAAAATGGTGATATCAATTTACAATGATTTAACCATTAAAAATATTTTAAAGATTAGCCGCTGAAACCAGTTCCACTATCTTTTGAAACCCACATAGAGTATTTAATCCTCCATTTGAATTAAATATAAATACTTACACTCAATTAAAGACATCCAACACTATAACATAATTTTCCTATGAATATTTAATTCTTAAATAAACTCTAGTAGTTTTATCTGACATATCATTTTGAAGACCCTTATATATTCTCTTTACTATAAAACTACAAGGAAAATACTTACGTAACATAAGAAGAAACCCTTTTGTATCAATAAAGAAAACATTATACTTGTCCTTGAATATATACACTTCTCACTTCATTGTTTTCAAGGTATCTTTTGATTTCCCACTTTTGACTACTTATTTTCAATTTTTCTATTTCTATAATTATATAATTATGGGGTTTTTATGAAACAATACAGTATGTCTCTGAAATTGAAAAATTAGACTTATAAAATCTTTCCATCTATTATATTTAATTAGTTAGTCCTAATTTTTTAAAATGACTGATCCTAAGAGTGGAGGCCTATTGATTCTTATCATGAGATGTGGAAGAAGGACAAAGAATGGTGGAAAGAAACTTTCTAAGGGAGAATATAACAGTTTTTAATTAGTGACTCACACATGATGTGGAGTTTCCATTGAAGTATTTATTTAAGTATAATGACATTAGTGTCAAGATGAATCAAAAAGTGTATAAAAACTCTTGAAATCTAACAAGACCACTTGTTTTATATAGGAATTAAATAATCAAGGATGTTTCTTATTATATTGTTTATTTTCCAAAAAATAAGAGAGTAATTTAAAACAATTGAAATTGTAAAATATTTTAATAATAATATAGTTATGAATTAAATGGTAGATGATAAATCTCATACTAATATTGTTATATATAAAGTTACTTTTAAATTGTCAAAACAATCAGAACACATTACCATAACTTTACCCATAAGGCTAGAAGAGTAGTGAGAATGAAAATTTTATTTCCGTTCTTCTAATAAGAAGATTTATAATGATATTATAGAGAAGTTGATTGAGAAGAAGAGATATGGTATCACCAAACACTTAGAGGATCCTAAGTAGAAAAATAATCTAGTTTCATTTCACATTTTTAACATTTTTTTATTTAATTTTCAACCATATTCTGTGTATTTTTAAATTTTTTTGGATATTTAATAATTGTTTATAAAATATTATTAGTTTTTGTAATAATATCTTACTTTTAGAAATTAATATATTAATTTTAATTCACTAAATATTTCATTTGTATTGAAATATTTTTAAGATGAATAATTGATTTTTGGAATTTTTTTAAAACAACGAATGAAGTTGAATTATATAAAATTTAATGGATTTAAGGATATAATTTTAGGAAATCATAATATATAGTGGAGAGCTTAGAAAACATCCCTTTTCCAATAAAATACTGCTTATTATCTCAAGAAATATTTAATGTTCAAATGAACTGTTGTAAAGAACCATCAAAATCTATTGTGGAAATCATATTGTTATGCAGGGGAAATTGAGAATATGTTAGGGTCTATAATTTCTAGGAATAATTTGGGAGTATACACTATTTCTCTAATATAATCCTTTGAACATCACATTCGGACAATTACTACTCTAACATTGTGTGAAGAAAACAACCGAAGTAATTTTTGATCCCCAACATAGTGTGAAAAACCCATGCATGATATTTTGTCAATCACTATATAATCAGAATTATGATATAATTTTTTCAGGATATAAAAAAATATAAAGGTAAAGGTACATTTCAAAACCAATGATGATGATGCCTAACCCTGATGATATGTTGAAAATAATGCGAACCATGTGACAACTCATAGATATTCTAGAGCCACAATGAAAAGTGAAGGTGAAACACATATAAAAACATAGTAGGAGGTCACTATGGATTTTAGGGAAATATTTTATATATTTTTTTTTAGAAAAAACAATAGGATTTTCATGAAGCACAAGAAATATCTTGGTGTTACTACAAATAATAATCCCATAAAAAATTATGACAAGATTTTATTATGAAATTATTCTATGAAGGGATTTCTCATTTAGGACAATGAAATATAAAAAATAGTAGGAGGTCACTATGGTGAAAGGATATCATATCTACTCAAGAATCAATGCAATATACTTTTTGTTAACTCTCAAAAATAAGTTATAAGTTGGGGAAGATTCATTCTCAATGAGGTGAAAGAAAGGGATATTGGGTTGATTATTTTCAAATATATATGAATGATATGGTATCTAGAAACCAAGAAGGAAGCTAATCTATTGTTAATTCGAAGTTCATTTCACTTATAAAATTTCTATCTTAAGATAAATGATAAAAAGGGAGAAAAAAATTATGCAAGTATCCATATTTATATATTTTAATAATTAATGGAAGGGATAACTGATCTTATCAAGGGATAGTTCTATGATGAGTTTTTTTTGTAGTTAAAACCAAGTTAATTCCTTCAAATTTTGAAATTTCTATTAACTTTATATTGGGAATAATCCATAATAGATGACATGGAATTAAAATAATAGGCTTGTGGGTGATGTAAAATAAAACGTGTGAGAGGAACTTTGTATTAAAAAACAATGAGTCAATGGAATTCATATACGTTGTGTGCTAGAAATGGAACACCATTCAGTTCTTACCGACTTCAACACTCTTTCACATTGTGGAAATTATGGAAATTTAAAAATATTTAAAAACACGATTAAATTAGTTTTTTATAGCTAATAGTTTTTGGGGATTTTAGATAATTATTTGGAAATTTTTATAGTAATTAAAGTACAAGTATTGTGTAGTGAAGGTAAGAGATTCCTCAAAAAATATTCCTTGATGTTAAAAGTTTTGATGTAAAGGGTCTAGAATTCGTGGGAGCTTTCCCAAAATCTCTTTATAATGAATACAATATGGTGGAAATTGATTATGTTTCAGATTTGGTTAAATTAATTTCTTTTTACAACAAATTTTGGGTCTTTTATGGTTATGTTTGTAAGGAAAATGTATTTTTTAGGTTTAGAGTCCTTAGATCCTTCATTATTTACAGTGGGAGTGTAATTCCAGAATTATAAGGTATAAATTATTAAGGTGAATTACGTATGGAGAAAAAAAATCTGAACTATATATCACCCACAAAAATTTATCCTAGTTGAGATGACCAATAAATATTTACAAGACATTTTAGAAAATATTGTGAACTTATCTAGGAATTGTGGGACTTATAATCTAGATGTCACTCTTTTGGTATACAAAACTACATATAAAACCCACATAATAATGCCTCAATATAGAATTATATTTATAAAAACATTCCACTCTATAGTAGAGATAGAAAATTGAGATTTTTTGGAGGTAAATAATGTTAATATTAATTAAATGAGTACAAATGATAATAGATTTTTTGATTTTAAAAATCTATAATAATTTAGAATATGATATTATGAGAATGAAAAGATTTTTAAATAAAAGGTCAAGATGTTTCATGAAAATATTTCACAAAGGAATAACTTTAAGGATGGACAACGAGCTCTTCTATTCAACTATAGAATGTATCTCTTCAATATAAATTTTTTTTCTACGAAATTAAAAAATTTCATGATTATGGATGTAAATCCTAATAGAGCTATAAAGATATCAGAATAAGATAGAGATCCATTCAATATGAATGGATCAAGGATGAAACTTTACTTAAAAGAGGAAATGTGGGGATATCTACCACTACATAAATGGAGGAATGAAGAATTGAAATTTCAGGCTGCTAATTATAAACCAAGAAGTCTTGGGATGCAGTTCATTTTATCTACTTTGTTAGTTTTTTATTAAACTCATTTCCACTTATTGAGTGTATAATTTAATTTTACTGGATTTAGAGGAAGAATGTATACTAAAGAACAAAGGAAGAGAATTAACCTCACATTACATTCATTCAATGAAGGGGATTATTCTATTCACTCTTACTCTTTGATTGAGCTTACTTTCTTCATATATTTGAAATCATAAAAATATATTGATGTTAAATTATAAGTGATGTTAAATTCTAATGGAATTTTATATGTGAATTTATCTAGAAAAAATGTACCAGGTTATTCCTATTGATTCCTTATAAAAACCATCACTTAAATAACATTGAATTTATAGTATGTGAACTTGGTTAGTGAAGTCTAAAAGGAAATACTATATGGGATCATAATTTAATTTTTACATGCATGAATTTTAACTTGAATTTGAGTGGATTTTCCTCTATTATCATATAACAAATTATGGATCTAAATTGATATAAATTCATATAAGTATTTAGAAATTGGATTAAAATTATAAATCAATATCTCAATTTATGTTTCTGAGACGATAAAAACTGGGTGGGTGATTGAAAAATAAAATCTATAAAGGGTGAAATGACATTTTGAGATCTAGTTGCCCATATCATACATTCATTCATTAAATATTTAAATTATTTTTGGGGGATTAATTCTATAGGGTATGGTTTAGTTATATAATAGTAATTCTCAACTTGTAAATTAAAAGAACTTGATCAGTCTCAAAATCCTAAAAAATCGCATGTATGATTAGTTATATGGGGGATGAACAGTGAGAGAAAGACTGAACCGAAATGATGGAGGGGAAATTGAATTGTATGATTATCATTTAAGATATATTATGGAAGTGGTAAACCAAGAATAATAGAAGAAACTCAATGGTGAGGGATCTTTTAATTTTTTTTATGTTAGATAAATGATTCATATAAAATATCTTTATTTAATCTTCAACGAATTAGGAAACAAATTGAGATAACTTGCATTCTCTGTGAAACATAATGAGAGAAAAAAATTGAGGAAAATTTATCAATCAAGTGTGGGGGAGTTTGAATTTAACTTTTCTCATTCTTTTTAATTGTCTTTCAATTTTACTTTTTTTTTCATTTTCATTGATTTATTTTCATGTTAAATTATATTTTTTTAGGATTTTCTTTGTTTTTGAAATAATATATTAATTGGTTATATTCATGAATCAATATTCATTCATTTAAATTTTAATTTATTTGAAATATTTTTAACATATTTTTTTTAAATCATTTTAATATAATGATGAAAATTTCCTTATATTAAACATAAAAGGGTAAAGGATATGATTAGGGAAATCGTAATATATAGTGGAAACCTATAGCATTTTTTTCTTCCAATGTATTATTGGATATTATATTTTGAAGGTATTAGTGTTACAAAATAGAATTATGAAGTATCGTTAAAATTTATTGAGGTAAATGTAATGTAACAAGATCAATCTTGAGAATATTCTAAGAATAATGGTATATAGTGCCAAGTCTTGACAATATACTAAAGTTGTAAAATAAGCCTGTAAACATCAATATTGGAATAATATTTCCCCCCACATATTGTGAGAAATAATTTTGAAGTTTTGTTGATGCCCCAATGTAGTATGGGGATCCAATATAGGATAAATTCTTCTGTACAATGTAATTAGTATCAAAAGGCATTATTTTTGTGAAATCTATAAATCAATGGGTTGAGGTTTCATTATATACCCAATGGAAGATGGAACATCACCCCGATGATATGGAAACAAAAACATGGTCCACATTATACCTATATGATACACCAAATCCTCAACATAATGTGAGAGTAAAAAAAATGAAATATTAAACTTACAATAAAGACAATATGAGTCTAACTCTCGAATACATTGACAAGATAATGTAATTTCATTCCCTAACATAGGCTACATTGACTTGAATGTATTTTTAGAGTACAAAGTTTTTATTTTTTGTTGTAAATTTTTATAAATTCAATAGAAGTGTTTTCCAAACCTGTAATTACAATAAAACTAACCAGGGGATACATTTTAACGAAATAAGAGAAAATTAGTCATTGGGGGAAATTGAACAATGATAATTCTATATGGAGATCATACAGAACTCATGTAGTACCAAAATATTCCAATAAAATTTATTCCTAATTTAGTCATTAAATGAATAAAAAACTTAGATACGTGGTATCTGATCCAAGGTAGAGAGTGTTCAACTGAAATGATTAAGGGGAATGGAACATAACTAAGGGAACATAAGTTTTTACCAACCTGAGGAGATCAAATCACTAATAATATATTTTTTATAATTACAGAAGTTAAGATAAATTATTTAGTAAAACTAACATACAGATAAATAGTCAATTACAGATATGACTGGGGTCCAATAGAGAAATGAGCTTAGATATCTAATCTATTGGAAGAATCTTCACCATTATCCTTTAATGATGATTCTTATTCTCTGTTATATTTTAATTGTTTTATCATGAGTAAGTTTGGATAAGAACCTAATGGTTAATAGTGTAGTATAGTTATGTATTATTTCTTATATTTTAATGAATCAAATTCAAACTATCTTTTACATATGCTCTTAATGATTTTATATCATATTGAACTAGTAAATCAACATAGTAGGTGGGTAAAGAAGAAAAATTGGAACACCAATCACATTCAACTAATGTAAGGACTTAGATCTCTGAAGAAATAGAGTATATATGGTGGTCTCACATATATATCATAGACTCAAAGTGGTTAATTCTATTAATGTAGTTAGTATATGAAACCTCACAGAGACCTATGATTTCATTAAGAATCTGATGAGTGATATGAGAGATCATATTTTAAGGAAGAGTGATTGTTTTAGGAAATAATAAATGAATTCAATCACAAGTAACTTGAAGTAATGGAACCAATACCCATAATACACTTTTCAACATTTGATTCTAAAAAATTATCTATTAATTAATTATTTAAATCAGTAAACCTATTTGATGCTACTTGTTACGTATTTACTTTACATAACACTTATTCTCTTCTTTTATTCAAATTAGTATATATAGAGAATATATTGAGAGAGATAACTTTGTGGATATGAATTGATGTACCCATAATTAATATCTTACTAGACCGTGTTCACTTATAGAGAAGTTGTGTAGTATCACTATATAGTTTTACATCCAAGAACTGTTTACTAAAAGATGTGTAAAAACTTTTTTAATGTTAAATATTCTAAATTAATTTTCAATAAGAAATAGATATTTTTTAAATATATATTTTGATATCTAAAATCCAAATGAAGTGTTTTTAAAACACTACACATAGTGAAAAAATTAAAATATATCAAATTTAAATAGGAATTTATGAGGAAAATTCAGTGGAAGAAGGGTATAATACATGATTTGAACATGCTTTTGATGTGCCTTAGAATTAAATAATGTGATAGATTAAAATTAAGGGCTCATATTGGTTTTAATCCTAAGTTGTTATGAGTGGGATAATCTATTCCTCTAAAAAATGGGTTATCAGTTTGTGAAATCTAATCCTTTATTTTTATATGATGTACTTGGAATTGTTTATCATAAAAGTGGATGATATTTTAAAAATTAATGAGGTTTTTTCAAAATGCTTTTTACTATAATATTATTTACAGACTATATGGATATATTGATAAATTACTCTTAATTAGTATAAAAAGTTTTATCTCATATTTTTAGAGTTATTAATTAATATTTCTATTATTATCAAATCATTTTTTAGATTCTCTAGAAAGTTATTAATGACATTAATTTTTAGAAGTTGTTGATGGGTGGTCATGAGATGAATTACCCCTAAAAATGAAATGGTGGTTTTATATTTTACTTAATAATTTTGAGAATCTATTCATTGATATAAAAATGTTAGAACAATTATATTGTTTATTTTCTAATCTTGGAGTAAATATAAAGTGGGAGAAGGTTCTTGGATCCCTGTTATGATGAAGAAGGAACCCTCATTCAATGTTTGATAATTCTCATAAACCCATATAGGGGGAGAGACAAAGGTGTTATTCAGATCATTTACTATATTTTTTTAAATGAGGAGAAACACACACACACACACACAATATATATATATATATATAAAGTACTTTTTTCTAAAATTCATAAGGTTGTTTTGATGAAAGTAGAATTTTTTTTACTTATGTCACTAAAGTTTTTTCAAGTGCACAATTTTGTTTCATAGATAAATGAATATTTTAGAGGTGATGATATTTTTTTTTGTTTTTTTGAAAAATCCTTAGTGTGAGATTTATGTGACTACACACAACATGAAGTTAAAGTCCATACATATTGTGTCATATTTTTTCAATGGTTAATGTCGACATACAAGTGTGATGGATTTGGAATACATTAAGGATATTAATTTGATATTAGTAGATGGAAGTTTCATGTGATTTTGTTGGATTAAATATCCTGGTTTTGAAACTTAGGAAATATATTTAGGTTATTAAGGAATACTGATACAATATTTACATAGAGTTTTGAAAGAAAGATCTAATTAATAATAGATCATCATGAAGATGAGAAAGTTTATATAAAGATACTTTAGAATATTAAATTGAACTTCTATAATTATCAATGTGATGACTATGGAAATAAATTTTAAATTTCAAATGAAGATCAAAGAAATTTTTAGAAACTATAATATTCTATATAGGCTCATAGAGAAGATACATTGAGGATAAAAACTCATGGAAGGATTTTCCATTTTCTACAAGAATTATTTATCAATAAGGGATATAGATCTATCATTAACACTATCCAAACTGATAGTGTGGTGGAATTAAACTCCTAAAAGAGTTTTCTGTGAATTCATAAATTAATGAATTGTTAATGATATACTAAATCATTATAAATTTATATGCTTTATAGTTTTGTCTTGCAGGTTCTTATCATGATATTTCCTAATGATTTAAATATAAGTTTATATATCATATCATTATCACATGAATAATAAAATTTGAGCCTTAATGATGAGTATTAATAAAGGTGGTTGACCTCGAGGTTGACTATGAGCATCATTATGATGATTAGATCAAATTGTGGATAGTAGAGTTAAAAATGAAAGTTTAGCGACCCATACTTGAGTGAAAGGATGGTGTTTTCATTGGATGAAAAAACACATCATGGTTCCTTGATTTACATCCCATAATATGGTAAAGGGCTAAAAAACATGTTATGTATCATAGAAAACAACTACAAGAGATTCTCATGGTCCCTGTAGGATTGGGAATCAATAAAGAAGGAATATGAGCATGAGGGATCACTTCTACATTTTTATTAGTTTTGAAAAACCCTATGGTGGGGAAAACTATGATTTTTATATGATTTATTAGAGAGGTATAATATCACTATGGGGAGTTGAGAAGAAAATGGGTATGGTCCTTATGGGGGTTGGGGAGAAAATTCCCTATAGACCATTCCTAGGAGGAAAAAACCCAAATATTTGACCGTTGTTGTGAATAACCGAGGAGAATTACATTATATTCTCAATCTAACCATCATGTAACAAATAAAATATATTATTGAAGGGGATAAAATAAAAACCTATAAATAAGGATGAATCACCATGAATTTCATATAACTCATTGAGTAGATGCACTATTCTTTGGAAATCTTTAAAGACTCTACGGTTTTATGAATTATAGAATATTCAAATTTTGAATGACATATACAATAGATATGGATTGAATAGATTTGATGGGAAATATATGTAGTACTATGGATTAATTTTCTTGAAATAACATAGTATTTTTATATGAACCATGAAGAGGAAATATGGGACCCATGGGATGAACGTGATCATTTATGAAGATATAGACATATGTAATATCTCTATAGATGGATTATTATTACTATTGAGAAAATAGTGTACACTTGAGTGGTGATTTTTTAAATGAATACTTGATGGATTAAAATTAATGGATAGAGAAACTGAACTGGGTAAATCATGATAGAATAATTATGTACACAATATCCATTAAAATAAAAGCTCTCTAGTAAAATATAGTAAGATCACACATTATAGAGAGATTATTATAGGTAGTCTATTTATTTTATATATTATTTCATACTTATAGAAGTAAATAAATATATTTTTACTCTATTTAAGGCTTATTATAATAAATTAATAGTTAATTAATACAATGGAAACACTAGGATACTAAAACTCCCAAGATCAATCATGCTTGAAGCTAAAACCATTCTATAAAAAAATGAATAATTCATATACCTTTCATTGTAGATATAAAAAAACAACATTTTATCTAATTCTTGATAAATATTATAGAGAGGTACCCTAAGGACTCTCTCTTCATATTGTATCCATTAGCTACGTCGAATCACCCATCACATGGGAAGAAACATAATCCAATCCTAGATATGTTAGTATCTCATATAATATTAGGTATAATAAGGAATAAGTCTTTAGGGGGAATAATTAGAGAATTTTATAAGTAGGATCCACATCCATCACATGGTGATCACCGCCTAAAATATCCGTAAGGTATATCCCCAAGTTTTCCATGCATCACTCATATTTTACATAACAAATGAGTTAATTATTCATCCTTTCATATATTAATCATACAAATTCATTGAACCACACATACATATCATCCATTGAAATATTTAAATTTATAGATATCTAAGTATTGAAGATTACGGAATGATAACATTTAGCATTCAATTTATTATCAGTCAAAGGATGTTAGAATATATCATACCATATAATTATTTTCATAACACCTCATATGATATTGGCCAATAATACAATAAAATTATATAAAAAAATGTTATGAAATCATTATTTCATGTCTTATGATATACCAAACCGTAAAATATAATATACATATAAAACATAATATGTGTCTAATATTTAGGAAATATATTATTCAACACAACTATAAATTCACTCATTATTGATAACATGACTTTGAAGTAAATTATGAGATAACAAATTTTGGATACCATGGTCTAGATACTCTATAACAATAGTGTATGAACCTTGTAATCCTATGTATAATGTGAATTACTATATTACTATCTATATCTCTCACTCATAACATCATCACCATAAAATTACATAAGAATATTAATTCATTAACTGATAATTGGAATATAGTGTTTTAACTTCGAAAAATGAGTCACCACCCCTCTCAGTGGTCATATATCTCTCATACCAGATAAATAAGATAAAATATTTATGGACTTATTCCTAAATTTCATCTTTTTACCTACTGAAACAAGGTAATTTTTTATTTTTTGTGTATATCTTGATCTCTAATGCCTGGTTTGTGATTAGAAATTATTGAGATAATTAGATCTACTATATCTTTTGAATATTATTTTCTATATAAAATTTATAACATATTACATAGTTTTAAAAAGTTACAAAAAATTGTAATAATTTGGCACCTTTTTTTGATCTTTAATTTAAGGATATATTATACTAGGCTTGAAACCTATCTATATTTCTAGAGATAAATCACCATAATAACTCTATGGATCCTCTAAATACCCCATATGTTTCTGAATAATATCAAAGGTCTGATAATATAATGTGTTGAGAAGATACTTTTAATACCATCATAAAAAATAAAATTTAACATTATAAGAATATATAATGAAATATAATTAGAGTATAACTTGAAATTTTATTCGAAGGTATACCATAAAAAATAAACAATTACAATCCTTTATAAAAATAAAACCCTAGAATATAAAAAAATTCATCCTTACGAGAATCAATTAGAACTACAATCATATATAATGCATAAATAAAGACATAAAAGATTAAAATGATAAATTAGGCTTAACCATTAGTCATTCGCCTCACCACATAACTTTATCCAAATCTTAGTTGAGCACCCTCATTTTTATCACCCACACCAGCTTATGCCCTACTCTAGATTCCAACATATGGTATACACATTATGTAACACCCCAATATTTTTTGAATTATTTTTTTCTAATTAATTTATTCTTTTTATATTTTTCATTTCACACAACACTAAAAATAGTTTTTTTTATTAAATCACTAAGCCAATGATTCCTTTCACAGGGAAACTGACTTAGATTATGCTAAAATCGAAATAAATTTTAGGTTTCTCTATAAGACACATTGAGGTTATCTTGAGTTACACTGAACAATGTCTTTCCTCTATGGTTTTCACAACAATCATTACCGAGGTTTACCAAACAATTATACATTATAAAAATATTATTATTAAATATAATAAGATATAACCTATACATTAAATTAGAAGTCATTAATAGTATAAAATATTTTATTAAAATATAAGGTTCACATAAATATAATATTAATTTATAGCCTACTAATTAATTAGAAATGAATATGAAGACTGATTGAATATGAAGGAAAATATTATTATTTTATGGCCACAAAGCTGTTTTACCATAATAAATTTAATTAATTATAATTAGTGAGTGATATTAATGTAATATATATTTTATATATTTGGTATTTTTTTTGATATTAATCCAATATATTTTATTTAAATAAAATAAGAACAAACCCAATTTTATGCTTAAAAACCTATTTTTTTATTAAGAAATTTATATCACCTTTTAATAGAGAACCCATTTCAAATCCATTTTTTTTGGAAATTTTATCGATTTAATATATCAAAATAATTTTAATATTTTAATTCATAACAGAAGAATTATGTTAGGGGAAATTTTTGGTATTTTTTGTGATGTTTTATTTTTTAATGAATGTTTAAAAATACTAAATTTTAGTTCAAAACTAGTATTTCATTTCATTTATTTGTAATGAAAAATTAAAATTAAAATTGGTTTAAAAGTTTAATTATATAATATTTTTTTCAATTAATAAAATATAGGTTATTGGAACCTATTTCACTTTTACTTGGGATATTAATACTTTGGAATCTTTTCATTATTTTTACTTTAAAAACCGCAGTGTCGTCTTGTCAGTGGGATTAAATCTAAATTAATTTCTTCCACTTATATTATTGGAATATGAAAAAATAGATTCCATATTTTGAATAAAAATAATTTAAAATGTATAATAAGGTCAAATTATCTTTCTACCAAAAATATTAGTGAAAGTAATTAAAATTAATTACATCACTTAAGTTAAAAATAAGCTTAACTAAGGACTAAACCTTACATTTAAGAATCAAAATGAACTAGAAAATTATCCAATATCTGTTTTATAACCATATTTAGACCCTATAATCCCTTTTATGAAATATTTTGTATTATTGGATCTATTTTCCACATAAAAAACGTGGGTGGAATTCTCCCTTCAAATATTTACAAGAGTGCCACCCCCCTCTACTATAAAATGCCTCCTCACCTCCCGCTTCCTCACACCTCTCAAGCCACTTTCTCTCAACCAAAATCATAAAAAATAGATCCCAAAAATCACTATATTAATCCTATAATCCTATTCTTGAGAATAAATAAATCAAAGTAAGCTTTTTAGAAAAAACAAAAATCAATTACCTGATTAAGAGGTAATGTTTTCTCTCAAGATCCTTTATTATATTTTATTTCTCCACCCACTCCACTCTATTTATTCAATTATTTTATAAAAAAATAATTATTATTAATATACTATGATTTTATTATTCTAAGGTTTATACCTACAGTTAAACACAACTCCATATAATAGGTAATGAACATACTATGTACGTGTGCGACGAACTACAACCTCACTAAACGATGATTGTTCATTTTTTCCTTTACTTCCTCACATGGTGGAAATTATGATGTAAACATTGCTTATATATATATATATCATATTTTATATTTAAAAAATAATTAATATTGTATATTTTTTTACACAAATACTGTTTACTTTCCATTTGGCGTAATTATGATAATTGTTTTTGAGGAAGTGCGGACTACCGCCCCTCAAAGCGATGTGATTCATTCACACACTGCATGGAATGTATTAAGAATTATTTTAGTGAAATTATATGATCTATAATATAATATATATATATATATATATATTTAAATTACCTTATTTCTTTTAATACAACAATTAAATAGAAATAATGTTCATGCGTATGTAAGACCTATCGTCTCCATGAACAATGTATTCTATTTAATATTTATATATTATATAGAATATTATAATAAAAATTCAATTAATATAAATTATATTTATATCATTTTTTATATTCTTTAAATCTTGATATAAGTATAAGGACAAAATATATTACAAATTAAGACACATGCGAAGAACAAATCTGATATTACCCGAAGTGAAACCTTAACATTTGATTGTTACCAAGAGTCTAATATAAGGTCATAATAAAACAATATATGGTATTAGATATAATGATATTATAATTTAAAATATGTAAAATAAGTTTATATTTGTTATACGTGTGTTTTGAATGAGTATAATGAGAGTCGGGAGACAGGGAAAGGGAAATTTCATCTCACTTTTATTTCTGTGAGATACATGCCTTATTCACCACTCACTTCTTTTGAGTGGTGCATATAATACCAAATAATATATTATATTTTTCATATAATTAAATTATTGTATATTTAAATATCCACTTTATGATATTTATTTCATGGGGTTTAAGTTTCAAAATCTACCAAATCTGTAAGATTGTTTTGCCTCAATTTTCTTTCTTTGAGACTCAAGTTTTGTTATGCACCCAAATTATTCATGAGGTGTATATACATCCACATTAAAAGTTATATCATTAATATAATTATTTTTCATGATATACTATGATTCATGTAATTTAATTTTCTTCATAGAGAGTGTGATCCCAAGTTACCATGTAGTGGGAGTTTATTGAAACAATCTCATCATTTTTCGAGATTGTTAGTGATTATTATTAATTTGATGAAATCTTGTGATAAATATCTAAATAATTCTCATGATTTTACTTATCCCCTATTATTTTATGATAATTTAATGTATTGGTACCATTATTAAACTCTTTATTTCATAATATAGTTAATAATGTGTTTTTAAGAAAGCCCGACTTTACCCTCTCTTCGATCATAAATATGTGTTTTTTAAAAACAATTTTTTTCTAAAAATGGTTACTAAGAATAATATAATATTCTCCTAATATATTTAAAAGAATGTGTTACCCTTTTTTTCTTTTACCAAAGTTTTCAGAGGAATCAAATTTTCATTTTCTGAATGTGGCATTTTTCTAACATTTTTAAGTTCCATAATGGTTACACCTTGGATAGAAATCCCCATTTCTCATTCCACAATAATTTTATCCCCTATTAACTAAAATGGATCAGACTTAACCCCATGAGTTTGAAAAACATTATCATATTCTCAACCACTGGTGAATGACTTGGTGATTAAATATATAAAACAAACGATCCATGGTTGTTGTGATTTAATATGAATATGAAAATACATTATTCATTTATACTCATATAGGAATATTAAGCATTAATTGAGACCTCAATCATGAAAATAATCTAATATACTATTTTGTATATTGCTGAGAAATATCAATACTCTTAGAGAGGAGGTGAACTCTATAAGTTTGAGTTGTGTAATATAGTTAATTAAAAATAAACTAATATAAGATAAATAGGATAATATTTAATAAGTGGTATATGAATAAATGGAATAATTTACACTATAAGAAAGTGATGAAGATGACATGGAGGTGATAAGGACAAATAAAAGAATTCTAGAGAACCCTAAAGTGTACCCTTATCAAAAACCCATTTACTTCATGAAAATGATATTAAAAGGTAATTATAAATCTCAATATATATGTTTTAGATATGTTTATATAACTAAAAAACACTATTTTGTTCTCAAAGAAAATTTTAAAAAGTCTAGTATATTATAAATTTAGTTAATAAATACTTTCAATCTTCAAAATATAGATGTATATTATGTGATATACACTAGGAAGGAGTGTTAAAATATGATTTTGAGGAATTTTCCACCTAAAAATAAATATTGAAGTAGATTTAAAATTTAATACAGTATTATATAATTAATGTTTCGAAAATCCATTGATTATATGGGATAAAGTTTCAATCTCATGCCATTAAATTTTTTCAAAAAATTGGGCTAAACATCCCTAACCCAATGAGGGTTGATCGCCAACTAGTGGATCATTATAATAAATACCCACTTAATATACATCTGTATGTTTAACTTCCATGTTAATTTTATAATAATTAAAAATAAGGTGGATGGAGAGGCATCAATCATTCTCATTAAACCATTCATTTCCATGTGGAAATAACAAATTTTCATAAACCTGGTATGATTTATATTTGGGGATGGAGAGGATAAAGTGACTATTGACTCTATCAAGTCTATAAAACTTCGAAAATGAGATCATGTTTTATTATATGATTTTTAATATTGAAGAATATTATAGACTTATAAATATTACTTGAAAATAATAATGAAATATAATTAATATATAAGACATGGAAGTGGATATAATGAAATATAGAAGAAGTATATACAATTACCTATATGAGTATCAAATTACATATAATAACTTTATTATATATATTTTTTGAAAATTAGAGTGAAAAAGACTTACTAATGACTATTAATGTAGATATTTGAAATGAATAAGAACACAATATTATTAAATTTCTTGTATAACATAAGAATTATATCTCTTAGAGAATGAAATATATAAATGTTATTAAACCTTCAATTTACACTGATATGGTGTGACATGAGGAAGGATGAAAGATGAATTGGAAATAAAAAATAATTTTGAAACCTATAATAAAGGAAGTAGTAAAAAATGAGGTCTTTAAACTCTTAAGTACATGAATAATCTACCCAATATATAATAGTTAATGGGTGAATCATCTCAATTTTTTTCAAAAAAGGGTAAAATACTATAGTTAATAAATATGATGAGTTAATCTATACCCAACTTATATAAGGATATATTACCTATATAAAATATCCAAAATTTAATAATAAGATGAGGGGGGAACAATTTTACATCCAATTAGTAATAAAATGTTTGAATGATTATATGGAAAATTGTACCACTACATTCATTATGGATAGCCCAATTACAACTAAATTATAGTGAGAGTTTTGGATTAATAAAAATTAAACATCATAAACACTAATAAAAAATTTACATACTGAAGTTTATCATTTGTTAAACTAATACAACCACAATATTTTAGTGGTTCCTATCACATATATTTCATAGTATGTTTTATGAGTTTCTTGGAAGTATTCATGGTGTGAATCACTATACATGGCCGATACTTTGATATTTTTCCTAAAAATTTCAACATGGTTTTAGAAATATATGAAGTGATATTACACATATTGAATTGTGGAAATTTTCATTTTATAGTAAAAGTAGGTATAATAAAAGGAAAATAAACTCAAATGTATGGAATGGATGTCTATTTGGAAAAAATAAAGTTTATTCGAGATTTACCGTAACTCACTATAGTTAGAGGGATATAGTATTTTTTTGACATGCAAGTTTAAAAAAAGTTTTTTTGAATAAATTTCCTATTTTAGTAAAACTATCACCCATAATTTAAAAATAAATGTTAAACTATCATGTGATAATAGTTTTAAATAATCTTTCAAGATATTTAATAAGTGGTTGGTCATCGATCTAATAAATATGCCCCAAATTTGTAGAAACCATTTTTATTATTATGAATTTTTATAAACTACACTTATAATTAATTTCAAGGACAATGAATAGATAGAATTTTATAGATGAACTATTATGTGATTCTAACTATTATAGAGGTTTAATTGAAATATACCACCATCGAGAAGGAATTCCCATTTATAGATGACCATTTGGATAATATTGGACCCAATATTATACTCTACAATGTGGTTGTTTCCACTGATCTTCTAGCAATGGATTATGGCATAAAATTGAAATATTCCAATCCATTCTGGATTTGGTACAAACTATTACCATATTATTATGACAATAAAATTCCATAAAATAAGGTTATAGAAATTTAGATGGCTGAAAATTCATCATGATTGCAAATATATAACTTAATTATATATCAAGTTGTATTTAATGGATAAATTTAAATATGAACACTTATTTAGATTAGTGTTTACAAAAATTCCACAGTTTGATAATTTTTAGGTCAAATAAAAGATATGTGAAAGACATGTTAGGGTGGGTGAATATAAATCTGAAAATAATAATGGTAAGAAAAACAATAATAAGGAATTTAATAGATATATATAATAAAATAATTCAATAAAAACAAATAATGCAACATGTGTCTGATGAGTGAAAGTTGTAATGATAAATGATAGAGTTAAATTTATTTATAATAGATCAGATCCAAATGATCCAATATTTACTATTCACAATCTTAAGGTAAGAGCATGTTTATCCACTATAATATAGACTTTTACAAGAGTGGAAACTTGACTAATGATTATATATGGGTGATGACCTAATACAAACTTTCTAGGAGAATCCATAAACTATTCATTTTAGTGGGTAAAATCACAACTCATGAAAACTCCTTTTGATTATGTGATTAAAGCTACGTCCATACATTTTACTTGTTATATAACCCATTTTTGGATTACATTATAATTCTATAATAACCTTACAATTCATAAAAATATAAAGAAAATTAAAAGATAAAACAATTAAACAAATAAAATTTTTAGATGGTGTTTTTATCACAGAAATAGTGAGATTCATCTATTCTAAAATACAGTAAAATGATTTGGTTTGTGAAAACCATTATGGTTTAATGTAAAAAATTATCTCTTGGACTTTTTCATCACTTCTACATCGAATAGTGTATGAATCCAACACTATCTATTATTCATAACATGATTACTTCATCTCATGTATAAATAATTCTTCAATGGGTAAAAGTTTTTACATTTTCTTTACAATATTCTTTTAAGTGATCAACTTTAACTTCACATTGGTGTTTCCTTGAATCTCTCAATATTTTATAAATTATAAATTTTGGAATAATTAAAATGAACATATAAATCATCCTTAATAAATGAAATTAAATATGATGAAGAATTTATTAAATCACATGATGGAACACATTTGAAATCCAAAACATTTGAATTTCAATATAAACATCATTACCTGAATTATCAATTGTAGTGCATGATTGATAATAAAACTATAAACAGTGATAACTAATTCTCTATAGAACTTCAAATTTAGCAGTATAAGAATACATAATTTTTTCCCTGAGAAAATTTTTAAATAGATCTTTCTTTTAATTACTATCAGACATTTGATCTGCCATATCTTCGAAATTTTTTTGATATAAAATAAAAAATCACTGAAAATAACTTATGAATCCTTCACTATACTGAACATCCAAAACACCATACCTATAAATAAAAAAGTGTAATTTATTTTTTCATAAATTTAACATATTAATCTTACATAAGTTTCCTTTTATACATAATATAAAATTCAATTTCTTAAATTCGAACTCTTCCATCTTAAATAAAGGTACTGAGATACATAATTGATTGAGATTTACAAAAATCCCACTATAAGAAACTCTGAACATCATATATATGAAAATATTCATATGTAATATATAAGCCTTTGTACAGATGTCAATACCTTTGTTTTTTTTATATCGCCCCTATGATTTTTATGGTTTTTTACATTACCATGTCCAATAATTTGACATATTACATAAATATCACCTGTTTTGTAAAATTATGTACCTTTAAAAATTTTTAAATTCCAATATATAGGGATTTATTCCAAAAAATTAAATTTCATACCTGTATAAATTAAAGAGACTCAGAATATATAAGATCCTGTTCTTATGAAAAAAATTAGACAGAAAATATGTAGAACCAAAATAATAAAGTATAATATCATATAAAATAAATATTTAATAATTTAAAAAATGTTAAAAATATTAAAATAAATTATATAGTTATGTAATCATAAAATCATAATAAGTAAGAAATTCAATAATGTAGTATAGATCCCCTTAGTATTCTCCTAATTTTGTTAATTAAAAAACCCAAAAATATGTCTGCAGACTTTAAGAAAAAATTAAATAAGAGTATGCTCAGATAAAAATTGTGAGGTACCCAATAGGTATGTAAATGATATGACGTGGATGGTGGAATGAATTTTAAATTCCATAATAATCTATGTAATTAAAAATATGGTGTGACATTCAATGGATAATAAGAATTAACAATTAATAAAAAGAAAGATGATGTAGTAGATGCGTGAAGAGTGAATGTAGTAAAGATAAATGATATATCAAAAGATATTTATGGTATTTTGAATCTAAATGATTATATACATACTCCTTATAGTATTAACCTAATATCTTTGACATCCAATATGATACAGACTTTTACCTGGATGAAGACATATTCTAACCATTTACATTAGTTCTAAACTAAACCATACATTCTATAATAACCCATAATGCATAAATATTAGTAAGTGTAAGAAAAACCTATTAAAATTTATTTTGATTAGGTGAACACAACTAAGGTGGTACGTTTAATGGTTGAATAAATAAAATGTGAGTTGTGTTAAAAATCAATAATAGATTTAAAAAATAAGAAACTATACAACCAAGAAATGATAAAATAATTAAATCAATGTAATTTTATAAAAGTTTTTACTGGTCTAGAAACAACTAGCTTCATCCCTTAAAAAATATGGTCGAATGATTTTTTTCAACAAAAAAATCAATGAAGTTTGTAAAAAAGTACCTCTTGAACATTGTAATAGTTCAATGTCAAATGATTTTTGAGTTATTTACTCTTGATCTTTAATATATTATTCCTTAATTACTAATAACTATAGTATAGTCTCCAAGATTTTATTCTTAATTATCAACATTAACTTGACATGGTATTTTTAATAAATCTCAAAAAATTATGTCAAATAAAACCATTAAATAATTAAAATTATCATAGGAATCATCAATAATAATTAGTGATACATAATTTTAATAATACCTATATCCATTTTAAATAATGCCTTCAAAATCATAAAAAAATTCAATTTGAATAAAAATTTTGTTACCAAGATTATCAATCCAAACTTATAATTGAGGATACAATCATAAAAAATGATAAAAAAATTATTTTTTGGATTCATACAAAATATATTACACATACATATGTTTTCAATTGAGAAGGATTTCCAATATAATTTTTTTCATTCTCTTCTAAAATTATTCTTATTCCATATTTTTTTAATACTTAAGATCTAATGTTCTGAAATATTTATTAAAATTAACTTCAAAATACTTAAATAAACATAAATTTTTATACACCAACTCTATAAATACTTATTATTAATTTACTATGACAGAAATCCAACTCAACCATATTATATAAGAGTCCATTAATTTCTAAGAGTAAATTTGTTTTCAAAAATTAAAATTTTGCATCTTATGTAACGGTACTCTAATATGTATTATATTGGAATTTCAAAAATTCCAATACAAAATATGGTAAAAATAATATATTAAAACTTCTTGACACCTAATATGATTATATTTTTTAAAATATCAAATGTGTTATATTTTAAAAACTCTACTATAATGCATATGGTTTTATTCTTGGAAAAATCTTGACATTGACATCTTATGTAGGTGTTCTCCCATGCATAAAATCATAAACTCTTAGGAATTTATAGATTGAAATATGTAAGGATTTTAGCCAAACCATAATTTTTTATACTTTTATAAATTCTAGAGATTCAGAATACTTAATATCCTATAATTATAAAAGTTATTCAACACCAAAAATGAGAATTGATAATTATAAAGAATAATGAAAAATAAAATATATAATTAATAATACAAACAATATTAAACTAAATAAAAACTATGAGACTTATGTAATTGTAAAAATAAAATAAATTACACAGTAAATAATGTGGAATGAATACCCTAAAAAATATCATGAATTACTAGGAAACTAGTATAATTTACCCCGAAATTACATATTAATAGAGAAAGAGGTTTAAGATAAAGTTTGACAATAATTTTTAGATGATCCCTCAGTATTTTAGAAATGTTGATATGGGTTAATTTTCCTTTGTTTGGTTGATATGTTGTTTAAATAAAGTTTGAATTTCTTCACTCCTCATCATTAGGAGTATAGAACGACTCATAATAATGGAATAAAAAAAATTTAATATTTATTATTTTGTATCACTTTTCACTATAATACATTGATTCATTTTATGACATATGGTTTCTATTAAGTAATTGGAAACATAAGTAAATGGGATAGAATGACACAATATGACATTATGAAATCAAATTTATTTTTTATAGGGGAATCAATTTCATGCACTTCTCTCCAAATTCCATTTACAATATATAAAACTCTGTATGTGTTTAGGATATTTTAAAACAAGTTGAATGGAACACACCTCTAAAACTACGATGGTGCTGGTGGTAAATTTTTGGAATGAGAATATTTTCTCAGGTTTCAAAGTTCCTTAAAAATTTATTAGTGATAACAAAACCCATTTTAACAAATACTATTTAGGATATTTTTTAAAAAATATATTGAGTACATGATATGACAATCACTCATTACCACTCTTAAACAAGTGAAAAGTGGGGTTCTTGAACTGATATTTGAAGTAATATTTGGATATGACCATCAGTACAAGTGGGATAATATAATAAAATAAGGTATATTACACACTATATTCCTATAAAATATCCTTCAAAACACAAATATATATGTCAATATATTTTTTATTATATGTAAAACAATGACACATTCGAGTCGAAATCTCCCATAAAACTAATTGGGTTATCGAAGAAATTAAGGAGAAAGAAGATAATGTTTAAAAGATGTGAATGGTTGGTCTTTATAATCTTAAAGATATATATAGAAAATATTATTCTAATTATACAATATATAAGTATAATACAATGAAATTTAATAACAAACCCATTTTGAAGAAGGATACACACCCAAGAGAAAAGATACTTCTTTTTTAAGCCACCTTTAAATTTTTTCCAAGAAATCTAATATTGATATTTGTTTTCTTCTTCATCGTGGTATGAGTTTATCCACATAGAGATATGGATATTAAAAGAGATAAGGAACCATCATTCATGAAAAATAGACAATGTATAAGTCCTGATTTCAAGTATTACCAAGACTTTTGTGACTTTTTCTATGATGTTTTATTGAAGAAACACGGGTATATTAAGATTTAATACTTAAAATTCTCACTCACTTGGAGGAAACCTAGGTATTTATTTACCACGTTTTCATTTATTCAATTTCACTATTTTTTATTCATTTTGGGGATTTTAGTATAAAATTTCCATTTATCAAAGTATCATTAGAGAAGTATAATATATTTCTACTAAAAACTTCTAAAACTACCCTACCTCGAGTATAAAAGACATAGAGAATTTACAGAAAAATTACAGGATCCATTATTTTATGAAAAAGAGGTGAAACTCTCTAGGAACAATAATCACTGTGAAAAATATTTATATTTTCATGAAGCAATCCAAGATACCAATGACCCAACACTAGATTTGGATCATGAAAGGTTATATAGTTTATTCCCAATACCCACTATCTAGAAACTAGTTCTTGGTAATTAATGAAACAAATTTGGCAATGATATATTCCAAAATAAAAATCAACTGAGGGTCTATCACTAGACCCAACATGAAGATGCCATAGGATGGTGAGATAACAAACTAATTAAACGAAAATAGAGGAATAAATAAAACCATACATGACATAATAAAAAAAGGTAGCACTTAATAAACCATAAATTCAAATGTAAAAAACCTATATAACACCAAAAACTGATATTGATATAAAAAATATATATAAAAAATAGAAAAATAAATGAAATATATTGGTAAATGGGATGGGAATTTTAAATATGACACACAAGAAAAAGGTTTCGACATAAAAAATTATAGAACCACTACCATTATCCAAATGACACAAGGGATAATGGAAAACATGTCATATCCTCTAAGCCCGGACATGACTGAATTTTTTTATCCACTAACTCCAAGAACTGCGTTGTCATTATCTATATTAGTCACAATAGTGTATTGAAATTTGTGAATGGTTTTTTTGGGTGTAAGAATTAGTATTATATTATGATCCCATCATGTATTCCATAATAAAACTTTTATAGATAATATAATCATTATTTTTTTTTAAAAATATTTTAAAATAATTTTTTTAATTTTTATGAATAATATCCTGGAGTTAGAAAAGAAACAAGGTTTAATAAAATTAATCATCCAAGTAAATTGCTAATAAAACACACATTTTCAACCATATATCATGGGATATAACCTATGGTAACTAAGGTTAAGGATCCTAAAAATAATTATACTAATCTATATAAAACAAATTATATCAAACCATTCGTATGATTTTAGCAAGAGAGTCCTTATATACCAGCAGTAAATATCTATTACCCAAGTAGAATCCTTCACTAATGGTGTGTTATGTAATTAACTAGGAAGAGTGTAATTGATACCTAGTTTTGTAGTTGTCCTATGTTCTATAAATAATTATGATCGATTCATATAAATAATATCAATTATTTAATTATTCTTATTTTATAATAAACATTTTCATAAAGGACAACCATTTATCTTCAAAGAATTATTTTTAAAACTAGTTTTGTGAACTTATTTTTTACTCTAACTAATGGATATATATTAATGAATAATAATATAAATAATATTAGTACTCAAATATGGAATATAAAAATTTAAATAATTTTGAACATCATTTTATAATGAATTCAAAAAAATACGGCTCTTTAAACCAAGGAAGCAAAAAAAACCACACACCTTAAATAAATAAATCTATTGGAAAATTGTGGGGATATAGTAAATTAAAGGAGGAATAGATCTTAAGAGATAATATAACGACATAACATAAAAAACCCTATCATGAAGTTATTCTAAAACTATCCCTAGTCCATTATGTAAATTGGGAAAGTGAAAACCATGATGAATAAGTGTAAAGAACCACAAAATAGAAAGAAAGAAACATACTTGATCATTTATGGTAAAAAATACAAAAAAGTTCAAGAGGGATGGTTGGAGTGCATGGGGATACAGTGGTTGGATATTTAGAATAATTAAATTTGGGTGAATGGAGAAACAATGAGTTAAATTTAATGCTGAGTTAGAAGAGAAATTTCACATTTTATTTTTATTGGATTTGTATATGTTTTGGCCACATTATTAAGAAAACCATGTACCAACCCTGATAATGGAATTGGAAATAATTCTTCGTCCACCATAATTTCCAATGGTCACTTAGAGTTAAGCCTAATGAATTTTACTAAACATTCACTAACCATGAATATATTATCCTATGTAAGGTTGACTCACATATTTTTAATGGATTATGAATTATTAGGCCATATGATTTCATCAACCATGTTATAACAATACACATCACAATACCTTGGCTTCATCTTCTGTATGATTAATATATAGATCACTATTAAACATTCACTAACTATAAACTTGTCTTATAGATCCAATTTCTACCTCGTTTTATAGTTATTAAATATATTCAAAATGGAATCAAGAAATCCTGATAACAAGTAGTAACTAATAAATCTTATATCAAAAAATAAGACCATAGGAGTGAAATTCTCCCCACTATATCATTTTCTTCCTCACGAAAGTCAACTTGAATTTGGTTAATCAGAAAATTGTTAACACTATTTCCACATATTGGATGATTCATAATCACATGTATCCTAATATTAAATCTCACGTTTCCAAAAATCTAAATGTGATAAAATATATTTTAAATTAAACCATATACTTTAGTTGAAAATATGGATCAATTTATCTATTATCTAAATATCCGATTCTAAATCTTTTTTTTCTAAGTACAACATCGGGAATATATCATCTTGATAATTCATTTCAAAATAGATATAGAGGATATTATGAAATGATGTAAATTAACGATGTAATCTTAGTTGGGATACAATATTACCAATTTTTTAAATTATTTTAAAGTGTTCCACATACCTCAAGTTTATATTACCTAGCTTATTGATCCATTAGTGACCCAATCAAGGTGATACCTCCAAGAAAACCTAGTCATCAATAGAGAACACCAAAGGATGAGAATGATGACTAGAACGAGATTTATGGAATATCGGATTCATCACTATAATTTAATGAATAATTGGAATCTAATTTCATCTATTAAGAAATGATTAGTACCACCATATATGTTTCATGAACCATGGTCCATCAAGGGGTGTCTGATATGAACAAACAATAAAAATTAGAAATAAGAAAAATAGAAAGTGATAAAATAGAAAATAATTATCATATTAATTTTAAAAATAAATTTATATAATAAATGTGGATATAAGTGTTGTTATTATTATAATGGAAAAAATAAAAAATAAGACAAATGAAATAGGAAATTTTGGATGTTATCAATCCCCAAGAATAATAACACTCATGAAAAATGTTATAGAAATGAAACAAAATTTTAGTAATGTACTATTAATTTTGAAAATGAAAATATGTTTAACCTTAAGATAAAATATATATAATTGATGAATGAAATTAATGATAGGTATTTGTATAAAGTAGGTAACCCTTATTACAATTACAAATATGATCGTTTTAATATTAATTAATAGTAAACTGGCCATTGGAATTGTAACCCAACCATTAAGAAAGTAACATGACCGTTAGAATAGTATCTTTAATGACACCGACCAAGGGAAACTCTCAAAATATCACCCAACTCGAATTTACATATACCTGAAGGGCATTCTCGATCCTGAAGGTCCGGTGTCTGACCCACAGGAAAACAAAAACAAAAAGATGGAATAATATCTCTCAAAATGAATATGACAATGTGACATATATAAACATGTACATAATGAAATAGTGGAGGAAATAATGAATATATATATATATATATATCATGACAAAAAAGAGAACAACATAAGTGATACAACTAAAAATGTTGCAAAACGATCTTTAATAAATAAGACTAACAATAAAAGAAAAAAAGAAAAAAAATCTACTGCAACAGTTTCTATATGGAATCATGGTAAAACATTAACCATATCACAATTGTTATGCCCAAAACCCAGTTAATTGAAAAACTCATTGCCTTTCCTTTTCCTACATCGAATGATATAGCCAAGTCTATGCCTCATTGTAGGGGTATGTAGGGTATGAGATGTTAGGATCAGTAGCATCTCAACCAGGTGTTTAATATTTGGTATATTAAATATAATCTAAGAATTATCAACTTTAAATAAATAAATAATTATAATTGTTTAAGAATTATTATATCAAAATCCTGGAATAATATTAATTTTCGTTTTTCGATATTTTTAAATAATGTAGGTAAATAAGTTTCAAATAATTTCATATAAATATATCAAAAAAGATATAACATATCAAACTCAGGAACACATAACATATCATATCAAACCCCTGGAAGTATAAGCAAAAACAATACCAACCAAAGTATCCCAAATTGGATAAAATCATAGTAAACATCACGCCAAAGATCAAAATATTCTAGGATAACTAGGAAACTCATACCAAACTCAGACAACTGTGAAAACATTAAGCCTCTACACATGTCAATTAAGTAAAGAGAGAAGGGGAAGATTCCAGATATTAAACCTCTAAGAGTATGAATAAGTACCTAGAAAAAAATATTCTAGATTAGAAGAAACACCCATGAGAAAACCCTATGAGAGTGGATGAGGCCAATTAATACACCTTCTGTCAAGGTACCCAAGGCTTCCAATGCTCTGAATTTTCTAAAAAAGTTTATAAAACCCTTTTTATCAAACTATTATTTGAAAACCCTTTTAGAAAAATATTTCATAATGCATTGAATTCCCTTTTTATCTGCCCAAACTATGGAAAAAACACAAATTATAAAAACCTATTTCCACATACAAAATAAAATCAATAAGTTATGCCATTACATTAGGTAATGTTTTTTAAAAACTAGAGCAATACACTTCACCAAAATAGGCTTGAGATCCAACCACCTACCTTAAAACTCAGGTTGCACATGCCCACAATGGAATCCACCACATGAAATAAACCATAAAAACATTAAAAATAGAGGCCCCAAAACCAATAGAAACTTGTAAAAATGTATTCAATTTAACAAAAAAGGTTTGGTGGAGAATAGGAAACAACACATACCTCATGAAAGCTTACCTACCCTACTAGAACCAAAAAAGAATAATCCCCCAAAATAAAACGTCACAATGGATCTAGAAAAGAATAAAGAGAAATGTCATCAAGGGTTATCATATCTGATAATTCAACTCAATGAAACTATCAAAATTAAAGGATGTGATGAATTAGAAAGGATAACTCATCTAGAGAGATTAATCCCAACCAAAATGGTGATAAATCATTGAATAAAGCAATTTGGACAGAGTAGAGGTCCCCAAATTCTCTTGAGAGTCCCTCTATGTTCAGAGGGAAGAGGACTATGAAAGAATGATTAAACATATCACTAATATTTCTCTCTAAAATCCCTATCATTGAAATTTACACACTATGTAACCCCTTTAAATGTCGTAAAATCCTTAGAGTCCTTAAACAACGAAACACCCATCAAATTTTTATTAAAAAATAGATTTTTAACCTTACACGAAATTTTTGATTTACACAACATGTATTAATTCAATTTTTTTACTTATCTAATGATATGAATCTATCAAAAACTACTTGTGTATTCATTAAAAATCTTGTACGTTCTCTATGGATAGAAACAACTGTAGATTAATTCATGAAAAAACAAACCACCTTATGCATTCTCTAAATTTGGGGTGAACCCCTTTATGCCATTGTGCATTTACACCCAAACTATATTAATTAAAAAAAACAAAAATCATTGAAATTTATTTCATTTTTTATCAGAAAGGTTTTTCCATCCTCAGGAGTCCTAAGACGTAACCAATTAAAGAGGAAACAAATTAAATAGATGGAAATTTCCTATAAGTGTGTAATGGGATGTCACAAGGTTCCCACCATAAGACTTTATATCATTAGGAATTCATGTAGAAGTATGATTTCCTATTAAAAGGTGAGACCACTATTCCATCCTCAATGAATCATGGTCCCAAATCTTATTAGAATATGATCTATGCTGTCATAACACTATGAGTAACAAAATCGACTCCCTATGTTAGACTTTCTCATGAGAGTCAACAATATATACTAGATTCTCCACAATAGAAACAAAGGCTCTGACTCAATGTATTTTCAAAGAAAAATGTTATAGGGATTAGGATGGTATTTAGTGAGGTATGATATGTGGAAAAAATCATATATTCCTATAAAATGAATCAACAATTCTAATCGATAAGAAACCTTCGCAAGATGCTCAGTGACCTAAAAAGGTCAAACATATATGAGAGAGAAATTTCTCTCTTTTCCAAGATGATGGTGACCCAACCCAAGAAAATATTTCAAAAAAACCCAATCACCTAAAAAAATATAAAGGAAAATTTCACAGATCAACATAAGGCTTATGTTGACTCTCAACTGTTACTATACATCACTTTATATCTTGAACTCTTGTAGACATCTCCTGAACCAAACTCAAACCCACTAAAGAAGATTTTCCAACCTCTTCCCAAAAAATATGTGACATACACGATTGACCATAAAGATCCTCAAAATTATATATTCTTATATATGAATGATAAATATTGTTATAAGAAAACTTAAATAGTCCTTGATGGCTACCCAAGATCTATTGAAATCCAAGACCTTGGTGTGAAGCATATCCTCCATGATCTAAAAAACATGCTCTGTTAGGACATATCTCTATGTGTGATAAGCTTTACTCAATCTAACCTAAGTTACCATCATATCCTAGAGGATCTTCCATAACTTGGTAGTAAACCTAGAATCCGTATCTGAAATAGTGACAGATGGAACCCCATGTAACCTTATAATTGCTTTCACATAAAACTTACCATGATATTGGACATTAGTGGTGTCCCAAATCGGAATGAAATGAGATGACTTCATCAATCAATCAATCACCAACTAGATAGAATTTATCCATTGGAGAGTCTATGGTAATTCAACTATAAAACCCATTTATACCTCCCCCCATTTTCAAACTAGCATCAAAGAAGGATAAAGTAAACTAGAAAGTTTCAGATACTCTTCCTTTATATGTTAGAAGTTGTAACAAGGGGATGTACAATCAGCAATGTCATGCTTAATACCTATCCACAATAATCATAATATCATGTCATAATACATCTTCATATTTCCTAGATGAATGGACCATGAACAACTATGATAAAAAATGTGAGTTCCACACTGATGCTAGTATGACGAACCATTCCCCAAAACTAATAATACCATCTGAAGAGAGAGGAAAACTAGAAATGATCTCCCCACCATATAGTTTTTATTTGGTTCATCAAAAATCATCATCTCTCAACAAAAAATTTAGAATATAATCTTGGAGAGATTATGACAACTGAACATATGTCATCTCCATACTTGTATCATCTTCCATAGTATCTTTATTCAGCTGACCAAAAATCTTTATAAGTTTACATTCTTCCTTTAATTGTTGAAAAAATTTCAATGAAACTTTTCTACTCAGAGGATCTATAATTACATTCCCCTTCCTCGAGGTGTAGGTGATATCAGAGTCAAACATATGAAGGTGTTCCATCCAACTCCTATATCTAAGATTCATGTCTGTCTAGGAAAAGGTGTATCTTAAACTATTAGAGTAAAAAATATTATCAACCTCTACCCAAAAATATAATGTTACCAACACTTAAGACCATGACTGTCCATATAATTCTTTAAATCATGAGTGGGGTAATTATTCTATGGTGGTCAAAGGTAAAGAGAGTTATAAGCTACCACATGATCTTTCTAGATGATCACACAACTTAAAAAATTTCTAGAACCATAGAAAACTACATACCCCATACCAGGTTCAGGTAATATCAAAATAGGAGTGTCAAAAGTTGTATAATCTCATCAAGAGAAGAATAAAACTTTTCATCCCATATGAATTTCACTCATTGTTTTCCAAAAGCAGTCAAAGGTGATTCCAAATTTTGGAAATACTTTATGAATCGTCAATAGTAACAAGAAAGACCATGGAATCTCTAAATCTAAAATAAACTTCATATGTTTTCTTATCTAAAAATAGATTTTACCTTTTTAGGATCAATATATATTCTATGATCATAAATCACATGCCTCAATCAATTCACTCCATGGATCTAGAAATTACATTTCGAAATATTTCCATTAAGATTATTACTCCTTAGGATTTACACATCCAAAACCAAATGGCTCTCATACTCATTCTCAGATATTGAGTAAACCAAAATATTATCCACAAAAACTACCAAAAAGTGTCAAGAAACACATTTAATTCACGATTCATAAAATCCATAAAAACTACAACATTATTAGATTGACCAAATAGAATCACCATATATTCATAACTCCTATACTTGTGCTTGGAATCTATATTTGGTATATCACACTCTTGAACTCTTAGTTGATGACTACCTGACTAGGGAGAAATATTTGAATACCACTTCCCCCTTTAACTGATCAAAACATCATCCACCCAAGGAAAATGATACTTATTCTTAACAGTTACTTGGTTCAACTTTTGATAATCCACACACAATAAGAGTGGACCTTGTACCATCATGGAAAAGAGAAATGGGGATGGCCAAGGAGAAACACCCATGAAAATAAAATGTTTTTCTTTTAGGACATCCAATTGAATCTTGAGCTATTTCATCTCCACTAGTGTTATATGATAAGAAGGTACAAAAATCATCTACATAATTGGTCCCAGGAGAATTGTAAAAATCTACATCCCTATATCGAGGAAGTTTTGAGAAATATTATATGAAAAAGATAAGAAAATACTGAACAAAAATGGGAATATTAATAATAGTTTCATTTGGATCAACTATGATAGCAAAAAAGACTATTGAGTTCTTATTAGGAAGGTCCTACATGACCATACCTCGAATACCACTTTACATGAAACACTTGCGATCTCTAATCAGTGAAAATAAATGAGTCACACCAATAATAACAATCCACCTCAACACGATGATCTACTAGCTAATCCATCCTCATGATGTCATCAATCAAATCAATTTTTTAATAAGAAAATCACAAACTAACTATATATAAACTATCAAGAACACACAAGAAGGAATCCAAAACCCTTGCACTTTCCTCTTCCTAAGAGGTGTTTCTTAATCCATAACAAAGGGTATGAGATCCTTCAGAATGCTATGCATATTAACAAAATAAACAGATATAAATGAGTGTGATGATTCAATATCAAATAAAGAAATCACTATAGAAGATACAATAACGATGGTAGCTCTCATTATTTCTAGACCCACATCCACCTATATTCGAAACAAATTTACTATGTTAAGGTGATTTAATCTTGAGGCATGTATATGGAGCCCTGTAGTCTTTAAAGATCTAAATATACTATAATAGCCTTTTGATATGATGATCCCTAACCATATCGAGGACTAGATATGTCATGGTAGAGATGTTGAAGGTGGACATAATTTCTACAAATGTTACACATCTTTATAGGTGAAGGACGATAACACCATGTGTGTTCGACCATGACGTAGTAATAGAAAATAATGTAACACCACTATCTGAAACTGGAGGAGCCAAAGAGGCCTGCTTATGAGAACCACCCGAACCACTCCTGTGAGGATCGAACCACTTTCTCTTTTTCCTTGGCAGGCCACCGAAGCAATCAATAGGTGGAAGGCAAGGGGTAGAATATCCAAACATTCCTTCCATTTTAATTTCTACCATAATAAACCTATCCATCTCTCTGAATAGGTGAAATTTTTTAGTAATAATACTTTAGATATAATATATGGTCGAAAACCCTACAGATTACAACCTCTAGTGAAAAACCGACTAGCTCCAAAAACTAATTGGTGTATTCTAACACAGAACAATATCTATACTGTAAAGGTTGGAAATCTAGAGACTTCACCATCATTAGTGAATCTTTACAAAACTAATTGGGGAAGATATTCTTGAAACCCTTATATTATAATCCCACGTGCCTACCTATCTGTGCCATGAAATCCCACCATGACTTCCTAGGAACACAAATTCTGAACACTGCATACTTAACTATGACAATCTCATGTGTATCCCGGAAGTAAAAAATTTGATCAATATTTTTAAGACCATCCTCTACCACTTGAAGATCATTCATATCTTTAAAGGATAATGGCTTATCATATAAGAACTTTTGTGACCGATCTCTGTCTCCTACCTCAACGACTATGTTATTTGTTTGTGGTACTTTATTATTGAAAGAAATAAATTCTCACTTTATAGCCTCGATAAAATTATAATCCACATAAGGATTCCCTTATGATGGATTAGTATCATCCTTATGAGGAAATAACATAACACTTCTCAGAGGCATACCGTGCAAACCGAAAAAAATAAACAATTAGATATATTAATAATCATAGTTTAAACCAAAATACCATAAGAAGAAACTAATATTAACTTCAAGAAATAAGAAAAATAGACACACATCCAACCATACCATGGAAACATTAGTCTCATCATGACTTGATGTGGATATACACTCACAAAAATCTATATCTAAAGTTCTGAAAATACTATCTCTAGTATACCAAACATCCTAATACATGGAATCTTGAGGAAATACCACCTTTGATAAAATTTTTTGATGAACTCATCCAAGATACCCTTTCAAACTGGTACCCAAACCAAATTTAAATTTACCCCAAGGGAATTCCCGATCTCTACAAGCTGGTGTGTAGTAGCTAAAAAAAGAAAAAGAAGAGGAAATTATTTTGCCCAACCTTAAGCATAAAAAATGAAATATATACAAATAAACAGAACAAAACTTCATTTCAAAACATGAATATATATATATATATATGTTATAATAGAAATAGAAAAATTGAAGAGGTACAACTAAAATGGTAGAAAAATAATATCCAAGCAACATGTCCATAAATAAAGGATAAAAAATATAAATAAGAACCCCAACAGTCTCTATATGAAGGCATGGGAATACCCACACCATCTCACCATCCATATATCCAAAATCCAACTAATAGAAAACCTTACCGCCTCATTTAGGTTCCTTTCATTTCTCTTCATCTAAAGACATAACTTGGTATACACACAATATAAGGGGAACACAAGGTGTGAGCTAACCTGCTTTGTATTATCCCACCTAGGTGTTCCATATCAAGTCACTAAACAATAATCCAAGCATGATCAACTCTAAATAATACATGGAACAATAATATTTTAAGCAATTTTATATCAATAGCATGAAAAAATAGCCTAATTTATAATTTTTCATGTTTTCAAATAAAGTAAGTAAATAAGTTTCAAATAATTTCATAGAAATATTTAGAAACAGATAAATCAAATCAAACGAAATAATACATCACATATCATATTAAACCCATGGTAGTACAAGATAAAGAAACACAAAGAAAAACAACCCAAATTCTCCAAAACCATTGGTAACATAATGTCAAGGATCACACTCAATATAGATATCTAGGACACTCATAAATAACATATAAAATCATATGATCATGAAGGCTCTTGTCATATGAATTGAATCTAGAGATCATAGGATCACCCCAGAATGTGAACACCACAATAGGTCTGACAATTCCCTAGAACAATAGGCCTACAAATGAGATGAAATCCCCATGATCAAACCCCCAGGATAGTGGACAAGGCCTATTACTATGGTTTCCACCAGATTACCCATGTATTCCCATGTATTCTATTTTTGATACTAATTTATCAAACCATTTTAATAAAACTAGTATTATAAAACCCTTTCAAAAAACCATTTAAAAATTCTTTGAAAACCATTTTCATCTATCAAAACCTGGGGAAAAAATCTTGTACAAAAACACTTTTCTGCACACATAATCAAATCATTCGGTCATGAAATTTCATTTAATAAAAAAAATTATCAAAATATAGAGAAATTTAGTTCACCAACACATGCTATAGATGGATTCACCTACCTCAAAACTCATTTCCCACAAACCCACAATGGAATCCACCATAATTAAGAAACCACAATGAAAAAAGGACCTATAACCATTCAAACATCTCATAATAAATTCAATTACATAAAAATGGTAAAGAGAGAAGAGGAAATGAACCATACCCCAAGAAATCTTACCTTTCACCCCAAAACTAACAAGGAATCATCTCATAGAATAAGATATCACAACATATGTTGAAAATAATCAAGAGAAATTTCATAACGGGTCAAAAAATCCAATAAAAATGCAATAGTGCTTCCGCGATCAAAGGAAATTAATAAGGAGACATGATTACTCACTCAGAAGGATGAAATCCAACAGCAATGGTGGTAAATCTCTAAACTATTTGATTCAGATAAAGCATAGGTCTCCAAAATCACTGAATAATTCCTCTAGATGGAGTGGGAATAAAGGAAAATAATAATGAATAAGCATATCACTCGTATGATTCAAGAAAATCCATTTTCATGACATTTATATCTCATAAAACCCCTTTACACAATGTGTAATCATATGGGTCCTTATACTTTAAAAAACTCGTAACCTCATTATTAAAATCACAATTTTCAACCTTACAAGACATATATTCTTTTGTTCTATGTACTCGGCTCATGGCATGAGCTATTCAAATAGTGCACAATATGTACTTGTTTCCTGATGTTTAAATTCTCTATATATAGTGAATACTAAAAATTCATACATGAAAATACAAATGACTTAGAATGCTCTCTAAACATAGTGAGAACCCCGCTAATACAGTACACATTTATACCTAGACTCTATTAATTAAAAATATACATCCATGAAATTTAGGTCATTTTCTCAAAAAACGTTCTTCGTCTTCTAGAGTCCCAAGGCGCACCCTATTAAAGAGAAAAACAAGTAAAGGTATGAGAATTAACTTTAAGAAGGCAATGGTATGTTACAATGTCATCTCCTATGGTAGTGTAAAATAATTTTTTTTTTCATATTTTAAAATAAAATTATGATATATTTATATCGTGGTATAAGTAAATAATTGTTTTAAAAATGATAAATTATATATTTGTATTTATTTAAAACATAATTATTTTAATTGATCTTTTCATATATATATATAATTATTTTTAAGAAATTTTATTTACATAATGGATTTATAATTTATTATTATGTATAATTATAATGATAAGACAATTTTATGAGACCTTGAGTAATTTTTCAGAGGCTCAAAAAATTGATCATAATATTAAAATTGATATTTTCAAAATAAATGAAAATTTTATTAAAAATAAACTTTCACATATTTATAAAAAATTTCTTATAAAATAGACTATTTTTTTACATATACATCAAAAAATGGTTACAATGAATTTTGAGTTTTTTCCTAAAATAATTGAATTTTTGGTGAATAGTGAAATAAAACAAAATATGATATTTTACAATTTAAGATCAATACATGAATTTATGTGTTTTTAATTATATAAGAAACCATTAATTGAAACTCACATGAGACAATTACTATAAAAAAACAAAATAATTAGTACTATTGGTAGTCTGGAACCAAAATAATAAATTAATGATTTTAATATTCAAAAACAACCCTCCCCGACCTTTAGAAATAACCCCTTACAACTCCATCTCCTCACACCATATAATACTTGGAGATTGAAAAATTTCTCCCCAAATCTCTTCATAATACTCTACCCAACATCCTAGTGATTATGTTCTCCTTAAAAGACCAATCCAAGGTTCCTTAAGCTGCATTTTCATGAGGATACATCCAAAGGATAAGGTAATACCCTCAACTGATTATTTTATTTTTCTCTTCATAATTATCCTCTATGTTTATTTTATTAAATATCAAATAATAAATCCATTATAATATATATTTTCAAATTTTATTGTGTCAATAGAATATCTAACTTACATCATTTCTATTAAAAATCATCCATATTTTTTCAGTTCACCGCCTCTGTGGATGATGGGTTTTCAATTCCCATTTATATCTTCAAGGCAGGTTTAAATTCACATATAATTTTTCAAAATGAACTAAATTTGTATATTTTATATTTTATAACATTGTATAATAAATATGTTTTCATAATATTTAAAAAAAGTAACTAGTTTTTGATGGTCGATAAAACTGCCATCATAAAGTAACCATACAACATTAACGTTTTACTAAATAAATCATCTATATTCTAGAACTAATATGTATATTTTGGACTAGTTCAATATCTATAAAATCAAGAATAAAATTTCATTTAAATTATAGAGTTTAATTCACATTTATCAAGAATATCAATAATTATCCACAAGTGATCCGACCTTGGAACTAAGAAACAAAAACCACTAGAATAGTGAAATTAAACCATATATCTCCTAGAAATTGTTTTAAATAAACAGAATAAAATTATCTTAAATCAAATAAAGATGTTTTTTTTGAATTATGTAATTAATTACTCTAATTTGATTTTATAAGACATTAAGTGCGAGTCCACAAAGATTTTGGAATAAAAGGTTAGAGATCGCTTTGAACCACCCTTTTCTTTTGGTCATGACCTTTCTCTCTCTAATTCCCCCACACACTCTATCTATATACCTCTCTCTCTACATATCTATATTTGATGTTATATAATTCCTATAAATTCTAAATATATGTATCTTATATTTATACCAAGATATTATTCATTCCTTTTATGGGGTAATACATGCCTTTAGTTTATTTATCAAATGAATTATGACTATACATTATGATTTACTCCCTTTTATGGAATATATAAGCATGTACATGTTCTGATGTGTGTTCCTAGACAAAACTCAAATTCATTGGTTAATATTTCCATATCATGATATGGTATGTATGAGATTAGTTAGTGAAACTAATCCATGATGGGACTTTTCCACCATGTTTTGTTTTCTAGGGAGTTAGCCTTGACTTATGTTTATTTCAAGTTCTTTTGTTCTGCCTCCACCCTATGATTCCTTGTACTTATAATTACATGGAATTTTCTATATGATCAAATTTGATTATTCATGATCCTTATACTTTATTATATTGTGTTATACCTTTTGACTCACATTCTATGATTTGATATCATGTTTATTGCCTGACTGGGCTTTTATCTCACCCATTTTATTTAAATATTTCCCTAGGTTATGTGATATAATTTTAGGATCCCAAAGGGGTTTAGGATCTCATTATAGATATTATGTTAAATATGTTTTATTCTTTTTTAATTTTGGTGTATTATGACCATAGGCTTTCAAATACACTAGGCCTCATGATATTTACATTATATTTATTAGATATTTATGTTAAAAATCATGTAATAATATGTATAAAAGGATTGGGTATCCATAGTTAGTATCAGATAAATGTATAGTATTTTTTGTGGGTTATGAATACAATACATTATTGAGAATCCTAGGTATAATTCCATTTATATGAGAATATCCTGTAATTTTTGAGAGGTAAAGAGTGAGTGGTTTCGAAGAAATTACATCCTTTTCTAGAAATTTCTTGTGGATGTGGATTTAATTTTTTTAACTAGGTGTAATAACCTATAAAAAGGTTTATTGGGTATTAACTCATTCATCACCTTGTGCAAGGAATAAAGGCTTTTCTATACACATGTCTTGAAACTTCCATGGGATATTCTTTAGAAAATTCAAAAACTCTTTACAAACCATTGTGATGGAATTTAATAGATTTTTGGGTTATAAATCATAATAGGAAAATTACCAGGGATAATCTATTTTGTAACCTAAAGAATCATATGTTAGGATATACAATTCATTTAAAATTTACTCATTATAAGTTCATAGTTCTCCTTTTTTATGTTTATTATTTAAAGTATTATCATCTTATTTTTTCTTTATTTTTGTTAATAGAGGGAAATACGAGGAACTATTTATATAACCAAAATAATTGGTATTTTGACGGTTTTCCTAATGGGATGAGGAATTTTATAGGACTGGGAGGTGGAAACTTCATATAAGTACCTGCTTAGCCGATTCAATCTATAATTAATAATAACTAGAATCATGTAGAACACTCTCATTCTCCTAAGAAATATCTAGTTACAGTCAAGTCCTTTATCTGAGAAAGTCCATATTTCATTAGTGGATCATATTATCCCCACATCAGAAAATAATGGATAAACACCATTGATAATATATTCTATTTCCAATAATTCCTATAATAAGAGAAATTATATTTGTTGTTTATCACATAGTGGGAGAAGTTGATTAGTGGTGGATACAAATCAATAACATAAAGTCAAAATAAAAAACTAGATTCTATTGAATGGGAAGGATTTAAGAAAATATTTTTCAATAAATATTTTCCCAGAAATCTATATCTTAAATTAGAGAGGAAGTTCCTCAAATTGAGAAGAAATGAAAATGATTCTATTCGGGTATATTAGGAAAACTTCACAAGGTTTTGGCGACATGCCTCTATCTTCATTATCAACACTGAATTCAAGGTTGATCATTTATTTAGTGAGTTGATGTTGGGTGTATGAAATGATTTAGTGATTCATGACTTTTAAACCCATGGAGATGTTTTCCATTATACCCTAAATGTTTATATAGAGATTAAAGACTCTTATTGGTGTTATGTGATAAAATATTAAAAGTGTAAAATGAATTTTTTTGGAGGATCAATGGATAAATATCATGGTGAGAAGAAAACTCGATATCCCACATATCAAAATCACGGTATTTAGAATATAAAAACCTATCTAAAGGGAACTAATAGATGCTTCAGTTTTGGAAATTGGGTTCATCGATATAATCAATTTAGAAGGTATATAAAGAATCCAATTAATGTGATAGAGTAAAACAAGATCCAAGAAAATAATCAATATGTTTTATTGTGTTTCATACATAAGGAATACAAACATTATGAGAACCATATCCATAATAAAAGGATTATATGAGGGAGTGAATAAAAATAACCTCCATAATCTAGAGAGAATAGAAGGTAATTTGCTGTCACTACTACTTAGGTTGTTCCTAACAAATATTTGGTTAAAGGTATGCTAGTTATTCATTTAGAAATAGAAAACATACTTCTTGATTTAGATTATATGAATTCATTCTTATATTTCATGTTTATTTGAACTATTCAAAAACCACATCAAAATTTTTGGGTAGTGATAACTTTGAGAACAAAAAATAGATCATTTCATAAATTCCATGTATATGAATCATCCATAGTCAATGTTTGTGGACCGAACCTCCCTGAAAATATCATATTACTACATTTAGTGTTTTTTGAGGTTATATTTCCCAAGGATTTTCTATTCTTATATAAATCAAACATCAACTATTGATATTCGTAGTTAAATCTTCATATTCTAAGTCATAATATGATTTTGAAAAATTTTAAGGAGGATGATGAATATCCTTTTGGATATTCTTCTCATGTATGGATATTATTTCCACAAGTGAAAGAATATCTTGCATAATTGATTAATACCAAGGAGATAATTATTCATGAATACATTTCCTTTATGAGGGATTACATATATGTGTTCCTTGAAGAGTTTATTTTTCCATGTCATGACTGTGAAGTTTATTTATCAATAGAAATTATTCCCAGATCAATACCTATATCCATGGATCTTTATAAATTGACCACTATTGTGTTATAAGAACTGATGATGTATTTACAAGATAATATAGAAAAGGGTTTTATTTGCTTGATTACTTCACTATAGGTTGAATTGGTCCTCTTCATCAAGAATAAGTATGGGTGAACATAACTATTCATTTATTTTTGTGAACTAAAAAAAATCAAGACAAATAAAATTTTTCCCTTCTAGAGATAGATGTATTATTCAATCAAATATGTGGGACCTATTTTTTCTCAAAGCTGGACATTCAGTTGAGATATAACTGATTAAAGGTGAATAAAGAAGACATACCTATAATTATTTTTCAAAAAATTTATGGAAACTATGAGTCTATATTGATTCCTTTAAAACTCACTAATTCTCTATAAATATTTATAAACCTAATGAATAATGTATTTAGAGACTACCTTAAGAAATTTTTGGTATTCCTTATAGATGATTTGATGATCTACTCAAAATTGAAGGAGGGAAATTAGTAGAATTTAGATACTATTTTAAGGACTTTGTAAAAGGAAAATCTCTATGAAAATTACAGTAAATGTGATTTATGGATGGGGGAAGTATCATTCTTTGGGAATGTTATCACCATTAAAGGGATATCTATAGACCCTTCTAAGATAATGGTAATTAAGGGGTGGATCATACCAACATCTGTAATAGATATTATTAGTTTCCTTGGTCTAACAATGTAGCAACTAATATTTGTGATAAAATTATAATGATTGTAAAAACCTCTAACTAAGATGACTCAGAAGGGAATACAATTTTCTGTAATGAAGAATATGAAGAGAACTTCAAGGAATTGAAAAAGAGGCTTATCACTAAACTATTCCTCATTCTTCCCATAGGTGGGGAACATTTATTAGTATAATGTGATGTATCAAATAAGGGATTGGGGGATGTAGTGATGACGATAAATAATTTGATAGTGTAAACCTCAAGGAAGTTTAATGTGCATGAGTAGAATAATCTAACACATTATGCAAAGTTTTCTATAGTGATATTTACATTGAAAATATAGAGGCATTATCTATGTGTGGATATGTGTGAAATATATATGTGTCCTCAAATCCTCAAGTTAATATTCACATATTTGGATATTAATATACAACAAATAAGATGGTTAGATCTAATCAAGGACTATACCTTCATAATCCACTACCATCATGGGGAAACAATAAATTGTTAGATTCCATTTGTAGAAAATATCATAAAACATTTTTAATGATAAGACATTAGAAGGATATAATATTATTATAATTGAAAAGGATAGATATAGGGATCATAAAGAAGGGAACATTATCAATTTTTCTCAAATTATTTTTTAGAAATTCTTTCTAAAGAAGTTAAAAAATACTGAAAGAGATGATGTGGAAATTCAGATGAAGGTGGAAGCCATGAGAAAAGAGAAATACTTAGATTTTAGAATTAATGAAGAAGGATTTGTATGATTTGGGTCTCAATAATGTGTAGCATCAAATCAGGAGATAAATTTTGAGAGATTTAATGATTCACTTAACTCAACCTTTTACATCAACCAAGGAAGCATGAATATGTATCTACTTCTTCAAGAAAAATACTGGAGTGATAATATGAATTATGAGATTATATAATATTAATCAATGTTCTAGGTATGTCAGCAAGTGAAGGAATAAAGGAATGAATACAAGGGGATGATGCAAACATTACCCATAAATATATAGAAATGGGAAAACATCACCATGGACATTGTTATAGGACATACAAAGACATCCAAAGGAAATAATGTAATATGGGTTATAGGGGAACATATTACAAAAACATCCCATTTCATCGCTATTAGAAAGAGATTATTACATAATCCACATGAAAGGATATATATCAGAGAAGTGTTGAGGATGTATATAACACCATTATTGATTGTATCTTACCAGTATCCAAGATTTTTTTCTATAATCTAAAAGATTCTCTATTATTCTATAACCATTGAGTTGAGCTTCATTATTACTCATCACCTTTATACTATTGTCCAATCTAATAGGACTATCATGGAACTTGAAGACATGTTGATAGCATGGTTGATGAACTTCAAAGTAGGATTATATCAATATCTTCATCAGGTCGAGTTATCTTTCAATATTATCTTTCACAAAAACATCCAAATGGATTCATATGAATCCTTTTTTGGAGGAAATTTAGAAAACCTACATGCATGGTTGAATTTGGAGAAAAGAAGTTAAAATGACCTAAAATGTTAGAGAAAATGGTAGAAAAGTTCAAGACTATTCAATAGTAGATATGGGATGCTCGAATTAAACAAAAGTGTAATATTGATAATCAATGTTGAGAACTTAGGTTTGAGGTAAAATATAATATTTTACTCCAAATATATTTATGGAAGTGTGCTATGACATTTGTGAATATGGGAAATCTAAGTCTTAGGTACATCGACCACTTCGATGTTCTTGATCACATTGGAGCTATGAACTATGAAATAAAACTCCCAAAAACCGTTTATCAAGTACATTATGTGTTACATGTATCCCTCTTGAGGAAGCACATACCCGATCCATCACATGTGCTAAATATAGAGGTGGTCTAGGTGGAAAATGATCTTTTTTATGAGGAGAATATGTTGAAGATTCTGGACCATAGAGGTAAAGTTATATTCAATACAACATCTCATATAGTCAATGTACTATGAAAAAACCATAAGTATGAGGATGGAACATGGGAATTAGAGGAAGAAATGAACCAGAATTACCCTTATTTGTATTAAAAATAGTATGTAAAATGAAATTTTGTGGTTGAAATTTCTTAAGGGTGAAATAATGTAATGTCCCATGATTTCATCAATCAAATAGCCCACATGAATATTTATTTTTTCATACATATTAATATAATATTTTAAAATTCACAGACACCACTTGGTAAAACAAAAAACATTTTATTATAAATTAAATTTTGATAAAATGTATTTCCATAATATTTGAATTTATTAAAATGGGATAAAAAATTGAATATAGGATAAAAATAATTGGAAAATTGTGATTTTATTGATTCCCGAGAATAATTACACTCACAAATAACACTACAGAAATGATATTGAATGTTTATAATGAAATATTCATTTAGAAAATGAAAATATATAGAACCATAAGAGAAAATATAACTTAATTAATAATGAATGAAATGATAAATATTTATATAATGCAGGGAGCCATCATAAGCCTTACAAATCAGATCATTTTAATAATAATTTATGATCGTTGGAATAGTAACCTAACCACTGGAATAGTAATTTGGCTGTTAGTATTAGTTACATGACCATTAGGATATTATAATATCATATTTACATGTAAAATAAATTTTACATATCATTTAAAATGAATATATGATATATTTTTTATCTTGGTAAATTTAAATAAATGTTTTAAAAATGAGAAATTAAAAGTTCTAAATTGGTTTAAAAAAAGTATTTCTATTGAAATTTTACAATAAATATAAAAATTTAAGAAATTAAATTGATATAAATTGGATTTATAAGGCTGTATTATGTTTTATTATAATTATAATATAATTTAAAGGGTCCTTAATTAATTTTTCAAAGGGTCATTAAATTGATCATAATATAAAAATTTATCTTTTTCAAAGAATTAGTATTTTATTTATGAATTAATATTCCTATATATTTAAAATTATTTCCACAAAATGGAGTTTATTTTTTGAATCTAAATATCTAAATTTTTTAAGGTGAATTTTTAGTATTTTTTTAAGATTGTTTATTTTTTGATGAATAGTGAAATATGACAATATATGATATTTAACATTATGAGATAAATATATGAATTTTAGAGTTATAGATGATATAAGAACCCAATATTTAGAAATAAAATTAGAAATTTACGATAATTATTCTTAATAATTAATAATAATGGTAATCTTGGGGCAAAATAATAAACTAATGATTATAGTATTCAAAAACACCCTTCTCCTCCCTTTATAAATACTACATCTAACATACATTCATCATCACACCATAACAACCTTGAATACTTCAAAATTTGTTCCCAAAAATATTCCTAATATTTTACGTCATATTCTAGTTCTTCTAGTCACATGAGAGACCAATAAAATTTTCCTTAAAATGAAACCCAAAATGAGACATACAAATGTGAAGGTGATTCCCTCAACCAAGTGTTTTATTTTTCCCTTCCTGCACATGTTCAAAAAAATTACATTAGAAAAGGAATAATTACTATAGTATCATATATGTGTTGAAAATTTATTATTTTAATGAAATTTATATCATCCAAAATCTTCTCTTCTCCGCTTATTCTAAATAAAAAAACATTATCATTATTATGTTTGTTCCCCACCTTCATAGATGATGAGTTTTCATTTCCCATTACCACCTTCATGAAAAGTTTAAATTATCTTATTTTCTTTAAAATTACTAAAATATCTATATTATATTTTCAACATTATGGAATAAATATATGCGCATAATATTAAATAAAATAAAACTAGTTCGTGATGGTCAGAAAATAGACAAAATAAACTCCCCATATAGAATTAAATTTTTACCAAATAAATCATCCATTTTCCGTAACACATATAGAAAATTGGGACCATTTAAATTTATATAAGGAAAGGAATAAAATTTTATTTAATTTATATATTTTTAGTCACATTTGATAAGAATTTCTATAATTATCCACAAGTGATCCAACCTGGGAACCCTGAAATGAATTCATTCAGAATAGTGGAATTATACCTTATATCTCATAGAGTTGGTTATAAACGGACATAATAAAACTATAGTAAATACAATAGAGATATAAAATATTTTAATTCAAGTAATTAATGAATTTAATTTTATTATCTATGACATTAAGCACAATTCTCGAGAGATTCAAGAATGTAAGACAAGCGATCTCTCTAAACTAGACTTTTCTTTAGGTTATGACCTCTCTCTAACTCAATTTATATATCTATTTGATATTATGAAATACCTATAAATTATATATATGTATATATGTCTCTTATATATACTAATATATTTTTATTTTCTTTTACGGAGTAATACATTCATTTATTTTATTTCTCAAATTCCTTATGATTATGACTTAGGATTGACTGCCTTTTGTGGAACACATAATCACGTACATGACATGATGGGTGAACCCAGATAGCATTACAATTTTTTGGGTAATGTTATACTGTGATGAGATAGTATTTTTGTGATAATTGTGTAAACCAAATCCCTGATTGGACCATGTGATGTTGTCTTGGTAGTTATCATTGACTTATGGTTATGTCATGTTTTATTTTGCTATCACCTTCCTATGTTTCTATGTTCTTATGATACCTTGATTGTTATGATACACTCCTATTTAATTTTCTAGGATCCTTCCATTTTAATATATTATGTTATTTCTTCTGATTCATATGATATACCTCTAGTTCTTGCTTATTCCCTTACTAGGAATTTTAGAACAACCATTTTCTCTATATATTTCCCTAGGATATCATATATAGTTTTAGAAATTAAAAGGGGTTTGGGATATCATAATAGATATTAAGATTAAAAATGATTCTCATTTCTTTTTGGGATATTATGAACCTATTATTATAAAGACACTAGGCCTCATGATCTTTTGGTTGTATTTATTGAATATTTATGTTAAAAGTTTTGTAATAATACATGTAAATGGTTTGATTCATTATAAAATAGATAGAATGATGGTGTATATAATTATAATAGAACTAAACCAACTAAATATTTATTTACTAGGAGGATCAAAAATCCAAGACCAAGGACCAAATCTTGTCTTTTAGAGTCTTGATCACCCACTCAATCTATCCATCCATTTGTGAAAATCATATCATGAATAATTTCATGTATGATCTTCTGGTCTCTTAAAGTCTCTTACAAAATTAGTAGGTGAATAAAATATATATATTAGAGATTATATTAGAGGAAACTACATAAAATTTAAGGATCTAATTTATATAATACTTCATGATATACTCTTCCTTGTTTATATCCTTAAACTGTATGAAATGATTTGATTAAGTCAATAAATTAATTACAACCCAGATAGTATTATTACCTCAAGGTAAATGAGGTAATATGATGATTAAATACTGATATATATCATCGTATTTTTAGTTGAATCATTAAGCGGCTGATGAAAACCTTAGGGATATGAATACACTTTTTTAATTTGTTTATAATACTATTATTGAAATAAATATTTAAAATGTAAATTCTCATACCAAGACACTAAAATTAGTGTATTATGTCATAATATTTCATGATGGAACATAAATGGAATTCCTGCTAAGATTAATGGATATATTTAATTTCATCCATCCTCATGGATTGATAAACCCATAAAAATTCATAAAATAGATAATATTATTGATTGATAAAGAATATTTCGCAATGGTCACCCCACCATATATAATTCCCCTGATATAATAAAACAACTCCTTCCATGGTTTCTCCTTATGAATAAGTTCTTGGAGAGAGGGTATTAACTGGAAATTTTTAAAAACCATATCCCCTATCTTCTTTGAGTTTTATGTTTATTTTAACAAAGTAACACCTACAATTATATTCACCACTTGATTCCTTCAAAAATTTCAGAAGAAACTTTCTACTGTGAGTATGAGGAATGAAATTTATTTTCCTTGGGGTATAGATAAGATCAAAATAAAATTATTGGTGGTATTAAAACCATTAACGTTTTCCCGAGGTTCAATTATTTATGAGATAATATGTAACTCAATATATTATAATCGATATACACCATGAATTTCTCAGAAAAAAGAAAATATCACCAATATTTTGGATCATTCATAACCACTGATAGCTTAAGGTATGGGTTCAAATAATTTTTATCATTTGAAAAAAGTTGTTAATCTATATCCCTCCAGGTGATCACTCTATATAAGATTAAAACCCATTCACATATTTAATGCATAATACTTCATAAATGAGCCTTATTTTTGATCAAGTAGAAATAGAATTAGAGAATATGTCATCTAACATATCAATTCATCAAAAGAGGCTTTAAATTCAAGGATCTAAGGGAATTTCACCCATATCTAAGTAATAATTAAAGGTGATGAATGTCAAAAAAAAAAATACTTGAATAAATAACCACTACTTATCGACTTGATCCAATAATAAATGTTTCCCAAATATAGTCTTTAGTTATTATCAATATATAATGACCTTAACATTTTTATGGTTAAATAATATTCCTCATTCTGACACTAGATTAATCCAGAACATGAATTCCTAAATCCATAATCTAAACACATTTAAATTTTTATAAAGGTGATAATCCAAGATTATTCCCAAGACAATCCTCAAGTGATGATCAAGTTCCACCTTGGACTTATAATAAAACAATATTTTATCCAATAATACCATACAAAAGAGTCAAGATGTCAATTTAATATTTGGTTCATCAGATTCATAAATATCATTGGATAATTATTCAAGATGGGAGGCATCATGAGGTTCTCAAAATAACCATATCAATGAATACTAGGATCCTTATATCTAAGATTATAGTACCTTGGTGAGACTCAGATCTTCATGAAAAAGATTCACCGTTTCAATTGATCAAAGGGGTCATCAATACGAGTCAACAGGTTATTAATATTAATAGTCTATTAAATCTAATTATTTTAATCAAAATTTAATTTATGGGACCCATCTCGGGAATAATAAAGTCTCATTCTATCTCTAATATATATGTGAAGATAAATCATGCATGGAATCAGAAGCCACATTATTTATTCTTCTCAAGTGGTGTAGTTATTTCCAAATAAATTATATATAACCATAAAAAATATTATATTAATCCCAAATATATTACGAGATATATTAATTAGAGAAATATATACCAGTTGGATAGTTTTCATAGATGAATAAATAATAATGTAACCTTACATAGTTTCTTGTCTTTTGTCATAATTCATAAGAATGTTTTACACTTCATAAAATTACATTTCTATTGATAATGTATGAGTATTTCTACTAGGTTAATTATTGTTCATCACCCATAGGATAAATAACTTCTTCCTCAATGGAAATATAGTTATTATTTTGTTGGTTTAGTTGTTCCCAATTGGGCTTGGTTCCCATTTTACCAGGAGAACACACACTACTTATTGGTTATGGGTTGTTTCTCAAAAATATATGATGATATCCTAAATTCCCACAAGAATAATAATACTACTGGGACTTCAAGAAAGATAATTTAACAATTATAACCATTTAACATTGATTGTAGTCAAAATATTTTCTCCACACTGGGAAAGAGGAAGTGGATTGTGACAGATGCCCTAATCCACCAGTACTGCCCCATTTAAACTCCTCTCATTTCGACTAATCATTTATAAATCCACACCCACTACTAATTAGAATGGGGGGAATATTGATCATACATCAAATTACTTCTTGTTATGCCTCCTTAATTAGGTCTTAGTCTACTAATTCTTTATAAGTGTGAAGATTTAGAAGAAAAAACTTGGATAGAATGTTGGTTCAGAGGCCCATTTCAAAATTGAAATATTTAAACCAATAATTCCAAAACCTATCAAGTCTGAAGTAAACATGCTTGAAAAATAGTTATAATACTACATAACCATACTATTTCTTTCCCGGAGGCACACAAAATACTAATACATAACCATGTTCATAGTATATATAAGTAACTACTGAGAAAATATGAAATTAATGTCTTTTAATTTTAATTATTATGTAGCATAACATAAACAATGAACTCACACAATTTTAGTGGGGAATATTAATAATAATTTCCATATATTTTAATTTATATCATATATAAGTCTTAGGTAATTCAAAAATTCACTCAACTTTCTCCAAAAAATCCTCTACATCTTGACAACCATTTATTCATTGAAAAAATTGGGAAAAATAAAGAGGAAATTATTATGCCTGATCATAAAATTGAAAAGACTAAGATAATTCTTCCTAAAATAGAGTTGGGTTAAATAATTCCCCCCAAAAATAATATGAATAGTTCATTCCATAATTTTGGTTATAATTTGTTCTTCTAAAGGATTAGCTCCTGGAAAAGATTCCACATCTCCCTTGGAATGATTACTTATAGTTATTCAGGGGGAATGATAGTATATTAAATATTATGAATAATAATAAGACTATCCAAATAGGTAAATAAAATCAATATGTCACCTAAATATCCATTATATTACTATAAGATTAATAAAAATGAATTTCTTGGTGGAAAAACATGAAAAACACTAAATTTACCACTATTCAAAGTTAGAGAACATGGTTCACCAAATTTTCATCCAACCATGTGGGTATCACTAAAATTATTTGGATATGGATTCATGGTTTGGTTTCATGGTTTTGAAAATCATGACTTAAGTGTATGATCCACTATGGAATCTTATTGTAATATGGTTATATAAGGGCCCGCATCATGTTCCCCATAATTCTGATCCCCATTAATTCTGTCCAATATATTTTTCCTTTACTCAAAACTACTTCTTTTCAATAATATAAAAAAATACCTTCAATACTATTTTATTCATAGAAAATAGTTAATTAAATCTATTTTTGTTGAGTGTTGGAAAGGCACTCACTTGCAATATACCCCTAAAGTCTGAATGATCCTATATCCAGTATAATATTGATTCTGTTGACAACATAAATAAAAACTCAACTGTAGTGAAATTTTTCATGAACATTCCAAGGATACCCCTAAATTCACACCAGATTCATCCTATAGAAAAAAATGAATTACAAATCCCTATGAAAAAACAAATAGTTATTAATCATAGAGGAAAAAATCATTGAAATAGTTTCATTCAAAAAAACTATTGAGGGTTCGTTCTATGAGACTAACATGATCATTCCATAATTTGGAGAGTTAAGAAATAAGATAAAGAACTATTGAATCATGAATACAATCGAAAATGATATAATATAAATAAGAAATCATTATAAACGAAAATTAAAAATATAATTTCATAATTGTACATAACACCAAAAAATGATCATCAGGTTAAGAATACATACAAAAAAGGGGAAAATAGAATATATAGGTAAACTAGAAAGGATGTATAAGGTGATACTAGATGATGAGACAATTACCAAATCATAGATAATAATCATACCAACCAAACCACTACCACTATCAGTGTGATATGAGTTATATATTCTATAATTCCACCTCTCTTATGCATGATCTCATCTAAAATGATTATCTACCACATCCTAGGGATGCATTCAATTTACTTGTATCAATAAAAATAAGGTCTACATACACTCAATGGTGTATACACATTGTGAGTATAACTAGAACGATAGAATCCATCAAACTCTTCCATGTTCGACCTTTATTATATAATATAATCACATTTATTTTTAAGAAAACATTTGGAAATTTAATATTAATTTTTTTATAAAAGTATAATATTTCATGGAAATAAATAAGATGAAATAAAAATTTAGCATGAAAATATAATTATAATTAAAAATAATTCTTCAATCGAGCATCACTGTATATTATATATGAAAACCAAGGTTAATGATTCCCAATATCCCCATTTTAATCCACATTAGAACCATGTATATCATGCTGTTCAAAGGTCACTAACAAGTACGACATCCCAAACAAGTTGGGAGAATCACTAGTTTGATCAGAATTATTCAGCAGAGATGCAATCCTAAATTAACTATACATGGTGGAATCAATTACTAGTGAAGTTATTAACCTATATTCCCCTTCCAATAACCTATAATTACCATAAATCATAACCATTATTAATTATTCATATTTGACCTAAATATTTTCATAAATTAAAATCATTTACCATGAAAAAATTCTATAGGAATCGTTCTTTTAGGACTTTTTTTATTTTCTATAATCAGAGGAAATAGATTAATTATTAATCATATAATAAAATTCAAGCCTGAAAAATATAATATAAAATTTTAAAAAATTTATAGAATCATTTTATAAATAATTCATGAATATATTTTTTTCTTCCAAAAAATGAAGTGTATAGAACCAAGCCCCCTAAATCAATGAAAATATTGGAATATAGAGTGGATATACTGAACGAGAGAATTAAGATATAATAGGAAAAAAGATAATTACATAAAATAAAAAACCCCTTTTATTAATTTTTGAAAACCGAAAAAATGGCCACCATGGTCATAATGAAATAATAATGAAAACAATAACATTTAGTAATTCCATTTTACTATATTTTTATTCAAATATATAGTTTTATAGTTTCGTTTATGTGCAATTATATGAACCTCATATTCATTATCGAAAAAAATTGTTTCATCATGATTCATTTGCATTTCATCATATTGAAATTTTATTTAGACCCACATTACTAGCATTTTTTAATCATATTCTATATTGAATTATAATATGATATAAAAATATTATTATTAAATCACTATGATATATTCTCATAATTATATGAATGTAAAAATAATAATATATATATTTATGAGATAAAAATTTGTTTGTGTTTTATATTTTACCATAATAATAATCTATGGTGTGCTCCATTTGGATGTTCATGCCACCACATGATCAGATAAGATAGTGGTTTTTAGTAATCTTCATCGCTTGTTGAGAAAATATTCATGTTGATAATGAGATATCCTTTTACCTTCACATATTGTATCATATTAGAAATAACCTTCATACTAAATATGATATATATAAAAACAAACCTTGAATCTTCTTAATTATGGGTGAAAAATGATTATGATCAACTCTAACAAATGATATCCTAATAACATTGATGTAAATCCACAACTCTACTTATAGAGAGTCTATTCATCACCTCACATGATCTTCAATATCAATTGATCTTTATTAACTCACGATAACCCTATTTATATACTATATTAATCTATTATTATTATCTTGGATCTCTTATATGATATTGATATTATATCATATAAAAATACAACTTCAAACTATTGTGGTTATTAATATATTCTTTTAGAATTTTTTTAAATCCTTGATCCTTATAGACTCTTCTAACAATTGTAAACCTCGTGAAAAGGATTGAACCATAATTTTTTTTGAATTTATCAATTTTACTTTTTTATATAGATCTTATCATCCTATTAACACAAAATTAATTTCTACAATTGATTTATATGTGTTTTCAATCACTTTGATATGAAAATCTAAATATATTAATTGGTATTAAGGGAATGTGGTTTCTATTAGAAAAAATACCATTACAATATTTTTGGGTTGTGTTTTTTGAAAAGTTCATTAATGGTAATTACAATATATCTTATGAAGTCATGAAGAAAATATATTATAAATCCCGTTGGTGTTTTCATTTCAATATAGAATTCATGCTATAATATAATTTTTTATGTCATAGTAGAACACTTTCTAGATTAAAGATATGTGGTCGATGGAATAATTACATAATGAGTTATGTGGAAATATCACAATGTGTGGATGGAATTATAGTTTAATACCAATTATAGTTAATATGAAGGTTGACTAGAAATAATCAATACTATAAAAGTTTAACTGGTCTAATATCAGGGAACATTGTATCATATTGTGACGTAATTAATCTATGTGAGGTGAAAATGATTCTATGTAGGAATAACATATGGTTGTAGTGTATTATATTGGTAATAAATCTAACTACGAAGGGAAATTTCATACAATATTTTAACTATATTATAATAACCCCCTCTTGGGATAGTTATTTTATAGAATGATTCACTTTTTGAAGGGATCCCATTGAATATTATCATCCGAGATGTTTCAATTTAATTTGTTTTTCACATTGTGGTATCTAATATCATGACATGAAACATATTCCACATGATTAAATCAAAGACACAGAAGAATGATTTATGAATTATTGAATAGTGATCTTACTATAGTCTGTGTGATTTATCCAAGTAGTTATAGGTACTTTTTTATTGAAGGAACCTAATGACATGGTGATTTTCTCAAAAAGAAACCTTACCTTTTCCCGAAGAAATATTTTATGGATTCTAATACCTGTCCCTCATTGGTGAGATTATTAACACCATGATTTTAATGATCATGAAATTAAAAAGTAAATTCAATATATTTCTGATAGTAAAATTTCAAAAAATTTTACAATCTTATGAGATCTTTTCAATGTGGTGTTTGAAATGGGTTTGAAGGACTATGTTAGATTTAATTTACCATCATAATTATGGTTAATTTATGATCAATTAAAGTATAAAATTATAGTTTTATTTATTAATGTAGAGATATATTTCTATAAAAAATAAGTTAGATTGTGTATCTTGATGATATGGTGGGGATTTCAAAATTAATTTTGAAATGTTAGAGATGAAATAATGAAGATCAAAGAGTCTATCTCACGGAATGATTTTGGATTCCATCACATTTATGAAGGTGGAACTTATTGATACCACATTTAGAGACTAATACTAATATTTTTTTGGGGATATCAACATATGATCACTTACTGGATGAGTGATATTTCTTTGGGATTCCGATATTTGAGATCCTTATTTTTTGAGGGTTATAAAAATGTAAAGTTAGTCTGGTTAGTCATAATTATAAGATACATATAGTGTGATTAGTTAATTATGCACATAGATGAATTTATATTGTATACTCCTTTTATTAATCCTATTCAGGTGTAATATAAAAACATTTCTTGTGTCCCTTATTATATGCTTTATCACATCATATCTAGTAGGATAGGGGAAAGTGTTCCTATTAACAGAGAAACAATATCATTGGAGAGGATCATTTAATTAAATTAATATAAATTGATTTACCCTACCTTTGGGTATTTTTCTTTGTTAGGTAAAACACGAGTTATCAGATCAGAAATTTCATGGTAATTGTTTTACTTGTTGATTACATGGCATAGACCATTAAGAATAATGGAATTATGATCTTTGTTGTCCAAAAATTACAATTATAGTTAAATTAAATGAAATATTACTTTTTATTTTGGGAATAGGCATCTACACAGGTACTATACATGAGATCATATTCAATATATAGTGGGGAGAATTACCAGAGAATGACTATATGGTGTTTTATATCGACACTAAAGTAGTAAATGTGTTAATATATCTTTTTATAACACAATATACTTGGTGTAGATATTTTTTTTAAATACTTAAACTCACTATGGTAAAGCCCACTCAAAATTTACAAAGGTGATTCCAATGTAAGTGAAGATAAATCGAGTGTTCTATAGAATACGAATATGGACTTGAGGAAGCACCTGAATGAATTTTTTGATGAATGTTCAAATTGGTTGAAAATTGTTTTTGAGAAAAAACATGGACTAATAGAAACACACAATTACCTAAAAATCATGGGGATTACCATAAGAATATTATCACCAAATTTCAATACCAAGGCCTCAGTGATAAAAGAAAAAGACGTAAAGGAGGTGATACTGGATAGTATTTAAAAAAAATTATTTTTATAAAAGATAAGGAATAATTAAAATAAGTCTTTGGAAAATTGTAATCATATATATTTAGTGTTCAAGGGAATGAAGAGAATTGATTTATAATGAAATATCAAATATAGGGAAGTTTATGTGATGATTTCATTCCATTTTTTAAACCTCAAATAATGAGAAGAAAAATTTAAAAGAAATATGCCACATATTTCTCTTAATTGTGGAAAATTTGGGAATCTAATTTCTATGTGACCAAAGAAATTACAATATTATTATGGAGATTATGTTCCCCTGATGAGTTCATCTAATTATGGAAAAATCAAGGGGATTTAATAATTGAAATTATATAAAATTATGTACATTTTTTTTGTGAATTTTTTTTCTAAAATGAAATGAAAGTGGTAGAAAGTGAGGATTATGAAGACTATAATGAGAAAATATTTTTGGAAATACCATATTAACTCTATTTGGTTTACAAATGGTTTGATAGATATCATGTTGAGTGAATTTTGTTTATGAACAGTCAATTCAGGGATTCTCTTATAAAAATTTGATGTTTTTATGGATAAAAAATGAAATCTAATATAGTGGTATGTGTTTATGAAATTATATACATTAGTAAGAAGATGAAATATTAGAGTTAAAGATAGAAATTAGTGCTACCAAATTTTAAAATCCTAAAACCTTAAATAAATAATATTTGATATTTCTCAAAAATAATTTGAATGCCTTTATTATTGATTGATTGAATAATTTTATAGGAGATCATTTAAAAATGATTAAGGGGATTGAAGGTGAATTCATGAATCTATGAAAAATAGTTAATGACAAGGAGAGAATTGTAACACCCAACATGACATCAGAATATTGAATTTTTATAGGAAGATAAAGAAGTTAAGTAGGAATACATGTAGTAAATTATAAAATTAAACAATTTATCACATGATCGTAATTTAAATAAAAGGGAAATCACTTTAGGGAATTTATTATAAGAAAAATATAGTGATTATTTATTGAAAAACTTAATCACTTATTTATTAGAATATTTTAGATTTGGGTGACTCACAAATTATCCAAAAGAAACAATATGGGGTAAAAAAGACATAAAACAGTGGACCATGAATCAAGAACTACATTAGTTGAATTATGGGACATACATAAAAATTTTCTTCAATAGAATATAAAGAATTCATGGAATTATTGAAAAAAATATGATTATAAGTTCATATATATGGAATGTTTTTATTGGGAATTTTTTTGGCTATGATTGTGGAAAAAACCAAAACTTTATCATCGAGGGTAAAAAATGATGTTCTAAAGGAGACCCATAAAGAAATATCTCATTTGATGGATGTTTCATCAAGCGGGAAAAAAATTCAAAATAAATTTAAATACTTACAAGATATAATTTATCCATTAGAGATGAATGTAGAATGATCTTTTTCACTACCAAAGAAAGTGAGGCAATAAACATTAATTAATAATGAATAAGTTGAGGAAGCTAATGTAGCTGAAATTTCATCAGGTAAATTATATTGAGCTAGATTATGGATCTGGGAAAATGGATATACTTCTTATACTGTTGAAAATAATTAATTTTTATTTGGAATTATGTACAATAAATAAAGGATAAATTTATTTTTCAATGATTAATCTTTGGATATCATTTTCATTGAAAAATAAAAAATTGAATGTTAATATTTATTGTGAAATGTTTTTTTGGTGGAGGAAGTTATTGTTCCAAATTTTATAATTGTGTGTCAATTAAACGAATTAAGGAATACTATAAAATTCTAAAACAATTATTTCCTTATCAAAGGAAGATATGGAATAATTTTTATCTAAGAAAAGTACATAAAAGAAAATATCTACAATGATAGAGGAGAAGGGTAAATGGGTTTTTATTACCATGTAATTAGAGAAGATGTGGAATAAACATCTTAGAAATTTAAAAGAATTCCATTTAAATAGTATGATAGTAGTCACCTCAGCCAATATCTACAATATGTATTTTTTCCAAGATGAAGGGAAATAACCTTTTGATATGGGGTATGAGAAAAAGACAATAATGATTTTTTGGGATTTTCATACTTATTTTCATTATTCTCATCCAGAAGCAAAACCAAAAGTTTGAAGCTCATGGGGATTAATATATTTTCCTCAAATACTCATCTAAAATAAAATAATGCAAGTATTATAACAAAATTATTTGAAAAATTATACAAACTAAATAAATCACTATTGTTGTAAATGAGAGAATTTCTAATTATAGTGATAAAGTTTCATAGAAATGTTGTGATGAAATTACAATAGAATTTGATGCTTCAGAGAGTATCCTAAAAATTTATATGATAATGAATCAGATTCATAATAAGATATTAATGATAATAAAATCAAATTAATTTCTACAACAATAAAGAATACAAGTTTAATATATGAAATCAATGATGAAAATATCTTTTGTGAACATATACCTTTGATATAAACTTAATGTATAGTGGATTTTAGAAAATATTCTCTACGTTTTTAAGTACAACTAGTTAACTTTAAAGAGGATACTAATTTTGATAATTTTATTAATGTGATTCCATAAAAGCATGACCAAATTTAGAAGAATAATAAAATGGGAATTTATTCAGTGTCATAAAATAATAATGTCCTCGAAACCAAGTACACTTTTTTTAACAAATATAATGTATGTGGAAAAGTTTTATAGAAAAAATAATAACTATTGTTTAAAGGATTTTAAAAAATGTAATGTATTGATATCGCTGAGATATTTTCTCCCACATAAAAGTTAAAAATAGATTGATTATTTTTTTTAAATTATGGGTAAATGGAGGTTCAAGGTGTTCAAAATAGATGTAAAATCATAATTTTGGATTATATTAATCAAGGAATAGGTTTATATAGATAAAATATATGGTTTTATTTTAGGTTAATATTTGATAATATTGTTCTTATTGAACAAGGAATTGTATAATCTAAACAAATTAACAAGATCATTAAATTCAATTTTTTATCAACATTTTTAAGTGATGGAAATATGTAGTGGCAGAACTAATCATAATCTATACATTAATGAATATAAGGATCAAATGATTTTGGTTATCATTTTGGTTGATGATTTAACTTTTAGAGGGCTTAAAGACAAATAGTTCAAGTTAGATATAGAATGAGCTGTGACATTGAGATGTCAATTATTTTTGATTCCACATATTTCTTTGTACTAAAAGTGTCTTATGTAAGGTCTTAGATATTTATTTCTGCATCAAAATATACTAAAGAGATACTCAATAGGTTTGTAATGTAGGATTAAAAATGTGATGGAATAATTGGTTACTTCCTTGATTAAATTATATTTAGATTATGATACGAAAATTTCAATGTAAGGGAACATAAGGAAATCATTAGAACAATATTTTACTTGATAGAAACATGACCTAAGATTGTTTTTGCCATTAGTTGGATATAAAGTACAGAAGATTTCCCTTGTAAATCCAATTAATATAATTAAATAATATTCATAATTCTAAAAAAATCATGATGGATTTTAAAATATTTTATAATGATACAATATATCTAGAATTATTTGGATCTATCTATGTCGATTGGGACAGTTCTATGATTTATCACAAGTCAACATTGGGTGGTGCATTCTATGTCAAAGGTTTTTATATTTTATAGTGAATAAATAAGAAATATTTTATTTTACTATTATCTATGAGCACTAAGTATATTTTTGTTACTATAGAGTGTAATAAGATGTTATATATGGTAAAAATACCATGGATGCAGATTTTGATGTGAAATATCCTATTCCAATCATGCATGATAACTCTAGTGATACTAGTATTAGAAAAAAACATATCCATAACTCACGATTAAATAAAATAAATACATATCATAACTTAATATAGGATAAATTTGAACAATAGATGATGAATTTTGAGTTCATGTTAACAAAAAATCAGGTTTCAAACATAATGACAAATCCTTTAGAAAAATTTATGTCTGATAGGCAATCCTTAGCTCTAGGAGCCAAAAAATATCAATACAACTTGATAGTTTGGAAATGAATCCTCCACTCACCTAAAGAATTTTTATTTTTATCCAGTTATATTGATTCTCTTGAAATATTTTTTTGGATCCCTAATCCTCATTTTTTAAGTTTTAGATATGTGCTCATTGGGTTCATTGAAAAATGAGAAATTTTTTCGCATGTATTTTTTTGGAGAAATTCTCCATGATTAGAGATGATTATATTTGTGATTGTTAATTATTTTTGAGAAATGGGGAGTAATCCCATGATATATGTTTTGGAATGGGAGATCATTTGAAATTCTATTCAAGGATGAAGTTATTTTGTGAAGTGTTGAAGAGCATGATGATCAAAAAGAGTTTTCCTTTGTAACTTTTAATTTAATTATTTTTTCCCAAAATGAGAATGAATTATGTGATAATAGATTTATTAATTAGTAAATAATTGATAAATTACCTGGAAGAATTAATATTTAGAATATATTCTAGTTATTTATCATATTTGGGATAAAAATGTATTTAATTAGTTTTTAAGGGTTTTCAAGAAACCCAAAGGGGGACATTGTCTTAAAAAATCCCTTGGATTATTTTTTGGGGTTTTTTAGTTACAAGGTTTTCTAAGGGACTACCAATATAGATTAAAAATTGATAAAGAACATATAATGTGAATCCTTTATGGGTTTTGGTAGTAGGTGGAGATGTTCTATCCTTAGGTCCAAATTTACACCTTAACATAATGGTTTACTCCATAGAGGATCTCATAATAGATTAATGATCAATGAATGAAGTAATAATTATTCCATGAAAATAGTAACCTAGGATTCTTATATATAGATATTATATCTTTTTATATGAATATTGAAAACATTAAAAAAAATTCCTCAAGACTGTAATAGTTTGGTGTTTTTAGAGACTAGGTACAAAATCATCTAACTTGATGAAATATCTCCAATGTATCCCATAAATATATTCCCCTTTAGTAATCTTAATTAAAAATACCATTTAAAAAATGTGGAAAGTAAAAATAAGAAAGTGTTATCTCAAATGTTTAGTATGGGTAAATAAAAGAAATACATAGGCATAACATTAACATTAGGGTAAGAGAACCTAAGCATAACATTTGAAAACTATACCCTGTATATCAAAGATCATAATCTTGAGTCATGGAATAATTATAGGAAGTTAATAAGAAATTAATCACAAGATAGTAAAATTACATGAACTATGAGAGAATAAAATTATCATAATACATAAATTCCTGACATACATATAAGGAAAGAAAATAATTTCCCTATTAGACAAGGATTATTTACAAGGATATCATATTTGAATTGAATAAATACTCAAACAATAATAGTAGACAAGGATAACTCCCTATACTATCATGGTGAATAGAGTCTCTTAATAAACATAGTTCACTCCCCATTCCATCCCTATCTTAATAAACCGAGTTTAGTGCTCATTCCAGTCCTGTTTACTGAACTAAGTTCACCCCACACTCTAGTTCATTATTAATGATCTGAGTCCACTCCCCATTAAATTTCTATGAATATCATGATATATACATCATTACCCAATGAATTATAGGGATATATAGTTCCCACCCATCTTTGGTTATAACATAACTGTCGCCCTTGGTTATAATATAACCACTTTCCTTGGTTATAACATTAGCACCATCATATAATGAAAATCATACATAGGTGTTCCAAAATATCATAAACCATTCATCATATCATAACCCATGAATTAAAATTTGTTTCATAAACATTTCATCATAATGTAAACTATGGAAAATTAATATTCTTCAAAATCATTTCATTATTTAATTAAAGCATGACACATGAAAAAAAGAAGCGGGTTTCATAAGCATTTTATCACGGTATAAACCATGCGAGAGAAACATGTTTAATAAATATCTTTTCATTATAATGATAAACCATTAATAAAAATAATAATAATGGTACCCTTGGATTATATCTTTAGAAAATCATAGGTAACATCAAATAATGTTATGTTTGATGGAAAATAAATTTTAATGACTAATTGAGATATTTTTTTGGGGAAAATATATTTTCCTTAAAAATAAATTTTTAAAAATCAAAATATTATGAAAATACTTTTAATTTAAAATAACATAGAAAACTTATAAAGTAATATTTTTAAAAATTTATTAAAACAATTCGTAAGTAAAATATCATTTCCACATTAAAAAATTATTTTTAAAACTTTAAACATTTAAAATCATTTTCAATTTAAAATCATTTATTTAAAATAAAAAAATTCCTAAATATTATGGAAATAATATTCATTGAAAATAACTTTTAGAACCTATAAATGAATCATGAAATCATTGAGAATTCATGATAGAAGGAAATATTTTTCATGTAATTTATGTAAAAGAAATGATTATTTTTACATGCTCAGTAAAAGAAAAATGGTAATTTTTTTGAAAGATAAATAAATAATACTTTTAAAACATTTTTAAAAACATTTTTTTTTAAAACATGGTTCTGGAAGAAAAAGAGTTTTCACCCATAATGATGATTTTTCATTAAATAAATCTTTTGAAATATTGAGTAGATAAAGAAGGGAAAATGAAGGGATAAAATGTATTCTCAAGAAATAAACATATGAGAATATAATTATTGAGTTTATTGAGTTATATATGATAATATTTCATCATTTTAATCATAATCATAAAAAATACCAATAAATGAAGAGATTATAATATAAAACTCTTACCACTTTGGTGACTTTGAAACATAAAAACCACAATGGAATAACATTTAATGAAACACAATACATCTTGAGTATAAATTAATTCAATATATTACAGATCAAAGGGTTTTTATATACACCTTGTAAAATATTATAGGTGTATAACATAACATATGTCTCAAAGAATGAAAATTCAAACAAAAATCCTTTACCAATTTGTTAACTTCGAACCGAAAGCCCCAGGAATGAGTGATCCTAAAATGGTTATGGAAAATCTAATAGTTTTTAGGTGAAAAATCATAATATATATTCATGGGTAGTGTGTAAACCACATAAAATAAATAAGCAGTGAATATGACATGTGTCTCATGGAAGTGAAAAATGAGACGAAAACCCCTTACCACTTTAGTAATATTTTGAATCGTAATCCCCAATAAAGAATAACATCAAATGAAACCTTAAATATCATTAAAATAATTGGAGTCATGGAATAAAATTTCATAGGGGGGTGGGGGTATATACACCACACCGAATAAATGAGTGGTGAAATTTCATATGTCTTCTAGAAATAAAGGGGAAACTAGAAATCCCCTTACCTTAAGTATTGAATTATATCACACATGTTATAAAATCAGATATAATAAATATATATTTATTATAAATATATTAAAGGACCATATTCATGTTAGAGTTGGTGGTCTAGAACCAACTACTTTTTACTTTATTCATTAAATAAAAACCTTATCACATATTGATTATTCTTCTGCATGACATGTCATGTGATAATGTCCTAAGGACAGCTATTGCATTAAAGGGTCGTAGTGGATCCCTACTATGATGAGAACCCGAAAGTGCCATAACACTGTTCTTGAATGTATTTTATATGGCCGGATGATATTATTTGAGGGACACAAATAATACAGGTCATTAGGGGTGAGGACTCATAAAACTTTGAGACACCTTCTCATGGTGTGCGCCCTTGGTAATATCCAGGAGGATATTATGAGAAGGAGACCCGCTAGTAGGAAATCCACATTTCATAGTGTCATTGGATGTTCCTATCTGCGGACATGTGTATTGGTCCTTATACTTTAAGGTTATTATTAATGGGTATTACAAATCACGCACTTAGATGTATTGACGAAAACTGTGATGACACACTGTTTGCAGCGAGGTAGGATACGTTGGTTGCATCACGAGTAATACCACATTAATAGATAATGCGAGAAAGGATTTGTCCCTTCCGTTCCATAACGGAAGTAGATATCTCATGCCCTTTGATGGAATTGATATAGCCTAAATAAATCCATGGACATGGTAAGGTATGGGCAAGTTCAATTCCAGGAAGTCAAAGAAAGAATAATCAAGCACATGGGTAGATGGCACTAGCATGCAACCCGCTTGATTGGAGATATCGGGACAAAGGGATTATATTACACGATAAGCGTTCGTAGGAGGTGACACATCATTGCAGCGTTAACTTCTTTCTCTATGGGTGCCTTGGCATGTTTCTAGACGCTAACCTTGGACTTTAGGCAGGATCAGCCTAATGCCACTGAGAAAGAGGCCTAAAGGGTCACACACTAAGTGTGTCCATGTATCTCAGTTAAATATTAATTTAACAAGATAAATAAATATTATTCCCGACTGTGGTTTAATAATTATTTAAGGATGTCTGATCACATTTATTTTTACACTAGTTATTCGAGAGAATATATTGTGGATGAACTAATATATTTATTAGCGAGTAATGCAGTTACATTTATTTAAGAAATAAATAGTCATTACTCAAGGTCTAATAAATGTGGTGGAGAAAAATAGAAAATAAAAGTACATGTCGTGTATATTAAATATACACGCCGTGTAGTTTTATGGAAAACAAGTACATGCCATGTATTAATTATTACATGCCGTGTAGTTTTTACAGTTGGGATTTTGAGGATTTAATATTGTTTTATTAAATGATATTTATTATAATCAGCGTGGGCGCATGTCAAGGAATTAATAATTCAACATGGGGGTTTTCAATAAGAGTTAACGAACTAAATAAAATTTATAACGCGTTTATTTATTATCATAACTCTGTTAACCTCAAACCCGATTATAAATATCCTCGCAACCCCAACATTTTAAAGAGCCATTGTTGTGCACAACAGATTTGGAAATACTCTCAAGCCAAGAGAGAATTCCCTTTCCACCAAGAACGCCCTCAAGTTACCAGAGCAGGATCCTCCACCGGATCAAGGCGGTCGAAGGCGAACATTGCATGCGAAGGTTCTTCCGCGCTAGCACCCAGAGATCCCTTCGGCGACGTCTAGAGATACATGACACATGTATGGATCACCGCTAGAGGAATCCTACAATTGGATTCTACGACGCAACGACGGATCATGGAATTGTGACCGGTCATATCAACGAAGAAATAATTCCAACGAGGTAATTCTTATGCATTAATAAAATTAATTATAATCAACATATGATGATCCTCCTCAAGGGTTCCAGGACTCTTCTTTTCTTTTCGTTCTTCGTTCTATTCCGAAGATTCAGCATTTTATATCGTGACAGATCTCGGATTGAACACTTTTTAACATTAAAATTAATGTTGGGATAACCCACCAACGCACTTCCGCCGTGCCTGGAACCTACAAGTGGTATCAGAGGGGTCATATCGTTGATTATAATTATTTAGGTTTTCGTTGGTAATTTATGCATTTAATAATTTAGTTATTTCAATTCAAGTTTAATCGTTCTGGAAATCTAAATATGGAGATCTATTCCTCCTCCCTCGTTTCTCGTTCACCTCACAGAAACAATTTTTTCTTTTAATTTTGATTAAAATAAAATAGAGGAACTCATCCAGAGGAACCAAATGTTTCTGGCCGTATAACACAAGAATAAACGGTGTGTATTTGGAAGTACACGTCGTGTAGTCTAGGTTCAATGCATTGACTGATCCTCCAAATCAAGCCGGGTATTGGATTCTTTCTAAGAATTTAAGACACCGTGTGTTGACCAGAAATAGGTGGCACACGGTTTCTGGAATACACGCTGTGAGGTCCAATGTACATGGCGTGTAGTCCCTTCGGGTCAGGGTTGGGTCGTGTACTCCGTACACGGCCTTCCCGGCTGGAAACCATGTAACGCGGAAACTACACGACGTGTGTCCCACTGTACACGCCGTGTACTCTGAAAATTTCCAAAGTACATTAACACGCCCTTTCCCCGGGCGTGTACTTTGGATGGACGGTGAAGAAAAGTACACGCCGTGTAGTCGGAACTACATGCCGTGTACTCACCCAAATTACGCAGATTTATTAAAATTTATTATTATATTATACAAACCCTTGAGAAGTTTACCACGGTGCAGGCGTAAAGCTGATTCCCAACACGTGATAGGTGTTATATATATATATATGTGTTTAATTTAACATCTGCGTAATAAATGGGAATTCACCGGGTTGCCTCCAAGGTACAAGTTACATACAAGGATAATTTTAAATGAATTTATTTGTTTAAAATTATGATGGATGAGAATCTCAAGGAAATTCAGAAAAGGGATTTAATATAAAAATATTGACTAATTAAAGATAATTAATTGATTCGAGCATGATTTATCTTAAAAAAGAATGATTAAATAATTGAATGCTAGTTTTATTTATGCATAAATATCGTTGCATGTATGGATGATCATGAGATAGACCGAGACCTTTGTATGTGAATGGTTTCTTTTAATTTATTTATTTAAATAAAATTTGTTAGCCTACGAGCCATCTCCTCATTAATATGTTGGGCCTGCGCGCCCGAGGATTCTTTTATGTAAAAAAACCTTTTACCCCTCACCTGCATGTGAGATAAATGCATATGTAATGGATGGAGATCCCAAGCTAGTGGAGGCGACTCAAGTCAGGAGCCAAGGTGAAACCAAGCCAAGGATATACAAAGGTGGACAGGTGGAAAGCTGTAAACACGAACCCGAAAGGTTCAATGTGTTTCTCCCCTAGGTATTGGGTTATTTTATCAACCACTAGATAAACTAACCAATAGAAAATCTCATGATCATACAATTTATTTTATTTCTGTCAGTTGCATGGTTTATTTATTGTGGTGTGTTGTCACGATCACACAATTAATGAATTAAACGAGCATTCAAGATGTAACTAAAATAAAACCGGCTTATACATAAATATTATCTTAGACATGGTTAATCACTTATGTATATCCCACTTAATATTAACAATCATGTAATCAAAGATACTAAATTACAGTTTACGTATAAGGATAAAATCCCTCAAAATAAATATTAAGTCGGCATAGCCTTCCATAATCTTTTTTTGAATCGAACCATAGTTCCAAGTGCTTGACCAACCCTAGTTGGGGTGCTTTCAATTATCGGGGAATTCTAATTCATGGTTTTGGGTTGACTTGACTTGGTTCACATCAAGGGTTGACTTCCACAGCAGGACTTGGTGTGACCAAGAGGCAAAGGTTGAGGAAATCCAAAACGGATTTTAGGATTGGGAAGTCCACTCAATGGATCAAGGAGCTGCGAGTTAATGCAGTTAGCATTTCGAATGCCTACCTAAAACCATTCAAGTTGCTTGACCAACCCTATTTGGGGTAATGCGGAGGGCAATATGGATCCTTGCCACTATAATATTCACGCAATAGAATATTCCGAAGTCAATGGTGAGGGATATTTGATTTTGGTAAAATAGTGGGAGACTAATAAGTATTAATTTATTTATTTGTCTCAAATTTTGTAATAAAGCACTAAACCTTTTCTCATCTTAATTTGTAGAAATGGAAAGAAAATGACTTCAAACAAATCATTGCGCACCATACTCGAAAAAGAAAACTTTCTCACCGGCACCAATTTCCAAGAGTGGCAGAGGTGTTTATGCGTCGTCCTTCGCCACGAAAGGAAATTATATGTGCTGGAAGAGCCTATTCCAGTTGCGCCTGGGAAAGAGGCTAGTGATAAGGAATTATCTCTCTACATTGAACACATGGATGATGCCACAGATGTCCAGTGTTTCATGATATCGGCCATGTCTAATGAGCTCTTGAAGCAACATGAAAACATGGACGCGTATAGCATGATGTCTCACCTTAAAGATCTCTACCAAGAGAAGGCGAGACAAGAGAGGTATGAGATCTCCAATGATTTGTTTACCAAAAATCTTGGAGAGTCTCCACCAGCTAGGACTCATTTAGTCATGCTTGTTGGCTACATTGAACGGTTGGACATCTTAGGGATTAAATTCCCGGATGAGTTGCGTACAGATCTCATCCTATCATCACTGCCCAAGACCTTCTCTAGATTTATCGTCAGATATAACATGGGAAACAATGAGAAGAGTCTATCAGAGCTTCTGACCTTGATTCTCCAGGTATATAAGGACATGGGGCATGACAAACCCGCGATCCTTATGGTGAACAAGAAAAGGAAGGACAAGGCAAAGGGGCCAAAGACTTATAAACGGTTTGAATCCCCCGAGCACCGTCCCTCCAAGAAGGGGAAGATCCAAAGGCAGTGCAAGGAACGGGAAGCAGTGTGTTTTGCATGTGGCAAGCAGGGCCACTGGAAGAGGAACTGCACCCAGAAGCATGGGGACTCTAAAGGTGCGTTTGTTATCAAGTGAAATCTTTCTATTTATACACATTGGGTATTAGATACAGCTTGTGGGGTTCACATCTGTATTCAAATGCAAGAACCAAGTTGATTTTGAAAGATCGCCAGAGGAGAGGTGGATCTTCGAGCTACCAATGGCGCAAGGCTGGATGCATTGGCTATTGACAACTACCACCTCTCATTGTCGACTGGGATGATTTTGGTTTTACATAACTGTTATTATGTGCATAGTGTTACCAAGAACATAATTTCTGTATCTTGTTTGGATATGGATGGATTTGTTTTCAAATTTGGAAATAAGGGTTGTCTCTTTTATAAGAACAACATATCTTATGGTATGGCACATTTAAATAATGGTTTTTATGTATTGAATTATGAAAACCAAGTGTTGGAAATCGATAACGAAAGAAATTCACATGACTCACACATCACCCAGTTATGGAATCACCGCCTTGGTCATGTGAAAGAGAAGAGTTTGACAAAGCTCTGCCAAGATGGCTATTTAACTTTACTAAGCTAAAACCACTTGATAGATGTCACACTTGTTTACAAGGAAAAATGAACAAGCCGCCTTTTGGTGGACAAGGTGAAAGGGCCATAGAGCTTCTAGGATTGGTACACACGGATGTGTGTGGACCATTTCCAGTAGAAGCTAGAGGTGGATATTCTTACTTCATTACTTTTACTGATGATTTGAGTAGATATGGCTATGTCAACTTAATGAGGTATAAGTCAGAGTCCTTAGAGAAATTTAAGGAATTCAAGAATGAAGTATAGAATCAGCTTGATACGAAGATAAAGAAGCTTCGATCGGATCGAGGTGGAGAATATCTGAACCAAGAGTTCATCGATCTTCTACGGGAGTCTGGGATTCTATCTCAGATCACTCCTCCTTATACACCACAGTGGAATGGTGTTAATGAAAGGAGGAACCACACATTGTTGGATATGGTGAGGTCGATGACGATTCATTCGGATCTTCCATTATCCTTTTGGGGATATGCATTACAAACTGCAGCATACACATTAAACCGAGTACCAACTAAGGCGACAAATGGAATTCCATCCGAGTTATGGAATGGAAGGAAACCCACTTTGTCGCACACACATGTATGGGGATGCGAGGCGGTTGTTAAGGCCATCTCAGGAAACAAACTATCACCCCGGGGCATGAAGTGTATCTTTATAGGATATCCCAAGGAAATGAGAGGATATTACATATATAACCCTCAAGAAAAGAAAGTGATTGTCGCCAGACAAGCCGTGTTTCTTGAGAGGGAGAACATCCTCAAGAAGGATAGTGGGAACAAGATTGACTTCGACAAAGTTGATGCTTAAGATACACATGAGTTGGTATAGGAACAAGTTCCACAGGTCCCCATGGAAGAGGTTCCAGAAACACAAGTACTACGTAGGATCTCAAGAGAGGTAAGGGAACCAGAGAGATTTGGTTTCCTAGTCATCGAGGATGGTGAATCATTATTGTTGGACAATGATGAACCTCTCTCCTAAAAGGAAGCAGTAGAAAGCTCTGAAGCTGCAAGATGTCTAGAAGCTATGAATTCTGAGATGGATTCCATGTATTAGAACCATGTTTGGGTTCTGGTCGATGAGCCAATTGATGTAAATCCTATTGGATGAAAATGGGTATTCAAAAGAAAGCTTGACATGGAAGGTCAAGTTAGCACCTATAAAGCAAGGCTAGTGGCTAAAGGATTCAGACAACGTCAAGGAATTGAATATGATGAAACCTTCTCACCAGTTGCCATGTTTAAATCCATAAGAATCATATTTTCCATAGCAACATACCATGACTACGAGATTTGGCAGATGGATGTCAAAACATCATTCCTTAATAGGAACCTTTAGAAAGATGTCTATATGACACAAACGAAAGGGTTTGTGACACAAGGTGAAGACAAACAGGTTTGCAAGTTGCAAAAATCCATTTATGGATTGAAGCAAGCATCCAGGTCATGGAACATTTGATTTGATAAAGCCATAAAGGAATTTGGTTTCATTAAGAACGAATGTGAGCCATGTGTTTATAAGTGGTTCAATGGGAATGTGGTCGTCATCCTAGTGGTATATTTTGATGACATATTGCTTATTGGAAATGACGTACCAGCCTTACATTCAGTTAAGGACTGGTTGAACAAGTGTTTCTCCATGAAGGACTTAGGAGAAGTAGCCTACATTCTAGGGATCAAGATCATTCGTGACAGATCCAAGAGGCTACTTGGACTATGTCATGGTATATACATTGACCAGATACTAAAGAGATTTAGTATGGAAAAATCCAAGAGGGGATTGGTTCCAGTGTCACATGTCTTACATCTTTCTAAGAAAATGTGTCCCCAGACACAACAGGAGAAAGATAGGATGAGTAATATCCCATACGCTTCGGCTATAGGATCCATCATGTATTCCATGTTATGTACCAGACTTAATGTTGCCTATGCACCGAGCATGGTAGGGAGATATCAAGCAGATCTGGGAGAACAACATTGGGCTGTAGTTAAGACTATCCTTAAGTATCTGAGAAGAACTAAGGATATGTTCCTGGTGTATAGAGGAGATGAGGAGCTTGTCATCAGAGGGTATGCTGATGCTGGTTTTCAAACAGATCAGAATGATCTGAAGTCGCAATCTGGATATGTTTTCTGTCTCAATGGAGGAGCTGTGAGCTGGAAGAGTTCAAAGTAGCTAGTTGTCACCGATTCTATAGAGGAGTCTGAGTATATAGCGGCTTCTAATGCAGCCAAAGAAGCCGTCTGGATTCGGAACTTTTTCCAGGAGCTTGATGTGGTGCCTAGCAGTAAAGATCCCATTACATTGTATTGTGATAATACTGCAGCGGTGGCTCTTGAAAAAGAACCAAGTTCACATCAACGGAAAAATCACATACTCCAGAAGTATCACCTCTTGAGGGATTTCTATCAAAGGGGTGAAGTTGTAGTGAGCAGAGTGTCCACAGAAGAGAACGTGGTGGACCCCATGACTAAAGACCTATCTCAGCAGAAGCATGAATATCATGTGAGAGCTAGCAGGTTAAAGGTTGTTAGCAGTTGGCTCTAGTCCAAGTGGGAGTCTGTTGGAGTTGGTGGTCTAGAACCAACTACTTTATACTTTGTTCATTAAATAAAAACCTTATCACATCTTGATTGTTCTTCTGCATGACATGTCATGTGATAATGTCCTAAGGACAACTGTTGGATTAAAGGGTCGTAGTGGATCCCTACTATGATGAGAACCCGGAAGTACCATAACACTATTCTTGAATGTATTTTCTATAGTCGGATGATATTATTTGAGGGACACAAATAATACAGGTCATTAGGGGTGAGGACTCATAAAACTTTGAGGCACCTTCTCATGGTGTGCATCCTTGGTAAAATCTAGGAGGTTATCATGAGAACGGGACCCGCCAGTAGGAAATCCACATTTCATAGTGTCATTGGATGTTCCTATCTGCGGACGTGTGTATTGGTCCTTAGACTTTAAGATTATTATTAATGGGTATTACAACTCGTGCACTTAGATGTATTGACAAAAACTGTGACGACACACTGTTTGCAGCGAGGTAGGATATGTTGGGTGCGTCACGAGTAATACCGCAATAATAGATAATGATAGAAAGGATTTGTACCTTCCGTTCCATAATGGAAGTAGATATCTCAGGCCCTTTTATGGAATTGATATAGCCTAAATAAATCCATGGCCATGGTAAGGTATGGGCAAGTTCAATTCCGGGAATTCAAAGAAAGAATAATCAAGCACATGCGTTAATGGCACTAGCATGCAACCCACTTGATTGGAGATATCGAGACAAAGGGATTATATTACACTGTAAGCGTTCGTAGGAGGTGACACGTCATTGCAGCGTTAACTTCTTTCTCTATGGGTGCCTTGGCGTGTTGCTAGACGCTAACCATGGAATTTAGGCAGGATCAGCCTAATTCCACTGAGAAAGAGGCCTAGAGGGTCACACACTAAGTGTGTCCATGTATCTCAGTTAAATATTAATTTAACAAGTTAAATAAATATTATTCCCGACTGTGGTTTAATAATTATTTAAGGATTTATGATCGCATTTATTTTGACACTAGTTATTCGAGCGAATATATTGTGGATGAAATAATATATTTATTAGCGAGTAATGCAGTTACATTTAATTAAGAAATAAATAGTCATTACTCAAGGTCTAATAAATATGGTGGAGAAAAATGGAAAATAAAAGTGCACGTCGTGTATATTAAATATACACGCCGTGTAGTTTTATGGAAAACAAATACACACCATGTATTAATTATTACACGCCGTATAGTTTTTCCAGTTGGTATTTTCAGGATTTTATATTGTTTTACTAAATGATATTTATTATAATCAGCATGGGCGCATGTCAAGGAATTAATAATTCGACATGGGGGTTTTCAATAAGAGTTAATGAAATAAATAAAATGCGTAACACATTTATTTATTGTCATAACTCTGTTAACCTCAAACCCGATTATAAATATCCTCTCAACCCCAACATTTTAAAGATCCATTGTTGTGCACAACGGATTTGTAAATACTCTCAAGCCAAGAGATAATTCCCTTTCCACCAAGAACGCCCTCAAGTTATGAGAGCAAGATCCTCCACCGGATCAAGGCGGTCAAAGGCAGACATCACAAGCGAAGGCTCTTCCGCGCTAGCACCCGGAGATCCCTTCGGCAACGACCAGAGATACGTGACACACGTGTGGATCACCGCTAGAGGAATCCTACACTTGGATTCTACGACGCAATGATGGATCACCGAATCGTGACCGGATATATCAACGAAGAAATAATTACAATGAGGTAATTCTTATGCATTAATTAAATTAATTATAATCAACATATGATGATACTCCTCAAGGGTTTTAGGACTCTTCTTTTCTTTTCGTTCTTCGTTCTATTCCGAAGATTCGACGTTTTATATCATGACGGATCTCGGATTGAACGTTGTTTAACGTTAAAATTAAAGTTGGGCTAACCCACCAACGTGCTTTCGCTATGCCCGGAACCTACAATTCATATATATCATAACATATATGGTTTTTTATAACCTTTTATTACCCGTTTATTAATAATTCCTTGTTAAAGTCATATTTCATGTAATAACCACTTTGTTCTTCTTATATGTTTTTATTTGTTGTTTCTTTTATCATATTACTTTGATCATGGTTTCATAATCTCAATAATTTATACCAATATATAAATATCATATATATAAATTATATATTTATTTATGGTAATCCATAATATTTAGTGATAGGAAATGAAATATGCTATTCATGGAGACGGTAAGCAATACTTACACACGAACGTGGTCTCCATTTTCTTTTTTTTTAAAAGCAAAAAAGTTATAATATATATTATAATTATAAAATCATTTTTATATCATATATATAACATTTTTTCCTTAAATCCATCCTTAATAACTTCCATTCAAATCATGAATGAATCAAAATCCTTCACGATGCAGTAGTCCGTGGTACACATGAGCGACATTAACATATTCCCAAAAAATTGATATTATGAATGTTTATGTAATATAGTAATTATATAATCGTTATAAAATCACAAAAATAATATATATCATATATATAAAGTAAATCCATAAATTTTTCCATCTTTATAGGTGTTCATGGAGAAAAGAATTACATTGGTTTGCGAGGCAGTAGTCCACCATACACATGAATGATGATTTTTAACCCATTTGATGGAAGGATAGATGATTCTATGTCATGAAACTAATGTTAAAACATCTAAGTATATTTATGAAAATGATTTTATTATATATTATCCTATAATAATAATTTAAGAATATGGATAATGAAATAAAATAAGGATTCTCACTGAATAACATTACCCATTCTTCAGGTATTCTCCATAGGTTTTCCCAAAAGCATTTATAGGTTGGATTTATTACCAAACTAAGTATTCTAAGATGAGGATAGGAATATTGGGAAGTTAATTTTGCAGGTATTGGAAAAACTAAATATGTTTAAAGGTGTAAAGAATGGAGGGGAGGGGGTGACCTTCTACAAGTGGGTAAAATGACCCACTTTTACATGTCATTTTTACTCTTATCATTTTAGTTTTACCCCTGGTAAACCCATTTTTACCATAACTTTAGTAATTAATTTTAATTTTATTCACTATTCATATTGAGAAAATATTAAGTTTAAATTATTATACATTATAAATTATTCTAATTTTGATTATGGAATATAATTATACAAATTCCATTCACCAATGTGGAAAAAATAAATTTAAAAATAATCCCATATATGCGATGAGAAATAAGGTTATTAATGGTTTTTTGAAAAAATGAGGGGAAAACCCCTTTAATTGAACAAAAAAGATCACTTTTTGAAGACTAGGCAAAGAAGAAACCCATTATAATGACACATTGAAAACCAAATGGGCACCAGTGCATGATCGGGATCCAAATGCCAAAAAAATGAAACAATAACCCTAAGATAATTTTGAAATTATTATTCCAAAAATTAATTTTATTGTATCAAATTAATTTATAAATTTTTAAAAATAAATTCTTTTATAAGTTCTCAAAAAGGAGAAATTTTTTTTTTATAAATTTTCTACTTTTAATCGTAAAATTTAATTAAACATTAATAATTGCCAAAAAACATATAAGATTAATTTTAAAATTTTTATTGAATATATGATTTATAAATTTCATTAAAAAAATTAACCAATAGTTATTTGTTTAATTTATTTATATGAACACACTTATGTGCATAATAAATTTTTCATAGGAAGATTTACATTTATTTTCAACAGTGTTTTATTTTTGTTTCTAATTAATTATTCAGAAAAAAATTCATTTTAAATAAATTTTAAGAATTATTTTCATAATTGATTTATAATTATTCATAACTATAATTAAACTTTTTTGGTGATGACTATCATAATAATCTATAATATTTTAATAATATGTTATGTTTTATTTAAACATAGTGTGTAATGCAAGATAATGTTCAATGTTGCATGTAACATAAGCAAAAATCAGTGTTGTGTGTAACTCAATATAAAAATATTATTTTGTGAAACTCAATATATTGGATAATTTTAATTAATTTTATAATAATATTCGATAAAATATCATGGTGTTACATTCTACGCCCCTTAAAATGAATTTCGTCCTCAAAATTCTTCTAGACCATCAAAGGTTTATCATTTGATAATTACTTCATTGAAACTCATATTGTTCAAATGAGTAATAAGACATCCATTAAAAATGGGAATGTGGAAACATAGAGGTTACATTAATTAACTCATAACTAGGCTTCCACATCGAAGAACATGTGTGGGAAGTGATGATTTGGACATAGAAAAAAGCATAAATAATTATAAACAATGATAAAGATCATTGATCAAAAGAAACTGGGATATCTAGAGATGTTTAGTGACCATAAAACCGTAGACTAAAGAGGTATGAAAATGTTAATTAATATCATAAAACTTGGAGATAACATGACCCAATTTTATTTCAATATACCTTTAGAAAATTTTGATTGATTTTCACGAGAAGAAACACTTGATTTAATTCCATTTCATAAGAAAAATATCATCCCTAGGTTATTACTTGATCAATTTCCACTTCATATATTATCCTAAGAAATTAAGGTAAAATTTTTATGCTTGAAGAACTAACAGATCATAAGATCTGTAGATAGAATGATAACTCATTCTGTCCATATTTAGTTATCATCAAAACAAAATGGTTAGCTCAAGTTATCCCATATTCATAAATCTTCGTGCGGTTAAATAATAAATTAAACTCTAAAATCAAATTAAATGTTTCATATAAATCAATTCATAAATCATTTACCTTATTACAAATCCTAAACATTAAAATCCAAATCTTCAGAAAGAAGGTCACTAAATTTATAAAATGAAATTATCATTAATCCTATAAATGACATGAAATAGCTCTTAATTGTCACATACCCAATTTTTAATACCTTCTTGATTTATTCTCTTGAAACTATAATTATAATAAAACCTTATAAATAATATAGATTCTTCATCATTTCTTTTTTAAAACAAATATTATTCGATATATTCCTTAAATCCTAAAATGTTGTAACCTCCATCAATAGTATGTGTGCACATGGGATGGTGGTTGCGCATGGAGGGGGGGGGATTATAAATTCTTCTTTTACTTGAAGGAAAACTATAGAGAATTAAATTGTGGGTTTTCTCCAGAGTAAGGTTTTTTCACAACATTGGATTATTTCACATAAGTTTGAGGTTATGCGCATGATGATCCCTTGCACTCACCTGAAACGAGAAGAAAGAGGTTGGGTCATTATTACACTCCTTTGGGACCACTCAAGGGAGTAACCACAGGGTACCTGTCACAAAATATATCTACCATGATGGTTCTATCCATTTGCACTATAGTATAAGGACAATTTTACACATGACAGAGCAGTGGTTCATCTTTCGAATGATCACCCTAAAGAATGGGGGTGGCCTTCAATATATTTACAAAGCCTCATTTGTAGTGTAAATAATAATATTGATGAAATAAGTCTTTCACATAGCTAAATCCTTATAGGTGATGGGAAAGAATGCAAGGTTCAGTTTAACATCACATTGGGAGGGTAAGGGTCTTGCGGATGGATCGGCTTATTAAGAAAAACTTAGCCATATTACGTGCACCTGGATTAGCTGTTTTGATTGGTATTTGTAGAAATGGAATGATAAACATCATATTTGTCATGAATAATTCTTCTAAATTGATTTTAATCTTGAACGTGCACCTTGAAACTTTCACACGCCTCCCTTCGCATTATTGAAACATTATGTTGACTTAGATGATGTATTTGGTTTTCCAAAATTTGTATGTTTGTGACTTCTGTTGGAATTCATCACCAAATAAATCCCCGCCAAAGAATATGAACTAAAATGGGACAAGAAGGTTGGGTTCCATGGGAAATGCTAAAGTCATGGGTTGATTCAGGCAGGTGCACACAAAAATTATCCATGGTTAGGTAAAACCCCTTATGTGTATGCAAGAAGGCTAGGTCCACAGATGTTAATAAGAAGGGGGCTATGTATGAAACTTTGAATTTCCATATGACATGCCTTTTCTTCTCTCTTGTGTGTAAGATAAAAATTATTGCGCATAAAACCAAGATTTAACTCCTTCTACACATCCTCTACTTCTTGCGTGATTCAGACTTTGGGGAAATCTAGATTTTATGCATCTTCTGTCTGATCTTGTATGCAACATCACATATTTCCCACTGAAACATAAATATTATGTGGTACTTCTTTAAAACTCTAAGTTACATTCAAAGACATTTCAAGCTCATTCGAGATGGAAAATGAATAGAATAATGGTAAGATTGAAGCATCTAATACCACTTATAGGGATGAAATGACTGAATATATGACCTACCAGTCTTAATGTATAAATATATTTATCACTTTTTCAGAATACATAAAACATTACAAAAACTGATTCCCAAAGACCGTATTATTTTAGTTCCTTTGGAATCATGGAAACATAAACACGGGTACATAAGTGTGCTACATTAACTCTCACTAGGTTCTTCATGACTAAAATCCTTCTTAGATAAATCATACATAATATAAATCTTCATAACTTGGGGAAGAAAACATAAAAGGGGTGAGATCGGATGCCCAATAAGGGAAAAAAGGGAGACATATAATCATAAAAATGATATTATGTGTATGGGAACGTGTTCAAAACATTTGAATATCATACCCTATATATCAAAGATCATAAAAATGAATCAGGGAATAAATCAAAACAGCTTATAAGGAAGTAATAATAAAAAATAAAGATCATAAGCTACAAGAGAATAATGTTGAAATAAAACATGGAATTGTGGAAAAAACATAAGAATATAATATTATTTTTTTAGTTGTCAAAGCATCACTTCTATAGACATATTACTAGACAATATCCTTTATTGAACTGGATTCACTCCCAATTCTAGCTCTGTATTACTGAACCATGTTCACTCCTCATTTTGGCTCTATAATATTGAACTGAGTTCATTACTCATTACATCCATGTCTATCACATGAGATATAAATCTTTACCAAATTAATTTTTAGTAGATATAGGTCCCACCCATTTCATAATTAAATCATATGAAAATGTTCCACAACTTCATAAACAATCATGTCCCAAACCCTGAAATGAAATGGGTGTCATGAACATTTTATCACATCATAACATACGGAAAAATACTTCATAATCATTTCATCAACATAATATATTTTGAAATAAGTTGGTTTTAAAATCATATAACCCATGAAGAGAAACGAGTTTCATAAACATCATGCCAACAAAACATAAACCATTCAGAGAAATAATTTGGATGAAAATAGTGAATGATTTCCCCATGAAGTCATGAGTAACATAAAAATATGTTATCTTAGATGGGAAATAGTTTTTAATGATCTTTTGAAAACATTTATTGAGGAGAATATCCTTCCTCTATGAAGAATTATTTTCAAAAAATAAAACCTTTTGAAATCCATTTTCATGATACTAAATTTAAAATCTTATAAAGGAAGTACTGAAGAAATTTAGAAATCCTTTTTCCTTCAAAAACTTTTATAGGGGCTTGAAAACCTTTTTAGAACCATTTTCATTGATAACATAACAAAGAATATTGAAAATATTTTTAAAACCACTTATTTGAATATCAATTTGAAAAAAGTTTCTTAAAAATTTACCTTTCAAAACAGAAAATGAGTATTTAAAGAGATGTTGGTATGTAAACTTGTACATGTCATGTGAGGTAAAAAGAATATTCTTTTAGCATGGTAAAAAGGTTAAAAAAATAATTATTCATAATGAAAAAAATAAATAGATTACTTTGAAAAAATTGGAATAATAAAAAAAGGCTAAAAATAACGTTTAATGATCACCTGAGATTAGTATAATATTAATGGAATCCATTTTTGGAAAACAAGGTTTTGAAGGAACACATATTTCTGATCGAAGAGAGAGGAATGTTTGTAGTTTCATAAAAACATTTTATTAATTTTATTAATTAACAAAGAGTTAAAAAATTGTATTAATACACGAGGATATAATGACTAACCAGAGGATAAGAAAAATTAATGTGTGTTCTTGAAAGACGGATCATAATATTTCATTAATGAAAATGTGATCATAAATGATGTCGACAAAACATGAGATTGTTTCAATAAACTCTTAACACACTGTATATTTGAGTAATACTCCCCACATAGGAAAATGAAATTTCATGGATATTTAAAATATCTTGAGAATAAAAAGAGTTATGTTATAAAATTTCAAAGGTAGTTTGTACTCCTCATATAAAAATATTGTTGTATAACATGTCATGTGTCTCAATGAATGAAAATTGAGAGAAAATTTCTCTACCAATTTGGTAAAATTTGAAATTTAAACCCCATGACATAAATATCATCAAATGGTTATTAAAATAAAAATATATGTATATATAATAGTAATATAATATATTCATTGGTAGTATATACACTACAAAAAATCAGTAAGTGGTGATTAAGGCATGTATCTCACAGAAATAATCAGTGAGATGAAATTCACTTAACTTGAGAATAATTTTCTCATGTTTTTTATATTCATTAATAATTAAATTATATTAATTATTCACTTGTTCAAAAAAATTCATGTTTATTATTAATTTTACTTCAGTTACTACAATTTTGAAAATAAATAAGTAAACAATTAATTTTAAGTTGGTTGTTTTGACCAAATTCAATTCATGTGTTAAAAAGGATTTTGGTTGGTTGAATATGTTCAAAGGGTCATTATATAAAAATATCAATAATAATAATGAAATAATTATCATATGTATAAAATAATTAAACTTTTAATACCCATCATACAATATGATTTTGAAAAATGAATCAACATTATAATTATCAAGACGTTAGGCCGTACACACGTATGAGCAATGTTACCATTTCTCCATGGTTTTTATAGAAAGAAGGGAAGTAACATGAATATTTCATGTATGATATATAATAAATACCATATTATTTAATCATATATTCTTATATATATAATTCTTGTTATGTAAAAGGAATCACACCTTGTCGAGGAGGAGGTAGTCCACACATCCATGAATGACATTATTACTTTGTAAGTGTGTGAAAGAATAATAACTAAAATAGTATATATATATTATATATGTATAAAATTAATTATTCCATGAATATCATATATATGTTTTTAATGTCACATATATTTTATTAAAACCCTTTTCTATACATTCTATGTATCACTTGAAATAATCACATCACTTTGAAGGGCAGTAGTCCACACTTCCCCAAGGAATGTTATCCTGTTTACACATAATGGAAAAAATAAAGAAATTTGTTATCAATGATTTATAGAATCATAAATACTATATATATATATATCATATATATCATATATAAATAGAGTGTCCATCATAATTCCCATCCTTGAATGGTGGTAAAATAAAAACAAATAATCATCGTTTCATAAGGGGTAGTTCGCCGTGCCCGAATGGTATGTTCATTACCAATTAGATTGTGGTGTGTGTAAGTTTAGGTAAAACCCATAATATAAAAAAATATAAGTATAATTAGGATACTAGTATTTTTATATAAGCATGATGAGGGTGTGTGTAATGAAAATAAAAGAAAGGAGCTTGAGGAAGGATGTTACCTCTTCTTTGGGTAACCCTATTTGATTTTCACAAAAGGGATTACTTAGATAAATTTATCCCTAAATGGAGGATTAAATAATTGAGGGTGAGATTTTGAGAAGCTATTTTATAAGATTTTGGTTAAGAAAAAGTGGCTTGAGAAGTGTGTGGAAGTGGGAGGAGAGGATGCCTTTTTATAGTGGAGGAGGAGTTGAACTCTTACAAAATTTTGGAAAAGGGAAACCCCACCAATAATTTTATTGAAAGTGGATCCAATAATGAACCATATCTAAGAATAGGGAAGATAGGAACGTCATATTGACAACAAATTACTTTTTTAAAATTTTCCATGTCATATTAGACATTATGTTTTGGGCTTAGTCCATTGTTAAGCTTAATTCAATCTTAATTATTGTAATTAATTTTAATTAACTTCACTAATATTTATGGTCAAAAAGTAAGATTATCTTATAATAAATTATAAATTTTTCTGACTAAAAATAATGAATCCATTTTTCCAAATTCTAATCACAAATGTGGCAGAAATTAATTTAAATTTTATCTCACTGACGGGACAACAAAGAGAGGTTTTAATGTAAAAAGGTACAAATGTATGCGAGGTATTTAGAACCAATTTTAATGTTTAATTAATTAAAATGACTTAAATTTTATTAATTGATAAAATATTTATCTAATTAAACTTTAAAATAAAATAAAAAATATAATTTAACAATACAAGTAAATTAGATGAAAAATTAGTTTTGAGTTAAATTTCAGTATTTCTCACTATTCAATAAAAATTGAAACATCACAAAAAAATACCAAAAATTGACCATCACCTAATTTTTATGTTTTGATATAATAAATGAGGTTTATTTTAAAATATAAAATTTATAGAATTTCAAAAAATAATAATTAAAGTAGGTTCACTATAAAAAAGCATTAAAAGTTCCTTATAAAAATATTGGGTTTTTATGTGTAATATTGGGTTTATTCTAATATAATGACTTTCAAATCAATAATATAAATTTGAAAAATATATTTTGGAATATATAACATATATATGACATTAAAATCACCTACTAATTGTAATTAATTTAATTTATTATGATAAAACATCATCATGTTCATAAATTGTTTTCTATAAAAATATTTTCTTTATATTAAATTGGTTCTTATATTCATTATAACAACTGAATTAATTTTTTGCTAGTGTAAACCATCAGTTTTCATAATTTAGTTAATACTATTAATAATTTATAACTTAACATCTAGGTTATGTATTAATGTATTAATTAATAAAATGTTAGAAAAATATTGGTGTTTGGTAAAACTCAGTCTTGCGTGTTATGCAAGCCATCGATGAAAGTCAATATTTTGTGTAACATAATGTTACCTCAGTTTTCCATGTAGAGAAGGATATACATTATATTTTGTGTAGTATAAGATTAAATTTGTACTGCATGATCCAACCTTAGTGGTTTAATATAACAAAACATATATTCACTTTTGTGTGAAATTTAAAAAATATCAAAGAGATTAAATTAATTCAAAAAAATTAGCAAAATATTGGGGTATTACATTATACCCCCATTAAAATGAATTTTACCCTCTAAATTCATCTGGGTTTTCAATGGTTTAATATGTTAAGGTTTTTCTCATAGAAACCCATATCGCAAAATTTATTATTTAAGTTTCCTTTAGAAAAAAGAAAGTTGAAATCATGATGGTTACACAAAGTAACATATAACTAGGTTTCCTGATTGGAGAACATAGGTGAGATGTGAAAATATGGAATTTTTGAAAAATCATAAATATTAGAGTGTTATTGAGGTCATCAATAAAAAAAATATATTTATTCATAAATTTTTTAACAAAAAAATTAAACATTAATCAGGACATCACATAGGCTATTTGTAGGGACAAAAAACTCATCTTCCTTCAGTCAGGGGTCAAGACCCACAAACTTTCCAGAAATTATGTGTTGTTTCCTAACATACACGATGTCACTTTCTAAACTACATTAATACAATTTAAAAAATAAATATTATGGACATCCTTGAAATAATGTTAATCACCAGATATCCTTCTAACTAAGGTTTTTAACAAAATATCATTACATAAATAATTCATCTAAAGTTTAACTTAAATTTTCTATTATTTTTAGCCTTATAAACCATACAAAAGATGAAAATCCCAAAAAACATTAGAAATAAAGTAACACAATCTGATTAACATTGATCCCCTATATATCACAAGGTGGATATTTGTTGTCACATTCCGAACATGTCAATACCTTCATCATATATTCTCTTAAAACATGTATAATAATCTAAATTACTATAAACAATTTTAGAAAACATGCATGCTATATCAATTCAAAGGTTATTGGATATAATCCATAAATTGAAATTTTTTTTATACATGATAGCATAAACCACTAGTTAATAAGTCCTTGATTATATTCAAGGTTACCATTACTGTCCAATTTACTTATTCCTATCCAAAATATCTTTATGCAAACAACATTATCCTAACATAAGGAACATATTAATGGTTATCATCCCACAGTCAAAATATTTTCTAGTCCATCATAATCATTCAACATAATCTTGTAATTCCTTGGTGAAAAACAAAAATTGAACAATCATTTTATATTTCACCATTCATTATATATAATTATTTAATACCAATAAATATAAACTTTTATAATTCTCATTCATCTATAAGACATAAGAGGTTTACATTATCCTTTTAATTAATACCTCTTTTATTTCACATTTTCTTTGTAGTATCATCATCATCAGCAATATAGCTATTACTCATACCACCTTGAGGATTATTTTTAGAATATTTACACTTAAGAAATAAATTTTATTTAATGACCATTAATTCCACACATAAACCTTTCTAACTTTTATGATGTCTTACGGAGACCAATATTCTCATACATTTGGTATGTTGGACCCTTCATTTTTCCTTTGTAGTTAGTTGATTTTTGGCTTCTTTTCCACAGTCCAAATACCTTATTGGTTTTCTAATACATTCACTCAGGTGATTCTTTCCACATTCTTATCACAAGAGAAACCAAATCTTCTTTGTAAAGACCCGCAAATTTCAAGGAAATTTTTTTCTTAATTTTCTTTGGAATTTTACAAGAGCGCAGCTTCAGACGGCACCTGATTCCGAGGCCCGGTGTGCCCGGAATCAATTTCCGAAGTTTGGCTCGGGTACGTTCAGTGAACGGACGAGCGGGTATTTCTATCTTTTGAACCGGTGCCCGGAATCGAATTCTGAGGGCACCGATGAAATCGCAGCGCCGATATTTGCTTAGAAACGCCTCTTCCGGAGTTGCGTTTGCTCAGACGAGGTTTTTAGATTTTGCGGCTTTAAGTCAGAAATAAAATAAAGTTTGTGCGACAACTTTATTTTATTTCACTTAAGCTGCTTGGAAGCCACTTGAAGTCACTTTAAGACGGCTTGAACTGAGTTGAACTGGATAGGATGATATCCAGAAATATCCTACCCCCTTGGTAGGATATTTGTGCGGTGGGGCCCGCACGAGCCCCGCCGTTTCTTTCGTTAAGTAACGCACCCGCGAAAACCCGTCAAAATAACTGAAAAGTCAACCGACGCGTTTTCTTTAATTCTTAACAGACCATTTAATTGGGCGGTTTATTTCGTGAATTAAATGGACTGTTTCTTCGTGAATTAAATGGGTCGTTTCTTTCGTTGAATTAATTCAACGAATTGATGGATCGTTTCTTAACCGGTTTCGTGTTGGCATGTCTATAAAATAAGACCAACATAAAAATCCTTGGAAAGGATTTGAGAGAATCTTCGTTCCTCCACCCTCTCCGCGAAGAACGCGAAGAACGCGAAGAACGCGAAGAACGCGAAGAACGCCGAACCCGGAAGTCGACGACGCTTTCGCCCGAGACGTTCTTCCGATCTCCGATCTCCGATCACCGACCATTCGAGGTGAGTGATTTCGGATTTCCTCTCAAGTTCTTTTCTTTGGTTTTAAACGAAACACAGATTTAAATATTAATAATTTAAATCTGTTGTTCTTGATTTGTTGAGCTCGCCGGCTCAACGCCGGTTTCCGCGACGACGCGACACCTTCCCGCGACGACGCGACGATCGATCTCTTCCGCGAAGAACGCCCGCGCTCGACGATCATCAAGGTAGGGATTTGATTGTGATTCTTTTTCCCCGTGCTTATTCTTTTTAAGTGAAGAACATGATCTCCGACAATTTTAATCTATTTAAAAATTGTTGTTGATTATTCCTCCCGTGATTTATGACTAACGCGGAGGTTGCGGGTCTAACGAACAAGACCCGACAACCCTCCGCCGATCTCCTTGTTGTGCGGATATGGCGGACGACGACAAACCGTGCGGCAGAGGCAATCCGTCGATCCCGCAGTGAAGATCGGCCCCCGGGAGGAGCAACGGCGCAGACGGGAAAGAAATCGGGCCACCGGAGCATCTCCGGCGGCCCGCGGAAGGCGGCGGCGGCGCGGGTCGCCGGCGCGGCGGCGCCGGCGACCGGAGGCGGCGGCGCCCGGCGCGCCGCCGTGGAGGAAGCCCGCCGCGGCTTCAGCCGTGGCGGCAACGGCGGCCGGTTCCGCGGCCGCGCGGAACTGGGACGGACGCGGCGGCCCGGCCGCGTCCGCGTGACAGGCGGCCCCCCGCGGGGGCCGCGTTTCCCTCAAAGCCGCGGGGTTGACCCGCGGCGGCAGCCCCTTCGGCCGCTCGGCCGAAGCCGAGCCGGCTCGGTCCGGTCGGCCGGGCCGCGCCCAGGCCGGACCGGACCCGGCCGAGCCGGTTCGGGCCGGTTCGGGCCGGCCCGGTTCGGGCCGACCCGGTTCGGCCGACCCCAGGGGGGGGTTCGGGCCGGGTCGCCCCGGACCCGGAACCCCCATTTCGGGCCCTCTTCGGTCCATCACCCATATCTTGGGCCTGGGACCTCCGATTGACGAACCGTCAGCGGCTACGCGATCCTTGGATCGAGACAGTCGTTTCGGTATATTATACTCAAGGTTTCGGAAGACTTTGGGTTCGGCCGGGTTGGTTCGTACACGAAACCAACCGGGCCCTCGGAGCGGAAACGCTCATAACTTGGGCTACGGACGTCCGAACGACGTACCGTCAGCTGTGGTAGTTTTCTCTAAGTGAGACGGAACTTTTGGCATACTCCGCCCGAGGATCGGATACAGGCGGAGTACGGTCGGGTTGGTTTTGCCCTAAAAACCAACCGGGCCCCTGGGACGAAAATGCCAATAACTCTCAGATCGGGCGTCCGATTGACGCGCCGTCTGTCGCGTTGAGATCCTGTTGTCGATACGGAACTTTTGGATACATCAACTTCGGACTACGTGTCAGTTGATGTATCAGCCCCTCGGCTCGTGGAGCGGACCCTCCTAAACGAGCTCGCTACGTGCGGGAACCCTAGCGCTGGCTGTGACCTCGACGACAGAGCAGAGATCCTCCGTGGACTGCGACGACGGCAGAGCAGAGATCCTCCGTGGACTGCGACGACGACAGAGCAGAGATCCTCCGTGGACTGCGGCGACGGCAGAGCAGAGATCCTCCGTGGACTGCGACGACGGCAGAGCAGAGATCCTCCGTGGACTGCGACGACGGCAGAGCAGAGATCCTTCGTGGACTGCGGCGACGACTGTGCAGAGATCCTCAGTGGACTGCGTCGACTACTGCACTCAGCGATCCTACGCGGATCAGTGCCCGATCCTATGTGGGTCCTACTACCGGTTCTGTGTGAGCCACTGCCTACCGGTTCTGTGTGAGCCACTGCCTACAGGTTCTGTGTGAGCCCGATCCTGTGTGGGTCTTCTGCGGGGGTTAGTACCTATCGATCCTTCGTGGGTCCGACGACTTAGACGGATCAGTGATCGTCTTTGACGTCATCTGAAAAAGTATACCTGGTTGAGCTGAATCTTATGTTACTCACCTATGTGGATTGTGTTGAACTATCCTTTGTGGATTTACTATTTACTCTCCTTGTGGATTTGAGTCTTGCTTTCCTTTGTGGATTGAGTTGTTCTTGAGCTCGTGAGCAGAGCTAGAATTGGGGACTTAGGTATATGTATGGGCATATACCTAAGTCGAGTCAGATGTTACTTCGTGATTGCATCTTTCTTTTGTGCTATATCCTTTGTGTATTTCGGGAGACCTTCGGGGGTCTCGGGGTCCTTACTGAGTAGCTTGTACTCACCCCTGCACGGGCTATGCCCGCACCTTGTTGTGTTGGTTGCAGACGACGGACAGCGCTGATCACGGTTGGGGCGTGGAGCAGGACGGTACCTGGAGGTGGACCACTGGGCGGGACATGCTCGGAGCGGACGTGGGACCCGAGGAGCCTGGAGGTTATCTGTACCCACCCTTCAGGTGGGATTGCCAGTGGACGACACGAGGCCGCCGTCTTTTCTTCAGTTGCTGTTTTTCTTTTCAGTTGTACTTTACAGTTGGGCTTGTATTTCCGGCCCCTTTACTTTCTGCACTTTACTTTCCGCTTGCTGACTCTGTGTGGTTGTTACTTATAAAGGCAATGCCTTCCCTGTTTACTGGGATTTTACGCCTTGGTGCTAGTCGCCAGCCCCTGGCCTATGGAAGGCGGGCTTGGGGTAGTCACGGCACGGGCCCCGAGGACGGGTCGTGACAAATTGGTATCAGAGCTGGTCGGTTCTACCGCAGACTCTGATCGTCCTTTCTTTCCATGTGAAGCAATAGTGTTTAGTGTATTGAGTGTGGTTATCAGTTCAGGGAGCCCAGTGTTGGTGCGGCGGCCGACGTATCCGTACACCAGGACCCTGACTCCTGATTTCCGACTCAATGCATGAAAACATTGATTGCGTATGTGTTTCAAGTTTTTCTTTGTGATTGCTTGTGTCAGCTCACCGGGTATACTGATCTGCTTTATGAAAGTCTCAAGTTTTCCTTGTGATTACTTGTGCCAGCTCACCAGGTATACTGTTCTGACTGTGGTGCTCTTGTTCTCCTTTTCAGGATGGCCCCGCGACGACTGCCAGCTAGGGTTCCGAGTGTAGGGCGCGACGGCAGCCCACCGAGCGATGAGGCCTCGGTGCAGGGCCCTTTGCCAGCAGTGGCACCGGCGGTAGACTTACCCGTCGAGCCACCGATGCTACCAGTACCAGACGCTGACGATGCACGTCGCCTCAGGGCACTGCATGAGTTTCAGAGCCAGCGACCGCCCAGGTTTCGCGGTGAGGCGGACCCCCAGGCCGCCGAGGACTGGCTAGAGGCGGTGGTACGGATCTTCAGGCTAGTGAGGACACCAGCGGATCTCATGGTGATTCTCGCAGCGAGCCTCCTGCAGGCGGCGGCAGGACGATGGTGGAGCCTGATGCTCCAGGTTCACGACGAGGCATCCTTGCTCTGGGCGGACTTCGAGAGCCTCTTCCGCTCTGAGTTCGTCCCAGCCACCCTCCGAGCGGTGCGCATCCAGGAGCTTCTCCAGCTACGCCAGGGCAGCATGACGGTCGCTCAGTACGCGGCGAGGTTCACGGACCTATCTCGCTACTCGACCGACATGGTACGGGACCCCTTCTTCCGGGCCCGGACCTTCGAGCAGGGCTTGCGACAGGAGATTCGGGCGTCGCTGATCTCCCTCAGCATTCCGACCCAGGCAGGAGTGCTGGAGCGAGCCCTCCTGATCGAGAGCTTCCTGGCAGAGCCTTCTTCAGCGGCGAGACCTAGCGCAGGGCGGCAGGTAGCTGAGTCATCGGCAGCTGGTAGCCGACGGATGACTCACGGGTCCAGGCAGACCAGACCCCCTCGCAGACGGCCTCAGGACACCGGCTCAGCGGTGCGGGGCACACAGCGGAGTGCCAGCCTTTCGAGAGGCAGGCTGTGCTACTCTTGCGGCGGGCAGGGTCACATGGCTCGTGACTGCCCGACTCGCCGATCAGAGGAGCAGCAGACGGTGGAGGGGCCACCCAGGCAGAGGCAGAGGGTCGACCGTGGCGGTCCGCAGGGAGGAGGCGGACGAGGCAGAGGAGCTGGCCGAGCAGCGGGTGGTGGGCGACGCTTCCAGGCTCTACCCCCACCACCACCAGGAGGGCCACCTCGACCACAGGGAGCTGGCGGGCAGGGACAGGCCCAGCTCCAGGCAGTGGAGGCCTACGACCCCGACATGCCAGAGATGATTCGAGGTACGATCTGTGTCTATTCCACCCTTGCTGCAGTACTTATAGACACAGGAGTGAGTCACTCTTTCATAGCCTCTGCCCTTGTTCGGAGCTCGGAGATTCCGACTGAGCCGTTGGCTCGATCCTTACGGCTAGAGACTCCTACGGGAGCAGACTCGACGATTACGCACTGGTGCCGGCAGTGTGAGCTTACTCTAGGAGGCGAGAGCTTCGGCTGGGATCTCCTTGTAGCGGCGTCGAGGCCTTACGACGTCATCTTGGGCATGGATTGGCTATCCACGGTTCATGCCCAGATCGACTGTTTTAGGCGCAAGGTGCGATGTGTTCGTACCGACGGGAGCAGGTTTACCTTCACCGGCGAGAAGGGAACCTTTGCAGCACAGGATGGACTTCCGCGGAGGAGAGTGCAGCCCATCTCTCATCAGTTAGCTAGCCTCATCCTAGGAGCAGTGGACCTGCGGAGTCCGGCTTTTCCTGCAGTGGTGGACCAGTACGTGGACGTCTTTCCCGACGACGTTCCAGGGCTACCTCCTCGTAGAGAGGTAGACTTTTACATCGACTTGTACCCCGGGACAGCCCCGATATCTACTCCAGCATATCGGATGGCCCCCGCCGAGCTTCGAGAGCTGCGGGTACAGTTGGAGGACTTGCAGAGCAAGGGGTTTATCCGAACCAGTGTTTCACCCTGGGCTTCCCCGATTTTGTTCGCCAAGAAGGCGGACGGGAGCTTGCGACTTTGTGTCGACTATCGTCGCCTGAACCAGGTGACAGTGAGGAACAAGTATCCGCTGCCACGGATTGATGACCTCTTCGATCAGCTCAAGGGAGCGCGGTGGTTCTCGAAGATAGACCTCCGGTCAGGCTATCATCAGCTCAGAGTTCGAGACGAGGACGTGCAGAAGACGGCCTTCAGGTGTCGGTATGGCCATTATGAGTTCTTGGTTATGCCGTTCGGCGTAACCAATGCTCCAGCAGTGTTCATGAGCCTCATGAACAGGATCTTCCAGCCATACCTCGACCGATTTGTCGTTGTCTTCATTGACGACATTTTGGTATACTCGACGACTGAGGAGGAGCATGCCTACCACCTGCGAGTTGTGCTAGACACACTCCGAGAGCACCAGCTTTATGGCAAGCTCTCAAAATGCCAGTTCTGGTTACGTGAGGTCCATTTCTTGGGGCACGTCATTTCTGAGGCGGGAGTTGCAGTGGATCCCGCGAAGATCGAGGCAGTGCTAGCTTGGGAGCCACCCAAGAGCGTGACAGAGGTGCGGAGCTTCTTGGGCCTAGCGGGATACTATCGGAGATTCGTGCCAGACTTCTCCAGAGTTGCAGCACCACTCTCAGCCTTGACGAAGAAGGGGAAACCCTTCGTGTGGTCAGACAGATGTCAGCAGAGCTTCCAGGAGCTGAGACAGAGATTGACCAGCGCACCTATCTTGAGGTTGCCTGAGGAGGGAGTTGGGTACGTAGTTTACTGCGACGCATCAGGGACTGGACTCGGGTGCGTCCTGATGCAGGAGCGGGCCGTGATCGCCTACGGATCACGTCAGTTGAGGCCGCATGAGCAGAACTACGCCACTCATGACCTGGAGTTAGCAGCAGTGGTCTTCGCTCTGAAGACTTGGCGGCACTATCTGATGGGCGAGCGCTTCACAGTCTTTTCTGACCACCAGAGTCTCAGGTATATCTTCTCTCAGAAGGACCTGAACCTGAGACAGCGGAGATGGCTCGAGTTCCTCCAGGACTATGACTTTGAGATAGTCTATACTCCTGGGAAGGGGAACGTGGTAGCCGATGCCCTCAGCAGGAGGACGGGCATTCAGCTACTTGAGGAGGCGACGGAGCAGCTAGCCTCCTTGCAGATATCCTTCGTGGATAGAGACGGAACAGCCTTTCTTCAGTCTCTCACAGTCTCTCCTCCACTTCTACAGCGGGTCAGAGAGGCTCAGCGTGGGGATGCTGACTGTGAGACCCGGCGTGCACTGATATCCTCAGGTCAGGCGCCTGATGGTTTCTCCCTTGGAGCAGAGCACGACATCCTTTTCAGAGGGTGTACCTTCGTACGAGTTGCTTTACGAGAGGAGGTGCTGAGAGAGTTTCACACTTCTCCCTTGGAGGTACATCCCGGAGTGGCGAAGATGTACCAGGATCTCAGGCGACAGCACTGGTGGCCGGGCATGAAGAAAGCTGTGGCAGAGTTCGTTTCACGATGCCTCACCTGCCAGCAGGTGAAGGCAGAGCACCAGGTACCAGCAGGCTTGGTACAGCCCTTGGAGGTCCCGGAGTGGAAGTGGGACGGCATATCTATGGACTTCGTGACTGGACTTCCACGTACTTCCAGAGGTCACGACTCCATTTGGGTGATTGTCGACCGACTCACCAAGTCGGCACACTTCTTACCCATCAGAGAGCAGGGCTCAGTGGAGAGCTTGGGACGTCTTTACGTCCAGGAGATCGTACGACTTCACAGTGTGCCATCATCTATCGTCTCCGATCGAGATGCTCGTTTCACTTCCCGGCTTTGGAAGGGGTTGCAGGAGGCGTTCGGGACGCGGCTCCATCTGAGCACAGCCTTCCACCCTCAGACGGATGGTCAGACGGAGAGGACCATACAGACACTCGAGGACATGCTCTGTGCATGTGTTCTCGACTTTGGTCGCAGCTGGGAGGACCACCTACCCTTGGTGGAGTTCGCGTACAACAACAGCTACCACTCCACCATCGGGATGGCACCATACGAGGCGTTGTACGGCAGACCCTGCAGATCACCGTTGTGCTGGACAGACCCTGGGGAGTCAGCACTCGTGGGACCAGAGATGGTCCGAGCCACGACAGAGAAGGTCCAGATCATCCGGGAGAGGATGAGGACAGCTCAGAGCCGGCAGAAGTCATATGCTGACAGGAGGCGGAGGCCACTAGAGTTTGAGGATGGCGACCACGTCTTTTTGCGTGTCTCACCTCGACGTGGTTTACGGAGATTTGGCCGAGGCGGCAAGTTGTCTCCACGCTTCATCGGGCCTTTCCAGGTCCTCAACAGGATAGGAGAGGTGGCTTATCGCCTGGCTCTACCACCTCAGTTGCACCGGGTGCACGACGTCTTCCACGTGTCTCAGCTGAGGAGATACGTGCACGACCCGACGCACATCATCGACTTTGGGGAGCTGGACGTGGACGATGGGGCGACTTTTGCGGAGGTTCCAGTGGAGATAGAGGATCGACAGGAGCGGGTCCTACGTGGGCGGTCGATTCCTCTTGTGCGCGTCAGGTGGCAGCACGGGAACCTCCAGGAGAGCACTTGGGAGCGGGAGGCTCAGATGCGTGCTCAGTACCCCCATTTGTTTCCCTAGTTTTTGATGTATCTTTACGGGGACGTAAAGCCCTGAGGTGGGAGTAATGTAAAGACCCGCAAATTTCAAGGAAATTTTTTTCTTAATTTTCTTTGGAATTTTACAAGAGCGCAGCTTCAGACGGCACCTGATTCCGAGGCCCGGTGTGCCCGGAATCAATTTCCGAAGTTTGGCTCGGGTACGTTCAGTGAACGGACGAGCGGGTTTTTCTATCTTTTGAACCGGTGCCCGGAATCGAATTCTGAGGGCACCGATGAAATCGCAGCGCCGATATTTGCTTAGAAACTCCTCTTCCGGAGTTGCGTTTGCTCAGACGAGGTTTTTAGATTTTGCGGCTTTAAGTCAGAAATAAAATAAAGTTTGTGCGACAACTTTATTTTATTTCACTTAAGCTGCTTGGAAGCCACTTGAAGTCACTTTAAGACGGCTTGAACTGAGTTGAACTGGATAGGATGATATCCAGAAATATCCTACCCCCTTGGTAGGATATTTGTGCGGTGGGGCCCGCACGAGCCCCGCCGTTTCTTTCGTTAAGTAACGCACCCGCGAAAACCCGTCAAAATAACTGAAAAGTCAACCGACGCGTTTTCTTTAATTCTTAACAGACCATTTAATTGGGCGGTTTATTTCGTGAATTAAATGGACTGTTTCTTCGTGAATTAAATGGGTCGTTTCTTTCGTTGAATTAATTCAACGAATTGATGGATCGTTTCTTAACCGGTTTCGTGTTGGCATGTCTATAAAATAAGACCAACATAAAAATCCTTGGAAAGGATTTGAGAGAATCTTCGTTCCTCCACCCTCTCTGCGAAGAACGCGAAGAACGCGAAGAACGCGAAGAACGCGAAGAACGCCGAACCCGGAAGTCGACGACGCTTTCGCCCGAGACGTTCTTCCGATCTCCGATCTCCGATCACCGACCATTCGAGGTGAGTGATTTCGGATTTCCTCTCAAGTTCTTTTCTTTGGTTTTAAACGAAACACAGATTTAAATATTAATAATTTAAATCTGTTGTTCTTGATTTGTTGAGCTCGCCGGCTCAACGCCGGTTTCCGCGACGACGCGACACCTTCCCGCGACGACGCGACGATCGATCTCTTCCGCGAAGAACGCCCGCGCTCGACGATCATCAAGGTAGGGATTTGATTGTGATTCTTTTTCCCCGTGCTTATTCTTTTTAAGTGAAGAACATGATCTCCGACAATTTTAATCTATTTAAAAATTGTTGTTGATTATTCCTCCCGTGATTTATGACTAACGCGGAGGTTGCGGGTCTAACGAACAAGACCCGACAACCCTCCGCCGATCTCCTTGTTGTGCGGATATGGCGGACGACGACAAACCGTGCGGCAGAGGCAATCCGTCGATCCCGCAGTGAAGATCGGCCCCCGGGAGGAGCAACGGCGCAGACGGGAAAGAAATCGGGCCACCGGAGCATCTCCGGCGGCCCGCGGAAGGCGGCGGCGGCGCGGGTCGCCGGCGCGGCGGCGCCGGCGACCGGAGGCGGCGGCGCCCGGCGCGCCGCCGTGGAGGAAGCCCGCCGCGGCTTCAGCCGCGGCGGCAACGGCGGCCGGTTCCGCGGCCGCGCGGAACCGGGACGGACGCGGCGGCCCGGCCGCGTCCGCGTGACAGGCGGCCCCCCGCGGGGGCCGCGTTTCCCTCAAAGCCGCGGGGTTGACCCGCGGCGGCAGCCCCTTCGGCCGCTCGGCCGAAGCCGAGCCGGCTCGGTCCGGTCGGCCGGGCCGCGCCCAGGCCGGACCGGACCCGGCCGAGCCGGTTCGGGCCGGTTCGGGCCGGCCCGGTTCGGGCCGACCCGGTTCGGCCGACCCCAGGGGGGGGTTCGGGCCGGGTCGCCCCGGACCCGGAACCCCCATTTCGGGCCCTCTTCGGTCCATCACCCATATCTTGGGCCTGAGACCTCCGATTGACGAACCGTCAGCGGCTACGCGATCCTTGGATCGAGACGGTCGTTTCGGTATATTATACTCAAGGTTTCGGAAGACTTTGGGTTCGGCCGGGTTGGTTCGTACACGAAACCAACCGGGCCCTCGGAGCGGAAACGCTCATAACTTGGGCTACGGACGTCCGAACGACGTACCGTCAGCTGTGGTAGTTTTCTCTAAGTGAGACGGAACTTTTGGCATACTCCGCCCGAGGATCGGATACAGGCGGAGTACGGTCGGGTTGGTTTTGCCCTAAAAACCAACCGGGCCCCTGGGACGAAAATGCCAATAACTCTCAGATCGGGCGTCCGATTGACGCGCCGTCTGTCGCGTTGAGATCCTGTTGTCGATACGGAACTTTTGGATACATCAACTTCGGACTACGTGTCAGTTGATGTATCAGCCCCTCGGCTCGTGGAGCGGACCCTCCTAAACGAGCTCGCTACGTGCGGGAACCCTAGCGCTGGCTGTGACCTCGACGACAGAGCAGAGATCCTCCGTGGACTGCGACGACGGCAGAGCAGAGATCCTCCGTGGACTGCGACGACGACAGAGCAGAGATCCTCCGTGGACTGCGGCGACGGCAGAGCAGAGATCCTCCGTGGACTGCGACGACGGCAGAGCAGAGATCCTCCGTGGACTGCGACGACGGCAGAGCAGAGATCCTTCGTGGACTGCGGCGACGACTGTGCAGAGATCCTCAGTGGACTGCGTCGACTACTGCACTCAGCGATCCTACGCGGATCAGTGCCCGATCCTATGTGGGTCCTACTACCGGTTCTGTGTGAGCCACTGCCTACCGGTTCTGTGTGAGCCACTGCCTACAGGTTCTGTGTGAGCCCGATCCTGTGTGGGTCTTCTGCGGGGGTTAGTACCTATCGATCCTTCGTGGGTCCGACGACTTAGACGGATCAGTGATCGTCTTTGACGTCATCTGAAAAAGTATACCTGGTTGAGCTGAATCTTATGTTACTCTCCTATGTGGATTGTGTTGAACTATCCTTTGTGGATTTACTATTTACTCTCCTTGTGGATTTGAGTCTTGCTTTCCTTTGTGGATTGAGTTGTTCTTGAGCTCGTGAGCAGAGCTAGAATTGGGGACTTAGGTATATGTATGGGCATATACCTAAGTCGAGTCAGATGTTACTTCGTGATTGCATCTTTCTTTTGTGCTATATCCTTTGTGGATTTCGGGAGACCTTCGGGGGTCTCGGGGTCCTTACTGAGTAGCTTGTACTCACCCCTGCACGGGCTATGCCCGCACCTTGTTGTGTTGGTTGCAGACGACGGACAGCGCTGATCACGGTTGGGGCGTGGAGCAGGACGGTACCTGGAGGTGGACCACTGGGCGGGACGTGCTCGGAGCGGACGTGGGACCCGAGGAGCCTGGAGGTTATCTGTACCCACCCTTCAGGTGGGATTGCCAGTGGACGACACGAGGCCGCCGTCTTTTCTTCAGTTGCTGTTTTTCTTTTCAGTTGTACTTTACAGTTGGGCTTGTATTTCCGGCCCCTTTACTTTCTGCACTTTACTTTCCGCTTGCTGACTCTGTGTGGTTGTTACTTATAAAGGCAATGCCTTCCCTGTTTACTGGGATTTTACGCCTTGGTGCTAGTCGCCAGCCCCTGGCCTATGGAAGGCGGGCTTGGGGTAGTCACGGAACGGGCCCCGAGGACGGGTCGTGACATTCTTTCCTCCGTGGTCTCTATTATCTGAATTCTTAGAAAACTCCTTACTTATCTTGGTAAGTTTGAGACTTGGTTAAGGTATAAATTTTTCATCAGGTTCCTTGAAAAATGATTAGAAATGATCACAACATCCTTCCCTCTAGTGGTCATCCCATTTTACTTCTCATAAGTAGATTTTCCACCGCATTCAATGTTAATCCAGTTCTTTTTTATTCCCTCCATTGACTAAAAGTAGAAATCATGGAGTTAGAAACACATACCATAGTATAAAACTATATAATCATGAAGAATTACTTATAGGATGTCTAAATCCTGAAACATAAATTTTACTCAATGACACCTTATATTTATACAAGGTTATTCAAAGCCATATTTTATTCAAATATTTCTTAATGGTTTGTGAAGGGTTTTTTAATTTCCAATGCATATCCCCTAGGAGTGTCAAACCAGGTGTGCAGTAAGGCCCATTTTCATGAACCAAATTACCCCGAGTCCTGCCATAGACATATTTTCGGAGTTTTTACCCCTAGTTAATCTATTACAGATCCATATCCATATGTAGTATCTAGACATGGATTTATTTCTCAGAATCCACTCACTCTATCCTTTACTGAAATACCAAGAAATTTTCTTATACTTTTTTTATTCATGGACTTATACTAAGATATGTCATTAGAGTTATCACTAAAGTTTTATCATCCTATTTTGAAAATGTTAACTAAAAAATAGTCATTATAAAAACTATAGAGACCCTTAATTATTATATATATACATTTAATCACTTTTACAGAATACATAAAGCATTAAATAAAACAGACACCCAAAGAATATATTATTTTAGTGCCTTTTGAAACATGGAAACACAAACACTAGTATATATGTGAGCTACTTTAAGTCCCACTAGTTTCTTCACAACTAGAAACCTTCTTAGATAGATCATACTAAATATAAATATTCATAACTTGGGGAATGAAACAAAATAAAGGGTGAGATTAGATGCTCGGTAAGGGTAAAAGAGGGAAACATGTAAGGAAAAACATGATAATATGGTCATGATAACATGTTCAAAACATTTTAAGATCATACCCTGTATTTAAACAATTTTAAACATGAATCACGAAATAAATATTGAAATTTCATAAGTCATGAATAGTAAGAAAAAAACAAATTCCATGAAATCATAACATGTGAATAAAACATGGAATTGTGGAAACCACATAATCATTTAATATTATTTACATAGTAGTAAAAGCATTGTTGTCATGGCCATCTTAATGGATAAAGTTCATTACTGATCAAGTTTCACTCCCCATTCTAGCCCTATATTATTGAATTGAGTTCAATACTTGTTCTAACTTTGTAATACTGAATATAGACCACTAATCATTCCAACCATATCTATCTCATGAGATATAAATCTTTACCCAAAAAATTAGAGGGAAATATAGGTCTCATACATCTAATAATGAAATCATACGTACAAGTTTTATATGATCATAATAATTCATATGATAACCCATTAAATGAATTTTGTGTCATAAACATGTAATCCAATTTTAACATATGGAAGAAGTTTTTACAATCATTTCATAAAAATCATAGTCCATGAAAGAAGCAGGTTTTAAAAGAATATAACATGTCAAAGAGAAACGAGTTTCATAAAAATCATTCCATACAAAACATAAACAATTTGGAGAAAGAATATGAATTGAAACATTGATTCATTTCCCCTAAAAGGCATTAGTAACACCAATAGATGTTATCTTAGATGAGAAATAAATCTAAAATATCTTTTAAAAAATTTTCCTGAAAAGGATTCCATTATTCTTTGAAAAATTATTTTTAAAAAATAAAACCTTTTGAAAAGTGTTTTAATGAAAATAAACTTGAAAACATATAAAAGAAGGATTGAAAATATTTTGAAATCTCTTTTCCTTTAAAAAATTTAGAGGGGTTGAAAACCTTTTTGAAAACCATTTCCCTTGAAAACATAAAAAATCATGAAAGCCTTTTGAAAACCATTTCTTTGAAAATCCCTTTTAAAACATTTTTTTAAAGATTAATCTTTTAAACATGAAAAGGAGTCATAAAAGAAATTATATTGGGTAAATCTATACATTCTGTAGGAGGTAAAAATATTATTATTTTTTCATTGTAAAAATGTTAGAATAATCTTTTTTGAGAATGCTACAAGAATATTCCTTTGAAAACATTGGTAAAAGAAAAAAGGGTAAAAATTTATTTTTATGATTATAAGTGATTAGTAAAAGATTCCTAGAATCCATTTTTAGAAATCATGGTATTGAAGAATCCCAAATTTTAGACCGGAGAGATAGGTAAGGTCATGTTTTCTTAAATTTGTTTTCTTAATTGTCTTATTTACCAATGAGTAGAAAAATGGTTCCTATACATGAAGACATCAAGACTGACCAGAGGAGAGGGAAAATTCACGAGTTTTCTTGAAATATGGATCATAATACTTCATTAATGAAAATTTTATCGAAAACAATCTCGATAAACGGTAATATTATTTCAATAATCTCTTACCACATAGTAACTTTGAGTCATACTCCCCATGTAGTGAAATTAAATTTCATGAAGCTTCAAAATATCATGATAATAAGAATATTCCTGTTATAACTTGTTAAAGTATGTTTATACACCTCATAAAAAATAGAGTTTTATAACAAGGAAAGTGCCTTAAAATGGAAAAATGATACAAAATTACATTACCGATTTAGTAATTTTTAAACTGAAACCCCATGAAATAAAGACCATAATATGGTTATAAAAATACCCATGTATTTAAGTATAAGAGGCATATAATAAATTCATGTGTATGATATACACAATAAAAATAATTGAGTGGTGAATATGGAACGTATCTCACAGAAATAAAGAGTGAGATGAAATTCCATTACCTTGAGTTCGACTTGTCTCATGGGTCTCTATATTTAGAAATAATAAAATTATGTTAATTAATTACATTTTTCATAATATTTTTCAAGTTTCTTATTAGTTTTACTTCACTTACTACCATTTAGATAACAACTACTTATACTATTAATTTTATGGCCAATCTTTTGACCAAATTCAGTTAATGCATTAAAAACGACATTGGTTGTTTGACTTTGGTAAAAGGGGTAATTATATAAAAAATCCAGAATAATAATCATGAAATAATTATAAAATTTACACATTAAATATACTTTTAAAAACAATCATTAAATATGGACATGAAAAATAAACCAATATTACAATCATGGAGTTGGTAGATCATACATACACATGAGTAACATTTCCAATTTTCAATGATCGTCATAGAAAGTAGGTAAGTAACATTAATATTTAAATAATTATCATTATATAAAAAATAAAATATTATTTAATCACATGTACTTATATATATAATTATTGTGACATAAAAGGAATCACATCATGTCGAGGAGGCGACAGTTCACACGTCCACGAATGTCGTTATCACTTTTGATGTGTTTTAAAGGGGAAAAAATAAAATGGTATATATTATATTTATTGAAAGGTAACTATTTAATTAGTTTCATATAACTTCTTTTTATGTCACATATGTTTAATTAAAACCTTCCATTACACATTCCATGTATTGTGTGAATGAATCAAATCACTATGAGGGGGTGGTAGTCCACACTTCCACAAGCGATGTTATCATGAATACACATAATGGAAAAAAATAAAGTAATTTGTTATAAAAGAATTTTATAAGCATAAATAAATTATATATACCATATATAAACATATTTTCCATTATAATTACCTTCCTTTAATGATGGGAAAGGAAAAAACAAACAATCATCCTTTCAAGAGGCGGTAGTTCACCATACATGAATGGTAAGTTCTTTACCTATTAGATTGTGGTGTGTGTAAGTGAAGGTATAACCTTTAATATGAATACATATCAATATATTTAGGATATTAGTGTTGTTATATATGCATTATATATGGTTATTCTAACTGGGAGAGAATGAAAATTAACAAAAGGAGATTGAGGAAGGTTGTTGCCTCTTCTTTGGGTAACTCCTTTTGGTTTGCATCAAAGGGATTCCTTGAATGGATTTATTACTAAAGGGTGGATTGAGTGCTTAATATATGGATTCTGGATTATATTTTCGAAGATTTTTTTTGAGAAAATGTGGCTTGAGTGGCTTGAGGAAGTGAGAGGAGATGAGGCCTTTTATAGTGGACGAGGAGTGATTCTCTTGTAAAAGTTTGGACAAGGAAAACCCCACCAATGTTTTTATTGAATGTGGATCCAATAATTATAAAAATTATATAAAATGGAGGATAAGGTGTAAATATTTACATAAAATGTATTTTGGATATGTTTCTAGGTTATAATAGGCCTTACGTTTTAGGTTTAGTCCCTAGTTAAGCTTATTTTAATCTTAGTCATTGTAATTAATTTTAATCACCTTCGCTAATATTTTTGGTGAAAAACTATGTTGATCATATTATAAATTATAAATTATGATGATTCCAAATATGGTATAATTGTTTTCCAAATTACAATCACAGATGTGGTAGAAATTAATTTAAAATTTATCTCATAGACGAGAAGACAAAGTGGGTTTTAATGTAAAAAATTTCAAAAGTTTGCTAGGTTTTATAACCAATTTTAATGTTAAATTGATAACAGTGAACTAAATTGGATAAATGGATAAACTTTTTATCTAATTAATCTTTAAAATCAGATAAAAATATAATTTAACCATATAAATAATTAGATGAAAAATCATTTTTCAGTTAAATTTTAGTATTTTTCACTATTCATATGAAACTTCAAAGAAAAATACCCAAAAATCACCCTAACCTAATTTTTAACATTATATTTTAGAAATGATGTTTATTTTGACATGTAAAATTTATATATTTTTCAAAACTTATATTTAATATTGGTTTTCCATCAAAAGGAGGTAAACGTTCCTTTATGAAAACATTGGCGTTTTATGGGTAACATTGTGTTTGTTCTTATCTGATGCCTATAAAATCTATTGGATGAATATAAAATATATTTCATTAAATATGTAACATATATATTACATTAATATCACTTACTATGTTTAGTAATTTAATTTATTAGTATAAAATAACTTTATGAGCCTGAAAATAGTTTTCTATAAAAATATTCCCTTTATATTCAATTGGTTCTTATATTCATTTTAACTACTGAATTAATTTTATACTTGTGTAAACCATAGTCTTTCATAATTATATTAATAATATTCATAATTTCTAACTTAATAGATATGTTAAGTCTTATTTTATTAAATAGCAATATAATAATAATATATTATTGTCTGGTAAAACTTATTCTTGCGTGTTATGCAAGCCATCGAGGAAAGACAATCTTGTGTATAACACAAGATAACCTCAGTGTTCCATATACAGAAATATTACCATTATATTGCGTTTTGTGCATGATTAAATTGGTATTTCATGATCCAAATATAGTGATTTAATACAACAAAATATATATTAAATATTATGTTAAATGAAAAAAATATATATGCGATTAAATTAATCTGAAACAAATCACAAAATATTAGGTTGCTATAGAAAACCCTCTGATTCTTTTTGCTAGGAGAATTGTATAAGGAAAATAAATACTGATGGGCATGTTGATGAAATAATAAAAGGATTATCCAATGAGAGACTATCTACCCTTATAGAACATCGGGCTTTCGGACAAAGTGATCATTCTGGATTTCTTGGTTAACTCACCACAATTGTGGTTCAAGTATGAAGATGGTCTTCAATATTAGAATATCATTTTTCATGGTCACCCCTCAAGAGATCATAGTGAATTTTCTGTCTATGGACTAAATAGAAGGACTATGAGTGTCATCGTGGATGATCCAGAGGAGGAAGAGTTCCCCACTCATTACACTACTAAAATCCAATGAAATATGAGGAATAAAAGATTAGGCTGGAATAAGGACTAAGATTTGCGATCAGAGGTAAATTTTACTAGAGAATAGGTGTGGGAATACTAGGTGTTCTACACATTCCAAGAATATGGGGCAGATTCATGGAACATTGGGCTATATAGAGTGGAATGTAGGTCATAGTTCCATTCCTATTGTCATCAAGAGAATATGATAGAGCTCCTCAGGTGATGGTACCTGGACCATAAAACATTCCATAACCACCATAGAGAAGTCAACATCATCATAAGGGAAATCCATTGCATTAGAAGAATTTTTATTAAGGTATTCTAGTCTGATAAATTTCATCAACCTGAGAATATCTAATGGGAAGGGGAGCGAACCCCAATCTTATTGCAACATATTTTGGAGGTGGTGAAGGAAAATCTAAAATTCATTCCCAACTCTGAAAAGGATATCCTATTCTATACATGGTTGGAACTATTCCTAAACAAGGTTAAGAATGTGGGGATGTCTAGTCGAGGGAAGAAGTTCCTAGTGGCATCACAGAGGGGGAAACTAGGATTATACTAGTGTATCCTGGAATTAGAAAATTACTAGATATAGGGGTAAGACCTGGTTGGAGGATGGTATCCCATGTTTCACTATGTTGTGTTCCTTTCCAATTTTATGAGTGTGTGGCTTCTTCCAGTAAGGTACATGTGGATGGAGGTCCGCATTTGGACGTTGGTGATGGTGGAAATCCTAGCAGAATGTAATAGGGATAACCTCTAAATGTTGGTGTGCAACCATAAATTTTGAACATCATTGGGGCCCAGATGATGACACTCAATGGGGTCAAGATCTTGATTCAGATTGGAAACCATGAAAACTTCATCTTCGACACCATTTCAACATTGTTTATTCTAATAGTGGACAATATGCAAGGCTCATTGGAGTAGAGGGAGTACCAGCAATGGATTAGAGGTGGGGTGGTAGTGATCTGAATTGATAGAAAGGTTTTCTATGAGCCAAACATTTCATATCATTTCTCTTAGTAGTTCAAACGTCCTCAACTAGTGGTGAAGTGAGTTTATATTAGGGTCCACGAATAGTAGAACCCATGTATCATTCACCAAATGTGGTGTGTGCCTGTGATGGTTAGCTCAAGTGAAGCCGTCGTGCAACCACCAACCAACGTTGATGCGTCTTGTTGATAGAATATGCTAGAAACAAGGTGGAATCATATCCAGATGTAATATTGTGGAAGCGTATCAAGGTTATTGAACCAGAGAGCATGAAGAAATATCAGCAAGTAAATAGATAGGTATCCCCTTGAGAGGAAATTGAGGTATCTATGGTGAAACATGATGAAACTGTGATAGTAGGGACATCATATGGTGTGGCTGAACGTCCACATTCTAGAAGAGACTGGTCTCAAAATAGACTCTTAGGACCATAAAAATTGGACCTTAGGAAACATTTAAGATATCTTCTTCAACTAGCCAGCACTGCTATATTTACATCAATTTTTTCCCACTGGAGGACATTGCAGATATCACTGTCGAAAAAGGACTTATAGAAGTATTTGAAGCATGATAGAATTAAATTGTTGGATGTTTGTCACATTCATTTCATAGATAGGGTGAACTTCCATTAGAGACACATGTACAATACATATATAGATGTTTACTTGTGTTTGTTTGGTAATTATGAAGCACCCCACCCTTTTAAAGGTAATGTTTGGTAAATATATATATCAGAAGGAAACACCACCCTTGGAATCTATTTTTTGATCATTCCTATTAATGGGGATCCGGTCATCCGAGTCGATCTGTCTTTGGTGGTTTCAGTTTAATAGATAGATGTTGATGTGAGTGATGCCACTGGTGAGAAAAAACTCAATGTTGGAGGGGGTGAGGCTATCATGGAAGAATAAAGTGAGTAAAAGAATCACCATTTCCTAGAAATAAGTCCATTAGAGTGTCTTATAGAGGAATATCATACTAATGAACTTCCCTATGCTTTTCCATAGTATGATCCCACAGATCCAGAAGAGATGGATGACTCTAATCCCATTCCAGCCAAACAGAATAACATCATTCAATACAGGTCATTGAATTTCATCCAATACATTATTTACCAGACTCAAAAGCCAAAACTTTTAGGCCATATGGGGAACCTTTTCCATTGGTTGTGCAATCTGTGCGACAGATGGGTAGATGCATCCTTAATTCATGCGCTAGTCCGTGAACTTGTTGCAAAAAATATATAGCAAGGAAAAAAAAATCTAGACATCTTCTAGTTCCATGATAACTCTAAAACCATGTGAAAGATTCTATAAGTCAACTGAGATATTTATATTATCAAAGAAAAAGTGGGAAAGCGTGTTGCCTTCCTTGGAACTTAATCTGATGTCATCAGCAAACTGAGCACTCAACTGGAGGAGGATGAGAATCAAATGAAGCATGTAACAAATAAAATTGATGATATCCATGTTTAGTGGGGTCAGGAATTGATAATAGTTTATGAGATTCATCTGGTGGCCAACAATAAGGAAGTAGATCTTGGTAGTAGGCAACCAATCTTTGAGGGTACTCGCCAAATTTTGGTGAAGTTGAAGTGTTCAATCAACAGATCAAATCCTTAGAGGCTATTTTACCAAGATTCCTGAGTGCCTCTAGTATGTGTATGACCCATGATATGCCTTGAAATATTTTTTTATTGTTTTAAATTTCCATGTCCATGGAAACATTTTATTCCAAGATTTAATTATCAAACTTAAATCATATTCATGATAAATTTAAAGATTAATCCCTAAGATAATGTTGGTCATTGTTGATATGAGAAACAGGGGATGAACACACAATTATTAACTTTTTATGAGAGTTTTAGATAACCATCGAATGCTCGGTGTCAGTTACAAATGACTGAATTCTTATAGTGTTTGGGCTAAGAGAGGATATGGGTGGGAAAAGGGCACTCAAAATAGCCAACTTTCCTTTCAAAATGTGTGCTAGTTCAATAATAGGATAACGTTAGGGGAATTAGAATCTATCCAAATAAAGGGGAATGAGATGTGTGTATCACAAAACTAAATTTTTGGAACTCAAGGTGGGTATAATGGATACACATGAAAATTACTAACCGTGTTTGAAACTCAACATCTATATCATTAGCTAGAAATTTGGACAAACAAACATGGTTTAGTAGCTGAACATGTTTGAAAAATAGAACCTGTCCTAGAATTCTGACCAATGTCTTTCAGAATGTTGTCCCAGGATAGTAGTTGATCCAAAATAGCAAGATAGTATAACTTTAGAGGGTACCTTCACACATGGAAGAGGATGAGTATCTAAATAAGGGGCACGTGAAGCTGAGAATGGTGTGAGGGAATGTTTAAATATATTCCAACACTCTCAAGATTAACCCACTACATCTTAGAACAAATTGATTTAATAATATTGTTTTGAACAAAGATCAAACCCATATTCTAGGGAAACAAAATCTTGGATGCTAATTGGTTTCTAAAAATTCTAACAATGTAGAAGTTGACAAGAATTGTGGAAGAAGACCTCTCAGACGAGGACCAGGATTATTTGTACTCTTACATCCTGAAACTGAATATGACAGACATGTAGTTTTACATCAATTGCTGAGGATGTAGAACACATATTTTAATGTCATTCCATAAGTTTATAATATTTTATAGTTTAACATCATGTGATCATGACACATTGAATATTTCAACATCATGTGATCAGGTTATGCCTCATAGTTTAATTTCATGTGATTGGGACACCGTGCACAGTATAAGGTCATACGACATGGACCAAGGTGATCATATCCCAAATGGATATGTTCCATGTGAAAAATTTAAAAACCTGATATGAATAAGGTCCAAGGAGGCCCATATCCACACCACACATTCCATGGGAAATTTTCATGCAGTTTTAAGACATGATTTCTCAGAAACATGCTTCTATTAAAGGTCATAGAGTTTCGGCCAAGGGGTCCTCTAGGTAGATTGGATTTGTCATTCCACACCTTACCAGAATTCCTAAGCCCATGAGATTCATGATCAATGTGGAAAACAAGGAATGGAAAAAGGGGTTCCTTCCATGTGGAAGTGAATAGTAGGGGTTCACCAAGTGTAATGTAATTTCATTAAGACAAAGGGAAATGGAAAGAAGGTAAGTCATGATTTTCTAGTTATGGATTAGGGATGACTAACAAGTTAAGATCAACTATTGCCCATGTTCTGAATGTAGAGACCACGATTGTGCCAGTCAATAATGGGGAGAGAAAATTAAATATCAATAGTTGAACATGTTCAAAAACAAAATATCTTCAATTTTCTACCAGAGATCCCATAGGGTTTTGACCCAGGATGGAGGTGGGCCAAAAATTTCAAGAGACTATGTCGTTAGGGGGTACTTCTGAATTTGAAAGGTAATAGAAATCCAAATCAAGAAGATATTGAAGTGTGGAAAGGAGTGTATCATAACGTGGGATCCAAATTTCAACAACGAAAATAGAGTAAATTCATGTTTCTTAGACTATGGAAAATAGTTAAAATTTGTGTTTCTTGTACTATGGAAAACAGTTCAAGGTAGTTTTTCTTGGTCTATGGAAAATAGTTTAATGTCTTGTTTCTTGTAATATCAAGGGATATGTTCATTAATAGTGTATATACATGGAATGTGGGGGTAAAACATAATTTGAATGAGAAAAAAAGGGATTTCATGCCACACACACACCTTAAGGCAAACAGTATATAGTTTAATGTTATAATTTTAGGACTATAATTGAGGCCAAGGGGCCAGAGAATTAATGGATTTAAAGTTGGTCCCAAAGAAAAATTGTTAGGGAATAAATACATATACTATTAGGAGTGTAATCAAGACACACATTGTTCCAGTACAAAATTTGGTGAGAGACCAACACTGGTAAGGGTGGACCTCTCTAAAAGGGAAGTGACGTAACCCATGATTAATGCAGGGTAAGACCACTATTTAACGCAATAAGTTGAGGATTTTAATGAGTCAAGGAGGATATTCATCACATGAAGTGATCCAGATGCTAGTTTCATGGAGGTTTATGTCATACTGTATTGACCAATATGGAAATCATTTTAAATTCAAGATGTAAAGACTGAGGAAGGGGTCAATTTCTACAGTATTAGTGTTGAATGAGAGTGGCATAACCCGATGCGAATGAGATAAGGAGGCTCTCATTGCACATATACACCTTGAAATAAAATGTGTATAGTTTACATTCATTTTACCATACCAAAAATGAGGCCAAGGGGATAAGGGTTTGATAACATTTTGGCTAGATTCGAAGAAACAAATTCTAGGTGTCACTATGTATCCCATAAGGATTGTAATCAATTCATGCTTAGTTCTAAAACATCTCATGGTGGGAGACCAACATCAGTGGTGGAAATCCACTTTGGTGAGGGAACTGAGACATCCCATCCTTATTTCGATGCATCTTGAAATTGTCTAGGGTTTGTTCACAGTTTAACGCCACACATCGAGGAAGTTAGCTCTTATTTTATAGTCATAGAGCTCTGACTAAGAGGGGGGATTTCACTAGTGGGTATTTATGGTGTAGTGCTATGACTAACCCACTTTGAATAAGGTCCATGGAGGTAAAAAAATTCACAACACATCCCTAGTGAAACCTATATGCATTTTAATGTCATGGTGCTTGGACTAGGTGCACCGTTTAACGTCGTATGATGAGGATTGTGATGAAAGTGTAGTATAATTTCATGAAACTAGGATGCTAGTCACTTCACATGAATGAAATAACATCATAGCTATGAACATGAATAGAGATCCAAGAAGCACTAGAAATTCCATAATGATGGGAATCAATCCACACATATTTCTTAATAAATATATCCCTGAGTAGGTCTGACTCGTACACAAGGGGTGGAATTTTTTGTATTTTTTTGTTTGTTCCCCATTTTTTTGGGTGGATGAAATAAGAGTGAAATGCCAGGAATTTCTACATATCATTTTTATATAATAATCAAGTCATATATAGTTCTTGAATATGGTGTAGTAGATGAATGATGTCATAAGCAACATCCTCTCTAGAGAGAACATCGTTGTACTCTGCCGTTATTCATCATGAAACGAGGATGTTAATTTTTACACAGTTTAATGTCATGAAACTTGGATTTAGATGCTACCTAGTTTTTTATCATTCATCAAGTATGATGTTTTTTTTACCTATTTTAATGTCTTGAAACTAGAAAATAAGTGATATTATGTTTGTTATCGTGTGACTAGGATGATAAAGATATAGTTTAAGGTCTTGTGATAAAACCAATCCATGCTGTTTAATGTCTTTTGGTAAGGACATTAACTCCCAATTAAAGGTCATAATGTTTGTACCAATTTGGGAAATATATCAACCAAAAAGGATATGTGGGTAGGATATTAGTATCTTGTCATGAATGGGGACCTAAGAGGTCCATGCCGCATGACAGATTCCTAGGGAGGCTTGCACACAATATTACATCATGATGCTTGGTCTTAAACTCTCAGTTTAAGTTCACGAAGCTCAAACCTGGCTACCGATTCTGAAAAGTACTACTTGAGCGACTTGGAACTTGTTAGACGAGGGATTACACCAAAGGGTATGTACCATTGGGATATACCTTTTGATTGATGTATGATACATCCCACTTGGGATCCAATTTTTTTGAATTTCTATGGGTTATAATTGGAATTATGAAAACCAATAATTTTTCACCCTGTAGGAAAGAGTGGAGACAAACATTATTATTGAATGCTCTAACTATATTACTTTGGTTCCTCTATATATTATGAAAGGCTTGAAACTTGTTCTCTTCACGAGAATCTAGATTAGATAGAAAATCCTCTCTTATTTTGTCTCAAATATTTTGGTAATAGATTTTTATTCAAAATGATGGAAACTGGATCTCATTGAGTAGAACTACTTCTATTTCATTCAATAGGGAATAGGAGGTCACCTAGGTGGAATTGCGGGTCATCGTCTGATAAGCTTAGAGAGTGTTGGGGAGCATTTCTTGCCGACTATTCTTATTATGGACTACCAACTTTTGAAGAATATTAGAAGTGGTTTTGTTGAATTCCTTAATCTATAAATTCACCAACCAATGGTAGCAAGAAGTATGGTTGTAATAAATGTTGTACTTGGCATACAACTTTTTTTAGCTCAACAACCAAGAAGTTGGTGTTGTTTTTGGTGAGAATATCCCAAGGAATTGTGATTAGATTGATGACTAGAATGAACCTATAGTGGTGAACTACCATTGGTTGATACAATCACACGACATCGAGTCCCTATACTAAAATGGTCCCAGAATACAAGATAATATGGAATGGGTACGATAGTCGATGCAAAAAATTGGCAGGGATCTGACATACGTGGAACCTTTTAGCGAGCTCAATATACTCATGGACCGTGCTTGGCTAGAAGATGCCCATTCTGCAAACCTAGTGGTAGATACTCAACCCTACATGATGAGAACCATAAGAATCAACATGAACATCATGTATAACATGGCGAATCTCATCTCCTTGGATATAATGGAAGATAATTCAAAAAAAAAAACCCACATATGTAGAAATCTACTCAAGGTTGGGACTACTATGGATGGTGAACTATGCCACATGCCGATGGAGTTTCTCATGCTTGGCTCTATCACATGGGTGACCATCATGATAGAGGTACTTAATGGAAGGGGTTGTCTAAGAAGAGGTTTTTCTAGCTATGGGATAATCGGGGGATCCTGATGTTGAAGCACCAGTTGTCATGTGGTTTACCTGCTAGCTATCATCATCATCTAAAATGTTGAGAGAGATGACTCATTGATGTTCCATATGAATAAAAGTTCCGTCTGATCTGTCTCTAGGAGATAGGTGACTAGATTGGACAAGGAATCGGTTCAACAATTCTGTGCCTGGGGAACGTGAGTTACCTATGGATGAGAAGACACATGGACCATCAACTAGATAGTGTGCTTGAGTAATGGAATGATCTCAGGATTCCTAACAATATAGTCACTAATGATCCTCATGATGAATAACTCGGAGACCCCCTTCACATATAAGAGGGGACGTATATCTCAAGAGCTAGCTTGAGACTAGTAATGAGAGCCCGAAACTCTACCTCATTGTTGGTACAATGTTTCGATAGTAGGAATGGGTAGGGAAGAACAACATATGCTAGGGTGGTTAAGATGATCCGTAGGACCACTTTTTTGAGCATATGATCATGGATCCTTCTATCAGTTGGTCTCAGGGAGGCTATATCAAAATGTATATTTAATCTTGAAATAGCCTAATTCACTGAAAGGATGGACTCATCTAGGAAATCAACATCCATAGGAACTTATTCAAGAGCCATATGGGTGGGGGAGAAATTATTTCAGCGCTTGAACCTTGACAGAATTCTATACAATTAACCTAATGTCAAACTGATAAAGGATCGCTACCCAGTGTGTTAAAAGGCCTATCATAATCGGTCAATTTAGGATATACTTTAGTGGATCCACACAAGATCCCATTTGCATCTTGTGATTCTATTAGTAATTCTGAAACTTCTGTAATGAAAAAACTAGTTCAAGATAGCTCTTCTCAATAGGAGAGTATATGAAATCCACATCATGGAACTTGTGACTAAGATAATATAAACTATTCTCTGGGCCTTCAGTTTTCTTATGAGTAAAGATGCCACTGAGGGATCCTTCTACGGTGGTCACATAAAGGAACAAAGGCCTCCCTGAGAAGGGTGGAATCATAATCTAAGTATGTATCAAATAATTCTTATTTTCATCAAATTCTATATAGAACACTTTATCCCCCTAGTAGATAACACAGTTCTTCATGATATTGGAAAATATCTTGACCATTCTAGATATATTAGAAATTAACCGACGTATGTGGGTAATGTATCCTTAAAGGTCTCAAATATCCTAGAGATTACTTGGGAGAGGCATATGGGTAATTTACTTCATCTTATTTGGGTCGATCTTGATGTCTTTTTTTCTAACGAAGGATCTGAGAAACTTTTCATAGGTTACCCTGAAAGAACATCTCAATGATTTCATTTTCAAATGAAAGGAGAAGAGAAAGATGAAATCCTTCTCAAGATCTCAATAATTTTCCTAGAACTACCTGGATTTGACCACGAATTATTTCATGCAGTATTACAATAGAATCACAAGGATAGTTTGATGATATGGGGAATGGGACACTGATAAGTGGCTTTAACGTTATTCATAATAAGAGTCATTAACTAATAAAATAAAGTACCTTGCGACACTATTAAGGAAATATACTCCTCATTTTTTGGGGTGATCCTGATCTAATTTTACTTAGAGTATCCTTCCAAGAAGGAGATAACATGGAACCTAGTTGTGGCATCAATCAGTAACTATATCACTAGAATGGAATAGATTCTTTCAGATAGTGGATGTTGAGTTCTCATATGTCAATACAGACTTTGATCTACATGTTATTATTCCTTATTGAAACTATGTTTTTCATCCACTAGGGATACTTAACTTACTTGAAGAATATTAATTTGACGAGCTTATCAACATTGGCCTTAACCACGACACTGTGGTAAGGGTTCATTTTTTGGGGAGGCATATTGAAACCATGATGACTCAGTAAACGAACCAGATGGTGGATCATGACCTAAGGATCTAGTCCTGAAATCTCATCATAGCTCTAGGAGAACACATCATGGCGTTGCCTTAGGAAATACACATACCAATGTTGTTCCTCATGGGTCATGGATACACTAATCAACATTGGCCTTAAATAATCCTCGATACCAAGGTTCACATGAACCCACTCATCAGCAGTGGTGGATACACCCTCTTCAAAAGTGGGAGGAGAATTTTCCATGTCATATTAATCATCTCAAGAAGTGGGATCCATGGGAGGAGTTGGTTCTTCCAGAATGACTAATTCAAGTGGAACACTAGTGACCAATTGTGCAGAGGTGGAATCTTTACTAGGAGACTCTTGCACTGATGAAACCATAGATAAATATGGTTTTTTACTGATTCAATCAGGCCTCTGACCACAAGCTCTGTTATTGTTGTCATGAAATGGCGATGGGTTGGCCTGTGTCTACTCATCACAACTTCAAAGAACAGGAGAGTATGATTGATAGTTATTTCTATTAGGTGAACATCTTGATTCTAAACAGGGGTAGGGGGTTCTGTTATCACCCGAACCTATCCTCTTTAGCAGTATAAAGTAAAATATCTATTTACTTTGTACTTATTTATGTGGCACCCTTTTCCCTCAGAAATTACGAAACAATTTCTCAAGTCTAGAATCATGGCTTCCAATAGGTGAATCTGAAGAATGAATGCGTCATCAAAATCTATCTATACGATGGCTGTAACAACGATATACTTATCCTTGTTAATGTGAACCTACTTTTTATTTTTCTTTTAATAGATGGTGACTATATAGTATGTTAAAAGTAATTGAAGGGAGATGAATAGGATTATAACATTCCTACTAGACTATGGAGGGAGTACTTCAAAAATTGGTGGTACGAGAAGTGAACAGCTTCTTGCATATGAATATAGAGAATACCCTTCATTTCATCGTAAGCGATGTACTTTAACATAAACAAGAATTAAATGTTTGATACCAAACATCTAAAATGGGTCTTGAAATATTATCTTCCACATGGTCTCTACAAAGTCATATCATAACTCTTAATCTTTAGTTCAAAGGGACTCAAATTTGATTCAGTGAGTCCCAACTTGCAGAATGTTCGGGTTGGGATGATATTGACCCTGAAACCTATTTCAACTTGAAAAAAAATGAAATTCTATGCCATTTAATTGGTCAGTGATGTAAAAGGTATGGATGTTCCCCTATATGGGGGATCCTCATCTTCTCTAGAGAGTGAGATGATGACATGACATTATGATCACTTTAATTCCACAGTGTAAAAATCCCTTTATGCTGCTAACACTATTTCTAATAGGAGGTGACTTTTTAGTGATTCTGTGAGAGAGGAACACATTCCCCCTACTTCCATATCGAGGAGCACCATAACTTGGGAACCTCTTAGTAAGGATATCATCAATGATCTTATATTTATCTAAAATATAATGAAATAAGGTAGTGATTGTGGGATCATCCTCTGTCTTATGTTAAACATCGTTTGGAATAGAGGGATCGAGAGTTCCCTTTTTCTAGTTTATATATTGAACAGTGGGAAATGAAGCTGAGTTCTCTATGATGCTGAGTTCCTACCTTCACCAGTGAGTGTGATCACCTCTATGAGGGTCCACATGATACTTCACTTCCCCACGGGTGGGTTCTCTCTATTAAACCATGTGCTGATGTCTTATTACTTTATTATGTTGGGGGAAAAACATATGCACCATTAATATACCTGGAGGAATATCATCAATATCACCAAGTAGGTAGGTATGATATAGGTTGGTAGTAAAGTGGATAAAAGCATACTATCCCGAACCCCAGATGTACACATATGGAAAATCCTCTTAACTAATTCTTCGGAGCACTATAAAGTGTTGGAAATGTCTTTTTGAAGTGTCTGGTGGTAGCTGGGTGATGTAGGATTCTGAGCCATTGGTAGTGATGTAAGATAAACTATATGACATTACTGATCAATGTACTCAAAGTTCTTATGGATCCTTGAATAGAATAATTGACGGTAACGGAGGAAAAAAACATCACCCAAATAGTCTAGAAAATGAACATGACCTTGTCCGAGCTGGGAGATCCCAAAATATTGAATTTGGGAACCGAATTTAGCCATAACAATAAATAAAAATATTTAGTGTCTAGATTATCCAACATGATTCCTTGTTCAGTAGTATGACCTAGCCTTTGTTTAGCCCAATATTCAATCATTTCTATCTAACAAACTTGCACCGACACAGATGTGGATCAGTGAGGTGGTGAACTATCAAATGGAGGAGACTCTTTGTGAGATAATTGATCATTTCATGGTGGGATGTTTCTCGGGGAAGTTCTGAACACATCATCATGATCCTCTCGGGCTGGGTTCTTACCACTTCCACATGTGTGAGGGCACTGGTAGACATCTGTGGGTCTACTAGATACTTCTCATCTATCATGCTCCAAAATAACTCTCTATGATATCAAGTAGAGTAACAGAATAAAAATAGTGACGTTAGGTATGACTACCCCATAATACCCTCGAACAGAGCCAAATATTCCTCCACCTACATGTACATGTGAATGGATTCAAGAATTTTTTAAAACTCACCTTCTAGGATGGGGAAATTCACCTACCTGGATCCTACCCCAAACTCTGATGCATATGCCGGGGGTGAAGGATCAATCATTGAATGAAATTATTATTTGAAGTCTAGGAAGAAAAAAATATTGAAAATGGCTTAGAATTTCTAGAGTTATACGCTCATTGGGGGTGGTTCTTCTTTGTACCATATTATGGTTCTTTAGGGAAGGAAAGTTCTTCAAAATGGATAGGACGTCAGTGATGGTTGGAGATTGCATGGAGAGGACCTCCAATTTGATTGGATGGTTTACGAGGAGGTCATATGTATTTGTTGATGTTTTTTCGGGTAGGACCTCTGCTTTGAACATTGAACGAGTGGGATTGACCTCTACTCTGATGGGTTGAATTATGAGGAGGGCCTTCACATTGATCAAAGTAGACATAGGGAAGACCTCTTTGTTGGCAATCGAATGGATATGGAGGTACACTGTTGTGGCTGGTGGGAACATGGGGAGGGCCACCATGTTGACCGTCAAAATATTGGGTAGGATCTACAGTCTAATTGGTTGTGGCATAGGGAGGGACTCCGTGTTGATCATTGATGAAGCAGAGAGAACCTCCACCATGATTAGTACTAGAGCGGGGGGGGGGGGGCTTCTTCTTTAGATGGAAGTGGCATGGGGATGACCTTCATGATGGTGGTTTGTGAAATAGGGAGGAACTCGAGATTGGAAACCATGATTATGGGGATGACCTTCATATTGTGTGTCAATAAAGTGGGTAGGGCCTCTTTTTTGGATAATACTAGGAACATGGTGAGGACATCCATTTTGATTTTTAGAGTGGAAAAGGCCCCATATTTGGGTAGAGAGAGTATAGGAAGGCCCACCACACTAAATCCCACAATCTTGGACAAGTCCGTAACAGCTTCTAGTGATAAAAACAAAATGAAATAGTCAACTAAAACTTCTTATAGGGTTGTTGAGGCCTCGATCCCTATCAGGTGATGAATGGTCCCTACTATATAGTGGAAGTGATATGGTGGAATGTGATGGTGGTGGTAAGATACACTAGAACTATGGAAGATGATACCTTGTTTTAGGCATCCTCCTTAGATTTTGTCTGATGTTGGTATCCAGAAATTCATATCAGGGACAACATATTAGGGGAATAGTCCAAAAATTAATCATTCTGGAGAACCATTCATTGTGGGAACTAACGAGGCCTAGTGAGAGCCTTTCTGGGTGTATTCGAGGGAATTTTCATTATTGGAGAGACTCAAGCTTCCCCTACCTCCTTTATGTAGGGGATTCATTCATAGGATCACTCTAGGGAGAAGCTCCTGAAGCGGTTCATCGCTGGAGTGGTGAGCATTGTATTGACATGTGGCCCTTAGGGGCAGCGATGCCTGGGAGGAACAAACATTTCAATGTCATGGAGATCCATATATACTATGGTAATGACTCCATCATACACTTATTGTCATACAATGGCATCCACCACCCTCCTCCAAGTGACATCTATGGGTGAGATAGTGTGTGGGAACCGGGTAGGTAATGGAATTGCAGATTTTTTGGGAGAGGTAGGGTCATGCGGGATTGCCGCATTGATATTTCTCATACCCTTGCATTAATGGGTGTCAGGTTGTTGGTTTCTTGAAACTTGGGTCCTACAATGCAAGAAGATTGAACTATCAGTACTGATATAAGGAAATCAATTCCCTATTCCCCATTGTATTTCAATCATTCCATGTAGGAGAGAGAGATTTACACTAATGATGTCACAGACTAGAATGCCCAACATTTAACTACCCCATTTTTTGGTGAGTTTCCTGCATCTTCCATCGTTTTCTTAGTGTGTATTTGTGCTAGATAGTTGGATCTAATGAAATAAGAAGATGTTGATGTCTCAAATTCTACTAGTCACCATGTTGATGAGAAGAGTTTCACATTGGGTTCACCATTTCTATTGATTCCCTGATATATGTAGAGTTTGAGTAAAATCCATTATTTTATGACCAATATGGATAATCCCCACGGTTTAAGGAGAAAAGTTTCATGTTAGGTTCACCAAGCCTGTTTCGAACGCTTTTGATGTGGCACCCTACATCGAGTTTTTAGGTGCACCAGAATACATTGTTAACCCATATTATTGATTTACCATGGTGTATTGAATTCATCACTTTCATAGATGATATTTACTCTGTAATTTAAATGGGTTGATGGGATATTAGTTCATCCTTCAATGGATTCCTCCTTGGAACTCATCACCTAGTCTAGGTCTCCCTCATAGATTAAGTCATGTTTAAGACACTCATTCTCGATGGAATCTCTTTGTGGACACTGGTTAATTACACTGCTTCATTTTCGACATTCCAAGGGGTCTTGATAGGGTAACCGACATCAATTAGGAGATTAGTCATGTTGGTTATTACTGGTATATATGGATGTTGGGAACATTGGTCACCATCATACTTCCTTATAAGTGGGCATCTCATGGAGGCATCTTTAGGCACAGATCCCAATGCATCTCATGTCGATCATAAGGTATCTCGTTCCCAATGAATATCTTACAAGGAATTCTCATTAATAATCTAATATTATTATGAGGTAGAATCATTAGATATGGTTCTAGTTTTACATATTTTAGAGACAAAATGAATCTGACCAGAATTCCCCTAGAAGGTGGATTAGTGAGGTGCATCCCTTGGAGGGGGCACTTGGAATGTTTATCAATGGATGGATCAGAATGACCTATAGAGGCATATCCAAGAGGTGTGTCCCACAAATGAAATATGTCACATATCTGAGGTTGATCGGATCACCCTATAAGAATAATCCCGGGGTACACTTCTATGAGGGGGGCACCGATGTTTACCATTATTCATGATTGAACCTCAAGGAGGATTCATATGTTCCATATTTAGAAGACAGGGATCAAAAAACTATATAGTTCTATGAATGGTATGGGGATTATTCATAGATGATTTCCTTCACATGGGGATTTTTCTTGGTTGGATAGTATGAGACTAACACATGGGAGCTGCTTAGGTGCTGTTAGAAGCAACGATAGTGTTTATGGGGGCATATGTGTAGGATCTACCTAGGTGGGTGCAACGATGTCACTGAGATGTAGTGGCCATGGTAAAATCCGGATGGATGTGGATGTAATGGATAGAATTTTGGAATGGATGGAGTGGATGGAGTGTTTTTTTAGGTTTGGACCTCAGGGATGCTTCCTATGTTTCCTAGTTAGTTGTGAATCAAATCCCACATAGTTCAGAATGTGGTATTGGGGTTTAAACCTGAAAAATCACATATTATTAGGTCTTACGAATGGAAGCTACCCATTTAGGGGTACACAGTTAGGGCTTACTCGAGGAGGAATGACCGTGTAACATGTATGATATGGGCCTTACACGTTGGATCTACCTAGAGGGAAGGCGTGGACTTGTTATTAGTTTAGGTGGGATGCTCGTGTGATTGTATGTTGGATGCGTGTCATGGGTTATACTAACCTCTAAGCCCATATGTGTCATGATGGGTGTGAGAAACAAGAAGAAGCATCAAATCTAATAGTAATTTCATGAATGATGCACCAATGATAGATGATGAAGGGCTTACACATGGATGCTTCCCAATGAGGATCTCATTCTGTATGTGGAGGATCTCATTCCATGTGAGTGGGGATTATGCATGGATTCTGCATGAGGAGGATCTCATTGCATTTAAAGAGGATATCATCCCAGGTTATTGGAGATTAGACATGGATGCTTCTCGAGTAGGATCTAATTCCATTTCCCTTATACATGGTTCATCCTATGTAGGGTGTGTGGGTATCACGCTGGGAAGATGTTGTTTTCGAGAGTTTTGTGACCTGCGGTGGGAGGAGATGGCATCCAATGATGAGTGTACATGGGGAATACTGTTCTCATTATAAGAGGTAAGTATAAATTTTAACTTTATGTTCTGATGATTCTTGCACCAGGTAGCTTTAAGTCATGCATCATGAACCTGAGGGATTCACTCCATACCCCTTGGCCTTACATAACCGTTTCTCATGTACCTATTGGCGGCGCATGGATTTAAAAATTCTAGGTTTGAATGGGGTGAAAAAGTGGTCAGTCACAAGGTCTATATTAGTGTTCCTACGATGAAAAGAAAGACATATTATATTACATATTCAAAAAATAAAAAGGTATGACAATGCATGAATTAAGGGAATAAGGGACACCTGACAAGGGACCAATAAATTATTTCATAAAAATTTAGAGTGATGCATAAAAGGAATGGAGGTTTCATGAAAAGGGATATTGAACGTGGTGCTTTTACATGAAGGAAATCCATGGATATTCACATATGGGGGCACACAAGACATGGTTCCTGCGCACAAAACCGGTTTTACACACATCTTTGGAGTGTTGCACACACAGTCAAGTTTACACACAAAAAGATCCATTTATCACACATGAGATAGGATGAAAGTGGTTGGATAAAGATTACACACCTATGGGTACACTCAAGGGAGGACCCATAGAAAACTTGTTATGAATGATATCTATATTGATGGTTCCATACTTTCACACTATCATGGAAGATCAGTCTTACATGTGGAAGGGCAGGGGTTTGACTTTTAAAGGATCACTCTAAAGAAGGGGAGGGTGGGGGGTGGACTTCAATATATAGATGAATCATTCATTGATGGAGTGAAAGATCCTGGTCATAGAATTGGTTTTCTAGGTACATGCATCCTTAGCCACGGTGGCAAAGAGCATGAGGTTTCGTTTGACATCACATCAGTCGCCTAAGGGGATTCCACACAAATCAGTTTCTTGCATGCAATGTAGCTATCTTATGTGCACCTAGATTATCCATTTCGAATGATCCTCATGGAAAATAAAAAATATATGTCATATTTGGGTCAAAATATTATTCTAATATGATTTCAATCTGGTATGTGAACCCAGCACATGTACACAACTTCTTTCTCATTCTCAGAACATTTCATTGAGTTGGAATATAGCTTTGGTTTTCCCAAAGCTATCCATTTTTTGGATTCATTTAGAATTCTGTGCTAATAGGTATGATAAAGATTTACATTATACTATTATAATTTCAAAATTTTATCTCTATTTTATGGTGATAATATATCTATTGTACAAATTAGTTTGATTGTGTTTAATAGAAACAAATTGTGTAATTTATAGATTCTTGGTAACATCATTTCTGAATATTCCTTTCTAAAATGCATATATTAAGGGAGATTTTAAATTTTAGTATTCATAATAGTATAATTGAATTAAAAATTAGTTTATTTCTTTCTATAAAGTGTTTTAAAATATTTTTTTCTTAACATTTTTATACATTTAAAAAACGGGGACAATTTCTGTAATTTAGTAAAAATATAATTTGTTTTTATTAACTTTTAAAATTGAGGTTATTTTAGTGCTTGGATTATGTTTAATAGTTTGGGAGATTTTTAGGCTTGATGTTGTTTTATATTTTATGTTATGTATTTTTGAAACACCTCATATTGTTTACAAATACCTCACCCATTTAAATTAGATAACTATAATTTCAAAAAAACTCAATAACTTATTTTTTAGACTATTTTTTCTATATTTATTTAATTTTTATTATATTTATAATGGATTCTGTAGTCCATAATTTTTTTAATGTCATATTATTTAATTCAAAGTCATACATATTCCTATAAAGTAATATAAACTTATCAAAGTCATATAAACTTTTCAAAGGAATATGAAATTTGAAATGTCTTACTATTTTCTTTTTTTGTCATATATTTTCCAAGAAAGCTATAAGAAATTGGATTTTTAAATAATTGTTAAATTTTAAAGTCTTACAGACTTATTATATTTAATTATGTTTAAAATTGATGTTTACATAGAACCTTTAATAATGTTTACATATACATAATTCATGATTAATAAACTGAATATATATTTATAGAGAAACTGTTTTCATATTTATGCAGATATAATTGAGGCTTAGACTAAATTAATTTTTTTTACAGATATATATAATCATATTTACATAACTCAATTTATGTTGAAAAAGATAAAATTAATGTTTATGAATATTTATAAATAATGTTTTGGAAAGGATGATTCTTATGGATTTTATTCTTTTGGATATTTCATTATTATACAAAAATGTAAAATGATATTTATGAAATAAATAAATGTATGCTTAATAAAAAATTTAAATTGTGTTTAGATAGATATTAAAAGATTTCTTGCATAGTTTAATTTGTTTCAAAATCATTATTTTGATACTTTGTTTTCTAGGTGATTTAATATTTTTAATTATTGTATGTTTATATTATTAATTTTTCTATTTTTATAAAAAATAATATAAAACCTAAAGATTTCATGGTAATATTTTTTTTAGTTTATAATTAATTATTAGTGTGGTAATAGTTTTCAAAATATGAATAATATTTGGATAATATATAATTATATTATTCCATTATTATATGTTTATAACCATTGATTCTTATGATTGGATTTCATGAATCACCAAAATTATCATCAAGATAATAGTTTTTATGATATGGAATGTACCACTGTCATTTTAATCATTAAAAATCAATAAAAATATGGTAGGATGTTTTTTAATGATGTAAATAACATTTCCATTATTAAGCACAAATACTTTGAGACTGTGATTCCTACTATTATCACCAGAGATATTAAATGTTTGATACTTTTCAATAAAAGTTATAAAAGCTATAGAGATCTTGATCATCATTGTTATTTTTTATTCTTCATTTGTTTTATATTTTTCATTACTACATTTTCTTATTTATATTTTTTCAATAATCACTAATTTATGATTTTAACATCCCAAAAATAATGTCTCTTTTCTTGGTTATACCTCCTGAACAAAAGATAAAATCTATTGGGTTGGGAGTCTTGAATAAGGGATATGATTTTTTTAGAATTTTATTTTATTATAGAAAGGTATATATTAATCTGGGTTGTGTTGCTATGTGTGTAAAATAATGTTGTATGTAAAAAGTTATTACAACTTTATAATGTGATTCCTTCTTAGCGAGTACCATTCCTCTCACTGAGTTAGTAGGGAATGAATTATATAAGAAGGATCATTGAATATAAAATACTAAAAATTATTATTCTCACTATTTGAATATTTCTATAATAAATATTCATAGAATTATTCTTTAATAACCATTATACTAGTAAAAAAATTTCATATGTCGTTAAATTTTTATATTGAACACTATTGCTTTAATATATATTTTCAATAAGTTCAATTAAACTCCTATAGGATATATCAATATCATACATTAGACCAAATTTTTTTATATCATTACATCACTATGGAATGATCCTTGGATTAGCCATGTTTGGGTAAACTGAGTAACGATTTCTTATTTCAAACTAACAATTTAATCTAATTAACTTCCCTTTAATGGGTCTGATATATTTATATCGCACTGGATTTGAGTGTAATTTTTTCTCAATACGGAACATGATTTTCTAATTTAAAATTTTCTCCCATATTATTTTAAAGTATCTCCCTTATTTTTAATATTATATAAGGAATATTAGGGTAATGAAATATAATTTAAATAAAGGATTCATGTAAATAGACATTACACAACTCATTCCCATCCTTCATCATATTTCATTAAATAATTTAATTTAAATATCTCATAAAAAATATTTTCCTAAAAATATTCACAATAAAAACATTAACTAATTATTGTAATCCTCTGATAGAGTACTTATTATAAGAAACCAGGGTAATCAATCATCTTACCTTCGATGTCCAAAAATGAATTTAAAAATGAAACCATATTGATTTATACATTTCTTACCAAAAAATTGATGCCAATTATAAACATTCAAAAAACAATTAAAGGTATGAATTGAATAAAAATATTACTTAATTTTATAAAAAATAAAAATAATTCAATCATATATTAATGGAAGAGGGATATTTTACTGATTATTGAGGTTTTTAGAAGAAGATATTATTTTAAAAATATAATTTCCTACTTTAGATACTTAATACATATTTGATTATTTTTTATTAGATTTTTAAAAAAAATATACACAATATTTTTTCCATATATATTATGTTTATCACCATCATGAAAGTTTTCTTAATACTTGATACTAGTGATAAATTTCAACTCCTATAATATCTTGTATCTATGAGAAGAATTATTGATTATCTTCATAAAGAGAGTGTAAAAATACCCATCTGTTAATTTTAGAGTTGGGATTCCACATTAATATATTTTTATTATATCTTTAATGTTATTTAAATAGACACAATCATATAAAAATTTAATTTATATCTTTGAAGGATTGATTTAATCACAATATCATAATTCTATATCTTGTAATACTATTTGAGTAAATCATTCTATTCCTTTTAATGAGACATCTCAATAAACTTTATCACCAATAAAATTTATATGTTCTTAATTTTTGGAAAATGTTTATATAATTTTTCCTAAAAATTATGTAGTATTGAATTTTTTGAAAACCCTTTAGACTTATATTAATTCATAAAACTTATCTTTCACCTTAATTACAAATCATGTTTATTAAAATTTTCAGAATAAAAAATTGTTTATCTTCTCTCCCAAAAGAGGTATTTTCAATTCCCTTCATCAAATGGGTGGGTCACACAATACTCTGTCCCATTGTTCTTTAGTAATGTAATCATCACACCACCATGAATATTCATATACCATTTACATGAATCATTATTTTTTCCAAAAAAATTTAAACATTCAATCATCCCATTGTTTATAAAACCATCACCATTGGTATTGGTCTTCCTTAAGATATTTAGACATCATTTATCCAAGTCATATTTACCCATTTAAATATTATACTTTTATTTCTCAAAATTCCAATTTTCTATGAGCTAGCTACATTCGAAAAAATATTTTTTGATTTATACATTTCAAGGGATAATCATATAAATATACACTTATGCAATTATTTTTTTCTTCTTCCATGAAGATATAATTATGTTTTCCAAATTTATTTAGTTACTATACCTATTCTTCTTTGACTTATCTAATTTATTTTTATAATACATGAATTTTATGTTCTTGGGAATGTAAAATTTTATTCCTATATTATTCAAAATCCTTATACTTCTATTTAGAGATCTATAAATTGTAATCCTCTATATATAATTAAGTTTACTCAACTTGGCCTATTTAAATTCTTATTTGAATAATTAAATGATATTTTGGTATATCAATTTAGTGTATTTATAGGACAAACAATTCTATTGAAATGTAAAATAATTTTTTATAAAAAAAATCATTCTTTTAGATCCTCATAAATTTTATATATTAATTTTCAAATTTTATATCACTACTTGTTGTTTAATTTATCAAGTATTATGAAATCATCCACCAGAGTACGTATGTTTTCTATAACACTAACCCATATGTTATTAATTATAGTTTGTTCTCTAGAATAAAGTGAAATGTATCTTCAAATAATATAATATTAATTGGGATGAATATTAATTGTTTTCCTATCACAGAATGGTTGTTCTTCTATGTGACATTTTATGAGATAATGTCTTTGGGTAAAATATGTTATAAGAAATCAGGGGTAGGGGGATCTAAAGACATCAAGACTTCTTCTAATTATGTTTATCCTTAGTATTCTAAAAGATAATGGGATAATAAGAACATGAACCTCCAGTAGAAAATCCATATTTCTCTTTGTCATCATATCTTACTACATGTTTATGTGTGTAATGTTCCATATATTTAAATACTATTATTAATTCATGTTATAAATAGTATAATCTAATGTATTGCAGTAATATATGATGGTGAATTATAATGGATAATTTGTGTATGTTTGGTGCATTACAAAAAATATTTTAATAATGTATAATGCAAGGAATGATTTTTACAATATGATCTTAAAAAGATATCAATATCTCATACACCATGAATGAAATTCAACTGCAAAATTTTGTCCACAAATATTATATTCGATTAGAATATTCATTTTTCGAAATTCAAAGAAAGAGAAGTCAATCACATAGGTTTATTACACTATCATTAAACCCACTCAATTGATGATATCAGGATAATGGGATTATACTTCAGAGTCTATGTTCATATGTGGTTATTTTCAATATGAAATTTCAACTATTTATCCATGGGAACCATAATGTGTTGCTAGAAGAAAATTTTGTTATTTCAATGTAATAACCTAATTCTATTGAGAAAGGATCCTATAGTGTCACACCGTATTTTTAATCAGAACCTTAGTTAAATTATATTTGAATTTAACGTGTTGAATAAATATTATTCATGTACATGGTTTAATAATTATTCTTCTTTATTTTAAAACATATGTCCTATTATTGGTTATTAGATAGAATATAATGTGAGTTGAATATTAAATAAATTTTTATTTTGTAAGAAAATTATTAATTATTTAAATATTGAATATTTATTTATTAATGGTCAATTTCTTTGTAAAAAATATTTATTAATTTGGTCACTAGAATATTTAATAAATATTTATTCACTAGTTTTGTAAATATAGTAGTTATTTGTTTATTATTGAATAATGAAATGATAGACATTATTCAATTCAATATATATAATAAAAAGGAATCACATATTAAAATTAATGTCCTTGAAAAAATCATGTTAAATAAATATTAATATATTTATTTTTGGAAATAATATTTATTTTACCTGATTGTTGAATTCATATCAAGTAAATAAAAAAATATTACTATTTAAACATGTGGTTCATTTAGGGCGAATAAAAAATAATAAGGGAACTTATTACTTTATTATTTGTCTTAACCTTTCATTGTTTAATCCTATTTATGTCCATTCCAAACTATATGACTATTTTACATAGTGAAATTCTAGAGAGAATCCCTTCTTGAATGAGAGAGCCCCTCCCCTTGAATGACCACATGAATAGAGAGTTTTCTTCCTTCTCCACCTTCTTGAGTCTAAGAAGAAAAAATGAATCCTTCATCCTTTAATATATTAATATGGTGATAATCAATGAATGATACAACCATTAGGGTCTTACCTTCTCGCATTGGAGGAAATCTATGGTGATGTTCATAGGTTTTCATAGTATGTGTGGATCACTACAAGAGGTATTCTACCATTGAATTCTCTCACCATAATAGAGGTACAAAAAGAGGTGGTCAATCGATTCACCAATGAAGAATGAAATTCATCACGAAGTATATATTTATAAAATTAAGTAAATTATATATTATATATTATGATCCTACTATATTGGTCTGGATATCCAGTTTAATTAATTTATTAGTAATTTTTCATCGATCATGTTGTTCTCCCTCATGAAAATATTATATTATTAATTTATTAGGAAAAAATACCATGTTGTTTAATTTACAATAGGATTTTCCATTTCATTAGGTACCTGTATGTGGTATTAAAGAAGACACATAAAAATTAATAATTATTTATCAATTGATAGATTATATATATTTCTTATGTCATTCATCTTTTTCTTATTTCTTTAATCCAAAATTGAATTAAAATGTTTCATTCTAGATTAATATTATCTTTTATATATTTATAATGGGTAAATAATGGTCAAGGATTCTATTGGGAGGTTTCAAATACTCTGTCTAGTGCGAGCAATTACACAACCTATAAGTTAAACATAGCAATTGTGTACCGAGGTTCAACATATCAAGAATTCTAATGTTATGCATAACATTTGATGTGATAGATGATATATGTATTTCATTAAATTCATTTAATACACTTCTTGTAGGCTAAGATAGCCTGACACTTTGTTTACCAGATCACACAATGTGTATATAATACACAAGCCTTATAGTCTATGTGTATTCACAATGAAATTTTTAGAATACCCATAGTGAAAGGAATGTTTTATTATTTATTTGGTGACATAAGAGACTGGTGGAAAATAAACCACTATGAAATATGTTGTTAAGCTAGTGTGAAATCCAAACACCTCATTAATATATATAGTTAATATTCACTATGAGTCCCTAGGTGTGTGACACAAAAGTCATTTTGTGACATATAACTGATTATATACTCCATGTAACAAGTAACTATATATGAATATTAAAATATATCCATGAAGTAATTTTTTGTATTAATTAAATGGAATAAAAATTTTAATTATGACATTAAATCAATCTGTATGGAATGTAGCTAACACACATTCCATGAAACTAAAATCATCAACCTCATGAAGAGGAATTTATTAGATTTATGACCACAGACTCAGTACTGGTGTTTAGGATTTATGTTGGTGATGAATCCCCCTTCAACGGAATGGTTATTTTAGTCATTTATGCGATGATTCAAGCCTCCTTTGCTGCTCCTATTATTTCAGGACCTGTTACGATGGGGTGCTTCTATTTCAAGCCGAGTGTTCTTCATCTAGTTGTATGAGATTTTATGGTTTTAGTCTGGGGGGCTCACTGTGTTTTGGATATTTTGTTTCATTGGGGTCAAAAAATGGAAGGAACTTCATCATTATTTCTCAAGGCTAATACACAGACAAGAATGGATGATGTAGGAATGCTCAGTGCCGAAAATGATTTCTTCTCATAACCATTTCACATCTCAATTCCCTTCCAGTTTTCTATGTGGTTCCTTTGGTTTCCTTTAGACATGACTAGATATTTCTACAAATTCTTGGTTTCCTCTTCCATTTCATAGTTCTCTTTCCTACATGACCTAATTTTGGTCGTGTTAGATGGATTCCATGTTGTTTTAGATCGTATTGATGGCTTTAGTGAAGGTAGATCTATTTAGGCGATCTTTTTGTTTGGTTTCATCACCCATAGAGACTCAACGGTCCCCTGGTTCCTAGTTCTAGAGACCTATCAATGAATTCATCAACACCAGTCATCCTATAGCGATGTCTACTGTGTGTATTTTTATTTGGATTGCTGTGAATGTTGTGATTTTTTTCATTCCAGCATATTTTTAGCATTGTTTTTTTGTAAGAAAGATCGATGATGTTTTTTTCTTCGTGATCTATTGTGATTTATTTGTTTATGATTCTTCTGACAGGCCATGGTATCTATGGAGAAGGTGCGTGGGGGTTTACATTGTATTCAATGATGGGTTGGGTTAGGTGCTTGGGGACGTTGGTCTCGAGGGCACCTCTTGATGATGTCGTATTCCTACTACCCCCAGCCCTTCCAATTCTATTTTGTTTTTTGATGTTTGAACTCTATGTGAGGTTCCCACTCAACCTTAATGTGGAATTTGGAAATAAAAAAATTTATATGGATGGTATTAAATTTATACATGTCTCCAATATTAAATGTTCAATGTGTATTAAATATGATAAATTTATTTGTCTTGGATCATTACACACAAATTAATACCTGACATGTTGCATGCATTACATGCTATATAAAATACTCAATAAAATAATCTACAATGTAGAATGTAGTTCTGATTAGTATTTATTATATTGAATCTATGAGCAACTAATTTATTAATTATGAAGGAACTCTAAGTCTATTTAAATAGTCACTAGGATTAAATAATTAATTGACTGAACTACTTCTATCATGGTAATATTAATAATAAAGAATGAATTGAAATTATTGGAAGTGTGGGGATGATCATGAGATTAGAATAATATGCATTTTTTTGGGATTATTTAATTTAATTTAATTCCATGGGTTCCAAATTAATCTTTATTAAATTAAAATAATAGAATTCATGTCCTCCCATCCTCTTGTATTTCAGGGGCTGCATGTTTATGGTTTCATTTATTTAAAAACAATATCCACTATATTAGTTCCCCTCATCAATGAGTGTGTAAAAGTACTTTTAATATACGTATCTCATGATTACACCATTATAAGAAACCAATCCAAGTGGTAAAAATGTGGACCGGTAGAATGTTGTAGCTTAACCTAGTACAAGTTCAAGGATTTTTTCCCAATTGTTAGAGTTAGTTTATCATCTATTGGATAAACCTAAAATTATATAGTCCTCATGATTAAACCACTAAATTAATTTATATCTATTACCTAATTTATTTTAGTGGATTTCACTCACATTATTTAAATGAATTAAAAAAATCAGGTATAAAAATAAATAAATGGATTATTGAAAATTTATATTTAAACATGGTTAACCACTTATGTAATATCAACAAAATATTAAGAATTATGTAATAGGGAAAATGTTCAATGTTTTCATAATGATAAAAGAAACCCTCATTCATATATTTACTTATATATATATTTCATTATTTGAATAATAATTCAACCATAGAACAAAGTGTTTTTATGGCCAAAGTCTAGGCACTTACTTTTATAATAGAATTTACATGAGGGTTTTGAGTTAATATAACCAACTTTGTGTTGAATTTAATGGAAAAATTATATTCAATACTATTTTGGAGACTACTATTAAGGAAATCCATGTTCAAGATTTTAGGATTAGGGAGTCCACTCAACTGATCAACGGGGTTTATGTCAGTGAATTTGGAAAGTTACACCTACCAAAACTCCTTTATGCAATTTTTGTCCAAATACTAAGTTATAAAAATGAGTCTATGTATCATTACCACTTAAATATGTATGGAAAATGATATTCTAAAAAAAGGAGAGAATTATTGGGTTTTGATAAAATTTTGGATGACTACTAAATTAATATATTAATTTTGTTAAGAAATATATTTTGTTAATCAAGATAAAAATTAAATATGTTTTTAATTAATACATAATATTAAAAGAGAAATCATCATAATTGTAATAATTGGGATAAATTTTATGCCATTAATATCACATATTTTTAAGGGTAATATAATCTTTTATACATTAAATTTAATAGGGAAATTTATATATGTGTGGGAATCCACTATACATGTTCAAATACCATACCATGTATGAGAAGACAAGAATTATTATTAAAGTAGGTACGTGGGAATGATCTTACTCTTTTTTTGCATCAGATATCAATTATATATAGATAAACAACAATTCAAAATATAAATATGGTTTTCAAAACCATGACCTCTCATATCATATCTACTTATAAGGATTAAGAGAGGCTTTAGATTAATGAGATTGTCATGACATTATACTAGTGTAAATTGGGAGAGGGTACACATTTTTTGACTTTGTATTCAATATATTCAACAATATTGAATAGTTGGTGAAGTTTGGGTTTTAGTATAGATATAAAATTATTAATTAATCTCATATTATCTTCCTCACCCTCCAGTTTCTCCCTTTTCATCTTGGCTGTGAGATTAACAGTGTGAATGACCATGTCATGAATTTTTTATTACAATTCATTAGTAAGATCTGGGTTTTCAGGAAATCCGTTCCACAACCCATATTATAGTCATGATAAAAGGAATGGTCGAAAATACAATGATTATTTTTTTATAAATGGTTTTATTACAATGTATTTCTATAATTAAAATGATTTACACGTAGTACAATGAATAATAATATATTTTATTTTCATGTGGATAGAAATTTCATTTTGAAAAGTGTTGAGTTAAATTGAAGAATATGAAAGAAGTTTCACATAGTTCAAATATATATTGGTCATATCTTTTAATGTTTTACAACATGGTTATTAAGTAAAAATATTATTCAAATATGTAAACCAAGAATGAAACAATATAAAAATAATGATATATTATAGAAGGCGTTGATGAAGAGTGCATCCTATTTCATCCTTAATAATGACATGAATCAATAAATTAAAATAGAATTCACTTAGTTATTGGAAGTGGTGATAACTACGTTATCATTGAGAATTTCATAACTTCCAATTTCCATGAGAATTTATTCATGTTAAACTATTTTTATTGTTTTACTAATAGATTTATCTTTATCTTCTATTGGACACAACGTGACATAATTTAATTAATGTAATAATTATTATTATGATTTTAATATTTATATAATAGATCAATAGTTCATTAATAAAAAATATCAAATATAGAAAATAAATGTTTAATTTAAAATATAATTCTGATAAATAGTTATGAAAAGATACTTCATTTTTAAGTATAATTGTTAATATAGTGAAAAGTTTATACACTAGAGTGTCTAGTCTCTTTGATCTAAACACTAGGTATACTGAAACAATTACTCAAATATTTGTAAAAAGACAAATATTTAGAAATAAAGGGATTCCATAATGATTTTAAAATTTATTCATGTACATATAATGATAAATTCCATATTAAATAAAGGGGGTAAATTCATTAACTTTAATAATTTCATTTAATAAATTTTAGGAATGATTGATCAAATTAATAAATTCACTTGGTAAAAGTTATAAGATCCTTCAAGATATTATGTTAGAGAATATCTTAACCAAGTATTCATTAAACAAGAAATATAGAGTGAAGGATTTCCTAAACATATGTCACCTTAGTCACATAATTGATATAATGATTATAAAATGTAGATAAATAAAGTCTCTTATAAATATTTCATGTATTCCAGGAATCCTTTCCAAAATATGATTAAAAAAATTACAGTGTAACAAAAAATATTATTCCAAATAAATTTAATAATTGATAACATATAATTTATCATATTATGATATTCCATTAATATCACAACCTATTGTGTTCAAATTTGAATCATTTATTTAGTTATCATTTTCTTTTAGAAAAAATTCAATGAAAATACAAGGTGCTTATGCGTTTTTATCCTATAGATACTAGGTATATTAACAATCACAATATGAAATGTTATTAATAATAAAAATTAACTTTATATTAGAAGGAAATATCAATTGAGATATTGGGAGAAGAAATGGATTCAACTGAATTATGGATCTAGATGCACAATTTGGCATAAGAACAGTGAGATCTACAAGTTTTAGTTAGTGGAACTATATAAAAGACTCATACTATATAGGATATTTTAAAACAAATTAGTTGTTTTATATTCTCTATAGCTGGTGATATATATTTTCGGGAAAAAATAATAAGTCCTTCTAGAGGAATAAGATAAAGATATCTATGATTGAAAATTTTATACGAAATTGAAAATAGATTACATGTAACATAATTTATTTTGTGGAGGATATGAATTCATTGGAGGGTATTAAAAATAGTGTATACATGGATCATACAATAGAGATAAAAATAATTCTCAATTGGTTATAAAATGAAATAATTCTTAAATAATTTTGAATTCTACTTATCATAGATGATATGATAGTAGGAATCCGAGCTCAAGCTTCACCACTATTAGAATTAATTTTAGGAAACATGTATATATTGTGTGAATCGAAATATTAGAGACATCAACTAAATCTAATATGGAATGATAGTTTCAAGGATCCATTTTTGGATCAAAAAAATTATAACAATTATTGTTCTAAAAGAATAATGAGAGTCGTTTCTTTTAATCAATAAATTTTATTTAGTTTGATGATTATTTTTTTGAAATTAAATGTTCTGAACATCATTGTAACCTTATGAAATTCATGATCCAATAAAATTTCATTCAATTTAATGTTCATATAATATTAAGGTGAAATTATAGGTTCTAAAAAAAATTGGAAAAATAATTTATATAAGAAGATAAAATACGTGTCAAAAAATATAAAAGGATATCAATATTTAAGGAGTTGTTTTAGAAAATTTGCGATTTATATAGATGGGGATTTAGAAAGTAGTGTTATTAGTTTACGATAGAAAAACATTGAAGTAGGTGTATGTTAATGCTTAATGTCTCTAAATTCACTAGCTATGAAACCCATACCAACAATGGTTTCTAGAGAACTATTTAGGATAATGAAAACATATTCATTCATTAGAATAAAATCAATTTAGTGACAGAATAAAAGTGATCCAAGCTAAATTGAAGGATCTATGGAAGATAAATACTTATAAGTGGGGATATGAGGATACAAAATGAATCAATTGAAATGATTATTTTAATATGAGTCGATAAGAAAAATAATATAAAAGAAAAACTTTGAACTAAATTAAGGTTCATTAAATGTAAACCACTGGAAACAAATTTATCATGATGAATAAAGTGCGAATCGTTAATTTATTTAAATGATTGAGTTGAGAAAAATGGAGAACTAGAATGAGAATATTTGTTACATTAGAAGAAATTTTTTAGGAATGTTCCATAGGAACTTTACATTTTTATAAAATCAGACATCCTGATGATACAATGTAGGATTTTCAAAGTGAAATAATCGTGGAAAGAATTTTTATGATTCAGTTCTTGATATTACTGAGAGTTGATGATTTTTGACATCAATTTTTTGTGGTAACTTTGATATAGTCAAATATTGTTATCGTCTAAAGATAATAAAGGTGGAAAATTCACGAGTTGAGAAGGTGGTAAGTTCAAATTGAATCCAACAAAGTCTCTATATATATTGAAGGAAATAAAATTATATAAATGATATAATCAAAAATTTTATGTGGGAGTTAAAATTGAGATTGAACTATTGATATATGGTCATAATAAGAGTTGATGAAATGAAGTTTTTGACCTAAATTCATCATAAGTATATTTAGTTCAATGGAGATCTAATGATCTTGAATAAAATAATTTTTTAAAAATAAAAAACATAAGGATAATATTTTGGAGGAATATGTTATAGAAGAATAATTTGCAGATGCAAATTTATGGAAGGCTTAATATTAAGTAGATCTCAATCACCCATGATCTGAAATAATTTTCACTACCTGCCATACATTATTAAAAGTTATTGAACTTCATAAAGAAGTTTGAAAAAAACTATTGTGATTCATCATTCTTTTAGAGGAAGAAAATTTGGAGAATAAAATAATTCTATGATGGACTAACTTAGAAAATGATCATGTGGACGGGGTGTATTAAAGGGTATTTTAGGCTTGTAGTTGGGGTGTATAAACAATCATTTAAAGAGATTATAATCATTTTGAATCACCAATTTTAATGAAGGGTTTTTTTATAACTAGTTGAAGGAAGATTTTAATTGGGGTGTATAACCAATTACTATTTAAGTTAATAGAGAATCCATGATTGGGTGCATAAGAAAAATTAAATTGAAGATGATTTATGGAGAAACCTTTTACATACCATGATATTATTACTATTATTTTACGCATAATTTGATATTGACAGATAATATTATATGGATCAATAATTATAATAGATTCAGTTCTGGAATTCAAAATAGAAAATATTGGTAAAAATAGTTGACTACTAATTCAACCCCACTATAAGGGTTTTCTAACTGATCCTTAGGATTTACAATATTTTTTTGTAAATAAAGTTGAAATTATTTTTTCCCAAGTGCTTATATGATGTTAGTGGGATCGAACTTTTTTTAATGAAAAACATGTTTGAAATTATAAAAAAATCAAATGGACTAGTATTATGATTAATTAAGTCTAAAATTAATTTATAAAATTTGACTAAATTAGTAACCCATGTTCTCAGGAATATGATCAATAAAGAATATATTAATTGGGTTTTTATCCAAATCATCTAACATAGCAAACATAGTATTGAAAAGTATAATATGGAATAATACACAAGAATTTTTTCCAGTGTCACTTGGTTTTGTTATGAAATAAAATTACATATTTATAAGTATAATTTCTATATATATCTCACATTCTATGATATACACACTATTTTAATATTTATTATTCATAAATTATAGAATAAAAATACCAAACAAATATAGGAGAACATTACTGGATGGAGGTTAGAACCTTTTGATAGTTCTTGACAAAGAAAAAATTGAAAAGTTTCTTCAAACTGATAAAATAGTAATACTAGTTTCTTGGGGATATAAAACAATCCTTCTTTATATCAGTGTGATCTTAGATTATAGTAAAGGTAAGGTTAAATATTATTATATCCATTAGATTCCTTATATATTTTTAAATAACTATTTTATAAATTCTTATGCATCTTAATTAGAAATCATATTTATTATTGATTTATTCCATATTTTAGAAATACACCAAGGTAGTAATTTTAATTCGTTTCACAATGGATTTTTACTATTTTACATCCAAGATATTAGTGATGGTAATATAAAAAGAGACTATACTCAGCCATGTCTTCCCATTAAGGATTTTCTCAAAGATATGATGTCATATTAATAGGATCAACCTTATGTAGTGTACATTTCTCATAATTTATATCAATATCTATTTAAAACCATCTTTATCATATTATGCTATGTGGTTGAAATATCTAAGGTTTTCACTAGTGAAATTGAGATTCTATATTAGTCAGTTCCTTAAAACTAACTACTATATTCATTTTATTACTAGAATATTAATTTGTTTTAAGATTAATTTATTTTTATCACATAATGATTGTTCGTATGCATGAAATTGTATGTGATTATTTACTAGGATTAATTTTATCACCAAAACAATTATTATAGTTACTTGTTATGATGAGAACCTAGATATGATTTTAATGCAATCCTAAACACTTATTTTATGGCCAAATGATATCATTTGGTGACATATTAGTGATATAGGATCTTTGGGGTAAGGGGTTTATAATACATTAAGTCTTATTAACTTGATATCCATACTTGGTAATTTAAGAAATACAAATATTATAAGAAAATTCCCCACAAATAAGAAATTCTCATTTCAACATGTCATTCAACGGTCATATCTATGGAAAGGTGTGATGGTTCTTAGAAGTTATGTTTTTTCATAATTAATATCATGACATCGATTAATATATTTTCATAAACTATGACTAAAATGTTCATAGAGAAGTTAGGAATGTTGGGGGTTTAATGAATGATATTGAATAAATGAATAATGTAAAGGAGAATTAATCCGTTATATTATTTAATAGAATATGAAATATTATGCCCTTTGATTTAACTTGAAGTAACCAATTAATTCCATTTCCTAGGATTTTTAAAAATTTTCATTTAGAAAAATAGAAGAAATATACAATTAGCACATTGGTTGTTGAAATAAGCATGAAACTTTTTCTATTAGATATATCATGATAAATTGTTTATATTTCATAATATACATTTTTTATACAGTTATTATTGTTTCAATATTTACAATTTATCTAGGTGTTCCATGGAATGTTGTTAGATGCTAACCTAGGAATTTAGGATTAAAAACCTAATTCCCCAATGAAAGGGGTGTTGAGTGCCCACATAATTTGTGTATTCAAAGCATAGTTAACTTCTAATTGAATATAACATATTGAATAAATATTATTTCTATATGTGGATTAATAGTTATTTATATTAAGATAATCACATATATTTAGTCCCCAGTTATTTGATAGAATATTATGTGAGTTGAAAATTAAATAAATATTCATTTTACAGGGTAATTGTTTATTATATTAATATACAATATTTTTTTAATTATAGTTTATTTTCTATGTAACAAATATGTAATTATTTTTTTTATATTAATATTTAATAAATATTTATCAAAGGATTCTATGAATAAAATATTAATTTTTTTATTAGAAAATATTGTAGTGATATTCATTATTCAAGGTAAAATAAATAATGAAGGGGATTGAAAGACCATATTTAATGGTCCAGTGATAAATTTTATATTAAATTATCATTAATTTAAATATTTATAAAAAAAATATGTTTATCCTTGTATTAAGAACATCACAAGTAAAAAATAATAAAATTTTATTATATAGAAATGGTGTTCATCTGAGATTAAGAAAAAATAATAAGATCCCATGTGTAATTATTATTTTCCAAACTCTGCATCAATTTAAACTTGTTTAGGTTATTTAGAAACCTAATCATTATAATTCATAATGAATTTCTTGAGAGAATCATGACCCATGGAGATCATCCCCTATAACATGTTAAAAAATGTTATGATCATCCTCCTCTACCCACTCGAGTCTAGAGTGAACTAAATAATACTTCCACATTAATTATATTTTTATGTTGATATTCAATGTATGATGAATGTGTTTGGGTCTTATATTTTATAACCTATGGATTTTTGTGATGATGTTTAGAGATTTTTGGATTATGTGTGGATATCTACCTATTGAATTGTACCATTTAATCATCTCACCATATCAACGGTACACCATGATATGGTTAGTCAATTCATCAATAAAGAAATTTTTTTAACCTAATGTATTTATTTATAAAAAATTAATTAAAAATTAGATGTGATATCCCTGATTTCATTCTTCCAACATCAATGTCATTTGATCTTTGAATAATTTTCCATTGGTCATGGTTCTCTTCATCATGTCGAACATGGATTATTTTTTGATTGTGATAAAAATCCAAGTTAGCTACTACAAAATAGGTGGTTCCACGACATTATGAACCTTCAGTATCATAATGAATAATGATACATTCAACTCTATAAAATTATACACTATAAATATTTCTAAGAATATTTGTATTAAAACAGTTTAGAAAATTTGATTTCTTTATATTCCTCATATGTTGGTTGATCCATTAATTGTTTTGAGCTACATATGACCAAAAATATAAATTATAATAGATCTTGTGGTATACAAGTTCAATCTCTCATATAATAACTCATTCTTATTATTTACCTGATTGTTATTTCTATTTAATTTTGTTCTCGATAAGGACTTGAAATTCATATAATAAATTTCATTATATAAATATATATAAATTATATAAAACATTAAATGAGAAGGGACTAATTTCTTTATATTCTCTTAATAAATTCAACTTACTAGATAATAGGATTAATAAGATCTTAGATTGATATATATATATATATAAATGTATAATTGAATATATATATAAAAATCACTAATAAAAAGAACATATTTTAAATGATAGGTGTTTTTCTCTGTAATTTCTCTAAGAGTAGATCTAATAAAAGGATATGATTGAACTAAAAGAATAAACATAGTCTTTTATATAACTTTAAAGGACCATATTTGAGATATTTTTACCATTATGGTGGGAGTGGGTCAATGGTCCTTTTTTGATTGTAATTTTTTTAATTAAAACCAATGTTCTGCCAAAACCTTTTTGTTATTGCATCTTAATTATGCTAATTATGATTTAAAAAACATCAATGAAGTAAATAACAAGTAAACTATAGTTTTTAAAAGGGTAAAAACACTTATTGATAATTCTTGGATGATAGTAACTAATATTTCCAATCTCATGTTATTTTATTATCAAGAAGAGACAAATTATGAATGGAAGATAGTCCTATACAATTGTAAAAGTGCATCTTGGAACTTCATATGCATCTTAAAAACATAATTATTGAATATAATGAATATATGAAATAAATATAATGGTAAAATATCATAATTATGATATTATTTTCTTAATAATTATGAGTTTATGTTGATCTTCATGAATTTATTACAATAACATTAGATAAACCACCCTGATTTTATTTCTTACTATTGATTACATTAATAACATATACACACATCCATCATGTTACATTATGTGTAACTTTATAAAATCACAAAATTAATTCTCATGTTATCTCTATTGATTGTATCATTCACTTACATGGGTCTCTCTCTTATTTCCAGTTATCATATGGTCAGCCTATTATTTCGACTCTTATTTTGTAAAATAAAAAAAATTACTAGTTTATTCAGATATTTCATTTGAACATATTTTAATGGATGTTTTTTTCTCTAATATGGATGATATTAGATTTATCTATAAGTGTTGTCACTATCTTCCATATTCAAATAAATCCATATGTAGTTTCATATGTTTACCATAATTAACTCAATTATTTTAATATCTAAAGGATAAAATATAAATACATTTAATGATTTGGGTTAGTTTTCTCCTTTGATTTCGGAAGTGAAATTCATTATCTATTGATTTAAAATATGGATTAGAGGAGTTTTTAAAATAATGGTAGTAGAAAATAGGGTACTCATGTGTTGAGACAACACTCAGTACAAGATGTACTTGCATTGGGTACCTGGTGGACCTTGGTGTACTAATGAAATTATATTATCCCCATTGGGATCCTGGTGGGTCTTTACAGGGTGACAAGTAGTTTTCTGTTTTTTAATAATTTGATGGAAATTTTATTTTTTCACCTCTTAGTTAATTCCATTTAATCCTTAACATGGGTATTATTTCCTTTCTTTAGTTTTAAACCCTATTTGGGAGATTATTTGTTGTTCCTTTCTAATCCCCTTGAAACCAAGATTCATTCTATCAACTAGATTAATGTCTGAGGATCCATAAGATTCTATTTTTTTCTATAAAATGTTAGTAAGTTCTAATTAACCTATCTTTCTAAAACCTTTTCACCTATTACAAGTCTTTCCTAACATATTCCTCTCTCATTGTTAAGAAATAAGAACCTCCAATGAGCATTCTAACTTAGAGTCATAAAATGAGGTTTTGGTCAGTGATCTTGATGTGTGGTTACATTTATTATTGTATGATAAATATTTTCTAGATAGCGAAGACTAATAATTCCCACGATTAACCTAGGGTTCTTCTTTGAATTTTTGTTTTATATCTTACTTCTTTGGGTATAGGGGTCCATTTTTTCATAAGAAATAGTGGGTGAAGTGTATTTTTTTTGTATAAAATATCAATGTTTTAACTATAATGGATATACGAAGAGTGATTTATAACAAAAATAATTGTTTTCCTCTAATAAAATATCTAACAAAATTGTTTTCTTCCAACGAAGTTTGATTTTTTTTTTCATTTATTACACTTAATTCATTATTATTTGATTTTTCTCTCCTTAATATGATTATATATAGAATTTTCAAGTGCCTCATGATATGAGTTTCCATAATAGTTTTATATTATATTACGAAATTTTTAGGTGATTCCACATTACAATTCATCATTCTTGACGTTGTGATATTTTAGATTTGGTCCAAATACAAGGAAAAAAAGTTTTTTGGTTCTTAGCATGTTATGTAGTGACATTTGGACCAAGTGATTTTTTGATAAACACATTTAGAATAATAAAACAATTATCAAGGGATTACCTTTTGAAATTTCAAGATAGAAACACTATCAAACGATTTGAACTGAAACACATCCTTAACGTACATAATTGGAGGCTTCCCTATTTTGTTATTGATATTATTCATTATTAATTTTATAAACTTATATAAAATAAATATTGGTTATTTTTAAAATGGATGTTGGTTTTATGATGAATTTTGAGTACAATTTTAGTCTGGTCACTATATACTCATACTTTAATGTTATAATTAATACATGGTAATGAAATTTAGTTGTTTATTTATTGATGTGCAGTATTTTTAAACTTGAACTATCATATATTACATATCCTGGTACTAGGACCTCATACCATATTGATATTAGTATACTAATTAAACAATGTAATATATATATGTATAGCACCCCAAACATTCTGGATGATTAATTGTTTTTAGTGTTAGAGATTCCAGGAGGATGTTTGAGGAAGGATTGAGTTTAAGATGTAATTTCAGCTGGGCGTTGGTTTGGTTTGGTGGAGGGATATCCAATGGCATGGAATTATTTCTTTCTTCATGTATGTATGGTTTTAGTTATGGTTGTGACATGGTTTTATTGGACTCCAAACTGATTCTTTAGGTATCTAGTTTGTTTCTTCAATAATTGGAACACTGCACCATGCTCGTTTTTCTAACTCTTTCCATGGTCTGAGGTTGATGTATATGAATAAGGGATCTTACGTTTTCAACATGGACATCATAAATATTGTGTACATTGTGTGATTTGTGATTGTTTTTGTAACTCCTTTTTGGGAGTCATAATACCGTTATGATCATGATTTTCCATGGTTTTGTTTTTTGTTTTTTTATCCTATGAAATGGTTGTGAGTATTGTACTATGTACATATTTAATATTTATAAAATATTATACATGAATTAATTTTATTTAGGGGATATTAATCAATATATCTGGATATTTTATTGACCCATACCTAGTATGGAGGTACCAATTATGTTACACTATCATTTTATTGGAATCCCAATTATTGTGTTTGGACCTATGCCCCAACGATATTGACCAATGTTTTTATATTCATGGAAAAATTTCAGGTTATCATCCAAATTCTATTCAATTTAATTTATTTTTCTTGTCCTTGTGATAATAAGAAGAGTTTCTATGAAGCCAATTTTCCCGTATTTTCTTGTCCTCAATCCTTGGATCTAGAGATTGACTATTGGTGAACCAATGTGTAATATTTTTCTTCAGTAATTTAATTTATTCTCATACTAACCATGAGAATAATTATTTTTAGTTATAGTTTTTTTTGTATATTATGGGAGAAGAATTTTGATGTTCATTACTTTGATATTTGATGATTACATATTTCCTTGAGAGTGATAGATCTTCCAATCTTCTATTTCCCTTTTTATTTTTCTAGAGATTTTGGAGCACTTGCAACCGTAGAGTATTTGATAACACATTTTTATTTTATGTATAAAGTAAAACTATAATAATTTTAAATAAATTTTATTTATAGTATGTAATTTCCCAACAATTATAATGAACCATTAATAGATAAATTGTAGGGAAATGGGTGTTTTACACGTGTTCACAAAATTTCATGATTTTTTGCATGTTACTAATACATGATTACATATGTAAATGAAAAATAATTATATTACTGAGTAAAGTGTAATGATTCCATGACTTATTTATTAGAATCACCGATCATAATAGTATAAAGATATATAAATTTTAATTTAACTGATTTTCTGAAATCTGATAATAGAATGATGTTTAATGTAAAAGAAAAGAGAGACTGTATTAGTGTTAGATTCTAAAATTGTTCAATATATGTTTTTTGGTCTTATAGTTATTTTGTATCCATTTATAGTAATATTTAATGGCTATTTTTCTTTGAGTTGTGTTGGGTGGTGGGTATGAATTTTGTTGGCATGGGTAGAAATTGTTGTTGGTGGTTGATGTCCAAAGTGATATGGAGGCCTTTGGAAAGTGATGTATTGGGGTTGTTGACATTATTATTGTTAGGTTTCATGGTTGATGTTTGATTTAATTATATAATCCTAATGGAATTCATATAATTTTTAATAATGGGTATGATTATAAGATGGAAATAAATGAACTTTCCTTCCGGTAAATTGTTATGGGATAGAGTTAAGTGAAATCAAATGGATAATGACCAATTATTAATGAATATGTAACTGACCAGATATTTAAATGAATGTTAACAATAATAAGTGGTTAAATGAATGGATTAATATTAAATATGGTTAATTAATGGTGTAATTAATTTAACACAACTTTCTCGAAGTTAAAATTTTGAAATAGTTATGTGGTGAAACCTAAAAGAGAAACATTGAATGATGATGTGGCTATTATATATAAAGGATGATATTGGTTGTTATTATATATATGGATACAATAGATAGATAATTTTTATATTTTATAATGTTCATGATGGTCGTGGTAGTGATTTCTTGGTAATAAACATATTTGGATGGTTTTCTGGTGGATATACATATATTGTTGTGTCCTTACAATTTTATATTAACCTCTCCAAAGTTGGATAACCTCAATAATTCCCACATGTTCTGGGTTCTTGGATTTTTTCCTAAGAACTAGGTGGGAAATATAATGATTGGTCAAAAACCCCCTCTTCCCCAATCTCCCTTAAAACATGGTATGGATGTGATGGATAGTTGATGACATTGAGATTGTTGGGATGAGTATAGAATTATGATGTGGTGTATATAGTGGGGTCATGCATGGTATGAGGAGGGAACACGTTTAATATCCTTAATTTTCATGATACCCTATTATACTATATATAATATGTGTGGATACAATATGGGTACATGGTATACAAAAACATTTGTAGTTATGGTTGGTTAGATAGATTCTAATAAAATATATTGACCACTATGAGTGGTTAAGATTTTTAGGGACGATATCCAACCTCCATCAGGTGTGATTTGATAACTATATTTAGGGGACTGAATCACATAAAATTTTATCCCTTTGGGTATACATGTTTTACTAACCCCTTTATATATAATTTTTTAGGTTTCCATGGATAGATTGGTGATAGAGAAGGGCTCTATAAGATTGTATCTTGATATTGGATCTAACATCCCAAGATTTTAAGAATATGCCTCTTTTAATAAATTATATATTTTTGATATCTTATGATTCTTGAAAAATAGTGTTTAAAGAAACCTTGATATATTCTAGAAATATTATATGACAATTATGATGTAGACATTGTATTATCTGGTATGAATGAAAGTAACCACATTATGAAATATATGTAGAAATGTTTAAAAAAAAAAATTTATATATTATTACCTAGAAAATAGGTTGTCAATTTGGAATGATAATAATGAAATAATATAAGTTTAAGAAATGTTAAAATAGGTTTTTAGTATATGTTAAATTTTATAAATTGAAAATGATAAAAACTATTTTATTTTTGATTTAATCATATTAGTACTAGCTAAGGGTTAATTTTTAATATTTTTTAGAAATAGTTATTTTTTGGGTGAATATTAAAAAATATGAATTTTACAAATAAAATCCCATTTGTGACATTATTAGTATTAAATAAGAAATTGAGTGATTATGAATTTTTTTATAAAACAAATATTTTTAATAATTAATATAATAAATTTAAAAATATAATGTTACACTTATAAATATATGTTTCCATTTTGGAAACCTGTGTAATGATTTTATTAAAATAAAAAACCATTTTGAGTAATAAAATTTTTAATATGATTTACTATGACTCATTCATTTTTAGTTCGATTTTAAGATATCTTAATTAGAGTTTTATATATCATAATACAATCAATTTAATGGGAATAAAAAATATACATTATTTTTCTTATAAAATCTTTTTTATACTTCAGATAATAGTTTTTATAAAAATGGGGTTTTTCTGTGTTGTGGGAAAATATATTTATTTTAATTTTACCAGTTATTGAAAATAATCACAGAAAATGTTCTCCATATTTGGAATCATAATTTATATATTTATTTATATGGTCAATTTCATTTTTTCTCATAATTAATTGTTACCACGGTAAAATTTTATCATCATAAAAAATGGTATAACGGGTTAAATGAGGTTAAAACTATGGTATATGATCCAAAACATCTCTCAAATAATTTTTAGTTATTTGATTATATGCATTTATTTTTATTCAATATCATTTTCTCTTCTAAAATATATCTAATTTTTCCATTTTCTTCTAATAATGACATTTAAATTATTTTAAGTAATGGATAATTAAATATGTCACTCTCTTTATTTTAATAACACTATAATGTTTTCAAAGGGATCAAAAAATAAGTTAATAATTGTTAAAAATCGTAGTTTTTAATATAAATTAACATATTTTTTTTATTTTTTAAAATTTTAGTGATGATATAATATCCTCAAATTCATATGAAACACTAACCTATCTCTTATTCATGTAGTAGAAAAATCAGGTAAGTTATTTAAAAAACTAGTAAAAGACTCATTTTTTGGATTAATTATAATGTTCTATATATTTAACAAATAATTATAAAGCATATGCGATGGTTAATGTTTTTATATTTTAATTACAATGTTATATTTATGCCATGTGATAAAAATAAGTGAATAGTCATTAAAATGAATTTAAATGAAATCTAATATTTAAAAATTAGTCCTAAATCATGAGAAAATAACCAAAACCATATATTTCATGATGTGAATGGGAAATAGTTTAATTTATCATTCAATTTCCATTTATTATTCACATTTTCTTTTATAATTAATTTAGTGACTCATAAATTATAATTATTTAATAAAAACCCATGGATTTTTGGGTATAAAAAGGAATGTACAATAATCCTTTCAAAGATACATGTGGGGTGTCTGTTATATAAAACATATACCGAAATCATAATTTAAATTCCCTATTACACCTTACCAAGCCCTGAGTGTGACCATATACCTCTCCTCAAAAGGCCTTGAGTTCAATTAAAAGGAGGATACCTAAAGAAGAGGTAATTGTGTTCACCAAACTATATCAAATTTCATTTTCCATTAGACTACTATAAATATTCAATAAAATTCATAAAATTAATAAATTAGTATCATTACTATTATAAAATTTATTATGTAAGTGGTCTAACCATTTTATCGTTCATTTATAGCTAGTTGAAAAATAAAAATATCACTCGGGTGTATATGGAGACTACCACCTCCATGAAGTGATATATTTTATTTTTAATAACCATATCTCATGGATGGTTATATAGATGAATGTAATTGATATATATTATTTATATAATTTTTTTTGATTATATGAGGATATATTATTATCTACCTTCATACATTTCCATCTGTTGGACAACTATAATATCACTCATTAGTATGTGTGGATGACGAATTACATGAAGAGATGTGATTCATTTTCTATTTTCAATTTACATTTATAGTAATATGGATATATTTAATGAATATATGTCATATATATGATATATTTATGATTCTGGAGAGTAAAATTGTCAATTTTATTTATTTCTTTCCATTAATTGATTAATGAAAGCATCATTTTTGCGTACATATAAAAGACCATATCCAAAAGGTAATATAATTTATATTTCATCACTTAAGTTGCTTTTTAAAAAAGTGTATATAATAAATATATATTATATTCATTACATGATTAAGATTCAAGAACCACAAACATGTTAAAATTACTAATACCCTCAAAAAAACATACTTGGAAAATTGAACAATTAACACCCAAATATTTATTTTAATATATAATTATTAATAATTAAATGATTGGAAATTATTAGAGAATGATATATAAAATGATATGTATAAATATGATACTGGTAAATATTTATAATAATTCTAAAGTTATTATATTGTAGGTTTGACTATATATGAATCATGTTTTTTTCATGAACATATTTCTGTTTATATTGTGTATCTATGTTCTATTAGAATTATTATGTCATGAATATATTTTTATTTATGTAATTTAAAGTTTTATATCTATTTTTATCTTTAAAAGAGGTTTTAAATAAAATTTAATAAAATCCATAAGGTTTTTCTTATCTCAATTTTATTTTTATGTGATATATTCCATATTTACCGCTTGTTTATATAGTTTGGTGTATATAATTCCAATGAATGTGTTTTATAATGATTTTCTTAAAAATAATAGGGATATAAAATTTTTTGTAAGGTTCTCTCATTTATGAGTTTGTGGTTTAGAGATTACAAAAGTTGGAAGGGTTTATGTCAAAATATAATTTCTACCAAAAAAATTATTTCAATTCATATTTTGGGAAATTAAATGATTTTTATCTCTTAGAACGCATATATTTTATTTTACGTAGGTTATTTAAAGGATTTTTCTATTTTAATTTCATTTTATGTTGCAGGAAGTTTTTTTAAGAAAAATTACCTTATTTCCTTATTTCTGTCTAGAATATTTATATTCTACACCCATGTTCAACAAATTGCTTCACAAATGTTTTTTCCTATAATTAAATTTTTAATAAAGGTAATTTTTAGTAGGTTTTATTTTTTATAAAAATTATTAAATAGAATTTTCATAAATTTTTTTTCATGAGATTCAAATTTGAATTTTTACCAATGTGTGAGAACAATGTTCTCTTTTAATATATATATCATAAATAGATTTTAACACCATTATTTATTTCCATAATCATGATGCCGTATTTTGAAATTTCATAGGTTTTAAAAAGAAAAAAACTATTCCATTTTTTTGGGAAGTTATTTTTTTATAATTTACCAAATGATAACAGATATTTTGTATTTATTTTCAATGATTATTTTAAAATTGTTTTGAAAAGTTTTTTTATCTATGTAAATATCAATAAAGGATTGTTATGATTTGTTGGGTATATGATCATTTGATTCCAAACAATTTATTTTTCTATGTATGGAATATGTTGTTGATTTTTTAGGAATGATTTAATGAAACACACTTTTTTCTAATAGGTTAATAAAATAATGAAGAAATGGGGGTGTTTTTTTATTATCTTGTTGAATAGATATATACGATTTTCATTATGTGATGGGGGGACCAAAATTATATATCCCTATAATGTATTCATTAAATATTTATGAATTTTGAGATATTATTAACTCGAATGGGGAGTTTACACAATCTAGTATGGGATTTTTATCCACTATATTTTTTTAATATCAATAATTTACTAATAAAATAATGATCATTAAGTATAAACCCAATCCACTATGGGACTATATACACTATGATAGTTTGAGAAGTGATCCTTTACTAAAGAAATTATTTTATAGGAATATGTGTAGTCCAAATAATATGGTTTTATATGATATGATTTCTCAAGATTAATTATTTATGATTACAAATTCTCATAAATTACATCACTTATATTGTAAATGTTTTGGGACCTATCTTATTATTCATGATCTATTATTTATAGGTTATGAATTTCATAATTTATTATCTTTCTCTCATAAGATAATTATTATATAATAATTATATATGATCATTGACTTATATCTCCCATGTTTATCCTTCCTGAGCATATTATCTTACCCTTTACTATGTTTCGGTTTCCCCAGGTCATGAATAATGATATTATAAATAATATATTTAAAAATGTATAATGTGTGGAGAATTTTATAATATATGTTTAAGTTTTCCTAGGAGATAATAAAACATAAATATAGTGCCCCAAATTCCAAATTGAATAGAAATGAATGAGTTTTTTTATATGAAAAGGGGGTTTAATAATTTTCTAAAACCCATAACCTAAAAGGTCTTGGGGATATAAGAGATTCATTGATTTATATTTATATTGTATTAATGGATGTTAAAATAGTATTTCTTCAGTTGGAATCAAATCCAATTTGTATTGAATATGTTTTTAGCATCAGATGTACATGTATGGGCTTAGATTTTTATAATTGGTATAAGAACAAAGTTCAGATAACATTAGTAGTTAAGAAGTTATATGATGAAGATAATTTAATAGTAAAATACACCATTATGGGTTGATTGGTTTAAGTATTACCATAATTTTATGGGAATAAAAATTATTTAGAGGGTTTATATTTTTGGGTTTCTTATATTGTGTGATCCTGTTTATAGACCGGAATGATATGTTCAGGAGAATTGGATTTTTTTCTCTATTGGTGGATGAGGTATACCGTGAACCTAAAATTAAAATGAGGTTCTAAGTGTTTTAATGTCCAGATGTGTTGTTTTTTGATTTGTTTTAAGTACCTATGGATGTTTTGAGGGTTTTAGGAAAGTATTAGAGGAGTAACAGGAAGTTGGGAGACTAAAAACATCTTCTGTGAGTTTTAAATGCCATGTATTATTTACACAATGTATAATGGATTCATGGGTTGTAGTCTCGCGGTTCATGACATGAATGATTAGGGACCTTTCCTAATAAATACAGAATGTTTTATAGTTAAAAACATGTAATGTGTGGGGTAATCATTTTTTAGTGGATGAAAAGGGGGATTCATCCCAATTTGGTTTTAGGATATATGAGGGCAGACACACGATAGGCTTTGCAAATATTTCCTCCCACCCACAATTATTCAATGAATAATGAAGTATCATGTGATATTAGATGAAATATATTGGTTAGATCATACTCGATTATCCTTCCATGATGTTCTACTTTAATTCTATTAAATTTAAAGTGTTTTGGTTTAGAGATATTCATTGGATCCAATAGAGCATAGTTAATCAACCATTTCGATTGTGAATTTTTTTCTACCTAGGATGAGGAAATACTAAGAGGCATATGCACTTAGATGCATACTATTTATTCAAGGTATGGAACCTTTGTGAATTTCTAATGTTTTAATGCTTTTAATTAAAATTTTGAGTATATTCCTTGACATGGATGGCCATGGGTTTTCATAGGAATAATCTCAAGGGTATCCTATAGACATTTTTCACATGTTTTCTTGGATTTTCATCAAGTGATAGGTGTCCAATGGGATATTTATTTTTATGGATTTTTTATTTTATTTTTATATTAAAATTTTTAATGATGTAACTAACACTTTTAGTCTATTATTTAGCATTCTAGTGTAGGTAGGAAAATAGAAGTTGATGAATCTTGGCTTGAACATTACTGATATTGGATGGAGATATAAAGGGATGCTCTTATATGTTTTTAAGATTTATAAAGGTTATCCACCTAACACACCTACCCTTTAGTATATATGAATGTGTATTGTATTATGTGGATACATAGTCTTTTTTAAGAGAGTGGTGTACCCTTGTTTATATTCATTATGAATTTTTTTTAATTAAACAGATCAGGTATATGGTATTGGATGACTACTTAGGGTCACTGACAACCCCAGTGTACTTGTTTCATTCTATCATTTTAGGAAATGACAATGACTAGGGATCCACACTGGGATTCATCTCTTTATTCATTTATAATATACAAAGAGTGATAACTTTATTATATACTAACAAAGAGGACCTAAATAGAGATTCCTATATTGAAGAATGGACCCTGAGGTTCTTGAGTAGGATTCTTCTCCATCATTTTGGCCATGGGGACCCAGCAGTTGCCCTTGGGTTTGACATACCCTAATCTAGTATGATGGGTTTGGGTAGATATGGTAATGGGTGTCACCTTATAACTCATGATGAACATGTAATCCTATGAGTCTATGGTAATTTATGTTGGATTAGGCTCTCAGCCACCTCTCACTATTATTTGTGCATTTATTTGATTTTTGACATTGCACCTTTTCTCACCAGAGGTGCTTCCTAGTTTTTGGCCAATGTGATATAAACGATGATATTATTATTATTATTTTTATTTTTATTCCAATATTTTTTTACTAGGATATGATTTATAGTCCATTTATTTAATTTTTATATCATTTTAGGTATTCCATAAGGTGGTTCTTGAGATCTGGATTATAAGACCTATTTATGTATATGGATATCTTGTAATGAAAACTATTGTATATCGGTATGGAACTAAATTATATTCACGATATGATTGTTGTCATGTAATTTTATGGAACTAACTATGTATTATATGTATGGAACATTTGAACCCTATGTATTTTTATTTATGGTATGACATCGAAGGGAAATATCATGGTATGAAACATATGACTTCCTTACACTCATATATATGGATATAGGTATCCTATATTTTCACCATGGGACCTGGACCTAGTAGGTATATATTGTACTTAGTTTTATATGGATGATATACATGGGATTTAATGGTATTCCTTCGTCAATGAACTTGTAACCTTGCCCTATTAGGCATGATACACGATCATCTTGTGTTTTTCATACCTGTTTGATTCTTGATAATATGAGATGTAAAGTCGGACATGCCTATAGATCAGTACCTTGGAGATGATATCATACCAGATCATACTTGGTTTGAGTGGTATGCAATATAGTATAGTGACACATCTTTATTGAATCGTCTATCGGTACATGACATCCTTCATTATTGTGATTGGAGGTGACTACGAGTGAAACCTGGGTGATGAAATGTATCCCCCTATGGTTACATAGTTTGCTTAGAGATATTTATGATGCTACCCAATGTATTTATCATATATCATGATCACAGACTGAAATATTAAATTAATAATTACATGAATTGAGTTGTATGACATTTATCTCAATGTCTTTATTTAGGATGCCCAGTTCACTGGATCATTGATCTAGGGATCTTATGTGGACTGAGTTATTTATGTTTTTCTACTATGATTATTAAAATGTAAATGCGAGCGCTTATCAATATATATATATATGGATATATAATATATATACATACATATATATACTTGTATAATATGAAAAAAAATTTAAACGATCAGGCTCACGGATCTAAGGATCAGTTGTGGATTTATTTTTTTTCTCATCAGAGTTAATTATTCTTTTATTCTTTTTTATCTTGTTGAGAAGCTCACATATAATTACAATAAATTTTAATAGATATGTATAGGAACACATTAGTGGTTCCCAACTGAGTTTTTTAATAACACCCTTCTCTGGCTACCATTGCACTAGGGTACCTGAACAAATGTTCACTTGGTTACATGCATAGGCTTTGCTGAGGTCTAAGAATGATCATACAGGAGGGAACGAATTTGTATGTGGATATAGAGTATGTGATTCCAATATAAGATAGTTGTGTATCCTTTAAATTTAATTTATTTATTTCCTTCCTCTTTATGTGATCAATCAAGTGAGAGAATAGTGATGTATTCATGACATGGATGTTCGGTCCATTACTAGATTCATTTCATTATAACGACATTCTCCTATTGTAATTTATATATTACTTTCACACTCTATTTATTACTAATATAGATAAAATATATTTATTTTCTCTACTGTTTTTCTAATATTAGGGTATAGTTTCCACATTATACCTCCTTTATAACCTTACTTCTAGTTAGCAGCCCATGGCGTATGAGGAGGCATGTTTGAGGCCTTGTGGTGAACCGGCTCAAAGAAAAAGTCTAGTGGAATCTAAGTAAGGAAGTTACAAATTGATATCAAAGGAGTTATTTGAAATTTTATTTAACATTTTGGATATGGTATATTTAAATATTAGTAATGGTTTTAGAACCTGTAAGGTTTATCAGACAGGTGCATTGAGAACACTTCTTTTGTTTAGAATTCCAGGTTTTCGGGTATATGAGATTGCTATTATAAAATATGATGTTACATTTGTACATGACTTTTTATTTGTGTGATTCACATGTTGTGTATATGTTATGATTTATTAAGTATTATGGGATCTTGAACCAATATCAAGATACCATTAATGAATTTTGAATTTTTTCCAGTAAATGAAAAAAGGTGTAGCATGCATCTTTTCTAGCACATATGATTTCTCATGTTATAAGATTTATTGTGTGTTATTTTACTGAATATTTTTTCTAATTGTTTAAAGTATAAAATAAAACTTAAATAGTGTTTTAATATATTTTTTTCTAGTTTAATTATACTCAATTTGGCTGACATGTATATATATTTCATTTTGATGGCATGTGTTGTGGATCTATGTTGAGACTTTTGATAGTGAGTTTGATGACTCAGCTCTCCTGAACGGGTGGTGTATTTACCCTAGTATATCGATGGGGCACTTGATTCCCAAATTTAAGACCCCCTTTGGGGAATATTTCTTAGTTTCTCTTATTTAAAGATTTATTAGCAACCTCTATAGTGTTTTTTTGTATATATTTGATTGAAATTCTAGTTATCCAAATGATGTGATTAAGGTACTGACCCATATAGGTCGGTATTTTTAGTTTATGCTTCTCTAGGAGACACATTATGGGTGTATCCTTTTCTAGGTGATATAGTAATTCTTTTTGTATGATGCCAATATTCACCTAAACTTTTAAAGTGATCTTGACTTTCAGAGGCATTACCATAATTGAATGACCAGTGAGCATTAATTAATCATTCTATCTATGTTAAATCATAATTTATATGAATATGTTTCTTATGAGAATGATATATAAGGATTTGGGTCATAGAAGGATGATTTGGAAAGTTATCACCCTCTTGGTCAGTGTTATCTTTAACTCCCTTTGAGCGGAATGACCATTATGATCATTGGTTAGACCTAGTTAACCTATTATGAGACTTTATAAGTTGGTCTAGGTTAGAGACCTATAAGACCTTACTTTTGACTCATAACCTAGTAGGTTTATACTTCATTTTGATTAAAAAAAAATCTATGAGTATGGTTAGCCTACGTTTATGGGTTCCTTCATAGGCAGGGAGTTAGGTTATATACTCATTTGGGACTGATGAACAGTTAGTACTCATGTTTTGTGATATAGGCATGTTGATGCCTTTGGATTTTTGACAAAGAATTTAGGGTTATTTTGTATGAATAATGGCTTCATAAGGTAGTAATTTTGTGTTTCCTAGACTAGTAGACTCTTTCCTCCACTATTATCAAGTTGATAGAGCATGAGTAGAGTTTCATGACATAAATGACACTATGTAACAGGTGGTCATGGGATAAATCATGGAACAAGTAAGGTGCTTTATTTTGAAGTGTAGTTTGAATGAAACGTTTTATTTTTTGGACTGACATGCTATATAGAATGGTTAATTTGGTTTTTTTAGAATATGACACGCTAGATTTTGAGTCAAGTAATAATACTATAGATTAGTTATGCATAGTTATGTTTAAATCAGAAATCATTGAGAAGTTATGTTCGATCCAAGGACTAATGTTTTCAATTATTTTTTATAGGAATGGTTTTTTAAGAGTCTTGTTGAAATGAATAATTTTCTTTTGTGGTAAAGGAGAAATCCTAAATTGATTGGTTACCAAAAGACTGTTGACTTGTGGTTTGAATTGGAAATGCATTTTCGAGAGATGTGGTGTATGGAGTTCATTAAATGAATGTATATACTTTTTTATGTCAACGTAACATAGAGATATATATATATATACATTTCTATCGATTGAATGTTAGTATACTCATAGTTATAAATGATCATTCTCTAATTTGACAACAAATTGGGTATACTGAGAGAGAGTCATTTCCACATTGAGATTCTTAATTTTTTTTGTGGTTGAGTAATGGAACCTACTGAGGTTTTGCTCGAGTTGTGGTTTAAGGTATGCCTTTTGGTGGGTAGTATACCCCTATCCATTTAAAGTCTGTTACCCTCATGGTGTTTTTTAAATTCAATGTTTTCTATGGGTAAAATTTCCACAGATAAGGAATAAGAGACATGTGACGTTTACATTGACACTTAGGTATGGGTGAGCATTTATCCATGTTGTTGATATGTCCAGCGATGGCTAAGGCATGGGTTGTTATGTTTGGAAATATTTTTTGTGGTATGATGATATGGATTCTCTAAATGTGGGGAGAAGGTATGGGATTGTTGATTAGTGGCCCTATAGAGATAAGGGCCATAGGACATTGAGACCAGTACTAGGATGACCATTGACTGTTTTACACCAATGGGATGATATGGATGTGTAATAGTGGTTGGCTAGGTGATATAGCTAATATTTACACAATTTTAATATCTAACCTATTGTTTTAAACCCAACAAATTTGACATTTTATTTTAATTGCATCACTTTTTGGACTAATGAAATGTTTTGAGGCAAATTGTGAAAATGCCATAATTCTAGACCTTTAACTGTGTTAAATTGTATTATGTATTCTATGATTTCTGGTAATGGAAACTTTTAATGGTGAGTGAAGTAAAGTGGTGCGACATCAAATTTTGGAGAAAAGAATCCAAGCTATAAACTGAAGTTGAACTCCTACACGACGTGTAATGAACTTACACATCGTGACCTATTAAAAAATAATTGTCTCCACTTGACAGGTCATGAATTCATAACACACTATGAAAAGAAAGTACACAACATGTACTTTTAGTAAACATTGTGTAGTTAATCAAATAGTCAAACCAGCATATGAGATTCATGGGACGCAGTGGAGAAAAGAGGTCAAGGTACGTGATGAGTAAACCAAGTACACGTCGTGTACTTAGAGACTTAAAAAAAATAATTCAATGTATATCGAGGGAGTGACAGGTTTTCCTATAAATAGGACCCTCAACCACTTCTTGGAGGCATTCCGAACCAGCAAGTGATGTGCTACTCCACCAGAAAATACGCCACCGTCTTTTTCACAATGGTGGGGATTGAGATCAAGGGGTTGATTTAATCCATCGATCCTATGATGGAGATGATGGAGGCTGTCCAAGTGATGAGTGTCTAAGCAGCATGTGGTTGCAGATGAAGACACCCAATGGACACTAATTTCTTGAGTTTTGACCATAATGTGAAATCTCTTTTAGAATTTCTCGTAAAACATTATTTCTAAAATAATCTAGTTGTTTTCTTTCTTGAATATAAATTCAATAAAGGTGTTTGGATGGTTTTTCGGTTTGTGAATTAAATTAATCAACTTCTCAATTTAATCTTCTTCGTCTAGTTCTTTCTGTTTAGAATAATGGTTTCAATAAGGTTTTCTTTATTGTAGGTCTTCAAATAATTGAATCACATCAATAAGATAGAAAAAAATCATATCAATGTCTTGATATGATGTTGGATCATATTTGAGTGTTCACTTGGAGGGTCCTTGGGGGTGCATTTTGAAATTCAATTGAGAAATATTTTTTTACAAGGAAGAGGGGAGTGTCTGAGAGATTCTTCTAGTAAACAACCACATTTTTAAATCCAATTTTCAATACCACTTTCTTTTCTATCAATTATATTCCTTGTTCTTCAGTTTTATTTCACTTCAGTTTGTATTAAAATTATATCTTTCAAACTGTAATAAAATAACAATTTTTTCATTCAAAAATAACCAAAACAAAAGTGAGTGTTTTGTAACTCAAACTGTAACCTCCTCAAGAGACAAACAAGGAAATGCTATATTGAATTTCTTTATGGTATTAATATTTATTGGGGATTTCACAAAAAAAAACTCCTCACATCACTATTACTTTTTGTAATGACCCTAACATTCATGAATACAATTTTCTTTCTTTCATGGTCTTATGGATATAGAAAACACATGAACTTTTTTTATTGTGTTTAAATAACCATTATGTGTCATTATCCCGGATAATATAGCCATTGAAAATTGATCACATGACTTGTATATATATATATGGTTTTAAAAAATCCATTTGACATAGACAAGGGACGTAATATCCTCGACCAGTAGGATCATTCCCTTTGAATCCCATTTATTCAATATTTTGAGGGAGATTTCATTTTTGTCTTTTCCCTCAACCGATCCCAAGACAAGATCCAACAACTTAATCATGAGAGAAACATTTTACGTGAGAAGTTATAGCTCATCAGGATCATGACCCAAACCATGTTCACCGAATGGCCCAAGAAAGCCCCGCCATCACACACCATACTCTTAGGGCATATTCTTGTGTAATAGAGGGATATTTAACAAGACCCCAACATTATGATTCTGTGCATTATTTGTTTATAGAATAAAAAATATACATTTATTTTATTATTGTTACTTTTAAATGAACAAATATTATTTTCAATTACTATGTATATTTAATTAAGAAATCTATTTTGATGAATAAATTGATTTTTTAATTAAATAATTTTTTAATAAAATAATATTTGTTAATTAATTTTTATGAAATATAAAATATCGTATATTTTTTTAGAATACAATTGTAATTTTTATTAAGGTCTGAAAAATATTTTTGGCAAAACCCATGAGGTTTAAATAAATGTAAATTTTTTTATTTAATGTTAAAAATCACATATTTAGAAAATTATTTAGATAAAATGAATATTATTTGTGGAATCAAGATTCCAAAATTATACAATGGTAAATTTATCATAATTATTGGAGACAATCAAATTTTTGGGAAAACATTAAATACCTTATAAATATACAATGTGTTTTATGTCATAATAATGACACAATAGTGATGTAATAAAATACTATAAAAGAGATATTTGGAAAATATATATTTTACCTTTAAAATAATTTTATTTTATATTTTGTTGATTAATTTTACAATGCCTTAGTGGAGCCTCCAAGACTTATAAAATAATTTATCATTTTAAAATGATCTCCTTGAGAGTGTGAGTGACCTCCCCAAAAGAAGGACTAATATTTTAATATTTAAGCCATTTTACTTATAAAATTAATTTCTTCCACTCTATATATTGAAAAACATTCAAAAAAACCATGGGATGGTTTGTGGTTTGTAATATTTAATTATACAGATTCCAAAACCTAGGTTAGTGAAATATTAAAGAATCCCCATCTCATATCTAATATAAAACCACTGAAGCTTCACTTCTCTTCAATCAAAATCCTTGGAGCATGTCCCTAATCTGGCTTTATCTCTCTAGAAAACTCCCAAGGTGCCCCAAACTCTCAAGAATTCCCTCCTCAAGCTCTTGATGTCACACAATCAAGTATAGGATTTATTCCTTTCCCATTTTTGTCCAAGTCTCTTTTTGTTGTAATACCCATTTATTTTCAATTAAAAATGATTGGGAATTATTTTTCACCTTAAAAATACTTCCATTGTTATGTTTGAATGATGATAAAACTTTTTCACTCTCATTAATCCCTCCCATATACACCTGTTACCCTGAATAAGTTTCATAAGAGTTATTCTATTTCTCCTCTTTCTTCAAGTTTCTTCATTATGTAACATCTTCTATTTATGAATTCCACGTGTTGGGAAATGTATATATATGAACCCCTTACTGTACATTTCATTGAAATATGATGAGATACCCTATTATCTATCATAAACCATTTTTATTAATTTTTATTTTACGCCGTTATGTATTTGAGATTACACCGCAATATTCCAAGCCAAAATCATTGTGTAGTGAATACCATACCCATTTCTCTATCAAGGGCATTCAAAATTATAAAAATACAAATATTTAGTGGTTGTAAGATGTATTTATTCCACTTTATCTAATCGTGGAATAACTTTTGATGTTTAATGATTCTGTATTATATAATCCATGTGGCACACTTATGCATGAAATGAAATGTTTATAAAGGGTATGCCCTGACAGTGTTCTAATGCATTGGGAAATGTTTAGTATCACGATATTCCATGTTAAATGAGTTTTTACTCATTATAATTCAATTTAAATGAGGGATTACTCATGCTAATTTATGTGAAATTATGGTTTAATCGTGCTAATCCATGTACAATGAGCATTGGTTCATTCTAATATTAGGTTATATATTGATTCCACATTTCCGGGTTTTGATAATCATTCTTTATCATGACTTAATGTTTATGATTCTCTTGTGCTCCATTGATATTCCTATTTCCTAAAATGTAATGTGTTCGTAATGTTATGCCTTGTTTACTCCTTTTCAGGGCTTTATAGATCACCCTTTTCTTTTGTATGCCCTTAGGTTATCCCATGAAATGCTAAGTACAAATGAATGTTGTGGTCATATAAAATAATTTTTCAATAAATTCATATATTTTATGTTTTAATTTATTATGTAATGTTTCCTAATTTCTCAAGACACTAGACATATAGATCTATAGAGTTGTATTAAGTTAAACTTTATATAAAAAATCATTCTTAAATATGTAATAAAGACTACGGTTTTCATAGTTGGCATCAAAGTATTTGTTTAGTTATTTTTGGGTGTAGGATTAGAATACCCTAGAGAAATATTTAGGGATAAGACTTAGTATAACAAAAACTTTCTTAAATTTTGTTGATTATAGAGAAAGTGGTTAATCAAGAAAATACATCCCTACTTGGATACAAATTAGTAGAGGTGGATCTAGCACAAATGTATCTAGGGGTAAAACCCAAAACACCGCTTTGAGCTAGAATTGAATAGGAACTGGTGCACGACAACGAGCATTGTTGCACTCTTTGTTTGAAACACCTAAGGGATATGCTTTGGTAAATTTATAATCTTAGAATTAACCATTATTAAGGGGAAAAAATGTCTCTAGGAATATATTTTGGGAATTAGATCATGGATAACATAAATTGATTCTTATAAATTCATAAGTTAGGGAAATAAATGTAATTTATAATTTATCCCTTTTTCTCCTTGGATTCCCCATTATGTGTTTTAAAATTAAAAAATAATGTCTACCCTGATTTTGTTTTTGATGAGGTAAATGAGTAGAACCAAAATAAAAAAGTGAAAGGTAGGGTTATCATCCATAGATCTACACATTATTTTATATCCCGAATGTTTAGTAGAACAATCCAAACATCAGCACAAAATCATGGAAGTAGAGATGTCAGTAAGAATGAATTGTGGGGAAATTATTGCCTCCCATGAATATAACTCCTCCCATTCAAAATTTGTGGATTTATATTCCTGTAAAACCCCATAACACTCCCTCTGGTATAATTTGATGCAATTCTGGGCATGAATTGTCTTTCCTTATATTGATCCAATATAAGTTTTTGTGAGAAGATAATCAATCTCCATATGGAGAATTCACCCCTGATTCTGTACAAGTTCAAGGAGGATGAATCTTATTTAAAAACATCATCTTAATAATGGATATTACTTCCCTATGAGAATGCATATCTTGCTCAGATGATTGAGTTGAAGTAAGTAACCATCCTTCAAGACAATACTATATTGAGGGAATTTGATGACGTGTTTCTCGAGGAAATTCTTGGTCTTCCTCCTAGAAGTGATATTGTATTATTGATTGATCTTATACCTCAGGAATTGAAAATATCTAAGACTACATATAGAACGAATGTTGTAGAGTTTTAGGAGCTAAATAAACAACTACAGGATATTCTAGATAAATAGTTTATATGCCCATGTACTTCACCATGGGGTGCCCCAGTCCTCTTTGTCAAGAAGAATTATGGGTAAATGTGCATTTACATTAATTATCACGAGCTCGAAAAAACATGATAACAAAACAGGTATCCTATTCAATGAATTTATGACTTGTTCGATTAGATATGTGGATCACAATACTTCTAGAAGGTGGATCTATAGTCGGTATATTTCCACGTATGGTTGAAGAAGTATGATATCCCCGAGACTGATTTTTTATACATGGTACGAGCACTATGAATTCATATTAATGCATTTAAACCTCACTAATTCTCTATAAATATTCATGGACATGATTAATAGAGTCTTTAGATATTACATCAAAACATTTGTGGTAGAATTTATAGAAAATATTCTAATATACTCCAAAACTAAGGAGGAACATGAGGAGCATATAAGCACTGTACTAGAGACCTTGAGAAAGGGGACGAACTATCCAAGTACAGCAAGTGTGAACTATTGTTGAAGGAAGCCTCATTCTTGGGGAATATCATCACAAGAAATGAGATACATGTAGATCCCTCCAAGAAAAATGCAACTGAGGGATGACCGAGGCCAACATCTGTGATAGGCATCTATAGCTTCTTTGGGTTGGATTGATATTATCGTCGATTTGTGAGAAAGTTATCACAATTTTCAAAGCATATTACAAATATTACTTGAAGTTATTCATGTTTTATTTGAATATTGAATACGAATAGGGATTCAAGGAGTTGAAAAGGAGGCTTATCACGGTGCCCATTCTCACATTACCCACAATTGGAGAACTTTTCATGATATTCTTTGATGCTTTGAAGAAGGTCCTGATCTCTGTGTTGATGAAAAATGAAAATGTAATTGCCTATTATTCAAGGAAAATGAATGTTCATGTGAAGAACAATCAAACACATGATTTGGAGTTATCTGCAATAATATTTGAATTGAAAATTTGGTGGCATTACCACTATGAAGATAAGTGTGAAATATATATGGATCACAAAAGCCTCAAGTATATATTTAAACAAAAAGAGTTGAATAAGAACAAACAAAGATAGTTAGAGCTTGTCAAAGACTATAATTACTCAATCCATTACCATCTTGTGAAATAAAACAAGGTGGGGGATTCTCTAAGTAGAAAGGACCCATCGATTTTGTAGTTGATGAGAATTGAAAAGCATCCAATATTCTCAGATTTGATGAATATGGACATGGGAATAATAAAAAGGGATTATAATCAATACTTTCACAAATTATTTCCGAACCATCTCTTTTGGAAAGATTGAAGGATGCCCAAAATGATAATGTAGGAATTCAGAAGAAAGTGGAAACTATCAGAAAAGGTAAATCCCTGAAGTTCAACGTTAATGAAGATGGAATTTTTAGATTTTGGACAATACTATGTGTTCTATAAAATATAGAGTTAAAGAATGAAATTTTGGATGATGAAAATTGTTATAATTTCTCCATTCATCCAAGAAACACAAGGATGTATCGAGATATATGAGAGCATTATTAGTGGGATTACATGAAGAAGGAGATCACTGAGTAGACATCCAATCACCTGGTATGTCAGTAAGTGAATAATGAGAGGAATAATTCTAAGGGTAAATTGAAACCATTACCCATACCAACATGAAAATTGGTGAATATCACCATGGAATTTGTCACCAGACTTCTAAATACATCCATTGTAAACAATTCTATCTTGGTTGTTGTTGATCCTCTTAAAAATATTGCACACTTCATTGAAATTTGGGAGGATTTATCATTGGATCAACTCGAAAAGATATACATCAGAGAAGTGGTAATATTTTAAGGAGTAAAACATCAATTGTATCTGATCGAGATCCAAGATTCACCTCTAAGTTCTAGAATAGTCTTTAAGATGCTCTGAATTCTATGCTGAAATTCAGTATGGATTATCATCCTCAAACTGATGGTCAATATGAGAAGACTATACAAACACATGAGGACATGTTGAGAGCATGATCAATGGACATTAAAGGAGGATGGAATCAACATCTTCCTTTGGCTGAGTTATCTTACAACTATAGTTTCTACTCAAGAATCCAAATGGATCCTTATGAATTCCATTATGGGAAGAGGTACAGAACACCGACATATTGGGATGAAGTGAGGAGAGAAAACTCCTAGGTCTAGAAATGGTCGACAAGATAGTGGAGAAGGTTAATACCATCTAGTATTACATCAAATCTCCTCAGAGTCGACAAAAGATCTATGCTAATACTTGTGGATGAGACCTAGTGTTTGATGTTTGAGAAATGGTATTCTTATATATATCACTATGAAAGAGATAAACTATATTTTGGAAGAAGGGAAATCAAAGTCAATGGTTCATTGTCCATTTTGATATCTTTGATTGCATTGGAGTAGTGACCTATCGACTAGAACTCCCACCAAACCTGTCTCGCGTACATGATGTATTCCATGTGTCTCTCTTGAGTAAGTGCATACCTGACCAATCACATGTACTTAATCCAGAGGTCATATCATTAGATAATGATCTATCCTATGAAGAGAAGCCGGTGAAAATATTAGACCATATGGGAAAAAGTTCTATGAAATAAAACAATGCCCCACATCAAAGTGTTGTTGAGAAACCAAAAGTCTAAAGATGCAATATGGGTTCTATAGGAAGTGACGAGGCAGAGTTACCCACAACTCTTTAAGTGCGATCAAATGAAATTTCAAGTGAAAAATTTCTAAAGGGGGGAATGTTGTATCGAACCAAACATTCATGAATAAAATCCATTTCTTTTAATGTATTATGGATATATAAAACACATGCACTTTTTTATTGGGTTTAAAAAACTGTTATGATTCATTACCATCGATAATATAGTCATTGAATTCTGATCAAATGACTTGTATATATATAGGGTTTTAACCAATTTTTCTGACATAGACAAGGGAAGGGATGAACTCGACTAGTAGGATCCTTACCCTTGATGTCTATTTATCAAATATTTCAAGAGAGATAAAATTTATGTTCTTTTACCTAAAATAATCTCAAGATGAGATCCAACAACTTAATAATATGTGAAACCATTTATAAGAGATGTTCAAGCTCATTGAGATCATGGCCCAAACCATGTTCACAGAACCACCCCAAGAAAGAACCATCATCACACATTGTACTCTTAGGGAATATGATGGTGTAATAAAGTTCCATGTATAAATTCCCTATAAGTATGATTATGTGCATTAATTTTTTATAGAATAAATAATATTCAATAATTTTATTATTGTAACTTTTTAAAGCAGAAATAGTATTTTTAGTTAATATTTAAATTCAATTAAGTAATTTATTTAGATGAATTAATGAATTTTTCGAATTAAATAATATATTAATAAACTATTATTACTAAATTACATTTTATTAAATATAAAATATCGTATAATTTTTATGAATACAATTTTAATTTTTATGAAGGTTTGAAAACTGTTTTGTCAAAACCAATGAATTTTCATTAAATGTATGTTTTTATTTTTAAATTGAAAATTAAAATATTTATAAAATTATTTTGATAAAATGAATATTATTTATGGAATTAGGACATTCAAATTATCCAATAGTGAATTTTTAATAATTTTTTGAGACAATCAATTTTTTTTGAAATAATTAATACATCATAAATATATAATGTGTTTTATGAAATTATAATGAACCAATAGTGATGTAATAAAATATTATAAAAGTGTTATTAATCTAATATATGTTTTAACTTTAAAATAATGTGATTTTATATTTTTTTGATTAATTTTACAATTCTTAATTGGACCCTCCAAGACATATAAAATATTATAACATTTAAAAATTATTTCCTTTAGAGTGGGACTCACCTCCACATAAGAAAACCTATCTTTTAAATATGTTCGACTATTGGCCTTATAAAATACTGTTTTCCAATCCACTTTGGCAAAAACCATGGGATAAACTATTGGAATATTTTTGGTTTTTAATATTTAATTATATAGATTCCAAAACCTATGTTTGTGAAATATTAAAGAATTCCCCTCTCATTTCCTTTACTAACCCACCTAATTTACTACTTATCTTCAATAAAAATCCTTATAGAACTCCAAAAACTTTTCCTCCTATCTCTAGAAACCTCCCAATGCGTCCCAAACACTCTATAATTCTATCCTCATTTTCTTGAAGTCACATACTCAAGTAAGGAATTTCATTCTTTCTCACTTTTCTCCAAGTTTCTTTATGTTGTTTTACCCTTTTATTTTCGATTAAAAATGTTGGGGTATAATTTTTGACCTATCAAATAGTCCCTCTATATATTTTAATTATTATTTAACTCTTTATCTCTAATTAATCCCTCTTATGTACACCCATTAACATGCAGAAATTTTTTAAGAGTTATTTTATTTCTCCTCTTTCCTCAAGTTTCTTCAATATGTTACGCCTTCTATTTCCTAATTCCATGTGTTGGGAAATGTATCTATATGTCCAATTACTGTCCATTTAATTTATATATTATGAGATTACCCTTTATATCTGATCAACCATTTTTATGAATTTTTATGTTACATCGTTTTGCTGTCGAAATTGCACCATGATTTTCCAATCCAAAAATCATTGTGTAGTGAATACCATACCCATTTTTCTATGTAGTGTATTCAAATTTATGAACATATACATATTTAATGGTACTTACATGTATTTATTCCACATTCCAAAATCATGTAATAACTTATGATGTTGAATTATTCCACATTATATGATCTATGTGGCACACTTATGCATGAATTGAAATGTTTTTTAAGGGTGCGCCCTGATAGTGCTCCAATGACTTGGGTAATTTTTAACATCATGATATGACATGATAAATGAGAATTTAATCATGATAATTCATGTGAAATGAGGGTTTAATCATAGTAATTCAAGTGAAATGAGGGTTTAATCATGCTAATCCATGTGCTGTGAGCCTTAGATCATGCTAATATCATGTCGTATGTTGTTTCCCCATTTGAATGTTATGATAATCATGTTATATCACTCCTTTATGTTCATGTTTATCTTGTTCTGCATTGATATTCCTATTTCCTAACACGTATTTTATTCTTCATGTTATTCCTTGTTACTCCCTTACTAGGATTTATAGCTCACTACTTTCTTATGTATATCCTCAGGTTATCCCACACAATGCTAAGTATGAAAGAATGTTGTGGTCATGTAAAAACCTTTTTCAATAAAGGAATGTATTTTATGACTTATGTTTTTATGTAATGTTTCCTAATTTTCCAAGACACTATACCTCTCGATACTTGGAGTTGTCTTAAGTTCATGTTTATGTACTAAATCATGTTTTAATATGCAATAAAGGCCAGGGTTGTTATACTTTTCAATTTTTTTGGAGTGGCTAGGTTGATTTTAATTGATTAATGATTTAACATACGTTCGTATTGAGTAATGTGAGTTGTGTCAGTGTGCATGAACTGATTATTTGATTTAAAAAAACATGTCTAATTCATAGTTAGAATTATACAGAAGTGATTTTGTAGAAAATTATGATGGGGTGTGTACAATGACATAGAATTGTATGATAAAAAAAAGAACATGTTGAAGGAAGAACCATAGCTTGGTTAATGGAAGAGATGAAGGCGTGACTATGTATGTATTTAGAAAGGCTCATGTAAGTTCCCTCTTGGTGTTTTATTCACTATTACATGCATTGTATTCAGTTATAGGGGCCTATGTATTGCATGTTCTATGTATTGTATAGAGGAATATTGGGTGTTCATAGATAAAACACAGTTGTCTGAGTGAGAATTCACGACTCATGTTAGTTGATAGATAATTTTCCCTATGTATTCTCGAGGAAAATTAGTTATAAGGTACAGTGACTACAAGATCCCATGTTTTGGACTGAGATGATCTTTTTAGAAGAATTTTAATTTTTGTTTCCATTGGTTGATGATCCATCTTGTGAATTAGAAGTCACAATTAGGTGTTGAGTGTTTAAATGTATTGATATAATGTTTTTTGATATTTCATAAGTAACAGTGGAGGACCCAGGGGTTTTAGGAATGTAACAAAGGAGGTATGGGAAGAAAAGCTATTAAGAATAGTTATAGTGAGTTTTACACATCATTTATTATTTACATGACATGTAGTGGATTCATTAGGTGGTTCTAGGAAGTTCAAGATGTGAAATATCGATGGCCTTCCATAGGGAATATACAATTTTTAATAGGTACACATCTTGTAAATTATAGGATATGATTTTTAAATTTGTCGAACAAGTGGGATCCTCCACCATTTTGTTTCAGGTAATGGGAGTTCACAAGCATGGGAGGCCACAGTTGAGGTCCTCTCCCTCCCTCTGTTCTTCATCAATGAATGATGTCATGGGAGTTATTGGATGAATTTTTAAGGTAGGATAATACTCCTAATCCTTCCACACTATTATCTATTCAACAATTCCGTATTTTGGGGGTTGTTTTTTTAGGGTTCTTCATCAGATCCACCGAATCATGTTGAAATTGACTATTTCAATTGGGGATTTCACTCTACATAGGCCATGAACATCTTGTGAGGCTATCCTCACTTTGATTCATGTTGTTTCATTGATTTATTTCAAATAAATTAATTTAAAATTATTTAATAACTTTAATTATTTTTTACTCTTTCTCTTAAAACTATTAGTCAGGGATTTTAGCAGGAATGGTCTCAGGGGAATCCGATAAACCTTATTCACTACATTACTCATGTTCTAGTCGAGTGATAGGTGTCCAATGATATTTCTCCTTTTATTTATTTTTGGGTATTTTTTATATTAATTTATCTAATGATGTAAGTGATTTTTTTGGTATATCCATTAGCTTTCTAGTATTGGTAGGATCTTTGAAATGAATACATCTAGGCTTGGACATCAGTGAGCTTGGATAGAGATACCGAGTGATGTTATTAAATGGTTAAATCTTTCTAATTGTAGGTGGCATGTCGTACCTTCACATTATCCCCTCTTCATGCATATGGTATTATATGGATACTCGGGATTTACCTTGAGAGACGCACACGCCATATTTAAATTCATTAGGATGAAATGTTTTCTAAAATAAAATTGGTTGAAGGTACTGGATGAATGCTCAGTATCACTAACATCCTCAATGCACTAGTTTCATTCAACAATTTGAGGCTATGAATATGACCAAGGGTCCACTATGGGATTCACCTTCTTAGTTACTTTTAGGAATCCAAGAGGGATGCCTTGCTTATATAATAACATAGAAGAACCAAATAGGTATTCAAATATTTACCATGGGACCTATAAAATCCCAATTATGATGCATCTTAAAATTTTGACATAGGGGACCCAGTGGGTGCCATAGTGGTTGATAACCCTGAGAAATTATGGTGGTGTTGGGTAGAGATAGTCTACGATGCCACCTTATAACTCGTGCTGAACATGTAATCCCACGTGGCTATAGAAGTAGTGTATGATTTATGAATTTGTAAACCTTCACACTTTTATTTTTGGTTTTACTTGGTTGGTGACGTTCCATCTATTGTCGCCATATATGCTTCATTGTTTTTGGGTGATGTACAAGACACGATGTGTATTGTTACTATTATAATTTTTTGGATGACCATAAGTGTTTCCTAGTATCTATATTATGAATCATTTATTTCATTGTCAAATAATTTTAGGGATGCCTAGAAGCACCTTCTAGGAGCCAAAATTCTAGTCCAACTTTTGTATATCGATATTGTGGTATGACACCATTTATATATTGGTATAGAACTTAATAGTTTTCAAGGTATGGAGCCTATTGTGAAATGGTGTGGAATTGGATAGGTTTTTGAGGTATGGAATCTATGACCACTACGTATGATTATTTATGGAATAACAGCAAAGATAAATATTAAGTTACGACACATATGACTTCCTTATACATTCATATATTTGTATATAGTTCACCCTTATTATCTCCTTAGGAACTATCCCTAGAAATGCTATATTATAATGAGTTTTTTGTGGATGAGCTCCATGAACTAAAATAGGACACATTGGTCAATGTACTTATGTCCTTCCTATTTTAGTTTAGATACATGATTATCATGCATTTTCAATGGCTATTTGATTATTGATCATCCAAGTTTCAATTTCAGACTAGCCTATGGATTGGGTCCTAGGAATCTAAAATTAGAGCAGATCACACATGGATTGAGTGGTATGGTATCCAGCTCGATGACACATAATTTTGGGATTGTACTTTGGTTCATAAAATCCTTCATTATAGTGATTGGAGGTCAGTACGGGTGAACCCAGTGTTAGGACTTATATCCCCCTATAGTGACATATATTTATTAGAGATATACATGGAACTGGTTGAAGTAGGTATCATTGATTAGGACTAATGAAATAAAGACCAACATAATCATTTCATGTATTGAGTGGTAATACATCTATCTCATCTTCAATTTTAAGTATGTCTTGTTTAACATATTATGGATCTAAAGATCTATTGTGGGTTAAATTATTTTTTGTTTTAATTCATTTCTTATAAAAATGTATATGTGAGTAGTTGTATATATATATACATTGGTCTATATATATATATATGTAAATATTCATATATATAATTTTATAATATGGAACACCATCCATATGATGGGGATCACAGATCGAAAAATTATTTAATGACTTGTTTCTTTTACCTCCAGTTGTTAGTTATTCATTTATTATCATTTTTATCCTCCTGAGTAGTGCATATGATAACCTTTTTATTTATTACACATTAATTCATGATTTATTACATTGAAATACAAAGAATAAAACCCAAATTATTGTTAATTATAGTGTATTTCGGAATTAGGTACATACCATTACATCATGAACATTAACATGCTTCTAGAAACTATCAGTACTCTAATACATCATTTGATAACCTAGAGATGTACATAAGAAAGAGGTGAGATACAAAGGAAAGTAAGGGAATAAAAAATCATAAAATTAAATTAGTATTTTATAATATAAAATAGGAATTTAAATGGGGAATAGAAGTTATGATACCCGTAAACATGAAATATGAGGCATGATATAACATTGCAGAATAAAGGAAAAATGAGAAATATTGAAACAAAAATAAAAATGAAATCATAAAAATATGTCAAGGATAACTACCATGAAATAATAACATGGGGTAAAAAGTCCTGTGATATATTAGTTTCACTACTTTATCCCTTGAAAGACATATCATGTGGCTAAAACATTAACCAATTCACTAGAGATCAATCTGGATGCACCCATCATAATCATATCATGTAAATGCATAAGTCTGCCAAATAGATCATATACATAAGAACATATTTCATCAAATTTAATAAACAAATAATGGATTTTACATTAAATACATTTAATTACACAATAAAATAAGTTTATGTTCCTAAAGGTTAATACCCAAGATAGGAAAGGGGTATAGTTATTAAGTACAATAATGATTAGCATGGAAAATTACAGTGAAAATCTGGTAGCATAACGCAGAAACATAAATGTTCATGGGAGGTCTTAATGAGAGTGGAATATATCAATCATAATTTTTAAATCCTAAGGGATGTATGGAGTATATGTAAGAACATATCCTAGAATTAGTAATTGGCGATAAAAGTCATAAGATAATGAAGATGCTTGAATAAATAAAGGAGGAGATGATTTCGACATAGTAAAAACTTTGGTAATTGCTTTAATGAGTGGGGATAAATGATCAATCCTGTCCAGGACATTAATTGGGAAGTATACGTACATTTATAATTTCATGTAAACATAACCAATTTAGATTCAAATAGGAATAATGTAATAAAGGCACTTTATTTAATAGGGATATGTCCCTCACTTTTGGTATAGAAAAAAATAAGACAATTTTATAAGAATAACATGTGTACATAAAAGATCATAAGAGGTATTAATGAGAGTGGAGGGAGTATATAATGTCATGGAAATCAAAAGGGATGTAACAGGTATGTATAAAAATATTTCTAAACATGAAAAATGAGAAATTAAGAGGAATAACATAAAAGAGGTGTTTGAATAAAAAGGATAGTGGAGATCCATTACCGTGAGAGGGTGATTCCAAAATATTGGTAGGGGCTTAGTGAGAGATTGTGGGCTCATTAAGAGGAATATATAGAGGAAAGGTCAAATAAATTACATGATCTTAGGGGTTTTTGTGAAAATTAATGGTATCATGGTTGCGTTTATATAGGAAAATAGAGGGGGTGTTCTTTATTATTTCTCAAACATTGGTTTTGGACTCTATTTAATAAATTAATAAAAACCAAAAGCCTTCCCATGGGTTTTCCCCTGGTTTCTACCAAATAGGAGTATTAAAATTTTTTCTATATGTTCATGGTATAAAATTATTATAATATTACCCATTGTTATGTTGAAGTGAGTTATGTTCATAAAGAAATTATTCTAAAGACATAAAATGTAAAATAGGTTTTTTTAAGATTCATAATGGATTTATAAAATTAATAAAAGAACCTAAAAACACATTAATTTATACGGGAAAAAAATATTTCATTGTTGACATAATTTATATCATTTATTAAATCACTTTTGGGTCATTATGATGTCTTAATATGCATTATATATTTATACCACATATATGTTTTACCAAAAAAACTGACAGTGTCAGAAAATTTTGAAAAATTAAACATTGTATATTTTAAGCATTTTGATTCCAAAAATAATATATATTTTATCAAAATAGTTTTTAAATATTTTAATTTTCACTTTGAAAATATAATTGACATTGATTGAGAAATGTTGGGTTTGTTTTTCCATTAACAACTTTCAAACCCTTAGAAAAATTACATTTGGGATCATAAAAATTATATTATCATTTAAATTTAATAATAATATTTTATTTAATATTATTTATTTAAATAATTCACTAATTCATCAAAATAAATGCGATAGTTGAAATTTTATATTACCCAAAATTACAATTTATGATTTATCATATGAAAATCAATATAATTAATATATTAAAAACAATGAGAAGAAAATATATTAATTATTATATTAAATATAGATATTATTATTATTGGGGTCTTGATACATTGGAATTGTTGAACTTGAAAATTCCCTACGGGTAAGGTGTGTGAAAATATGATTTTCATGGGGTGGTTTGACAAACATGGTTTGGGCTACGATCTCGATGTGATTAAACATCTCATGTAAATAGTTTTTATAATGCTATATTTATTGGATATTGGATTGGAATTTTTCAGGGAAAGACCCCAATGATGCTCTCTCCCTCAGAATATCTGATAAATTGGCTTTATAAGGTACAATCATATTAGTTGAGGCCATCACATCATTTTTCTATGTCAATTGTATTGTTCAAAACCTTATACTTATACTAATCATACTATCAGCATTCGATTAGAATATTATCAATGGTTATAGTTCTTAATGGTCTTTTTTATAAAATAATATATAATAAAATGAAATAAGTGCATGTGTTTTCTATAACCATAATACAAAATAATACACATAATTAAATCACAAAGAGAATTTTATTTTTATAATTCTAGGTCGTTACAATATTCCCCCTTAAGAAATTTCACCATCAAAAATTTTATTTCACACTATTAAATAGATGAGGGTAATTCTATTTCATAACCTCCTCTTTTTCCCATGTATCTTCATTAAACATTGGGTTTCTCCATTGCACGTTGACCAAGTCCATCTTTTTATTTTACAGAACATTGTCTCTATGATCTAAGACCATCACTAACTACTCCTCATATGAGATATCATTATCCAATGGTACCAACTCTAGATTCATCATATGTCAGGAATCTATTAAATACTTACTCAATATGGTTACATGGAACACATCATGAACTTGAGATAGTTTAGGTGGGAGTGATAGTCGATAAGACACAACCCTGATGTGATCAAAGATCTTAAAAGGACCGATGTATCTTTGACTAAGATTTACCTTCTTCCCAAATATTATGACTTTATTTCATGGATATATTTTGTGGAATACCTTATATAAATCCTCAAAATATATGTATCATATGAAATATATAATATATCTCTTCTTTAGACCAGAAGCAACCCTAATGTTCCATTGAATGATCATTAGCTTCTGCACAATTTTTGTCCCCCATTTTTGAACATAGTAGTTATGGTTCCTAAAGTACATCCTAGTATGAATGTGCTATGCACCTCTTCCCATAAAGGTTTCATTAGGGGATTCTTGGATTATTTAGTTTAAAATATTATTTTATGAAAACTTAACTAGAGGAAGATATTGATCCCATCCTCCATTGAAGTCAATTGATCATGATCTCAATATGTATTTGTGTGTCTACATAGTCCGCTCAAATTTTCTATTAGTTTGAGGGTGATAAGATGTTATGAAGATCAAATCAGAACATAAATAATAATAGTGATGATTTTAGAAATTTTTGTAATATCATGGGTATTAATTAGATACAATCAATAGTGGGGTTATATGCATCCTCAACACTTTTCTAATGTATATCCTTACATTTTTATTGAGTGATAAGTCCTCTTGAATTTCAATGAAGTGAGGATTATTTGTAAGATCATCCACCATAACAAGTATAAAATTATTTACTCTTGATATATTCAAAAATCTTGAGGTAAATTACAAAGTCATGTTTTCCCATATCCATATAGGTATTGGTAATGGTTTCCACATACCCTTGGATTTATTTCATTCAGCCTTTAATTTCTAACAAAGAAGAATCCTTGATGAATATTTTGTGATCTCATTCTTCATATTTACCCAAAAATAGTTCTCTCTAGGATCTTCATACATCATTTTACTCCCTATATGGATGCATAAGGTTGAGCTATGTTTATCATCCAAGATCCCCTATCACACCCTGAATTTTTAATTTAATTTTTATTTTCTTAAATCTTGGATCCGTGTTCTTGGGACAAGGTCCAGGATAGGTCCCTGATTAAAATATTTATCATTTAATATTTTACTGGGTTTCAGACCCATTTACGGTCACCACACGGTTCAAGGTATCCATGCAGTCGGCCTAGATACCGTGCAATTGCTCATTTTCACTATTATTATTATTGTATTATTATTCTTTATATTATTATTATTATTATTCTTTGTATTATTATTGTTACTATTAATATTTTATTATTATCAATTTTTATTGTTACTATTTTTAGTTATTATTATTATAAATTTAAAAAAAAGAAGAAACCCTAACTACCCAACTCACCCCTTCCCCCTTTACGCCCCTACACATCAGCACTACACCCCGATCCCATCCCTCGCTTCCTCGCCCTCACATCACCACCTCACTGCCCTCACGCCCCCAACCTCTCCCACTGCAGGTCCCGTTCCATGACCCTTTGTAATCTCCCCAAGACTTTCCTCAATTCCACACTTCATCCTCCCATGTATCTAGCACTCCGCCACCCTCGCCTCTCGCCCTGACCACCACCCTTTCCCCCTTGCAGTCCTCTGTGCACGACCACCCAAGCAGCTAGCCCTATCCCACTCCGACACGTGACTCTCACTTTGTACTCCTTTTAATCTGGCCTCCCTTGATCTGGTTGGTTGAATACCCCTACCCTCATTTCTCTAAGCACTTTCGGCCTCACCGCCCCAGCCATGCCACCCCCAGCCTCGACCTCCACTCTAGGAGTAGCCACCACCTCCCTTTCCATAATCTTACGGTGTTTTTATTTCATTTTTATGGGGTTTCCTTAATTTAGTTAAACCCTAATGTCTTGGGTTTGTTCCCTTTTTCTTATTTTCAATGATGTGGGAGAGGTCCGTGGGACGTCATTCCTTCTTCTGTTGATGTTTTTCTCCATCCACATTGAATTTGAGGTATGTAGTTTCCGAAATTTTCATTTCCTACAAAATTCATGACACTTGTTTGTTTAAAAATTATTATTATACATCATTCTCATCTTTATGATTATTTTATTTAAATCCTTCTTGTTTTTTTTATTAGTTATGATTTTTAAAAATAATTTTTGGATAAATTATCTGATTAATTTTCAGTAGTTTTGTGGAAAGCATGGCTTGATAAATTATTTTGCATTTCAAATAAACTTAGCATTTTCATTAATTAAATTGGTTGGTACGAGCATAGTTTTTAAGAAAATTTAATTTGTGTTTGTTTTATTTTTGATAGTATTTTTGTATGTAATGAAGTGTGTTTTGGAGAAAACCTATTTTGAGTTATGTGTTAGTTTTCTTAATGTGTGAAAATAGAAAATTTTGTCATGAAATTGGTGTGAATTATGTTTTTAAAGGTGTGAAAGTAATTTTAAGTGTATTATTATGCAATTTATTTTAAAAATGGAAGTCAAATGTGAAATTGGTGAAATCGTGACTTAAAAATTTGTTGTGTTATTTTGAATTTTTTTATCAGTTACATAAATGATTTATAAAATGTTGTTTGAAATGAGGGTCATGGGTGAAAGGTATTTCAGTGTGTGTTTGAGTTTGGTTAGAAAGTTATTGTTAACTTTGTGAAAATTGTTCTTATTTTCAAAATGTTGTTGCGTCCCTTCATGTGATTTCTAGGAAGGGTTTTGAAGGTGTTTCACTTGGATTGACCCATTTGGATTTGAAACGTATTTTGGCATGACTTAAAAAATGGGATAAGTCCTGTTGTTTTGTTGTGAAGTGTTTGGGTGTGTGTTTGGAACATAATGTCCCATTTGGTATTGAAAATATGAAAATTATATTCAATGTTGTTTTGGAAATGGTTCGCAAATGTTTTTGGTCTTGAAAACTATTGGACCATTTGGAATTTTAAACCTGCCGAGTTAAAGGAACACTTGGAACTTTTATCCAATGGGTAAAGTTTGTACTAACTTTTAGAGGAGATTGTTTGTTGGAGAAAATGTGTGCCCGGATGGAAAAATTGAGCATTTTATGAAATGGGTTAAATGTTAAAGGGTATAGCGGCCCATTTTTAACATTCAGCTTTAGTGAAATATTTCTGTTGATTCTTCAAAAGGATGGATTTTTGATCCATGTGTGCCCATTTAACAACATTAATATTTTTAAAAAGGTATGAAATGATTTTATTGATTTCTAGGCATGATGGCCCAACTAGAACCTTTGATGATATAATATATTTAAATTTTTGGGGCACCTCTATAAGTGGATATTTGTTAGGTCCACAAGGCTGAATACCCTGAGAGGGGGGGGGGGGTGAATCAGGGTATGACTAATTTAAAATTGAAGCCCGTTCTGATCTTGTTTCACTGTTACGCAAAACACACTTCTCTCTTTTCCTATTGCACAATATAAACAGAAAGTAAAGCAAGCACAGGACACAACAATTTTACTTGCTTCACCGCTAAGGGCTACATCCAAGGAGCATACACCGACAAGTTGCCGGTCGTACCAAATTCCACTATACTTCACTAGCTGTGGATACAATGGTTTGGGCTAGATCACTTCTATGCCCAGGCTCACTGCCTATACAATGTTTAGGGTCAGCTCACTGCTTTCCGAAGGGTCACTCCCTGTTTCTCTCTCTCTGGCTCACTGTCGGTGGAGAGGATCACCTTCTTCCTCTTCCTAAGCTCACTGCTCTTGGAAGGGATTCACTCACAGTTTATAGACCTGTAGGTCTCTTCATTTCCATTAAGGAATGCATCTTTCTCTATATTTAGATGCTCTGTTGAGGTTCAACTTTCATCCACTGATGAATAGCACTTTGCCTCTGACCACTGGGCAACAACCTTTGGAAACACCTTCGCAAAGCACCCTACTTCGCGAAGCTCCCAATTTCGAGAAGCTCAACAAGCCTTCGCGAAGCTCTTTCCTTTTCACGAAGCTCACTCGCGAAGCACCCTCGCGAAGCACTCTCGCGATGCTCAAGCCGTCACAAAGCAACGACCCTCGCGAAGCTATGTAAGCCAACGCGGAGCTCACAGGTTTAGCGGAGCTACAATAGCCACCGCGAAGCACCTCTTTCGCGAAGCACACTGGATCCGCAAACCACCTTTGCAAATCAAGAGCGAATGATCTTCTATGAAAATGCTCTCTCTACTTCGCTCGAAGGGGTTGGCCTCTATTTATAGGCGATTCCACCGACCCTGGTCCCTTCCACGCGAAGTCAACGCCATGTCATCTCAAATCGCGAAGCTCCAAAGATTCTGCCGAAATTCTGCCCAAATTGCGAAGCTCCACGGAAATTTTCCGTTTGCAGAGCTTGACGTAGTCGCGAAGAATCACCGTCAACATACCTTCGCGACTTAGTCGCGAAGCTCCCTCGTAAATCCCTTCACCGCCACGATGCGCTTCAGCCTCTGCCGTTCGCGAAGCTTGACGTAATCGCGATGACTCACCACCTCCATTCTTCTGGTCTTCGCAAAATCCAATCCATACATCCTATCTTCATGAAATTCATGCCTTTTCCAAATTAAATTATGCTCTTCATGGAAATCCACTTTTCACGATGCTCACCAAATTCCAAATTTTGGACCCCAAAAATTTGGCAAACACTGGGAAACGGCACCACCTTGTACTGCTCTTTTGTACCGCCTCCAGATCGTCCTTTCCTTTGTCATCATTCTTTGTCAACATGGAATGTCAACAACTTCTCAAGAACTCGACAATTCTCCATGGAAACCTGCTTTGTCAACAAACACAATCAACCCAAAAATACTTCAATGTTACCTTGAGGGATTTTTGCCCAACAATATTCTTTTATGGGTTATCGTATAGAGTTTCCATGTTTAGGGTAGGCAAGTTCGGTGAGATGAGTCACACATGAGAGGGTCTCCTACTTACACTGTAATATTATAACCACCATGGGTTCCTTTGTGTCTTTGAGATGATCAAGTGATAGTTTCTGATCAACCCCGATTAGACGGGTTTGTACCCCCTGGATTGGTTTTTTGGCCAGGTAGACTTTTCTACCAGATTAGTTTGGTATAGGGTGGACAGTTGGTTATAGACTTAGGAGCTTCACTATTCGCCAGTAGGTGGTTCCGAGAACGAGTACATCTGGGGGTCTTTTATGGATTTTTAGGATCACCCATGATTACTGGATTATTTTTTATTTCTTGTTCACTTTTTGTTATACTAGTTTATTTCGAGCAAACATTGCTTAGCTATTATACTTTACCCCAGTTTTGGTATAATTTGTTTTGAGTTTAGTTTATAAAATAACAAATGATTTCGAAAATGGTATGTCGTATGTGTTGGAATTTTAAATGAGAAAAACATGTTTCTTATTTTAAAATGTGAAAACCCTACTTTTATATTTTTATTTTAAACTTGTGCTAGTGGATTGTTTCAGGAAAGAGAAGTTGGATTCTGTGGTTCATCTTGGAAACCCTACTAAGAATATTTAATGCTCATTCCAAATTTATAATTTCATTTGCAGGTTTCCTTTTCTCAAGTTTTCTTTACCGAGATTCTCATTTTTTGAGCACGATCAGATTTTTGTTGGGAGGGGACTTGGAAGGCAATGTTTAGGTTTTTTTAGCTTTTTTGTTTATTTCATTTTCACTACTAGAGTTTAGTTTTATTTTTTTGTTTATTATTTTTTATTTATTTATTTTACATGGAAAAAATAATTCCCAGTGAATAAATTTGTTGCCCGACATTAGTTGTCAGCCTGTGGGGATCCGAAACGCCCCTCGGGCCATGCTGTTGACCAGCTCGGGTGACCGATGCAGATTCAACCAAGGATGGTTCATTAAAAAATGGTATTAGAGGATGACCTTTATCTTTTGGGTGTTTGGTAGATGGATATTTGGACTATTGGGACTTGATAGGTAGGTACGATAAGGACGTCATGAACTGTAGCTCATTCCAAACCTCGAGTCACCAAGGGTAGTGCATGAATCGAGTCCTTGTCTCATTATGGTTTTTTTTAGATTGAGGGATGAAAATGAATGTAAGTCGATGATACATAATGATTTCACATGGAGTAGTGACATATATTAATCATGTCCTTCTAGTTGTTGACACTTACTTGGGGCATGGCCCAATACCATGTCACTAGGTTTATAATGACTACTAGTCCCTCACTCTGGTAGTTTTATGAAAGTTGGGTATCGTCTTTGTTCTGGTTGATGTAAGTGCAATTTTGAAAATGAAAAAGGGTTTTAAATGAGAATGATTCTTTTAAAAGGATTTAAATTTGTGAAATGGGTTTTAAAACTAAAATCTTTTGGTTTAAAAATCTGATGTTTTCTTAGAATTGGTAGACAAATGGACTGGGTGAAACCTCGGGTACTATTTATAAATGGTCGCACATATGATGGAATTCATGGGAAGTGGGTTTTGCTGCATATAGATGAAAGAGAATGAAGAAATATGCAACATTTCATGGGATTACTGGGTTGTGTACTTAGAATTAAAGGCTTAACCCTGTTTCCCTAAAGTTATTTTTAAAAGGGAAATGATTTTGGAAATTGAATTTGGTTTGAAAAGTGAGTTTTGTATTTGGAATGTGTCCTTGAAAGAAGGAGGTTTTAAAATCTAAAATGAAAATAGAATTTGGGTTTTCTATATTTTTTTTTGTTTTGGAGCTAGCTATTTTTGGATTGAAGAACTTTCTTTAATGTTGCTTCAGCTTAATATTAGTTTTTGCTTTGTGTTTTATATGTTTTTTAGAAAATGTCTTCCATAAAGGTCCCTAAGGTTTTGGAAAATTAATTCCTTGTTTTTGGTAATTCTCAGACAATGCCTATTCTTTGTGGTGATATGAGTCTGTTAGAGGAAGCAGAGTGGCTTGAACAGGTTGAGCACGTCTTCAGGGTACTAGGAACTCAAGAATTTGTCAGAGTGCCTACCATTTTGGGTATGTTTGAAGCTCCCTATCTGGATTAATGGGATTTGTTCTCCCCTCCATCAATAAAAGATGGGAAGACGTGGGATGTATTTAAATCCATATTCATTAGATGATTCATACATGAATAGGTGAAGACAAATAAATGGGAAGAGCTCACTGGTATTCAACAAGGTCAATGGATAGTGAATATATATGTTAACTATCTCAAGGAACTTGTTTCCTTTTATCCAGAGGTAGTGTTAAAGTATTTGATGAATACTTCTCTCTTCATTGGGGGTCTTCATCCAAAAATCATGGAGTGGGTCCTCCATTCTAGGGACCATCATTTTGAGAAGCTGGTGGATTAGGCGTTCTTAACTGAGTTGTTCCTCGGAGCTTAGATGGATGGAAATCCAATGTATCCAATTTCTCGTGAAGGTTACCCAAATAGAGAGTAGGGTGTCTTCGAGGGACATATTTCTAAAGAGTCCTCTATAATGGTTTGGGCTTCCAGTTCATCAGACCATTCAGTGGTATGCCACTATTGTTGCCGGTTCAAGCACGTGAAGCTGTCATGTCGCATCCCTTGGAAGATGTGTCATCATTGCCAGTGTATTGGTCATCAAGAGAAGTTTTTTTGGAAGCGTTTCCTTAGGAAGACATTGTGACCGGAGTATTCTAGTCCATGAATATTACGTAGGATATACTTCAGCCGTCAGTGCCCCATCCATTGGTCTTAGAGTGAATTTTTTCTACAGTCATGAGTTTCTAGGGGTGTGAATCCTTGGTTTGGGTTTTGTGTTCCGTGTTGGTGGTGAATAATTTAAAATATTTTGGTTCTTGTTTTTTTGCGGTTAAAGTTTTGAAATTGTTGTAAGTTTATAGATTTGTCGTTAAGTTATGACAGAATCATCCTATTACAATCCAAGCTGTCCTGTTAGGGTGGATGTGGGTTTCTAAATTGTGCATTTTTATTAAAAGTATATTTGGCCCTTTTCTGGGTTGATGTAGGTTTATCTGTGTTCTTTTGGAGATGTAAAATCTTATGGAAGGATTGATTTTTGTGGTTATTCTCAGGTTCGATACCTAGGTTAAGTTCGGCTCACAGATTTTTCTCTAGTGTTGGGGGTTTCTAGTTTTTATCAAGAGTTCTGAGTTTCTACAGAGGTGTTATTTTCTTGTGCAATGGAAGTTAGTTTGAATATGTTGGGAGTTCCCACATCGCCCCCTTCCTGGGGGGATATGTTTGGGTGTTAATTTTCTGCATTAGTTGATTTCTTATGGCCGTGTGAACCATCTCATTTTCTCCCATTCTCTTTAATTGTGGTTTCTGTCAATTTTAATTGGGTATGGATTCTTGGTTGGTCTGTTGTTTGGCTAGGTGAATTTTTTGGGGGTAGAAAGTGTATGTGGTGGAGAGAATTGTCACACCCCGAATTTTTAAATTAATTTTTATTTTATTAATTCTTGGCTCCCTATTCTCGTGCCAAGGCTCAGGCTAGGTTCCAGATTAAATTTTTTATCATTTAATATTTTATTGGGTTTCATACATATGCACGGTCATCACACGGTTGGCGGTAGCCGTGCAGTCGGCCTAGGTATCATGCCATTCCTTATTATTATTATTATTATTATTATAGTTCTTATTATTCTTATTATTCTTATTATTATTTGTATTATTTTTGTTATTATTATTATTTTTATCATTTTTATTACTATAGGTAGTTTTTTATTAGTGTTATTATTATAATAATTTAGGGAAAAAAGAAGAAACCTCAACTACGTGGATCATCCCATTCCCCTTTACCCCCTACATAGTGGCACTATGCTCTACCCTAACACTCGCTTCCTCAACCTCACCTCACCACCTCACCACCTCATCGTCATCATGATCCCTAGCCTCTCCCCCCATAGGTCCCGCACTTCAGTCCTCCGTGCTCGCCCTTTGACTCACCTCACTTCCCCACTCCGTCCTCCTACGCATCCTGGCCTTCGCCCACTCCACCACGCTCACCTCTCTCCCCGACCACCACCCTTTTCACCTTGAAGAACTCCGCACATGACTAACTCAGAAGGATACCCGACCCCAATCTAGCTCCCGATTGCTGCACTGGCCTCCTGTTCATCTAACCTCCCTTGCTCCAGCTGGATGACTACCCCCTGCCCTTCTTGCTACGAACCCTACCGGCCTTGCCGCATTATCCTCTCTTTCCCCAGTCATTCCCTCTGCTCCTGCAGTAGCTTCCACCTCCATTGGTAGTATCTTCCAGTGATTTTAATTTCATTTTTTGGGGTGTTACTTCTTTTAGCTAAACCCTAACATCTCGGGTGTGTTTCACATGATTTTCTTATTGTCAATGGTGTGCGAGAGGTCTGCAGGACATCGTTCCTTCTTCCATCGAAATTTTTCTCCATCCACACTAGATTTGAGGTAGGTAATTTTTGAATTTTTCCTTTCTTTCTTAATTAATGACACTTTTATGTTTTAAATTTATTATTATAAATCTTTCACAAATTTATGATTATTGTAGTTAACTCCTTGTAGTGTTTTTTTACATTATTTAATATTGTTACAATGGTTTTTGGATGAATTATCAGATTTTTTTGGTAGTTTGGTTAAAATAATGACGTGAAAAATTATTTTTCATATCAATTCAACTTAGGATGTTCTTTAATAAAATTTGTTGGTGATAACATAGTTTTTACCAAAATTTAACTTGTATTCATTTTATTATTTAGAGTATGTTTGTATGGCATGAAGTGTGTTTTGGAAAAAACCTATTTTGAGATATATGTTAGTTTTCATAATGTGTGAAAATAGTTCATTTGGTTGTGAAAGGAGCTAAAATTGTGTTTTGAAAGGATTGAATGTAATTTTGAGTGTTTGAGTATGCAATTGGTTTTAAAAATGGAATTCATATGTGAAATTTCGGAAATTGTGATATAAAACATTCTGGTGTTCTTTTGAAATTTTTTATCAGTTGAGTAAATGATTTATTAAATGCTGTTTGAAATGAGAGTAGTGGGTGAAAGGTTTTTCAGTGTGTGTTTGAGTTTGGGTAGAAAGTGAATGTTAACTTCATGAAAATGGTTCTTATTTTCTAAATATTGATGGGTCCCTTTGTGTGAATTCTAGGAATGGTTTTGAAAGTGTTTCACCTTGTTTTACCAATTTGGCTTTGAAACCTGTTTTAGCATGACATGAAAATGGGGATAAGGCCCATTGTTTTGTTGTGAAGTGTGCGGGTGTGTGTTTGTAACATAAGGTCCCGTTGGGGACTGAAAATATGAAAACAGTGTTTAGTGTTATTTTGGAAATGGTTCATAAATGATTTTGGTCTTAGAATCCATTGGCCCATTTGGAATTTTAAACATGTCAAGGTAAAGGCCTTGTTTGGAACTTTTCACCAAATGGTAATGTTTTTACTAACATTTAAAGGAGATTTTGTGTTAGAGAAATGTATGACCTGTTGGAAAATTTGAGTGTTTTAGTAAATGTGTTAAATGTTAAAAGGTATAGTGGTATATTTGGAACTTTTAGCTTCAGTGTAATGTTTGTGTTGATTCTTCGAAAGTATGGTGTTTTGATCCCTGTGTTCCCATTTAACAAATTTAATATTTTTAAAAAGTTATGAAATGGTTTTAATGATTTCATGGCATGACAACCCAGTTGGAACCTTTAATGATCTGATGTATATAGACTTTTGGGGACCTCTATAGAAGGATATCCATTTTTGGGTTATCGTATAGAGTGTCCGTGTTTGGGGTATGGAAGTGTGGTGAGATGAGTCATGCATGCGAAGGCCTCCTACTTACACTATATTATTATAAACACCATGGGTTCCTAGGTGTATTTGAGATGATTGAGTGACGGTTTTTGATCAACCCCGATTAAACAGGTTGGTACCCCTTGGATTGGTTCTTAGCCCAGGAAGGCTTTGCCACTGGATTGGACAATTATAGGGTGACTAGTCTATTATAGACTTAAGAGTTTCACCATAAGACAGAAGGTGGTTCCAAAACCGAGTACATCTAGGGATCTTCTAGTTATTTTTAGGGTAACCCATAGTTACTGGATTATTTTACATTGCTTGTTCAATTTATGTTATACTAGTTTATTTCCAGCTTACTCTGCTTACCTACTCTACTTTAGCCCAGTTTTGGTATACTTTTTTTGGGTTTAGTTTATAAAATGAAAAATTATTTGGGAAATTTTATATCGCGTGCGTTGGATTTTTAAATGATAAATACATGTTTCTTATTTCAAAATGTGAAAACCCTACTTTTAAATTTTTATTTAGAACTTGTGTTAGTGGATTACTTTTGTAAAGGAGGCGTATGATTTTTTTGTTTATCATAGTAATACAATTGAGAATTTTTAATGCTCATGCCTATTTTATCATTTCAGTTATAGGTTTCCTTTTATCCATTTTTTCCCGAGTTTCTCATTATTGGAGAAAGGTCACCCTTCGGTTGGGAGGTGACTTGTAAGGTCACTTGGAGGTATGTTGAGTTGCTCTATTTATTTATTTTCCACTGCTAGAGCGCAGTTTTATTTTTTTTCTTATTCTTGTTTATTTATTTATCTTTTACAGGATAAATCTTTCCCCGCGATAAATTTTTTTTTCCCATCACTGGTTGCAAACAAGTGGGGATGCAGAACGCCCCTCTAGCCATGCCATGGAAAGGCACGAGTGACCTGTTCATGGTGGACCCGGGTTAGTTCGTGACACTCCATCTTTATTATGAGATTGATTGTACACATATTCATAACCTAAATAATACAAACTCTTATTTATTTATACAAATATATAAGTATTTATATTTTCTTATATCTTACACCTTCTTCTAGATTTTTACATTTTTTATTTGGTCATTATTTGTCTTCTTCAGATGTTGTGGTTTAATAATCATTTGTGAAAGGATTTATGATTTCCCCTCACCTATGATTCCAATGACTATTCTATTCAAGTATAGGATGAATGAATCCTTCTCAATTATCAAAAATAATAAAACTTTTGGATCCTTTATAATTAGAGTGTACTCCACTATATTTTCATTCCTAGGATGGTAGTGGATTGACATGTCGTAGTCCATAATCACCTCTAAACATATTCATTAGTTTATATTCAGATCCTTATATGTAAATATATACTTGAGGCACTTATGATCCATATATATTTTATATATATCCCCAATGATATAGTGATACCTAATTTTTAACTCAAATATTTCTACAACAAACTCTAGATTTAGATATTTATTTTCATTAAATTTCAATTATCTTGAGGCATAGGATACCACTTTGTCATTATATATTAATACACAACCCATTCCCTTTTATTATGCATCTTTATATACCACAAAAAGTTCCCACTTGTTGGTATCATAAGTACATATTTAGTGACAAGTCTCCTTTTCAAATTTATTGAAGATCTCATCAAATTAATTATTTCAAACCCAGTTTACTCCCTTATGAGTTATTTTGGATATTGTGTTTGACAATAATGTTAAATTTCTCACAAATCGATGATAACACCCAACCAGGGTAAGAAAAATATGGATATCTGTTATATATATTGTCCTTGAACATCCTTAAATTAAATCTTTCTCTAAAGAGTCCCTAGATATCCCATTGCTTGTTATAATATTCCCAATGAACGAGATGTCCTTCAACTAAAAATCACATTTTGAATATTTTCATAAATATTCTCCATTCATAAGGACTTTAAAATAATTATTAGATTCTCCTCATGCTCCACCTTACATTTGAAGTATTTTTGAATATCATCTATAAATACTGCCGAACTTTATCGAGGTAATATCTGAAGACTCAATTCAACAAGTCCATGAATATATATGGAGATTTCGTGAGTCCGAATGAAATTAATGTGAACTAATTGTGTCCGTTCCTTGTATAGAAATCAATCTTATGGAAATCCTCTTTCTTCACCCTTACATGATAATACCACATGCAATGATAAAACTTGGGGAAGTATTGGGATCCACATAGCTGAACAAAAAAGTCACCAATGCGGGGAAGGTGATACTTGCTCTTTATGATGATATTTTTTAGCCCACAATAAACAATGAAAATGCACATTGAGTCATCCTTCTTAAAGAAGTGTAATGGTTCACCCCATGGTCAAACACTTGGTTTTATGAACCCTTCATCTAGATTATCCTTTCATTGTATCTTCAGCTCCCCATGTTCCGTAATTTCCATTCTATATGGATACTTGGATAATTTCAATGCCCTAGTAATAAGCTTGATGGAATATTCAACCTGTCAGTTGGGAGGAAGACCGAGCAATTATCTGGGAAACACGTTAGTGCATTCCTTCAAAATGTTTATGTATTCCAAGAAAATATCACACTTAGACCTGATCATTTGACTTAAACACGTATGATTTTAGGGAAATAATATCATTGATTGTGATATTGGTGATCAATAACATCCATCCTTCTTCTTTCAATTGTATATAACTAGAGGAAAATTTGTGATACATTGAGTGATTTAATTCTCATGATAATTTTTGTTACCTTTATGTAAAGAAATCCAACCCATAAACAAAATTATATCGATTTCCACTAAATAAAGTATCAAGAGGTACTATGGAATGCTTATCCCATGAATTTTTATATGGGTGGAGTTATATAGTTAGGATAAAATAATTTTCCCATTTTCAATTTTCACTAGCATTTATACTTACATTCTTTATGGTGGTGTTTGAGTAGTTGAAATAATGGAATGCATAGGAAAATAATAAAAAAATTATATCTTATTTTATTTATTTAATATTTAGAATACCTATCAAGAATTCTTTTTCAGGATCCACCTTATCTATTTGATGGAACAAGAAATCTGTTGTGGTCTTGAAGGTTGCTGGTGTAGATTTTATCTGACCACCCTTGGCTTAATAAATTGGTTAGAAAAGTTCTATTATTTATTGTTGTAGAAATATTGGAAAAAAGGATGGGGGGTTTCTAAATAATTGATTTATTCTATCACATATGTGGTTTTCTCCCATTGTAAATCTCTATCAAGTTCCATTCCTTTATACACCTAAATCATTCCCTCTCCCCCCTTGGGTAATTTATAAGGGGCTTCTTTCAAATCTTTTGGACAATGGGATATTAAAATTTTCTACCACTGTTTGATTTCTACATCGCACTACTTGAATTAAACTCTACTATATGCTTCTTATCCCCTTGATACCTTCGAGATTTACAAATATTTATTTAAACATCGGGAGAACACTAGAAAATTTTCTCATAGCTATAATAGTCTTAGGTTTCCTAGGTTTTTTGTGGACTCGATTTTATCCCATATAATAAGTAGTGAAGTTTTCATTTGGGGTAAGGAAAAAGTATGAGGCTTATCGTGAAACTCTTGTGAAGTTTCCTCATATTCCTCGATGAATTCATTTTGTTTTTTCTTGATGGAAAGAAAATCCATTTCCATTTTATGTCTGAGGGTGTGAGGAAAATATTTTTCAATTTTTTTTTCAAGAATTCCATTCACCCCGTCACATCGATCTATTCCACATGATTCATATACATGATCAATTTCCAAAAAAGATTAGATTCTTCCCCTATATGATGAGAATCCTGAATACCCTTCTCTTAAATAGAATATTCAAGGATAGATAATATCTTCTAAATGGATTTGATACATTATTCCATAGTTAAGAGACCAGATGACCCATTGAAAGTCTGTTTCCTTTTTCACATGAAGGCCTCAATTAAAGATCGTTAATTCATAAGTGGCATTTGGGTGTTCTTCCAATTTCATGTTTCTATACAAATTTAGATTAAACAAAGATAGTATCATCACTGTTTTCATGATTCCTACTACCATAGGGTTGTAAATATTATTTGGGAATTCATTGCATTGACCTTCACATTGGTTTTTTACCAAGTTCCTCCTATTTCCATTAATTATTTAGAATAAATGGAATATTAGAGATGATTAATTTTAAACTATTAAACAATTAAAAAAGATTCTAATAAGATTAATTGTATAACTTATAAATTACATGTATTTCTAAATTTATGAACTTTTATGATTCAATCAATGTAATCCATGATTTATTTACTAACATATACTCTTAGGAGAATTTTAAATCCCTTAATAATGGTTCATTATGAGCCTGTGATTTTAAAAAATCATGTCCCCATGAGTGTGAAACTAGTAGTGCAGTAAGGCCCTTTATCATGAACTATGACCCAATCGAGTCTAGATCAATGTGGTGTTTTTGGGTATTTCCCCAAGGTATATCTATTCTAGAGTTATGTCCCCTAGTAGTATTTGGACATTGATTGATTTTCATGGAAACCACTTAATCTATACTTTAGAAAAAATTATAGGTGTTTTCTTTTGTTTAGTCTTATCCAATTGGATTTCTCTAGAGTTTTAAAATTTGAATCCCAAAATAACTAAACTTTCCTCTGATATGATCTATAACAACCCTTATCTTTATCATACATTAATTCCTGACATATTAGATAGGAATACAGATTATACATCCTATATGATCATGATTTATACTATTTTTGGGAATAAGGTACATCAAATTACATATTAGACAAGGTATACAATAACATTATTAAAAAAGTTCTTAACATGCCTCCAGAAATCAGTGGTTCTCTAATATTTCATGAGATAACCTAGGGATGTACAAAATAAATTAATGAGATATAATTCCTAGTAAGGGAATAAAAAAATAATAAAATGTTGAATTTATTAAATATTATAAAATATTTTTATCAATGAGACATAAAATGGGTGAGAATCATAAACATGAACAATGAATCATTATATAGCATGGTGACATAAAGGCAACATGGAAAATGTGGCACAAAATTAAACATGAGATAATAATCATAGGAAAAGGACAAAAAACAAGAAATCATAATATAGTAGAAAAAGTGTCTTGATGGATTAGGTTTACTTCCTAATCACATACATGACATCTCATGAGACTAAACCATTACCCAATGCATTAGATAACTACCTGGTAACACCCATCTAAATCATATTATGTCTATACATAAGTGTGCCACATATATCATATAAATAAGAACATATTTGTATAATTTCAATAAAATGATTATGTAGTGTGGATTAAAGACATGTATTTCCCAGATCCAAGATGTATATGTGCATAAAGGTGAACATGCTTGATAGAAAATAAGAATGTGTATTCATTACACAATTTGTCGGAATGGAAAATAATAGTGAAATTTTGACAGCATAAAAGAGTACATAAATGATCATGGGAGGGATTAATGAGAGTGAAAGGGGTGTCTAATCATTTAGAAATTATAAGGGTAGTAAGGGGGACATTTATAAACATATATTAACATTATTAATTGGAAATAAATCTTTTAATATAATTAATATTCTTCAATAGAAAGGAGAATGAGAGGATTTTAGCATAGTAATGGCTTAGGTAAACACTATAATGGGAAGAGATACATGATCTATATTTTTAGGACATAAATTGGATAATATAGATATCTTTATAAATTCATATAACCATAAAAAATTTAGATTAAAATAGGATAAATATAATGAAGGTTCTTCAACTGAGAAGAAGATGGAGAGGTCCGTCACTTTTAATATGGAAAATCATCGGAGAATATTGAAAGCATAATAGGTGAACATAAAGGTTCATAAAAGGGAATAATGAGAGTGAAAGGGGTTTATAATAACATTTAAATCACAAGTAAATAAAAATTTATGTAAAAAACATAAAAAATAAGGAAAGTTTTAAATTAAGAGGTATAACATAAAAATGGTTTCTAAATAAAAAGTATAGAGGGAGTTCCCTTACATTGAGAGGATGTTTGAGAAATCTTTGGAGGTGATTCTTGAGATATTGGTGGAACCTAGGGACAATTATATAGATGATATGGAATAAGAGATATGTTTTACATTAATTTTTAGTTAATGGTAATGGTATATTGTGTGGGTTTATATAATAAATGATAGGGGATTTGATAATTATTTACAAAACACATGTTTTAGACTCTCTATAAAAAAGTAATCAAAACCAAAAAACATTACCATTATTTTAGAACATGGTTTATAAAAAAGTGGATTGGGTGTAATTATTTTATAAGGTCAGGTGATGAAAATTTTAAAATATTATACTTGGTGGTGTGGAAGTGAGTCATGTTCTTAACAAAATGATTAGAAAACATTAAAATGGAATACAGTTTTTGGAGGATTCAAAAATGTTTTATAAAATTATCAAAGTAATCTAAAAAATAAATTAATTTAAAGGAGAAACTTATATTTTTTATGGATAACTTTTATATAATTTATTACATATCTTTTTGGTCATTATGATGTTGTAATACCCACAATATATTTTTACCATATATGATTTTTATCCGCAATTTCAACTGTCTAAAAAAATTAAGAATAATTCACCATTAGATAATTTTGACGTGATAATTTTAAAAATAATATATATTTTATCAAAGTCTTTTAATAAACATTTTTCACTTTTAAAATTGAATAATAATTTATTGATAAATGCTATGTTTTTGGACAATAACACTTTCTAAACTGTTAAAATAAATACATTTGATATCATAGAAATTATATCATCATTTAAATTTAGTAATAATATTTTATTAAAATGTTATTTATTTAGAAATAACATTAATTCATTAAAATTAATTTATTTATTGAAATTTCATGTCACCTGATTTTTTTTTTGTTTTATTATATCAAAATCATATTCATTTACAATGTAACAACAATATGAAGAAAATATATTCGTTATTATATAAAATATACATAATAATATTTTTGGTGTCTTGATAAAATTTTTTCTGTACACTTGGAATCTACTTATGGGTAAGGAGAGAGATAGTGAGATTTTTATGTGGTGGTTTGTCATTCATGTTTTAAACCATGAACTCGATGATCTTGAAATTATATGGTTAACATTTTCTCTTATACTTTAGTTGTTCAATCTCAATTTTTGATTGGTCAAGGGAAAATCCATGTGATGTTATCTCCCTTAGATTATTTGATAAATGGACATCATAGGGTATGAACCTACTTGTTGACACAATCACATAAATTTTCTTTATAAATTGGATTCTTCATAACCCTATATTTTTCTAATCATACAATCACTATTAAATGGATATATTATAACTTGTTATGATGCTTAGTAGTCTTTTAAATTTAATAGGATATAATAAAAAAAAATAATTTTATGTGTTTTTTATAACCATAATACATCAAAAACAAACTTCATCAAACTAGCATGGGAAACTTATGTATAAAATTTTAGGTTAGTACACCTCACATATACTTACACTTCATTTTATTGGATATGTACGAGACAAGGTTGGAGGTTCCTTGATATGTTTTTTACTAACACCCTGATTAGGTCCCCATTCTACTGGGGTCACCCAACAGACATTCACTTTGTTATAGGCATATGTTGGGATAATGCATGAAATTGATCCAGTAAGATGGATCAGTTTTTTATATTGAGATGGGGCATGTGATTCATATTAGATATAACAGTGGTGCCATATTCTTTTATTTTTTTCTTTCTTTACATTTATATAATGGGACTAGTGGGTGATTTGTGTTGTAGTTATGACATTACTATTCGAGATGTTACTATAGTTTATTTGTTATTACAACATTCCCCTATTTCAGTTTCTCTATTGATTCCACACTGAATTTATAACTCCTATGGTTGAAATACAGTTATTTCCACTATTGTTTCTCTGGTATGAGGTTATATTCTCCCCACTCTACCACATTTATGCCTTAATTTATTGTTGGTAGCCTCTGGAATATGGTGAGGTGCGCTTGACAACTTATGGGAAACTAACCCAGAACACTTGTCTTGTGAAATCCAGGTCAGGACGTTACAAAGGTTACTAATGCTATTTTGGGAGATATTTATTGTGTTATAATATATTATGATGATATATGTAACCCTCTTGTTTAACAAGTGATTTATTGTGAAGAAATTTATAATGAATGTTATAGGGGGAATTAGTTGAAAGTAACACATAACCTTTAAAATTATTATGTTTATTTATTATAAAGGTAATTATACTCTATGGGAATAGATTTTATCGTATTTTGGGAAATATGGTTAGATAACCATGATAATGAAAATTGATATGGAAACTAAGTAATAAATGATATTATTTAAGAATCATACTATATTGGGACAATTATATTATTAAGGTAAATGAAATATTAATTTCAAGGATGTTCATCTATTTTAAGATTAAGGATTGAGTTAACTTATTGAATCATATATGATTTTCGTTGTGGTATTATAGTATTTTTACCAGTTTTTTTGAAATTATTTATATATTTTAGAGAATATATGACTAGGATAAATAGTTTTAGGTATATGAATTTACATGTGATTAATTTTATTTTGGGATAAATATTACGTTGATCTCAAGAAAATATTTTATAAAATATTTTTTATTTTTTATATTTGAATGTGGTTGGGAATATATTAATGATTTTAATGTTCTTAATTTATGGAATGATTTATGTAAAAACTAGGGTGTTATTTTGATGTTTTGGAATATTATTGTATTATTTCTTAATTTAATGATTTATTGATATTAATTATTATCCCAACTTGTACGAAAAATTCTTGTTTTGGTAAATGTATAGAGACAAGAGGAATATATTATCTTGCATTTGAGAATCTTATAATTTGTTGAAAAATCATTTTAGTGCTTTAGGCATGAAAAATTCATAATGGTTATATATAATTTTTAATTTGAGATTATAAAAGACGAAACATTACTTGATAGAAAATCAATTGATAAAATTATTATTAATGCATGAAAAAAGTAAGTATATTTTAAAATATTCTATATCTCTATGGTGAAATAATTCCTCCAACTCAAGTAAGAATTTTTTTTATCAGTTCAAATATATAAAATATAATTAATATATCATTGTATATTTTTTGGAAACACATTCATATGTATGTCTCTAGAAGTTTTAAAAACATGGTTTTAGAAATATTAATTATGTTTTCTTATCATAACTTTGTTTGTAAGGATAATATCACATTATTAATTTTATCTTGAGTATAGAAAATCATGTGGATTCCTGTAAAAAATATACATAGTAATTGAGAAATAAAATTTAGGGGGTGAAACATATCTAAGGGGGTAAAATGATATATCATGATATTGTATGAATATATTTATATTTAAATAAATTTATTACATTTTATGACTTTTGAAACACACAATACCAAGTTTATACAACTGAGGATATATTATAAAAACATTACATGAAAATTAAAACCTATATGTTGGATTATAAAATATGAATGAGAGTAAATTTATTATGATATATATGTATAATAGTTTTCTTAAGGAAAATTTATTTATTGGTACCATGGAAATTAGTACTCAATTTTGAATGATAATAAAGAAATAATAAAACATTGATAACATTTAAAAGTAGTATTCTTGTATATTTTTAAATTTTAGATATTTAATTTCATAAAAATTGTTTAATTTTTAGTTCCATTATATCAGTATTATCTATGGTTTATTTCTTGAGTTTTCCAAAAATAGTTAATATTTTTGTGAATGGTGAAAACAACAATTTTATAAATAATTTTAATTTAATGAAATTATCATGATATAAGAATGAATTGAATGTTTAGGAAATATTTTTTATATGCGAACAATATATTTAAAAATTATTATAATTATGTTATAAATACAACGTAAAAAATTTAAATATATTTTTTGTATTTTGTAAATCCAAGAAATGTTTTTATTTAAATAAAAACTATTTTTGTAAATTCACTTAATATCATGTTATTGTAAGGTTTTATTCAGTTTTGGTTTGGTTTTAGTGCCAAATAATTCTCTTTTTATTTAGCGTAATACAATTAATTCCAAGTGAATCAACGCTATACATGATTTTTATAAAGAATAATTTTTGTGATTATAATGTTAATTTTTCATAAAACAGGTTTTCATTGCATTTTTTTAATTTATATTCATTTTTATTTTTTCCACTTATGAAAATTTAATCGAATAAAATTTTCTCCATATTTGGAACCATAATGTTCATTTTTTTATATTGTTAATTTCATTTTTTCATAATGAATAGTTATAATGGAAAACGTTTATCACCAATATAAAGGGTAGAATGAGTTAAAAGTAGTTAAAAATCTGGGATAAAGTCTAGAAATATCTAAAACACATGTCTTTAAATATGTAAATAAATTTATTTCATCCAAAACCACCATATCTTTAAAAATATGGATATATGGTGTCTTTTTTACTTTTATAATGAGCTTTATATTAATTTTGGTAAAGGGTTGGTAAATAATTCCACTCTTTTTCTTTTAATATTTCTAGAATTATGGCATAAAAATAAAAAAAATTTATTAATAATTTTAAATGGTTATTTTTAAAATGAATAAATTTTGTATATTATTTATTTTGGGGTATAATAACCTTTAATGCTTATGTAATGTTGACAAACACTTCTACAAACCATATAAAAATAATGTAAATTATTTTAATACTATTAAAAGTAATACTTTTAAATGTATTTTCAATTTATATAAATTTATTGGATAATTATAAAGTAAATTTTATGTTTAAGTTGTTTATATTTATGTGAAACTGTTATAAAATGGTCTTTAAATTCAAAATATGTGAATTTTCCTCAAAATGACTTTAAATGATTTTAATGTTTAATAATTATTGTTGATGCATTACCAAATCCTAAAAATATTATATTTTTTTCATTTTAATGATAAATGGTTGAGAATAACAACCATTATCCACTTATTATCTACTTTACCTTTTGTAATGTCATTAGTGACCCTTAATTACTATGTATTTCTGAAAAAAAAACTATTGATTTTTTCATATAAAAATAGACTTAATCTAACCCTTTCAAAGGAAAATTTGAGTTGAATTTTATCTCAAACCACTGACCAAATCCATCTTCAAATTTACCATACAATATTTCCACATCCTTGGTGTGATCTTAAACCTATGTTACAAGGTCCTTGACTAGAGCTAAAAAGAGATCTAATGAAGAAATGGTAATTTTTTTTCAGTATGTATTTAAAGTTTGATTCTTCATTAAACTCCACCAAAAAAACAATAACCATATTAAGATGATGGAATTAGTATATTTACTATTCTTACATGTTTCTATTTTAATGTTATAGCCATTTCTATCTATTTAATATCTAATGGAAAACAAAAACATAGCCCTTACATACATATGGACTACCATTTCTAACCAGTGATGTATTTTATTTTTAATCACCATTTATCATGTATAGTTATATTGATGGGCCAAATAGACATATATGTTGTTGGTAATGGGGAACTCAAAATAAGTAGATGGGTCAGCAATTCAAAATATTTCATCAATTATTGATGTAAATACATCTTCATCAAGAATTCACATCCCGATATAACGAAAAAGGATGTATCATGAATTATTTAATCATAAAATTAAATTTAAAAATACCTAGATCAATTTAATGATTCATTCATCAATCATTCATCACCATTTCATCATCACTGGCCATTTCTCAAAGGAACTGATGTTGGATCCATCTATATCATCTGCACATTCTTCAAGAAAATTATAGGGCATCGATTATTGAATTCTAGGTATTAGCGCATAGATGAAATGAATCCTTGGATGTCTGTATGATCATAGCTACACTGATCCTAAAATCCATGAAGACAAACTTAGATCAAATACATGGATTTGGAGATTCACACTCCATGAAGTGGGAGATAGACAGGGGATACAAAGGCTCTCAACTATAGCATGATAAATAGTTTGATGTTTTAGAGCCTCTCCTCACATATAAAGTGATTTATTAAAATACACATAATTGTATCCCTAACCCCCAAATATTTATAACCCACTAAATAATACATAAAAAATGTGTTATGACCAACTATATGAGGACCTGACCTTAAATATTACATAATATTGAATTAAATGAATAAGTGACATTGGGGATATTTTCAGGTTTAGAGTTTTATAGAATTAGGACATAACTATTACATCTCAAAATAATTATAAAGTAGAGACTTCTACACAGTTTCCATTTATTTGTCATAATATTAAGTCTCTTGAAAAAAATAGTCATGTACAGTTCCATGTTATAGACCGCAAGAGTTTTCATTGATCCCATCCTTGTCCCTTTTCATCTTTAAGTTCTGTGAAAACATTAGAAAAAATGGGATGAGCATAAAAAGCTCAATAATGGTTATAAAACAAAGGATGAAAACATGTTTTTATAAATAAATACAAAACATGAACTATCTTACTTACCTCATGAAATCATAAGATTTAGGAAAGACATATAGAAATCATATATCATAAAGGTAACTTGTGGCATCCATAACATACTTACATTGTAGCAATCACAGTTACATAGGGAGTTACTTTGGAATACACATCATAGTATACTCCCTAAGTATATTAGGAGAAACATTCACGTTTACCTCGGTCAGATTACCCAATGCACTGGAGATCTATCTCGGGCTCACCGGCCCTAGGTTTATCATGGAACTACCCGTATACATAAATAATTCCCAAGAACCATAACACAATCATAACACATTACATAAGTCTAAAGGAAAGATATCATTTCCACATTGCAATAAAAAAAATACCATTTCAAGATATTGAAATAATAAATCCATTCTCAAAATCATTTTCAATACAAAAATATGTAAAAAGATTATATGGTATTTATTTTTCCTTTTAAAAACATTACGGCTAGTTAAGGACGCCAAAGATCAAATAATACTCGTGGTGGCGGAAAAGTCGATGTCACCTCTTACGTAAAAGAAACATTCCTTTTTTTCGTTTAGTAATACAATTTGTAGAAAAATATTCCCTTTGAATTAAATGAAAAGTCAAAGGTCTTTATACAACGTATAAAAGAAAATCGTGTATTCAAACAAAATATTCCCCAATGAAAGGAGATTGAGACGAAGTCCCTTACCTCGTGTCCGACTTGAATCGATCATCCTTGAATCTCCTTAATAATAAACTAAAGATAATTTATTATTTCTTAAGATCCTTCTTCAAGTTTATAATTTCTTTTATATCACTTATTACCATGTTATAAACATTGCGTAATCATTTAAGTTAATAACATCCATTTTGTCGATATTTGGTACTTGAGTAAAAAATAAACACCTTATATTTAAAAGTTGTCCATGTGGTCAATAATATATTATATCCAAAATTATATTAATGATTTATATATAATATATATCATATATATCCAGTTTATACATGTATTTATAATAGTACATAACATTTGGAGGTAAGAAATGAAATGCACCGTTCATGGAGACGGTAAGACGTACATATGCGTGAACGCTACTTTCATTTCTATTTCTTATTTTAATGGAATTAAAACATAATTATAAATAGGTATACTATAATTAAATTATAATATCATATATAATATAATTAACTTCATCCTTTATACATCCCACATAAGGCATTAACGAGTCACACCACTTTGAGGGGGCGGTAGTCCACACTTCCTCAAATGAGATTATCCTATTTTCCCACTGTGGAAACCATAAAGGAAGTATATAAATGGAACATTTAGAAGCATAAAAAAACATAAAAATAATATATATCATATATAAATATAGTTCCATATTATTTTCCACCATGAGAGGCGGTAATAGGTAATTGAACAATCATCGTTTCGTTAGACGTTAGTTTTCCATCCACAGAAACATTATGTTATTCACCCATTAGATGGAGGTGTGTGTAAGTTTAGTTCTAATCATTTAATAAAAACATCCTAGTATATTTAGGATAATTTGTTTGTCACAAAATAAAGGAATAAAAAGATTTTAGGGGTTGGAGAAGTAAAATAAAAGAAAACAATTTAAGAGAAACCGTTACCTTTAATTTGGGTAACTCCTTTTGGTTTGAACCAAATGACTTCTTGAAGTGCCTTATGATTAAGGTAAGGCTTCTAGGAGGAGAATTGGTATGTAGGGAGCTTAATTGGGTAGATTTTGGACGACCCAAAAGGCTTGATAGGTGTGAAGAATTGGCTATAAGTAGTCTCCTTTTATAAGGGAGAGGAGGGGCTCTTTAGGAAAGTGTGACAACATTATTTTATTATAAAAATATCTTCTGTTTCAAAAGGTCCAAAAGTAATTAAAGTCAAATATAATATGACTAATATTAGAAATAAAACCATCCAATCACAATTGGACATGTTTTGGATAATAGTTTAATCATTATAATCTTATTTATTTAAACCATTTATTAATGAGGTAAATTATACATCATTATTGTGTCATAAATAATTTAATTTATTTGTTGTCTAAAAATTATAAAACAAATAAAATGATTTATGAAATAATTTTATCTTTCCAATGAATATTTATAGTCAAAAAAATAACTTATATAAAAACATGTAAAAATTAATTTACAAAGAGATATTTGTTTTTGTCATTTTGTCTTTACTTTAAATTAATTAATCTAAATTGTTATTATCACTCCCAAGTGCCTCAATGGGGTCCCATAATCAACCAAAACATTCCCATGGTCATTAATGACTAAAAAAAGGTTTTTACAAGTGCTAAGATAATTTTGAATTATTATAATATTCTTTTTACCTTGAATTACCTTATTTACCTTTAACCGTAGTAAATAAAAGTCAAAAATTTCTATTCACCAAAAAACTATTTTCATCTTATTAAACCAAATTTTACTTACTAATGAGAACCATGTATGTTGGATATTTAAAATTCAATTCACAGAAGCGGTAAAATTTCATTTAAATGAAAAAGTCATTTTTTAACTACTACTAAGTGGTTTCACTATTCATCAAAAATTGAAGTTTTTCAGAAAAATACCAAAAATTCAACCTAAAATTTATTTGATATTCTGAATTCAAAAATTATGCCTATTCTTCCAAATAAAAAAAATATAAGTGGAATTAATTAATTTAAAATTAATTCCCATTGTTAAAACAAAAAGCGTGTTTTTAAGAAAGAATTACTATCAAAATATTGACACTTGTTTTTGTCCAATTTCAAAGTGAAATTTATTCCAATGACCAAAATTGGATTAAATGGTAAAAATATCTTCTAATTACACTTAAAAAAAAATTAAATAGATAATCTTACCATATAAATAAATTATATTAAAAGGCACTTTGGAATTAAAATAAAATATTTTCCACTATTCATTAAAAAATGAACTTTATCTGAAAAATACTAAAAAATTACCCAAAGAAAAATTTGATGTCTCAAATATAAAGAAGAATTTTATTTGTTCAAATAGAATATATAGAAATGACCAAAACTAGATTTAAAGAGTCTTTGTCATTAAAATCCAGTAAATCGACCTTTTAATATAAATTATGCTTAAAATTATATTCATTCATATTTTAAGCCTCTAACTTTTTATTGGAGAAATGTAAATACATTTAACTAATATGTATAATAATATTGTAGTTAGTTTTTTCATTCCCACCAATACAATGGCAAGGAGTTAACTACCATTTAAAATAATAATATTATATTATTAGTGTGCAATGTAAGATTTCTACGAAACCCATTGTTGCGTATTGGGTACACTATTGAACATAGAAACCCTTTTAAAGGAAAATAAATATTTGACTCACAAATATTAATAAATATGAAAATATCATATTCTTCATTTACCTAGGATGTTACATCCTTCCCCATTTTGGAAATTGCATCCTCGCAATTTTTATTCACTTATCAAAATAAGTGGGGGTATTTGTCCTTCATAGCATTTTCAGATTCCCACGTTGCCTCTTCAACCATATGTTTTTTCACAAAACCTTTACCTGGTAAATTACCTTATTCCGCAACACTTGCACTCTTCAGTCACGAATCTGGACTGGTTGTTCTTTATAAGAGAGATTCTCTTCCAACTGAACTACCTCTGGGCTCAAAACATGATATGGATCTTTCATATACTTTCTCAACATCAAAACAAGAAAAAAATTGTGTACCAAAGATAAAATTGGAGGTAACGCCACTCTGTATGCAACTAGTCCAACTTTATCCAGAATTTCATAAGGTCCAATGAACCTCAGACTCAACTTTCCCTTTTACCAAAACAAATCACACTTTTCCATGGATAAACTTTGAGAAAGACATGATCACCTACCTCAAAAGAAATATCTTTCCTCCAGTTATTTTCATAACTTTTCTGTCTTCTCTGAGCAGTACTCATGTGCTTCTGAATCATCTGAACATTCTCTACCATATCTTCTACCAATTCTGGTCCCATCTGCTTCCTTTCACCTACTTCATCCCAAAAATATGGAGTTCGACAATGCTTTCCATACAATGCCTCAAATGGAGCCATCTGTATTCTGGAATGACAACTGTTATTATATGAAAATTCAACCAAAGAAGGATGTCAGTCCCAACATCCCTGATAGTCTAGTGAACATGCATGTAGCATATCCTCCAAGGTCTGAATTGTTCATTATGACTTCCCATCTGATTGAGGATGAAAAAATGTACTAAAATTTAATTCAGCACCCAATGACTTCTGAATGCCTTTCCAAAAGTTAGAAGTAAACCTAGGATCACGATAAGTACAATGGAGAGGGGAACTCCATGTAGCATGAATATCTCTTTAACATACAATCAAGAAAGTTGATCTAGAGATAAAGTATCTCTAATAGAAATAAAATGAGAAGATTTAGTGAATCGATTAACTATAACCCAGATTGCATTATTACCTCAAGATGTGTTTGTTAATCCCACAACGAAGTCCATGTATATATTTTTCCCATTTCAAATCTGGAAGCAGTAGATGCTGAAGCATTCCTTTCGGTAACTACTGCTCTGCTTTAACCTGTTGACAAGTCAAACACTTCACAGTAAAATCAGAAATATCTCTTTTCATTCCATCCCACTAGTAATAATCCCGAAGATCTATGTACATCTTAGTACTACCAGGATGAACTGAAAATAGAGAACTATGATCTTCATATAAAAACTCATTCTTCAACTATGAATCAAAAGGTACAAATAATCTCTTTCCAAATCTCCAAACACAATCATTATGAACGTTAAAATCTTGGAACTTACCCTTCTGAACCAACTCAACCTTTTTCTGCAACTCACTGTCTTCTTTCTATGCTTTCTTTATTCTCTCTGATAGAGATTATTTCACAGATGCCTAAAACAAAATAGAAGAATTTCATGCACCAACAACTTCTATGCCAAAGTTTATCAAATCAAAAACCAGTGGATCTCATTCCAAACGTAGCATGGCTAATGAGACATTACTTTTTCCACTCAAAGCATTATCCACTTTATTTTATTTTCCCAGATGGTAATGGATCGTGCAATCACAATCCTTGATTAATTATAGCCATATCCTCTGTCTCATGTTCAATTATTTTTGAGTGAATATATGCATTAAACTTTTATGATCAGTATATATTTCACATTTTACTTCAATCGAATGATACATCCAAATTTTTAAAGCAAAAACAACAGCAGCTAATTCTTTGTCATGTGTAGGTTAATTTAACTCACGAGGTTTCAACTGACGTGAAGAATAAGCAATTACCTGAACATTCTGTATAAGGACACATCCAAGTGCTTTCAATGAAGCATCACTGTAGATAACAAACTCACCATTTCTGGATGGCAGTTCCAAAACTGAATCATTCACCAATATTCTTTTCAATTCCTAAAAACAATCATCACATTATTTTTTCCAGATGAACTTAACATCTTTTCAAGTTATCTTATTCATTGGACTAGATAACCATGCAAAATATACAAAAAATCTCTTGTAATAACCTTCCAAACCAAGAAAACGACGAATCTCGGTTATATTTGTGGGTCTTGGCCATTCTTCAAAAACTTTTGTTTTAGCAGGATCAACAGTTATTCCATTTTTGGAAACAATGTGACCAAGGAAAGAATTTTTTTGTAAACAAAACTCTCACTTGCTGAATTCCCCAAATAGTTTCTTTTCTTTTAAGGTTTTCAAGACAACCCTTAAATAAACTTCATGTTCCACCTTACTTTTGGAATAAACCAAAATATAATCATTGAACACAACCACAAACTTATCCATGAACTCACGGAAAATTCTATTCATAAGATCCATGAATACAACATGTGCATTGTTTAAACCAAAAGGCATAAATAAAAATTCATAATGGCCATATATAGTACGAAATTCGGTATTCGAAATATCTAATTCCTTTACTTTCAACTGATGGTTCCCCGATCTCAAGTCAATCTTTAAAAAATACGGAGCTCCCTAGAGCTGATCAAACAAATCATCGATCTGGGTCAAGGGATACTTATTCTTAACAGTGATGTTATTCAATGCTCTATAATCAATGAAAAGTCTCATTGAAACATATTTATTTTTAACAAATAAGACAAGATCACCCCATGGTATTGTTCTTGGTCGAATGAAACCTTTATCTAATAACTCATGAAACCGTTTTTTAACTCTAAAAGTTCAATTTGAGCCATTCGATAAGGGGGTTTTGAAATTGGCTTAGCATAATGAACTAAGTAAATAGTAAATTCAACTTCCCGATCAGAAATAATGCTTGGAAACTTATCAGAAAAAACATCAAGGTACTCATTTACAACTGGCACATCATTAATCTGAATAGTTCCTTTATTTTCAACAATATGTGCAAGGTAACATTCATTTCTATATTTTACTAGTTTCTCAGCTTCCTGATATGTTATCAAAAGAAAGGGTTCATTTTTGTATAAAGACTGAAAATAATTCTGAAAACAAACCTCTTTATCTATGTATTCAATCTTATAATGATAAAAATAAATCCAATCCATGCCCAATATAACATCAAACTCTACTAGTGGCAAAAAAATAAGGTTTGTAGGTAGAGTTTTTCCACACACAATGACATGAATGTTCTTATTTTTTATTTTTGTCTCAAAATTTCCCCTAGGTGTTTTTACCGTATGTTCTATATTCATATCTTGATATATAATTCCCAATTTAATAGAAATCTTCTTAGAAATGAAAGAGTGTGTAGACCCTGAATCAAATAACACATTGGCATAATCTGAATAAACAAAAAGTGTACCCGATAAAACTTCATTTGATGGCCCATCATCTTTTGAAGTAGTTGTAAAGGATTTCACTACCCCTTTCTGCTTGTAGTCTAGCTTCTTTCCTTCGGTTGAGTTTTTTGTTGGACACTCCTTTGCATGATGACCCATTTCATTGCACTTAAAAAATTTTGCTGACAGTAAATCAGATTTTGTCTTACCATTACCTTGATCTTTTTCAGTGAAATTTTGAGCCTTATGTCCCATTTTACCACATTGGTAGCACATAACAGAATTTAAAAGGCATTCCCCAACATGATTTTTATCACAATTTTCACAAACTGTAAACTTAAGTTTCTTACCATCAGACTTTTTTGAAGAGTTCTTCCCTTTTGCCTGCCACCTCGACCTCTTATTTTGTTGCTTGTCAAAGAATACCTGATCATCGACAAACTCCATTTCCACCTTCTACACAAAACAAAAATGTTTTTCATAACTTTTAAACTCCCAAAAAGCTAAAGACCTTCGATATTTTGGCTTTAATCCTGAGTAAAAACAGTTGATTTTAATATCAAGATCTCGTATGAAATTTAGAGCATAAATTTCCAGTCGAGTGAAGTTTTCTTCATAAGCAGCCACTAAGTCATCCTCATACCTCAATTCTAGTAATTATTTTTCCATTCTAAGAAGAACCACCTTAGGAAAATATTTCTCAAGAAACATACATTTGAATTCATCCCAATAGAGAGCATCAATCTTCTCACTATCCCGGATATTTTTCACCATCGACCACCACTGATCAAATTCACCTTCAAAACTGTAAACAGCAGGACTAACCTTTTGATGGTCCAAACAACCCATGACATAGAAAATCTTTTCCAGTGATTTAATCCACCCTTATTCTCGCACTGGATCAGATGATCCTTTGAATGATGGGGGATGTTGCCTCATGAAATGCTCCACTACTGACATGTTCCTCTATAGTTGATCTGAATGATCTCGTGCATGGATACCACCACCATTTAAATCCTGAGTCAACTGTTCCATCTCTGTAACAAACTGTTCAGTTATGATTCCGACCATCTCAGGTTGCTGATTTGGAAGGGTGTCTTCTTCCTGAAGTCGTCCCAATATAGCCGCCCAATTTCCTCTGCGGAAAACCATTCTAAACACATAAATATCTTAGGTGAAGTAACATGGTAATCTAGAAATGCTATATTATTATAATATTAACATAAATAACTTTAGGGATATTAATTTAACAAAATCCTAACTCCTAAAGTTATTTAAACAGACCTCTCATACCAACTATAAGGACCCGACCTTAAACATTACATAATATTGAATTAAATGAATAATTCACATTGAGTATCTTTTCAGGTTTAGAGTTTTAGAGAATTACGACATAACTATTACATCTCAAAATATTTAAAAAGTAGACACTTCTACATAGTTTCCATTTCTTTTTCATAAAATAAAAACTCTTGAAAAAAGAGTCATGTCTATTTCCATGTTTTATACTGCATAACTTTTCCTTGATCCCATCCTTGTCCCTATTTATCTTTAAGTCCTGCGAAAACATTTCAAAACATGGGATGAGCATAAAAAGATCAGTAAGGGTTATAATACAAAGGATGAAAACATTTGTTTATAAATACACAAAAAACATGAACTCTCTTACTAACCTCATTAAATAATAAGATTTATGAAAGACACATAGAAATCATATATCATAAAGGTAACTTGTCGCATTCATCACATACTTACATTGTAACTACCACAAATACATAGGGAGTTACTTTGGAATACCCATCACAGTATATTCCCTAAATCCCTTAGTATAAACATTCATGTTTACCTCCATCATGTTACTAAATGCATTGGAGAGCTATCTCGGGCTTACCCACCCTAGGTTTATCACAGAACCACCCGTATACATAAATAATGCCCATGAACCATAACATGATCATAACTCATAACATAAGCATAATGGAAAGATAACATTTCCACATTTCAATAAAAAAATATCATTTGAATTTATTTAAAAAAGAAATTCATTCTCAAAATCATTTTCAATACCAAAATACGTAAAAAGAGTATATTGTATTTATTTTTCCTTTTAAAAAGACTAGGGCTTGTTAAGGAAGCCAAAGATCAAATAATACTCATAGCGGCGGAAAGGGCGTTGTCACCACTTATGTAAAAAAACATCCCTTTTTGTCGTTTAGTAAAACGATTCCTATAAAAATATTCTCTTTCAATGAAATTAAAACTAAAAGTTTTTTATACAACGTATAAATGAAAATCGTGTATTAAAACAAAATATGCGTCAATGAAAGGAGATTGAGACGAAGTCCCCTACCTCGTGTCTAACTTGACTCGATCATTCTTTAATATCTGAAATAATAATATAAAGTTAATTTATACTTGGTTAAGATGATTTTTCAAGTTTACAATTCCTTTAATATCAATTATTACCATATTATAAACATTATGTAATCATTTTAGTTAATAACATCCATTTTGTCGATATTTGGTACTTGAGTCAAAAATGAACACTTTATATTTACAAGTTGTCCATGTGGTCAATAATCAATTATATCAAGAATGATATTCATGATTTAGATATCATATATATCATATATATCCATTTTATACATGTATTTATAATAGTACATAACATTTGGAGGTAAGAAATGAAATGTAGCGTTCATGGAGATGGTAAGCCGCACGTACGAATGAATGCTACTTTCATTTATATTTATTATTTTAATGGAATTAAAACATAATGATACATAGTTATATTATAATTAAAGTATAATAACATATATAATATCATTAAATCTATCCTTTATACATCCCACATAAGGCATTAACAAGTCACATCACTTTGAGGGGGCGGTAGTCCGCACTTCCTCAAATGAGATTATCGTATTTAACCACTATGGAAACCATAATGTCATGATATAAATGGAAATATATAAGAATAAATAAAACATAAAAATAATATATATAATATATAAATAAAATTCCATCATAATGGCCACCATGAGAGGCAGTAATAGTTAATTGAACAATCATTGTTTCGTGATGCATATGTTTCCCATCCACAGAAACATTATGTTCTTAACCCATTTGATGGAGGTGTGTGTAAGTGTAGTTATAATACTTCTAATAACAACATACTTGTATATTGAGGATACTAGATTTGTTACAAAAGAAAGAAATAAAATAATTTTAGGGGATGGGGAAGTAAAATAATAGAAAACAATTTAAGAGACCCTGTTACCTTTAATTTGGGGAACTCCCTTTGGTTTGAACCAAAGGACTTCTTGAAGTGCCTTCTTCCTAATGTAAGGTATCTAAGAGGAGGAGAAAGATATGGGGAGATTAATTGGGCAGAGTTTGGATGATACAAAAGGCTTTAGAGGTGTGAGGAATTGGATAAAAGTGGTCTCCTATTATAAGGGGGGAGGAGGGGCTCTTTAGGAAAGTGTGATAACATTAGTTTATTATAAACATATCTTCAGTTTCAAAAGGTCCAAAAATCATTAACATCGAAGATAAAATGACTCATATTCAAAATAAAATCATAAAATCAGAATTGGACATATTTTGGATAATATTTTAATCATTATAATCTTATTTATTTAAATCATTTATTAATGAGGTAAATACTGCATCATTATTGTGTCAAAAATAATTTAAAATTATTGGTTGTATAAAAATTATAAAAAAATACCATGATGCATGAAATCCTTTTATCTTTCCAATGAATATTTATAGTCGAAAAATAACTTATATAACACCATGTAAAAAATAATTTACAAAGAGATATTTGTTTATGTCATATTTGTCTTTACTTTAAATTAATTAATCTAAATTGTCATTATCACTCCCAAGTGGCTCAATGGGGTACCAAAATAAACCCAAATATTCCCATGGTCATAGATGACTCAACCAATATGGTTTGGACAAGTGTTAAGGTAATTTATAATTATTATAATATTCTTTTTACCTTGAATTACCAAATTTACCTTTAACCGCGGTAAATAAAAGTCAAAAGTTACTATTCACCAACATTTTTTTTCATCTTATTGAAACACATTTTAATTAATAATAACAACCATGTATGTAGTATTTTTGAAATTCAATTCACAGAAGTTTTAAAATTTCATTTAAATGAAAGAGTCAGTTTTTTAACTACTACTAATTAGTTTCACTATTCATTAAAAATTGAAGTTTTTTAGAAAAATATAAAAAATCAGCCGAAGATTTATTTGATATTCTGAATTCAAAAATGATGTCTGTTATGCCAAATTCAAAACATATAAGTGGAATTAATTAATTTAAAATTAATTTCCATTGTTAAAACAAATAGCGTGTTTTTACGAAATAATTACTATCAAAAGATTGACACTTGTTTATGTCCAATTTCAAAGTAAAATTTATTCCAATTATTGACGTTGGATTAAATGGTAAAAATATATTTTAATTAAACTTTAAAACCAATTATAAAGATAATCTAACCATATAAATAAGTTATATTAAAAGGCACTTTTGAATTAAAATACAATATTTTTCACTATTCATGAAAAAATGAACTTTATTAGAAAAATACCAAAAATTACCGAAAGTAAAATTTGATTTCCCAAATATAAAGAAGAATTTTATTTTGTCAAATATAACATATAAAAATGTCAAAAACTAGATTTAAAGAGGCTTCACCATTAAAAGGCAGTAAATCGACCTTTTAATGTAAATTAGGTTTAAAATTAGAATGATTCATATTTTAAGCCACTAACTTTTTATTGGATAAATGAAAATACATTTAACAAACATGTATAATCACATTTTAGTTAGTTTTATTAATTACCACCAATACAATGACTAGGTGTTAGCTACCATTTAGAATAATAATAATATATTATTAGTGTGCAACGTAAGATTTCAAAGAAACCCATTGTTGCGTATCAAGTATGCTATTGAACATAGAAACCATTTTAAAGTAAAATTAATATTTAATTCACAAATACTAATAAATATGAAAATCTGTTATTCTTCATTTACCTAGGATGTTACAAACTAACTGTGTCGTAAATTTCATTTATATTTTTATCACTTACATGTAATATTATTAATCTATTATGTGATAAAAATTTGACTATTAACTCTACTCAATATTCATTAAGATATTAAACATTCATTGACTACTAAAATAATATTATTTCTTATAATATTATTTCAACTATTCACATAATATCCTATGAATTAATTTAACAAATAAAGTCCTTGCTAAGAGTTTTATACTTGAATATTATGAATTTATTTATTCATTGATGATATTACATTTGTGAAAGTTAACATGGACCCCTATAGTTAGACAAACTATCTCTTCTACACATATGTATTAGAATATGCCAGATGTTTGAATATTTAATGTGTGTGACCCTTTATTCCCTTATCTCAACAGTAGTGAATACTATTCATAAACCAAGAGTAAAGTATAGAAACCCATCAAGGCCCGTAAATATATAAGGAATATTCATAGCAATGAAAAATTTCCTTCTAACACACACTATGTAAGATAATATATTTACCTTCGGTATATCATAAAGCAGAATATCCACTTTTTGTCATTATCCTTTGGTGATTTATTGTTCATCGAACTTACTGGATAGACTTAAATTATTATTCTATGGGAATGGATTTCATAATGGTATAACCATTATGATGAAAAATTCCAGTGATATCACATTCTTTTGGATTGAACAAAGTATTTTTTGATTATTCATTCAATATCATACCACTAATGATGCACCAAATGAATGATACCTCATTGGAACATCAATTCCATGGTTTTTTACATGAATAAAAGTCTCAATCAAGTAGTTTACACTAATAATAATCTAAATTCAAGATATAATTAAATGTCTTCACAGATAGTAACTACCAATGACACATAAAAAACATGTTTTTTTTATGGGTAGGACAATTCTCATAATCTCATATACTCGAGATCACCATGTTTGATCTTTATGGGAAGAAGACTAAATGATTATGATCCCCCATCACATGATGGATAGACATCAATTATGTCCAGTTAGTATGATGTCTCTTGACCAGAGAAATATTCTTAAGATTAATGTTATAGTATCTCATGATTATCCTTATTGCATGCGAACTGTTAGAACCTTCTAATTAGAAAAATAAGCTAAGGATATTACCATGTAAATGGGGGATATAGAAATATCATCATTATTATGGTGTATGTACATTAGGAAAACTTATTGAATATATTATTTGGATATTGGAAAGTCCTATTATTGTTGGTTATAGAGCACCCCATTTTACAACATATTATGTTTATAAAATAATTATTAGTTTGTATATAAAAAATATTATCTACCATTTTTACCTCCCCATCCATTGTAAGCTGATAACATTGCTCGTGTGTAGGTGTGGACGACTGCCTATAATAAGAAATGTCATTATGTTTTCAGTAATACATTACATTGTTGGTAATATGGTTATATTTAATGAATAAATATGATTTAATGGTTTTCATATAACGAAAAATTATTATTTACCTTTATTTAATTCCATTCATTGAAAATTTAAATCATCACCCAGGCGTACATATGGACTACCATATCTAAGAAGTGATAAAAATAATTTTTCATGCACATCTTTAACAGTTTGTTATAAAAGTTCATATAATAAAAATATATGATATTTATAATATTATTATTATTCTAGAGCCATGAACAAGGTGAAAGTACTGGAACTGTCAAATAGAAACAAGAATGGAAAAGGGAATAATTAACACCCAAATATAGATTTCAATGAACAATTATTAAAAAAATAGGGATTGTAAATTATATGAGAATGATTGATGAAAAATAAATGTATGAATAAAATTATGGTGTTATTTTATAACAATTACAAAGTTATTATACCTGAGTTTGGAACACATTTAAATAGAAGTAGGACTTGATGAAATGGTTTAATCAAAACATACATTTTATAAGACATGTTTTATATTATTAAACTATTTTTGTTTATATGAAATATATGAGATATAATTGATGTTTTAAATCGTGAATCTATTTTTATTCATGGTATTTGATGTTTCATTTTATGTATTATCATTCAAAGAATATTTTAATCATATTTTATAAATCCCACAAGGGTTTTATTGTCTCATATTTATTTTTGGGAGGCATATGTTTTATTCAACACCTATTTATATTTTGATAAGTATATATTAACCATGAATTTATTTTATGATTATTTTCATAATAATTATATTAAATTAAATATTTTTATAATTTTATCCCATTCACGAGGCTTTGGTTTAGATATTAGAAAAGCATTAAGTGTTTATGTCATAAAATCAATGTTATTAAGAGTGTTTATGGATAAAATTATAATGTGGGAAATTATAAGTTATTTATATCATAAAAAATTATTATTTTCTTATTATATTGTTATTTATAGGGGTTTTGTGTTTTCCTTTAATTATCCTCCCTTTGGTAATTAAAATGATCAATTGTTTTTAAGAAAATCCTACCTTTATTCCAGTTTTTGGTTAGGAATCATTCTCTTAAATATCCATGTTCTTAAAGTTGTTTTATTAAAGTTGTTACCTATAATAAAATGTTAAAAAAATTACACTTTCACTAATTTATTAATTATATATAGATGATTAAAAGGAATATTTTCAATGGTTTTTCATATGAATTAATTGTTTACTTGATATAATTTTTTTAAATATGGTTCCCTTTTAGTGTTGGACATGACACTTTTGGAGTTATAGTATTTTTGAATAATATATATAGTATCACATTGATCCAAATAGCTATAAAAATAAGATCTTAATTTTTTATTTTTATTTTCACTACACATGAACATAAACTTGCAGTTGTATTTTTTTCTACAGTTGTGTTTTCATGAACTAAATAATGATCCTAATTTTACATATTACTCTGATTTAAATATATTGTTTTAATTTCTTAAATCTCTATTTACATTTATTGAACTCATTTACCAAATACACTAGGCCAAAAATAAACTTCATAGCCTACCCCTCTTTGATTTTTATATGTGTTTTTTCATTTATATATTTCTTATTTTTGATTATTTTATATTTTTAAGGGGACTTGTATTATTAAATTAATTTTCTAAGAGAATATATTATTTTCAGTAATTGAAATTAAAGATGTTGAAACTGAAAATACTTTTTGGCAGCCCCATTATAGAAAAATTTATTATTTATATTGGAAGACGAAAGTATATATATTATTGAAAAATACAGACATTTAATGTTACACAATCATGGATAAATATTTAAAATTACGTGTAGTTGATCGAGATATTATCACTATAAATGATGCTGAAAACTGTTTTTGAGTTAAATTATTTTTCAATTATTTTATTCTTGGCACATAAGAATTGATTAAAGTCTTATTTAGTATCTTAAAACATCATCTAAAACTTATAAAACCTCAAAAGTGACTCATTAAAGATATAATGAACTATTGAGAACTAAGTTAGACATTCAAAGTAATGAAATTTTAGAATTGAAAATGTCTGATAATGAATGAATTAGTGATACACATAAAGTATTTACTAAAACTGTGATTTTAATGGTTTCACACAATGATACAATGAAGAATAATGTATTTATTGAAGGAACACATCAAGACTTACAAAAAAGTTTAATTTCCAGAAGGTATAAATTCAAGAAAATAAATATTTTACTGTTTATGATATGGATGAACTAATTGGTTGTCTACATTAATTGTAACGTCCCAATATTTAATCAGTTGAAATTTATCCATTATTAAAGTAATATCATATATTATAAATCGCATAAAATCACTTATAGATAATTATAAAAGATTCATAATTGATGAATTATTGAAAAAAAATATTTCTATAAGTTAAGGAACCAATACTAATGAAATGGTAACTTGAACTTAGGAATAGTAATATGATACATACGAATATTATACCATCAAAATGAATAGAAAACTAACACATGAAAGTATAAATAAAATTTAGTCATCTTATAAATAAAATAATGTTATAATTATATCATAATCTACATAAATGAATATTTTAAAAATTATTAATTATGTGTTGGAATTTTTGTAAGTCATAAATATTTAATTAAAATTTTATGATTAATTAAATAATATAAATGAAAATGTATTTTTATTAAAATTATTCTTAAATGAATATTTTTTTCTTAGTATTTTAAGATAATTGTTTGAGACATTAAGTAATTTTTCAAAGTCTTTTAACATAAAATATAATTTAAAAATATGTATTTTCCATATAAATGATGAATTTAATTAAAAAATATATTATCTATATTTATAAAATTATTTTCATAAAATTACATTCACTTTTTAATTTTACATGTCTAAAAATGGTTAAAGTGAATTTTTGGGATTTTTCTGAAGTACTTGAATTCTTTGTGAAGAGTGAAATACGATAATTTATGGTATATATACATTATTAGCTAAATTAACTGTTCATTGAGTCATCACTGATGTAAGCATAATTTTTTTAAACTCACACGATCTAATTACTCTATTTAGTTTCAATTATGAATGTTATTTCTTTTCTTGATTAGAATAACAAAAGAATTAAATAATGAGAAAACACCCCTCTCCTCCTCTATAAATATCACCCTATAACACCATCTTATCCACACACCTCTAAATCTTTGATCCTTACCTAAATTATAAAAAATAATATTTCCAAGACATTCCCCCAATTTAAGGAGCTCTTGGTTCTATCAAAAGGCCATTCCTACATGCCTTGAGGAGGATCTCAAGAGGGAAATTGAAAAGGTAAATCCTCTATATTTTTATTTTAATCTCCTTCCATTTTCATTTTATTTCTTATTCTCTATTCACCTACCATAATTAAAATGGAATGATAACTCCAGTACATTAAATATACTAGAATTATTTCATGTTAATGAAATATCCATTATTAAACTCCTCCCTCTCCCTTTTATTTTAAAAATGGAATCGTCGCAAGTGATGTGTCAATTTATCGACATCATGGGTGATGTAAATTAATTTTCCTTATAAACATTAAAGGGTGTTAATAAGGAAATTAAATGGATTAAAATATATTGTAATGTTTATTTTATAACACTTTTATTTTCTAGAAATAATTTATACTCTTAATACTAAATGTTAAAACAAAACGAGTTCATTAGGATAAAAAACTGGAAAATTAACCTTAAATGATCATCATTAAATTTTATCTAATGACTCATCCTCATGTTATATAAAAAAAATCCTTTGTAAGATCATATATTATTCTGAAGGATCATTTATAACATAGGATGAAAATTATTTATATTCATCTACATTTTAAAATAACCTCCATTCATTCATACAAATGAACTTATCATGAAAACTACGAAAACAAACACTCTCAAATGATGAAATTAGACACTATAACTCACCCAAAAGACTATAAAAGAAAATTATAAAACCATAATGAATTAGATTAATTTTTGAAATTTATTTTAAATTTTAATTAATTAACATAAAGTGATTATATTGGAAATTAAAGTGATGAAAGACTTCAGACACAAGGCAAGGATAATTCTCCATCGCAACTCTCTTCTTTTGGGTTTTCAATATTTCACCTAATTTTTAGTATAAATATTTATTAATTATCTTGTATTAATCATTATTTCATCTTTTTTGGGATATACATGTATTCTACTTTAATTTATTAAAAACTAAACTTTTTCAAAAAGATGTCTTCGTTAAAAAAACACACCTTTTACTTATCACTCAATGTTGATGAATCTTATATCAAGTATGTTATTCCATTTTTCATTTGGAAAACCAATGTTTATGAATGTATTATTATGTAATGAAACTCATTCATTTAAATTTGTTATTTTTTGTTGAATATTGATATATGTTCTATGTGGCATGCATGATAATATAAATTTTATGATGTAATGAGTTTAACCAGAATTATATAGATCTCCAATGCATTGGGTAATCTGACATATCTAATGAGTAAAGTGAAATATGGATGAACATGAATCTATAGCTGTTCAAAACTATGTGTTGTTGTTGACCACTAAAATATTATGTTTCATTTTTATGCATTTCCACATTCCATGCCTTTATATAACGCTTCCTCTCAGGATTATGATAATGATGTTATGATTATGTACACCTCATGTTATACTGTTTCATGTTATTATCTATCCTATTATTGGGATTCTAGATCACCCATTTTTGATATATATCCTTAGGAGACTACTTAAACTAAATATAATTCAAGCCCAACAAGTAGCTAGATAGGAATGAATTAAATAAGTCTTTATGTTTTATTTTTTAAATGTTATATATGGTCCTAATTTTCCCATTACACTAAACCTTTGGATACTCATCTCTTAAAACTTTTATGTTGTTTATCTTTAAAATTATGCATAATCATGTATTCAAACATGGCTTTTATAGTTGGTATTAGAGTATAGTTTAGTGAATTTGGGAATTATGGTAAGGAAACCTTGGTGAAAACCTTTAGTATGAGACTAAATAAAAGTAATAAACCAAGATGCATTTTTAAAAATAATAATCCAAAAAAATATTACTTTAGACATAATTACACAATGGAATATACTATATATTCATGAATTTTTGTCTTATGTTTCATTATGACCTTTTATATTTTAGAAAATGGTGGGAATATGGATAAAGCTGGCAAATAACCTATGTAAGAGACAAAGCAGGGAATACCCAAATGGAATTCCCAATGCTTTGGGAAGTGGAGTTCAAAATTTAATGGTGTTTCTTACCCACCTTTATGAGGTTATGAACAATAAACTGAATAATGTGGAATTTATTCCTTCACCAAAGAGGTAGAAACTAGCTACTGAAGGTTTTATGATGCAATGACCACTGATGTTTAGTTGGTCTTCTGATCCACAAGCCGCATATCAGTGGGTTAACTCAATGGAGTAGATAGTTTATGTACTACACTGTTCTATGTAGAGATGGTGAATTTGGTCTTTAATCCTCTAAATTGAGTGGCCAACCAAAGGTGGCTGTTGATTAAGAACACCAAGTTGAGGGAAAAAATTGAATAGATGGAGTGGTAATACATTAAGATAATGTTTCTTAATAATTATTTCCCTCAAAGTCATCATAAAAATATAGAGAGTGAAAACATAGAGTTGAATCAAAAGGAAGGAGAATCTATTGCGACATACGAAGAAAATTTCACAAGGATTCCAATTTATTCTTTGGGTTTTATAATCAACAATAATAGAAAAATTGATTTATTCTTTAGTGTATTAAAACCAAACCTTTTGATGGACCATGAAATTTGTGACATTTGGAGTTATTAAGAAGTTGTTTGATGAGATCTCAAAGTGGAGATATAGTTTGGATAATGGCCCATGCCTATGGTGATATGAAAATAAAGATAGTGTTTCATGTTGGAGGATATAATGAGAACGGAGAAAAAAACTCAACCCCCCACATGTTAAAAATGTGGGAAGAATCATCATGGGAACTAACTCAAAGGTACATTGAAATGCTTCATGTGTTTGATAGAATTCCACCAAGCTCATGAATGTCGAAAATCCATGAGGAAAAAAGACTACGTGGTGGAATATAGGAGATAAAAACCCATGGTTCAATGCTAAAAATGTAGGGAGAAAGGGAAATATACAAGCAAGTGCACTAAACCTTGAGTCATCGAGGGTAATGAGTGTCAAAAACCACCAAATAAAATGGAGAAAGTAATGTCTTATGAAATCACTATTACTAAAGTGGATCAAGAAATTAAATTTTTATAAGGTATACTTTCTATTCATAAGATAATGGAAAAATTATTATTTGATTTTAGTTTAAATAATTCCTTTATATCTTGAAATTTTGATTGAACTATTGAATCAAAACCACAAAACATTTAAGTATATATATATATAAACACAAAGGGGAGAAATCATTTCAACTCAAGTGTTGGAATCTTCTCCAATTTGCCTAAGTGGGAAGATTATTATAGAAAAAATTGTGATAATACCCTTGGTGGAATTCAACATTATATTGGGAGTGTATTGGATATAGATATATAGTGCACATATAAACTATCAAGAAAAGGAAATATCTTTTCATATTCTGAACCATCCCATTCTCCTATACAAATGCAAGGAAGATCATGAATCCCTTTTGAACAATCCTTCAACGGCATGGGCATTGATTACCTATGAAGAAGCATACCTCATTCAAATAGTTGATTCAAAGGAAGGTATCATACTAGGATAATTGACCATTTTGGGGGAATAAAATGATGTATTTCTTGAAAATTTACCTAAAATACCCATAAATTGTGTGGTAGAGTTCTCAATAGAACTCATACCCAGAGCTACTCCTATCTAAAAGTGTCCCTAAATGTTGTCTCCTATCTAACATGAAGAGTTAACAAAGCAGTTTCAAGAGAATTTGGATAAAGGGTCAATAATCCCTAGTGCATCACCTTGGCGAACAATAGTTCTCTTTGTCAATATTATGGATGGATCAATGCAGTTGTGAATCAATTATCAGGAACTCAACAGGATCACCATGAACAAAAAGTATCAAATTCCAAGGATTGATGACATATTCTATCTTTTGAGAGGATCTCAGAACTTCTCAAAGGTGGATCTCCATTTTGGATATCATCAGCTAAAGGTGAAGAATGAAGATATTTATAATACAACCTTTCATAAAAGGAATGGGCACTATGAGTTTTTGGAGATTCCCTTCGGACATTCTAATTCCTCTACAATCTTAATGGATTTGATCAATAGAGTATTTAGACATTACCTCAAAAAAAATTTGGTAGAGTTTAATGATGATATTATCATCTACTCAAAGAGTAAGGAGGAACATGAAGAATATTGTTTCAGAGACATTGAGGAAGGATAGGCTGTATGCCATGTTCAGAAAGTGTGACTTTTTTATATAGAAAGCCGCATTATTGAGATATGTGACCTCAACTGAGGGAATTTATTTGCGACCTTCAAGAACAAAGGCAATAGAAAAATGACCCAAACCCTATAGTGTTATAGATATCCACGAGTTTCTTGCCTATTCATGGTTATATTATTTTTTTTGATAAATTTATAATTATTTTCAAGAACTCAAAACAAGTTAATAAGGAAAGAGTTAATGTATGTCTGGATGGGAGAATGCGAGGAAATATTCCTAGAGATAAAGAAGAGTCCCATCACTGCACATATACTCACATTAAAGAAAACTGGAGAATGTTTTGTGATATATAGTGATTCTTTAATGAATATATTAGGTTATATAGTAATAAAAAATGAAAATTTGATTACTTACGCCTCATAATAGTTGAATATACATGAGCATAATTATCTTATTCCTGATCGACAACGATCAGATGAGATTTTTTTCCTTGAAAACCTGGTGGCACTACCTCTATGGTGTGAAGTGTGAGATATATACCAATCACAAGAGCCTAACATATATATTTAGACAAAAAAATATCATCATGAATCAAAGGATATGGTTAGAGCTAGTCAAAGACTATGATTTATCTATTCACTATTATCCGGAAAAGGAAAATAAGGTAGTTGATTCTCATAGTATAAAAGTTCATACTACTCTATCCTTGTTGCAGATTGAGAAAGATTCTATATTCAAGGATATGAAAATGATAGATTTGGAAATCATAATGGTAGGGAATTCATTTTTCCATTCCCAAATGATTCCCAAATAATCTATCTATGATAAGATTAAGAAAGAAAAAATGGATGATACAAAGTTGTGAAAGAGGAAAAATGTAGTAAAGGAAGAGAAGCATCCATTATTCCATATTGACGATGATGGTGAGATTCAGTTTGGAATGAGGCTTTGTAATCCTTCATCACCTATGATGAAGAAGTATCTATTGGATAATTCATGTTGCTCAAAATTTTCTGTCCATCTTGGAAGCACCAAGATGTACTATGATATCCGAGAACACTTCTAGTAAGACAACATGAAGAAGAAGATTGTGGAATATAACTCAACATGTTTGATATGTCATCACGTTAAAGAAGAGTGATAGAAGTCCAAAGGGATGATGAAACCATTGCATATACCCATGTGGAAATGGGAGAATGTTAGTATATACTTTGTCACAGGTCTCTAGAAAACATCCAAAGGAAATAATGAGATATGGTTTGTGGTTGATCGACTGTAAAAGACTTCCCAATTTATCACTATTCGGGAACATATCTCGCTATAACAAATTTCAAAGGTATATGTGAAGGAGGTGGTGAGACTGCATGGAGTTACACTATCGAGTGTATCCAATCATGATCCACGGTTCACATATAAATTCATGAGGAGTATTCAATATGATTTGAGTAATGAATTAAATTCCATCATAAACTATCTCCCCTAAACTAATGTACAATCTAAAAGGAATATTTAGATCCTCAAAGATATGATAGGAGCCTTCTCTTTAGAATTCTAAGGTGGATGGGATCTGTATATCCCATTTAGAGAGTTCTCATTCAACAATAGATTCCCGTCGAGTATTTGGATGACTACACATGATGCTGTATATGGAAAGGGATGCATAACTCCAACCTATTAGGATAAAGTTGGTAAAATAGATATGTTGAAAAATGTTGAAGGGACCTATATTTTTATGCTGGAGATAAATTCTTCCTTCGAATATCACTATGAAAGAGATTCACGCGATTAGGGAAGATAACACCATGGTACATTGGCCCCTTTGAGATGGTATAACTGGAAAATAATCTCTCTTAGGAGGAGCAAGTTGTAAAAAATATGGACTGGAGAGATAAGGTTCTTCACAAAAAGACAACCCCCTTATCAAAGTGTAATGGAGGAACCCAATGTATGAAGAAGCAACTTGGGAAATTGAGGAGGCAATGAAGGAGAAGTACCCACACCTGTTTTTGTAAAATTAAATTTCAAAGGAAAAAATTCAAAAGGGGGGAGAATATAATGTCCCAGTCATTAATCAATGGTAATTTATCCCTTATTATTATAATTTCATACGGTATAAATCAAATAAAATAAATTATATACCAAAATTAATGGGTTATAAATAATGAATTAATTACATAAGAATTATTTCTTGAAGTGAAGGAACCAATACAGATGAAATAGAAACATGGCCATAGGAATTGTAATATGAACCTTATAAAAAGTAAACCGATGAAACAAATAGTATCCTCAACAATGAAAGTATAAATTAAATTTAGGAAACTTATAAATAATATAATGTTATAATTATATCATATTCTTTGTAAATGAATATTTTAAAACTAATTATTTAAGTGTTTTTATTTTTGTAAGTCATAAATATTTAATTATATTTTTACGATTAATATGATAATTTAAAAGAATACTTATTTTAATAAAATGTATTAATATATTAATATTTTGATTTCTTATGTTTTTTATATAACTTTATGTGACCGTAAGTAATTTTTCAAAGTGTTATAAAATCAGTTATCATTTCATAATATGTATTTTCTAAGTAAATGATTATTTTAATTAAAAATTTATTTACTCATATTTAGAAAATTATTTTTATAAAATGGTGTTAACTTTTGGATTATACACAACGAAAATGGTTAGTGTGAGATTTTGGAATTTTTCTCAATTACTTCAATTTTGGTGAATAGTAAAATACAATAATTTACAGTATATATATATATATACACATACATTTTAAGATAAATACACTATTCATTGAGTCATTGCTGATATAAGAACCATTAGTTCGAACTCACTCGATCTAATTACTTTATTTAGTCTCAAGAATTTACAATGTTTCTTGTGTTGAGCAATATATAATCTAATGAATTAAATAATGGGAAAACTCCCCTCCCATCCACTTTAAATACCGCCTCTCACACCCGCTTTTTCTCACACCTCTAAAGCATTGAACCTTGAACAAATTTTTCCCAATACTCTTCCCTAGCCTCTACGTCATGTTAATGAGATATTGGTATTCGAATCCTCATGTTTTAATCATATTTTAATGATCAAAAATCTTGTAAATCATGTAAATCCCATAAATTCTGTAAATACTTTTAATCTTTTTTAATATACATCACTTCATGTGTAGATTTGGTTGGTTTCTTTATTCTTTAAATAAATATCTACTAAATCCTGTTAATATTAAATCATGTTTGATTATTGTAAACTATATTTAATTTGTTCTATAATGATTTATTTTATGAATGATTATGTCTAATTCATTGTGTGAATATTTCTTCTTAAATCTATATACAGATATTTGGCTATGTCTTACAAACCATTAGTTTTCCACCGGTTCTGGTTTTCAGGCGAATGACCTAGACATCGTAACCCAGACACCGTAACCTAGACACCATAACCTATACACCATGACCTAGACACCATGACCCAGACATCGTGACCTAGACATTGTGACCCAGAAACCATGACTAGTTTCAAATCTCATGAAGTATGGGACATGGGTTCCATGATACCATCACTAAGAAATAATTCTATGTTTGGAAAAGAACCAGACAATGTGATTCTAACACCTCATCTGTGCTACCAGTTCCTGGTCTCAATAAAAATATTTTATTATTAATATCTCACCACCCAAAGGAAAATTAGGAGACAATATATCATGGTAGACAAAGTTTCTTTGTGATATTATTTCTAGACATACTATGACACCATTATTTAATCTGTTTTATCGTTTTCAATTTAATTTATAATGGTCATATTTGATTCATTTTAATGCAATGAAAAAATTAATATTTCTTTTTGGACATTTCACTTGACAGTATGAGGTATGAAGTGCCAAATACAAGAATTGTATTAGCTCCAACACATTCCCTATAAAATAAACATAGAAGAGTAACACTAGAACAAGAGACGAGAAGTAGAGCAGCAAACATGTGAGTTTTTTGAAAATGAGAACCGATACATTCAATAAGAATCAAATGATGAACAGATGAATCACTCTCAATTCCAAAGGCTGGACTACCATAGATCAAATCCAAAAACATCTTCTTAGTACCCCTTTTAAGAAGAACATGATCTAGAAATCTTACACCTTCAGACATACATACTTACGATAATCTATTTTTCACAAGAGAAATCATTACATGCATCTTCTTTATCCGACAAGTTATGAGATACATAGAATAACACTCAAAGCACTTCAAAAATTTTCTCATCATCTTTTCTCTTTTGTTTAGTTTTTTAGCTTTCGAGCAGTGTGTGTATGCATGTATTAAAACAAAAACCATCTCCTTCACCAAACTGAAGGATACAAGTTATTCTTCCTCTCATATCTTTATACATCTGTTTACTCCCACAGATAAGTGTGGAAGAGGTCGTTGTGTGACCTGGTAGTTTTTACCCATGAAGAATAGTGTAAGTGGTTATGTGACCTGGATAGTCCTATGTACTATTGTATACCCCGATCTAGGGTGTGAATCAAGTTTATTAATATAAACTACTTGGTGGCAGGTGATCACCAAATGGAGTTGTTTAGGTCTCTATTTGAGACTGAACCACTTGTTTTTACCGTGGTGGTATTTAGTTTAGTTTTTCCTTTCTTTACTGTATATTTTAGAAAACACTTGATTTTACATTGATAGTTAGTATGGGATGGAATTTATAATTGTTTTCTTTATTAGAATAGATTCAAAAGTAGTATGAATAACTCATATTGATATTACTAAGAATTAATCCATTTCTTGAGTGGTTATTTGAAAAGTCAAACTTTTATAACCGTATTACTTTGATTAACTGTGCTATATTAACTTTTATGAGGGATCCTTTTTAGGAAATATTTTTAATAGAAATTTTTAATATATACTCAATTAACCCCCTCTTAAGTACTCTACTTAGACCAATATTTGGTATCAATGTATTTTTTTATTCCTATTTAGACTATATTTTTAAAATCCGTTCAACTGTGATTTCAGTTTCACTTTAATGATTTTTAAATTTAAGTTTATTATAAATTTATATCTTCTTAAAAGTGTTTCTTCATTATGTAAAATAGTCTGGAAGGTTCTGCAACAAAAAAACCACCATTATTTAATAGAAAAAATTATGCCCAATGGAAAATTAAAATGAAAATGCATTTAGAAAGTATGGTATTAGAAATTTGGTCTTTAATTATAGAAGAGTATAAACTCCCTACTACTGATAGAATTACTTGTGATGAACCAATCAAGAATTCATACAATAAAAATTTGAAAGCCATAAATGCTTTATATTTCTCTTTAGGAGATGAAGAATTTAACAAAATATCTTCATGTAAAACATCCCATGAAATTTTGGATACCCTCTCTGTTTCACATGAAGGAACTTCTAGTGTGAGGAAAATGAGACCTAATAATTATACTATTAAATATATAAACATTAAAATGAATCCTGATGAGACTATTTCTGGCATGTACCTCAGGTTCAATGAAATTGTCAACACAATGATTTATCTTAGAAAACAAGTTACTGCCAAAGAATAAATTATGAGTATTATCAGATGTCTACTTGAAAGATGGAGAAGAACCACTGTCTCTATTATAGAGTTACATGACATCAGAAAAGTACCTGTAAAATAACACATTGGGAAAATATTGATGTATGAAGATTAGTTGAATGACAACAAGGAAGAGGAGGATGGGGCTAAAGGAAAATTTTTGGTATTCAAGACCACCATCTCTAAAGAAAAAAAATGAGAAACTGAAAGTCTCTATAGAAAGCTCTAGTAGTGAATAATCATCACCTGATAGTGATAAAGAGATGGCTCAATTATCCAGAAGGAATAAGAAAATTTTAAAAAGGAAGAATCTTTTTCAGAAATCCTAACTTCAAAGGAAGAATTGATCAAAAGGGAAGATGGAATAAATATTGTTAAGAAATAACAAGTTTGATGAGATATTATGTTATGAATGTAAGCGAAAGGGACATGTAAGGGATGAATGTACCAAGATCATGTTTAAAAATAAATATAAGGACAAAGATAGAAAGTATAAAAAGGTAATTAAAGCTACATGGAGTTCTTCTAAGGATAGTTCAAGTGACTCAGAATCTTTACATGATGAACATGATAACATAGCTAATATGTGTTTCATGACAAACACATCTGAGGTAACCCTGGAATATCCTATAAAAAATTACTATTATTATAGAGATGAATAAGATTCTAAACATTTGTCCAAAGAAGAAATGTTTGAGTACTAAAATATGCTTTAAGATACATGTAATGAACTAAAGGATAAATAGAATTGTTTAAAGAAACAATATGCTCTTACATCAACTGTTAAATCTTGAGATAATGTAGAAAAAGAGAAAAATGTTCAAATACTCAAAGAGAACAATGAACTAAATATTTCTAATGAGAAACTGAAAAAGTACATTGAAAGATTTACTAATGGTAAAGATACATTGGTACAAATTGAAGGTAAACATATTTCCACTAAATACACTATGGGTATTGGCTATCAACCTGTTAAAATAAATTTTGGAAAAACCAATTTGGTGTCTAAATATAGAACATATGTCGTTACTCCAAGTTCAAGAAATAATTATGTTAATTCAAATTATGATACAATCTCTACTCTTTCAATATTTTTAGGACCGAATAGAGTTTAATTTTCAAGTAATTTACATAACTCTTATAGGAAACCTATGAGGAAGATGTGGGTTCTTGAAGCACTAGTTACTAATATCACTGGACCCAAAAAAATATGGGAACCCAAGTCTGTTTTCATTTGACTCTTGTAGGAATTTTTTTTAAAGAGATCCTTCAAAAGATTATAGTACATGGACTGCGTTTGTTCAAGAAACACGACAGAATAATATTAATGTTTCAAGAACATAATAAAAATTGATGGTGGACATGTTTCTTTTGGTGAGAATGCCAAAAGAAAAAATCATTGGCCTTGCCCAAATCAGTATCTCTAACTCAGTTTTAATTTCCAAAGTACATTTTTTTGATGGATTGAAATATAATCTGATTAGTATTTCACAACTATGTGATGATGAATTTCATGTTAAATTTTAAAATGATTATTGTAGTGTTTTTAATTGTAAAAATGATTTAGTATTTTCAATATTGAGAAATGAAAATTTATACTTTGTTAACTTATATTATTTAGTTTCTCAAAATGATTCATGCTTAAGTGTATTTAACAAAGAGTCTTGGATTTGGAATTGAAGATTAGGACACTGCAATATTCACTCCCTTAGAAAGATAACAAGAAAAAGTATAGTCAAAGACCTACCTTAACATGAGTTTCCAAATGATAATGTGTGCAATCCTTGCCAAAAGGGAAAGCAACACAAATTTTTTTTCAAGACAAATAAAGAAGTGTCAACTTCTCAACCTCTTGAGTTGGTTCACCTAGATTCTTTTACCATCTATAGTTTCTAGTTTAAATGGAAAGGACTAGGTTTATGTTCTTTTAGATGACTTTTCCAGATATACTTGGAAATTATTTTTAGATCACAAAAGTGAAGTCTGCTCTCATTTTACCAAATATGTTAAAAATGTATAAAATCATAGTGAAATTAGAATTAAATCATCAAGAAGTAATCATTGCTGTGAGTTTGAAAATCAAGAGTTTGAATCCTTTTTCTAAAAAATGGCTATAATCATAACTTCTCTAGCCTGAGAACAACCCAACAAAATAAAATTGTAGGAAAAAGAAATAGGACCTTGAAAAAGATTGTTAAAATCACTCTTAGTGAATATGAATTACCTATTTATTTTTGGGCTGAAGTTGTAAATACAACATGATATATTATTAATAGAGTGTTGATTTGATCCATTATTAAAAGAACTCCATATGAGTTATGAAAAAAATAAAAAACCGTAAGTAAAATACTTCAATGTTTTTGGTTGCAAAGTCTATATCCTTAATAATAAGGAAAATATTTAGAATTTTTCATCGAAGAGTGATGAAGTAATTTTAAAAGGATATTAAATATCTAGTAAATCTTATAGTGTGTTTAACAATAGAACTAAATGTATAGATGAATATGTCCATGTAATGTTTGATAAAACAGATCCACATTAGCCTATGAACTCTATATAGAATCTTGAGGATAATATGTCAAATCTAGACATATTCTAAATCCTCTAACCATCCTGTAAAGGAATTTGTGAAAACTCCCAGTTCTAGAAATTCCCCAGATTCAAGTCATTATGAACCCAAACCTGTTGAAGAACCTAAAATAACTAGCCAGTCTTTTTCTATAGAAGCTTGAACCCTTAAGAACCATCCTTTAGTTGTTGTTGTAGAAGATTTAGATAAAGGAACTCAAACTATATATTCTATTAGAAATAAGGTTTAAGATCATGTTTTCTTGTCACAACTTGAACAAAAAAACATTATTAATGCTATCAATGATGAATTTTGGATGATTTATCTACAAGAAGAACTTAATCAATTTGAAAGATTTTTTTTGGAAACTTGTTGATAGACCCAAAGACATATTTTCCATAGGTACTAAGTGGGTGTTTAGAAAAAAGGTATATGAAGTTGGTAATATAGTTTGAAACAAGGATAGATTGGTTGCACAAGGCCATATTCATGAGGAAGGAATTGAATATGAGTATACCTTTTCACCAGTAGCTAGACTTGAAGCTAGAAGAATCCTGCTTGCTTATGCCACACATCTGGATTTTAATCTATATCAAATGGATTCCAAGAGTGAATTATTAAATGGGTATATAACTTTGGATTTCTCTGCTGAATAACCCCTTGGTTTCACAAATCCTCACTTTCCAAATCATGTTTTCAAATTATCAAAATATTTTTATGGTTTAAAACAATCTCCAAGATCTTGGTTTGATATAGTATTTACTTTTCTCATTTACGAAGGTTTTATAAAAGGTATAGATGATCCTAACCCTTTTCAAAAAAGAATTTCCAATGATGTTTTAGTAGTTCAAATTTATTTAGATGATATTATTTTTGGATCTTCAAAAGATTAATTAAGTATTGAGTTTTATAAAATGATGCAAAATGAATTTGAAATGAGTTTAATGGGTGAACTAAAATTCTTTCTTGGATTTAAAATCTTTCAAATTAAGTATGGTATTATTTTAAATCATAGAAAATATATTAATGATCTTCTAAAACATTTTGGACTGGATAGCACTAAAAGTAGTGATACTCAAATGAGTACTACTTGTTTGTTAGATCTTGATGAAGATGGAAAATATATTGATCAAACCAATTATAGAGGAATGATTGGAATATTACTCTATATAACTGCTAGCCAAACTGTCATTATTTTTAGTGTATGTATATGTGCTCATTTTCAAGAAAACCCTACAGAATCTCATTTAAATAATGTTAAAAGGATTTTCAAATATCTCAAACATACACCAAATCTAGGAATGTTCTATCCCTGAGGAAAATCATCTGAGTTATTTAGTTATTCTGATGCTGATTTTGATGGTTGTAAGTTAGATAGAAAAAAACCTTCTGGAACATGTCACTTTTTAGGAAATTCTTTAGTATCATGGTGTAGTAAGAAACAAAACTCTGTTGCATTATCTACTGTCGAAGGAGAATATATAGCTGCTGGTTGTTGTTGTGCACAATGTTTTTGGATGAAATACACATTAGTAGATTATTGATATGAATTCAGGAATGTACGTATAAATTGTGACAATACAAATTCTATTAACTTATCAAAGTATCCGGTTTCACACTCTAGGAAAAGACATATTTTTGTAAGACATCACTTTTTTAGAGACCATTATACAATAGGTGATATCACTTTGGAATTCAATAGAACTGATTATTAGCTAGCTGATACATTCACCAAACCATTAAATTATAAAAGGATAGATTACATCATAAAATAATTTGGAATGATAAATCTTAAGTAGAAAGTGTACTATTTCACAACTCAATGTTTCATATCTTACTATTTCACAGTTTAAGGTTTCAAAAGTCACTATCTTGATGTTTTTGTTTCATGTTTACAATCAAAGAGTTACTGTATCTCAGTTATTTTCGTTCACTTATTATCTCAAATTATACAGTCGCACTCTGTGGAGACACACTATAAAGATGAAATCTTGAGAACCAGTTCTGATCTCACCATGAAAACCTATTCCAATTTCACCATAATGAAACTTTTTCGTTTTTATTTTACTTTATCACCGATATCGATGTTTTTAGTATTTTATTATATTCATCCCGTGATTTTGAATTTTTGAAACTTGAAATCCATAAATGATAAAAACAAAATGTATTCCACAATTTTCTTCACTCAAGATCTCTTTTCTCAAAACCAAAATGCTTTTCTACCAAACTATAATTCATACTTCAATCCCTTATCTCTCTTTCTATCAAACCGCTTTTTTAATGCCAAGAATGAAGCACCCATCTTCATCAACTCCAGAGAAGAGAAGATCTAAGAATAAAGGGAAAAGAACACCAGAGGTAGCCCCCGAAGGACCATTGAACCTGAATCTTCTTGATAAAATTGTGGCACTAGAAAAGGAAATATGTCCTAAGTTGTTGTTGTCAAGTTAGTCTTTAGATATGAAAGTACTGAAAGAGAAGGGGTGGATGGACTGTTTCATGGAAGAGAAAATGATGATATATCCAAATCTTGTTTCTCAGTTTTATTAGTTTGTTGTGTTTTCATTCAATAATGAAGATGATTTTTGTGAGGATTTAGATCAATGGCCAAAGATGCACCTTTTCCTCAGGGTTGTGGGCTCCTTGCCTAGGGATACCCCATGAAGAAATTTTTTAGGACTACTAGAGAGGTCCTCATCCTTATAGTGATATTTTTATTTTAGAATATTCCTTGGGTATCTTTACTGGCGATAAAAGGAAGAGAATAACTATTACTGTTGAATTAGATGGTGAAACTAGATTGTGGTTTATGTTTCTCCAAAATGTCATTAGTCCTAGAAAAATAGAATTTTCTATCACCAAATATCAAGATGTATTTTTAATACATATTATGAAGAAGAGACACAATATTGTCCTATAAAAGTATGTTATACATTATTTGTGTGAGTTGATTATGACAACCTCATAGTCTACATCCTTTTTATACTCAAGGATAATCTCTACTATGATATATGCTAAAGGAGTGGATGGACCTAATGAAGATGTCATCATGGACTATATTTTCGGTATGACAAAGTTTACAGTCAAAAGAATGAAAATTAGTTGGAATACTTGGAAAAAAGAATGGGTTAAGGATAATAAAAATTTATATGAAAATATTAATCCGGTTGAGCATCCTCCAAGGCCTCAGAACATATCTTATATTAGTTTGGAACCAGATGAAATTGTTGACTATCATGTTGAATAGGAAAAACAGGTAGTTGTTGCACCACTAGAAGAAACTGTCTTGGATATGGAAGAAAGTGATCATGTTCCTCAAGTATATGTTAGGAAGGAACCACCTATTACTGGAGAAGTATTTATTTGGAGGAAGATCCTTCTTCTGGAAGAGAATATATTGTTAATTTAAGAGAAAGGCTAGTCCAAAGGACAATCTAGAAGAAAACATTTCTCTTGGGAAAGAAGCTGATATAGGAAAACATTTAGGGGAACAATCTAATCCGGATGTTATCCTATATACAGTGGAAAGAATGGAACAATCCATCCAGTTGGATAGAAAATAAATGTGTAAGAGTATTAGAGATGATCTTTTATAACCAACTCAAGGAAATTAATCACTTAGTCTTGTGGGAGATGCACTTGTTGAGAGGTTCCCCACCCTAGTCTAGAAATTATTTATGTTACTAATCTTGTTGATCAAATCATTGATGACACCTGATATGAATTCCCTAACTACTTTGATGGGGATGATACCAAGGAAGACTTTATTAAATCCATAGATCTATCTATGGTGTTTCAATCGAAACCAGTTTCTTATATATAAGTAATCTATGAAAAGAAACCTAAGCCTATCATATCTTCTGTTATTGAAAATTTATAAGAACCTCTTTATTTCATAATTCATAATGATTTGAAGGCCTTTGGAGCTACTTTATTGACTGGAGTTGAAATTTTCATAAACAACCAACCTGCTCTTATAACATACCTAAGTGAAAGAGATGCTTCCTTCCTGTTAGAGAAGATCATATGGAAGATTGAGAAAAAAATTATTTATGAAATTCAAGAAGTTATAATTGATAACAAACATATAAGTGATGAAGTGAAGTATCTCAGAGCCATGGTTGAAGATATACATAAATTGTTGAAATCAGGACAAGCTCCTCATGCTCATCCTATTGAGCATGTTAGTTGTCACATTCCACAGAACGTTTCCTCTATGATTCAACTGATCATGACTTCATTAGCTGAAAAAGTGGCTAAGATAAACAAGACAATAGTACAAGAGATGCGTGAGCTTGTTATTGGTCTCAATAAAATGACTGATGATTAAAAGGGATGTGTACAAAAAGTTCTCAATCAACTCAAGCCCCTCACTTTAGCTATTATAGCCTCCTATGCCTTTGGATAGTCATATCAATCCTTTGATAGTGATCTGATCAGAAAAATTGTTAATGAGGAACATAATTCAGTGTTAAGTGGATTTGACAAGGAGAGTCTCTATAGAATTGTCAAGAATAATGAAATAGTACTTGATTCAGTGTGGATTCATTCAAATATTACAAATGATGCTCAGGTATAAATTTCTAAAAAAAGTCAATTTATATTTTAATAGGGTTTTCTCTTAGCATGATATAACCAATCACTTCATGTATCTTGTAGAGAATGTAAAAATACCTCCTATCACTCAAAACACTAAGACTCAAGTTTAAAAGATTAAATATTTCACTCTTCTCTAGGACAAATTCATAGAGAACAAAGTTGATTTTCAGAAAGGAATGCAGTATGGTGGTGAGATTATTATGAACATCATTCACTTGTTGAAGCCTTACCTTTATGTACAGAGAAATTCTATTGTGGCTCTTGCAGCTATATTCTTGTGGTATGGTTTACATCCTTCCATATCTACTACCTTTTCCTCTACATCAATGTCTGAATCTCAGGCTCTAAGTCAGATCAAACCTATTATCCTTGACCAAAACATGCCTCTGTCTTCCACCGATCCAATATTGGAACCTTTGGTTTTCGAAGGACTGACACTTCCTTATTCAACAGTTGGCTTACTCCCTTCTTCAACATCTACTTCTACTCCTGTGGTTCCTTATGACGCTGCCAAGGCACTAGAAAACACACTAAGAACTAATCTCTAATTTATATGATTTGTGATAATAAAAAATGTGGAGATTGTTTGAATCCTCATGTTTTTATCATATATTAATGATAAAAATCCTATAAATCATGTAAATACTATAAATCCTATAAATATTATTAATCATGTTTAATATAACACAAATCATGTCTAGATATGGTTGGTTTATTTATTCTTTAAATAAACATCAACTAAATGCTGTTAATTATAAATCATGTTTAATTATTGTAAATTATATTTAATTTATTATATAATGATTTATTTTATGAATGATTAAGTCTAATTAATTTTGTGAATGTTACTACTTAAGTCTGTATACTAATATTTTTCTATTTCTAAGAAACCGTGAGTTTTCCATAAGTTCTGGTTTTATGACAAAGGATCCAGACACAGTAACTCAGACACCGTGACCGAGACACCGTGACCCAGACATTGTGACCCAGAAACTGTGACCCAGACACCGTGACCCAGACACTGGGACCATTTTCAGATATTATGAAGTCTATGACACTAATTCCATGCTACCATCACCAAGACACCGTTTGATGTTTGGAAAAGCACTAGACAACATTATTCTAACACCACATAAGTGCTACCAGTTCTTGATCTCAATACAAATATTCCATCATGATTATGTCACTGCTTAAAGCAAAAGAAGAAAACATCATTTCGTGGTGAAACCTTTTCCAAGTGATAAAATTTCTAGACAAACTGTGACACCATTATTTAATATATTTTTTTTGTTTTAAGTTTAATTTCTAATGGTCATATTTGAGGCATTTAAATGCACAGACATAATTAATATTTCTTTGTAGACTTTTCATATGATTGTATGTGATATGAGGTGTAGAATACTTGCATCTTATTGTCTCCAACACATGTACTCTAAAATAAAAAGAAAATCATAGTACTGGAACAAGAGATGAGAAATAGAGTAGCAGAAATTCGAGCATTTGGAAAAATATAACTAATACATGCAACAAGAAAGAATTAAACAACACATGAAGAAAAATAAATTCCAAAGGAAGAACTATCATAGATGAGTTCCAAAAAATTCTTCAGAGTACTACCATCTTGAAGAACACGAGCTGGACAGCTTAAACCATTGAACCTACAGACTTACGATACTATGTTTTTTACAAGTGGACTTAATACTTGCATCTGCTTCATCCTACATGTACATAGTTGCATATAATAACACTCAGAGCACTTATAACCCTTTCTCATTATCTGTTCTATTGCGAGTATTGTTTTTATCTTTCGATTAGTGTGTATGTGTTTATTAAAACACATTGTCTCCTACACTATACTGAAGGATACAATATATTCTTATTCTCATATCTTTTTACATCTATTTAATCCTACAGATAAGTGTGGAAGTGGTCCTTGTGTAACCTGGTAGTTTTTACCCACGAAGAATAGTGGAAGAGGTTGTGTGACCTATATTATCCTATGCACTGTTGTTCACCCTGATCCTATGTATAGATAAAGTTTATTTATATAAACTGCTCGGTGGTAGGTGATCACCAAGTTGAGTGAATTTGGTATCCTCTCGAGACTGAACCACTTGTTTTATCCGCTATGTTATTTAATTTACTTTTTCTCATCCTTATTGTATATTTCTAAAAATACTAGATTTCAGTTTGATAGTTAGTCTTGGATAGAAGTTATAATTGTTTTAACTTATTAGAATAGCTAAAAAAGTAGTACCAATAACTCATATTGATATTACTAAGAATTAATAAATCTTCTGAGAGTTTATTTGAAGAGTCAAAATTTTATAACTCTATTACCTTGATTAACTGGTCTGTATTCATTTTTTGGGATCCTTTTTAAGAAATATTTTAAACATTAATTTTTAATAGAAAATCAATTCACCCCCTATTGAGTACTCTACTCTGACCAACACATCGTATCATAAAAATAACAACCCTAGGTGCCTTGAGGAGGATCTCAATATTAGAATTCAAGAGGTAAATCCTCTCTCACATTATTTTAATTTCTTTTCAATTTCATTTACTTTCTTATTCTATCCTCACCTCCCTTCATCCAAATGGAATGAGAACTCCAACACCATAATTATAATGTAATTATATCAGGTTAATATAAGATCAATCATTAAAACTTCCCTCTCTCTCTCTTAGTTTAAAACCAATATCATTTTCTGTGATGTGTCAATTTACTAACATCATGGGCAATGCACTTTCATTTTCCTTAAACACCTTCAGGGCTATTAATAAGGCCATTAAATAGTTTAAAAATAGATTTTAAAGTGTATTTTAAAACCATTTTTATGTTCTATAAATAACCTACACTCATAATACTAAATTATAAAACAAAACAAGTTCATTGTGATAAAAAGAAACCAAATAAACAAAAAATGATCATCATTAACATTTATTTAATGAAAAATCCCTATGGTATATAACAAAATTATTTGTAAGAACATTAAATATTATATAATATCATTAATAATTTATAATAACAATGTTGTGTATTCATCCTCATTTTAAACGAACTTCCATTCATGTATACAATAGAACGAATCATGATAACTATCAAAATGAACACTCCTGAATGATGAAATGAAACTATATAACTCATCCAAAGGACCATAAAATAACTTAATAAATCAATAAATTATTTATATTCATGTATAAAATTTTCTATAATTGTTAATTAATGAATCTAATGTGATTATATAGGACATTAAAGTGATGAAATCATTCAGACACAAGGTAATGAGAATTCTAGAACCCAACTCTCTTCCATTGGGTTTTCCATATTTCACCCCATTTTTCAAAAAGGATATTTATTAAATATAATTTATTCATCATTATATTACCTTTTATGGGATATACATGTTTTCAACTTGAATTTATGACAAACAAATTTGTTTCTAAAAGAAATCTTCATTCAAAAAAACACACCTTTTTCTTATCACTCAAGGTGGATGATTCTTATATCAAGTATGTTATTACATTTTTCATTTAGAAACCCAATGTTTATGAATTTATTATTATTAAATGAAATACATTCCTTTCTATGTGTTATTTTATTTCCAATATTGATATTTTTTCTATGTGTCATGCATAATAATGTAAATGTTAGGATGCAATAGGTGCACCCAGAATTATATAGCGCTCCAATGAATTGGGTAATGTGATGTATCTCATGATTAAATTTTAATATGCGTGAACATGATGAAATATTTTTTCACAACTATGTGGGGTAGTTTACCATTAAGACATGATAATTCATTTCTACAAATTTCCACATTTATTACCTTTATCTAATGCTCCCTCCCAGAATTAGGATGACGATGTTATTATTATGATCACCCCATATTTTATTGTTTCATGTTCTTATCTATCCTACTAATGAGATTTCAGATCAATTAATTTTTATGTATATCATTAGGTGACTAATAATACGAGGAAAATTCAATGGACAATAATAAGCTAGATAAAAAGTAATTAAATAAATGTTTATGTTTTATTTTTTAAATTTTATTTATGGTCCAAATTTTCCTAAGAAACTAAACCTTGGTATCCTAGGTGTGAAACTATTTTATGTTTTTATTATTTAAATGATGTAATAATAATGTAAGAAAACCATGGTTTCTATATTAATACAATCCAGATTTTAAGAATAATAAAAATCCAGATGATGGAAAAAATAATGTAGTAGCTGTTAAACAAATTTAAAAAATATATTTTGACTCCTCTGATGAATATTCAATATTATTAGATTTTGAGAAAAGGGTTGATAATTAACATGATAAAAATATTTTTTTACTCACAAATAAGAACCATGGTTCGAAAAATGGATAAAAATTGAAGTATAAGAAAAATTTCAATTGGAATAGAAGGAAAGGAAAACTGAATTTTGATTTTATAGGTCATAAATATAGGAAAAATGGTCATTCCAAGAATGAATTTTGTAACGACCCGAAGCTTGGAGTACATAGATATTACATTAATTTTGCGGAATAATTAATAAATAACAAATACAGACACAAAAGGACCGTAATAGTTTAGTGTCTTGGGAAACTTGGAACATTATCTTCTAATCGTGGTGAAAGATCTCCAACATCTCTCATAATGATCTTCCACTTTTTTTTTCCTTACCTAAAACCTTTATTTTAATCCTGGGGGAAAATAAAACATAAAAAGGGTGAGCTCAAATGCTAAGTAAGGGTAAGCATGGATAAAATAAAACATACCATATACATTTGAACTTAAAAACATGAACATAATGTTTAAACATCAAAATATTGAGTAACAGCATAAAACATGGAAGTACATAAGGCATAGATCATAATGTAACATAAATCATGATAAAATAGTATGGGAATAAAACATGTAATTGTGGAAACCATTCAGAACATGTTATGATTTCCATAGTAGCCAAGGCATTGCTTCCAAGACCATCTTAGTGGACAAAGTCCCTTTCTGAATCAAGTTCACTCCTCGTTTAAGTCCCGTAACACTGAACCGGATTAACTTACCATTCTATCCATGTCTATATCACGAGATATAAATCTTTACCCAATTCATTGGAGGGAGATATAGGTCCCACCCATCTCACAATGAAATCATTCTTTCGTGAGCCACAAAATCATAAATCATACATCATAGTATAACCCATGTAATAAAATGAGATTCTTAAACATCATGCCATCATAACATAATCCATAAAAGTTTGATATAATTTCATCATAAGAAAATTGAAACAATTTAAATCATAGAGATATATTACTTGAAACATACACATATGAAATAATGTCATCTTAGATGGAAAATAGTTTTGACAAAACACTTGAAATGAATTCTTGAGGAAAATATCCTTTCTTCTTTAAAATCATTTTCTTTTCACAAAATTCCATGAAATTTTAAAAGAAAAGGGTTTTGTTGAAAATAATCATGCAATATTGTAGAGGAATATTCTTGAAAATGAGGCATTATGAAACCGTAAAAATCCGTTCATGCCGTATAAGTTAAAAATAACATTCTCCTCGTACTTTTGTCAGAAAAGTCAAAAAGTACCTTACATGGTAACCAATGGAAAGATACTATTAATACAATGTGGTAAAAAGTAAATAAAGGGTAAAAATGACTTTAAACATTCATGGAAGTATAGTAAACATTTTATGAAAACATTTTTAGAAAACATGTTCATGGATGATAAACGTAACCCCAGTAAATACTTACGTATAACCTATCTCGGATAAAAATGAGATTGAAAATTTATCGCTTACCTTAGGTCCGATATGCTTTGTATGGATCATAAACTCATGTATAATGATTTAAATAATGTCATTGACTTATTAAATAATCATATTAATTGTTATGATATCATATATGTTTCACTTATGACTTTACATTACCTGTTCTTTTGTAAATTCCATGTTAAAGTAACGTTTTGGGTAAAATCATTTCATTTATCGTATGTGTTTCTACTTGTCGTTCTCGATATTATTACTTATATCCTGGTTTACATAATTCCATAGTGTAAAAATGATTTATATATAATATATATTCATCATATACATATATATTATAGATCTATAAAAAGAAAGGAAATACACCGTTCATGGAGACGGTAGGCCGTACGTACGCATGAGCGATGCTTTCATTTCCTTATTGAATTGAATGAAATTAAATGGATGACATACATATATATACATAAATCTAGTAGCATTATTATGTCATATATTTTATTATTATTCATTATAAATACTTTATAATCCTTCTTGAATGGTTAATCATGGAAAATGAATCTCATCGCGTTCGTGGAGACGGTAGTCCGTACGTACGCACGAGCGATGATATCATTCCCATGATAGTGGAATTGTATTAAAGTGTATGTATAATATCACAGAATCAATATCACTTTACAATAATCATATATATTCATTACTTTCACCATTATACCCATCCAAGTAAGGTGGTGGTGGAAAATAGATTACACCACGGCGTGGAGACGGTATTCCGTACGTACGCACGCGCGGTGATTTCATTTTCTGTAGGATGGATAGATGGTGAAATATGGTTGTTTCATACTTATAATAAAATATAGGTATATGAGTGATACTGATGTTATTACTTCCTAATGAAACAACTGAATAAGAAGAAGTGGAAGAAGAAATAAAGTTGAAAGAATCGGTAATGGGCATTACCTCTTCTTTGAAGCGCCTCTTTGAGACGTCCACTTAGGTCACTAAAATTGCTCTTTTAAGAAGACCAGGACCTCTGGGATATTTCTAGGGAAGTGGAGAAGAGAATTTGGCAGGGTTTGGCCGATCTTTAAGGCTACAAGTGGTGTGAGGAATAGAGGGAGGAGGTGCCCTTTTATAAGGGAGGAGAAGGGAACCTTTGGAAAAACTAAATAGATTATTTTATTCTAAAGTAATATTCGGTTTTAAATAGATAAGAATTGATTTATTTCGTAGATAAGGTGGGGATGGGTCTAAATCCTCTCATCCAATAGAATTTAGACAAGTTTAGGGTTCTATTTAAACCTTATCATTTAGATTTAACTTTAAGTTAAATAATTTTTCTTTTACCTTGTTTTCTTGTTTTCTTACACTATAAGGTTAATAGACATACGATAACAAGCCAAAATAACCCCAAGTTGTTTATTATTAATATATATAACTTTATCTAATTCATTTGGACGAACCTTAGATTTTTAGGAATAAAATAACAATTAATAATATAATATTTGTTTTAAAAACTATTTTATGTCAATTTTGACACTATTTGGTAATTGATTTTTTCTGAAAATCATAACAGAAAGATTAGTTCTAAAAAATTTAATTAAATCAACAATAACATGTCATATTAACCTAGAAAATTATTTTAATTCATAAAAAGTCTCCAATTACATTTATTTGGGTATTTATAACACCAATTATGTCAATATTTCATTAATAAGATAATTACTACATTATCATTGTTTCATAAATAAATTAAATTATTTAAAGTCTAAAAATTACAAATAAAATACCATTATGTAGGAAATCTCTTTATCTTTCTACTGAATATTTATAGTCTAATTTATCTTATGTATAACCCTATATTTAAAATAATTTACTTATTAAACTTTGATTTTAACTATTTTAACCATTCTTTAAATAAATTAATATTAAAATGTCCTAATCTAATCCAAGTGGGCCTAAATGGTCATATTTTATTCCTAAGTTTGTTCTTGGTCGAATTAAACTTATCCAATAGAATTAGGACATGTGTTAAGGTAATAATAATAACATTTGTTTACCCTCAATTACCCTATTTAATTTTAACCGTGGTAAAAAAAGTAAAAAGTTACTATTCACAAAAAAATATTTTCATCTCATTGAACCACATTTTAGTCCTTGATATTAACCGCCTTTCTTGGATTTTTGAAATTACACTCACAGAAGCGGTAAAATTAAGTTTTATGAAAAATTCAGTTTTTAACTACCACTCAGTGGTTTCACTATTCATCAAAAAATGAAAGTTTCTAGAAAAATACCAAAAATAGGCCTAAGATATATTTGATATTATGAATTCAAAAATTATGTATATTTTACCAAATTCAAAACATATCAGTTGCATTAATTAATTTAAAAATTATTTCCCGTCATCAAAAAAATAGCGTGTTTTTAAGAGATAATTACTATCAAAAGATTGACACTTGTTTATGTCTGGTTTAAATGTGAAATTACATCCAATGACCAACATTGTATTAAATGGTAAAAATATATTCTAAATATACTTTAAAACCACTCAAATTAATAATTTATCACTATTAATTATTTCGATTAAAAAAAGTTGTTTTTAATTAAAATTTAGTAATTTTCACTATTCATCACAATATGAAATTTATCCGAAAAGTACCAAAATTTCACTTTAAGCTAATTTCGATATTCTGAATCCAAAAATGATGTCCGTTTTGAAAGATAAAATTTATAAAATTTCAAAAAGTGGTTATTACTATTCATAACGGCTAGTTCATAATTATATTATAATAATATCACGTTTAGTGAAACTCGGTATTGCGTACTACACACGCTATCGAGGAAGGTCTTTATTGCGTGTAATGAAAGACAAGTCAGAGCTGAGTGTAGTGAAAGCTTGATTTGGTGTTGCATATAACATAATCAAAACATATTTCATTTATACATTAAACAAAATCTATACATAATGTTGCGTAGAATAGTTTCTACAAAACTAACTTGAAGTTGTGTGTAACGCAAGCCAAGAATAGTGTTGCGTATACTGCAAGCAAATACAGTGTTGCGTATATCACAAGCTAATTTTGGTGTAGCGTACAACACAAGACATTAAAAGGAATATTTTTTATAAAATCTCAGGGTGTTACATTCTACCCCCCTTAAAATGAATTTCGTCCTCAAAATTATTTGGGGTTATAAATGGTTTATTACACGAGAGTTTCTTTCATAGAAACCCACATCGTAGAAAGGAATACAAAAACTTCATTTAAAAAAGGAACGTTAGAAACATAACAGATACCCAAATAACTCATCACTGGGTTTCCACATATGATAACATAGGTGAAAATATGGATATGGAAGAAAAATATAACCATCATGTTCTGATGGAGAGTGGTAGAGAACATGGCTATGAAAAATCCATCAATCACAAAGCCAAAGATTTGTGATGATCTAAGGTACCATTCGATTCATTTGATATAAGGGCACTGGGACAACATTTTTGGTTTTCAATATCATTTCCCTAAAGATGAAAATTTTGAATTAGAAGAAATACTTGCATGATTTTGGTACCATCACACTGTTGTTCGTTCTTTGAACAATTTCCACTTCATCTCTTAAAGAAATAAAGTTGAATTTGTTATTTGTGAAGTGTTAACAGATCATGTGATAGAATGATGGGTCATTCCATCTGTTTCAAACAAAAGGTTAGCAAAAGTTATCAAATATCCATAAGTCCATCTATGGTGAGGTTAATCATATATGATTCCAAAAATGAACTTATACTTCATATATCATACCGCTTAATAAAATGAAACTAGTTTCTACTAACCAGGGACTTCCTACAGGCCAGTGGTAGGCGATAAAGGCCAGTCGCACTTCGGTTGTGGGTTCGATTCCCACAGCCTTGTCCGACGCGATGGGCTGTCGCCTGGCCTGCAGGTTGTCCTTTTTCTAAAACTACATTACTATAACATCCCATCAATAATATCGAACTAACTTATGTCCAACATAATCCATTCCAATATTTAGGCTTATCTAAAATACTTCGGTCCAAGCTCATAGTATAAAGAAAATGATTACTTGAAATTTCACATAACAATCACGTGAATTCCATCATTTATCCCCCATATATCATAAGATATATCTTGTTGGTCAAATTAAAAACATGCGAATACCTTAATCATGTATTCTATTGAAGAATGAATACCCATTGAAACTTAGTTAAAATATGAATGTTGATAAATTTTAACACTTTCCACACACCAAAATCCCAATAAATTCTATATACTCAAACCATAATATCACTTAGTTCTTTTATCAGTCATGAGCTCATGATTACTATCATATTATTTTCTCCTTATCCATTCATTATGCACATTTCATCTACTTTCTAAAAATATTTCAATCACCTTTTCATCGTTACGAGTACCATATAATTATTGAAAACCAATACATAGATATTCCAAAATTCCACAATACCATAAATGAGGTTCCATGATACTATTTTGAAAGCCCATTACATAAAAACTTAATCATTACACAACATCATTTTCATACTCAACACCACAATTAGTGATTGCATGAGACTTCCCTTTATCCTTTACCTTAAGAGGTTGAATACGTTGATCATCATTAACCCGTGGATTCGGACATTTATTAGCATAATTCCCCATTTCCTTGCACTTGAAGCATTGAAGTGTTGGTGGAGAGTTCTCTGTAGTCTTTTCTCTATTCACATAATTAGAAACCTTTTTCCCATTACATCGACAATCAACTTCTCGATGACCTTCTTTTCACACTAAAAACATTTTCTATTACATTTTAGGAAATCTCCACCATGCTTCTTTCCACACTTTGAGAATAAAGAAACATTAATCTTCTTTTCACCATTGTTCTGAGATTTCTCCTTGAACTCCATCTTTCATTTCTTTTCAAAACCATGAGATGGATAAGTAACACCAACTTCCATTTCTACCTTGATAGCACAACACACAATTTATTCATAGCTAATGAAGTCTATTATAGCTAATGCCCTTCGAAGATTTGATTTTATGCCACTCAAGAATCAATCAACTTTACTTTCAGGTTGGATGATAAAGTCAGATGTATACCTTGCAAGCCTTGTAAAATTCTATTCGTATATACCAACAGATTCATCATCCTTCTACTTAAGCTCAAGAAACTCTTTTTCCATCTTTTTTCTAAGAATATGAGGGAAGTACTTTCTGAAAAACAAGTTCTTGAACTCGTCTCATTCCATGGAATCAATTTCATATCTTTTCCTCATATTCTTGATAAGATTCCACCATTGATCAGCATCACCTTCCAAACGATATAGTGATAAGATGACTTTATCATGCTTAGAACATTGTAGAACTGAAAATATCTTTTCAGTAGTACTGATCCATTGTTCAGCCACTAAGGGATCAAAAGACCCACTGAATGAAGGTGGACGTTGCCTCATGAAGATTCAACAAAATGTTGCTCCTTTCTCTGCGCATTTTGAAATCCATAATGATTTATATCTTGTGTAAGTATAGAAATAAGATTGTGCACTTCATCTCCCATGACATTGGTTTGGTCAGGAGGAAAATCATTGCATTGTCCATTACATTGACCAACACGGTTACTTCGGGTTCCATCCATCATAGAAAACCCAAAAATAATAGTGTGAGAGGAAAATACCATTCTAGGGAAAATAACATAATAAATGGGGAGTACCTTCAATATCTAACATCTTAGGTATAATTCTAAGATCGTTAGTGCAATTCTAGGACTATAACCTATACGTATACTTAACCTTAGGGACATCCCTAGACTTACCTTAGAAATATTTCTAGGGACCTCACTAAAGTTTTTGCATCCTAGTTTCCAAAGGTTAACTAAACCTTTCCTCTGATACCCACTGTAACGACCCGAAGCTTGATGTACATAGATATTACATTACTTTTGTGGAATACTTAATACATAACAAATACAGACACATAAGGACCATAATGGTTTAGTGTCTTTGGAATCTTGGAACGTAATCTTCTAATCGTGATGTAAGATCTTTAACATCTCCCATAAAGATCTTACACTTTTGTTTCCTTACCTAAACCATTTCTTTTAATCTAGGGGGAAAATAAAACATAAAAAGGGTGAGATCAAATGCTTAGTAAGGGTAAGCATGGATAAAATAAAACATACCATATACATTTGAACTTAAAAACATGAACATAATGTTTAAACATCAAAATCTTGAGCAACGACATAAAACATGGAAGTACATAAGGAATAGATCATAATAGAACATAAATCATGATAAAATAGCATGGTAATAAAACATGTAACTGTGGAAACCATTCATCACTTGTTATGATTTCCATAGTAGCGAAGGCATTGCTGCCAAGAACATCTTAGTGGACAAAGTCTCTTTCTGAATCGAGTTCACTCCTCGTTTCAGTCCTGTAACACTGAACCGGATTACCTTACTGTTCCAGCCATGTGTATCTCATGAGATATAAATCTTTACCCAATTCATTGGAGGGAGATATAGGTCCCACCCATCTCATAATGAAATCATTCTTTCGTGTGCCACAAAATCATAAATCATACATCATAGCATAACCCATGTAATAAAATGGGATTATTAAACATCATGCCATCATAACATAATCCATAAAAGTTTGATATAATTTCATCATAAAAAAATTGAAACCATTTAAATCATATATATATATTAATTTAAAGATACACATATGAAATAATTTCATCTTAGATGGAAAATTGTTTTGAAAAAACACTTGAAATGAATTTTTGAGGAAAATATCCTTTCTTCTTTAAAATCATTTCCTTTTCACAAAATTACATGAAATTTTAAAAGAAAAGGGTTTTTGTTTAAAATAATCATGCAATATTTTAGAGTAAACTTCTTGAAAATGAGGCATTATGAAACCGTAAAAATCCGTTCACACTGTATTAGTTAAAAATAACATTCTCCTCGTACTTTTTTCGAAAAAGTCAAAAAGTACCTTATATGGTAACCAAAGGAAAGATTCAATTCATACAATGTGGTAAAAAGTAAATAAAGGGTAAAAATGACTTTAAACATTCATGGAAGAATTGTAAATATTTTATGAAAACCTTTTTAGAAAACATGGTCATGGATGATAAACGTAACCCCAGTAAATACTTACGTATAAGCAATCTCAGATAAAAATGAGATTGAAAATTTATCCCTTACATTAGGTCTGATATGCTTCGTATGGATCCGAACCTCCAGTATAATGATTTAGATAATGTCATTGACTTATTAAAAAATCATATTCATTGTTATGATATCATATATGTTTCACTTATGACTTTATATTACCCGTTCTTTTGTAAATTCCACGTTAAAGTAGCGTTTTGGGTAAAATCATTTCATTTATCGTATGTGTTTCGACTTGTCGTTCTTGATATTATTACTTATATCCTGGTTTACATAATTCCAGAGTGTAAAAAATGATTTATATATAATATATATTCATAATATACATATATATTATAGAACTATAAAAAGAAATGAAATACACTGTTCATGGAGACGGTAGGCCGTACGTACGCATGAACGATGTTTTCGTTTCCTTATTGAATTGAATGAAATTAAATAGATGACATAAATATATATACATAAATCCACTAGCATTATTAGGTAATATATTTAATTATTATTCATTATATATACTTTATAATCGTTCTTGAATGGTTAAGCATGGAAAAGGAATCTCATCGCGTTCGTGGAGACGGTAGTCCGTACGTACGCACGAGCGATGATATCATTTCCATGATCGTGAAATTATATTAAAGTGTATGTATAGTATTACAGAATCAATATAAATTTACAATAATCATATATACTCATTACTTTCACCATTATACCCATCCAAGTAAGGTGGTGGTGGAAAATAGATTACACCACGGCGTGGAGACGGTATTCCGTACGTACGCACGCACGGTGATTTCATTTTCCGTAGGACGGATAGATGGTGAAATATGGTTGTTTCATACTTATAATAAAATATCAGTATATTATTGATACTGATGATATTACTTCATAATTAAAAAACTAAATATGAAGATGTGGAAGAAGAAATAAAGTTGAAAGAATCGGTAACGGCCATTACCTCTTCTTTGAAGCGCCTCTTTGAGACCTCCTCTTAGGGTACTAAAATTGATCTTTGAAGAATACCAGGACCTCTAGGATGTTTCTAGGGAAGTGTAGAAGAGAATTTGTCAGGGTTGCGTGTAGTGAAATCTCTAATTGGTGTTGCGTATAACATAATAAAAACTAATATCATTTATACATTAAACAAAATCTATATATAATGTTGCGTAGAATAGTTTCTACAAAACGAACTTGAAATTGTGTGTAACGCAAGCCAAGAATAGTGTTGCGTATACTACAAGAAAATATGGTGTTGCGTATATCACAAGCTAATTTTGGTGTTGCGTACAACAACAGACATTAAAAAGAATATTTTTCATAAAATCTCGGGGTGTTATAAGTTTTCAATTTTTAAAAATGGAATATGGAAAATGGTAAAGGATATAAAAATAAGAATATTGTATTTATTATTGGAGAAAGTTGTATGTAGGAATCCCAATCTAGTGAGGAGTATGAAATTGGGAATAAGACATGTAACATTTCTTTTATGAGAAGCTTTTATAAAGTAATCTATTCACATTTTAGACTTTTTAGAAATACTAAAAAAATTTGTTCAAAAGATACAAATTTTGGTAAATTTAGTTCAAATTCTGGTTTACATTACTACGATTCCATTGAAGATTAGTTTTTAATTAAATAATTTACTAAAATATATTATATTTATCATGAATAAATAAAAAATCATGAAATGTTTAACAAGATGAGTAAGGATCACAATAAATTAAAAACTAAACCAAAAATTTAGTTTTGGAGAATAAAAAGATTAATATTTATGTCTCCAAGAATGAATAATTAAATAATGAAAAAACTAAATATTTAATGGTTTATATTTTTAAATTTTTAGAAGAGAATTATAATTTGAAACATTTTTCTTCAAGTGAAAACAAAAAAAAATATCCTTATTTTAATAAAAAATAAATTAGGAATGGAGACTAAAAACTATTGTTTTATTTTTAAATGAACATCTATATAATAGTATGATTCTAAGTCCAGCATGGGATGAATTTATATTATTACAAAGGAATTCAAGAATAAGTAGTAACAAAAACAATATAGGTTTTTTTTGAAGTAATATTGTATATATATATGAATCAATCTATAAATCGAAAAAATAAGGCATTTGATTTGCTAATCAGTTCAATTTTGGGTTCTCTAGACATTATGAATCCGATTTCACTTCATAGTATATGAAATATTAAGGTTATAATAAGGGTTTTATATCAATTTATTTCAATGTTAAGAGATACTTTTGTTAGCATTGGAAGTTAAGGGATATTACACAAATTGGGATAGGGTTTGTTGGTTTATAATCCAATTTATATATAATTTGATAGATTTCATGTATACCTATTATTATCTCATCACATGGTACACTTGAAAATGGTTTGAATTTCTATTTTAATATGTCCATTAAGCATGTTTTCTATGTTTTATTTTCTATTTTACTACTATGATGCTTAAAAATTTTCCATTTTTTAATTATTTATAAATATTATGTGTTATATGAAAACATTTTAATATATTCTCATGGAAAAAGATTTTAGTTACAATGTATTGGATTTTAAATGTTCTTTATGAAATGTTATATATTTATAATTTTAATGGAAAGCACTGATTTACATGTGTCTGTTTCGTTAATATCAATTTTTTTGTGTACAAACTAAAATATTATTAAAGTTTCATTTTTATTATCTCTTAAAATAGTGTTTTTTATTTATTCTTAATGGTTTGATGTTTAATTCTGACCTTATAAAATGTCTCGTGAAGTATTTTCCCCAAAAGTTAATGTATTATACAAAATTGGAATATTATACGAATATTTTTTATATTTATAATAGTTCATACTAGTACTATCGTTTTTATTTGTATTATATTTTTTATATTTATATTGTCTAAAAAGGAATGTCTTACTATAACTTCTTGATATCTTATGAATATTTATTTTCATATGAAAATAATTTAAAATACTATGGTCTTGTAATGTCATACAATGTAAAAGAACAATGCGATTCTTAAAATCTTATGAAAAATGTACACTTTTTTATGTCTAAAGGCTTACAAGATACATTGAACTATGATATATTTAGTCTTAAAAGAAAAATATAATTCAATAAATAAATTAGATATTCGAAATTTAATTCCTTATGAACTCAAATTTGATTACTTAAAAAATTATTTACTCATAAAAAATTTGGTGCATAACCTCCAATGGTTTGGATTTTTTTGTTTTTTTATTATAATTTTCCCCCTTAATAAATTGTTCACATGCATGTTTTTCTAGTATCTAGGAAACATGTTTAAATACACAACTTGTAGATAAAAATATTGAAACATCCACGTAAAGAAGGTCATTATGAATGAAAATTGAATTAACTAATGGATAATATGTTTATAAATAGAAGTTATGGTGTCAAAAGGAAGATATAATAGATTTTATAAATGATATATGAGATATGAGATAAATTTTGATACTGATGTGTTGGAGAGTTATTGTGCTAAAATTCTCATACACTTATTTTCAGATTGTTGAGTCTTTTAGGTTCACCCAAATAAAACTATTTTAATTTTAATTATAAGGGATTATGATAATTGTTCAACAACATGTTTTTCTTTTCATCTTTATCCTGAATATTATTTTTATAATTATCATTATATTATATTTTTCTATATTATAATATAATAAATAATTCTAATGAAATTGATACATGGTTTTGAATCCTCTCAAAAGTCACTACATTTCTTATGTTAAAATGATAAAAAATAAGGAACCTGTTGGTTTTTCATGAACTGAGTAAAAGTATTTACCAAGATTAATCATTATTGTAATAAAATTTGATCTAATTTTACTCTTTTAAAAAGTATTGGTTTGTTATTATGCTTTGTAAAAGGATATGATCAGTGTAGACCATTTTTATGGAAATTATTTTATCGTGTTCTATAAAAAATTCATTGATAGATTTCAAGTGATTAGTAGTTATAGGATCACATTGATCTGAAATTATAAAAACATATGGTGTTATTTGTTCATTTGTATTTCCACTTCACATGTTTAAAATCAGGAAATTTTATTGTTATCTATTACTATGTTCCAATGAAATGAATTTAGACATTAAAATTTAAATTAATATTATTTGTATAAAAATTATATTGTTTTAAGAGGCTTATTCACCCCCATCTAAACCATTTTTCTATAACAGATAGGTCCCAAAATTGTTTCATAAGAGTTTTATTTTTTAATTTTTTTTAAAGACCTTCATTTTTTGGAGTGATCATGAAATGTAGATTATTGTGGATGTCAGGTTTTTTTATATTATTGTTTTTATTATTATTGTTTTATTATATTTCTGTTATTTATGAGGGATACACTGCCCATTTTTTGTAATTATACCCTTAGTTCTATCACCACCCTGTGGCCTATTTTAGGTGGGCTTAGGGGTCAACATTTTTCATTACTATAGGATCAATATGTGTTCTTATTAGGGGTTGGTCTGGGTAATATATATGTGATATAATTACTACATAATATGTGGAAGTCCTCATATAGAAGAGTTATATTTATATAATTATGATTATTGAGATATATTTAAACCCTTGTTATGTGAAGACAATTGGGATTTGAGGTCAAGATGAAGCTGATGTGCATGTTGGGTTCCCCCTATGAGGATAGAGGTACCTCCTATGTGAAATTATTATATATGTATTTAATTATATATACATGTATATATTGATTTATATATGTCTATTTATATATTTTTCCATCTGTGTTTTTATGTATGTGTGTGCACTACCTTCTATAGAGGACGTGTTCATGCATCAATCCTCGATAGATGAGGCTCTAATAGAAGACATGCACACTACCTGAAATCCAATCATGAGTCGAAGTAGGTATGGATGATTCCTTATTTTTTTAAAATAATTATATAGATTTTTTTATTGATAGATAAACATGTTTAATTTATTTGGTTAGTATCTTATTCGATAGACTTCCTAGGATTTATTATTACCCGTCTATATTCTATTCCTTCTTTGTATTCATAGGTTTAGGATATACTATTTATTTTGACCAAAAATTTAAATATGAAATTTTTTCCAACAATATTTATATTTTATAGTGTATAATATTAATAATTCCTGACATAATTGAATCAAACATCATTTTATAACAAGAACATAAAATATTACAAATGATTTTCCTTTATTCTTTATAAAATTAAAAATATTACAATGGCTTATTAAACACATATAAAAAATATAATTGACATTTATGATAATTTTGCATCATAGTCTTGTAGATGTTTTCACATTTGAGAATGCAACTGAAAAAAATAAAACATACTATTAAATCAATTATCAGAATATTGAAAATAATATCTGGGTAATATTTATATAAATTTGGGTGGATAAATAATAGAACAAATAGTACATATCTATAATAAGAATACTAATTATATGTCCATTGGAACAGTAGCATACCACTAAAAATAAAAAATGAAAAATGATATAGTATTATTAAATATGAGAGTTTGAAAATTCCTGAAAATTAGTATTTACAATATATAAAATAAGTAAATATAAATTTTTTAATTATATATTTTTATTCTATAAATAATATAACCAAAATGAACTATAATTCTATATATTAATAATATATATTATCTCTTACTTTTTAAAATATTAACATTAGTATTAGAATTTATTTATTTAAATTTTAAAAGTATTTTTGTTAAAATATATATCATATTTATTCATCAATCCAAAATAATTAACACCCACAACATTCATAAATTTAATCACTCTTGTCAATACATATAATATTTTAATGAATATTTTTTCCATGAATTATTAGGTTTTTTTTGAGAAATTGATTTTCCGATATTTGTAAATTGAATTTCATAAAATACAATTCATTTTTGTAATTTCCATATTAAAATTATCTTATGGAGAATTTATGGTATTTTTTGAAAAAATAAATATTTAGTGAATAGTAAAAAAACTATTTTTTGTGAATACCATTTGTTTTTTTATATTATCCTGATATAAATATGTCAAAAAAAAACATTTTTAAAGAAATATAATTTATTAATTGAATAAAATAATTCAAATTAATGTAATAAAATTTCATTTTAATGTAATAAAACTAAATTGAAAACATATAAATCATTTTTCCAAACATAATTTATATTTCAGTCAAGTATAAAACTTGATTTGATTCTTTATATCCTATAAAATTATTATAAAATAAATTTCGGTTATGTGTTTGGACGACTATAATAGAAACCTATATTTTTTAATAATAAGCAATGAAAAGTCAATGGAGTCAACAATAGTCATTTTATTTTTCCTAAACAACCAAATAACAAGTAGTTTATTTTAGAAACCCCCTCCGCATGGCTATATAAATAATCATACTCCATCCATTTATACACGCATCAAAAAATCATTCTCATGAAACCAATCTTCCCAAATACCATTTTAAACTATTATATTCATTTTATTAATCACCTCATGTGACTAGAAGTCCTACGTGTAAAGGATTTAGCCTATATCTAATGGAGGTGACTCTTTCTATGAGGTATGGGTTTCAAAAACCATGTTTTCATTTCAATTAAAATTTTATCCCCTATTACACAATTATACATTAAAATAATCTCAAAAATATTATTTTAATCCTAATTTAATTTATTTATAATATTCAATTATATTTTGGTTTTTATCTACTATTAAAACTTTAATAAAGACGACATCCACCTGTGGTAATTTTTTGATACTTAATTGAATGATAATGTTATATTTTATCAATGAATATTTCTAAAAGTTTATTTCATAAAGAAATATAAAATAAAAGTAGTATAATACCATTTCTATGCTTCTATAATGGAAACATATACATGGTATTATTCCTATTAAATGTAAATTATCATAATATTTTTTACTGTAATTAAAAAGCTTAATGATGGAGATTCAAGATATTTTTTATACCAATTGATTAATTGAACTCCACCTCATCAAAAAAATGACACTTATTGATCTTATGAGACCACTGTGTACTGGCTTTAGATCATTTCCTCTATATCGAGGTGGTTTTGAAAATATGAACTGAACAACCTGAGAATGGTCGATGTGGAAAATATTTATTTAGTAAATGAGTCAAAAATAATAAATATAGTTTTTAAGTGATTAAAAAAAGTTAAAAATGTTATGAATCTATAAATTAATAATGGTACGTTTTCTATTATAGGATCCCAGACACCATGAAGGTAGGTATCTATTTAATTTTTGGTTTGGATCCCTTTTTTGGGGCTAGTTAAATGATTCCCTAGTGTATGGGTGGCCTTTAGGGAGTTTTTAGGGTTCAAGAGATAAAAGGAAGGTAACCCGGGCTAATCTATTCAAGGTGAACAGTTGGTGCACAGTTAATTAAATTGTGTGGGCTTCCCAAAAAAATTGTGTAACCTTATAAAATAAAATATCAAATGGTTGGTGAAAGGTTTGCAAATTGTGTAGGTCACTACAGGTAACTGTACAACCTAACATCCCTCGGAAAGTGTCTTGCACATGGTTTTCACATGGTTTAGAAAACCGTGCACGTAAACCGTGCACATAAACTGTGCACCCATTTAAAATTTAATTTTTTTCCATTTCATGATATTATGTCCCTCAACCAAATTTCTCCACCATTCCCCCTTCCAACCCTAGCGATGAACTCAAGTGACCCAATATTCCCAAGGATCAATCTCCCTTACTTCTAGGTTATTTGGAGTACCATTGGTTTTTTTCAAAGATCTTGGTATGTATAATCTTTTCACATATTCCCTTTTTCATATTAATGATTGTAGTTTGGGAAATATTGTTACAAATCCCTAAAACTATATTTTCATAGTTAATATTTTTTAAGGCATCAAATGGTGTTTGAATCCATATTTATGGTGACAATTAAGAGTGCGTTCACTATTGGATTTGATGTATATTTTCTAAAAAATATATCCCATAGTTTTTAGTGGATTCATTCATATTATTTTGTGTTAATAATTCCCCATTATATTTATCTGAATTCCTTTTGTGTGTTTTGGTAAAATGAATTCCAAATGATGATTTTATCTCCTCATAATCCACGTGGGATGTGTTGTCTATGATTTAACCAATTTGAGCTACCCATGGGGTGAGCCAACAGTCCCAAACCAAGGAATTGCTAATGTAAGTGCATGGTTTATGTGTGATAACATTGAACCCTTGTTGAACATTTTTATATGTTTAGTTGAATTGAAAATGAAAAATTAGTAGTGTTCCTAGATTTAATAATGGATTAAGGGGTTGTTAGACCTGGAAGAGAAATGGGTTAATTGGTTTAATTAAGATTGTGTCAAGTGGGTTATGAATTATGTAAGATAATATTAATAGAGTTAGTGAAAATGAGAAGATGAATATGTAAAATTGGTAATGGTATGTGAAATGAGAAAAATGTTAAATGGGTTTATATATGGGAAATATTCAATATGCTTTGTGAATAATGCACATGAATGGGAATTATGCTAAATGGGCTATGTAATGTAAATAGAAAATGTGTTAATGGGTTATGGAATAATCTTAACTCATAAATTGATTGATATGGATTATGATTTCTATATATATTGGTTGTGTTTGATTGTGCTATGGTTTGAGTGTTGTTATTGGATAAATAAGACTGTTCACACAGATTTGTAGTGCGGGGTATTTACTAAGGATCTGCACCCATGGTTTGAGTTAGTATGATGCTTTAAACTCCACCCCACAATGCATTAGTAAGGTAAGGATACAAATATCTATTTCCCTATGGTTTAATTCCACACAGACTGAGACCCCGAGGTGGGGACAATGTATTTTTTGTGTTGTGTTATCCCGAGTTAGATTGGGACTTGAACTATTAACTTATTCATAGTGATTAATTCCATGAACTTGTGTGTGAATGACATAAATTATTCACCCATCGAACAAATGTCAATAATGAATTAAGTAATTATTAAGATGTAGAAAAATAATTTGGTACTATGGTTTATAATAAGAAATGTAAAGGTTATTAACTAATATAATCCACACTATCTTTCATTTACTTGTCATTTATTTAGTACCTCCATGCACTATCTATTTAGAAATATTATTTTGTAGAAACCATTGGTGGTGACCTATTTAGTCGTACTCACACCCTTCTGAAGTCACCATTAGATACCCGAGTAGATTTCATTCTTGTAGGTCAGGATAAAGGAAATGTACCCATTCTTGTGAGTTGAGTCGGGCTTGGTATGTACATGGATGAGGTTCCGAACATAGATTCCGAACCTTTTTGCGGATTCATCTATTTGTCTTTTTTTGGGATTTTTTAACTTATAACTATTATCATGACATGAAGTATTTATTGTTGGCTATGGTTTATACCCAATTTTGAGAGATAGTTGTCCATACTTCTTCATTGGTTATTACATGTTCTTCTACTATTTTATTTATTCTTTTCTATGGATTACTATGGCAATGAGGGTGTAGTCTTCCCACATAACATTGTCGACCCTCATTGCTAGCCAGCAACCTCTAGCATATAGTGTGGCATGGTTGAGGTCATGTGGAGACACAGATCGGGGAACTAGTTTAGTTCCTCTAAGGTCAGGGACATTAGAAAGTGGTGTCAGAAAAGGTATTTTCTATGAATTATTATTTGGCAATGGTAGAAAAGACGTTAGGAAAGTGTTGGGATTTGGTAGTGAGCTCACTATTGGGAGTATCTTACTGACATATGGGGGAAACCACCTTTAACCCTATGGTGGGAATTGTTGTTCTTGTTGTGAATTTTGATATTTGAAGATATTTCACCATTGGATGATGGACTTGTTGTGTTATGTGACCATTTTAATGAATTTATCTTGTTGATTGAATAGAATGAGATTGTGCATTCATGCATCATTATAGAAACCTAACTATCTATGTTACATGAATCATTATAGGTACACACATGTAATGGGTGTGTGGGAAATAAAGGGTTGAATGCATTTGAATTTCTTAAAATTGAATAAATTACATTCTAATGAAATGATTAAAATGGGTAAAAATAGAAATAAAATGTTACGAAATGTTAAGGATTTATTCTTAAAGAATCTTGTAAATGTATCAAAAAGATAGTTATAGAATGTTGTGGAATGGTAAATTTTATAAAGATGAAATAATTTCATGGTATTTATAGAAATAATTTTTAAAAAGTGTCCAATGAAATATTTTTAACTGTTTAATTTTTTTACATGTGGTAGCCATGACCCTTAGTAAGGATAGTTGAATGTAGTGTTTGGGTTGTGAAAATTAATTTTGGGATAGTATACGTGGAGAATATTTTATGGCCAATAGAGATACCTATATTATTTGAACTCTAGAATATTTATATTATGTGTTCTAAATCTCATATTTAGAATTGTAGAGGAATGAAACCACCAAGACATGTGCTAGTAGGGAGATAAGAAATTATTTCCATGAATTATTCCCCAGTAGTGGAACAAAAAGACTTGGTGATTAAGGGAAATAAAGAAGATCTATTCTCTAGGAACTTTTCTTATTTCTTGCAGATGATGGAACAAGACCCAAGATGTGTTGTACCGAACATGATCAAGCTGACTAGGAAATTTTAGCTATATCACCATCTATCCATTACCAAAGAAGGTGGTCTAGAGGTATCCCAGATCTAGATGGAGTCCATCAAAATGATTCTCTATCATCTTGAGACTCTTTCTGAGAAGCGAGTCATGTTATGAACCTATATGTTGTGTGGTTAGGGAAATAATTGCTGGGGAATAATTTTTTATATTAAGTAGTCTTCTGGAATGATATGTAATGATTTTATGAAAATTTTCTAGAGCACATTTACTCAGAGACCATGAGACAAGAGAAGATTGTGGAGTTTATGAGTTCAACACTGGGTGTTGCGTCTGTGATGAATTATTCTAGTCATTTCACTAACTTGCGTTTCTTCATCCCAACATTGGAAGGAGATGAAGTGACTATAGAGAAATTATTCCTGGATGGTATTAGACACAAGATTAGGTCCCAGATGAATATCACTTTTTTTAAGGGTTTTATTGAGATAGTGGACAAGTACCTTATCTCAGATGGGAACCTGAAGGGAGCTTCAGGTAGTGGACTTGTGGTGCCAACTGGGTGAGTGATTTGTATGGATTACGAGGTAAGGAAGCATAATTTTGGAAATTTTTTTAGTGAAAAAGTTTGAAGAGTATTCATAAGATAGGGATAATCTCTCAGGGTGGTGATCAACTATTCTATTACCAGTGTGGTAGGCCGGGGAACATGTCTGACCAGTGTCCCCGACCACTAGTCAAGTGCTAGTTGTGTGGAAGGTTGGGACATATAAAAAGGTTCTCTAGGAACCCTCGATATATAGACATAGATGTTGGGAAGTAGTAGATGTCGAGTATAGGTAGGGGGTTTATGATAATATATCAAGAATGGAGTTGAAGCACCACAGGCCGTACCAGTAAGGGTGGTGGATGTAGAACACTTGGCCGAGTTCATACATACCAGTAGGTAAGTGCAGTGAAATGTACATTAAATGGATCCCAAGGTAAAGGGGTAGGTTAACTTCACATAGTTCAGTCTACACCTAGAGGTTGTGATTTTGGACCATCTACCAATCAATGTACAACTGTTATTGCATCCTTATTTCTAGTGCTTTATTTGACACTAGTTCCACGCATTCTTTTATTTATATGTAGTTTGTAGTTGTGTTGGGCCTAGATTTGGAACATGTGTGTGGAATTATTTCAATTGATACTCTTTTTGGGAGTGAGAGATGAGGACATAAATGAATGTAAGGGGGGGGGGGTTGGTGGTTGGTGGGTGTAATTTTATATTGAACATGTATTTCCTTGACATGTCATTTATTGAAGTGATTTTTGGGTTTGGATTGTCTATTACTATTCCAATATCATATCAACTATTACTGACATCTGGTAATGTTCACGTCTCTTGATAGAGAAACTTATGTCTTTCATGGTATGTGGGACATTCAAACAGGCCGTACCATGCCAGTTTTCCTGCAATTGGGAGTACTCATGTCCCAAGTGGATTTCCCTATGCTAGATGAAGGGGTAATGGAGAAACTGGGATTTTATCTTTTATAGGATTGATTTTAGGATGTTATTATTGAGGATATATAGGGGCTTCCACCCATTAGGGACATTGAGTTTACAATAGAGTTTCTACTAGGAGTGGAGCTTGTTTCCATTCCACTATATAGAATGGAACCAATAGTACTCTGAGAACATAAAGTTCTGTTGTGGGATTTATTGAATAAAGGGTTTATATATACTATTACTGCACCTTGGGAGTCTCCCATGTTGTTTTATAATATGTAATATGGGTCATTGAGGATATTAGTTTATTATATGAAGTAGAATTAAATTAAAGTTAAAAATATGTACCATATTCCTCAGTTTTATGATCTGTTTGACCAGATGTGGGATACTTCATTATTTTATATGATCGATTGGAGATCAGGGTATCACCAATTTAGGGTGAGGTCTTTCGATGAACCACTAACAGCCTTCGAGAACAGGTACATGTTGTAGAAGTCTATGGTGATGTCATTCAGTATGACATGTTCACCAGATGTGTTCATGGTTATTATGGACCGAATATATGACCCATATATGTATCATTTTGTAGTTATCTTCGTTCATGACATCAATGGTGTACTATAGAACTCATGATGATCATGAAAAACATCTTGAAATTGTCTTGAGTTCACTAAGATAGAATAAGATATATTCCAAGATATCTAAATGTGATTTTTGGATTGATAAAATTCATTTCTTATGTCACATCATCTTTGAGGTGGCGGTGTTAGTGGTTCTAGTGAATGTACATGTTTGTTGTTTCTTGGGAATAACCCAATAATTTTTCTGATGTTTAGAGTTTTCTAGTATTGAAAATTAATTATTAAAGGTTCATTAAAGATTTCTCACATTTGGTAGTTCCCCATTTGGGCATAAAAAATAATGTAGTAAAGTTTAAATGGTCCAAGGCATGTGAGAATTATTTTCATGATTTGATGAAGCGGTTGACGACCATGCTGATATTGATCTTTCCTGAGCTAGGTAAGAGGTGTACCTTCTTTTAAGATGTGTATGGTGTTGGAAATGGGGCAATATTAATGTAATATGATTTGGTTGTAACATATTGGTTAAGACAGTTGAGGCCTCATTAAAGAAATTACCCTAATCATGATCATGAGTTGGCTGATCTGGTTTATACCATAAATTTTTCTAGGCATTACTTTTTGCAAGAGAAGTTTATAGTGTTTATTTATCAATAAAGTATTAAGTACATATTCTCTTAGCAGGGATTGAATCTTTAATAGTGAATATGGGTTGAATACATTCAGTATTTTGGCTTCGAGTTTGTTTACAAACTAGGAAAATGGATTATTTTTTCAGATGCTCTGAGCCAGAAGACTCAGAATTAGGTGGTCTGTGAGTCAATCCCCGAGTGGAGAATGATGGCCTTGTTTTCATAGATTCACATGGATGTAAATGATGAGATTATTAAGATAACCCTTGAATTTATAATAGTTGAGTCTGTGCTTTTGATCTGGGTCAAGGAGAGTCATTTTTAGGACCTTGAGTGTTTGGATATAAAGGAAAGTCTTAAAGGTGGGTCATCACCTTCTGGTTCGTCTATTGGGGATGATTGATTTGTTTATGTTTTTGGATGTTTTGTGGATCCAACAGGTGTGTGAGGAGAGTTTATGTGTGAGTTTCAAGAATCATAGTGGAAATTGCATATTGGTTTGACTAGATGAATTGTGATCTTTTTTAGGTGGCATTAGTTCCCAAAAATGAAGAAATAGGGTGTGAGATTTTTTGTGTGATGCCTCACGTTTCAGTAGGGGATGGATGAGAATCAAAACCGGGGTGGTTTGGTACAACAATTGACTAATATGGGATGGAAGTAGGATGATGTAATAATAAATTTTCTAGTGGGACTTCTAAGGAATCCTCAGAATAATGACGTAATTTGTTTAGTTTTGTATTTATTTTTTGACTAAACTGGTCAATTTCATACTGATCTCGGAGACTTTCACTGTTGATCAGTTGGGTGAGATGTATGCCGCAGAGATAGTATGGTTTCATGGAGTGACAATAACTATAATATTAGATCATGATATACATTTCTTCACTTTATTATAGTAGTTATTACATATAGATCTTGGTAGGTTATTTTTAGTATAGATTACCACCGAAAAACAGAAGGGAAGTCAGAACATACGATTTAGGTACAAGAGGATATTTTAAGAGCTTGTGTTCTGGAATTTGGTATTTCAAGGCATAAACACCTTAAATTGCTGAGTTATCCTATAATAATAGTTTCCAAGATAATATTCTGATGGAACCATTTGTTTTTATATATGGGACACCGTGTAGATCTCTATTATGTTGGTTAGATTATGGAGAGTCTGATTAGTTGAGTCTGAGTCTTATGCATAAGATGTTATAAAAGTTTAAGAGGATTCAGAAATGCATGGAAATGGCTTAGAGTTGGAAGAAGTCATATGAAGGATGGCGTCACAAACCTTATGATTTTATGGTTGTTGATAGAGTGTTTCTTCGAGTGTCACCAAGGTTGGGACACCATTGAATTCAAAAATAGGGCAAGTTGGTGACCAGGTACGTGGGTCCATTGGAGATTGTGGAGAAGATCAGTATAACACCCCAATATTATGGTATGTTTCTTCTTAAATAATTTAAATTCATTAGATAACTTATTATGCATGCAACACTGAGTCTTTGTGAAACAACACCAGGTTATAACAGATTGTTAAAACATATCCATTAAACTAAAAATTTTCACTTCTGTGATTTGAATTTCATAAATCAGACATACATGATTTAGACCATAGTGATATTTGGAGTCTGATAGAATTAACTTAATCGTTGATGAATAGTAACATACCCTTATGAATAGAAACATACTCTTATGAATAGTAACTTACCCTTGTGACTATTAATGTTACCATTATGAATATTAATATGACCCTTATGAATGGTAACCTTACCCATGAGTGTATAAATAAAATTTAGGCACCTTATAAATGAATGTGAATATCATAATTAAGTGTGGGTATTTTTGTGAGTGACAAACATTAATTTAAAATATTATAATTGATAAAATTATGAAAAATAAAATTTACTTTCATAATATTTATTCATAAATAAATATTTTCATTCCATATTATTTTTAGGATAATTTTGTGAGTCCTTAGTTAACATTTCAACGTGACATAAAATCGGTTATATTTTTTAAATTGGTATTTTTAGATTAAATGATGATATTAATTAAAAATAAAAAATTTCTTATTTATAAAATTATTTTCATAAAATTAAATTCATTTTTAGATTCTACATGTCAAATAATGGTTAGGGTTAATTTTTTGGAATTTTCTAAAATACTTGAATTTTTTGTGAATAGAAAAAATACGATAATTTATAGTAAATGCTAAATGCATGATTTATTAAGTCATGGATGTGTATTAATGAGATAAGAACACTTGGTTTAAAATCAAATGAATTTATTACTATTTGTTTCACAATAATCAATTCTATTCCTTGTCTTGGAAAAAATAATGAACTAATGATTAAAATAATGTAAAAATCCTCCTCTCCTCCACTATATAAACCACCCTTCACCCCTCTTCCCCTCACACCACTCAGTATTTGATCCTTGCCTATGTTCAAGAAAATACACATCCCAAGCACTCCCCCACATCCAATACCTTCTAGTCTTACCAAAAGGTGAAAAAAATGTCTTTAGGTGATTCTCAAGGAGGAGTACTCAAGTGGTAAACCTCTCCTCCTTTTCCTTTCAGCTTCTTTTACAAGTTCGATACTTTTGTTTCTCTCTCGTAAACGTCCCTCACACAAATTATATGACAATTATATAACCTTACCTATAATAGAATATTATTATTCTAATGGAATATTTCTTTATCATCTCCCTTTCCCCCTCCTCTTATTTTAAAAATGAAAACATCGTCTGAGATGTGTTAATTGATCACATTAAAGGAAGAAGGGTTTTCATTTTCTATTACCATTTTCAATTCTCATCATAATTTTTTTTGTTGAATAAGATCATAATATATGTATTATATTCTATTTAATATTCTGTAATCCTGCTATGCACATGGTTTTAAATTTTAAAACAAAATGTCTTTGTTGTGATCGAAAAAAACAATATAATCCGAACGTTTATCATTAAAATCTTATATAATGATTCATCCTCTTCAAAAATAGACAAAGTAACTATATGATCATTTGACCTTCTTTATGATGACTAATAAATAATATCTTAAATTATATTTTTCAGTTTTCATTTTATTTGAACTTCCATACTCTTATACAAGAAAACTAAACATGAAAACTAAAAAAATCGTGCACTCCCAAATGACGATATTAAATCTATTAACCAATCCTAAAGGCTATAAATTTACTTAATGAAGATATAATTAATCAATTAAATGTATATAAGGTTATTTATTTCCTAATTAATGAGTCTAATTTGATTATTCAAGTCATTAATATCAAGTGTAGAATACATTCAAGCTTAAGGTAAGGGGTTTCTCATCTCAGTCATATTTCCCTGATATTTCCATTGTTATCCACTTATTTATTGTATACGGTGTATGTGTAATTCCATTTTATATATAATATAATGATTCTATTTATATTCATGGTATTCAATGATTCATTTTATGATTATTTTTTCATACGATTCAGTTGATTACAATGTTGTAAGGCAGTTTGTCTTAATTTTCATTTCATAGAGATTTACTATGTATTGTGCACCTAATCATTATTATGTGGTGTGTCTATTTACCCTTTGGAATAATTTTTCATTTTAAATTATAATTATATTATATATCCATATTATTGTTGCATGGATATGATTATTATCTAATCCATATACTATTTTACATAAGATGGGTATTTTGATTGTTATGATGAATCTGTATCCTCTACTCAATATGGATATTGAAAAGGCATATTATTATTGTATTAAATTATTTTTTAAAGAATGATTTGGAATTTTAGTGATGCGAGGGGCCTTCTATAGTACCTTGATGCATCGACATGTCTCATGAGACAAAACATTTAATGAAAAACCTTTCGAGTTTGATTCCAAAATAGAATCAGATGGGTATCTACCCACATAAATAAACTGTCTTAACAGTATCCAGGTTCATATTCCAGATACACGACATCCAAATAATAATCATTACCTTTATTCATCATATAGTTATTACTTTCCATGAGTTATTCACTATAAAAATATATATGGATGAATTATCATTCTTAGTTTATTAATGGTGTGTTTTTTTCATTTATTCACCAAGAATTATTGATTATGTAAAAATTGATATTGATTCACTTATTATTGATTCATTTTTCTACTAAATGTAACTCTTAGTAGGTATTTAAAGTCACCCCTATCATCTTTTTTCTTACGATAGGTTATTAAGAAGGGATCATTTATTAGGATTCCATGGATTCAGTTTATTAGCTCCTGTTATGTATTATGTTTTATTATATTTTCCCAATATAAAATGGGATCCATGTATGTATCTAGTTTCTCTAAGACTACTAAACCGATTGGTCCTACATGATTTGATTCCTTGTAATCATTCCAATGTAATAAAATAATGTACCGACTCTGAGCTATAGGGGTCGGGGGGGGGGGGGGGGTGGTTACCATTTTTATGAGAGGAAGTTTAATAGAAACCTTGAGAGATGGATTTAGAAAACATATATTTTTGAACGTAACCATAAGATAATCATTAAGGATAATAATAGAGTAATATCCTAGAATTTTGGTAAGTTAGAGACTATATGGGTCTTCATAGAAACTATATCCCTATCTGGATATTATAAGTGTATGTGGTTCTGGCACAAATGTACTTAGGAGGTCAAATCATACAATGAGTTTGGGGCTTGAACTGGGGTATCCTAGTACATGACAATAAGCCTTACAATGCACCTAGAATTAAAATATTGTGGGGTATGCTTATGATAATTCACATATTCTTTACAATCCATTATGAAGGAGTTAAATGTGAATAGAAACCTTATTTATGATTATGAGATTAGGTATGCATAAATTTTAGAATTACGTTAAGTGTTTTTTAGTTAGAAATTATGAATTTTAACCTAATTTAGTGTATTCCATTATTTAGTGATAGTTATTAATAGAAAAAATGAAATCAATACCCGTTGACAATGTAGAGATTTTCCAACTGAGCAAGTCAACATAGTAAATTTTCAACATGAGTAGATGATTACCATATTTGGACAACTTACTCATGTAGTGATGAATAACCATACTACACATATGTTGGATCGTTTCATATATCATAATTCCCTATATTTTAGTGGGACTACTAATCCAATGGTAGGTTATTAGTGAATCAAGTCCCTAGAAAAGATATTTATGTAAAATAATCAAAGCTTTATCTACTGATTTTATCATCATAAACATGATTGGATTTGATATAGTCCTCAACATGGATTGGATTTCATATCATGATGAAAAAATATATTGTAAAAATAAGAAAGATTCAATTTTTGATGATGATATAGAATCCATTTTATTTAGATAAGAAACCTCAACATCTGATTCTTATCTTTATCAACCCCTTGTAGCTTTACTGAATGAAATTATTGGAAGGGATGAGAAATTCATAACCATGGGCGAGGAAATAAATCTTTAAATTGGGGATGTACCTATTGTGTAAGATTAATTTGATGTGTTTCCAGAGGATTTAATTGGACATCCTCCAGAGCAGGAAGTTGAGTTCATTATTTATTTAATTCCTCGTTCAAGACCTATATCAAAGAATACTTATAGAATAAAAACTGTAGAATTAGTATAATCCTGAAAAAACTAGCAGAATTCAGTGATAAAATATTTATCCTCCCTATTTTTTCTCCATGGGGAGAACATGTTCTCTACGACAAGAAGAAAGATGGATCTATGAGGCTGTGCATTGACTAAAAAGAGACCACTGCTATTATGATAAAGAAAAATCATCCTCTTAATCACATTGATGATTTATTTTATCAACATCCTGGATCCCTATAGGTTTATAAAACTGACCTTCTATCTGGATATCATTAGCTACATGTGAGGAAGAAATATGTTCCAATTACATAATTTCAAACCAGTTATGGACATTATGAATTTACAGTAATGCCCTTTGGGATGACTAATGCTTCCTATATTTTCATGAATATAATGAATAGAGTTTTCAAATAATATTTTTAGAATTTCACTGTGGTATTTATTGATGATATCCTTGTATGATCAAAAAGCTATGAAGACCATGATCATCACTTAAGAATCATTCTGAAAACTCTTAGAAGAAATTAATTATATGTGAAGTTTAGAAAGTGTAAATTTTGGCATCAATATATATCTTTTATTGGCCATATTATCTCTTTAAGTGGAATCTTAGTAGATCATGTGAAGGAAAAGGAAATCCATGAATGGACCATGCCAATGAACATAATCGAGGTACATAGTTTTATTTTTCTAGCAGGTTATTATCCGTGTTTCGTTCAGAATTTTCCCCGATGGGCTTACCCACTAACCAATCTCACACGTAATGTGATTAAGTTGGTATGGACAAAATAATGTACAAATTTATTTGATGAATTGAAAATAATATTGGTCAATACTGAAATATTTTCTTATCTATCTGGAAATGATGAATTTTTGATATACAATTATGCATCAAAGAATGGACGGGTTGTGTCCTTATGAAAAATGATAAAGTTATTTCTTATGAATGAATGAAGTTGAATACTCTTTAGAAAAATTATCCAAATCATGATCTATATTTAGCGGTCCTAATATTTGCTCTAAAAAATGAAGGAACTATCTCTATAGTGAATGATCTGAGATATATACGGATCACCGGAGTTTGAAATAAATTTTTATATAGAAAGAACTCAACATGAAGAAAAGAAGGTGGCTCGAGTTACTCAAAGATTATGATTGTTCAATACACTACCAACTAGAAAAGGCAAATAAGGTAGCAGATGCATAAATAATGAAAGTTCATGGACTTCTGAACCAACTGAGGATTGAGAGAGATCCTATATTCATGAATTTGGTAAAGATGGATATGGTTATTGTTAATGAAGGGGAATAATTTTTCCCTTTTCAAATTAATTATAATCCATCTTTAATAGAGAAGATAAAAATCTCTTAATATGATGATGAGAATCTATAAAAAGAAATTAAAGGTGTTAAGGATAGAAGATTGGAATACTTTGTGTATTAGGATGGGATTTTGAAATTTGTAAAGAAGTCATGTGTTCCATCAGAACCTAAGCTAATAATGGAAATATTAAATGATGCTAATAGCTCAAATTTATTTATACACCCTAGTAGCACCAAAATGTATAGAGATCAGAAGGAACAATTTTGGTGGGATAAATGAAGTGATAAATTGCTGACTATGTGTGTCAAGGAGTCTAGTTTTTCAACAAGTGAAGCCCGTGAGACAACATTCTAGAGGGTTCATGAAACCTCTACCTATTATAACGTGGAAGTGGTATGAAATTACAACTGACTATCATAGGACTACTGAGGACACCTAGATGTAATGATGCTATATGGGTAACTATTCATCGTCTTACAAAATCGGCTCATTTCCTTATTATAATAAAGGATTTATTACATGAGCACCAAGAATGAAATTATATTAATGATTTTTTAAGACATAATGGTGAAAATGTATCAATTTTGTGTGATCGAGATCCCTAATTTACATCAAAATTTTCGAAAAGTCTCTAGAAGGCTTTGGTTACTGATCATCATATGAGTACGACTTATCACCCCCAAACTGATAGACAGCTCGAAAGAACTATTCAAACATTGGAATACATGTTGAGATCACACCCGCTTGACGTTCATGGTTTTTGGAATAAATACAAACCTTTGGTGTAATTTTACTATTATAATAGATTCTATACTAGCATTTAGATGACACCATATGAAGCAACATATGGCAAGAGGTGTCGAACTCTATCTTTTTTGGATGAAGTTGGTGAGAGGAAACTTACAAGCCTATAAATTATTGAAGAGGTGAAAATGTTGGTAAAACAATTTAGGCCCATATAAAAGTATCCCAAAGTAGAAAAAAGATATATGCTAACAATAGTTTGAAGGATTTGTAATTTCATGTTGGAGATCATATATTTCTTAAATTATATCCATTGAAGGGTGTCCTAAGCTTCGATAAGAAAAAGGAAATTGATCCCTATATACATCGGCCCATTTGAAATTATAGATAGAAATATAGTTGTAGCTTGTTGTTAAGTAATGCCTCTAAGTCTCTCCAAGGTTCCTGATGTGTTCCACCTATCACTGTTAAAAATGTACAGGCAAGACGCAACACATGTACTCCTCTATGAGGAAATAGAACTGAAGCCTGAATTGTCTTACTGTAAAGAGCCTACTGAGATTCTTGGAACTAGAGAGAAATTATTGAGAAATAGGATGACTTGATAGGTAAATGTTCCCTAGAGAAACCATAATCTAGAGGAAGCAACATAGGAACCAGAATATGTTATAAAGAAGAACCACCCCCATCTTTTTATTGGGCTTCATACATGAAAAATTTATAAGATGAAATTTATGAAGGAGGGAAGAATATAACACCCTAATATTTTATGGTATGTTTCTTCTTAAATAATTTCAATTCATTAGATATATTATTATTCTTGAAACACTGAGCCTTTTTCAAACATAAAATGGTAATATGAGAGTCATAACCTATCCATTACAGTTAAATTTTCCACTTTTTTTATTTTAATTTCAAAAAACAGACATACATGGTTGCGGTCTGTGTGATATTTCAATTCTGATAGAATTAACACAATTTTTGGTGAATAGTAACATACCCATATTAATGGTAAATTACCCTTTTGAATAGTAACATAATCTTATGAATAGTAATGTTAGACTTACGAATAGTAATATTACCCGTATGAATGTAAACATTACCCATTAATGTATAAATAAAATTTAGGCACATTATAAAGGGTGATGAATATTTTAATTAAGTGTTGGTATGTTTGTGAGTAATAAATATTTAATTACAATATTATAATTAATTAAATGATTAAAAATATAAATCTTTTTCATAAAATGTATTCATAAATCAATATTTTCATTCCCTATGATTTTTAGGACAATTTAACGGGACCTTAGTAAAATTTTCAAAGTGACATAAAATCAGTTATAATTTTGATTTGGTATTTTTTGATTAAATTATTATTTTGATTAAAAATTAAATTTCTCATGTTTAGAAAATTATTTCTATAACATGGTGTTCATTTTTGGATTCTACCCATTGAGAAATGGTTAGGGTAAATGTTTTGGGATTTTCTGAAATACTTGAATTTTTGGTGAATAGAAAAAATACGATAATTTATGATAAATTCTAAATACATGATTTATTGAGTAATGGATGATGTCCTTATGAGTTAAGAACAATTGTTTCAAACTCACAAGAATTCTGTTACTATTTTTGGTCACCATAATCTATAGTATTACTTCTCTTAGTAATAATAATAAACAAATGATTAAAATAATGCAAAAACCATCTTCCTCTCCACTATATAAACCACACCTCACCCCTTCTTCAACTAACACAAATCATGCTTTAATACATGACTAATTTCTTCCGAATACACTTTATAGGACTTACAACGACATCCACGACCTTCTGGCCGCATCAAAATTCCAAAATCAAAGGCCTTAATGAGATTATCAAGGAGGAGTACTCAAGAGGTAATTCTCTCATCATTTTCCTTTTAACTTCTTTTACAAATTCCATCCTTTTGTTTCTCTATCATCACATCCCATAATAGAAATTATATGATAATTATAGTACCATACTTTTATATGAATTTTATTATGCTAATGTAATATTTCCTCGTCATCTCTCTTTCCCCATCCTCTTATATTAAAAATGAAAACACAGTCCGATATGTGTTAATTTATCATATTCAAGGATGATGAGTTTTCAATTTCTATTACAATTTTTAATTCTAGACCTAAAACCATTTTTATGGTTTAACCATATCATAAAATAACTAATATATCCAATTTAATTTTCTGGAATCATTTTTTACACATGATATTAAATTATAAAACAAAATGATTTCATGTTGATCGAAAAACCACCAAAAGAATCCCATTGTTTATAATTAAATTTTATATAATGATTCATCCTCTAAAAAAATAACCAAAGAGTTTACATGTTTATTTAACATTATAGATTATTATTAATAACTTATAACATAAATTCTGGATTTCAATTTTCATTTTACACAATCTTCCATAGTCTTATACAAGTGAACCAATCATGAAAACTAAGAAAATGTGCACTCAAAAATAGTGAAATTTAATCTCTTAACCCTTTTAAAAGACCATAAATGAACATAATTAAGATATAATAAGTAAATTACATGTAAATAATGTTATTTAATTTTTAATTAATGACTATAATTTGATTATTCAGCACATTAAGGTCAAGTGAAAATACATTCTGGCTTAAGGTATGGGATATCTCATCCCGCTTTTATTTATGTGATATTTCCATTGTTTGCCACATATTTCTTGTATGTGGTGTATGTATACATAAATTTGATATATAACATCACGATTCTCATTATATTTATGGTATTAAATGATTTATTTGATGATTATTAATTTTTTGTCATACGTTTCGATTGATTATAATGTGGTAAGGAACATTGTCAAAATTTCCATTTCATTGAGATTTAAATTGTCTTGTGAACCTAATCATTCTTATGTGTTGTATCTACTGCCCCTTTGAGATCATTTTTCATTTGAAATCATAATTATATTATATATCTATATTATTGTTTCATGGAAATTGTTGGCACTGGAAAACACATCCATTTAATTCACTAAATTATTCCATTCATGATCCCAGAGCGAAGATCGTTCCGCAAGATTCCATTTGACTGGTTGCGGAGCCCGAACGGAGTTATGGATCAAAATTTATGGTCCTTTGAATTCAGGATGCTGGAAATGGCCTTTCGGGACGATTTTGGGGGAGAGTAAGGTTTTGTGTGAAAGAATTGAAATCATGTGCGCAAGAATTGATGTTTTGCATGCAAGAATGGAATCTTGCTCACAATAGTAAAATCATGTGAAAAACATGTCGCACAGACCTTTTATGCACCCAATTAGATTCCATCTTCCACCCAGGCCACCCGAAAAACACATAACAAAGGTGCAACCAAGTTTTGAGATGTGCACACAATATTTAAATCTACATACAATATTCTTACGCGCCCAATGCAACCTCAAATTCCCCTTTGTGCACACACCCACTATAGGGTGCGCATAATATCACTTCCGCCCCCAAAATGTTAGGTGAAACCACTCCCGGGTTCGCCCATAAATACAAGTGCAACCCCCATACCTCGAGGGAGGTCTCCGGAGGCCGGCTGCGGCTCTGCTGCACATAAGACCGCCTCTTCTATGCCCACGTGGAAGAATGGAATCTTCCAAGTGAGATATTTCACGATAGGTCCCATATGGATCCGCTTTCACATCGGCCCATAGTGGTTTGATCCTCTCTTGTCATATTTTTTCCCTAATTCATGTTCGTGCAAGATTCCGTGCTTGTGCGCAATACTTCCAATCTTGTGTGCAAGACTTCAATCATGCAAACAAGACTTCAATAATGCGTGTAAGAATTCAATCTTCCACGCAAGACTTCAATCTTGTGTGAAACAGTACCAAGGTGCTGAATCTTGTACGCAGCCCATCTATTGCGTATCCCATCTTACGTGAAATAGTGCCAAGGCCTGTGCCCACCGATCCATACCGTGAGGGCTACACCACCACTGGGGTTCAGTCTCGGGCTGAGGTCCTCGCCCCACAGGCCGGTCCCTTCGTCACCGTCACTGTCCTCCATGAAAAATGGAGAGTCTCACCATAAGCATTTCGGGCCGGGACGTCCACAATTTCCATTGCACCCTTATTCGCGGTTGACTTTAACCTATGTGATACCATTATTTGAGAAACTCCTCTGCACACAATGAAACACATTGAGTCCACATATTTCTCTTGGTCTGTTTCCCATGTCATGATTTGAGATTCTCGTTATCAATCCTCCTGAGTACCTTGAGTTGAACCATTCCTCATGTAACTCATCCACACCCCATCACCTCGCTTCTATACTAGGTTGAACCAGAAAGGGTCACCCTGGAATAAGTCCCAAAACCAACCATTTCTAGGCCCCATATGCCTAAAAATCCTCTCTACATGAAAATAAAATGTAGCATCCCTATATGTAAAGTATAGGATGCCTCTTGTTCGAAACAAGAGATGTCATTTTTTCCAAGCATAAATTCGAAGAATCTTATCTATATGACTATAACCTGTAGGACACCCTAGTGATAGACATAGTATGCCTCTTTCTCTAAAAGAGAGATGCCTTATGCTCTAAGCATAAGATTCCAGCTGTCCTCTCTACATGACTATAAACTTTAGAATGCCCTATCATTAAATAATAGGATGCCTCCGGTTCCAAATAAGAGATGAATTATGTGATAAGAATAAGATGCCTCATGCTATGATTGCAGTTGCATAATTTCAAGAGCATTGGAATCCATTAAAACATTTCATCACTCCAACTCACACTTTGTTTGACCATCATTCAGATATTCATCTTCTTTCATGTCTGAAGGGACCCCCTATTGGCCTGGTCCCATGCTGTATTGGCTCACATACCATTCTGGGCCAACGACCCATATGAATTTGGATGACACTTCGAGTCAGGTCCTCTATTTCGAACACGATCAGTAGTCGACCCTCATTTGTTTATCCCCAATTCAGGCTAACAAAATATGGATGTTGTGTTTCATACATGGTCAACAATTATCCTCCATCTTTACTCCACCCAAACTTTATTCCGAATATCAGGCATGTGATTAACATTTTTTCATCTCCCTTTGTTCGGACTGATTCTAATTCCATTGGATTTATATGGCTTGTGCACTATTGCATAAGTGTAGACCTCAATTATGTGCCTCGGCCCACTAGAGATTTGAGATTACCTCACGACTAGACAAGAGGAAGATACCTAGGCAGCTTCCATGTGTAATTCCCATCCACCATTTCCTCTCTATAGCGGCACCTGGGAAGCTTCCTTGCGTAAGACCCATTCACCATTACCACTCCATAGCGGCACTAAATCAACTCCCATGCATAAGCATCATCCACCATTTCCACTCCATAGCGGCACCTGATCAGCTCTCATGCATAAGCCCTATCCCCTATTGCCGCTCCGTTGAGGCACCCAGGAATCTTGCTTGCGTAAGTCCCATCCACTATATTCGCTCCATATGATGGATGGGGCTTACACATTGGAGCTGCCTGGGTGCCGCTATGGAGCAACAACGGTGGATGGGGCTCTCGCATGGGAGCTTCCTGGGTGCTGCTATGGAGCGACAATGGTGAATGGGGTTTACGCCAGGAAGCTACCCAGGTGCCGCTATGGAGTGGAAATGGTGGATGATGCTTATGAATGGGAGTTTATTTAGTGCCGCTATGGAGTGGGAATGTTTGGTTAGGAGAGAATCTCAACTCACTGGTGGGTCGAGGCACATAATTTTGGTCTACACTTATGCGCTAGTGCACAAGCGTGATAATTCCAAGGGCTTTGGAGTCCTTTTGAACAAAGGGAGATGAAAAGTGTAATCATATTCTCGACCTTAGGAACACGGTGAGGCTGGCATGATGATGGAGGATAACTATTGACTATGTTCAAAACACCACATCCATATCGAGTTAGCCTAAATTGGGGACAAACAAATGAGGAATGACTACTGACTGTGTTCGAAACACCGGACCTGACTCGATGTTTCATCTGAAGTATTACATAGCATTGGCCTAGAATTGTAGGTGAGCCGATGCGGCATGGGGCCAGGCCATTAGGGGGTCCATTCCGACATGAAATTGGATGAAGATCTGAATGAAAGACATGCAATGCGTGAGGTGGAGTGATGGAATGTTTGAATAGATTCCAATGCTCTTGATATTATGCCACTGCAATCATGGAACAGGGCATCTTATGGTTATCACATAAGGTATCTCTTATTTGGTACAAGAGGCATCCTATTTTTGAATGATTGGGCATGCTACAGTTTATAATAATATATAGAGGACTATTGGAATCTTATGCCTGGAGTATAAGGCATATCTCGTTTAGAATAAGAGGAATCCTATGTTTGGCCTTAGGGTGTAATATAGTTTATATTCATATAGATAAGACTCTTGGCATCTTATTCTTGACTCATAAGGAATCTCTTGTTTGGAATAAGAGGCATCCTATACTTGTAATATAGGGATGCTGATGTTTATAGTCATGTAGAGAAAACTGTTAGGCATAAGGGGCCTAGAAATGGTTGGTGTTGTGACTTACGTAGGGGTGACCCTTTCTAGTTAAATCTGGTATAGAATCCAGGTGGTGGGGTGTGGATGAGTTACTTGAGGAATTGTTCAACTCAAGGAACTTGAGAGGATTGATGATGAAAATCTCATCTCACGTCATGGGAAACAAACCAAGAGAAATATGATGACTCAAGGTGTTTCATGATTTGTGGAGGAGTACCTTAAATCATGGAATAATGGGACCAATTTCATATAAGATGGCATATCAACAGGATGGGATGTGAACAAGATTAAGCACCTTGGTACTGTTGCGCGTAATATTGAAGTCTTGCGTGCAAGATTGAAGTCTTGCGCCCACGTTCGAAGTCTTGCACGAAATATTGGAATCCTGTGTACACATGACTTAGTCAAATAATATGTCATGCGAGGATGAAACCACTGTGGGCCCACGCAAAAGAAGACCCATATGGGACCTATTGTGAAATATCTCACACGGAGGGTTGCGTTCTTCTATGCAGGTGTAGAAGAGGCAGTCTTATCCGCAGAAGACCGGCGACCAACCTCCGGAGACCTCCCCTAAGGGGTGGGGGCTGCACTTGTATTTATAGGCGAACCCGAGAGTAGTTACATGTAATATTCCGGGAACAAAAGAGATCTTACACTATCCCTACAGCAGGTGTGTGCACAATGGGGCATTTAACATCTCATTGGGCACTTATTAATCTTGTGCGCGGATGAAAATGTTTTACGCACCTCTAAAAACTTGTGTGCACCTTTCTTAGACATTTTTTTGGGTGGCATGGGTGGAATATGGCATCTCATTGGGAATGTAAAATTTTTGCACGACATGTTTCGCGCAGGATTTTACTATTTCACGCAAGATTCCATTATTGTGCACAAAAAATCCATTCTTGCACGTAGGATTTCAATTATATCACGCAAAACCATACTTTCCCCAAACTCATCCCGGATGGCCATTTCAAGTAGCCTGACTTCGAATGGCTATACCTTTTGATCCATAACACCATACGGTCTCCATGACTAGTCAAATAGAATCCTTCATAACGAGCTATGCTCTGAGATCATGTATGGAAGCATTCAGTGAATTAAATGGACGTGTTTTTGGTGCCAATAGATATGATTATTTTCTAAGATGTATACCATTTTAAATTCACTAGTTATTTTTAATGTTTTGATGAATCTATATCCTTTACTCACTATGGATATTTTAAGGGAATATTTTTCTTGTATTAAATACTTGTGTAAATAATGATTTCAAATTTCAGTGAAGGGTGAATCCCTCTATAGCCCCTCAATGCATCAATAGGTATCCTGAGACAAAACAGTTGGTGACAAACTCGTCGGTTTTGATTCCAAAATAGAATCAGACGGATTTATACCCATAGACTTAAACCATAATGATTGTATTATTGTTCACATGGAAGATAAATGAAATCCAAATTATTAGCATTCTCTCCATTCATTATACAATTATTTCACTTTCCTGAGGTTTTCACTATGACAAAATCTATTGATTTATCATCATTTCCAATCTATTGATGGTGTGTGGTTTCCATTTATTCTGCATGCCATATTGCTTATATAAAAATTGAGTATGATTCAATTATTATTGATTCATGATTCTAATATATTTTACCCTAACAGAGTATTTGATCTCACCCCTTTCATTTGTTTTCCTTCCACAGGTCATGAAGAAGGGATCATTTATTGGGTTTTAATGAATGCAATTTATTATCTCTTGTTATGTATTATTTATTATTTATATTCAAAATGTTATATGGTATCCATGTATGTATCTATTTTCTCCAAGACTACTAAAATGATCGGTATTTCATGATTTTATTGCTTGTAATCATGCTAGCATAATAATATAATGCATCATCTCCGAGTTACTAGGGTCGGGGCATTATAACCAAACTGAAGGCTTACTGATTAACTCTTTCGCAACAGTATAGTGGAATGAATGATGAACATAATGTTGTATACCTTTCATAATATCACCTTGATAAATCTCTTATGGTTAAAATTAAAGATGTAAATATTGAGGTTGATACATTCTTCGAGGAGTACCTGGTTCGTGTCATGGACTGTAGTGAGAAAGTCTGGTGGGTAAAGGTTGTGACTTTAGTTCATGTTCTATGGTAGTATGGGAATTTTCTGGAAGAAAATTCGGAGAGGGAATTTGATATTTGTGTCTAGTGTCCTTATATCTTTTCTTCATAGTCTCAGTGGTGGTTGGGAGCGTGGCTTGAGTACGAGACATTATAAGGTGGGGATGTTGTAAGTTCCCAAACTTCATGGAGGTATGTATCTCTTTAATTTTTGGTTTTTATCCCTTGTTTTTGAGTTAATTAAATGTTTTTCTTGGAGTATGCTGTACCTTGAAGGAGTTACGGGGGTTCAGTATATGAAAGGAAGGGAAACTGGCCCAATCTATTCAAGGCACATGGTTGGCGCACGATTAAGTAAACCATGCGAACTTCTCAGAAAATCATGCAACCTTGTATAGTGGAATATATAACTATAAGTGCATGGCTTGTAAACTATGTGGGTCTCCTAGAGTAATCATGTGACTCAACTTCCCTTGCACTGTGTCTTCTGCATGGTTTGTGCACAGTTTGGAAAACTATTTGATTAATCCATACACCCCTTTAAAATTTAGAAAAATTATAGCTTTTCCTTTTCAATATTTTAAGACCACCTCCCAAATTTCTCCCAAATTTCCTCCCTTGTAACCCCAGTGATGAACTAAAGTAACCAAATCTTTCAAAGTATCGATCTCCCTCATTTCAAGGCTGTTTGTAGTGTCATTGGTTTTGAATCGAACCTTTAGGTAATTCTAATAGTATCCACTTATACCTTTTCCATGTTAAGGATTCCAACATGGGAAAAATTCTTCTGAACCCCTAAAACCATCTTTTTACGGTGTTATCCATGTTAAGGATTCAAAAGGTGTTTGAATCTAGATATAAGGAGATGATTAAAACTGTGTTTATTTCTGAATGTGAGATAGGTGGTCTAAACATTATGTACCATAGTTTTAAGTGGATTTGTGTATATGGGTAAATGTTATTTCTTCCCTCTTATTGTGATTTGAATTTATTTGGTTAGTATTGGTAAAATTAACACTCAAATGATGATTTAAACTCCACAATATACACATGGTATAAATGGAGGATTATTTTAACAATTTGGGCCACCAATGGGGTGTGCCCACATTCCTGAACCTATGAATTGGTAATGTAAATACATAGTATATGTGTGACATCATAGAGACCTCATTATAAATGTTTAAAAGTTTAGTTGAATTGAAAATGGAATATTGGTACTCTTCCTAGATTTGATAATGGTTTTACGAGGTTGTTTGGCATCGAATGGAAATGGATTATTTTAGTTAATTAGGAATGTGTCAAGTGGCTTATTAATAATTTTAGAAATTATTAATAAAGCTAGTGAAAATGAAGCGATGAATATATTAAATTGGTAATGGTATGTGAAATGAGAAATATGTTTAATGGGTTGATATGATGTAATTATTGAATATTCTTAGAGAACTAGGCACGCGATAATGAATTGGGCTAAATCAGTTATGTAATGTAAATGGAAAATGTGTTAATGTGTTATGACATAATCTTAATTCCCATTTTTATTATTATAGATTATGATTTCTATATGTATTTTCTTATTGTGATTTTGTTTGAGTTTTGTGAATGTATAAATAAAAAAAAACACATATCTTGGTATTGTGGAGAATTGAATGAGGTTCTTCTCCCACATGTTGAGTTAGACTGATTCCCTAATCACCGTCACACAATGTATGGGTTAGAGATGGGTACATAGCTCTATTCACTCAACTATTTAATTCCACCCAAACTGAGGCTTTGAGGTGAGGAAAATGTGTTTGTTGTGATGTGTTATCCCTAGAGAGATATGGAATTGACATATTATCTTATAGATAATGATGAATGTCATGAAAATTTGTGTCAATGGTGTAAATTCCTCACCCATAGAACTCATATTGATAATGAATTAGGTAATGAAGATGTAAATAAATAATTTGGTACTATGATTGGTAATAGTTAACATAAAGGTCGTTAAATTGTGGCACTAAAATTTTCATTCATTTAATTTTCATTTATTTAGTAATTTCATGAACTGTTTTTTTAGATTAGATATTTTGTAAACACTGTTGAGGGTGGCCAATGGAGTTGTACTCACACTCTTATCGGGTTGTTATTGGGTACTTGGATAGATGCTATTCCTGCATGCCAGGATAAGCTAAAATGACCCATTAGTTGGAGTTGAGTCAGGCTTGGGATTTACATGGATGGGGTTCTGTACTATGAGTCGGGACTATTTTAGGGATTTTGATGTTTTCCTTTTTTTGGCTTTGTTTACTTGTCACTGTTACCATGACATGGAATAATTATTGTTGGCTTTGGTTTGTACCCAATTTTTTGAAATAATTTTTTATTCTTGTTCATTGTTTATTACTTTTTGTTTTGTTATTATATATATTTTTTGTTGTGGATTGATCTGGTGAAGAAGGTATAGTTTCCCCACGTGACCTATTAGACCCTCATTTCTAGTCAGAAACCTCTAGCATACAGGGGGTGGGGGGGAGGCTTGAGGTCATGTGGTGACTCAGCTTGAGGAACCAGTTTAAAAGATCCTTTCTCAGAGACATTACATCTATTCTGATGTTTATTTGAGTGTTGATACAATATATTAATTGAGTTAAGGGTTCCCTTCTACTCTTTCATTCATCTGGTTTACATCTCTATCCTTATTTATGTCTACATTTCATTCCTTTAATCTTTTTCTCTTATGATCTATTTTTTATGATTCCCTTTCCCCCATTTTTCGATGAATATTAATTTCTTTCGAGTTACATTTATAACCATTTTTACTAAACTAATACCCATTACAGTGAACTTTTCCATTACCTCTTTATTTTCATATTCTTCTGTTATAAAGAATATTTTCTATTTATGATATTACTAAATAACAACTTATTTAAATATAATTTATTGGGTTTCATTTATTTCTTTGGTAAAATATAACCACTTATCAATTTCAAATATTATTTTAACCATTTCATTAAATTTTAAAAAATGATGTTGAATCTCAAAATAATTTTCTAATAAATTTTTTTTTGTAATTTGTGTTTCAATTTGATTTATATATCTTCAAATCATGATTATTTTTTGAAAATGTATAAATAATATTCCTTCACCCCTCCATTTATTTATACACCACTAGACACCTCAATATTTAAAGATTAATGGATTTATTATGTTACATATTTTAGAAGGGTTTATCTCAAATACATGATTTATGTGGGTTTTTTTATATATCGTAGTCATATTTATGTAATTTTATGATGATTCATGGGATATGAATCATACATACCCACTAGAAACTAGGTAATGGTTTATATCTCATAGGATCCATATGTGTGGGTATGATATTATTAACTTTGTGTAAAATATTATGTGTGAACATAATGTTTTTTATCTTTTTCAATAATCTTATACATGGGCCTGATATAGTTAGATATGTCCATAATGTTATGATTCTTTTTTTGATTCCTTGCATATTTTTATGATGAAATGAATTATCTTTGTACCATATTTTATAATTCCCATAATTATTTTTATCTTATAATCTCTTAACTTTAAACCCATGATTCTCTTTTATGGTTTATTGCCATTATATTATTGATTCCATGATATGAATTTTTACATTAATGACTTATCACCCATTGTTTATCCTTTTTTAATCTCGTATCAGTATATATAGATCACTATTTCTTCCATGGACATTCGCAAGTTATCTAATACAATGAAAGGGGTATGGTAAGATCTAAGAGTATGTTATGGAGATGAAAGTAAATGATTATATATCTCATTTAAAAGTGTTGTATTATGTTATTAATTTTACAAGAATAGTAGACCACTATATTTTTGGATTGTTAATTGGATATTTTTATATAAAATAATTAAATATTATGTATATATAATGTTGGTTGTTATACTGGTTGAGTCCATTCAGTTATTTTCATGGGGTACAACATACTCACACCTTAAATGCATTCCTTTATAACGAATTTCAACCAATAATAAAAATTAAACATAAAGGTTGGTTTCACTGGGGAATGTGTGCACCCAACATATGTTTCTGGAGTTGGGATATACCATTTTGGGAGTATTTAAGGACAGACCAAGCATGAACTAAATGGATGTCCGTAGATATCTACTGAGGGGATTATAATCAAGAGACTTTAAATTTTTATATTTAGGGTATTTTTGATCACTTTCCAATTTTATGTTGTTATCTATTTACTATAACCTATTTTTTTTAAAATACAGTTATTTCAACTATATTTATACGATGTTGAATGATCCCATTTCATTTCCCATTTAGAAATATAATTTATCTATATACTTTTGGATGTAAAATAGTTACACTATTAATATATTTCTTAGACAGAATGGTCACACTATCTCACACCCCTTGATTTTATGTAATATTTTTATTTAAATAATTTTAATTTCTTTTATAGCATCCATTACATGCAACAAAAAGTTTAAACCAACTGAGATTTTCTATTAAAATATTATTACATTAATGTTTCCATTATAACATAACCATCAAAATTTGTGGTGTGAATAGGGATTACATCATTATTAAAAATATTTCTAGATGTTATAAATAATTTAAATAAATTTTTAAATTTATAATAAATATGTATTTAATTTTTTTTATTAAAGTGACATGTTTTATTGAAAAATGGGTTTTATGTAATATTATGTATAAAAATTTTAATTAATTTATATCACTTTATAAATTGAATTTGAAAAAATTGATATGATTTTTTATTCATATTATAATATTTAAAATAGGATAATATTTTATAATTTTTCTAAAAATATTTATTTTTTAGTAAATAGTAGAAAATACTGCTTTATATTGAAAACTACTTTTTCATTTCAAACATTAAAGAAGTTTCATTTTGTTTAAAAATGGTTTAAAAGTAAAATTAGTTCACTTATGATATTAATAATCCTATTAATATCATTGGAATCAATTTTATTCATTATTATGGTATACTATATTTTTAAACTTAAGAAGAGATGTTTTATGGAAAACCACTTTTCAACTCATTTTATGGGATTAATATTTAATGAAATACATTCACATATATGGATTGAATTAGATAAAATTAATTAAATATTTGGAATAATAATAATTAATATTATGTAATAATTTCAACATAATTTATTATCATTGTGACTAGTAACTGTGGTAAATATTTTTCACATCTGTTAGGCTGAAAGAGGTAAAACCTGGTTAAAACTATAGAGTGGAATATTAAAATAACTTTATTTCTTGTAAATTCCTTATTTTATGAGTTTTTTAAATATATATTTATGGATTTAAATAGTTTATTTGAGGAACTTATTTTTATTTTGGGAATCAATCTAGATTTTTTTTTGAAAAAAAATTTATATTTTATTTAAATTAAAAACTATTTTTGAGTATTTTCATTTAATAGAATGGTGAGAAGATTCCATTTAGGTTTATCTTGATACAAGATTCTAAATAACTAAATTCATTATGAATTAACAAAAAATATTTATGGAAACCAATTTATTACTTGGTTTCACGGTGAAATTATATTTACTTTTAAATCAGGTATTTTTCTAAAAACTATTTTTCATGATTATTTTGTTCCTTTATTAAATATAAATTCATAAACTAGGAGAAATGAAATTAAGAAATTATTCAAAATTTTCAATCCTCATGTTAACATTTTTTCATAAGGCCCCTTTTAATTTTGGACATATAACTAATTTTTCATAGTACAAGTAAAACTATCAGGGTTAAGGCTAAAATGGATTTAAAGTGTTTGAACTAGAATATGCGGCTTAAAATGTATCAAACAAATGAAAAAAATATCATTGGTTGTGTTTAATGATATCATAAAACATATTATAATTTGATTTGGTGTCCTTTGGTTCCATTTTTATTTGATTATGATCTTTAAATTATTTTGAAAATAGAATAAATACACTGTGTCACTCTCTTGAATTTAATATCTATAATATTTTTCATATGTACAAATAGATTTTATGATTAGTTATAAATGTTTACATGAAAGCTAATATAATTTTTTATCATAGTATTTTTTTTTATTTTTTCTGATATATTAATTACATTAAATTCATACATAATGCCTGTAGAATTTTTATTCAATAAATAAAAAAATAAAATAAATTATTTTATAGAAATTAAAACTAAAAAAATTTGGATGAGTTACTATGTAATAACAATTTTTAAAATATATATAACATATTAGGGATGTTTCAAAGGTTTATATTTTAATTTTATAACTATCTTGATTATATTATTGCTATGTAATTAAATTGCTCCAAAAATGAAATAAATAATTTTATTTTGAAATAGAAAATATTTTATTAAATGAATCGAATTTTATAAAAGCATTTTATTAAATTATTCGAATTAATTCATACTAATTTAGCACATTATGTAATTCAAAGAGTGCTCCTCCCCTCACTTATTAAAGGAAACCACTTCTTATCTCTTCATTACAGATTTTGAGACTTATATCACATCAATTACCTTAAATAATATAATTTTATGTTACTTCAACACATATTAGTCCTTATTTTATTTCCAAAATAACATACTTTCATGGATTGTGGTGTAATCCAAAATAGGATTGTCAACAATGTGTTATAAGCATTAACTGAACATTTTCAATTTTATTTCATCTTATACCTCCTCTATATACATTGTATCAATTATGTATATTTAATATAATTTATATTATTATCATGATGTAATGAGCACTAACCTTCTTCTTTCCACCCAATAGAAAGTGAAAATATTGTCCGTGTGTACTTAAGACATACCACCTCCACATAACTATGTAATTTGTTTTTCACCTCCATTTTAATTTGATGGTTATAATTATATATTTAATAAATACGTGTGTTATTTATTGTATTATTATGAATATATAATAGGGAATTTTTATTTGTATTTGTTTCTTCGAATCTTTCAAAAACATGGAAAAACTTTCACACCAATGTATGAACAAATGTCTCCATGAATGATGTAATAAATTTTTCCATCTGATATTTTTATGATTTTTATAAATGAATATATAGTCAATATATAATATAATTATATAATAGTTAAAATTATGGATATTATGGAATAAAGATCCATGTTCAAGGACTGAAAATTCATAAATTAATCTTCGTTGAAAAATAAAACTGTTAACAATCAGAAATAATGATTTTAATAAGGAATTATTAATAAATTGGTGATAAAATTTAACAATTTAATTATATATTGTCTAATATATAGTATTATTATTCTATAATTGGTTCATTATAAATATATATTTATTATACATAATTATTTAGCATGTACGTAGCAAGTCACACATGAGGTAATGGATTTCCTTTAAATTTATTTTATTGAGTCATATTTTAATTTTATACACATAATTTATATTATATGCTGTATATTGTACCACTTTTATAGGTTATATAATTAATAATTAATATTTATTGGAATTTAATGTTGAATTTTTAAATAATTTCATCCAATTCGATTTTTATTTAAAGTTACCAAGTCATAAGGTGTTTCTTAAGTCAATTTCCATTCATTGTGATATACTTCTAATTCTTTGACAATATTATTCAATGAATATTTGTAAATTTATCTACAAATTTTATCTTCTCAATTTACTATTTTTTCATATTGATTTTAAAATATTCACATAATCAACTCATAAATAAATTATCACTTAAATATTTATAATCATTGAAATTGTTTTCTTTATCTCAATCTAATTTTCACGAGACAAGTTTAATATCACGCACAATGTTTTATTTTAATGTTGTAAATTATACCACATGAATTAATTTTGGAAAATTTCTTCATTAAATTCATGGTATTTTAAAATATGTATCCTAATAATTCTTTTAATAAAATTTTATTTTTATGTTACCAAAGTAAAAAAGGCTCTATTTTACGGTCATATTTATTTTTAAGATTGTTTATGTTAAATATTAATTTAGGGAAATCATATGTATCAATTTTCATAAACCATATTTATTTTTTTATCCTCTAATTATTTATTTTGTTTATAAGATTAGATTCAATTTCTACCCTTACATATTAAATAAAAACCAAGAACGTAGTTTTTAAGTGATATAGATCTTGTATAATCTTTTAAAAGGGGAGTATTTCTCTTACATAAAAATGTTTTATAATTATTTTTTAATGTTATTTTCGAATAATAATATACTTACTATAGTTACTTCATATGATATTTTAACTTCTTTTATAAGGGGTTAAAAGTATATTTCTTAATATTCTCCCCATGGATAACTTTTGGATCACATTACAAAAGATTTAAAAGAATTTTCATTTTTAATGCGTACAACATGAATTGACATTCCAACCATCATGTATTATAAATTAATTGAAGATTCCATTAAATTTTTCCATGGTAGTTTTCAATGAAATTTTTTTCCTAATATTCTTGAATTTTTATGTTTCAAAAATTAAATTTGAAGGTGGAAACTATATTTTTCTCGAGAATATTTTTAATGATCTTTTAATGGTATTTCTATTCATCAATGACAAGAACCCCTGATGGTACATATGATCCACTTGGAATATTTTATAATGATACAACAGTTATTATTTCTATGGATGGTTTAAGAACATTTTGACTAGGGAAATTATTAACATTCCATTTTCTAGTTATCCATATAAAAATAGTTCTTGATTATTAAGATATATTAATTATGTTGTATTATTTATTCATATGATAAATGCATTGGACTTATTAAGTGATGGGTGCAGTCGATAACTATATTTCCCCTTAACGAATAGGTAGGTCTAACGAGACAAAATAGGATGGGTATTTGGGTATGGCCTTACCCATATATGTAAGATTTTTTAGCACGTGGCCTTGATGGTATGTTTTAGAAATCTTGAAATGGGTAATCAAAAATATTATTTAGATGTTTGGAATTTTGCATTCCATCATTATGAAATCAGTTATTGATTTCCATGTGATTGTATGAATAGTATTATGTCCATGGATATGTTTTCAGCCCATGTTATTTTTTATATGGAATTATTTATCATAGATTATTTCTATTATATTATTTTTCATTCTAAATTTATTGATTAAATAAAATATGTTTTTAGTTATGTACATTTCCATTGTGATTAGTCCTTATTTAAACATGACACCATACACTATACAAGACCCACAATGATTATTTTTGTACACCCATATTTTGTTTCATTTCCCCAAGATAACAAGAAATCTATTTTGATTGTTAAGAAAGGGTGTGATAGAGAGAATAATGATGTACTCAATGAAAATGAGTAATTGTATTTTATTTGTTCAAATATATGTGATATTATAGTATGTATCTAGTTTTCCAAGACTACTAAAAAATCGGGTCCTTTAGAATGTGATCACTTGTATCAAGTTCCAATATAATAAAGTACCCAATGAATCTAAGCTATTGGTATGAGAATGACCTCCACCGATAGGGTACCCATCCTACGACATAAATGAAATGAGGTATATAGTGACCACCCAAATCCCACCTCTAATAGGCCATTGGTTAAATAATATCATAGAGGTTATAATAAACATACATATGGGAGGTATTACCCTCTAAGAGAAAATTATAACTAGAGAGATAAGATAGATAAACCAATCAACTCATACTCATAGAGAGAAAACAAATTCCATACATACTTATAATTTCATACAAGACTAAAATAACTAGATAGTATACTGGATGTATAAAAAATGGAAACTCAAAAGTGGAAAAATTTCCACGAAACGTCTTACATACCACGAAATAGAAATATCGAGAATGAACACCAACATGATTCTGTAGATGAAAATAAATAGTTTATATACATGTTGTGTGAGAAATATTGGTATTCTCATTAGGATAATCCCTGGATCCTATTATTCAAAATATAAATAAATTATTTTAAATCAATTTGAACAACTTGTGAAACTATCCCATCACCTAAATAGGTATACTAATCTTATAACCTCACCATGGCTATCTATGACCATGTAATACATACAAAATATCATAAATATAATATATATTTCATCCAATACTTCACATAGAATGATATTACATATTTTTTTATGAATATTAAATACATTACAAAAATAAATACCCAAGGACCATAATAGTTTAGTTCCACTAGAAACATAGAACACAATATTCTAATCTGGTGAAGTATTACCAATGGTTCCTAAAAATATCTTCCCATTTACTATTTTTATAGAAAAATCCTTTGTAAAAATTTCTTCATTACCTATGGAAAAGAAGAAAAAGAAAGGTTGAACCCAAATTCTTAGTAAGGGAAACAAGGGAAATACATAAACATAATGTTATTATATGGTTATGTGGAAGTGAAAATAACTTATGGAAACCATACCCTGCATATCAAACACCAGAATGTTTAATCATGACCTAAATACGGGAAGATCATAAGAAATTAATAATAACAAAATCAAAGAATATGTGTAACATCCCCCATATTTAGAACACTATCAACTGTCCAAATATGTTTGTTTGAAATATTTCAAGCAAGCCTCCCCGTACACCATAGGCTGACGATAAACAGAAGGGTTGTGATATGTATAGAGGGGATTCTATACCCCCTAGTAAAAGTTTCATAGAAGTGGATATAATCTATATAAATAAAACCAATCAGATTAATATTCAATGGGGATACCATATAAGGAAACTGGGATAATAAATTAGAAACCAATATACCAAAGTAGGGGAACCATGTAATGGCATGATGATAGGTATCTAAATGTAAAACTTAAAACAATAAAACAAAAGTGCCTTATAATATAAGATAAACCCAAATGAATTTGGTACCTATCCCCATGTAGGACCCATATCATAAAGCTATCCATTCCAGTAAGCAACAAGGTCAAAAATAATGTCCATTTCCCTTGTCCAAACCAGTATCCATGAAATCTTCTTGAGTTCTAAAAATTCGCACGGATAGGGTTTCATTAAAACATAGTAGGTCAACACCGTCATGTATAAAAAACAAGTCTAATACGAATTCCCATAAATATTGTGATAAATAGGGGTATTAATTAATTTAACAATTAAAAAGATACAATAACAACTTACTTCAACACTATGATGGATTTGTCTGAGCATGTACCACAACCATTATAATAATAACCATATATCCTTGGTAAAATATAACTTGACTCAACACCATGATAAAATGTCTCAAAACCATGGAAACAACAACCATATACCCATGGTTTATGAAATCATTTGGGAAATCCCACTATATAGGCATCAAAACATGTGTTAGGGCCTTTCCCACTATATAAAAATATCAACATGTGCTAAGAAATAAACCCTTATAGAAACATCTTAGAATGACTTAGGGTATATCCCTCTATATAATAATCTCAACACAAGTCAGAGAATAACCTAGTATATTAGCAGAACACCATGTTTCTGGACATAGAATGGTATATAAGTATCTTAATATATTATAGGAGATATCCTAGTATATAATCATCTCAACATGTATCAAGGAATACTCCAACATATAAACATATTAGAATATGTTAGGGAATAACCCTATATATAGAATCTCATCATGTGATATAAGTTCATATATCAACTAACCTCATATAACAATAAGAACACATGAAACCAAAAGGTTAATTATACTAATTATCATTTTTATTTAATTTTAACCATCATTTAAATTAATCAATTAATCCATTATCTATGGTGGACGTATATCAGTTCATAACCAGACCTAGATGTCATGACAAAATCATATGTAATGGATTTCTAATTAATTATTATCAAAGGTTCACTCACCCAACTGGTATCCATAATCCAACTCACATTGTAAATTGAATCTAAAGGGATCATGTAAGGAATCCAACCTAGGATAATCAACATATTATTCATTTAATTAATTATTTCGAACATCCATTAGTTAAATCCCAATATTGAATATACTTCTTAATTGAACATCATACTATAGGGTTAAGATTCTAATCCCTCCATTTAACTAATGAAGAAAACACATGTACAATGGGAACTAACACCAAGGAATAAGGTGAATAATATTTTAGTTATAACTTATATCAAAACCGATCTAGATAAAAAATGATAATGACCATAGTCAATAGGTTACACCGTAACAGTTGGAGAATTACGTAAGAGAAAGAAAAAAAGGAGAACCACTTACCTTTAGATCAATCAAAAAAATAGAATTCCTAGAATTGGGATAGGTCCTCCAAAATTGATTGGATACTATGCTAGGATTGATAGTGGAAGGATACATGCAAGATGCATGAGAAATCAGCCACACTACATATATGAAATTGGCTACACAGGGAATTTTATGGCATGTAATTCATTTAAACCTTTTCTATTTATTTTTAGAAGGATTCACTGAAAAAACCATCGCATATAATAAATATTAATTCCCTAAAAAAATTCATGATGTTTAATTGGTTAATGAATTATAACCATTTCTTGTTGTGAATCAGTTCATAACATGAGTCTGGTGCCTTTTATGCATCATTTAACCCATTTTCACAGTTTGAAAATGTCAGGTAGATAGTTTTTAGTCTGTTTTCATTATTAAAACCTAAACCCATTATAAGAATATCAAAATACGATGATCACCTAGTAACAATTGGCCCATTTATATTGGGAATCCATTAACTAAAAAAAATCGTCGAACAACACCCCACATGGATCCTCTATGGTTTTCTTAAGTTTCATCACAACCCAAATCTATGTTTATTGAAAAATAAATAAATATATATTACGAAAAAAGACCACCAAGGTTTAAATATATGGAAAAAATAAACCAAAGTATGTTTAAATAAAATCTCAGAAAGAGATGTTTCTGAAAAAAGATGGGATCTCACAACCTCCCCACCATATAACAACTTGTTCGTGAGTTGCTTTGAGCTTTATTGTGGGTCTTGAAAAACAGGTCTGTCCACTGTGCTTGTATATCAGACTCACTATCCATGGTATACTCCTTAATTCCTTATTCTTCCACTACACTCGAACCAGTGGTATATTCCTACCCGAGATATATCATTCACTGTGGTCCAGAATTCATATTGGATGGTTCTCAAAGGAAACATCTATATCAATCTCAACATCTGGTACATCAACCACATGAGAAGGGTCTGGATGATATCTGTGATGTTTTGAAATGTTAAATAAAAAATTAATGGAATAGTATCACTATGCATTGGATATACGGTTTTCCATTGAACAAACCATTTTCACTATTTAAGCATTCCAAAAAACCTAGGTTATGGCTTTCCCTATTTCTTGATTCAGCATTTTCCCAATCTAGGTGAAAACCAGAGGAAAATAAGACGTCCAAACTCAAACTACAAAGGTATTATATGATTACCAAAATTGGGTTTACTCATTCTTTACGCGGTCACCGACCGCCTCTTGTTCAAAAGAACCTGTTCAAGTGTCTAATACCCGTGACTAGGTCCCACAAGCGTTGAATCACCTACCTCCAACCAAAAAGAAGAAAAAAAGAATGGCCTATAAAATAAATAATCAAAAGGATCCATATGGATATATTCCTTGAAGATTTTATTATATGAAAACTACATGAGTTCCAAATGTTTTTCCCATGAACCCTAAATATCTATGAAATAGGCTCTCAATATATCCTCCATAACCTGCATACTTCAATTATATTGACAATCAGTTTGAGGATGATAGGTTTCTCTCATTAGTACCTATGATAACAAACCCTTTATAATACATTTCTAGAAAAAAAGCTGATATGAGGATCTCAATAAAATATGCTACTCCTCAGAACATCGTATAACAGAACAACCTGCCACAAATAAAGACTGCATAGGCCATCAACTGTGAAGGTCTCCCTAATGGGAATTAAGTGGTTCACCTACATCAGTCGATCCAAAATCACCCATAAAATATCTTACTTACAGGTTACCATGGGAAATCATATCACAAAATCCACATTGACATCATCCCATTTCTACTCAGTAATGGGTAAGGGCTACAAAATCCCATATGTCCTCTAACTCTCGGATTTCACTCGGTGACAAGTGAAGCATCTCACCACAAATTCTTATACCTCCTTCTTCATTCCATAACACCAGTACTCTCTACTAAGATCCTGATACATATTTTCCAGAGTTATACCCCCAGTATAAAACTATGAAACTCCGTCACTAGCTCTTTACCTAAGCCTGTAAGAACCCATACTCGGACATGGAAAAGAACATAATTTTCACTACCAATAGACCATCCTAATAGTGTCTCACCCCCATATAAGTAGTCTCATAGAACTAATACCTCCTGATTAGACAACATGTTAATCTTTATCTAGTCTATATTTATTCGGGTAACCAATATTGACGTTAGAGATACACATCCCTAAAATACTTGAACTTCTAGATACATGTTTGCAAAGAGGGAAATCACTCGGTAGACATCACAAGGCTCCCATTATTATTTTTTCTACATATTTTTGTTCAATTCATCAGTAATTATATTTCCATTTCATTTTATATAAAAAAACTCGATGTTGAAAGACAGTAGATACTCAATTCATCTCATATTCTAAAGGTTTCGGTCATGCTGATAAAAGATACACCAAAGGATCTTTTGGTCCATGTACAACACAAAACTCTCAACCATATGATATTTTCTCCAGTATCTCAGGGCATGTACTGCCACCACAAACTCTAGATCATGAGTAGGGTTATTCCTCTTTTACATTCTTAGCTCCCAAGGGCCATATGAAACCACTTGATCCCTGTTCATCAGAATCGCACCGAGTAAAACTCTAGACATGTCATAATACATGGTATACTCTTTACCCATAAAAGGTAAATTAAGGGTAGGTTCTAATGTCATCCTACCTTTTAGATCTATAAATTATCTCTTATAATGGCCAGTCCGAAATAAATCACACTCTTTTTGGTTGGTCCTAATATTAGTACTTTCATAGAGTAGATGTCCTGGATAATGCACCGATCATGACATGATAAATCCAAAAAAGATCATAATCTCAAATATATTCTTGGGATTCTCCCATAATTCTATAAAAATAAAATTCTCCCAGTCCACAAACACTCTATCCTTTGAGATTATATGGCCCAAGATGTTCACTTTCTCAATCTTGGAACTACATTTTATTAGCTTGGCATAAATCAAATTCTCTATCAATATACTCCTAAGGATGTCAATATGTTAGGATTCCTCATCTACTTACTAGGATTAAACTAAGATAACTTCAAAAAAAACAACCAATATCATATAGAAAATGATTAAAGATTTTATTCATCAAGGCCATGAATACCACCAGTGCATTAGTCAACCAAAACAACATCACAAAGAAATAATAAAATCCATGCATGATCTTAAAATTAGTCTATGGCATGATTGATGGAATGGCCCTTAAATAGTGGTATCCAGACATCAAATATATTTAAGAATAATTCCATTCTCCTCTTAGTCTATCAAATATATCATTGATGTACAAAATGGGACAATGGTTCTTGATAGAAGATTTAAAATCATCTCATGTTGTTTTAGGGAATAGATTGGTATATAAGTACCTCAAAATGTGTTAGGGAATACCTTCTATATAAGAATATAGACATGTGTCAAGAGTGCATATCAAAACAACTAGAATATCACTACATGACCACATAAAACCAAATGGTTAATTCTTATAATTACTAACTTCCTTAAATTTACCCATCATTTCAATTAATCAATGGAGATATTTTCCCTAGATAATCTATATCAAGAAATCACATAAATCACATGTCATGATACCATCATATGTAACCATTTATAATTGATTATTTTACAAATTTCACTAAGACAATAGGTGTCCATAATCGATGTCCCATCATCAATTGAATTATAAGGGATCCGATGAAGAATCCAACATAAGGTTTTCATCACTCTATTCAATTAATTAATTATTGAGAACATTCATTAACAGAGTCACGATATTTAATATACATTGGAATAGAAAATGAAACCACTGGGTTATGATTTAGACCACCTAATTTTAACTAGTGAATAATGAAAAAATTCGAGTGAAAAAATCCAATAAGGACGAAGGTTAAAAAGATAGTAAGGAGAACCCATATCAAAATTGATCAAGATATAAACCAATAGTGAAAAAATCAATATACTGCACCGAAATGATTGGAGAATGAAATAAAAGAGAAGAAAACAAATCATTACCATTTTTAAGAGGATTGATTTCAGAAATAGGATGTCTGAAATAGATAGAGGTTCTGAAAAATCACCTGGATATACCCTTGGGCCAAGAGGGATATGATTCACATGAGATGAATGAGAAAATTTCCACACGACATGATTTAAAATAGATTCATGGGGAATTACACAATGTATCATTCATTTACATGTGATGTATTTTTTTATAAGGATACACAAAAAAACCCATTTTCTCATCTGGATTTTAATTTTCTCAAACATTACAAGACATGTAATTGGTTCATGACATGTAACAAATTCATGTCATGAATCAGTTCATGAAATTATTATGGTTGATTTTATACATTGTCAAACCCATTTACATGGCATGTAAATGTCATACAGATAGTTTTAATCCTAGATTACTTATGAAAATATAAACCCCCTATAAAGAGATTAATATACTAAGATCCCCTAGTAACACATCATCCATTTACACCCAAACTCATTTAATTAAAACAGAATCCCCAAACCACTCTGCATGTGAATCCTCTTTGGTTTTCTCAAGTTTCCTCACAACCAATTTCTATGTTTATTAAAGAAAAATAAATCCATAAATAAATAGGACCACCACGATTAAAAGGTATGGAAAACCTAAAACAAAATAAGTTCAAAAAAAACTCAGATAGATATGTACCTAAAAAATGATAGGATATTACAACCTCCCCACCATATAAAATCTCATCCCTGAGATACTCCAAGAAACACTATGGGGTCTCTGTGAACAAGTCTAGCCACTTTTATATTATACCAGTGTCCCTCTCCATGAAACTTCTTTAACATCTAGATGAATATCTGCAAAGAGGTCCATCACCCACCATTCATCACAAGACTCCATTAACAACTATGTATATATATTTTAGGGAAATTCAGAAATAATGAAATTACCTTGCTTGGTATATAAGAGAAATTGAAGGCAGAAGAATGAAGATACTCAACCCTACTCCACTTCTAAAAGTTTATGTCCTACTATGAAAAGGCTTACCTGATGCTATTTTGGTCCATGTACACTATAATCACCTCACCCATAAGATAATGTCTCTTGTATCTCAAATAATGTACCAATACTACTAACTCACGATCTTGAGTATTGTAATTCATATCGTACAGTCTTAGATACCAAGATCCATAAGGTACCACTTGGTCCTCCTACATCAGAACAACTATGAGTCTAACATCAAACAAATCATAGTATGCAAGTTATATTTTACCTAGAAATGGTTAAGTGAGCATTAGGGTTGATTTCAACCTTCCATTCATCTATTGAAAAGATATCTTGCAACCATCCGACCAAAAAAAATCCACTTCCATCTTGAATAGTCCTAACATTAGTGCTATAAATTAGGAGAAGTCATTGATAAACCACTAATAATAACCTATTAAACCTAGGAAGATATGAATCTCAAATACATTCTTGAGTTTTTTTCATGATACCATGTATGTAACCTTCTCCGGGTCAATAAAAAATCTTTCTTCTATGATAACATAGCCCATGAAGTACACATTATCTATCTAAAAACTGCATTTTGATAGCTTGGTGTAATTTCAATTCTCTCTCATTATACCCATGATGATGTCAATATGTTGGAAATATTCATCTGTTTTGTGGGAGTACAGTAATATAACGTCGAAAAAACCCACCAAAAACTGGTCCAAAAATATATGAAATATTCTATTCATCCTGGGAATGAATACCACCAGTGTATTGGTCAACCTAAATGATATCAATATGAACTAATACAAGCCATACATGCTCAACAAATCAGTTCAATGTTTTTATGATGGTATCACCCATAATTGATGGTATACTGATCTCAAAATGATCATACAAAATGACCTAGTACCTATTAACTGATCAAAGAGATCATAAATGTGTGGAATATGATATCGTTTCTTTACTGTCGTTATGTTTATTCTATGATAGTACACATATAAGTGAAAGTTACCATCAATCTTTTTTGCAAAATAGAACTAGATAACCCCATGTTGGAATGAAAAATTTATTTTCCTTATCTTATAACTGAAATTTGCACTCCTGAAGCTCTCCTTGTGCCATTTTCAAGGAAGAATAGAATTCATCTTTGTTCCCATCACCATCTTGATATATCACTCAGGTGGTGAGTTATAGTAATCAAATAAAAAAACATCCTAAAAATGATCTACCACTGGAGGAAAATAATCCTACTACATTTCACTATCACTAAGTGAAAGAAAAAATATATGAGCAAAGATAAAATCAAATATACACTGGATTATCCTTTCAAATATCTCCTAAAAACTCCACTTAACTTTTTGAGAATAACTGCTTCCTTTTGGTGATAAACAGGTAAATTTAATCCTATAATAGATGATATTATCCAAGTATATAATTATCCTGTTCATACTAACAATCAAATTGAAACATGTAATTTCATAAAAAAATGTTCTTAAAAAGAAATGATAACTACCAATATCTAAGGAAAACTTCTCGTAACATTTGTTTTTACATGATCACATTACAAATGGTATATCATCACTCAAAGAAACCTCCAAGATTTCCACAACAAAGCTAAATCTATTTTTAATAATAGAAGATACAAATTTAATGTGATGATTCAATATAAAAAAAATCAGGCCAATGTAGAAGATACAAGATTCAGACCCTTGATATTAGATGATCAAACATCCATAATAGCCAGAGTATTCTACATAATATGTAGCTAACCAAACCCTCTTCCATGGTCTCTAGCATGAATCCCCTAGGTTGTTCCCTCTGAGTGGTACTGTCATTTTAATACTCGAGTACCACATCCCCTTCCTTTGTATGAATGACCAGTAGAACTCCATCTACCTACATGATGAGAGGTAGTTGAGCCCCTTCCAAACTCAGGTTCCAATCCCGATCCCATCCCACTAGTATTCTGTATAAATTTCCCCAAAAAATCTAAATATGACCCAATATACTATATGCATGACAATAAATAGAGGGCTAAGGACAATCCTTGCAGATTTGGCTAATCTTTCCACAAAGATAAAAAATTAATGTAAAATTTTCCCGAGAGGGGTTTACAATGCCCTATTCCTCTTCCCACTTCTACATTGGAAACATTTTTCATAGCAGTGCTTCTTACTATCTGAAGAAGAGATCCCTGTTATCCCTAATGAAATAGCCTATCCCCACCCCATGTTTCTCTCTCAGATTCTATTTTATGATGAGTCCTTGATTCATCATATCCTCAAAACATCTCAAACATAACACATTAAAATGTTACCTAATACCAAAGAGAATACAATTATAAAGTAATATCTCATTGGAGATATCTTTAGGTGCTAACGATAGTGAAAACTACTATTGGTCAGCGAAACATGTGGTATAGTCTATCACTAACATTTCCTCCTTTTTCGGATGTATGAACCCATGGGAATTCTCATCCATCAAAGTCTCATGATTGAATTTGATTTGGAACTTTTTCTCGATGTCGTTCCAGGTTAACTCCAATTACTATCATGCCTACCCCATAATTCTTTACCAATTCTCGGCTAGTCCATGAAGCATATATGAAATAGGATTTAATATCTTATATTCGGGCTTCTTGAGGTTATTTATGATTAAATGTACTATCTATATATAGAACTTAGTTGTCTATGGCCCTCCCTTCCAAGTGAACGATTGAAAATACTACTGTTAAAACTCTCTTTTCATATTGTACATCAAAGGTATGGTGAAAACGGTTTCAATCTCCATGGATCACATGAATCTTAGAAATCAGTTTCGAAGATAAACAACCATATGGTCCTTAGGATCTACAAGATTATCTAAATCATCTTCGTTAGAAGTGTGGTAATTTCAAATATCCGGATTTTCATTTTAGAGACAAGGAGGAGGCATTTTCTATACAAAGACAAACAAATACCTTAGATCAGTGGGTAATAACAATTTCAACATCAATAGGTGACTAAAAGAATGAACCATTCTATCTGGGAATCTCTAAACATGGTTTAGAAAAAAAAATATCATGAAAAATATTTCTTTCATATTATTTATTATATATAATGGATTTATCCAATCATAGTATACATTGGAAATATATCACATGCATATAAATATATCCCCATCATGAAATATGTATTTTAACGTCTATCCTAATGTTACTATAACGATTCATGCATATTCATATCATGCCATACTAGACCACAAATATAAAAATCAAGAAACCATAACATCACACAACAAGTGAATCCAGGAAGGTGAAATAATATCAAACTATAACAAGAAAACACCATGACTAACAATCCCATCCCTAGGCACTCATATCTATTATCTATACTAAAATTGGCTTCCTCTTTGACTACATGTCACCATATCCATCTTCCACGTCACCGTATTCCAATTTCCTTTACTCCCAATTCCCCATCCCGCTACACAGTTTCGTCTACCCCTCCCGTGCTCCACCTCCATTCCATCGGGTTTCTCCTAGGGTTCCCGCCGACCTCCGTCGATCCACTCTGATGATCCTCTCCACGACTCCCCTCTCCCGGTCACCTTCCCGAACATCCACCGCCTTGACGCCTCCGTCTCCACGCGGATACCTTCGACGACCTCGGGTAGGGTTTTACCACTCCATAAAACCATCCATATCCATCCATGATTAGGTTTTCACATCACCACGAAGGCCTCCATCTCCTCGTGCATACCTTCGATGACCTCGCACGCCTCCCCTTTCGCCTCCACTGACGCTCCCTCTAGTGATTTACAACAAATCAATGGATTTTGAAGCCTCTCTCGACTCCACCTTCAAATTAAAGTGTTATTAATTTCAAATCCCGAATTGGCTTCTTCGCTTCCAACTTCATTTCTTCTACAATCCACATCCTCCATATGGACTCACGAATCTGCCGTGACCCCGATCGACTGTCTCGACTTGTTTGATCTACATCGCCCTCTCAAATTAGTAGTGGAATTTCCGAAGCATTCTGAGATCTTCAGTTCATCTGTTTGTTCCTGCATCTATCATGACTGATTGCGGGAGTCTCTAGGTACGTTCATATATTGGCGCATCTGTCTTCTTTTTTGCAGAACCCACTTAATCTTCCTATTCGACTAGGTTTCCGACTGAATCTATCAACACCTGCATACAACCATCCATTCCTCATTGCATATGGCGAATATTGATCCAGTAGTATTAAAATTATGTAAATATTGAGTAATGTACAGGTGCTACCATAAATATTGTAAAACTTCTATCTCTTAGATTAAAAGTTAACGAAATAGCCTGGGTCCATGATTAGGAAATTGTTTTTTTAAGTGTTACCATGAAACATTTCTGTATTCTTATTTTATAGGATTTGATCATTTTTTCCCAGGCGGATTTATGTTATGTGGCTTGACAGAGTGACTTAATTCTTCCAACATGGCAATGAAGAAAATAGTTCTTAGTACCACAATAAGGTATGACATTCAAATTGCTATAATAGATTCTTTCACAAACTATATTACTAGCATATGAATATATGATTTTTTATTTTCAAATTGAAACATGCTAAATGCTTCATATTCAATCACAATATCCATGTTCTTAATAGATAAAAAACATATGGTCATTATTTTTTTATTCTCTCTTCAAGATTTAAAATTAATATTCAATTAGAAGATTCAGGTTCTTAATAGATACAAAACATTTGGTGTTAGTGTCTCTTAATTGTTTTTTTCAAGTGACCCCTTGATGTGATCAAGGTTAGATACTAGGTCTGACATTATTTCCATGATTTTCAATTACTTTAAAACATCATTCGGAATTTTAGCTTATATGACATCAAAACAATTTTATCAATGTCATTTTATTAGTTTACTTCTTATGTGAAAAACATACAGAGAAAGGCTAAATTTTAAGTTCATTATCCCATAATTTGAATTATTAAATTGATCACACGTTTTTTAGGATTGAATTTGCATGATTTCACATAATAGGAATGTAAAATTTGTATATGATTCAATGAATGAAAATTGCATTGCCCAGGTTTCTGGAGAGGCTATGTCCATGCATGACTCATGGTTTTTCCGGACATGGTTATACATTTATCAGTGTTACAAAAGCACATGGTGATTATGGGAGGCACATCCACATCGTAATAATTTCTTTTACATATAATAATTATTACTTATGATTCATTGTTTAAATCACTGGATCAGGTTCATGTATTTTGATGATGTATTTAATTCGAGCAGTGGATATCCATTTGTTACATATTTTAGTTAGAATTTGAATTTTCAATATCCATTTCTCTAAAAAAAATTCTTATATTTTTTCAATGCAGTAAATGAAAAGCATACGAAGGCCACTGGACACAATGTGAAGACTATTCATGTGTCAAAGAAACATTAAGGGATGATGGCTCTTCCATCGAGATGTTTTTTAATAGGCTATCAATGCTTTCTCGGTCGGTGTTTTACATTCATGGATTAGTTGTTTTGAGGGGAGATTCTCGGTATGATATCGTAATATCAAACTGCTTCATTATGTTTTGGCTATATTGTTTGATTGTAATTAATTTTTTCCAGGTTCAACTGCTTTTAATGATTATCGTATAATACATTATGACTAGGATCAGCACTAAAGATCACCCATTCGAAACATACAGTGATTATGACAATAATATTGTAGGGAATTTTGTGGTTTTTGGAAATTCAATGCACTTATATGTATTTTCAAATTCTGAATGTACTTTCTATCTATACAGATTCAAATTTATTTATATTGTCATAGAAGATTTTATTTAGTTAATCTTCATTAGGTACCATTATGATTGACCATAAAAATTTATTATTGTTTTCACTTTGTCCATTTGAAATAATTATAAAATAGAAAAAATTATTTTCACACTCTTTTCTACAGGAAGTATTGTCGTTTGTGCAATTGGATTCTTCTATTGCTCACTATGAATTAAATACAACCTTTTTGTATCTGATCTGTTCTTGGGAGTGAACACATCCAGAATGGTGATCTTGGTGTATTCACTGGCTTTCTTGGATTGTAGGTGATTTCAAATGATGTTATAAGCAGAATACCAGACTTCTTTGGGCCTTTTTCAAGTCTGATGATCTCGGTTTTGAATTTATCTGGTCTTACATGAAATATTCTAGATCTCCTTTTATTTAAAAACTATTTTAATTCTGTGAATATGAGTAGAATTTATTTGGATCTTTGTTAATTTTCTTTTTTGATGTTGACAGAATCACCACAAAGATGATATTCTGGATGGATTTGTTAATTTCGGCTTTCTTCTTGGTTTTAGGTTCCAATGGAAGTCTAGGACTACTTTTCCTCTTTCTCTGACTCTTTCATGGCTCTTTTTGGCATTCTATGGACAACTATGAAGACCTAGAGAGGTTGTTTGGTGTTTTGGACCTTTATGCTTCATAGTACTAGTATTTTCATCATTCTTCTCTAACTTTATGGACTGATTCTTCTCTATATATTGCTTTTGATATGCCTCTAATTTAAAGAAGGGGTGTTTGATCAGATGATCATGGGCTGCCTACCGTTTATTTGATCAATGATTGGAGGGATATTAGGAATAAATAAGAATGAATAAATTTGTACACATGAAGTCCACTAAAAGGTATACTAACTGGTTATTTATTTAATATACATAATTTATTTGGGTTTCACACATGGTGGTCTTAGTATTTTGATATTCTAATGCTTTGCATGATAAATGAGTGTCTTTTGATCATTTAAACCATCTTATTGGTATCAGAACTATGTCTTCTGCTTGGTTCACAAGATCATGTTCTAAAATTCAGTGAAAAAACTCCTACTCGGTTTCAGGTATGAACATCCTTCTTCCCTCCCTAAATATAGATCTATTTAATTGTATTATAATCCATAATCTCTTCATTAGAATTTTCAATTCCTATTACACGTTACTGTTTTCAATTTTTCAATATCTTCATTATTATTTTACATAATTTATATAATCTACATTTATTTTCTATTTGATTCACTTTATTTTTTTTCATCTATTCATTATGTGTGCACTATAAACACCATAATTAAATAGGTGCCACACTTCCACTCAATTTGAAACAATTCCAATGGTCTTTTTCTGGTCACCTGGGTTTGTGTAAGGAATGTGAATTACAAGGGAGATTTGGTTCTGGTATTGTTGTTACTTTTCTTTTACAGTTTCATTGGATTTCTTTAACTATTTCCATTATTTTTCATTCTATGTCGTGGCAATTAATGATGCATGAAATATAGATACCATAAGATTGATTCCTAGAATAAACCTCCTAGACTTCATTGACACATTAGTAATACATCATGGCTGCTTTTTTTCAGTGGCAATGATCTTTTTATAGTTTGGAGTGTTTGAGAAGGTATTACATAGAACAGTTTTCTTCAAATGAAATATGAGATGAAAATGTGTTCATTATGAAAAAGTTATTACATAGAGAACTTTTCTCCATTCTCAATCAAGATCAAAATCATGAAGGTTAATTATTAATCACCATCCCATATTTCTGCAATTTTTTTTGTCTATTACAGATTTGTAAGTGATTTGAGTACCCCTATAGAATTATGGGTTTGTGGAATTTTTTTTATTCTAGCTTGATATTGAGATATTTGTTTTAAAAATATGTATTTAATGCATGTATCTTTTAATTTCTTTTAATTATACATTCTGTAGATTATGTTTTCCAAGGAAATCAATTGCAGGGTATGGGAATAATTGATGGAAAGGTTGGGCAGGGAGGGAGGGGAGGGGACGAAGAAGCTAGGGGAAAAGGTTGGGTAGAGAGGGAGGAGAGGGGAGGGCCAGGGGCTGGGTAGGTTAGATGATAATGGAGGAGAGGGGATGGGAAGGGTCGAGTAGGATGGATGGAATGAAAGGGGAGAGCAGGATAATGGCAGGATGAAGGACATTTCTAGGAAAATAGGTCATAATATCTGTTTTGATTGGAATTGTATGAATAATTCATTTATGTTTTGACATAGATGCCTTCTCACAGCACCCTTGATGGGGTAAACAAACAAACCACCAAGGAAGAAAAATGGTATTCTTTCTGTTATAATATGTTTTCATGAAATAAATGATGGTTCTGTAAATGGAACAGAGTCCTATAGTTGTTCCAAGGAACTCTGGATATTTGTATACTAGATACCAAAACCATTTTTCGGATCTATAACATCTAAAAACAGTAGAATCTGTTGAAGATAAAACTTTCAATGCTCAATTTCATAATTTCTAATCCAGATTATGTAATTCTGTTACCGATTATGTAATTCTGTTACATATAGGTCTTCATTATGAACTTGATGATTGTCCTGTTGGAGGAAGATAAGAATACTGTTGTTCAAAGGCACCCTGTTTTTCTGTACAGTTGATACACATTCTAGTTTTGGGCTCTGCAACATCTAATTACAATAGATACTTCTCAATATGTACACTTCTATACTCATTATCTAAACTTTTCTTTCCAGATTTCAATATTTCATTAACATTTATTTCTTCAATTTTTAATAGATATATAAGGATGATCATTATGTTATTCCATTTCTGTAACATCTATTTCTGAATTTATGTTCCAGTTATACTGTATTTCTGTTCCTGTTATTCTGTATTTCTGTAACATATATTTCATCAATATTTCAGCATTTCTGTAACATTTATTCCAGCATTTATGTAAAATTTATTTCCTACATTTCTGTAACATTTATTTCTTGAATTTGAAATTGTTACATATTTCCGATTTCAACATTTCTATTACATTTATTCCAGTTTTGGCCTCTAACAAATGTGTTGTATTCCAGGATTACATAATCGCAGCTGATCTATGGTTATAGAGGAGATTCTGTGTTTTTTGTGGTATTCCACTTTTAGATCTATAACTTTTTATATGTTATAGAAAATATTTTTATGTGACTTCATTGTGTTTCAACTCTTAAGGTATAGGAAATCTGGATCTGTCTAAAAAGTTCAGTTATTGGGAGCCACAGTAACATCGACAAAGATATTCTGGTACCCAATTACATCATGTATTACATTTTGTTGTTGCATCAACTTTATTCCTTTTCAATCCATTTCATATAAATTTTTTTTACATGTTATTATTTTTCTCTTCTTTTCATAATGATCAATCAGTGAAAATGTTTTTTTAAAATATTATAGGTTTGATACAAGAACAGTGGTAATGGGTTTTGGGATGATGTAACTCCAGAACAACTATCACATTTCCTGTGACGGTATATATTTCTATCCTCTACATATTTGTAGAATGTGGTTTGTTGATGTGGCATTCTGGTGACTTATGATTTTTTTTTCGAGGAAAATTTTGAGTTTTTATAATCACATGTTGTTTGTTACATTCATATTTCTTTCTCAATAAATGACTACATATTGTTCCTTCTTTTCCATAATATGTACCACTTAATTTCTGTTTTAAACTTTTCCAATTATACTATGATTTATTATGTTTCAAAATTGGGGCAGGGGCAGGGGCATGGGCTGGGGCTGGGGAAGGGTTGGGGCAGGGGTAGGGGCAGGGGCATGGGGAGTGGGAGGGGGAGTTGGGTAGGTGGAGGGGGGAGCTGAGCAGGGGCTGGGGGGAGGTGGGCAGGGGGAGTGGGGGAGCTGGGCAGGGGCAGTGGGATGGGGGGGGGAGCTCACCAAGGGCAGGGGATGGGGGAGGTGGGGGAGCTGGGCAGAGGGTGGGGTGAGCTTTGCAGGGCCATGGGGAGGGGAGGGGAGGGGAGGGGAGGGGAGGGGAGGGGGGAGCTAGGCAGGGGCAGGGGGAGGGGGTAGCTCGACAGAGGCAGGAGGAGGGGGAGCTGGGTAGGAGGAGGGGGCTGGGCCGGGGCCAGTGGAGGAAGGAGGCTGGGCAGTGGGAGGGGGCTGGGCAGGGGGACATGGAGGGGGCTGGGCATGGGAAGGGGAGCTGCGCAGAGGGGAGGGGGTAGGGGAGGGGTTAAATTTTATTCCTTTTCATTTAGTCATATAAGTTTCCTACTGTTATAACTATTTCTTAGAAGTTTCTCTTTCTGTTTAAATTTTACCTACCACTTTCTGGTCTTTCTAACATATCTTTTTGTTTGGCCTGGGTTTGCAGCTCGGTTGTGGAGGTGCTTCCCAGTTTGGTCGTGGATGATTATTGAGGTATTCCAAATATTTACTCCTACACTTGCATCTGTCTTCACTATTTAAAGATACATGAATAACCATCCTATGAATTAATTGTAACAAATTTGGATATCTCTTCATGTGGTTCATTTTTTTTAAATTTAGTCAGCTTACCATTGCTTTTCTAAGGGCACGTTTTAGTGTGGGTGGCCAGGGGGAGGGGTTGGGCAGGGGCAAGGGGGAAGGTTGGATCTAGGCAGGGGGAGGGTGGGGGGGAGCTGGACATGGGCTGGGGCAGGGGCAGGGGCAGGAGGAGGGGGGAGTTGGGCAGGTGGAGGGGGGGGGGGGGAGCTGGACAGGGGCTGGGGGAGCTGGGCAGGGGGAGGGGGGGGGGGACCTGGGTAGGGGCAGTGGGAGGGGGGGAGCTCAGCAAGGGCAGGGGGTGGGGGGCTGGGGCAGGGGCAGGGCCAGGGGGATGGGAGGGGGATGGGCATGGGAAGGGGGGCTGGGCAGAGGGGAGGGGGAAGGGGAGGGGTTATATTTTATTCCTTTTCATTAATCATATAATTTTCCTACTGTTATAACTATTTCTAAGAAGTTACTCTTTTGGTTTAAATTTTACCTACCACTATCTTGTCTTTCTAACATATCTTTCTGTTTGGCCTGGGTTTGCAGCTCGGTTGTGGTGGTTCTTCCCAGTTTTGGACGTGGATGATTATTGAGGTATACCAAATATTTACTTCTGCTCTTGCATCTGTCTTCACTGTTTAAAGATTCATGAATAACCATCCTAGGAATAAATTGTAACTGATTTGGATATCTCTTCATGCAGTTCATTTTTTAAATTTAATCAGCTTTCCACTGCTTTTCTAAGAGCACGATTTAGTGGGGGTGTCCAGGGGGAGGGGCTGGGCAGGGGCAAGGGGGAAGGTTGGAGTTGGGTAGGGGGAGGGTGGGGGGGAGCTGGGCAGGGGCTGGGGCAGGGGCAGGGGCAGGGGGAGGGGGGAGTTGGGTAGGTGGAGGGGGGAGATGGAAATGGGCTGGGGAGGAGCTGGGCAGGGGGAGGGGGGAGCTCGGCAGGGGTAGTGGGAGGGGGGGGGGGGGGAGCTCAGCAGGGGCAGGGGGTGGGGGAGCTGGGCTGCAGGAGGGGGTGATCTTTGTAGGGCCAGGGGGAGGGAGGGGGGTAGCTGGACAGAGGAAGGAGGAGGGGGGAGTTGGGCAGGTGGAGGGGGGCTGAGCAGGGGCCAGTGGAGGGAGGGAGCTGGGCAGTGGGAGGGGGCTGGGTAGGGGGGCGGGGAGGGGGCTGGGCATGGGAAGGGGGCTGGGCAGGGGGAGGGGGCTGGGCAGAGCGGAGGGGTCGGGCAGGGGCAAGTGGGGGGGGGGGGGACAGAGGTGGGCAGGGGGAGGGGGGGGGGAGCTGGTCATGGGGCTGGGCAAGGGGAGGGGGCTGGGTAGGGGGAGGGGGTGCTGGGCAGAGGGGAAGGGGAAGGCAGGGCTATGAGAGGTTTTCATATTTATATTATTAATTTTTTATTTCAAATTCATTCAACAGATTTGTAAATTTTACACCTTCTGAACTTTACCTCCCCCATTCGAGCATCTTTTATTTCCGTTGTCTTTAGTCTTAACTCCATTTTCTTCCATCATGAGTAACCCAATAACATCATTATGGTGTTAAATATTTTAATACATTTCATAAGTTTATTTCTATTTTCAGGTGGCTATATTCAAATCATGGTTTGGAGCAAGTCTATGATTTCTAAATAGGATGACAACACCTCTACAGTTGAACTGCTCTTCAAAACAATGGCTGGTAAATCCATGTTTTCATTATGCTCATTTTTGATTATTTTCATTTTACTGGACTGATTTCCATTAGTTTTTGTTCTCTAGGTTTTCTAAACTTGCCATATTTATTTCAGTCATTTTCACATTTTTTGGTTTTATTTTTCCAATCACTATCTTATGTTGGATTCGACTTTCACTCTTTAGTCAGTATTATTGTTTCTTCTCAACTTTTATAAATAAAAATTATTTTTAAAATTAAAACCATTAATCAAGACCTTCCCTTTTTAGTCAACATTATTGTTTCTTCTCAACAATTATAATTATTAATTATTACTAAAAGAACAATCATTAATTGAATAAGATGTGCTATTGCACGGACGAGTACTAGTTTTCTACCATACAAGGGTTAGCTACTCACATGAAAAATATAATTACCATGTTATGAAACATCCAAGTATTCTTAATACCTTTCCCAAATAGTAAAGTAATATTACAGAAAACCATCACTTTTGATTCCAGATTGTAACATCCCTTGATTCAGAACTATCTTATGTGGACAAAAGGGTTGGTTACGAGACCCAAAGCACGTATCCCCATACTACAAAAACAACTGAATAGAAAGAAGGGTGTTATATGTATAGTGGGGAGACTATTCCCCCTCATATTAAGTGTCATAGATATTGAAATATTACATATAAATAAAATAAAATAGGACAATAGTTAATGAAAATACCATATAATGAAGCAAGGAAAATAATTAAGAAACCATTAAACTAAAAAGTATGAACCATGTAATGACATGATGAGATTTATCTAAATATAAAAATAAAAACAATACCATAATAATTTATCTAATATTAGATAAACCCAAAGAATCTGTTTCTGAGCCCTCTGTCAGGCCCATATCCTAATTCTATCCCTCCTGCAAGAAATTGTGTCAGAATCAAGCCCCCTAACCTTGTCCAAACCTGCATATTTGTAATATTCTTAGGTACCAGACAGAAACCCAAATATGGTGTCCATAAAACTCAGTAGGTCGACACATCCGTGTCTAAACAAACCAGTATGTCAAGATGTGCATGAATTAATGCGATTAACATGGGTATTAAGTAATTTGGAAATTAAATACATATAGTGACAACCTACTTTAGCACCATTCTAGAATGTCTCTGATATTTTATCACATCCATGAAAACTATGACCATATAACTACGTAAAACACATCCTACCTTGGCACCATGCCAGAATTTCTCTAATAAAGTCTCACAGCCATGAAAGCCACAACTATATACCCATGGTATAAAAAATCAGTAAACCAAAATGGATATATTATCATACCAACATTTGTTAATGCCTTTCCTGATATATAAGAATCTCTGCATGTTCCAGGGCATAACTCGGTATATAAGCATCTCAAAATGTGTCAGCGAATAGCATGGTATATAATAATATCAATATGTGTTCGGGCATATCCCAATATATAAGCATCTTAGAATGTGTCAGGGCATAGACCATTATATAGTCATCTCAGTATGTTCATGGGAATAACCCAATATATAAGCATCTCAGCATGTGTCAGGGCGTAGTCTGACATATAATAATCTCAGATTGTGTTAGGGAGTTAATCGATATATAAGTATTTATCATGTGTCATAAGTGGATATCACAATAGAAAAAATATACAAATACAACCACATAAAAACAAGTGTTTAATTATGATAGTTAGCATTTATCTTTAAATTTACCCATCACATCAATTAATCAACTATACAATTTTCCATGGTGATTCTATGTTAATAAATAACCTAAATCAAGTGTCATTATATAATAATATATAATTAAATTCCAATTCAATATTTTCAAAGGTTCACACACCCAACAGGAAAAAATAATCCATGTAAAATATTTAATTGAATCCAAAGTGATCCAATGAAAAATCAAAAATAGCATTATCATCATTTTATTCAATAAACTAATTATTAAAAAATTCATTATCACAATCATAATATTTCATACACATCAAAATTGGAAATCCGGCCATATGGTTAAGATTTGGACCCCTAACTTTAACCATTTAATAAAAACATTTCCAATGTAAAATTATAAACTAGAAGAAGGAAAAAAGACCGAAAGTAGAACCTAGATCAACATTGATCAGGATTAAAAACAATAACTTCCACAATCAAGATATTATAGTGCAACTATTGGAAAATGAAAAAAGGGAAAGGAAAACAAATAAAAACCACTAAACCATGGATTGATTTCATAAAAAGGATATCTGAAATGGAGAGAGGTGCTAAAAATTCTCTTAGAACTTGTTATAGGGTTGAGCGGGGAATGTTTCATGTGAGATGAAAGAGAAATAATCCATACAACAAAATTTATAACTACTGTTATGGTTATTACATGGCGTGTAATTCATTTAGGTGTTGCATATTTGTTTTTAGAAGGATACACCAAAAAAACCTATCTAATTGAATGAATACCAATTCACTCTCACAGTACATGATGTGTAATTGGTTCATGACTTGTAACCACTTCCCATAATTAATCAGTTCATGAAAATATTTATTAGTAGATTTTACACATTGTGTTACCCATTTACATGGAATATAAGTGTCTTATAGATAGTTTTCAACCATGTTTCCTTATAAAAACCCAAACCCCCCTATTAGGAAAAGATCTTACCAAGAACCGCTCATCACACTTTTCCCATATATATCCAAGCTCCATTAATTCAATTAGATTCCTAGAATAGCTCCTTGTGGGGATCCTCTCCAATTTTCTCATGATTCCTTATAACCCAAGTCTGTGTTTATTCAAATGAATAGAAATCCATGATAAAAACAACCCACAATATTTAAAGAAGATGAAAAAATCATCTGAAAAAGTTTATAGAAAAAATCATAGAACGAAGTACCCAAAATATTGGGATCTTACAACATGAGTCATGAGATCATAACATTAGAATATTACATTGAATTGTGGAATACACAGAAAATTATAAAATTGATTAAATAGTAGTCAAGTCTCATTTCCATGATTTTTTAGGACAATCCATTGGAAGATCCACCTCCTAGGCAGGACAAGCCACTATCTGCATTGGTTTCCCATTCTACATAGTAGAATGTGTTTACTCTCCAAACCATTTTAGTATTCAGGGTTCCATCCCCGTACCATCATAGTTGAATAATTACCCTATTGAAATTGGGTTACTTTCTATTCTCATACTCTTTATCTCATTAGAAATAAATATTTACCCAATACATTGGAGGGAGATATTGTTCCCACCCATGTTATTCTATAGTGTAACCATATTTCTTGGTTATAAAATAACCATCATCCTTGGTATTAATATAATCATGATCACATAATTAATCCATGAATTTTTGTGTCACAAGTTTATAAAACATTCACCAACTAATAATCCAAGAAATGAAACAGCTTTCATAAACATTTCATCATATCATGACCTATGTAAAAGTGATAGGTTTCTCAATAATTTAATACTTTTTTCATTGTATAACCCTTGAAAAGAAGTGGGTTATGTAAATAATTTTTCATGGCATAACCTATAGAAGAGAATAATGTTTCATAAACAACCTGTAATCATAAAAAAAAACTATTCATAGAAAGAATTATAATGGAATCCATTGTTTATATCCCCAAAAAGTGTAAGTTACATCAATGGATACAAGCTTATATAGAGAATGGTTTTGAAAGATAAATGAAATGGAACACTTCTTGACAAAGATAATTTTACTATAAAATCCACTTATAAAAAATAAAAATTCATAAAATATTTGGTAAATCATTTTAATTGAAAAATACTTTTAAAATTATGAAGTAATCTTAAAAAAAATATTTGAAATGTTTCTTGAGTAAAACATCATTTCCACTTTGAAAACAATATATAAAACCTTTTTCAAAATCTTTTTTTTACTTTGAAATTATTTTTTTAAAATATAAAAATTAAAAAAAATTAAGGATAAAATTTTAATTTAAATGTACTTTGAAAACTTTTATTGTAATCCAAAAATCTATGTCTGTTAATGACCGCAAGAAATTATATTCATTCGATTCAAGATAAAAAACAATGATTATATTAACATTTTTGATAAAATCCAACTGGTAATTATTTGGGAAAGAAATGTATATTAAATTAAAAAAATTTAAAAATGAAAAAATGGTAAAAATTACATTAATAAACCATCTATAAAATGTTAAAAACAAATTTTAAAACAATTTTAGAAAATATTTTTTTGTAAGAAAATAGATTTCGGATCTCTGAGAGAAATAAAGTTGGATTTTATTAAAAAAACTTCTCAATTATTTTAAGTACCAAAGAGTGAAAAATGGTACCATTACTTGAAAATAAAATGAATTACCAAAGGAGAAGAAAATTAATGATTTTTTTGAGAGATGGATCAAAATAGTTTTTCATCGGACTTCTAATAAAAAAGAATCTTGATAAACGTTGTGATTGTAAAAAAAATCATTACAAGTTTGGTGACTTTTAATTATAATATCTATGAAGGAATAATATATAAGGAAATATAAAACATCATGAGGATAAATAAATTGATAATTTTTTATTTTAATGGGGCAGTATATACACCTCTCAAAAAATTTGGGTGCATAACATAACATATGTATAAAAGAAAAAAACATAGAGGAATATCACATGAAAAGATCATATAATGGTCGTGGTGACTATTAAATATATATATTATGTTTATAAAATTTTAATCAAGATAAAACACTTGGATTTAAAACATAAGGATAATTAATTTACATGAAAAACATTATCATATCATGACATAATCAGTGAAGTAGATGTTTAACCCTTTGAAAAGAAATTGAGTTAAGAAATATCATACTACATTGGTAAATTTTGTACCATAATACCAGATAATGAGTAAAGTGAAATAAATGTTTATATATAATTAAAATAACAGTATTAATTATATAAAATATATATGGGGAAGTATATACACCAAAAAAATAAATGATTAGTGAATTTCCATATGTCTCCATGAAATAAGTGAGCGAATAAAAATCCCTTACATTAAGTATTGAATTCCTTTGTACTCATTCAAAAACATATATATTAAATATAATATTAATATAACTCTATTTATGAACTATATTTATATATATCATACCATATATGATTTTCTTATGATATTTTATTACCCGTTTATTAATAATTCCATGATAAAGTCACGTTTCAGGTAATAATTGCTATATTTTTCATGTATTTTTTTTGACATTTTATTATTGGTACGCTTATATAAATCCTTGTTTTATCATATATAGAATGTAAAAATTATTATAAATATCATATATATTCATTATATATGTATTTATATTAATACATAATATTTAATGATTGGAAATTAAATACATTGTTTATGGAGAGGGTATGCCGTATATACCTAGAAACACAATTTCCATTTTCATATAATATTGAAAGAGTGAAAATTAAATGAAATATATTATCATTAAAAATAATATTATACAGAAAATATCACATATTTTTATTAAAAACATCTTTAATACCTTCCTTGTAAACTGTGAATGGATCACATCACATCGTCAGACAATAGTTCACCGTACAAATGAGCGATGTTATCATATTACTGAAGAATGGAATGTATGATTTCAGATGTTATATAATAATCCCAAAATAATAATAATATAATAAATAATATATATATAAATAATAAATTAATCATTATATCCATCCTTGAGAGGTGTTAATGGAGAAATGAATCACATCGGACTGGGATGTCGTATTCCACTGTACACACAAATAATGGTTTTGTAAACCATTATATGGAGGTGGAGATGGTTTTAGGTGTTGAAGATAACATAAAAAATATTAGTATTAATAAGATACAGAAGTTATTATACAATCATTTTATAATAATAATTAATGTATTTTGTGGAATAATGAAAACAAAAATTCTCGTTGATGAACGTTATATAATCTTCTGGTATCCTTCTTAGGTTTGTACAAAAATACTTACATGGTTGAAATTGTGTCTAAAATAATTCTCATATATTTATAAGATTATATTTGGGAATTTACTTGTTATGGTATTGGGAAAACCAAATGGGTTTTATGGAGTGAATAAGAGAAGAAAATGGTGGCCTTTTATATGTGAGGCAAGTGACACACTTGTTATTTTATGAAAAAAATAATTCCACCCACATTTTTATATATATAACGGTTAGAATAATGGTAAATTATAGATTATAGTTTAATTAAGGTATAAATATTTCCATCCAATGGATGTTGTAAATGTTTTGGGTTATTATTAACCCTTATCTTTTTTATTAACCCCATGTAAAACCATTTTTACCTTAAACATGACAGATAATATATACTGTTTTTAATATTCTTTTTGGTAAAATATTAATTTGAAATTAATAGATAATATAAATTAATATAATTAAAAATATGAAATCCATTTTCATAAATTAAATTAATACAAGTGGAGAATTTTTATTTAAAATTAATACCATCGATGTGGCAGCAATTCAACTTTTCGAAGAGGGAATGGTCAAATATTTACAAAATTATTATTTCCAATATTATTATAAAATTTATTATAATGAACATAATTGTAGTAATATATATGTTATTTAAATAATATTTCATTAAAATAAATTTAATATATATTTTACCTTTATAAATAATTTAAATGAATGGGCCATTTTCAATTAAAATTTAGTATTTTTCATGTCTCATCAAAAGAATAATCTTTTCATAAAAAATATAGAAAATTAACCATGATAAAAATTTTATAGGAAAATTTATAAAATGAATTATATTTTATCAAATTAATTTTATAAAATTTTCAAAAATTAAATTTAATATAAAACCCGCATGCTTGTCGAAAAAGCGGTTTTTAAGGAAGTGTATTTTTAAAGCATAAGATGATTTAATATTATATCCATGTCTAAAAAATCATTATATGAATCTAAATTAAAACTTATTGACATATAATCTATTAATTTAATTTAATAAATTCTTTATTTGGGATTATTTTAATTAATTAAAGTATATAAACATTGTTCACTTTAAAATTGTGTTGAGAAATAAACACATTTTTAAACCAAAAAATAATCTTATAGTAAAATAAAATATATAATGAATTCAAAAGAAATAAATTGGATTAAGTATAACAAAATAATAATTAAGTTAAATTAAAACATATTTGGGAAATAAAATTTCTAAATTTATCGAAAATAAATATTAACTGTTTTAAATTTTGTATTTTGATTAATTTATTAAAAAATCAATATTTTTAGAAAATTCCAAAAATTTCACTTTTAAATAATTTCGATATGATGATTCAAAAAATGAAGTTCATTTTATATTTTGTTTTACAAAGGATTTATATATTTATGATAATATTTTCATATAAAAAGAAATAGAATTCATTTTTTAACAAAATATATTTTTAAAGAATGTAATTATATAACTAATAATTGATCAATTACATACTCGATATTTATAAATAGATTTATATTGAGTATGAAATTCATATTTATATTTAATGAAGTATTTTATACTATTCATACCCATCAATTTAATATAATAATTATAAGGGAAATATTTAAAATAATACAATTTCATGGTTTACTGAAGCTCAATGTCGCATGTCATGAATGCTACTATTATCATGTGTAACATAAGATAAACTCTATGATTCATATGACACAAGTTGTACTAATTATTTCATTTAGAACAATCAAAAATTATTGTTATGTGTAAAGGAAAATATCAAAAATATTAAATTTAATTGAAAAAAAATGATTTCAAAAAATATGAGGGTGTTACATTTACCCCCCATAAAATGAGTTTCTCGCTAAAAATGCATTTCATTTATCAATGGTTTAAAATTTGAAAAATCCTTCATGTAAACCCAAATTTTAAGAAGGGTTAACAAAAAAACTTGAAAAAGATAATGGGGTGTGTGAAAGTCATCTAGAATAACACATACTAGGATTCCAAATAAGGGAAAATTGGTGGGAGGTGAAAACATTGGAATATAAGAGAAAACTAACAGCCAAATACCGATAGAGAGTGATGAAGAACCTGGGAAGGAGAAAGCTAATGAGAAATTATCCATAAACCAAATAATTGAGAAAAATGTCATTGATATCATAAAAAATTATTATAACATTACAAAATTTTATTTCAATATCCCTTTTCTAACATTTGGGAATTTATTTTTCATATTTAATGAGAACATATGGAATCTTACTTACTTGATATCTTATTATTTCATAAGAAAAATTTCATCCTTTTTTTTGTGAATTGATCAATTTCCACTACATATTATGGATGAATTTTTTTTGTCTAATATAGTTAAAAATATCCATAACCAAATGATAAGTCATTCCTTCAATCTCTAATTAAAAAAGGGTTATATGAGGTTATCCAATATGGATTAATCTTCATATGGTGAAGTAATATATTGCTATTTAAAACCCAATATCATGTTAAAATTAAACCATTCCATATATTTTTAACCTTATAACACTTCAAACATTTAAAATTTATAAATAAGGTTATTAAATAAGTCAAAATAAACTTATCATTAATCACCAACATATGATAAATTAGATCATTATTATCACATACCAAACATTTGAATATCTTTATCTTGTATTTTATTGAAACATGGTAATAACCTGAATTATCATAAAACCATATTTAAAATATAATTCATTTATAATTCCTTATATAAAACATAGAATATTAGATATATTACTTATGTAAAAAAAATCTTGGAACTATATTTATTATAATATGAACCACTTTTTCAAAAAAATATTCATGAGTTCTAATGTCATCAACAGTATCACATTAAATATTTACATATCAATCATAACATTATAAAAAATTGACACCATTTTCTCACCCTAGAAAGCATATTGACTGCTATATTACATTAATCATGTGTTTTGAGTAAAATATTACCTTTCCATTAAATTAAAGTTCTATATCATTAGAACTAGTTATCATATTCATAAAAATTCTTAATGGAAATATTATAATACAAAATCCATGTATATTTCATTATTCTTATAACATAATATTAGTATTAAAATATATTAATACTTTGATATTTCTACCTAATCCTCAAGACATTTACTATGCATTATCTTTATATTCCTTAATACATTATTCCTTTTATGTATCATTCGAAGTAAATTAAACTTCAAAAATGAAACCATTGAACATATTACCTTTCTAATTCACTTCCTAAGATTTCCCCTTAAGAAATATATTTCAAAATTCATGTAATCTATACATTTGAAACATTCAATAATCAACGATACCATAGGGAGGCCACTACTTTCATCCATTTGGTTAACCATACATTTATTTTTTTACATTATAGTTACCATGTTTTTTTTCATAATTTTTTATCCGAGACCTCTTTAATTACCTATGAGACATTACCTTGAGTTTTTATTCCCAAATTCTAGATATATAAGATACTAAATATACCTTCAACTATGGTATCCACTAACTTAACTCTGAACAAACTCTATCCATATACTATTTGGTGAGTGTGAGAGTTGGTTAAGAAAAAACGTTTTAATCATGTAATATCCTAACTTATTAGCCATAATCCCAGTAACTTTCACTCTAGTAATTATACTGTTGGGATACCTGTCAAATTTTTGTATCTCAAATTCAATGTTAGTCCAATTTAATATGATTCTCTCAGTTGACTAAAATCAAAAACTATAGTGTGAGAAACAATAATCATGGGGGAAAACCAAATAATCATGAAAATAACTTTTAGGAAATCTAAATCATGACACCTACTTTATATCTATGACTCATCAAGTTTTTCCGAGATCATTCATAATAATAGTATATTTAAATCCATCATGATGATTTGTAAAGAGTTTGTGAATTTACAATGTATATCCCCATGGATTTTTAAACTAGGTGAGTAAAAATGAATTTTTTCATTCACCATGTGATGACCACATCCATATCAATGTGCCCATATCGTTGTTTATTACCCCTTTTTACATCAATTATAGAACCCCACCCACCTTTTTTATTTCAACAGGGATATAAATTCATTGAAACCACTCACTCTATCCATTAAAAAAATTATAGAACATTTTCCCATATGTTGAAATATCCGTAGACTTATGCTTAGAGATATCCTTATAAATATCCCTATATATCGAACTAATTTTTTTAATCATAGTTTCCTGAGTCTAACTAATGCTTTCCAATGATGCTAATTATATTGACCCATGATTCTCATATATGTAAACTACATCTTTTTAGATGAATATTAATTACATTACAAAAAAACCGTTATGAGGACCATGATTTATCAGTGCCTTTGGAATCATGGAACACAATATTATAATCTACTGAAAGATTATAAATGTTTCCCCAAAATATCATACAATTTAGTACTCTTCATAGACATTCACAACATAAAACCATCATTCATTACTTAGGGAAAGGAAACATAAGAAATGGTGATCTTAGATGCTTAGTAAGGGAACCCAAGGTAAATACATAGAAACCAGGTAAGCATAAGGGTATGTGATTGTGATAATAGAATATGAAAACTATCCCATTCATATCAAATATCACAATATTGTGTCATTAAATAGTTATTAGATGTTAATAATACATGAATCATAAGAAAATAGAAGAAAATGAGTCATGAGAGAATACCATTAACATATGAATTAGAATTATACCATGCAAATAAGCATTCAAAATCCATTCCAGAGTACTCATGTCTCAATGAGAAACATTATAGGGGTTATCTATTGGTGGTACACCTACTGAGTAGGTCAGACCAAAATCCCCAATGGATTCTCTTTCTCCTAATGGAATGAGTTCACTCGCTAAACTGTCATAGTAGTCAAGGATCACTCCCAAGACCATCATAGAAAGAAAAGTACCTTACTAAGACAGGTTCACACCCTATTACATCCATGTATATCTGATGAGATATAAATATTTACCCAATGTATTGGAGGGATATATCTATCCCACACTTATTTATTTATTACATAACCACCATTATTAGTTATAACATTACCACCATCAGATAAAAAAAACAAAAATATGAATGACTGAGGATCAAAAAAATAACCATATCACAACTCAAGAAATGAAATGGGTTTCATAGATATTTTATCAAATCATAACACATATAATAGAGATAGTATTCATAATTATTTCAACATTTAATCATAGAATTACCCATGAAAATAAGTGGGTCTCAAAAACATTTTATTATGGTCTAACTCCTTTAGGTGAAACAGGTTTCATAATAATCTAGTCATTATAAAAATAAATAATTTTGAGAAAGAATAATAATGATATCCTTAGTTAATATACCTAGAAAATTATTAGTTACATTTATTTTGGTCATCTTCTATAGAGAATTATTTTTAAAGATAAATCAATTAGAATGTTTTTGGAGGAAGAAAACTTTTATTTGAAAGTCACTATTAAAAAACTAAAATTCAACAATTATTTTGAAAAAAAATTCTTTTGAAACTATACATTGAAACATTTAATATAACATTTAAAAATCATTTTAAACATTTCTTTTGGAAAATATCATTTCTTCTATGAAAACCACTTTTTAATTTTTTTTTAAAAAAAATCCATTTTGACATTGCAATAATTTATTTACAATAAACAATTTACCAAATATTAATTAAGTAATTTTATTTCAAAATAACATTTAAAAACTTTAAGGGAATCTTGAAATCAATAATTCTTCATGAAATAAATATATACCATTCATTCATTACATGTTTAAAAAAGTGTCAGTTATTATTTTTAGTAAAATCCAAATGGGATTTTTTTAAATATCAAGAATATTCCTTAAAAAAATTAAAATGTAAAACATTTGTTAAAATTTAGTAAAAATCCATATTATTAATGTTAAAAAATTAATTAAAATTAATTTAGAAAATATTGTTTTGGAAGAAATGTGATTTTCAACTAATGAGAGAAAAAAAGTAAATTTTTTTAAAAAATAAATTTCTCAATTATTTTAATTAACAAAATGTGTAAAAATTATAATATTACTTGAAAATATCACGAATAACCAATGGATAATAAAATTCATGAGTTTATTGAGAGATTTATCGTAGTATTTTTTCATCAGAATCATTATCATAAATAATCTTAATAAACATTATGATTGTAACATATAATATTTACCACTTTAGTAACTTTGTAACATATTACCCATGAAGGAATAACATAAATTGAAACATAAAATATATTGTGGATAAATAAATTCATGATATTACATATCAATGTGTCTGTATATACACCTATCAAAATAATATAGGTGCATAATATAATATATGTCTCAAAGAAGGAACATTGAGACATAAATCCCTTACCAAGATCATATAATTGAAGTGGGAATTAATAAATGAACTCATTATGTGTACAAAAGTTAAATCAACATTTAAAAGTTGAAATAAAATATAAATAAATCAAATGGAATTAAAAATAAAATCTTACCATGATATAATCACTCAAGTAGATGTTTATCCAAATCAATGGTAATTGAGTTAAGAATTACTAAAATGATATGTAACTTTTGAACCATAATCCCTAATAAAACATAAAATAAAATGAAACAATAAATATGATGATAAAATTTAATTTATGATATAAAATTTTAAATGAGATATATATATAACACACAAACAAAAGAGTAGTAAATTTGCACATGTCTTCCTAAAATAAGAAAGAGACTAGAAATCTTTTACCTAAAGTCTTGACTTCCATAAAGATAATTCAAAATTCATGTGTAATAAATGAAATATTATTTTAAATATATAAAATAACAATATTTATATATAAAATTCTATGTATGTTTTTATTGGGACCTTTAATTACCTGTTTATTAATAATTCTATGTTAAAGTTATGTTCCAGGCAATAACTATTTAGTTTTTCAAATATGTTTTGACTTGTTATTTTTTGTACTCTTAATTATATCTAGTTTTAATTATCTAAAACATTTAAATTAAGCTATAAATATCACATTTATTAAGTAGATATGTTTTTATAGTAATCCATAAAATTTAATGACTGGAAATGAAATACACTATCCTTGGAGACGGTAGGATAAACATATGCATGAATGTTGTTTCCACTGTGATATCAGATTGAATGAAATGAAGGAAAATATAAATACATGAGATAATTTTCTATGTGAAATGGGTACTTATTGGCTAAACCAAAAGGATTTTAATGTGTGAAGAGAAGAAGTGAAGGGGTGGTCTTTTATAAGTGATCCGAGTGACACAATTGTAATTTTTTGATAGAATGATTTACACCCATGTTTTTTGTTTCTCAAGGATCCAATAATGCACCATTATTGATAATAGAATGTATATTTTCAAATTAATTCCATAAAATTTGTGTTGGAAATGTATAGGGTTATTTTAAACCTTTATAATTTTAGATAACCCCCTTGTAGACACATTTTGACCTAAAGAATAGTACATAATATTTTGTATTTTTACTATTATTTTGTATAAAAAAATAATTTGAAATTTTTAGAAAATATATAAAATTATGACTAAAAATTTGGAGTCAATTTTTATAATTTCAATTCACATAAGTAAAAAAAATTAATTTAAAATCAATCTAGTAGATACGACGAGAAACCAAGTTTTCAAAGAGAGAATGTTCTAATATTTACAAATTTTTTATAGCCAAAATAAGAATTGAATTGATAATAATGATATAAATTAGAATAATATATATATATATATATATAATTGGACAAATTTTATTTTTATGACAATTTAAAATTCAATTTAACCTTTTAATAATTTGAATAATAATACAGTTTTCAATTAATATTTAGTATTCTTAAATATTCAACAAAAAGTAAATATTTTCTTAATATTATCAAAAATAAATCCAATGAATAATTTTAAATTATTATTTAAAAATTATTATTATTTTATGAATTTAATATTTCTTAAATTGGAGGAAATTAAATTTAAGGCAAAACCCACAGGCGCAACGAAAAAATATGTATTGGAAAAGTATATTTTTCAAGAACATGATGTTTTAAAATTGAATTTATGTCTAATAATAATAATTTTATAAATATAAATTATATTTTTTGAAATAATATCTATAAATTTCATTTAAAACATTCCTAATGGGGGTACTATTTTAATTAATTTTAAAAGAAAAATATTTTTCTCTTCTAACCGTTTTTAGGAAAAAGACTTGTTTAAACTGAAAAATAAACACAGACTATAATCCAACATATATTCGATTGAACATAAATTAATTATATTAAATATAAACAAATAATAATTAATTTACATCAAAACATAGTCTGAAATTTTAAATTCATAATTTATTGAAAGGAAATGGTTTTTTTATAAAAATCAGTATTTTCAAATATCCACTGAAAAATCAATATTTTCTGAAAAATATCTAAATTTCACCATAAGATAATTTAGATTTGGTTAATCCAAAAAATGAAGTTAATTTAATAAAATAAATTTTAAAAATATATATAAATTACTTAAAATATTTTCTCATATAATGAAATAAAAAAGTTTTTTTTATGAAAACATATTTTTGAAGAATGTAAATACATTACTTAATATTGAATGATTTTATACTAAATGTTTTTAAATTTTCTTTAATTTTAGTAAGAAATATACAATAATATTTAATAAATTATTTGATAATATTGAAGTATGCCTATTCAATATATAGGTTATAATAGTCATATTTAAAATAATAATTTATCATGGTTCCCTCAAGCTTGGTATTGAATGTCATGAATGCTATCATTATTGGATATAACACAATATTAACACAATGTTTAAGACAATTCAAGCTATACATAGTATTTTATGTAACAAAATCATAAATCAGTGTTTCATGTAATGAAATATGTACAACATATAAAATTTAACTAAATATATCATTATCACAATTTATAGTTTTGTTATAATATCAAATGATGGTACCCCAAAATAGATTCCCCAATGGTTTTCCACTCTACACGATCATCGCATATCCAATGCCATATATCTTTAATAGAATCAAACCTGAAGACACATGTTTTAATTTTAACATGTATCTTTGGAATGAAAACATCTTATCCACCCATCCACATCTATCTATAGTAACCATGTAGTTTTTGGGAACCACTACATCCCATATTCTCTGTATCACACAACATGTATTATACCTCAATACATCACAACCCATACACTATGCATGAACCTTGATACATCATATCCCATACACATCATACCAATAATAATCCTTAGGATACTATATACAGAGATACACATGTGTAAAATATTAACTAGTCATTATTGACCTCTACAAAAATATAAAAAGAAACTAACCTCAATGCATACAAGGAAATAATAATACCAAGAGAAGAAATCATATTCATGTTGGTTCTTTTTCTATCCATCCCTCACCATCAAGGATGTTAGGGAAAATACACTCCACGAAATAAATTTGGTGGTCATCTCCCTACCGATATGGGTGGGGTAGTATATGAAATAATTAAATTTATAGGATTTAATATATCTCATAACCATAATATGAGAATAAATTGGTCCTCAGATTAACTAAAATGACCAATACTCAGACACTCAGCTGCCACTATTAGGGAATTGATATAATATACGCATACTAGCATTTAAGAGTACTTATATTAAATTAATTTTTTCCTTTTTATGAATTTATCCATAAAATAACTAATTCATTGGCCATTAAATATCCATTAACATTATTTCAAGTTACATTTCATTAACCAATAATATAACATCCATTACCTCAAGGAAAAATCCAAATAAGTCCTCCATTTCCCATGATTATCAATAACTTTGTTCCAAGAATCAGCCCCTTGGGTTAAATATTTATTAAAAATTATTATCATTAAATAATTCTACAAACTCTAGAAAAAATATTCAAATATTATATAAAATAGATGCATAATTTGGCACATCCAACTGCATCAAGATGTAGGGAATGGAATACAGATAATCTAGAAACCTAACCATCCTTCCCCTAAGTAGATCATTAATAGGACAAAATCCCATTTTCAGTAAAAAATGGGTAATCTCAACTTTAACCAACTATATCATCTTGGATCCACCCCGGACATAATCTTTCACATCACCATTCATCACTATTTCATGTTTTTAGAATTCCTAAAAAATACATCCCTCACACATATGTCATCAGCCATCCAAAGATCATAAAACCTCACCTATCTAGGCCTGAATTTAGAGAAACACATAAGGTAGAACAAAAACTGACATGGTTAATGGGGAATCTAAGACCTAAAAACATTGCATTTTGTCTTAACATGAATGTAGGATCACATGACCCTAAAAAAGGCATTCATTGTTTATAAGGAACTATGATCACTCATCCCCTTACATTTATCATTATAAAACAATAAATTTTTCACATGTTGAATTAATTGATTAATTTTCTACATGTTACAACTATGGGTAACCTAATTTTTCACTTTTGATAATATATCATTCATTAAATATTCTCCCTCTCATAATATATTGTTTCAAAAAATATTATAATAATAATTCACATTGAGAAATCCTTTTATTATTATCAATAATACAAATTTCAGATTTGGGTTCATTATATAATTCCATATGCACGTTAAATAAAACATTCTATTAATAATTCATTTAGCTTCAATTTTAATACCATCAAATTACAAAAAATATATAAGTTTCATTAAAATTGCACTTTATGTTTTTTATCTAACCAATAAAATACCATCTTTACATTATATCTACCATTTTAATCAAACAACATGGTAATAAAATAATAACATATATTATAAAAAGGTATAACATATATATCAAACTATCTAGTAAAACAAAAGGAAAACTATTATCATTGTGGAAGAACACATGAAGTAAAAAAACCGTAAACCATTAATTTAGTAATCTAGTTTATCATTTATTAGGGTTAATTAATCTTCCCCCTATAAATCCAATATATGGTGACTTTAACATTGCATGTAAAATAAAGGAGAATAAAAAAACACCGTCCATGAATCTTTTAATGTCCTTTATATTGAAATTGAATGTCGATATAGATCTTTGATATCCAATCCCACATGAAAATATGATATTTATTAAACAAAATTCCATTAATACTCTATGAGATAATAAAATAAAACAAATTAGAATGATTTATATCAACTACCATAATCTCAAAATGAGAAATATGAGAAAAAAGATTGAATGGATATGAAACTGAATGAAAAAGAGAATGTAATCAATTCAGATCACCACATATTGATCTCAAGAATCTATGGGTTTGTACATGTCGAAAAGAAACATAAATGACCTCAAAATCACTCCAATACATCTAGGATTATTGGGGAAAATTTGGGAGAAAAGTGGGGTTAGATGTGGGTTCTTCTATTTATATAATTAGTTTATAAGATCAAGATGAAGCCTTGTGGACCATACCATAGAAGGGGATGACACTATTTCTTGTTGTTGGTGTGTTGGTCACTTAACGTACATTTTTGTACTCCAAACTGGAGTATCTATTCCCTTTTTCTTCCTTGTTTTTTTAAATTTTCTCCTAGGGTGTTGTTGTGAGTGTAGAAGAGGAGGTGATATAAACTTCGTTTACAGAGCTCCTTGTATTTCCCCTAAGCCTATAACTATATTTTTCAACTTAACAAGTTGTCTTATAATAGATTCTTTCTCGTTATACCCAACTGGAGTCGAGGATATCCTTCTAAGTTCCTTTTCCTTACTTACATTCTTCCAACATCAATATCATTCCAAATTCCCATTATTAGAACATATGAAACATCTCCCATTAAAAAAAACCTTGTGTAATCATTTCCTGGCTGAGATGTTGATACATATTGATTTCTTCTTTTGACATTGATATCATGGTCATATTGAAGAATATTCATGTTGTGTAATAATTTTCCATAATAGTATCATTTAATGGATATATTCTTATGAGGTATGGTTCCTTTATATTTCTCATGATGCTTCTACTTATTCTCATATTTGGGGAATATTTCCCCCTTCACAATTTTAAATATAGTCCAAAGCTTCAGAAAAAACGTCAAGTATGACCACGAATCCCCTAGAAATAGCACATGGTGTCATTAATTACTATAAAATCCTTTTTAGGTGTGTGTTGAGCACTTAATGGATGTTCTATATTTTTGAAACTATTGAAAGATATTTTCTTCTAATGCATGGGTGAGGGTTCATCATATCCTATACTAGTTCTTCCAAAACATGATTGCCTTTAAGACAATACAACCTATTCATTATTATCCTCTAAAGTACCATATTTTCTTTTTCATTTCATCATCTCCTACTTCAGGATAATAAAATAGTGGGTCCACAAAAACCTTCAATATTAGATTTCCTTTAAAATTAGTGTTCTCCAATTCTTTCTTCCCTAACTCTAGATCTTCTCTCAATTTTTGAATCTTCTTATCGCTTGACTCAAGTTGAGAATTATATTCAGTCTTGAGATTATTCCCACTACTCATATATTCTTCCAATTCGCAGGTGAGATTATCTATCATGTCAGATTTCAATTTTAAATTAGAATTCATCTGAGAAAAAGAATCACTACAACATGCATTCTCTAATTTTTGCCTTTGGTTCTTCTTAAATATTTCTGATACATGGGTTGCAGGATCTTAATTTCTAGCTTTCTGATTATAAATTTCATCTGAATTTTGATTATCCTCATTTTTTATCATATTTTGGGGTTTATATCATTCTAGACTTCTTTTTTAGTTTTTCTTCTTGAGAAACATTATTCTCCCTTATATCAATAACAACATCAATAAGCCTTTTATTTAAACATCTTAGCTTCTTGACCTCAATTTTTAGTTTTGGGATTCAGATATCTTTAGATTTAATATCTTCATCCAATTTCTAATCCAATCAATTTGTTTCATAGAAAGATTCCACTTTTGACCTTCTTGGAGTTTCTTCAGCTTTAGTAGTTTCAACATCACATTGAATATCATGTTCTTCACTCATTCCTACTGCATCATTGGGTAAGTCTATATTTTCCCTGTCCAATTTATCCTAACCTTCCTTCAATAATTTTTTTAATTCCTTAAATTGAATCACACTTTTTTCTTAAACAATTCCACACTAAGGAATATCAGCTAACTTCTTATACTTCATTTAAGTTCTTCCATTTTCTATTGAACACCAAGATAAGAGAATATTGAATGTTTGAGATCAACAAACTAATGAACCAAGTCATAGGAAAAAAACCTGATAATAGAAAACTATCATCTGATACAAATTTTTATGTCCAAAAGGGGCCTAGATACCCTGATAGGGTGGGGTGGGGGGGGGGGGGGGGGTGAATCAATGTATTTATATCTTTTAAAAATTCTTCATTACCCACTAGATCATAAACTCTTTATTATAAGGGTCAATTTTTTTTCACCCAATCATTAATTTTGATCTTATTCATTTCTTATATTTTTGATGACGATGATTTGAATGTAATATTAGAAAGAAAGTACAAGGATGCCAAAACTTTTTACATGGTTCCCCCCTTACTGAGATATATCCATGGAGCATACATTGATGATGTTCCGATTGTACAAAATTTACTAAGCCACACATCCAATAATGATTTTTCAGGATAGATCACTTCTATACCCAGGTTCACAACCTTTATAAGGTTTAGGGTCTTCTCACTAAATTCCCAAGGGTCACCATCTATGTCTCCTCCTCTAGATCAATGCTAGTGGGAAGGATCACCATCTTCTTCTTCCTTATCCCACTGATCTTGGAAGGGATCCACTCACAATTTATGAACGTTTTGGTCACTTCATTTTCATGAAAATTTGTATTTTAAATTGTAGATAGATTCTCTTTTTATGTTATACTATCACCCACAAATAAATAACTCTTTTCTGCAGATGAACTAAGAAGCTCCAAATATTTCTCAAAACACTTACTTCACCTTGCACGTAACTTTAATTCCTTATGCACAAGATTTAGCTTTTGTCTGGAAATACCTTTTTCACGCAACATTAATCTTTTCCCAAAGTCAAATCTTACGTTAAAACTCCTTAACTTGTGCCAAAATACAATTTTTTCACACAAATCCCTTTACTCAAAATTATTATGCAATTTAGTGGTTTTATATTTTCGAAGTGTTGAGCTACTCAAATGATGGGGGGTCTCCTCTTATTTATATGCATCACTGACCCCTATGCGCAAGATCACGACACATCACGCAAGATCCTATCTATGTGCAAAAAACCAAAAATGATGTTTCATTGGGTGTGAAAGCCTCTTTCTTGAAACCCCATCTTTCACACACATTTTTATATCATTCGCGCACTTCATGAATTTTCAATATTTCATTGTTATGATCTTGAAACATTCAATGCGCTCAAGTTTCCATACCATCATCAATCTTGTTCATAAATATTTCATTTTCTATTCTTTGAAATAAAGATATTCAATCATGACTTGTGAGTAAAATTACAAACTGACATTCATCTTGCATGTAACATCCTTCTCTAAATACATGTCCCTCTATTTTACAATTTTATGGAAAAATATTTTGGCAGACATTGGGAAATGAATCCACCATGAATATGATCATTTTGTCCCGCCTCCAGATTATCCATTCCTTTATCATAGTTTTTTTGAATATAGGTAGTCAAAGAATATCCCTGGAATAACACAACTGACCAAGGAAACCCACTTTTTAAACTAATACAATCATCCTGAAAAATTATTCAATGTTACCTTGAGGGTTATTTTCCTAACAACACCACTGAATCCACACTGTTGCTGAGGAATATAATCCCTCACCACATTTATAACCAATAAAAAATGTCCATGGCTAATAAAACCCAATGATCCTTCTACGAGTAATTCGATCAAAAATATATTTCAAACTACTACAAACATTATCTTTTCCCAAATCCTAAAATAGATACCTCATACATATAGAGACTATGGGATGGTAACTCTCGAAGTTTCCTCCTCTATGTTTCATCGTCACCAACCTCTACTTCATAGAAATCTTCTATAATGTCTTGATGTGAACTCTCTCCATTAACCTGATGGGGATGTTTACTTGGAGAAATTCCAATAAAATAAATAATGGTTAGACACATAGAAAAATATAATGCGGAATATTTAATATTAATTAATTAATTGATTTAGTTTTTTATGTTTTAACCTAATATCATGGTCTACCCATTAAAAACATAGATGGAAAGAAGAATAATGTATAATAGTTTTCAAGTTATCTACCCCAAAACTAGTATCACATCACTTCAAAAGAAAAATTAACTTAAAATTTACATGCTTCATATCACAGGGGGGTAAATAATCAGGTCTTAGTTGGTATCCATTGTTTACATTACTTACTAAACATACCAAACATCATTTCGCATCAAACCTATGTAGTCCTCACCTCTTCCGAAATACAAATTGCAATATATCCCACAAACTAAACCATTGATACCACTCAATCTTGAATCCCTCCCCGAAAGAGTACCTCTCCTATGTGGGATGTTAGGTAATGGAGATGGGGACTACAAAAATCCAATCTTTAATAGGATTCGACATTGGGAGGAGCACTATGGGAATAATAAATAAAAAATGGAAGGTATTAACCTCTAAGATAACGTGACAAATAGATATAAAATATTGATACACAAAAAAAAACACATACTCATATAGATAAATAAAATCTCATGTACATACATGTAATCTCATCCAAGACTAAAAAACATGAAAGGATAATATAAGTACCAAAATGGAAAATATAGTAGTGATCATAAAGCCCAAATAAATCCTAGAAAACCTTGAAATATTATTATTTAGGGAGATCTTTATCCTGGTACTACGGAATAGAAAAAAATGAATTTTTATATGTGGGGTGAGTATAATAGAAATACTCAGTATGATCCCCCCTAAAGCCTCCTATGGAAAATATAAAGAAATCATGCTAAATACCCATGAACAAAAATTGATACTAACTCATCACCATGATTGGTATACTATGATTCCAGTATCACCATGACTATATCTCACCAATTAATACATACAATATATACAAGAATATAATATTAGATGTTGGCACCCCACTACAGGTTTCCTATTAGTTTTCCACTTGGCCCTAACATCGTATGTCCAAATCCATCTATCTAAAAAGTAGAAAGATTTAAGAAACCTAGGCTATGTATTACTTGTATCTCATGTATCGCAATATCTAATCATCCCATCCACATAGGTTTATAGTTATTGAGTAGTTTTCAAGATCTAGCATAACTAGAATTCCCCATATCATTCATTAGGTGTTGTACATGAGTCCCTCACATCTCATATATGACATACCTATAATTATACCGATGATACTATATCCAGATAATCATGCATATGAAATAACCAAAATCAACTACATACCACAACACACATATATTTAAAAACTAATAATTGTGAATACCAACACATAATACAACCAAGATAAGAGAACAGAGCTAGAGGGGGTATCCAACCATCCATCACTCACCAACCTGGATGTTGGGGAAAACACCCTCCTAAAATAATCATTTGGGTTTGGCTAATCACCATGATGTACTCATGAGTTATTAAAAAGAAACTGGGTTAACTAATAAGGATTTTTTATTTTAAAAGAATGGTAAATATATTAATTATTATTTTATCAATTAGTAATCATGCAATATTTATTTGTTAAATAAATTATCATTTTCTAAGGATTGGTAAATTCCAGGAAGGATATTAAGACTGAGCTTAATTCAATGATTTTAAATGATATAAATTTTATTTATTTATTCTCCTATGATTAACATATCATGTGTGTAATATGTTTTACATTATTATTATAGATGGGTTTTACATTGGATTAAGTAAATGGTATGGGATATATTTGTAAATAGTTTATAAAAAAACTTGCATAATAAATATCTAGACATATCACTTTCTTGAGATAAAACTCATTGTGAAATATATAAATAAAAAGATCTATGTTAATAATCATCTCATGATCTAGTGTTTAGATCCTTATGACCTCTCTTGTGATTGAGAGTGAGTAATGTATTCTTTGTAAATTAAGAACACCCTGCAACATTCAACAACATACAACATAATCTATAAAGACTACCTATTCTAGGTCCATATGACTCTAAATAAATTTTATAAGATTTTTGTTGAATGTTGCTTAACACTAGGGATTCTGCTCTTGTTTTATATGACTCAATGATGGTATATATAGATTAAGTCAAACAAATCATTAATGAAAGGAATTTAATTTTTAGTTAAATGTAGATATTTTTATAAATTACATATAAATTATATGTGGTGATCTAAATTTGGTTCTAACATCATAAAATTTCAACAACTCTAAAACTTAGATCCATTGGTCAAGAAATCATTCATAATGTAAAATTTAGATAATTGATAAATTAAGACTTATAGTCGAGTTATTCATGCCCATTCAGGCGCTTCCACTACACCCAAAACCTATAAGTGGTATCAGAGTGGTCAAATGATTAATTTGTAATTATTTATTAATATTTGATTGACTGGTTTTCATTTTTAATTTATTTTACTTTACATTTATTCTTTCATGGATTATGAGAATTTTTATCTCTTCTCAGTCCACATATCCATCACATAAAAAATAACTGGGATAAAATGAAATTAAAAAACCTTCTAAAATTCCATCTGGAGATGGCATGAATTTTGGTTGGATATCACAGGACTATATTCCACACACTCAAGTACACATTGGGTATCCTTGTTTATAGCATGTATTTCCCATGGATATCAGATTAGTGTGATGATACTGAATCAGATAAAATAAAATTATATCTATATAGATCTAGAGTAGAAAGCATTTAGTTTTAAGAGCTTCACACCATGTAACTCATGTAAATGGCATATAGTCCTCATGTGATTGTGGTGGATAACATTGGGGTCCAATAATGTCATGTATATTATATAAACCACAAGGAATAAAAATCCATTAATATTTGAGGACACAAAATATGTAGCTGGATTACACACCGTGTACCTCATAAACATCAGTGAGAGAAAAACATGCCCAGTCCCTAGACATGAATCACAAACACATGTAGAATCGATTGAACGCCATGTAACCAAGTTCAAACCATGTAGTATTTTACATCTAGTGTTCTAAATTTGATATGGAGATAATATATAATTTTATATTTAAACCCATTCACTTGTTCTCCATGTTTCATTTATATGATATTATATACCATGTGATATGATTTTTTATTATATATTAAATTAATTTCCATGTTAAATTCAAAATCTACTTGTTATGTTTGGTCATTTCTTATAGTATAGTATATGAACATCAAGAGAGTCACATGAAATGTAATTGAAATATGTTCAGTGTGTTGTTTGTTTGTTTGGACATTCCATGGAATTACCCACCACAAAAACCATGTTGGATTCCCAGTGAACACATAAACCCAAAAACCATTCTGGATAGTTTGGAAGATTATATACCATTACATCCATGTATAATTCTGTACTTTACTAATTTTCGTTAAAACTAATTTATTTAAAATTTAGCATTACATAATTTAAGTATTTTCCTTTAGTATTAAAGTAAATTTAATTTGTTGGGGTTTTTTGGCGTTTTAACTTAAATAAATAATAAATTGATGTAATCGACAACTAGATTGAAAATTTTTGTTCATTTCATGCTATGGAATTATCATGACTTTATAACAAACCTTTTTATATGGTTAGTTTCCATTTTATTTATAACTAAATTGAAATTATATCTTGTGTTTACTCCCCTATTTTTTAAGTGAGATCCAATGTAACCTTAGTTTCATTAATATAAACCTCCCTTTTCCAATCCCATTGATACCTCTCTAGAATTTGGTTAAAAGCTTATGTAAGGATGGAGGTCCCTGGTGAGTGGTGTTGGTTTTAGTTTTGGTGATGAGGAGAGTCCAAAAGAGGTGATACATATGAGTTAATATGTAATGATGTAACATGAATAAAGAAATTTATCATGGTGTTTTTCTCTTGGGATAAGGGTTATTTTATCATCAAATAGATTAAATAACCATTAGATAATATCACGTTCATGGAAATTATATTTTATCTCTACGATTTTATACTTTATTATTTATGTTTTTGGATGATACAAAATCACTTAAAAAATTAATCAGTATGTTTTTTTGATAAAATTAAATAAAACCAAGTTATGTGGAAATATTACCAGAAATATTAATCACTTAATTAAAATCCAATTAATATTAATAGGGAATGTGATAATATAAAACTGGGATTTTATGTATAAGACCAAAACCCATAAACTGAAATATTAATTTGGTATAGCCTTCCACTACTTATGTTTGTGTCAAAATTATACTTTAAAGTTCTTGACCGACCAATATTACTATGATTTTAATTATAATGGAACTTTTATCTTGATGTTTTAAGGTAAATCAACTTGGTTCACTTCATAGGTAGTCTTCCCAAGAATGAGATAATGTAATTGACAGTTAAGGGTTGAAACAATCTCTATATATAATTTCATAATTTAGGAGTCTACTCAAAAAATAAAGAAACATTATGTTAATTACTTTATAGAGTTAAACCTATATAAAACCCTTCATTTAACTTTTAAAGACCAACTATGGATAATAAAAAGGGAAATATGGGTACATTACACTAGAATATTTGTTATATTGGATATTATAAAACAAATTCTGGGGGATATTTGGTTTGAAATTATATTTGGAAGATTAATTATAATTTAAATTTTAAAATTTATTAATCTAATTTGTAATCAAGTAAGTTATAATAATCTAGTATTATATTTTTTTTGAAAATAAAACCACATGATTTCAGCCATATCACTATATTCCATACTTGACAATGAGGACCATCAAACATGTTCAAACATATTGGAATTTTATATTCACTGAAACTATATACTAATCCATGAATAGAAATTATACATGCTGAAAACCTCACTTTATAAGTCTGTTACTAAGGAGGATAGTGAGGAAGAAGTATCTCTCTTATTGAAACTTGTGGGTGACAAAATTGAGGACAAATGCTTTATGTTATCCTCAATATCCATAGGTATTTCAATGAAATATTCATACATGGATGCATATAGGGTCATATCTAATCCTCAATACTGTTATCAAGGGAAGATATGAAAAGAGTGATATGAGATCTCAAACCCAGTGTACTTGTGAATCCCTAGAGAGTTGTAACTAGATGACCCTCATCATTCAAAACCTGTTATTATTATTACCCATGTTGATAAAGGTATGGGTTTTAGAAAACCATGGGAAATAATGATGAAAATTAAAATAAAGAACATGAAAAAGGGTATAAAGTCTCATTCTAATTCTAATTCTCTTAGGCTCTATCGTCAAAAGAATAATGAAATTTAGCAACAAGAAAAGGGAAAGAATGTGGGGTGATTTTTATATTTAAATCAAGTCTATAGGAAGAGGAAATTCACCAATCCAAATAAATTATGTAAATCTTCGGGTTCATTCATTATTGAGTGTAATCAATCCATATCAATAATTTGGGTATTATATAATGTATATGAAGATCATATTTTATCAAAATATAAGGAAAAGTAGATTTCAGATGGTTATCGGAGGAGAGGTATATCTACTTGATCTCAATGGTGTGAGTTTGGATTCTCTATAAATTTTACACTAGAAAATAACATTAAAAATAGGGATTATTTTATTTTTATGGACTATTATTTTGTACCTAGTGTTACCAAGAACATTAAAAAAATTTATTTTCTAAAATGGATGGATTTATTTTCAATTTTGGAAATAAAATATACTTAATTTTTATTTAAAATATATGTTATAGTTTTAAATAGACGAAAAATGTTGTTTATTAATAAAATTACAAAAGAGAAATATTGAAAATTGATAATGAAGGAAATTCACATGACTCATTTTACACCCAGTTGTGCTATCACCATCTTATTCATGTAAATGAGAAGAGTTTGATGAAACTCCCTCATGTTGGTTACTTATAATCTATTCATATTCAATGAATTGAAATATTTCATTCTTATTTATAAGGAAATATGACAAAAACACCATTTGGGGGTTATGGTGAAAGGGCTATGGGGCTTCTAGGTTTGGTACACACTGATGTGTATATACCATTTCATGTAGAAGAATGTGGTCGATAATCTTAATTAATTTATTTTAACAATGAGATGAATAGGTATGGTTATATCTAAATGATGATGTATAAGTCTGAATCCATTGAGAAATTGAAGGAGTTTTAGCATGAAGTTGAGAATTATCTTTGTATGAAGATAAAAATGTTCGATTGGAATAGGATGGTGAATGTCTTAGATAATAGTTTATCAAAATTCTACAACATTATGAGACATTTTCTATACTCTATCCTTCTTGTATTCCAAAATGTAATGGTGTTACTAAAAAGGTGAACCATAACATATTGTAATTGTATGGTCCATGATGATTCATGAAATCCTTCCATTTCACTTTTTATGAATATTCATTTCACATGACCACATATATAATTAATTGAGTAACTAATAAAGTAGAAACATGCATTAACTTTGTGTTATTTAGTGGAAAGAAACAAATTTTATTACATATTCATAAATGGGGGGGGGGGGTGAAAAGTGTTTGTTCAGGATATCTCATGTGGAAAAATAACTCCATGATGAACTATGTTTATTTTTATAGTTTATTATAGGAAAGTATGGTATAGTAAATATATGAACCCTTAGACTAAAATTTAGTAGTTTCCTGAAAGGTTATATTAGTAAAGAGTGAACAAAACCCCAATAAGGATAGTGGGAGTATGATTGACTTATAGAATGTTAATGCTCAAGATACACAAGAGTAGGTATGTAAATAGTCTGTACAGGTCATTTTGGATGTTATATTTCCTGAAACACTTGTATAAAGTTGTATAACTAGAGAGGTTGGAGAAATAGAATGACATATTTTTCAAGTCCCATAAAAATGGAGACCCATTATTGTTTGAAAATAATGACCCTCTATCCTACAAGGTCATAGTGGGAATATATGAAGCTAAATAATAGTAATAATCCATAAATACTAAGATAGATCCCAAACACAAAAATAGTTCATGGGTTTTGGTTTATTTGACATATAATGTAAATATCGTTGACTACCAATGGTTATTCAAAGGAAATATGGACATAGAAGGTTATTTTGGTACCAATTAAGCATAGTTAGTGGACACATCGTTTAGACAACATTAGGGCATAGATTATAATGAATTATTTTATCTAGTTTCCATGATTAAATCATTCATAAATCTAATTACTAGAGAAGTATTCCATGACTTTGAGATTTTAAATAAGTACATAAAAACAATTATCATTAATGAAGAATGGTAGAATGATTTTTATATGAAATAAAGTGAAGGATTTGTGACTCTAGGTGATGAAGAAATAGAATTAATGATCCAAAAATCCTTTCATGAATTAATTTTTTTTTAAGATCATGAAAATATCAGTTCTATAAACCAATAAGAGAATTTAGTTTTATTAATAATTAATATGATACATGATATTACATGTGTTTTTGTGGGAGTATGGTCATTTTAATTTTATTATATGTTGATGAAATATTAATTATTGGAAACCAAATACTAGACTTACAAGAGGTAAAGGTATGGCTGAGAAAGTTCTTCTCTATGAAGGACATAGGTAAAGAAATCTAAATTTTAGTGATCAACATCATGGACGATAAATCGATGTGGATTCTTGGACAATGTCATATTATATACATTGATTAGACAACAAAGAGTATCATCATTGAACAATGAAAGGTAAAATTTCTTCCAATGTCACATGGTATACATATTTCTAAGAATAGGTTTCCAAATATATTTTATAAAAGAGAGATAATGAGTAAGATCCCACATGCTTACGTGATAGGAATTATATTTTATTCCATGTTATGTATGCACCATTATGTTTAATATTATTTGAGAATGGTATGTAGGTATAAAATAGACAGAAGTGAACAATATTGGTGTTCTATTAACGAAATACATTAGTATATGAGGTGAATTAATAATATATTCTAGATACATATTGAAGATAAAGAGATATACATTAAGGTTTATATAGATTCTATATTTTAAAAAGATTAAAATGCTCTGATTTCAAAGCCTATATATGTATTCCGCCTCAACAGAAGAGATACGGGTGATAATAGTTTACTTTTTCTAGTTTTTGTCAATTCTATAGAGAAGTATGAGTATATAATGACTTTTTATATAGATAATTAATTTATTTGGTTTGTAAAACCTGTCCAAGTACTTTATGTGGTGACTGTAAGTCAAGAACCTATAACCATTTAATATGATAACAATGCAAACTTTTCTTTTCTATAGTTCCAAGGAAACATCAGCGGAAAAATCCTATATTCATACGTTTTATCTATGGATAAATAATTTACAATAAGGTCATGTTATAATGATAATAGTATCCAAAGAGGAAAATATATCTTACCAATTGATGAAATTTCTATTTTAGAAGATGTAAGAGTTTCATGTTAGAGCTAGTGGACTGAAGGTTGTTGAGAGTTTGATCTTGTGATTGTGAGAGTCTGTTGGAGTTAGTTCCCTCAAGAAAACATATAATTACTCGATAATTTCATGTTTTCGTTTCTTTTAATGAAAATTTTATATCTTAATACATCTTAATTATTATACTTCATTGCATATCATGTGATAATGTAATAATAATATAGGCCACTTTGAAGGGTCATATTAGTTCCCCACTATGATGAGAAACTGAAGGTTATATGATACAATACCTAAAATTATCTGTTATGTAACTAGATGATATAATTTAAAAGTATGATATATAATCTCCAGGGTAGAGACATATCAAACATTTAGGAAATTATGTGGATATCACATTGGTATATTTTCCACATTATTTCAGGCAATTAATTTTTTTAATTGAAAAAAATATGTTATGAGTGAATAATTTTGAAATATTGTAAAATTATTTTGAAACTACTGAATCTCTAAATATTATGTTAAAATAAGGACTTAATTGGTAAATTATAGTTTTATGGTTAATTTAAGATTGAATTAGTAAATAGTGGTGAACCCTGATTAATTTACTCATTATTTTCCAATTTTCTGTTAGTAATTTCTTTATTAATGTGTTTAATTTAATTTATCTTCTTATTTTAGTGTTTTTGTATTTTAAATTTCATTTTTATCAGGATATTTGTTTTATATTTATTATTTATTTTTCTTGTGAGTTCATCCTAGTGAAAACAAGAAATATTTGCAGTTAGTATACCAATTGAATGAAAAAATGTTAAACGGACATGCCCATGAAATTTAGAAAATTAGAACTAAAATTGGGTCACTCCAACATACTAGGTGTCCAATTTTCAATTTGACTATTTATTTTTATTATAATATAGGAGTAGCTTCATGGTAAAATTTAGAGCCCAAATGTTTATTAACGACTAGTATAGTGACAATGTAACACTGGTTCGAGCCACCATAAGTGAATAAGTCAAACCATCCATGTGTGTTCTAAGAAAACTGAGTATAAATACACTCTGATCACTCGACTAGATATGAATAGAGTAATAGTTTGTATGTCTTAAATTAATATACAATGAATAATTAATTAATGAGAGTCCACTAATTGAACAAAAATCATGGGAGATAGTGAATTGGGGAGTCTTGAATATTTTTTGTGGGGAATACAATCATATGCTGAGATTTAATTTGATCTATTATTAAAATGATGAAAATCGAAGCTTGGTTGATATGGAAAATGTGAAAATGAGTGTTTGAAATAAATTTGGTTACAATTATAGTAAATATAGGATGCTCGAATCAAGGGTCCGATAAAGTATGGAAATAAAATACAAAGATAAGAAATTATTCTTTTGAGGAAGATAGTTGTGACCTAATGTTGAGATCACATTTGATCTACCTAGAATGGACAACCGAGGCAGAAGAGGCTGTTAATAAATATCATAAGCTTCCTCAAAATCAAATAAAAAATGAATGAATCTAGGATTATAAGTAATTATGATAAAAATTGATTTTTTATGGAATATAGTCCACGATAAAAGTATAATGATACCATTTATAGAGATCCAAAAAATGAGGCTGTAGTTGAGCCTAGTCAAGATATAGTTGAAAAAATATAATGAAATTTAGTTTGGGGAGTTTCTAACCATTTCATGTATGAACATTGTAGATAATGGTGTTGTAATAGTGGGTCCCTAAAATTTACAAAAACAAATACATTTTTTATTATCAAATCATATATTCTGTGAGTCATACACGACGTAGACTTACCATAGTAGTGTTGAAATTTCTGAGTTCACTATAGAAATGAAAATTTCAGTAGATTATTTGTTTTATAAAATGGTTATGAAAGTTCCCAGAATATAATGAGAACCTAGATATACCATGAAATTAATCATAAACATATATCTTATGGTCATGATACAAAAAACGGATTGGATATAGGTGTTTTCTGACTATCAGGTGTTGGGGGTTCATAACCATTGAGACATATTCTCATGAAGTTTTCACTTGGTGTAAGATCCCAAACATCTCTAGAGATGTATCAGATGTCTTTTTTGGTGTCCTTTTTCCCTTTATTTTGAGTATATCTTGTTTGGGTTTTACCATGGCCTGTTTTTGGGTGAAATTTGGGGATTTTGAAAGGAATAGGGGTAGTCAATGATCCAAGCATGGTCTTCCCAAACTATACACATAGCCCAGCAAACTAAGAGAACCTAGAAAGAGGGGATTCACTTGGCTGGAGCACGGGGTTTAAAACTATTTAACCTCTTAGGAGTAACTATTCCCCCCTAGATAAGGCACACTACTTTAAAAACTGTGCACCCCTAGGAAATAAAACGTGAGTGGGGTTTTCCACATGACTAAATTTGGTTTTAAACTTACCAAACCCCCCATAGTTGACCCTATTTCGAACCAACTCATCCCTACACAATTTATATAATTTTTTGAGATGCTTGGATGAATTATAAGGCCTTCTAACCTCTTTTTTGTCAAATCAAATTCAATATTGAAGATATTAACCTCTTTTAGTAAGAGATTCTCTTCTCCTATGGTTTTCACCCACTCTCCTATAATTATCTGATACATTGAGGGGGTGTTTTCGTCTTTCTATGGTGGATCTAAATTCATATTTTATTAGATGTTGATTTTTTATCATGGATATAGGTTTTGGATATAGATCTCATTCATCAACGTGATCTCAATTATATCTCTTCAATTTTGGTTCTCTATTGTTGAGAGTTCATCATCAATATTGAGGTAGATGGTCTAATTTTAAATCCCATAGTATTGAATTAAAATTGTCTATAGGTGTTATGGATTTCAATTATCACATTTAACAATTGAATCTTGAATTAAATAAATAAACAAATTAATTAATTTATGTAATTGTGGAATTGGATTAATTAATTAGTGAATTAATTATTAATATATTGGGATTGTTGAAGTGTATTAATTATTTTGTGAATTAATTAATGATGAATTGTGTTTTTGTATTTGGATAATTAATGTGTTATGAGTTGATTATCAAATGGGATTATTATATGGTATACCTTTACTTAATGGTTTTATGGGTTATATTCATTGAATATTGCAAAGTTGTTAATGGAGAATTTCACATATTATTTAATGTGATTAAATTACAGAACATTTTTTTGTGATAAATTGGGATTGTACCCTGATTTGAATTATTGGTAAAAGTATTTGCTTTTATTAATCTTTATCGATGTGATATATGTAAACTATTCGATCGTCTGATAAACAGGTTTGGGACATAGAATAATACTTAAAAATCCCATAGTGATAAACTCATATATCTGTATGGGATATGGTCTACTATTTCAGAAGACCATAGTTATAAATGAGTGTGGATGATAGACTAATGCAACAAAATCCTACATGTGTGTTTTTTATAAATGAGTGTGGGTTACAAATTCTACTTAAAAATCCAACATGTGTGATTTTTTGATAAATTAGTTTTGGGTCACTTACTGCTTCTTTAAATACCCACAAGGACCCCGGAATGATGATCTATGACCAAAATGATGGAATTGGACTATGAATACAATTTATCATCATATGAATTAAATTTAGATGGTAATTTAAAATGATTTTATTGTTGTATGTTATATTCCGTGGGATTAGATTGGACTCTGGCATGGATCAAAGTAGGTATTGAGGTTCAATTTTCCACAGGAACCTGGGAGTTTATGTGGTTAATTTTGTAATAATTTAAAATGTGAAAACTATTTACATATGAATTGTACTTTACTATTTATAAAACTAAATACATAGTTATTGATTTTATAATTTTTTGACCCTATTGGTGGTGTCATAATGAGTATTATACAGAAACTACTCAGGATGCTTGATCAGTACCCGGATAGACTTTATATTTACAGGACATGATTAGGGAAACTGTCCCATTCTAGATGGCTTAGTCAGGATAGAGCATAGATGGGGGATCTAGACCTGGTGTTGGGACCCTATTTGGAGTGCCAGTGTAGATTTATATTGTAATATTAATTAGATAATTGAAACATACATGGAATGAAATTTTTACAGTTTTGGTTTGGGTATTGTATTCTTGTTTTAGACATCAAGCAATATTGGTCTTATTTTGGTTACTGTTATACAGTTTGGCTATTTTTTATTTATATTTTTTATTTTAATGATTTAATAAAGAGGGTATAGTCCCCCCATGATCTATATTAGACCCTCACTACTAGTAGACAACCTATTATGTATGACGATCTGTGCCTAAGATAATGTGACCAACATGCTAGGGGAATCGGTGCATGACTCCTAGGTTAGGATGTTACAAAGCTATACCAATGGGGGTTTCTATTTTTATCTATCATTGTACTTTTTGGGAAAGGTATACAGATGAATAGGATGAGTTGGGGAATCGATAATAGCTTTTGTAATATAGTATCATAACCATGTATGAGGTTAAAATCCTAGTACCTAGTGTGGGATTGTAGTTATTGATATATGTTTTTATAGTTTATGCTACTTCACCATGAGTGATTGAATTTTTGTGTGATGTGAATATTGTTTATGAAATTGTCTAATTTTTTACTTGTGGTTCCGAATGGTATGACAGAGGAATATTCATGAATCATTCTAGGAACTTTGAAATTATTTTGGAATTCATCATTCTTAAGTATATAGAGGAAATCATGTTACGGGTATGTTATTGAAATTGAAATATTTTTCCTTTATTTTTTAATTAAAATGAAAAAGGTTCCTAGTATGAATTGAAAATTGTAAAATGATGGAAGATGTCAATAATGTGTGTCTAATTAGAAACTTGATTAATGAGAATGATTTTACCCTTTTGTTAACCATGACATAGATTTAGTATGGTTAAGGGTAATGAATGCACCTTGGTTTTGACCTATGTGGTGGGGAAAGATAGGAATGAGTTGTTATTGGTTTAGTGAAAGCCTCTTGATAAATTTTTTAAAGTTTTGTGTCGGTCCTAATAAATTTATTTGGAATTATAGATATATTCATGAATGATGATTCATATTGAGGGGAGGACAAGAGGTTATATATGGAATTGATCCTCTATCAGTGGAACTTAAGGAATCAATAGTACCGATTTAGAAATTCGGAGAGATGATCAAAGAGAAGTTTTATTACTTCTTGTAGTTCATGGGAAGATACCTAAGACAAGTTGTGAAGAGCATGTCTAATATGACTCTATAGTTTTAGTTCTAGCACCCTCTAACATTTACTGATGATGGTGGGCCTGAGGTAGATAAGTTCAAGATTGAATCTATGCAGATTATACTTGACCACACAGAGACCCCTACTGAGAAGGGAGTTAAATTGGATAGCTATTTGTTATGTAGTGAGGTGAATCATTGGTGGGACATCCATACATAGGATTGGAGGCTGGACAATATAGAATTGATTGAATTTAAGGAGAACTTCTTGTAGTAATTTTACCCTGGGACGCTCTAAAAAAGAATAGTTGAGTTTATTATGTTGAATAAGGGAATATGTGTATGGTGGACTATGTTGGACGCTTTATAGACATACAATTTTTTTTTCAAGAATTAGAAAGAGATTAGGATACTGCAGAAAAGTGTTTTTAGAATGGGTTTAAATGTGAAAATAATTCATATGTGAATATCTTCTATCTGAAGATTCTTTTAGAATAAGTGAATCATGCTATCATTTATGAGGGAAACCTATAGATTTATTTTAGTAGAGGACCTCAGGTTTCTACCATATGGTTTGGAGGTACAACTTCCAAAAGAAGGTAGCACCATAATAAAATTTTCATCTAGAGCACTAAAAATCATACTAGGCATAGGGGAAAGATCCATTACATAGATATTTTCTTGAGTGATATGTCAACAGTTTTATAAGACGGGTAGATTTCATAAACAATGAACCAACCACTAGAAGAGTTCCAATCATGGGAAATAATGTGACATCTACAGAGGCTCTATAGGAACCCATGAAAGGTAGGTAATGATGGATCCACTAGATACAACTATTTTTTAAGAATAGGTTCTTATAAACCGTATCAGTAAGGAAGCTTGAGTTCTACAGGTCGTGGCAGTAGTGGCAGTGAATATGGTGCTCCTAGGCATGGGTGCTCATATCAGAAGAGTGGTGAAACTCAGGGTACTTAGACTACAATGTAGAATAGAGGGATATGATAGTTTCATGTTGTTCATTATATACTAGTGGGTAGAGAGGGTTGACATGAATAGTTAGACATATTATTCTTGTAGTTTCGAGACTATCTAGTAACTTATTTCATACAGGTGCCACTCATGGTTTTATATTTTCACACCTTGTAAACGGTTTGATCCTTGCAGTGGAGTTCATGAATGGGGATATGGTTATAGACACACCTTATTGTGTATGGTTGATGGACATTTTTTTTGCAAGGTGTGTTCCCTCCAGGGTGGGTTGTATCATTTCCATCGAGATCTTTATATCATTGACATCTTATAAATTTACCTAGTTATGTGCATCGACTAGTTAGTTTCATATTGATCCCATATAGAATTTAACCACAGTAGGTTTAAGTTTAAATATCATGAGGGTGAAAGTATGTTCACCTAGTGATTGGGATTTCTAGGCTAGATGAGCAAGGCCAATTCATCAACATCTTAGGGAGCATATCACCTGGGGTTTTAGTCTTCTGTTGGATGATGGGTGTGTAAATCCTGGAATCTTTCCACACCTAAGGGACTAGTTTCATGAAATATTTCATGAAGAATTATTAGGGATTCCACATAAGAGAATGTGGAATTTACCATTATTATCAGGTCATGGGATGAGTTAGTTTATATTCCTCTATATATAATGGTACCACCAGAGCATCAGGAGTAAAACACTCAACTGGAAGAGTTGATGGATAATGGGTTGATCCTTTCAAGTATATTGCCAAGGGTTATCCAGTATTGTTTAATAAGAAGGATAATGTGAATCTATGCTTATGTGTATACTACTAGAATTTGAACATGATGATAGTAATGAACCATTATCATCTTTCATGTATTGATGGTCTATTGGACTTGTTTAGTAGAGCTTTTGTTTTCTCCAATATTGACTTGAGAACGTGGTATCAACTGTTGAGAGTTCGACTATCCTATATACTTAGGATTTCATTCATAAATAGTTATATACATTTTGTGTTCATCTAAATACAGTTTTGGTTGATTAATGCATCTGTAGTGTTTATGGCCTTGATGAATAGAATATTTCACCTATACCATGATTAGTTTGTGGTAGTATTTATGGATGAAATCTGGGTGTACTTAAAAACTCATGATGATCTTTGAAAAAATAATTACATCATCTTGCGTACATTGAGAGAGTATCAAATATATTTTATTATATCTTAGTGTTAGTTTTTTATAGATCTGGTACAGTTCATTGATCACATATTATTTAAGGAATGTGTTTTAGTGAACCCATAGAATGTATAGGTAGTCATTTATTAAGAGATACCCCAGCAATTTTTTGATATCTATATATTTCTGGGATTTGAAGGATATTTTCAGTGGTTCATCTATAAAATTTACCATTTTGATGAACCAATTTGAGACTGACCTAAAATGGATTTATGTTTTAATGATCTAGAATATGGGATAATTCTTTCAAGGAGAAAAAGAAAAATTTGATGAATACATCAATCTTGATCCTACCTAAGCCTAGTGAGGAGTATATGGTGTTGTGTGACCCCTATGGTATCATTCTTGGAACATTTATGATGTAGGGAGATTGAGTTGTGGAATATGGGGCTTATCGGTTGAGGAAAAATTAATAGAAATAATATACACATAAACTCGAGTTGGCATCTATTTTTTATGATTCAAGTTGTTAGTGGAATTATTAGTTGGGTGAAAAGTTTACTATGTATACCAATCACACGAGCATAAAGTATACCTTTTTCTCTGATATTTGAATATCTAGAATTGGAGTTGGGTTAAGTATATACAATCATTTTTTTGGAGTTGGCATATATCCCTGGTAAGTTAAATAGTGTTACTTATAATTTAAGTTGGAAAACTCAGACTTAGGAAGTTTATGAATCTAGTGCTGAGTCGAAGGTGACTACTTTACTAGATGAGACGCATGTTGTGTTTTAGAAGAGCTAGGAAAATATTAATCTAATTACATTTTCAGTTGAGAATACACTTTTTAGTAGGACTAAGGATTGGTAGAATAATGATCCCAAACATTTTTACTTTAGGAAAATACATTAAGGTGGGGAGACACATTCCGATTGGACAATATATGAAGATGAAACTAGCTATGTTACGAATAATATTATTATGCTTATGGGTTTGTAAGGGGATATGATTCATGAATTTCATACCTTTAAGTGGGTAGCTCATTCGAGTTTGACCAAAATGTATTGTGACCTACATTGGAAATATTATTGGACATGCATGAAAAAGGAGATTAGAGGGTTAATGAAATTAAGATATCTATGTCAAAAGGTGAAGGTTGAGCATAAACAACTTGGTGGTTTACTACATCCATATCCCATTCTAGAATAAAAGTGGGATGATGTTACTATAGAAATTTGGGTGGGTCTCCTGAGGGCTTCTCTAAATAATAACACTATCTGGGTGATTGTGGACCCATTAAAAAAGGTAAAACATTTCTTGCTTATACATGAGAATTTATCCACAAATCAGTTGGGATATTTTTACATCGGTGCAATAGTCTATTTTCATGGAATTCTATAGGGTACTATTTCAGACCAAGATTCATGTTTTACATCATGCTTCTAGCATTGTTTATAGAAGTTAGTTGGTACATGTGTTTTATTGAGAAGGACATTCCCTCCACAGATAGATGGTTAGTCAGAACATACTTTACAAGTGATTCAGAATATGATTTGGGTGTGTGTATTAGACTTTAGGGGGTCTTAGAAGATGAACCTACATTTTGAGGTGTTTTACTATAAATAAATTTATCAAGAAACTATATATATAATATAATATTATGAAATTTAAGGTAGTACATTTAGATTACCTCAATGATGGACGGTGGCTGAGGAGTTAGAGTTGTTAGGACTGAGTATCGAGTAGGGGACACCATTGTAGGTTCTGATGATTCAGAAGTGTAGGGATATGACTAAGATTATCCATAAGTCATATAATGATAGATGAAAATGAACCATAAAGTTTTCAGAGGCTGATCATGTATTAATTCAATGTCTTCCATATTGGATCACCGATGGATATAAGGACAAGGCATGTTTGTGACCAGGTTTGTTGGACCATTTAAGGATATGGAGATACAGGGCATGTTGGAATCTTTTGAGGAGCATCTGATACATGTTTTTGATTATAGTGAGAAAGTGGTATGGGAGAACGAACATGTCATTAATTCATGTATTTTGGAATCATCGGTGTGCGTAATAATGAAAATGGGAGAAAGAAGGGGATATTCAAGCTCAGTGGCTTTATGTTTTTACCTCGAAATCCTAATGAAGCTTGGGACTACAACTCGAGGATGAGCTATTATATGGTGGGAAATTGCAAGATCATAAATTTTTTAAGAGATTTATTGATATCATTTTCAAGTATCATTTTTATTTGTTTTGGGTATATCATTTTGTGTTTTACCTAGGAGATTGTTGGTGTGAAATTGAGGAATTTTGGAATGAAGAGGTGGTAGTGAATGGTTGGTTCATGATTTTCCTAATTAGATCACCCATCCCATTAAACTGTACAAACCCAAATACAGGGGATTCACCCTAATAGAGATCATTTTAAAAACCATGCAGCCTCTTAAGAGTTTCTATGAAACCCTAGAAGTGGTGCATTGTTAAGGAGAACAATTCAGTAAACCATGCACCCCTTCCTAGGAAAATGTGCACAGGGTTTTTGATATTATAAAAATTTATTTTTGAAAACCCAAACCACTAAACATCACACTATTTCAACCCAAGTCAGCCCTAAAATCTTTCTCTCATTTTTTAGAATCTTCCATATGGATTACGTGGAATTTCAACCATCGTTCTTAGAGAATCAATGCCTGGATTGGATATCTTCCCCTCCCCATATAAAAGGATCTCATTTCATATGGTTTCCTCCTTCTACCCTGTCTTTCTCTAATAATTTGGGGGGATTTCCACCTTATTTGTGGTGGATCTAGATAAAGGTTTATTGGATCCTTATTTGTTTGATCTTGGATCTATGTTTATTTTTTATATCTCATTATTCATTGTGATCTCAGTTGTTCGACTTCAATTTGGGGTTTCCATTGGTGAGTGTTCATCATCAATCTTAAGTTAGGTGGTTTATTTTCAAATACCACAGTCGTGAATTACAATTGTGTGAATTTGTTATGAAATTAAATTGGCATGTTTGAAAATTGAATCTCAAATTGAATAAACTAATTGATTAATTAATTTATGAAATTTTGAATAATATTTATTAACTGGTGAATTAATTAATTAGATATTGTGATTGTGGAATTGAATTAATTTATTGTTTAATTAATCAATTGGAAATTGTGATTGTGTAATTGGATAATTAATGAGTTATGAATTAATTAAAAAATGGTATTATGATATTGTAGGCTTGACCATAATGGGTTAATGGTTTCTATGAATTTAATAATAAAAAAATTTTAATGGTGAAGTTATGATATTATATCAGGTGATTAAATTGAAAAACCATATTTCTTGTGATAAATGGTGATGATACCGTGATGTAAATAATTTGTAATATTATTAATGTTGATTAATCATGACTGATGTGATATATGTGATTCTTGCGATTGATGAAAAAACATGTGTGAGACATGGATGACTACATAAAAATCCCATGGTGATAAAATGATATACATGTGTGGTACATGGACTACTGATTCACAATCCCACATTGAAAAATGAGCGTGGGACAAAAACTACTGCTTGAAAATGCCACTTGTGTGATTGTTTACTAAATGAGTGTGGTGCACAGACTGCTATTTCAGAAGCACACTTGGGTGATCATTTGATAAATGTGTTTTGGGTTACATACTACTTCTTCAAATACCCATGGGTTACTAAGCATGGTGATCTTAGCCCGAAACATTGGCATTAGACTATGGTTCTAACTGGCTATAATTGGAATTAAAATGAAATGATAATTGATAACCATTTTATTGTGATATGTAATATCCCATGGGGATATTCTATACTCCAACATGGGACAAAAAAGATATTTTTGTTCAGGTTTCCTTGAGAACCTGGGGGATTACGTGGATAAATAAATAATAATTTAGAATGTGAAAACTATTTAATTATGTATTGTAATTTATTCCTTATACAGTTTTATAGACTATCATTAACTAGAAATTTTATAGACACCATTGGGGGTTTCTTACTAAGTTATACTCGAACCCTACTATGGAAAACTGATCAGTACCAAAATAGACATCATGTTTACAGGACATGATAAGGGAAGAAGTCCTATGTTAGATTGACGAGTCTGGATGGAGCATATATGAGAGAATCTGGCTAGGTGTCAGGACCTACATGGGAGTGTTCGTGTTTATTTATCAGGGTATTTCAATTAGAAACTTGAAATATAATTGTAATGAAATATTTTTAGCTTTGGTTTTGATATTTCATTCCAGATTTAGTCATAATTTGTTATTGGTATTATTCGGGATATAGTTACAACATATGGATATTGTTTATTTATTACCTATGTTTTACTTATTTGATAAATAGGGTATAGTGTTCCCATGATCTATATTTGTTTCTCACTACTAGTCGGCACCCTTTGGAGTATGAGGAAGTGTTCCTATGGTAATGTGACTGACTGACTTGGGGCACCGGTGTGTGGCACCTAGGTTGTAATGTTACACTTGGTGACCTCAAGTTGGTGATATCATGAGCACATACTCACCAATAGGAACACCACATGTTCCGTTACCATTGGTGGTTCCTATCTAAAAACATGTGTATTGGTATCCTAAATTGAGATCATTATCACTGTGTACATTTTTTCACATTATTTTATTCAAGGAAAAATCCATGATATTGAGATCACAACAAGGTAGCTTGTGTTGGGTGTGTCTTTGGGGGAATTAAATTGTTTAAATAGTCAATATATATATTTTTTGTTATTATTTAAGGAAGTGATATCTTAGGCCTATTGGATCAGGATGGAAAAACCTCCACAAATCCTTTTATAAGGTAGTCAAAAGTAAGTCTTTCCAGTTAGATCAGAAAATAATTAAGTAAGAATAGATGATAAAATAAGATATTAATTCATCATTATGAGATATAATGAGATAAAAAGATTATTTTACACAATGCATGTTTTCAAGAAATTTTTTCATTACTATGACAATAAATTATCATCTTAGGGGCCTTAATGGGTTGTTAGAATCAACCCTTCATCTGTGAATAATATTAATTACTACCAAGATAAGGGGTTGGTGGTCATACACTATGGGATATTCAAGAGTTTCTAATATTCTGAGGTATATGATTATAGGACATGGTGGTCCCCACCATGGGGCTCGAGAGTTTTCCATGTTTTAATGATCAATAATGAGAAAAATAACATCCTTATTATACGAGTACAGAATAATTGCATTGAATTTATATTTTAAATGTATTCACAAGGTATTACAAGAAGATGTGAAAATATATTATACAATTAAATATTTATTTAATAATTATTGATTGTTTAATATTATAATAATTGCATGTCAGGTTAATGACTAGATTTTTTCCCATAATATATATATTATACATTACATGTAAGTGATAAAATATAAATGATATTTATGATGTATTCAGTTCCTAAAAACAAGTCATTTATTATTTATTTAGTGGGTGTTGAATTTTTGAGTATTTGATCATCCCACAATATAAGAAAAAGAGAGAATCAAATTCAATTAAAATTCATTAATTTGGAATTGAGATCTTCTCTATCCTCCCACAACCGAGATAAGGGAAGACCTCATTTAAGTGGTTTATTTGAGAATTCTTTCATTGATCACCAAGAACAAAGTCAAGGTGACCATCATGACACCAAAATATTTATTAGAGTATCATTCCAGAAACCATAATTTAATGAATGATGATTTCTCACACTCTTGAAGTATTTGTGGATGATCTATATGGGATCTAGCTCAAATCCTTCATAAAATTGTCACTGTAAATGTCTGACAATCGAACACATAATTGATTCGAACAAAGTTCCCATTCAATTTAATATTTTTTCATTGATAATTCACATGATATATTTAGACCTCTACCAAGACATGGATAATCATAGATGACAATGTTTAAACACTCCAGTTATGAAAAAAAAATTAAATTCCTGAAGCAATATATTTCGATATGTGCATTAGTACTATTAAATTGAATCAGAATGGTAACACGAAATATCAATGCTAGGAAAATTAATATTTCATTAAATTTATGCACGGGGATTTAATTCAGTCCCAATGGAATAGAATAGGAATTGATTGAATGTAAGATGAAAATGTAACTAGCATATAAACAAATTGAACCCATATGAATTTTTAATTGATTTTGGCGTTAAAAATATTGATCTTATATTTTTATATATGTTATTTTTCAATGAAGCCATAGAGAATCACTATAGAAAATAACTCAGGTGACCTTCTTAACTCTGACCATGTACATAACAGAATACATAGTACATAAAATAATCTAATGAAGTACCTTTTTCCTAACTAGATCTAATCAATTTTCTTTATCTATATTTAATTTGGACATTGGGATTAATCCCACAAGTTTCTGAAAAAAACCTAAAAATTATAGGTTTTTGAAAAAATGGGAAATAAAAACAAAACAAAAGTGGGTAGAGATTGATCTTTTCAGGGGTTAATAGGTTTTTAGAAATAAAAATGATAATGAAAATTAGGGTATCATTGGGTTCCCATGGAATCCATATAAAGACCAAACAACAAAAAATTATGAGAAAAATTAGTATGATTTGCGACAACCACCTCATACCTCTTTCCCTTGTCATGTTCAGACACACCCCCTCATGTGCAGTCCACCGTATCTCCCAGATACATCCTCTACCACAGCATACCATGTATGCTACCACCACCTTCAGCCCTCCCAACACCATCTACTTCCTAATGATAGCCACCAGAGCTTGATCTGGCCGCACACTCAATGGAAAGAACTCACTCCGATGGCCATGCTAGCTTGCCCAATGATCTCTTAATTGCCATTGGCCCAGTCAACCACCTTAGTAAAGATGCCACGCACCGCCTACCTTCATGTGAGTACCATGACCATATAAAGTAGCTGATGATTAATATATGTGTTTTCCAACCTAAAATAGTTATGGGTAGGTATAACGTATCCTGATCATCCTTGCATGGTTTTCGCCAACTCAAAAACCCTGGTAAGAATTTTTCCTGGCCTGGTAATACATATCAAAAGTTTAGGCCAACCTGCAATAGTCTTGGGTGGGGTTTCCTTAACCGTAATGTTTTTTAAAATATATTCAAAATTAATTTATTAAATTTTGGATTGAAAATTAATAATAATTTTAATATAATAGAAATTTAATTAATTTTGGAATTAAAGTAAAATTAAATGAATAATTAATTTTTGCATTAAAAAACTAATAATTAGACTTAATTAAATAAAATTATTTGATTTCAAATAATTCATCGGATTTATTAAATACTGTCGAGCATAAATATTTTCAATTTTATTTTTATCAATATTTTAATTTATCCATAGACCAGTATTGGGAATTGAACAACCATGCATATATATTTTATTTATTGAATTAATTATTATAACTATGTACAATTTTTGTAATATTTAATTTTGTTTTTCGACACTCTCTAAACTATACTCTTCTATTAAATATGTATAAGTGACTACTCATCAATCAGATTATTATTTAATTAGTTCTTCACTTATTGAGACCCCATTCTTGTGTGCAAATACATTTTTACTATTATTGGGGATTATATAACACATGAAACACACCAAAACAAGGCACTATAATAGACATGAAACCAAACACTGGTCTGGGGTGAGCTATATCACGAGTCAAGACCCGAACAAGGTATTATAATCTAGTTCATAGTAGATCCATTTATTTTGAATAGATCAACCAACATTATATTCTCAATACTAGTCAAGCAATTTATTTCCTCTATGAATTGTTTAATTTTATATGTATGTGCATGTTTACTATAGGATCACAAAAAATAATAAATAGAAAAGTTGATAAACACTTAATTAATGTATTATATAATTAATGTTCAGTTGTGAGAGTGACAACAAAGTATGATCATATTTAATAGAAAAGACATACATTTAGTGAGAATATTAAAGGCTCCTCAAATAAATATTATGTCATGAATGCCTTTCATCGCTCAAATTTGAACCTAAACTTTTGTATGTGGTTCTTATCACCAATGTTGATTTCACCTCCTACCTCAAGGGAGTTCTTATGAGGTTGATGGGTTGTATTAATTGGTTTTGGAAACAAAAGTGTATCTAATGCTATCTGGTTCCAAATTTATAGGCAACAACCTATTAAATAACATTTATTTTATTTAGAATATGGGAATTCATACAAAAGATCAAGAAGATAAGAGGTCATGTGTTTTTCCAGTATATCTACTACATTTAAACTCTCTGAGAAGTGGCATAGGTAAATCATGTATACTATGAGGAGAGGTTTCAAGTATCCTTTCCACTAGAATACTTAAGTGATAGAGTATTCTTATTTCAGTAGTGAGGGATATGAGAGTTTAACAAAATAGTGGGAGATATTTGATTATTAAATTCATACACAACATATAATCAATGATCAAGAAAAAATTACTAATATCATATATTGAATTTTTATATAAAATGAAATGTTGTACAACAATTATAGTTTATTAACTATTGAAAAAATATAATATCCAATCTGGCATGAGTATTCCAAAAGTTTTATCGATAACCATGTGATGTACTATGATATTTGAAAATCAAGGTGTTGGAGTCCCCGACACTTATTAATGAACCTCATGAAGTAGGGTGAGAAAAATAATTTTTTTAGACTCATGTATAATGCATATTTTGGTTATTTCATAATGCTACCATCAACTTCTAATGTTAGTTTTGGATGAAACCTCACAACCTAGATGATTTCACTCATTGTCTCATTTATGAGAATATTAAATGGAGAACATGAAGGTAGATATGAATGAGTGAGGATTATACTAGACCGATATAAATTGAAAGTTGTGAGTTTATCTTTCAATATATTCAGTTCTTATATCCTAATCACACATTTAGTTAAGTGTAATTTATGATTACAAAAATAAAAAATAGAGAAAAATGATTCATTACCTTTAAGAAAAGTTCCTTAAAGAATAAGAATGTAAATTAATGACAATACATATATCCTATGAAAAAAATAATTAAAGATAATGTGGAAAGAACCATTGAAAGTGTGATGCATAAGGAACATTTACAATGTCCTTTAATGGAATCTGTAAAGGTTTACTGCATGTTATAATTTTATTCGTGTGTCCTAATATAAATATATGGTTATTTAAATTAAATAGAAGAAGAAAGTAGTAACTTCTTCAGAGGTTGATCTTATTACTGACCGGTCCTGTGCTCCACGATCCTTCAATAAGCTCCATTTCTATCTCTTTCAATGGTCTTTCGAGTTCAACATGAAGTGTGATGCACCTACTATGATGGTGTGGGTATGTTTTCTAGATTAAGCATTTTCGATCAATACATTCTATGTTGGGGAAGATGGTAGGCCAATACTTATGCTTGGACAGTCATACTAATACTATTTTTCACCCTATTTAACCTCGTATTTTCATAGAGGTCTATGCTTTAAAGCCTCTGACAAAGTGGATATAGATAGTATTTTGGGAAGAGTTAAGATGGAAATAATCTGTGGTTTTAAACATGGTGTAATTTTTATCTTACGTTAAGAATTTGGGACATATGGTTTCAATGATTCATCATGCTCTTAGGGACCGGAAAGATACAAACTCCATTCAAGGATCGGTTGATGGAACAAGGGCTTATGCTGACCCCATTGCGCACTTAAATGCCAACGTCCAAGATAAATACCTCCATCCGGGGTGTCTTCTCTATTCACGCGAGTTTCAAAAGGTGTGAATGGATGTCTCAGGTGTTTATGGATCCCTCATTCCACCGGTTGAAGAGTAACTATGTAGAAAGGACTGAAACTCTGGATGGGGGGGGGGGGGGGGGTTCCATGCCTCTATGCTATTTATAGCGATGATTCCCATGAAGGTGAAAGAGTGTTGGGTCCGAGCATGCTCATAAATTGTGATCCTTTAAGGTCAATCCATCTAAAAAGTCATTTCATATCATTTCTTGTTGGAATGAAAGAGAATTCTGATCCGGAAGGATGGAAAACACACATTCCAAGATGGAAATTAAAGAAGGGAATGTTAAGGTCTTCCGTGGAGGAAGAACTAAATGAAAAGAAAGAAGAATCCCAAGAAATGATATAATATGATAAAGTTTCACAAGGTAACATGGTGGTGGGATGTGATTGAACAAAGGAAAGCAAGGGAACCATGCCACTGGGAGTTTCCCAGTTCAGAAGGGAGGGAAAATGGCTAGACCCCAAAAATATTACTATAATATCTCGAAGACTACTGTTACCATATCTCCCGGTAAGACAAATAAAAATGGTATAAAGGAACAACTGTGGAACCCAAAAAGTGTTAAATGTGATAAGAAGTTGTTTGGTGAGTTGGGAGATCATATTATAGGTAATAGAATAAAGTCCTTTGATAGTTAAGTCACAGTGTTGAACATGGATCCTATTTCAGATGTATCCTTAAAAAGAATAACAGAAAAGATAGAACTATAGACTCGATAAAATTTATAGCTTGTTTAAAACTCTAAGGAGAAAATTCTTGGAGAATAAATTTTTATTAATTCTTCCCAGGTTGTTTTTAATAGAATATACTACTTGTCGAGTATAGTTGGATCTAATTAGGAGAAATTGGAGTAGATCAATAGATAGGACCACATCTTATCCCGAGGACTAAATGAAGGATGGATTAATGGTGAAGAACATATCTAGATCCGGGGAAAAGATGGTGGATCATTTAAAATATCTTCTATGTAATAACCCAAATACATAGGTAACCACTCTTCATTGGGAGCTTTCTAGGGTGCCTGGATATAATATTTTTAGACTTGTTTTTAATAATTTTTTGGGTTATTTTTATGGTTAACACACATTATTTGGGAATGTTCTTGTTTACCAATTTTACCTCAAAAGTTATTTTGAAATAAAATCCCTGGATGAAAAACATTAGAGTTAGAGAACATATGTACTATCAACTCCCTGTCGTACATAGTTTTAGACAAAGAAACTTCAAAAATGATAATATTATAAAATAATTCATAATTAGTTTAGTTATAGAGAAGTAACTATTACAAGGGTAATATAGTATTAAATATAAGTCATAATATTCATTTATGTTTTTAAGGAATTTGAAATCGCGGTATGGTACATGCATGGTCAAATGTTAATATTTACATGAGGCCTACATACTGTGGAATATTTTGGACAAGTATTCATTAATCATTATAATTTAGCATTGACTAATTCTTAAATGCATATTTACTTATACACATAAATGTTATGGTTTTTGTAAGGGGATCGATGAAGAGTATTATTTAATAACTTTGATTAATATAATGTATCATGGATTAATTCCTAAACACAGATTTTCTTATACACATTATATCCATGATTTACGTAATAAGAATACCCATGTTGAGCCTATGGTATTTATAGAAACATCAATTATTTTTTAGATATTCCTTACAAATAACAGCATTATCCCATAACGACGTTCCATATATCATAAAAAATGTATATCATATGAGTTATAGTATTATGGAAATCCACAATCTCGTAATAACATGTGTTTAGATGAAATGTTTTTTATGAGGATATAAACAAACTTTCGTCAACCAAAACAAAATTGTGCATTTTAAGTAATTATCCTAAAATCCTCTAAGGATATTTCTTAAATCACTATGATAGAAAATGTGATAGTCAAGTGATAGAATATATTTCCATAAAAGAGTGAACATCTTTATTTGAGATAGTGTGAGAAAGAGTGACTTGGTATTAAGTCAAGGACGGACATTAACAAATAGTTGAAATACAAACAAGTTCTATTATAGCATGTTGAAAAGGAATACTTAGAGATGCATAATTTTTAGAATAGTTTAAAACCATGGTCATGGTTTACCATTAACCAAATATGGTTATACATTATTCATTGAGAATAATGAATCCTATAAGAATGCAGTACATGAAAACAAGCTAACATTTACACAATCAATTGATACTTAATATGGATTCCATTTTTCAATTTCTGTAGGGGATTATTATATACTATACTACCGTTGATATTCACGCGATAACGTACATGGGTGGTATAAGTGTAGTAACAATAACATGTGGGTGGTAATACTATGTTGTTATGCTAAATAATTTGGAATTTTAATTTTCAGAGCTATTTTATATGATCGTTAAATTTGGTATTATATTTCAATACTATCAATCATTGTAGGAGTTATATGGAATAACTATAGTAGGATGATGACATCAAATAATTTCAATATTGGGTTCAAGTTACTAAATTCCAGATTAGGATTAATGTAATAAGTAATATTATATAATATTAATTTCTAATAAATATTTTCCATGTGTCTAGAAGAGGTTAGTTGGGGTGATATAGTTTTAAAAGTTCAATAATTTTGATAACGTATGGAAAAGTGTTATTAGTTATAGGTTTTGTTAATACCTAGATAAAATTAACTCTCTAGAGATTGGATTAATGTAGAAACCTATGATAAGAGGAATAATACCTACTAAGGTAGATTTTAGGGTTTTCCTAGAAAAAGTGAAATATATATATATACATATATATATCAAAAAAGTATTTATAAATAAAATTTCTAAAAATTCAAGAGAGAATTATTACTACGTCACATGAAATATATCTAATTAATAAGACATGTATGAGGCATGTGAAAAGATTAATGTGGAATTTTTAATTCCATATTCTATTGTGATTGATCAAGGACATATTTCATGCTATGTACTAGATAAGGTATTATCAACAAATATATTATGGTAGGAAAATATCGATTTTATCTAAGAGAATTACATGGGATGGATTCAAGAATGTCCTATTTAACTTGAAATATTACGAGGGATATATAAATCATACTTATATAGATTGGATAATAGTGAAAAGGGGACACACAATGGTATTTATATAGACCAATATAAGTTAATATCATTGCCATGATAAGGTAATGAACAAGAAAATATCATTCAAGCAACTGGTTTCCACATCTATAAATACAAAGTGAATCGTGACTTCTAAGGCAGCTAATGAGGAAGTATATAATATTAAATGATTTTTTCTAGTTCTAATAATCACACCTAGAATGAAACCATTTATCATATTATGATAATTCCATTACCGGTACTAGCCATGATATAATGTTTGCCTATATAAAAAGGGAATATACTCGAGGATTACATTTCTCGGGGTGTCTCACTCAGGAAAGGTGACATATTGAAAAATTTATTTATATTAGACATGTTTTAGCCTTATGTCCAAACCTATAACTCACATAAAACATGATTTTATTATATGAGAGCTATCAGGGGTAGTTACTATGTTGGATCTAGTGCTAGTATGAGTGTTGTAATAGTGGGTTCCCTAGACCGAACTATGCTATATTTGTTTATTATAATTTCATTTATAATGTGAGTTATATATGATGTGATCTTACCTTAATAGTTTTAATATTTCGGTGTCAATTATCTAATTTTAATTTCCATAGGTTATTTTTGATATCAAAAGGTTATAACAGTTACAAGGATATAATGGTAACCTCAAGATACTATTCCATTAATCATAAAAATTTGTCTAATGTTTTAAATACATCAAAAAAAATACAAAAAATTGATGCCTTACTATTAGATCAATGGAATTATAATAATTGGGACTTCTTCCCAAGATGTTACCACTTGAAGATCTCTAGTATGTGAGAGCATGAGGTCATACCCTCTAATTTAAAAATTATATGTTTCAGGTTTCATTGTTTTTTCTTTTGTTTGAACATGTGTATCGATATCCTATAATGTTATTGTTATTTGTGTGTACCATTTTATCACTTACATTGATGTATGGGAAAACATGAAATTGAATTTGCGATGAGGTAGGTTTTTTGGGTCCATATTGGTCGGTATAAAATTGGTTGAATGGACATTATAGAATTTGTAGCCTCCATGTTGAGGAAGTGATATCTTGGGCATAAATGATCTGGAAGGTTTTACCATTGTCAATCATTGACCAAGGTAGTCGAAGGTAGTTATTTCCTTTTAGATAAAAAATAGTAAATAAATTATAGATGATGGCACAATATGTGCATCTTTCTTTATGAGGTGTCATGAGACAAAGAGATTATATTACATAGTGCATGTTCATAATAAAGGTTTTCATTGCTATGAATATTATTTAACTCTTTAAGGGAATTTATTGGATTCTAAACTCTATTCTGATTCTATAAATAATATTCCCTAATATCGAGATAGGGTACTAGAGGGTCATACACAATATTATATTTATGGTTATTCCTTCGTTTGGTGAATATGTTTATAGGATATGGTGGACCTCACCATGCGGTTTGAGAGTTGTCCATGTATTAAAAAACACCAATAAATAAATAAATACACTATTATTCAAGGATAAAACAATTTAGTTGAATTTTTTAATTAAATTTATTCATAAGGCATTACATGAAAATGTGGAAAAATATTATATGAGAAAATATTATTAAAATATCTATGGTTAGTTTATTATTGAGAAACTTACATGTTTATTTGATGACTATATATTAAAATGTAATATATTCACTATACATTACATGGAAATGATAAAATATAAATTATTTTTATCTAGTAGTTAGTTTTTTATAATGAATCGTTTATGACTTATTTAGTGGACACTGGATTTATGGGAATTTCACTATCCCAATATATAAGAAGAAGAGAGACAATCAATTTAGGTATATTAATTGATTTGAAATTGATATCTTTTATCTCTTCATAGATCATAGAGACAAGAATTCTCATTCCAAGTGATCGGTCTATGAATATCTTCTTCTATCATCTAAAGAGAGTCAATTTGATCATTTCAATAGTGAAGGATTCATTGGAGCTCCATGATAGCACTCAACGTTCAATGAACAATGATAAAAAATACTCAAGAAATGTGTGTCGAAAATATATAGGGCTTAGATCTTAGATCATTCAAGAAATAGACATGGGTGATTTGTGATAGTCGAAAGTGTTTCTAATTGAAACAAGGTAACCATTGAGTTTAATTTCAAACATTTATAATTCACATGAGATCCTCATACATATACCAGGACTCGTGCCCTAAGAGATGATGAATTTTAATCTCACTGGTGATGAAAAATTATATATAACTTTTAGAAAGGCTTCTACTGTGCACCCTAATAACATCTTACATAGCCTTGATAGATCCTATCCTAATGCGAAGATTACACGAGGTGGTGCACACCTTGTGTTAAATATCTAGTATGTGGGATGTTTTGGTTATGTGTATCGATAAAAAATTGTTTTGAGAGTATCCCTGATAAATACATTATGAATTTTCACTGATTCGAGCTTAAATAATGTTTTGATGAGAGGTGATGAATTTTTTTTATCCAAGATAGTGTTGTTACAATCTAAGATGGATGATTAACCATGTAGTGTTATGAATTAACAATTGAATATTATAGAATACACGGGATATAAAAATGAGACATGGTGTGATGTAATTGGTGATTGGAATTTTAATGGTTAATGGGGACATTGAGAATAGTAGGATTCTTGTTCAAGAAAGGCATTTCCCAATTAAGAAGGTTGCAGTACTAGTTTAGGTCATGATGCAATGGTGACCATAAATTAAATCCCTATGAGCCTAATTTTTATTACATGAATCAGAAGTGAAAAATAAGAAAGAATTAATTTTTTATATAATTTATTAGATTTGGACCAATTTTATAATGTCCCATTAACTATACTTCTGGATCTAGTGCTAAAAACACAATATTTAAATTTTAGATTTTTATACCCATAGTTGAGACCTAATTTTTTCGATCCAAAATTAAAACATAAAAATGAAATATTGTATAATTTATAAAACCATGGAATTTTTTGTGTTTATATTTTTATATAATTAGGAAGAACCCTTTCAAAGTGGACATTTCCACATAGTAACCATTTATTCACAAAATATAATATTTTTAAAAAGATGCATGCTTCAATTAAAGAAACTCCATTATCTAGGCATCCAAATTTGATAAAAATTATAATAATCCTTAATAATCTATGAAATATATTTAAAAAAATGTCATGAGTATACAAATCATAGTATGGTACATAAAAAATATGATATAAACCCAATAGTTCATGAATACAAGAATTTTTATTTTCCAGATTTCACAAATAAACATTGGTCTCAATATAAACATCTTGTTACCCAAAAATGCATCTTTTATTTCAAAAAATTTCATAAAAAAATTTCTTGATAAATAAATATAGAGAAATGAAAATCAAAAAGGAAATTTGGTAGCAATATAATACACGTCATAAGAATAAGTCAAGGAAAACGACCAAACAAACATCACATAGTTGACAAGGTCCCATTATAGATTATTTTACTCCCAAATACCGTAAATACTTTCTTATGTAACATAAAAATTGACCAACTAATTCTAATAATATAATGTACACACCATAACATGGATTATAAGGGATCCACCCATCGTTAGTTTATAACTGAACCACCCATCCTTAGGTGTTAACTGAACTACCCATCTCTAGTTTATAACAGAACCATCCATATGTGGTTTATAACATATACATCCATCCTTCGTTTACAATAGAACCATCAGTAAACTTTTAAAATTCCTAATTACCATAATATAATCATAATATATAGAAGTTTCCATCATAAAAACATTATTTTCATCCATAATAAAACATTTTTAGATCTTGATGTAACCCTTTTATTTTTATGCAAACATTGAAAATTAAAATTTCTAAAGTAAAGAGAAGAGGGTTTTTATTTGAATAAAACATGGAAACTTATAACAGAATTAAAAAATAAAATAATGGTTTCAGTGGATAAATATAGTTGATAATGTATTTCTTAAAATATAACATTTCTTCTGTTTAAAATATGTAAACAAATTCTTTTTTAATTACTTTAAAAGAAAGTAAAAAGAGAAATAGAATTTGTATTATAATTTAATTATTTTTATATAAATACATCCAAAAAATAATTTTATGAATATGTACATGGAATAAAAATACATTGAAAAAAAATTCTTATACATTTGAAATGAGGTATTTAAAGTAAATCATCGCTTACTTGGTATATGAATTTCTATGTACATTCATTATCTTCTAGTATAGTAAACTTATGTTAACTATTTAATTTTTTAATGACCATTTTCATGATTATTATTCCATTTATTTCATTTATTACAATTCTATATACAACTAAAAAATAAATTATGTTCACATCATAGGTTTTGATGGTATTCAACTCATATGTCTGAAATGGAATTGATAGTTTGGATACGGTCAAAGAGGTCATTACGCCATCATCTACAAAATAATGATCAAGGAATAATTATTATTTTTATACATAAATTATAGATTTATTAACAATAATTAATGGATGTTATGAAACATGATCAATATTACACTCATGGAGATGGTGAGCTATACATACGCATGAGTAATGTTTCCATTTTAAATTATCTTGATAGAAAGAAATTATGTATTGTTATAAATTTACATAGTTATACTAAATAAAAATTTATTTGTTTAAATAAATAAATAAATAAATAAATATATTATCCATGTGATTTGGGGAAGGGAAATGTATCACATCACTTCATAGAGGTGGTAGTCAACACCTATGCATAAAAGCTATTATCATTTTAAATGAATGGAAAGGTAATAATGTAGATTATATATTATATTTTTATAATGGTAAATACATAATAAATATCTTATGTAATCATTAAATAAATCAAATTGACCAGCTATATGGGGAAGTTATGGAAAATAGGTTACACTGGTACACGATGGGTAGTATATCGTACACATGAATAGAGGTTTCATTTCCCATTTGATGGAAGAGGAGATGGATATAGTCTATTCAATTGAAATAAAAAAATTACTAATATATAATAAATTTTATTATTATTTCTTAATTTTTTAATCATGTTTTGAGGATTTATAATAAGAAATATAACCAAAATAATTGGTTAAGAACAATACATTTTCTTCAGGAAACATCCTTTGTTTAAAGCTCAAATACTCTAAGGATTGTTTTAAGCCCAAAATAAGAACTCTAGAATATGACAAGGGTTGATTGTATGGTTTTTATTAATCTAAATGTCCCTTGAATTGTGTATAATAGAGAAGAGCGGGACACATTTTGAAATCATGGGAGGGGTATTCTTTGAATTATAAAAATTATTAAAATAATATAAATTAATTTTCTTTTTTAAATAGATCCAAATTAATATAATTCAAAGATAAGTTGAATATGAATAAAAATAATCTCATCTAATAAATAATTTAGAATTTTTTTTCTTTAGATTTTTAGTTTTTTAACCCTCTCCCGATCCTTTTAGTGATTAACACAATAATACAGTTATTTAATATTTAGGGGTCAATAAAGTTACTATTATTGGAAAATTAGACCATAAATAAAGAGATTTAAAATTTTAAACTACATCCCAATCAATTTTAATTAATTTAAATTCATTTCATAAGATATTGTTTATGTTAAAATAAACTTTATTCATTTTTTGGGAATACATGAAATATTTTAATATAATATGTATAGAACTCATGTGAAATGCTTCCAAGAAAACATGGATTCAAGGTTAAGAAATATATGGTATTAAACTAATCATCCAGTAATTTTTTTTTATTTTTTGATCTCATTTTAAAATTTCTCTTTTGGATTAACCCCCTCGTTAATAAATTTTAACCGTCACCATGGTAAAGAACTTTTCCATATTAAATGGGTTATAATTTTAATTACATTGTGAAAATTGGGTCATAAGTGGCCAAGGGACGAAATTTTAAACCATTTATCATCATAATTTTAATTTTCAAAGATTTATTTTTCTTTTAAATAATCAAATAAATTATCTTTTATTATAAAGTATCATTAAAGAAAATTTTGACAATATTCATTTAATTTGAAATTAAAAAAAATATATCCGATAAGTCCTTTGAATCTAAAAATTTAACAAATCCCTAAATTGTTATTTTTATCAAGAAAACCTTGTGAAAAAAAATTCTTTCGTTCAAATTATGATACTTTAAATATTTTAAAAATTATTTATTGTAATTTCATATTAATTGAAGAAATATTATGTCGGTGTTACCTAATTATTTCAGTTAATAATTTCATCACATAAAATTAGAAATAAATTTCTAAGAAAATAATAATTTATCTTCAAAATAAAGCTTTTAAAACTGAATAAATATAATTTCTATCCCTATGTAAAAATTTTAAAGATAATAAGGTAAATATAATGAAATTTTTTTCTTCTGTTTACCCCATATAATATAATGGTCCAAATATAAGAAAAATGGATCCATGATTCTATATTTTCAAATAATATATGTAAATGTGGGAAATGTGATAACAAAATAGTAAGAACTCAATTTTTAGGGTCATTTTATAGTCCTAATAATATTATTTTCTAAATTATTTACACGATTTACCCATTCCACAGTAACTAACATTTATTATGGTTACAATTCATAATGAAATAATAATAGGAAATTTTATACTAAATCTGAAACTCCTATTTATAAAAATTAAATTAAATTTTCCATATAAAATTTCTATAGGTGGCATAAAATAATTTGATAGTATAATAGAAAACCAATAAAAAACAGGTTTTTGAAAAAAAAATTGATTTTTTTATTATAAAAATATATTTACAAAAAATTCAAGTATAAAATTTATTCCAAATACTATAAATGGATTCAATTAAATTAAAATAAAATATTTAAAATATTTAAAAACCCCAAAATAGAGTTTTACTTTGTAAATAGTTTGAAACAAAATTTAAATTTCAATAAAAATATGTGATTTTCACTATTCATTAAAAAATAAAACCTTTCCGAAAAATATCAATATTTATATATTAGATAATTATTCAGTTAAAATATATAAAATGATATCATTTTTATGAAACAATATTTATAAAAGTTCCTAGAATTAATTTCAATATTTTCTCACAGAAATAAATAAAAATTATTTTGTAAGAAAACATATTTTTAAAGAATGTAATGAATTTAATAAAATAAAAATGATTTTTCATAAGAATTTATTGATAAATTTATATTTTTAGGACCCTTATATATATTTAAAAAAATTAATAAATCCAATTGATAGTCTCTAATTTGACGACTATGTCATAATAATCATATTAAAATAATAATATTTTATGGGTCATTTAGGCCTAGAGTTGCATGTCATATGTGGAACTAAAAATTAATTTATTTTTAATATATCAGGGTGTAAAATTCATCCCTTAATAAAATGAGTCCTCAATATTTGAACATAAGCATAGTAATATAATGTTCGAAATTCTAATAAACCTTTATTTAAATACCATATTGTAAGAATGTTTAACATAAATACATTTTGAAAAGAGGAAAAAGTAAAAAAGTAGGTCATATTAAATAACACATACTTTGTTTAAATATATTGGAACATTAATGGGAAGTTAAAATATAAACATAGAGGAAAAAATAGCTTCTAGATAATGATAGAGAGTTGTAGAGATCCTTGAACCTAATAATGAAAATAATCATGAGAATATTAATGACCAAAAACACACGAATCCAATGAGATGCAAAAAAGACAACCAACTTGTTATAAATGAAGGTAGTAGGATAACATTTTTCATTAAAGATAATTTTTTCCCAAACTTAAATAGTTCATTTACTTTCTATAATGATAATATATGGAATTATTCTTACATAACAAGTAATGTTTCATCCATTAATCAATTTCAACTATAATTTCATCTTATAATCAAAACAGTGCATATTAAAGATGAATTTTTCATGACCGAAGCATTAAAATCAACCTCTATAGAAAAAATAATTCACAAATGGATAACATGATATTTTTTTAGAAATTTAGATGTTAAAAAAATCAAAATGGTTTTTATAAGGATAAATAATTCCCCTAGTGAATAAACCTTCACATGATGGAAATATACATTAATCATCAAAATTAAAATATAATACCCCAATTTAATAATAAATAATTTAATAAAAAATAACCTAAAAATTCTTTTAAATACTTGGAACTAAGATTATAAAGGCCCATACTTTATACACATAGATATTAACTCAAAATTTAAGAATATTCATTAAAAACATAACTAAACCATGATGGGATCGTATAGGTTTTTTGTGTGTTTAGAAACTCGGAAACATAAAAAACATGTTCATAAGACAACTAAATTATCAACTTCTTATTCTTTCATAACTAGACCCCATTTTTACATGTCATACATAATACCCTTCAACATAACCTGGAGAAAAGAAAAATAATAAAAGGTGAGCTCAAATTCATATTAAAGGTAAAAAAGGATATATCAATCATATCCTAATCATAAGTAATAAGATCAAAACATTTGAACAATATTTTCTTGCAAATAAAAGATCATGATATCATGTCATGGGATAAATCATTAATGTTTATAAATAATTAATGAATAAATTCACAAAAGCTATAACATATGACATGGAATTTTTGGCATACCAACAAGCATAGAAAATAATTTCATATTAGTCAAGGATTATTTTTAAGTCTATCCTTACAGATAAAGTCCATTACTAAATCGAGTTCACTCCTTTTTTCCATCCACGTATTACGGAATTATGTTTACTTACCTTTCTGGCCATGTATTATTGAATCAGGATTATTTCCAATTCAAACACTATCTATATCATGAGATATAAATCTTTACCCAATGTATTGGAGGGATATAAATGTCCCACACGTCTCATAATGATTTCATTCTTATTTTTGGAACAAAAACATAAATCATTCATCATAGCATAACTCAAGGAATAAAATGGATTTCTTAAACATCATTCTATCATAACAAAATCCTTGTTAAAAAAATGGATTTCAAAAATATTAGTCAAGAATAATCATAATCAAACCCTTGGAATAGTAGGGATAATATAATTGGTATATAACCCCATTAAATAATTCCATCTTAGATGGAAATTAATTTTGATATAACACATGAAATAAAATCTTGGGAAAAATATCCTTTATTATTCAAAAACGTTTTCATTTCTTAAAATTCCACGAAATTTTAAAATAAAAAAATTTCTCGGAAAATAACATTGAAATATTGAAATAGAAAAATCATGGAAATAAATCATTATAAAAAAATTAAAATCTGTACTTTCCTTATAAGTTAAAATAAAACATTTTTTGTACTTTTGTCTCATAAGTCAAAAAGTACCTCATATCAAAAACAAAAAAACATTCCTTTCATACCAATTAATAATATTCAAAAATGGGTAAATTTGACTTTAAAAAGTGTAGAATAATAGAATGAATATTTTGGAATACATATTTAGGAAATAAGGACATGGATGGTAAATATACCCAAATAAATACTTATATATAAACAATCTCAGATAATATTGAGATTATGAAATTATCTAGTACCGTAGGTCGGATATCCGTTTTATGGATATGAAATTCTTGTAAAATGATTTAAATAATTTCCTTGACAAATTATAGAATCATATTCAATTTTTTTATATCATATATGATAATATTATCACAAAATTTTGATCAAAAGTTCATTATTACTCGTTATTTAGGTATTAATGGCTTTATTTTCTTATGCTTATTTTTTCGAATAAGTTATAGTTATCCTTCTTAGGATATATTTATATAATTTTCAAAAAATATTAATATAATATATATCATTTTATTAATTTTATACTTTTATAAAATCATGCTGTAATGTATATCAGGTAGAATTAATCACATCACTTTGTAGAGAGACTAGGTCGTACACACACATGAGTGATGATATTCTTCTGATAATTGTAAAACGAAATGTTGGTGGATGGTATATATATATATATATTATTATAGAATCAATATCTTGTTATAATAATCATATATAGTAATTATTTCCATCATTATAGTTATCCATGTACTGTGTTAGTGAAAAAATAATTACACGACGTCGTGGAGATGGTAATCCCTACGTACACACTTGTGGTGATTTCATTTTTAGTTGGATTGATAGATGGTGGAATATGGTTATTCCATAATAAAATTAAAATCTGAATATATAGGTGATACTAATGTTATGACTTTAGAATAGAAACAACTCATAATGATGAAGTAGAAGAAGAAATAAGTTTCAAATAATCAGTAGATAAAATTACCTCTTCTACAACTAGCACCCTTTAGATCTCCTCTTAACGAACTAGAGTTTTTCTTTGGAGAAAACAAAAAAATCTATAATGTGACTAGGGAAGTTTATAATTGAAATGGGCATGGGATGGCCGATCATGAAGGCTAAATGTTAAGTGAATAAGTGATAGAGGAGGTTCTATTTTATAATTGAGGTGAGGGACACTTTTAGAATCTCAAAAAATATTAATTTATAATATATTCAAACCCCATAAAAAACCTCCAAAATTTCTTATTTTCACATATGAGATGATATATGTTTGTAATATCATCAAATTTTTTTTGAGATCTTTTTCTGTCAATTTAATCCTTATCATTTTAATTAATCCTTAGTTATTCTATTATAATCTTGAATAAGGTAACAATCATTCCAATGTGAAAATAATATATTGTTTACTTACTTGAGGTAAAATAGACAATAAATTTACAATTTTTAATATTTTAGGCCATATAATATTTTATTTATAAATATTTTTAAATTTTTTATGATTTATAATAAAACAATATTTTGATAAAATATCAATAGTTTAAATTTGAAACAATTATTTTTATTTATTTTTAAAAAATTATTAATAGTATGATAACTTAGAAAAAAATATTTTATTATATCTCTAATATGTAAATTTCATCTACAAAACTCATTTTATATATTAAATGTTGCAAATTATATTTATTCTAATATATTTAATAACACTTTTTGATATGTCCGTTATGAAAATAATTTCTACATCATATTTGTGTTCTTTCTTAAAATAATTATTTCTTTACTAAAATTTAAAAATAAGATACATTTATAAATATAAATCTTATATAATTTAGAATAATATTTATAGTCTAATTTATCTAATGTATAACCCTATTTTATTGAAAATATATTTATTAAAACTTGAATATGACATCATTAAAATTCTAATAAATAAAACATTATAACTTTCATATTACCACCAAAGTGGCTGAAATCGTAAAAAATAAACTCATGTTAGGAAAATATTTTTCTTAATTTAATAATTATTGTTTATATTCGTCTATAAATTAAAATTTTCCCTATGTGGACACATTAAGGCCGGTAATAGATAAAGAATGTGACACTATTTGTCTTTCTTTAACTAAAATATTATATAATTTATTTTATTGGAAAATAAATCATTAAATAACCTTATTTAGACCATTAAGTATTATGTTTACAATTTCATTTATCTAATAAAATATTTAATTTTTTTAGTGTACTATTATAATCTTTATATTCTTATTTTTATCATAGATTGGCTAATTTTCCCATTACCATGGTAACAAAATTTACAATGGTTACTATTTGTGTTGGCCAAACTTAGAAAAGGACTACATACTAAATATGGAACTTATAAATCCAAATTTGACATCTATTCTTCAAAATTCAGTATATAGATGTTTTAGAATTAAATTTAATATAAAATTGAAAAAATGTTAAGAAAAATAGTTTTTTGAAAAAATACCCTTTTGAAACATAAAATGATTTTATAAAAAATTTATGTATAATTTATATTTTAAAAACCATAATTATATTATTTTACATAAAAATGAACTAATTTGAATTCAAAACTAATCTAAAACATAAATTTACCTTGTAAAAGAAAATAGAGTTTTCAATAAAAACAAATATTTTCAATATTCCATTAAAAAAGAACTTTTCGAAAAATAATAAATTAATATTGAGTAAAATCCTTATAAGTTAGTTATTAATACATATTCATTATAATTTAATGACTATTTTATAATGGAAATTTTAATACTAATAGCGTCTTGTGGTTCTTTTAAACAAACAATTCCTTATAATGCAGGCTATTTAAAAATTTGAATTATTTAAAGAGAAATGTTTATTAAAATATCAAGTGTGTTAAATTATACCATCCTTAAAATGAGTTTGTCCCACAAAATTTGTCATGTAGAAACAAATAGATTAGGATACCTCTGCCTCATCACATCCCCAGGTTCCCATGTAGCTTCCTTAAATTGGTGGTTCTTCAATAAAACATTAACCCAATGAGTGGTCTTGTTTCATAGAAGTTTTTCTATATGATCTCAAATATCAATTCGGTTTTATTCATAATAAAACTATTAATCTAGTGCTACCACTACTGAGATTAGTACATGTGAAATATCTAGTTTGTACTTTCACGGGACAGATACATTGGACACATCATGAACTTGAGAGAGATTCTATGGTAGTGCCAATTGATAAGATACCTTCCCAACAAAATCAATAATTTCAAAAGGAATAATATACCTAGGTCTTATCCTTCCCTTATTTCTAAATCTCTTTAATCTATTCCATATAGATATTCATAGAAACACCTTGTCTCATACTTCAAACTCTAGGTCTTTTCATCGGTTATAAGCATAACTTTTTTGTCATCTCTGAGCAGCTCTTATGTGTCGTTGAATAGATTTGACCTTCTCAACCAATTCATCAACAATATCAAGTCATAATAGCTTTCTTTCCAAAAATTCATCCAAAAAAGATGGATTTCTACATTTCTTTTTTATATAGGGATTCATAACTAGCAATCTGAATGCTATAGTGAAATATATTATTGTAAGAAAATTCCAGAAAAATTTTGGTGTGGATCCCAACCTCCTTTTAAATCCATAATGAAATCTGTCAATATGTATTTTTATGTTTGAATTTTCCTCTAAAAATGACCATATGCATGAGGATGTTAAGAACAACTAATTTTTGACATTGTATCATGATCCTACTGAACAGTTTTATAGAACCATGAGGTATTCCTTGGATCCTGATTTGAAATAATGGAAAGTGGTACTTGATGAAATAATATCACTCCCTTTATATATATCCTTGAAAGATTATCCAGATAAAAATCCTCTCTGATATCAATTAAGTATTCCATCTTTGTATGGTGGTCAACTATAACCCATATGTCATTATAGCCTTTAGAGTTTTTGGGAAATCTAATGAAAAAGTTAATAGTGATGTTTTCCCATTTCCATTCCGGTATGGATAATGGTGGTAACATACCCTTAGAAATATGTCTCCTTACCTTAACTTGCTGACAAACTATGCTACATGGGACAAATTTAGTAACATCTCTTTTTATGTCATCCCACCAAAAATACTCTATTAGGTCCCTGTACGTTGTTGTGCTTCCAGGATGATATATAATGAAGAAATATGAGCCTCATCCAATATCTCCTTTAGTTTTGGTACGATAGAAATACCAACATGGTTCGTGGTACTTATAATTGAATGAAAATCAATGTTGAATTCCGGTACATTTCTCACCTAGTTTTGTCACTCTACAAATTCCCAATGCGCCTTTCTAGTATTTACTTGTATAGATGGTAGAAAATTTATTTTAGAAAGATACGATTTCTCCCTGGCTATTAAAATTTCAATTTCCATCATTAAAAAATCCATAAATATCAGATGTTTTATGATTCTAATTAGGGCTAGGTTTGCATGGTCCTTTCAACTCAAATCATCTCCAACCTTGTTTTCTTTCCTAGGGTGGTAATGTATTGAGTAATGGTAATATTTTATGAACTCTAACCTTCTTCTTCGGCACATATTCATCTCATTTTGTGAGAAAATAAACGTTAAACTATTATTATAAGTATAAATTCCAGACCTGTCACCATAAAGATAATACCTCCATATCATTATTGTAATTATTACCATTTCTAACTCCAAATAACGAGTTGGAGAAATTTTTCTCTTGAAATTTCAATTTTCTCATGACATAAGATATAACCATAAAAATTCGCATGTGAACACAACCCAAACCCTTTTTGGATGCATCATTGAGGATCAAAAACCTTTTCTCCACTACATGGAAGTGTGTGAACGGTTCACTAACTAACATTCTTTTTAGAACCTTAAAATTATATTCACATTCCACTGACCACATTAACATTTTTTCAATTATAGTAACATGTAGAGTGGATTATATAGTAATAAAAAATATTTTAAAAAAAGTCGATAATATCCAGCCACACCAGAAAGAAGTTTGATATCAATTACAATTTTTGGTCTAGGATAACATTCATTAACTTTGTTTCAATATATCAACATATATCTCATCTCTTGAGATTATTTCACCCAAAAAATGAAACTTTATGAAACCAAAACTCACACATTGTAAATTTTTCATAAATATTCTCCTTTCCCAGGGTCTTCCATACAATTCTCAAGTGATCTCCATGTTCATCCTTACTCATAAATAAAACAAGAATATTTTCTACAAAGACTACAACAGAATGATCAAGATAGTATCTAAAGAATATATTATCTAGATTCATGATTATTACAAGGCCATTTATAAGAAAAAATTTCATCACAATAAATTCATAATTTCTATACCTTGTAAGAAATGTCATATTTGGTATATAATTCTTCTTTACTATTAATTGAGGATATCCAAAACATAGATCAATATTTGAAAAGTATTGAGCTACACATATTTGGAAGAATAAGTCATTAATACTGTAAAGATGATATTTGTTCTTAATAGTTCTCTTATTATGTTCCTTATAATCAGCGCAAAGTTTCATTGATCCAAAATTCTTCTTAAAAAACAAAATATGTTCACCGATGGTGACAAACTAGGGTGTATGAATCTATTATTAGGATTCTTTTTATGTCACTTCTTCAAATACAATAATTCAATTGGTGATATTCTATAATGTATCTTTTAAATAGGCCTAAAACTCGGTATGCATTCTATTTAAAACTCATCTTCACAGTTCGATGGAAGACCATAAAATTATTCTTTATAAAAATAAAAAAATTCCATAAAATAGGTGTTTTCCTAATGGTTAATTTCTCCCAAACAATTTGATATAGATAACCTTAATTTATTGGAATCAAGACTCGTAATATGAAATAAATTTCCACCGGAAGGTCATATTTATCCTTACATCGATAGATGATCCTAGATTGATCCGGAATATGTAATGTGATTTTCTCTTATATTGAAATTGATATGATATCTATATATAGAAAGTGAATCAATTTCAATAATAACATCAAATTCCAGTAAAGGAATTATCACAAGATTTATAGGTTGCACTTTCCCACAAACTTCAACTATTGAAGAATTATAAACTATTGATAGAGCCACAGTTCCATTAGGAGCTATCAAATTTAATTGAATATATAATTTTTGGTGAAACATGGAGATACCCATAGAATAATATTTATAAATAAAAGAGAGGACTGATCTATAATCAAATAAAACATTTTATATTTTTGAGTGGTTGGTAAGTGTACCTTTCACCACTTCATTATCATAATGCACATCATCGAAAGTGATATCATGTGAGTTTACATTTTCTTTTTCCATAAAAGTTTTCTAACATAGATCATCATTGATAACCCTTGTATTTGGGAATTGGTTATAATAATTAATTATTTCCTTGGACTTGTAGCATTAATGCAAGGGAGGTGCATCACATTTATCCTTTTGTTTATTCTTATCAAAATATATCTTTTTCCAATCACTTCTTCATTAAATGGCCCGATGACCTTATCTCCCACACATAAAAATTTTTCAACTACCTTTAAAACAATTCCCTTGGTGCTTCTTTATTGACATTGAGAATTAGGGAAAACTCATATTCTTTTTAGTGGTCTTTATATTTAACCTGAAATTCCATTTTTTCTCTTCGTATAAATCCCAGAAGACTGATGGGTTACTCCAATCTCTATATCAACCTTGAGAGAATGTTGAATTATTTCCTAATAACTATTAAATTTCTTTTTGGATAATAAATTTCATAGACTTGATTTTATGCCACTGAAGAATTGATCAATTTTACTCTCAAGTTGGATTATAATTCATAAGTACACCTTGGAAATCATGTTAAGTTTTCATCATAGGTACCAATGGATCCATCATTTAGATGTTGAATTGTTCCCATAAGAAATTATGACTACCAAACATAAGGGGATAATACTTACATTGGCGTCTACCGTCTATCTTTTCAACCAATGTCCTGTACAAAGTCATCACCCACAAAATCACATAGTTTCAAGTCCACAAATTTACATGACAAATATAGATATAATGGAGTGTGGGGTTCCAATATCAAATAAAGTATATAAGACAATGCATGGTACTATAATAGTACATCATGAAGTAGATGTTCCTACTATAATATATTTTTCCAATGTAAGGACTATACCCTTGTGGATGGACCTTCTAAATCTAAATTTGACATCTAATTTTCCAATTTCAATATATAGATGTTTTAGAATTAAATTTAATATTAAACCAAAAAAATGATATGAAAAATAATTTTCCGAAAAAATACCCTTTTAAAACATAAAATGTTTTTATAAATCATTTTTGTATAAATTATATTTTTAAAAACCATAGTTATATTATTTTACATCATAATGAACAAATTTTAATTCCAAACTTATCTAAAACATAATTTTACTTTGTAAAAGAAAATACGATTTTCAATAAAAACTACTATTTTCAGTATGCTTTTAAAATAGAAGTTTTCAAAAAATATTAAATTAATATTGAGTTCAATAATTCTATGTTATTTACACATACTTAAACATTATAATTTAATGACTAGGTTACAATGGTCATTTTTATACTAATAGTGTATTGTGGTTCTTTTAAACTCACGATTGCTTGTAATGTAGGCTATTAAAATATTTTAATTTTTTAAAGAGAAATGTTTATTAAAATATTGAGGGTGTAAAATTTTACACCCTTAAAATGATTTTTTCCCACAAAATTTGTCATTTAGAAACAAACAGATGAGGATACCTCTACCTCATCACATCAACAGGTTCCTAAGTAGCTTCCTCAAATTGGGGGTTCTTCCATAAAATGTTAACCAAACAAGTGATCTTGTTTCATAGAATATTATCTCTATGATCCCAAATATAAATTGGTTTTTATTCATAAGAAAACTATTACTCTAGTGGTACCACTTATTAGTTTAGTACATGTGAAGGATCAGGTTTGTACTTTTTAAGACAAATATATTTAACACATCATGAACTTGAGAGAGATTCTATTGTAGTGCCAATTGATAAGATACCTTCCCAACACAATCCATAATTTCCAAAGGGACAGTATACCTAGGTCTTATCTTTTCCTTATTTCTAAATCTCATTGATCACTTCCATAGAGATATTCATAGAAACACCTTTTCACCCACTTCAAACTGTAGGTCTTTTCATTGGTTATAAGTATAACTTTTTCTCACCTTTGAACTCCTCTTATGTGTCATTTAATAGATTAGACCTTCTCAACCAATTCATCAACAAGATCAAGTCCTAATATCTTTCTTTCCCTGAATTATTCCAAAAATGTTGGATTTCTACATTTCTTTCCATATATGGATTCATAAAGAGACATCAAAATTCTATTGTGAAATATATTATAGTAATAAAATTAATGAAAAGGTATGTGTTGATCTGAAACTTCTTTCAAATCCATAAATAAATCTATCAATACGTCTTCTAAGATTTGAATTTTCCTCTCATATTGACCATATGTATTAGGATGATAAGAACTACTAATACTTCACATTGTATCCAGATCCTATAGAATATTTTTCTAGAACCATGAGGTAAACCTCATATCCCTATAAGATATAATGGAAATTGGTAATCAATGAAATATTATCACTCCCTTTACATATATCCTTGAAAGATGATCTAGAGAAAAGTCCTCTCTATTATCAATTAAGTATGCCATCTTTGTATGATGACCAAAAATAACCCATATGGCATTATAAACTTTAGATTATTCAGGAAATCTGATGACAATGTCCATAGTGATGTTTTTTCCATTATGTTATGGATAATGGTGGTAACATACACTTAGACATATTTCTCCCAACCTTATCATGCTGAAAAACTGTGATCCATGGGACATATTTAGTAACATCTCTTTTTATGACATCCCACCAGAAATACTCTTTTTGGTCCTTGTACATCGTTGTGCTTCCAGGAAGAATAGATAATGAAGAAATATGATCCTCATCCAATAACTCCATTAGTTTTGGTAATATTGGAATACCAGCATGGTTCGTGGTCCTAATTATTTAATCACATTCATGGTTGAATTCAGGTACATTTCTCACATTTTTTTGTAGATCTACATATTCCACATGCACCTTGTTAATCTTTAATTGTATAGATGGTTGAAATTTTATTTTAGAAAAATACTATTTCTCCCCAAATATTAAAATTTCAATTTCCACCCTTCAAAAATCCATAAGTATCAGATGTTTTGTGATCGTCATCATGGATAGGCTTGCATGGTCCTTTCAACTAAAATCATCTCCCACCTTTTTTTCTTTCCCATGGTGGTAATGTATTGAGTAGTGGTAATATTCAATCAACTACAAACTTCTTCTTTGACACATATTAATCTCATTTTTGTGAAAATATACGCTAAACTATTATGATATGTATAAATTCCCCACCTTTCGCCATAAAGATAATGCCTCCGTATCATTATTGTAATTATTACCATTGATAACAACCGATCTTGAGTTGGAGAAATTTTTCTCATGCAATATCAGTTTTCACAAGGCATAAGCTATAACCATAAAAATTTTCATGTGAACACAACCCAAACCATTCTTGGATGCATCATTTGAGGATGAAAAACCTTTTCTCCACTACATGGAAGTGTGTGGACGGGTTCTTTAGATAACATTCGTTTTTGATATTTGAAATTATATTCACATTCCTCTAACCACATGAAAATATCTTTATTCAAAGTAACCTGGAGTGTGGATTATATAGTCATAAAACATATTTAAAAAAATGTCGACAATATCCAGCCAAACCAAGATAAAGTGTGATCTCTATTACAGTTGTTGTTCTAGGAAAAAATTCATTAACGTTTTTTTATCTAGATCCACATATATCCCCTCTCTTGAGATTATTTGACCCAAAAAATGAATCTTTATGAAGACAAAACTCATACTTTGTAATTTTTTCATAAAAATTTTCTTTTCCCAGGGTCTTCCATACAATTCTCAAGTGGTCTCCATGTTATGCTTTACTCATTAAAAAAACAAGAATCTTTTCTACAAAGACTACCACAAAATGAACAAGATAATATCTAAAAAATATATTCACTAGATCCAAGATGATAATAAGGACATTAATAAGAAAAATGGCATCAAAATAAATTAATAGTCTCTATACCTTGTACGAAATGTCATATTTGGTATATCCTCCTTCTTTACTATTAATTTTTGATATCCAGAACATAGATAAATCTTTGAAAAGAGTGGGCCGATCCAGAATCAAATGAAACATTTTTTACTTTTGAGAGGTTGGTAAGTGTACCTTTCACCACTTCATTATCATAATGCACATCACTGAAAGTGATGGCATGTGACATTCCTTTGTATTTTTCTATAATATTTTTCTAACCACGATCATCATTGATAACCCTTGGATTTGGGAATTGGTTATAATAATTCATCATTTCCTTGGACTTGTAGCATTGATTCGTGGGAGGTGCATTTCCTGTATCCTTTTCATTATCTGTTTCAAAATACACCCTTTTCCAATCACTTGTTCCTTCAATTGACCGATGACCTTCTCTCCCACACTTAAAACATTTTCGATTACCTTTAAAAAATTTCCTATGTGATTCTTTATACACATTGAGAATTAGGGAAAATCCATATTCATTTTAGTGTGGTCTTTATATATTCCCATAAATTCCTTTTTTTTCTTCGGATAAATCCCACAAGACTGATGGGTTACTTCAATATCTATATCATCCTTGAGAGAATATTGAACGATGTCCTAATAGCTATTAATGTAATTTATGGATAACACCTTTAATATACTTGGTTTTATGATACTAAAGAATTGATCAAATTTACTCTAAAGTTGGATTATAATTCCAGAAGTATACCTTGAAAATATTGGGAAATTTTCTTCATAGGTACCAACGGATCCATCATCTTGATGTTGAATTGTTCCCATAAGAAATGATGACTACCAACCAAAAGGGGATATTCCTTATATTGGCATATACCATATGACTTCTGAACCAATGGCGTGTATAGGGTTATCACCCCAAAAGAACATAATTTAATGTCCATAAATTTAAAAGATAAATATAGATATAATGGAGTGTGGGGTTCCAATATCAAATAAAGTATATAATATAGAACTTGCTACTATAACAGTAAATCATAAAGTAGATGGTCCTATTATAATATATTTTTTCCAATGTAAGGACTATACCCTTGTGACCGGACCTTCTAAATCCAAATATGACATCTTTTTTTCCAAATTCAATATATAACTTTTTTATAATTAAATTTAATATTAAACCGAAAAAATGTTATGAAGAATAGTATTTCGAAAAAATACCCTTTTAAAACATAAAATGTTTTTATAAAACATTTCTGTATAAATTATATTTTAAAAACCATAATTATATTATTTCACATCATAATGAACTAATTTTAATTCAAAACTAATATAAAACATAATTGTAACTTTTAAAAGAAAATTCAGTTTTCAATAAAAACGAATATTTTCAATATTCCATTAAAATAGTAGTTTTCAAAAAATAATAAATTAATATTGAGTTAAATACTTATAAGTTAGTTATTCATACTTATTAATTATAATTTAATTACTATCTTACAATGGTCATTTTTATAGTAATAGTGTCTTGCAGTTCTTTTAAACTCATGATTTCTTGTAATGCGGGCTATTTAAATATTTTAATTATTTAAAGATAAATGTTTATTAAAATATAGAGGGTGTTAAATTATACCCCCTTAAAATGAATTTTTCCCTTAAAATTTGTCATGTAGAAACAAACAGATGAGGATTACTCTGTCTCATAACATCCCTAGGTTCCCACGTAGCTTCCTCAAATTGGTGGTTCTTCCATAAAACATTAAACCAATGAGTGGTCTTGTTTCATAGAACTTTATCTCTATGATCTGAAATATCAATTGGTTTATATTCATTAGAAAACTATGACTCTTGCGGTACAACTTATGAGTTTAGTACATGTGAAAAATATGGTTTATACATTCTCAGGAAAAATACTTTTGACACATCATGAACTTGAGAGAGATTCGATGGTAGTGGCGATTGATAATATACCTTCCCAAAACAATATATAATTTCTAAAGGGACAATATACCTAGGAATTAGCTTTCCCTTCTTTATAAATATCATTAATCTCTTCCATTAAGATATTCATAGAAATACCTTATCTCTCACTTCAAACTCTAGGTCTCTTCACCGGTTATAAGCATAGCGTTTTTGTCATCTCTAAGTTGCACTTACATGTCGTTGAATACATTAGACCTTATCAACCAATTCATCAACAAGATCAAGTCCTAATATTTTTCTTTCCCTTAATTCATCTAAAAAGTTGGATTTCTACATTTTTTCTATAGAGGGATTCATAAGGAGCCATCTGAATACTATTATGAAATATATTATTGTAAGAAAATTCCAGAAAAGGTAGGTGTTGATCCCTACCTCCTTTTAAATTCATAAAGAAATATTTCAATATGTATTCTTATGTTTCAATTTTCCTGTCAAATTGACAATATGCATGAGGATGATAAGAACTAATAGTACTTGACATTGTATCGAGATCCTACAGAATAGTTTTTGAGAACCATGAGGTATGCCTCGAATCCCGATTATATATAATAGAAAGTGGTACTCTTTGAAATATTATCAATACCTTTTCATATATCCTTGAAATATGATCTAGAGAAAAATCCTATCTAATATAAATTATGTATTCCATATTTGTATGATGATCAACTGTAACCCGTATGGCATTAGGGCATTTGGATTTTTTTGGAAATATGATGACAAAGTCCATAGTGATGTATTCCCATTTCCCATAGGGTATGGATAATAGTCGTAACATTCCCTTAGACATCTGTCATCCAACATTAAATTGCAGACAAACTATGATGCATGAGGCATATTCAGTAAAATATATTTTTTTGCTATGCCACCAAAAATACTCATTTAGGTCTTTGTACATCATTGTGCTTCCATGATTAATAGATAATGATGAAATATGTGACTCATCCAATTAATCCTTTAGTTTTGGTATGATAGGAATATCAACATGGTTCTTGGTCCTTATTATTAAATCCGAATCAAGGTTGAATTCAAATACATTTCTCTCCTTGTTTTGTAGCTCTACAAATTCCCTATGCACCTCGTTAACTGTTACTTGTATAGATGGTTGAAAATTTATTTTAGAAAGATAAGATTTCTCCTGGGCTATTAAAATTTTAATTTCCATCCTTCAAAAATCTATAAATATCAGATGTTTTATGATCCTCATCATGGACAGGCTTTCGTGGTCCTTTAAACTCAAATCATCTCCCACCTTATTTTATTTCCAAAGGTGGTAATGCATTGAGTAGTGGTAATATTTAATCAAATCCTACCTTCTTCTTTGGCACATATTAATCACATTTTTTGTGCAAATATACATTAAACTATTATTATTAGTATAAATTTTACACCTTTCACCATAAAGATAATGCGTCCATGTCGTTATTGTAGTGATTAACACTATTAACTCCAAATCATGAGTTGGAGTATTTTTTCTCAGGAAATTTCAATTTTATCAAGGCATAAGTTATAACCATAAACATTTCATGGGAACACAAACCAAACCCTTCTAGTACACATCATTAAGGATCAAAACCCATTTCCCCACTACATGGAAATGTGAGAAAGGGTTCACTAGTTAACATTCATTTTTTATCTTTGAAATTATATTCACATTCCACTGACCAGATGAACATATCTTCTTTCAGTGTAACATGGAGAGTGGATTATATAGTCATAAAAAATATTTAAAAACTTGTTGATAATATCCATCCAAACTAGGAAAAAGTTTTATCTTAATTGCAGTTGTTGGTCTAGGACAACATTCATTAACTTTTTTTTCACAAGATCCTTATGTATCCCATCTCTTGAGATTATTTTACCAAAAAAATAAAACATTATGAAGCCAAAACTCCCACTTGGGAAATTTTTCATAAAGATTATCATTTCGAAGGGTCTTCCATAAAATTCTCAAGTGATCTCCATGTTCTTCCTTACTCATTAAAAAAATAAGAATATTGTCTAGAAATACTACCACAAAATGTTTCAGATAGTATCTATAGAATATATTCACTAGATCCATGATGATAACAAAGCTATTAATAAGAAAAAATGGCATCATAATAAATTTACAATCTCAATACCTTGTATGAAATTTCATATTTCGTATATCATTTTTATTTAAATTTAATTGTTGATATCCAGAACATAGATCAATCTTGAAAAATATTGAGACCCACTTATTTGGTCGAATACATCTTTAATACGGTAAATTTTATATTTTTTCTTAACAGTGATCTTGTTATGTTCTTAATAATCAACATAGAGTATCATTGATCCACCTTTATTCTTAAAAAAACAAATAGGTTCACCCAAGGTGACACACTAGGGTGTATGAATATATTATCAGGATTCTCTTGGAGTTACTTTTTTAATTCAAACAACTAAATTGGTTATATTATATAAGGTATCTTTGAAATAGGAATCAAATTCGGTATGAGTTCTTTTGAAAACTCATCTTCACAATTCAAAGGGAGAACGGGAAATTATTCATTAAAAACATAAAAAACTCCTATAAAATAGGTGTATTCCTAATGGTTAGTTTCTCCACAAAAATTTGATATAGATAACCTTCATTTATTGGAATCCAGACCTATAATTAGTTATAAATTTCCACTAGAAGGTCATATTCATCCTATCATCGATAAATGATCATAGATTGGTCTAGAATATGAAATTTGATTTACCTTACATTGAAATTGATATGATCTCTATATAGAGAAAGTGAATCAATTTAAAGAATAACATCAAATTACACTAAAGGAAAAATCACAAGATTTACAGGAAGCACATTCCCAAAAATTGCAACTTTAGATGAATTATAAACATTTGACACATCCACTACTCCGTTAGAAGCTATCTCATTTAATTTAATATCTAATTGTTGATGAAATATAGTGATACCAGTAGAACATTATTTAGAAACAAAAGAGTGGGATGATCCAGAATCAAATAAAAAAATTATACTTTTGAGTGGTTGGTAAGTGTACCTTTCACCACATCAATATCATAATTCACATCACCAAAAGTGATATCATTTGACATTCCTTTTTCCTTTACAACAGGAGTTTTCTAAAGTCGATCATCGTTGATAACCCTCGGATTTGGTAATTGGTTATAATAATTCATTATTTCCTTTGACTTGTAGCATTGATTATTGGGAGGTTCATTTCATGTAGCCATTTCTTTATTCGTATCAACAGACATATTTTTTCCAATCAATTATTCCTTCAATTTCCTGGTGACCTTCTCTCCAACACATAAAACATTTTCAAGTAAATTTATAACAATTTACTATGTGATTATTTCTAAAAATTTAGAATTAGGGAAAACTCATATTCTTTTCAGTGTGGTATTTATATTTTTACATAAATTCCTTTTTTCTCTATGTATAAATCCCACAAGACTGATGGGTTACTCCAATCTCTATATCAACCTTGAGAGCATGTTGATTTATTTTCTAATAGCTATTAATGTCCTTTATGGATTATAACTTTCGTAGACTTGGTTTTTTTCCACTGAAGAATCGGTAAATTTTACTCTCAGGTTGTATTATAATACTAGAAGTATACCTTGCAAATCTAGTGAAAATTTCTTCATAGGTACTAGTGGATCCATCATCAAGAAGATGAATTCTTTCCATAAGAAATGATGACTACCAACCACACGGAGATAGTCCTTAAATTGGCATGTACCATATGAATTCCCGACCAATGGAATGTACATGGTCATCACCCAAAAAAGCATATGATTTCGTGTCCACGAATTAACATGATAAATATATATATAATGGAGTGTGGGATTCCAATATCAAATAATGTATATAATATAGTACATTCTACTATAATAGTACATCATAACGTAGATAGTCCTACTTTAATATATTTTCCCAATGTAAGGACTATACCCTTTTAGTTGGACCTTCTAAATCCAAATTTGAAATTTATTTTTCCAAATTCAATATATAGATGTTTTAGAATTAAATTTAATATTAAACCAAAAAATGTTATGAAAACTAGTTTGTCGAAAAAATACCCTTTTAAAACATAAAATGTTTTTAATAAAAAAATTTATATAAATTATATTTTTAAAACCATAATTATATTATTTTATATCATAATAAACTAATTTGAATTAATTTAAATTAAAAACATATATAAATCCTAATTTTACATTATAAAATAAAATACAGTTTTCAATAAAAACTAATATTTTCAATATTCCTTAAAAATAAAATATCTCAAAAATAAATAAATTAATATTGAGTTAAATCTATATAAGTTAGTTATTCATAATTATTCATTATAATTTAATGACTAGGTTATAATGGCCATTTTTATACTAATACTGTATTGCGGTTATTTTAATCTCACAATTGATTGTAATGCAGGTTATTTAAAATTTTAAATTATATAAAGAGAAATGATTATTAAAATATAAAGGGTGTTTAATTATCCCCCCCCCCGTAAAATGATTTTTTCCCTTAAAAGTTTTTATGTAGAAACAAACAGATGAAGATACCTCATCCTCATCACATCCCTAGGTTCCCACGTAGCTTCCTCAAATTGGTGGTTTCTCCATAAAACTTTAACCCAACGAGTGGTCTTGTTTCATAGAACATTATATCTATGATCCAAAATATCAATTGGTTTTTATTCATAAGAAAACTATTACTCTAGCAGTACCACATATGAGTCCAGTAAAAGTGAAGGATCTGGTTTGTACTTTCTCAGGAAAAATACATTGGATACATCATGAACATGAGAGAGATTCAATTGTAGTGCCAATTGATAAGATACCTTCCCAACACAATCCGTAATTTCAAAAGGGAAAATAATTCTAGGTCATAAATTTCCCTTATTTATGAATCTTATTAATCTATTCCAAAGAGATATTCATAGAAACACCTTGTCTCCAACTTCAATCTCTAGGTCTTTTCATTGGATATGAGAATATTGTTTTTGTCATCTATGATATTCTTTAACGTTTTATTGAATAGATTTGACCTTATCAACCAATTCATCAACAATATCATATCATAATAGATTTATTTTCCTGAATTCATCCAAAAATGATGGATTTCACCATTTCCTTCCATCAAGGGATTCATAAGAAGCCATATGAATACTATAGTGAAATATATTTTTGTAGGAAACTTCTAGAAAAATTAGGTGTGGATCCCAATGTCCTCAGAAATACATAATGAAATCTGTCAATATGTGTTCTTATGTTTTATCTTTCCTCTCAAATTGACCATATGCAAGAGGATGATAAATACAACTAATACCTAAAATTGTATCCAGATCATACTAAATAGTTTTCCAGAACCATGAAGTAAAACACGGATCACAATCAGATATAATGGAAGGTGGTACTCAATGAAATATTTTCACTCCCTTTACATATATCCTTGAAATATGATCCAGAGAAAAAGCCTCCCGGATAACAATTAAGTATTCCATCTTTGTATGACAATCAACTATAACCCATATGGAGTTATGACATTTACTTTTTTGGGAAATCTGATGAAAAAGTCCATGACGATGTTTTCTCATTTACATTCTGGTATGGATAATGGTGGAAACATACCAATAGACAATTGTATACAAACCTTAACATGCTGACAAACTATGTTGCATGGGACATATTAAGTAATATCTCTTTTTATTCCATCCCCCAAAAAATACTCTTTTAGGTCCCTATACATCATTGTGCTTCAACGATGAATAGAGTATGATGAAATATGAGCCTCATACAATAACTCCTTTAATTTTGGTATGAGAGTGAAACAAACATGGTTTGTGGTCCTTATTATTAAATCACAATCAAGGTTGAATTCAGTTACATTTCTCATCCTATTTTGTAGCTCTACATATTCCCTATGCGCCTTCTTAATATTTACTTGTATAGATGGTGGAACATTTATTTTTGAAAGATAATATTTTTCCCCTGATATTAAAATTTAAATTTCCATCCTTCAAAAATCCATAAATATCAGATGTTTTGTGATCCTCATCGTGGATAGGCTTTCACTTTCCTTTCAACTCAAATCATCTCCCACCTTGTTTTCTTTCCCAACGTGGTAATGTATTGAGTAGTGGTAATTTTTAATCAACTCCAACCTTCTTCTTCTGCACATATTCATCTCATTTTGTGTGAAAATATACGTTAAACAACTATGATACATATAAATTCCATACCTCTCACCATAAAGATAATGCCTCCATATCGTTATTGTAATGATTACCATTATTAACTCCAAATCATGAGTTGGAGTAATTTTTCTCATCCAATTTCAATTTTCGCAAGGCATAAGGTATAACCATAAAAATTTTCATGTGAACACAACCGAACCCCTTCTTGGATGCCTCATTGACGATAAAAAACCTTTTATACACTACATGGATGTGTGTGGAAAGGTTCACTAGATAACATTCATTTTAGATCTTTGAAATTATATTCACATTCCTCTGACCACATGAACATATCTTCTGTTAGTGTAACTTAGAAAGTGGATTATATAGTATTAAAAATATTTAAAAAATGTCTATAATATTCAGCCAAACCAGAAAAAAGTTTGATCTCAATTACATTTGTTGGTCTATGACAACATTCATTAACTTTTTTTCAATAGATCCAGATATATCCCGTCTCTTGAGATGATTTGACTGAAAAAATCAATCTTTATGAAGCCAAAAGTCACAATTTGTAATTTTTTTCATAAAGATTCTACTTTCCGAGGGTCTTCAATACAATTATCATGGGATCCCCATGTTCTTCCTTACACATTAAAAAACAAGAATATTGTCTACAGAGAATACCACAAAATGATCATGATAGTCTCTAAAGAATATATTCACTAGATCCATGATGATAATAAGGCCATTAATAAAAAAATGGAATCACAATAAATTCATAGTCTCTATAACTTGTACAAAATGATATATTTGGTATATCCTCCTTATTTACTGTTAATTAATGATATCTGGAACATAGATCAATATTTGAAAAGTATTTATCTCCACATATTTGGTGGAATACGTCATTTATATGGTAACGATGATATTTTTTCTTAATAGTGATCTTGTTTTGTTCTTGGTAATCAACATAGAGTTTCATTGATCCACTGTTCTTCTTAGAAAAAAAGGTTCACCCAAGGTGACACACTTGGATGTATGGATCTATTATCAAGATTTTATTGGAGTTACTTCTTCAATTCAAACAACCCAGTTGGGGATATTCTATAAGGTATCTTTGAAATATGCATAAATCTTCGTATGAGTTGTATTAAAAACTCATCTTCACAATTTGAAGGAAGACTGGACAATTATTTTTTATAAACATACAAAACTCCCATAAAATAGTTATATTCTTATTGTTTAGTTTCCCGCCAACAATTTGATATAGATAAACTTCATTTATATAATCAATACCCATAAAATTAAATAAATTCCCACTTGAAGGTCACATTCATCCTTACAACTATAGATGATCATAAATTAATCTGGAATATGAAATGTAATTTCCCTTACATTTCAATTGATATGAGCTTTATATAGAGAAAGTGAATCAGTTTCCAGAGTAACATCAAATACCACTAAAAGAAGGATCACAAGATTTATAGGAAACTCTTTACCACAAACTTCAACTTGTGAAGAATTATAAATTTTTGATACAACCACTATTCCATTAGGAGCTATCACATTTAATTGAGTATATAATTGTTGATGAAATATAGAGATACCAATAAAACATTATTTAGAATTAAAATATTTAGCCGATCCAGAATCAAATAAAATATTTTCTACATTTGAGTGGTTGGTAAATGTGCCTTTCAACACTTCATTATCATAATTCACATCACTGAAAGTGATCGCATGTTTCTTTCCTTTGTCTTTTTCCATAAGAGTTTTCTAACATCAATCGTCACTGATAACCCTTGGATTTTGGAATCGGTTATAATAATTCATTATTTACTTGGCCTTGAAGCATTGATGCATTGGAGGATAATTTCATGTATCCTTTTCTTTATTCATATCAAAATATATCTTTTTCCAATCAATTATTCCTTCAATTTCCCAATGATCTTCTCTCCCAAACATAAAAAAATTTCAAGTACCTTTAAGAATGTTTTTTCTATGATTATTTCTACACTTTTAGAATTAAAGAAAAACTTATATTCTTTTCAGTATGGTCTTTATATTATCCCATAAATTACTCTTTTATCTTCGTATAAATCCCCCAAGACTAATGGGTTACTCCAATATATAAATCAATCTTGAGAGCATGTTGAACGATTTCCTAATAGCTATTCATTTCCTTTATGGATAATACCTTTTGTAGACTTGGTTTTATGCCACTGAATAATCAATCAATTTTACCATCAGGTTGGATTATAATTCTAGATGTATACATTGAAAATCATGTGAAATTTGCTTCATTGGTACCAATAGATTCATCATTCATTTTCACAAGCTCAAGGAACTTATTGTTTATATTATTTTTAAAATAAAATGAAATTACTTATTGAAAAATAAGTTCCTAAACTTGTCTCATTCCATAGGATTAAATTCATCTATTTTCCTTGTATTCTTGATAGGTTTCCACCATTAATCAACTTCACCTTTGAAATGATAGAATGGAAAAATTACATTATCATGATCAAACATTGGAGAACTAAAACAGTCCTTTTGGTGGTAGTAATACATTGTTCTTTAATTAGTGAATCAGAATAACCAATGAAAGAATGTGTATGCTAACTCTTGAAGTACTCAATATAATCTTGTTCCATCATTTTCTCATTTGTATGTCATGCATGATTCATAACTGGTTAATGTTTTCCGATCATTGACAATATATTTTTCATCCCAGATCTGATAACATTTGGTCTCCCAGGAGGAAATTCATTTCATTTCTCATTGCATTCAGCATTAATGTGACTCATTATTATTCAATAAATTGACTAAAAACAAGTACAATAGTATGAGAAACACGAATTATAATGGGGAAAACCCATAATCAAGAATAAAATTTCAATTTTAGACACATTAGGGGGTTTCCTAGGTTATTGATGGTCATTTAAAAAACACATAGATTTTAACCTACACTTTGACATATCCTTAGGGTTCTAACAAATTTTTTCTCATCATATTTTTCAATGGTTAACTATACCTTTTCTCTAATACCAACTATTATGTGACATACTTTAAATGCCGACATATTACTTTAAAATTGAATAATATTCATTACAAAACATAAAAAAAATAATGTCATGACCATATAGGTTTAGTGTCTTGAGAAACTGAGAAAAATAAACAACTAGTTCATAAGACATATATATATTTTCTACCACTTATTCATTCAAAACAAGACCCTTTTTGACATATCTTACTTAATACCCGTATTCAAAACATAGGGGAAATAAACATATGAAATGGAGAGCTTAGATGCTCATTAAGGGATAAAAAGTGAGATATTAATCATATCATAATAATATATCATAAGAGCATAAAATTTGAAAAATATTATCCTCCAAATTAAATATCACGATATTATTTTGTGGGATAAAACATAAAAGTTCATAAATAATCAATGAACATATTCCAAAATAGCATAAAATAAGACATGGAATTTTTGGAATATGCATAATCATAGAAAATAATTTCATATTAATCAAGGAACATTTTCAAGACCATCATAGTGGAAAAATTCCACTACTGAAATAAGTTCACTACTCATTCAAGCCCTATATTACTGAACTAGGATTACAACCCATTTCAGTCCTGTATTATGGAACTGAGTACAATTCGTATTCCCGCCCTATCTATCTTAGTATATAGAAAGATTTACCCAATTAATTGGAGGTATATTTGTGTCCCAACCAGATCATAATAAAATCATTATTATGTGTGAAACAAAAGCATAAATAATTCATCATAGCATAACCCGATTAATAAATTGAGGTTCTTAAAAATCATTTCATTATAACATAAACTAGGGGAAAAACGATTTTATAAATATGATTCTAGAATAAAAATAATAATACCATATGAATAATAGGGATATTATACTTGAAACATAACCCTATTAAATAATTAAATATTACATGGAAAATAAGTTTGATAGAGCATTTGAAATTCATTTTTGTGGAAAATATCTTTTCTTCTTCAAATTTTTTTTTTCTCAAAATGCCACACAATTTTGGATGAAAAATATTTAATGGAAAATAATATTGAAAAGTTATAAATTAAACTTCATTAAAATAATTCATTATGAAAATGTAAAAATATTTTCATGATTTATAATTTAAAATAAAAAATTCTTCTCTTAATTTTTTGAATAAGTCAAAATGTACCTCATTTAAAAAACAAAACAAGTTCATTTCATGCTGTTTAATAAAATTATACTATGGGTAAAATTGAAATTAAAAAATTATAGAAGAATAAAATGAATAATTTGGAATACATATTTAGGAATCATAGACATGGATGATTCATAGACCATAATAAATACTTATATATAACCAATATCGGATAATAATGAGATTGAGAAATTATCCCTTACATTAGCTCCAATATTCGTTATATGTATCCAAATATCTTGTATAATAATTTAAATAATGTAATTGACTTATTATATAATCGTAATAATTTTTATGATATCATATATTATTATATTATGATCTTTTTGTTAATAATATTGCATTATTACTCATTATTTGGGTATTAACAACTTCATTTTCTTACTCATGTTTTGTCGAATAATTTCTAGTTATCCTTAATATTTTATAGATATATCATTTAAAAAATGATATTAATTTAATATATATCATATTTATTCATTCTATGAATTTATATAATCATCATTCAATGGATATCATGTATAATGATTCACATCACATCATAGAGATGGTATGCTATATACATGCATGAGAAATGATATATTTCCCATAATTGTGATATGGTATAGAAGTGGATGGAATATATTTTGTTCAAGGATCCAAATCATGTTATAATAATATTATATTTTTATTATTTCCATCATTATAACCATCCAAGATATATGGTGGTGAAAAATAGATTACACCACGACATGGAGACGGTAAGTTGTACGTACGCATGCATGGTGATTTCATTTTTTGTAGGTTGGATAAAAGGTGGAATATGGTTGTTAAATAATATTAATAACATCTAATACTTCAGTAATTAATTTTTAAATTAAACAACTCATGAAGTGGAAGTAGAAGAAGAAATAAGCTTGAAAGATTTCGTAGAAGAGATTACCTCTTCTCCAATAAGGTCTCTATTGATATCCTCTTAAAGAAAAAGAGTTGGAATTTGGAGAAGAACATAACCAATATAATGTAAAAAGGTTAGATGGTAATGGAAATGTGCATGGGATGTACAATATTAAAGGCTCAATGTGAAGTGAATAAGTGAGGGAGGAGGAGCACTTTTAAAATTGTGGTGCGGGGCACTTTTGGAATCTCCAAAAATATTAACTTATAATAAACTCCAAACAAATAAAAATAGATAAAAAATTTAATAATTTATAATTTTAGATGGGATATGGTTGTAATACCATCAACCAATAATTTTTTGACATGTGTTTGTCAAAATTTAAACATTATATTTTTAATTAACCCTTATTATTGTATTTTATTATTAATTAAGGTAACAAATTTTTTAGTGGTAAAAGTGTATAATTTTTCTGTACTTGATTTCAGTTAGACAATAAATTAACAATTTAGAATTATTTATCCCTTATCATAATTATTTTATATTTTTTAAAAAATGTTTTATAATTTATAATAAAACATTATTTTGATTAAATATCAATAGTGTAAATTTTGAAATATTCATTTCTTTGACTTATAAAAATATCTAATTAATAATATAAAATAAACAAATATTTTATTATATACCTAATAGATCAAGGTAATCTATATACTTCATTGTATATATTAATTATTCCATATTATATTTATTTTATCATTTTAACCATATTAATTTGATATTTCCATTAACAAAAATATTTATGCACAAAATATGTGTAATAAGTTAAAATACATATTTGTTTACAAAAAAATAAATATAAAATAACCTGATAAAGATAAATCATTTATATTTTAGAATATTATTTATAGTATAATTTATCAAATGTATAAACCTATTATAAAGATAATATATTTATTAAATCATGAATGTGACATATTTAAAATTCTAATAATTTTTTTAAATATCCTCATATTACCCAAGTGTCCCAAAACGTCAAAAATAAATTAATATAATGAAAATATATTTAAAAATTTAAAAATTTCTGTTTATATTTGTTTATAACTTAAATATTTTTCAATGTGTACACATAAGGGAGGCTATAGAAAAGGAATGTGACACTTTGTGTCTTTCATTGATTAAAATATTATATAACTTTTTTTCGTGGAAAAGAATTCATTAAATAACCTCATTTCATTAGTTATGTGTACAAGGTTGAATATAATTCATAAAATAATAGTTTTACTTTGGTTAGGGTTAGTTTATAGACTTTATAATTTTTTGACCTAAATTACCTAATTACATTTTACCGATGCAATAAACTTTTCCACGGTTACAGTTCATATTGTACAAAAATAAAAGGCACCTACATAATAAATTTGTAACTTAAAAATCCAAATTTGATATAAATTTTTAAAAATTCAATACCTTGATGTTCCAAAATTAAAATTAAAATAAAAATGCTAAAATGTTATAAAAAATAGATTTTCGAAAAAATAAGATTTTAAAACATAAAATGTGTTTATAAAACTTTTATGTATAAAATAATTTTCAAAGAACATAATTGGATTATTTTAAATAAAAATGAACTAATTAAAATTAAAATATAATCCAAATCATAAAATGACATTGTCAAATAAGATATCATTTTCAATACAAACTTGTATTTTCACTTTTCCTTAAAAATTAACATTTTTAGAAAATTATCAATTCATAATGAGTTGGATCATTATAAGTTATTTATTCATACTTAATCACAACAATTTATATACTGGGTTATAATTTTCATTTTTATACTAATAGTTTCTTGTGGTTCGTTTAAACTCATGATTACATGCAATTAATGATATTGAAGAATTGAAATTATTTAAAGATAAATGTTTATTAAAATGTCAAGGTGATACATAGATTTAAAACTAATGAATATAACAATTTGTTTATTAATCTTCAATGATAAATTTCACACTTATCCTTAAATAAATCAATTCACTCTTAAATTTTTACACCAAAATGTATATTCAATAGTCATATAGTCTCCTTGATATGATAATAATTTCCATAAATGACTTGAATCACTGTAAAGACACATTAAAATCATATATTATTAAAAAAAATACAATTCGTACATTATTCCTAAAATTCAATATAATTTTACCCAAAATAATTTTCTTCTTAAAAAATAAAACTAGTTACAAATTCACCAATTTTTTTTTAAAATACCATGCTTTTATATATCACATGATCACAAATTCTAATAACCCCAATTTTTCTCAAAAATAATGATCATATAATCCATAATGTTTATCAATGCATGTTCATATTTTTCTAGAAATGTAAAGGAATTCTCCATCATATAATACCTCATTTTAAAACTAAGGTTTATATATACCTCATCCCAATACATTTTCTCCAAAAATGTCATTAATCACTCTAAAATCCCATCACATAAAACATCAAAAGGAATTTCTAAGATTCTAAACATATTATTAACCTAATAATTATAAAATTATGGTGATATACATAACCCTTAAGATAACCTATCATTAAATAATCATAATCTCCATGGTTGTGTAATCTCTACACTGATGCCAACTACAATGAACTAGGACCAAAACATCCAGATTATCTTTAAAAAAATGATCATTTAATTTATTGTTTTTATATTGATAAACTTGAGCCATTTTTACCATAAAACAAAAAAAAATATAGGATAACTTACAAAATCAAGTAAATATTTATGTTTAGAGTTTTAGTGAATTTGGTAGACAAATTTCAAAGTGGAAATTTTCACACAATTACTATTTTTCTAAAAAAACGTTCTTTATAATGGCACGGAAGCTTCACTAAATGTAACATTAATATCTAGAACAATTGATTTATTAAAATTTATACTCATATATTATACCATCCGAGAAACATTACAATACATGGTATGAGAAAAAATGCACAGTATGTGACATAAAAAGAATGAAATAATCCTGTTAGAACAATAATACATAAAACATTTCTTTTAATTTCTCAAAAATAAATATGAGGATAAAAATGAACATTTTTTACACAAGAAAATAACTTTTCATCGTGAAACTTTTCATAAAATATATCCTATGAAATAATGAAGGGAAAATAAAACTAATAATAGAAATATGGAAGAAACACAAAACACAACTTAAGAATAAGCCAATGATAAGTTCTAATACAACATCATATGTTGTAAAGAGTCATATTGTGTATTAGGACTACTAAATAAACCCATAAATACCTTATCATAAGACATAATCATTATCTAATGGGTTGGTGGTATGTAATAGACCCAACCATTATTGTTTTATAATAAAACCACCGGTCCTTGTTTTATAATATAACCACTTGTCCTTGTCATATAATTTAACCAAAATTCCTTAGATTATAACAAAACCACCCATATTTAGTTTATAAAATATCCATGATTCACCATATATAATTGTAAGGACCCAGATTTTGTAGGTGGTACATTACCTTTTCTTGAGTTTAATTAATTTTCATGGACCTAATATGAATTCCTTGTAATGATATAGAGGAAATGAGGGACGTCAAGGATTGTTTGGATCCTAGAGACCCATATTCGGAAGGAAAAAAACATGGCCAGACACTTGGTAGAATCCATGAATTCCAGTCCACATGTTTATATTAAACTATGATGGTGTTTTAGGAAAATTTTGAGGGCGGAAGTGTTTTCATTAACCTTGAGACCTCGAATGCAAGACCATGAAAAAAGTTGTAGAATTTACAAGAGGAAAATGGCATGGTTTGTGCATAGTTTTTCAAGACATTCACATAAACCATGTGAACCCCTTCCTTGTTAATTAAACCATGCATAGTCGGTGCTTGGTTTGGCCAACCATGCATCAAAACTACGAACCCCTAAAAAGGGTGGAAAAAATATAACTTTTTACATGAGGCTTTATAAACATAACAAGTTATTTTAATTTATTAATATAGAAGTCAGTACCATTAATTTTATTCCATTGAGAGATTCTACCATGGAATACACCTACGTTATTTTATTTCCTTTCAATCCAACCTCAAAATTGATATATATTCACCTCATTAGATTACAACTAATAAGATCTCCATTTGTTAAGATCTATTATTTTTTCTTTATATCAGTGATGATATTTTGGTATGGGCTCTTTTTAAATTTTTAGGGAATTTAACTATTCCTCAGTTTTCATCTGATCTATGCCATTGTTAGGGATGATATTTTGTTACATATCAACTACTTTCACAGGGTATGTGGTATATGAATTTTTCCATAAAGTCTCACCATTTATAAATATTTTCCATTATGTGTAGATTGGTTTAATAGGGCATTTACCATCAAATTCATATTCTTAATATTTAATAATATATATTGTAATAAAATTACTCGATAATATCTATTGACATCATTTGAGGGTATGACCTCAATGTAAACATCCCACACAGGGTGTGTTCTTAATTATGTATTTGATAGATATTATTGTGATTACCAAAGACAGTCTTTGAGTATGCTTAACTTGACCCTCTATATTTTATGTCCTTACTTTAATTAAATTAATAATGTGTTTTTAAATGGAAATTATATATTTATGAATATATCACATGGCCTTGATAAATTATTGTTGAATTTCTAATTAGTTCCATGTCCCTAATTCTCCTTATAATGTATTATGAATAGTAATTTTATAAATCCAATGAATTGAAATTTTAATGAGTATTACATGTACTATGATGATATATATATATATATATATATATTAAAAGAGTACAAGGTTCTTACTTCTTTTGGTCCTTTTTCTTCTTTATAGGAATAGTCATATGCGGGTTAGCCTTGGATTTTGGAGGGAACACTTTGAGCACTAAGAGGATTCCATTACAATTAATTTAGTTGACTGACCTAAGAGATACCCACCAAAAAAATACAATCCTTCTATTATTTTTTGAATTACTTGGTGATATAATGATGATTTTGTTAAAAACTTTTTCAAAATATTATAATTACATGGATAAAATCCTTGGATTCAGGTTGATTTTTTTGGACACACAACCCCATTGATTCACCCCATTGGCCCCAGTCATTATTATACCATGATTAAAATGGATGGGCTTCATGGAGTGTGATATTAACTTTATAGTGGAATACCTTGGGTTTACCACTTAGATTACTCTTAGACCACTTATTTTTCAACTTTATGTGGTACCCCTCAGAGTGGGCCCGACCCAATAGGTCAAGGATGCCTTAGTTTTACATTGGATCCATTATTATTAATAATTAATATTATAGTAATGATGAAACCTTACATATGATCTAAATTTTATAAGCTGAACCATGAAAACGATTAAATTAATAAATATTTTGATTCACTAGCTAAGGTTTATGTAGTTAGGAGTTATTTATATCAAGATTATTTACTTTTGATATACCTTCACATTTTATAGTTTATATTAATAGACTGGATTTTTATAGATTTTATTGGTGGTGGCCCATTATGATTTATATCACACTCTATTTGGGACTTCTTTGGTACCAAGATGATTATATGGTCATAGGTGTGGTCAAAGAGAATTTTCTCACTATGGACACCTAAATTGATATCTTTTGGATGGGAGAATTGTTGTAGATGATTGATCTAGTGATTATAATATTTGGTGAGTTTTTATCTTTATGATTATTTCAAATATTATGTGATTTACAATATCCATACAACTAATTAGGCAATAATTTCTTTTCATAGAGACACGAGATCATCATTTTGTGTGTTTCTCAGTTACTATTAATGATGATTATTTTTTAATTACAGAATCTTCTTGATTCTACAGTCTTACTCACTCATTATTCATTATTATACTTATTAATATTACCTTTTCAGGTTATGTCACTACTGGGATTGACTCTAACTAGAGGGAATAGTCTCCCCACATGTCACACCCTAGGCCCCTGCTGATAGTCGACAACCTCAATCATTCAAGGATACACTCTTGAGGCCATGTGGTCAATTGGTTTCAGTTAATTAGGATCCAAACAGGTATGGGATGTCTCAATGTGGTACTAGGGTGTTTTCCTTTTCTTCTATCATTTATTTGAAAATTTAGATAAGATATTAGAAACAAGTTGGAAAACAATTATAAGTCATAAAAAAGGGTAGATATCCCTTATTCTGGTTAACACCACGTTTCCTGAGAATAGTAGATTGATGTTTTGTATTTCACCTATTACAATTAATATATTTTCACCATTGTATGATGCACATGAACTTTTGTATTTTGTATACAGTACAACGATTATACCATGGCCTAATAGGTAAAGTAAAATTATTAAATTCATCATTATTGGAACATATGATTCACATTCCCTGCATATTAAAAATCATATAGGGGCATTATAATTCTTGCATTACTTTAGGTTCTCTATGATTTTTTAGTGATCCATGCTTGTTATATGATATATTTCTACTAACATTTTATACATCATTGGGAAATTTGTTATTTAACATGTCAGTATCAAACTAAATGGTGTTTCCCCGTGTAGATTTATGGCGGCATCTTAAATAGGAAATTTCGATTTATATAAGATATATAACCGTTGTTAGATGAGATGGACTTTGGCTGTGATTGTGTGACCACAAATTTCAATTTATAAAGTGTATTTTCATTTTTAAATTGGAGTGGTAAATTTATCAACTTGAGCCATCATATTTTAAAATTAGATTCTCTAACCAAATGTAATAGAGTTGGTTAAAATTAAATGGGCTTTAATTTAAATTTATAATGTGTATGTTCCTTTGTAAAATGTGAATATAAATTTGTTTAATTTATAATTGTATTATAAATCCACACATTTATGGATTTAAGATACAAATTATTATTAATTATAAATTAAATGCTTTCTAATAAATGGATATTCAATGTGTCATTTAGAGAGATTTTACGACCATAACTTGCAATTAACCTACATACACTGGAACACTTGTAAATAAAAACGGGATCAGTTACACATACCATGACCATTAGTGGTGGTATTTGGGATAATATGTTTTGTGAAAAAAAACTTTTTTTTCTTTTCCATTATAGATCATATTTTATTTGGTTCTTTATGATTCATGTTCTTGGAATTTCAAGAGATATGAAACCATGACAAACTCAAGTCATGTTTGGTAGGGTGGAAACAATCATGATTCAATGGTGGTGGGACATGATCCACTAGTGTTTCCTCCAATAGTTCAACCTCTAGAACCACCATCTATTCCATAACTAGGCCTTGATGCTTAGCTTAGAGAGGGTTTCTTATTCTTGATATAGTTTATGTTGGCTTCTAAATGACTTACACCATTGATGTATGATTTTACTATTGAGTTCCAATATTATCTCTAACCTATCTTGTCGGGGGATGGTGGTACAGAAAAAATATATTTAATGAATAGAAGCGATTTTTCCATCTTCTAGCATATGGAGAAACCTCTTGAGATGTGGGCCGAGGCCATCACCTACATACTGTGTGATTATATCATGGGTTGGTGGTATGTGATTACCCAGGTTAGTCTTCATCAGGGTATTGCCAAGGGGAATTTCAATCTACCTTAAATGAATATTTTTTCCCTCAAACACTAAGAGATGAAAGAGATAAAGAGTTCATGATCTTAGAGTAGGGTGGTATGTCTATCATGTATTATTCAACTCATTTCACTGAGCTTCATTGCTTTACACCACATCATTCAAGTGACAAGTTATCAAGAGTGAGATTCTTCGAGGATGGTATTAGGTATTCCATTCTCTCTGAGGTGAATTCATTTCACTTATCAACCTTTTTTTAGATCATTATCCAAGATCTTATAACTAAGCGCAACATTAGATAAGATGATGGTACTGGGTAGGGAGTGTCAGTTTCGAGATAAGGTAGTATCTCTTATAGTAATAGGAAGCATACCCTAGAGGTTAATGATTAGATAAGTGCTGAAAAACGTATTTGCATCCGTATCTTGGTTGTATTCCATCAGTGTGAATGACAGGGGTATGTGAAGCCTCTATGTGATTGAAACCCATAGGAGTTTCATGATTTTGGTTCAATGGGACATATTCAGTTGTTTTAATAGATCTTTTCATATATTTCTTCTAGAAGAGGACCTATGAGAGCTCCACCATTAGGAGTAGGGTTTGTAAATCCGAATCAGGTTAGAATATAGAGTAGTATAAACCAATTATGACGAGGAGGAGTTCATGGGTGGGTTAACTAGACTTCTAATTCTCTTTACTAGATGAGTGGACGTAGGTAGGGTAGTCTATCTGAATCTCAGGGCCATATATTAGGAGAGTTTCATGAATTAAAATAGATACCTGAGGATAATTATGTAGTAAAATCTACTTTATGATGTACTATTATAGTATCATGTACTATCTTATATGCTTTATTTGATATTAGAAACCCACAATCCATTATATATATATTTATCATGTAAATTCATGGACTAGAAATTATGTGGTTTTAGGGGTGGTGATGCTATACACGCCATTGGATGTCTATTCATATGGTATATGCTAATGTAAGGACTATCCAGTTGTGGTTGGTAGTCAACATTTCTTATGGGAACAATTCAACTTTAGATGATGGGATTTGACATCCTTATTGAGACAGGATGGTTGGTCCCCTATAATTCCTATTTAAACATATATATCCCCAAGGTATCATTTACATCACTAGAGGGTGATAGTAATCTTTAAAATGATGAGTGGTGTATCTTGGAATATAGAGATGGAACATAGAATCATTGTATAATTAGAGTGACAACCCATATTTCTAGACTTTAAATAGAAGAGCAGGCAATACTCCAAGCTGAGTTTCCTCTAGTGGTGGATATTTTTAGGGTTGTATTTCCAAAAAATTGCCTAGAATAAATCACGATGAAGATTTAGAGTTTAATATTTAGTTAATTTCAAAAAATGATATATTTTTTATCCCTCCATATAAGATGACACCTATTGATCACTAGGAGTTCAAGAGATATTTGAAGGATTTATAATTTAAGTATTTTATCTGACCTAGTAGTTCTCCTTAGGGTTCTCTATTAGTTTTTATAGGAAGGTAGAAGGAACCTATTCGATATAAGTTAATTACTGGCTGTTGAACTAGATAATGGTTAATAACTAGTACCCACTACCTCATATTTATTTACTTTTTGTCAAGATTAGAAGAGCTATACTGTTCGTGAGGATCAAATTTATTTTGGGATATCATTAGTTTTGAGTCCAACCATTAGAGAAGCCACATATGATCTTCTAAAATTAGTACAAAAAATATGAGTATCTAGTTATGTCATTATATATTTAGAATGAAGCCACTATTTTAATGGCCTTAATGAATAGTGTTTGTACCCCTACCTAGATTCCTTTGTAATGGTTTTTTGGAAGAAATATTGGTTTATTTTAATATGTGAAGAGACCCTTACAAATACCTTTTTAATATATTTTTGACAAAAATAGATCATTATTTATATTCTTAGATCCCAAAGTTCAACTTTATGATCGATATGGTTCACTTTTTGGGTCATATTTTCTTCGGATCAGGTATATTAGTTTACCAAGAGAAGGTGCAGTCTGGTTTTTCCTTGGAGAATCCCAAGAACCAGTTTGATATATAGGGTTTCTTGGGGATGGATGGATGTTATAGGTATTTTATATAGTACTTCTCATTCCATGAGGAAAATCCTATAGATCTGAAAGAGAAGGGTTAGATGTTCTAAAATTTTTAAGTGTTTGACAAGTCCTTTTAGTTGGTTTAAGGAATAATTACTTTAACACAGATCTTGATTCATCTAGATCCTAGTCGAGGGTATTCAATGTTATGTGATTCATCAAGAATTAGTATGGTTGTAGTATTGATGAATGGGGATTGATATGTTGCATATGTATCCCTACATTTGATGCCACATGAGTGTAGTTACAAAATGAATGACCTCGATCATACATCAGTTGGTCATGCCTTGCGTAATTAGAGGAATTGCATGATGGGAATGTGTTTAGTGGTGTATACATACCATAAGAACCTCAATTATATCTTTACACAACATGAATTAAGTATCATATAATAATGATTGGTCTAATACCTTCTATATTTTGACATTGATATTCCCTATACACATTGAAATGGTAATATGACATCTAATTCACTAAGCTGAAATACATAGAAACAAGGCATTTAAGAAGATAATGATGAATGGAAATAGTTTGACCGAATTATTGTGCTTCCTTTGTAGTTTGAAGAGATTAAAAAGTGTCATTTTATTAAATACTTAGTAGTTACCTCTTCACTCTAGGATTGGTTAAAGAGAAGGCAATTTTTAGACCCAAAGGGTTTGGTCATGCGGGAATGTATTTCTCATGAGGAACCTCTACCATATTGATCTTTAGATGGATAAAACATATAGTAAATACATGGGAATATCTGGGTTTCTATACACTTGTGAGAGGATATGATTCAAGAATCTCTTACTTTCCAGTGGGTAGTGAACCCATGCATCTCAAAGAGGTATAGTGATATGTGTCCCCAGTAATGGTGGACTAGGATGAAATAATAGATTTTGAGTTTTATCAATTGGTGTTTGACCTTTCAATAGGTTATGGTGGAAAATAAGTGACAAACCAGATTGTTATATCACTTACCAGTTCAAAAATAGATATTTTATGACATCACCATGGATTTCGTGATTGGTAATCCAAAGTCTCCATGAGGTAGTGATACAGTTTCAGTTGTTTTGGATCGGCAGACAAAGGTATCCCACTTTATTCCAATCTGAGAGAAATTACTATTTTATAAACTATAAATGAATTATATACATAGGATTATACAACTACACAGGTCCCCCATACTATAATTTATTTATAGGTATTCTAATTTTACATTGATGTTATATCCAAGGTTACAAAATGATTTGAGTACATAGGTTAATCAGAGCACAAACATTCACCCTCAAATTGATGGGAAATCAAAAAAATCTATACATGTGAAAGTGGGCATAGTATGATAATGCATACTTGAAATTTATGGTACTTGGGTTAGGAATATCCAACATGTTGAGTTTTCCTATAATAATAGTTTTCAGGAAATAGATTAGATGGGTCTGTTTGGAGCCTTATCAGGTTGGATGTAATGTCCCAAAAGTTCTGTATATATTTTTTAATTATATAGAATTATTTTGAGCCCATGAAATCTGATGGAATGTGATTCCGAAACCCGGTGTTCATGAAATGATCCATTTATGTTTTTATGCTTTTTTTAGCTTGAGTAAGAAGTTTTCATGAAAAATTGGAATAACTCTTAAACGGTTACCTAGATCAGAAATCCTAAGGCACCGTTGCATTTAGGATGGCAGGTTTACCCTAGGCGGGACATAATTTTAGTCGGTGCATGCTTTCGGTGAAAAATTCTGAAAATGGAATAACCATAAATAAAATATTAGAATAAAGTTATTTTATTTTTAAAATGCTTATAAATCAGAATAGGTAACTCAGATTAAAAATCTAAAACCACTGTTAAACTTGTAAGGGTATTCACTCTTTAGGAAGATACTAACAATGGCCCGCGTGGGCCACCGGTAAAAGTTAGTTTTTTCCATAAATAAAATTTCTAAGTGAAAATTATTTTATTATAAAATCCAAAAATTCTAAACAGTAACATGGATTGAAACTCCGAGAGTATTGTTGGATTCGTTGGGTCATGTTCTACTTAGGTGGATCCTAACTTTGACCGGTGTAGGTCGAGGGTGAATAATAATAATAAATTGAACTTGTTTTCAGGTTCGTTCCAAAACGCTCGAGTGAAATTTTATAACTTTTGAACCATTGCTCGAATTAAAAATTTTAGGGCATCGTTATATCTACAGCGTCGGGATACGTTTAAGGGAGGCTTTACATTGATAACAATATGTTTGGAGAAATATTTATGTTTTTCCACTTTTTAAAAGAAATTAAATAATTGTTTTTATTATTTTAGTTCATGTCCTCCAATGAACAAGAAATGTGATGGGGCCTGCGTTGTGTCGAGATAATAAATGGATTGACCTACCAACCCAAAGTAACGACATCATTGCGAAATTAGGAAGCTTCTTAATTGATGAGACCCATTAAATTTCAACATCGTTACTTACCCTCCCCCTTTCCAATATATATGGAGATTGGGGAGGGGTATCAGCATAGATTCGTCAAGAAATGAAGTGATGAGGGAGCACCATGACGCCAAACCCTTAGAGGATGGAGTTAAACCCAGCAGAAGGCAACAAACGACACCGAACCACGAACCAAAGGACGATGTACAAGTGGCTTCATTGGGAACCGATTATGGGAATGAAGAACACCAACCCAAATTCAAGATGTGGATGCTCTCCAATAGGTTACGATGTAGGGGTTATTAATTTAAATTTTTTTAAATGATTCCCTCTTCCCCGTTCTGGAATAATATGAGGAATGCATCCCAACCAACTAACGTGTTGATCCAAAATTCATTCGTTCTTCCGGGAGGTTGTAGTGGGGTAAATTTGTAGGGTTTTTTTTATTATTGTTTAATTTAATTCATTATTAAAACCGTACCCCCATCATGTTTGTGAGCTAACATGGAGGGTGTGGGTCTAACGAACCCGGTCTGAACCCTCCACTACTTTGCTAATTTGGAACCTTCATGGAACACCAACGACGCATCGATACCAGACAACTATGTTGGGGATAGCGCGTCGATGCATGCTGAAAGAGGAGGTTGCGAAACAGTGACATGACGGTCATCGAAGCATCCAGCACCAGCTTGCGATGGATAGGCATGACACGCCATCACATACCGCAGATAAACAAAGAATGCCACAGCTCTTCAGCCATGGGGACCAGAGGAAGGTGGCCGAAACACTGGTCGGCCGCGACGGAACTGGCAGGGGTGGGGCATGCCCCCGGAGATGCGACCATGCAGTAGAAGAGCCACATACTCTATTGGCCGTGGTAAGAGCAAGGGCCAATAGATCGATCAGCGGCCGGTGGACAAGGTGCGTGCCCACTGGGCCCCCGGTGGAAAAGGCATGGCCTGTAGACCATGGTAGGGAGGACCTGCAGTGACACGTGGCGCCGCGTTGTGTCAACCCCTACGGGTTGACCCACTGACGAGGCTTGCGCCACGTTAGACCAACCTGAACATGCAACATTTGGGTATCCCTGACAGCCCATACCTCCTGGAGGGTGGCACCTCCGGGTGAGTCCAGCGGACCTACCCGCAGCTCAGCGGACCAACCTACGACCCAACGAATGACCCGCAGGCCAGCCTTGTCGGGCTGGGTCAACCTGGGTTGGGTTAGACTTGAGTAGGGCTGGGTTGACCCAGGTCAACCCGGGTTGGCCCATGTCAAACCAGGTCAGGCTGGTCTGACCGAGCGAAACCGGACTCGAACCTAGTACCGACCAGTTACATAAAAATAGCGCTACCTTCTAAATCGGACAACCGTTTGGTGAACCATCTATGGAATTGAGATCCTTGGAGAGATATTGTCCCTTTATCTTCCGCCATGAGGGTTTTGGTGAAAGTTAGAGTATGGCTAGGTTGGATCACACCCGAATACAATCGGGCCCTTGGCACTAAAATGCCAATAATGCACAGACTGGGCGTCTGATTAACGTGTTGTCTATTGCATTAGAACCCCTGTTACAAGAAGAATCATTGAGTTACTTTATTGTGAGAATTTTTTCTGGGTGAAATAAAACAGATGGCTTAGGGAGAGGTTCTCCCTAGCGTTCTACGTATGGAACCCTGTGACTAGCTAAGACATGAAGACTGCTGACCATTTTGACTTAGTGTGACACAACAGGCCTAGTGGGGAGCACCTCTGTGTGACATGGCATACCCATGGTGGTGAATGCCTTTGTGTGACATGATAGACCCATAATAATTGATAGGGGGAGTACCTCCACAGACCACGAAGGGGAGCGCCTCTGTGTGACGCGGTAGAACAACAGTGGGGAGAACCTCTGTGTGACGTGGCAAACCCATTATACTCAACATGAGGAGTACTTCAGTAGTCCAAGGTTAGTGGGAAGCTCCTTTGTGTGACATGGTAGTACCACTATAGGAGGAGTTCTCCATCAGTCGAGGTGTTCGATGTTTTGACTGGGAATGATACATATTACTAACTCCAGAGAATCTATGGTTGGCAATCAGCATTCATAATGATCCTGTGTGGCTCAGCATCATAATCTTGTTTTTCAGAGTTGTATTCCTTGTTGAGCTAAGTATTACTTGTGTGGTACTTTAACATCTATGGTACTATCTTCATGGTGACACTTTTATAGTACTTTTTCCTTCTTGGTACTAAGTTCGTGGTAATTCCACTTTGGTACTTTTACCTGTGTGGTAATTCTACCATAATCATGTTACCTTTGTGGTTTTCCCCGTTTTGGAATTTTAGGAGACCTACAGGGTCTCAGGGTCCCTATTGAGTATCGTTATACTCACCCCTATACAGGCTTCACCCACACCTTTTTATGTCTTGTGAAGATGACGTACATCATTGATTGAGGTCAAGGGAGCCAGGGCTGGACAGTGCTTGGAGGTGAAAAAAATGGCATGACATGATGCATGGACTACTGATCATGAGTCGTACTTACCATTTAGGTAGGATCCGTGGTGGAAAATCAAGGAGTTTCTTTTCACATTTTCAGTTGTTTTTTAATTTTTAGTTGTACTGGTACTTTCCCAGTTTGGCATGTATTCTAGCCCCTTTGATTTTTGCACTCTTTTACTACAAGAGTTTACTTCACAATTTCCTCTTGTTTTGTTCTCAGACCGTGTGTTTTTACAAGTTTAAAGGAAACACCTTCCTATTTTAGGGAATACACCTTTCAGTGCTAGTCACCAGCCCCTGGCCAATGGAAGGAGGGCTTGGGGTAGTCAGAGCACATGCCCTAGGGGATGGGTCATGACAAAGTGGTATCAGAGGAGTCAGTGCTATTGAAGAACTAGGACTCTGATCTTTTATATTTGGAAATAGTGTTATGTGTTTTGAGTGTGGTTTTCAGTTTGAGGAGTCCAATGTTGGTGCGGCAGATGACATATCCATACACAAGGACCCTGAATTCAGATTTCTGACTCAGTGCATGAAAACACAGATTGTGTGTGTTTTGGAATTTTTTCTCCTTGGTTTTTTTGGATTCATCTCACCAGGTATGAGATGATGAATACGAAAGACCTATTCCTTATCAGTATGCTACAACATAGACATCCATGTAGGATTCCCAAAAGAGTACATGATGACGGCCCACCGAGCGACATGGATCTGGTGCATGGCACTCTTACTATGTTGGCACCTTCTAGTGGTGTACCAGTAGCACCACCTCCTGTTGGGAAGTAGTTACCATGAGCCACATTGGTGGATGGTGCACATTTACTAAGCGAGTTGTATGAGTTCCACCGATAGAGGCCTCTGAGGTTTCGAGGTGAGACAGATCCCCAAGCAGCTGAGGACTAGCTGCAGGTTGTGGCCTGAGTTTTCTGCCTTGTTGGGACACCAGTTGAGTAGATGGTGATTCATGCTACTAGTATTTATCAGTGTGTGACCATGAGGATGATTCGCATGGTGATGAGTCTTTGGTACATATATCGTTGCCCGAGATGGTACCTTTGGGTAGTGTGCCTTCTATGACAATGGCCATTAGTTAGCATTTACAATCGACGATACAAGTTGAGTACAAATGTAAGTTTAGTGCCTTACATGTGTTTCATCCTCAAATACCTCTCAGGTTCCGAGGTGAGCACAAATCACAGGCGGCTCAGGACTAGCTTGATGAGTTGGCTGAGATTCCAACTGGATGGGTCACCATTCGATCAGATGGTGGTCCTAGTAGAGAGCCTTCTACATGGCTCAAAAGAATGATGACATGGTTTATATTACCATAATCTTGCTATGAGGTGACTTTATATGTGGATAAATTTGAGAACCTTACTCAGTGAAGGGGGTCTCTTGTCATAAATGGCTAAGGGATGAAAGTTCCCTAGAGCTTCTACAGCTTTAGCTGGATGAATTTTCTATATCTGAGTATTCATCAAGGTGTATCGACTATTCTCGGTATTAAATGAATATAGTACAGTCAGTGATTCAAGGCTTGGACTTCTGAGAGAGGTGTGTTTAGGACCATCCAATCCGTCACTATTACTCTATGCATTTTTACTTCTGTTTGGGTGCTAGAGAGAACCTTTGTGGTTGACATTTCTTTGGCTGATCAAATGCATCCAATGAATGTTAGTAGTGGGAAAGCCAGAAACTAAAGTGAGTCTTAGAGACCTATGCGTGTAAATATTTTCAGGAATAGGAATTCATAGGGACAGATTAATCTGTAAGGAAGAAGACATGGAAACAGATCTAGGAGGGCAACATGAGGAGGTGTACATTTGGACATGTTACATATAACCCCCTATGTGGTCCCCACTAGGCTCAGGGAGCTGGAGGACTGGGGAAGGGTGTAGATGCATGCGGTCAAGGAGTGCGACCCAAGGGCTCTAGGAATGATTCAAGGTAGAGTCTGTGTCTACTACTAGCTACCATATTAATAGACATAGGTACCAATCATTTCTTCCTTCCCCGAATCTGGTCCCATACATAGAGTTTCTTGTTAAACCGTTGACTTGACCCCCACATCTGAATATACCTTTGTGGGGAGACTCGATAATCACACATATGTCGATGGTGTGATCTGACCGTTGAGGCGAGATTTTCAGTAGGAACCTCTTGGTGGTAGTGTCAAGGCTTTACGACGTTAGTTTTGGTGTGGACTGGACATCCACAGTTCATACTCAGATTTACTGTGTTAGGAAAAAATGTTGTGGATTACCGACAACATTGGAATGGGGTATTCCTTGGTCGGCGAAAATTGACTCCCAGGCAACATAAGATAAAATCATGCATAGGAGGGTCGTGCCAATCACTCTTGCGTTAGTCAGCCTTACCCCCATGGTAGTTGGTGTTTTGAGTTTTCAGTTCCCAATAGGAGTGGCAGAGTGTGGGGACATCTTTTCAAAATTTGTTTCTAGGATTACATCCTTGAAGGGAGAGTGACTTCTGCTTTGGCTGAGTACTATCTGAGTTTTGAAGCAGAATTCTCCCGGGTACCGGCACCCTTGACAGCTTCGACGAAGAAGGGGGATCTATTCTTATGGACAAAGAAGTGTCAGTAGAGCTTTCATGAGGAGAAACAACGACCATGGATGGAGTTCATCCAGCAATATGACTTTGAGATAGTTTATACTCTTGGGAAGGGGAACGTGGTAGCAGACACAATCAACAGGAGGTCTGGTCTACAACTTCTGAATGAGGCATCATAGTAGCTAGTTATGCAGCAGATATCCTTCATAGATAAAGATAAAGCATATTATCTCCAGTCTGTGACTGTCACTCCCCCAATTTTCAGTGAATTTGGGAGGCATAGCATTGGAAGTTTACTGCTTGGCCCGACGTGCTCAAATATCATAAGGACAATATCATGAATAATTTCATAAAGTTGGGGAGAATGTAATCTTCTTCAGAGGACACACCATGGTACAAATGATGCTTTGTGAGGAGGTGTTAAGGGAGATCCTTACCTCCCATTTAGCGGTACAGCCTAGAGTGGTGAAGGTGTACCTGGACTTCCAGTGCCAGTACTGGTGGCCAATAATGAAGAAAGTAGTGGAAGAAGTTTAATGTGGATAGGATATGGAGACCTTTGGAGTTATAGGAGGGGGACTACATATTCTTGCGCGTCTCTCCTCGATGGGGACTACCGAGATTTGGATGTGGCGGAATGTTTTTTCAAGGGCTTATATGACCATTTCAGATTCTTTGGAGGATAGGCAAGGTGGAATACCACTTGGAACTTCCACTCCAGTTGGAGACGGTGGACGTCGTCTTCCTTTTATCCCAGCTGAAGAGAAACGTGCATGATCCACATCACATCATCGACCATATAGAGTTGGACTTAGATGATGGGGCGACATTTACAGAGGTTCCAGTGGAGTTTTAGGTTCAACAAGAACGATTCCTTCGAGGAAGATTGAGTCCTTTGGTGTGCATTCACTGGAAACACGGGAAGCTCAATGAGAGCACTTGGGAGCGGGAGGCTCATATTCGTGATCAATACCCTAATTTGTTTTTTTCCTTTGTTTTGACATTCATGGACATAAATCCCTATGATGGGAAGAATTTAATGTCCCAGAATTTATGTATAATTTTTTTAATTATCTATAATTATTTTGAGACCGCAAAATCTAACGACGTGTGATTCCGAGGCCCAGAGTGCCTGGAATGATCAATCAAAGTTTTGTTAAGATTTAATTAGCACAGGTAAGCAGTTTCCTAAAATTTATAATTACACTTAAACGGTTGCCCGTATCAAAAATAAGAGGGCACCATTGCATTCCTGATTGCAGGTTTACCCTATGTAGGACTTATATTTAGTCAGTGCAGGATTCCAGTTAGAAATCTTGAAATGGCATAACCGTAAATAAAATAATTAATTAAAGTAATTTTATTTTTCAATTGGTTATAACTCACAAATGACAACTCAGATTAAAAATATGAGACAACCGCTTAACTCGTGAGGGTATTATCTTTTTAGAAGCATACTAACATTGGTCGGCGTGGGCCACTGGTGAATGTAAATTTTTTTCCTTAAATAAAATAATTAAGTGCCAATTATTTTATTTTAAAATCCATAACCTTTAAACAGTAACTCGGATTGAAAATAGAAGAGTACTGTTGGGTTTGTTGGGGAATTTTCTCCTTAAGCAGAGCCTAACTTTGACCGGTGCGAGTCTAGGGTAAAAGTTAATAATTAATTGAACTTTTTTTGGGTACATTCACTAAATGCACAAGCTGTGTTTTTTAACTTTTAAACCATTGATTGTACTAAAAATTCGAGGGCATCGTTAAATTCGTAGTGCCATGATTTATATAAGGAAGGATTTACTTTGAACGTAGTAAGTCTAGAGAAAAAGTTATGTTTTGTAACTTTTGAAAAGAAAAGAAAAGAAATAATTTTATTATTTTATTGAATATCCTCCAACGGAAAAGCAAAGGGGTGGGGCCATCGATGTGGCAAGCCAATAAATGGAATTACTTGCCAACCCTATGTAATGATGTCGTTGAGGAATTAGGAAGCTTCTTAATTGATGAGCCCTAGTAAATTTCAACGTCGTTACTTACCCTCCCACTCTTATAAATATATATATATATGGAGCTCGGGGGGGGGGGGGGGGGTATTTGAACAAATTCATCAAACAACCAATTCTTTAAGGAGAAAAGTGATGCTGAACCCTTAGAGGTTGGAGCCAAACCCAGCTGGAGCTGACAGATAGAAATGAACCACAAACCGTAGGATGCCATACGAGTGGAAACATTGGGAACCGATTGCAGGAATGAAGAACACTGACCCACCTTCATGTCGCAGATGCTATCTAACGGGTTATGTGGTAGGGGTTATTCAATTACGTTTTTGACTGATTTTCTCTTCCCTGTTCTTGAAATTTATGAAGAATGCGGTCCAACCGACTAACGGGTTGATCTGGGATTCTGTCGTTCTTGAGGGAGGTTGTTGCAGGGTAACTTTTTGGGGGATTTGATTATTGTTAAATTGAATTGATTGCTAACACCATACCCCCCTCATGTTTTTGAGCTAACGAGTAGGGCGTGGGCCTAATGAATGTGTCATGAACCCTCTGCTACTTTGGTAATTTTGCACCTCCATGGAAAACTGACAACACTGTGATACCGACAGGCTACGTTGGGGATAACACGTTGATGCACACCACAAGCAGAGGACACATCATTTATCCGAGAGGCTGTCACCAGGTGGCCGTGGAGGAGGCACAACGCGCCATTCCGTGCTGCCGATGAATAGAGGAGGTTGTGGCTCGTCAGCTACGGCGACCAGAGGAAGGCGACAGACACCCCAGACGACCGCAACAGAACTAGAAGCAGTGTGGGCAGGGGGCACACACGCAGCAGCAGATCTATGACCTACATTGGCCTAGGTGGGAGCAAGGGCCGCCAGATCAACTGGCGGCCGGTGGATGGGGCGCGTGCCAGTGACGCACACAACGACAAAGCTGCGACACGGAGGACCTAAGGCTTGATGTTGTGCCGTGTTGGTCAACCACCCACGGGTTGACACACTAACTAGGCTTTGCGCCATGTCTGCCCTACCCTGATGTGCTGCGTCTCAGTATCCCTGGCGGTCTGCGCCGCCAGGCGGATTTCACCACCAGGTCGTCCTAGCGGACCGACTCGCCGCCCGGGGGGCCGACACGCGGCCCATCTGGGTCGGGCCAGGCCCAGCAAGCTGGGTAGACCCGGGTTGGGTCAGAACTGAGTCAGCCCGGGTCGACCCAAGTCGATCTGGGTTAGCCCATTCTGAACAGGGTCGGGCCAGTCTGATCGAGGCGGACCGGACCCGGACCCAATATCGACCAATTACACAAAACGAGCCCTAACTTCTAAACCGAACGTCCATTTGACGAACCGTCTACAATATTGGGATCCTTGGAGTGATATGGTCATTTTGAAATACTCCATTGGAGTTTTGGAGAATCTTTTTGTACAACCGGGTTTGATCACACCCGAATCCAACAGGGACATCGGCACAGAAATGCCAATAACGCACATACCGAGCATCCAATTAATGTGATGTCTGTTGCATTGGAACCCCAGTGAGATGGCAGATCATTGAGTTATTTTCTTGTGAGACTTATTACTAGTTGAAATACAAACAATGTCTTGGGGAGTAGTTCTTCTGAGAACACTACGTATAGAACCCTACAACTGGCTGAGACTTGACAACTTCTGACTGTTTCGACTCGGAGTGACTCGACAGACCCAGTGGGGAGCACCTCTGTGGGACACAACAGACTCATGGTGGGGAGTTCCTCTATGTGATGTGGCAGACCCATGTTACTTGATAGGAAAATTCCCTCAGCAGGCCACGTGGGAGAGCACCTCTGTGTGACACGACAGATCCACGGTGGGAAGCGCCTCTGTGTGACACAACAGTCATCCGGTACTTGATAGGTGGACAACGTCATCAATCCAAGGTTAGTGGATAACACCTCTATGTGACACGGCAGGCCCACTATACATGTCAAAGGAGGATTTCTCCAAAATCCTAGGTGTCAGATGTTGTGACTGAGAATAATAATTCTCACTACCCCTAGAGAATCAGTGGATGGCAATAAGCATTCGTAGCGATCTTATGTGGGTGAACATCATAATCATATTTCTCATCGTTGTATACATGGTTGAGCTGAGTCCTAAAAGTGTGGTACTTTTACCTTCGTGGTACTATCTTCATGGTTATACCTGCGTGGTAATTTTACCTTCGTGGTTCTATCTTTGTGGTATTAGAATTGGGATACTATTACCTGTGTGGTACTTCATCCTTCGTGGTGTTACCTTTGTGGTTTTTCACTTTGTGTAATTTTAGGAGACCTACAAGGTTGTGTGGTCCCTACTGAGTATCGTTGTTCTCACCCCTGCACGGGTTTATTCCACACCTTGTTGTGTCTTGTACAGAATACATACAACATTGATCGAGGCTGAGGGAGAAATGACTAGACGGTTCTTGGAGGTAGACTATTTTGTATGACATGACGCAGGGACTACTGATTGTGAGTTGTACCTAACCATCAATTATAATCCATGGTGGATGATCCAGGAGATACTTTCCATCTTTTTAGCTATTTTTTACTTTTCTATTATACTTGTACTTTTCCAGTTGGGCTTGTCTTCCAGCCCCTTTGCTTCCAACACTCTTTTACTACAGCAGTTTACTTCACAATTTCCTCTTGTTGTGTTCTCAAACCATGTGTTTTTTCACGTTTAAAGGAAATGTATTTCTATTTTAGGGAATATTCCTTTTGGTGCTAGTCTCCATGCTCTGGCCTATAGAAGGCGTGATTGGGGTAGTCATGGAATAGGCCCTGGGGGACGGGTCGTAACAAAGGTTATCCCATTCACCTATGTGCTGGCTGGAGGAAGGGGATGTAGTGCTACTTGGTGGTCATCTCATGAAGGAGACTTAGGAGAAGGTGTAGTTGACCATAAATATTATTTATAATACTCAATCTCTATAGAAATCATACGTTGATTTCCCTTGAAGACCACAGATTTTTTTGTTCGGGGTTTATGTTTTATTCCAAGTATCACCAAGACTTGGGAATAGGCGAATGCAGAGAAAATGAATCCATAAAATTGTTTTTTCAGGACTATTGAGATCTTTGATAGAGTTGGTTTAGTAGCCTATTGGTTTTTAACTCATAGGCATCATTCCATATATGATTCCTTCCACATTTCACTGCTGTTCCATTATCATGATGATCCACCTCATACTTTTTATCACATGGATTTAGAGTTGGATGTTCATAAAAATTTATAGGAGTTTCCCATCTATATTATTGATCATATAATTAATGTTCTCTATGGCCAGTTAGACCATTAAGTATTGGTTATTTGGAAGCATATCAATTTTTAGGTCAAGACTTGGGAGTAGAAGGCCTACATATGAGCTTAGTGATCATAGTTTTTCATATATAATGTTCTACCACTATTTTAATGTAAACATGGGGATGCTTTACTTTAGTGGATAAATACTATAATAACTTGTATTTTATAATAGTTATGGAAACGTTTTTTAGTTTAATTCATTTTCATGGACGTAATATGAATACAGAGTAAGTATATTTATGATACAAGGGTGTTTTGAGATTTTTTATAGCCAAGAACCCATATTTTGGAAGAAATAGCTCGGGCACAAAGTTAGTAGAAACTGTTCAACAAAGTCCACATGGTTAGAGTAAACCATGTGGGGTATTTTAGTTCACAGTAGAGGGCAACCTGGTTTTTCATAACGATGCATCCCTGGCTGCAAGACCATGTGAGAAACCATCTGACTTTAACAACGGGAAATTGAATATATTGTTCACTATTTCCTAAAATATGAACATGAAATGTGAAATCCCCTTCGTTGGCAAAGAATCCATGCTTGGTTGGCGCATGGTTTGGAAAATGTGATGTAAACACATGCTCCAAATAAAAGAGGGGTAAAATTACAATTTTTCACTTGATGATTTATTATGTAACCCTTCCTTATAATTTTGACCTTTAGAAGACAACAACTTTCATTTTCATCCATTGACATATGTTCCTGTGGTATCCACCTAGGTTCCTTGATGACTTCTCCATCTAACCTTAGAATAAATATATGTTCATATCATTCGATTCCTACAGTAGTCTCGATACTCTTTATACACCTTTCATCATTTTTCTTTTATCGATGATGCTATTATTGAGCGACCTCATATAATTTGTTTTCAAAAAATTTATATTTTATTATATTTTATTATATTACAGGACAATATTAGGGATGATATTGGATGATACATCCACTTATGGAATAAGGTAGGTGGAATTTGAATTTTCCCTCAAATTCTCACCATTTATAAATAGTTTCTGTTGTGTAGAGGCACGTTACATGTAGAATTTCTCATTAAATTCAGCTACATAATAATTAATTATATTAGTTGTAATAAAAATACATTATAACATATCTTTTCATTATTAGAGGGTTTTACCACAATGTTAACTACTCCAAGTAGGGTACGTTCATTTTCATTTCATTTATAGACCTTGTAGTGATTACCTAATACATTTTTCTAGTTTTCTGGACATAGACCCCCTTATGGTAAGACATCATTTTAATTAAATGATTTTTGAATTATTAAATGGAAAGAATATATTTATAGAAATATCAATTGGACTTGAATACTTATAATTTATTTTTTAATTTGTTGCATGTCCATAAATTACCTTTTTATAAATGATTTATTGAATTGGAATGAAGCTAATAAATTTAAATTGGAATGAGAATTATAATACCTATGATGAAATATGTATGATAACAAAATCAGTATGAGGTGCATAATGATTTTGGAACTTTTTCATCCTTACAGGAATGGTTACACATGATCTATCCTTGGATTACCAATGGAATACATTAATCACTTAGAGGATTCCATTCAAATTCATTGAGTTGATTATCATGGAAGATTCCCACCTTGGAAGATTGTCCTCTGTAAATTATGTGAATTCCATGGTGATGTACCAATGATTCACTTGACATATTTTGAAGATATAATCTTCCCTTAGATACACTCTATGAATTAAGGTTGATGTCTTCAGACATGCATCGCCATGGATTTTCCACATCGGGCCGAGTATATCATTGCCCAAGAATAAAGTGGACGAGTTCCATGGACTCTGTTAGACTCTTTTATTTTGTAATTCCTTTGGTGTATCATTTGGATTACACTCAAACCCCTTATATCCATACTATATGAGTTACCACTATGTGTTGGCTCGACCCTTAAGGTCATGGATGCCTTCGTTTCACCATGGATCCTCTATTATTATTATTTTCTAGTATAGTAATACCAAATATTTATATTTGATATCCATATTATAATCTTAGCAACGATAAAAAAATTTAATGAATAAAAGTTTAGATACACCAGCTAATGCTGCAGTGGGTTTGAGATATTTATGTTGCATTGATTTACTTTTGATATACCTGTACACTTTTACAATTTATATTCACAGATATGATTTTTATAGACTCTATTGGTGGTGTAATACTGAGATTTATCTCACACCATATATGGGCCACCATTCACATCTAGGATGATTATATGACCTTAGATGTTGAAAAGGGAATCATACTTCGTTGTAAACTTAAATTTAATGATTTAGGATGGGATCTTAGTTGTAGATGATCATACCGGTGCTTGGTATTTTTGGGTAGTTTTTACATTCTTGATTCTTTTTTATATCATGTATCAAACAATCTTCCAAAAGTTATGTATTCCTGGATTCCTTTTGTAGAGACATGATGTAGTCATTTATTGAATGTTTCAATTATTATTTCGTATGATTATTTATTTCTTTACGCTTATACTTGTTTTACTGTGTTATTTATTAATTATTCAAAATTATAAAACATCCAATTAATTTTTCATGTTATATCAATGCTTTGGTACACTGTAACTAGAGGTCATAGTATCCACAATGACACAAACATGGACATCAAGGCTAGTCGGTAGCCTCTGGCATATGAGGAGACACCTTTGAGGAGCAACCAAGATAATTTCCTTAGGAGTGAACTGGGTTTGATACTTTAGAACAATGACGAAAAACTATAACATAATCATAATACATATAATATTTCATCATTAAAACATTCTATGGATCCATAAAAAAATATGCGTTGATATCGATATATCCCTTTTATGTAAAACAAAATTTTTAATACTAAAATTTACACAATAAAGAGAAGGAGTGTTTTTATTATAAGAAAACCTGAAATATTAATAATTAATCCAAAAATCAAATAAATTTTGTGATTCTAAGATAAGATATTGATTCCATATACATTATAATTTAACATTCCATTAATATAAAAAAATCAAAAAAATAAATATAAAATACATCAAAAAGATTCATTTGGAAAAAAATTTATATAAAGTTATAAGCAACATGAAAGTTCCTTTATAATTTATAAATACATCCAAAAAATAATTTAAATAATATAAAAAAGGAAGATAAATATTTAGAAAATAATTATTTAAAACATTTAAAATATTTAAAACATTTAAAACATTTAAAAAATTGAAATCATTTAGAAAATTTAAAAAATTTAAAAAATTTAAAACAATTTTATTTTAAAAAATATCCCCTATATAATGTATTATTCTATAAAATTTTTATTTATATTCTTGAAATATATACTTATGTCAAATATATACTTACTTATGAACCTTTTTCATATTTATTATTCATCTTATTTTATTTAAGTTCACATCTAAGGTTCAAACGACATTTCATTATTATGTGAAACAAATGTTGTTTGGATATAGTATAAGTTTACATTATTCCATAACCTCCAAAATAAAAATAATTAAATTATTATTATTTGTAGACAAAAATTATACTTTCAAAACAAACAATGAAGTATTTTTAAGAAAAATTAACTATTTTACAATCATGGTGGTGGCTGGCTATACACACACATGAGTAACATTTCCAATTTTCATTGATCTTGATGGAATTAAGGTTAGTAAAATTTTATCATTAAATAATGATCACAAATGAAATATTAGTTATTTAAAAAAACTTATATATATCATTATTGTAATGTGGTGATGGAAAATGATTAAAATCACTTCATGGAGGTGGTAGTTCAAATGTACTCATGAATAACATTATCATTTATCAATAAATGGAATTGTATAAATTAGATGATATATTTTGTTTTAAGGATGAAAAATATTTCAGGAATATCATATATAGAAACAAAATCTATCATTGTAACCATCCTTAAGAGGTGATGATAGAAAATAATTTAAATTAGTTAGTGAGGCAGTAGTTCATCGTACTCATGAATGATAATTTCATTTCCTATTTAATGGAATAGGATTTGGAAATAGGTTATTAAATTAATATTAAAATATAATTATATGGATTATATTTTTATTATTATTCCTAATAATCAAAGAATATTTTAATGAGTTAAAATACAAAATAGAATGAAAACTCTTGGTCAAGAACTTTAACTGTTCACTAATAAACATCCTTTTCGTTACACCATAAACCCTATATGGTGGGGGTTATGTCAGAAATAAGACCCATTTGCAGTGGGAATATATTAAAGGGATGGATTTGGTAAGGGATTTATTAAACTAAATACTTCTTGAAGTGTTTATAGAAGAGGAGAGGGTTTCATCTTTTTAATGAGGTTAGGGGAACTCTTGGAATTTTGTAAATTATTAAATTAATATAAATTATTTTTTATCATTAAATGGATCAAAATTAATATAATTTAATGATAGGAAGATTTATAGTATAAATATTATAATTCAATAAAAATTATACAATCATAGGTGATTTTTTTATCCTTATATGTTTTATTTAACCCTTCTAAAACCCTTTTGATGATTATTGCAATATCAATGTTTTATTTTTATTTTTTAGGGGACAAGGTTATAACTATAAAAGGAAAATGGTAAAATAAATGGGGTATTTTTTTATTTGAATACATCATCAATGTAATGAATTTTTGAAATTGATAGGGTTATAATGTAACATATAAGGTAAAAATTGGCTCATAAATGGAAAAAGGTTGAAATTTTTGATCATTTATCTCCATATTTTTCATTCCCAACATTTTTATGACCTTTAAATAATTTATTAAAATATTGTTTAAAATAAAATATCATTAATTTAATTTTTGACTCTTTATAAAATTTTACATTGAAAACAACATAAAATTAAGGGAATTCAAATAAAACACCTTCACACATCCCTAACATGTTATTTTTATCTAAAATATTCAAGTAATAGTATAACTAATTCAAAATATATTATTTTTAATATTTTATTAAAAAAAATTATTTTAATTTTCTATTAATTGAATATATATTTTGTTGGTGATTTGTAAGCGTTTAAGGTTATTATTTAATTATTATTTTTTCTAAATAAATAAATATAATATAAATAAAAATTTTAAATAAAAATTTTATAACTTAACATATTCTATTTTTATCCTTATGTAAAAAATTTAGACATAATTAAAAAAAAGGACAATTTTTACTTTTATTTACATAAAATAATATAATGGTCAAAATAAAAGCAATATGGCCCAAAATTACCATATTTTTTAAATATGGATGGAAATAGCCGAACTAAACTCACCCAATAAGATAAAATCATGTTCTAGGTTTATTTGTTTGTATTTATTTTAATATTTTTATCCTCCATATTTTAATTTACCCTTACAGTCATGACAATTATTTAATATGGTTACAATTCATCATGAACCCAAATAAATGGAACTTATTTACCAAATTTTTTATCTCATGATTCATAATATGGAATCCAATTATCATAATTCAATTTATATTAGTGGCATAAAAAATTTATTATTAAAATGCAAAATGAAACAAAGATTTTTTTTAAAAAATGAATTTATATTTATGAATTATTTTATTCCAAATGCGTGTATAAAATTACTTAAAATTACTATATTTCGATAATTTTTAATAAAAAGGAACTTATAAAATTTTAAAAATTAGTCAATGTTTTTTAAAATTTTAATTACTTTAAATGAAAATAATTTGTTTATTATAGATCAATATTTTTTTACTATTCATTGAAAAATCATACTTTTTTGAAAAATCTCAAAATTTTATCATAATATAATTTTTATATGATAGTTTAAAAAATTATATCCTTTTTATGAATTAAAATAACTAAATTTATGAGAAATGAATTATTATTTTTTCTCACAAAAATAAAATAAAAACTATTTTCTAAGAATACATATTTTTGATGAAAAAATGAATTCACCGTTAATTAAGTTATTATTTTATATGAAATTTTGAATATAATTATATTTAGAAGGACCTTTATAAATATTTTAAAATGTTTTTAATTCAATTCGTACGTTCTAATTTAATGACTTTTTTATAATTTAAATATTTACATGAAGTTATTTCATGGTTTGTTTTGGATCAGTTTTGTGTGTCGTATATACATGGATTTATTTTTAAAATCATATTCTGTTATAAATTTGAAATAATAATTCAGTAAAGCTATTGATGATCATACCCAAGATGCATGAGAATATTTAGGATGTTTCTAATGGCCACAAAAATTCAGTTTGATCTTGGAAAGACATCTAGGTATAATTCATGAGGATGAACGATGTGCACATGGGTTTTTTGAATTTAGTTAGACGAGATTGGATCAATTAACCAGAAATGAATAATTAATGAAAATGGGTCCACATATATTCCATGAAGGCTAATATTGATACTAATTTTAGATACATTGACTGTGATGTTGGTTATATCATTGAATTTAAAAATGTAGAAATAGGTAGAGAGGGGAATCATCATTAATTCATCGAGGACCACATAACCAAGGAGATGACATTCTAGGTCAAGGACATAGACCTAGAGTTGGAACCTGATAAAGGAGAAAATATTCCTAAGGAAGATTTACCTTCAATTTTTTTCTCACTTTATGATCACTGTTTTTTCATTATGTGTAATTAATTATCTTTGGGTGTGATACTAAAATGGATTGAATAACTAAATCTATTTTTTTACATATTATTAAAATATAACATGTGATTTTTTAAGATTAAGGTAATCATTTTCTTTCATGATTGTCATTAATTTTTTAGTATTCCAAGATATAATGGTTGAATACGGTCTTAATTTATTCTATTTAATGTTAAAAAATGTACCAATAATTGTAAATGGTTGATATTCAATTTTAAATTATTTAAAAATATGATTCCTTTGATTAAATCAAGAGATCACAACTAATGAAAATTTTGTAAACATTGTTTTTTCTTAAGAAATATAGTTGTGGATCATAACAAATTTTTATAAGAACTGTTAATATTTCAAATGACTTAGATTAAGAACATATAAAATGTATTATAATTTTTAGAAAGTTTGATGACCATAATATCAAAAAATATATATGATCTCCCTCACTTTTTATATTTTTCTCTCATGTTTCCACATCATTATATACATTCACATAACTTCATCATTTCATTGTTTTTATATTATGTATGTTTCTTTTTATTTTTTATGTAACACATTCATTTATTCCATTCAATGTAGATAATATACTTCAACTCCTTACTATAATAGTTTTAGTAGTTTTTTAAAAAATTAATTTGAAATTATTATAATGACCATGATCATCAACACAATAGTTCCCTTAAAAGAAAAGGTTGAAATGGATAATTTAGTAGTTTCATAACATGGTCATGGAAAATATAATATATGTCTTGTACGTCATATAGAGCCTATACATGAGAGGCATAGACTTAGAGAATTATAGTCACTTCCTATATCTTTTAATCAATACTATTTTAGAAAATCCACCAGGATATGTAATATGAGATTAAAGAGTACCACCTCTCCATGCCTCTATCATTTAATGGTTTCCTATATAATATAATCTTGGGTTTATTAAATACTTTTATAGTTTATTTCAACATTTTCATCTTTGAGTTTTGAAGAATTTGGAGTTGAGGTTGAGAGTTCTTATCTTCACAAGGGTAGGGACAAGACATGGTTCTAGAACATTGATGAGAAATTATTTAATAATTTGGTATGCTTCCAAATTATATCTAAGGAAAAAAATATTTATGCAAGTCATAAAATCATGTGGATATTTGTGGATGAGGTATATTTCTTTGATATAGTTTGGGATAAGTTTAAATCACTTATTATATAGAGTTCCAACATCAGTTAGCTCCCTATATGGTCCTGGACACTATAGAGACCCCAAACTTGACGTACATGGACATTACATTACGTTTGATGAATACTTAATACATAAAAAAACTGACACTCAAGGACCGTAATAGTTTAATGTCTTTGGAAACTCGGAACATAACCTTCTAATCATTGTGAAAGATCTTCAACATCTCCCATAAAGATCTTCTCCTTTTTGTTTTCTTTCCTAAAACCTTTCTTTATATCCTGGGGAAAAGATAACATATAAAGGGCGATTTCAAATGCTCAGTAAGGGTAAGCATGGAGAAAATAAAACAAACCATATACATTTGAACTTAAAAAGATGAACATAATGTTTAAACATAAAAATATTGAGCAATGACACAAAACATGGAAGTAAATAAGGCATAGATCATAATGGAACATCAATCATGATAAAATAGCATGGAAACATGTAATTGTGGAAAACCATTAAGCACTTGATATGATTTCCATAGTAGCCAAGGCATTGCTTCCAAAACTATCTTAGTGGACAAAGTCCCTTACTGAATCAAGTTCACTCCTCATTCCAGTCCTATATCACTGAACCGAATTAACATGTCATTCCAGCCATTTCTATCTCATGATATATAAATATTTACCCAATGCATTGGAGAGAGATATAGGTCCCACCCATCTCATAACGAAATCATTCATACTTGTGCCACAAAATAAACATAAATCATTCATCATAACCGAAAGAATAAAATGGGTTTCACAAACATCATCCCATCATAACGTAATCCATATAAAACAAATGGATATCATTTAATAATAAAAATAATCAAACTATGGAAATAATATATACATTATAATTGAAACAAATTCATATTAAATAATTTCATCTTAGATGGAAAATAGTTTTGACAAAACACTTGAAATGAATTCTTGAGGAAAATATCCTTTCTTCTTTAAAATTATTTTCTTTTCACAAAATGCCATTCAATTTTAAAAGAAAATGATTTTGGTGAAAATAATCATGAAATATTGTAGAGTAATATTCATGAAAATAATGCGTTATGAAACCATAAAAATAGGTTCATGCTGTATAAGTTAAAAAACATTCTCCTCGTACTTTTAACGGAAAAGAAAAAAAGTACCACATATGGTAAACAGAAGAAAGATTTCATCCATAACACAAATTAAAAGTCAAAGAGGGGTAAACATGACATTAATCACACATGGAATTCTAATAAAAACTTTACTAAAAACATTTTATGTCTATGGATGAAAAATATAACCCCATTAAATACTTATGAATAAACAATCTCGGATAAGAGCGAGATTGGAATAGCTATCCCTTACCTTATGTCCGATATGCTACGTATGTATCTGAACCTCCTGTATAATGTTTTAAATAATTTCATTGACTTATTAAAGAATCATATTCATTGTTATGATATCATATATGGTTCACTTATGATTTTATATTACCCGTTCTTTTGTAAATTCCATGCTAAAGAAACGTTTTGGGTAAAATCGTTTCATTTATCATACGTGTTTCGACTTGTTGTTCTTGATATTATTACTTATATGCTGATTTACTTAATTCCAGAATGTAAAACATGATTTATATATAATATATATTCATTATATAAATATATATTATAGATCAATAAATGGAATGAAATACACCGTTCGTGGAGACTCTAGGCCGTACATACGCATGAACGATGTTTTCGTTTACTTATTAAATTAAATGGAATTAAGAAAATGAAACATATATGTACATAAATCCAGAATCATTATTATGAAATATATTTCAGGATTATTTTTTATATATACTTTATAATCATACTTGAATTGTTAATCATGGGAAATGAATCTCAACACGTTCGTGGAGACGGTAGTCCGTACGTACGTACGAGCGATGACATTGTTCCCATAATTATTTAATATTGTTGGAGTGGATGATATAATATCTCAGAATTATTATGATTTTATAATAACTTTATATAGTTATTCTTTACACCATTATACCCATCCATGTAAAGTGCTGGTTGGAATACTTATTACACCACGACGTGGAGACGGTATTCCGTACGTACGCACGCGCGGTGATTTCATTTTCCATAGGATGAATAGAAGGTGAAATGGGGTTGTTACATATTTATAATAATATATCAGTATATTAGTGATACTAATGTTATTAATTTATAATGAAAAAACTAAATAAGAAGAATTTTAAGAAGAAAGAAACATGAAAGAATCGGTATTAGAGATTACCTCTTCTTCGACGCACCTCCTTTAAGATTCCTCTTTAGGAACTAGATTTGGTCTTCTGAGAACACAAGAACCTCTAGAATGTTTCTAGGGAAAGGAAGAAGGGAAATTTTTAGGGGTTGGCCGAGATTGAAGGATCAAAGAGTTGTGATGCGGAGAGGGAGGAGGTGCCCTTTTATAAGGGAGGAGATGAGCACCTTTGGAAACCTCAAAAATATTAATTTATAATAAATTCAAACCCCACATAAAAACCTCCAAAATGACTCAAATTATAATCTTAGATGATATAGGGTTGTAATATAATCAAACAATAAAATTTAGACATTTTTGGAATTTATTTTAAACATTATCAACTTGATTTATCCTTATTTAATCTATTTAATTTAATTTGTGGTAATTAGATTCTAAATTTTAAATTGTTATAAATAGTTACTTATGTGTTGTGAATTTTCAATAATTGGATAATTTATGACATTTTAGACCATATAAATTTTAATTTATAATTTTTAAATATTTTTTGTGGTTTTTAAACAATTTTATATTATGTTATTTTTATAAAATAACAATAGTGTCAATTTTAACAGTATTCATTTATTTGTATTTAAATAAAATCCACACAGAAGATATGTTCAAAGTAAAAGCTTTAATAGATTCATAAAATGTCATATTGATCTAGAAAATAACTGGAGAACATTAAATAGTTTATATAATATTTATTTTGATATTTTTAAAACCATTTATTTGATATTTCAATCAATAAAATAATTTCAACATCACTATTGTGTCACCTTTAATGATAATTATTTAATCTCTAAAAATTATAAATAAATTCACATGATGTAGATAATTTTATTAGAGTTCTAGATACTATTAATATTCTAAGTTTCATAAAGTTTATCTCTAAATTAAAATTATTATACTAATAATATTTAAAAGAGTGACATGTTGTCACTTTCATTGGTTTTAATTATAATTTAATTATTTTCATGTTCAAAAGTCCATCAAATTAATATATTCCGACCATTTGGTGATATGGGTCGACTTTTAGTCATCCAATAGATTTTTTTCAGGTGTTAGGGTAATTTTGTGATCTTAATTTTACCCTTAATTACCCGATTTACCTTTAACTGTAGTAAATAAAAATTACCGTAGTTACTGTTAAAAATATAAAAAAAGTTGCCTGTTAACATAATTTGGACCCACTGAATTCAAATATGGAATCCAATTTTCAAAACCCAAAGCACATAAGTTGCAGTAATTAATTTAAAATTAATCTCGTTGTTAAGAAAACAAATTTTAAAATTTAAAACATTTCCAAAGACTGAAATGTTTTTACCTATGAATTCAATGTAAAATTAATGGTAATGACATAAATTATATTAAATGGTAAAAATATATTCCATTTATACTTTAAAACCATTAAATATTATAATTTAACCATATAAATTATTGTGATGAAAAAAGTTGTTTTTAATTAAAAAGTGTGTTTTTACTATTCATTGTAAAATGAAATTTCTCAGAATAATTTGAAAAATGTAGCCAAAGTAAATTTTTATATACTGATTGAAAAGAAGAATTTTATTTTCTAAAATTGAACTTATAAACTTGTCAAAAACTAGACTTAATGTGGGTGCACCATCAAAAGGTGGCAAAACTGCATTTTTTGAAAAATACTTATTTTACCCAAAAAAATTATTTTGTTCACATTCCATGTTTTAGAAAATTTGTAAGATTAATATTAATGTTATAATATTCAAAATTTTGTTATTACTATTCATAACGGCTAGTCCATAATAATATTATAACAATATATCATTTTTTTAGTGAAACCCAGTATTGCGTACTACACACACTATCGAGGAAGGTTTCGATTGCGTGTAACGCAATCTAAGAATAGAGTTTGCATATAATATAAGCTAATACAGTGTTGCTTATAACACAAGATAATTTTGGTGTAATGTAAAAAAAAGACATCAATGAAATTAAAAGAATATTTTTCATACAATCTTTGGGAGTTCCATTATACCCCCCTTAAAATGAATTTTGCCCTCGAAATTCGCCGGGGTTATAAATGGTTTACTATATGAAAGTTCCTTTAATAGAAACCCACATCATAAAAAGGAATACCAAAACTGAACTTTAAAAACTAATTTATGAAACGTAACGGTTAACTAAATTAACTAATCACCGAGTTTTCACATAGGAGAACATAGGTGAAAATATGGATATGGAATAGAAATCTAACCATCATGTTCAGATGGAGAGTGGTGGAGAACATGGCGATAAAAAAGCCAACAATCACAAAGACATAAATTTGTAATGATCTAAGGTACCATCTGATTCATCAGATATGAGGACATTAGGACAACATTTTGGGTTTTCAAGGTTATTTCCCTAACGATGAAGAATAATTAAAAGAAATACTTACTTGATTTTGGTAGAATATCATTGTTGTTGGTGCCTTGAACAATTTCCACATCATATCTTAATGAAATGATGTTGAATTTGTCTTCCAGGAAGTGTCAGTAGACCATGCGATAGAATGATGGGTCATTCCATCTTTCTCAAACAAAATCTTAGCAAAAGTTATCAAATTTACATAAGTCCATCTATGGTGAGGTTAATTGTATATAATACCAAAAATAGACTTATACTTCATCTATAAAACCTCTTAATTTAATAAAACAATTTTCTACTAACCAGGGACATCCGGTAGGCCAGTGGTAGGCAATAAAGGCCTATCACACCTCGGTTGTGGGTTCGATTCCCACAGCCATGTCTGACACGACGAGTTGTCTCCCATCCTGAAGGTTGTCCTTTTTCTGAAACTACATTATTATAACATTCCATAAATAATATCGAAAAAGTTCTAGCCTTAAACAATACTAACTTATGTCCAATATAATTCTTTCCAATCTTTAGGATTATCCAAAATACTTCTGTCCAAGCTCATAGTATAAAGAAAACAATTACTAGAAATGTCATCTTCCGAGCATGTGAATACCATCATGTATCCCCCATATATCATACGATATATCTTGTTGGTCACATTAAAAACATTTGAATACCTTAATCATGTATTCTCTTGAAATACCCATTGATCCTTAGTGAAAACATGAATGCTGTAGAAATTTAACACTTTCCACATACCAAAATCCCAATATTTCTATATACTCAAACCATGATATAACTTTTACCTTATATCAGTCATGAGCTCATTTCATTTTTTCTTTATCCCTTCATTATGCGCATATCATCTTCTTTCCAAAAATATTTCAATCTCTTTTCATGGTTACCGGTACAATATAATTATTGAAAACCAATACATAGATATTCTAAAATTCCACGATACCATAAATGAGATTCCATGATACTATTTTTAAATCCTAATACATAAACACTTAATCATTTCACAACATCTTTGTCATGCTCAACATCCCAAATAGTTATCGCATGTGACTTCCCTTTATCCTTTACCTTAAGAGGTTGCTCAAGTTGATAATCATTAACCCCTAGATTAGCGCATTGATTAACATAATGCCATATTTCCTTGCACTTGAAGCATTGAAGTGTTGGTGGTGTGTTCTCTGTAGTCTTTTATTTATTCACATAATTAGCAACCCTTTTTTCATTACTTCGACACTCAGCTGATCGATGACCTTCTTTTCCACACTTAAAACATTTTCTATTCCCTTTAAGACAATCTCCACCATGCTTCTTTCCACAGTTTGACCATAAAGAAACATTCATCTTCTTTTCACAATTATTTGGAGATTTGTCCTTGAACTCCATCTTTCGTTTCTTGTCAAAACCATGAGATTGATATGTAACACCAACTTCCATTTCTAACTTGATAGCACAACACACGATTTCTTCATAGTTACTAAAGTCTCTTATAGCTAATTCCCTTGGAAGACTTTTTTTTAAGCCACTGAAGAATCGATCAACTTTACTTTCATGTTGGATGATAAAGCTAGATGCATACCTTGACAGCCTTGTAAAATTCGCTTCGTATATACTAACAGATTCATCATCCTTTTGCTTAAGCTCATGAAAATCCTTTTCCCTCTTTGTTTGAAGAATACGAGGGAAGTACATATTGAAAAATAAGTTCTTGAAGTCATCCCATTCCATGGATTCAATTTCATCTCGGGGCCTTGTATTTTTAATTTGAGTCCACCATTGATCTTCTTCACCTTCTAAATGGTAAATAGATAGAATGAATTTTTCATGTTCTGAACAGTGAAGTATGGAAAATATCTTTTCAATGGTACTGATCAATTGTTCCGAAATAAGTGGATCAGAAGACCCACTAAAAGAAGGTTGATGTTTCCTCATGAAGGACTCAACAGAATATTGTTCCCTTCTCTACTCATTTGGATGTCCAGAATGATTCATAGCTTGTGTAAGTATAGTAATAAGATTTTTCACTCCATCTCCCATAACATTGGTTTGTTCAAGAGGAAAATCATTGCATTTTCCGTTACATTGATCAACAAGGTTCCTTCGAGTTCCAGCCATCGTCTAAAACCCAAAAAGAATAGTGTGAGAGGAAAAAATCATGCTAGAGAAGACAACATAATAAAGGGGGAGTACCTTCAATATATAACATATTAGGGTTATTTCAAAGATTTTTACCGTAATTATAGGACTATAACCTATACTTATACATAAACTTGGGGACATCCCTAGACATAACTTAGAAATCTATCTAGGGATCTCACTAATGTTTTCGTATCCTAGTTTCCAAAGGTTAACTAAACCTTTCCTCTGATACCAACTATAGAGACCCCAAACATGAAATACATGGAAATTACATTACTTTTTCTAAATACTTAATATGTAACAAAAACTGACACTCAAAGACCATAATAAATTAGTGTCTGTGGAAAATCGGAACATAATCTTCTAATCAGGGTGAAAGATTTTCAATATCTCCCATAAAGATCTTCCACTTTTTGTTTACTTGCCTAAAACATTTATTTATATCATGGGGGAAAAGATAATATATAAAGGGTGAGCTCAAATTCTCAGTAAGGGTAGGCATGGGGAAAATAAATAAACCATATACATTTGAACTTAAAAACATGAACATAATGTTTAAACATCAAAATCTTGAGCAATGACACAAAACAAAGAAGTACATAAGGTATAGATCATAATGGAACGTCAATCATGATAAAATATCATTGAAACATGTAATTTTGGAAAAACATTAAGCACTTGATATGATTTATATAGTATCCAGGGCATTACATCCAAGACCATCTTAGGGGACAAAGTCCCTTACTGAATCGAGTTCACTCCTTGTTCCAATACTGTATCACTGAACCGAATTAACTTGCTGTTCTGGCCATGTCTATCTCATAAGATATATATTTTTACCTAATGAATTGGAGAGAGATATATATCCCACCAATCTCATAATTAAATCATTTTTACTTGTGCCACAAAATAAACCTAAATCATGCAGCATAACCCAAAGAATAAAACGGGTTTCATAAACATCATCCCATCATAACGTAATCCATATGAAACAAATGGATGTCATTCCATAATAAAAAGAATAAAACTATGTAAATAATTTATAATTTATTATTGAAACATAATTATATTAAATAATGTCATCTTAGATGGAAAATAGTTTTGAAAAATCACTTGAAATGAATTCTTGAGGAAAATATCCTTTCTTCTTCAAAATTATTTTCCTTTCACAAAATTACATTCAATTTTAAAAGAAAAGGATTTTGTTGAAAATAATAATGAAATATTTTAGAGTAATATTCATGAAAATGAGGAGTTATGAAATCGTAAAAATCTGTTCATGCCATATAAGTTAAAAAAACATTCTCCTCGTACTTTTAACAGAAAAGTCAAAAAGTACCACGAATGGTATACAAAAGAAAGATTCCATCCATAACAAAAAGTAAAAGTAAAAGAGTGGTAAAAATTACATTAGACATACATGGAATAATATTAAAAACATTATGAAAAACATTTTATGGACATGGATGAAAATTATAACCCCATTAAATACTTACGAATAAACAATCTCGGATAAGAGTGAGCTTGGAATAGTTATCCCTTAACTTACGTCTGATATGATTTGTATGTATCCGAACCTCCTGTATAATTATTTAAATATTGTAATTGACATATTATAGAATCATATTCATTGTTATGATATCATATATGGTTCACTTATGATTTTATATTACCAGTTCTTTTGTAAATTTCATGTTAAAGAAACGTTTTGGGTAATATCGTTTCATTTATCATACGTGTTTCGACTTGTTGTTCTTGATATTATTACTTATATCACGATTTAATTATTTTCAGAATTTAAAACATGATATATATATAATATTTATGCATCATATACATATATATTATAGATAGATAAATGGAATGAAATACACCGTTCATGGAGACGGTAGGCCGTACGTACGCATGAACTATGTTTTCATTTCCTTATTTAATTAAATGGAATTATGTAAATGAAACATATATTAACATAAATACAGTATCATTATTATGTAATATCTTTCATGATTATTTATTATATATACTTTATAATCATACTTGAATGGTTAATCATGGAAAATGGATCTCATCGCGTTCATGGAGACGGTAGTCCGTACATATGCACGAGCGATTATATCATTCCCATAATTATTTAATAGAAATTGAGTTGATGATATAATTTCTCAAAATCAGTATGATGTTATAATAACCATATATAGTTATTCTTTACACAATTATACCCATACAAGTAAAGTGGTGGCTGTAAAACTGATTACACCACGACGTGGAGACGGTATTCCGTACGTACACACGCGTGGTGATTTAATTTTCTATAGGATGGATAGATGGTGAAATGGGGTTTTTTCATATTTATAATTAAAGAAAATTATATTAGTGATACTTATGTTTTTAATTTATAATTAAACAACTAAATAAGAATAAGTTGAAGAAGAAAGAAACTTGAAAGAATCGGTAGAAGAGATTACCTCTTCTTCGACGCACCTCTTTTAAGATTCCTCTTAAAGAACATGAGTTGGTCTTTTGAGAAGACCAGAACCTCCAGAATGTTGATAGGGAAGGGGATAATAGAAATGGGTAGGGGTTGGAAGAGCTTGAAGGCTCAAAGTTTTGTGAAGAGGAGAGGTATGAGGTGCCCTTTTATAAGGGAGGAGAGGGGATCCTTTGGAAACCTCAAAATATTAATTGATAATAAATTCAAACCCCACATAATAACTTACAAAATGACTCCAATACGATGCTTAGATTATATAGGGTTGTAATATAATCAACCATTAAAATTTAGACATGTTTTTAATTTATTTTAAACATTATCGACTTGATTTATCCTTATTTAATCTATTAAATTTAATTTGTGAAAATAAGATTCTAAATTCTAAATTGTTATAAATAATTACTTATGTGTTGTGAATTTTATATAATTGGATAATTTATGACATTTTAGACCATATAAATTTTAATTTATAATTTTTAAATATTTTTGTGATTTTTTAAAAAATTTATATTATGTTATTTTCATAAAATAACAATAGTGTCAATTTTGACACTATTCATTTATTTGAATTTAAATAAAATCCAAAAGGAAGATATGTTCAAAATAAAAGCTTTAATAGATTCATAAAATGTCATATATATCTAGATAATTAGTTTAGAACATTAAATAGTTCATATAATATTTATGTTCATATTTTTAAAACCATTTATTTGATATTTCATTCAATAAAATAATTTCAACATCACTATTGTGTCACCTTCAATGATATTTATATAATACATAAAAATTATAAATAAATTCACATGATGTAGATAATGTTATTATATTTCTGGATACTATTCATGTTCGATGTTTCATGATGTTTATCACTAAATTAACATTATTTTACTTATAAGATTTAAGAGAGTGACATGTTGTCACTTTCTTTGGTTTTAATAATAATTAAATTATTTTCATAAAAAAAGTCCATAAAATTAATCTATTTATACCCTTAGGTGATATGGGTCTACTTTTAGTCATATAATATTATTTTGTCAGGTGTTAGGGTAATTTGATAATTTTATTTTTACCCTTAATTACCCAATTTACCTTTAACTGCAGGAAATAAAATTTACCATAGTTACTATTCATAATATAAAAAAATAAAAGTAACCTATTAACAAAATTTGGAGCCAATGGATTCAAATATGGAATCCATTTTTCAAAATTAAAATCACATAAGTTTCAGTAATTAATTTAAAATTAATTTCATAGTGAAGAAATCAGATTTTAAATGTTAAAACATTTCCACAGATTGAAATGTTTTTACCTATGAATTCAATGTAAAATTAATGGTAATGACATAAATTATATTAAATGGTAAAAAAATATTATATTTCTACTTTAAAACCATTAAATAATATAATTTAACCATATAAATTATTGCAATGAAAAAATTTGTTTTTAATTAAAATATAGCGTGTTTTTACTATTCGTTAAAATATGAAAGTTATCAGAATTAAATGAAAATTTTAGCCAAAGTAAATTTTTATATACTGATTCTAAAGAAGAATTTTATTTCTTAATATTGAACTTATAATCCTATCAAATACTATATTTAATGTGGGTGCAGCATCAAAGGGTGGAAAAACTGCATTTTTTAAAAAAAAACTTATTTTACACGAAAAATTTATTTTGTTCACATAACATGTTTTATAAAATTAGTAAGATGAATATTAATGTTATAAAATTAAAAATGTATTCAATAATATTCATAATAGCTAGTCCATAATAATATTATAAAAATATATCATTTTTTAGTGAGACCCCGTATTGCGTACTACACACGCTATTGAGGAAGGTTGCGATTGCGTGTAACGCAAGCCAAGAATAGTGTTTGTGTATAATATAAGCTAATAAGGTGTTGCGTATATCACAAGAAAATTTTGGTGTAACGTAAAAAACAAGAGATAAATGAAATTAAAATAATATTTTTCATAAAATCTCGGGGTGTTACAATACCTTTTAAAACTACCGCACTACATACAACTATAACGTATTTGACCAATCATGTGGTGTAGACGTTGATGATTTCAATATTAAGATATTATTGTTTTTTTATAAACATTCCAAAAAATTAAAAACAAAATTTCAATATGGAATGTGTGATTCATAGATACGAAACCAACACTCTTTCTACTATCATTAATGAAAAACTATATATGGAGTGGTGTTATTATTGTGATATTTTTGGTCATACTAAAAAATATTTTCCAAAAATAGATCTCCTTATGTTGTGTGATGAGAGTTATTATATTCTAGATAATAGGGATATGTAATATTGGTAAATAATCACTCCTCTAATCTGTTCAATCCTAGACCTAAAAATCCCCAAAATATATCATGGAAAGAATAAGGTTTAATAAAATAACCAGTTTTCCTGAATTTCCACCCACAACCAAAAAGATATTAATCAAATTAAAATTGGAATTAATCATTAAAATATGAAGGATAAATTAAGGTAATGATGAAAAGGTATTGGGTGAGACTGGTTTTTTGATAAACGATATAGACTCTAGGATTTATTTCATTGAATATCAATAGGGTCAAATTGATAGAGATCAAGGTGGATAGAAAAATGGTTTGTTACACATCAAAACTAAAGTAAATTCAAGAGATATATTAGTTTCTACAATATCAATGTCTAGTTTAAAAACTTATGAAACATTTATATGCATTCATAGGGAAGATAAAAATCAATGTCAAGATAAAATTTTAAAATTAATCTATGAAAATCCTAAAAATGTATATTTGGATAGATTTAAGAAAACTAATAAAATGATTATTTTTCTATTTACCATAAAAATAGATGGAAATGGTAAATAATTAAATAGGGAAAGAAGAAAGTGAAGTTAACAGATACAGTGAGTGAACAACCTATTTTGAAAAATAATGCACCACTCATTACTTTTCACCAACGGTTGAAAAGAAAAATTAACCATATTATTTTAAATTACTTTGAATTTTTATAATTTTCAATATCAACTCCCCTTTATGAAATCTCAAGAATAATGTCTCTCCATAATTTATATTTTTCAAAATATTATTGGATTATAAAAGGCAGTGAGGTTAGAGTTGAGACATTATTCTTAATAAAGCTATTAGTTAAATTATTAAAAATAATATTCCTCCAAAAATAATAAAACCTAGCTATTTTATTATATTTATGTAATTAGTGTAAGTGAGAATATTTAGATTTATTGTTACATTGGGACTAGAATAAAAAATATTCACTTTTCTATATAAATGTTCACTGACTTATATTTTTTGAGGGTATATAACTGATTAATGAATTTTGGGAAACTGTATTTTTCCGAAAACATCCTCATTCTTCAGATGTAGTCTAAAAATAAATTCCCAAAAATTATAGGAAGACCATTATTGAAAACTGTTGTGGTTGTCATCTTTGTATTGGTGGGTAAGCTGGCCCATTAAGCTGGTGATAATCAAGATAAATTTCATATTATCAAGGATCATCATCACTTGGTAATTTGTAAGTTAATATGTATTGATGAGGTCTTTTTTAGAGATAAATATATTGGGGGGGGGCAATATATTTTATGTCATGATAAATGAAACAATTAATGTGGATTTTAATGATTGTTATGTTGAAAATAAATCCCCACATGAACAATAACTTTTATTTAAGATTAATATCCATATTTGGAGATGAATTTCTAAAGACCATGAATTGGTCTATCCCAACAAAATATTTTAAATTGAGAGTTTTTATAAAGTAACTATTCCAATGTAAAACAGTCCCCATTACTCAACCATGATATTGAGTCTTGTTATTTATAGCGTGGAAAGTTTTAGTTTTTTATTTTTTATTCAATTGACAACGAAAATTCTAATGTTAGTTAACAGTCTATGTTTGATAATTTACATCAAGAAATTGAAAATGAGTTTTTCCAATCTAAATAGAGATTTATAAGTGATTTTTAGGAACATTTACTACATTAGGATAACAGGTCTTTTATGATTTCTAGGAGTTGTTTTGATGATAAATTTGTTTTTCCTAAGTATATAGAGTTATTATAGGAGATTGGGGACTTACCATTTCCTTCTTTAACTGAGTTTTATCTATAAGTGTTCATGATAATGTGAAAACCATTAAAATAGTTTCCCTTTATCTGAACCAATGCATCCTTAAGTTCGAGTGTGATTTTTGGATGTGAAGCTATTCAATAATAGGATAATTACTGGGTGTTTTATTCCACACTAAATTCTATGTGTGAAATTTAAGTTCACGATGAAAACCATAATTTTGTAGTTTTTCTATTTTTTATTGAATAAATTATTGTCACTCATTTGTGCGTGTCCTTGAATTTTAATAGTGCAATCTTACTCTTGCGTGGATTACTATTTTTGAATATAACTTGGTCTACTAAGCATTAAATGATGTTATTTTTTTGTAGATAGAGTTACCATGAGACGTGACTCTATAAGATATCATGTGACAACATGATAATGGGAAGTTATTGTGGAGATAAAAATTTACAGTGTGTTAATCTGACCAAGAGATACTTGGAATGAGGCATATCAAGTGACGCTAAGAAGTAAAAAATGTGAGATGTGATATCTCATTAGTAGTTTCAAATATATTTTCATCTTCATGCCTATATAGAGATTCTAGATAGAGAAAATTTGATAAAACATCCATCAATGCTAACTATAGTAATATTCTAAATTAATCAATCATTTATGGGAAAAAATTGTGATATGATTATTTTGTTGAATCTCGAACATGAAACTAGTTAAATATTCCAAGTATTTATGGGAGGATTCATATTCTGTATTTCAATGGTCAATGGATCTTTAGTATGTGGGAGTAATTGCTAAAATTTTGTTATATTTTATTACTTCCATTTTTTTTGTTACTGCTGATTTTTTGTTTTAACTATTTTAACTTTTTTAAGCTTCTTCTATGATGTAATTATTTTTTAAAAAGTACTATTCACTACAATTAGTATATTTCTTTGTGAATTTTCAAACATTTAGTCAATTAATGTTAATATTTTGGTTTCAAACTAATTCTTCAACTAGACTATAATATTAAATATTTTATAAATTCTTCATATTTTCATAAATTATATAAGTATTACCTATTTAGGAACCATGAGCATGTCATTGTTATTTTATATATTTGAGTATTTTTGGAAATTTCTTTCTTTTATTTTATTGTTAATCCTTCAAAAGATAAAATTTTCTATAGTAAATTTCCAAATCGATATGAACATTATTGTCAATATATTTCTCATACTATTATGTTTAGTAATGAGGATCTCATTTGGTTTTATATGTGGGGTGGGGGTATTAAATCTTCTCATCTATGCATTAATGTTAATATATAAAAAACCCCTAAAATATTTCTAATTACTGTGTTTTTATGAATAACATAGGAATGTTCATAAGGTGATTTTTTTTCTAAAATATAATGTTATTTATTCCACTTTGAGGAAGTAAATCCTTATTTACTTATATATTTTATTTGTTAAATCATATTTTTTAACCATTTGAAAATAGTGATTTTTTGTAATAAATTGGGATAATTTTAGAAAATCATCATTTATTTTGAAAATTTTAATTTAAATTTAACCCATAAGTTATGCATCCAAATCATGTATGAAATTAAAATCCCAGTCCATATAGAACATATTTTCCTTTAATCAATCGTTATTTTATTCTTTGATATTTGTGAGGAGTTACTTATTCAGCTTTATTAATTATGAATTTTTTCTAGACTAAATAGAGTGTCTAATAACTATATATTTTAATTATACATGTCCGTTCCCCTATAGAAAATGTGAATCTTGAGATTGAACTTAGATTTAAATTAATATGTGTTAAATTTTCATTTAAAATTCTAAATTTAATCATATTTTTAAAGTAATAGTAATTATTTTATTAATAATATTTAATTCTTTTTTGTGATAACAAAATTTATATAGAATTATCCATTAGATAAAATCATTTTGAAAATCAAATCATCGTGTAATATTATATTTTTATTCTTGTGATATATTGTCAATCATTTGGTTTGTCTATGATATTTCTTAATGAAAATAAATGGGTTATGTGTTTCTAAATTTGATGTGGTTCTCACTTTGTTATTTTTTTCACATCATTTCTTGATATTAAATTTGTTTTTATTGGTAAAATTATGTTTTATGTGATAAATTTTGATTCTTTGTTAAATTTGATTCAATTAAATAAGCCCATTATTACTATATTAAAATATATATTTAATTTGTTAATTTCCATTTTATGGTTAATTTTTATTTTTATTATTAAATTACATAAACCATAATTTTTAATCTTATACTATTTTTGAAATATATACATTCATTATTTTTGTTTTCTTTGTTTGTTAAGAATCTTAGTTTATGTGTTTTATATTTTATTTGTTTTTCGTTTTTTATTCTATTTTTTAAAATAATTAATTTATCATTATTTTTTAATTTCAATTATCTTTTTAAATATTTTTAATTTTGAATATAATTTCTAGTTTTTTTATTAATACTATTTTTTCAAGTGAGGATATCCAAGTGACTGTGTGACACTCATTTGGTTTGTATATCAAATGCAGAATAAAAAGATTTTTTGACCATGCCCAAAGACAATGCAAAGGGAAAAACTCTACGAAGTGACTTCAAATTTACATACATTCTAATTTTTATGTGACTGTGTATTTTTATGATACAGTAATAGTATATTGAATCTACATTTTAGAGAATAACCAATTACCTGTGATTAATATAGTGACCATGTGGAATTGGTTCAAGATATTAAAAGGATATTACTTGAATCTTTCATTTATAATCTTAGCCAAATGACTACAGTGACATTATATTAATTCAAACTACCATGAGTAGAGTAATAGACCATTGATCATAGATAAAGAAATATTAATGTTTGTATGAACGCACCTATTCTCACTGAATATCAGTATTGGGAGATAATAAACTAGTGAAGCATGAATGTTTTGAGTTTGGAATATGATTTTATGGTGAGATCACATATGATCCATCATCAAAATGAAGATCGCCCACCCTCTATTGATAATGAAATTTGAGGAATGGGTGTTTGAAATTGATTTTGATTCAATTTTTACAAAACTAAAATGCTGGAATCACCAATTCATTGAAGTTATATGGAAAATTAAAACTAATGAACTCAATCCCTCTATGAATAGAGTTTTTTAACTAATGATGAGATAACATATAATCTTATTAGTAAGGCTAAATGAGGTAGAGAGACTGAAATTGGAATGATTATGCCTCTAAAAAATGATAGAAAATCACATAAAAATTAAGGAATTTAAGGGTATATGATGAACTGGGAATTTTGAATAAAGATGACAGACAATTGAAGAAGGATGTGTTAATTGAGGGAGATCCAAATATGATTCTAAAGGGAATGTTGATGGAGATTAATGTTAAAACATAAAATCAAAAAAAAATTGATGGTGTTTTTCCCCGTATAGGTATAATCATTGAAGATTAATGGGCTTCGACACACCCTATGTTAATGACGTGACAAAAAAGGGGGAAACACTATATGTTCAATATTTAGTATATGAGATGTTTTTGTGATGAGGATAAAGACAAAATAGGTATTGGATAATCCATGATTAATTATTTATAAATTTTAACTTATTTGAGCTGGTAATATGGTAGGGAAAGATGTGTTGAACAAAGTTGTTCATATATGATGGTGTTATGCCAAAACAATATGGGGGATTAAGAATGTGTTAGAATTGATTAATTGGTGAATCCAATAAAATTTAAGGGGTTTTGATACTATTATAATTATGGTGGCTTTGAAGGAAATAGCTTCTAATATCTGGATGATCAATTGAGAAAAGATCTTATTGTGATTTTACTTTAAGAAAGGTCATGTCTAATTTCATAGGGTTTATTATTGGACTGGGCTGCATTACAATGGTCTTCAATAAATGATATCTATGTTGGCCCAATTTCTACGATGAAACATCATAGTAAAAAATAACAAATTCATAATTTTTTATTGAAATTGAAGGATCCGATCCAATCTTGTAGAATAATTTTACACAATTATTGAAGTTCATATCTTGGAGACATGTGAAGCTTAAAAAATTATTTTGTTAATACTATTTTTTATGTAGTATGGAAACTTTTTCGAGTAAAATAGATTTAGTCGAAGCATGTGCATGTGGGTTGGACACATTTTTTTTGAAGAGTTTATAACAAGTCATGTGAAGGGAATAACTAATTGTGTAGGTTTCCACATAGAGGTCATAACAATCCAACTATGATATTGATTTCTGTGATATTAGCAATGATAATGGTTATAATACTCAATTTAAAAATTAATAAATGGATAGTGAGGGGAATAATCATTCATTAATTAGGGAGTACCCAATATAGAAGACAAATAAATTGGGGGTTGGACTATGACAAGGAGACTGACCTTGAGAAAGGAGATGGACCTTGAGAAAGAAGATAATATCACTAGATAATTTTCATATAATATTTCTTCTTTCTACACATAAAATCATTTCTATCATTTTTAATTAAATATATTAGATATTTTATATAGAAATTAATTGAGTCGTTAAATTTTTTTACACTTATTATTACAATTATTCAGTTTTTTTAATTTAGTGTACTTGCATGCATTTATAATGAGAATGAATTTTAAAAAATTTCTAAAAAGTACGAGTGATGACTATGGAATTATTTTATATTGAGTATTTAAAAATTTTAAAAACAGAAAATTGATAACATTTTATTTTCCATTATTGAAGAAACTGATTCCATATTTCCAATTGAGAGATCAAAACTAAGGAAAGTTCATTGAATTCTGTTGTATATTGAGGGATATATTATAGGATCATCACCACAATTTCTAAGTGGTATTATTATTAAAAACTAGTAAAGTAATCAGAAAAAATACATTCTATTAATGGAAGAGAATATTATTACCAAAATATCAATATTTTTTCAATGAATCCCTCATTTTGTGTTGTTCTCACTCCCATTTTAACTTCACTACACACATTCAATTTACTTTTCTATTTCATTATTTTTTTATAATGTGTGTGTGTTTTTTTGTTTTTATTTGTTAGGATACAAATTCATCTATCAAAACATTATATATATGATACTCCTACTATATAATATACTTGTTTTAGAATTTGTGTTAAATATTTAAATTTGATAGTGTGTCAAATGCAGTGGTCATCAGTAACCCACTAATGGTGTGCACCCTTGTTAATTTTTAGGGAATAGGTTTATAAGATTGGTACCCACCTATAATAAATCCAAATTTATATGTTTAATTGTATTTTATTATCTAAATACATGATTATTTAACCTTATATTTTAATAACATTATTAATGAATACCATAAGTCATATAGTTTGATGTATTTGAGAAACTCATGATGAAATATGCTTGTGGTGAAGTAAGATACATTTGGTACATCAAGAGAGATATTATATTTAATGAAAAATTGGGAAAAACATATCTATTATGTCCATTTAATGAATTATATTTCTCTTTCTCTTTATTGTTAACGAAAATTGTAGGATAAATCTGAAGCCATTGTGTATTATGGGAATACTCATTTTTAGAAAAACAATGAAATTGACATCAAGAACAAAGGTTGATGATATAGGAATAAATCTTTTTGATTGGAGATATCATAATTTTAGGATTATATTACACCTTAATCATACCTTTTAGGTTATATGTCATATAGAAATTAAATTCTTTCCCCATGGGTTTATTGGCGTGTTGGTAGATGATAACCTCATACTTTTTTCTTTCTCTGAAAATTTCTAATGATAAAGTGGCATAAAGTTTTCCACACTTTGTGTATTAGGAATCTTAGTCAAATTAAATTTTTAATGTAAAAAATTTTTAATCAATATTATTTCAAATTTTTTGTTTAATAATAATTTCGTTTGGCGGATTTTCAAGATTTAATTATGAGTTATTCAGAATAATATGTGAGTTAAATAATAAAACTATTTATTTCAAGGTTTTGAAAATATAACACTTATTATATTTGTGGATGAATTATGAAATGATATTAATTTATTAAATAAATTTTTGTAATTAAATGTTCGCTATGTTGTGATGAGGATGAGGAGACCAATATAAATGTTATGGTCAAAAATGATATAAGTGATATTTATTTATTCTTTGTTGATTCACATGTAATGTTAGTAATAATTATTTTATTGTTAATATTCAAGGGGTTCACTAAGATTATATAAATGTTAATGGACCTATATTCAAATATGTATCCTTAAATATTCCATAACAAAAATCTAATTATATCACTTTTTTAGATATATCTCATTGTGAAAAAATGGATAGAAATTTTTTTTCTCAAGACCTAATGATATCATAATAATAAACTCAAGATCTAAAGATTAGATAACCCTAAAAAATAAGGTGATCAAGAGAGATAAAATTGTTAATTTTCCATGAATAAATTCATACTAAAATCATCAATGAATTGCATAAGCAATCAAGATCATTCAGGCTAACACCCAGTGATTCTATAGTGGTTTTCCAATTTTCAGTGCATATGTGGATCAATTCTAGAGAGAATGTACACTAGGATACTGCGATGCAATGATGATACAATGAGATTAATCCAACCACTTCATCAATAAATAGAATGTAATGTTTAGGTAATTCTAAATCTACTTATAAATTAATTATAAATTATATGTGATATTCTAACTTTGGTTGTGATCATTAAAAAATTGAAGTAATATATAAATTTAATTTGTTGGTCATGGTTTATTTCATTATGTAAGGATCATATGATTGATATACTAAGAATACAATATTAGTTGCATATTCCCAATGTGGTGCCTCTACTTCACCCAGAACCAACACAATCATGGTCCCTTAGTTGATTACGAACTACGATGCTTGGGTAGGCCTCTTCATATCATAATATCCCCTTATATAGTTTCTAATATGAAGTATTTCATCTCATATTAGAAATTTTATTTATTTTTTCCCAACTAATTTTTTAATGGATTAATCATAGTGGCTTTCTCTTATTTTAGTGAAATAGAACTTATAATGCTAAATTTTTATGGGAATATTTTTTAAAATTAAATTTTATGTAATTTTGTTTTATGTTATCATTAATTAAATCATGATTTCATAATTGAATTTTTAGTATTTTTAATTTGAATGTATGTGTTAATGAATCTAGATTTACTAATAATGGAAATCGAAATTTAATTATTCATTGAAAATTTTATAATGTATTTTAGAAGTTTTCTCTTGATCTAGTGTGACCTAAACACAATTTTGTTAAATGTATTTTTGAAAACAAAATATTATTTTTCAGATCATATTTATTTTATTATAACATTATCTTATATAATAGTCATGAATCATACCTTATTGAATTGATTTTATTGGTAATATATAATGAGAACATATTTTGAATAAACGAAATGATCATTCTCTTTCAAGTGATAATTCTTTTTGAAAACTCCTTATAAATTATTATGTGGTGATAAATTTTGTTTTTATAAAATCACATGATTTATTTATTTATTATTTTTATGAGTAATGTATCCTAATAAAAAATCATTTTATTTGGAGAATATAATTTTATTTTTAAGTGATTGATTTCTTCTTTTATTCCCTTGATATGGTAATGAAATGGTTGGTAGTATATTTTGTAATGAAGTGTATTTCCCAACCTTGTAAATTTACTATAAAAATTTTAATAAATAATTTTATGATTTATTAAATTTTCCAAGCATTTAGCGAGTTAATTAATTATTTAATTATCAATTTTATAATAGAAGAATTTTCTATAAACATTATGTTTTGTCATATAGGTTCTTCAAATATTATTTTCTGTAAACTATTTTTAGTTTTGGAATGTCTTAATTGTGAAAATTTCATAAAATAAATTAAAACCAATATATATTCCTTGGTTGTGGTTACTTGGGTTTAAATATTTTTTATTAGAGATTAAAACCTCTACTTTTAAATTATTTTATTGTCTTTAGGGGTGTAATAAAAAACCATAAAAATTAATTAATGTTTTTTAGACCAAATATGTATTTCAACATGATCAAACTATTTAAGTTTTTTATCATTTGTTATAGTAGATTAAATAAATATATGATTTAACTTAGGAATATATTTTTTATCTGTATTATATGGATTATTTTCAATAGAATAATTTTTAATGAGTAGGTAATTAAGGAGTTAATCTACATGATATATTATAAACTGAGATTTCTCTAATTGTGATATAGTGCGTTAGACAATGAATAAGCATGTTTATTAATCATTTGATTATATAATTTACTTAAATTTTATTTTAATCCTCAATGAAATCTCAAAAATAACCACCATACTATAAGTGATACAACTACGATGCATGTTTAATGATGCCATCTCAAAAATTCTAGTTGGAAGTTGATTTATTATATACCATAAATACAATTTTATTGAGCTTCATTACTAATGAAATTTGGTTTATTTAATGTTATGAATACTAAAATTCTGTCCAATTTAACATGTTTAGCATAAAATATTTTCTAGGTAGCATATTTTTTTTTAAAAAAAGATGTCTTTTAGAAAATAATCAGTTTTATTTGGAGTATAGTGATGAATGACTTGGTGTTGGTTTTTTTTCAATTATTTTAATTAAAATTTCCATAAATTGTATATATTTTAATGTGTTAATAAATATTGAATCACATTTATTAATTGGTAAAATGTTATATTTGTGGTGAAATAATGGATTGTATTTTTTTTATTTTTTTATGATCAATTTAATTTTCATATTTTGGTATTTTTCACCAGGATAAATTATCAATTTGGTAGTTTATTATAGCGATGTTTATGAATATCTAAGTAATGATAATATGAATAAAATAAATTTTTATCCTTTTTATTTGAATGATTTATAGCTATGTATTTAGTGTTATATATCAAGGATTATTTAATGGTTGGAAGTCCTTATTTCATTATATTAAAAAGTCAACATTTTATAGGGGTTAATGTCATGTGTCAAGTTATTAGTCTTTATTATGTTGGAATTATTATAATTATCATCGAAGATGAAAATCCTAATAGTGATGATGGTTTAAATAAACACATCACACCATTGTAGTTTAGTTTCCTTATATTATTTTTTATTTGGAATTCGATTTTTCGGTGTGCTAAGTTAATTGAGGGGTTAATGTATTTTAGAGAATAAGGGGTGGGTATAAGAGAGGACTAAAGAGAAAGGATGACACCACATTCCTAGTAGATGTACATCAGTTACCTTGTAGACCAATTTTGGTTGCAATGTCTCTCTCTACCCTATAATGAACGAAGTGGGTATGTACTACATTCTCAGTAGTTTTTTTGAAATCAATGTAAAAATTTTATTTTCATCTCTCAATTAAATCCATTTAGTCTCTAAACCCTGATTTATTCTCTCTCTCTCTCTCTCACACACACACACATATATATATATATATTATATCTCTTGTTATGGTCCTCCCATATACCATTGAATCTTGATTTTTCCCTAAATTAGATTGAATGATGATGTTCCATAAGAGATCATTGATATTGAAGGAAATGAAAGACTGTTATCGATAACTATTTTCAACTTCTTTCAATAAAGTTATAGGTATCCCTTAACATATTATTCTTTTATGTTTCAAATTTTAGAAATTTGTTAGATCATATCTCATCTAGATAATGGGGGAATGTTTGAATCAGTGACCATGAGGTTAGGTTCCTTCAAATTTTGTTTGATTTTTTATTTCTCTCTGGAAAAATGATATAAATCCCTATATGGTAAAACAATTGTTTCTTTTTTTAACTTATAAATTTGTATACAACTTCTTTGTGAATAAGGATTAACATCTGTATAGGCTAAGGTGGTTTAACACTTGTATCTCTATGATAAAACAGTATTATTTTAGTTACTGGTGACAAGGTTCAAGTATGAGATAACCTGATAAGGATCTATTGTTAAGAATATCACAAAATAACATTTTTTGTTCAATCCGACCAAAAATTGGATTTCCCCCAAGGAGTCTTGATTCAAAATTAATTAATATTAATTATTTTCTTATATTTATGGGTATTATTTATAGGTATAGCATGGTATAATTTTCCTCACTGGTTTTATGTTTTTTTAAATATGTCTAATTTATGAAACATTACAATTGTTTTATCATGAAAATACTATTTTTTTCATTCACCATGATAACGCCTAATATTTTACAATGGATATTGAGAGGTTTGATTATTTCATTTTGACAATGTACATAGTTTAATTTTTTTAGAACATTAGATTCATGATTGGGGGATTCCCTATATGATTTTTTAATGAAGTCTTGACCATAGTATTTTAATTGAAATATAAGATTTACATTGATAGAGAAAATATCTTATTTTTAAGCTCATATAATGAGGTTTTATATATTATACTATATTATATACACATTCTATAAAACATGGCAATCTTGTGATGTTATGGAAAATCGTATTCCTTAGTTATAGATATCATATATTTTGTTATAAATTTATTACACCACTTCCTCTAGATAAGTTATAATTTGCAATAAAGAAATTTCAAAAGTGTTAGGATATTAGTTAATATTAATATAAAATTAATACAGGTATTGGAAAATTGTACATTAAAAGTCAAATCAACTATACTTGAATGTTATCATCATCATTTTTCATAAGAGAAAATGTTTAGGAAAAATCGAATGACCAATGGATTTTAATATACTATAAAAGACATATCGTTTTATAGTACATTATGAATATATGAGTAAATACATACACATATAAAGAGAATCCTTGAGGGGTATAAATTTTGGATGTTAATATAAGATTGTGATGGTTCAATAATTACATTTCCTCTATCGATTTAATGCATAATCCCTTTTTTTACTCCATCTTATTTAGAGCCAATAACATTTCTTATGATAAGGGAGCTTCATACCCATTAAATTGGTTCCATTTTTATCCCATAAATACTCCATGGATAAGGGGTTATTATTTATACATAGGAGTTATTATACTTAGAAAATTTATGAAGATAGTGGAAGTGGATATCATCAGTGTAAGGTATGTAATAATGTTCCTCATTTTATTTTCACATGTTTTTGGGTTTCATGCATGAAAGATATTGGGGTGTGGTTTATTTTTATTGTTTTCTTCTTATTATGTGTTAATAAGTACCTATAAACCCATAAATGGAATGATATATTGACTATGTTCTATGATTATCAAAATTATAGTTTAAATATAATAAAATATGTATATTTTTTATATCATTTTACATGTCCTTAAAAATGATGGAATATTTAAACTATTGTGTTCTATCTGACATGGGATGTCATATGATATAAAAATTATATGAAATATGATATCTATTATCATATGTAAAGATATAACATGATACTTTAGTTTTTTATCATATCAGAACATATAATATGGCCTATTGTTTTATTTGGTGACACTGATTTCACGGCGCAAAATTGGGCTTCATATAATCTTAGAGATATGATTCATATAATTCGATAAAACATTCTTGGATCCAAAGAGAGATATCATAGATGACTATTATTTATCATAAAATATGAGTGAAAATCAAGTCGTTTAGTATACTAGGAAAAAATAATTTTATAAAACAACTTATAATGTGAAACAATTTTGTCCAAAAATTCTAAATTAGGATCTAAATTATATGTTTTAAATATTGTTTATAAATCATAGAGAAGATATTATGAAATTATCATCTAATTAATAATAATATTTTAAATATGGTAATTATAAAACCTTAATAAATATTAAAAAAAATTTGGTGAACATTTATGAAATAAATAAATAAAATATTATTTTTCAATATTGAAATAATTTTTTTTCCAAATAACACAATATGATTTATTATTTTTATATAGATTATTTATATGAAAATTATATGTGGAATATATATTGTGTTTAACAAATTTAAAATTATGAATGATATAGAATAATTTATTTTCAAATTATGAATTTTTGATAATAATTAGTTGTTATTAATGTTCAAATTAAAATTTATATAGTTGATAAATCATTAAAACCATATCAAAAATAATATTTACAGTTAATGGGATCTATGTTTATATATACTAAAAATATAATCTTTTGAGTATTTATATAATATATGAGTAGTTTTAATATATACTTTTTATATATAATATATTATATATTTAAGCAAAATAACATATAAAAGGTACTATAAATAGGTTTATATTAGAGATAAAGATAATATGATTATATTTATTTAATTTTGAAATATCTATAATGAATGAATGTATTGTAAAATGTTTATAAAGTCATAATCTATTTATTATTCTTAATGAGTATAACTTATGATTAAATTCATGGATTGTTAAATTATTTAGTTTATTCCCTTTATTATTATTCTATAATATAATTTTTATATTATAAATCAATGTCATATTTTGTTTAAAGTGTAATTTTTTTATTAATTTTCATAAGTGAATTTGATGTGTTGTATGCATTGTATGATATCTGATTTAGTTTCATTCTTCCTTGAATTTTCATCATACTAGTAACATGATTGAATTATGATCTTAATTATATCTTATACATGTTATGTGTTAGAATTATGATGTAATTAACATCTTGTGTGAGTAAAGTATCACCGAGAAGAAATATATTGGATTATATTAATCATACGATAACTTTACTTTTTTTATTTTTTAAACTATTGATTACATGGAACAAAATTTAAATATAAAAAAGATATTTTTATGTTCAGTGACCTAAAAATAGGAACATAATACATGAAGAAAAAAAATAAAAAATCATTATTCCATTCCTCTTGATAGACTTCTTCATAGGTTTTTCCTAAGGTAATTTTACCGAATCTCATATAATGAGGACATACATTAAAGATTGGAGTGAGCATAAATCCAAAAAAGATAATAAAAAGGAATAAATTATCATGTGGTAAAGAGGAATATAATAATATAAATAACATGAATCATAATATAGAAATATTGGTAAAACATAAAAATGGGATATTTATAATCATATCACTATGGATTACCATTGGGGTGTCGTAAATCATAATTACAAAGGTTATTCACTAAGGTATTATAAAACATGACACATATAGAGGTTAATTGATTGCCTAATGAATTAGAGTGCTATAAAATATCACCCTTGATATGTATTAATTTTGGTGATCTATATTTATCATAATAAACTATTTCATTAATAAACATTGAAAAATAAAGAATAGGTTTGATTTCAAAATCATTACTTACAGAGTGTTTTAAGAAATGAACATATCATCATTTTTAAACAAAGAAAATGGAATATGGGTTTGATATATGTAAATACCACAATAAATAATACATTTCTACATCTATTTGAATACCCATGTAAATATAAGATGTTTGGGTTTTCACAATATGATAATTTCTCATATAGAAAAGAGATATCCCATAAAAACATTCAGCGACATAAAAATATATATTGTGGGTTATAAAAAGGTCATACTGATGGGGGAAATAAGGTATCACTTTTATAAAAACTAATTTTGTAAGTATGGGTGATTCAAAAATAATAATGGAAAAAGTTTTTTTATCCTTTAGGATGTACACACCAAAGGAGTACTTGGATGAAAATGAAGAAGAGAAGAATTACCTTAGCTTGTAGATTTTCTTCCTAAAACATGACCGTGGAAACATGACACCATAATAGAACCTTTTAGTGACTCTTGGGGATATAAAAATACCTAATATTTTTATTATGAATTTATTGTATAGTGTGGAGGTGGGAATGGGGTATTTATACTTCAAGAGGGGCGTCATTAAGTGATAAAATAATGATTCATTGTATTTAAGGATAACCACAATTGGGTGGAATTAATTCTGATGAACTTGGATGAAAATTTATTTTTTCATGGATGGTTAATGTCTTCCAAAACCTCTAATTTATGTTTTTTTGTTTTTTAGTATTATATAATTATACATTATTACCTTAACCTGCAAAATTACTTTACTTATATTGTGGTAACTATTTATTTACAATGATAACTTTTCAATGCATAATAATGAGAATTAAATTATAACAAAATTTGGACCTTATAATCAAATATATTAAATATATTTTACATGATTAAATTTATAAATGTGATAAAAATAAATTCCAAATATGATACACATATAATTCAAAAATTGTTTTTTAAAAGTCAAAATCTTTGTTTTCAAAAATGAATTTTTTTTGATTCAAAATTAATCATATTATATATTATGTAGCTCGTTAAATAATTTTGGATGATGAAAAATGAATAATTTTTTTAAATTGTTATCATATTATAATTATATCATAATGGATATAACATTTTGTAAAAAGAAGTATTTTTAATTTCTAACCCAAAAATCACCATTTTTAGGAAAATTACCATAAATACACCTTAATATAATTTATAAGTATTAAATCAGAAAATAATAATAATTTTTTGAAAATGAATCTATAAATTTGAAAATTTTGTCTTTTTAAATGAAATAATTATTTATTAAAAATGAATATTACTTTATGATATAATTATTTATCCATTTGTTATAAAAAATACATAGGTATTTGTTGATTTATTTTACCATATAAAATTCCTTTATAAGATAAAATCATTGAAAAAAATTTTATTTTTAAAAAAGATATATTATAATTTAATCTTTATTAGAAGGTTTAATATTAATATAATTTCCAATAACACAATTTTAAAATAATCCCAATAGTCACTTTATTATGCCAATAACAAATAAAATGACCAATCATCTTTTTGGTTAATGGTCATAAATCCCATCAGCCATATTGGAAAATGTTCCTTATACTTATCAGTCTTATTTCCCTATAAATATGGAATAATTATCTCTTCATCACTTGATAATGGCCCATACACATTCTTTAATAATGTCTATTATTTCCCTGACACTTCTTTTCCTTTTTCTACTTTTTATGGTTGTGGTGATCTTTTTTGTGGATTTCAGGATTATTAAGTTTGGTTTAACTAATGTATTAGTATTTCATATTTATTTCAAATTATTATTCATAGTTTTATTATTTCATATCCATGCATTATGTGTAAACTTCCTATGAAATGTATAATTATATTTTATTTTAAATTATAATAAAAAAATATATGAGGAAATACTTTATTTATAAAATGAATAAATCTTTTAGGTTATTACATTATTACGACATAACAAAACCCACCCATCTATATTTCATTAGAAATACTAATGTGAAAAAATTTAAGGGTACATCTACTTCATAGCTTCCTATGGTTTCCAAATAGCTTCATTAAAATTGTGATTTCCCCAAAGGACCTTCACAAGGCATGCTGTCTTGTTCCTCAACTGTTGTTACCATATGTCAAGGATTTGGATAGTTTCCTCTTCATATGGAAAATTTTCTTAAAAAAATTACACCATTAGAATCTAGTACAAGGTATGGGTCATAAATTTTATTTTCTATTAGGGACACATGGAAGACATCGTGGATATTAGAAACATCTAAAGGTAGTACGAATCAAAAAGAAATCACTACAAAATGATATTTAATCTCAAATGGGACATTGTAACTTGGACTTATTTTTTATTTTTTTTAAAATCTTATAACTCCATTCAATTATGGTATCTTTAAGAATACATTATCCCCAACGTGAAACTATTATTCATTCCTTTATTTGTTGGCATAACATTTTTATCGACGTTGAGAAGACTTTACATGTTTTCGAATGACACAAATCGTTTATTTAGTTTCCAATACAATGTTTAGTCAAAAAACTTCACCCTCAATATTCATCACTAAATATTCTATTTATAATCCTTTTTATGTAGATTGCTTCAAAACGATCCATTTGACTGCTGGATTGGATTGTTTGGCTATTGGAGAATTCCGTAAGTGGTAGATGTTGATCCAAACACCCTTGAAATTCAAGTGGGTTATCAGGTAACTTATCTTCCAACGTTTGAATACACCTCTCAGTATTTCATTTAGTTTGAATATGGTAGGATATTCTCAGGTTTACTTCAATATTCACATCCTTATAATGGATCCTAGATAATTTAATAGGAAATCTGGAAACTAAATATGAAAAAATCACCAGTGGGACTCTATGGATTCTCATTATATAATGAATATATCGGCAATCAAAGTTCTATATGGAGAAATCATCTATTATGTCAATGAAATGTGTCTATTGTTTCAACCTACCAATTATTAACAAAATAGCATTACAACCATTGGGGTTCTTTGGATTTCCAGTGAAAAAGTTCATAGTGATGTTAACCCACTTCCACATAGGTATGGGTAAAGGTTGTAATGTCCCTATAGTAATTAATACCTATGACTTTACTAATTGACCCACCAAGAACCCTATAGAAAAATTGACAATATCCCATATCATTTTATCCCAATAATAATTATCATAATGGTATATAAACATTTTAGTACATCTAGGGTGTATAGAAATAAATATCTATGAGATTCATCCACCATATCCTTCTTTAACTCCATAAAATATGGAATATATAGCCTTGTTCCGAATTCTATTACACAATATTTATTAATATTGATTTAGGAAACCTCCAAATTTACATTGGTTCTATCTTGTTTTGCATTAAAGGATTATCTCCTTGGGAATTCCTGTAATACTCTAACAATAATGGTTGAGAAATAATATGGTATAAGATTGATGATGTTCCTCTTTTTTGGATTCTCGTGTCCAATCATAATTGGTATTTGATCAATGGATCTCGTTTAATCCTCAATAATGTAAGAACACCAGGATCAATCCAACCCAGTGCATCCGTAGATTTTATCTCTCTTCTGATGTGGTAATGAATTGAACAATCATAATCCTTAAGAATCTATATCCATAAAATGTTTCCCTAGTTTAGTGACTTATTTGGGAATATATAATTCAAAATATGGTTTTTTTTATATCACACTTTCCCAAATAAAGATAGTGTCTCCATATATTTAGAGTAAAATTGACTTTTTTTAACTCTAGATCATGGGAATGATAATTCTATTCATGTATATTTAACTATCACAATGCATAAAAAATCACTTTGATTTTTTCCTGAGTACACATACAATTCCCTTTAACGATATATAACTGAAAATGAAAAATCATTCCCCATTAATGGGTAAAGGTAGAACGTGTTCTCTAAAAAACAACCACTCATGTTCTTAGAATATTTCATCACAAAAAATTTTCTAAATAAACTTTACTCCCTTTCGATTTATTTTGGTATGTGGATTAGAAATCCAAAAATATTTTTTCAAAAGAATTATTGAGTATGCTACTAAAATATTGAAATCTTGAATATTGGTTATATTTTTATAACATGTCCACTCTTATACAACCTTTGTCTTAGTTGGATCCACTGATATTCCTTCCTTGTACAAGATGTTTCCCAATAATGTTAAATGTTAAAACCAGAAATAAAAATTTATGAATTTAAAAAATAGATTATCTTTCCCCATATATCATAATTATGGCATCCTGTATTTTTTTACATAACTTATCATTACATTTTACAAAAAGAGGATCTTTAAAGTCTACTGTCTTGGAAATCATAAACATAATACATGAAAACTACATAAAAAATTCTTCTAAACCAATCATAAGGCTTCATAATTGGTTCATTATACGTAAAACTACTGCATCTCATAGCCTAGAGACATTCATTAAAGTAAAGGTTGAGTAGAAGGCTCATTAAGATAAAATAAGTGAAATAGATGACATGTGATCTTAAGCAATATTAATAGGAACATGATAAAAGTCATAAAGGTGTGAGAAATGGAAGAATATGAATATCATAATATAAATAAAATGAATCATAACTTGAATATGTGGCTATAACATTTCATTTTTACATTCATGAACATATCATCAAGGTTTATCCCAGAGGTGTCATAAAAATTACCAAGGTTATTCACCAAGGTACCGTGAATCTTGTCATCTCTGGAAATTAATTCTATACCCAATTCAATGGAGTGATATCAGGGAGAACCCTTAAAATTTATTTATTTTCATGTTATCCAGATGGATCGTAATAAAACATTTCATAAATAACCTAGAGAGAATAAAATAAATTGGTTTCATTTCAAAATCATGATATTTTAAAAAGTACTTAAAAATGAGATTGTTATGTCATTTATAACCCATGGAAATGGAGTGAGGGTTCCATGTATGTCAATTCCAGAATCAAATATATCATTTTTGTGAAACTATGAACACCCATAGAATCTAAATAGGTCTAGTTATTCACATAATTAAAACAAGTGAATTTCTATAGATAAAGAGAGAGAAATTTGGAGACGAAATTTCTGCAGCATAACGGCTATATAACGTGGTTTTAGAAAATAATAAAAAGAGAGGGGAAAATGGTATCCCATAAATAAATGAGTCAATTTATAGTAGTGGCATAGAATAAAAATAATTATGATTATGATGTGGACAATCGAATGACACACCACATGAAAAGGAAACATGCAAGGAAAGAGAAAGCGCGATTTCTTTTATGAAAATTCAGCAACCTAACAACGTTACTTGAAAATTGAGAAAACAAATTTATTAGAGAGGAAATGGTCTCTAAATAATTAAAAATGAAATGGATAGTAATTATAACATATAATAACATAACCTTAACATAAAAATATGGAAACTAGAAGACACAACATAAAGGAAGTCATGACTTAAAAGAGGAGGGTGAAGAGATCCCTTACCTTGAAGATTTACTTATAAAGAATAATGTTTAGAACCTTGGGATGCTTTAGGGAACCTTCGGTGGACTACTTGGGAGGTAAGGAGACCAAAACATCATTGAGGATGATTTTGGAATGAAATTAATGAGGTAAATGTCTTGGTATTTATAGGAAACATGAGTGAATAAATTATTAATTTACAAGGGACACCTCATCAGTGGTATTTGAAACACCATGGGCTTCCCCATGGTATTTTCCCCTCGTATTGGCCACTTGGGACAAAAAATAACATATATCAATATTCATAAGTCGACTAGAAATCTTACATCCTTATTACATCATTAATGATGTCATGAAACCCCCAAAATTCAAAACTGCATTTTTACTATTCACCGATAATTCAAATGTTTCAGAAAAATCCAAAAAAATCACCCTAACCTAATATCAATTTTCTGAATTCAAAAATGAAGTCCATTTTAAGAAAATAATTTTGCAAATATTTTTAATTTATGTTTTAAATAAAATCATTATTTATTCCAAAAATACAACTTTAAAATTATAACTCATTTTGTAACACCTTAAAAAAGTAATCAAGGTCCTATAAGAATATCATATACAGATAATACAACAAAGTAACAATTTATGATTAAATTTTATGAAAATACATTTCCATTTTAAATTATTAAATTAATTATAAAATTATAAATAAAATATTTGTGGCATACAACAATACCAAAACATAAACTATGATCATTTTTTCACTTTTAAGACGTCTAAAATGTATTTATACATTCATGGGTGAAGCTTATATTTTTTTTGTCAAATTACTATTCATTACTATTCATATGGGTATTCTACTATTCCTACATTACTATTCACTAAAAACCAAGTTGATCTTATTAGACTCTAAATTTATCACTTATCACAACTGTAGAATAACATTTTTTTTGAAAATCATTTCACATTATTAATTATTTAGTGAATACATTTTATTTAAAATACCCATTTTACCTAAATTCATCAATAATACACATCCTATATTTATCCGGATATTTGAAATTCAAAATAATTACCATAAGAAGAAATGGAAATTTTATTTAAATAAAAGGATTACACAATGAGGCTATGGTATCGTTATATAGCCTCTTATAACACCATCATAGGACCTAAGTGTAAGGTGTACTATGGTGATAAAATCATGGGGTGGCTTGAACAACATTTTCCTAGTGGTGATTTCTATCAACTTGAACTTCTCCCTTAGGCAATTATGTTCAAGATTCATACATTGAAGTTCGGCTTGACATTGGTCTAGAGCATAGACCAGTGATGCTACCTCCTTTCTAAGCTCCGACAGATGGGCTTCATATGGCTCGAGTCTACTGGATGAGGCCATTCAATCTTCTTTCTGTATTAATTAACCATGATAACCGTATTTATAAAAACACAATGGTAAGATTATAGTTTCAATGGTCATATTGACCAACGATCATATAACAGTTGAAACCCAATCATCTCATTTTAATTATACCCACTTCATTAAATAAAGGATATAGTTTTGTTGAGTATAAAATAAAATATCACACGAAATTAGGAAAAATTATAATTCAAAAGTCCAGGTCATTACATTCTTCCCCCCTTAAGAAATTTCATCCCCAAAATTTTATCTCATACCCTCTGAGGGGAAAAGGTGTGGGTACTTCTGTCTCATCAACTCTTCTGGTTCCCACGTGGCTTCTTCACATTTGTGGTTCCTCCACAACAACTTAACAAAGGGAGTAGTCTTGTTGTGTAGAACCTTGTCTCTACAACCCAATATCTCCACCGGTTTCTCCTCATAAGAGAGTTCATGTTATAGTTGTACCACTTCTGGATTTAGTACATGTGAAGGGTCAAGTATGTGATTTATCAAGAGGGATACATGGAAGACATCATGAACTTGAGCTTGCTTTGGAGGAAGTGAAAGCCGATAGGATACTGCTCCCACACGATCAAGGATTTCATAGAGGTCAATGTACCTAGGGATGAGATTCCCTTTCTTCCCAAACCACATGACTCTATACTAAGGTGAAATATGAAAAAATACTTTGTCACCAACATTCTACACCAATTCCCTTCGACGGTTGTCAGCATAGCTCTTTTGCTGACTCTGAGCAGCCTTAATGTGTTGCTAGATGGCATGGACCATTTCTGTCATCTCTTGAAGAAGATCAGGCCCAAGAAGCTTTCTCTCACCAGTTTCTTCCCAACAAGTAAGATTTCTACACCTCTTCCCATATAGATCTTCATAGGGTGCCATTGGAATGATCGAGTGGAATCTGTTGTTTTAAGAGTACTCAACTAAAGATAGATGTTGATACCATCCACCTTTAAATTACATTTAGCAGGTTCTCAGCATGTACTTGAGTTTTTTGAATAGTCCATTCATATTGGACATCATTTTGGGCGTGATAGGCCGTACTGAAATTCAATTCAGTGCTTAGGTATTGTTGAATGCATCTCCATAATTTTTATGTGAACCTTGAATCATGATCCAATACGATAGAGAGAGGAACTCCATGCAGCCTTACCACTTCCTTCACGTAAATCATGGAAAGTTGATCAAGAGATAAATCGTCCCGAATGGAGATAAAATGGGAAGTCTTGGCGAGACGGTCCACAATAACCCATATCGCATTGTTTCCTTTGGAAGCTCTCAGGAGACCAGTGACATAGTGATATTACCCCACTTCCATGATGGTATGGGTAGTGGTTGAAATACCCCTTTAGGAAGTTGTCGCTCTGCCTTCACTTGCTGACATACCAGGCACCTTGAAGTGTATTCAGAAATCTCTCTTTTTATATTATCCCACCAATTATGATCATGAAGTTCCCTATATATTTTCTTGCTACCTGGATGTATAGATAAAGTAGAGCTATGAGCTTCATCCATAAGCTCTTTCTTTATTTCCAAAATAGATTTAACACATAGTCTTCTATGAATTTTCAGTACACCCTCTTGATCAGTATTGAACTCAGAAAACATCCCATCCTTCACAGCTTCAAAAATCTTCTCTAATAAAGGATCTTATTTCTGAGCTTTCTTGATCATCTCTAGTAGTGACAGTTTAGAAATAATTTGGGTTAGGGTTGATGATGTCCATTCCACTATGATCCCCATGTCTAGTTTTACTAGGTCATTGATCAATGGATCTCTTTGAATCCTCATAATAGACAGAACAACTGGGTCTTTCCTGCTTAATGCATCAACGACTTTGTTTGCTCTTCTAGGTTGATAATGAATTGAACAATCATAGACATTAAGATGTTCCAACCATCTCCTTTGTCTCATGTTCAATTATTTTTGTGTGAAAATATACTTCAAACATTGATGGTCTTTGTATATATCACATTTCCCCCCATAAAGATAGTTCCTCCATCTCTTCAGATAAAAAATAATTGCATCCTACTCCAGATCATGCATAGGATTGTTCTGCTCATGAGTCTTCAACTGTCGAGATTCATAAGCAATGACCTGGTCATTTTTCATGAGGAGACACCCAATCCCCTTCATAGATGCATCGCTAGAAATAACAAATCCTTCTCCACTTTAGGGTAGAGTTAACACAGGCACAGTAAACAATCTCTTCTTCAGCTCTTGGAAACTTTCCTCACACTGCTTTCTCCAAATGAACATGACCCATTTTCGAGATAACATGGTTAATGGATTAGAATGTTGTGAATAGTTTTTCACATACCTCCTATAATATCTGACAAATCCAAGGATACTCTGAATCTCAGTTATTGTTTTAGGATAAGGCAACTTCTCTACAACTTTTGTCTTTGTAGGGTCAACGGTGATTCCTTTATTGGTAACAATGTTCCACAAAAAAGAAACTTGTTGTAACCATAATTCACATTTACTAACATTCCAAAAAGTCTATACTTCCATAGAGTTTGAAAAACAACACTTAGGTGATCCTCTTACTCCTCACAACTTTTGAAATATATCAGAATATCATCAATAAAAACTACCACAATTTTATCAAGGTATCCATTAAAGACTATATTCATCAAATCCATAAAAATATCAGTAGCATTGTTCCGTGAAAAAGGGATAACAACAAACTCATAATGCCCATATCTTGATCGGAAGGAAGTTTTTGTAATACCTTCTTTTCTTACCCTCAATTGATGATAACCAGATTGAAGATCAATCTTAGAGAATAATTGAGCCACATGAAGTTGGTCAAACAAGTCACTAATTCATGGAAGAGGGTATTTTTTCTTTACTATGATCCTGTTATGTTCTCTATAATCAATGAATATCCACATCAATCCATCCTTCTTCTTCATAAAGAGAACATGTTCTTTCCAATGAGACACACTCAGTTGGATAAACCCCTACCACAAAAGATCTTGGATTTGTTTCTTTAATTCCTCCATCTCCAAATTTTCGATCCTATATGGGGTCTTTGATATTGGATGAGATCTATCTACGAGTTCAATGTATAACTCTACCTCTCTTTCTAGGGGAGGTCCATGAAACTCCTTAGGAAATAAGTCAATGTTTTCCTAGGAGATGGGAACATTTTATATGCTCAAACACTCATTTCCTTCTTCTTCTTCACCGATCAATTCTGTAAAGATGGATATAGGAGGTTCTTCTAGACAAAGATCATGTTGATATATCTCTCCTCGGAAGATAACTGTAGGTTTTCCACTCAATAATTCTGAGATTTCCTCACTTCTGTGTTTGATCTAAGCATTATACTTTGAGAGGCAGTCCATCCTATGTATAATGTCGAATTCCAGCATGTGAATGACTACTAGATTTGAGATAATATTATGTTCACCAAAGTAAATACTATATTTTCTAAACACTAATGATTCTTGGATATTCCCACTAAGAGTCTTGACCGATAACTATACTTTTATAAAGTCGGGGGTTGATTCTAAATTCTTTGCAAAATTGGAGGAAATAAAGGAATGCATAAAACCAGAATCAAACAAAGTACTTTCTAGGTTTGAGAGAACAAATATAGTACCTACTACCACATCATTTGGAGCTTCAACTTCAACTGTAGTGATAGCAAAAGCATGACATTTATCCCTTGGCCTTTGCTGATGCTGATGGTGGTTCCCCTACGCTGCCCTCAGATTTGGACAGTGATTAGAAAAGTTCCCAAGTTGTCCACAATTAATGCACTGGACATTAGGTAGGGTCTGCACCATCTTCCCCTTGTCATTAGTGTTTGGAATTTGAGGTTTCACATCACTATGATAATTCCTCATAATATGGACTTCTCTTCCATACTTGTAGCATCTCTCGCTCTTGAGTAGGCAATTCCCCCAATGCTTCTTCCGACATTTATTACACTTGGGATGTTGCACTTGCTTGCCTCCTCTTCCTTCATCAAAGCTCTTCTGTATGCTTGGATCCATTGATCACTTTTTTTCGTTGGATTTATGAGACCACTGTGTCTCACCAAACTCCAGTTTGACTTTCATCGCACTTCACAAGATCTCCTCATAGCATTCATAATCTCAGTTGGCTAGATTCTTCCACAGATGATGTCTCAGTCCACCTGAGAATCTATCAACCATTCCATTTAGATCCATTACAAAGATAGTGGTGTAACATGAAAGCCTTGTTAATTTCATCTCGTAGCTTCCAACATATTCATTCGCCTTTTCCTTCAACTCATGAAACTCCTTCTCCATTCTTGTTCTCATGGAACGAGGGAAATACTTACTGAAGAAGATCCCTCTGAACTCTTCCCACTCCAAAGCTTCGACCTCCACTCTTTTACTCATGTTTTTAATCAGCTCCCACCACTGATTAGCTTATCCTTCTATGCGATAGACAGCTAGTGTGACCTTCTCTTTCTCTGAACAGTGGAGCAAAAAAAAGGTCTTCTCGATAGAGCTGATCCAATGCTTAGCAATCAATGGGTCAGTTGATCCACTAAAGTTCAATGGTATTTGATGCATAAAAAACTCAACATAATGTTGTTCCCTTCATAGTGAGATCAATATCTCTTCTTGTTTCAAGTTATTTCCCATAACTTGATTCAGTTGGTTCATCATTCGCATGAATGTTTCCATTCCAGCTTCCATCAAAGGGTCGTTAGTGAAAGGTCCATTGCAATCACCATTTGCACGGTTCATCCTATTTCCCACCATTTATAAAAGAATAAAACCTTAATTTGAAACTTATTTCATTTATGAATCTTTTAACTATAAAGGATTTATGTCGTAAAACAACTTTAAACAATTTCATTTCCCTATATATCCTTCATAATGACTCATAGAAAACTTATGATTAACCAAACATATCTTTTGGGTGTGTCGTAACCAAGAGTACAACAAGGCCTATTGTCGTGTACCAGTTCCCATTAAAGTCTACCACAAATTAGTGTTCTAAGGTTTTACCCCTATGTACATCTATGCCAGAGCCGCTTCTACCTGCTCATATTTAGACAAGGATGTATTTTTTTGATAAACCATTTACTCAATACTCACAAAAATAACAGGAAGTTTTCCTAAATTCAAACTTTACTATAGGATTATTCCTAATGTTTTCAAATCCTAATTTCCATAAATAACTAAAATATCCTTTGATACCAACTATGGCATCCTGCTTTTTTATTAACGATCTTTTCATTACATTTTAAAAATAGAGGATCTTTAAAGACTAGTGTCTTGGAAACCAGGAACATAATAAATGAAAACAACATAAAAAATTCTTCTAAACCACTCATAAGGCTTCATCAATGGTTCATACTATGAAAAACTAATTCATCTCATATCCTGGAGACATACATCAAGGTAAATGGTGAGCAGAAGGCTCAGTAAGTAAAATAACTGAAACATATGACATGTGATCTTGAGCAATATTAATAGGAACATGATAAAATTCATAAAGGCGTGAGAAATGGAAGAATAGGAATATCATAATAAAAATAACATGAATCATAAATTTAATATGTGGCTACAACATTTTATTTAGACATTCATGAACATATTACCGAGGTTTATCCCCAAGGTGTCATAACAATTACAGAGGTTATTCAACAAGGTATCGTGAAACTTGTCATCTCAAGAGATTAATTCATTACCCAATGTATTGGAGCACTATCAGGGCGCACCATTAATATGTATTTATTTTCATATGTTCCACATGGATCATAATGAAACATTTCATAAATAACCCATTGATAAAAAAATAAATGGGTTTAATTTCAAAATCATGAAGTTTTAAAGAGTACTTGAAAATGAGATTGGTATGTCATTTATAAACCACGGAAATGGAGAGAGGGTTACATGTATATAAGTTCCAGAATCAAATATATCATTTTTTTGAAACTATGAACTCCCATAGTAACAAAATAGATCTGGGTATTCACATAAATAAAACAAGATAATTTCAACAGAGAAAGAGAGAGAAATTTTGAGACGAAATCTTTGCACCATAACAACAATATAACATGGTTTTAGAAAATAATATAAAGAGAGGGGACAAGGTTATCCCATAAATAATTGAATAATTTTATAGTAGAGGTACAGAATAAAAATAAATAAGATTATGGTGTGGACAATTCAATGAAACACCACATGAAAAGGAAACATACAAGGAAAGAGAATGTACGATTTCTTTTACGAAAATTCAGCAGCTTAACGACGTCACTGAAAAATTCAGAAAACAAATTGATGAGAGAAGAAAGGGACTATAGAAAAGTAGACATGAAATTTATAGTAATACGAACATATAAGAACATACCCTCAACATAAAAAGATGGAAACAGGAAGACCAAATATAAATGAGGTCATGACTTAAAAGAGGATGGTGAAAGGATCCCTTACCCTGAAGTGTAACTTATAAATCATGAAGGTCGGGACCTTTGGATAATTGAGGGCACCTTGGGAGGAATCCTTGTGAGGTAAGGAGACCAGAACATCATTGAGGATGATTTTGGAATGAAATGAATGAGGAAAATGGCTTGGTATTTATATGAAAAGTGAGTGAATTAATTATTAATTTACAAGGGACACCTCATCGGTGGTATTTAAAAAACTGTGGGCTTTACCATGGTATTTTCCCATGGTATTGGACACTTGGAACACCTCATATCATATCTCACTATTCATAAGTAGACCAGAAATATTACATCATTATTATATCATTAATGATGTCATTAAACACCTGAAACTCAAAATTGCATTTTTACTATTAACTAATAATTGAACTGTTTCAGAAAAATCCCAAAAATTCACCCTAACCTAATATTGATGCTTTGAATTAAAAAATTAAGTCTATTTTATGAAAATAATTTTCTAAATATTTTTAATTTAATTTTTAAATAAAATCATTATTTATTCCAAAAATACAACTTTAAAACTAAAACTCATTTTGTAACACCTTAAAAAAGTAATCAAGGTCCTATAAAAATATCGTATACTCATAATACAACAAATTTAAAATTTATGATTAAATTTCATGAAAATAAATTTACATTTTTAATTACTAAATTAATTATAAAATTGTAAAAGAAATATTTATGGCATACAAAAATTCCAAAACATAAACTATGAGCGTTCTTCACTTTTAAGATGTCTAAAATGTATTTATACATTCATGGGTGAAGTTTCTATTTTTTTTCAAATTACTATTCATTACTATTCAAATGGGTATGTTACTATTCCTACTTTACTATTCACTAAAACCATGTCTATCTTATTAGATTCTAAATTTCTCACTGATAACAACTGTAGAATACCATTTTTTAAAAATCTGTTCACATTATTCATTATTTAATGTATACAAAAACATTTTAAAATACCTCTTTTTTCCTAAATTCATCAATAATACACATCCTATATTTATCCGAATATTTGAAACTCACAAAATTTCACATAAGAATAAATAACAATTTTATTTATATAAAATGATTACACACAGTAGCTAAGGTCTCGTTAGATAGCCCCTTATAACACCAGCATAGGACCTAAGTGTAAGGTGTGCTATGGTGATAAAATCTTGGGGTGGCTCGGACAAATTTCCTGAGTGGTGACTTCTATCGGCTTGAACTTCTCCCTTGGGTGATTCCATTCAAGCTTCATACGTTGAAGTTCACCTTGGGCTTGGTCCAGAGCAAAGCCCAATGATGCTACCTCTTTCCCAAGCTCTGACAGATGGGTTTCATATGGCTCGAGTCTACTGGATGAGACCATTCAATCTTCTTTATCTATTAATTAACCAAGATAACCATATTTATAAAAACACATTGTTAAGAATATAGTTTCCAATGGTCATATTGACCAATGGTCATATAATAGTAGAAACCCAACGGTCTCATTTTAATTATACCCACTTCATTAATTAAAGGGTATAGTTTTGTTGAGTATTAAATAAAATATCACAACAAATTTAGAAAAAAATATAATTAAAAAGTTCAGGTCATTATAATAATCAGACACTTATATTATTTTCATTCACCCTGTGGATTTTTTTAATATATTATATTATATTTATAAATATCACTAAGAAATACTTTACATGACTGTAATGACATTATTCATCAAATCCATTAATATTTAGGAATATTAATTAAAGTTAAGGTGAATGAAAAAAAACTAATAATTCCTTAATATTGTTTGGAATGAATCATTTTGGATAACACATTTCTTCACCCTCAATATATAATACACAGAAAAAAGATCAATCTTGTAAGAGAATTTTTCTCTAAAATAATATTAAAAAAATAATAAATCCTTGGAAGATAGTTTTTGTTTTTCATTGTGATCCCATCATGTTATCTATAATCAATACACAACCACATTGATCCATTTATATTCAGTACCGAGATAACTAGTGATCCAGATGGATACACTATTGGTTGAACAAAAACCTTTTAAAATAGATCCTGAATTTGTATCTTTAATTACTCTAACTATATGTTTTTCATTATATATAGTGTTTTTCATATTGTCTGGGATATTTTAAATAGTTCAATTGGGAACACTTACTCTCATTATGGGAGAGATCTCAAAAACTCTTTAGGAAATACATCAATATAATTCTAGAAAATGGGCATATCTTCTATCTTTCAAAAATACCATAAATGTTATTCTTCACAAATAATTTAAAAAATATAGGCAATAAGAGGTTTTTCATGGAATGACATAGGTGGGGAAAAACATTTATTGAACTAAATCTAATGTTTTTCTATCAAGACCACTCAAATTTCCAATCTTTTATAGTTGATATTAGAATTATAATTTGATAACTAATCAGTCACATGTTTTATTTCATACTCCACCATCAGAATGATCACCATGTTTTTATTGATATTCAATACATAAAATTTAATAGGGGACACAAATATATTTTTGATGAATGAATAGTTCTTCAATGGGTTTTAACAGACAACTTGACCAAATTGTCCTGAAATATCAAATTAATTTCTTTTTTAATGTTGATGTATTTCATAAGATGGACCCTTGGTCATCAGTCATGGTGCGTTGGTTGTCTAAAGTGTGTATCTATAATAAAAATTACCAATAGAGTGGGTTAGTTTTGGAAGTAGTTTCAAAAAATAAAATTACTTATTTATATAGTCTAATAGGTTATAAAAGGTTTTTTTAGAATTATAAGAGAAGGATGTCATTTAATGCTCACTAAAAATTTGGGTTAGTTAATTTTATACAAATTACACATGGATTAATAGGATACTTTAGTTGAGTGTAATAAAAATCATGGCCCCCCTAATTAATTTTATGGTGATTCACAAAGAACCAACCCATCACACAAAAATCGTGATATCAAGGTATAGACCTAAATAATGGAATGAAAAATACTAAAAAATTATAAAATATAAATTTTGTGAACATGAAAATGGATTTTTGTGTTGTCGAATCGGAACAACACATGATTATTACCTAAAATATCAACCCAATCAGTGTTAAAATGATAAGTGATTCATGTAAGTATTCCAAAACAACACATTTAAAGGAGAATAATGATAAGATTAATCATAAATAAAATTTTCCAAAATGAAATTTTACCAAACTTTTAGAATTTCATGAGGTAGAACTCCCTCAATTAGTGTGTGTACCTCTATTGAATTGATCGTTCACAATTTACCTCTCCATCGAGAGGATGATGTCAGGTGGATAATCTCTTGCATCCTTCATACTCTTATGTGGATAATCTCTTGCATTCTTCATACTCTTATGATGATAGGTAAGAGTTTGGTAAAATTTCGTTGTGGAATCAATTTAATTAAATTATGTTCATGCACACACATGGTAAAATTTGAACGATCAATTCAATAGAGGTACACACCAATGTTTAGGCAATGTCTGCTGTGTTTTTGGGAACCTAGATTTCATGATACCAATTAGATCATGATTTTGGTATGGTAAAATGCCTCATATAGACATTAAAGATAGATAATACATTTTGGATGAAATATATAATATCTCCTTATCAAATTTTATATCCATTTTATGAATAAAATGGGATATATTTCCCAAATATGGAACAAAATGTTTAACTTCAGGGAAATTTGGTTTCTTAGACACAATAGTTATCTTTGGCCCCTTGTTTAATGAATTGGTATTGAGTGTATTTGGAAGGGTTTCACCCAACAAAATTATGGGTCATCGCCCAAAATTTCATCATAACTGGACTCACCTATGGGCACTAGTGTTAATTTGAGTCCACATGTGTGCTTGGGACCCTTCAAATATTTACCCATTTTTATTCAACTTCACAATATGTCATTAAAATCACCTCCCTCTACAATATAATCCTAAAAAAATTTAAAACATAAATTTTTAATAGTTATGGATATTAAATACTTGAATCAAATTTAAATTGAGTTTTATTATTATATTTGGAAATAATAACACAAATTTAGCATGAAACCGTGGTATACGGGTGGAAATAAATAGTGAAAATCTATGAAATCACACCCCCACACTGAAGTATCTTCAGCCTTGGGAAAAGTCACATTTCCAAAAATTATTCTTGGAGATATTTCAATATTTATGAATATTTATCATTGAATGAAAATATAATTGATGATATCAATGTGATTAAATAGAAAACCACACAATGGAGTTATTCATAGTGAGTACGGGAAAATGTATCACATAAATTCTATAAAAATTAAATACACTAAGAAGTATGGAATAAATATGAACAAGTAATTAAGAATAAAAACATTTCTATTACTCACCATGTGTGTGCATGAACATAATTTAATTAAATTTATTATATTTTCTATCTAGTAAATATATATATATATATATTCTTAATTATTTCTACTGAACCTTCCCTATGTCCCTTACAATATAATTTTAAGGCCCACTCACATATGAATTCCTATAAGTAATACAATAATATAATGGCCTATATATACCCATATGTTTTACATTTCACCATTACCAAAATTATTTACATGTTTATTTATTATTTTTTTATTTTATTTTTATGGTCATAAAATTATTGGATAAGAGGTATGAATGTATAGGTCAATCAAGTATAGTAATTAAATATATTGGATAAGGAAAAAATATAGAGAAATCAATTTTTGAAATCTATTAAAAGTTAAATATACTTATATTTACCTTATATTATGTAAGAAATATTCACACTTTATAGATGAGTGTAATGTGGTGTGGAGATGTTGATTGAAATTATAATCCTATAAATATCTCACACATAGGGTATAAATCGTCTCAATGGTTTCATAGAGATACAACCATTTATGTTATCATTAAATAACTGATTAACCAAAAAATAACACCCCAATTATAAATTAATGCAAAAACAAAAATTCCATCAATGAAAGAAGATTTTATTAAATTTTAAAACAACATGAAATGGGAATATTCAACTAGATTTTTAAATAATTTATCTAATTTTATGGGAATCGAAAATGGGTGCTCCATCAAAAAGTGAAAAATAAGGGGGATAGTGAGAATTCCATGTAGCATGAGAAAAAGGAAAAACAATAAAGATAATGAATGCATTAATGGACTCAGAAAAGTGGGGAAAATAAAAAATACTTTTGAGAAATAGGAAAATAGAAAAAATGGAAGAAATTTAGTAACAAATCCTAACTAACATAGGAATGTATCCACCCCCTCATCTATATTTTATGTTGTCTACTTCATAATACAAGAGAATGTTGGGAGGAAAAATAAAACATGATGGGTTTCATTATATGGTTTCTTATTGATGGTGGAGTTCCTCTACTGGGGACCTAAGAAAGTTTTCATGTATTTGATTCAGTTTACACTCATTAAAAATAAATATTTTTTTTGGTTTTTTCATTTAAACCCATACTACAGTGAATGGATAGATTTTAATAATAGTGTATCATTTGAACTAGTGGTAATGAGACATACATGGGGTGAACCATTAAAAATAAATTGAAAATGACGACCTTTTTCCCAATTTGGGATTAAAGATGGATGACATGGTAGTAATGGGAACCATTATCTGTCTCCTTATAGGTAAGGGAGTTCTCATATGAGTCTATATTTTCTCCAGCTCCTGAATCAATAACTTCATATTCTCACCAATATCAGAGTGTCCCACATTACATTGTTTAACCACCCAATATGCATGGTGCTCGACCACCAATGAGAGGAGATAATATTTTACAAATACAATATTATATTGTTTCATTCCTATTGTGGTTTTAAAATATGTTTGGTATTCCCAAAGTGCATCATCCTAGAATAATGCAGAATCCGTCCTATTCGAATGTACTATTTTTCAATGATTTTCATTACATACGGATTTGAAAATTAATCTTTAAATTATTTTGGGGGTGATATTAAGTAGAAAATTTATATACAACTCCTTAAAAAATATCATGTTTTTTGTAACACACCAAGCTTCTACGGTACGTTTCCCTTGGAATAATGTAATAGCGTGTGTTGTACGCAACATTGAGTTCTAACACACACCACAACCGATCAAACTAGCCATTATGAATAGTAATACCTACTTTTTGAAATTATATATATTTTATATTTCAAAATGGACTTCATTTTTGGATTCAGAATATCGAAATTATCCTAAGTTGAATTTTTGGTATTTTTCTGTGAACTTCCAATTTTTATGAATAGAGAAAAATAATTAAAAACAAATTTTTTAATAAAAATAATTTATAGTGATAAATTATATTATTTAGTGGTTTTAAAGTATAATTAGAATATATTTTTACCATTTTATCCAATGGGGTTCATTATAATTAATTTCACTTTGAAATTGGACATAAACAATTGTCAATCTTTTGATATATATTGTTTCTTAAATACACGCTATTTGTTGTGACAACCGGAATTAATTATAAAATTAATTAAAGCAACTTTTTTTTTGGAATTTTGTAAAATAGACATCATTTTTGAATTAGGAATATCAATTACAGCTTAGGGTAAAATTTTGGCATTGTTCTGAAAAACTTCAATTTTTGATGAATAACAAACTACTAAGTGGTAGTTAAAAAACTGAATTTTTCATAAAACTTAATTTTACCGCTTATGTGATTGTAATTTTGAAAATCCAAGACACACGGTTAATATCAAGGAGTAAAATGTGGTTCAATGAGATGAAAATAATTTTTGGTGAAGAGTAACTTTTTACTTTTATTTACCACGGTTAAAAGTAAATAGGGTAATTAAGTGTAAAAATGATATTAATATTACCCTAACACATGTCCTAATTGTAACGCCCCGACCCCAGCTACCCAGAGTCGGTGCATTAATTACATAACATTGGCATGATCACAAGAAAGATCAAATCCCGAAAGACCGATTGGTTTAGTAGCCTTGGAAACACTAGATATAATCATAAAGTTTTAAATTACATTTCAAAGTGAAAAACTACTACAACAACAAAGTCTTCATATCCACACTATTAACCCCTCATAATATCCCTGCAAGTCATTCATAATTTACTTCTTCACTACCTGGGAAAAATAAAACATAGAAAAGGGGTGAGCTCAAATGCCCAGTAAAGATAACAATATAGCGGAACATTCAAAATAAACAAAAACATTTAAGGCAATGAATTACTAAAACAAAAGCCTTTTAAAATTGAACTTCAACATAGTATGGCAAAAGTAAAATGAAATAATGTCATTTACTTGTTCACATGGATATTCTACTAATCGAATAATCACATGCAATATCAATAACCACTTTCATAATTATGGAATGCATAATGCCAGACTATCATAACCACATAGCCAAGGCCTCGTGCCAAGACTACAAATAAGATTTTGTCAAGGCCTTGTGCCAAGACACTAGTTTGCCTCATGAGACCTACCGATGCATCGAGGAGCTATAGCGGGCTCCACCCGTCACTTATTAAGTCCAATGCATTCCCATATGAAAAGGTTTAAACATAACATAAACATTCGTTTTAAAACTAGCATACGAAATGTCAATAATTTCACCATAAACTATGAATGGTATAAAAATAGCACATCCACAGTCAAACATATCAAAAAAAACTTCAATACAATATAGAAGTTTTGTATCATAATAAATCAACTTCAAATAATCTTAAAATCCATCAAAGGATGTTGACATAGATGAAATCAAAATTCTTTTTAAAGAAGTATCTCCTTTTATTTTGAAATCATTTAAGATCCATATAAAATAAAACATTTTCTTTGAAAATATTCTTATAAGCTTGTATGGAAAGCTTCGACGATTTTATTACGGCGGAAAATAACCGCACCCGCCGTATAAGTTAAAAAAAACATTCTTACCTCAATTCTGTCGAAAAGGTTAAAAAGGTCCTTGTTTTGAAAACGACGGAAAGATTCCTTTATAAACCTCTTATAAAAAGTCAAACAATGGTATAAATGACTTTAACCCATATTCTTGTAAATAGTAAAAATGTTTTGAAATACATTTTTAAGAAACATGGATGTGGATGATAAAGAGATCCCAGTAGATTATTACGTATAAACAACCTCGGATAATGAAGAGATTGTGAAATAACCCTTACCTTGTACTTTTCCTTGGTTGGGGTAGGTTAACCTCCTATATAATGGTGAAATAATTGTTATTAAATTATACAAGAATCATATATATTAATATGATATCATATATGATCTTTTAACATTGATTTGTTAATAATATCTTAGAATTATCGTCGTTTCGGGTGTTAACTTACTCATTTTCTTTTATAAGTTTTGTTACATAAGTCATGTTTGTTGTATCTTATTCATATCCAGAATTATATCAAGTCCTTAAACATCATTTTTAAATCATTAAATGATAATTATACTTGAATGGATACGATGGAGAATGAATCTCATCGTGTTCGTGGAGACGGTAGTCCGTACGTACGCACGAACGCTACTTCCATTTAATTTTTATTTTAAAAGAATCGAATTCAAATGATACATAGGTAAATTACTATTCTAGTATAATATAATATTTTATATATGTTACATAAGTTCATTAACACCATCCTTTATACGTTCCATGTGTGGTATCAACGAGTCATATCATTTTAAGGGGGCGGTAGTCCGCACTTCCTCAAATGAAATTATCGTATGTATATACAACATGAAACGAATAATGGTATGAAATAAAATGGAATTACAGAAGCTTATATATAAAATATATATCATTAATATCATATTTAATTATAGTGCCATCATAATGGCCACCATGAGAGGCAGTAAGATGTTTTTGAACAATCATCGTTTCGTGAGGCGTTAGTTTGCCATTCACAGAAACATTATGTTCATCATCCATTAGATGGAGTTGTGTGTATGTGTAGTTTGAATCCTTCTTATAACAATATATTAGTATATTGAGGATACTGGTGTTGTTACAAAAGAAAGGAAATAAAACGATTTTGGGGGTTGAAGAGGCAAAATAAATGAAAATAATTTAAGAGAAATCGTTACCTTTAATTTAGGTAACTCACTTTGGTTGGAACCAAAGGACTTCTTGAAATGCTTTCTGCCTAAGGGGAAGCTTCAAGGAGGAGGAGAGGGATGTGGGGAGCTTAGTTGGGCAGAGTTTGGACGAGCCAAGTGGCTTGAGAGGTGTGAGGAAATGAGAAGGAGGAGTGCCCTTTTATAAGAGGGGTGAGGGGCACCTTTGGAAAAGCTAGAAATATTAATTTATAATAAATCCATATTCGGTTTCCAATGGCTCCAAAGTTTACTATTCAAAGGTTGAGGTGGGGATAGGTCTAAAAAAACTCATCCAATAGAATTTAGACAGGTTTGGGTACTTATATTAACCTTATCTTTAAGTATTAACTCTAAGTTAATTAGTTTCACTTTTACAATGTCTCTTTGTATTTTTATATAATATGGTTAATAAACTTACTATATACATCCAAGCGACCCCCAGGTGGTCCATTAATCATTAACCTATCATAATATAAGTCTCTTGGCCGAACCTTAGATTTTTAGGAATTTAATATCAATTAATAATATAATATTTGTTTTAAGAACTCTATTATGTCAATTTTGACACTATTCAATAGTTGATTTTTGTGAAACTCATAACAGATTGATTACTTCGAACAAAGTCCATTAAATCAATCCTAATATATCATATTAGCCTAGAAAATTAGTTTAATTCATTAAAAGTTTCATATTATATTTATTTGGGTATTTATAATATCAATTATTTTAATTCTTCACTATTATAGTAATTACTGCATCATCATTGTGTCATATATAAAATAAATTATTTAATGTCTAAAAATTATAAATAAAATATAATTATGTAGGAAATCGTTTTAGATTTCTAATGAATATTTATAATCTAAAAGCCAACATATATTACCCTATGTAACAATTGTTGTTCTAAAAGATATATTCTTGTGTCATTTTTGTATTCATTTTAACTAAATTAAAATAAAGTGTCATTATCACTTACAAGTGGATCCATGGGGTCCCAAAATAGACCCAAAGATTCCCATGGTCGACCATGTATCAACCAATAGGGTTAAGACACGTTTTAGGGTAATTTAGTATTATTATAATATTATTTTTTAACCCTTATTTACCGGATTTACCCTTAACCATGGTAAATAAAATATTTACCGCAGTAATTATTGAAATTGTCTAAAAATAAAAGTTACCTATTTACACAATTTAAACATCCTGATTCCAAATATGGAATCCATTTTCCTAAATTCAAAACACAGAAGTGTCAGAAATTAATTTAAAATTAATTCCCGCTGTCAAAACAAAAAGCGTGTTTTTAAGAGATAATAACTATCAAAAGATTGACACTTGTTTATGTTCGGTTTAATTGTATAATTATGTCCAATGACCAACATTATATTAAATGATAAAAATATATTCTAAATATACTTTAAAACCACTCAAATTAATAATTTATCACTATTAATTATTTTGATTAAAAAAGTTGTTTTTAATTAAAATTTAGTAATTTTCACTATTCATCAAAATATAAAAGTTGTCCGAAAAGTACCAAAATTTCACCCTAGGCTAATTTCAATATTCCGAATCCAAAAATGAAGTCCATTTTGAAATATAAAATATATATGATTTCAAAAAGTAGGTATTACTATTCACAACGGCTAGTTTAATTAGTTGTGGTGTGTGTTAGAACTCGAGGTTGCGTACAACACACGCTATCACATTATTCGAAGGGAAACGTACCGTGGAAGCTTGGGGTGTTACATTCTCCCCTCCTTCAAATAATTGCGTCCTCGCAATTTCTAGGGTATTACTGCATAAAAAGACTCGGGTGGTTCTTCATCATAAGTTCCTCGGGTTCCCACGTTGCCTCTTCCATCTTATGATTTCTCCACAAAACTTTTACCAGACGCGTCGTCCGGTTTCTCAGTACTTGTTCTCTTGTATCAAGAATCCTGACGGGCTCTTCACAATAGGAAAGATCGGGTTCCAGTTCTAATTCCTCATAGGTGAGTACATGCGTTGGGTCATGCATGTATTTCCTCAACAGAGATACGTGGAACACATCGTGAACTTTGGAGAGACTTGGCGGCATTGCCAATCGGTAAGCTACAACCCCAATTCGTTTTAGAATTTCGAAAGGTCCGATATACCTGGGACTCAATTTACCTTTCTTACCAAAACGTATGACTCCCTTCCATGGATATACCTTCAGGAAAACATGATCACCGACTTGAAATTCCAAATCCTTCCTTCGAATATCAGCATAGCTCTTCTGCCTACTTTGAGCTGCTTTGATGTGATTTTGGATTACCTTCACCTTTTCCACCGTTTCCTCCACCAGTTCTGGGCCTACAAGTTTTCTTTCACCAACGTCATCCCAACAGGTTGGTGTACGACATCTCTTTCCGTATAACGCTTCATATGGTGCCATCTGAATACTCTAATGGAAGCTATTGTTATAGGAAAATTCTACCAGTGGTAAATATTGATCCCACATACCCTGAAAATCAAGTGAGCAAGATCTCAACATGTCTTCTAAGGTCTGAATAGTCCGTTTTGATTGTCCGTCTGTCTGAGGGTGGTAAGAAGTGCTCAAATGAAGTTCAGTATCCAGGGATTTCTGAAGACTTTTCCAGAATCTTGAAGTTAAATGGGGATCACGATCAGAAACAATCGATAGGGGTACTCCATGAAGTCTCACAACTTCATTAATGTATAGTCTTGCTAGACGTTCTAGGGGTAGATCTTCTCTTATAGCAAGAAAATGTGCTGACTTGGTAAGAAGATCAACAATAACCCATATTGCATCGTTCCTTCTAGGAGTCTTTGGTAGCCCCATGACAAAGTCCATCGTAATATTGTCCCATTTCCACTCCGGTATGGGAAGAGGTTGCATGACTCCTCCAGGCTGTTGCCTTCCAGCTTTCACTTGTTGACAAACCATACATCTTGATACAAAATCAGCAATCTCCCTCTTCATGTTGTCCCACCAAAAATGTTCCTTCAAATCTCTATACATTTTGGTGCTCCCAGGGTGTATAGAGAAATTGTAACTATGAGCATCATCCAGTAATTCCCTTTTCAGATCAGGTAAATCGGGAACACAAAGTCTCTTTCCAAATTTCAAAGTTCCTTCTTCATACACAAAGTCTCTCAATCTCCCATCATTCACAGCTTTAATCTTCTTCTGAAATTCTTCATCATCGGTCTGAGAACTCTTAATCCTTTCTAGTAAAGATGGTTTGGCAACCATTTGAAAAAGCATTGATGTTTCACCTTCCCTGGTTATTCCCATGTCCATCTTCACTAGATCCATGAAAATTGGATCCCTTTCAATTCTCATATTGTTCAAAACTCCATGGTCTTTTCTACTCAAAGCATCTGCCACCTTGTTTGCCTTCCCTGGGTGGTAGTGTATCGTACAATCATAATCCTTGAGTAATTCAAGCCATCTCCTTTGCCTCATGTTGAGTTCTTTTTGTGAGAAAATATACTTCAAACTCTTGTGATCAGTATAAATCTCACATTTTTCACCATAGAGGTAGTGCCTCCATATCTTCAAAGCAAAGATCACAGCTGCTAACTCAAGATCATGAGTAGGATAGTTTTGTTCATGAATTTTCAACTGTCGTGATGCATAGGCAATAACTCTATCATTCTGCATAAGGACACAACCAAGTCCTTTCTTTGATGCATCACTATAAATAACGAACCCATCATTTCCCGATGGTAGAGTCAATATAGGAGCATTGACTAGTCATCTCTTCAGTTCTTCGAAACATTCCTCACACTCTTTTGTCCAAACAAATTTAACCCCTTTACGTGTGAGCTTCGTTAATGGGTTAGCCAATCGGGCAAAATTCTGGACGAAACGTCGATAATAACCTGCCAAGCCAATAAAACTACGTACCTCAGTTATACTCGTAGGTGCTGGCCATTCTTGGATTGCCTTGGTCTTAGAAGGATCAACAGAGATTCCATCTTTAGAGACAATATGGCCAAGAAAAGAAATCTCCTGAAGCCAGAATTCACACTTGCTAAACTTCCCATATAATTCATGCCTCCTCAGAGTCTTCAAGATAATGCGCAAGTGATTTTCATGATCTTCGTAGGTTTTGGAGTATACCAAGATATCATCAATAAATACCACAACAAATTCATCGAGATACTCCTTGAAAACTCTATTCATCAGATCCATGAATACAGAGGGTGCATTAGTCAATCCAAACGGCATTACAGTAAACTCGTAATGCCCGTACCTGGTTCGAAATGCTGTCTTCGGAATGTCTTCCTTCTTCACACACAACTGATGGTATCCAGATCGAAGGTCAATCTTTGAAAAGTATTGAGCTCCATGCAGTTGGTCAAATAAATCATCAATACGAGGTAGGGGATACTTGTTCTTTATCGTTATAGCATTGATCTCCCTGTAGTCGATACATAACCTCATAGATCCATCTTTCTTTTTAACAAAAAGAACAGGGGCTCCCCATGGAGAAACACTAGGGCGATTAAATCCCTTATTACTCAATTCCTCTAGTTGTTTCTTTAGTTCGACTAATTCTATAGTGGCCATTCTATACGGGGTCTTTGATATAGGCCTTGATCCAGGAATTAAATCAATGGAAAACTCTACTTCTCGTTCTGGGGGATGTCCAGGTAAATCTTCCGGAAATACATCTACAAACTCTTTCACAACAGGTACATCCTCTATTTGAACATTCCTTTCCTCACCCGCAGTTATTTCATTCTCTTCCTCCCCAATAATTGAATTTAGTTGAGCTACTGGGGGTGGATCTAAATAAGAATTAGGCGGTGACGATTCTGCTCTAAAAATAATGTGTTCCTTATCATTATCATCAAGAATCGTAACCTCTTTCTTCTTACAATAAATCTTCGCATCATAGTCCAAAAGCCAGTCCATACCGAGGATTATATCAAACTCAATCATAGGTATGACGATGAGATCAGCAGATAAAGAAAATTTATGTGCTCTAATGGGGACTGATTCACAAAACTTTGTTGCAACGATACTTCCCTTAGGAGTTTTAACCGACAACTCCCTTATTAAATCAAATTGGAAATATCTAATTTTCTTAGCAAACTGGGAAGATATGAAACAATGCGATGATCCAGAATCAAATAATGCATTTGCTAAACTTGAGGAAACCATTAAATTACCTGCCACCACGTCTTTCGGAGTTTCTACCTCAGCAGTAGTGATAGCATAAGCCTGGCCTTGATCCCTTGGCCTTTTCTGAGGTAAGTTCTACTGATGCTTAGGACATGCATTTGCATAATGCCCCATCTCCCTGCAATTGTAGCACTGAACGTTGGTAGCTTCCTTCTTCCCCTTGCAATCATGAGCTTGGTGGCCTTTTTCACCACACTTGTAACAGACTCCCATTCCCTTCAAGCAAGTACCAGGATGTTTCTTCCCGCATTTACCACAAGATGGATATTCAACCTTTCCCTTCTTCCCCTTATTTCCATTCCCAGATTGATCAGCAGGTCTCTTCTTCTCTTGCTTCGCTTTAAAGTCATAAGACTTAGAGAGTTCTTTTTCGGTCTTGATAGCACATGAGACAATGTCTTCGTACGACGAAAAGGATTGTGAGACTAATTCTCTACGGAGAAATGGTTTTAACCCATCAAAGAAACGATCAATATTACTTATTGGGTTGCGAATATAATCTCCAGCATACCTCGCTAACCTTGTAAAGTTAGCCTCATACTTTGTGACATTCTCATCCTCCTTTTGTCTCAGACTCAGAAATTGCCTTTCCATATCTGCTCGATGGTCGCGAGGAAAGTATTTTTCTAAAAACAGATCTTTTAACTCCCTCCATTCCATGTTTGATACTTCATCATCTTCCTTCATGTTTTGAATCAATGACCACCATTGATCAGCATCTCCAGTGAGGCGGTAAACTGCCATGGTAACTTTTTCCCTTTCACTACTCCCCAAAGCCTGAAATATTTTCTCTAGGGAAAATATCCATTGCTCAGCTACTAAGGGATTTGTACTCCCATTGAACGTTGGTGGTTGTTGTCTCATGAACTGATCTAACATTGATCCTCCACGCTGCGGATCAGGGTGCTCCATACGGGTAAGGTTATTATTCATAACCTGAGTAAGTTGTCCCAGTACGGTGATTAGCTGATCAGCACCAGTTGCATCACCAGCCCCACTATAATTATCTTGAGCAGGAGGGCAATCCCTACATGGAGTGCGTGCATTGATACGGTTTCCATTTCTTCCACTAGGCGCCATTTCTAAACAATGGCATAAACTAGATCAGTTTATGAATCAAAATACATAATCCCATACTTATAAAACACTTAACATAAATTGAACTATTTATGGATATAATCCATAATCATAAAAATGTTTTCTTTGAGGAAGTATATACTCATAAACCCTTCATAATGATTTGTAAAGAAAATGAGAGTTATCCTAAGCATATCCCCCGGGAGTGTCGTAACCAAGAGTGCAGCAAGGCCTGTTGTCGTGCACCAGTTCCCGTTCGAGTCTAGCTCAAAGCGGTGTTTTCGGGTTTTACCCCTAGGTACATCTGTGCCAGAGCCGCCTCTACCTGCTCGTATCCAGACAGGGATGTATTGCTCGGAAAACTCACAAAATCTCTACAATACCAAAATTCTAGGAAGTTCTTCTATACTAATCCTCAAAGTTCATCTTAGGTCTACGTGCTCTAATCAGAGTTTATCTAAATCTAGCTTCCAAGGTTTGTACTAAACTTCCTCTGATACCAACTGTAACGCCCCGACCCCAGCTACCCAGAGTCGGTGCATTAATTACATAACATTGGCATGATCATAAGAAAGAACAAATCCCGAAAGACCGATTGGTTTAGTAGACTTGGAAACACTAGATATAATCATAAAGTTTTACATTACATTTCAAAGTGAAAAACTACTACAACAACAAAGTCTTCATATCCACACTATTAACCCCTCATAATATCCCTGCAAGTCATTCATAATTTACTTCTTCACTACCTGGGAAAAATAAAACATAGAAAAGGGGTGAGCTCAAATGCCCAGTAAGGATAACAATATAGCGGAACATTCAAAATAAACATAAACATTTAAGGCAATGAATTACTAAAACAAAAGCCTTTTAAAATTGAACTTCAACATAGTATGGCAAAAGTAAAATGAAATAATGTCATTTACTTGTTCACATGGATATTCTACTAATCGAATAATCACATGCAATATCAATAACCACTTTCATAATTATGGAATGCATAATGCCAGACTATCATAACCACATAGCCAAGGCCTCGTGCCAAGACTACAAATAAGATTTTGTCAAGGCCTTGTGCCAAGACACTAGTTTGCCTCATGAGACCTACCGATGCATCGAGGAGCTATAGCGGGCTCCACCCGTCACTTATTAAGTCCAATGCATTCCCATATGAAAAGGTTTAAACATAACATAAACATTCGTATTAAAACTAGCATACGAAATGTCAATAATTTCACCATAAACTATGAATGGTATAAAAATAGCACATCCACAGTCAAACATATCAAAAAAAACTTCAATACAATATAGAAGTTTTGTATCATAATAAATCAACTTCAAATAATCTTAAAATCCATCAAAGGATGTTGACATAGATGAAATCAAAATTCTTTTTAAAGAAGTATCTCCTTTTATTTTGAAATCATTTAAGATCCATATAAAATAAAACATTTTCTTTGAAAATATTCTTATAAGCTTGTATGGAAAGCTTCGACGATTTTATTACGGTGGAAAATAACCGCACCCGCCGTATAAGTTAAAAAAACATTCTTACCTCAATTCTGTCGAAAAGGTTAAAAAGGACCTTGTTTTGAAAACGACGGAAGGATTCCTTTATAAACCTCTTATAAAAAGTCAAACAATGGTATAAATGACTTTAACCCATATTCTTGTAAATAGTAAAAATGTTTTGAAATACATTTTTAAGAAACATGGATGTGGATGATAAAGAGATCCCAGTAGATTATTATGTATAAACAACCTCGGATAATGAAGAGATTGTGAAATAACCCTTACCTTGTACTTTTCCTTGGTTGGGGTAGGTTAACCTCCTGTATAATGGTGAAATAATTGTTATTAAATTATACAAGAATCATATATATTAATATGATATCATATATGATCTTTTAACATTGATTTGTTAATAATATCTTAGAATTATCGTCGTTTCGGGTGTTAACTTACTCATTTTCTTTTATATGTTTTGTTACATAAGTCATGTTTGTTGTATCTTATTCATATCCAGAATTATATCAAGTCCTTAAACATCATTTTTAAATCATTAAATGATAATTATACTTGAATGGATACGATGGAGAATGAATCTCATCGCGTTCGTGGAGACGGTAGTCCGTACGTACGCACGAACGCTACTTCCATTTATTTTTTATTTTAAAAGAATCGAATTCAAATGATACATAGGTATATTACTATTCCAGTATAATATAATATTTTATATATGTTACATAAGTTCATTAACACCATCCTTTATACGTTCCATGTGTGGTATCAACGAGTCATATCATTTTAAGGGGGCGGTAGTCCGCACTTCCTCAAATGAAATTATCGTATGTATATACAACATGAAATGAATAATGGTATGAAATAAAATGGAATTACAGAAGCTTATATATACAATATATATCATTAATATCATATTTAATTACAGTGCCATCATAATGGCCACCATGAGAGGCGGTAAGATGTTTTTGAACAATCATCGTTTCGTGAGGCGTTAGTTTGCCATTCACAGAAACATTATGTTCATCATCCATTAGATGGAGTTGTGTGTATGTGTAGTTTGAATCCTTCTTATAACAATATCTTAGTATATTGAGGATACTGGTGTTGTTACAAAAGAAAGGAAATAAAAAGATTTTGGGGGTTGAAGAGGCAAAATAAATGAAAATAATTTAAGAGAAATCGTTACCTTTAATTTAGGTAACTCACTTTGGTTGGAACCAAAGGACTTCTTGAAATGCTTTCTGCCTAAGGGGAAGCTTCAAGGAGGAGGAGAGGGATGTGGGGAGCTTAGTTGGGCAGAGTTTGGACGAGCCAAGTGGCTTGAGAGGTGTGAAGAAATGAGAAGGAGGAGTGCCCTTTTATAAGAGGGGTGAGGGGCACCTTTGGAAAAGCTAGAAATATTAATTTATAATAAATTCATATTCGGTTTCCAATGGCTCCGAAGTTGACTATTCAAAGGTTGAGGTGGGGATAGGTCGAAAACAACTCATCCAATAGAATTTAGACAGGTTTGGGAAGTTATATTAACCTTATCTTTAAGTATTAACTCTAAGTTAATTAGTTTCACTTTTACAATGTCTCTTTGTATTTTTATATAATATGGTTAATAAACTTACAATATACATCCAAGCGACCCCCAGGTGGTCCATTAATGATTAACCTATCATAATATAAGTCTCTTGGCCGAACCTTAGATTTTTAGGAATTTAATATCAATTAATAATATAATATTTGTTTTAAGAACTCTATTATGTCAATTTTGACACTATTCAATAGTTGATTTTTGTGAAACTCATAACAGATTGATTACTTCGAACAAAGTCCATTAAACAATCCCAATATATCATATTAGCCTAGAAAATTAGTTTAATTCATTAAAAGTTTCATATTATATTTATTTGGGTATTTATAATATCAATTATTTTAATTCTTCACTATTATAGTAATTACTGCATCATCATTGTGTCATATATAAAATAAATTATTTAATGTCTAAAAATTATAAATAAAATATCATTATGTAGGAAATCTTTTTAGCTTTCTAATTAATATTTATAATCTAAAATCCAACATATATTACCCTATGTAACAATTTTTGTTCTAAAAGATATATGCTTGTGTCATTTTTGTATTCATTTTAACTAAATTAAAATAAAGTGTCATTATCACTTACAAGTGGATCCATGGGGTCCCAAAATAGACCCAAAGATTCCCATGGTCGAACATGTATCAACCAATAGGGTTAAGACACGTTTTAGGGTAATTTAGTATTATTAAAATATTATTTTTTAACCCTTATTTACCGGATTTACCCTTAGCCATGGTAAATAAAATATTTACCGCAATAATTATTCAAATTGTCTAAAAATAAAAGTTACCTATTTACACAATTTAAACATCCTGATTCCAAATATGGAATCCATTTTCCTAAATTCAAAACACAGAAGTGGCAGAAATTAATTTAAAATTAATTCCCGCTGTCAAAACAAAAAGTGTGTTTTTAAGAGATAATAACTTTCAAAAGATTGACACATGTTTATGTTCGGTTTAATTGTTTAATTATGTACAATGACCAAAATTATATTAAATGATAAAAATATATTCTAAATATACTTTAAAACCACTAAAATTAATAATTTATCACTATTAATTATTTTGATTAAAAAAGTTGTTTTTAATTAAAATTTAGTAATTTTCACTATTCATCAAAATATAAAAGTTGTCCGAAAAGTACCAAAATTTCACCCTAGGCTAATTTCAATATTCCGAATCCAAAAATGAAGTCCATTTTGAAATATAAAATATATATGATTTCAAAAATTATGTATTACTATTCACAACGGATAGTTTAATTAGTCGTGGTGTGTGTTAGAACTCGAGGTTGCGTACAACACACGGTATCGCATTATTCGAAGGGAAACGTACCGTGGAAGCTTGGGGTGTTACACTAATTTTATAAGAAAAATGAACTTCGACCAAAAATAACCTTAGGAATAAATTATTATCATTTAGGTTCACTTGTATTAGATTAGGACATTTATTATTATTTAATTCAAAGAAGAGTTAAAGGAGTTAAAATCAATGTTTATTTACTAATACATTTTTAATATCAGGTCATACATAAGATAAATTTGATTGTAAATATTCATTAGAAATATAAATAGATTTCCTACATAATGATATTTTATTTATAATTTTTAGATCTTAAATAATTTAATTTATTTATGACACAATGATGATGCAGTAATTACCAAAATAGCGAAAAATTAAAATAATTGATATTATAAATACCCAAATAAATATAATTTGAGACTTTTAATGAATTCCACTAATTTTCTAGGATAATAGTACATATTATGATTGATTTAATTGAATTTTTTTGAAGTAATAATTCTGTTATGATTTTTACAAAAATCAATTATTGAATAGTGTCAAAATTGACATAAAAGAGTTTTTAAAACAATTATTATATTATTAATTGATATTAAATTACTAAAAAATCTAAGGTTCAGCCAAGAGACTTATATCATGATATGTGTATCATTAATGGACCACTTGGGGGTCGATTGGATGTATATAGTAAGTTTATTAACCATATAATATAAAAATACAAAGAGACATTGTAAAAGTGAAACTAATTAACTAAGAGTTAATACTTAATGATAAGGTTAATATAGTAACCCAAACCTGTCTAAATTCTATTGGTTGAGTGGTTTTCGACATATCCCCACCTTAATCTTTAAATAATTCACTTTTGAGCCATTATAAACCGAATATGAATTTATTATAAAATAATATTTCTAGCTTTTCCAAAGGTGCCCCTCACCCCTCTTATAAAAGGGAACTCTCCCTTCTTATTAACTCACACCTTCAAAGCCTTTTGGCTCGGCCAAACTCTGCCCAAATACCCTCTAAAATTCCCTAAAATCATCCTAGAGTCCTCTCTTTTGTCAGAATGCCAACCTAAGAGACCTTTTGATCAAATCAAAAGGAAGAACCCGAAGAAGAGGTAATGATTTCACCACCCTTTTCCAAGTTCCTTTCTTCTTCCACTTCTTCCTTCTTTGTTATTACCATTATAAAATAATAACTCCGGTATCTTATATATACTTTGATGTTATTATAAATATGGTACAACCATATTCAGTATTCTATCCATCCTTTGAATAACATGTCACCATACTTGCGTACGTACGGCTTACCATCTAAACGTCGTGGTGTAATTGTTATACAATAAATTATTATTTGGATGGGTATAATAATGATGTGTAACTCATGTAAATAATAAATATAACATGATAATGATTCTGTATATATATTATACCATCCAATTATATATTATTTTAATATCAGAAAAATGATATTGTCGCTCGTGCGTATGTACGGACTACCGTCTCCACGAACGCGATGAGATTCATTATCCATCGTATCCATTCAAGTATAATTATGATTTGATGATTTAAAAATAATTTTTAAGGACTTGATATCATTCTGGATATGATTAAGATACAACTTATCCATGAAAAACACGGCTTACGTAACAAAACATATAAAAGAAAACGAGTAAGTTAACACCTGAGACAACGATAATACTAAGATATTATTAACAAATCAATGTTAAAAGATCATATATGATATCATATTAATTTATATAATTCATGTATAATTTAATAAAAAAAATTTCACCATTATACAGGAGGTTAACCTACCCCCAACCAAGGAAAATTACAAGGTAAGTGTTTATTTCGCAGTCTCTTCATTATCCGAGGTTGTTTATACGTAATAATCTACTGGGATCTTGTAATCATCCACATCCATGTTTCTTAAAAATGAATTTCAAAACATTTTATACTATTTTCTGGAATATGGGTTAAAGTCATTTATACCCTTGTTGACTTTTATAAGTGATTTATAAAGGAATCTTTCCTTCTTTTTCCAAACAAGGTCCTTTTTAACCTTTTCGACAGAATTACGGTAGGAATGTTTTTTTAACATATACGGAAGGTGCGACTATTTTCCATAGTTATAAAATCGTTGAAGCTTCCCTTACAAGATTATAAGAATATTTTCAATGAAAATGTTTGATTTTATAAATATATGACTATTAAATGATTTCAAAATAGAAAGAGATATTTCTCTAAAAAGAGTTTTCATTTCATATATGTCAACATCCTTTGATGGATATTACGCTTATATGAATTTGATTTATTATAATACAAAACTTCTATATTGTATTGAAGGTTTTGTGATATGTTCGACTGTGGATGTGTTATTTTTATACCATTCATGGTTTATGGATAAAGTATTTACATTTAGTATGCTAGTTTTAATATGAATGTTTATGATATGTTTAAACCTTTTCATATGTGAATGTATTGGACTTAATATGTGACGGGTGGAGCCCTCTATAGCTCCTCGATGCATTGGTAGGTCTCATGAGACAAACTAGTGTCTTGGAACAAGGCCTTGAAAAAATCTTATTTCTAGTCTTGAAATGAGGCCTTGGCTATGTGGTTATGATAGTCTGGAATTTTTCATTCCATCATTATGAAAGTGGTTATTGATATTGCATGTGATTATTCGATTAGTAGAATATCCATGTGAATAAGTAAATGGAATTATTTCATTTTTTCCATACTATGTTGAAGTTCAAGTTTAAAAGGCTTTTGTTTTAGTTATACATTGCCTTAAATGTTTATTCTTATTTATGAAAGTTTCCTCTATATTATTATCCTTAATGGGCATTTGAGCTCACCCCTTTCAATGTTTTATTTTTCCCAGGATGTGAAGAAGTAATTTATGAATGACTTGTAGGGATAGTATGTGGGGATATGAGTGTGGAATATGAAGAAAAGATGTTGTTGTAGTTTTCATTTTTATGATGTAATGTAAAACTTTAGGAATATATCTAGTGTTTCCAAGGATACTAAACCAATCAGTCTTTTGAGATTTGATCTTTCTTGTGATCATGCCAATGTTATGTAATAATGCACCAACTCTGGGTAACTGGGGTCGGGGCGTTATAGTTGGTATCAGAGGAAGTTTAGTACGAACCTTAGAAGCTTGATTTAGATAAAATATGATTAGAACACATAGACCTAAGATGGACTTTGAGTATTAGTATAGAATAACATCCTAGAATTTTGGTATTGTAGATATTTTGTGAGTTTTCCCAGCAATATATCCCTGTCTGGATACGAGCAGGTAGAGGTGGATCTGGCACAGATGTACTTCGGCATAAAACCCGAAAACACCACTTTGAGCTAGACTCGAACGGGAACTAGTGCACGACAATGGGCCTTGCTACACTCTTGGTTACGACACTCCCGTGGGATATGCTTAGGATAACTCTAATTTTCTTTACAAATCATTATGAAGGGTTTATGAGTATATACTTCCTCAAAGAAAACATTTTTTATGATTATGGATTATATCCATAAATAGTTCAATTAATGTTAAGTGTTTTATAAGTATGTGATTATGTATTTTGATTCATAAACTGATCTAGTTTATGCCATTGTTTAGAAATGGCGCCTAGTGGAAGAAATGGAAACCGTATCAATGCACGCACTCCATGTAGGGATTTCCCTCCTGCTCAAGATAATTATAGTGGAGCTGGTTGTGCAACTGGTGCCGATCAGCTAATCACCATACTGGGACAACTAACTCAGGTTATGAATAATAAACTTACCCGTATGGAACACCCTGATCCGCAGCATGGAGGATCAATGTTAGATCGCTTTATGATGCAACAACCAGCAAAATTCAATGGGAGTACAAATACCTTAGTAGCTGAGGAATGGATAAATTCTCAAGAGAAAATATTTCAGGCTTTCGGGTGTAGTGAAAGGGAAAAAGTTATCATGGCAGTTTGCCACCTCATTGGAGATGCTGATCAATGGTGGTTATTGATTCAAAACACGAAGGAAGATGATGAAGTATCAAATATGGAATGGAGAGAGTTAAAAGATATATTTTTAGAAAAATACATTCCTCGTGACCATCGAGTAGATATGGAAAGGCAATTTCTGAGTCTGAGACAAAAGGAGGATGAGAATGTTGCAAAGTATGAGGCTAACTTTACAAGGTTAGCAAGGTATGCTGGAGATTATATATGTAACCCAAGAAGTAAGATTTATCATTTCTTTGATGGGTTAAAACCATTTCTCCATCGAGAATTAGTCTCACAATCCTTCTCGTCGTACGAAGACATTGTCTCATGTGCTATCAAAATAGAAAAGGAAATCTCTAAGTCTTATGACTTTAAAGCAAAGCAAGAGAAGAAGAGATCTGCTGATCAATCTGGGAATAGAGATAAGGGGAAGAAGGGAATGGTTGAATATCCATCCTGTGGTAAATGTGGGAAGAAACACCCCGATACTTTCTTGAAGGGAATGGGTGTCTATTACAGGTGTGGTGAAAAAGGCCACCAAGCTCGTGAATGCAAAGGGGAGAGGGAAGCTACCAATGTTCAATGCTACAATTGCATGGAGTTGGGACATTATGCAATTGAATGTCCTAATCGTCAGGGGCACATACCTCAGAAAATGCCAAGGGATCAAGGCTAAGCTTTTTCTATCCCTACTGCTGAGGTAGAAGCTCCAAAAGACGTGGTGGCGGGTAACTTAATGTTTTCCTCAAGTTTAGCAAATTCATTATTTGATTCTAGATCATCGCATTGTTTCATATCTTCCCAGTTTTCTAAGAAAATTAGATATTTTGAATTTGATTTAACAAGGGAGTTTTCAGTTAAAATTCCTAAGGGAAGTATCATTGCAACAATGTTTTGTGAATCAGTCCCCATTAGAGCACAAAAATGTTCTTTATCTGCTGATCTCATCATCATATCTAAGATTGAGTTTGATATAATCCTTAGTATGGATTGGATTTCGGATTATGATGTGAAGATATATTGTAAGAAGAAGGAGGTTACAATTTTTGATGATGGCGTTAAGGAACACTTTATCTTTAGAGAAGAATCGTCACCACCTAATTCTTATCTAGATCCACCCCAGTAGCTCAACTAAATTCAACTATTAGGGAAGAAGAGAATGAAATGACAGTGGGTGAGGAAAGGAATGTTCAAATAGAGGATGTACTTGTTGTGAAATAATATGTAGATGTGTTTCCGGAAGATTTACCTGGACATCCTCCAGAACGAGAAGTTGAGTTTTCTGTTGATTTAATTCCTGGATCAAGGCCTATATCGAAGACCGCTTATAGAATGACCACTGTAGAATTAGTTGAACTAATGAAACAACTAGAGGAATTGAGTAATAAGGGATTTATTCGCCCTAGTGTTTCTCCATGGGGAGCCCCTGTTCTTTTTGTTAAAAAGAAAGATGGATCTATGAGGTTATGTATCGACTACAGGGAGATCAATACTATAACAATAACGAACAAGTATCCCCTACCTCACATTAATGATTTATTTGACCAACTACATGGAGCTCAATACTTTTCAAAGATTGACCTTCGATACGGATACCATCAGTTGTGTGTAAAGAAGGAAGACATTCCGAAGACAACATTTCGAACCAGGTATTGGCATTACGAGTTTACTGTAATGCCTTTTGGATTGACTAATGCACCCTTTGTATTCATGGATCTGATGAATAGAGTTTTCAAGGAATATCTCGATGAATTTGTGGTGGTATTTATTGATGATATCTTGGTAAACTCTAAAATCTAAGAGGATAATGAAAGTCACTTGCGCATTATCCTAAAGACTCTAAGAAGACATGAATTATATGGGAATTTTAGCAACTGTGAATTATGGATTCATGAGATTAATTTTCTTTTCCATATTGTCTCTAAAGATGGAATCTATGTTGATCCTTCTAAGACCAAGGCAATCCAAGAATGGCCAGCACCTACGAGTATAACTGAGGAACGCAGTTTAATTAGTTTGGCAGGTTATTATCAACGTTTCGCCTAGAATTTTGCCCGATTGGCAAACCCATTAACGAAGCTCACACGTAAAGGGGTTAAATTTTTTTGGAAAAAAGAGTGTGAAAAATGTTTCGAAGAACTGAAGAGAATATTATTCAATGATCCTATATTGAATATACCATCGGGGAATGATGGGTTCATTATTTATAGTGATGCATCGAAGAAAGGACTTGGTTGTGTCCTTATGCAGAATGATAGCGTAATTTCCTATGCATCACGACAGTTGAAAATTCAAGAGAAAAACTATCCTACTCATGATCTCGAGTTAGCAGCTGTGATCTTTTCTTTGAATATATGGAGGCACTACCTCTATGGTAAAAAATGTGAGATTTATACTGATCACAAGAGTTTGAAGTATATTTTTTCATAAAAAGAACTCAACATGGGGCAAAGGAGATGGCTTGAATTACTCAAGGATTATGATTGTATGATACACTACCACCTGGGGAAAGAAAACAAGGTGGCAGATGCTTTGAGCAGAAAAGATCATGGAGTTTTGAACAATATGAGAATTGAAAGGGATCCAATTTTCATGGATCTAGTGAAGATGAACATGGGAATAACCATGGAAGGTGAAATATCAATTCTTTTTCAAATACTTGCCAAACCATCTTTACTAGAAAGGATTAAGAGTTATCAGAACGATGATGAAGAATTTCAAAAGAAGACTAAAGCTGTGAATGATGGGAGATTGAGAGACTTTGTGTATGAAGATGAAATTTTGAAATTCGGGAAGAGACTTTGTGTTCCTGATATACCTGATCTAAAAAGGGAATTGCTAGATGATTCTCATAGTTCCAATTTCTCAATACACCCTAGGATCACCAAAATGTATAGAGATTTGAAGGAGCATTTTTGGTGGGACAACATGAAGAGGGAGATTTATGATTTTGTGTCAAGATGAATGGTTTTTCAACAAGTGAAAGCTGGAAGGAAACAACCTGGAGGAGTCATGCAACCTCTTCCCATACCGGAGTTGAAATGGGACAATATTACGATGGAATTTGTCATGGGGCGACCAAAGACTCCTAGAAGGAACGATGCAATATGAGTCATTGTTGATCGTCTTACCAAGTCAGCAGATTTTCTTGATATAAGAGAAGATCTACCGCTAGAACGTCTAGTAAGACTATATATTGATGAAGTTGTGAGACTTCATAGAGTACCCCTATCGATTGTTTCTGATCGTGATCCCCGTTTTACATCAAGATTCTGGAAAAGTCTTCAGAAATCCTTGGATACTGAACTTCATTTGAGAACTGCCTACCATCCTCAAACAGATGGACAATCAGAATGAACTATTCAAACCATAGAAGACATGTTGAGATCCTACTTACTTGACATTTAGGGTATGTGGGATCAATATTTACCTCTGGTAGAATTTTCCTATAATAATAGCTTCCATTCGAGTATTCATATGGAACCATATGAAGCGTTATATGGAAAGAGATATCGCACACCAACATGTTGAGATGACATTGGTGAAAGAAAACTTGTAGGCCCTGAACTAGTGGAGGAAACGATGGAAAAGGTGGAGGTAATCCAAAACCATATCAAAGCAGCTCAAAGTAGGCAGAAGAGCTACGCTGATAATCGAAGGAAGGATTTGGAATTTCAAGTCGGTGATCATGTTTTCTTGAAGGTATCTCCATGGAAGGGATTTATACGTTTTGGTAAGAAAGGTAAATTCACTCTCAGGTACATCGGACCTTTCGAAATTCTATAACGAATTGGGGCTGTAGCTTACCGATTGGCAATGCCGCCAAGTCTCTCCAAAGTTCACGATGTGTTCCACGTATCTCTATTGAGGAAATACATGCCTGACCCAACGCATGTACACACCTACGAGGAATTAGAACTGGAACCCAAACTATCTTATTGCGAAGATCCCATCAGGATTCTTGATACAAGAGAACAAGTACTGAGAAACCGGACGACTCGTCTGGTAAAAGTCTTGTGGAGAAACCATAAGATGGAAGTGGCAACGTGGGAACCCGAGAAACTTATGATGAACAACCACCCGAGCCTTTTTATGTGGTAGTATTCTAGAAATTTTGAGGATGAAATTATTTGAAGGAGGGGAGAATGTAACACCCCAAGCTTCTACGATACGTTTCCCATTGAATAATGTAATAACGTGTGTTGTATGCAACATCGAGTTCTAACACACACCACAACCGATCAAACTAGTTGTTATGAATAGTAATACCTACATTTTGAAATTATATGTATTTTATATTTAAAAATGGACATCATTTTTGGATTCAGAATATCGAAATTATCCGAGGATGAATTTTCGGTATTTGTCTGAGAACTTCCAATTTTTATGAATAGTGAAAAATACATAAAAACAACTTTTTTAATCAAAATAATTTATAGTGATAAATTATATTATTTATTTGTTTTAAAGTATAATTAGAATATATTTTTACCATTTTATCCAATGATTTTCATTATAATTAATTGTACTTTGATATTCCACATAAACAATTGTCAATCTTTTGATATATATTGTTTCTTAAAAACAAGCTATTTGTTGAGACAGTGGGAATTGATTATAAAATTAATTAATGAAACTTTTATGTTTGGAATTTTTTAAAATAGGAATCATTTTTGAATTCGGAATAATAATTTTAGCTTAGGGGGAAATTTTGGCATTGTTCTGAAAAACATCATTTTTTGATGAATAGTGAAACTACTAAGTTGTAGTTAAAAAATTGAATTTTTCATAAAACTTAATTTTACCGCTTCTGTGATTGGAATTTCAACAATCTGAGAGACACGGTTAATATCAAGGAGTAAAATGTGGTTCAATGAGATGAAAATAATTTTTGGTGAATAGTAACTTTTTACTTTTATTTACCACGGTTAAAAGTAAATAGGGTAATTATGGGTAAAAATGATATTAATATTACCCTAACACATGTCCTGATTCTATTGTACAAATTTATATCGAACCAAAACAACCTTAGAAATAAATTATTAACATTTAGGTCCACTTGGATTAGATTAGGACATTTATTATTATTTAATTCAAAGAAGAGTTAAAGGAGTTAAAATCAATGTTTATTTACTAAAACATTTTTAATATAGAGTAATACATAAGATAAATTCAATTTTAAATATTAATTAGAAAGATAAATAGATTTCATACATAATGATATTTTATTTATAATTTTTAGGTATTAAATAATGTAATTTATTTATGACACAATGATGATGCAGTAATTACCATAATAGTGAAAAATTAAAATAATTGATATTATAAATACCCAAATAAATATAATCTCAGACTTTAAATGAAGTAAACTAATTTTCTAGGATAATATGACATATTAGGATTGATTTAATTGACTTTTTTTCGAAGTAATCATTCTGGTATGAGTTTTACAAAAATCAATTATTGAATAGTGCCAAAATTGACATAAAAGAGTTTTTAAAAAAAAATATTATATTATTAATTGATATTAAATTCCTAAAAATATAAGGTTCGGACAAGAGACTTATATCATGATAGGTGTATCATTAATGGAACACTTGGGGGTCTCTTGTATGTATATAGTATGTTTATTAACCATATAAAATAAAAATACAAAGAGACATTGTAAAAGTGAAACTAATTAACTAAGAGTTAATACTTAATGATAAGGTCAATATAGTAACCCAAACCTGTCCAAATTCTATTGGATGAGTGGTTTTAGACCTATCCCACCTTAACCTTCAAATAATCTACTTTTAAGCCATTATAAACCGAATATGAATTTATTATAAAATAATATTTCTAGCTTTTCCAAAGGTGCCCCTCACCCCTCTTATAAAAGGGCACTCTCCCTTCTCATTAACTCACACCTTCAATTCTTTTTTGCTCGGCCAAACTCTGCCCAAATACTCTCTCAAATTCCCTCACTTCGTCTTAGAGGCCTTCCTTTAGTCATAAAGCCAACCTAAGAGCCCTTTTGATCAAATCAAAAGGAAGAACCCGAAGAAGAGGTAATGATTTCACCACCCTTTTCCAAGTTCCTTTCTTCTTCCACTTCTTCCTTATTTGTTATTACCATTCTAAAATAATAAATCTATTATCTTATATATACTGTGATGTTATTATAAATATGGTACAACCATATTCAATATTCTATCCATCCTTTGAATAACATGTCACCATACGTGCGTACGTAAGACTTATCGTCTCCACGTAGTGGTGTAATTGTTATTCAATAAATTATTAATTGGATGGGTATAATAATGATGTTTAACTCATGTAAATAATAAATATAACAATATAAGTATTCTGTATATATTTTATACCATCCAATTATATATTATTTTAATATCAAAAGAATGATATTGTCGCTCGTGCGTACGTACGGACTACCTTCTCCACGAACGTGATGAGATTCATTCTCCATCGTATCCATTCAAGTATAATTATCATTTGATTATTTAAAAATAATGTTTAAGGACTTGATATCATTATGGATATGATTAAGATACAACATATCCATGAAAAACATGGCTTACGTAACAAAACATATAAAAGAAAACGAGTAAGTTAACACCCGAGACAACGATAATACTAAGATATTATTAACAAATCAATGTTAGAAGATCATATATGATATCATATTAATGTATATGATTCTTGTATAATTTAATAACAATTATTTCACCATTATATAGGAGGTTAACCTACCCCCAACCAAGGAAATGTACAAGGTAAGGGTTTATTTCGCAGTCTCTTCATTATCCGAGGTTGTTGATCCGTAATAATCTTCTGGGATCTTTTTATCATCCACATCCATGTTTCTTAAAAATCAATTCCAATTTTTTTTACTATTTACTGGAATATGGGTTAAATTCATTTATACCCTTGTTGGATTTTATATGTTATTTATAAAGGAATCTTTCCATCGTTTTCCAAACAAGGTCCTTTTTAACCTTTTCGACAGAATTAAGGTAAGAATGTTTTTTAACTTATACGGCGGGTGCGGCTATTTTTTGTCGTTATAAAATCGTCAAAGCTTCCCTTAAAAACATATAAGAATATTTTCAAGGAAAATTTTTTATTTTATAAATATATGACTCTTAAATGATTTCAAAATAGAAAGAGATATTTCTCTAAAAAGAGTTTTGATTTCATCTATGTCAACATCCTTTGATAGATATTACGCTTATTTGAAGTTGATTTATTATAATACAAAACATCTATATTGTATTGAAGGTTTTGTGATATTTTTGACTGTGGATGTGTTATTTTTATACCATTCATGGTTTATGGATAAAGTATTTACATTTCTTATGGTAGTTTTTATATGAATGCTTATGATATGTTTAAACCTTTTCATATGGGAATGCATTGGACTTAATATTTGACGGGTGGAGCCCGCTATAGCTCCTAGATGCATCGGTAGGTCTAATGAGGCAAACTAGTGTCTTGGAACAAGGCTTTGACAAAATCATATTTCCAGTCTTGGCACGAGGCCTTGGCTATGTGGTTATGATAGTCTGGCATTATGCATTCCATCATTATTAAAGTGGTTATTGATATTGCATGTGATTATTCGATTAGTAGAATATCCATGTGGATATGTGAATGTCATTATTTCATTTTTTCCATACTATGTTGAAGTTCAAGTTTAAAAGGATTTTTTTTCAGTTATACATTGCTTTAAATGTTTATTAATATTGATGAAAGTTTCAGCTATATTGTTATCCTTACTGGGCATTTGAGCTCACCCCTTTCAATGTTTTATTTTTCCCAGGGTGTGAAGAAGTAATTTATGAATGACCTTCAGGGATAGTATTTGGGGATATGAGTGTGGACTATGAAGAACATATGTTGTTGTTGTTTTAATTTTTATTATGTAATGTAAAACTTTATGAATATATCTAGTGTTTCCAAGGCTACTAAACCAATCGGTCTTTCGAGATTTGATCTGTCTTGTGATCATGCCAATGTTATGTAACAATGCACCGACTCTGGGTAACTGGGGTCGGGGAGTTACATTTTTAATGTTTGTATTTAAAAAATTTGAACTTGAATAACTAATGATGAATCACGGAAAACCAATCCTTCTGTAATTATGATACCACACAAAATCAACATGCACTCAGGTTTCATCTGTATATATAACCTTTTCTTCCGTCAATTTAAGGGCGTATTAAATATCATATAATATGTATAATAATTTAAAAGAAATTTCGAAAAGGGCCGATGATATCAATTTCTCACGTATCAGAGTTCTCACAAAATAACATGGGTTGTTGGAGCATTTCATTAATCTTTGAGACATTCCCTATTAAATGAAATCACAATAATGACTTATAAAATTAATGTTCATCACTATATATTATGGGAAATAAATTCTAGAGTTAAAGACCTTTTTATTTTTACATTGATATTCAAATTTCCCACTTACATGACAAAGTGTTTTAAAGTCTCAAAATATTGGGTAAATCATGGATAAGGACACACAATTGAAAAACATTTTCATTAATAATTCCACACAAGTATGGAGCATCCCAAATGTACCATCATTTCTCATTATTTGGTATTTGGGGCTTTAATGTGATAAAATGTGAGGGGACCCTAGATGATTTTAAAAAATTCACAAAGTCCACATACTAATGGTTAATGTATACTATATCAAAAAAAATTCTCATTTAGGAAGAATTATCTTATAGGGATGGATGATTCAACATTGTTATACAATAGTGGGGAATTCCTACTAATGTGGTCACCAAAATAATTTTCTACATTTATCTTATATCAAATCTCTAGGTCAAACTTTTGGATGCAGTGAATATACTATATGAGGAGGGTATTTTATTTGGGTTTCATAAGGAGAAATCGATGAGTAACATAATCAGAATATACGGTCACATTTTTTCCAAAGTGATAAAACAATTCCACAAAAAATAGTAGAATGATATTATTTTTTAGTGGTCATGTATTTTCATTGGTCAGGGTCATGGTTATGTGAGTAATACATAATAAAATAAGTGTCCATCTAAACCCTTTATGATATAATACCCAAACTATAGAATTAGAGTAGTCACAAATGTTTTTAAGGAAATATCCTACCATTTTGGATGGATGATAGGAGGTTATGTGAGACTCCATTATAGTCAATTAAATAAATCCTCACAATTTTTATCAAATGAAACTCATAATTGTTTTGTATTAATCATGAAAAGGGATGTGTAATCTCATTAAAACATTTATTGAGTAGAAAGTAAAAAAACTTCATCTAAGGAATATTGAACCACGGAACTGTATTTTGGACATACAAGGGAGGAAATTTTATCTATTTCTTATTTATCAACTTGATTTCCATTACTCAAAATAACATTTCAAAGAACTATCCCCAAATCTATGATGAAATGGAATTTATTATAATTTAATATGATATATTTTCAATAAAACAATGGAGAATAGAACGAAGTTGTTCTAAACAATCTTCAATGGAATAACCATAAATACTAAAATTGGTTATAAAAATATACATACAATCATCAAGGTACTAAAGAAATACATACAATTTTAAAAAGTACGAGGAGCATTACAAAGATAGAATTGTATTCTTATGTATGAAAATGTACCAAATAGATTAGTAAATTATGTATTTTCTTAATCTTCATGGGATATAGGGATTTGAAAATAACCCAAATAACCATCAAAGAAAAAATAATTGGGCTTTGCAGTCGATATTCCTAACATTTGGCCAATGATAGGTAAAGGAATGTGGTCCTTTCACATGGCTTGATTTAGTCTATGGTATTCAATATATACAAGACCACTATTTTAAGCATGTAATAGAACCAATTCATTCATTTAATTTTACACTAATGTAATGATATTTTTCTTAGGAATAATTTGTAATAGGATAACCCATTTACTAACACATATTAGATGGCGAATCCCAATATGAAATAATTTTCTAACTTATAATTTTACCAATTAAATAAGGGTGGGATTTCATGGACATTTACCTTTACTTATGAACATTTCCTAGTCATCTAAAAGTATAAGGTGCATAGAAATAAATTGTATAATCCTGGGAATATCAACCAATGTACATACAATAACCATTTTACACACTATAGAATGGTTTAGAGGTGTTGATTCATTATCCAGATAGATATTATTGGAGATAATGATTATAATTTTTCTAATAACCTCAACATAAGAATATTTTAAATTAGACATTGGTGGTTATAATTCTAATACTAGTGATATTTGGATATAGGGAAGGGATTTAAGGGAATTGAGGTATATAAAAATGTCTATCTTCTCATGTTTAATCTCTATGGAAAGAGAATTAAAAGAAATTAATTGAAATTATGAGTGGAATATGTAATTGGTTTTAGTTAATATCTATAAAATGAATCCATAAGATTAAAGGGAAGATGAGATTATTTAAATTCTTGAGTACATTCTCAATCACTTTTGTTGGGTGTGTATTTCTTCTGTTGGAATGATTCATGAAAATTCTCATTGGTTGAAGCACTTCATCTTGTAGAGGAGTATAAATAGAGTAACGAATCACATTAATCGAAAAAAATAAATAAGTAATAATATAAAAAAGTATCGTATATAGTTAAAGGTAATTTAAAAGTTACCATAACCTAGAATTTGGTTTTATTTTATGGTTGTATCAAGACTGATGCATTCATCAAAAGGTTTACCATATCGTTCCTATTATGTCTCTTTTTATGGGTGAAATTTTCATTCAAAATTTATCAATATCATGGAATATGTTTAACTAAATACAATGAAGTAATGTTAACTTGTACATTTATAAATGTATACATGTTATCTTTATCAATTTTATTATTAAAATATTCATTAGATTTATAGAGTCTTCATGGAAGGAGAATAATAATGGATTGTTCACATGAAATTTTCATTTATAATTTTTTATAGCTTTTTTTACTTGAATATTTTGATGGTATATAAAGAGGGTTTTCATGAGGATGACATACCCGATGTTTTGATTCACTAGAAGGATAATGTTCTTTACCAATGAGATGTGTGATATCACCCACATTATCTTTTTTACTTGGGATTGGAAATAGGTTGAGATGGTAGTCATCCAAACCTTATACTTTGGATTTTCCCCTGATATTGGTGAGTTGAATTAATTGATTATTTGGACTTGAATGTCTGGTTTTGTGGTTTTTTTGAAATTATAGGTTATTTTTAGCTCTTTTCATGATTAAATCCTCAAGAATAAAATCTAGTATTTTAGGGGGCTCTTGGAATGGCCTTTGTGAAGTTTTAGGATATCTGGAAAGCTGTTGGGGTTCTCTATGCTACCCTTGGTGGTTCTAGGATTTTTTAAGTTGGTTATAATGGAAAATTTCTTAGAGGATATTTCTATCCTTCCATCCAATTTTGTATTGTTATAATGGTTCTTTTATAAAAGATTGGTTATCAAGGAGACATGGAAATATTACCTCACAAATCCTAGAAGATTCCCTCACATGAGAGAATTCATTAAAACAGGGGATGTTAGTGGAAAATATACTAAAATAAATTGGAGGAGGTGGTTGATATTTACATGGGGAAATAGTATATTTTCAGATTTTGGTACATTCCAATAAAATCATACTATCAAAAATAATCTTGAATTCATAACTTTTCACCTCATGGAATCATCGAATTGGAAAATTAGTCCTAAAACAAAATCGTATAATATTTTGGACCACATTATCAATGAGGGTCCATATTATGATCGGGATCATTACAACTATAGAACAATGTATAGAAGAATCAATAAATTAATTATTTATTTGAATTAATCCTTTATAAAATTATTATATCAAATTTTTAACATATATTATATGGTATCGAAAATTTGAAAAACGAATTTCAAAATATAACCAATATTCTAGAAGTTTTTCTTATTTAGATTTTATTTTTTGACCAGTTTCATTCCTTATTGTTACATTTCAACTGGATGGGAATTATTTTTCAAGAGTAAAATTTTCTTTTAAGACAAACCTCTAATTGGGGGGTCAACATGTTATAACTTGTATTTTGTAGTGTCTTCTAAAGAAAATGGGAATACTCAAATCAAAACAAATTATTTATCCACATTTTTCTATTTTAATAGTGAACATAAAATTTTTTATTCTTTTAAGTGATTATGTGGGTCTTCTCTAACTAGCATATGAAATTTTGGTAATAAGTGAATGCATCCAGATTTAGTTCTCTACTATGAATTAGAATTAATGCGGGTTCGACATCTCCATCAGGAGAGGTTAGTTTTTTTAATTTTTGATAAATTTCTTCCAAATTATTTAATTATATTCAATTTGTTATATTGATTTTGGAAGATGAAGAAGGATCGAGAATAGTGTCTACATTTTGTGTGTTCTCTTTTAAGGAATCATTTAGTACTTATTGGTTTAAATGATGCATGATTCTTTACAGTTATTGTTAAAAAAAAATGTAGATCCTATAATAAAGATCATGTTATGAATAAGTCCTAAAAAGTAATATTTTATAAAACATTATAAAAAATTTTAGGAAGAAATGAACTCCATAATGATTTAAAAAATACATAGCATTCTCATAAAAACAGCAAACTAAAGACTTATGATCTCCCAGGAAAGGATGAATTTTATACCATATTTTCATGAAACATTAAATTTATTAGGATATTATTGTTGATTTATAGTGTGTGGATCACCGTAGGTAATTTCATAGGGGGCGTTTGAATTTTAATGTGTGTATCTTTAAATAAAAGGACTAAAAGAAGGAGTGTTTTTAGAAATAGTATACAAAATAAATTGAATTAATTAATTATTTTAATTGAATAAAAATGTAATTTTTTTAGAATTATAAAATAATGATATAATTTCATATTAACTACACATCTTGGTTAGTAAATTTTTTATAAAATTACACACATATTAATGGAATCTGTTTGTTGAGGTTAATCATGATCTCAATTCCCCTAATGTATTTTAAAATGATGCATAAAAAAAGAACCCTTAACATGAAAATAATGTTGTCTTGTTTTAGACCTAAATAATGATATGTGGGAATAAAAATAATACAAAAATATCATTCATATTAATATGAAAATTTATTATTGTGTTTTACAATTAGATGAACAAATGGTTCCCACTTGAAAACTCAACCCAATCAGTGTTGAAACGAAACATGCTTCAATTAATTACTTAAAAATAATCTCAAAGGATATGGATATTATTAAAAAACATAAATAATATGTTAATGAAAAAAATTAAGCCAAAAATAGAAAAAAAGCTCTCAAACTCCCTCTTTATGGGTGTGTACCTCCCTTGAAATGACCATCTACTGTTTATCTTGCCATCAATGGGAGGTGGAGTCTAGGGTTGAAAATAAAATTCATCCTTGATCTACCTATGAGGATAGTGGACTCAATAACATTTATGATTCATATAAGAGTCCTTTGGTTCCCGAAAATGGAAGTTATTTTCCACTAATTTGAGATTACAAGTGGGGTTCCCATGGTCCCAATTTATATGCAATGTGGGAGATGGTTTTGGGAACCTTTGTCTCAAGATACCATTGGAACGTGATATTGGGTTAATAAGATTACTTTTCCTGAATGCTAAAAAATATATTAATTATTTTACAATATCCTAAATATTTCAATACTTAATTTGGTAGCAATTTAATTTATAAAATGGGATAGATGGACAAAATTTACTAGATTATTTACTTTATGTTGATATTGTTTCTTGAAAAAATGAGTTATATAGGGCCATTTTTTGGAATTATAAGGATTGGTTGTTTTCATAAAAGCTAAAAAAACTATATTTTGGATTAGAACATATAATTGCATCTTAATAGGAGAAACATATTAGATAAAATGTTCATTTGAGTCCATAGGTGTGGTTGGGCTCTTACGAAGATTGATCCACTTTTCTTCTACAGCATCCTGGGCCCTCCAAATCACCTCCTCCTAGAACATAATGAAACAATTTAAATTATCTATTTTAGGAGAGATTAAAATTAAAAAATTGAATAAAAAATGATAAAAATATGTCATTCTATTTTGAATTTACAATAAAAAATCAGTTTAAACACTGTGGAATAAGAGAGGAAATTAATAGTTAATTTCTATGAAATCACTACACTATAATATATTTTTGGGTTTAGATTGATGTTGTTTTCAATCATAAAAGAAATAAAATAATTCAGATCTACATAATCAATATTTTTAGTGTCTATCATTGAGTGTAAAACGAGTGTACCTACCACAAAATCATTTGGAGCCTTGACTTCATCCGTTATAACTTAAAATGAATAACCACACTTTATGGTCCTTTGTTAGGGAGGATGGAGGTTTCCACCTATTATCTTGTAAAAAGGACGTGGGTTATTTATATTACAAATATAATTTCACATTAATCATTTCATAGAAGGGTGTTATTACACCATATCCCCCTTTTCATCTTTATTTAGATTATGAGTATTTATATATCCAAGGAAATTTTGAACTATATGTCCATCTCTTCAACACATGTAGAACTTTCCACTTCCATGAAAAAATTCTCCAAAATGAATATTCTAACATTTCATACATATGAAATGTTAAAAATTCCTCCTAGTTGTATTCTTAAAAACAAATATTCCATATTTATCATCTTTTCCTTTTATCCATGAGTTTTTTTTGGATTCTATAAACTCCACTTCAACATTGAGATAACATCAAACTATCTCATCATAACTCCAAAAGTTAATAATTTCCCAATTTTTCTGTATATGGGATATTTTTCCCCCAAATAATTGATCTTTATTCCCATAAAAATCAATTAAAATAGAGAAGCATAACTCTCATGACTTCTATAGTTCCTCTCATAATTACCCATAGATTCGTTTTCTCAGTATTTTAACCTGAGGAAATGTATTCTCATTTTGGTTTTTGTAAAAATTTAATTCTTGAGGAAACAATCCTATTTAAAGTCTTCCCATCCCTCAGAATCAACTCCATCACTTGGCTTTTGTTTCTTGATCAATGTCCACTACTAATCATCTTCTCCCTATATGGGATAATCTTTAAATAAAACATTATCTTGTTTGGAATAATTGAGTACATAAAATATATTTTCTATATTGTTAATACATTATTCTTAAATTAGGGGGTTAGAGGTTCCAATAAATTCTGTTGGTATTGTTGCATGATGTATTAAACTGGTAGTTATTCCTTTATTTTTGTATGCGGATTCTCCACATGGTTTTGGTTGTTTTTTATGAATTATGTTGACTGATTCATCATCCTCATGAAGTTTTCAACTCAATCTCCTTCCATTTTTGTAAATTCATCATTACCGTTTTTGTTTCATGAGTGGTTTTCATGTGTCCTCAAATTTCATTAAATTTATTATAGATTGTGAAAACCTAAGTGATTAATGTTTTACTATTGGGAATCTTATAATAACAATTCAGAAGGAAATATTATTATTAATATTCTTTTACAAGAAGCATCTAGGATGATATACTTAAATTTAAATGAATGTTTTAAAATTTATATATATCATTCATAATCGTTGTACAAGAATTTGATTAACCAAATAATATCTACAAGGAGTGTGACACCATGATAATAGCAATGCCCATTTTCATGCACCAGTTCATAATTGAGTCTAGATCAAATATGTGTTTTTAGGGATGATAACCATAGGTACATATATGGTAGATATATATCCACATGTACTATCCCGAGAGTGAGGTACTATATTCGAATCTAGTTACTTAATATTTGATCAAAATAATAAGACTTTTTCTTATATTTAATATTCTCACTATAATTCGTACTGTGGCTTTATAATCCTAGTTTTCAAAAATATCCAAACCAACATTGGACACCAACTATGAAGACCCACCTTTTTATTTCCTAAAACATTCATTACATTGTAGAAGACTTAACAGTACAAAGGTTATTATGAGGATTAGTTTCCTGGAAATATGAATATAATATATGAAAAAATAATCGATAATTTCTTTTTAATACTCTTGATATTTTTTATAGGTTCATCATATGTTAATTGTAGTAAATCCCATATCGTGGGGACGTGAATCATTGATTGAGGTTAGAATAAATCCTAGAAGGAGAATAAATAAAGGAAATACATAAAATTAGAGGAATGTGAACATCTAAATAGGAAGAACGTTAATCATAACATGGATATATTATAACCACATAAAAATGATTCATTTAAAAGAATATTACAATAGTTTATCAAAAGGGTGCATAAGTCATAACTAAAAAGGTTATTCACTAGGTTATCATAAAACCTATAATTTATAATATTAGTTATTTACCCACTAAAATACAGTGTTATCAAGGTTTTCATGTCATGATTATTAATTCATGTGAGCTACATTGACCATAACAAATCATTTCATGAATAACCTATCAAAATAAATAATGACATTCATAACAAAGTATTTAATATAATGAACTTGGAATCATTTTTAACCCACCATAAGGGTAAATAAGTCTAATATATATAAATTATTGAATCAAATATACATGTTTACATCTAGGCTAATAAGCAAGTAAATAGTATAGTTTTGGGTATTCACAAGATGATAATTTCTCATGGAGAAAAGATAAATTCATGCAAATCAATTTAATAGCATGACATTATAGATTTTGGCTTATGAAATGTGAAAAATGGGATGGAACTATGGATTATAATTAGCATAAAGAATTTTTTATGTATTGGTAATATACAAAGTATAAAATAATTCAATTCATTACAATTTCTACGGTATACTCAAGAAGGGTACATGGATAAAAAATGATAAGCTAAGAATTCCCTTTACTTGGAGATTTGTTTTAAAAAACATGATGGTGTAAGCTAAACACTATTAGAGAAATATGAAGAGATTATTTTGGAGGAAAAATTACAAAAATCGGAGTCTTATGAATTTTATGTGGAGTGCGGGGGTGGTAAGGTTGTATTAATACTTGAGGAGGGGTGGATTTAAGTGATCAATTAATTATTATTTTTTATTTAATGCTAACCACTATTGAGTGGAATTAATTTCAATAATTATTTTAATAAATTAATGTTTTTAAAGTCTTCGTATGGAATTCCAAAACATCAACCAAGCATTTAATTTTGTTTTTTTAGGTATCTTAAGCTTTTAACATATTACATTAATTCGCTACATTATTTTAATTTTATTGTGGTTACTCAATTTTTACCAAAATAATGTTTTTACATATAAAAATGAATTTAACCTTATTACATATTTTTGACATTATGATTTAAAATATTCAATCCATTTTACTTCGTTATGTTTATAAAAGAGAAAAAAATAAATTCTAAATACGATACAAATATAACTCATAAAAATAGTTTCTCTTGAAATTTTAATATATTGGTTTCAAAAAAAGATAAACATGTGGTTATAAATGTCACAAAATATATAACATGTATTTCCATAATTAATATTATATTTAAATAAACTAATAAAAAATTTAATCTTTATCATGTTGTAACTATATCACAAGATGTGTCTTATTTTTTAAAAAATAGTGTTTCACATTTTAACCTAAAAATCAACATTTTTAGGAAATTACTATTAATTCAACCTAATATAATTTTGCATGTTGAATAGAAAAATTATATTCTCTAATAAAAATAATCCTATAAATAAGAGAAATATTAATTTATAAAAGAAGTACTTATTTTTACGATATTAACTATTTTATGGTATAATAATTGGAATGGTCCTTTGAAAATTTACATAGGACTTCATTGATATGTTTTATCATATAAAAGTTTTTAATAAAATCAATTAAAACGAAAAAATTATCTAATAAAATTAAATATTAATCATAAAACCAACCATTAATTGAAATTAAAATATTTATATAATTTCTAAAAACACAATTACAAAATAATACAAATAATAACTTCATTGAACCAATGAAAATAATAATTTCCAACCTTCATATCATTAAAAAGTCATATAGCACATCAGAAATATTAAAAAAAGTTCCTCATTAGATACAGTCATTATTCCCAATAAATATAACATAATTATCTCGACATATTTCACTACTTCACCTATAAACGTTCATACACATAATTTGATAATGCCTTTTGGTTTAATAATAATTTTTTTATTTTAATATTTTTATGGTTGGGGTGATTTTCATAGTTTATTTTAAGACATTGGAGTTTATTTTTATTATTTCATGACGTTTTCATGTGTATTTCCCCTTATTATTCATCGTTTTTCTATTTAATATCTACATATGATTTCTAAAGTTTAAATGTTATTTGAATGTCATTTTATGTTATTATACTATAGAACATTATCAATAGTTTTGGAGATGAAAGTGTTTTGGAATTAAATATTGATAGTTTTCTATCATTACAATTCAATTTCCATGAGAAACCCTAGAGATGTACACTTGGATGTCATATTAAAAACCTAATAATTAAAAACTGGCTTTGATACCAACTAGAGTGACTCAAAATTTCCCCTCCATAATTTTATTATATATGACCATCATTGAGTCAATTACATCAATTTTTTTTGGTTTAGAGTTTTATATATTAATGAGAAACAATTTACATAAAAAGTTATTTTTTTCAATATAAATTTTCATTTTTTCCTCCATACCAATTATTTATTATTTCACATGGGGTCTTCAGTATCTCTCAATGGATTATACACATTAGAAATCCTCCTAGTCATATCAAGCATAATATCATTTTTTTTAATTTAGGGGATAATAAAACAAAATAATTTTAATTTGAAACACTCAGTATGAGAATTTTTTTGAAATAAAATGAACACATATAAGTGTGAATAAGATTATAGTATGAGTATGAGAAAATAATCAATGTGTATAGACCCAACATGAGAGATCCATACCAATAAAAACATCTTAAAAAACGTTGAGTCATGGAATAAATATTTGGTGTAACAAAAGTCATCAGTAATAAAAGAATTATTATCTAGGATCTATATGTGAACAAAATGGGCATAATAATATGAAATTATAGTGTGATACAAACATAACCCAATGAATCATTAAAACATGTCAGGGATAAGTGCAAATACAATCATCACATAATGCGATATTATATTCTCCTCCACAAAGTATATAGGCTTGGGTTAACAACTCAAGTGCCTTTTAGTCATAGGATAAATACTTGTGTACCCTTAGGAATATTATAAGTTATCGTGTACCCTTGGTATTAGTATAAAAATCTATATACCCTTGAGAATATGATAATTTACAATATAAATTTTTGATCTCAAGACATATAAAAACAATAATGAATATAATAGGGGTTTATAATGGACCCACCTACCACAAAATGATAAATTATTTTAAAAATTACTTTTATTTTCAACATAAATATATGATACTTATTCATCCATTCATAGATTAATTAAAACATAAAAAGGAAAAGAGTCTCAAATAAATTTCACCAAAAAAATCAACATTATACACCATTAGCAATATGATAGATGTTTTAATAAGAGAATATTCCCAATGAAGAATTATAATCATTAAAGGATTTTGAGATTTATGTAAAATTATTTTATAAAATGAATAGAAATATTCTTTGAACAATTGGGAGGAAAATCCCTTCCCTTGGATAATTTGAAAAATGATAAAATCATAGAAAAATGGTAAAATAAATTTTCTTCAAATAACTAGGAAAATTTGAATGTAAGTACATTAATGAATAGAAAACATGATTATGGTAATATTCAACCATAAAATAAATGTTAATTTTTTTCTTTCTTACACTTTTGTAAAGAGAGTAAAAAATGACCCCTATAAAAAATAGTGCATATACTCCCACAAAATTATTTGCAAAGAAATTAAAATATTGCTAAAAATTACATAGAATGATATTTTAAAAATATATAAGATCATTCTTCATTAAAGATAATTAATATAGGTATTGAAAATAAAAATTTGTATATAAAACATAAAAACCATTAAATCAAGGGTTTTAACTATAATAACTTACAAATTGTCATAAATTTTAATAAATGAAATCATGAAAAGGAGAAAAGTTGAACTCTATTGTATATACCTTTAATTTCACTGATAATATGATGAAAATCATCCACTGAAATTGAATTCACCACCCAAAATAAATTAAGTGGTTAATTTTAATTACATATCAATAGATATATAATAGGAAGAAAACCCCTCATAATATTATGAAATTAAATGCATAATTCAATCGAGAAATTGATTATATGAAACAAATTTAAATCCTCTTAAAAAAGTTATAAATAACACATGAAGTAGTTATGGGTCATAATACGCATAATATTGAAATAAAATAGCCAAAACTATATTTATATTTATCTTACCATATACCATTATATTATAATTTCTCATTACTCATTTATTAAGAATATTTTGTACCAATCCTTATTTTTATGCTAACTATTCAATTATACACACTAGTTCAGATTTGTTGGTTCTTTTCATTATTCCTTGGTAATGGTTTCATCATATAAATTATTTTAATAAAGTTTTCTATTAATTATTAGATATATATCTAGAGTTACATAGTTAATTAATTTAACTTAGAATGATTATTTTCATACAAATCATAAAAATATAATTTTTAGAAATATCGATTCTATAAAAGATGTAATTTTATTAGTGATTAAGAACATACATATAAAAATGTAGAATAATTCAGAAATTTTAAATTCATTAATTTTATACAATATTATTACAATTTTATATTTTTTAATCATTCATGAAATAAACATTATAACATCATTCATGTAGATGGTAAAACTCACCAAAACAAACACATGTTATAACTTCTGTATGGGTGAGAGAATGAAATTTTATATTCATAATATAAATTTTAAATTGGATTAATCAATTAATTAATGAATTATATATTTATTGTTCCATTTATAGAACAATATATGTATTGTGGTATCAAAAAATGATATATATCGTTCATGGAGGAGGTTGTCTGCACATATGTACGAGTAGTGTTTTTATTTTTATTGGATTTAAATAAGGGAATGTAGGCATTGATTTACTATTATAGAGTAAAAATTATTTCATATATATATATATATATCATATTTATTCATTGAATACAGCTTTCTAACTATCAATTTTAGGTAGTGAAGAAAACGTTTATACACTATTTATGAATGTGGTAGTTCACCTATACACAAAAAAGACATTTTAAATATCCATTAGATATAAATGAAGTAGAGAATAAAGGTTACATTAATATAAAAAAATTTAATATAATAATAATACTTATTTCAATAAATTAATTTTGTTAATGTATATTTTTAAGAGATGGAATTAGAATGAAACTTGAATAAACAAGGTTAAGATGATTTTCTCTTCCCACAGTATCCTCCTTTAAATACCTCATTAAGATTTGTTAGATTAGTATTTTAGTGAGACTGAAACCTATAGTTCATTTATATATATGATTACGTTGTATTTATATCTTGTTTTATATATGGTTCTCAATGTGTGTAGATGTTTGTGGTGAAAGGATCATTTTATTAGTTTTAGTGGTGGAACTTCTGTAAATTTATTTAACTTTTAAATAATAGAAATGTATTTTTCATGATCAAGTGGCACTAAATGGAAAAATTATAAAATATATTATAATTTAAGATTTAAATAACTCATTTAATCAAATAAGTGTAATGGCATGGGTTTTGGGGTCCATTACTCTGTGAAAAACTGATACTTGAGGTGTTCTGGGTGGTCAGGGAGGCCATCCCAACTTCTCGGTGAATTTTGAGCCACGGTAGGCCTACTGGTAGCCTTATCCTACCTGTAGCAGTCCTACTAGTAGTTTGGTCTACCAGTAGCTCGGTCTACCTATAGCTCGGCCTACCCGTAGCTCGGTCTACCAGTAGCCGCCGCCTACCGGTATCTCGGTCTACCGGTAGCCACCGCCTACCTGTAGCTCCTTCTACCGGTAGTCGTGGTCTACCGGTAGCTCGGTCTACCAGTAGCACCAGTCTACCAGTAGCTCGGTCTACTGGTAGCTGCAATCTACCGGTAGCTCAGCTACCAGTAGCTCCAGCCTACCCCCACGTGTTTTCCAGTAGCACCTCCCTCTTGCGCAAATTGGATTTTAAACTATATTTTTACCCCTTTAGGCTTGTTTTAAAGCCCAGTAATGCCCATAAATGTCGTTTAATTAAATATTTAATGAATTAACCTGGTGTGTGCGTCGGTTTAAGCTGCCTGACCATTAATGATGTGTGGGGTGTCTCAACCGTGTGGTCAACCCACGACCCTGCTCCTTACGCGGTTTCGTGTTCTTATCTCAACCGTCCTTGTCCTTTATAAACTAAAGGGTTCTCCCTAGGTTTATTTTCATGATCACCCTGTGCTGGAGTACCCTTCATTCAGATGAGCAGCTTTTCATTCATACAAGCAACATAGCTATCTGTGAAGTTCCACACCCGGGCTTAGCATCGATCGTTGATAACAAGTAGGGAATTTATCCTTTGTCTCTCCTTTTTGTGTATCATGTGGGGTGGCCATGCTTTTTTTCTGTGGAATTGGATAAACCCGAACCATAATGAAGATAATGCATGAACTTTAATGAAGGGGGATGGCTGTGATCGATGATGCTTCTTTGATTTATGATCTTCCATAATTTTTTATGGTTCCTGAATTGTGCGGGCTTACGCCTTCTGAAAATCACGGTCGTTGGTGGTCTTTCTGTTTTCACTAATGAAACCTTTACTCTGTTGATGTGTTATGGATTGTTTTTTGGTTGTGAACCCTTTTGTGAAAAGTAAATCAGTTAATTACATACATTCATCTAAACAAATTGAATGCACCAGGATCAACTCCTTTTTGTGATAACCCTAGTTCAAGTACAACGAATTTGAAAATCATGGAGTGTGTTAAATCTTATAAATTTGAAAATACTGGAATGGGACTACTTAGTGATGGTGGTTTGGTTGTTTCCCTTCACAGGCCGTTTACTGGGTGATGTGTGTGGGGATGAGATCCCCTGTGTTATGGATTCAGTGGTTGTGAATTTTAAGACTGGGTGGTTACTTTGTTTATATCACAAATTGGGGTGAAATCCTCTGTTGTTGAGAAACCTTCTTGGCTCCTGAATATTGGATATGGGACTGTATCTTGGGGTTTTCTATAGTTGTGGTGGCTTTATGAGAGAACCGGGTGTGGCTGTTGTAGTTAATTCTTGAAGGTTTTCTTTCCTGGACTTGTTCCTATGCTTACTAGTTTCCCAAGTCGGTGCAGAACTTAATTAAACATCACTACTGAACATGAAAATGAATGGGACAAATGGGTTTTGTTGCCGACAGTTATGACTTGGACATGAGTGTTGTTTGTGTTCCTTAGGCTTGCTGAAAAACCTAAACTTTGGAGAGTTCTTGTTTCACATATATATACATGTAGTTTTGTGTTTTTTTCGCACCCCACCCAAGTTGAGCACTTAGTGCCGAACACCCCCATTTCACGGGGGAGGGTGTTTTTACCAACACTATTATTAGTGGATGGTTATTATCCCCTTTTCTACTCTTTTTCACGGATAGCCCAAGTATCTTCGGGCATGCTGTGATGGCCTGAGGTTTATTATTATCCCAAGAACCTACGGGCAGGGTAGTGTTGTGGTTGGCCCAGGTGTGTGTGGGTAGGTTGTTTCCCAAGTGTCTTCGAGATGAGGCCCTGGTGTCTTCGGGCGTGGAATTGGATATTATGGCCTAGGTGACTTCGGGTGTGGTGGTGGTAGTTCTGGTCTAGGTGTTTGCAGGCATGGTTACGTGTGACAGTTGAGGCCCAGGTGTGTACGGGCGGGGTTTGGCAGTGGGACTGCGGTGAGGTTGTGGCCCAGGTGTGTGCGGGCGGGGTATGGTAGTGGGACTGCAGTGAGAATGTAGGGATTGGTTCGATGCATAGGATGTCTTCAATAACCAGTGGGAAAGTGGCACAGGGCACCCAAACATTGATGTGATATTACTATATATTACTTGACTTGCGTTATTTGGGGATTGTGCCTTGGTGAGGCTTGGGTGGATAGTTTACCTTGTTAGGTATTTGGTTTACTCTTTTTTTTCACGGGTGTATAGTGAGTTCCCCCATTTGTGCATGAGAGTCGTTGGTTTTACCTACTGATTATTCTTGTATGCTCACCCTACGTATATAAAACTGCTTTCAGGTTTCCAGGAGGAGTTCGGGGATCGCGCGGGACCATACTAGCTCGGACCCTTGGGGTAGTTGCAGTTGCTATTTTTCTTTATTTGGAACATTACCCTTGTATTCACTTTTTACTTTGTGGATTTTTACTTTTCTAATACGCATTGGGAATGGTTCTTGGATTTTCTTTTCTTTCCTCTTTTAGTGATGTGTGGATTTACCATCTTATCTCCCGATCCTATTAAAATAAAAAAAGGGTAATGCCTTCCATTTAGTGAGTGATTCTATACCCTTGGCGCTGGTCGCCACTTTGGGACCTATTAAAGGTGTTTTTTGGGGGTCATTATCTCCCCTTCAACTTGAAGAAGGATGGGCCTGGAAATCTGCTGACCCTTACCTCTTTTTGGTGAAGGCGGGTCGTGACAAAATGGTATCAGAGGATGATGGTTGAGAGATAGGATAGATTCTGAAGTTAGGCACAGTGAAGATTGCATGGGATGTTAGGGAAAAGGTGTTGGGTGACCTTGGTGCATGAATTAGGCCAGGGAGGACCGGCTATGACATGGGATTTTAGGGGCCCCCGTGATCCGATGCAAGGACTCTGGACCTACCGAACGACCAAGTAAGGCCACGCTAATTGAAGGGTAGAGAGACCATATGAATGGTACATGCATCATAATTAATTGTGTTCTCGTGTTTCTGGGGTGTTTTGGGAATTTGAAATAAATAAAAAGTTTATGAAATTTTAAGAACAATATTCTGCACTACATGGGATTTAGCATTCCTTGTTTACCATGCAGCTATGGAACCTGGGAGGCGACCACGTGTGGTGTGGGTGATAGAGGCCCCAGAGACAACTTTGACCGATCAATAGAGAGCTGATCGAGAGGAAGAAGACGACCAGTGGCAGAGGACTCTTTGGACCTTCCAGTGACAGACCCTCGAGAAGTATGAGGGAAGAAGCTCTGACATGAAGACGGAGATCTGGCTAGAGGAGCTGGTGATAGCCTTTGGCTTGATCCGGGCTTCGACAGAGTACTGGGTTCCTCTAGCCGTCAGCCAGATGTGGGGATCGGCACGTCAGTGGTGGATGCTTTACCTGGGGGAGAGGAGAGAGGCTGAGGTGGCATGGGCTGATTTCGAGAAGGAGTTTCTGGCGGAATTCCTCTCTTCTACAATGAAGGCAGAGAAAAGGCAGGAGCTACTATCCCTCCAGCAAGGGAGAATGTTAGTAAGGGAGCTGGGGATCAAATTCAAGGATCTCATCTGCTTTTCTCCGGAACTCTTTCCCGACAAAGAGACTCAGGCAAGATGCGTAGAGGAGGTTCTCCGACCCTCCCTCCAGTATGTTGTTACCCCCTTTACCCTCCCAATGTACTTGGAGGTCCAGAAGAAGGCTGAAGTGGTGGAGAGGATTCATGATCTAGGAGATGTGACATAGGAGGGGATCCAGCTGGGATCATCGAAGGGGAAGGCCCTCAGCACCAGTCCTCCAGCATGAGGACCCTTCAGGTTCTGACCAGCAGGGAGCAGGCCGCAGCATTTTCAGTTCTGGTCCCTTGGTCCTCACCCTTTTCCATCTGCCCCAAGACCGCGGTGCTTCGTCTGTGGGAGCTATGGGAATCTCCGAAGTCAGTGCCCGAACCGAGTATAGTATAGTAGTGGCGGACCGCCCCAGTACCTGCCCCAGCAGCAGCTTCTAGCCAGGCCTTTCTAGCAGCAACAGCAGGGGCAGCGAGCTCCTGCTCCTCCGAGGGCAGACGATGCAGGAGGAGGCCAACCTCAAGGCGCTCATCAGGGACCTCGAACATGGCATGGTCGGGGAGGTGGTCGACAGTTGAGGGGTATAGGAGCTGGGTGTGGACAGTTACACGCCGCGGAGGTAGCAGTTCTAGCAGGGTCGATGGTCTTTCGAGGTACGATCAGTTTTTTTAGCACTCTTGCTTATGCCTTGTTCGATACTAGGGCTTCACACTCCTTCGTTGCACCCAGTCTAGACCGTGATTTGGTCCTAGGCACCGAGATACTTCCAGTTCCCTTGGTGCTGAACACACCAGTCAGATGTCAGACCGACTTTTTATATGTTTTTCGAGGATTCAGACAGATGATAGGGCCACATCAGTTGGTCAGGGATCTTCATCTTCTACAGATACAGCCATACGATGTCATACTAGGCATCGACTGGCTATTATATGTGTGTTCCATCATACATTGCTTCTGAAGAAGGGTTGTGTTCTCATACTTGAGAGGCTGGCATGTTGTTTTCACTGGCGAGTGGAGCAGTCAGAAGGGCAACAGGTGAGCGGAACCCTTCCTCTCCTTGTTACCTGAGCTATCAGTGGAGTCATTGGATGCTGAGATGGTGGAGGTGCTAGGGATCATCAGCGAGTTTATGGACGTCTTCCCGGAGGAGGTGACAACTCTACCCCCTCGACATGAAATCGAGTTCTGGATAGACCTGCAGCCTGGTGCTCATCTGATTTCAATGGCTCCTTACCAGATGGCACCTTCAGAGCTACGGGAGTTGCAGATTCAGATTGAGGATCTGATGAAGAGGGGTTATGTTCAACCAAGTGCGTCACCGTAGGGTGATCCAGTCTTGTTCTCTAAGAAGGAAGATGGTGGTCTTAGGTTTTGTATAGACTATAGGAGGCGGAATCAGGTAACCGTCATGAATCACTACACTCTTCCAAGGATTGACGACCTTTTCGACCAGCTGAAAGGGGGAGGGTGGTTCTCGAAGATCGACCTGTGGTCTGGGTATCACCAGTTGAGAGTGAAGGCGGGAGACATCCTGAAGACGACCTTCAGGTGAAGATATGGACACTTCGAGTTCGTAGTCATTCCTTTCGGTGTTACGAACGCCCATACTTTGTTCGTGGGGATTATGAACTCTATCTTCCTGGAGTATCTGGATTGTTTCGTAGTGGTGTTCATCGACGATATCCTGATCTATTCAAGATTAGAGGAGGATCACGCGGAGCACCTGAGGACAGTTTTGGAAGTCCTCTAATAGCACCATCTCAATGGTAAGTTGTCGAAATTCAATTTTTGAATGCGAGAAGTGCACTTCCTTGGGAATGTAGTGTCCGAGCAAGGGGTAGCAGTGGACCCATCAAAGGTTGAGGCAGTTGTTTCTTGGGAAGCACCCAAGAATGTGGGAGAGGTTCGCAGTTTCCTCGGGTTGGAAGGTTACTATCAGAGGTTCATACCCAACTTCTCCTAAGTTGTAGCCCCTTTGAAAGCCTTGATCAAGAAGGATCAGGTTTTCTTGTGGAGTGAGCAGTGCGAGGCAGCCTTCAGCTATCTGAAGGAGAAGTTGGTTAGTGCCTTAGTGCTGAGGCTACCAGAAGAAGGGGCGGCGTATGAGGTGTTCTGTGATGCTTCAGGGAAAGGCCTCAGATTTGTGTTGATGCAGCAGCAAGGAGTGATCTCTTATGGTTCTAGGTAGCTACGCCCTATTGAGCGTAATTATGGCACCCACGACCTGGAGTTTGCAGCAGTCATTTTTTCGCTAAAGTTATGGAGAAATTACCTCATCGTGGAATGCTTTGTGGTCTTCACAGATCCAAAAAGTTTGAGGTATATCTTCTCCCAGTGGGACCTAAACTTATGGCAGTGAAGGTGGATGTAGTTCCTCCAGGATTACGACTTCGACATTTACTACACTTTAGGGAAGGGGAATGTAGTGGCTGATGCCTTGAGTAGGAGGACACATAAGGATGCGGTCCGAGAGTCGGCAGATGCCTAGAAAGCGATGGAGGAGTTGGATGCCTTGCACTTGGATGCGAGGATGGATAGCATTAGAGGTTGCCTATATCAGATGACAGTGCAGTCGTCTCTGTTTCAGCAAGTGGAGGAGTCTCAGTGGGGCGACCCAGAGTGCGATGTGATGCGTGACCGAGTTGACCAGAGGAATGCTCTGGAAGGATGGACCGAGGATGGTCAACACCAGATGTTTTTCCAGGGGAAGTTGTTTGTCCCAGAGGTGATGCATGACAAGGTTCTCAGTGAGTTACAAAAATCACCCCCAGCGGTACACCTAGGAGTTTCCAATATATACCAGGTACTGAGGAGTCAGTTTTGGTGGCCCGTAGTGAAGCGAACAATGGAAGAGTTTGTGGCCAAGTGCGTAGTGTGTCAGTATATGAAGGATGAACACCATGTTTCAGGTGGCCTGCTGCAGTCTCTGGATGTCCCCGAGTGGAAATGGGAGGACATCTCGATGGATTTCGTCACAGGACTGCCGAAGGTTCAATGGGGATGTGATTCCATCTGGGTAGTAGTGGACCGTTTGACAAAGTCAGCTCACTTCCTTACGATTAAGGAGTCGAGTGCAGTGGACTCTCTGGAACAGAAGTATGTGGACGAAATAGTGTGGTTTCATGGAGCCCTGAGTTCCATATTATCTGACAGGGATGCACATTTTACCTCATGAGTCTGGAGGGGTTTGCAGTATGATTTTGGCACCCAGCTATGCCTTAGCACTGCTTTCCACCCCCAGACTGATGGGCACACCGAGCGCACCATCCAGACATTGGAGGATATGCTGCGGGCACGGATTATGGACTTTGGGGGATCATGGGTGTGGCACTTGGCTCTGGTAGAGTTCGCCTAAAATAATATCCATCACTCTACCATTAGCATGGATCTGTTCGGAGCCCTATATGGAAGGCTTTGTCGCTCACCAGTGTGCTGGACAGAGGTTGGGGAAGCAGGTGTTCTTGTCCCGGAGGTGGTGCAGAGCACCACAGAGAAGTTTCAGCTTATACGAGAGAGGATAAAGCGACTAAGGACCGGTAGAAGTCATATGCTGATACTAGGAGGAGGCCCTTGGAGTTTAAGGTTGGAGACCACATGTTCTTGAAGGTCTCCCCTCAGCGTGGACAACGGAGGCTCGGAAAGGGGAGTAAGCTTTCTCCCAGGTTCAACGGACCCTTCGAAGTGTTGCAGCGGGTCGGTGAAGACAGCGGTGGCGCAACCACACCGCCAGTGGAGGGCCACGGCCTGTCGGAGCGACGGCCGTCACATCAGCCGACAGTGAAGACGACAATGGCGCAACCACACCGCCAGTGGTGGGCCACGGCCTGTCGGCTGCGGCCGCGACCGACGCATGGTCGGTCGTGCGATGGGGAGGCAGAGGGCCATGTCTGCTTCGTCAGTGTGCAAGAGCACTGGCACGAGGCCGCATCAGCAGAGGAGGGTGGCCGACTCACTGCCAACCACCTATGGTGGCGCGGCCCACAAACTCGCATTGAAGGGGGGCTAGCCATCTGGACAACACTAGGAGGTGTGGGGAGGGTGGGCCACACTGGCGTGCTGGGACAGACTAAGTGGGCCGGGTCGGTCTGACCGGGTTGGATTAGACCCAAACCAACTTCAATCCTTTTCACACTTTTAGCCATAACATGAGCTATGGGTGTCCATCTGACGTACCATTAGCAGCGCCAAAAAACATGGATCAAGATGCTCCTTTTGTTATACCCCAATTGAGTTTTGGATAATGTTTCAACACAACCGGGTTGGATCGAACACGAATCCATCCTTGCCCTCAGAACTAAAATGCATATAACATACAGACTGGGCGTTCGATTGACGCACCGTCTATTGCGTTGAGACCCCAATCACATGGCCTTCCATTGGGATACTTATTTTTGGGTCTTCATCTCATTTGGAGTATTGACCTATGGGTTGAGGATCAGACCCTCCCAGAATAAAGAAATTTTAGTGTGGGGACCATATGGTTGGCTGTAACATGATAAAGGGATCCTATGTGGGTCTGTGCTTTGGGATCCTACATGGGTCTATGTTCGGGTGTCCCACTTGCACTACTATAGTAAATCCATGTGGGACTACTCTTGGATCCTACGTGGTTCTACTGTACTAGGATCCTACAAGGCTATGATGATTTAGGATCCTACGTGGTTCTGCCTTTTAACAGAGTAAGATGATTCAGGGGTTACATCTAATCATATTTTTTTCAATACCTAAGTCATACCTGATGTGAGCTGAGTCTTTACCAGTGTGTTAATCATCTCTGTGGCATACCTTTGTGATTCATACCCTTGTGGTGATACATTTGTGGTATTTATCTATGTGGCATTACCTTTGTGGTACTTACCTTTTGTGGTGATACCTTTGTGGTATTCTACTATGTGGAGTTACCTTTGTGGTACATAAATTCGTGTTGTTACCTTCATGATTTTATTTCCTTCGTGGGATAGTTGAGCTTTAGACTTTTGAGTTCGTCCTTGTGTTTCCTCCTGATTGATATGAGTTTACTCGAAAACTTAGGTATATATATGGGAATATACCTAAGTAGGGTTGACAGTTGTTTTCCTGCTTTTTTGTTTATCCTTTGTGGATTTTGTGAGATCATAGAGGGTCTTGGGGTCCCTAATGAGTATTGTTATACTCACACCTGCATAGGCTACACCCGCACCTTGTTGTGTTTGGTGAAGATGACAGAGAACATTGATCAAGGTTGAGGGTACCAGGGCTGGAGGTAGATCAGAGGTGGACCTTAGGCGTGGCATACTGCATTGACGACCGTTCGAGAGCTGTACCTACCCTTCAGTTAGATCCTTGGTAGGTGTTAATAGGAGCTGTTCCAGTTCACTTGTACTTCCCAGTATTCTTGTACTCTTTAGTTGGCCTTGTATTTTCCCCCCTTTTTCTTTTTGTACACACCCTATTTAATATATTGTTTTACGTTGTGCTTGTATCCTTCTTTTTGCATAGTTGTGTGAGTTTATAGGCTATAAAGGTAATGCCTTCCCTATTTTAGGGAATACTCCTTTTGATTCTAGTCTCCAGCCCCTGGCCTATGGAAGGTGGGTTTTGGGTAGTCACGGAACGGGCCCGAGGGGACAAGTCCTGAAAAATTGGTATCAGAGGAGTCGTTTCTACCATAGAACATTGGACTATGATCTTTTAACAGTAATAATGTTATGTTTTATGAGTGTGGTTATCAATTTAGGGAATCCAGTGTTGGTTCAGCGGTCGACGTATCTATACACAAGGACCATGACTTTTGTTTTTAGACTCAGTGCACGAAAACACTGATTGCGTGTGTGTTTTGAAAAAGCATTCTTTGTGATCTCTTTGAGTCTACTCACTAGGTATAACTTATTGACTGTGGCACACCCAATTTTTGTTCAGGATGCCTCCATGTAGATATCCCACTAGGGTTCCAAGAATAGTTCACCCTGATAGCCCACTGAGCGATGAGGCCTCAGTGGAGGGCCCTTTATCAGTAGGGGCACTAGCAGAGGCACCAACAACACCATTACCTGCGGGGACACCAATTCCACCGGCCCCAGTATTAGAGGGTGCACGCCTCTTAGGCAAGTTTCACAAGTTACAGCACCATAGGACACCCAGGTTCAGGTGTTAGATGGACCCACATGAGGTTATGGATTGGCTGGAGGTCATGTTGAGAGTCTTCCGATTGGTGGGGAAACCATCTGATCTCATGGTGATCCTTTCTTCCAGTCTTCTACAGACAGCAATAGACTGATGGAGGAGCTTGATTTTCCAAGTTCACGATGAGGTGACACTTCATTGGAGAGACATTGAGAGCCTATTTTGGGCAGAGTTTTTCCCTGCAACCCTTCGCGCAGTGCGCATACAGGAGCTTCTTCATCTACAGAAGGGCATCATGAATGTGGCTCAGAACTCAGTGAGGTTCACCGACCTCTCGCACTACTTTATTGATATGGTGCGGGAACCATTATTCAGGGCCCATACCTTCGATTAGGGCCTCAGGCAATAGATTAGGGCTTCAAGGATTTGACTCAGCATCCCGCCGTAGTCAGGGGTGTTAGAGTGAGCCCACATAGTGGAGAGTCTTCTTACTGAGTAGTCACTAGAAGCAAGACCCACCACCTGGCGTCACATAGAAGAGTCTTCGGTAGTTGGCAGTAGACAGATGTCACATAGGTCCAAGAGGTCCAGACCTACAGGTGGATGACTGCAGGATTAAGGGTTTGTTGTGCGGGGCACCCGAGACCGAGCCAGTCATGTGAAAAGCAGGCAATGTTACGCATGCGGCGGGCATTGTCACATGGATTGAGACTTCCCGAAACACCGTACAGATGATCAGAAGACGGTCGAAGGATATCCCAAGAAGAGACAAAGTTTTGACTTAGGATGTCCTCAAGGAGCAGGCAGACATGGCAGAGGAGCTCACTGTGCAGCTAGCGGTGGGTGATGATTCGATATGTTACTGCCACCACCATAAGGTGGTCCATCCCGACCACAGGGGGTAGGTGGATAGGGATGAGCTCAGCTCTAGGTAGCTGAGGCCTATGATCCGGGTGCTCCGGAGATGATACGAGGTACAATCTGTGGCTACTCCACCTTAGCTGAAATACTTATAGACACAGGTGCCAGTCACTCTTTTATTTCCACTACCCTCATTTGGAGCTCGGAGATTTTGACAAACCTATTGGATTGATCATTATGGATAGATACTCCTACAGGAGAGGATTCAACGATTACACACTGGTTCCATTAGTGCGAGATTACTCTAGGAGGCGAGAGCTTTGGTTGGGATCTCCTAGTAGAGGCGTCGAGGCCTTATGACATCATCTGGGCGATAGATTGGTTATCTACAAACCATGCTCATATTGACTTTATTAGGTGAAAGTTCAGTGTATCCTCGAGGATAAGACTAGGATTACCTTCACCGGTGAGAAGGGAGCCTTTGCAGCACATGATGGACTTACCAAGAGGACAATGAATCCAATCACTCATCAGTGGGCTAGCCTTACCCTCAGAGCTGTGGATGTGGAGAGTTCGAGTTATCCTGTAGTGGTGGACCAGTACGTGAATGTCTTCCCTAATGATGTTCTTGGTCTACCGCCATGTAGAGTGGTGGACTTTTACACTGACTTGTACCCTGGGACGACACCGATATCTACACCAGTGTATCAGATGGCTCTTGCAGAGCTTTGTGAGATGCGGGTACAGCTAGAAGACTTGTAGGGGAAGGGATTCATCTGGCCTTGTGTTTCTCCTTGGGAAACCCCAATTTTCTTCACCAGGAAGGCAGATGGGAGCTTGATAATTTGTGTTGACTGTCGGTGCCTGAACCAAGTGACTGTGAATAACAAGTACCGACATCCGAGGATTGACGACCACTTTGATCAGATGAAGGGAGCACTGTGTTTCTCAAAGATAGACCTCTGGTTAGGCTATCACCAGCTCAGATTACGAGATGAGGATGTGCAGAAGACAGATTCTAGAAGTCGGTATGGCCACTACCGGTTCTTATTTATGCCATTCAGCATGACCAATGCTCCAGCAGTGTTCATGGGACTCATGAACATGATATTTCATCCATAACTTGATCTCTTTGTAGTAGTCTTCATCAACGACATTCTAATCTACTTGGGTACCGAGGAGGAGCATACCTATAATTTTCAGAAGGTTCTAGACACACTCAGAGAGCACTAGCATTATGGTAAGCTCTTGAAGTGCTAGTTATGGATCCGAGATGTTCACTTCCTGGGTCTTTTCATCTCAGTGGCCGGAGATGCGGTGGATCCGGCAATGATTGAGGAAGTACTTTCTTGGGAGCCACCAAGGAGTGTGACTGAGGTACGAAGTTTCGTGGGTTTGGCCAGATACTACCAGAGGTTCAATCCATATTTCTCCAAAGTTGCAGCACCATTATCAGTGATGAAAAATAAGTGGTAACCCTTCGTGTGATCGAAGATATGCCAATGGTGTTTTTAGAAGTTGGGGCAAAGGCTGACTAGTGCCCCATATTGAGGCTTCTAGTGGAGGGTTTTGGGTACGTAGTCTACTACGATGCATCAGGGACTGGGTTCAGATGTTTCCTGATGCAAGAGCGAGTAGTTATCGTATATGGTTCTCAATAGTTGAGACAACATGATAAGAACTACGTTACCCATGACCTTGAGTTACCAGCAGTAAGACGTGGTGACATTTCTTGATTGGTGAACATTTTATAGTCTACTCGGACCACAAGAGTCTAAGGTATATCTTCTTTCAGAAGGACTTGAACCTGAGTCAGCGGCATTGGCTCTGTATCCTCTAGGACTATGACATTGATATAGTCTATACTCCAAGGAAGGGGAATGTGGTAGTAGATGCACTCAACAAGTGATCTGCTATACAGCTTCTAGGTGAATTGACAAAGTAGTTTTCTGCTTTGCAGATATCCTTTGTGGATTGAGATGGAGCAGTTTTTCTTCACTCTCTTATACTCACTCCCGCACATCTTTAGTGAGTTAGGGAGTAGCATCATGTGGGAAGTTACTGTGATTATTGATGTGTTCAGATATCCTCAAGGAAAGAACCTGATTTATTTTCTAAATGTGGGGAGAACGTCATCTTTTTCAGAGGACATACCATGGTACCAGTGTCACTTCTGGAGGAAGTGTTGCAGGAGTTACAAACATTCTTTCTAGTAGTACATCCAGGAGTGGCAAAGATATACCAGGATCTTCAATGAAAACATTGGTGGCCAGGAATGATGAAAGTAGTAGCAGAGTTTGTCTCCTGGTGCCTCACTTGTATAAAAATGAAGGTGGAGCATCAGGTACCAATAGGCTTAGTTCAACCTTTATAGGTCCCAGTGTGGATACATGGAGTACCCTCGACGATTTTCTCCAATCGTGATTCAAGTTTCACCTCTCGCCTATGGAAGGGGTTGTAGGAGGCTTTCGGGATGCATCTCCATTTGAGCACCACCTTCCATCCTCAAATAGATGGCAAGACAGAGTGGACCATTCAGACCCTTGAGGACATGTTGCGTGCTTGTGTCCTCAACATCTGTCACAGCTGGGAGGATCACTTCCTCTTGGTGGGGTTTTCATACAACAACACTCATCACTTCACCATTGGGATGATACCTTTCGAGGATATGTACAACAAAACTTGCAGATCACCTTGTGTTGGACTGACCCAGAGGAGTCATCACTTATGGGACCAGAGATGGTACAGGCTACCGCATAGAATGTGTAGATCATACAGGAGAAGATGAAGACTACACAGAGTATGTAGAAGTCTTATGCTGATAGGAGACGGAGACCATTGGAGTTCAAGGACGGTGACCACGTCTTTCTACGGGTCTCACCTTGATGAGGTTTGCAGAGATTTGGTTGGGGCGACAAGGTATATCTGAGGATCATATAAACTTTTCAGGTCATCAGAAGAGTTGGCGAGGTGGCTCACTGCTTAGCTCTTCCACCATAGCTGCACTGGGTGCACAATGTATTCGACATATCCCAGCTGAGGAGATACGTGCATGACCCTTGACACCTCATTGACTGGGGTGAGCTAGACATCAATGATGGGCGATGTTTACAGAGGTTCCAGTGGAGATTAAGGATCGATAGGAGAGAGTCCTTCCTGGATGATCGATACCATTTGTGTGTATGTTGGAAGCATGAGAACCCCCAAGAGATCACATTGGAGCGGGAGGCTCAGATTAGTTCTCAGTACCACCACTTGTTTTCCTAGTTTTTGTAAAGTGGATTTTAAGGACGTAAATCCATGATGTGGGGAGAATGTAAAAACCTGGAAATTCCAGGTAATTTTTTTAATTATATAAGAATTTTACAAGTCTGTGAAAATTGAAAGCGCATGATTCTGAGGCTCGAAGTGCTCGTATTGAATTTATGAACTTTTTTTTATGTACGTTTAGTAAACATGCGAGCAGGTTTTTATAAATGTTCAACTGGTGCTCGAAATTGAAATCTGAGGACACCATTGAACTCATAGTGCTGATATTCGCCTAAATAGACCTTCACCTCAAACATAGTAGGTTGATGATGGAAGATAATTTTTCACTTTTTCGTGGAAGAAGAAAAATAAAATAATTAACATTTTTTCTTTTAAAACCTATCTTTTGAAATTATGGATGTGGGGACCACTCGAGCAAGAAAAACCTTCCAATTGGAATTTATGGTGGTGGGGGCCACCCGAACCCCGATTAATGGGGGAAAACCACTCAACTCTCCAATTAATTATTTGTGCCATTTATTTATTCCAACATTAATTGTGTTAATGTAAATTAATTTAATAAACATATTTTAATTTGTTGGCTACTTATTACCTTGATAAAATCGTTGGAAAAGTGGAGAAATTGGGAAAAACTCTTCCTCCAATGAAGAACGCCCTCTATAACGAAGAACAAGGAACCAAACATGAGCCTGGATCAGAAGCACCTTACAGAAGTAACAAATGATGATGCTCTTCAACAAAATCATCTTTTAGCTCTCGACTCCTCCAAAAATCGACAAGGTAGGGGTGTGATTTGATTGATCTTCATTAATTTCTTTTATGTTGAATCTCTCCCCATGACTCGCTTGCTACCGCTCTAACTCAGAGGGTGCGGGCCAAACGAACATGGCCAGACCACTCTGTTTCCATTGTGGTTTTTGATGTGTTCTTCCCGATGGAGGAGGATGACTACTGGTACCAAAGACTAGCACTGGTAGGACACAGGAGTGGCGGCGGTCGGCACACGACCGACCGCACGAAGGGGAGGCGGTGGTGCGCGTCCACGCTGCTGGAATGTTGAAGCTACAAAATGAGGCGAAGAAAACGAAAGAGGGTGGCCGGATCACTGGTAGCCACCGGTGGTGGTGCGGTGTGTGACCGCACTGTGGGCCAGACCCAGACGAACTTCGAACTTTTTTGCTCTTTTGACCATAACATGAGCTATGAGCATCTGTTAGACGAACCTTCTGCGGTGCCAGAAACCTTGCATCGATATGGTCCTTTTGGTATACACCACTTGAGTTTTGGATAATGTTGCGGTAAGCGAAGGTTGGATCAAACACGAATCCAACCGCACCCTCGAGACTAAAAGGCCAATAACTTACAGACCGGGCATCCGATTGACGCATCATCTATTGAATTGAGACCCCTATCACATGGTAGTCCATTGGGATACTTATCTATGGGAATTCATGGCTGTTGGAGTATCAAACTATTTCTTGAGGAGTGAACCCTCTTGGAATCAAGCAGGTTTAGTGCGGGAAACCTATGGCTGGCTGTAACATGATAAAGGGATCTTATGTGGGTCTGTGATTTGGGATACTAAGTGGGTCTATGTTCAATATTCCCACATTAACCCCTCTGTAAAATCTAAATGGGACTACTCTAGGATCCTAAACGAGTCAGATATACTAGGATCCTACATGGGTCTGATGATTTAGGATCCTACGTGGGTCTCCCTCATAATAGAGTAAGATGATTCAATAATTACATCTAATCATCTTTACATCCATACCTATGTTATACCTAATGTGAGCTGACACTACTGGAAATTCGGGCTATAGCCACGGTTCTAAACCGTGGCTATAGGCCCTCAAACCGTGGCTATATTTGGCGTGGCTATAGGTCTAGACCTATAGCCACGGTTCCAAACCGTGGCTTTAAATCTATAGCCACGGTTTCAACCGTGGCTCTACTAAAGGCCGGACAGAATATATTTCCATGGTTTAAAATCGTGGCATTATGTCTATAGCCACGGTTAAAAACCGTGGCAATAGACCAATAGCCACAGTTAAAAACCGTGGCAATAGACCAATAGCCACGGTTTAGAACCGTGGATATATGGTGTCCAAATCCATAAAAAACCCCCTGGACACGCCCCTGGACACCCCCCGGACACCCCCTGGACACACCCGAGACACCCCCTGGACACACCCTGGACAGACCCTGTACACCCCCTGGACACCTCCTGGACACACCCTGGACACCCCCCTAGACACCTCCTGCAGACCACCCCCCTGCCCTCCTCCCAACTGCCTTGCAGACCCCCCTGCACCAGCCCCCCCTGCCCCAGCACACCCCCTACCCCCTACTGGACAGCCTCGCCCCCTGCCTAGATACCCCTCCCCCCTGCTGGACACCCCTCCCTCCTGCCTAGACACACCTCCCCCTGCTGTACACCCCTCCCCCTGCTGGACATCCCTCCCTCCCTGGTGGATAGCCCTCCCCCCATGCTGGATAGCCCCTCCCCCCTGCTGGACAACCCCTCCCCCTGCCTGGACACCCCTCCCCCCTGCTGGACAGCCCCTCCCCCTGCCTGGACACCCCTCCCCCCTACCTGGACACCCCTCCCCCTGCTTGCCCCCTACCTTTCCCCCCTGCCCCCTGCTAGTTCCCCCTTGCCACCCCCTGCTTTCCCCCTGCCAGCCAGCCCCCCCTGCCCCATGCTAGACCCCCTGCCACCCCCTGCCAGTCTCCCCCTGCCTGGACACCCCTCCCCCCTACATTCCCCCCTTCCCTTCCCCCATACCCCATGCTAGTCCCCCCTGCCACCCCCTGCCAGCCCCCCCTGCCCCCTGCTAGTTCCTCCCCCACCCCTGCCACCCCCTACTTGCCCCCTGCCAGCCATCCCCCCCTGCCCCCTTCCAGTCCCCCCTGCCACCCCCTGCCAGTCCCCCCCTGCCTGGACACCCCTCCCCCCTGCTGGACAGCCCCTCCCCCTCCCTGAACACCCCTCCCCCTTGCCTGGACACCCCTCCCCCTGCTTGTCCCCTACCTTTCCCCCTGCCCCATGCTAGTCCCCCTACATTTAGTAAACATGCGAGCAGGTTTTTATAAATGTTCAACCAGTGCTCGAAATTGAAATCTGAGGACACCATTGAACTCATAGTGCTAATATTCGCCTAAATAGACCTTCACCTCAAACATAGTAGGTTGATGATGGAAGATAATTTTTCACTTTTTCGTGGAAGAAGAAAAATAAAATAATTAACATTTTTTCTTTTAAAACCTATCTTTTGAAATTAGGGATGTGGGGACCACTCGAGCTAGAAAAACCTTCCAATTGGAATTTATGGTGGTGGGGGCCACCCGAACCCCTATTAATGGGGGAAAACCACTCAACTCTCTAATTAATTATTTGTGCCATTTATTTATTCCAACATTAATTGTGTTAATGTAAATTAATTTAATAAACATATTTTAATTTGTTGGCTACACATTACCTTGATAAAATCGTTGGCAAAGTGGAGAAATTGGAAAAAACTCTTCCTCCAATGAAGAACGCCCTCTATAACGAAGAACAAGGAACCAAACATGAGCCTGGATCAGAAGCACCTTACCGAAGTAACAAATGATGACGCTCTTCAACGAAATCATCTTTTAGCTCTCGACTCCTCCAAAAATCGACAAGGTAGGGGTGTGATTTGATTGATCTTCATTAATTTCTTTTATGTTGAATCTCTCCCCATGACTCGCTTGCTACCGCTCTAACTCAGAGGGTGCGGGCCAAACGAACATGGCCAGACCACTCTGTTGCTGTTGTGGTTTTTGATGTGTTCTTCCCGATGGAGGAGGATGACTACTGGTACCAAAGACTAGCACTGGTAGGACACGGGAGTGGCGGCGGTCGGCGCACGACCGACCGCACGAAGGGGAGGCGGTGGTGCGCGTCCACGCTGCTGGAATGTAGAAGCTACAAAATGAGGCCACGAAAACAAAAGAGGGTGGCCGGATCACTGCTAGCCACCGGTGGTGGCGCGGTGTGTGACCGCACTGTGGGCCAGACCCAGACGAACTTCGAACTTTTTTGCTCTTTCGACCATAACATGAGCTATGAGCATCCGTTAGACGAACCTTCTGCGGTGCCAGAAACCTTGCATAGATATGGTCCTCTTGGTATACACCACTTGAGTTTTGGATAATGTTGCGGTAAGCGCAGGTTGGATCAAACACAAATCCAACCGCACCCTCGAGACTAAAAGGCCAATAACTTATAGACCGAGCATCCGATTGACGCATCATATATTGAATTGAGACCCCTATCACATGGTAGTCCATTGGGATACTTATCTATGGGAATTCATGGCTGTTGGAGTATCAAACAATTTCTTGAGGAGTGAACCCTCTTGGAATCAAGCAGGTTTAGTGCGGGAACCCTATGGCTGGCTGTAACATGATAAAGGGATCTTATGTGGGTCTATGATTTGGGGTACTAAGTGGGTCTATGTTCAATATTCCCACATTAACCCCTCTGTAAAATCTAAATGGGACTACTCTAGGATCCTAAACGGGTCAGATATACTAGGATCCTACATGGGTCTGATGATTTAGGATCCTACGTGGGTCTCCCTCATAATAGAGTAAGATGATTCAATAATTACATCTAATCATCTTTACATCCATACCTATGTTATACCTAATGTGATCTGACACTACTGGAAATTCGGGCTATAGCCACGGTTCTAAACCGTGGCTATAGGCCCTCAAACCGTGGCTATGTTTGGCGTGGCTATAGGCCTAGACCTATAGCCACTGTTCCAAACCGTGGCTTTAAATCTATAGCCACAGTTTCAACCGTGGCTCTACTAAAGGCCGGACAGAATATATTTCCACGGTTTAAAATCGTGGCATTATGTCTATAGCCATGGTTAAAAACCGTGGCAATAGACCAATAGCCACGGTTTAGAACCGTTGATATATGGTGTCCAAATCCATAAAAAAACCCCCTGGACACGCCCCTGGACACCCCCTAGACACCCCCTGGACACACCCGAGACACCCCCCTGGGCACACCCTGGACAGACCCTGCACACCCCCTGGACACCTCCTGGACACACCCTGGACACCCCCCTAGACACCTCCTGCAGACCACCCCCCTGCCCTCCTCCCAACTGCCTTGCAGATCCCCCCTGCACCAGCCCCCCCTGCCCCAACACACCCCCTACCCCTGCTAGACACCCTCGCCCCCTGCCTGGATACCCCTCCCCCCTGCTGGACACCCCTCCCTCCTGCCTGGACACCCCTACCCCTGCTGTACACCCCTCCCCCTGCTGGAAATCCCTCCCTCTGGTGGATAGCCCTCCCCCCATGCTGGATAGCCCCTCCCCCCTGCTGGAAAACCCCTCCCCCTGCCTGGACACCCCTCCCCCTGCTGGACAGCCCCTCCCCCTGCCAGGACACCCCTCCCCCCTGCCTGGACACCCCTCCCCCTGCTTTCCCCTGCCTTTCCCCCCTGCCCCATGCTAGACCCCCTGCCACCCCCTGCCAGTCTCCCCCTGCCTGGACACCCCTCCCCCTACTTTTCCCCCTTCCCTTCCCCCCCTACCCCATGCTAGTCCCCCCTGCCAGCCCCCCCTGCCCCCTGCTAGTTCCCCCCCACCCCTGCCACCCCCTGCTTGCCCCCTGCCAGCCAGCCCCCCCTGCCCCCTTCCAGTCCCCCCTGCCACCCCCTGCCAGTCCCCCCCTGCCTGGACACCCCTCCCCCCTGCTGGAAAGCCCCTCCCCCTGCCTGAACACCCCTCCCCCTTGCCTGGACACCCCTACCCCTGCTTGTCCCCTACCTTTCCCCCTGCCCCATGCTAGTCCCCCCTACAACCCCCTGCCCCCCCCCCCACCCCCCCCCTGCCCCCTGTCAGTCCCCCCCTGCCAACCCCTGCCAGTCCCCCTGCCAAACCCCCCTGCCCCCTGCCAGCCACCCTGCCATCCCCCCTGCCCTCTGCTAGGCCCCCTGCCCCCTGCTAGGCCCCCTGTCAGTCCCCTTCTAGTCCCCCTAACCCCTGATCTGATAACAATGTTTATCTGATCTGATAACCACAACATCTTCAGCACTGCCAGATTCAGGTTTAACATGTACCAATTCACCAATTCTAACATGTTTTGCAGCATGAGATAAGACAGGAACAGACTGAACTACATCAGATTTACAGACCATGTTTAGTACCCCTCCCATGTTTAGCACCCCTCCCCCTACTGGACACCCCCCTGCCTGGACAGCACCCCCCCTTCCCTGGACAACACCCCCTCCCTCCCCCCTGGACACTGGACTCCCCCTGCACATTTACCCCTGCTGGACACTGGACCCCTGCTGGACACTAGACCCATACTCCCCCCACCCCTACCAGCCCCCTTGTACCCCTGCTGGACACATGACTCCCCCTGGAAACTAGTTCTTGGGATGCCCAAATCATATTTACCCCTATTGGACACTGGACTCCCCCCTGGACACTGGACCCCCCCTGCATATTTACCCCTGCTGGACATTGGACACTGGCCCCATACTATAGGTTCTTAGTAGGACCACCCCATACTATAGGTTCTTAGTAGGACTTGGGAAACACATGAAACAAAATTCATATTTAGCTATATATGAGTAATCTAGGAAAACATACATATAATCAGTCTGGAAAATAAAACAGAATAAACTATAAAATGTTTATGTAAATAAAATAAAAGATATTTGAAATTGGAAAACATTACCAGAAAAACTGTTTATCAACTAAACAAACTTCTTGGTGAAATCATGGTCACACATGCTCATCCTCAGATTAAATCTGCTTGCATTTTATGTAGTACTGCATTAAAAAAAACCTTGGAATTATGTTTTGAAATAGAGTTACCAGATTTTATAGCACTGTGCTCAATATCTATAGGTGGTGAAATAGTTATACCTGGTGCCTGTGAAGTATCTGTGAGATGTTTTATGATATTTTCCAGATCTGGACAGCACTGCATTTTCTCTATAGAGACATTCATAACCTGCATGGGCTTAGGTTCCAGGACAACCCTCTTTCACCCCCTTGAAACCCCCTGGACAGCCCCCTTGAACACCCCCATGCACCCCCACACCCCCCTTAGTCCCCCATGCCCCCCTGCACCCCACTGGATAGCCCCCATGCCCCAACTGGACAACCCCACTGGACACCCCCTGCACCCTCTGGACATCCCCCCCCCCCTGCCGGACACCCCTGCCCCCTGATTGGATAGCCCCTCCCCCTGCTGGACACCCCTGCCCCCTGCCCCCTACCCCCTGCACCTCACTGGATAGCCCCCATGCCCCAACTGGACAGCCCCACTGGACACACATCCACCCCTGAAGAACTACCCCGGAATGTTGATTTCCCAAATGAGGCTACCCTCTTAGTGGATCATGTTAAAGATTATTAGAAAACATATTTTGATGGTGATTTTCAATGATCTAATGAAATAATGCTTAATAATTCCAATCTTAATTGAGTAGGCCAGGTGGTTGTCTTTATCACACCAACAGAAGACGTTCAATCATACTTTTTCCTATTTTTATAAGGTTTCACTGATGATGAGGAAAATTATTAGGCTCTCATTACTGGTCATCAGTTATCAGATGATATTTATTTCCCCCAAATGGATATGAAGGGAGAGTCCAAGTTATCCCTCAAATATATTAATGGTGACCGGAGGAGGGGAGTCCGTCGGGAGGAGGGGAGTCCGTCAGGGGAGGAGAGGTCATCGGGAGGATGGGAGTGTGTCAGGGGAGGAGGGGAGTCCGTTGGCGTCGGGGGAGGCGTTGTCGTCCGGGGAGGGGGGAGGCGCGGTCGTCCGGGGAGGGGAGTGCGTCGGGGGAGGGGAGTGAGTCGGGGAGGGTTCCGTAATATGAGCTCGAGAGAATATTGGACAAATCGCACATATAGCCACGAATGAATTTTCATCTGTTTGTATAACCATGATATAGCCACTGAGAACAACACAGAACATACATTTCTTGGCACATATTATTTGCGAAATAGGTGGAAGGAATACAAGTTGAAGATGCATAGAAGGTGTGCTGAAGGATGATAGAAACAGAGGACACACATTTTGTTAGGAATAAAATTGAGAGGAGAAAAACAAGAAGGTACAATGGTAAATTTCTGTATTTAGAGCAAGCAGTACAGAGAGAGAGAGAGAGTTACAGTTTGGGGGAGAAGAGGAAGAAGTGGAAGAACCATTCACCGAGTCCTTGCATAATCTGTTGAAGGACCATTCACCGAGTCCTTGCATAATCTTTTGAAGTCCAAAAAAGAATACCAGCAATAGACACCACAGCTGGACACCCCTCCCCCTGGACCACTACCCCTGGAACCCCCTGGACCACACCCTGGTAACCCCTACCCCATGCTGGACACCCCTCCCCCCTGCCTGGATAGCCCCTCCCCCTGCTGGACACCCCTCCCCCTACTGGACACCCCTACCCCTTCCCACTGCCGCCCTGCCCCCTGCCCCCTGCCCCTTGACCCTGGACACCCCAGGACAGACCCCACCCCAGGACAGACCCCCCCAGACCCTGGACACCCCTTCCAGTCTTGCCCCCCCCCCCCCAAGACCCTGGACACCCCAGGACATACCCCCCGAGAACCTGGACAGCCCCCAGACCATGGACACCCCCAGAACCTACCCCCCAAACCCAGACCCCCCAGGAGAGACCCCCCCATACCCTGGACACCACAGGACTAACCCCCCCCCCCCACTGGACCCCCTAGACACCCCATGGACAGACCCCCCAGGACCGCCCCCCCAGACCCTAGACACCCCAGGACAGACCCCCCCACCCCCCCACTAGACCCTCCCCACTGGACCCCATAGACAACGAATGGATGTCATGGGCTATTGCTAAAAGACCGAATCCGGCTGCTGAAATCAGCAGTAAGTAAGAAGAGGTAAATGAATAAAATTGAATAAAATTTTCCCAATATACTTGGGGAATTTTATTCATCAGTAGGAAGAAGAACAGAATAACGGTAGCTGAGAGTTCCTTCCCCGGAGGTGGAGAATGATTTTTTTACATAGGATCTGTCTAATATTTAATGGAAAAAATAGGGGGAGGAAATTAAGTACCTCATTACAAGTGGCAGCATCCAACAAATTCTCTTCCAATGGAATAAAATGTTACAAAAAAATCTATAAACCTTCTCTCTACTCTTGTGGCTTCCAGGTGTCCAGGTGGTTAATAATTTGGTTGAGGTGAGGCTGTGGACTCATGGGGGAAAGCATGAAGGAAACAAAGTTGGACTGGATGTTAAGTAGGCTGCTCTTGTTTTTCTGAAGTGGTAGGGCTGATTGGGTCTAAAATAAGTGAGTTAGAACAGGAATTTAGATGAGGGATTCAAATGTTAAGGGGTCTGGTTTAATTGGTTATAAATGGGTGAGGTTTGGAATGGTTTTATAGTGGGATGCCTGGTGGAAAATGTAGGGTTGGTGGCTTAGAAGTTTAGAGGTGGGTATGCCTGATCGGTGGTCAAGTTGTGGATGTGTTGCCTAGGTGGATTGAAAAATGGCGGCGTGACCGCGGCGTGACCGCGGCAGGGTGTCGTCCTGGAAGAGTAACTGCCGCAGGGTGTCGTCCTGGAGCAGGACCAAATCACGGCGTGACCGCAGCGTGACCGCGGCGTGACCGCGGCGTGACCGCCGCAGGGTGTCGTCCTGGAGGAGTAACCGCCGCAGGGTGTCGTCCGGGAGCAGGGCCAAATCACGGTGTGACATCAGCGTGACCGCGTCGTGACCGCAGCGTGAACACCGTAGGGTGTCGTCCTCTACAGTGAAGACCCTTCATGGAAACTCTTCAAGCAAACCAGGTCTCCAATTGCATCTTTGTCCATAAAAAACAAGCCCTGTTTGCATTGGCCCAAACAGACCTCCCTTTGCCAGCTTTTGGGGGAAATGTGTGAACTCCAGCATGAAATAGGCCCTCAGAATAGAACAGCCTCTTTGGAATTGCATCAAACAGATTGTGTGCAGCCTTTAAAACTAAACTTGGAAGTTATCATCCTCCTCCAATGGGTTCTACATGAGATAAGGGAATTATGGAAGGAATTTCATATAAAACATCCAAAAGAAGACATTGAATTTCCATCACAACAGGCTGATCCGGTTCAGACGACATGTGCAGAGGATGAGGATGATCTGGTTCGGACAACATGTGAAGAGGATGGGGAAAAAGAAGAATTACCGAACAAATATTATGTGATACATGTACAATAAAATATGCCAGACAATTCCAAACCAATGTTTTCAGTTGAATTGAGCCTTTGTACCACCTGCTATGCACGTTCTGTGGAAAGATGGATGAGAGACAGCGCTGAGAGGAGATATAGTTTAGGAATGAGGAAATAAGAAAAATTATAGAGCTAACCATTCAATGTTTCTCTAAAGAGGAGTAACTGTCGCAGGGTGTCATCCTAGTGCAGGGCCAAATCACAGCGTGACCACAGCGTGACCGCGGCTTGACCGCGGCGTGACCGCGGCGTGACTGCGGGTGACCGCGGCGTGACCGCGGCGTGACCACAGCGTGACCGCGACATGACCTCGGTGTGACCGCTGTGTGACCGCCGCAGGTTTTCATCCTGGAGGAGTAACTGCCGCAGGGTGTCGTCCTGGAGCAGGGCCAAATCACGGCGTGACCGCGGCATGACCGCGGCGTGACCGCCGCAGGGTGTCGTCCTGGAGGAGTAACCGCCACAGGGTGTCATCCTGGAGCAGGGCCAAATCACGACGTGACCGCGGCATGACCGCGGCGTGACCGCGGCGTGACTGCGGTGTGACCGCCACAGGGTGTCGTCCTGGAGGAGTAACCGCCGTAGGGTGTCGTCCTGGAGCAGGGCCAAATCACGACGTGACCACGGCGTGACCGCGGCGTGACCGTGGCGTGACCACGGCGTGACCGCGGCGTGACCGCGTCGTGACCGCGGCATGAAGGCAGCGTGATCGCGGTGTGACAGCGGCGTGACTGCCGTAGGGTGTCGTCCTGGAGGAGTAACCGCCACAGGGTGTCGTCCTGGAGCAGTGCCAAATCACGGCGTGACTGCGGCGTGACCGCGGCGTGACCGCGGCGTGACCGCGGCGTGACCGCGGCGTGACCGCGGCGTGACCGCGGCGTGACCGCGGCGTGACCGCGGCGTGACCGCGGCGTGACCGCGGCGTGACCGCGGCGTGACCGCGGCGTGACCGCGGCGTGACCGCGGCGTGACCGCGGCGTGACCGCGGTGTGACCGCGGCGTGACCGCCGCAGGGTGTTGTCCTGGAGGAGTAACCACAGCAGGGTGTCGTCCTGGAGCAGGGCCAAATCACGGCGTGATCGCGGCGTGACCACGGCGTGACCGCGGCGTGACCGCTGTGTGACCGCGGCGTGACCGCGGCGTGAGCGCGGCGTGACCGCGGCGTGACCGCGGCGTGACAGCGGTGTGACCGCGTTGTGACCGCCGCAGGGTGTCGTCTTGGAGGAGTAACCGCCACAGGGTGTCGTCCTGGAGCAGGGCCAAATCACGGCGTGACCGTGGTGTGACCGCGGCGTGTCCGCGACGTGACCGCGGCGTGACCGCCGCAGGGTGTCGTCCTGGAGGAGTAACCGCCGCAGGGTGTCGTCCTAGAGTAGGGCCAAATCACGGCGTGACCGTGGCGTGACCGTGGCGTGACTGCGGCGTGACCGCGACATGACCGCAGCGTGACCACAACGTGTTGGCCCGGTCCAGCGACATCCGCGGGGCAACATCTTCCACTTAGTTTCAAATAGGATGATATGGATGGCATGAGAGGATGTTTTCTCAGAATATTTAAAGAAACGAATGCTAATCTGTGATGACTAGAGGATTGGATGACTCCTGATATACCTAATTCGGTGAGGTTTGGAGATCTAGAAATGTGTAGGAATACCTAGAGGAATACCCCATGGGATCAGGAAAATCACAGGTAGAGTGACTCTACCTCAACTTCAAGGCACGTTTTCTTTTGACGACGACAACTCGAATCTTCCTTTTTTCCGCTTGCACACATATGCAACTTAACATATATGTAAGGACACCTAGCCCCTATGTACATATTTGCATGGCCAAATATGCACAAGGGGGGCCTTAGATATATGTTTATACTTGAATTTACCCCTTTATACTTACACGTGTATGCATTTTTCATATCTATATATAAGCACACCTAGCCCCAATATATATATTCATACTTCCATGAGTGAATATATATAAAGGGGGAACTTATAAGAGTATATAATCTACATATAATAAATGTGATGCAACAGGCTCATTTCTCCCTACATTGATTTGTTTATATAATCTCAATTGAGCAAGATCATTAATACACCTACTAAGATAATCTTCAGCAAGGGCTAAAAGAATTCATGAGAGTGGATCTCCTTGCCTCACTCCTAATGTGCCCTGAAAATACCCTCTTGGAGTCCCATTAATTAAAATGGAAAGCCTTGCCGATGAGAGGATAGAATTAATTAACCTTGTAAAAGTGTATGAAAAAACATATCTCTTGAGAATGTTGAGCAGGAAGCTCCATTTAAGAGTGTCAAAATTCTTAGAGATATCAATCTTCAGATCAAAGTTATCTTCCTTCGCCTTCCTCTTCATGATATTTACACTTTCTGTTGCTGTGAATAGACAGTTCTGGATACATCTTCTAGGAATGAACCCATATTGATTTGGAGTGATAAGATCTTTGATGATTTCCCCCATCCTAGATACCTTGCTTTTATTTATGACCTTAGGGATAGTATTATCAAGTGAAACAGGCCTAAAGTTCTTAATTTCAACTTCATTTTCTTTTTTAGGAATCAAGACGGTGAAATTTGAGTTCATTCCATAGGGTAAATAAGCGCGAGTGAAGAAGTCCCTTACTGCACTTACAAGGTCTTCTTGTATGATATCCCAATAGGCCATGAAGAAGTGATTTATAAATCCATCTGGTCTGGGAGCACTTTCCATGTTTAAGGAAAACCGAGACATTTTGATTTCATCTTTGTCTTTTTCTTTGACAAGGTTACAATTCTGATGATCATCAATACAGGGGAGGATGTTTCCAACCATCATTGAAGTGGTTTCCTTCCAATCATCCATATAAAGGTTACAAAAATAATAAACCACTTCCTAAGATACATCATTTTTTGAGGTATAAAGATGGCCATTGATGCTAATAACATTGTTTCCAGCCTTGATTCTCTTCTCCCTATGGAGCTTGTGAAAAAATTTGAGTTCTTGTCCCCTTATTTCAACCATTTTACATTCAACCGATTCCTGTTCAGTCTTTATTTCACAGTCATAAGATCATCCAATTTTGTATTGGCCTGGATTTCCTCTATGAGGGGAAATTATGATCCTAATATTGGTTCTATGTGCTAGATAGGTGAGCCTCAGCATTCTGAATCTCAATTTCGAGCTTTGAAAAGGAGTTCTTTCTCCACTCTCAAAGGAGCCTCTTAGTGTGTTTTAATTTTCCAGTAATCCTATGTAATGGGATTACAATGGTAGTTGAATTCCAAGCTTCTAAGATGATTTCCCTGCATCCTGGAATGGTGACCCATCCATTGTTGAACTGAAAAGGGAGCGGAGTGACTCTTTCCACAGTCAAAAGTTCCATAATAATAGGGTTATGATCAGAGTAATGCTTGGGAAGAGTGTAGCCTAAGAGGCCCCTGGAAACACTCATGTCATCCATTTGAGTAAAGCATTTTTTAATCTTGATGGCTGACTTCCATTTCAAGTGTACCTACTCCAGGTGAACTCTACTCTGGCAATGATGACTTCAACTAGGTTACATTGATCAATGTAGGCTGAGAATTACACTACTGCTATTCTGTTGATGCTTGGCCTGGTTTTTTCTCCAGGTGTGAGGACTGTATTGAAATCACCCACAATCACCGACTTGTGAGTTTTATTCCCAGAAATTGTTACAATATCCTTCTATAAATATCTTCTCCTGACATAAGATGTTTAAGCATACACAAGATAGACTTTGACCGTGTGGCCTAGGCTGTCAAAAGTAACGGTTAAACTTTGGTTTCCCTGATGACATGCATCAATCTGAATGCATTCATGTTTGAACACCCATAAGTGATCCATATTGACATTATGAGAGTTCTGAGAGACAATGTGGTACCCCAAAGTTCCCCATTTGAATGTCTTCCATTTCTCCAATGTCATTTTGGGTTCTGAAATCCTAATAATTTTTGGTTTATTGGCCAATATAAAATTCTGAAGGGCCTTGTTCGTAAGGGGATTCCCTGGCCCTTGAAAATTATAGTAGAAGAGCTTCATCATTTTAGGGCCTTGCCCCTAGTTGTAGGTCCTCCATCTTGTGCCATGCTAACATGTCCTTTCCCCTTTTTCTTTCTGCCTTTTTTCTTCTCTTCTTTTAGGTCCTCCTTTGCTTCAAGTTGATCACTACCTTGTTCAGTGGGTTGGGGTTCCTCATATTCATCATTCCAGAGCTTTCCACGTATCGGAGTGAACCTGTTTTGAGAATGCAGAGGCGTAGATACTTGAGTGGTGATGATCTGCTTCCTGGATGACTTGGATGAGGGAACCTGTAAAAAGGATTCCTCCCTTTCACAATCACTATCATGCTGAAAGGAATGATTTTTAGGTTTACCACAACTATATGAACTCTCAATGAGGCATTGCTGATGATCCCCCTTGTGACCTGCTAGAGACAAATCTACAGTTTCCATCTACTTCTTAGAATCAGTAGGTCTCCTTAGGCTATTCATAGCCCTTCGTACTTTCCTTTGACAACTTATTTGTATGAGTAAGATTTCAGGGGACATGTGTCTCCTTCTCATTGATAGAGACTGAGCATTACTGAATGAAATTTTCCCTATCTTGTGAGTCCCTGACAGGCATCTCCTGTTCCTGGGTCTCCTTGGCTAACAAATCTCCCACAGAGCCATCAGTGTGTGATCCCACAATATGATCTCCATGTGCCCCATATGGTTTGGATCCACCCCTTTTGATTTCATCAGGGACTTCATTAATCGAGGGAGGGTAGGAAGGACCATCATTCCTAGAATCTCCTAGAAGGATAGTCTCCAAAATACCTGTTCTTTCCTCCAACTGAGCAGATTTCCCATCATTGATAGACACAGATTGGATAGTATGAGAATCTTGCACATTCTTGGGATGCTCAGAGTGCACATCCTTGTTATGCTCAGGGTGGAAGTCACCAGAGAGAGAGGCAGCCCTATCTGAAGTCTCCCCCATGCCATGCACAATTATATCTGTCACAGTTCCATTTTCTGGCTTTTACACATTAGAAGGGCCATCAGCATTGTTACTAGTTGTATTAGATATGGGATCCATTCATTTCTTCCTTCTACATTGGGCAGCTTCATGCCCCTTCATATTTTAGAGGGAGCACTCTCTGTCTCTGTTTCATTCAGATGTCATGTGGCCAAAAAACATGCATTTCATGCAAAACTTTGGCCTCCACTCATATTGTGTTGATAAATTGATAGTGTCATATCTAGTTGTTAACACCACTTCCTCCACGAGAGTGTTAAAAATATCAATTTCCAACAATACCCTCACATAATGTCCATCACTTGGATTATCGGTCTGTTTGTCCATCCGAATTGGACAAGCAAAAGCCCCAAGAGCACCAAAAACCCCAACACACCACAAGTCTCAAGGACACCAGGGATAGTGAATAACTTGGGTGCTATCACAGCCCCAACCAACCATTAATAGGTTCAACCACATACCCATTAGGCCTATATCGTGCATATATAATTCTTAATTTCTCTCTATCCCATTTTAAATTAACCATAATTTTTGATAATAAGAGATTAATTAACTAAAATTTCAAGTACAATTTAAAGAGGTAATTATTTTATAATTTTTACAGGGAATTTTATTTTGTTTATTCCACATAATAATCAATACAAGTGAACATGTAATTCAATTTTAACCATTCACTTCATCCAGAAGTTTTCCCTAACTGAGAATCAGTTAAATTAAATGTCAATTACAAGTTATAGAGGAAAACGCCCTATAAGTTGTATTGGAATTTTATTTAGTTGAGACGTCATAGTAATCAAGGTAATTAATCACATAAAATGATTTTATCCTTCTAGATGAATGGTTAAGTAAGATTCCACAAAACACTTATACAGGAAAACACAATATAAATGGTTGTAGACACTTTAAATAACCGACTTATGTCACAATTTGGGTAATCAATCATAGGCATCATGAAAATTACATTTGACTCCTATATTCCTTATATGATGAATGAACACAGTCGACATGAGTTCCAAATCCCATAAATCATAACCTTAGAACCATGTGTGTTACTTGAGGTGAAATCGGATCAACAGTAATCGAAATCAACATGAACATCAATCCTATCCCTAGAAACACGGACTTTCCTCATATATGGGTTGTCCAGTCCCTAGAAAAGGTCTCATAACATGTCTTGAAAATATATTGTCTCTTTTCTACCTTTCCCAAAAAGTAAAAAAACAATTCTTTGATATCATTTTGTAATTCCCCAACCTAGAAGCCATTATACCGGTGCTCCGGGCTAGTGCGCCACATGGCCTCAGATGCGCCTCCCCATACACCAGAGGATTTTGACTAGTAGTGCAAGTCTATGTTGATACAGTGGGGAGATTATACCCACACATTATTGAAAGATAATAAAAAATAATAATTTCAATTATATACACTATCCATATAAATAAACAGTGTAATGACAATAGGTTAGTGCCGATAAATAATCCAAATAACCCATTCTATAAAAAATAAATTTTATTAAACATGTATGGAATGTTATACATCAATAATAAACCCTATACATTAGGACTCAAGGGACAAAATAAAAAACTAAGGAAAACCCCATACACAGTCTCGAGTCTTAGTTCGGTCCCAAACTCCCATGCCCTATCCTAGTAACCAAGTAATCAACAACATTGGGAACTTTCCCAAACCTATACATGTAATGAAATAGTGGTAGATTCTCGAGTACCCAAGTTCCATAGCGGCCTAAGCAGGGTGTGAGTACGAATTAGTAGGTCACCACCAACATTGTCTCTAAAATAACCAGTTTATATAGAGGTGAATGTAAGAGTACTATAATTAACAGTTTAAATTATTACAAAATAAATGAACCATAGAATACTCTAATCTCGGGCTCCACAATGACACCTGATGTCAGAACAACCTTTCTTAACCAGTTTTTGTGGTTCTCTAATCATGGTATACAATATGGACCAATTTTTTCCAAGGTACACTACAAATGAAACCATAGTAATAATAATATGAGTGAATCCATGTGTCTCAAGCAGGAATTACCTCCCAAAAAATTTCGTGGGGAATCCAAGGGGTGACCCTTGGCATTTCACTGATCCTATCTACCGGTCTAAACTCATGGAATTGTCCTTGACATTTATAAGTGTGACTTGATTGGAATCCATGGATCATGACCAAGGTATTCTACCCAAAATGATCAAGTCTAATATAGGAAGATTTTCCTGTGACATTTAATAAGGGTTCTCTCTGCAAGAATCCATGGCATGAATCTGTGGTATTCAACAAGTAAAGATGTTACCTAATACTAAGGGGGTCCCACCCCAAAGCATTAATGGTAACAAATCTAAGTGGAATCCAATGGCTTGCTCAAGTCATTCTATATCATCGAATCTCAATGAATCAAAGGGTGTTATCACACCCCTGACATTCATTTGAGTCCCCTATAAGAATCTAGGGCTCACTCATGACATTCCACACCAATCAAGTCCTTGTGAAATCTATGGGATTTCTCCAAGGGAATTCCTATAAAATCACCAATAAACAAAAAGAATAACATATAACTCATTCATTTAATTACTTCTTTACTTTTCAAGTAATCTCCTCTTGATTCAAAACATTCAATTAATTATTTAACAAAGTTCCATTGTTACCATTCAATAATTTAATACAAAGGTCATCTCATTATCTCTTTACTCATTTACATGGACTACATCAAGCCCATATAAAACACCTTGAATCATTAGGTAACCAAGTAGTCACCTATTTCAAATTAAATAATTATTATTTTCAATCACAACATCTAGGGTCCTATTTGTGGACCATTCTACCAATTATTTAAATTAGTCCAGTATCAACTTATAAATTCCAAATTTCATATCAAGAACCAAGACAAGATTTAATTCGAATCCAAGGTTTTCAATGATTGTGAAATTACATTTCATTATCATCGATATAAAACATTGTTTCATTTTCAACCATTTAAATAAGACATACCCATTTTATATTAACAAGACAAGGCATCCAATATTCTTTCATTTATATTCTTATAAGATACGACATTCCAACAGGACAAACTAAGGTGAAGTTCCAAGTATAAAACCTCATTGGAACCTTCCAATACAATAGGTCTATAGCACATTTAAAAAATGTATTTAATAGAGGAAAAATCATAACAAAAACATCTAAATAATTTCAAGGTCATCACTCAGCAACCAGTGAAACCACACAATTGATGCACATCAAAATTTAGAAAGACTGTGGGCTAAAATTTAGATATCGCCTACCTTAGCCTTATAAGAGTTCACTTTCCCAATACCAAACATTGGTTCCACCTAAAAAGGTAAAAATTGAGAAACCAAACAATATCCCTGGAAATATGGAATATTAGAAAAAATTAGAGAGTGTTCACTTGATAGTGATACAAAATAAGGAATTAAGAGGATTCATAGTCTTACCTATATCTCTCTAATGCTTTAGGTAGAATAAGAAGTGGACGTCGGATGATGGAGATCCACCATGGAGGATGAAAAAAAGGAAATCCCCTTTGGGGTGCTGCTACCAGTTGTGAGAGTGGTTCCAATCCTGAATAAGGGTTTAAAGGGATTCCCCATGTAAAATTATGGGGCTTTCCCCATTAAAATTCGTCTAAGGAGGCCACCGACTAGATAGTGGTGTTGTAGCGACATGTTTCAGCCCCAACTTCTCTCAGACTCCTCCTAGGACACCTCCACCATGCCTCCTACACCCTACAAACCTTCGTTAAGATAAGTTACACAAGTGTCACGGGCTGAGCGTAGGCTCCACAAAATTTTAACTGGTGTGTACCTTCATAAAGGTGGGAGGGCGCGGCGCGGAGGGTGCGGCGAGGAGGGTGCAGCGAGGAGGGCGTGGCGAGGAGGGCGCGGCGTGGAGGAGGCATCGGGAAGGAGGGCGCGACGAGGAGGCGTCGGGGAGGAGGGAGCGGCGATGAGGAGGGAGCGGCGAGGAGGAGGGCGCGGCGAGGAGGAGGGCGTGACGAGGAGGGTGCGACGAGGAGGGCGCGGCGCGGAGGAGGCGTCGGCGTGGAGGCGTCGGGGAGGGGAGGGAACGGTGAGGAGGAGGAATCGCGAGGGGGAGGAGAAGGAGCCCGATGGGTTTGAAAAAAAAAACGGGGCTGCTGGATATAGCCACGGATGACATAATTAACCGTGGTAGTATAAAAGATATAGCCATGGACCTATAAAACCGTGGCTATAGCTCCGTGGCTATAGCTCAGATTTTTAGTAGTGTGATTCTTTACCAGTGTGGTAATCATATGTGTGGAGTACCATTGTGATGCATACCTTCATGGTTATACCGTTGTGGTATTCTTCTGTATGGCATTACCTTTGTGGTACATACCTTCATGGTGATACCTTTGTGGTATTCATCTGTGTGGCATTACCTTTATGGTACTTACCTTCAAGGTGTTTCCTTCGTTTTATTCATACCTTCATGGGACAGTTGAGCTTTGTACTTTTGAGTTGGGCCTTGTGATTCGTCATGATTGAGAAGGGTTTACTCGATTACTTAGGTATATGTATGGGCATATAACTAAGTAGGGTTGACATTTGTTTTCATGCTTTGTGGTTTATCCATTGTGGATTTTGTGAGACCTTAAAGGGTCTCGGGGTCCCTAATGAGTATCGTTATACTCACCCTTGCACGAGCTACGCCCGCAACGTCTTTTGTTTGGTGCAGACGACAAACAACATTGATCGAAGATGAGGGTAATAGGGCTGGAGATAGCTCAGAGGTGGACATTAGACCCGACGTACCGTAGTGAAGACCGTTCAAGCGCTGTACCTACCTTTCTGGTAGGATCCTTGGTGGGTTTTCACATGAGATGTTCTAGTTTACTTGTACTACCCTGTTTTATTGTACTTTCCAGTTGGGATTGTATTCTAACCCCTTTTTCTTTCAGTACACATCCTGTTTACATTATAGTTTTACTTTGTGCCTGTATCCTGCTTTGTGACTAGTTGTGTGAGTTTAAAGGTTATAAATAAAATACCTTCCCTGTTTTAGGGAATACGCCTTTTGGTACTAGTTGCCTGCCCATGGCCTATGGAAGGTGGGCTTTGGGTAGTCACGACATAGGTCCCGAGGGACGGGTCCTAACCAAATAATTTAATAAAGGGAGCTCATTTAATAGAATTATGGAATGAATAATTTATATATTTTATCAGTTATAAAATGATCTCTGTGGATAAAATATGTTATTGAATTGATGGGAATTGGGTTTCACCACAAAAAAAATCATTGAAATTATTTTATAAGGTATCCATATATAAAATTTAAAATTTATTCATAGATTTATTTCATATGATATAAACATGATGTGTCTCATTTTATATTTAAGAAAGTGTATTTTTATATATCAAAATGGAGTTTTGGATATTTTTTGAAAAGTTATTTTATATGATGCTATATAAGGTGATATTAATAAAAAACATGGATTTAATTTAATATGGAAATTTATTTAAATAATATTTAAATCCTTAAACTCATAAGTTGAAAGTTTCTATAATGTATTATATGATATTTATATCTCTTAATGCATGATATACATGTGGAAATTTGGGTTTTTCATATTGTATGAAATAATAATATCACAAGTGTTATAATGTAAGTTAATAATATTGTATCATTTCCATGTTCAGTGGGACATTAAACGATAACATTAAAATATTATATTCCTAAAATATATAATAATAATGTTTCATAATATGAATCATTTAGGAAATTTGGTATGACTGAGCTATAACAGACATGGAATTTACGCATATGTTATTAATAATGGTGTGAAGGAATGTACACTTAGGAACAATCCTAAATGTATATTAAATGTGACAATAATGAAGATAACATGATGGTTCAATAATGATAACCATTTTATATATCATGAATATAATATCTTATTTTTCCCCACTCACTTTTAGAAGAACTGTTATGGCATTGTAAAATAGATGGCATGACCCATACAAATGGTGATTTTTTATCACATTTATACACCATGGATAAGTAACTTTAATGAATATCATTGAGATAAATTCATAAATTACATTGATTAGTATAGTTTATGTTATAATCATGGGAGTAAGGTATGCACAAACTTTTATATTTTCATTTATATATGGTTTTGAGTACCATTCACTAAAGATCATGGGATGAGGTTACTTATTATTTTTACTACATTTATTAAGTATTATATTATCCTTATAGATCCATCAAATTTACCATGTTTTTAGTTTCCCTATTTGGTCATTGATATTATTCTTTTTTTTATTTCTTTGTTGTATAAATTATATTTTTCCTAGGTTTTATACTTGAGGTCTATTCCTTGATACATATCATGTTGAATTATGGTTATTTTTTTTGTATTACCAGTATTTCACATCAAAATATAAACAATATAATGATGTTTAGAGGCCTCATTTAATATGTTTTTTAATATTAGTCTTGTATAATCATATATCAAATATATAGGTATTGGGATTTTTATGTGGAGATTGCAATTTACCATTGGTGAATTTCAAACACATAATATTATAAATATATTTATATATTTATATATTTATATATATAATGTGGTTTCTCCTTGATAGGGTAAATGCCTAGTTAATAGCTCTGATATATATATATATATATATATATTATTGATATATACATGTATATATCTTTTAAATGATTTAATTAATGGACTTTTACCCAAGAATAAATATGAAGTGCATGTTCACTCCCTCCCAATAAAGAGAAAATGGCCTCCTAAAGAGTATAATTATATAAGAATATATACGTGTGTGTGTGTGTGTTTGTGTGTGTATGTGTGTATATATGTCATTATTTATATATGTATGTAGTCATCTATATTATTACTATAATGGATGGATTTCATTAGTCATCTTGGATAGATAGGTCCTCACCGGTGGACAAGTACACCACATCGACTCCAAGCATGGATAAATGATGCTTATGCTAGTATAATCAATAATTATTGTTGTTATATTAATGAAAAACATATATTTACTAGGTAGATAGATGAAAATATATATTTTATTTAGTTATAATGATATATATATAATTTCCAATGACTTCTTATTACTTACCTACTTTGTATTCCTTCTATACACACCGTGATTTATGATAAGCTGTTTGTGGTCGATTGGTGACTTCACTGAGTTAAAATGTACTCTCACCATACATGTTTTTTTTAGAATTCATATATACCTAATTTTATATTAATATTTTACTGAGAATCATTTTTATAGGAGGGATGAGTGTAATGAAAGAGGGGTGGACACCATATGTGGTATGGGGAGTTATAATTACCATATTTTTAGTGTTTTTATTGAAGGAATAATAATTGACTTATGGATTCCTATAAACATCTAAAAAGGACACTCTAATCACATGATATCCTCTTAGGGACTTTATATATTCTTTATATCTCACTTCATATTTATATTGGTTTTTAGTATGTGTAACTACCTTTTTGTACCATATGGGTGTTTATACCATGGTTTTATGAAGTATCACGCTCAGAATTCATTTTTCATTTATTATTGATTTTTTTCTCTATGATGTAAACATGTTATAACATTGTAATGATTGGAGAAAGGATTTTTTTCACTTTTCTTGGGCATAGAAACTATTTTATTTGTCCACGATTATTAAATATTTGAAAACCATCTCATACATGTTAATTTCTGGAACCATAGAATATATGCAACCATCTAACGATATAGATCTATTATTGAGATCTTGTAGTTAACCATATTCCATCAAATTATGTATCTAGGTTAGGTAATTATCAATTGGAATTATAAAATCATTTATTTCTTTTAGGAGTTGGATTTGAGAGTATCTAAAAGATAAGATCACACTAAATCAAGAAGAAACCCAGAAATATTTCAATCTAGAATAATTATGGTTGAATACAGAGTGAGTGGGCATAGTGAAAAATATAATTTTTTATATTAGTTTGAGAAAACCATAGATTTATAGTCTCAATAATGTTGATAGGTGTTGCAAAGTTAGTGGATGTTCAATTCACCGCAATATTATATAATTTTCATGTACTTTACTATCTATAATTACTTATTTATTTTTGTAACCAATAAGTGATGAATATTATAAGAAAACATAATAGTGAATAAATAGAATTTTCCTATATGTATTTTTTACTATGTTAATATGGATCGACAATTAATTTATTTGTTTTTATCTATATAATAGAATTATGATTCTTATTTTCTCCCAGATTTTACTTTAATCATTCTGTTATATTATTCAAATTATATATTAAAAATATGAAAATGTTTAAATCGTGAATTTACATGTTACTAATGGGTTTTTAGATGTTTATTACAAATGAATTTTTTAAATTTTTAAATTGTTTATGAGATTTAATTTTACACTTTTTTGGGTCTTGAATAAATGTTTCTAAAAGTATGGTAAATTAGGTTTGAAATAGTAATGTATTTTAGAGATATAAAATCCCTAGATAGGAACCGATTTGAAGTTTCACTATACGTTGTGGTGTGAGGCCATTAATTTTGATTTATAGGATAGTTAGATATAAATAATTTATCAACATATTTATCCCTTTATTGGTTTCAATTCATCAGTCTTAAGCATTCCTTTTTAAAATAATAAAATTGATTTATAATTAATTTAAGAGCAACAAATAAAGATTAAAATAGAATATTTTTTAAAAAATGAATTTTATTGGTGTTATTGAAGATAAACTTGTTTGGAAGATTGGGTAAACTAGAACACGAGTTGAAGAAAAATAAATATATGTGTCTTTAAATATTTATAAAAAAATAAAAATATAATTTTATAATACATATATGATAAGGAAAAAATATATCTATATTTGACATATTTTAGATTATAACATACTCTTTTCCTTAAGAAGAATCAATATAAAACCCCATTTGGTGGTTTATTCCCCCAAAAAATTAGATTACATAGTGTTTTTATGAAATATACATCACATGGTGAGAGAATATTCATGTATCCAATGAAAAATATTTTTACCTTGTCAACGATTCAAAATTGTGCACACAATATTTATGATATATATTCAATATCATGTACTCCAACATTATTGATTCTTTTTCATTAGTAAAAAATGATTTTGATAAATTCCAATATAGGATAACTAAAATTCATTTATGTGAGCACATATCCCCTCTTAACTATTTTTTTTACCACGACATGGGATCATAAATCTCGTCCATCACCTTATGTGATCATCACTATATAAATCCATTATTTTGGATGCCACGCTTCAACTATCATCTAAAACAAATATTCTCAATTCTAGTAAAAAATTAATTATTGAATGTTTATTCATTCTTTATAAGTTTTTTAAAAATTAATCCCACATAATAAAACATTAAAAGACCCTAAATTATATTTTATTAGTCAGTATTGAATAAAATCGAAAAATACCAACTTGTTTGTTGATATTACTTCATTCAGGTCCTAAAATTTCATTTCTATTTTAAAATATCGTTTGTTGAATACTATTCTCATATTAAAAAATAATAATTTTTATTTTTATTGTTTTTATTTACAATAATATGAGTTTTATTAGCATACAACTTATTATTCATATCTTTTTATCAAAAATAAAACATTGTGATTCTACTAGTATTAATTTCATGATGTGTGTTATTCAATTACATGAATTATTGGATTGATCCTTCTAAAACATAAACTATTTTAAAAGGAATCAATTTGAAACAAATTTTAATGGAAATCTCCAATATTCATCCATTATACATCAATATAATTTATACATTAGGTTCATTTATTCTTTTAACACATACATTTATTCTGAAAAGTCATTAAAATATGCTTATTAGAAATATTATTGATAAAAATTCATTGATCAATAATTTCTTGAAGTTATGTTTATATTATTGGTAAGCTCCCTTGGGAATTATTGATTAATTAAGAAACAATATCAATGATTATATTTTTTAGTTACATAAATTGATATTAATTTTTTTGTGGTGGAAATATGATTTTCTATCACTATAATAAATTATATATATTATTATAAATAGTAATAAGAAAATTAAAACTCCATCCAAAATCCACTGATGTCACATTTATTATTAATGGAATTATAATATTATATGAATCATGATATACACATTTATGCTTCCCTTTTGTTTTATTGAAATGAATAAAACAACATCATAGTTCCATAAGTGTGAAAAAAATGAGTGAGATATTTTCAAAAATTAGACCCCACATTCTTTTTTCCTTTCATTACTAGATCTTCCCTTTCATTATCAATCATGGTATTAAATTTTTGTTAGGAATCTATTAGTACATAATTATCATAATATGATATATTATTTTTAATCCCATCAATTAAAAAAATATTCATTTAATGTTTATTTTCATAATTTTCAAGAAAATATTATTAACATAAATTTAAAAATATATTCCACTCTTATTCATTATCTTCACTGCATGAATTTCCCATTAAAATATTATACCTTCTTCTTTTAATATAAAACATTTTATATACTCTATAAATCGAATGTTCAATGAAATAATTCACATTAAAATTAAGAGTAAATATTATGGAGTTCAAAATATTGGAGGAAAAGGGAATAACTACAACATAAAAATTAACTAAAGAATTTAAGACAACATGGTCTTAGAAAAATATAGATTCCTTGTGCGAGATAAAAACATGAAACAACAGAATAATTTTCCATTAACCCTATATCTTTGTGTGAAAAATTAATAAATTGTGATCTATTAAGATTTTATAGTGAGAAATTAGTCAATAAATCATGTATTCCACATAATCCATCAATATATTCATGGATGTGGATTTAAATATATGTACTCTCAATGTTATACAATACCCCTCAAATGCTATAATATTTATAATAAAATTTCATATGATAATAATGAAATTTAAAATATCATTAGAACAAATACAATTTAATACTGAATAATCCATAAAAATAAAAATTTCATCACCATAAGACTATTGGAAATCTGGGTTTATGACATATGATTAATGTTATATAATGATGACCCAGAATAGAGGAAACGAAATACAAATCCTATGAAAAATATTAATTCTAGTAGAAACATTGAGATACTATTTTAGTGATATAAAATTTTATGTGCTTACTTTTAGACGTATTTAGATCCTTCAATCAATTATACATGTTATGATATATTCTTATATTGATTGATACATTGTTGATTAATTATTATTCCTCAGGTATTATATTTTTATTAATATTTTCACTTTTTATATATATGAACAATAATTTTTGGGATATTTTATATAAAAATATCAAACTGGGGTTATGTGGTATCCCACATAACTGATCATAGGTAATTAATGACCCACAAATGAATATCGATTATATGTTTTAAATAGATTATCCCAAATTGAAAATTAACATAGAGGGTATGAAAAAATTTCTTAACATATAATCACCATTACTATTGATGTAGTTGTTTTAGGAACTAAACGTACTCCCCCACATTCTCCAAGAATAGGCATTTGGACCATCTAATGTGAGGATCCTCTTAGGTTCAGACACAATAATGATATATCATCATAACCATTAGACTAGTTTTAAAAATTCATCTGTAATGAATTAAAAAAACCAAACTATTCATCACAGTCAACAAAGAGAACAACCATATTAATACACAAAATCTAACTTATATATATAGAAAACCATTAAAACTAGAGTAGAATCAATATCTATCACCCAGTAAATAACCACAATTGAGGCAAACTATCAATGAAGGCAACCACATCAGTATAAAATTAATAATCCACTGGAAGAGGCTCCAATAAAATTACAAAATATAATAAAAAAATTATACTCCCATCTTCATTGAGGTCACTATCTCCCAATAGGGGGACCATAGTGCAACTAAAATTTATTTATTTTCATATTTCCTTCAAAATTTGAAAACAAAATAATATTATCCAACTAAAAATGAAACCCAACATAGTAGAAATTATATTCCCATTATCCTCTATGTGATATATTATTCTTACCATCTAACCAATTCACTATCGATGTAATGAAGACAATTGAACATAAATTATGGATACATGTAACATTAATAAAACCAATGGGAACCGACATGGTCGAATATAATACAAATGGAGATGTGAACAACCAGATTTATGTAGAATGTTATATCTAGTCTGAATCCAAAGTAATTCAAAACTAGATGTACACCAAATTCTGAGTAATGGGGAAGCTCTACCGATGGGACCAAAAATCCTTCAATAAAAAATGTAAAAATAACAAAATTAAGAAGAATGGGGGGAATCTAGGTGAGAGAGTGGGACACTATCCATAAAAACATAATCAAAAAGAGAAACATATATATTTTTAAATATAGAACACATAGAAGTTTCAATGGTTTATCCAATATGATATAATCTAATGGATATAATAATTAAAGTGTAAATTTATCCAAATAAGTCAGCTCCTCAATGATCTAACTCATTTTTTGAAATTTCACTCCTCTATTAGAGTTGTTACCTTATAAAGATCTACTATGGCTTACTATATCATTAAATTTCACTCCTATCATGGGTTACTACTAACTTCGAATACATAACACACCATCACACACACTCACATAGATAAGTGTAAGTATAATTAATATATCATGTTTCATTGGTTCTCTATTATATCTCCTCTTGGATGGATCATTCACTAGGTTATCAACTCATATACAAAGTGATATTATCTTGATATCGATTTTAGAATGTTTCTATCCTACAAGAAAATTTAATATTTAATGAATTCACATTTTTCTTTAATAAGTATTCTTGAAGAGTAAATACTTTTCCATTATATTTTTTCCGTTAGGAAGAAATAATTGTTTTTAATAAATCCTATTTTTTATAATGTAATAAAAATTAATAATTTTATTTTAATTATGATCAACCTTACTGGGGTAAATTCCTTCATTTTATAGTCATAATGTGTATCTCTAGATCACAACAAATGGATATCTAGATAATTCTATTATTTCATAGATAATTGTATGATCTCCTTTCAAAAATAAACTGTTTTCAAGGAAACACGTTCCATGATCCTTAAAAATTGTTTCTACATGTATATATTTTCTCTGGATGTATAACCATCATCTATCCAAGTATATTATTGATTCAAATTTTTTTAAGAAACTGAAATATCTGACGTCTATAGAAGTAAAAACTAGTTAATATCGGATGAGCCTCATGTAATATTCCATAATGAATTTGTTCAAGGTTTAAGAGGAATGTAGAATCTATTACAATAGGTGTCTTGGAGGTGATGGTTTTTCACTATCTTTCTACCACACCACTAACTAGCCAGTTACCCTTGAATATTTCCTTATATGCAGTTGGTCTCACCGTAAAGCCATTAGCAACTTCCGGTTAGCATGTAGCCACTAATAGAGAAATATTATTAGGGGAAACCATGTAATTTTATATCTTCCCCCATATGCTTACTTGGGTTTGGCCTCCTCTTACAACCAATATAATCACCCCAAGGTAACCTTCTTCCTCCTCATCCACTATTAGGGATCAGAACCATCTTTGATCATTTTCTTCTTTTTCTCTATTGTGTTGAGATGATTAAGGTAAGGATATTTTTATCCTTCATTATAATATTATTTTATACACTCCTTGGCAGTTTCTTATTATTATTATATAATATTCCCTATTTCCAAGGATTTTATCTAGATTCCCATTTTGATCTATTATAGGAAGAACAAAAACATGGTACCAGATTTATGGACTCCTAAAAGGATAATGCAGGTGGTCCCATAAATTAGACATATCAACTCATGTTTTTTCATAAAGGGAAGAGAATACATCATTAATTATTTACAACGAATAATTATAATATTTATATATATATATATCGTATTTAGCCTTTTTTAGGTTGAATTACATGATTATAATTCCATTATCCGAAATTAATAGTGTTATGATATGATTTTATTTGTTTTTTATTGATCTCAATTTATATAAGTTTAATATTTTTTACACATTATAATAATAATTTTGAATTATTTTATGATCCACTCTTTTTATGTTCAAATGGGTAGTTTATGATATTTGGTTGAAAATAGAAATCGTATTTTAGATAATAATTGTGATTTTTTTTCAAAATCAGAGATAAATTTTCATTGAAACTGAAAGATTGATGTTTTATTTTATAATGATTGTGAACATTATATATTATTGTAAAAAATGATTTTTTTTTGTAGAAAAAGTATATGTGCGGTGAGTGGGAGTTACATTTTGATACGAGGCTTTCAAATGAAAATGGGATTAATAATTAAATGTTATTGTATGTTTTAATATCCTAGATAATGGGAAATAGTATAATGGAAAATAAAGAGGGACATTTTTGATATGGTTGAAATTGATATTACTTGATTATTAGAGGACATTATTACTTTATCTTCTAATTTTATGTTAATATGTAAGGCTTTAGTAACCTATGAAAAAAGAAGAAGGATTATTTGTGATTTGTATGTTATTAAGAAGTAATATAGTGACTAAGGGACTAGGTTTTCTAGAAAATGTAATGATGTGAAATGAAGTGATGACTACTTGAAGTAAGTGAATAAAATTATTTTTTTTCTATTGAGATATTAAATTTCTATGAATTAATTATAAAAATTATATTGATTCATTATAGGCATGATTTTTGTGGAATTCTCTGAGTGACACCTTGAATTTAATAGGATACTCATAGGATCACTGGGGCATGATGAAACCCTTGGATAAAGTGATGGATTATATGATTTAATTCATTGAAAATTCCATTGTATTCCTCTTTAATATTTTACTACAAATTCCCAGGTGTATCCCCCTTTTCGATTTGAGAAATGTATAACATGTTTAATACCATAAACTATAGTAGTGGATTATTATGGGGTTCCATTGTTGAAATATATATGATGATCTCCCCCAGATTCTATTAATTTTATTTGGGTTGATTGAATTTTGTTTGAGCCTTGTATTTCATTCAAGATATGTTTATAAATGGTAAGGATGGTTCCTTGAGCTTATACAAGTAAACTGGATCAGGGGAATTCTATGCATTACTCCCCTGGATCCCCTATGGTATCTTGTGTGAGGAAATTCATATATAATTGACGTGGATTCCCATATATTATTATTACTTTAGACTCTATTGTAGTATACATTGGTCCTTATTGAGTAATTATATATACCATGATTAGGGACTACATGGTATTAGCCAATGTATGTGTAGATTCATGTAAATTTTCACCTTGAATCCTATAAATTGGTGGTTGTTTTAATATTTATTAATTATTTAATCATTAACGATCAAATATCTAAATTTATAATATATGTAAATTATTATTAATATACATATTTTTACCAAGAATTATATATTCTTTATTTTATGCATTCCATTAGTATTGTACTATCGAGTTTAAAGAAACCTTTATCGTGCTGCCATAAAATTTGGGTATCTGAAAAGTTATATCTATTGCATTGCATGTTTAGGTTTTGGAAATTTATTGATGTTGTTGATTTCGTTTTTCTTAGGGTGGATCATCGGATTTGGAACTGGGAAATTTCATAGTACAATTTATTAGGTTCTCATAGTTTTTCCTTTTTGACTTTTGGGTCATAATTTGTACATTTTATTTTTAATGAATTCCTTTATTGAGGCATATTATAAAAATCATTATTATAGAATGGTTTATTTTGATTATTTTTTAGTATTTCATATATTGTTTTCTATGTTTCCACTCAAACAACCAAAATGCTTAATATGAAGCCCTTTATGGGTAAAGACACCGAACACCGAAATTCAAGGATGATGTCTCTTAATTTATGCTTCTAGGACATGAAATAGTAAAAGTATTACTATAAAATGTGAAAACCATTCAGTAACATATCTGGGCATCCCAAATTTACCAAAAGAGTTATGTAGACAATTGCTGATGAGACCTTGAGTTTAAGGTTAGATACATGGTATTCCTCCACATATCTTTTTTGAAGAGGATAATGAGTTTTGGAAAGAAATGAATGATGATTACAATGTACATCGACCGCTTCAAGATCTTTGATTATGTTAGATCATTAGGATATCAAATTTCACTTCCACTGACAATGTCTTAATTATACGATGTATTCCACGTATCCATTTGGAGGAAGTATATACTGGTTCTCTCACATGTACTGAATTTAGAGTCGGTACAACTAGAAAATGAAATATTTTATGAAGAACAACAAGTTATGATCTTGGATCATAATGATACATTTCTACACAACAAGACCACTCACCTGGTCAAATTATTTTCTCATGACCATAAGTACAAAGAGGAAACATGGGAATCAGAGGAAACGGTGAAGGATAAATATACACAGTATTTTTTAACATAGAATATAAAATTAAATTTTGAGGGAGAAATTTCACAATAGGGGAAGAATGTAATGACCCACAATTTTATTAATGGAAAGTCTCTTCTTATAGTTATGTCATATACTATTTAAAAAATCACATTATAAACACAAAAAAATTATAAATGAATAATTAATGGAAGAAGAAGTATTTATTGAAATTATGGAACCTAACCTAATGGGATAGTAACATGAACATTGAAATAGTAATATGAAACATATAAATAGTAAACTGGATAGTATAATTGTAACCCTACACATGAATGTATCAATAAAATTTGAGTACAATATAAAAGAAAATATAATATAATCATATCATATTATAAGTTAATAAATCTTTTTGAAATTAGTAATTAAGTATTTATAATTTTATAAAATATAAATTTCATTTTTCATTTTCATAATTAAAATAATGATTTAAAATAATGTTTGTTTTCATTAAATGTATTAATAAATAAATATTTTATTCTGTTATTACTATAAGATAACTTATGAATCCTTGATTAAATTTTCAAGGTGCTATAAAATAAAATGGAATTTTAAAAGTGGTATTTTTCAAAAAAATGAAGAATTTAATTGAAAATTAAATTTCTCATATTTAGAAAATTATTTTCATAAAATTGAGTACATTTTTTATTATAAAAATAAATAAATCATTAGGGTAAATTTTTTATATTTTTTTAAAATAGTAAATGTTTTGTGAATAGTTAAATATGTTCATTTAGAGTTTGTTTAAATAAAAGATTCATTGAGTATTGCCTGAGTCATGGATAATGTAGCTGAACATGTTTTTGACTTAACATGCACTAATTACTTTATTTCATCTCATTAATCCTCCCTATTTATTTTCATGCTAAAAATAATAAACTAAGGGATAATATAATGAGAAAACATCCCACTCATCCACAATAAATACCACACATCAAAACCTCTTCTCCTCACACCAATCTATCATTGAAAATAGAACAATATTTGATCTAATATCATCCCAATAAACATACCCACGTCTAATATACATTGGACTCAGTAAAAAAATCCCTCTAAGGAAGTTCTCAAGGAGAAGGATTCAAGAGGTAAAACCCTATTTCTTTTCTTTTCATTTCTTTTCATGTTATTTTATTTCCGTATTCTATTATAACCTATCCAAATGGAAATGGTATAAAAAATCTAATGAAATAAATAATATATAATTTAATTATTCTAATGTAATAATCCATCATCATTTTTTCCACTCTCCTTTTGTATTAAAAATGAAAACATTGTCTGTGATGTGTTAATTTATCACATTCAAGGATAAAAAGGTATTTGATTTCAATTACCTCCTTAAATAATTATCATAAAACAATTTTCATGGTTGAAAAGAAAAATAATATGTGAATTATAGTGTATTTAATGGTCTTTAATTATTATATATATATATAATATAAATTAATAAACCAAAACTAGCTTGTGATGATTGAAAAACCTCCGAAATAATCCGAACGGTTATCACTAACATCAAATCGAATGATTCATCCTCACCCCAAATTACCTAATTAATTATGTAACCTTTTAATATTATGTATGTTGAAATACTAAATATAACTTCAATATAGGTAATACCGTTTCATTTTATATGATTTTTCATACATGTATATAAGTAACTGATAATGAATCCAAGGAAATAAACGATCCCAAATGACGAAATTATATATTATAACTCATCAAAAGGTCCATAAATGAACATAATAAATTATTTATAATTAAAATAAAAGTGGAAAAGGTTATTCGTTAATTATTTAATGGTTTTAATTTAATTATCTAGGTTGTTATGTTCAAGTACAGATCACTTTTAGACATATGGTTAGGGTTTCTTCCGAAACCTCAATTTTTTATACCGGTAACATTTTCTTTCTCATTACCTTAATGTTAATATTCATTAATTTTATATATTTTATTTAAATTATATTTATAATTTCAAAAATAATGTATCTAGATCATTTCATCCTTATTTTTCTGGAATATACATGTTTTAAGGTTCCCTTCTAAAATCTTCTCGATAAGCAAGTCCAATTAAAGGGAATTTCTGGATTACATACCCGATTAAATTTTCTATGCATAATATATCTTATGGAACGATTATTATTATAAAATAGAAAATTATAGCATAAAAAATATCAATGTTCATCTCTAGTTGTTGAAAACAGTTATGCCCTTTTCTTTTTAAATACTCGTGAATATTTCCCCTTAAAATCGCATCAATGTGGCTAATTTATAATGTCTCATAAATAAACTCGTAAATTTTTTCACATCATTTGGAAACAGTTTATCATTATCTATTCCTATTTTCCATTATTAAAGTCCATATATTTTTTAAATATATTCTTTTAAGGACAATTTTATGATACTCTTATTTATAATGCTCTATGACAAGATTACAATAACAATTTCATTCTATGGGTTACCATATCTTTATATTAGATTACATATATATGACTCTTATTGTGGAAAATATATTAATCAACACATTATTATGGGTGATATCATATCACACTCTAATTTGTTGGGAAACATTTAATCTCATTAGACTTTATGTTGGGACATGAAGAGAAATTGATTCCTTTATGGGACATTGTCCAACATGATATATAGTCTTGAAAGATAACCACGACTCATGCTTATGTCATGTTATAAGAAGTTTCTATATTCCAATTTTTTCATTTTTATATGTTCCCATGTTATACATTTTTCTCCTCCATATTTTAAGTAGTGTTACATGTTGTTATGTCATCATGTTATTCCATCTAACCCATGTGATATGTTTTATTCCTATTAATACTCCCATTAAATGATTTTCCCCACTAACTTTGTTCATGTATTCCCCAAGTTATCCTATGTATATATACGAGTTTAATGGAAGTTGTTATATCATTATGGAAATGATATAAATGATGTTTTTAGTTTGTTTTTCATGTTTTCAAATTGAATACCTAATTATACAATGAAACTGTAATTTATGATCATTGTTTGTATTTGATGGTAAATAATGATTAAAATAGTTTAATAATATGTGTAAAAGGTTAGGGTCACTATATATTCTCACACATAGGGAAACCAATTAATGTGTTACTTTGGGTAAGTGTTATGATCAGAACATTCCTTTTTCAATGAAAGTTTTAGTGTTAATTTTTATTATGTGGGTTTCTATTAATGGAACCCCCAAGTATTAAAACATTGATAAACATTAATTATTTTGAATATTAAATACATATTAATGGCGGTAGAATGTAAGAACCTAATATTTTTTGAAATACATTTTTTTAATTTATTTATTCGTTTTGATATTTCTCATTTTATACAACACAAAATATAGCTTTTTTATATATGAAATAACTAAATTTTTCTTAAATTATACACAACGTCATGATACTATTTCACTAAACACAACACATAGATTAACATGCAGTACAAGAAACAATATGTTTGGATGTTGTTAGATGAATTTCCATGTTCGTCTGAATGTTTTCATAACGCACAAAGATGAGTTTTACCAAAATAAAATAAAATATTAAAATTATTATTTCTACTACCAAGAAGTTAGAATTTTTGTTACAAATAAGATTAAACTAAATGTGAAAATAATATTTAAAAATTTATATTAAATTAAATTTTTTGTAATCAATTAGTTGAAGTCAATGATACAACTATTTGAAAATAATGACATTAATTTTCATAGAAAACTATTTTTCTATATACAAACGCAATATTATATAAATAAATTAAATTAGCCAAATTTTATTAATGTTTTAAATAAAATATTAAAATTATATATTAAATAAATATTTTGGATACTCACATAATATAATTTATGGGTATAAGATAAAAATAAATCAAATTGTACGAAAAAAGATATAATTTTCTAAAAGATAATTTTATAGCCTTTTAATAGAGAACCCATTTAAATTTGGATTTTTGATCACTTTATAATTTTTAATATGACAAAATAAACTCATTTTTTTGAATTGGAATATCAAAATTTAATTTTGGTGATTTTTTGGTATTTTTCTGAGATGTTTAATTTTTTATGAATAGTGAAAAGCACTAAATTTTAATTCAAAATTGAATTTTCATCTTAATAATATATATGATTAGATTATAATATGAATTTTTTTAAAGTTTAATTAGATACATTTTACATAATTTAATCCAATTTAAAATATGTTAATCAATTAATCATTGAAATTTGATATGAAAACATTTCAAACATTTTGTCATTTTTAGATATTAAATTTAAATTAATTTTGGCCAATTATATTATTTTAATTTAAAAAAATAGATTCCATATTTGGAATCATAATAACCTTTAATATAGGATATTTTCAAATTACTTTTTACCAAAAATATTAGTGAAAGTGATTAAAATTAATTACATTGATTTAGTGAAAAAATAGATTAACAAAGGACTAAAACATAAACATGAGGACCCAAATGACCTCTATGATTATTAAATCTCCATTTCATGTTCATATATAGACCATATACCACCACCCATCAAAATTTAAAATTTTATTAGTCCATATTAAATAAAAATGGGAAACCATAGTTCTCACGCAAGACACTAGTGCGTGCTAAAAGAGCTCACAAAATGATTAAAAATAAGACAAAAATTACTTGAACCAGATACTATATAAAGTTTAAATTTTAGTTCACTAACCAGTATATCTGTATCCTCTCTGATAATATCTTCAAGGTGATTAATCATCCTATCTATTGTCTGAATGAATTCGTCTGAGTTGATTTTTCTCTGGTTGAAGCCCCAGACCAGGATTCCGTCTTATTTATCTATCTGTGCTTCTTGATCCATGTTGGTATCAACATTAAACCTTCTTCTGTAAATTATTTTAATCTCCTATTTGGAGACATTAGGCCGAACATCTCTCTCTACCATTACTTTCATGGAGTGCATGACAAGTTTCAAGCACTCACCATCCTCTTATTCCCTTTCTCTTGTATTCCTACTTAATTAATCACTTTCACTGTTCTGTAGGCCATTAATTTCACTGTTTATAACTTTCATGGATGACCTTTTCTCCATCAGTTTTGGAAAGTTAGAGTAATCCTTGCATCTCTTCGGTGTTTTCAATTGAACCACTATACATTTCCTCGAGTCTATAATTCCCTTTTTGCACTAAATTATTCAAGTTCTGTGAGGACCATTCCCTTGATGTCAATCCTTTATATCTACTAATAATTGACTATATATGTCATCAAATAATGTATATACATCTTGAGTCAATGGAGGTTCATGAACATCTAGATTTTGAAAGTAGTTCCCCAACCTAAACGTCGATCCTTCTCCAGCTTTATTCTCTATGCCATTCTTCTTCCCCCATTCCCAGCCTTCTCATATATTGCGGATTCGGCACCGAGGGTGTTTGGGTCTAAGGTCCCCATGACACCCCCATACATGACCTTCTCAACATAGGATTTCCTTACCTACAAGATCAGCACGAGAATCTCTCAGTTTCTTGGCTTCTCTAATCCATGACCCATAAATTGGACTTGAGTATTTTAATTCTCTAAGACCTACCATTCAGAATCCTTAAAATTGGAACGATCAACACATATTTCACCCAAAACTACATCTTCAATGATTGGAGTTGATGGAACAAGATTCCTAGCCTTTCTATCCCTTGAGCTTCCTGTTTGTGTAGCGCAAATTAGAATTGTAGCATTTAAATGGTCCACAATAATACACAGAGGAAAAACATATACTACCTGAGAAAGACCAGTAGCTCCAAGATAACATTTCAGGCTTCTAAATATTTCCAATACTTTTGGTTCTATCCTCTTATACATTGGAGATTTCTGAACAATATGTGTGCCATCACCATGGAGCACCGGACTATATGAGGTCTCCTGAGGCCCATACACCCTTTGATATTCAATTTTATCAAAGTAGTACCCATTCAAATGGTGAATATGATAAGGGGAATCACAAACACAGAATGGGTTGAGGGATCCACCATCGACCAAGGGTTTCTTCTCACAGGTACCCTTACTCCCATTCTGAGACGCACTGCGACATGCAGATGCCAAATGCCCGATCTGGGCATAGGAGAAACAATAATCTTTCCACAATTTGTATATGAGAGCCTACTTCCACGAAAATTAATCTCCTTCTATAAATCAAACATAGTCCATTAGATCCTTTAAAACATCAACCTCAATGCATATATGGGGGAAAATGGGATGGCATACAACTTTTGTTCGATAGTCAGAGTACAAGAATCTCTAGATCAGGTTTACAATAAACTTCAAGATTGTAGGGTTTTGATAGGGGAGAGGATGTCTTGGAATACATACTCATAATAATATCATTGGAGCGTCCCTCTTCATGTTGAAATCAATTGAACAACATAATCCATATATAGAGAATCCATTAATTGATCCAAATTCAATTGAAAAAACCTAGGTATAATTCCCTTATAAAAAAATTATAAGAATTTTACTCCTCCCCCACTATAAAAATAAAAACACCCTCCCACTTATTTATACATATAAATACCTTTGGATCGACAAATATATGATAAAATAAGATCCCAAAATCATTCCCTTCATCCGAGTGGCTACTATTTTATAAAAAATCTATCCAAGGGAGCAATTTGGATCAAACTAAGAGAAGTTATGCAAATAAGAGGCAAGATCCTTTCTCAGACTATGTTGTTTTATTTCCATTCCCCACCACAAAAATTTTATTACTCCGTTATTATATAATATAATAAGTATCCTAAATATATATAGGTATTTTAATTCTATAGTTTTGACCTAAAATTATACACAATTCCATCTAATGGGTGACAAACATATAGTTCGTGGGTACCCCAAAGTATCACCTTGTGAAACGGTGTAATTTGATTCCACTTTACCACCTCTCATGGACGACAATTATGATGAAAAATATTTTTTATATTTTTTATATTATATTTATGGATTATTTATTCTTATTTAATTATTAATAAATCATACCTTCATAATTTCCATTTTTTAAAAATACATTAACTTCATTTGTGGATGTGTGGACTACCTCCCCTCAAAGTGATGTGATTCATTAACAATTTTAATAGAATGTAATAAGGATATATTTAGTTAAATTATATTGTAACGTCCCGACCCTAGTGACCTAGAGTTGGTGCATTGTAACAGCCCAAGATTTTATAAAAAAATATTCTTTTTAATTTTATTAATGTCTTGTGTTGTACGCTACACCAAAAGGAGCTTGCACAACACACATCCTTGACTTGCCTTGCATTACACGCAATCGCGACCTTCCTCGATAGCGTGTGTTGTACGCAATACCGAGTTTCACTAAACAACGATATGCTATAAAAATATTATTAAAACTAGCCGTTATGAATAGTAATAACCACTTTTTGAAATCCAGTAAATCTTATTTTTCAAAATGAACTATATTTTTGGATTCGGAGTATCGAATTTATCCTAAGGTGAAATTTTGGTACTTTTCGGATAACTTTCATATTCTGATGAATAGTGAAAATTACTAAATTATAATTAAAAACAACTTTTTTTAATCGAAATAATTAATAGTGATAAATCATTAATTTGAGTGGTTTTAAAGTATATTTAGAATATATTTTTACAATTTAATACAATGTTGGTCATTGGATGTAATTTCACATTTAAACTAGACATAAACAAGTGTCAATCTTTTGATAGATATTGTTTCTTAAAAACACGCAATTTGTTTTAACAGCGGGATTTAAGTATAAAATTAATTAATGCAACTCTTATGTTATGAATTTGGTAAAATAGACTTCATTTTTTAATTCGGAATATGAAATATAGCTTGGGATGAAATTTTGGAATTGTTCTGAAAAACATCAATTTTTGATGAATAGTGAAACTTCTAAGTGGTAGGTTAAAAACTGAATTTTGCATAAAACTTAATTTTACCGCTTCTGTGAATGGAATTTCGAAAATCCGAGAGACACGGTTAATATCAAGGACTAAAATGTGGTTCAATGAGATGAAAATAATTTTTTGGTGAATAGTAACTTTTTACTTTTTTTACCACGGTTAATAGTAAATAAGGTAACTAAGGGTAAATATGATATTAATATTACCCTAACACATGTCCTAATTCTATTGGACAAGTGTAATTCGACCAAAAACAAACTTAGGAATAAAATATGACCATTTAGGCCCACTTGGATTAGATTTGGACATTTATTATTAATTTATTTAAAGAAGGGTTAAAATAGTTAAAATCAAAGTTTAATAAGTAAATCATTTTTAATATGGGGTTATACATAAGTTAAATTCGACTATAAATATTCATTAGAAAGCTAAAAGGATTTACTACATTATGGTATTTTATTTGTAATTTTTAGACATCATATAATATAATTTATTTATGACACAAAAATGATGCAGTAATTATATTATTAATGAAATATTGACATAATTGATAATATAAATACCAAAATAAATGTAATTTAAGACTTTTTATGAATTCCACTAATTTTCTAGGTTACTATGGTATATTATTGATGATTTAATCAACTTGGTTAGAACATATAATTCTGTTATGACTTTCACAAAAATCATATATCAAATAGTGTCAAAATTGACACAAAATAGTTTTTAAATCAAATATTATATTATTAATTGTTATTTTATTCCTAAAAATCTAAGGCTTGGCCACATGACTTAAATAAGGATATATGTATTAATAATATACAATTTGGGGTTCGTTTGGCATGTTATAGTAAGTTTATTAACCATATAGTGAAAGAAAACAAAAAGACACGGTAAAAGTTAAATTATTTAACTTAGAGTTAAATCTAATTGATAATGTTAAAATAATACCCTAAACTTGTCTAAATCCTATTGGTTGATAGGATTGCGACCCATACCCACTTTAGCTTCGAAATAAGACCCTTTGGAACCATTATAAACCGATTTTGACTTTAATATATAATAATATTTTGAGATATTCCTAAGGTGCCCCTCTCCTCCCCTATAAAAGGACACCTCCTCCCCCTCCTCCTCACACCAATTTGAGCACTCAAGCTCGGCCAACCCCTGCCAATTTATCCTCTACACTTCCCTAGCAACATCCTAGAGGTTCTGGTCTTCCTCAAAGACCAATTTTAGTGCCCTAAGAGGAGGTCTCAAAGAGGCACTTCAAAGAAGAGGTAATTACCGTTACCAATTCTTTCATCTTTATTTCTTCTTCCACTTCTTCTTCTTAGGTTGTTTCATTATGAAGTAATAACATCAGTATCACTAATATACTGATATGTTATTATAAATATGAAACAACCCTATTTCACCATCTATCCATCCTACGGAAAAATAAATCACCGCGCGTGCGTACGTACGGAATACCGTCTCCACGCCGTGGTGTATTCTATTTTCCACCACCACCTTACATGGATGGGTATAATGGTGTAAAGAATAACTATACATAGTTATTAAAACATCATATTGATTCTGATATATTGTATAATCCACTCCAATTCAATTCAATATTTATAGAAATGATATCATCGCTCGTGCGTACGTACGGAATACCGTCTCCACGACCCGATGAGATTCATTCTCCATGTTAACCATTTAAGAATGATTATAATGTATATATAAGAAATAATAATGAAATATATGACATTATAAAGCTACTGGATTTATGTATATATATACATATGTATGTCATCTACTTACTTCCATTTCAAGACAATAAGGAAAGGAAAACAGCGTTCATGCGTACGTACGGACTACCGTCTCCATGAATGGTGTTTTTCATTTTATTTATCTACCTATTATATATATATATATATACTGAATATATATGATATATAAATCATATTTTCTATTCTGGAAGTAAGTAAATCATGATATAAGTAATAATGATGTCAAGAACAACAAGTCAAAACACCTACGATAAATGAAACGATTTTACCCAAAACGCTTCTTTAACATGGAATTTACAAAAGAACGGGTAATATAATGTCATAAGTAAACCATATATGATATCATAACAATGAATATGATTCTGTAATAAGTCAATAACATGATTTAAATCATTATACAGGAGGTTCGGACACTTACAAAGCAAGTCGGACCTAAGGTAAGGGAAATATCACAATCTCATTTTTATCCGAGATTGTTTATTCGTAAGTATTTACTGGGGTGTATTTTATCATCCACATCCATGTTCCCTCAATATGTAATATTATTTCCATCCACCTACAATTGTTTAAATCCAATTTTACCCTTCTATGAGTTTTTAGTAAAGGATATGAAAGGAATCTTTTTTCGTTTTTCGTACGAGGTACTTTTTGACTTTTCCGACATAAGTACGAAGAATGTTTTTTTTAACTTATACGGCACGAACGGATTTATACTGTTTTATAAAGCCTTATTTTCATGAAGCTTCCTCTAAAAGATTTCATGACTATTTTCAATAAAATCTCTTTCTTTTAAAATTGCATGATGTTTTGAGAAAAGAAATTGATTTTGAAGAAGAAAGGATATTTTCCTCAAGAATTCAATTCAAGTGTTTTATAAAAATTATTTTCCATATAAGATAATAAAGGGTTCTGTTTCTATCCATATTTTTACATTGATTTGACTATGTTGTGATGAAATTATGTTTATGAATTCCTTTATCTTATATGAATGGTTTTATGATGTCATGTTGTTTAAGAATCCCATTTTTATTACATAGGTTATGCAATGATGTATGATTTAGGATTTAGTGGCACACATAATAAAGGATTAATTAAGAGATGGGTGGGACCTATATCTCCCTCCAATGCATTGGGTAAAGATTTCATATCTCATGAGATAGACATGGCTGGAATGGTAGGTTATACCGGTTCAGTGAAACAGGACTGAAACGAGGATTACTCGATTCAGAAAGGGACTTTGTCCACTAAGATAGTCTTGGCAATGAGTCTTGACTAACAAGAAATGATTCTCTATGATTATGTGTGTATGCCACAATGAGTAATGTTTTAAGTTATGGTTTCATTTTCACTACTATGATTTATCCCATGTTATGAAATTATGCTCTCTTTTGCAGGTTAAGATTTCCAAAAATGTTATGTTCTTATGAAAATTATGTGATTGATATTTCTTTTGTTTACCCTTACTGAGCATTTGAGCTCACCCTTTTATGTTTTCTTTTCCCCAGGATATAAAGAAAGGTTTTAGGTAAAAAAAAGGAAGATCTTTATGGGAGATTTTGAAGATCTTTCACCAGGATTGGAAGATTACATTCCGAGTTTCCAAAGACACTAAACTATTACGATCCTTGTGTGTGTATTTTTGTTATGTATTAAGTATTCCGCAAAAGTAATGTAATGTTCATGTACGTTAGGCTTCGGGTCTCTACAGTTGGTATCAGAGGAAAGGTTTAGTCAACCTTTGGAAACTAGGACGCGAAAACGTTAGTAAGATCCCTAGAGATATTTCTAAGGTATGTCTAGGGATGCCCCTATGGATAAGTATACGTATAGGATATAGTTCTAGAACTATGGTAACGATATTAGATTAAACCAAAGATGATAGATATTTAAGTTACTCCCCCTTTATTACGATTTTTGCATCTAACACTATTCTGTTTGGGTTTTAGAAAATGGATGGAAACAAGATGATTCACAATAATGGAGGATATGATGGACAATGGAATGATATTCTTCATGAGAAACCAAATGAAATGGGATTTGGATGTCCAAAAATCATTATTATGCCGAATCAGCAATCTCACAACATGATCAATAAAGTAAAATTTGGTAAGTTTCCTGACTCGACTAATAAGAGAAAGATGGAGTTCCATGATGATCATAGAGGAAAGAAACTTCAATTTCCCCTATGTAAATAATGTGGGAAGAGGCATCAAAGAGAATGTTTCAAGGGAACTGGAAGATGCTTTGGGTGTGGAAAAGAAGGACACAAAGCAAGTAAGTGCAAAGGAAAAGGGTCGGTTAACACCATGGATGAGGATAATGGTATTGCTACGACATCAAAAATGGTTAAGTGTTTTAAATGTGGAATGTATGGGCATTATGCAAACAAATTCCCTAAGGGAAAGACTCATGAAGAGAATCAGTATGGTCATATGGGTAGTATTTATGTGGATGATGATGAAGAGACTACAAATGATATGTGAGATGAAAGAATTTTTGAAGCTCGGTCAATGGTTTGAGAATGTAGTGGCATGATTACATGTTTATCATGTGTAATTTTGGAATAAAGATACATCTATGGATTGTTACACTGTTGTCTTTCCTTGTGTTTTGAAAGTATATGATTAATGTTACCAGTATCCATGAAAGGTTATTCAGATATTTTTGGAATGTAGATGATATGCGCATAATGAAGGGATAAGGAGAAAATTAAATGTTTGATAGTATTCATGAGCTCATGATTGATATAAGGACTAAGTGATATCATGGTTTGAGTATATAGAATTTTGAGGATTTTGGTATATGGAAAGTATTAACTTTTAACTGCACTCATGTTTTCACTAAGGTATTCAAGAGAATACACGATTAAGGACTTTGCATGTTTGGAATGTGACCAACAAGACATATCTTATGATATGTGGGGATCAACGACAGTATTAAATCTCTGGTGATCGTTGTCACTATATTATGAGAGTGGACTGCCGTATTATGTATAAGCCTAAAGATTAGACTGGATTATATTGGACATAAGTTAGTATTGTTTAAGGATAGAAGATTTTCGATATTATTGATGGGATGTTATAGTAACGTAGTTTTAGAAAAAGGGACAACCTGCAGGATGGGCGACAGCCCATCGCTTCGGACAAGGCTGTAGGAATCGAACCCACACCCGAAGTGCGACTGGCCTTTATTGCCTACCACTGACCTACAGGAAGTCCCTGTTTAGTAGAAACTAGTTTTATTATATTAAGCAGTATGATATATTAAGTATAAGTCCATTTTAGGAACTATATATGATTAATCTCACTATAGAATGACTTATGTATATTTAATAACTTTTGCTTACCTTTTGTTTGAGACAGATGGAATGACCCGTCATTCTATCACATGATCTGCTAACACTTCACGAATAACAAATTCAACTTCATTTTTTTAAGAGATGAAGTGGAAATTGTTCAAGGCACGAACAACAGTGATATTGTATCAAAATAAAATAAGTATTTATTCTAATTCAAATTTTCAACTTTAGGGAAATGATCTTGAAAACCAAAAATGTTGTCCTAGTGATCTTATACCTGATGAATCAGATGGTACCTTAGATCGTCACAAATTTATGGATTTGTGATTACTGGCTTTTCCATAGCCATGTTCTCTACCACTCTCCATCAGAACATGATGGTTAGATTTCTCTTCCATATCCATATTTTCACCTATGTGGAAACCCAGTGATTAGTTTATTTGGGTAATCGTTACATTTCATACTTTAGTTTTTAAAGCCAAGTTTTGGTATTCCCTTTTACGATGTGGGTTTCTATTAAAGAAACGTTCAAATAGTAAACCATTTATAACCCCGACGAATTTCGAGGGCGAAATTCATTTTAAGGGGGGTAGAATGTAACAGCCCCAGATTTTATAAAAAAATATTCTTTTTAATTTTATTAATGTCTTGTGTTGTACGCTACACCAAAAGGAGCTTGCACAACACACATCCTTGACTTGCCTTGCATTACACGCAATCGCGACCTTCCTCGATAGCGTGTGTTGTACGCAATACCGAGTTTCACTAAACAACGATATGCTATAAAAATATTATTCAAACTAGCCGTTATGAATAGTAATAACCACTTTTTGAAATCCAGTAAATCTTATTTTTCAAAATGAACTTTATTTTTGGATTCGGAGTATCGAATTTATCCTAAGGTGAAATTTTGGTACTTTTCGGATAACTTTCATATTCTGATGAATAGTGAAAATTACTAAATTATAATTAAAAACAACTTTTTTTAATAGAAATAATTAATAGTGATAAATCATTAATTTGAGTGGTTTTAAAGTATATTTAGAATATATTTTTACAATTTAATACAATGTTGGTCATTGGATGTAATTTCACATTTAAACTAGACATAAACAAGTGTCAATCTTTTGATAGATATTGTTTCTTAAAAACACGCTATTTGTTTTAACAGCGGGATTTAATTATAAAATTAATTAATGCAACTCTTATTTTATGAATTTGGTAAAATAGACTTTATTTTTGAATTCGGAATATGAAATATATCTTGGGATGAAATTTTGGCATTGTTCTGAAAAACATCATTTTTTGATGAATAGTGAAACTACTAAGTGGTAGGTTAAAAACTGAATTTTGCATAAAACGTAATTTTACCGCTTCTGTGAATGGAATTTCGAAAATCCGAGACACACGGTTAATATCAAGGACTAAAATGTGGTTCAATGAGATAAAAATAATTTTTTGGTGAATAGTAACTTTTTACTTTTTTTACCACGGTTAATAGTAAATAAGGTAACTAAGGGTAAATATGATATTAATATTACCCTAACACATGTCCTAATTCTATTGGACAAGTGTAATTCGACCGAAAACAAACTTAGGAATAAAATATGACCATTTAGGCCCACTTGGATTAGATTAGGACATTTATTATTAATTTATTTAAAGAAGGGTTAAAATAGTTAAAATCAAAGTTTAATAAGTAAATCATTTGTAATATGGGGTTATACATAAGATAAATTAGACTATAAATATTCATTAGAAAGCTAAAAGGATTTCCTACATGATGGTATTTTATTTGTAATTTTTAGACATCAAATAATATAATTTATTTATGACACAAAAATGATGCAGTAATTATATTATTAATGAAATATTGACATAATTGATAATATAAATTCCAAAAATAAATGTAATTTAAGACTTTTTATGAATTCCACTAATTTTCTAGGTTACTATGATATATTAGTGTTGATTTAATCAACTTGGTTCGAACATATAATTCTGTTATGACTTTCACAAAAATCATATATCAAATAGTGTCAAAATTGACACAAAATAGTTTTTAAATCAAATATTATATTATTAATTGTTATTTTATTCCTAAAAATCTAAGGTTCGGCAAAATGACATAAATAAGGATATATGTATTAATAATATACAATTTGGGGTTCGTTTGGCATGTTATAGTAAGTTTATTAACCATATAGTGAAAGAAAACAAAAACACACGGTAAAAGTTAAATTATTTAACTTAGAGTTAAATCTAATTGATAAGGTTAAAATAATACCCTAAACTTGTCTAAATCCTATTGGTTGATAGGATTTCGACCCATCCCCACTTTAGCTTCGAAATAAGACCCTTTGGAACCATTATAAACCGATTTTGACTTTAATATAAAATAATATTTTGAGATATTCCTAAGGTGCCCCTCTCCTCCCCTATAAAAGGACACCTCCTCCCCCTCCTCCTCACACCAATTTGAGCACTCAAGCTCGGCCAACCCCTGCCAATTTATCCTCTCCACTTCCCTAGAAACATCCTAGAGGTTCTGGTCTTCCTCAAAGACAAATTTTAGTGCCCTAAGAGGAGGTCTCAAAGAGGCACTTCAAAGAAGAGGTAATTACCGTTACCAATTCTTTCATCTTTATTTCTTCTTCCACTTCTTCTTCTTAGGTTGTTTCATTATGAAGTAATAACATCAGTATCACTCATATACTGATATGTTATTATAAGTATGAAACAACCCTATTTCACCATCTATCCATCCTACGGAAAAAGAAATCACCGCGCGTGCGTACGTACGGAATACCGTCTCCACGCCGTGGTGTATTCTATTTTCCACCACCACCTTACATGGATGGGTATAATGGTGTAAAGAATAACTATACATAGTTATTACAACATCATATTGATTCTGATATATTGTATAATCCACTCCAATTCAATTCAATATTTATAGAAATGATATCATCGCTCGTGCGTACGTACGGAATACCGTCTCCACGACCCGATGAGATTCATTCTCCATGTTAACCATTTAAGAATGATTATAATGTATATATAAGAAATAATAATGAAATATATGACATTATAAAGATACTGGATTTATGTATATATATACATATGTATGTCATCTACTTACTTCCATTTCAAGACAATAAGGAAAGGAAAACAGCGTTCATGCGTACGTACGGACTACCGTCTCGATGAACGGTGTTTTTCATTTTATTTATCTACCTATTATATATATATATACTGAATATATATGATATATAAATCATATTTTATATTCTGGAAATAAGTAAATCATGATATAAGTAATAATGATGTCATGAACAACAAGTCAAAACACCTACGATAAATGAAACGATTTTACCCAAAACGCTTCTTTAACATGGAATTTACAAAAGAACGGGTAATATAATGTCATAAGTGAACCATATATGATATCATAACAATGAATATGATTCTTTAATAAGTCAATAACATGATTTAAATCATTATACAGGAGGTTCGGACACTTACAAAGCAAGTCGGACCTAAGGTAAGGGAAATATCACAATCTCATTTTTATCCGAGATTGTTTATTCGTAAGTATTTACTGGGGTGTATTTTATCATCCACATACATGTTCCCTCAATATGTAATATTATTTCCATCCACCTACAATTGTTTAAATCCAATTTTACCCTTCTATGAGTTTTTAGTAAAGGATATGAAAGGAATCTTTTTTCGTTTTTCGTACGAGGTACTTTTTGACTTTTCCGACATAAGTACGAAGAATGTTTTTTTAACTTATACGGCACGAACGGATTTATACTGTTTTATAAAGCCTTATTTTCATGAAGCTTACTCTAAAATATTTCATGACTATTTTCAATAAAATCTCTTTCTTTTAAAATTGCATGATGTTTTGAGAAAAGAAATTGATTTTGAAGAAGAAAGGATATTTTCCTCAAGAATTCAATTCAAGTGTTTTATCAAAATTATTTTCCATATAAGATAATAAAGGGTTCTGTTTCTATCCATATTTTTACATTGATTTGACTATGTTGTGATGGAATTATGTTTATGAATTCCTTTATCTTATATGAATGGTTTTATGATGTCATGTTGTTTAAGAATCCCATTTTTATTACATAGGTTATGCAATGCTGTATGATTTAGGATTTTGTGGCACACATAAGAAAGGATTCATTAAGAGATGGGTGGGACCTATATCTCCCTCCAATGCATTGGGTAAAGATTTCATATCTCATGAGATAGACATGGCTGGAATGGTAGGTTATACCGGTTCAGTGAAACAGGACTGAAACGAGGATTACTCGATTCAGAAAGGGACTTTGTCCACTAAGATAGTCTTGGCAATGAGTCTTGACTAACAAGAAATGATTCTCTATGATTATGTGTGTATGCCACAATGAGTAATGTTTTAAGTTATGGTTTCATTTTCACTACTATGATTTATCCCATGTTATGAAATTATGCTCTTTTTTGCAGGTTAAGATTTCCAAAAATGTTATGTTCTTATGAAAATTATGTGATTGATATTTCTTTTGTTTACCCTTACTGAGCATTTGAGCTCACCCTTTTATGTTTTCTTTTCCCCAGGATATAAAGAAAGGTTTTAGGTAAAAAAAAGGAAGATCTTTATGGGAGATTTTGAAGATCTTTCACCAGGATTAGAAGATTACGTTCCGAGTTTCCAAAGACACTAAACTATTACGATCCTTGTGTGTGTATTTTTGTTATGTATTAAGTATTCCGCAAAAGTAATGTAATGTTCATGTACGTTAGGCTTCGGGTCTCTACATGCATTATTACATAACATTGGCATGATCATAAGGAAATCATGTCTCGAAAGACTGATCAGTTAAGTATTATTGGAAACAAGATTCGTACATAAGTACAACATTACAACATGAAAAGAAATACAACACAAATATATTTCATTAGAATCATCCAAGACAGCTAGATTATGCCTACTAGTCACTCATAACTATTTTCTTTATATCCTGGGAAAATGAAACATAAGAAAGGGGTGAGCTCAAATGCTCAGTAAGGGTAAGTAGTACACCAGAAAATGACATAAATATTAAGCATGGTAAATAATTGAAACCACAAGCCTTTACGAATAATAAACATGAATAATTTTATGGAAAGAATATTAGCTGAGTAAATAATTCCATAATAAAACATAATCATGGGTATTCTACTAGTAGAATGACCACATGATCCATCAATATTATTTCCATAATGAGGAAATGTATAATGCCAGACATTCTGAAACATTTTGTCAAGGCCTCAACCAAGACGTCTAAAAATGATTAAGGCATAGGCCAAAACCATAAATCAAATTCAGAAAGGGCGTCGACCCATTCCACATCTATTTGTCTCGTGAGACCCACCGATGCATCGAGGAGCTATAGCGGGCTCCACCCGTTACTTTCTATGTCCAATACATTCTTCATATGAAAAGGTTTAAACATATCATAAACATTCGTATTAAAACTATCATTCTAAATGTGAATACTTTAACCATAAATCTTGAATGGTATAAAAATAGCACATCCATAGTCAAACATATCACAAAACCATCAATACAATATAGAAGTTTTGTATCATAATAAATCAACTCCAAATAAACTTAAAATCCATCAAAGGATGTTGACATAGATGAAATCAAAACTCTTTTTGGAGAAATATATCTTTCTATTTTGAAATAATTTAAGATTCAGATAATTATAAAGTAAAACATTTAATATGAAAATATTCTTATAGCTTGTAAGGTATGCTTCAACGAGTTTATAACGGTAGAAAATAGCCACACCGGCCGTATAAGTTAAAAAGAGAAATTTTTACCTTTATTTTGTCGAAAAGGTTAAAAAGTACCTTGTTTGGAAAACGACAGAAATATTCCTTTATAATCATCTTATAAAAAGTAAAAAAGGGGTATAAATGAATTTAACCAATATTCTGTAAAATAGTAAGAATGATTTGAAATACATTTTTAATAAACATGGATGTGTATGATAAAGAGTTCCCAGTAGATAATTACGTATAAACAACCTCAGATAATGAAGAGATTGTGAAATAAAACCTTACCTTGTAAATTTCCTTGGATTAGGGTAGGTTGAACTCTTGTATAATGGTGAAATAATTGTTACTAAATTATACAATAATCATATACATTAATATGATATCATATATGATCTTTTAACATTTATTTGTTAATAATATCTTAGTATTATCATCGTTTTGGGTGTTAAAAGATTCGTCTTTCTTTATATTCTTTGTTATGTGATCCATATTTGTTATGTATGGGATGTATATTATTCATATCTAGAATTATATCAAGTCCTTAAAAATTCTTTTTAATCATAAACTGAGAATTAGACTTGAATGTACACGATGGGGAATGAATCTCATCGCGTTCCTGGAGACGGTAGTCCGTACGTATGCACGAGTGGAAATATCATTATTTTGATATTAAAATAATATATAATTGGATGGTATATCATATATACAGAATCATTATCATTCTATATTTATTATTTACATGAATTACACATCATTATTATACCCATCCAAGTAATAATGTTTTGAATAACAATTACACCACGATGTGGAGACGGTAGGCCGTACGTACGCATGTATGGTGACATGTAATTAAAAGGGTGAATAGAATAATGAATATGGTTGTACCATATTTATAATAACATCATAGTACATATACGGTACTGGAGTTATTATTATATAATTTAAATAACAAATAAAGAAGAAGTTGAAGAAGAAAGGAACTTGAAAGAGGGTGGTGAAAACATTACCTCTTCTTCGGGTTCATCCTTTTGATTTGTTCAAAAGGGATCCATAGGTTGGATTTAGACTAAAGTAAGGCCTCTAGGATTAATGTAGGATAGTTGAGAGGGTAATTAGTCAGAGGTTGGCCGAACCAAAAGGCTTTTAAGGTGTGAATAATTGGATAGAAGTGGTGTCCTTTTATAAGGGGTTGGAGGGGCTCTTTAGAAAAAACTTAATGTATTATTTTATACTAAATTCATATTGGGATTATAATGGCACAAAAGTAGATTATTCAAAGTTAATGGTGGGTATGGGTAGAAATCAAATTAACAAAAAGATTTTAGATAGGTTTGTGTCATTATATTAACCTTATCGTTTAGTTTTAACTCTTAGTTAATTAGTTTGACATTTACCATGTCACTTTGTATTTTTATATTATATAGTTAATAAACATTATATATACCTCCAAGAGACCCCCAAGTGGTCCATTAATGATACAAATATCATTATATAAGTCCTTTTTCTGATCCATATATTTTTAGGAATATAATATCAATTAATAATATAATATTTGTTTTAAAAACTCTTTTATGTAAATTTTGACACTTTTTAATAATTTTTTTTAAGTCATAACAACATTATTAATTCGAACGAAATTCATTTAAGAAATAATAACAAGTCATATTAATCAATAAAATTATTTTATTACATCAAAACTTTGACATTATTTTTATTTTAATATTTATAATACCAATTATTTGATTCTTTCATTAATAAGGAAAATACTACATCATTATTGTGTCATAAATAAATATAATTATTAGATTTCTAAAAATTATTATTATAATAATATGATGTAGGAAATATTTTCATATTTATAATTAATATTTATAGTAGAAAATGAAATATATATAACCCAATGTAAAAATTGTTTTTCTTGAAGATATATGCTCATGTCATTTTTGTATTTACTTTAACTTAATTAATATAAAGTGTCATTATAACTTACAAGTGGATCCATGGGGTCCCAAAATAGACCCAAAGATACCCATGGTCAGACATGTATCAACCAATAGGGTTAGGACACATTTTAGGGTAAATTAATATTATTATAATATTATTTTTACCCATATTTACTGGATTTACCCTTTAACCATGGTAAATAAAATATTTACCAAAGTAATTATTCAAAATGTCTAAAAATAAAAGTTACATATTTATACAATTTAGAACTCCTAATTCCAAATATGGAATCCATATTTCTAAATTCAAAACACATAAGTGGAAAAAATTAATTAAAAATTAATTCCCGTTGTTAAAACAAACTATCATGTTTTTAAGAGATAATAACTATCAAAAGATTGACAGTTGTTTATGTCCGGTTTAAATGTGAAATTCCGTCCAATGACCAAAATTGTATTAAATAGTAAAAATATATTCTAAATATAATTTAAAACAACTCAAATTCATAATTTATCACTATTAATTATTTTTATTAAAAATGTTGTTTTTAACTAAAATTTAGTAATTTTCACTATTCATCAAAATATAAAAGTTATCCAAAAAGTACCAATATTTTACCCTAGGCTAATTTAGATATTCCGAATCCAAAAATGAAGTCCATTTTGAGAGATAAAATTTATAAAATTTTAAAATGTAAGTATTAATATTCATAACATCTAGTTTGATTATTTGTGATGTGTGTTAGAACTCGAAGTTGCGTACAACACACGCTACTGTGTTATTTACTAAGAAAATTACCGTGGAAGCTTGAGGTGTAACATTCTACTCTCCTTCAAATAATTTTGTCCTCAAAATTTCTAAAATACTACCGCGTGAAAGGACTTGGGTGTTTTTTCATCACGAGTTCCTCAGGTTCCCACGTTACATCTTCCATCTTATGGTTTCTCCAAAGAACTTTTACCAGACGAGTCATCCGGTTTCTCAACACTTGTTCTCTCATATCATGAATTCTGAAAAGATCTTCCCAATAAGACAAATCAGTGTCCAGTTCTAATTCTTCATAGGTGAGTACATGCGTTGGGTCAGGCATGTATTTTCTCAATAGTGATAAGTGGAACACATCGTGAACTTTGGAGAGACTTGGAGGCATTTCCAATAGGTAAGCTACAACCCCAATTCCTTCTATAATTTCGAATGGTCCGATATACCTAGGACTCAATTTACACTTCTTACCGAAATGTATAACATCCTTCCAGGGAGATACCTTCAAGAAAACATGATCTCTTACTTGAAATTCCAAATCCTTCCTTAGGTTATCGGAACAAATCTTCTGCCTACGTTGAGCTCCTTTAATGTGGTTTTGGATTACCTTCACATTTTCCATCAATTCCTCCACCAGTTCTGGGCCTACAAATTTTCTCTCACCAACGTCATCCCAAAAGGTTGGTGTGCGACATCTCTTTCTGTATAACGCTTCATATGGTGCCATCTGAATACTTGAATGGAAGCTATTGTTATAGGAAAATTTCACTAGAGGTAAATATTGATCCCACATACACTGAAAGTCAAGTTAGCGTGATCTCAACATGTATTCTAAGGTTTGAATAGTTCGTTCTAATTGTCCATCTGTTTGAGGTTGGGAGGCAGTGCTCAAACAAAGTTTAGTATCCAATGCCTTCTGAAGACTTTTCCAGAATCTTAAAGTGAAGCGTGGATCACGATCAGAAACAATCAATAGGGGTACTCCATGAAGTCTTAGAAATTCATTAATAAAAAGTCTTGCTAGACGTTCAAGTGGTAGATCCTCTCTTATAGTAAGAAAATGTGTTTACTTGGTAAGACGAACAACAAATTCCCATATTTCATTGTTCCTTCTAGGAGTCCTTATTATCCATATGACTAAGTCCATCGTAATATTGTCCCATTTCCACTCCAGTATGGGAAGAGGTTTCATGACACCTCTAGGCTGTTGCCTTCCAGCTTTCACTTGTTGAAAAACCATACATATTGACACAAAATCAGCTATCTCCCTCTTCATGTTGTCCAACCAAAAATGTTCCTTCAAATCTATATACATTATGGTGCTCCCAGGGTGTATAGAGAAATTAGAGCTATGAGCATTATATAACAATTACCTTTTCAGATCAGGTATATCGGGAACACAAAGCCTCTTCCCAAATTTTAAAATTCCTTCTTCATACACAAAGTCTCTCAATATCCCATCATTCACATCTTTATTCTTATTTTGAAATTATTCATCATCGGTCTGAGAAATCTTAAACCATTCTAGTAAAGATGGTTTGGAAACCATTTGAAAATGCATTGATGTTTCACCTTCCATGGTTATTACCATGTCCATCTTCACTAGATCCTTGAAAATTGGATCCCTTTCAATTCTCATATTGTTCAAAACTCCATGATCTTTTTTGATCAAATCATATGCCACCATATTTTCCTTCCCCGGGTGGTAGTGTATTGTACAATCATAATCCTTGAGTAGTTCAAGCCATCTCTTTTCATCATGTTGTGTTCCTTCTGAGAGAAAATATACTTCAAACTTTTTTGATCAGTATAAAACTCATATTTTTCACCATAGAGATAATGCATCCATATGTTCAAAGCAAATATTACAGTAGCTAACTCAAGATCACGAGTAGGATAGTTTTTCTCATGAATTTTCAGCTGTCGTGATGCATAGGCAATAACCCTATAATTATGCATAAAGACACAACCAATTCCTTTATTCGATGCATCAATATAAAAAATAAACCCATCATTCCCTGATGGTGGAGTCAATATAGGAGCATTGAATAATCTTATCTTCATTTCTTCGAAAAATTATTTACACTCTCTTGTCCAAACAAATTTAACCCCTTTACATGTGAGCTTTGTTAATGGGTAAGGCAATGGGGAAAAATTATGGATGAAACGTCGATAATAACCTACTAAACCAATAAAACTACGAACCTCATCCATACTAGTCAGTGCATGCCATTCTTGGATTGCCTTTGTCTTAGAAGGATCAACAGAGATTCCATCTTTAGAGACAATATGGACAAGAAAAGAAATCTTCTGAAGCTAGAATTCACACTTGCTAAACTTCCCATATAATTCATGTCTTCTCAGAGTCTTCAGGATAATGTGCAAGTGATCTTCATGATCATCATATATTTTATTGTATACCAAGATATCATCTATAAATACCACCACAAATTCATTGAGATATTCCTTCAAAACTCTATTCATTAGATCCATGAATACATAGGGTGCATTAGTCAATCCAAAAGGCATTACTGTAAACTCGTAAGGCTCGTACCTGGTTCAAAATGTTGTCTTCAGAATGTCTTCCTTCTTCACACAAAATTGATGATATCTAGATCGAAGGTCAATCTTTGAAAAGTATCGAGCTCCATGCAGTTGGTCAAATAAATCATCAATGTGAGGTAGGGGATACTTGTTCTTTATTGTTATAGCATTGATCACCCTGTAGTCGATACATAACCTCATAGATCTATCTTTCTTGTTAACAAAAGGAACAGGGGATCCCCATGGATAAACACTAGGGCTAATAAATCCCTTATTACTCAATTCCTCTAATTTTTTTCATTAGTTCAACTAATTCTACAGTGGACATTCTATAAGGGGTCTTCGATATAGGCCTTGATCCAAGAATTAAATTAATGGAAAAGTCAACTTCTCGTTCTGGAGGATGTCCATGTAAATCTTCTGAAAACACATCTACATATTCTTTCACAATAGGTACATCCCCTATTTGAACATTAAAATCCTCACCCACATTCATTTCATTCTCTTCCTCCCTAATAATTGAATTAGTTGATCTACTGGGGGTGGATCTAGGTAAGAATTAGGGGGTGACGATTTCGCTCTAAAGATAAGTTGTTCATTATCATCATTATCAAAAATAGTAACCTCTTTCTTCTTAATATAAGATTTTACATCATGGTACAAAATCCAATACATACCGAGGATTATATCAAATTCAATCATAGGAATGAAAATGAGATCCACAGATAAAGAACATTTATGTGCTCTAATGGGGATTGATTCACAAAACATTTTTGCAATGATACTTCCCTTAGGAGTTTTGACTGATAACTCCTTTGTTAAATCAAATTGGAAATATCTAATTTTCATAGAAAACTGGGATGATTTGAAACAATGCGGTAATCGAGAATAAAATAACGAATTTTATAAACATGAGGAAACCATTAGATTACCTGCCACCACATCTTTCGGGGCTTCGACCTCAGCAGTAGTGATTGAATAAGCTTAGCCTTGGTCCCTAGGCCTTTTTTGAGGTATATTTCCATGAAAATTAGGAAATTCATCTGTGTAATGTCCCATCTCTGTGCAATTTTTTCATTGAACATTGGTGGTGTCTTTATTTCCTTTACAATCACCAGCTTGATGGCCATTCTGTCCACACTAGTAGCATACTCCTTTTCCTTTTTGACAGGCACTAGGGTGCTTCCTTCCGCAACAATCACAAGTCTGAAATTCAATTCTTCCCATCTTTCTTATTTACTTATTTCCTTTCCCAGAGTGTTCAACATATATCTTCTTCTCTTGGTTTGATTTAAAGTCATAAGAATTAGAGAATTCTTTTCCTGTCTTGATATAACACGAGACAATATCTTCGTATGAAGAGAAGGATTGTGAGACCAATGCTCGATGGAGAAATGGATTTAACCCATTAAATAAACGATCAATCTTAGTTCCCGGGTTACGTGTATAATCTAATGAATATCTTGCTAACATTGTAAAGTTAGCCTCATTCTTTGTGACATTCTCATCCTCCTTTTGTCTCAGACTCAGAAATTTCCTTTCCATATCTGCTCGATGGTTACGAGGAATGTATTTTTCTAAAAATAGATCATTGAACTCCATCCTTTCCATATTTGATATGTCATAATCTTCATTCGTGTTTTGAATCAATGACCACCATTGATCAATAGCTCCAGTGAGGCGGTAAACTGCCATGATAACTTTTTCCCTTTCACTACTCCCTAATGCATGTAATATTGTCTCTAAATAATTTATCCATTGCCCCGCTACTAAAGGATTTGAAATCCCATTTAATGTTGGTGGTTTATGCCTCATGAAGCGATCTAACATTGATCCTCCACGGTTTGGATTAGGGTGCTCCATACGGGTAATGTTATTATTAATAACCTGAGTGAGTTATCCCAGTATGGTGATTAGCTGATCAGCACCAGTTGCATCACCATCATCAATATAATTATCTTGAGAGGAGGGAAATCCATACATGGAGTGCGTGCATTGATACAATTTCCATTTCTTCCACTAGGCACCATTTCTAAACAATGGCATCAACTAGATCAGTTTATGAACCAAAATACATAATTATATACTTGTAAAACACTTAACATAAATTTAACTATTTATGGATATAATCCATAATAATAAAAATGTTTTTTTTGAGGAAGTATATACTCATAAACCCTTCATAATTTTTTTTAAGGAAAATGAGAATTATCCTAAGCATATAACCCAGGAGTGTCATAACCAATAGTGCGATAAGGACCATTGTCGTGCACCAGTTCTTGTTCGAGTCTAGCTTAAAACGGTGTTTTTGGGTTTTACCCCTAGGTACATCAGTTCCAGAGCCGCCTCTACCTTCTCGCATCCATACAGGGATGTATTTCTCAGAAAACTCTCAAAATCTCTACAATACCAAAATTCTAGTAAGTTCTTTTATGCTAATCCTCAAAGTTCATCTTAGGTATATGTTATCTAGTCAGAGTTTATCTAAATCTAGTTTCCAAGGTTTTTACTAAACTTCCTCTGATACCAACTGTAATGCCCCAACACCAGTTACCCAGAGTTGGTGCATTATTACATAACATTGGAATGGTCCTAAGGAAATCATGTCTTGAAAGATCGATCCATTTAGTATTATTGGAAATAAGATTCATACATAAGTTCAAATTTACAAGTCGAAAAGAAATACAACACAAATATATTTCATTAGAAACATCCAAGCCTCCTATATTATGCCTGATCATCACTCATAACTAACTTCTTCATGTCCTGGGAAAATGAAACATAAGAAAGGGGTGAGATGAAATGCTTAGTAAAGGTATGTAATACAGCGTAAAATGACATAAATATTATGCAAGGTAAATAATTGAAACCACATGTCATAACCAATAATAAACATGAATAATTTAATGGAAATAATATGAGATGATTAAATAATTCCATAATAAAACATAATCATGGGTATTCTACTAGTCGAATGACCACATTAACCATCATTATTATTTTCATAATGAGGGAATGTATAATGTCGGACATTCTGAAACATTTTGTCAAGGCCTCGACCAAGACGTCTAAAAATGATTAAGGCCTCGGTCAAAACCATAAATCAAATTGGGAAAGGGCCTTTCCTAATTCCAGGTCTAGTTTTCTCATGAGTCCTACTGATGCTTCAAGGAGCTATAGCGGGCTCCACCCGTCACATACAAAGTCCAATACATTCCTCATATGAAAATTTTGAAACATATCATAAACATTCATATTCACACTAGCAGACGAAATGTCAATACTTTAACCATAAATCATGAATGGTATAAAAATAGCTCATCCACAGTCAAACATATCACAAAACCTTCAATAAAATATGGAATTTTTATACCATAATGAATCAACTCCAAATATACTTAAAATCCATCAAAGGATGTTGACATAGATGAAATCAAAACTCTTTTTAGAGAAATATCTCTTTCTATTTTGAAATAATTTAAGAGTCACATCATTATAAAGTAAAAAATTTACTTTGAAAATATTCTTATAGCTTGTAGGGGAAGCTTCGATGAGTTTATAATGGTAGAAAATATCAGCACCCCCCGTATAAGTTAAAAAGAGACATTCTTACCTTTATTTTGCCGAAAAGGATAAAAAAGACCTTGTTTGGAAAACGATGGAAAGATTACTTTATAAACATCTTATAAAAAGTCAAAAAAAGTATAAAATACTTTAACCCATATTTTATAAAATAGTAATAATGATTTGAAATACATTTTTAAGAAACATGGATGTGGATGATAAAGAGGTCCTAGTAGATAATTACGTATAAACCACCTCAGATAATTAAGAGATTGTGAAATAAACCCCTTACCTTGTACTTTTCCTTGGTTGAGGGTAGGTTAACCACCTGTATAATGGTTAAATAATTGTTACTAAATTATAAAATAATAATATACATTAATATGATATCATATATGATCTTTTAACATTGATTTGTTAATAATATATTAGTATTATCATCGTTTCGGGTGTTAACGGATTCGTCTTTATTTATATTCTTTATTATGTGAGCCATATTTTTTATGGATGAGATATATATTATTCATATCCATAATGATATCATGTCCTTAAACGTTATTTTTAATCATCAAATGAGAATTTTACTTGAAGGGATACGATGGGGAATGAATCTCATTGCGTTCGTGGAGAGGGTAGTCCGTACATACGCACGAGCGACAATATCATTATTTTGATATTAAAATAATATATAATTGGATGGTATATCATATAGACATAATCATTATCATGTTATATTTATTATTTAAATTAATTACACATCATTACTATACCCATCCAAATAATAATGTTTTCAATAATAATTACACCACGGCGTGGAGACGGTAGGCCGTACGTACGCACGTATGGTGACATGTCATTCAAAGGGTGGACAGAATACTGAATATGGTTGTACCATATTTATAATAACATCACAGTATATATAAGATACTGGAGTTATTATTTTATAATTTAAATAACAATGAAAGAAGAAGTTGAAGAAGAAAAGAACTTGAAAGAGGGTGGTGATAACATTACCTCTTCTTCGGGTTCTTCCTTTTTATTTGATCAAAATGGATCATTATGTTGGCTTTTTGACTAAAGGAATTCATCTAGGATTAATGTAGGATAGTTGAAAAGGTAATTGGGTAGAGTTCGGTCGAACCAAAAGGCTTTGACGGTGAAAATAATTGGTTAGAAGTGGGGTCTTTTTATAAGGGGGAGGATGGGATCTTTAGAAAAAACATAAAGTATTATTTTATAATAAATTCATATTCAATTTCTAATCACTACAAAGTGGATTATTAAAAGTATATGGTGGGTATGGGTCGGAATATGTTCAACCAATAGATTTTAGATAGGTTTGGGTCATTATATTAACCTTATCTTTTAGTTTTAACTCTTAGTTAATTAGTTTGACATTTACCATGTCACTCTGTATTTTTATATTATATAGTTAATAAACATACTATATACATCCAAGAGACCCCCAAGTGGTCCTTTAATGATACAAATATCATGATATAAGTCTTTTGGCCGATCCATAGAATTTCAGGAATAGAATATCAATTAATAATATAATATTTGTTTTAAAAACACTTTTATGCCAATTTTGAAATTATTTAATAATTGATTTTTTTAAAATCTTAACAACATTATTAATTGGAACCAAATTAATTTAAGCAATACTAACATGTAATATTAATCAAAAAAATTAGTGGATGGCATCAAAACCTTAAAATTATAATTATTTTAATATTTATAATACCAATTATTTGATTCATTCATTAATAAGGAAAACACTGAATCATTATTGTGTCATAAATAAATTTAATTATTCAATGTCTAAAAATTATAAATAATATACTATTATGGAGAAAATATTTTAAATTTATAATTAATATTTATATTTGAAAATATAATATATATAACCCTACGTAAAAATTGTTTTGCTAAAACATATATGCTTATGTCATGTTTGTATTTACTTAAACTTAATTAATATAAAGTGTCATTATCACTTACAAGTGAATCCATGGGGTCCCAAAATCGGCCCAAATATGACCATGGTAGGAAATGTATCAACCAATATGGTTAGGACATGTTTTAGGGTAAATTAATATTATTATAATATTAATTTTTACCCTTATTTACCGGATTTACCCTTTAACCGTGGTAAATAAAATATTTACCGAAGTAATTATTCAAAATGTCTCAAAATAAAAGTTACCTATTTAAAAAATTTGGACCTCCTAATTCCAAATATGGAATTAATATTTCTAAATTCAAAACAAAAAAGTGGCAGAAATTAATTTAAATTTAATTTCCGTTGTTAAAACAGAAAGTGTGTTTTTAAGAGATAATAACTATAAGAAGATTGACAGTTCTTTATATCTAGTTTAAATGTGAAATTATGTCCAATGAACAACATTGTATTAAATTTAAAAAATATATTATAAATATACTTTAAAACCACTCAAATTCATAATTTATCACTATTAATTATTTTGATTAAAAAAGTCATTTTTAATTAAAATTTAGTAATTTTCACTATTAATCAAAATATAAAAGTTATCTGAAAAGTTACAAAATTTTACCCTAGTATGATTTAGATATTCCAAATCCAAAAATGAAGTCCATTTTGAGATATAAAATTTATAAAATATCAAAAAGTGGGTATTACTATTCATAACGGCTAGTTTGATTGGTTGTGGTGTGTGTTAGAACTCGAAGTTGCGTACAACACACGCTAATGTATTATTCAAAGAGAAGCGTACTGTGGAAGCTTGGGGTGTTACATATATAATATTTATTACATAATAATAATAATTTTGTTATATTTATATAATTATATAAATATATTTCTTTTACTTTTATTCTTCCAAAACGACAATAAAACAGAAATAGCGTTAATGCATACATACAACCTACCGTCTCTCCAAATGATTTATTGAATTTCATATTTATATATTATAAATTAATATAAATACATATATTAAAAATATATATGATATTTATATAAATTTTTATATTATGTAAATAATTAAATCATCATCTATGTAAGAGGTTCGAGAATAAAAATCTAAAACACATATGAAAAACAATGCAGATATTGCATTAAATGTAACATTAACAAGAAGTTATTAATAAAAAGGTTATATAAAGTAATAAAAAAATAATATATGGTATTAAATATGATAATTTGGTTATTTGGTAAATTTATAATATACTTATATTTATTATATAGGATTTTTAATGTGTTCAATTAAATTCAATACATAAAGAAAGGGTTTTCTAATCTTAATTTTTATTTTTTGTGTGATACATGAAATTTTCGAAACGTGTTTATTTTGTGTGGTATATATAGTACACAGAAATTTATTCTATGAAACATATAACTAAATGTATGGGTATATTCATATCCTTTTTATGATCACTATTACATTGGGTTTATGTTTCAAAAAATTACAAATAGATAGAGTAGTTTTGTATCAATTTTCCTTCATTGAGGTACATGTCGTGTTATGTACCTATATATTTATATACGGTGTATATAATGAATTTTACATGTTATAACATTAATTTTTTACTTTTAATGATATTATATACATAATTTATTGTTATTTTCTAATAGGGATTATGATTTAATGTTACCAAATTGTAAACAATTTGTTGTTACAATATTATAGACAATTAGGATTATTTATGACTACGATCACACTAATTAAATATTCTGATCCATATCTTTAGAAATTTCCTGAATTTTATTATCTTTTATTTATTAATAATATCATTTTTTATTGGTACCTTTTTTCACTTTATGGAACTTATGACTAATAAGAAAGTGTTTTTTGAAAAATAAAACTTTATCTCTATATTTGGATTGACATATTAGTTCATTAAAAACCATGTTTTCAAAAAAGGCTTTCAAAAAAATTTATGGTTACAATGTGTTTTAAGAATATTGATGATGTATTTATATATTTATATTAATTTCAAATGAAAAATATTTAAAAATTATTTCCTTACTTTTTTATTAGTTTTATTATAAATAAGTTTTCTATATTTTTTCAATATTAATTTATATGTTTTAATAGATATATATTTTTTAAAATGTTTTCAAAATGATTTATTTTTTAAGGAGTGTTTTTCGTAGTGGAAATGTTATTTTATCCAATATTTTTTCTAATATTTTTTCATTCTTCCTTTATATTTTTTCAAACTAGTTTCAATGAAGATGATATTAAAAATGTAACATGTATTAAAAAGTGATGATCCATGTGATCTTTAAAACTATTTCATCATCTTAGATGAAATACATGGTAATATATTATAATTTACTAAGGATATCATTGAAGGATACCATTCAAATTATTTCTCTAAATGAGGTTTTTTGATTGATTTATGTTTATAAAATGCATTTCTATTCAATGGGTTCTTCCATGAAAAGTTCTTATGAAACCCTTTTCCTTTCACCGGTTATTCAAGAATGAAATTATTATGAATCCTATGTATTTTTGATAGGTTATGATATTATTAAATTTTTATGATACCCCTTTCATTTCATGGGTCATGATATGATTTTTATGGAACCCGTTGCTTTTTATGGGTTGTGATATGTTGAATGTTTTATAGAACATGCATGTATGATTTAATTATAAGATGTCCGGTACCTATATCTAAGTCTAATGAATTGGGTAATGATTTATATCTCATGATAATGATAGGGATGGAATGGGAAGTGAACCAAGTTCGGTAATTCATGGTTTGAATGATGAGTGAAATCATTTCAGTATGGTAGGGCTAGAACGAAAGGTGAACTCGGATCCGTAATCCCTGGATGGAATGAAGAGTGAAATTGGTTTTCTAATATAGTGATAGAACATGAAGTAAACCTGTTTCTGCAATATATGGCTAGAATAGGGAGTGAAACCAGTCCAGGAAAGGATATTTCTCACTGATATGGTTTAGGGAGTGAACCTTGACTACTCAGATGGTTTGGGGAGTGATCACATTCCATTAATATGGCCTAAAATTAAACAATGACTATTATAGAAACCATTTTATATGTTTATGTGTCTTACATAGTCACATGTATTATGCCTATGTTATGATATCATTGATTTAATCTTGATTTTATTCTGATTTATGTCTTATTAATTAACAATATTTATTTCGTGACACATGATTATGATATTTGATATCCATGTTGATCTTATAATGTTATGATCATATTTTCATTACCTTATTCTCTTGTTATGCTTACATATCTCTTTTGTTTTCCCATACTGAGCATCTAAGATCACCCCTTTATTTTTTTTTCAATTTCCCATGTTAGGAAGAAAGGTTTTATGTAGGATTATTAAAGGGTAATATCATTAAGGGGCTATTGAAGATCCTTCACACAGATAAAAGAATATGTTTCCATGATTCCAAAGAAACTAAACTGTTATGTTCCTCAGGAATGCATTTTTTTAATGTTCTGAATATTCATCTAAAAAGATTTAAAATCCACATATGTCAATCCTGAGATGGAATAACATATGGGTTTTATAATCCTTGTAAAATATACAAACATATATCTTATAATTTTCCATATATGACCAAACAATAAATGTCTATTATGTACCCATGATCCACAATACGAACATTCAATTCTTATACAAGCGTTTCTTCCCCAAAATGAAATTTCATTAAATTTCCTCAGTTTATTTGAATTATGAATGATTGGATGATGAATATTCACACCCTAAATCAAGTAAAAAATCCAGGTTTCACCCCCAAAACGTCTCACTAAACCTGGTTCAAAGACTGAACTAATTCACGTAACATAGTTCACCCCACCAAATCACGACATGTTCCTCTAGAACAGGGACTGAACCTAGTCTAGGAAAGGACATTTTTCACTGATATGGTTTATGGAGTGAACCTTGATGGCACAGATGGTTTTGGGGAGTGATTACATTCCATTAATATGGCCTTATAATGAAACATTGACTATTATAGAAAGCATATTATATGTTTATGGGTCTTACTGTATAGTTAATTATTTACTCTACTGGTCAGTGCCACCAGTTTATGCCTTATGACAATTGATTGAAACCTATATGTGGGTATCATTTTTTTAGAAACTACTCAAATATATACAAACACACACTATAACAACCCTCTTATAACAACATGTTAGGTTCACTTAAAATACACTCACGAATTGTAATGAATAAATTTCATTTCAATAAGGAAACATGTATGAATCACCTTTGAATCCAATAAACATTAACACCCATGACCAATGATGTCACTTATCACACGAACTCACATTATCAACTCCCAAAATATTTAACACAATGGATACATCTTTGTATTCACAATCCATCATATTGAGTTGGAATTCAAACAGTAACTTTCCATTAGAAATCATTAGCTAGAACCACGAGCCTCTTCAACCCGAATCACCAAATCATAATCCGTTATATAATTTCTAAAAAACATGAAATGAACTTAACTTCTATCCAACCTTATCTTCTAACAATATTATTTGGATCTATAATATTTTTATAGAAGGGTTATCACACTTTCTCCACACCTTATTGATAAAATACTACAATTGAGGTTCAAAATTTTACTAGGTTCACCCCATAAGATTCTTTATCCTGAGACCAAGTACCCTTTAACAAATCCACCAATCATTGGTCTTATAATATCCATGACTTAAATGCCATAAAATATTTTTTGGGTCCTCTATCCCCACATCCAAACAACTGCAAAGACAAACTATTATAAAACAACAAAATGTATCAATGTATCCAAACTAAAATTACAAAATAGATCCCATTATCTAAATTTCAGGACCAACAACTCATTGTCTATAACCTTACTCTACATGTGGAAATATAAATGAGCATCAAAATTTTATGATACTAAATCATATAAGACCTTTCACTAACCCATCATTAGTACAATGACACTCTGATAGACAATGTACACAATTTTAATCTCTATACCACCACTACCACTACATCTTTTCCACTGATTAAATTTTATTGAACATAGTTTTATTTATGATGATAAAGAATTTTCCACACAGCTCCATTAACCTAGAATCGGTATTATGGAAAAAATGGAACTATTATACTTTCCTTTTCACAAAAAGACAATAAAAATTCCCAAATATACACAACACACCCACTACTACGTTATTTCATTATTTCCATACCAATTAGATACATGTCAAACCACAACTAATTATCTAGGGGAAAATACCCACTGATAATGTATATTACTAAATATTCTAAAAACCCAAGGTCCCTCAAACCATTAAACCCAAACCCTAAAATACATTTCAACAAACATCACCAAGAATGAAAAATCATATAAATCCTAGATACCACAACCTCTCACATTCTTTTATCCACTCCAAGGAAAAAATAATGACCTCATATCACTCAAATGTATATATATGGATTCAAATATGAAACAATAAGGAAACCTTCTATATTCACCAATTAAAGTTCCAAATTTTTTATATAGGGACTATCCACTACTTGAAGTCATGTGATGTTTCTATAAGAAACTCCTCTACTACCAGTCATTCCATATTTCCATGACTCACCTCCAATATTCTCAAAATACCTTGAAATTATCACTGAAATCATCCTCCAATGAAACAAAAACTACACTTATAAATTCCATATTATCATCCCCACACTAATAGAGTGTATCCAAATAGGTCTTACACAACCTAGGTCATATAATTATACATATATAACACCATCATGTCCTAGAATCATTATTCTCAATTAAATAAGGAAAACCCTCTAAAATTTTCTCATTAGTCTTATGAATCATGAACAACTCACATATTTGTATAGAACAAATCGACAATAAAAAACCATTTTTCATTGTTTATACTATTATGATTAAATGTATAGATGCATGTCTCAACAACATATGTCAACACCACAAAATAATGCATCTAACTCATAGGTCTCTACACAAAACAACACCATGATATCCTAACCCCTTGAGGGTACACACCTAGCTCATGGTTTTCATAGAAATATCTCTTATATAACCATTATTCACTCACTACATCACATAGAATGTTATAGTAAAAACTAATCCTTGAAGTTCTCACTGAAAAACATTCTCTAGGACAAAATATCCCTCCACATCCAATCAATTTCCCTTAAGGAGGCTAATCCTCAAACAACACATTCATAACACCACTACTTGGTCCAACATCACCAAATATAAAGCATTAAACTCATGATAAGATTAAAAATCATTATAATATAACATGTTTCCCCAAAAATATATTTCCCATGCATCATAGAATCCCACATTAAAAATTAAAAATGAACCTTACTAAAATCTGGGAACAACACTAAATGAAATTCAATTTTTTTCAAAATCACATTTTCAAACTACAATTTCATCAAAAAAAATTGGGAAACCACATTCAAAAAATTTTAAAAAAGATTCAAATATAGATTAAAAATTAATTTTATTCCAATTTAGAAAAACCAACTATTTTACCCATTTATAATTAATCACCAAAATCCTTGATTTCTACTATTCTATAAGCCAAATGAGGCTAAATTTCTTTTAAATAAAAACTATATATAAACCACCATTAAATTAATTCTATAATAACATTGAATTAAAAAATGATGTTAATAAAAACATGCCTTTGAAATTACCTTCAGGGACCAAAACCCATCGATACACATTTAAAGACTTTTATTCCAATTGAATATCAATGTTTAAAACCACATTGAAATTTCAAGGAATAATAACATACCAATGGAAGAACATACCCACAAATAATAATTTCATTTTTTACCCAAGGCTCTAGTCTATGATTTCAAAACCTTCATGATAGTCAAAACCTCACATAACAAAATATAATACCATCTGGATAAATTAAATAAATACCACCAATTATGTTATTTGGAAAACAAAAAATATATTGTTACTATATTTAATTAATTAAACTATCTATCAATCATAACAAAAACGAAAATGACACCTGAACCTACATGCCTAAAAATGATGCATGAACATAGATACCATTACCTATAAATCATAGTGAAATATCAGATAAATGTTTAACATATAATAACAAGTAAGAAAAAAATGAAAATGTAACATCAATAAAATTAAATTCAATCTCACTTCCTGAAAAACTCAAAGGCCCACAATACAAGTACTGTTAAGGAAAAAATTTAGATCCCTTAAACTATTTCCATTCATTATATATACATTAAATTAGGTCCAAAAAACAAATTTAATAGATATAGAAAGGGATATTATACGATTTTGTAAGCCCTGACCTTGATCACCCCACCCAAGTCAAGAGGGTCCATTTGAGCATCATGAACACCTCCTTATATGAAAGTAGATATCGACTAGTGTTGAGGGATTAAGTGGAACCATTGTGATATTATTCTATATGTAACAGATATGTAACCAAATTACACAGTTACAAAATCAATCATTAGGTAAAACAATAGAAAAAAAAGTTTAACAAATCGAAAAATTAATATCCCATGCTATAACAATATTCCACACAATATTTAGTAATGAAATCTAGATATGATAAAAATATTTATAAAAAAATAAAAGGAAAAATATATATAATATTCTTCTCTACAAATGTATCCAAAATAATATATCTAAAACACCTCTATCCATCTACTACTCCTGTACAAGATCCCTAGTAGGGCCATTTCCCTCATCTAAATCCCTATTCAAAATAGTCTACACAAGAATATAGATTCCTATGTAGGGAATGAGTATAATAGTTTTAGTACATCAACAATGTATCCTTAGAGAAAATTCATTGATTCATATACAACCTTTTCAATTAATATAGATAAATATAAAAATAGTCAAACAACATGCCCAGTATTCTTGCGCTATCCAAGATGAGATGAATCCTTTCTCAACATTCTTCGACTCATTACCAAATCAAATGTGTTCTGGAACAATAAAAATATACATTCCATAGTCCATGTCAGTCACTTTAATCACGGACTATTCATGTACCATGACATATCCCTAACTAACTAGGGAAGAATATCGTGTCACCTCAACCCATCCCCAAAAACTGTAGGATAGTCATAATTTTCACCCTGAGAAATGTCATGAATGGAAAGATCCACAACAAAATAACATAGATAGGGAATGATCATCACATCAAACCATGTTCATATAATGTATGGAGAGGAATCATTCACACTATATAATCAAAGAATGTGGTTGGGAGGATATAATGAAGCACACTAACCCACCCTGAAAAGTTCTTGGGAGGTTAGAAACAATCACACTGACCCAGCCCCAAAGGTTCTTGGGAGGCCACATGCATTTTAAGTCTAAAGAATCAACATGGAAAAATGTTAAAGAAGAAAGGGAAGCAAACCCAACCAAAAATATCACCTAATGTATAGCACATGATGGTCACCATCATCCCAAAAATCCAAATTATCTCACTTGATACTATCTTCACATAAAACATCAAACCATCCCGTATCACTGTTGAATAGACCACATCATATGATGAAAAGAACAAAAATTATACATAAAAACATCATGGGAGTTAGGAAAAACACCACACATTCCCAAAAACATGTTATACAAGTTGTCCCATTCCTTTCAGAATATAAAAGATACATTCAATGCTAAACCACTTAAGTACAAAACTCTATTATTAAATCTTGTACAAGAACCAATTTCATCTGTCTAAATGAACATGTTTAAGGGTTTTAAATACCTAAATCCCAATGTCATATACCATAAAAATTATAGTCACAACAGATCCAAAAAGGATCATTATAATCCCAAAATATTCAGTGTATAACCTAACAACATTCGTAATATGTAGATACCTTTCATTATTTTTAGGGAAAAAATGGTGCAATATGTTTCTAATAATACATTTGAATTGAAAAAAACCACACCCTCATACATTAATATAAAAAGTAATGGTCTCACATGGCTATGAACACATGAACATACAAATCAATTCATTATATGTTTATGAAATTGTTGAAATGGTGAGGACTTATACATCATGATTGATGATTCTTCACCACAAATAATCACTTAGGAATCATTCCCTATATTCTAAATAACTAAAATCATTCCCTAATTTATTGTGATAGAGTTCCCAAATAAGGATCCAAAATGAAGTAGATATTTAAGTCTATGATGGGATTAGAAATACCAACAGAAATCTATCCCTATCTATAAAACATCAATCAATGAGGAAACAAGAGCGAGTCAGTCAAAATTAAAATAGGTAACACCCTACGACCAACTATTACAATTGGTGGTCTAGGGAGGGAAGAGGGATGGAAATATCAAAGTCTGTAGATGAAATTTTGGAGTGATTACCTAAAATATATGTATAAAATACATTCTTGATGTGATAGATACTTTCAAATTCTAATGTATTTACCCATAACACATGAATTGAGGTCCTGATTTTGATGGTGTAATGGATTCCTTCATTCCTTTAAAAATATCCAAAATTCCTTCACTATGTCATGGTCTCTATAGTTCCTCCAAAAACCAATCTCAATTCATCTAAAAACCATAAATAGTTGAAATCACCCATGATATATGTGTCTGGGTGAGAAAACAACAACATGCATCAATGTTGAGTAGATATACCCTACTAAATTTATGGATAACAATAACATGTCATATTTTAGTATTTTAGAATATGAATTTATATATTGTGATAGTCATCATTATTTTTCATGGAGGCATTGTAAATATCTATTGTAAAAAAATTATTAGCTCTCCTCAAGGATTGATCCATCTTCTTCATCTATTTTGCTGATACAAAATGAAATTATCTTAGATAAAATTTCATATTTAGGCCTTTACATTGATCAACATGAGAACTGTTAAAAAATTCTATTCTATTTGGGGAATGATCATCCTTGAATATAATAACTATAATAAAACATCATCCTTCATTTTATGTGGGGAAAACTTATTGAAACATCATATATGAACTATGGAATTTATTTTTCAGAAAAAATTTAGAGATTTATTCAAATATTATAATGTATTTTCCTCAAATATTTTAAAAAATATTCCCGTGTATCCTCTTTTTGGAAATATTACTTTAATAATAAGTTAACATATATTTAATTAGTTATCCAAAATATCATATCATGTACTAAAACAATTAATATTTAAATTTATAACATAATTTTTTTTTGGGAATGAATTTTGTTCTTCTCATAATTACCATTTTTTAAACTATTTTTTTATAGATGATATTTTACATTGATTAAAATTACACCGTGATAATTTTTGAATTAGTATATGATTAATATTTTTTATGAGAAAGGTTAAAATATTTAATATAAAAAATATCTCATAAATAAGTTCATGTCTTAAAATTTCATTATCCTATTATTTCAAAAGATAATGTGATTCACCATAGTGTGTATATTGATATATTTATATGATGAACCCCCAAATTTGGCCCATATTATGTATAACTACACAAGTCTTCTATATATATATGTATTTTTAAATGCATTTGTAGTTAATGGAAGATAGAAGAGGTCGATGGTAGAATAAATAACCCACTCTATGAATATATTTTGAGAAATAACATATTTATTCATTATATAAAATGAATAATGTTATTTATTTTTTATATTCATTTATTTTATAAATATTAATAATTAACATGTAAATAATAATAATAATGATAATAATATTATTTCTATTTTTGATTTACTACAATGAAAATATTTCCCCTATCCCATATCATCTTTGTTAATGGGCCATTATGATCCCTCTATCCCAATGTTACCACAACCAATCATGTAAATTTTAAAAACATCTTGAATAAACCATAATAGAGGTGATTAATTGAGTATAAAATTATCAAGGTATATATCCAAATACATCCTTAACTTTTTCATAATTTTGATCACAACGGTACTTGAAACTATAAATTTTGTAGTGAATCTAAAAAAACATTATGAATATTCATTTATTATTGTATCACATTCACATAAATTTATTTAGCTCCGTTCATTGTAGTGTCCTTAAATAAATTTAGTAATATAGATGTCTAATGTTAAAGAATTCTGTGGAATAGAAATTAACCTTGAAAATAATGTTTTGTAAAATTGATTAACTGGGTAGTAACAAGAACAAAGTGAAAACAATTTTCATACCAGTGAAATGATGTTTAGTTATGTAATAAAATAATAAATAGTGGGGATATTAATTTCTCTTCCCTATTTCATTATTTTTTCAAGAACTTATCAATTCATCAATAGAAAAAAAAACATGATCAATAATATTTCTCTCTCTATGAAATATCTAACTATTTATAATATCATAGGGTCCCTCTAATTTTTCATAGACTAGCTCTTTAAGGGTGTAATATTTTCTATTCTCTTATATAACTATACATTATCTACATATAGCGATTTCATTCTTTAAATTAACAAGTATCCCCTTTACTTCACAATTTAAATTTATAGTTTCACAGCTCCACCTAAATCTCTAAAATGATACACTAGGTTATTTGGTTTGTGATGGATTAAGAACAAGAGAAAACGATTAAAATATTCTTATTAAATTTATTTTTTGGTAATATACAAGTAAACACCACAAAAAATACTCTATGGAATTTTCCTCACAAATTCATAGTGAAACAATCTAATTACAATATTAGTAATGAATATTATATATAATGATCCACAACATTTATATTATGGGTTAAGATCATCTATTATCCTATAGAAAAGTATATATCAAAATATTCCATCATAGTCATTAAATGTTCCCATATTATTCATGGATAAATAGTAAAATAGGGACACATCTAATAATCACCATGAAGAAACTATTTTTGAATATAATAGGATTTTAGTGAAACAACTGTGGTCCTAGTTCAAAACTACCATATGGTTTCTAGAATTAGGGATCACATTGAGTGGAACAACCCTAGTTGGGACTTTTATGAGGTAAATTTTTTATTGTAAATCTTATTCACATTTATTGAGAGAGGTATATGATTAATATAAAATTATTACTCACTCTATTGTCATAGTCTAATTTTATTGTGGTAATATAAATATATTCAAAACTTTATATATGTGTTGGGGATCTATAACAATTATTCAATATGGTTGACACATAACTAAAACATTCTTTATCAATATAAAACTAAATTATATTCCTTGATTTGGAATTTCTTTCTAGTACAAGATGAAAATGTATCTATGTTTTACATACTATCCAAAATATTGGGAAATTATATATATTCTATTTGGTTTTCATTTTTAGATTATGTATATTATAATAATATTATTACTATTTATATATCTTGATTATAGTTTTATTAGTAACTGTTGACTACATAAATTATGTTTTTGACCTCTAAAAGATTTCAGTAATAAACTTAGTGAATTATTATCCTAGGAAAAGTATGAGGTTCCTATATATTTTTTATTTTTGATTATGTCACATCATTTATTGTTCCCAAGAGAATATGTAATTGGAAAAATGATTTTGGATATGGATATGTTTGATTAAAACGTAGAAATAGTAATGGAAATTTGAACTATGAAGAGATTTAAGTACAACCCATGAATTTGATTGAGAATACGATGAAATTATAAAAATTATTCTAAGAAATGGTATGATTTTTTATTTAGAGTCATTAAAAATTTTAATAATACAAAACCTTTGGCAGGTTCAATGGGATATGAAATTTAATGTGTTTGGTGATTTAATTTTTATTATAAATAAAAATGGTTAAAAAATATTGTTATTGTGGGATAATATGACTATCATATGAATTTTTTATTTTAATACACCTGGGTAATGTGAAAGGTTTCAAGCTTTATTATTGGGGGGAGTTGCCCAATGTTTCTCTACACAATCTAGATGTGATTATAGTCATGAGAATAAAATATTCTCAATGTATTTTTCAATCTACTGGGATGATTAATAGAATTTGTTTATCTATTTATTTTAATCTGTTAAAATATTAATGTTGTTATTAGACAATAATATTTATTAATTTAGTGGTAGACATTGAAAATCAATTAAAACATAGATCCTTAAGTTTTTGATGACGATAATATTTATGGTATAGTATCCAATGATCACCTAAATGAAATTGAAAGATATAGATAATGGAATAAATTCTTGTGGATATGTATTCCGAAAATAAATAGTTCATTTTATTGACCTTGAAATATTTAATGGAAATTGTCATACTAACATATATAGAGTAATTTTAAGATTGTTACATCTGGACCCAGATTCCACTAAACTGGTGCTCTGAACTAGTTCTCCAAAATTACTGTCTTTTATCCAAAGATATAAATAAATAGATCTTAAAAGTAGTAAATTTTAATGACCCGATATTTTATGAATAAAATTCACCTTCTTTAAATAAATTATTTGTATAGAAAACACATGATCATGTTTATTATTATTGGGTTAAAATTACCGTTAAGTATCATTTACTTTGAAAATATATCTGCGGAACAATGATCACACGATTGATATAAATATATGTTTTTAAAGAAAAATACTTTCGACATAAAAAATGGAGAGGATGACCTCATCTAGTAAACTCGGGCAGTATGAAGCTCATTTGATGGATCTTAGAAAATAGGTAGCATCAATGGGCTTCAATCTTGACTATTCCCAAGCTGAGCATCAACACGTTAATCTAGAATAGAATATCCTACAAGAGAAGTTAATGTTAATAGAGATTACCAGTAGAGCGATGTTACCCGAGCCACCCCAAGATTCTATCACTATCACACACCTTACCCTTATGTATTCTGATGGTTTTTTAAAGGGTTATGAAACTAGGTGTTAGTTACTTATTGTGCAATCTATTTTTATAAATAAATGAATTATTTCATTAATTCCGTTATGAGAATAGTCTTTTTAAAAAAACAATGAATTTGATAAATTGATTGTTTGGATAAAAATAGTACTTTTGAGAAATATATACATTATTATATTAAACTACCATTTTGGTTAATAATACTATAATTTTTTTTTATAAATTATGATTATATGAATTCCTTATCTATAAATGATTAGAAAATTAGTTTGATAAGAGTTATATTTTTATACGATAAAAGATAATGTGTATTTTTTTATTTAAATAATTTATTTTAAAGAATTAATTAATTTTATAAATAATTAACATTTTAATAAAATTTTGTTATAAAATTACATTTATTAACAATAAGTTTTTATAAAATTTTAATTATAATTACGTGATGAAAAATGTTTTTGTTAAAACCATTGAATTTTCAGTAAATGTTGGTTTCATTTTAAAAGTTAAAATTAACGTATTTATAAAATTATGTAGATAAAATGAATATTATTTTCTTAATTAGGATTTCAGAATTATCTAACTATGATTTTTTTATAATTGTATGAGATAGTCAAATTTTTGAATAAAAATTAAATACCCTATAAATAAAATATGTGTTTTATGACATCAAAATGACACTGGAATGATGAAATAAATACTATATTGTGTATTCATGGGACAATATATGTTTTCCCATTAAAAAAGTATGATTTTAGATTTATTTACTTATTTTATAAAGCCTTAGTGAATCCTCCAAAATGTATAATATATATTATGATATTAAATTTACTCTCTTCAGAGTGTGACACACCTCCACATAAGAATGGGAAATATTTTAATATGTTTGGCCCTTTTCCTAATAAAATTAATATTTTCATTCCCCTTTCTAGAAACCATGGGCAAAAACCATGGGTTGGTTTGTGGTTTTGAATATTTTATTTAGTAGTGTACAAAACCTATGTAATAAAGAATTACCCCTCTTATCCTATATAAACCAACAAAATCCCAAATTCCTCTTCAACCAAACCATTTAGAGACTGACCAACCTATATAATATACTCCCTAGAGACCTCCCAATGTTCCTCCATGCTCCCAAAAAAAACATCTCTCATGCCTTTGGGATCGCGTATCCGAGTAAGGGATCTTCCACCCTCCTCGTTTATCAATCATTATTTTCAAGTTATTTCATGTTATCTATTTTATTCCTATATTTTGATATGTTATTAAATTTCATCCTTACTTCCCATTTTATGTATAAATCATGAGATCCCCTTTCACTCTCTTTTATCCCTCTTATAAACCCTTAAATATTACTGTTACCATGCCAAATTTTCGTAAGGGTTTCCTTCCTCTCCCATTTTGTCCATATTTCCGTGTAATGCTACACCATTTTATTTTGCAATTAAAAATAACAGGGTATATATTTTAACCTCCCCCATAAATCCCTTATTATATCTGAATGGTGAGATACCCCTTTCACTCTCATTAATCACCCCATGTACATCTTTTACCATGCTAAAATTCGGTAAGGGATTTCTCTGTCCTCATATCCATTCATGCATTTTTTTATATTATGCATCTAAATTCCATATCATATTTTGGTATATGTTCTTAAATATCACTCATAAATCCCATTTCATGCTTATATGATGAGATACCTCTTTCTCTCTCATCATCCCTTTTTATTAATTTTTATATGACGTCGTTATGCTTCCAAAATTACACTGCGGTTTTCAATTTAAAAATCATCATGTAGTGAATACCATTCTAATTTTTCTATCAAGGGGATTCACCTTTATATACATATACTTATTGATTTGGGGATTACACGTATATATTCCACATTCCTTGATCATGGAGTGACCTATGTTGTTCTATGATTCAATGTTATAGGATCTATGTGGCACACTTATGCATGAAAAAAATTGTTTATAAAGGGTGTGCTCTCATTGCACTCCAATACATTGGGTAATGTTTAGTATCATGATACAACATGTTCAATGAAGCTTTTATCATGCTAATTTGTATAAAATGATGGTTTACTCATACTAATCCACGTTCAATGAGCCTTGGATCATGATAATATCTTCTTGTATGTTGTTTCCACATTTCCATGTTATAATGAGCATGCTATATCATGCCTTTATGTTTATGTTTCTCTTATGAAACATTGATATTTATATTTCCAAAAATGTATTGTTTTCTTTATTTAATGTTTTGTTTAATCCATTATTAGGCTTTATAGATTACCCTTTTCTTATTTATATCTTCAGGTTATCCCATACAATGCTAATTACGAAGGAATTTTGTGGTCATGTAAATGATGTTTTCAATAATGATGTTTTATTTTATGCCTTAAGGTGCTGTTCATTATTCTTATTCCCAAAATACATTAGACCTGTCAATTTTATAGGTTGTATTAAGTACTCGGTTATGTAATAAATCATATTTAAATTTTTAATAAAGACTATGGTTGTTATCTAAATAAAATTAAATTGAATCATGCTATAACAATAATTGAAATGTTTCACAATAATGAATAGCCAAATAATACATACTACACTGGGCACCCACTAGGCCTACTATACATACATGATTATGTAAATAAAAATCATATAAAAGTATAGGGATCTATTACTAACTCATACCAACACCACATACCTAGTCTCCATGACACTGTTTAGATTCTATAGCCAAATCAAAAGAATAAAAATGAGTAGCTCTGCTTGATAATGAAAACATGGGCCACAAACATTTCATTGTATGGATTTCCACTCTTCCCTATAAAATCCTTCTTTTATAAAATGATAAATATTTATGTTTGGAGAAGGTAAGAACGCATACGGAGGTCCATGTACAGGAGATTTGAAATAAATGTCAGTAGTAAGCCCCCAATTGTGAACCTATAAACAACTTCCACAATTTTATGCTCACGTAATATGATCATCATATGTTATATATAATTATATATGATTAATAGTATAAATAATTTGAAACTATAGTTGATCCTTGGGTATTTTATCCTTATCGATGTACTTAAATCAGCCTAAGATAGGGTGTCACTGAACAATGAGCCATCAAGTATATATATATATATTCATATATATATATATATATATATTCCAAAAAACATATATGTATATATAAGTTATTAACATGAACAAAATGACACAAAAAAGTAGTTGATCCTCGAATATATAATCCTAATATTCTAGACACCTATGAGAAGGGAATTAAGAAAGATGTCATATCACTCAATTCATGTATAATTGAGTTGATGCATTGGTATATAATTTTGATAAAAAATACTGGTTTTGTCTAGCTCTGGAATTTTTTTAGCAAACTACATCACCACATTGGGATAAATGTCACAGCCCTAGGGTCACCCATACTCACCTACAATCACTGTAATAGATTATTCCATGTAATATCTTGACATATTCTAAATAGAATCTAATATAGACATAATTCTACTAAATCAATATAAATCTAAGGAAATGTTTGATCCCTAGGCCTTATTCCAGAGGCAGTCATGAAATAACGACTCAAATAATCTCATAGTAGGATAACCATTATTCTAATGTTAATTAATTCATTCCAAATCCAAATACATGCATAGTATAAATTAAAATGAAAAAATCTCAGCATCCCTCTCCCTGTCAAGTCTATTTAGTTTTGTAAGGTAATAATGAATCCATCTAAACCTATGAAAAATACTATCAATCACTCAAGAGGGTGTAAACATCATCATATTAATTAACAATGTGAAATTCCATGTTAAAAACCATGATTTAGAAATTAGTTGGTGGTATCATAATCATCCCCATATATATGGATAGAATAACCATCCATATATTCTGGTACAATGTAAGCATACCTAAGTATATCTCATAATCTATATCCTACGTGGTACATCTGGGTATCCCAATAATATAATTGTAAAAAATCATGGTTAACAACTAGATCATAGGAAGCGCTTATGGGTATCCCAAAAATAAGAAAGGAAATTAAATGGATTACAAGCATGATCCTAAGAAAAATGGCTGAGAATCGTGATAAATAATGTGGCATCATTTTAGTCTCATCATCCATATACAAGGATGATGTTGGTCAGAGTGGATACTCAAGAGGGGGGTGAATTGAGTTCCAATTAAAATTTCTGTTAAAAAATTTTAGGATTAAAATCCCCCAAAATAAAACAGCCCACTTAATTAAGGCACTAGCGATATAAGTGATCTACTACTCAATAGGTTTCTCAAAGGTTGATTACTCCTCAGCTAAATCAGAATGAGTACTAATTCAACTTTTGAAACAAGTTTACTTAAATAATCACATATACATAGTAACAAGAACTAAATATCAGAGTGGATGTAAAAAAATATTTCTTTCTTTGAAAATATAAGCATCAGATAAATGTAAAACATAGTAATTGAAATATGAACACAAAAATTTAAACAAGAGGTTCAGTCTTAATCCAAGATCTAATCTTATACACTTGGTGATCACCTACCACCAAGTAGTTTTATTTTATAATGATACAAATCCTGTATCGGGCTTTACAACAATTTTCAAACTTTCTAGGTTTGGAAACCTCTACAACATTGATATGTGGGAAAATAAACTACCAAGCCACACAAGGCTTCTTCCACAGTTATGCGTTGGAAACAAATTAAAAGATAGTTTGATATGGTGATTTTTAGTATCCCTCATTTCAAGAACAAGAATCAATGTGTGTATGATATACAAACTTCTAACAAATGTAAAATACTTAAACACAGTAGAGATAAAGATATCAGAAAGAAGTTTAGAATGATCTGTGTGTTGGCAGATTAGCTCTGGACCCCTTGAAATAAAAAAATGAAGTTTTAGTCCGTCTCTTCAAGTTGCCTCCAAAACAAAGTGTCGCAACTTAAAGGTTCTGACTTCCATATGTAGAGAGGATCATCTTCTTGGGTCTAAAGATATTTGTAGCACACCACCATAGCTTGAAAAATTTCCTCGAATAGATCTTTGTGAAGCTCTATGATCTTCAGAATGAGTGCTCAAGTGTTCTTCTTCTTTCATGTATTTTAGGTGATGTATGTGTCTCTCTTATGTATTTATATTCAATATCCTTCATCTTTTTATGTTTGTCTCTACTCATATATATATATATATATATATATTCTTTTCTTGCTCAGCTTTTTATCATTTGGATCAGCAGGGGAAGACAAAAGAAATGATTCAGCCACGTGTGGTCTTCCTCGTACCTCGTACTATCTCCTGATATGCCTGAAAATATGATTAAATAATATCAGGTGCATTAAATTGTCCAAACATGACCTTTATGATGGTATTAATAAAATTGGAAAAGTAAGGAATATGTTATCATTAGACTGCTAGCAGATGCATGTCACACAGTAGACTTAAACAGTAGTCTCTTCAACTATGGACTTCATCGGTAGGATCTTCGACTGTGGACTTCATCGGTAATTGTTAGGTCCACAAAGCTGAATACCCTGAGAGGGGGGGGGGGTGAATCAAGGTATGAAAAATTTAAAATTAACGCCCGTTCGGATATTGTTTCTCTGTTAAGAAAAACACTCTTCTCTCTATTTCTTGTTGCACAATGTAAACAGAAAATAAAGTAAGCACAAGACACATCAATTTTACTTGGTTCACCGCAAAGGGCTATGTCCAAAGAGCATACGCCGACAAGTTTCCGATCGTACCAATTCCACTAAACTTCACTAGCTGTGGATTACAATGTTCAGGCTGGATCACTTCTATGCCGAGGCTCACTGCCTTTACAATGTTTAGGGTCAGCTCACTGCTTTCCCAAGGGTCACCCCCTGTTTCTCTCTCTATAGCTCACTGCCGGTGGAGAGGATCACCTTCTTTCTCTTCCTTTGCTCACTGCTCTTGGAAGGAATCCACTCACAGTTTATAGACCTCTAGGTCTCTTCATTTTCATGAAAGAATGAATCTTCCTCTGTATGTAGATGCTCTATTGAAGTACAACTTTCACCCATAGATGAATATCTCTTTGCACCGAAGGTATCAGGAAAACTTCCAACTTCCACGCAACCAAAAAATCACTGCTGGAACCAAACCTTACTTGGCGCGCAAGTCTATCTCAGTGCGCAAGTATCAGTGCGCAAGTCACAACTGGCACGCAAGTCCTCCTCAAACACTTGCGTGACTCAAGATTACTCAACTCCAAACCTACGTGACTCACTTCCTTTTACGCCCAATCCAATATTGGCGCGCAACTCCACCCTGGCGCGCAGCTTCAAACAGTAGCATGAAACTATCACCCTGGCACACAGGTCCCACCTGCGCGACCACACACACCACTTGCGCGACCACCACACCTTCGCGACATGAGCTCTGATTTCTCGAAGTGTTGAACTCCAGTTAAGAATGAAGAGGGGTGGTCCAGTATTTATAGGCAAATTGACCACCCTGCGCGATGGCGTGCAAGTCACCTGCGCGACCCAGTCTCGGCGCGTAAGTCTTCTGTCCTTTTAGACACTTGTGCGAACAACTCCCAAACTTGCGCGAACCTATTTCCTTTTGTCGACGTTCTTGAATCAAACATGGATCGTTGACCTCAGCTCTTGAACTCGATATTCCATCATGAAATCCTATTTGTCAACAAATTTGTATGCCATTGTTTTTCTTTTTCAATAAGCACCACTCAGATGTCCACTTTTTCAACAAACACAATCACCTCAAAAATGATTCAATGATTCCATGAGAGATTTTTTCCCAACAACCTCCCCCTTTGGGTTTGTTGAAAACTCTTTTATGGAAAGATACATCGTTAATTCTTCAACCACCATTCACCTTTTGCGATTCTGATAGCGATCAAGGATTTACTCAACACATACTCTAAGCCCACATGAGAAATGATCGGCGTGAGAAACAAGAGTAAATGAAATGTTCATTAATGAATCACTTCATCTCGGACATCCACTGTTGACACCAAACTAATACAAATTTGTACTAAACTGATACCATTTGTTGAAGGGCTTGTTGGAAGACCAATTTTTGTTTGGAAATATTTTTACCACACTCCAACACCACTCTTCTACTTTTATCACGACCCTCAGCTGTCGTGATATCTATTATTTGATCAATCACTTCTAGCATCGTCAGATTTAAAAATCTCCCCCTTTCTCATTTCTCCCCCTATCTGGCTACTCCACTGGTCAGCTTCTCCCCATATCAATCATGATTTATCAAATTGCCACACTGTCTCCCCCTTGAACAATCACTATTTTCTCCCCCCTTTGTCAATGAACCCAAAGGTCACTCCTTTGCAGTCTGTAACAGAGTAGAGAATACATATCAGCACATTAGGTAAAAACACATCATACCTCCGGGAGAGGGGGGGGGGGGTCCACATCCACACTATTTCATGTGCAGCGAATCGACTGAACTCCCAGAGCCAGTCGATGCCTCTCAAAAGCGTCCTTATGTATGGCCTTTGTCAGAATGTCTGCAACCTGTAGCTCTGTAGGCACATACTCCAACTTCACGATTCCCTGCTCAACCTTCTCCTTGATAAAATGATACTTAATATCAATGTGCTTTGTCCTTGAATGATGGACGTGATTTTTGCTAAGATTTATAGCACTTGAGTTGTCGCACTGGATTCCGATCGGAGACTTCACTTCAACTCCCATATCTTCAAGATGCTACTTCATCCACAATAACTGTGTGCATGCTTGAGTGGCCGCAATATACTCAGCTTATGCGGTGCTCAATGAAATTCAATATTGATTCTTTCTTAGCCTAGAAATACACAATCCACCAAGATATAATTCACCACCTGATGTTGATTTTCTATCATTTGCTGAACCGGCCCAGTCTACATCAGCATATCCCAAAAACTCTGTCTGAGATTTGTTAGTATATGTCAAGCCAAAATCCACTGTTCCCTGGATATACTGAAGTATTATTTTCACTGCAAGCATGTGGCTTTCCTTGGGATTACTCTGATATCTCGCAGCTTGGCATGTGGCAAAAACAATATCAGGCCTTGTTGTAGTTAAGTACAACATACTTCCAATGATTTTCCTGTATTCTGTGATATTAACTGCCTTTCCATCCTCATCTTTTGATAATTTCATCCGGCTAGAAACCGGAGTCTTCATCTCCTTGGAATTTTCCATTCCAAACCTTCTTAGGACCTCCTTGGAATATTTAGATTTAGAAATGAATGTTCCATTTATCCCTTGTGTAACCTGTAGACCAAGGAAAAACGTTAGCTCTTCAATCATTGACATTTCTAACTCATTTTTCATGAATTCGGAAAACTGTCTGCACTGAGCTTTATTTGATCCTCCAAATATTATGTCATTGACATAAACCAACACCATCATCCTTTGATTACTATCATTTCTAAAATAGAGATTGTAATCAACTCCTCCACGCTGAAAACCATGCTTCTTCAAGTACTGATCAAGCCTTGAGTACCATGCTCTTGGTCCTTATTTCAACCCATACAATGCCTTCTTCAGCCTGCAAACTTTGTTCTCATCATCATGAATTAGAAAACCATCTGGCTGCTCAATGTACACATCATCTTCCAGAACCCCATTCAAGAATGCAGATTTGACATCCATATGGAACACTTTGAACATTATTTTCACTACTATGGGAAAAAATAATCTGATTGTCTCCAGCCTTGAAACCAGTGCAAATGTCTCATCTACATCTATTCCATCTATCTGGGAGTACCCCTTGCACACTAGTCATTCTTTGTTCCGACTCACCATGCCATCTTCATTAATCTTGTTGCGATAGACCCATTTATTCCCGATGACATTCTTATCTACTGGCCTCGAAACAATCTCCCATGTTTGGTTCTTCTCAATCTGATCCTGCTCTTCATTCATATCCTGAACCCAGTTTTCATCTTCAGCTGCATCGGAAAAACATTTCGGCTCCACCTGAGACAAAAATGATGTTTGCTGTAATTATTTCATTCTTCGAGTCTGAACTGGAGCTGTTTGATCACCAATGATATTCTGTCTATCAATTTCAGCAAGACTCTTTGGCTTCCTTGCAGACACAAACTTGACACTTTCTTGTTCATCATCAGTATCTTATTCTGAGTCAGCCTCTTCCACTTCTGCCCCCCTTGTGTTGCTTACCTCATCATCACTTTCATCCAGGAACTGTTCACTGGGTCATTGAGTGTTCTGTTCATTTTCAACTATAGTGACATCATTTCTCTCAACAATTTTTCCCATCCTTTTGTTGAAGAATTTATATGTTTTTCTTTTCCCTGAGTAGCTAATGAATATTCCCTCATCTTCTCATGCCTCAAACTTCCTATGATTTTCTTTGTTGAGAATGAAACACTTACTTCTAATGATTTGAAAGTATTTCAACGTTGTCTTGTTTCTGTACCACAGTTCATACAGAGTCTTCCCTTGCTTCGGACACAACAGAGACCTGTTTGAAACATAGACCGATGTCAAAACTGCTTCCTTCCAAAAATTTTCTCGTAGGTCTTTGTCAATAAGCATCATTCTGGTCATGTTGTTGATGATCCGATTTCTCCTTTCAACCACATCATTCTGTTGGGGAGTTCTCACTGATAAAACTTGATTCCTTCTCCCGTGTTTCTCAAGATATTCATCCACTTGAATGCTTGTGAATTTTGTACCATTATCTGTACGGAACTTCAAAATTTTCTACGAAAGCATCCTTTCTGATTCCCTCCTGTACTTTTTTATGCAACTAAACACCTCTTTCTTATGGGTAATGACAAATAACCAGGCCATTCTGATGTAATCATCAATGAAAAGAACATAGTACCTTTTCCCATTTACTGCTCGTGGTGAGATAGGTCCACATACATCAGCATGAACCAATTCGAGCACTCTTGTTGATTTTTGTTCCTTTGGCCTGTATGTCTTTCTGATGATCTTCCCTTGTTGGCAAGCATCACATGTATGAGTGCGATCACGTGATAGTTTGGGAAGGTCTCTAGCAGCATCACACTTTACGAGATCCTCCATAGATGGTTGGCATAGATGACCAAGTCGCTTATGCCACAACTGGTTTTCTTCCTTTCTAGATAAAATAAATGTATCTTCTTCCCCACCTACAAGGTAGAGATTTCCCTTTGACCTTTTTCCCTACAGAACAACTACTCCATATTTTCCTTTCACAACACACATCTTCTTGGTAAATCGGATAGAGTTCCCAGAGTCACATAGTTGACTGACACTGAGTAAGTTATGACTAAGATCCTCTACTACCAAGACATCAGCACGTCTCATCTCTTTGCTCCCAAACTTGGCTTTCCCTAACCCAACAGTCTTCAGGCCTTCATCATTTCCAAATTTTACAAATCCTTCTTTGTCATATTTGATGCCTGTAACAAGATCCTTATTACCCTTCATGTGGGATGTGCAACCACTGTCAAGGATCCACACACCAGATCGATCTGATGCTTTAAGGGAAATCTCCGCCACCACAGCCTTCTCATTTTTCTTCTTCTTGGTCCATACTTTTTCTTTCACACTCGGCATGGATTGAGACTTATGTTCTTTCTTAGAGTATGATGGACCAGCCTCATCTTGCAAAACCACAAATCTATTCTGTATTTTTAACTCTCCTGTCGGTTTATTGACCTGAAGCTTGGGAATGTTTGGATTCTACTTTGGCACATTTCTCTGAATGGTCGAAGTACAATACCTAGCCATGTGCCCAAATCCTCCACACCAAAAACAGTGTCCTTCAAAATATGTTCTGGAAAACCGTTCTCTGTTTGGCTGCCATCTCTATTCCTGTTACCTTCTATATCTCTTGGCTATGGAACACACATACTTTGAATGTACCATTTTCCCACAGCAATAACACCTGATATCGGATACTTTCCTTCGTGATACTTCAACACTACGATTTTCTTTTTGGGATCTCTGAATATTCTGATATTGTTTTGTGCCCAAATCAGCCTTCAATTTCGGGACGATTGCTTGCGGTCTGACTGCAATTGTCACAGATTTTTTTTCCTGATTAATCCCTGAAATGACCTCAACATCTGAGCTCAATTGATGCTTCTTCCCTGCTGAACTACTAGGTTCGTCTTTCATCTTCTATGTCTTCTGAATGACCTTCTTTTCTGATATCACATTGGGGGTCAAGAGTTTTTCTTGATCCTTAATTTTTTGTCGCAGACTGAACACTTATTCTTTAATATCTTTAATACGTCTGGCCTACTCCTTTCTTGTGTTAGTCAAACAATCAATTTCCTTCTTTTGTTCCTCAATTTTAAGCTTACACTCAACAATATTTTCTGAGCTCTCTGGTGTTGATGATTTTAGTCTTTCAATTTCCTCTAATAGCTAAGACTTTTCTTCATCCAGTTGTTGCATATAGAGTTTGGCATCAGAAACCACTTTATTTTCTTTCTTCGTTTTGGCTCTCCAAACGTCTATCTCCTCAAGAGCTACTTCCAATTCGGCGTCCATATCAACTCTCCCTTCAATTTATTCTTCTTCTTCAGCATCATCTTCTTCTTTTATTTGAGAACTACCAACAATCGCCACCAAGGAATTTACCCCACGATCTCTGCAATTTTCTATTTCCTCTACCTCTCTATCCTCATACTGGTATGAACTTTCAAATTCTTGTGAAAGGAGATTCTTTTTCTAGAAGAAATTTCTCTTGAATTGCTTTTTCCCTTTCCCAAATGCTTAGGTCTTCTTCTTGGGAATTTCAACTTCATTATCATCATCATCATTATCTTGAAATTTCCTGGGGAATCTTGCCACAAGATGACCAACCTTTCCACATCGAAAGAATGCTAGTGGAAGTTTACCTTTAAACTTTCCTCTTCTTCTTTGCAGATTTGAAGAAAGGAATGACATCACCTCATCGGTCTCTTCTTCTTCATTAGAATCTTCAATGGGGAGTTTCTTCATGGCCTTGAATTCCACCTCATTGGATTTCCCCTTTTCCACAGTCTCGTTATCATCGTTTCTCAATTCATATGCAACAAGTGTGTTGTGCAGATTATGCAATGTCAGTTCTTTTGGGTCCTTATCTTCCAAAACAGAATATTTCGGATTGAACCAAGGTGGAAGCTTTCTCAAAATGCACTTCACAATTTTTATATCTTCTATAATTTCTCCAAGACCCCGCATGTCTTCTACCACAGCATTTACCCTGTCAAAGAATGCGTCAACAGACTCATTCAGGTTTATTCTCAGATCTTCATACTTGTTCCACAACACTTGCATCTTTGCCTCTCTCACCTTTGTATCCCCTTCATATATATTCAAAAGCTTTTCCCACATGACATGTGACGTTTTGCATGACATCACCTTTGTATAGATGGGATTAGAGAGGGATCCCCCTAAGGCATTGATTGCATTGGAATCAGCATCCAACTCTTTTTGATCACCTTCTTGATAATTCAGCACTAGTAATATCAGCTGTGTTACCATGCATAGCTGCTGAAAACACATCCATTCCCAAATATCAAAAATAGTGTTGCATTCGATTATTCCATATCTGAAAATTACATCCGTCGAAGATCGGAATCCATCTATGATTAGTGACCTCCATTGAGAGAAGACCTAATATCAACCTTTCCCTCTGATACTAATTGTTAGGTCCACAAGGATGAATACCCTGAGAGGGGGGGTGAATCAGGGTATGACTAATTTCAAATTAAGGCCCGTTATGATCTTCTTTCACTGTTAAGAAAAAACACTCTTCTCTCTCTTCCCTGTTGCACAATGTAAACAGAAAGTAAAGCATGCATAAGACACAACAATTTTACTTGGTTCACCGCAAAGGGCTACGTCCAAGGAGCATACGCCGATAAGTTGTCGGTTGTACCAATTCCACTAAACTTCACTAGATGTGGATTACAATGTTCGGGCTAGATCACTTCTATTCCCAGGCTCACTGCCTTTACAAAGTTTAGGGTCAGCTCACTGATCTCCCAAGGGTCACTCCATGTTTCTCTCTCTCTGCCTCACTGCCGGTGGAGAGGATCACCTTCTTTCTCTTCCTTTTCTCGCTGCTCTTGGATGGAATCCACTCACAGTTTATTGACATGTAGGTCTCTTCATTTTCATGAAAAAATGCATCTTCCCTTGTATGTAGATGCTTTGTTGAAGTACAACTTTCACCCGTAGATGAATATCTCTTTGCACCGATGGTATCAGGGAAACTTCCAATTTCCACGTAGCCCGAAAATCACTGCTGGAACCAAACCTTACTTGGCGCGCAAGTCTATATCGGCGAGCAAGTATCGGCGCGCAAGTCACAACTGGCGCGCACGTCCTCCTCAGACACTTGCGTGACTCAAGATTCCTCAACTCCAAACCTATGCGACTCACTTTCTTTTATGCCCAATCAAATATTGGCGCGCAACTCCACACTAGCGCGGAACTTCAAACACTGGCACACAACTACACCCTGGTGCGCAAGTCCCACCTGCGCGACCACACACACCACTTGCGCGACCACCACACCTGCACGACGGGAGATTTGATTTCTCAAAGTGTTGAACTCCGATTAAGAATGAAGAGGGGTGGTCCAGTATTTATAGGCAAATTGACCACCCTTCGCGATGGAATGCAAGTCACCTGCACGACCCAGTCTCGGCGTGCAAGTCTTCTGTCCTTTTAGACACTTGCTCGACCAACTCCCAAACTTGTGCGAACCTGTTTCCTTAGACATATTTTGTACCACCTCCAGATCATCCATTCCTTTTTTCAACGTTCTTGAATCAAACATGGGTCATTGACCTGAGCTCTGGAACTTGACATTCCATCATTAAATCCTATTTGTCAACAAATTTTTATGCCATTGTTTTGCTTTGTCAACTAGAACCACTCAGATGTGCACTTTTTCAAGAAAGACAATCACCTCAAAAATGATTCAATGATTCAATGAGGGATTTTTTCCCAACATTAATCTTGATCAGCAGTAGACATCAACAATAGGCTTCTAATGGTAGCTCTGTAACATCATACTACTTCAATAGTGACATTTCTAGTGGAAGACTATATCAACTGGTAAATTCATCAACGGTGGAGTTTGTCTATCAGCACACTTCTACTAACAGTAGACTCTGAATAACAATAGACTATATCGACAGTAGGAGTTTTCTAGCATTAAACTTATACTAATGGTAGACATGTCCAACGGTAGACTTGAATAATGAATCTATCACCAGAAAACTTAAGAAGGAGTCTGACAGTGGACTTCTAACAGAAGCCATGTCATAGCAGTGACCTTGTGACAGTGACTCTTTGCCTGTAAGATTTGATAAGCAGAGCAACGATAGACTTGTGACAGTGACCTTATATCAGTATCTTATAGCAATAAAAATAGATCTTCAACGATAACCTTTTAGAAACAGTGTCCCAGAGTGACAGAGAGCTATAATATTGACCTTTAATAGAAGGCTCCTACCAGTATCCTTTAACAGCAAACTTGTACTTAGAAAAATGTAAAATATAAGCTGATGCAACAAAGTCATGAGACTAAAAAAAGATAAATTTTTTAGGATAAATAATATAAATACAGATTAAAAAGGATTATAAATTGACTTAATATATCATGATCAATTTTTAAACATGATTTCGGAATATCAAAACAGGTGAGTCCAACAATATCCCCCTTTTTGATATTCACAAATTATGCCAGTATGTATTAGTTATAGGTATCACAAATAAACACATATAATACAATTACTAAAAAGATATAAAAAATGGAATCTTAGTTCATTTGTAATATCTCAACTATCAGAGATTAATAAGAGTGTAAAATTAGAAATGGTCTATTAGAGGGTAATAAAGTCACATAATTTGTATCATTTTCATTTATCCCCCTTTGTGATTAGCAAAAAGAAACCCAAAAAGAGATAATAAATAAAGCTCGTATTAATGGAAGTACATTAAATGACCCAAAAAGAATACAAGGTCCCTATCAAAAGACATAAATAGACTAAATCCACATTATCCATAGGTAAGTGGTCTTTCCCTTTGGAAGAAGAAGATGGAGGATGAGCCGGTGGATCAGCAGGTTTAGGAACTGCTGTAGGAATGACTGGAGGGGCAGCAACAGAAGCTCCTGTGGGTCTGTATTGGGTAGATCGCTAAGGTATCGGTGGAGAAAGGCTTTAGATGGCCTCAGCAGGAGAAATCATGGATGAACTGCTGGGTTGAGATGCTGTTAAGGTAGGAGGTATGATGACATAGGTACAATCCACATGGAGAAAGGGAAGAAGAAGGTTTCTGAAGTGCATAATAATGCTTCCACATATTTCCATGTCCGAGATGAATTCATACTTGTTCTCCATAAATTTCTCTATGTATGGAGTCAACTGGCCCATCTGAGTGACTTGTTCTTTGAAGGCTCGGGTGACTGGTGGAGTCTTGAGGTTTTCCAACATAATATTGAAATGAGCATCCATCTGATGCATGGAGTAAATCCTTTTAAAATAGAAATTAATCTGTTCTTTTATACTCTTCTGGTCCTGGGAAACCTCTTTCATGAAGTCACTAAATACATTATGAACTTCTTTGTTAGTGGAGAAAATGTGAGTCACAGATTGAGGATCAGGTGCACTGACACCAGAAATCATTGCTAACACATAAGTGACCACTGCCCCGAAAGCTGACAAGTCCACAGGTGGTGCACTGGAGGGTGAACCAGAGTCAGAGGCAGTCAAAGTCATTATAGAGAAGGAAAATGTTTCCTTAAAAGACTTGGTCAACCCACTAATGAGATTCTTTAAATCTTCATAATGTCCCTTCACATGATATTTCATGGATTCATTAAATCTTTCAAACACTGCATCCATCTGTTTCACCACACTTTTTATGTAGTGAATGACTTTGTCTGTTTGGCCCTTAGAAGCCATAAGAGCAGTCAGGCTTACCACTGACTGTCTTAGAAGTTCAACAGACTGAGACACATCCTTGAGTTGATTATGTCATTGAGATATATCTTTGGATAAAATATATTGAATGGAACATTTAACTTTACCCATCTTAGAGACATTCATCTCTTGAATTAGGCCCATTTCCTTTTCCATTTCAGAGGCCCTCTTATCAACCATCTGCTGCATTTCGGTTTTCAGTTTTTCCAGATCATACTTAGTGGCAAGGTTCTCCAGAAGGGGAACCACTAGAGGTACTGCGATAGGTTCTGAAATAGTAGGTACATGATGTCTTTTTCTTTACATATTACAATATGATTCATCAAAATACAGTCCAAGTACCATGTATCCAAGGTCTTTTGACCATTCTTCAATGTCATGAAGAATAGATACAAAACCAAAATGCTCCCCCTCACTTGGAGCTCTCTCCCGAGTATTCTCCTCTACTTGATCAACTATAAGTAACCCCACAACCTCCTCTTCAACTCTAGTAGATTCAACATCTGTCTGCTCTGTTAGTTCACTAGTGGGGTGAGTCACCGCTTCCACTGAGTCATAAACGACTTCTATTTAAATGGCAGTAGGTTACACTCCTACATCATGGACAGTCACTGTCTTGTATGTATTACCTATCAGGGGACTCAAACTGATCTCCTCTCCTTCAGTGTTCTCATCAACAGCTTCAGCTACAACAACTTCCTTTCCTTCATCTTTATCACTATCCTCCATTGCTTCATGAGGAGAATGATCTCACTCAGAAGCCTCATCCTCTTTAGAGGTGTCTTTAAATATATTCTGAGATACTTCTTCTTCTTCAGTGGTCTCAGTATCACTGTCCAATAGAATAGTCTCTCTTCATGGCAGTTCTTCTGGATACCTAGCTACTCCAAGTGATACTAACCTTACTGGACTGTTAGTCAAATTAGGATCACTCCCATCATCAATGGGGGTGTTCTCTCTTTCAGGTTCCACACCACCTTCAACTTCCTCCTCTTCATCTGAATAAGCCAGTTCTGTCTCATCACGATTAAGTCCTAGATCTCTCTTGTCTTTTGGCCTAGATAGGTGAGTAGTAGGGTCAACCTTTTCATAAACTATTCCTTCACCATTCACCCATGTCTTCTTCCAGGGATTACAAATAATTTTCTTGAATTTGAAAATAACCTTGGAGATACAAATAGTGTTCTTAGACACTATCATCTCTTCTTTATTTCTAGCCACACCCTTTACATTTAGAATTAATGAGATTAGCTTGGCATGGAATAGGGCATTGGACTTTCAGCTGGCCTCAGTCTTATCCTCCAATTATGTCATCGGTAACCTACATAAGTTGATCGTCTTTCCATGCTTCAGTATGCACATCAGGAATATGTCCTGGTACGTTATCACCGCAAAATCCCCTCTCTTGGGACTAATCACATGCTAAATGAATTTAAACAATAGACTGTGTTCTCCACTCATCTCAGCTGCAACGATCTTCCTTGATTTTCTATTCCTTGTCAGCTCTTCCATAGATTTTTCATATTAAAAAATATCACTTTCTGGAGGAGACACTCCAGAATAGTATGCATACACTCCTTCATGGGGAACTCTCAAACAGGTAGCCCACTCAGCAGACGAAAAGTTGACTTCACTACCATTGACTCTAGATACCAGTCTATGCACATCATCTTTCTCTTAGAACTTCAAGTATTCATAGAATTCCTTCACAATCTTTTGGTTGTATGACCCATTGTTTTTGGAAAAAAATTCGGTCCATCCTTCGGCATCTAGTGATTCCAGCACTAATGACTTGCTCGATAGCAGCCATTCTTCACTCAGCTCCTTCTCAACAATGATTTCTCTCTTGGTGAGATGCAGGTTGACCGGTCCTATCGGGGTACTACTGGTGCAACTAGACTCGGTTTGAGTCCTCCTTTTCCTTGGTGCATCCTCATTGATAGTCGGGGGTCGCTCGGTTCTGGACCTGGAGATTGAAGGAGGTTTGAGGGTTCAAAAGAAGAATCAGGTATTAGGGATTGCGAGAGCAAGGTTTGAGATTGAGAGAGGAAGGTGGATTGAGATATGATCATAGCCTTTAGTTTTATCATTTAGGGATTAAAACAAAATAAAAACGAAATAATGAATAGGGATAAAAATGATTCGGATTCATGCATAAAATAAAATCAAACAGCGAGGTACCCAACAGTGAGGCACAACAGTGAGGTCTAACAGTGATGTCCAACGTTGTGGTCTAACAGTGAGCTCCAACTGTGAGGTATAACAGTGAGGTCCAATGGTGAGGTATAATAGTGAGGTCCAACGGTGTGGTTTTCTATAATAATGTTAATCATACCTTACTCATTTTTTATGTAATTTAACCTCTAAGAATTCAATGTCTTTGTGAATATATCTGCCAATTGATGTTCAGTGCCAATGAATTAAATAGTAATATCACCCTTTTGATAATGATCCCTCAAAAAGTGATGTCTCACATCAATATACTTTGTCCTAGCATGAGATACATGATTTTTTGAAATGTTAATAGTACTTTTATTTTCACACTTTAAAGAGAGATGTTTGAATTGATATCAATATTATAGTAAAGTGTGTTTCATCCACAGAATATGAGCACAACAACTACCATCAGCTATGTATTCAGCTTCAGTAGTGGATAATGCACTAGAATTATTCTTCTTAAAACACCAAGATACTAGTGACTTGACTAAAATATGACATTTCCTAGAGTTGATTTTTTATCTTACTTGCAACCGGAAAAATCAGGATCAGAATAACTTAACAAATCAAAAGATTGTTCTTTTGGATAAAATAATCATAAGTTGGGAGTATGTTTGAGATATTTAAAAATACTTTTAATAGTAGTTAAATGAGACTCATTTTGATTGGCTTGAAAGAGATCACACATACATACACTAAACAAGATGTTAGGTCTCCTATCTGTAAGATAGAGTAAACTCACTATCATACCTCTGTAGTTGGTTTGATCCACTGGTTCTCCAGCTTCATCAGTATACAACTTACACGTGTCACTACCTTTACTACCATCCAAAGAAAAATGTTTTAAAAGATCCATAATATATTTACTTTGATTCAAAATACTTCCATTTTTATTTTGAAAGATCTGAAATCCAAGGAAAAATTTGAGTTCTCCCATTAAACTCATTTCAAACTCAGTTTGCATCATTTTTTAAAAAACAACTCAAAAATAATTATTAGAAGATCCAAAAATAATATCATCCACATAAATTTATACTATTAAATCATCTTTGGAAATCCTTTTGATAAAAAGAGTAGGATCAACTATCCCTTTGGTAAAACCTTTTGAAGTAAGAAAAGAGATGAGCCTATCATACCATGCTCTTGGAGCTTGTTTTATGCCATATAAATCCTTAGAGAGTTTAAAAACATGATTTAAAAAATGAGGATTTGTAAAACCAGGGGGTTGTTCAAAAAACACATCCTCAACTATATACCCATTCAGAAAATCACTATTAACATCCATTTGATAGAGTTTAAAATTCAGATGAGATGCATATGAAAGTAATATCATAATGGATTCTAATATAGCTTCAGGTGAAAAGGTATCCTCATAGTATATTCCTTCCTCCTGGCTGTATCCTTGTGCAACTGACCTGGCCTTATTTCTAACTATATTCCCAAACACCCATTTAGTTCCTACTGTCAAGGTGTCCTTAGTTCATTCCACTAATTCCCAAACTTTGTTTCTTTTGAACTAATTTAGTTCTTCTTGCATAGCCATTACCCAAAATTCATCCTTGATAGAATCATTAATAATCTTGGGTTCATGCAGTGAAAGAAAATCTTGATGTTCAACTTGGTTTCTTAGAGAATCTATAGTTTCTGTTCCTCTATTTAAATTGCCTACAACAGCATCTAGAGGATGATTCTTAAGAGTCCTAATGACTCAATGAAGGATTAAACAAGATTCCTCATTGTTGTCTGTTGGCTCAGAATTGGATGGTGCAGATTATGGAAAATTCTCAGAACTGGATACCTTTATAGGGGATTCTTTATCTTTATCATTAAGGTCCAGAATTGACAAATCTTATTCAAGAATTTCAAGAGAGGTTTTAGGCTCATGTGGATCAGTCTCATGGAATTTGACATGAACTAATTCTTCCACACATTTGGTTTTCTTATAGAACACTCTATAGGATTTACTTGAGATAAAGTAACCCAAGAAAATTCCTTCATCACTTTTGGGGGAAAATTTGTCAAGATTATATTTAGTATTAAGAATAAAGACTTTGGAACCAAACACTCTAGAGTAATTAACCACAGGCTTCCTATTATTCCAAAGCTCATAAGGTATCTTTTTTAGAACAAGTCTAATTAAAAATCTATTGATAATATAACAAGCTGTATTTACTGCTTCAGCCCAAAAATAAACAGGTAATTCATACTCATTAAGAATAGTCCATAAAATTTTTTAAGGGTCCAATTTCTTCTTTCTACAACTCCATTTTGTTGTGGTAGACTAGGGGAAGAGAAACTGTGACTATATCCATTGTGTGAGAAGTAAGATTCAATCTCATGATTCTCAAACTCACGATGATTATCACTTCTCAGGGTCTTAATTCTAAGTCCACTATGATTTTCTACAAACTTGGAATATTTGACAAAATAGGAAAAAACTTCACTTTGGTGAGCTAGAAAGTATACCCAACTATACCTATAAAAGTCATCTACAAGAATATAAACATAGTGATTACCATTTAAACTTGAAACTCATGATGGTCCAGACAAATCCATGTGAACCAACTCAAGTGGTTGAGAAGTTGAAGCTTCTTTTTCTGGTTTGGAAGAAACGTTGTGTTGTTTTCCCTTTTGATAGGGATTACACACTTTATCAAGTGGGAATTCTAATTTAGGTAAGTCTCTAACTAAACGTTTTTTAGATATCTTCTTATGTGAGTGCAAATTATAGTGTCATAACCTTCTGTTCCATAACCAAGACTCTTTATAAAAATCATTTAAGCAGGAAACATTTTGTTTGGATAGGGAATTTAAATCAACATCATATACATTCTCATTTATACATGTAGTGAAAATTAAATCATTTTTTTAATTAAAAACATTGCATGAATTATGTTCAAATTTAACATTAAATCCATCATAAAATTACTGATATATGATTATTAAATTGTACTTTAACCCATCAACAAAATGTAATTTAGAAATTAATATTTTATCAAGGTTACCAATCTGGCCTAAGCCGACAATTTTTCATTTTGAATTGTCACCAAAGGAGACATACCCACCATCATCTTTAATTAGACTCTTGATGCAAGAATAGTATCTTATCTTATTTCTTGGACATCCACTGTCCAAGTACCGTAGAGTATCACAGGAACACATTAAACAACTTCACTGCAAAAAAGATTTTACATAGGGTAATTTCGGTACCCAGATCTTCTTGGGTCTAGAAAGGTTAACCAGTAAAAATTTGGGAACCCATATTTTCTTTATAGGTTTTCTAAAATCAAAAAACATATTTTGATACATAAATACTATGTTAGGTACTTCAAAAAAATATTTCTCAAAAGATGGTCCAGAACTAGCAGTGAACTATCCAGATTTTGGAACAAATTTGGTTTTTCTAATTTGTCTCTGTTCGGGCGGATATCCTAGACCAGTTGTATATTTAGGAGAAATATGTTTTCCTAGAAATTTTTTCAAGGTATCCCTACCAGTAGTGAACTTCTCAAGATTATTTCTTAATTTTTCATTAGATAATTTTAACTATGTATTTTCCTTTAGCAGTTTAGAAAATTTCCCTTTTTCTAAATCAAGATTTGACTTGTAATTTGAATTTAAGGCATACTGTATTTTTAATGACTTATATTTTTCCTTGAGTTAATTAAATGTATCCTCAAGAATTTCAAAATATTCAAATAATTATTCCTTACTCATATCTTCATTATTATGAGATCCACTTTCATTCCCAGAATAATAAGTATTATGCACAGTGGAATTAATTGTTACCTCAGATGTCTCTATCATAAAGCATAGATTGACTTGTTTGTTTTGTTCTGAGTCTGAAGCATCAAATTCACTCGAACTATTTTCTAAAGAAATCTAGGTTTCTTTAATAGCCTTTTTATAATGTTTTCCCTTATCATCATATTTTACCTTGAATTTCAACTTGGGTCAGTCTGCATTCACATGTCCGTTTCTTTTACATTCATAGCATACTATTTCACTTGTGTTCTCATTCCACTTCTTTTATTTCTTCCACTGTCCTTTATGATCATATTTTCCTTTGAAGTTTTACATCCTAAAGAATTTATTCTATGGTAGAATCTTTTGAATCTTCTGGAAAGTTGTGCCATCTCCTCATCACTGTCGAAGTTTTACTCTTCACTTGTGGAACTATCTACAGGTACTTGAACGTTTTCTTTGTCATATACTTTTGAGGTAGAAGTATTGAATGCAACTAACTTCTTTCTTGGTTCTTCTTCTATTTCTTGATTTACCTTAAGATCTTCTTCAAGCATCATAAGTTTTCCAATGAGATCCTTTACAGGTAGCTTGCTGATGTCACATGATTCTTAGATTTATACAGAAGTGCCTCTCCATCTGTCAGGTAGGCATCTAAGCAGCCTCATGATTTGGTCTTTGTTGGCCACTGGTTTCCCAACCAGATTCATGGTGTTTACTATCTCATTGAACCCGAGATACATTTCAGAGATAGATTCATCAGGCTTCATCTTAATATTATCATATTTAATAGTATAGGTATTTAATCTCATTTATTTATCATTTTTTGTTCCTTTATGAGAAACAGCCAAAGTATCCCAAATTTCATAAGCAGTCTTATAGGAAGATATTCTATTGAGTTCTTCATCACCCAAAGCACAGTATAAGGCATTCATTTCTTTAAAATTATTATTATAAGTAGTTTTGGTTACTTGAGACCGTGTTTTTATAGCATTAGCAGGTAATACATGTTGTTCTTATATTGTGTCCCAGATTTCAGGTCCTAAGATTTCAAGATATATTTTCATTTTCAATTTCCACTAACCATGATTATTAACATTAAAGAAAGGTGGTCTATTAGTAGCAACACCCTTAACATGATTATCCATAGAAAATTAGAAGTTTAAAGAACTGAAAATTTAGATACAAATTTTTTTAGATCTTTACGATACAACTAAAATCAATGTTTAAAAGAATTTGAAAAGCTAAAAAAACAGGTTTGATGGTATGAATAAGGAAACCTCGGATACCAAATGTTGGTCAGAGTGGATACTCAAGAGGGGGGTGAATTGAGTTCCAATTAAAATTTTTGTTAAAAACTTTTAGGATTAAAATCACCAAAATTAAAACATCCCAGTTAATTAAGGCAGTAGAGATATAAGTGATTTATTATTCAACAAGTTTCTCAAAGGTTGATTACTCCTCAGCTGAATCATTATGAGTACAAATTCAACTTTTTAAACAAGTTTACTAAAAGAATCACATATACACACTAACCAGAACTAACTATCATATTGAATGTAAAAATAGATTTTTGTCTTTGACAATATAAGCAGTGTATAAATGTAAAACAGAGTATTTGAAAGATGAACACAACAATTTAAACAAGTGGTTTAGTCTTAAGCCAATACCTAATCCTCTCTTCTTGGTGACCACCAGCCACCAAGTAGTTATATTTAAGAATGATACACAACCTGTATCGTGCTTTAAAAAAGTTTTCAAACTGTCCAGGTTTGGAAACCTCTACCATAGTTATAAGTGGGAAAATAAACTACCAAGCCACACTAGGCTTCTACCACATTTATGTGTGGGAAACAAATGAAAATATAGTTTTATATGGGGATTTTCAGTATCCCTTAGTTCAAGCACATGATTCAATGTGGGTATGACATACACATTACTCAAAAATGTAAAATTCTTAAACAACGCAGAGCTAAAGATATCAGAATGAAGTTTATAATGCTCTGTGTGTTGGCAGATCAACTCTGGACTCCATGAGATGATGGAAATGAAGTTTTAGTCCTTCCCTGTAGGTTGCATCCAAAACAGAGTGTCATAAATTCCAGGTTCTGACTTCCAGATGTAGAGATGATCAGCTTCTTGGGCTTGAAGCTCTCTGTAGCACACTACCACAGCTTGAAAAAGTTCTTCCAATAGCTCTTTGTGAAGATCTATGTTCTTAAGAAAGAGTGATTTAGTGTTCTTCTTCTTTCTTGTATTTCAGTCATTGTATGTGTCTCTCTTATGTGTCTATAATCAATAACCTTCATCTTTTTATGTCTGTCTCTACACACACACACACACACACATATATATATATATTCTTTTCCAGCATATCTTATTCTCATTTGGTTCAGCAGGGGCCGAAAAAAGAAATGATTCAACCATGTGTGGTATTCCTCGTACCCTGTACTATCTCTTGATATGCATGTAAATATCATTAAATAATGTCTCGTGCATTAAATTATCCAGACATGACTGTTATGATGGTATTAATAAAATTGTTAAAGTAAAGAATAGTTTATCATTAGACCGGTAGCAGATGCATGTCACACTGTGGACTTCAACGGTAGTCTCTTCAACTGTGGACTTCATCCGTAGGCTATTCAACTGTGGACTTCATCGGTAATCCTGATTAGTGGTAGACTTCAACAGTAGGATTCTAACGGTAGCTCTGTAATATCATACTACTTCAACAGTGACATTTAAAGTGGTAGACTATATCAACAGGTAACTTCATCAACGGTGGAGTTTGTCTATCAACAGACATCTACTAATAGTAGACTCTGAACATCAGTAGACTATATCGACAGTAGGAGTTGTCTAGAGGTAGCCTTATACTAACGGTAAACACTTCCAATAGTAGACTTGAACTGTGAAGCACTCAACAGAAGACTTAAGAAGGAGTCTAATAATGGACCTCTAAAAGAGGCCATGTCACAACGGTTACCTTGTAATGGTGACTCTTTTTCTGTAAGGTTTGATAAGAATAGAAATGGTAGGCTTGTGATAGTTACCATATATCACTATCTTATAATAGTGACAGTATATATTCAATGGTGACCTTTTAGAAATTTTGACCTAGAGTGACAGAGAGCTATAACGGTGACCTTCAACAGAAAGATCTTACCGGTAGCCTTTAACAGTGAACTTGTACTTAGACAAATGTAAACTGTAAGCTGATGCAACAACGTCATGATACTAAAAAAATATAAATTGTTTAGGACAAATAATATAAATACAGATTAAGAATTATTATAAAATGACTTAATATATCATGATAAGTATTTAAACATGATTTGGTGTTATCAAAATAGGTGACTCCAATAGAAGATCTTATTAAATCCCCACTATATCAAAAAAATTTATTTCATAAAAAAGAGTGTGGGAGGTTGGTCGACTAAACCCACCACCACATCCATAGCCTCTCGAGATCAAAATTTTTGCAAGGGTTCTAATGTGAAACCTGCTACAATCTCTACCCAATACCAAATTGTATGATTAGGGTTAGTTAAATCCTAAGGCACCAACTAGGTCTATCATGTTATAAAAATACAAAGAATCCTACTTAGTATTTTTTAAATCTATATATAAGAGAAGGCATCCCTCTTGGGATAATTTTAGTCAATTGGAAAAAAGGAATACATTATGTTATCAATGGAAGGGTCAAATAGAGTCATACAAAATATTATCCCTAGATAGTGTATATGGAGGCATGTTACATAGGATACCCACATTCAAAAATAGTGGAGAAAAATTACATGGGATTCTCTATTTTAGGAAATAAGTAAAGGAATCCTATTAGGGATCTTGTAAATCAGAAAATAAGAATATGTGTCTTATAATTAATCATTAATAAAATTTAATTTCTCAGTATCTTAGTCTATAAATACACATCTCTCAAGATATATTTTCTAAAGGGAATGTTATGAAATAATTGGTTATATGAGATAGATCATGGACCATCCCAGATTTAGGTGTAACTTATATGAGAAAACTGAACCTATTTACTAGAGGCATAACTTGACCACTAGAGAATATTTCCCAAAAACATGTCTTAAAAATCATGAAATCACCCCAAGGATTCCACCATCATGATCTTTGAGAAAAAATTATCCAAATGTACTAATCATACTTAAAATTATAACTCTAGGTCATAAAAATATAAAAAATTTGATAAAATACTAAAAAGATAAGAAATGGAGGATACCTGGAAGTTATAAATTAGTACACGAAGTGAACCCTTAGGGATCCACCTAAGTGTGTACTCCAACAAAGCCTTCCATTCAATAACCATTTACACAGCATGTAATACATGCACACATAGTGTACCATACACGGGGTAACTTCCCAAGGAACTCACACGGCCTCACCATGTATATCTCCATGGATGTGTACTTAAACATGGGATGTAACCCACATGGGGTCTAGTCTTGTACTCTACATGACCATGTTCTTTTACATAGGTTAACTGATCATATGACCAACTAAATATACAGGCACTTGTACAAGGTATGTAATCTCAATACACATTATGTATTTATGAAAAGTCATCTTTGCGGAACGGGAAGAACAAATGGCATGTTTTCATAAACTACATGTTGTGTGATTTGGATTTCTGAATGGGAAACTCCTCAAATCATCTTGAAATCCTATTTCCACAATAAAATATATATATATCAACCCAAATTGGTTCATAAGTAGTGATAATAGGGCTCTATACTAGAAATCATTAAATTTATCTACATTTACCAAAATTATTAATACCTCCTTTCTTTGGGGGAAATCCACCAATTATTCACCTACAGACATGGTCTTTGGTTGTTGCATGTTGATATGACTCCTCCCAAGGTTCATAGTGATACTCTTCTTCCCCTACATCTCTCCCTATCTCTACATATCCCCGTTATCTCTTGATCACTTTTAGAGATGAAAATCGGTGGCCCACATGATAAGAAAAGTGGAAAAGGAGAAAAGGAAAAAAAAGGAAAGAACACAATGAAAAGTAAAAATGGGACTCATGCCAACCCCTAGAGCCTAACATGAGCTTACACAACATATAAGAAGACTTCCCATTCTAGTCTCAAAGGAAGATATATGGTTACGTTTTGATTCTCCATTCAAACAACATATCCAAACAAACATGTGAAAAAATTTAATATTTAACTAATTAAATATTAAATATTTATTATTCCATAAAAATAAAATTGGATTTGAATTCTGAAAAACATTTTTCATCCGGTAAATCCCTATTCTGGGACTAACCATGTTGTCAGAAAAATTATCCAAGATCATTTTATAGTGAAAAATTAACATTTTATCCCATACTACAATATAGAAATAGAAATTCAAATTTATGGCTAAATCCCTATCCAGAAATATATGGGTGCTTACAATATCCACACTATAACCTCTATCCTCCCAAATAATCATTGGTGGTCAAATACATCCATGCCCTCATCCCATTCATATTTATAACTATGATATCTTGACTGTCTAATGACCGGTCTCTCTGTATTAACAACTCATCCATCAAGGAATATGTTTAACCATGACTGATCAGATACCCCCAAGGATTATCCTAATCAACATCTTCAAAATAAATGATGATATCATGGGGCCATAGTCCATCTATCACTAAACACGATAAATGGACTGAACAAACCTATAATACCAGAACACTAATGTGGAAACATTAAAGCATCACATGTTACCACTTCCAATGAATGGTTTCCATTAAAAACACTAGATTTAAAATGAAAATAATGGTAACTACCACCACAGAAATAAAGGTGTACTCCCCACTATTTTTCATACATTTTTTCACTTATCAAGAGAATCCTCATCGTATTCCTTCGTCAATCTAATAATGATAATTAAGAAGCTCGAAATATAACTGACTCCCTATCAAAATAATCAGGATGAAGTCTAGATATAAGGGTATGAAAATATAATAATAAGGAGTATACTAAGACTCCATTGATATATGTGTGTGGTTATTTCTCTCTTCAATCCATTATCACATCAAACTAGGTTATAACTACCATTAACAAGCTCCTGACACTACATCTATTGATAATGTCTGTCCAGGTCTAACCACAGTCTATCATCTCATAGAACTCGGTCCATTCTCGATGTATCATCTTCCACATAGGGACATTTATCATTTTATAAAATCCATAAGAAAATATTATGATATAATTTATTTAAAAATACTGATACCCATATTGTACATAGTCATTAAAAGACATTATATTTAAATGGTTTCATGCGCACCAAATTTGTACCATCATCACCTGACACACACTCTTGAAAATTTTCCATTAAAATTCCATGATGGCTGTGGTAAATGAAACATAAGTCTCATCAATCAAGAGGCACCCTTAGAACTCCATTATAAAATTGAGCAACAATATAGGGGTGTGATTTATTTCCTTGACCACCTGTCACATAATTGTTTTTTCTTATATTGAATCTTCAAACATACCATAACTAGTCCACCAGGCCAGGCCAGAAATAGACATGCTTATCGTAGGTGGTCATAATAAAAATAACCCTATGTGATTTCATAGAAACAAAAGATATCATTATTCCCATATTGAAAAACCTAGGAGCCTTCCATGCATCAGTCTTAGAACAAGTGAAAAACTAATATCATTACCTAGAATGGAATTCACAAAACCGATATACACTAACTCATATGTTTTTCCTTGATCCCAATAAACATTGAACAACATGGTTCCAGGACATAACTAAGGGTGTATAGGTCTCCCACATATCCATATTGATTATTCTTTTTTATCAGGGTCACTAGGTCTATCCACATATCCCAAATTTCAAAAATATGAATGAGGTCACATCTCACTGGGTGTCATTTAAGTAATTTTCTTATCATTAATAATGTAAAAAACTATTAACTCTCTCACTATAATGTGGTAATTATTTAAATCAACCTATTATCATAAAAACTATTAGGAATCAGCCTTACGAGGAATGAATAATCCATGATTATCCTCCTAATTAAATACTCATGAAAGGGTCATGATATGAACATAGATAAGATAATGAAATTACACACACATGGTATACACATAAGATAATTCCCCCTCATGCCCGATTTCACTATAAATGTTTAGGTTTATATTGAAATTGTAAAAAGTGACCCGACAAGATTTCCTAAACCAAAATTATCAACATTCGACACATACCATCAATGGTCGACAATATGCACACAACATCATCTCAAAGATCCATGTCAGATCATAACAAATTGGTTGGGTTATGTAGAATTCCATTCACTATTATGTAGGAAAATACTATATTGGTTGTTACTAACACATTATATAACCAGAAATGTTTTAAAAAACCATTTATGGAGCTTAAAAAATGGGAATTAGATTCTATATTTACCTACATGGGTTACAACACCTCATGTGCTGTATGACAAAGTCACCATCTTGAATATCATATGTCTCACCATAAATCCTCATAAATTTTCATTTGAAAGAAATATATATGAATGTTGGTATAATTGAGTATATTTACCCCACAAAACTATATGAGAAAACACCACTTGGGTTGTTCTTTACACTATAAACAATTGAACAATGTCATTAGTTATAATCAAACAATAAGACATTGATAACATGTAAATCATACCAGATAAATATGATAAATGATACACGTATTTCCATTTACATCCATGATTCAAAATCAATAACTTGCCTATTTCCAATGAACCAAGGGCCCAAGATCTCAAATATATCAATAAATCATCACAACATGTTAACCCCTCAAAGTAATATCCATATAAAATTTTAACATGACATATCAATAAATATAATCCCATATTCCTGTTAAATAAGATTTATAAATGAAAAAAGTGTTCCCGATGCACCAATTCCATTTCCATCATAGGTTTCAACGCATTACTAATAATCTTGTCTACCTTATCCATAATATTAACAAAATATGAAAATAACAACTCTGATTCCAATTTTGAAAAAACATAACTGGTTTCCACTAAAATTGAGTTATGATTTGTTTCACTACAAGACCTCAAGTATAACTCTGTATATTCTAGAGGCTTCCAACTATTAGTAAGGGACTAATTCAGGTCAGTGGAGATACTATTCCTTTATATCATAATAAAAAACATCATAAATAACAATATATCATCCCAATAAGTAAATAAAAAGGGATTGGATTTAGTATATAAACTAAAATAGAAGCACATTGTTAAAATAAAATAAATTCAATAAAAGCCTAAATATCCATGTCATATATAAAACATTGGTCACCCACTAGTATGACCATAGATTTAAGAGTATATGAAATAAATATAAATAATAGTAAAAGGATCAACTACTAACTCTATAAAATACCACATACCCGGTCTTCATGACACTGTCAAGCTACTCAGGATTGATAATAAGAATCAGCATGAGTATCATCGCTTAATCACGAATCCCGGGCCATCGTACTTTCAATCATTTATTCATGATCCACTTGAATATAAAAATAATTTCTATATGAAAACTGAGGTTCACATACTAATAGTGAGAAATAAATCTTAATAGGCCACCCCAAACTGTCACAGAAAATGAGACATGAGTTGGTCACTCAACACATACCATTGAAATAATTATTAAACCAGAATAATGTTATAGTGAATACCAGATATATAATGATAGAACAACAACAAGATATTTAAAATAGAAAAAAAATATATCCAATCACCATGTATTATATAAAAAATCATCTCACCTCCTAAAGAGATCATCCCAAAATATATGCATATCCATTCATTAAAAGTCCAGCAATGATCTTCATCCCAAATCAATGTTTCAACTATCTTCATAGATTAGTGAATTCCATATTATAAATGAATCTAAATGGTATGAAATTCGTTCTAACATTACAACATAAAATATAGGATCAAATTTTACTGATTAAAAATTTTCCAGTAATTAAAATAGAATCAGTGTTTCATTTAATGTGAAATAAATATGACAAAAAATTTCAACTTTTATGTCAACATGTCAAACAAAAATTATGTGTCCTATAATAAACAAAAATAAAAAATTGTAAATAGGCTCTTCATCCATAAAAACTATTATTTCAAAATAACTAAAACATAATAGGTTTATAAATAAATATAACATCAAAATAAATGCAAATCTTAAAAAGTTTTCATTCAGAGAAAGATAAAAAACACCATGGATTATAGAATGAACATTAGAAAGGACATCCAAAATAAGATCTATCATCTCTAAGAGACAAAAGATTAAAATTTAAACCAAGACTTCATACAATATTCATTTATATCCCAACAAATAGAGCTAACCAAGGATCAACACAAACTCAAACCCCAACATCTATAAGTGAACATCTCTCCATGCATCAGAGTCAAGTTGAATCGAAAACTCAAAAACCCCAAAAAGAATCATTAGAAAATATTAAAAGAGGTTGAAAATCCAAGAGTCTCAAATCAAAAAAAATAACCAAGTTAGGATGCACATCTCCATAAAAAATCAGTCTTTTGATGAATCTTCTCCAACTGATGGAATCACATGTTGTTGGGGGTAACCATTTTAACATTCCTTGAGGAAACTATGGAATGAGTATCTGTTGTTCTTTTGTGGTTAGAATAATATAAACATTTATAGGTCTCATTAGGACTTTGATTAATGAATCCATTCAAATTAGAAATTGGATTTTTACGTTTCCTAGAGATTTAATTCCATAAATTATATTCAATCATAGTGTTTTGGTCATAAACATCATGCAGTGATCCACCAGAATCACAGTGGTCCTCATGGTTTACCTCTTGCATGGATTGAAAGAATCCTAGAATTTAATGATTAGATAAACTTTTCTTGTTAATATTTTACTTATCGTCATGGGTGTATAGGGATTTATGGATAGTATCCAAAACTGATGTCACCATTTTGAATCCAAATATGGATGAAAGCGGTTGAGAAAAGTACATCTCTAAAAAAATAAAGCAGAGGAATAACTATACATATTCTTATTAGTAGAGTCTAATATTTTAGGTTTACCAATTAATAAAGATATATATTATTGGGAGACTTGTTCAGTTAAATGAGTCATAAATCAATAGAATCCCAATCATATAGGGGATAAAGAGGCTCAATGTTAGTTTTAATATATGGTGTTCATTTCAAAACATTCATGGTGCATCGGATAAACGTCAAATGCCCTCTTATCCATAAATGATTATTTTAATTCTTAATGAATAATCCTATAACCATATGTGAGGAGTTATGAATTCCAAGGGGAAATATAAAAAACCTATACATTTTGGAGTATTTTGAAGAAAAATTACGGAAGGTATACATTTGAAAATTTTTCCAACAAGAACTATATATAGATCAGAAAAAATGATTTAAACTTCTTCGTTCAAGAAACATATTGAGGAGAAATACTTCTATAGAATTTTTTTATCTCAAAACATATCAAAACATTTTAATCGTCATTCCCAACAATGATGTCCATGAAAAAATTATAGTATGTTTTAGGGTTTCTTCATTGGTCATTTATAGTTTCTCTCTCCATCCACCCCATCAATCCTTGAGGGATCTAATGTTGGATATCATAAATCCATCATCAGATATTCATACCACCCCCAAAGAGGGAGCATTAAAATAATATCAAAATTTAAAACTAATTCACTATTATAATAATAGTATAGATATATATGGAAATGATAAATAATATGAATAAAGTGAAACATTAGTCAATCCTTGTGTCTGTGATATTGATTGATGGTACACACATCGGCCTAAGATGAGGTGTTACTAAACAATATTCTATAATTTACACACATATATATAAATATATATTCATTTTTATATATATATTACCATATTTATATATGATTAAGGTGAAAATATATAAAAAACAATAGCACTCGATACTTATGTTTTTAATAGGAATAGGCTAAACATCTTGATAAAAGGTAATTGAGATATATGCCATAGCATGGAAGCCGTGTCTAATTATTTTGATCCCTAACTCTATAATTTTGATTGACAATACCTGCTTTATATTGCACGATATATGTATATGAGAATGATACTTCACCAATGAGTGATACACAACCTTGCCTTGGGATAACCCCTACTTACCTCCAGTCACTAAAAAGATGGATTCCAGGTAATATCTGGAATTCCTATTAATGTTCTTTGAACTAGAATTTATGGCACACAATCCATGTAAATCGATTCGAATGCTTCAGCACTAGGTCCTGGTATTTAAGAAATCGCGACATCATAAATCGAATAATTCCTAAAGGTGATTTGGCTTAGGAGATCTATAAGTAATTCCCTTGGGATCCAAGTACATTATCACTATACATTCAAGATAAAATGGATTAAATTATTACTCCCTTCCATGTGTGGAGAGTTAAAAAATATAATAGTATATCCAATTGACAGCAGGGATAATCCTTGGAATCACTCGAGATATTTTATTCATCCAAAAGTGTACCAATGTTTTGGAGAGGCGTGTCTAACAACACTATCATGTAATCAAACGTGAGAGTGTAATCATAACCATATCTTGGGAGAACATAATCATCCCTGAGTATATATCATAATATGAATCCATGGATGTATTCATGAGTATCTATATTATATAATAGTCCAACATAAAGGATTAATAGCTAGATAATGAAGTACCTCTGAGTATCCCAATAATAAAATAGTCAATAAATTAGATCAGAATATGGATACCAATAAATATGTATAAGAATAACAATAATGAATGTTGCACCATGTCAGAATCATATTCCATATACAAGGAAGGACCTAAATAAATAATCATTATACAAATAGTAAATAATTGAATTCATAAAAAATGGTAATGGTGGTTGAATGCATAAACCAACCACTACTTCTATAGCCTATCTGGATGACATTTTTCATATGAGATCTATGATGAAATATTCAACCATATCTACCCAAACCCAAAGTACTATCTTAGGGAGAGAAAAACACTAGGGGACCAATTGGGTCCCTTAGGTTATAAAACAGAATAAGAATCATACTTGGGATCCTTTATGTACATACATAATCGAAAGGATCTATCTTGGGATCGTTAATCTCAATAGGAATGAAATGGAATCCCTCATGGAATCCTTGGATGAGTATAAGGGAGGTATACTACAATGGATCTATGAATAGAGTATGAAGAGGTGTCCAAAATGAGATTCCTTGGGTCTAAAACATTGATGTTTCCTATACAGGATCATCAAATACATTATGTGGAGGAATATTTCATTGGATCCCCTCAATCAACAAGAGTAGACAAATCCTACCCGGGATTCAATGGGACAATGCATAATTAGAAGAATATAATAAGGGATCCTCTAAATTATTAAATATGAAGAGGTTTCCTATAATTAATCCTTAAGAACATCTAATCTTTTTGAGCATTGATTGAGATGGGAACATCCGTCAATGGAGACATTCTAAAGGGAAATATTCAAAAGAATCTGTCATGATAGATAAATCTTGTCCTATATTAGATCACTATATCATTCTTAAGAGATAAATAAAATAATTTTCTGGATGAATCATGTCTATATTATATCTAATTTCCCCAATATCATCTCTTAGGACTCCATAAATCACCCCAATTGATTCACATTCACGATATATGGTGAAACATACTCATAATGGACTACCCATATGTTTAATTAGGACTATGAGGCATAATGATATGAAAAAAATTAGAAAAAAATATAGAAAGGGAGGATTACAATCTGTGTAAACCGAATACATGGAGCATACCCTTTTGAACCCCCATGGTCATGTAATCTAGCTAGACAAGGTTTGAAAAACCCTTGTATATGAAGTGTTAATAATGTAATCATCATCAACCCTATAAGGGGATCCTTCTCATGAAAATAATATGGTATAGAAATGAATATCAGCCTAGACTTATAGTTATACACAGCATGTAACCCACATAATGTTAGGCCATGTACTCTATATGGTCATGTAACCCTACACATGATGTCTGACCATGTGCTGATCCACATTCACAAAAAACTAGTACATAATGTGTACACATAGTACATAGAATATACTTCTGAAATCTCATGTTATACTAATGGTAATAACAAACAATGTGTTTTCATAAAAATTACACAATGTTATTGGGATTAATGAATGTGAAACCCCTTGAATCCACTAGAAACCACATTTCCACTCATAAGATATAGATCAACCATCAATGGACCCTTAGAAGTTATAATTTTAGTCTAAAACTAGTAATCGGTAAATCTATGGGGGTTTAATAGAAAAGATAAATAATATATAAATTCTGGTTGAAAATGTTGAAGGTTCACGTGTATCCTTGGTCTGTAGCTACAGAATGAGGATCTGATTCCTCCCAAGCTCTATGAGAGCAGCTATCTTTCTCACTCTATATTTACCTCTCTATCGCTCCCTCTCCCTCTACATTATCATTCATGGGGAAGGAATTAAAATGGGTGTGCATGTGAGCCTCTAGGGGAGAAAATAAAAAAATTAAAAGAAAAAGAGAAAATGGGAAAAAAATAGAATGAAAAAGGGGGATGAACTCCACCCCGATTACTAACATGAGTTCATATCTCTCTTATAAAACCCAACTATTCATGACACAATAGAAGAGATGAAATCTAAAAAAGAAGTTCCTTTTAAAATATATATCTCAAATAATGTGTATGAATACATTACTATTTAATTAACTAAATATTAAATAAGAATTATTTCCTGAATATTAGAAGGAAAATTTTAGTGAAATCTTATCATAGGGTAAACACCATGTTATGGGACCGATTGAGAAGTCAAGAAAAATTATATTTGATCATGTTATGGGGGATAATAACCAATTTAACAATTATAATAATATGAAATTAAATGTTCACTTTTTTCAAAATTTGAAAAAAACAGGTTTCCAAAGAATGATTATTTTGTATATGTTCACTTTATAAAATGACATTAAAAATTAGTTGACATAAAATGTAACTGATATTTTATTATTATTTTAATTATAGTCCTAGAGTATACAAATTCAATGAGTTGGTTCATATAATACCCAAACACTAGGATTATAATCTTATGACCATGAGTATTATTTTTTAAAACGTAATGTGTAGTACTCATTTATTTGATACGAATAAAATTTGTGAGGTCATATGCATGAACAATGTATATTTGGTACCCCATGAATAAATGTAAATTTTTGGAGTAATGATCATCTATCTATCAGTCATATACCCCCATAACAATATTTATTCTTATAATGGATGAGTTACTTATGCATCAAAGTCATTAATAGATTGAAATTATATTTTTTAGTAGGTATTACCGAAAAATGTATCAGTTTTTTATCAATATTATGGCCATTTTAAGTGTTTTATCTTTATTGTATTACTTATTTATATAGTGTTTTATTATAATTATTTTTTATATAATTCGCACAAATTTATTGTACCTTTAGATGATAAATTCTGATAATATGGAATATGTTATGTTACATTATAAAATATTATGATATCTTATAGAAAATATAATATCACTGGAATGATTGTACTAACATTACCTTGAGTAGTGTAAAATCGAGAGTACAAGAAATTATATTATGATTTCATTTGGTTTGATTTTTTTAAATTATTTATTATTATACTATAGTTCACTAAATTTGGGATATCCTTTTTGATAGTTATACTAAAACTTCACATTCAATTTTTTAGAGGAGAACTTCTGGATATATATAGATATTTAAACTCTAAAGGGGATCATTGTGGAAAACGAGTAGAGGGTGTATTATAATATGGGATATCTCATGATAATCATGGAGGTGTCATGAAAATAAAATAATACCATTTAGTTTATGTGTTAACATGATTTTTCATTTATTGACATAAATGTTGTTCTTTCAATGATATATGTTGTTTTTTTAGTCAAAATTACATTGGGTTTGTTGTTTATTAATCTTTCTGAGAGATATTTCACTATATATTAATGTATTATTAGATACATGAAATATCTTTCCATATATACGGTATTACATAGTGGTTTATAGTTGTATTCTAATAGGTACTATTGGAAACTATGTCTCATTCTTTGTGTACACAAATTTGGTTCATGTTTTCTATTAAAAACTTATTTAAAGTGGGAATGCAGAGACAAAAAAATCCTTTTTTCTAAGAGGGTGATTTATCAATAGTGTCGGTAATATATTTGTATTATAAAGTTTGTTATTTTATATAAATAGAATTTTCAGTCCACTACATTTTAAATTTGGTCAGTTATATTAATGAATTGATTGTGTAGGCATTTTTCTTTAGATTACCAAGTCAAAGAACCTGGTTTTATACTGTAGTGATGAAATTGTCCAAATACCAAAAATAAAATCTTTTTATACATTTTGTGTATATAATAAATTATTAAAAGGAATATTTTGAATAGTAAATGGGTTATATATTTTTTAGTGTATTATCAGAGTTAATTATAAATATTTTTTAATGGTATGTTTTGGGTCATGTAGTTTATAAATTCCTAACATTTATTCTAAATTTCTATCTTTATTACATTGTAAATTTTATCAAGAATTATAAATTCATTGAATATGGAACATTGAATCATGAAAAACTTTTGTGTTGACATACATGCTATGATTTAATGATTTATACTTTTCATAATACCAAACAAACTTGATCATGAGGGTTATAAAGACATTTTATTGGAGACAGAGTATATGGGTCCCTCTCATTCTACCATATGGTGGATTAGTTCTCAATATATTGGTGGAGATAGATTTTGATGTTTCAATTACATATCAGTTCCAATTATGGATGATAATATTGACTTGGGTTGATAATTATACTAGGTAGAGTAATATTTAAATGGATATGATGGGAATGAAATTTTCGAAGGCATCAATATATTTATGTTTTAGACTTGTTTATATAATGAGCTAATTTCAATGATTAAAAATTGGTAGTGGATGTAAATATTTTTTCTTAATAGGGGAGAAATTGTGTTTTGGTATATTTGTTTAAACACTTATTGTGTATGGATTATAAGTGAATTTTTTTGATGATCATGATGGATATAGAGCATCTATTTTTATTTGGGAGGTTTTTTCTTTTTATTGAGATATTTAGTGATGAAATTTTGAGGATTAAATGGTATTAGAATGGATTACTAAAGGTTATTTAGAATACATTATCACCTATAAAAAAACATTGACATTTCTTTATAATTGATGTTGACTAATATCATCTCAGTGGATAATTGATTAATAACAAAATTGTTTCCATGTTATTATCTGCCTGAAAAAGAAAAATAATATAAGTATTAATATTAACCCCAATTTTTATATATTTGTAGGAGTACAATATAGTTTATTTTAGCTTGTAAGTAATGAAATCACATTCCCAATACATCTTTATGAATAGTTTAATAATTGCTATGAATTATTTGAAATAGAAGATATTTCTGAATTTAATTATATCACAAAAAATTTATTGTATACATATTTTAATATTTTATATTACATTTTAAATATGTTTCAAAATGATCAGTGTCAGGTTAGAGTTTTCTAGGAGGTGGAAAATGGAATGGTTCCTAGAAGGTGGGTATATAATAACATAAAAAGATACATAATCTCCACTAGCTAGCTAGTGGGCCTATGCTGGCATGCTGATGGTGTCTGTAGTAGTTATGGTTGAACTGAAAATCACACTTGCTAAACATTAGGAAGGCACCTAGCATCTAGTGAGGATCCATGGTAGAAGTCGTTCTTCTTAGAAGCCATCGTATTTCTGGTGGAGGCCATTACCCATGGGGTCATTTTCATCCCCGTAATCTCAGTCAGGTTTATCATGTATTTATTGAATACCCAACAACTCTATAATTATTCCACTCTCTCTAGACTAACATGACCCCCACCACCCTAGGATATCTATACCTATAACGTTTTTATTATCACCATGTTTTTTCTTCTCTGTTTAATGCCTAAAAATCAGTTTTATCATCAATATTGAATTTGTTGTGCTCAATATTAATATAGATCTATTCCCACTTCTTCATCACGGTAAAAAACAATTATATTACTTATTCAAATATTAATTCTAATGGTTTTGGAATAGTATAATGAGGTAATTTTTGGACTTTGATAGAATCAGTAGTTAGATTCAGTTTTTTTTCCACACAACATTTAAACCTCGACCATTATCCAAAATGAATCTTCTCAAATATGTTTTATCTTTTTCTACATTTTTGGGTGTTGTATCACTTCAACATTGATCCTAGAATTCTAATAAAGGTATATGTGGAATGTTTTTAGGATCTTGAATAGAGAAATTAGAATCTGATAGTGACCCTTATTATCAGTTCTTCATTTTACTTAAGATGGGTTATCCTAATCAATTGTTCATATTTTTATGGGTTCTTGGATATATTTTCTAAAATATATGTGTGTATCCTCATTAAACATATTTTTTATCATCGATCACATGTTATTTGTGTAGATTTGTGAGAGATATGCTTTCTATTCTCACATATATCGATTTTTGATTGTTATGATCCTTTCTTTACATAATGTGACATTTGATCTATCATACCATATATTGTATTTCATGTAATATTCCTCTGTATTCTACTATTGGGCATTCTAGTTTATTCATATAGACTACCCCCTAGGGTGGGATGTCTGAGTCATTCAGTGAGCATGTTCATTTAATATATTTTTGAGAGTGACGTGTCAAACCTATTTTTGGTCTATTTCATCAAGATAGGATGTTTCAGTAGTCTCATAGACATTCCCTCTAACATGGAATCGAATTAGGTAGATCAATTTTCAAAGGACACAATATATATGTTGTTCTTTTGTGAAATAATTTTTTCTTCTTTGTGCAATAATTAAATTCAGAACATGCAACAGTACATCATATTCACTTATGCTATGGAACCATTGTTTTTTCATTCTGGGTTACTCACACCCTACTTAGGAATCTTATTGGATTTATAGATTTCATGACCAGGATTCTAGTGAATAGAAATGTTCCATCATCGGGTAATTAAACAGGTTCACTATGATGGAACGACTATTTTAGGCCAGATCTTGGGAATGGATGTCTACTATTATTTGGTTAGTCTTTTTTATCTCGTACGCTTATCCTTCCATATTGGGGGAAAAATTCAAATTTTTTTGGTTGTGTGATTCATAAAACAATGTTTAATTATATGAGTTAGTACATTATGTGTATGGGGATACTCTGATGATTTATTTATTTTTTATTGTTTATATATATTTTTATCACTTCAATTGTGTATTCTAATGGTTACCAGATATTAATTGAAAAGTCTCACTAGGATTTACCTATTTCTCCCATCTATAGTTGTAATCCACTTACATATGGGGGAGGCGTTTATGATGTAAGGTATCACTCCAACCTAAACCTAGTGATTCAGGTTTACATGTAACAAATTGGTATCATAGTATTAGGTTCACTAACATTTTTCTTTTCCATTCCTTGATTTGGGAATGGGTGGATTGGATACAAGATTGTTTAGAATTTAGTAGGGGTGTTGTTCCAATTCATGAATGAATCAATGTAGTAGACCTTTGGGATTCTATGAAAATGGGATTCTCTATATTTGATTTTATCATTGATTTGATTAACATTAGATGTTTAAATTTTTTTATATAATAATTTGTGAGATATGTTCGGTGTTCATACGTCATTTCTATGAACATAGGATCACATTTAATAATAATTTTTTTTCTTATAATAGATATAAAATAATTATCAATCCAATTAAAATTTATGATATATTATTTTGTTTAATTATTTAGGTAATTCCATCATTTATGCATGTTTATTTATTAATTGAGTGTATTTATATGGATGGGACCGACATGCAGGTATAATTGTCTTGACCTCAATATTAGGTAGTGCTTAGCATCGTGGGAACCATATGCCACTTATTCTATTGGATGATGTTACTGAGATCACTCATATGGCAGATCCAGCATATCAAAATAAAGAATATTGGTCTCATTAATTTAGTACTTATTTAGGATAGGGAGACTCATGGGATATGTGATTAAGGTTGAATATAATTGGTACATCTAACATCAGTATCCCCCACCTTATAAGTAACTGGATATCCTAGAATGTTGAGGCATGTTTATGAGTCAATGATAGGATCCAAGGTTTGGTGGATACCCTGGAGGATGAAATAGTAATTTTCTTGAAATTTATGTTTAAATAAATGATTTATAGTTATGGGAATTTATTATTCAAGGTAGTTAACATGAGGGGATAAAATATGAGACCGTTAATAAACTAATCATTGAATTTTATTCCCTAATTCCCTAATAATGGAATATTTCAAAGAGTTCAATAATCTTTAGTAGGGTTTGATTCCATTATCAACCTATTCATCTTTATTCGCCATGTTTATTATATTGTTTCCTATAGTTGTTGGTATTAAGGATCAGAAATAAAAAAAAATAAAGAATAGACTTTTTCTGGAGCTAAAACACTATACCAGTACCATTATATAATGACCTATGTTGTATATATTTTTAAGTATAAGATAATAGAGAATGGAAATGATGAAGATCGAGTTGAATGTCGTATTCATGTTTATAATGGATAAAGTTGTTCTTTACCCAGAATAGTTTCTATTTCATAATCACTGATTAAGAATAGGAAGCCATATGCTGGAATCTATGATGGAATTCGATAGTTAAAATAGAGAATAGGTTCTTTTAATCCATTTATTTGAGATAACTATTCATGGTGCTACAAATCTTGGTGGATGAGACAAAATATCAAGGACATCCCTATTTCTATAAAGACTTTTCAATGGGGTGGAAACACCCTTAAATGGTGTGGAAACACCCTTCATTTTAAATAAAATGTTTCTATATATTTTTTGAAGCAGACAAAAAAATTATGTATAGAGGTGATCAAGAGAAATACTAAGCACAAAAGGACTATATCATGAAAATGAAAATTAGTGGCAAATTATTATGGGTATAATTTCACTATCCATAGCACTTACTCTTGCCTAAACCCTAATAGATATATCATATTTGATTAATAAACAAAAAAATATCCCATACAACATTACAAAGTATCTATTTAACCAAAAAAATAAAACTCTCAATTCTCTCCAGTTGTTTCTCCTACAAATTCCACGTCATCAATGTATTTAAAATACCTAAAACTACTATCCAAATGAGGGTATACTACATCCTAGGTATAATAAGGTGGACAAAAATCATTCGATGTGATATAATATTACAATCTTATTCTTTATTTTTATCTTTATATTTCATGCTAGTCATTTTTATAGGAGGTAAATAAGTATTTAATTACATGTACTATTTTATTTTATTTTTTGAACCAAATATTAGTTTATTCACCTTCTTAGTCACAATATATTACTTCTTTTAGATGAACATTACAATATTGGGTGAGAGTGACAGAGTGATAATTGATTTTGTAGTTATACAATATACCAGTGAAACTAATTCTTATGGGATGATAGTATAAAAGTTTTAGTGATAACATAATAAAATAAAATTTTATTAAAAAACATCTATTAAGGGAAAATAAAATTTATGCTGAGATTGTTCATAATGGTTGAATTTAATGTGGTTTAACTACAAGAAAAAAATATATATTCATGAATATTTTAAAATATTGATATTGTTAATTAAATATTTTTTATTTTTAGTAGTTGTTAAATCCCTAAATATTTACACCCATAAATAATTTAATAAGGAAATCAATGGGTTTTCGAATCTAAACAGATCATTCTTATTCACACCCATTCATAATTTGGAAAAAAAGAAAACATTTATTATATTTCCATATTATTTACAAAATACCACCATTAATCATTGTTTCATTTATCATAACTATGTAGATGAATTTATTTACCCCATATTTGACCTTTGGATACCACTAAGTTAATCATAGGTATTATGGCCGCATTTACATAATTTGTCAGTTGACCTTAATTATTAGGATATGTGTAATTATATCAATGAAAATTCATTAAATTTATTAAATAAAAATATAAAAAACATAAACATAAATAAAATACTAATATATCTCCCGAAATAATTATAATTTTTCTTTCTAACTAATATAAATCACAATTTAGGGTCATATTTGGTGACTTTTATGTGACAAATCATCCAAATTTTTCCTCTAAAAGTTTCTGAAATCCATGTAGAATGCGTATATAATGATTCATCTTATTCTATCTAATTTGTGTACCTATATATGAATTTAGTGAAAAATAACTCATCAAGCATAAAATTTTCATTAAATCTAAGGAATTATGTGGTTAATAACTATCAATTAATGAATATACCAACGTTATAAAGAATATTTACCCCAAACCCTATATTCATGTGATGTAGCAAGACTAATTAATATGAAAATATAACGAATATTAAAAATTTATGATATAATATTTCATGCATGATTCCATTGTAAGTCATATTGTTTGAAATACCGGATATTAATTAGATGAATCATTTGGTAAATTTATTTTTGTAGTCCCAGGATGAATTAATGAATATTAATAGTAATTATTAACATTTACATATTTCATACACATTATCTATCATTAAATGTTTCATTAATTGAAATGTATAGTGAATCATGAGTGTTATTTACTTATTAAATGTATATAATAACCATCTCATTACTCATGCTTTTTGAGACACCTGAGTTAATTTAATATCTCTCAATAATATATTGTGGGATTATATGAGAAGTAAAGAACTTTTAGACTGTGTGTGTGTTCATAGTGTGGGATTCATACTCATTATCCTAGTATATCTTTCTCCCTCACAATTTTCCCAAGTGATATTCTATCATATCACGTGTTTTAGGATTATCCAACTTAACATTAGGTGATTCATAATGGAATATAGACACTCCTTTGAGTATGGAGTCATTAAAATTTGATTTAATGGTCCTTATCAAATGACAATTATAAATATTATAGACGTCGTTTTATTATTACTGTTATACAATTTTCTTATTTTTATGTTTTCATTTATTTAATTTAAATACACAATTATTCATTGATATGAATTTTAAATTTTAAAAAAAATTATTATGGGTTAAATGATTTGATGAAACTGGTCAATGGAATTAGATCTACGATATTGTGATAACTTTTTATTGGGAATTCTTAGTGATGAACAATGATGAAGTGTTACACTAGACATAGGAGCTCTATTGACTATGAAAAGTGGTATATAGACCAATGATATGGGGTCAATGACTTGATTTGAAAAAATAATATATATTTTTATATGTTTTCATAGAAGGAATACCTATTCTACCACAATTAGTATAATTGGTACATGCCATTTTGTTTCGAATAATGAAATCATGATTAATATAAATAAAAATTCATATAATTCTGAAATCATATTTGAAACCATAAAATGATATAAAATTCATTATGTTGCTGAAATTAGGATATATGATAACATAAGTTGTTTTGGGGTCACTATATTTGACATGGGATATCATAGGTTGTATAGTAGTTTAAATAATTTGGTTTAAACATGTCCTAGAGAATGACATGAGGAATAATATGTGGTTATAATAAATTGAATGATTCATGAGTTGGAAAACAAGATTGTTGCATCTTCATTATAGTGTATGTGATATTGCAATTTTGGTTTATTAGATAGCTATGTTTTGGTCACGTATAGTCCTCAAACTATTGAGATATTATGTTAAGAGTATACTCTATGTTTTATTTAAATACCACATTGTTTTAATGGAACATAATCTTCTCAGTGTCATGTTTCATATCAAAAGTTTTCTCATTATATTTCAAGACTGTTTTGAAGACCATGTAATTCCTCTATGGATACCAACGAAATATGTTAAAAAATAAAGTAAGTTGTATTCCAACTTAATCTTATATAGGCCATATATCTTATTATTATATTGTCAATAACTATATGTTAACAATATATAGTCTAGTGCTACACATGATTAATGGTATGTTGTCAGATTTCATAGATTACAATAGATGATTAATCCAATAGTCCCAATATAACCATAATGATAAATTATGATGTACAAATGATGAAACTTAAATGGTTATGCACCACATATATAAAACATATCCTCCAAAATATGATTAATGGAAACACTAATTTACTAAAAATCAGTTATGAATTAAATTATACTGATTTATAAATTATTCACAAATCATAATAAGTTAGAAATTATAAAAATATATATATGTTTTAAATATTTTAAAAAAATTATAATAATTTTTTTATAATTAATTAATTAATTTTTTATATTAATATTAGTAAATAAGTATTCCAAAATATTAATTTTTATCCTTAAAATATCTTTTCAAAATCCATTTGGAATTAATTATAATTTCAATATATTGATTATATATAATTTTTATGGTTAATTTTAAATTTTTTTAATATTAATAAATAAGTTAATGTATGATTTTGTTTATATAAAATTTTATAAATGTTCATCAGTACATAAATTTATTTTTTCAATGTAAAGGCTTCATTTTAGAAATAAATTACACGATATCAAATCTACTAAATTAATATATTCCAGTTTGTGTAAATTGATTTGAAAACTGAAACGATATATAAAAATCTAAACATTTCATTGCTATAATATTTATAAATATAAATTCCACATAGTACATAAAATAGAAGTTGTATTTATTGAAAATAAATCTATTTTTTTTAATTTAGTTCTATTGTGGAATGTCTATAATGGAAGTGTAAATTATAATGTGTTTATGATTATTTATATATTAATTATTCTTAAAATTATTTTTAAAAGAATTTAATTTTTTGAATGATCACTTATTTCATTTATTCTCTAATTTATTTTTAATTATATTTTTTATATTATGGACAATGCTGTATTATTTTGGTAAAACAACAAAATACTTCTATAATTTATTATATAAGGATCTAATCTGGTACATGATATTTAAGATAATTTATATTGTTTTTTTCCTTGTTAAATTATTCATATACAATTTTATGATGTTTATTTGTAAAATTTGGAATGTGATATTGGGAACCAACAGACACCCCAAATTTTATTAGAAATGTTTTTTTGAGTTGCATTTGAAGTAAAACGTGATAACAAAAACTTGAAGTTTAATGATAATAAATGAAAAAGATAAAAATATAATACAACCATGTCAGATAATTTAAAAAATAATAATTACCAAATGTCTTTTTCTATGATAACAAATACTGCACCCCAATTCATCAAATCCATGAAACATAAATGAACTTCCAAAATATTCAAGTTCATCTTCTATATGTCTACATTGACAATTTAAATATCTAAATTTGAAACATATCAGAAAAAAATACTTCATCATCACATATTTAAATAGATAGTTAATTATGATTTATATATATTAGAATTTGTAATAATAACTGAATTATTTTCTCTCAAGACAAAATTATCCTTGGATCTTAGATCATTATGATGAAATACTCATAGCCTTTGAGGATTATAATTTTATAAGAAATTCATCTTATAGAAAAATTTCACTACAAGTATACTCAAGTGTGGATTATTTCATTATAATAGGTAGTTACATTCATTGAATTCTAAAGTTAATATAATGATGAGTTGGATATTTTTTCTAGATAATATAATTTTCTTAGGAAATGTTGTTATAAAAGTTAGTTGTTCAATTTTTAAATTTATATGATTCTGAATACATGTTTTACAAATGATATAAATACACATCTTATTAAAATAATGGGATGAATTAAGAGGTATTGTATTTTTCCTTCATATGATGAAACAAAAAGATGTTGATTCTTATATTTTAATGTAATGGAATATATCATTTTCAAATGGATCTATGTAAATTTTGTGTTGTATACTAATATTTATTTATATAAAATGATTTTCCCAAGATAAAAAATTAGTTTAATAAAATATTTTATATTATATAATATATTGAAATTTCTTATATTCATTCAATTATATAACATTATTCAATATGATAATAGGATAGAAGTAGATTTTTACATGATAAAAGTGCTTATCTAGATTTATATTTAGATATGAGGTATTTTATCTAACCACAATTAGTGTAATATTTTACTAAATTATACTGATATTAAGAAAATGGTTTAAAACATATATAATGTGATAAATGGTATTAGTAAAATATTCTGATAAATATTCTGACATAATGAAATAAAATCTATACTTTTTCTGGAAAAACCATGTTTATTTGAGAAAGATATTCTAAGGAGAACATAGTTTCTTAGAAGTTTGTGAGATTATGTTCTCACTTACTAGAGATAAAATATATCAATAAAACATTTTTCTAATTAATTATAAATGTGAAAATCACATTCAAGGAAATATTTTAATGGTAAATGTTAAAATAATTATGATGATTTGATTTTAATAATTCATCATAGTAAAAAATGTTATTAATATCATAACACATAGTTCTTTGATGGTTAGGGGTTTTAATATATATTCAATGAGTTGAAAATTTGGATTATGATTCCAAAGTATTTCAATTATTTAAATTTTATTTTATTAAACATGACATTGTGTAAATAGTTTTCCATTAGAGTTTTAAAATATTATAACAAAAATAACTAGTAGGAATTACATTGATATGTAATAAGTTTAACCAAAACCCCATTTTTTTGAAAATATAAGGATAATCAAGTATTATTTTTTATGTGATATGTTATAAAGGGAGGTATGTATGATTACGCAATTTATTCTTAGTGAATATCTTGGGTATAATAATAATCACATTACACAAAAGGAAATAAAAATATTAGTTTAATTTTTATATATGCTTTATTTATAAATATTTGGGTTTGAAAAGATTATTTATGTCTCCATGTATGACTAAGTGTTATCCATAAAAAATTTATTCTATGGTTTTTTACATAATTTTATGAAATGTAATGGTTAGAATTATCTTAATTCATTTATTAGAATACTAAATATTTTAATGTGTAAGAGAACATGTTTTTTATATTAGATTACCCACCATATAAAGTATCATAATTTTTTTAATCTATATAATGGTTGTGCATTGTTCATCTCTTATGTAACAAGTTTCATAGTTAGTGGAAATCCTTTCATGGGAAACATAAAAAATTGTTTCCCTTATTAAATTTTCCTTGTGGATTAATTAATCATAGGTGTTTTTCTATGTGATTGATCATGTTATTGTTTGAATGTTATCTAAAATTTTTTCCCGCTATATTGTTGGGTATAAAATCAAGTACTATGATTGAAAAATATTACAAAAGTGTATGTCCATACAAAGTAAAAACATATTTTTTGATTATCTATCCAAAAATTATCTTGTCATGATATAACATATATTGGTGATTGATGTATCATTTATTCATTAACATGGAATTTTTAAACATGAAGAATTGAAAATGCCTGATTTGGCTATATTGTATTGATATGCATTATGTCCCATAGCCACGAGATATCGTGGATGAATGGGTCATTTGAAAATTCAAACATTTATATGATGTAACGAATGGTAACTTATATAGAGATACATTTGTTTAATAGTACTAACAAAAAACATCTTTAAAACTTCAGTATCATTGTTCATTTTCTAGATTTTATTGTTTTATTACATTTATTAATGTTAGTATTCATATTTTTTTCAATAATTCGAAATATGGTAGGGTCACTCTTTGGGGATGAATGACAGGTGAAACAAAATTACTTAGTTAGTTTCTCTAAAAGTTCATTGGATTTTATCAAAAATTAGTTTTCTATGTGTATTCAAATTATATTTTAAATGATGTGATACAAGGAAAAATTGATAATATCTTTCCAAATTGTTTTTTGAAGATATACAAAAGGATTTTTGGAACTGATTTTATAAGTTATTTTATTTGATAAAATATAAATTTAAAATAGAACAATGTGTTTGATGTTTAAGAGATTTTTAGATATTGAAGGAGATATAAACTCAATCCCACAAGGATGTGATGTATTTATTCAGTGTCATGTGATATGGTAGGTTATTTAACAATACAATAATTTATGATATTTTTCATGCTTCTTTTACAAGATGAATTGTATGACTGGATAGCTCCTAATTCCATGAATTTTGAAGTATTATTCCCTCATTAAAATTTTTATAAATTAGCATAGTTGATAATTTAATGATATAATTTAGACCGTTTATCCACTATAACAATCATTTGAAAATTCATAAGATGATATGTAAATATATTTAAGGGTTAAACATAATTTTAATGTAATTTAATATTTTTTCCTTTCTAAAAAAAATGTAATACATTAATTAATGTAAGATAACAATGAAATTTCATGAGAGATTATATAGGGTATTTATAACAATAATAATGTCTGTGAAATCATTATACGGGACCCACACTGTTTCTTTATATCATTATTTATCCACATTATTTTCATGAGTAGAATACTAGAATTCCATGGTGTGAAGAAAGTATCCCATAAATATCGTGTGACATATGTTAGCCCCCGAATATACCATAAAGGCTGGAGTCTTTATGCTTCAGCCATGTGATCCTCCTAAAAAATCAATGATGAATATTTTAAAAGAATATATTTTGTGCAAGGAACCAAATTTTCTCCATTTAATAGTTTTATAAATTTAATTTTAATAATGAGTAGATCTTGAGAATGTTTTTTTGTTGTCTCCACAAAATTTTTTCACTCTCAATCTATACATAGATACCAGGGACCTTTAATGTAATATAACAAGGCTATGAATATACTTTAATTAATGTATTCATCTTAATACCATATTTATTTTATATATGTTTATTCACATTTGTTGAAATATATTTGAAGTATTTCCTTCAATATTTTATTGGGAAAGAAAGTAAGTGGTTGTTCGATAATGTGAAACTTTTTAATTGATGGGATGTAATCCGTGAGGAATTTATAAGGTTCAATTTTGTCCCATCCAAAGGACAATACTAATGAAGAGTGAAATCATTAAATTTATTATAAGAAATGATGGGCTATTCTATGAAATATAGGAGTTGTTAAAGGGGTACTATCAATAATTTCTATCCCCATAACTTCCATATAAATTTCATTTATTGTATTTTTGTTGTTGGATTAATTTTAATCAAATCATTCTTATAGAAAAATCTATTAGTTATTATTTTGTAAACAAAAAATTGTTGGAGTTAAAAAATATTTTTAATGCGTTTTCAATAAATTAATATGTGATGGATGTTATATAAATAATTGATGATTTGAGGGAATCAAATTATACTATGAATTTCCATTTCAATGTCTCAGATAAAAAATTTAATTTCATGATTTGGTTTTAATGACACAAGTGGATAATGAATATGTTTTTTCATATTGACGTTTTCATCCTAACTCAATTTTTTTAAATAATTATAGTGTTAGAGTAAATTTTTCATTATATAAAGTGTATGAAAAATATATAAAATTTTTCGGAATCGATTATATATGTATTGTGATCTTATAAAATAAATATTATTATATTTTAAGATAAAAAAAATTATTAATATTGTAAATAATTGAAAATAACATGCATATTATTATCTTTTCCCAAATGAATACGATCCAACATAAATCAGAATAATTTTCATAGTTCGGAATAATCAAATAGACATCCCGAAAGAATAAATTCCTTGAATTGAAGTAAATTTATAACTAATTTAGTAGAGGAAAATTTTGAAATATGATAGGTTTAAAATTTATTACTCAATAATATAGATAAAATATATTAAACATTACTTCATGTGAAGAATAAATATTTATTCATATTAAATATTCTTGAATAAAGGGTTGTTTTTAACCTAATCTATATGGGACAAGCCAATCAATGCATAATTTCATTCAATACCAATCATAAAATTGATAAAGAAAAAGGAATTGAATTTAACTTGAAGATCCTATAAAGTACAAAATCTAAATTATCATGACATGAGGAAATAGTGAATCATTTCATTGAAATCACCAAATATGAATCTTTGATATGAATGATTTTTTCTAAAATAAAGGACGTAAAGAATAATAATCATTCACCAAATAATATATTATGCATGAACCATTATAAAATTCTCATGGATATATTAGAAATATATTTTAGTGAGAATATTTATGAAATAATTCTAGTTGACTGTGAATTATATCCAACAGAGTGTGATATAGAAATTAATATACGAAATGGGAAGTAATCATAGATTCTGATCCCCTAAGATGTTGAATATTAGAGTTTAATTAAATAAAAATGTTTTAAAATTCAACTATTAGGGAATTATAAATTTGAAGAATTAATTGATGGAATATAAATTTGAATTTTATAACTGAACATGATAGGTGATTGTAAACTTCAAAAAGTGATACAACCCATGAAGATGTTAAAAAGTGGTTGGAATGATATTAAATTAGAGGATGATATACTTGAAAATTATGACCCCCTTACGGACACACATGAAGGGGTATTAAATGGACCCCATGAATACACATTCGACTAACAAAATCATTTTTGTGGGAATAAAACATCAAAACAGATGTATTGTTTGGAAAAATAATAAACCAATATGATGAATACAATGTGTAGTAAAATAACTTAAAATAGGTACAAATACATTTTTAAATTGTCAAGGTTGATATTGAATGAAATCCCAATTAAATATTATTAAAATAATTTAATTATTGTATGTCTATATTTTAAATGGAAGTTAAAATTTTATTGAATAAAGAGGAAGTTAGGAGAGTAGATTAAAATAAGATGTTATATAGTCTAAATCACATCAAAGGAAGAAAAACTAAATTATAGTGGACCCTATTTGGTTCCCAATAAATAATTCATATCATACTGGGTAACATGGGAAAGTTGTTTTGTAATGATGTTATTTTTACTACATAAAAACAAGTTCATCTTTGGTGCTTCCCCAATAATTATTATTTTCTCATCCTAATTATTTTTGTTTTTTAGATGATAATATTTATAAAACATACACCACACTGAGTTGTTAATTATTTTTGATTATATTTATCGGGAAAAAGGGAAATAATAATTTTGATGAAGTTACAGACACACACACTCCAATAGAATGGAAACAAAGTGGACGAGGGGGTGTTTAGACATCCCGTTAATTTATTACCCCATATGAATGAATTTATTATTTAAATCAATAAAATAACACCGTTATCCTGAAATAATGGAAAAAATAATAAAATTCATGTGTCGAGGAAGTGAAAGTGAATAGTTTGTATTCATTACAAATGAAAATGTAGGAGAAAAATATGTTGTTTTTTATATAAATTATCTTTTATAAATATGTGATTTATTAGGATATACTTATCTTTAAATAAATCAATCTCTTATAAAGATTATGATTCATGAAACCATCTATCTAAAAGTAACATAATATAGTATACCATTATATCATAGCCATTATATTTTTTGATTTAAATAGAATTTTTTTTAAAAAAAATTATAGAAATGATTTAGATAATTTAAATAAACTTTTGGATAAGAACATTTACTTTTTTAAAGGAATTATAAGATATATATTTTCTTTAAAAAGTGGTATATATTTTCTTTAAACAAATATAATAAATTTATTAAAATTTAAAAAATAAAATAAAAATTAGTTTTTTTATTTCACGATTAAAAAAATAAAATAGATTGAATTTGGGATAATTTTTTCAGAAGATTTATTTTTCGATGAATAATGAAAAACTACTATTTTGAATGAAAGTATTTTTTTTTGTTTAAATAATTTACAAGGTTATATTTTGTTTGAAAATTGTTATTAAAATAAAAATTAGTTAATTTTTATTATTAATAATAAATTTATGTCATATTAATTTAATTTATATTTTATTTTGGGAAAAAACATATTATACTAAGGAAAACATTTTTTTGAATACTTATTTTTGTAATGTTTTGTATATTTAATTTGAAATTAATTTCAATAAATTATTCGAATTAGTTTTTATAAAATTGACTTTATATTTTAAATAATAATAATAAGTATTTCATAATAATTGGAACTTAAATTATTCTATAATGAAAAAAATATATTTGAAATATGTTACCACATTTATGGTGGAAACGATATTCCCTAGGGGTGTCAACCAAGAGAAAAGTGCACTTATCCTTATTAATCTAATATAAAGACTAATTTATGGTCATAGGTCTAACCAATTATAAAAAAATTATAATTTATATTCATTTGGAAGCATTAGTCATGAGTATGAAATTATTAAAATTAAATCTTTCATGAAATTCAAGTTGTGTCCTCTCCCCTGTGTAAAAAAGATCCTCTAATTTCACATTATTATACCACATTGAGAAATATAAAATGATAAAATCATCCATATTATATTATCATGTCTCATATACATTTATTTGTGGGTATTTTATTCTTAAAATTACATTTAAAGGGTCTTTAAGAGAGGATCTAAATGTGGATGACCAAATGAGAGGTAATCATCTTTCAAGAACTCTTTAAAAATATTTCATTTTCTAACTCTTTTAAATGTATGTAATTAATAATAAAATATTAACATTAGTATCCTAAATATAATAATGTTTTATTATGATTATATAACTGACATTACTCCCCCTCTTACCCATAAAATGGGAATTGAATGTGCCGCATATGTGTACATATAGACTACATCTTCCACAAAGTAACACAATTGACATTCAATCAACATATTTTATAGATAGTAATTATTATTTTTTTATGTTAATATATTATAATTATTTCATAATTATTATTCTATAACTATTATATCAAATTTACCCAATGACTTTTCTCTATATTGGAAAGTAATAACATCCCCCATTCAAATGTGAGGAGTACCGCCTCGGTGAAATGATGTGATTTGTTTTTTGTTGAAATGAATTATTTTGGGACATATTTAAAGAATATAAATTATATAATAATGATTTTTTAAAGGTTTACCTTTTTATTTTATCTATTAAAAAAAGTAAACAATACTTATGCGTACTTACAACTTACCATCTCCATGAAAAGTGTAAAACATTTTTATATATGTACTTTCATACTTGATTGTAAATAAATATATAATATTTTTATAAAATATTTATAACATTATTTATATTATTAATAATATTTAAATATGGTCTATATGTGTATACCATAACTACAAAATAACATCTCTTATGAAAAAATGAAACATTTAACGCATTGAAATAATAATTTTATTATGGAATTATTAATTAATGGGTGTTGAAATCCCATAAGTGGATTAAATAATAAATTATAATTATATATTTTACCATTGTAAAGAATTATAATACGTTCAAATTGTTTATAAGTGAGTTCATATAAATTTAGAATAAATTCAAAATTGGAGAAATGGTTTTATATTGAAATGTTATTAATACAAGGATTGTTTGTAAATAAGTGTCTGATGATAAAATTTCCGGACCTACCACCCAATAATCTCTTGAATTTTAATATACTAGTTAAAATAATGTAATTTTTAGGTAATAATACCATTTTAATATCTTTGGTAATCAATTTATTTAAAACCATTTTGAAGAAAAAGAAGCATTATTTCCTCCTTGGTCAATAATACTTTTCTTCCATGCCCATGATTTCGTAAAAAATATTTGGGAATGACTTTTAACATCTTAAGAATATTTCTTACATTTATTTTTTCCCTTGTTCTTTATTTTTTAGAATATTCCAAAATGAATATTCAAGTCATTATCTGAATGAGGTAATTTTGACTTTTCACATATAATGTTAAAGAAATAATTTTTCTTATAAACATTACATGAATGTTTTTTCCAACTATCATAGATGATATATGATTTAGAGTTTATATTATATGTTTAGAAGTTTTTATTCAATGAATGTATTTTCTATATGAATTGGGAAATTTAATGATTTTAAATAAGTGAATTTAAAATAATAATTAAATTTTCCTTAAAAAGTTAGGAGATATTTTAATGAAAGTTTTCATTTATGAAATTACCCATTATGGTTGCATGTGATTTACCAGAGATATTATCCAATAATTTCATCATTATTCATTCTCATGATTTTTTATATGAATTTTGATATATTTCTGAATCCTATTTTTTTCATGCGTTATGTCGTGATGAAATGTTAACTTGTTTATGAAACCCATATTATTTCCATGAGTAATTATATATTTAGAAAATTTTATGATATTTTGTCACAAATATGAATGCATTTTTATTATGTGATTGGTGGGATTAGATTTAAATTCCCTTATTTAAAACCTATTAATTTCCCAAATCTATAAAATGAAACCCATTTCATTTCCATGATTGACATGGAAGTGATTTTTGACTAATTAAATGATTTTTTATACTTATGTTCATTCTCATAAAATATTTCTTAAACCAATTATATGTTGCAATCTATTATTTTCATTGATTAATTTTTTATTAATGTCGTACGAACTTCTATGCTTTACGACATGACACAATATAATGATCTATTAAATGTTTTTTATGGTTTTCAAATGTTATTCTCATGTATTCATACAGTTATTCTAATACTTAAGTGATAATTAATATCTCCCTTATTTATCCTTACTAGAAATTTGAGCTCACCTTATTCTATGTTTTCTTTCCCATGGTTATTAAGTATATCCTTTGGTATGATATTTCCAAAAAAGGCTGAAATTTATAAAGAAGTTATTCAGATATTATATAGATCTCTTATGAATAGGTATTTTATGTATCCATGTTTCCAATTATAGTACACCTATGTAATTATAGAAAGCATTATCATGTAATATATTTTAATGTTTGTATAATAATTTTTAATATTTATTTATTAATAGTATGGTTCAATGTTGTTTATATTAGAGTATGATTTGGTTACATTTAAAAATATGGATGATAAATCCTTTACGGGAACCCTTAGGATAATCTTATGTATAGTAGAAAATCATATATTTTGGTAAATAATGGAGTGTGGATTTCTTATAAATACACCCATGTATGGATAGTACATGTGTATGTGGTTTTGGAATAGATTTCTATGTGGGTAATACACCTAAAAAAGGTTTGTCAATTATATGGACTACATTATTCATGTTCCTGGAGGGTGATCCATTACTATGAACCTGGTTTTATACTCTCAAGGGATATACTTAGGTATATTAATATATTAATTATGAACCATTCTATTGGATTTAAATAAATGATGATCACAAATTACCTAGTTTATTCCAAATGTGAAATATTCTGAAATAATATCTCATGATTTGGATATCCTATAAATTATTTTACCTGATTTTATGGTTTCACACTATGATTATTGATTATCATTCTATTCATTGGGTTTTTGTTAGTTGAAAAAACCAAAATTCACCATGTTAATAGTAAATGTGATGAAAAATGAAATGATTATTATAATAAGAAACAAAATTTTTTGTGAGATAGAATGTAAAATCATGTTTCTATGGTTGAAAAACTTTAAAAATCCATGAATCAGGATGAGAATCCAAATGGTAAATAGTGTTAATGAAATTTTATTGAGTCTATCATAGGTTAAAATCCACCTTCTTTTACCGGGTCTACTGATCAAATATTTTACTAATAAATGGATCAGCATCATTAAGAACATATTTTCTATTTTCCAATGTACGATACATGAGAAAATGAGTTTAACTTTTTATCCTCTCATAGGTGAAGAAGATAAATTATGGAATCTAATAAATAACCCTAATAAAAAAGTATAACTTTTCTACAATGATTGGGATGAGTTTCAGATATTATTTTACTATAAATAAATTTCTCTTAATCTTCATATGGAAATGGAGAATGGATACCATTGTATAAAGAAGAATTATGATGAATATATAAATACTTATAAGTAATTTTTTCTAAATCTATATGAGGTATGATTCTTATATTATCTTCCAACCTTAAATTAATATTGACTAATTATTCATTTTTTAATACCTACTATCTAAAGGGTGTTATCCATAAGTGATATTAGTAGCTATGAAAAATCATTCAATGTGTAGTTACGGTGGAAATGATGATTGGGATTATACATCAATATAATAGTTTTTATAAGAAAATAATGATGTAATTTAGTGGAAATTATAATTATAATAACCATATAGAGAAGAAGATGATATTTCTATTATGGTTTAACAATTTCTGGAAACATTATGTAAATTATCTTTAGGGGGATATTAAATGACTAATGTGTGTAAAATAATGTAATCATGAAATAGAATTCCAATAGTGATGCGAAGATGATGTTATCTTATAATGGATAAAAAGAACAATAGAATAAATCACCCACACTTATATGTTTTAAATTCATGATGTATGGGTATTATGGGGACCAATGATCAAATAAGATGTTTATTTATGATGATTGACATCACCAAACTCTTATGAAGAGAAGAAACAAGAAATATAATTTAATCACTAATTTCTATGTTGGGTAAGACAAAAAACAGGTGAAAGGTATACTAACCATCCTCTCTGGGTGGATAATGTCTTATTTGATTATGGATCTACCCACTCTTTTATGTCTGATGATTTTTATAGGGGTATAAATATAACACAAGAATGAATAGATGTTCAATTAGTAGAGAAATACCATAATGAAATGATGATCACAAATCAAGCCTATTATTATTTTCTATTTTATTTTTATGAGAATCAGATTCCTAAAATCCTATTATTCTCACTACTGTTGAACTTCGTGTTATCTTTGTTATAGATCATATTTCAATACATAAATCATACATCATTTGTGTAGGAAGAGAATGACCATTTTATATTATGAACCAACGTACTATCTTATATCAGTGAGATGATAAATATTATATTTTAATGGAAATTACCTCAATTGTATGGGTCTTTATTCCAAATCAGAAGGTTTTTTTAATCCATAGAATTGGGGAGAAACCCAACATCATGGTTTTTGAAATTTTGTGCGAGTTTGTTGACATTCATCCAGAATAAATTACTAGACTTCTTCCAAATCATGATGTTGCTGATTCAATATAACTTATACATTATTATACAAATATTTCACAGACTCCATATACAATGGACTATATTAAGATCATAAAAATAAATACAAAAATATAGTATAACATTGGATTTAGACTCATTCATCCAAGTGAATCACCAAGGGTTCACATATTCCTTTTTTAAAGAAGACATATGTATCAATGAGACTAAAAATTGATTATATTAAACATAAAAAGATGAAAATAAAGAATAAGTATTATTTTACACATATTGATGATTTTTTCAATTATATAGGAGAATAAAATTATTTTTCAATGATTTATCTTGTTTTGGATAATATTAGTTAAGGGTCAAAAGTATAGACATACAAAAAGAAACATTCTATATGTCGTATTGATACTATGAATATATATTGATTCTATTTTATCTTAATAATACACCTTCAATCATCATGTATTTAATGAATAATGTATTGAGAAACCACCTTAATCACATTGTGGTAGTTATTTTGAATGTAATTCTAATATACATAAATAGGATGAAAGAGTGTGATGATAACTTAAGGAATATACCGAAGACCCTAATGAATGAGAATCTATATGGGAAATTTTCCATGTGGGAATTTATTCTATAAAATATTTTAAACTTATGTCTTTTAATCTAAATAGATGTTATATTAGTTGATCTATCAATGATGAAAATTATTGAATGTTGTCCCAGACCAACAAAACAGACTATGATCCTTAGTTTTTTTGAATGTATATTACACAAATACAATAGAAACATTATCATACTTATATAATCTTATCATAATGTTATATTATTGAAGAAGGAATGTTCCTTTGGATAAATCAATGTGCATAACATTTCATGGAATTGAAGACATGTTTTGTCAAATATTCAATTAAAACAATACATTTTAGTTTAGAATGGTTTGAAATATTTAGTGATGCGTAAAATAAGGTACTGAGATATATTTTCATATAGAATATTATGCTGATAGACTTTGAATCACTAAAATTTATTTTCCATGAGATAAATTACCTAAATCATGATTTAGTTTAAGGTGTGGAATTTTTTATATTATATACATTGAGGAAATATCATGGTAGAAAATGGTGTGACATATATATCGATCATAATTATTTAAAGTATATACACTCTCAGTAATATTGGAATATGTGATAAATAATATAGTAAGAAATGATTAATGATTATGAATGCTCAATATATTACAACCCTAGGAATGAGAACATGGTTGTTGATGATTTTAGTTAAAACTATAATGTATGCTTATATATGATGAGGATAAAAAAATAAATCATTTATAGATTTTTAAGGTATGTATCTAGAAATATTTAACAATCTATAGAAATATTAAATTTATCATATTATATTTCAATCATTTTTCCATGTAATGATAAAAGTGGCATATTAAGAAGATGTAGAGTTGTAAAATAAGGTTAGAAATTTTCCTGAGATCAACCTTTATTTCTATAGAACTATAGTGTTTATGAACTCTATACGTGTATCTTCGAAACCAGATTAGAAGAAGGAACCATTGAATGAAGTTAATAGTTAATTATTATCTTCTCCTCATGGATGTAAGAATATTCATAGTGATATAAAAGAGTGATTATCGTGGGTGAACATGATGTGTGATATTTCAGTGTATACCCATGCTGGAATAGAAATGGGGAAACATCCCCATTGAGTTTTTCATTAGACTCCATAAAGTGTATGAGTTCTATAATGCTATTTGGGTTGTAGTCGATCACTATGTGATGTACAAACACTTTATTACTATCAGATTGTATTTTTATATTTATCATAAGGAAAGAATATATAGTAGATAATATATATGTATTATGGATTTCCTTATTCTGTTTTATCTGATCAGGATATGAGGGTTACTCATATGTCTTGGAGAATTCCTTAGAAATATTTGAATTTAATGTTTTGTTTTATTAATTCTTATAATACATAGAGATATTGTTATTAGGAATGAATAATTATAATTTTTTAAGATATTCGTATATCTTTTTTAATGCATTTCAATGGTTTTCCAAGATCAACACCTTCCCCTAAACATGTTTTCATATGAAAACATCTTACACTCGAGTATTAAAATGGATCCTTGTAGACAAATATATGTAAATAAGTGTAGAAATCCAACATTATAGGTTGATGTTTTAAAAGGAATTTTATTTGGGAAAATTTGAGCTATGGAAATCATAGAAAATTTCAGAGTCATTCGGTATCACATTATGCTATCTCAAAGTCAACATAAAAGTTATCCTAATAATCCAATTCAAAATATAGATTTTGAAGATAGTCACAACAAATTCCTATGAATATATCCAAGAAATAATGTAATGGAATTTATAAATATTATAAATACAATCCGTTTGTATATTATCCCGTTCCATATTCTTGATCAAGTGGGGATGGTAGCAGATTGCATGAATCTTCCACCAGAAAACATTAAAGATAATGATTTTTTCTATGCATCTCTATTAAGGAAGTACATAATTCATCCTTAAATTTTTTAAAAATGAACAATTTTAATATTATATAATGATATTTCCAATTAAGAAAGAAATTTTAGAAATCCTTGATCATAGATTTAAGGTTCTTTGGAGAATGACTACTCACCTAGTTAATGTTATCTGTAGGAATTAAAAATATGAAGAATGTACATGGGAACCTGAGGATGTTATGAAATAGAGAAATACTCATTATTATTTTTTAATTTCACATAATTTTTATGGTTATATTAGTTATAACTGGTGTATAATGTAACAACCTATTATTTTATGATATATTTGTCTTCAAATAAATTTAATTTCTCAAATAGCTTGATATTCCTGCATCCAAAATTCTAAATGAAATGTAATGAGGTATATCATTATAACCTAGCTATTAAAATGTAATATTTAATTGATTTATATAAATAAGAAATATTGATAAATAAATACTATATTTTAATTACTGTCATTATATTCTTTTAAAAAATAAATTATACCTCGAAAATTATTTTTATTTGTTTTTATTGTGAAAAAATAGTATATTTACTTTTTCTCACTTGTTTAAAAATTATTTTAAAATATTAACTTTATTTTTGAAATCAACATGCCAATATTACATTAGCATGAATTTTGGAGAATTTTATGAAATGATTAATTTTTTGATGAATAATGAAAATACTATTTTTTATTAAATAATTGCATTCCATTTTTTAAATTCAAAAGGAATAATTTTGTGTTTAAATGTTACTTAATGTTATATTAGTTCTTTTATATAGTGAATAATCCAATTTTGTTTATTGGAATAAATTTTATGTCATAAAATAGTATAAAAACATTGTATACGTTTAAAACTATTTTATCGAGAAAATTACATTCTATCACATTGTATGGGTTTAAATTTAAATTAAATTAATAATATGAAGTTTATTTTAGTTAATAAAATGAATTCCATAATTTTAATCAGAATAAATAATATTCGGTAATAAGTTCAAAATACTTTTTTCTCTTAATTAATAGTAAAAATAGTAAATAAATGTTATAATGCTTAAGGTGAAAATTGGTTTACTAGATGGTTTAAGATAAGTGATAGGGATATATTTTCTAATTAATATTCCCTAAATAAAATATTAAGGCTATATATATACCACATAATATCCTAAAAAATAATTTATGGAATTTTCGAATAATTTTTCTTGTAGTGTGATAATATTATATTTTAATCCTTTATGAAATTCAAAGTGTGTCATCTCCCCCACTTATAAAGGGACGCACCAAATTTTTATTCTCTACAACACATTGATCCATCTATCTCCACAAGAACCTATCATGTTCTATTAAAAAATTATGTAGAAATTAATTATAGGTGACTATATTCTTAATATACCGATTCAAGGATCCTAATGAAAGGTTATAAAGGAGGCCAGATGAAGGATGGGAAATTAACATACCCGACCACTTTCAAATTAATTCTTACTCCATATCCTTTAAATATATTGTGTTAATTATTAAATAATAATTTAAATACAATAAATATATATAGTTTTTATTATAAAACCTCAAATATAAAACATCTTATCTATTAAATGGGAACTAAAAGTAAAATTCATGCATGCATTTGGACTACTGCCAATGTGTAGTGATTCAATTAATTTTCCATCATTGTATTTTATGGTAGGATATTATTATGGGTTTAATATTTAAATGTTATATTTATCACCTAATTATTATTATGCACTTATAATATCCTTTCTACCTTTTCACCATCCTATCTTTTGGAAAATTATAATGTTGCACATACGTTATTGTGCACTACACCCTCCACAATGTGATGTAATTTTTTGTTTATTCATTACATGGATGATATTAAATATATATTTGTTGAATATATATTTATATATTTATTTAATGATGATTACTTACATATAATTTACCATTATTTCATTATATCCTTCAAAAAATGAAAACAATATTGATGTGTATGTTAATATTTCCATCCCCATGAGAAGTTTAAACCATTTTATAACTAAATTACTAATATTTGATTATAAATATTTATATAATTAATATATATAATATTTCTTCCATGACATGAATTTTAAATATTATGAAACCCCACTCAATTTACACAGACTATAAAATATGATTTTAATATTTAAAATTTAATAAAAGGGTGTTGAAATGTTATATATGGATCATATAAGATATTTTCTATATGTTAGTGATTATGGTATAGAATGATAAAAAATATTAAATTATTATAAATTTTATTGGAGTTATTTTTAATCATGTTAGACTTTACATAATTGTTTCATGTTAAAATCTAATTGTTTACCATGATTGTTTATGATTATGTTTTCGATGATGAAATTTCCCGATACACCTTTCAAGAATCACATTGATTCTATTACTATATTTTTTTATTTATTTGTTTTATAATGAAACCCTTTTAATCTATTATTCACGTATAATTAATGATAATTTCTTTTCATGAAAAATATAATATATTTCCTATGTGGTAAAGAATATTTTCCATCCACGTCTATGTTTTCTGTGAAACTTTTTGAGGAATATTTTTTAATATTATAACATGCATGTTAAAATTAATTTTTACCTATTATCCCAACCAGGTAAAATTATAAGAGAGGATATGTGCATTTGGGTGTGGAAGATTAAAATAAACACCCCCTTTTATCTTGTTTCATCACTAAACGAAACACTCTTCTATCCATTACGCATAGTAATATACGAGGAGAAATGAAAACATGTGCAAGACACAATGATTTTACATAGTTTAACCTAACAAGGATACATCTAAGTAAAATTTATTTCTATCATTAATATATACCAAATCCACTAAGGTTTAGTACTATTTAAAAGCTTGGGGTGGACTAACTAACCATCCTAGCTCACAACCTATCATAATTTAAAATCTCAGTGCTCCATCAGCTGTATTGTGGTCACTACTCCTTCAGATGATTCTTTTTTTTCATCACTTAGATAAATATTTTTTTCACCTCATTTGTTATGTTATGGTGATAATAGTTTTTACACTTTATAAATACCATTTCCCCGAGAAATTCTATCATAATTCACTAGGTTCACATTATATTCACTTTTGTAAAGACCTATCCAATATTTCACAAAATAATGAAATTTTTAATGAAAATTTTGAAAAAATAATGAAAATCAGTATTAGTTGAGATCCATTCTTGTATTTCACAAAGCCTAATTCTTCCATGAATCTAATGTTCTGATGAATAATACACTCAAGGAAATATTTTGTGAAATTCATTTGTAAATTCATAGAATTTGGATTTTTTAGGATTCCACTTTTAAATTAAGAGTGTATCTGCCTATTTATAGAATTTTCCTTTCATTGGCAACGATTTAAAACTCACCACACCATTTTCATGAAACTCTTCATTCTTGTTCATGAAACTCAATTTCTTAACATAACTTCTGGTAAATCTTCTATTTTCGAACCATTTCTTAATCATGTAATATATATCCTTTATACAATGAGACTTAGTAATATTTTATGAAACATTATTTCATGAATCTAAAAACATTCATACAACCCAAAATTCATTAATTAGATGCATTTTCCATATTTTCATGTCGTCATCCTAAAAATCCATATTTTTTAAAAATTGTCCCTCAATCCAAATTTTGAACCCCTAAATTTGTAGAAAAATAGTTAATAATTCCACATTTAAATTTTTTTACCACTTTAAGAGTTTCCATATCTTTTTATGGATCTTTCCTCACATAAATTATTAATAATCACACAGGTACATCAAAAATGACCATACCAACCATATTTATAAAAAAACACAATAAACCCCAAAACACTATAAACATACCATGGGGGGTTTTACAACATTACACATGTATAATTTTTTTACAAAATTTTTTAAGAGAAATATTCTTGTAATTTTATGAATGGTGAACTTTTTAATTTTTACCCAAAATGTGATAGGAACCATTATTTAAATATGGACTACATGAATAGAATTTATTTCTATCATTAATAGTTAATTATTTGAGGCTCTTGTTACATGAATCTAATATTATTTTCCACGAATGTTTTTTATTAATATTTGTAAAAAATTTATATTTTAAATATGTGATTTCAAAATGAAAATGGTACTTTTCTCATTAAATATTCTAGAATCATTTTAATGAAAATTTTTATTTTTGAAAATATTTTTTTTTATTACATATGGTTTATGGGGAATACGATAAAAGGATAGAATCCTAAATGTTTACCAAGATTGATTTTTATGAAAATTATGTGTTTCTTATGAGACCCATTTTTTCATATAGCATGTTATAATGAAATGTTGATATGATTATGAATCTTATTTTCCGTCCATTATTTACGATATATAATGAATAATTTTTTATCTTGTGGAACACATAATAAAGGGTTATGATTACATGAAGGGTGAGCCCATAATTATACATCCCTACATTTAATTGGGTAAATAAGAATATATTACCAGATAAAAACGAATGGAATAGAAAGTAAACCTTATTGGGTAAGTTATTATTTCCAATATGATTGTGTAGAGAGATAACATTGGCTAGAGATATGATAGAATGTGAGTGAACAATATCTACTTTGATAGCTTAGGCAGTGATCCTTGACTAATGAAATTAAAGTTAATGAGTATGTTCATGCCACAAACATATTCCCTATTCCAATGTAATTCTCTCACTGATTATGTTCTTTGATTCCTTTATTATTTAGGTATTATGAAATACCAGCATTTATACAATGATTTAAGATAATGATCTGTGATACAGTAGTTATGGTTTTAGAATGTTATGTTCATGTTCTGATATCCTAGTGATCATGTTATGATTAAATGATCATTGATATCTCCCTTTTAATGTAAATGAGAATTTGAGCTCACACTTTCCTATGTTACCTTCCCAAATATTATTAATAATTTTTTTATATTTAATATGTATAATAAGGGTGCAAGTTGTGAATAATATTATATAAAATGATGTTGATCTTGTGTAAAAAGTTATTTATACATCGTTGTCTTCAAATACACTATACAAAAACAATTATAACATGGATTTTAGTGTTATATATTTTCATTCCCATATAGTATGATATAATATTATTGTATGAAATGTATGGGCCATCATAGTCGGTATCATATAATGTTTCAGATACATTTGGAATCTCGGTTGTGAAAAATGTTGTGAGAACAATCATGATAATCCTATGTATAAGAGAATTTCATACCTTCTAGAAAATAAAAGAGGGTGGTTTTCATTGAAGTAAATCCCACTTAGGACACTATAAGTTGAATATGGTTTTATAATAGATTCATCTAGGTGTAATAACCTTAAAAATTGATGGTTGATTATTTCTCGTCTATAATTATGGATCATTATGAGTGTACCTTTACTGTACCCCTAATTTATCACTCCCATATGATATTTTTTGTTAATTAATATTTTATTTCTGAATCATTATGAATTATTTGAATAGTTAATGATCATATATGACATAAAATAAACCGAATTTTTCATTAATATTATAAAATTTGTTAGTTTTTAGACATCCCAAAATTTATTTTTCATATTATACTATTTCCTAGTAATATTTTTCATTCTCAAAATATATTTTTTGGTATTTTTCAATGACTGAAATTTGATAAAACCTTATAAACACTAGATGTGATGGAAAAGGAAATGATTTTATTCATAAGAAAAAAATTGGTATAGGATATGAAATGGAAAATATAATTTATATGATGACCAAAATATTCAAAAACTATGAATTCTGTTGATATTCAAAAAGTAAAAAGGTTTGAAAAAATTTCCATTTATTCCTTCATGAGGAAGAATAATTATTCTTTTTCCATGTCTACTAATATACTAGTTTCTAGCTAAATTACCAGTTCCACTAAAAAGATATATTAAATTTTATAGGGTTCAAAACATAAAAAATAATTTTTTATATTATTCATTTTTAGGATGTAGCATATCAATGTTGTATTACTATTAAGAACATAATAAAACATAAAGTAATTCAATCCATAGAGTGGGATGAGTAATGAAGCTTATTTTTGAATAAGTAATTTACAATTATAATTCATATGAAAATGGGTAAGGGGTTTCTTGATACAATGCAGAGGTATGATTAATCAATCATTACATATGGGGAAAAGTAATCAAGAATTGTAATGTATTCTTGTGTCTGTATCATCTATTCTAATATTAAGATTGATCGATTATTCAGTGGATTAAAACCTGTCTTATATGGGAGTTAAACATATGAGGATTTAGTATGTAGAGACCCGTATCTTGACTTACATGGACATTACATTACATTTGTGGAATACTTAGTACATAACAAAAACACACACACAAGGATCGTAATAGTTTAGTGTCTTTGGAAACTCGGAACGTAATCTTCTAATCGTGGTGAAAGATCTTCAACATATCCTATAAAGATCTTCCCTTTTTTTTAGCTAAAACCTTTCTTTATATCCTGGGGAAAAGAAAACATAAAAGGGTGAGCTCAAATGCTCAGTAAGGGTAAAAAAAGAAATATCAATCACATCGTATTCATAAGAACATAACATTTTGGAAATCTTAACCTGCAAAAGAGAGCATAATTTCATAACATGGGATAAATCATGGCAGTGAAATGTAATCACAATAATCATAACTTAAAACATGAAACTTTGTGGCATTCACACATAATCATAGAGAATCATTTCTTGTTAGTCATGACTCATTGCCAAGACTATCTTAGTGGACAAAGTCCCTTTCTGAATCGAGTAACCCTCGTTTCAGTCCTGTTTCACTGAACCGGTATAACCTACCGTTCCAGCCCTGTATATCTCATGAGATATAAAATCTTTACCCAATGCATTGGAGGGAGATATAGGTCCCACCCATCTTATAATGATACCATTCTTATGTGTGCCACAAAATCATAAAACATACATCATAGCATAACCCATGTAATAAAAATGGGATTCATAAACAACATGAAATCATAAAACCATTCATATAAGATAAAGGAATTCATAAAAATATTTCCATCACAACATAATCAAATCCATGTAATAATAGGGATAAAAACAGAAACCTTTTATTATCTTAGATGGAAAATAATTTTGATAAAATACTTGAACTCCATTCTTGAGGAAAATATCCTTTCTACTTCAAAAACATTTTTCCTTTCATAACATGTCATACGAATTTAAAATAAAAGAAGTTGATTAAAAATAAACTTGAAAACTTGTAAAGGAATCTTCTTGGAAATAATGTTTTAAAAATCCATTCATGCCGTATAAGTTAAAAAAAACATTCTTCGTACTTTTGTCGGAAAAGTCAAAAAGTACCTCGTACGAAAAATGACAAAAGATTCCTTTCATATTCTTTACTAAAAACTCACCGAAGGGTAAAATTGGATTTAAACCAGTGTAAGTGGATGGAAACAATATTACATATTGATGGAACATGGATGTGGATGATAAAATACACACCAATAAATACTTACGAATAAACAATCTCGGATAAAAATGAGATTGTGATATTTCCCCTTACCTTAGGTCCGATTTGCTTTGTTCGTTTCCGATGCTCCTGTATAATGGTTTAGATAATGTTATTGAATTATTCCAGAATCATACATATTGATATGATATCATATATGGTCATATTATTAGCTTCTTGTTAGTAATATTTCATTGTTACTTGTTACTCGGGTCTTTATAACTTTTTGTTCTTATGCGTGTTTTGTCGAATAAATTCTTATTCTTATCTTTAGGTTATAGATACTTCATTTCCAGAATGGTATTAGTGTATTATATACCATATTCATTCATTCAATTCATTTGTATAATCATTATGAAATGATGATCATGTAGAACGAGTCGCATCACATCGTGGAGACGGTATTCCGTACGTACGCACGAGTGATGATATCGTTCCTATGATCGTGGAATTGTATTGGAGTATATATATATTATTTAAGTATCAATATTACTTCATAATAATCATATATAGTTACTCATTACACCATTATACCCATCCTTGTAAGGTGATGGTGGAAAATAGATTACACCACGGCGTGGAGACGGTATTCCGTACGTACGCACGCGCGGTGATTTCATTTTTCCATAGGATGGATAGAAGGTGAATTAGGGTTGTTTCATATTTATAATAACATATCAGTATCTAAGTAATACTGATGTTATTACTTTGTCATGAAACAACTAAAGAAGAAGAAGTTGAAGAAGAAAGAAATTGAAAAGATCGGTAATGGATATTACCTCTTCTTTGGAACGCCTCTTTGAATCCTCCACTTAGGGAACTAAGATTGGTCTTTGAAGAAGACCAGGACCTCTAGGATTATTCTAGGGAAGTTTAGAAGAGAAAATGGCAGGGGTTGGCCGAGATTGAGTGCTCAAATTGGTGTGAGGAGGAGGGGGAGGAGGTGTCCTTTTATAAGGGAGGAGAGGGGCACCTTAGGAATATCTCAAAATATTATTTTATATTAAAGTCAAAATCGGTTTATAATGGCTCCAAAGGGTCTTATTTCGAAGCTAAGGTGGGGATGGGTCGAAATCCTATCAACCAATAGGATTTAGACAAGTTTAGGGTATTATTTTAACCTTATCAATTAGATTTAACTCTAAGTTAAATAATTTAACTTTTACCATGTCTTTTTGTTTTCTTTCACTATATGGTTAATACACTTACTATAACATGCCAAACGAACCCCAACTTGTTTATTATTAATAAATATATCCTTATCTAAGTCATTTGGCCGAACCTTATATTTTTAGGAATAAAATAACAATTAGTAATATAATATTTTATTTAAAAACTATTTTGTGTCAATTTTGACACTATTTGATATATGATTTTTGTGAAAGTCATAACCGAATTATATGTTCGAACCAAGTTTCTTAAATCAACACTAATATATCATAGTAACCTAGAAAATTAGTGGAATTCATAAAAAGTCTTAAATTACATTTATTTTGGTATTTATATTATCAATTATGTCAATATTTCATTAATAAGATAATTACTGCATCATCTTTGTGTCATAAATAAATTAAATTATTTGATGTTTTAAAATTACAAATAAAATACCATCATGTAAGAAATCTTTTTAGCTTTCTAATGAATATTTACAATAGAATTTATCTTATGCATAACCCCATATTAAAAATGATTTACTTATTAAACTTTGATTTTAACTATTTTAACCCTTCTTTAAATAAATTAATAATAAATGTCCTAATCTAATCCAAGTGGGCCTAAATGGTCATATTTTATTCCTAAGTTTGTTTTTGGTCGAATTACACTTGTCCAATAGAATTAGGACATGTGTTAGGGTAATATTAATATCATATTTACCCTTAGTTACCCTATTTACTATTAACCGCGGTAAAAAAGGTAAAAAGTTACTATTCACCAAAAAATTATTTTTATCTCATTGAACCACATTTTACTTACTGACATCAACCATGTCTGTCGGATTTTTGAAATTCCATTCACAGAAGCGGTAAAATTAAGTTTTATGCAAAATTCAGTTTTTAACCTACCACTTAGTGGTTTTACTATTCATCAAAAATTGAAAGTTTTCAGAAAAATACCAAAATTTCACCCTAGGCTAATTTCAATATTCTGAGTCCAAAAATGAAGTCCGTTTTGAAAAATAAAATTTATAAATTTTCAAAAAGTGGTTATTACTATTCATAACGGCTAGTTTTAATAATATTTTAATAGCATATCGTTGTTTAGTGAAACTCGGTATTGCGTATTACACACGCTATCGAGGAAGGTCGCGATTGCGTGTAATGCAAGGCAAGTCAAGGATGCGTATTGTGCAAGCTCCTTTTGGTGTAGCGTACAACACAAGACATTAATAAAATTAAAAAGAATAGTTTTCATAAAATCTCGGGCTGTTACATTCTACCCCCCTTAAAATGAATTTCGCCCTCGAAATTCGTCGGGGTTATAAATAGTTTACTATTCGAAAGTTTCTTTAATAGAAACCCACATCGTAAAAAAGAATACCAAAACCAATATTTAAAAACAAAAGTATGAAACGTAACGGTTACCCAAATAAACCAATCACCGGGTTTCCACATAGGTGAAAATATGGATATGGAAGAGAAATCTAACCATCATGTTCTGATGGAGAGTGGTAGAGAACATGGCTATGGAAAAGCCAGTAATCAAAAATCCATAGATTTGTGATGATATAAGGTACCATCTGATTCATCAGGTATAAGATCACTAGGACAACATTTTTGGTTTTCAAGATCATTTCCCTAAAGTTGAAAATTTGAATTAAAATAAATACTTACTTTATTTTGGTACAATCTCACTGTTGTTCGTGCCTTGAACAATTTCCACATCATCTCTTAAATAAATGAAGTTGAATTTGTTATTCGTGAAGTGTTAGCAGATCATGTGATAGAACGACGGGTCATTCCATCTGTCTCAAACAAAAGGTTAGCAAAAATTATATACATAAGTCGATCTATAGTGAGATTAATCATATATGGTTCCTAAAAGGGACTTATACCTCATATATCATACTGCTTAATATAATAAAACTAGTTTCTACTAAACAGGGACTTCCTGTATGCCAGTGGTAGGCGATAAAGGCCAGTCGCACTTCTGTTGTGGGTTCGATTTCGACAGCCTTGTCCGAAGCGATGGGTTGTCGCCCGTCCTGCAGGTTGTCCTTTTTCCAAAACTAAATTACTATAACATCCCATCAATAATATCAAAAATATTTTATCCTTAAACAATACTAACTTATGTCCAACATAATCCATTCTAATCTTTAGGCTTATCCATAATACTGCAGTCCACTCTCCTAACATAGTGAAAACAATTACCAGAGATTTAATACTGTCGTTGATCCCCATATATCATAAGATATGTTTCGCTGGTCACATTCCAGACATTCAAAGTCTTTAATCATGTATTCTCTTGAATACCCATTGAACCTTAATGAAAGCATGAATGCAGTTACCAAAATCCTAAAAATTCGATATACTCAAACCATGATATCACTTAGTCCTTATATCAATCATGAGCTCATGAATACTGTCAAATATTTCATTTTCTCGTTTTCCCTTCATTATGCGCATATCATTATTTTTCCAAAAATATCTCAATCACTTTCCATGGTTATTGGTACCATAAAATTATTGAAAACCACAATAGACTAATACATAAATATTCCAATACTCCATGATACAACATTATTTTGGAATCCTATTACATAAACAATTATTCATTCCACCACATCGTTGTCATATTCAACATCGCCAATAGTGATCGCATGTGACTTCCCTTTGTCCTTTGCCTTAAGTGGTTGCTCATGTCGATCATCACTAACCCTTGGATTAGGGCATTTATTAGCATAATGCCCCATTTCCTTGCACTTGAAGCATTGAAGTGTTGGTGATGTGTTCTCTGCATTGTTTGCTTTATTCACATCATTAGAATCCCTTTTTCCATTACTTCGACACTCAGCTACTCGATGACCTTCTTTTCCACACTTAAAACATTTTATAGTCCCTTTAAGACAATCTCCACCATGATTCTTTCCACACTTTGTGCATAAGGAAACATTCATCTTCTTTTCACCATTATTCTGAGATTTCTCCTTGAATTCCATCTTTAGTTTCTTGTCAAAACCATGAGATGGATATGTAACACCAACTTCCATTTCTACCTTGACAACACAACGCACAATTTCTTCATAGCTACTGAAGTCTCTTATAGCTAATGCCCTTCGAAGACTTGGTTTTAAGCCACTGAAAAATCGATCAACTTTACTTTCACGTTGGATGATAATGCCAGATGCATACCTTGCAAGTCTTGTAAAATTTTCTTCGTATATACCAACAGATTCATCATCCTTCTGCTTCATCTCAAGAAACTCCTTTTCCATCTTTGTTCGAAGAATATGAGGGAAGTACTTACTGAAAAACAAGTTCTTGAACTCGTCCCATTCCATGGACTCAATTTCATCTCTTTGCCTCGTATTCTTGATAAGATTCCACCATTGATCAGCTTCACCTTCCAAATGATATACTGCTAAGATGACTTTATCATGTTCAGAACATTGAAGAACTGAAAATATCTTTTCAGTGGTACTGATCCATTGTTCAGCAACAAGTGGATCGGTAGTCCCACTGAAAGAAGGTGGACGTTGCCTCATGAAGGACTCAATAGAATATTGTTCCCTTCTCTGCTCATTTGGAAGTCCAGAATGATTCATAGCTTGTGTAAGTATAGCAATAAGATTTTGTATTCCATCTCCTGTAACATTTGTTTGTTCAGGAGGGCAATCATTGCATTGTCCATTGCATTGATCAACACGGTTCCTTCGGGTTCCAACCATCGTCTAAAACCCAAAAAGAATAGTGTGAGAGGCAAAAATCATTCTAGGGAAAATAACATAATAAAGGGGGAGTACCTTCAATATCTAACATCTTAGGTTTAATTCTATGATCGTTAGCGTAGTTCTAGTACTATAACCTATACGTATACTTAACCTTAGGGACATCCCTAGACATACCTTAGAAATATCTCTAGGGATCTCACTAAAGTTCTCGCATCCTAGTTTCCAAAGGTTGACTAAACCTTTCCTCTGATACCAACTGTAGAGACCCGTATCTTGAAATACATGGACATTACATTACATTTGCGGAATACTTAGTACATAACCAAAACACACACACAAGGATCGTAATAGTTTAGTGTCTTTGGAAACTCGGAACGTAATCTTCTAATCGTGGTGAAAGATCTTCAACATCTCCTATAAAGATCTTCCCTTTTTTTAGCTAAAACCTTTCTTTATATCCTGGGGAAAAGAAAACATAAAAGGGTGATCTCAAATGTTCAGTAAGGGTAAACAAAAGAAATATCAATCACATCGTATTCATAAGAACATAACATTTTGGAAATCTTAACCTGCAAAAGAGAGCATAATTTCATAACATGGGATAAATCATGGCAGTGAAATGTAATCACAATAATCATAACTTAAAACATGAAACTTTGTGGCATTCACACATAATCATAGAGAATCATTTCTTGTTAGTCATGACTCATTTACAAGACTATCTTAGTGGACAAAGTCCCTTTCTGAATCGAGTAACCCTCATTTCAGTCCTGTTTCACTGAACCGGTATAACCTACCGTTCCAGCCCTGTCTATCTCATGAGATATAAAATCTTTACCCAATGCATTGGAGGGAGATATAGGTCCCACCCATCTCATAATGATACCATTCTTATGTGTGCCACAAAATCATAAAACATACATCATAGCATAACCCATGTAATAAAAATGGGATTCTTAAACAACATGACATCATAAAACCATTCATATAAGATAAAGGAATTCATAAAAATATTTCCATCACAACATAATCAAATCCATGTAATAATAGGGATAAAAACATAACCCTTTTATTATCTTAGATGGAAAATAATTTTGATAAAATACTTGAACTCCATTCTTGAGGAAAATATCCTTTCTACTTCAAAAACATTTTTCCTTTCATAACATGTCATACGACTTTAAAATAAAAGAAGTTGATTAAAAATAAACTTGAAAACTTGTAAAGGAATCTTCTTGGAAATAATGTTTTAAAAATCCATTCATGCCGTATAAGTTAAAAAAAACATTCTTCGTACTTTTGTCGGAAAAGTCAAAAAGTACCTCGTACGAAAAATGACAAAAGATTCCTTTCATATTCTTTACTAAAAACTCACCGAAGGGTAAAATTGGATTTAAACCAGTGTAAGTGGATGGAAACAATATTACATATTGATGGAACATGGATGTGGATGATAAAATACACCCCAATAAATACTTACGAATAAACAATCTCGGATAAAAATGAGATTGTGATATTTCCCCTTACCTTAGGTCCGATTTTCTTTGTTTGTGTCCGAAGCTCCTGTATAATGGTTTAAATAATGTTATTGACTTATTCCAGAATCATACATATTGATATGATATCATATATGGTCATATTATTAGCTTCTTGTTAGTAATATTTCATTGTTACTTGTTACTCGGGTCTTTATAACTTTTTGTTCTTATGCGTGTTTTGTCGAATAAATTCTTATTCTTATCTTTAGGTTATAGATACTTCATTTCCAGAATGGTATTAGTGTATTATATACCATATTCATTCATTCAATTCATTTATAAAATCATTATGAAATGAAGATCATGTAGAACGAGTCGCATCACATCGTGGAGACGGTATTCCGTACGTACGCACGAGTGATGATATCGTTCCTATGATCGTGGAATTGTATTGGAGTATATATATATTATTTCAGTATCAATATTACTTCATAATAATCATATATAGTTACTCATTACACCATTATACCCATCCTTGTAAGGTGATGGTGGAAAATAGATTACACCACGGCGTGGAGACGGTATTCCGTACGTACGCACGCGGGGTGATTTCATTTTTCCGTAGGATGGATAGAAGGTGAATTAGGGTTGTTTCATATTTATAATAACATATCAGTATGTAAGTAATACTGATGTTATTACTTTGTCATGAAACAACTAAAGAAGAAGAAGTTGAAGAAGAAAGAAATTGAAAAGATCGGTAATGGATATTACCTCTTCTTTGGAACGCCTCTTTGAATCCTCCACTTAGGGAACTAAGATTGGTCTTAGAAGAAGACCAGGACCTCTAGGATTATTCTAGGGAAGTGGAGAGGAGAAAAAGGCAGGGGTTGGCCGAGCTTGAGTGCTCAAATTGGTGTGAGGAGGAGGGGGAGGAGGTGTCCTTTTATAAGGGAGGAGAGGGGCACCTTAGGAATATCTCAAAATATTATTTTATATTAAAGTCCAAATCGGTTTATAATGGCTCCAAAGGGTCTTTTTTCGAAGCTAAGGTGGGGATGGGTCGAAATCCTATCAACCAATAGGATTTAGACAAGTTTAGGGTATTATTTTAACCTTATCAATTAGATTTAACTCTAAGTTAAATAATTTAACTTTTACCATGTCTTTTTGTTTTCTTTCACTATATGGTTAATACACTTACTATAACATGCCAAACGAACCCAAAATTGTTTATTATTAATATATATATCCTTATCTAAGTCATTTGGCCGAACCTTAGATTTTTAGGAATAAAATAACAATTAGTAATATAATATTTGATTTAAAAACTATTTTGTGTCAATTTTGACACTATTTGATATATGATTTTTTGTGAAAGTCATAAAAGAATTATATGTTCGAACCAAGTTGATTAAATCAACACTAATATATAATAGTAACCTAGAAAATTAGTGTAATTCATAAAAAGTCTTAAATTACATTTATTTTGGTATTTATATTATCAATTATGTCAATATTTCATTAATAAGATAATTACTGCATCATCTTTGTGTCATAAATAAATTAAATTATTTGAGGTTTAAAAATTAAAAATAAAATACCATCATGTAGGAAATCTTTTTATATTTATAATGAATATTTACAATCGAATTTATCTTATGTATAACCCCATATTAAAAATTATTTACTTATTAAACTTTGATTTTAACTATTTTAACCCTTCTTTAAATAAATTAATAATAAATGTCCTAATCTAATCCAAGTGGGCCTAAATGGTCATATTTTATTCCTAAGTTTGTTTTTGGTCGAATTACACTTGTCCAATAGAATTAGTACATGTGTTAGGGTAATATTAATATCATATTTACCCTTAGTTACCCTATTTACTATTAACCGCGGTAAAAAAGGTAAAAAGTTACTATTCACCAAAAAATTATTTTTATCTCATTGAACCACATTTTACTTACTGACATCAACCATGTCTGTCGGATTTTTGAAATTCCATTCACAGAAGCGGTAAAATTATGTTTTATGCAAAATTCAGTTTTTAACCTACCACTTAGTGGTTTTACTATTCATCAAAAATTGAAAGTTTTCAGAAAAATACCAAAATTTCTCCCTAGGCTAATATCGATATTCTGAGTCCAAAAATGAAGTCCATTTTGAAAAATAAAATTTATAAAATTTCAAAAAGTGGTTATTACTATTCATAACGGCTAGTTTTAATAATATTTTAATAGCATATCGTTGTTTAGTGAAACTCGGTATTGCGTATTACACACGCTATCGAGGAAGGTCGCGATTGCGTGTAATTCAAGGCAAGTCAAGGATGCGTATTGTGCAAGCTCCTTTTGGTGTAGCGTACAACACAAGACATTAATAAAATTAAAAAGAATAGTTTTCATAAAATCTCGGGCTGTTACATAGTAGCTATAAATTAATCATTCTATGTGGTATTAATTTGGATATATAGATTATATTTACCCATCAATGTCATTTTTTTATTTGAAAATAAATATGAAATTGTATGTAAATTCAATTTATAAAAAACATTGGGAGAAGAAGATGGTATCCCCCTTTTTTTGAATTATAGAACAAATCATGGAAAAAATAATATTTAGGGGACTATTAAATGTTTTAAGAGGTTAAATAATGATAATTAGGAAATCGAATACTGATGTGATGGTAGGAATAAGTTATATAATGGGTGACAAAAAGCACAACAGAATACCCCACCGAAAATCCAATGCCTCAAATACAAGTAGTTTAAGAATTTTACTAACCAGTTCTCAAATATAAAGGTTAATGATGGTGAATAAATTCAATAACCTCATATGTACATGGAAATTAAAAATATCATGGATCATTGTTACTAATATGGGGTATGATAACGATTTGGTGAATAGTGTACACACCATCCAATCAAGAGCTACTAAAATAATATTTTCTTATAGATCTTCCCACCCTTTTATATCGTGATATTTTTCAATAGGAATAACAAAATTACCTCAATTATTAGAAGAAATATTAGTACTAAAACCCTGTAATGGTATGATAATCATATATCATTGCTTTAATTCTTCTTTGATAGAGTATTGTGGGAAATTTCCTTCTATAAATTTCATCCTTATACTTCCAGTGGAATTTGATGTTATCTTAGGTAGGGATGGATATATTTATAGAAATTAATCATCAATTTAAAAGAAAATGATTTCTTATATGATATTACAAATCAATCAATTGTTGTATACCAATTCAATGATAAATATGATGTTACAATGGAACATAGATACCTTGTACAGATCTTGACTCAAATAAAAAAATTATATTTATCTTATATGGTTAGGGAGAAACTCAATATCGAAGATATTAAAATTTTATGGGTGTTTTACTTGTATATTTTTAATAATTACTATGTATTACTGTAGATCACGATGTTGAGAGTCCAATAGAACATATAGAAAGTGTTATACTTATTTCGAAAAATCTATATTTAATGAAACTGAATGAGTTATCAGTATTTTATATGAAACTCTTAAATAATCCTGATATAGGAATTATTAAACAAATTTCATTCGAATGTGTTTCTTCTATTCTTTTTGTATGAATAATGATGGATTAGTGTGACCCAACATTGATTATTTTTAACATAACCAGATAAAAGCTGTGAATAATTACCCTACACCCCATATTGATAATTTTTTCTATTAATTATGTAGAGATCAATATTTTTATATGATTTATCCTCGATTTGGATACTGTCAGTTGAGGGTCAAAAAAACCAATAAATACCTAATACAACCTTCCATATGAGATATGAACACTAGTAATTTATAATGATTCCATTTTGACATAAAAATTCCCTCGCTATCTTCATGGATTTAATGAATAAATTATTTATATATTTACTTTATCAATTTATGGTAGTAATAATGGATTTAATTATAATATATTTTATGATTAAGGAATATCACAAATATCACATGACGATTTTTCTAAAGACCAAAGATAAGGCGAAGTTGTATGAAAAGTTTACAATGATTGGATGTTTCTATACAGAATTTTACTTTGGGTAAAATAATCTCAAGAGATTGTATATCTATAGATCTATCAAAGATATAATTTGTTAAACATTGGCCCATACCCACTATAGACACATATATCCATAGTTTTCTTAGATTGGATGGATATTATTAATTATTTGTTGGTGATTTCTAAATGATTCTAAATCCACTCACTATGTTAAACTCGAAGGGTTCCATGTTCTTTGGGATAGATAAATGTGAGGATCATTTCATGTAACATAAGATATGGTTAGTCATAAAACATATTCATACACTACCCTATAGTGGATATTTTTTTATCTTTACTAATGTGTCAAAGAATGGGTTATGTTGTGTCCCTGTGCATAATGATATTGTGATTAATTATTCATCACAAAAATTGATGGTCCGTGAAAAAAATTACCAAACTCATGATTTATATTTAATTTTGATAATTTATTCATTAATTATATAGAGGAAGTATCATTGAAGTATAATGTGTGACATTTATATTTATTATAGTGGTTAAATTTATATAATCATTCATAAACGGCTGAATATTCACTAAAGTAGTTGGAAGATGGTGATTAAATATTGTGACTCGTCAATACAATAACATCATGGGAAAGAGAATATGGTTGTATATGCTTTTAATTGAAAGGATCATGCAATATTACCTATTATGGGGATCCCCAATGATATAATATTTCTCTATTTTTAAAGGATGGATATTCAAATTAGGAAGGAAAGATATACATATTATCTTTCTCAAATGAGTGTTAAATAGTGCTTTAATTTAATGATTAAATAGAAATATAAGGAGTTTTATTGTTAATAAAAAATATGATTAAATAAATTAATATATATTATTTATTAATAATTAAATTCAATTTATTTTAAATTAATATAAAATATTTTCAATGTAATCGATATACTTTTCAAAAAATATATTTTTACATCTGTAATGAATTCTAGTATTATGTTACTGAATTAAAAAACATTTAAAAATCAATGTAATGAAATATGTAGATAATATAATAACATAAACGAATTTCCACTCATTTTATTATTTTGTTTTATATAGGAGGGAGATTAGAGTCATTTTATGCATCAAAAATATGTTTTCTTCAAAAATGGGTTTATTGATTTTTTGATTGAATGTGGTAATTAATTTATTCCACAATTTGAAATTATATTTTATAAATATAATATAAATTTTTAATTTATAATTTCAAAATTATTTTATGATATTTTTTTTGTATTTTTCTAAAATAATTAATTTTTCAATGAATATTGAAAAAATACCAATTTTATAGGTAACTATTCAATAATTTAATGTTTTTTCAAAATTATATATTATTTTTAATTGGATTTAAATTATGCTATATTTTTTTATTAAACATAATCAAATAAATTTCAAGTTATTCATAATTTTTCTTAATATTAGTATGATATAATTTTTATAAAATGAAATTCATTTGTATTAAAAACCATTTTTCATCTATTTTTACTGGTTTGTTATAAATTATTTTATTCTACTTATAGGAACTGAAATTGATAAAACGTATTCCATATTTTGAATTATAATTCTGGTATTTTTTATTCTGTTCTCATTAATTTTATGTCAATATGAATATAGACTTGGTAATAAATTCAGTATCCATGGAAAGAGTTAAAACATGTTAAATGGTAAAAACTAAAATGAATAGAGTTAAAATGTATTTTCTTATAAATTCCATTATATAGAATTATTTGGTTCCTATATAATATCATATATGGATATGGATCATTTTTTATCAACTAGGAATGACTGATAGTCTAATCTATGTTAATCTTATAAAAACATCATTGTGTGACCTCTCCCTCACTTATAAAAGGATTCCACCTCTCCTCTAATATTGACACTTAAATATACCCTCATACTAGAAAATAAAGACCCATATAATTTCTTAAAAATATTTCCCACATCCTATTGGACATGTTCTTATCATAATACCATTTTAAAAAGTGTTTATGTGAAAACATAGGGAGGTTGTTCAAAGAGGAGGTGTAGTTCTTAATACGCCATTTTATTTTTTAATTATTCTAATAACTCCTTGAAAAAATCTATAACCATAGTGATATATAAAAAAATAAAATATCCCATATACATTATGTTTATTATGAATATGTCAGAAAATTTGTTCATCTTCTTTTACATTTTATGAGAAAACAAAATATAACCCACATGTACATGTGGACTACGACCTCCATAAATTGAAGTGCTTCATATTCCATCGCCACATATCATTTATATTTATGGTGATGAATTAAATATATATATATATATATATTATTCATTAAATATTTATCATTCTATAAAGATAATATATCATCTATTTCCATACTCTTCCATCTAATGGAAAATAATCACATCTTTATTGGGAACATTTGGATTACCACCCCCATAAAGAGAAGTGAAACATTTTTAACATATTCCATTCATGGATTGTTTTAAAATTTCATTTAATGTATCTAAATTAATATTATTATAGATTAATATTTGTGGTATTATGGAACAGTGAACCACTTGACCATGGTTAACCAGCTGGTGTCATTTAGAAATTATGAACTGAACATGCTGAAAACACTTGACATGAACCTAACCGATTATGTAATTAAATATTTCAAGGATGTGATGAATTAATTTTTTAATAGTAAAATTATAAATCATTAATTTTTTTTCATAAAATTGAATAATTAATATCATTTTGTTATACATGAGTTAATGGACTTACATAACATGTTTGGACTCATGGTAATGAGTTTCTTAACTCGACTTCCATTCATTGGGCTATACTATTATTTAGTTGATGGTGTTATAAAAATATTAAAAGAAAAGTTTCAAATGAATATATTATTTTTCATTTCAATTTTTTTTTCTTCATAATTATTACACAATATAAATTAATTAATTAATTATCAATTCACTAATACAACCATTGAAATTATAATTCATCTCAATATTTCTTCATTGATACAAGCCTCATATTATGTACCTGTATACTTTTTTATGGTGTATATTCTTCCTATTGATATGAAATATAATTAATGAATCACTAAACATGATATTTAATTTTATATTTAATTTATCCCTTTCATGAGATATTGATTCCAATTTTTTAAAATTAATTTGTGTTTTTAAGGTCTCAATTTTAATTCCATGAGAAATAATTCATGTCATGAATCATGCTTTATATTATAGGGTTTATATTATAATATGAATATGTTTCACAGATTATTTGATGAAAATTATTATTATTACATATTAATGTTATGTTCCTTCATTTCATGGATTTCTAAATGAAAAAATACCCATGTTTCAAATGTTTCCCATCTCCAAAATCCTTCTTTGTGACATGTTTTGATTAATCAAACTATATTCATATATATGGAGAAAATAATTAATCCTGATATATATTACAGTTATTATATTTATACTCAAGTTATTTTTTGATCCTTATCTATATCTTCCTTTAAATGTTTATTCACCATTAAATGGAAGTTAATTGTTTTCTTAAAAGGTTACTTTTATTGTTCTAATGTATTCATTAAAAAATCTTTCTATATTTTTTTTCTTATTTTAAGAATTTTATTTTATAAACAAACATTAATTCCTAATATTATTTTCCAAATGATTTATGATCTGTAAAAATGTTTTAAATAGATATTATATAATTCTTTCCATATGGGTCACTATTAAATCACTTTACAAGAATTTGAAATGTTTTTTTATTTATTACATGAATGAAATTTTATTCAAAAATTAATTTTTCTTTCATTCAATATTCAATAAAAAATAGAGTTTTTTATATTTAGTGCAAATGTTTTTCCTGGTTTTTTCTTTTTTATTTAAAATGATTCTGAAAAAATGAAATTTTCACAATTTTAACATAAATGTTCTAAATGTTCTTTTAAAGGTGTTATCACCTATTAAAAAATAATTTAAGTTTCCCACTACTTAATTGGGAATATGATATTGTGATACAATCCATATTTCTTTTTTGGATGGATTATGATGCTTATTTTAATAATTTTATCATGAAACCCATTTCTTTCCATTGAAAAGACCAGATATAAAGGAATAAATGTTTTTTTCAATGTTTTATCCAATAAATGAATGATCCTTGTGTTATATTCATGTATAGTATTTGAAAATTATTGATGATGACGTTTGAGAACAATATTTTTCATGATGTTGGGTGATCCAAACCAATATTATCTTATGGGTGATCCGTATATAGCTCCCAAATGTATTGGGAAATATTCCTTGTATTGATATGAAAGAATATGTAATTTAACCATAGATTATTCTCATATAGACTTAATGAGGCAACAATTTTTTCTGTTATGACATAATAAAATAAATGTAGATAATGTTCCCAAATATCAACACAGTTTCTCTATGCATCTAGTGTGTTTTTAATGGTTCATTTGATCATGATTTTCATCACATAGATCATGATTATTCATTCTTATGACTCTTGAGTTTTCTCAATACATATTCCATGTCACATGTTTATTCATCTAGGTTATGATATGTATTGGTTTTATTATTTAATTTTTATCCTATATGAATATGTTCTCATACCCTTATACTTATCTTGTTCTCAATGAAGATATTCAATTGTGTATTCCTTTGTTTACTCTTACTGAGCATTTTACAAAACAATTTTTTATGTCCCATTTTACCAATATAATAAAATAAGATGTTCAATATCATATTTATAGAAGTTTTTCTTGTGGGATATGATTACGAATAAATTTTTTATAAGAAAAACTAGGTGTAGTAGAAAAAAATTATCATTAACGACTTGAGTAATGTTTTTTAAGTTTTTATCCATATTTGGTAAAACATTAAAACAATATTGTTCATGAGTATATATATTATCACATATTTTATAATCATTTTTTACATTTTGGTTGGCTAAAATTGGGCCATCATTACTGGTATCAAATCAAAAAAAAGTAATGTTTATTTTTTATCACGGTATTTTAGAGTGTTCGTTCAGGGATGTTATAGGACACACTATTGCATGAATTGTACTCATCACAACCATAGTAAGCTTATAATTTATTTAGGTTCTTATACTAAACATTTAATCCTCACTATATATTTCCCATACACACCCTCTCATCAGGGTAATCATCTCCCAAGGGACCCTATGTGGTCTCCTAGCACATCATAGTCAGGACACCCTTCACAGGTCCTCTTTTGTTAAACACATATCTTTGGTAATGATTGGTCACCGTATAATTGTTTCCTCTATAAATGGGGATGACCTTGTTTTGTTTAAGGTTCAAACATTACAATCGGTTTCTAAAAGTTTTCTTCGTAGAACCAGAAACATCCAATGATTCCATATCCATTTGGACCTACTTTCCAAAGGTAGGTGATCATTAGTTGTGGACCGATGAGGATTAATAATTTTCATTGGTCGAGAGGATGGGAGGTCGGACTCATGACACCGTTTTTTGGGGGAATAATTATCTACTCTGGGACTCTCTTTATAGATTTAATTTATGTTCATGAATCCATAATAAATTACCAAATATGAAAATGAGCTTTTCTTAAATTCTGACAATCAATGATTTGTATGTATGAGATTTAGAGAATGTTTTATATGTATTTGAGGTTCTTCATTGATAGAGAATCATCTGTATTTGTTTTGATATTCTTAGTCAATGGTATCCTTCAACACATTATATAAATATCTCTTGGTCATTATGATAACCATACTGGTTAAAAAGCCACTCAGCAGGGCACTTGAAGTTTATTATCATTCAGAAAGACATGGATTATTTCAGAGATGGGATCGTACCCGTAGATGGGCTACTTACGTATCCCTATATAGAAAAGTAATCAGAACCCACATATTTCGGGAATTAAGATATAGTTTAGCGTCATATGGGATAGATGATAATTAAAGGACGATAGGCTTGAACCTCAAAAAGTCTTCCTATATACTCTACTTTTAAGGTAGAGATCAAAGTACATGTAGTTTGGTTAAGAATGAATTGTGGGGTTTACGTATTATTAATGGCCCAAAGACATGTGTCGTGGTTACTTTTACACTCTATGCTTACGTGAGTCATGCTCGGTGTGAGAAACAAGAGGTATCAGTAAACCTGGAATGTTGTTCCATGAAAGATTCGGTCACAATGAATGATATGGGGCTTATGTATCTATGATTTCCTAAATAGATAATGATACTGACATAATTTAGAGAAGAAGCCTGGGAACATGGTCCATAAAGGTATATGTTCTTTATGGAGATTCAGATACTCTAACTTGGGGCTTACTCCTGAGGAAGACACCCAAATTAGGATGGGACTAGTGATTGGGTTTTATTCTTGAGAAGGAATCCCAAATCAAAAGAAGTTATTTTTGGTTAAGAGAAATTATGACTGGGGCTTATTCCCGAGTAGGAGGCCCAGGTTATGGGAATTTGGAATTTGGGGCTTACTGCTGAGGAGGATGCCCATATTAAGGGAACTTAAACTAGGGCTTACTCCTGAAAAGGAGGGCCAGGTTAAGAAATTTGAGATGTGAGCTCACTCCTAAAAATGAAGCTCAAATAAAAAGGGAATTATGATTGGGACTTCCTCTTGAGAAGGAGGCCCAATGATTAAGGAGATTTAGGACTCGGGGATTACTCCTAAGGAGGATGCCCAAACTAAAGATATTCTCATATTAAAGGATGAGGTTGAATGAATGAAATCTCAAACCTTAAGGACATAAAGACATGTAAGTCACTAGGATTTGAGAGATGTTCCACAGAACTCCATTCAGATAAATAAGCCAACAAAGGAAAAATGCATTAAATGACTTTGAAAAGGGTTTCGAAGGCTTAATATTGAAGAGGAGAGGTGGATTTGAGGAAAAGATTTGAATAAGTAGGAGGGGCACCGAAAAAGATGTAGGCACGCAAGTCCTGCTATGGAGTGCAAGTCCTGGTCGTGCAGGTATACCTGTGTGACCCTTGGGTACTTTCGTGCTGGTCAACCCATAGGGTAATACTTGGGAGAGGCTTGGCTCAATCCCTTAGTACTATCCTTAAAGGCTTCCAAAAGATGGGTGCACAGGTTCTATTGAAGGGATAAGGCGGCGTGCAAGTGTGACCATTTTCCCTTAAGGGTTAGACACATAGGTGCGCAAGTGTTGGTGAATTTCAACACTTAGTCCTTGTTCCCTCTCTTTAAATCTTCCATTCTAGGTAATAAATTAACTTAGAAGTGTTCAGAAGACTTCAAGAAGAGACTAGGGCACCAAGAGCTAAAATTTGACCTTTGGAATTTTTAGTCCATTAAATGGGGGTCCCAAAAGCGGTATGTATAGTCTACTGAAGGCTAGGGAGAAAATCAAATAGTGAACGCAAGTCACTTGTGTGCCCAATATATGGCACACAAGTATACTTCCACGACCATGATGAAACTTGTGCGGCCCTTACAAAATGGAATCCTTGTTCATGCCTTTGTATATTTTTGATGTTTCTTCAAATGATGAATCTCTTTATGCTAAGGTATTCCCCTTCTTCAGGCATTATACTCTTTGACTAAAAATAGAATAAAAAAAGACCCCCCTCAGAGTTGGATCTGAAAGGAAGGAGGGTTTGACTCTAAGGTAAAGTTGAAAACCAGGGATGGGTGGCGCGCAAGTTCTGAGCGCACAGGTAGCAGCGCGCATGTGAGAGTTGCGCAGGCTTCGGCGCGCAGAGGTGCGGCCTGACCTATAAATACAAACCCCATTCTCGCACTAATCACCCTACATTGAATGCTTCTCAGCTCTCATCACGCAAGTGATGTGTTTTTCACGGATTCATTGCTTCTGTTCGTTTCGCGCTTCTACAGAGGTATTTGGACTTGCGCGGTGATACCTGTGTGCCAAAACTTGCGCGAAAAAGTTACACTTTCACGCCAACATTTGAATTGTCCACCATAATGCCTTAGCCATTTTTCCACTTTTAGTTACAGATTTAATGAAAAATTAACTTACTTAAGAGTTAATTATTCAACTTTTGTGCTTTTTTAAATGGATCCTAGAAGTATTGGAATGGTTGATGAACTATAGAGCAAGCGAATTGATGATATGATGAACATTTTCGGCCATTATTACTATGATATCTGCGAAATCAATCTTCCAGATATGGAAAATTACTTGAATAAGTATCATCGTAATTTTCCATAGAGCATCTACTTGCCTCTGTATGGGCATGGCAATCTGCAAGAAGTCAACATTCCAGAGGAAAAGAATTGTCTTCTGCATTCTTGGTTTCAGACTTACACCAATTTTTCTTCAGCAAATGTCTCAATGGGAGGATCATTTGTAAATATTGGAACTATGGAGAATGCCTATATAATGCATCATATCCCCTGTGCCCTAGATCTGAAACATCACAAGCCTGAGCTGCAACCACATTTCTATCCATCAATCTTCCGAAATTCTCAGATGGATCAATCCAAAGGCTAGAAGAAGAGTTGGGACTTCTGTCCTAGAGGAGGTGTGAAGACAACTTGTAAGTAGGCATATTGGGTGTGACAAACCTGTGCAGAGTTTGTCGAGGATCCGAATGAAGCTAAAATATATGAAGCCATATGAGGTGGGCAGATGTATGTCTATCGAAATGATGAATTTTTCCCAGAACTAATCAGCCACTGGAGCCCAAAAACCAATTATTTCCATCTGACTCGTGGATAAGTAAGAATTAGTTAGTGGGATGTCTACAAGATCTCAGGGGATCCAATTTTGGGCGATATGTATGATTAATTCATCACTCCCAAGGCGACTTGGAATGATTCGGATAAGACTCCAGCTTTTGCTCGAGAATTATTGAAAATTTTCTACAAGCTCAAGAATTCCAATACCTCCAAAACTCATTCTATAAAGGATTAATAGGGAGGAGTGGATTTATATGTTTCTTATGAAGAAGGAGGTGAAGGTCCCCTGTACTCGCCCTACTACTTTCCCCAGAACATAGAAGAGGGGTTCTTTTCGCACATTCTGGCTGACCATGGAAGCAGGAGACATTGAAAAGTGGGGGGTATGAATTGGATCAGAGAATCCCAAAAAATACCCATCTGGTGGGCTTCTTAGCCTTGTGCCTCAGTTTTTATCTTCTGTCAGTCAGGGATTCGAAGGGAGGTGTCAGGACAGGGACCTTTGTTGTGGCAACCAAGTTGGCTGAGAAGAAAATGGTTTGGTTGGCCACCCCCATTTTGGTGAAGATTCATAGGAGCATACTTCATGTCTTTATGGGTAAGTATCCTTTGAGTGTAGTGGGGCCATTACAAGTTTTTTGGGGATGGACCGCCACTCATTTGATGACATATGATGTAAAAAACGGAGTACAGGTTCCTGGAAGATCTTTCAGGCCATCAGTGTAGAAATATTCTGGAATTAATCCGTTATCTCGCAAAATCTATGATATGAAGGTGAGGTTGAGCATCCTCAAGGAATTCAATTTATTTTCTTATGGGAACCCGCCAACTGGGCGGCTTATTGATGATGGAACAACCAACCTGGAATTGAAGTTATACATGATGGCTTGCAGATATGGTGTATTGGCCACCAGGATTGATGGAGAGATTATATGCGAGGCCTATGCTCCATACAGATTTGCTTTCCAATTCATGTGTCAGCAGCAGACTGTTGTATCTACTCCTATGCATGTCAGGACAGAGTATCATCCAATGGTTTCCCTAAAACTGTTGTTGTTGATGTCTATAGAGAAGATCAGGGTAGTGTTTGATCTACTAGTTGATAAAGCAGCGAGTAACTTGACTACATGGTATGCCAGGAAATGGATAGCATCATACCCTGAAGGGGAGATGAATCATCTGTTTCATAAAATGGGAAAAATGAAAAGAATTGTAGAGAAAGAAGCCCTTCATCTTGAAGGTGACTCTTTCCCACCTGGAGCTGATTCACTAGATTCCTCACCCAGGTTTGACTCACCGGATTCCCAAGAGGGGGATGATGAGGCGCGGCATGTGTTAAATCGACCTCATGCCAGATATAATCATCCTGTCAGAATCAAGAGACCAACTCCATCGACTCCTAGTGAGTTACTTCATTGGGGAAATTTAATCACCATTACTTTATATGGAAACAAGTCTTATTTTCTTATCATTGATCTATAGTTGCAGGAGCTGGGAAGAAGATGAAGTCTAAGATTGTAGGACCCTCCTCGTAGCCTTCTGGTACACATGTTTAATATCTACGACCCGAGGCTGTCTATACATGGTGAGGTTTATATTGCAATGCTGAAACTGCCTGGCTGGATCTGTGCGATGGGCTACAAATCCATGGAATAGGGAATCTTTGGGCTTCTACAGATATATGTTACAAGGATAACCCTGATTAAGTGCAGGATTATATTAGAGAGCTGGATATGCTCATATATGCCATTGATGATTCCATTTTTATGACCAAGAGGGCAAAGGAAATGATAGATCGTGGTGCCACTAAGGGGACTGGTGCTTCCGGAGATGAGGAGTGGAATGATTATATGGATCCTGGAGACGTAAGCATATTTCATTATTTTCTTTTAATCTTGATTCCAATTAAAGCATGGTTACTGAAATAAAATTACTTTATTCATCTTACAGCTTGCAAAGAAAGGAACTGCTGAGCTTCCTTCACCACAGTATAGCCCTAGCAGTACTTCCATCAAGGCTACTGAAACTCCTCACGAGTTGGGTGAAATATCTCTAGGCCATCAAGCCATGGATGAGGAGTTAGAAATAGCACTTAATTCTCCAATTCTTGTATTTGGAGATGAAGACGTCATCACTCCCAAAAATCCTATGAAAAAAAGGCATCGAAGGAAGAAGTCCACAGCTAAACGCTTCATCAGTAGTGGTAAGTCCTTCAGATAGACATGAGTCTTAACCCATGAAAATATTGCTCATACTTCTTGGGATTGCACGGGCTTCTTAAATTTCCCCTTTTAGGGAGAGGATTTACGCTCCTTTAAGGACGACAGAGGGTGCTGGTGAACAATCACAAATTCATGGCGACTTGGCTGCTCCTGAAAAAGATCCAGTGTATGTTCCCAGTACCGCCCCTCCTGCTACTGCAAGAAGAGAAGAGCTTGATTCTAGTAAATTAACAATGCTTCATAAAATATTGAATGAAAACATCAACTGACATCCTTTCTGTGATACTTTAGGTTCATCCCCGGCACCGGAAAATTTAGCGGCCACTACAACTGATGCTGCAATTTTATCTGAAGAAGCTGTTCGGGGTCAGAGGTCGCAGAATGAGGGTTTCCAAGAAGATGTATCGAATGCTTGCACTGGTGAGAATAACGTGGAATCTAAGATAACATTGGATGAAATTATGGAACTTCACGCATCTTTTAACTATTTTTTAGATCATATTAAATTACCGTGTAATATAGAAGATTTTGGACATGAGGGTTATCCTTCTTACTGTTAAAATAACTTCTTATCACATCTACGGCCATGATTGGTTCAAATGTGCAGTTCTATATGAGAAAGATGTTGAACTACCAATACTTGAAGGGGGTATGGACAACCCTACTATTGTAGAGACATTAGCTCAAGTAGAGATGAACCCGGTAGAGCTTCCTAAAACTCTTTCTAAAAATCCTGTTGAATCTTGGAAAGACGAGGAGGATCCTTATCCTACTATTGATCTACCATTGGGTAAGAGATAACAATATTTATGGTAGCAATTAATTTTCCAGACAACTTAATCAACTTTTGTTACCCTTTGAAACTGACCAAAACATTCAATTGACTATGCATGGCCATCAATTTCATTGGCTAGATCTGGAGGGGAAGCCTCAACCTCCTCCCCAACGGGAATATAAAGTGAGATAACAAGGGTTAGGGGGTATGGAGCAGAACATGGCACTTCTCTAAGTGCATTAATCCCATATTATATTCCCCCCTATGATAGTGATCCTGATTCACACCCATAAGTACAAAAGGTGGCCCAATTTTCACGATGCAAGGCATGGAAGAATATATCAAAGATCATATCGGAAGCGCCTCCTGAAGAGCTGTCATCGAAGATCCCCTAACTGTTATTCATGTTCGTCATGTTGGGACTTGGCGGTTTTTGATATCAAGAGATCCATGCCGTGGTGAAACATGTCATATTAAGAAGGGAGCAAGAGTAGAAGTACCATCATGGCCTAACCAGAGTAAGGCTTTCAGCCAATATCAGTGAATTTGAGGTTGCGGTGTCCCGAGCTGAGGCTGATCGTGCTGCCAAGTTAAAGGAGATGAAGCATAAGATCAAGGAGAAAGTTATCCAACAGATACACCTTCAGCAAAAGTTAGATGCAGTTACTGGGGAACATGATCAACTGAACAATTCACTGGAAGGAGTTCAAACAAATGGTATTAAGGCCAATGTAGATGCCAAGAAAGCACTCCATCAAGCTGAAAAGAGTGAAGCTAGTCGAGTTCAAGAGCTTCAAGTAGCTGCTGATGAAGCTCGGGATGCCGTAAATCAAATGAAGAGTTATGTTGATTTCCTCTTATAATTCTTGTAAAAGAGAAGAGAATGAAATCTTTGGATATCCTTCTAACTCTTGGGCGTCAAATGAAAAACACTTTCATCTTTAATCATTTGCGCATGCCTTCTTTTGCTACCTGCTGTAAATGTTTTTTACTTAATCCAATGGGCCTAGTAAGAATAGTTTGATTTTTTCAAGGATTATAATAATAAATATACAAATTTTGAATATTTTAATTGATCAATATTACCTAAATTATAAAAAATGTATGTTTAGTGAACTGGGACATGAATTTTTGTTCAGAGTTCCCTTGTTTTTGGTGGGCCGTTTAAATTCATGCATGTCGAACATAAAAAAGGTTAATAATTAAGGTCAAAATAGATTTGACAGAATGGATTAAAATTGACTAAATTCATTGATAATTTATCAAAAAACATATTACCATATTCATGTATGATGGGAAATATGTAAACTATAACTTAAGAAATTTTGAATCTAAGGAATGATATGAAAAAAGGGATAAAAGGCATTAGAAGAAGTATTTACCAAGAATGAAGTTACCACTATTTAACAAACCCGTTAGGGGGTTGAATTATATAGGGACACTTAAGGGAATTGGCTCCATAGTCAAATAATAACATCTTTTGGCTGACATGTCCATTATGTAGACTACTTATGCAAGGCCGCCTAAGGGCACGTGATGCATAGTTAGAAAATTAACTCTCAGAAATTTTAATTTTCTATTGCTAAAAAGCCTGTGAAAGTTTATGGAGATTCAAATTTTTCAAAGCACCTAGTCTCCTGTATAGAGAGAGGTACTTGATTATGAAGAGGATATTTTCAATCAAGCTTGTCAAAGAATTGGATTAATGTCACTACTGTGAAGGTCTAACCAAAAAACAGGGAAGGGAAATATAAAACATAGACTTGAATACTTTCAGATCATGAAAAATAACATGGGACAAATATGTTAAGGATGGTTATTTTTTTGGATCCCTACACATTTTCGTTAAGACAAATAAGGAAAAAAGACGTTTTCCTCTAAATATTTTAGTTACCACTATTGGCAAACCCATTAGGGGGTTGAATTATGCAGGGCCGCTTAAGGGCATTGGCCGCATAGTCAAATAATAGTATATTTTGGATGGAAGGTCTGTTATGTAGACTACTTATGCAAGGCCTCCTAAGGGCACGTGCTGCATGGTTAGGAAAAAGAACTCTCGGGTATCATACATTTTGTGACTAGAAGTCAAGAAAAGGGTTATGGAGATCTGGAAGTATTTAAGGTTAAGAGTATAACACATGAAAAATGAGTATTGTCCAATGTATGAAGGAAATAAACTGACCAATTCTAACCATAATCATGTTGTGGATAGGTCCCGGATTAAGGTGTTGGACTTCACTACGTATCCCATAAGTATGGGAATCAATCCATACCTAGTTATTGATATACAGTTTGATGTCATGTGGGATGAGAGTGTGGGAGACCATAGGTTAGGATCATGGAGCTCAGACCATAATGAGGAATACACATTGTGTGTTTGTTATAAACATGATGTGAATGAAGAATAGTGTTTTCATACCACATTCATGTTTTCACAGGGGGACTTTTCAGCCAAGGGACTGAAAGTGGAATTTGGGGTTAGGCCCAAAGTCATGGTGCTAGATTCGAGGTTTGCTCGAATGTTCCTATGTATCCCATAAGGATGAGAATAAAGCCGTACATAGTTCTTGAAATACCCTATTTACAAATTTGGTCCGTACAAGTGAAGGGTGAAAGGGGAATTTAGTGCAATGATGGTTTGAACGAATATTAAAGGTTCATAAATTTCCATGTATGCATGTAGTATTTGGAATATAACATGATTGGAGATCAATGTAAATAATGTTTCCCTCTTAGGTAAGGGTGTCAAAGAATGATTTAGATTATTGTCGTATAGGACAAATGTGGGAATAGTTTAACTTCATATTGCATGGATGATGGTGAACCATTGTAAAAATATTGGTTCTAGGGGTTGCTTCACGGATCAACATCATAAGAGACGGAGGTGAACTGATGTGAAGAGACTGGTGTTGGGCTTGAACAACGAGTGGTTGCCTACGTACCCAGCCTAGAAGGCGAGGATCAAAGTCTGCATAGTTCGTTCAAAAATGAATTGGTGATCAAGTTGTACATGAGGACAACCCAAATATGGTGTTGGGACTTATACGTGATTAGCGGCCCAATGTTGGTGTACTGGTTGAAGTTTACTCTAATCTCACATGATTCATACTCTGTGTGAGAAACAAGAGGTAGAAACAACCCTAACGATGCATAGTTTAATTTCATATAGGACGCATGAAGGGAATATGCAGTTTAAAGTCTTACAGTGTGGACTATTGGTGCTGCACAGTTTAGTGTCTTGTAGTAGGGAAAAAATACAGTTTAATTTCATGTGGGACGAAAGGGGGTCTGTGCAGTTTAATTTCATGCAATAAGTAAAAAATAAGGGCTTTATAGTTTAATGTCATATAGCGAGTAAGACATTGTTTAATGTCGTGTTGGACGAGTGCTGCACAGTTTAGCGTCATGTAGCTAGGACATTGGTTATGCAGTTGAATGTCTTACTGGATGTATTAGGGACTTTTCCATAGTTTAACGTCATGTTGGATGACACAATTTAATGTCATGCTGGATGTATGTGTAAATAGTTTATGGTCATATGCATGGACCGTGAGATGTATTTGTACTATATAGAATACTTTTTCAGAAATCTGGCATTGGTTGGAGTCGTGATGAGTTCCCCATCCATTGAGATTATAGAATAAGCTCCCTTGGAGTAGACCTTATGTATTAAGTAAGGTCTTTCCCAGTTTAGCTCAAGCTTGGGATGTTTCTTTCCTAGTATCATTGGAGGTCTGAGAACCAATACCAATTCTCCCTGAACGAATGAATGGAGAAAAACTTTTTTGTTAAAAGCTCATGCTATTCGAATATGATAGACTTCCAAGTGGTGCAAGGTGCACAATCTTTTCTCATCTAATCGTTCAAATTAATCCAATCTCTTTTGAGATTGTTCACAGGTAGATGACTGATCATAAATGGCTACTCTGACCGAATGTAATTGAACATAAATGGGAAAAACTGCTTCTCTTCCATATACCAATGAATATGGAGTTGACTGCATTGCAGTGCGGGTGGTGGTACGATAATCCCATAAAGCGTGAAAAAGTTTATCAGGCCATGACTTCTTATCTTTATCCACCATCTTTTGCATTATGTTTTAAAAAGTATTGTTTATGGATTCTATTTGGCCATTGGCCACTGCATTATACTGAGAGGAATTGTTGGATTTGATGTTGTATTCTTGATACAACTTCCTTACCTCAGATGAACAGAAATTAGTGCCATTTTTTGTCAATACGGTATGAGGGACACTAAATCTGGTAATTATGTTAGACTTGATAAAGCTAACAATGCATTTGGAACTAACTTCTATGAGAGGTATTGCCTCTGCCCATTTGATGAAGATGTCAGTAATAGTAAGAATATATTTAAATTGCTTGGATTTAGCTTAAGGGTAAGGTCCTAATGGATCCATTCCCCATGTGGAAAATAGCCATGAGTATTTAGCTATATGAAGCAACTATAGGGGTTGATGAATGAATTTGGAATGTACTTGGAAAGAATGACACTTCTTGGTGAAATCAACACAATCTTGTATCATTGAAGGCCAAAAGTATCCAAGCCTTCAAATTTGATCATATAATCTATGTCCAGACTGGTGGGCACAACAGACTCCTGCATGTACTTCTTTCATGAATGCCATTGTCTCTTCACCATCAACTCATCTGTAGATAACTCAAACAAAACCTATTTTGTATAGAATATTTTATAGGTGATCAGGGCTATCATAAAGAGTAAAATTTACCACACGTTGCAGGGCTTGTTCTTTCTAGCTCTATTAGGTTGAAGTGTTCCATTTTGAAGGTATTCCTTGATAGGTGTCATCCATCCTGTAATATGACCAAATGGTTCAAGAATGGGACGAATTTCATTGATTTCCTCTATTTTTATTCGAACATAAGGTGAAATTGTTTGAAGGTGGTAAATACGGATGATTGTATCATCCCGATTTGGATCTTCCAGAGTTGTGGCTATATAAGCCAAAACAACAGCTTGATCATTTTGTGATTGCAGAGCATCAGAAAATGTGGGTTCCGAATGAAATTCTTCCATTAACTCTCTGAAATAATCATACAAAGGGATTAACTCTTCTTTTCTGATGGCATAATTCCCATTGACTTGTTTTATTACCAAGTCTGAATCACCTTTCACCTTTCAGTGATTCACTTGTGCTTGAAGCGCCAACTCTAATCCTGCGATGAGAGAATGATATTTTGCTTCATTGTTTGTACCTCCTTCCCACAATAAGAAGGAATATGGTGACACTGCCTTTTCCAGGGAATAAGTACAATTCTTATCCCATCTTTTTTGAATTTAGGATCTTCCATTTTCATCACTGTTGGACTTCTGGAAGCACCATCAAAGTACATTTCCCATGTTTTAAGATTATCTTGAATACAAAAGACTTCTTAATCATGAAGTTCAATATCTAAAGATGTATCTTCTACTGAAGGGTGTTCAGCAAGGAAATCACATAGAGCTTGGCCCTTCATTTCCTTTTGAGACAAATACTGGATATAAAATTGCGGAAAAATAACTGCCCACCTTTCCAAACATCCTGTAAGCATTGGACGACTAAAGATGGATTTGAGAGGGTTATTGCGAGATACCAATTAGCCCTCATGATGTTGGAAGTAGTTTCTCAACTTCTAAACTACAAAGATTAATGCTATGCAACACTTCTCAATACATTAATATTGGGTTTCTGCTTCAAGCATAGTCTGAATGAGATAGTAAAGGTTGTTTTCATTCCCAGCATCATTCTTCTAGGCATTTAGGTCATCCAATGATCGCTCTAAATCTTTCAAATAAAGAATAAGTTCTCTTCCATCAAGTGGTGGTATTAATACCACTAGACTCAAGAGAGATTTCTTGAGAATATTGAATACTTCTTGACATTATTCAGTCCACTGGTATGTGACTCCCTTCTTCATCAATTTGGGGTAGGGTAATCTTTTTCCCACCAGATTGGTGATGAAACGCCAAAAATAGGCTAAGTGTACTTGAAGTCATCTCGATTCTTTCAAATTTCAAGGCTGTGACATACCAAGGATTGACTTTGTCTTCTCAGGATCGACTTCGATACCACTATAGTGTACAACAATGTAACGAACCGTTTTTTTAGAGCGGATGAAATACGATGGTTTTTGAACTTTTTCTTTTATCAATGGGTCAGTTTTAAAAACTGAGCTTTGGAACGAGGTCCAGAGTTTTGGATCTATTTTAAGTAGTGATATCGGGCTGCGCATGGTTTTTCAGACGGTGCGGGTCAAACCGCTTGGGATGGGTGTGTTTTAGTTTTTGATTAAAAATTTAAATAAAAATAAATTAAAATAATTAAAACCTATCTAACTCTCCCTCACCCTCACTGGGAAGAACCCCCACACGTCGAACCCCTCCCTTCTCTCCCAAGAGCTGCGCGTGACACCCCTCTTACGACCTCCTCTTTGACACCCTTTCATCCCAGTTTTCCTCTCGGATTCTCTCCGAATCATTATGGTAATCACTTTTCTCCCTTCTCCTACCTGTTTTCGACTTCATTTCGACCTAATCGGCTCCAGGTGAGGTGCAGAAAAACCCTAGGTCTTAGAGCTGATCCGATTTTTCGGTTTATTCTTTTTTTAGGTTCGTGAGAAGGTTCTCTTGGGGTCCCTTGAGGTGTGTTCCAGCAACCACCGCCAAAGGCGAAGCAGTTCAAGTGGTTTCGGTTTATCACCAACGTTTTGAGGTAAGGTTTTATACCCGTTGTTAGTTTCACATCCTTCAAATTAGGGTCGTCATGTGTTATTGACTCCTTAGTTTTTAATTGGTAGGGCGTTGGGTGGTTTCGCTTCGTTTCGCGTTGTCTCTAACACCCTAGGTAAGGATTTAATGTCATTGGTTGGTCTTTCCTCACTTAAACTGGTTTCTATTTGTTTCTTGAGGTTGGTTGTGATTTTTTGATAGTGAGTTGGACCTTTGGAGTTGGTTTCGCCATGCCATATCTTAGGTGACTTGCCTGCATATGCATAGGTATGTATTTATTTGTGTGTGGGTTCTCTCGGCGTGCGTATATTTGTGCTTGGAAACGAATATACATGTACGGGGCTAGTTTTCCCCATTTTATATATAAAAAAAATGCCTGCGCAGGTTAGCGGAGACAGAATTATGTGTATAAGAAGATGTGTAAGGATTCTATTGTGCATGCTCATGGACATGCAGAGCATATGCATAGTGGCTAGGTGTCCTTACACGTATGTGAAATCACATATTCCTCGTGGGGGAGCAGCATCAGTAGCTTTAGTTAGAAAGTTCCAAGACTCGGAGTGGATGGATGGATCCACCTTGAGGTAGGGTCCCTCTCCTTGCCCTTTAAATTTAAGTAAAGTAATAGTGAGTTTAATATTGCCATGTCATAGTATTTTAATTATGCAAGTTTAGTTCTGATTAAATGATTTTGTGAAAATCGTGTGAATTGCAGGAATAAGATAAAAGTGGTTCTATGGTCACTAAACTAACGATTTAATAATAAAACACCACTTCCAAGGTGTGCTGCCTTCAATCTAAAAATGTAGCGATAGCGTTTTCTGATTGCCTTCCTTATTGCTTGGCTTCTAAATTTTGTAAAGTGTTGAATGAATTTTAAAATAAATGTTAAATATCACTAAATGAATTGTTTGATAAAGTAATGACATGTTTTCTAATAAAACTCCTCTAATGAAGGTGAGCTGTCTTCAAGATAAAAATGTAGTAGTAGATTTTTGTGCTTGCTTGCTTAAATTTCTTGCGACTCTTTATGCTTGACATTATACTTGATACATGAAATGCTTGTACATGTGCCTTACTCGTTACCTCAAATGATGTTCCTTCTTGAAAAAATAATAAATGAGCCATGAAACCATCTATGTTCATGGCTTAGTATGTAATTAGAACTTTTAGTGTAGGGCGTCTACCCTTTTTTCATTACTTCAGCGCTTATGTCATGCCACGTCTTGTGATGCTTTTCGCAACCTTTCAAATATGCCTCAAAATCTATAATTTAAATTCTTGGGTGGGTTTCTCATGCCCATTGTGGCCTTCGTTTATGGTGAAGCCCATCCTAGGTGCTCGCCTTGCCTCTTGGCCACCCCTTTGGGTGTGCCCTACCTAAATGCCCCTTTTTCCTTGTTCTTTAAGTTATAAATTTAATGTGATAGTTTTAATTGAATGCCTTGATTGAACAATTTTGTTAACTTGTACCATTTGATGTCATTAATCACCTATCATATAGGCATGTTGATGTCATACGCTTTTTTTTACCTTCTATTGCTTGTGCATGTTCCAGAATGTTGAACAAGGATAATTAATTATGATAATTTATTATAAAAAGATGAGATCTTATCTGGATAATTAAATGTGGAGAATTAATTAGGGAATAGGAAATGTGTCAATTTATCAATTATGTGATAAATGACAATACCTGAATGAGATTTTTGGTCCTAAATATGGCGTTCTAGACCAAGTTAAAAGCTTGGTTTGGACATGGTGTTCCTCCTCAATGGTTATCCAAGCTTGTGATATAGGGTGTTAGACATGGAGATCTACACCAAATAATTATCTAGGTCTTAGACATGGCGATCTACACCAAATGTGATATGGGTTGTTAGACATGGTGATCTACACCGAATAATTATCTAGGTGTTAGACATGGTGATCTACAAAAACTGTGACATGGGGTGTTTGACCTGACGATCTACAACAAATGAGAATTGGGGTGCTTGACATGGCATTCAACACCAAACGAATGATAATAATGATTTCTGATAAGAATGATAGATGTGGGTAATACCCAAGTGAATTGTGATCAAATAAAGAATGGTATGAATGAATGGATTTCCAATCTGAGTTGAAATGATAAGTGAATAAATATAGTAAGTGAGTGAAATGATAAAAAGTGTTTTTATGCTTGAAACCAAATGTAATTATGTTGTTTTAAACAGGTTCTTATTCCGGCTATGGGCCGAGGAAGGTATTACCTTCAGGTGTCCTTTTTGGAACTTGGGCGGGCGTTTATTGTTTTTATTGTATCATTATTTTTTGGAAATACCATAAAAGTATTTAATTATATTTCATTTTCTAGAGTGGGCTAGACCCTGGTGGTTCCAGCCTACTGAGATATACATCTCACACCCTACTCAGGCCGCCATTACACTGGGGTACCCAAGTAGATTCTTTTTGGTTGCAGGACCTTGTTGTTGTTGTTTCCTGTACTTGGAGTTAGGAGAAAAGGACCGAGTTGGGGATCATGATGCTCATGGATATCACCCTAGGGGCCTGAGACTTTTGTTTATTTACTTCTTCATTGATGTGTATGTATGTCGTGTGGTTCAATGATTTTATTGTATCATTAGCATGTCATGCATGTATCTCCTATATAAACTGACATTCACCAATTTTATTCGAACCGTATAAATGAAAAATGTTTTCTGCTGCTTTCTTATTATTTACAATACTTCCATTGTTGTTGTATTTTTGGTCCCTTTTCTTCACTTTAATAATAGGGTATAGTCTCCCCCCCGACTGACCTTACACCCTCGCCGCTAGTTGGCATCCTCCGGCGTAAGGGGAGGTGCGCTTGAGGCCATATGGCGGGCTAGCTCGGGTGACCGGTTTAAGGTCAACCCGGGTTGGTTCGTGACAAAATGGTATCAGAGGACCCTCCATTTTCATTGTCCTGCTGTTTTTGGGATTGGTAGACAGGAGACTAGGAATGTTTTGGCACTTGGGTTAATAGCCATGCTTGGGACTGATCACCCCACGTACGGGAAATGACGAAGTGGCTAGGGCAGGGAATTGATGTTCATGCTGTTTGATGTTACAGTTGATGTGATTTCACATTGGGTGAATGTTGTATTTTACACTAATTATTTGTTTATGAAAAGGTTTTGAAAATTTTTCTTGGCCTAATATGGAAAGGAAATTGCATTTCATGCATCATATTAGTCCCTTAGATATTCACATGTCATGCATATGTGCCATGCCATGTAGTTGCAATAGTAGGATGCCTGCTAATTTTGATTGTGTGCCTTGAAAATATTTCATGCATGGATTTATTTAGCATGCCACTTTATAAAGCATTTTTCGGTGATAGTTAACATGTTTGGGTGATAATATGTTATGTTTTCTATCTTTCTTGTGTGTCATGATCTATGTTATAGCATGTTTTAGTGATTTCATGTAGTTTCTTTGTTTTAGTTGTTTGTAGTGGCTTGTTAGATTGGTAGTAAACGCTTGGTTGATTTGGATGAAATAGTTGGTTGCGATTATGACGGAGCATGTTTTCCATTATAAGGTGTATGAGAACCTTATAATTGAGAAAAGGGGTAAATTGTGTTTTCGAACTTTTTAAAAGACGAATGCTAAAGTTTAAATGTTAAATGGAAATTTATCTGATAAATGGGAACCAAATGCCAGTGGTAAGGTGTATGGGTGCCTTATCTATTGGTAGGTGGAAACCCATGTGATTGAACCTTGTTTAACCATTGCATGTGGAAAATGGTTATAAATGTAAAACTGTTGTGTTTTGATAGAAAGTTTGGTGTACTTTTAAACATGCTCAACGGGATTGAGTGGGCCAGTTGGGGCATGTTTTATTGAAATGAACTATGATAAGGTTTCTTTTTGAAGAACCTAGATTGAATGAATGGGACCTTATGAGGTCTCCACTTTGTTAAATGGAATTTAGATGCTACATTTCGTTTTTATGATTGGATAACATTAAATGTTAAAAGTTTAAGATGGTGTTTGTTACAACTTGCCTGTTTTTCCCATGCGGTGTTGTTTGAAAACCAAGTACTTTGTCGTGAAATAGTACTTGTGGGTTTGTTATAATCTTCATTCAAATGTTTAAAGGTTGAAAAGAATTAGTGAAATGGATAAAATGGAAAGGGGTTTTTGAGCCTAGTAATCCTTGTTTTGTGTGACCAAGAGATAGGGTCGACGCATGTGCTTCATAAGGGACTGGCCCATGCTAGGTAGTACCTTTAGAGCATGAGCTGCCTTGTTTTTGTTATGAGATTGTGATGTGGTGATCTTAGTTTTAGGAATGTCACCATTCATTTTAGAGTTTTATAAATAGAACGCTGGTAAGCGGCTAGTCCTTCTTGCGATGACATGGGCGCTCCTAAGGTGGGTAGTGCTGCATCAGTTTTGGTTTACATGTCAGTGCTTTCTTAGCAGCACGACTTTGATAAGGTTGGCAGTGTGCGCAATGCTTTAGAAACTGCGTTAGTGTGGGAAGAGTTTCAGTGGTTAAGCATTGACGAATACGAATACCTCAGGTGGTATAGGAATCAGAGTTTGGTCTGAATGATTTTCTCAGTGAACTTTGTTTAATCGTAGTGTACTCTGCTAGATGAGACGAGCATGTCCCCCCATCTTGACTTCGTCTTGGATACACTAAGATAGTGTCGGTTAAATGTTGCGCTAAAGATTAAAAGATGTGGGTTTGTTTCGTAATCTCTCCCTAGTTGTGCATGGGATGCACAGTTTCTTGGAGTTACGCTTCGTGCTGAGGCACGATAGTTTTACAATAGTCTTGTGATGGCTTGACTTGAGAATATCACTGAAGGCCGTGTAAGGACATAGGTGTATGCGTGGTTGATAACAGAACAGTTTTAAAAGCACGTTGTCGGTTTAAGGGAGAGTGTGAATTTTGGGTTGGCGATGTCTTTCGAGGAAATCATGCGTGACCAATTTTAGTTGGTCGATTGTGATTCGACTGTTTTCTTTGGTTGAGGTACCTATAATGGACTCGGATGTGAGATCTGCTTTGATGTTTCTGTTGTAACGTGAGCATTGGATAGAGTTGTAAAGTCTTGAGTGCAGTATTCTTAGAAAACGCTTAATGGTGCATTGGGCGTTGGAAACGCAGTACAACTAGTTGATTGAAACTTCATGAACCTTGTAGGTCAAGTGATGTTTTCGTTGTTTTCCGAAGGCTTCCCGGGGATGAGATGTTTTTAATGTGGGTAGTTTGTAATGAACCAGTTTTTTAGAGCAGATAATATAAAAAGGTTTTTGAAAATTTTCTTTTATCAATGGGTTGGTTTTAAAAACCGAACTACGGAACGAGGTCCCGTCTTCTGGAGCCATTTTAAGCGGTGATATCGGGCTGTGCACGGTTTTTCAGACGGTGCGGGTTAAATCATATGGGATGGGTGTGTTTTAGTTTTCGATTAAAAATTAAAATAAAAAGAAATTAAACTAATTAAAACCTATCTAACTCTCCCTCACCCACTCTCAGCAGAACCCCCACGCGACGCACACCTCCCTTCTCTCCCGCGAGCCGCGTGTGACACCCCTCCTACGACCTCCTCTTCAACGCCATTTCTTCCCAATTTTCCTCTCGGATTCTCTCTGAATCATCAGGGTAAGCACTTCTCTCCCTTCTCCTCCCTGTTTCTAGATTCATTTCGACCTAATCGGCGCTCAGTGAGGTGTGGCTGAACCCTAGGGCATAGAGGTGATCTGGATTTTTGGTTTCATCTTGTTTTAGGTCAGTGCAAAGGTTCTCTTGGGGTCCCTTGAGGTGAATTCTGGAAACCGCCGCCGAAGGCGAAGCGGTTCGGGTGGTTTCGGTTCGTCACCAATGTTCCAAGGTAAGGTTTTATACCTGTTGTGAGTTTTTTATCCTCCAAATTAGGGTCTTCATGTGTTATTGAATCCATGGTTTTTAATTGGCAGGGTTTTGGGTGGTTTCACTTCATTTTACGTTGTCTCTAACACCTGAGGTAAGGATTTAATGACGTTTGTTGGTCTTGCCTCACATAAATTGGTTTCTCTTTGTGTCTTGAGGTTGGGTGTGGTTGTTTGATAGTGCATTGGACCTTTGGAGTTGGTTTCGCCTTGCTAGAGCTTAGGAGACTCGCCCATGTAGGCATAGGCAAGTTTTTTATATGTATGTGGGTTCCCTCAACATGTGTATATTTGTGCATGGTAGCAAATATACACGTACGAGGCTAGTTTTTCCCATTTCATATATAAAAAATTTCTGCGCAGGTGAGCGGAGACAGGCTTATGTGTATAAGCAGATGTGTAAGGATCCTCTTGCACACGCTCATGGCCATGAGGAGAGTGTGCATATGGGATAGGTGTCCTTACACGTATATGAAATCACATATTCCTCGCGGGGGAGCAGCAGTGGCAGCTTTAGTTAGAAAGCGCCAAGAGCCGGAGTGGACGGATGGAACCACCTTGAGGTAGGGTCCCTCTGCTTGAAATTTAAGTTTATGTAAAGTAATAGTGAGTTTAATATTTCAATGTCTTAGGATTTTAATTATGCATGTTTTTTTCTGATTAAATGCTTCTGTGAAAATCTTGTGAATTCCAGGGATAAGATAAAAGTGGTTTTGTGGTCACTAAACTAACTATTTAATAATAAAACCCCTCTTCCGAGGTGTGCTGCCTTCAATCTAAAATTGTTGCAATAGCATTTTATGATTTCCTTCCATATTGCTTGTCTTTTTAATTTTGTTAAGTGTTGAATGAGTTTTAAAATAAATGTTAAATATCACTAAATTAAATGTTTGATAAAGTAATGAAATGTTTTCTAATAAAACTCCTCCAATGGAGGTGAGCTGTCTTCAACATAAAAATGTAGTAGTAGATTTTTGTGATTTCTTGCTTAAATGTCTTATGAATTTTTATGATTGACATTATACTTGATACATGACATGCTTGTACATGTACCTTAATCATTACCTCAAATGATGTTCCATCTTAAAAATAATAATAAATGATCCATGGTACATCCTAAGTTCATGGCTTAGCATGTAATTAGAACTTTTAGTGTAGGGATTCTACCCTTTTTCATTTACTTCAGCGCTTATGTCATGCCACGTCTTGTGCTGCTTGTCACAACCTTTCAGCGATGCCTCAATATCTCTCATTAAAATGATTGGGTGGTTCGATCATGCCCATTGTGGCCTTCGTTTATAGTGAATCCCATCCTAGGTGCTCGCCTTGCCTCTTGGCCACCCCTTTGGGTGTGCCCTGCCTAAATGACCCTTTTTCCTTTTTCTTTAAGTTATAAATTTAATGTGATAGTTTGAATTGAATGCCTTGCTTGAACAATTTTTTTATCTTGTACCATTTAATATCATTAATCACATATAATTGAGGTATGTTGATTCCATACGCTTTTGTTTAACTTTTATTTCTCATGCATGTTCCAGAATGTTGAACAAGGATAATTAATTATGAAAATTGATTATAAGAAGTTGAGATCTGATCTGGATAATTAAATGTGAATAATTAATTAGTGAATAGGAAATGTGTCGATTTATCAATTAAGTGATAAATGATAATACATTAATTGGATTTTGGGTCCTAGACAAGGCGTTCTAAAACAATTTAAAAGCTGGGTTTGGACATGGAGTTCTTTCCCAATGGTTATCCAAGGTTGTGATATATGGTGTTAGACATGGCGATCTACACCGAATAATTATCTAGGTGTTAGACATGGTGATCTACACCAAATGTGATATGGGGTGTTATACATGGCGATCTACACCGAATAATTATCTAGGAGTTAGACATGGAGATCTACACCAAATGTGATATGCGGTATTAGACTGGATGATCTACACCAAATGAGAATTGGGGTGCTTGACATGGAGTTCAACACCAAACGAATGATAATAATGATTTCTGAAAATAATGAGAGATGTGGGTAAAACCCGATTGAATTGTGATCAAATAAAGAAAGGTAAGAATGAATGGATTTCCAGTCTGATTTGAAATGATAAGTGAATAAAAAGAGTAAGTGAGCGAAATGATAAAAATTGTTTTTATGCTTGAACACAAATTTACTTGTGTTGTTTTAAATAGGTTCTTATTCTGGCAATGGGCCGAGGCAGGTATTACCGTCAGGTATCCTTTTTGGAACGTGGGCGGGCATTTATTGTTTGTATTGTATCGTTATTGTTTTGAAATACCAGCACATTATTTAATTATATTTCATTGTCTAGAGTGGCCTAGACCTCGGTGGTTCCGGACTACTGAGATATACATCTCACACACTACTCGGGCCTCCATTACACTAGGGTACCCGAGTAGATTATTTGTGGTTGCAGGGCCTTATAGTTGTTGTTTATTGTACTTGGAGTTAGGAGAAAAGGACCGAGTTGGGGCTTGGGATGCTCATGGAGATCGCCCTCGGGGCTTGAGATTTTTGTTTATATACTTCTGTATTTATGTGTAAGTATGTCGCGTGGTTTAATGCTTCCATTGTATTATTAGCATGTCATGCATGAATATCCTATATAAACTGATGTTCAGCAATTTTATTCAAACCTTATAAATGAAAAATACTTTCCACTGCTTTCTTATTATTTACACTACTTACATTGTTGCTGTATTTTTTCTCCCTTTTCGTCATGTTAATAAGAGGGTATAGTCTCCCCCCCGACTTACCTGACACCCTCGCCGCTAGTCGGCAACCGCCGCCATAAGGGGAGGTGCGCTTGAGGCCATGTCATGGGCCGTCTTGGGTGACTGGTTTAGGGTTGACCCAGGTTGGTTCGTGACAAACAAAGCCATGAACTTTTCCTAAGGCTACCCCAAAAGAACATTTCAAGGGGTTCATCTTCAAATTTTTTTTCGAAGATTGAGGAATATGACTTCCACATCAGCCAACTGATTGGAATGTTGTTTGGATTTAACCACCAAATTGTCCACATAAAATTCAACAAATTTCCCAAAAAGGGTTTGAAGATACGGTGCATGGAAAGATGATATGTTGCGCCCACATTCTTCAGGCCAAAGGGAATTACTCGATAGCAAAACACACCCTGAGGGGATCTGATGGCTATAGATTCTTCATCTTCTAGAGCCATTTGGATTTGATTATACCCGGAATATCCATCCATGAAGTAAAGTGCTTCATATCCACCTATTGCATCAATTAAGAGTTCTGTGATCAGAACTAGAAAATCATCCATAAGACAATATCTATTAAGATCTCAGAAATCAATGAAAAATATAATTTTTCCATTCTTATTTTTCACAGGTACAATATTATCCAACAACATGGGATATTTAACTTCTCTGATGAATTTATCTTTGATATTCTTATCAACTTCAGCTTCAATTTTGGAAGCATAAGTTGGATGTGTTCCTCTTGCAGCTTGTTTGAATCCTCGTTGTTCTTCTGGCATACCCAAACAACGAGTAGCGACATCAGGATCAATCCCTGGAATTTCTGTACAATTCCAAGCAAATATATCTTGATTTTTCTTTAAAAATAAAATATACATTTCTTTCTCTTCAAGAGTCATGGCCTCACTAATTAAAGTGAGGCGTGGATCTTCTTTTTTACCCAGATTTATTTCTCTGAGTTCATCCACAGTAGTGGAGACACCCTCTTCAAATACTGGAAGAGAATCCCTAAGATCTTCCTCTTCTTCTTCAACATGTGTTACTTCTTATTTTTCTACTTGCATAGTACATGTTGAAGTAGAATTTCTATGATCAGGAGATATGTTAAAATTTGAAAATCTTGAAGAAGAGGCTTCCATTTCTGACCCTATTGATGAAGAAGGTTCTTTCTTGGGTAATAAAGTGGAGATGATGGATTGGGAGTCGACATCATCCTTTACCTCTGACATTTCTATAACTTCTTTGGTGAAGTATAGATTGCTGGATTTCAGCAGATGAAATGAAAAAAATATCCATTTGAGATTTCATCATTTGCTTGGTGAATCACCACTTTCTCCCATGTTGTCTGGCTTGATTTCCATAATTAAAATTATGGAAGTTTCCATAATATTACTTGTATTTGGTTTTATCCTATCAATTTTACTGATAGGAAATACATAATCTATACTCACATGTATGAATGGGTTTACTGGAATCTTTTCCAAACCATATGGATCATTAATCTTGGTAACCTCCCTTATTGTGGATTTCTCCTTACCCTCCATGTGATAGAATTTTGACTCAATTTATTGAGATTCACATGATTTGAATGAGGCATTATAACCATAAAATATACCAATTTGACCATTGAATCAATATTTGTGACATTGATAGTATGATGAAGGGATAACTGCATGTGGATGTAGCCAAGGTCTTCTAAGATAAACATTGAAGGTTGTATCATGATCAAAAACCATGAAATCTGAATTGGATAAAAGGTCTCCAAATAGAGTTCTGAGTGTAATATCTCCCAGCAGTTCTTCTTCATTTTTATCATATCCTTGCAACATCATAGTAGAAAGAGATAAACCAGATTCTGTGAGGCCCAATCGACGAAGTGTATGAATGGGGATGAGGTTGACTCCTGAACCACTATCAATGAAAGCTCTTCGAATGTCCACACCATTGAACTTTCTAGATAAATATAAAAGTATAATATATCGATGCAAAAAATCATCCTCATCTTCATCTGTAAAAGATATTACTGCATGGAATTCTGTAAGATCATTCTCTACATGGTAGACTTCAGCCGCATCAATTTCTATTGCGAATTCTTGTGGGCTTGAAAAAGCCTCAATGAGTGCCTCCAGAAGATCCCTTGATAGGTTCAAGGCATCCCAAATTGATAACATGGTTGGTACTTAGGACAAATTTTTCAAGACCTAATTTTTTTTATCCAAAGGTCTACGTTTCCCAATAGAAACCTGTTGTTCCGCAGGTGACTTAGATGTTGATGCTTTGGAAGTAGATGAATCTTGTATTTGGGTAAGAGTTGGAAATGCTCCTTCTGGATTTGGAAGATTACACCGAATAGGTATATTTACTTTCTGAGAGGAAGAAGTTGGAACCTCTAACCGATCCTTTAGAATAATTGTGCCAGGACTGAATCTATTATTGGTGGATGAATTAGCTTGTTCTTGTTGAGCCCGCTGAAAGGATCTGCAATGAGTTTCTGCTGCATATACAGTTCAACTAGGGGTAAGTTTGGAATAGTGGCTGCTAGGATATCCACGTCTTCCTCTATATCCCAGACCTCTGGAACTGTCTCTAATTCATCTGTTTGATACAGGGAACTTAGACTCATCAGGATCAAAATCGTGACTGGAATAAGGATCTATTAAAAGAATCTTGTTAACATAATAAAATATCAAGTCTTCTTCTAAGGAAGACTCTTCTTGATTAGAAAGTTTACGCTGTGCTGTTTGGTGGGGCGGTGCCCATGGATTTGAATTAGATGGCATAAAATCTGCCAGAGTCAAAGTCAACTTGGGATTTGACATGATCTCATATTCTTCTTACTGTTCCTCTTTCTTTTAATTATCCTGTTTCTTTTAGGATTTTCCCTCTAATGAAGATGGGTTTTCTATGGAATTCATAGAAGAAGACACAATTGGTTTCTTCAGGTGAGTTTCCAAAATGGAATGAGTTCGGTTGATCTTTTTCCTAACCATCCAATCATCATATTTCTATATATTTTTGTTTTTGACTTCCTACCACTTGCCTTCGTCCTCTGGATTTGTAGTAGCAACACATGCTACCTGAGCTGATGAATATTTCTCTTTGACTTGTCCCGAATCCACCATTTTTTGCAAGAGGTCTTTGATGACAAAACACTCATGAATGGGATTCCCCGACATCTAATAAAATGGGAAATGGTTGGGATGGTCTTCATCTCCTTCCTTATTCGTCCTTTTGGGCCTTGTCAATTGAAAAAAAGTATTTTCTAGAGCCGAAATGAAGTAACCAAGAACATGTTCATTTTGGAATGAACAAACTATGCTCTTCAGATCCCCAAATTGTTTCCATCTTTGATCTCTCTGATCATCTTGACGAAACATCCTCTTTTTTTAACACTCAATAGGTGGAGTCCTTCGATAAGATGAATGTTTTGAAGTAGAAGCAGATACATGAACTTGTTTAAGCATAACTGTAGCAATATCTGCTTTACCCATTCTCCTTCCTAGAGCTGATGGAATTAAATGAGTTTTATCATTAGTCTTTACAAGAGAATATTCAATCTGTTGAGAGATTGAAGTAAGGTCTCGAAACCCTCATGTGTATTTCACAGGGAACAATGGTGTGCATAACTCATCACACAAATTTTCCACACAGATTGGAAACAATTTTTCTTGAGGTAGTGCTATGCTCAAGGAATATGTTAATCCCTTCCAGTGAGAAATGAAATATGAAACATTTTCATTCTCCCTTTGCTTAAAATTTGTAAGATAAAAAACTGTATTCTTTGGAAAAGTTGAGATGAATTGAAGAAGAAATCATTGATAGAGATCCTCCCATCCGGTAATTGACCGGGATTGCATGCTTGTATACCAGACAAAATTAGGACCTTGTAATGACTGTACAAAGCACCTGAGCTTAACTGCTTCTTGTTGCTGAGGGGTTCCCATCATAGGATCGCTACAAGAAAACAAATGTGTTACGTGTTGCTCTGGGTCTCCCTAACCATTAAAGATTGGGAATGTGCTACTTTCAAAATTTTATGGGGGAGGAAGTGCATTAACCCATTCAGGGTAAGCTCTGTTCTCCAGTTGAATTTGTGAAAACGTTCCCTCTATAGCATCCAACCGTGCTATTACTGGCTAAATGGTAGTCATTAACATTTGAGAAACATCTGGCTAAGCTTGGACCTGAGCAAGTCCAATAACTAGACCTTGGACAGGTGTGGTGGCTGGTACTACAATTGACGGTATTCCCACCAATTGTTGTTGCACATTACCCATAGGATTAGACCTGTGATGGTGTACTGGTAAAGGAGGATACTCTTGATCCATCTCAGTAGCTGTAACAAAATCTCTTGACTGACTGTCTCCAAGACTCTTAGGAGAAAGACTACCTTGAAGTAGTTCTGCTTTAAACCTCCTTAATTCCTTCATTTATTCCTCCTATTGTGTGAACCGTTGCCCTAGTGTGCGTGAGTGGCCTTCTCCAGAGGAAGAATGGAATGTAACTTGATTCTCTCCTTTCCCCTTGTTGGACGCCTTTCAGGGAGGGGGAAGTTGGTTATTTGAAGGAATACCTAGATTCTGGGTAAGCCTTTGATTTGTTGTATGCACACCTTCTTCATTTGCCTCTGCATGCACAAACTCTTGAGAAAGAACTTCCTCATCTGATCCCTCTGAGTGAGCCTCATGTTATGGAGGATCATTAACAAATAAATTGATGAAATTTATTAATTCATAATGAATTGCATCCCTTCTATTGGCATTTCTTCAATATTGTCTTCTTCCATATCCCTAATGAGACACTGCCTTCTGTTGAGTTTATCCCTCAGAAACTTTTTGATGAACCATTATTTGGAGGTAATCTCCTGATAATTCAGCTCTTCATTCCTCTTGGGGATTCTTCCCAAATCGAGGGAAGACTGACTTTATCTGAGGAAGAGACTGAGGATTTGAAAAAGACCCTAGTCCGGTGGACTAGGGCTGTTCTTGTTCTTCCTGGTCAACTCCTCGAATCCTATTTGTTGATTCCAATGGTTGGGCTAAAAGAATCCACAGTCTGGAAATCTGGGGTGGTTCTTGAGCTGCTATATCTGAGACTTTCTTAAAATATCTCCCGATCTTGAGGAATTTAGTCCTGAAATTGGAAGGATGCACCAACCTGCATCCACCCAAATCACCTAGCTCAAAAGACCATAGGATGATTTCTGACACTTCTATCACTTGATGATTTGCTCACACTAAACGAGAATCCTGTTCGATATTCTCATTTTCCTGATGCAAGAGTAATTCTACAACTTGTTCTATATATGCCTAACTTTGAGAACAACTAGTTGAGGCCTGTTTTTGGCGAGACTTTGATTAAAAACAAAGCCAATTGGATGTGGCCGGCCATGGGCAACATCATTTCATGTGACCATTTTTGGCGGGCTTTATTGGATGGAGAGTACAGTGAAATATAGTGCTCCATAGACACCACATCCCCTGATATGAATAACATATGGGGAATTCGCAATTAACTGGAACAATATTCTTGATGCGCCAAGGCATGAACGCTGAAGGGCTCTCTACTGCTTTTCAGCCTTCAGATTTCGAGAAACTGAGAGAGATTCCAAATCAATTTGGCGTTGTAACCCTCCAATTATCTTGACAAGATTTTCATATTCATCATAAGATAATATTTTCTTATTCAATTTAAAAATATTTTTCCACATATTGAGATGAATATCGTGAAAACCATCTTCCATCAATATCTCTGGAATGTCATACTGAGAGTCAGCCAAAGGCCAAAACAAAACTGGCACTTCACCATTCTCGAGTTGTTTTCTCATATTTAACACTTCCTATTTATCATTCAATGAAGATTCTTCTAACTCATTAGACCAAAATTGGTGCTTTTTTTGCTTCATCAGATTAAACAATATTGGTATAGAATTCACTTTTTAGACTAGAAGATTAATGGCCAAAGGGTGGTTCGGAGAATGACCTATACCCCGGGTTATCTTCTGATTGAGAAAGAATTTCACCTGCTAGCGGTAAAGAATCTGACATGAATCGATTCACATTTTCAAGTGCCTCAAGATAAGAGGGATTTCTTGTCACTACATTTTCTATTAGAAATATTATACATGAAATGTGAATTACTACTATGGAGAGGAATTTCATAGCTAAATACACCATCATGGGGAGGACCACCATGGTTGTTTATAGCAAAAGAAGAAACTTTTTTCTCCTTGATCTTCTTTCCATGCAGAGGGTTATCGGGACTCTCATCTGAAGATGATACTTCGAGATTGACCGAACTGTCATGAAGAAATCCTTCATGAGGTAGTGTCTGATGTAGACCTTCATAATTAATGTTCCCACTATTGGGAAATGAGAGAGTACAATATTGAGTTGCAACAGGTAATTCTATGAGTGCATCAAGAACTCCAGCATCGAGAAATGCCTTATTACATATTGGATCTTGATTTCTTGACTGTGATAGACAAATTTTTTTCTTAGATGCCTTCTTACTCACTTTGGGATCCACTTGTTGACGAAAGTGGTTATTATGGGCAGGTGTATGTGCCTGCTCAGGAGAAATAGTCATGTTAGGCTAATTATCTGCATTCAAATCATGTGTATGTGCCTGGCTTGATTGTCCATATAGTATGGGGGAGAATGCCCCACAACCCTCTTGGACTGGAAAATAGGTGTGTATTAGTTCTAGAGTGATCTTTTGATGTGTCACTCCACTGGTAGGGAAAAATTTTCATTTCATTTCATGTGATGCTGCTAAAGCTGTTATAATATTCTGGTAGGCATCCAAAATATGAGCATGGATTTTCTTCTTCAATTTCACCATCATCAAAAAGTGCTTAGTGACTTCAGCTTCCGGACTGGGAATATATGTCCATTCCATGCTTGGAGTAGGTGTGTGTTCCATCTCTTATCCTCCTTTTCCTTCCAGTGAATTCTGAAAATATTCATGTGTGGGGGCAGAGAGTTAGGTCTTCTCCAATTTTTTCGTCGGGGATTTCCGACTGACTTCTCTACATGCTACCAAACGAGACTGTTGGCAGGCCTGATTAACATTGGAAGGTGTATGTGCCTACTGTGTATTCTTCATCAAGTATAGTTGATGAGTTTCCTTTAGTACTGGAAGATGAGACTACTGACAAAATTGTTGATTGTAAACATGTGTATATGCCTGCTTATCAGTTGCCACCATATTGGATTGGTGAAATTATTTGAGTGTAGTCAGATGAGCCTACTGACTAGCCGATGAGTTATAAACAGGTGTTTATGCCTGCCTATAATACTCCACCAGAATTGCCTGTCGGGATTGGCGTGTTGCTGCCAGACAAATCTTCTGAGCAGTAACATCAGTACAGATGGGTGTATGTTCCCGCTCGTTGTTCTCCATCATGTTGGCTTGATGGACTTCTCTGGAGGGGTCAGAAGTAAGAAACTTCTCCATGTTGATTAGATTTTGCCTCTGGAGGTTCGTCTTGCATGCTCGGGTCTAAGGAACCTGAGTCGAACTCCTGAAGGCGATACCCTCATCATGTTGAGGGTGCAATGCCGCACTAGTCTGGGGGAAATTTTTGATGGGATCCCTCAGGAAGGACCCATTTCTCCTTGAATTAATGCCTTGAGTGACCTTCTCATTCACCTCCCATGAATATAGGAGGGACTGTTGATTGCGTTCCGGGGATAACGACTTGAAACGGTTGGAAACGGTGGTTGGCACCCCCTGCTTCTTGATCGCCGATCGTCACTGTCCGGACAACCAGGGTGAATTATTGACTTGGAGAACTTTTTGAGAAGCCTCCAGAGTCTGAATGGTACCGTTTCGATGGTATTCCTTAACCTTTACATTTGATACCCAGCGTTAAAGATGTTGAGTAGGAGATGTCATCCTCAGAGCGGATAAAGATCCAGCTGGATTAGAAGTAGATGCATTCACAGGTGTAAATTTTAGAGAAGCCATTTCTGTAACATATAAGATATTGTAAAAGAGTGTCTGTTTGATATGACAGACATAATCAAGATAAGTTCGGCCACTACATCTTTTGGATGAGCACATATTTTATTGATTTTTCAGTTGGACCTCTCATTGATTTAAAATAGGAACCAAAAAATATATAAAACATCATTTTAACTTGGTTAAGGAATCACGTCAGGTTCGCCATTTTTTATTTCCTTTGGAAATGGGGATTCCCTTGTTTTGTTTAAGGTTAAAACATTACAATCGGTTTCTAAAGATATTGTTCGTAGAACCAGAAACATCCAATGATTCTATATCCATTTGGACCTACTTTCCAGAGGTAGGTGCTCATTAGTTGTAGACCGATGAGGCTCAAGAATTTGTATTGGTCGAGATGATGGGTGGTTGGACTCATCACACCCTTTCTGAGGGGGATTACTTTCTACTCCGAGACTCACTTTATAGATTTATATTATGTTCGTGAATCCTTATTAAATTACTAAGTATGAAAATGATATTTCCTTAAATTTTGACACTCAATGATTGGTATGTATGAGATTTTGAGAATATTTTATATGTAATTGAGGTTCTTCATCGATAGAGAATCATCTGTATTTTTTTAGAGATTCTTAGTCAATGGTATCCTTCAACTCATTATATAAAGATCTCTTGGTCATTATGATAACCATACTGGTTTTAAAGCCACTCAGTAGGGCACATGAAATTTATTGTCATTCAGAAGGACATGGATTATTTTAGTGTTGGGATCGTACCCACAGATGGGCTACCTATGTATCCTAGTTATGAAAAGGAATCAGAACCCACATAGTTTGTGAATTAAGATATATTTTAATGTCACATGGGATCGATGAGAATAAATGGATGATAGGCCTTAACCTCAGAAAGGCTTCCTACGTACTCTACTTTTAAGGTAGAGATAAAATTCCACATAGTTCAGATAAGAATGAATTGTGGGGTTTACATACGATTAATGGCCCAAAGAGATGTGTCGTGGTTACTTTTACACTCTAAGCTCATGTGATTCATGCTCGGTGTGAGAAACAAGAGGTATCGGTAAACCTGAAAATGTTTCCCATGAAAGATGCGATTACAAGGATTGATATGGGGATTTTGTATGTATGATTGACCAAATAGATAAATATCAAAACTTACATTTGAGAAGAATCATGTTTACAAGGTCCATAAAGTTATATGTACTTTATGGATATTTGGATACTCTAACTTGGGGTTTAATCTTGAAGAAGATGCCCAAATTAGGAGGGGACTTATTATTGGGTTTTATTCCAAAGAAGGAATCCCAAATCAAAAGAAGTTAATACTAGTTAAAAGAAATTATGACTGTGGATTATTCCTGAGAAGGAGCCCCATGTTAAGGGAATTTGGAATTTGGGGCTTACGCCTACGGAGGATGCCCATATTAAGGGAACTTGAACTAGGGCTTACTCCTGAAAAGGAGGACCAGGTTAGGAAATTTGGGAATTGGAGCTTACTCCTGAAAAGGAAGCTCAAATAAAAAGGGAATTATTATTGGGAATTACTCTTGAGAAGGAGGCCCAAATATTAATGAGATTTAGGACTTGGGCCTTACTCCTAAAAAGGATGCCCAAATTAAAGATCTTCTCATCTTAAAATATGTGGTTGAATGAATGAAATCTCTAAGCTTAATGATGTAATGACATGTAAGTCACTAGGTTTGGAGAGATGTTCCATAGAATTCCTTTCAAATAAGGAATCCAAGAAAGGATCCATGCCACAAATGACATTAAAAACAGTTTCTAAGGATGAATCTTGATGAGGAGAGGTGGATTTGAGGAATGAAGTTGAATATGCGGGAGGGGCACCCAAAAAAAGGTAGGCATGCAAGTCATGTCATGGCGCGCAAGTCCGGGTCACACAGGTATACCTATGTGACACTTGGGTACTTGCACGACGTTCAACCCATAGGGTAATACTTGGGAGAGGCTTGGCTCAAGCCCTTAGTATTATCCCTAAAGGCTTCTAAAAGAGGGGTGCACATGTTCTCTTGAAGGGATAAGGCGGCACACAAGTGTCTCCATTTTCCCTTAAAGGTTAGACACTTAGGCGCACAAGTGTTGGTGAATTTCAACACTTAGGCCTTGTTCCCTCTCTTTAGATCTTCCATTCTAGGTAAGAATTTACCTTAGAAGTGTTCAGAAGACTTCACGAAGAGACTATGGTGCCGAGAGCTCAAATATGACTTTTGGAATTTTCTTCCTTTAAATGGGGGGGGGGGAGGGGTATTTATAGGCTACTGAATACCTTGGGTGAGAATCAAATAGGGCGTGCAAGTCACATGCGCGCCCAATATATGGCGTGTAAGTATACTTGCGTGACCATGATGAAACTTGCATGGCCCTGAAAAAATGGAATCCTTGTTCATGCCTTTGTCAATTTTTGATGATTCATCAAAGGATGAATCTCTTTATGATAATGTATTTCCCTTCTTCAGTCATTAGAATATATGACGAAACTGAGCGTCAAAAATAATTCATAATTATACTCTAAATTATGTCCCATTGAGTGCCACTTATCCACAAAATAATGTCTCTTAAAGGAGATGACCTCATTCCCACTTCTATACGATGTATCTCTAGTTTATCCCAAACACCCGACCTACATATCCATATTCACAAGGCCTATCCACCATAGAATCCACAACATAGAGGGACATGGGAACGTACCCCATGGTAATCTAAAATATACTTAAGAACCCATGAAATATCTAGTTTCTCACAGAATAAATCCAAAACTAACCCTCATGAATGGACCGAAGGCCTTGATTTTATTATTGGTTTTTGGGTAATCCACTTTTTATCTACATTAAGAGGTAACCCTTACAATAATCGTAGGCCTAGTAGAATAAGGAAAAATAAATAAATAAAAGGCCTAGACACACAATTCCAAATACATGACCTAAATTCCTAACAAAACTACACCACAACTTCCCCTATCAAGATTCTTTATCGTTGAAGTTGTACAGATCATCACTACACATTGTTGGGATATTGTTTCCCTGTGAAGATTAATTCTATCAATAATTCGGATGGAAATTTTCATACCCTCTCATTCATCCAATCCAGCTTGATTTTCTCTGGTGGTTACTACTTTCTATGAATCCTCTTCTTGGCCCACCCTTATGTGGTTTTCCTAGGCTTCTTCATAGTTGTTATGGCCCATAGCCATGTAGATCGAAGGACATTAGTGGCCTAAAATTCTTGTACACGAAAGTCCCATGGTTCCCTGATGGCCTAACAGCCCATAAGAATTTGGTGACCTAATAGACTTGAGACCTTAAGTCCAAAACCTATATCCTGAAGTCCCATATAGGATTAATAGTTCCTATTTCTATAGTGCCAAATAATACCTACTATAGTACTACTACAATACTTGAAACACTCACCTCAACCTAGATTTGATCTTGGGTCTTTAGGAGGAAATGATGAGGCCTCTACCAATTGAATACATTCTTATTGAAATTATATCTATCTCAATCCATCACTTGAATCGATATAGAGGGAATTGAGGGAACCCATCACTAAATCTTCTGCGTCTCTTTAATCATGTTTTATTTAGTTTAGACACATTAGTTACCAAGTGTCTCAAGTAATACACATATACCTAAGGACACATCCATTTTTGACTAAGGAAAGGAAAACGATGTATATGGGTCCATCGTTGCTCTTGGAACATTGGGTAGAATATTCGAGGGAATATTATTTTAGTTAAACAATTCATTTAGTTTTAACAGGGTTGAATTACTCTCTAAGGTGATATCACACATATCACATTCCATATATTTATATATAAACAATATAAAATACCAAATATTATATATAGTTGAAAAACTACATCACATGAGGCCATTTCATTTTTTAAGAACTAGCTGAAAAATCTCTCCCAAGCTCTTTCATGTCCTATCAGACATCAAATATTATAAAAAAGATCCCACTCACAAAAAACATCCAATTTAATTAATTATAAAAAAATTATTAATAATTCCCAATTGATGTTAATTTTCTAATTTAAATCGGTTTGGGGGAATATCTAAATAAACTCATCATAAGACCTTGTCACCCATAAACCATAACAAAATACTCATCAAATACCCATGGAATACATCAATTCAAATTATATAAAAATTTATAGAAATATCTATTACAGAGTAAAATAATGTCTATTTAGGCTAAAATACCAAAATAAATCCATTATGCTACATACCTAAAATGAACAGCGGCACGAAGGCATGCAGACATCATCTCATATCATAAAAAAATGTGTTTTACGAAATATTACATTTCTAAATAACCATTTCTAACATGGTTATCTAGAATATAAATAGAAAATGTAAACCAAGATTTCAAAAAATTATAGCAGGTGAAGCAGAAAAAAGAACATAGGGAGGGTAGATGTCGATTACACACAAAATCAACCCAAAAACACACCTTGAACCTATTCAGATCAAGGGGTATAATAAGAGATATGGTCATCCATTTGGTCCCTCCCGTATGAACCTAATAATCCCCATTGTTTCTGGGTTGGGCCCCCTTTTTATAAAATCAGTGTGACCGATTCACAGTGTGAACACAGTTAATTCCATGAACCACCCATTCCCTCCAATTTTCTTCTAAACACCATGGTTTCCATTGATACAAAAATGATTCCCAATTATTTCTTCATGGATTTACAAATGCTCAAAACTTAGTTCTAGTCCTTGTTCTCAAAACGAACAATCCACTGAACAAAAAATTAATATTGCATATTAATTCTAAATCCTATCCTGAAAAAGGGAAATTCAATCTCCAAAACATAGAACATTTAATTTCTATGAAGTATCAAATAACATTTAACCATCTATACCAACCCCCATGGGGCACTAAGTAATAATAAAATCACAACATACCTCCTCTAAACTACAAATGAGATTCTATTCTGTGACTCTAAATACAATTCCCACTTTTCATAAAAAAATTGAACCACTGCTTGAAACCAACACTAGAACAACAAGTCGACACAAACTTGTGAACATCATTATCAAGAAACCATTATATAATTAGAAGAAATTCATATATCTTAGAGTGATCCATACAATTAATGTGTTCTTTTAACAACTAATCAAAATCAACAATGTTTCCCCATCAAAATCACATACAAAAACACATCCACTAGATATCCAACAACCATTTCATTTCAGATTCCATCCAAATAAAGAAAAATATGCATGAAAACTTCAGTAAATGATGTCAAATACTTTCATAACAAATTATAAACTGAATCGGAAGAGCCTTTACTTCCCATCAATAGGGGTTGCATATGCTGACTATTTCTTAATGTTTCTCATAAAAATACTTTCATGCACCCACTATAAAAACAACAACATCCCTGATAATGTTCCTAGTACTCCTAATCCAATATCAAACATAAATAAAAACACTATGATTCACTACATTACCCACCAACTTAATCATGTTAGGTACCCCACTTCACACCCCCACTGATTCCGCAGAGTAAGGTTCTCCCCTAGAATCATTTAAAATACAATGATTCGCGATTGAATCTTGTTAGAAATGTAACGCCCCGACCCCAGTTACCCAGAGTCGTTGCATTATTACATAACATTGGCATGATCACAAGAAAGATCAAATCTCGAAAGACCGATTGGTTTAGTAGCCTTGGAAACACTAGATATATTCATAAGTTTTACATTATATCATAAAATGAAATACTACTACAACAACATAATGTTTCCACAGTCCACACTATAATCCCCTCATAATATCCCTGCAGGTCATTCATAACTTACTTCATCACATCCTGGGAAAAATAAAACATAGAAAAGGGGTGAGATCAAATGCCCAGTAAGGATAACAATATAGCGGAAACATTCATAAATAAGAATAAACATTTAAGGCAATGCATTACTAAAACAAAAGCCTTTTAAACTTTAACTTCAACATAGTATAGAAAAAGTAAAATGAAATAATGCCATTTACTTATTCACATGGATATTCTACTAATCGAATAATCACATGCAAAAATCAATAACCACTTTCATAATGTTGGAATGCATAATGCTAAACTTTAATTACTTTTCAAGGCCTCGTCCCAAGAACTTGGGGCTAACTGTAACCAGAACCCAACCCAGAGTGCCTCTAATAACCGGACACCAACCCGGAGTGCCTCTAATAACCGGACACCAACCTGGAGTGCCTCTAATAACCGGACACCAACCCGGAGGGCTTACTTTTACCAGTCCCTAACCTGGAGGGCTTACTTTAACCAGTCCCCAACCTGGAACATACTTGTCCAACACATTCATATGAAGTAAAGATTGAAATATAACATAAACATTCTTTTTGGAACTAGCATACGAAATGTCAATACTTTCACCATAAACTATGAATGGTATAAAAATAGCACATCCACAGTCAAACATATCACAAAACCTTCAAAACAATATAGAAGTTTTGTATCATAATAAATCAACTTCAAATAATCTTAAAACCCATCAAAGGATGTTGACATAGATGAAATTAAAAATTCTATTTAAAGAAATATCTCCTTTTATTTTGAAATCATTTAAGATCCATATAAAATCAAACATTTTCTTTGAAAATAATCTTATAAGCTTTTAAGGGAAACTTTGACGATTTTATAACGGCGGAAAATAACCGCACCCGCCGTATAAGTTAAAAAAACATTCTTATCTTAATTCTGTCGAAAAGGTTAAAAAGCACCTCATTTGGAAAACGACGGAAAGATTCCCTTATAAACCTCTTATAAAAAGTCAAACAAGGGTATAAATGACTTTAACCCATATTATTTTAATTATTAAAAATGTTTTGAAATACATTTTGAAGAAACATGGATGTGGATGATAACGAGATCCCAGTAGATTATTACGTATAAACAACCTCAGATAATGAAGAGATTGTGAAATAACCCTTACCAGTTTGGTAACTTATGAAACATACAACCCATGAAAGAGGTATCATACAATGAATATGTAAGTACACATAAATTAGAGTGTATTACACAAAGAATATAATTATGGGCAGTACATACACCACACAAAAGGTAATGGTGGCAATATGGCATGAATCTCATGAGAATAAGGAGTGAGATGAAAACCCCTTACCACGTTAATCAACTGAGTCGTATGGCCAAAAGTTAATAACCACCAAATGATTTACAGAATAACATGAATATAAATAGAATCATGATAATATATATCAAATGGCAGTACACAATACACCACTTTCAATAATTTAGTGGCGAACAATGGAAATCTCACGGAATTGAAAGTGAGATAAGAAAATCCCTTACCTTGTACTTTTCTTTGGTTGGGGTAGGTTAACCTCCTGTATAATGGTGAAATAATTGTTATTAAATTATACAAGAATCATATATATTAATATGATATCATATATGATCTTTTAATATTGATTTGATAATAATATCTTAGTATTATCGTTGTTTCGGGTGTTAACTTACTTGTTTTCTTTTGTATGTTTTGTTACGTAAGACATGTTTTTAAAGGATAGGATGTATATTATTCAAATCCAGAATGGTATCAAGTCCTTAAACATCATTTTTAAATCATCAAATGATAAATATACTTGAATGGATACGATGGAGGATGAATCTCATCGCGTTCGTGGAGACGGTAGTCCGTACGTACGCACGAACGCAACTTCCATTTAATTTTTATTTTAAAAGAATTGAATCCAAATGATACTTAGGTATATTACTATTACAGTATAATATAATACTTTATATATGTTACTTAAGTTCATTAACACCATCCTTTATACGTTCCATGTGTGGTATGAACGAGTCATATCATTTTAAGGGGGCGGTAGTCCGCACTTCCTCAAATGAAATTATCGTATGTATATACAACATGAAACGAATAATGGAATGAAATAAAATGGAATTACAGAAGCTTATATATAAAATATATATCATTAATATAATATTTAATTACAGTTCCATCATAATGGCCACCATGAGAGGCGATAAGATGTATTTGAACAATCATCGTTTCGTGAGGCGTTAGTTTTCCATCCACAGAAACATTATGTTCATCATCCATTAGATGGAGTTGTGTGTATGTTTAGTTTGAATACTTATTATAACAACATCCTAGTATATTTAGGATACTGGTGTTGTTACAAAAGAAAGGAAATAAAAAGATTTTGGGGGTTGGAGAAGCAAAATAAATGAAAATAATTTAAGAGAAATCGTTACCTTTAATTTAGGTAACTCACTTTGGTTGGAACCAAAGGACTTCTTGAAATGCTTTCTGCCTAAGGGGAAGCTTCAAGGAGGAGGAGAGGGATGTGGGGAGATTAGTTGGTCAGAGTTTGGACGAGCCAAGTGGCTTGAGAGGTGTGAGGAATGAGTAGAAGTGGTCTCCTTTTATAAGGGAGAAGAGGGGCTCTTTAGGAAAGAGTGAAAGTATTACTTTATAATATAATTATATTCGGTTTATAATGATCCAAAAATCATTGAGGTCTAAAATAAGATCACTAATATTCTAAATAACATCAACCAATAAGAATTGGACAGGTTTTAGATAATATTTTAATCATTATAATCTTATTTATTTAAATGATTTATTAATGAGGTAAACATTGCATCATTATTGTGTCATTAATAATTAAAATTATTTGATGTCTAAAAATTATAAATAAAATATCATTATGTAGGAAATCCTTTTAGCTTTCTAATGAATATTTATAATCGAACATCCAACATATATAACCCTATGTAAAAATTGTTCTTCTAAAAGATGTAAGCTTATGCCATTTTTATTTTTATTTTAACTTTATTAATATAAAGTGTCCCTACCACATACAAGTGGCTCCATGGGGTCCCCAAATTGACCCAAGGATGCTCATGGTCGGGTATGTGTCCACCAATAAGGTTAGGACACGTTTTAGGGTAATTTTGTATTATTATAATATTATGTTTTAACCCTTATTTACCGGATTTACCCTTAACCATGGTAAATAAAATATTTACCACAGTAATTATTCAAAATGTCTAAAAATAAAAGTTACCTATTTACACAATTTGGACATCCTGATTCCAAATATGGAATCCATTTTTCTAAATTCAAAACACAGAAGTGGCAGAAATTAATTTAAAATTAATTATCGCTGTCAAAACAAAAAAGCGCGTTTTTAAGAGATAATAACTATCAAAAGATTGACACTTGTTTATGTTCGGTTTAATTTTAAAATTATGTCCAATGACCCAAATTATATTAAATGGTAAAAATATATTATAAATATACTTTAAAACCACTCAAATTCATAATTTATCACTATTAATTATTTTGATTAAAAAAGTTGTTTTTAATTAAAATTTAGTAATTTTCACTATTCATCAAAATATTAAAGTTATCCGAAATGTACCAAAATTTCACCTTAGGCTAAATTCGATATTCCGAATCCAAAAATGAATTCCATTTTCAAATATAAAATATATATAATTTCAAAATTTAGGTATTACTATTCATAACGGCTAGTTTGATTGGTTGTGGCGTGTGTTAAAACTCAAGGTTGCGTACAACACACGCTACTATTTTATTCAAAGGAAAGCGTACCGTGGAAGCTTGGGATGTTTCATTTAAAATTTTTTTTGATGTCCCAATTTATTCAGATAGTTTAAAATATTTTATTTAAAAAGGTTTCACTATTAAAGTTGATAAAAGCGCAATACTGAAAATGAATCTGTTCTTGCATTATGACTAAGAAACTCATAATAGGGATTCTAAAATTATAAGGATTATATAAAGTTCAAAATGTTGTTAATACTATTCATGACCTCTTTTAATGGCTTTTTTTGTAAGTCATGGTGTGATTGAACTCGGTGTTGCGTGTAGTGCAAGTTATTGAATTATTTTTAAGAAATAACACACTATGAAATCATGGGGTGTTACATTCTCCCCTCCTTCAATAAATTGCGTCCTCGCAATTTGAAATTGTTCTTCGAAAATAAAAGGTTGAAAATAGAAAATATCTTTGTGGGAAAACCCACATCGGAAATTAGGTTACTAAAATTTAGTCTTAATATGAGGAAAAGAGAAATGAAAGAGTCACCACCAAATTATGATCTCGATTAGGAGAACATTGGTGGAAATTAGAGACATATAATTGTAGGAAAAATGTAAATATTTATAGGTAGTGATTGAGATCATCAATCACAAACAAGTGTATAATTGAGGTCCTTAAATTCATCAATCTATGATGATTTGAAATACCATCGGTTCAAAAAAACATAGGGTATTAGGATAACACATTTTTGACGTTTCAAAATATCATAGTTGAAATCCCACATCGAAAAATGAATTAACGAGGCCTCTATTTAAAATAAAGAGTGGAAAGTATGAAGATTACAGAAAATAACACATACTAGGGTTCCATGTAGGAAAATATGGATATGGAAGAGAAATCTAACCATCAATTATTTGATGGAGAGTGGTAGAGAACATGGCTATGAAAAGGCCAACAATCCCAAAGCCATGAATTAGTGATGATTTAAGGTACCATCTAGGACAACATTTTTGTTCTAAGTTCCTTTTATTAATGTTGAGGAATATATTTATGAGATTGGATAAGATCATAAGGAGATATACTTACTTTATAATTAGAGTTTTATCCATTAATAAATTTCTACCACAAACTCATCTTTCACTCTAAAAGATAATATAATGTAATTTTTTTATTTATACTATTCGTACAGGGTTCCAAAATAAATGAATTTATAATTCATATACCAGATCTTTAAAAAAAACAACATTATTTAATCCAGGACATCTCGTGGGCCAGTGGTAGGTGATACACCCTTGTCGCCCTTCGGTTGCGGGTTCAAGTCTCGCAGCCTTGCCGGACGTGACGGGTTGCCGCCCGACCTCTGGGTTGTCCTTTTATGGTAATCCAAAATAATCCAAACTAGAACTATCCAAAATACTTCTGTCCAAACTCACAGTCCAACATTTATAAGGACGGTAAACATAATATAGATCCTTTTTACCCCGTAATAGCATATGAATACCTTCATCTTGTATTCTTTTAATAAACTGAAACATCTTGAATTACCATATTCCTTATTGATTACATTCATGCTCCCCTATTCCATATAGAATGCTGGATATACTTCATCAATCCAAAAATGTTTTAAACCCCAAAAAAATGATGGAATATACAAATCATTAATCAGTTTCAAGGTAGTCAAGAATATCCAACATAATTTATCCAAATTAATCATGTATTATTCTAAAATCACTAACTCGGTATCAGAACCATATTATGGATTATCTTTCTCTCAACCATATATTTTCCAAAAATTTATCCTGCTATTGAGTCAATTTTCTTTGTTCCACACAATCTCAAGTCCTTAATGAAATAGTACTGCAGTACAATCCTTATATACTCCATAATTATTATAACAAGTACATTGTTGATACAACACTCAATTGACATAATCAACATAAGAACTCTAATCATTCCTCTTCATCTGTGGTAGTATCATAACTTGATTATTATCCAATAGCATCATTTGCGGCATAGTCTGATGACTGGGGCATAGGTTCGCGTAGTGTCCAAACTCCTTGCAAATGAAGCATTGCACATTTGAAACCATTTTCTCACCCTTGCAGTCACGTACTTTGTGCCCTTTTCCTCCACACTTATAACAAACTCCCATTCCTTTCAGGCAAGTTCCAGGGTGTTTCTTCCCACAGTTACCACATATGGGAAAATTCTTCTTTTCCCTCTTCCCTTTATCCATTTTTCTCTCTTCCATCCTTTTCTTCTCTTGCTTCCCTTCAAAGCCATAGGACTCAGTAAACTCTTTACTTATCTTATCAACACATGATATTATTTCTTCATATGATGATAATACATGGGAGACTATTTCTCTTATCAATTCTAGCTTAAGACCATGAAAGATATGATCCTTCCTTCTCTTTGGATCATGTGCATTTCTGGAGTTCTCATTCCTTCTACTGGGCGCCATATCTAAACAACGGCATAAACTAGATCAGTTTATGAATCAAAATACATAATCCCATACTTATAAAACACTTAACATAAATTGAACTATTTATGGATATAATCCATAATCATAAAAATTTTTTCTTTGAGGAAGTATATACTCATAAACCCTTCATAATGATTTGTATGAAAATGAGAGTTATCCTAAGCATATCCCACGGGAGTGTCGTAACCAAGAGTGCAGCAAGGCCCGTTGTCGTGAACCAGTTCCCGTTCGAGTCTAGCTCAAAGCGGTGTTTTCGGGTTTTACCCCTAGGTACATCTGTGCCAGAGCCGCCTCTACCTTCTCGTATCCAGACAGGGATGTATTGCTCGGAAAACTCACAAAATCTCTACGATACGAAAATTCTAGGAAGTTCTTCTATACTAATACTGAAAGTTCATCTTAGGTCTACGTGCTCTAATCAGAGTTTATCTAAATCTAGTTTCCAAGGTTTGTACTAAACTTCCTCTGATACCAACTGTAACGCCCCGACCCCAGTTACCCAGAGTCGTTGCATTATTACATAACATTGGCATGATCACAATAAAGATCAAATCTCGAAAGACCGATTGGTTTAGTATCCTTGGAAACACTAGATATATTCATAAGTTTTACATTATATCATAAAATGAAATACTACTACAACAACATAATGTTTCCACAGTCCACACTATAATCCCCTCATAATATCCCTGCAGGTCATTCATAACTTACTTCTTCACATCCTGGGAAAAATAAAACATAGAAAAGGGGTGAGCTCAAATTCCCAGTAAGGATAAAAATATAGCGGAAACTTTCATAAATAAGAATAAACATTTAAGGCAATGCATTACTAAAAAAAAGCCTTTTAAACTTTAACTTCAACATAGTATGGCAAAAGTAAAATGAAATAATGCCATTTACTTATTCACATGGATATTCTACTAATCGAATAATCACATGCAATAATCAATAACCACTTTCATAATGTTGGAATGCATAATGCTAAACTTTAATTACTTTTCAAGGCCTCGTCCCAAGACCTTGGGGCTAACTGTAACCGGAACCCAACCCGGAGTGCCTCTAATAACCGGACACCAACCCGGAGTGCCTCTAATAACCGGACACCAACTCGGAGTGCCTATAATAACCGGACACCAACCCGGAGGGCTTACTTTTACCAGTACCTAACCTGGAGGGCTTACTTTAACCAGTCCCCAACCTGGAACATACTTGTCCAACACATTCATATGAAGTAAAGATTGAAATATAACATAAACATTCTTATTGGAACTAGCATACGAAATGTCAATACTTTCACCATAAACTATGAATGGTATAAAAACAGCACATCCACAGTCAAACATATCACAAAACCTTCAAAACAATATAGAAGTTTTGTATCATAATAAATCAACTTCAAATAATCTTAAAACCCATCAAAGGATGTTGACATAGATTAAATCAAAAGTCTTTTTAAAGAAATATCTCCTTTTATTTTGAAATCATTTAAGATCCATATAAAATCAAACATTTTCTTTAAAAATAATCTTATAAGCTTTTAAGGGAAGCTTTGACGATTTTATAATGGCGGAAAATAACCGCACCCGCCGTATAAGTTAAAAAAACATTCTTATCTTAATTCTGTCGAAAAGGTTAAAAAGCACCGTGTTTGGAAAACGACGGAAAGATTCCCTTATAAACCTCTTATAAAAAGTCAAACAAGGGTATAAATGACTTTAACCCATATTCTTTTAAATATTAAAAATTTTTTGAAATACATTTTGAAGAAACATGGATGTGGATGATAACGAGATCCCAGTAGATTATTACGTATAAACAACCTCAGATAATGAAGAGATTGTGAAATAACCCTTACCAGTTTGGTAACTTATGAAACATACAACCCATGAAAGAGGTATCATACAATGAATATATAATTACACATAAATTAGAGTGTATTACACAAAGAATATAATTATGGGCAGTACATACACAACACAAAAGGTAATGGTGGCAATATGGCATGAATCTCATGAGAATAAGGAGTGAGATGAAAACCCCTTACCACGTTAATCAACTGAGTCGTATGGCCAAAAGTTAATAACCACAAAATGATTTACAGAATAACATGAATATAAATAGAATCATGATAATATATATCAAATGGCAGTACACAATACACCACTTTCAATAATTTAGTGGCGAACAATGGAAATCTCACGGAATTGAAAGTGAGATAAGAAAATCCCTTACCTTGTACTTTTCCTTGGTTGGGGTAGGTTAACCTCCTGTATAATGGTGAAATAATTGTTATTAAATTATACAAGAATCATATATATTAATATGATATCATATATGATCTTTTAATATTGATTTGATAAAAATATCTTAGTATTATCGTTATTTCGGGTGTTAACTTACTTGTTTTCTTTTGTATGTTTTGTTACGTAAGACATGTTTGTAAAGGATAGGTTGTATATTATTAAAATCCAGAATGGTATCAAGTCCTTAAACATCATTTTTAAATCATCAAATGATAATTATACTTGAATGGATACGATGGAGGATGAATCTCATCGCGTTCGTGGAGACGGTAGTCCGTACGTACGCACGAACGCAACTTCCATTTAATTTTTATTTTAAAAGAATTGAATCCAAATGATACTTAGGTATATTACTATTACAGTATAATATAATACTTTATATATGTTTCTTAAGTTCATTAACACCATCCTTTATACGTTCCATGTGTGGTATGAACGAGTCATATCATTTTAAGGGGGCGGTAGTCCGCACTTCCTCAAATGAAATTATCGTATGTATATACAACATGAAACGAATAATGGTATGAAATAAAATGGAATTACAGAAGCTTATATATAAAATATATATCATTAATATCATATTTAATTTCAGTGCCATCATAATTGCCACCATGAGAGGCGGTAAGATGTATTTGAACAATCATCGTTTCGTGAGGCGTTAGTTTGCCATCCACAGAATCATTATGTTCATCATCCATTAGATGGAGTTGTGTGTATGTGTAGTTTGAATACTTGTTATAAAAACATCCTAGTATATTGAGGATACTGGTGTTGTCACAAAAGAAAGGAAATAAAAAGATTTTGGGGGTTGGAGAAGCAAAATAAATGAAAATAATTTAAGAGAAATCGTTACCTTTAATTTAGGTAACTCACTTTGGTTGGAACCAAAGGACTTCTTGAAATGCTTTCTGCCTAAGGGGAAGCTTCAAGGAGGAGGAGAGGGATGTGGGGAGCTTAGTTGGGTAGAGTTTGGACGAGCCAAGTGGCTTGAGAGGTGTGAGGAATGAGTAGAAGTGGTCTCCTTTTATAAGGGAGAAGAGGGGCTCTTTAGGAAAGAGTGAAAGTATTACTTTATAATATAATTATATTCGGTTTATAATGGTCCAAAAATCATTGAGGTCTAATATAAGATGACTAATATTCTAAATAACATCAACCAATAAGAATTTGACAGGTTTTAGATAATATTTTAATCATTATAATCTTATTTATTTAAATGATTTATTAATGAGGTAAACATTGCATCATTATTGTGTCATTAATAATTTAACTTATTTGATGTCTAAAAATTATAAATAAAATATAATTATGTAGGAAATCTTTTTATATTTCTAATGAATATTTATAATCGAAAATCCAACATATATAACTCTATGTAAAAATTGTTCTTCTAAAAGATGTAAGCTTATGCCATTTTTATTTTTATTTTAACTTTATTAATATAAAGTGTCCCTACCACATACAAGTGGCTCCAAGGGGTCCCCAAATTGACCCAAGGATGCTCATGGTCGGGTATGTGTCCACCAATAAGGTTATGACACGTTTTAGGGAAATTTCGTATTATTATAATATTATTTTTTAACCCTTATTTACCGGATTTACCCTTAACCATGGTAAATAAAATATTTACCACAGTAATTATTCAAAATGTCTAAAAATAAAAGTTACCTATTTACACAATTTGGACATCCTGATTCCAAATATGGAATCCATTTTTCTAAATTCAAAACACAGAAGTGGCAGAAATTAATTTAAAATTAATTCCCGCTGTCAAAATAAAAAGCGTGTTTTTAAGAGATAATAACTATCAAAAGATTGACACTTGTTTATGTTCGGTTTAATTGTAAAATTATGTCCAATGACCAACATTATATTAAATGGTAAAAATATATTCTAAATATACTTTAAAACCACTCAAATTCATAATTTATCACTATTAATTATTTTGATTAAAAAATTTGTTTTTAATTAAAATTTAGTAATTTTCACTATTCATCAAAATATGAAAGTTATCCGAAATGTACCAAAATTTCACATTAGGCTAAATTCGATATTCCGAATCCAAAAATTAAGTCCATTTTCAAATATAAAATATATATAATTTCAAAATTTAGGTATTACTATTCATAACGGCTAGTTTGATTGGTTGTGGCGTGTGTTAAAACTCAAGGTTGCGTACAACACACGCTACTATTTTATTCAAAGGAAAGCGTACCGTGGAAGCTTGGGATGTTTCATTTAAAATTTTTTTGATGTCCCAATTTATTCAGATAGTTTAAAATATTTTATTTAAAAAGGTTTCACTATTAAAGTTGATAAAAGTGCAATACTGAAAATGAATCTGTTCTTGCATTATGACTAAGAAACTCATAATAGGGATTCTAAAATTATAAGGATTATATAAAGTTCAAAATGTTGTTAATACTATTCATGACCTCTTTTAATGGCTTTTTTTTTCTACGTCATGGTGTGATTGAACTCGGTGTTGCGTGTAGTGAAAGTTATTGAATTATTTTTAAGAAATAACACACTATGAAATCCTGGGGTGTTACAAGAAAACACGGTTCACTCCATGAACCTCTCATGGATCTTTTCAATATCATCTAGATCCCAATGCTAACACACCAAACCTATCTATCACCAAAGTTGAATCTATAATTTTTTATTCCAAAGGGGACTAAAAAAATTTGATTCACATCTCACTAGATGAAAAATCCATCTTGACTATTCCCAAAAACGTCCTATCTTGCATCCACAACCCTACTCACATGGTTCATACCACTATGGTCCATTTTTTTATATTACCACATGTAATTTTTGGATGTGTTTATCCAACAAAAAATTGAGTTCGAAAAAAAATTTAACTGGTTGTTGTTCATAGATTAAGAGTGTGTTATCTTTAAAACTCAAACAAATCACACATAATGAGGTTAACACCCTCGACTAGTCAATTTTGTACACCTAACCATATGTATTTACATATAATTCCCCTAATGATGAACCTAAATTGGTTCCATCATTAGTCACAAGTTTCTCCTCCATATCCATGCCTACTCTTCCAAAAATTTCCCAACTAGGATCAACTCCTAAGTAGAATATGACACCACACTAAATCCATTAAAAAATTCACCAGATTACTTTGAGGGACTTCATTAATTTATTTTGACCATTATTATCCAATTAATCCACTTTTTCATCAATTTTATCGATCATTGTCGGGTACATGACCACACATCAATTCCCCTTTCATATGGTACCATGAATAACATGCATTTACCATAATGAAATCATCTGAATATGATAGGAAAATTATTCTCTTATGTATTAATTCTGAAAATTACTCACATTCAATGTGGCACACACTATCTCACTAAGGCATGTATTAAAAAATCACTAACCATTTCATCATACCTATAAATATCATCAAAGAAATAGAACCATTGGATCTTCTCTTTAATATTGATCATCTACCCATGACATGATCTATCATAAGATTAGCCACTTTCTAAGAGTTATTCCAAAATAGAAATAATCCAACAATTATTTGCCTCTCAGCACTCAGATAAACACAAAAAAAAACATAAGAATAAGAATCACTCAAATCATTCAATAAAAAAAACCTTATTACTAAATACCTTCACAAAAGGTGGCCTTTATTATATATTCCATGGAATATCCATGTCTATACCATGATGAAAATACCTCCCAAGCATGTTATACTTGCCAAAGTAGAGGCAACATTATTCTTAAAAGTTCACAATCATCTAAAGAATATCCATGTATAATGAACCATGTTAAAGATGAATTAGTTAATATGATAATAATATGATATAAATATTAAATTACACAAAAAAATATCACAATCAGAGGATAAAAAAAATTAGTGACTTTGAAATTAGTTTCATAAACATATTCATTTATGGAATATACAACCATTTTTATAAAAAATTTATTCTCAATACCCACTCCTAGTAATATCACATGATTTAGTTATCATAAAACCATTATAATGGAACCATAATAAATTAGTGAGGTCAAATTCTAGATAAGGGATCATAATTATCATAATGTATTTCACAATACACATAAGGATAATATGAGGAAAACATAAATATCAATATAATAGATCAGAATTCCATGTAGTATAATATAAAACAATGATAATTATACATCATATTATAAAAATATTTTTAATAAAAAATATAAGATAAATAATAAAACATGTCAACATAACATAATGTGTGAGATACTTGAAAATTCATAATCACGAAAACATGGAATTTCATATTTATAAAATGCATCGTTTCACTTGGAATAACATGATAATCGACATGGAAATGTATCATAAGTATATAAATAATAAAATTTGGCTCCTCAATTTTAATAATAAAACACATGTGAAGAATACCATTATTCCCATGCATATATACACAAATTATTATTTACAAGATGAAAAATTAAAGAAATCCCATCATGCCCTTGCCTATGTGAAAAAACTATGTCTAAACCAGACTATATCATGGGATATAATATTATAAAAATGAATTGGAGTGTGATATAATACCCCACCCATGTCCAGCCATACATACATTTTTCACTTAAAAACATTCATCTTTATAACATAAATAACACGTGGAAAAAATAATGGATTTCATAAACATATCATATAACATAAACATTAAAAATCATATGATGTATGATTAATCATATATTAATTTTTTATAATTTAATAAAATATACAAGATCACCTCATGAGAGATTTATGGAAAATTATTTCATGACTCAATGAAATGTTTTTGAGTTAACATGACCTAAACTATTACCATTGTTTTATGGAAAATTATTTCACCTCTTGTATGATAAATATAAACATATTACATACTTATTTCAAAAACACATTATTGTATACTTCTATTTATAATCTCTATTAATAATAATTAACTACATGTGTTATATTTTTTAATCATTTTTCAACATGGGGTGTTAATAATTTTAACCATATTGAATCTGGTTCATAAAAGGGGTTTTGTTATTACCCTATAAGGAGCACCATTTAAAAATAATTAATGGGTTTGAAATTTTTATTCTATAATGCATGAAAATGTTATAAACACATTTCAATTGAGTATTAGTTTCATTTCTCAAAAATATAATTTATCATGAACATGATTCACGATTTTTACCACAATTGATGAATTACCTTGTAGTGATAATTAATTTTTTATTATTTAAAAGAATAATATTAATAATATATTTTAATTATATATATATATATTAAATATCTAAAAATTATATACTAAAAAATTCTATTTTGGAAGTTAAGGAAAAATGAAACATCTTTATTTGTGGAGGCGGTAGTCCACAAAATAAAAGATTCACATTTTCATTTTTCATAATCAAAATGGGGAGGGTGATTACTTATTTTACCATAATTATAATAGCATAAATGTATAAAAATGATACATATTTTATAAAATTATTGGGGTGAAACATAATTTTGGGAAGAATAAAATTGAATAATGAAGGGGAAAATGAAATGGAGGATCAATATCTTATACCTCACTTCTTGAATTGTCACATTTTTTATGGGTATTTAACATTTTTGGAAAGTTATTTTATGAATTATATAACCCCATTATGTGGAAGAAGAATGTAGATAATGTGATTTTTTAGATCATGGTAATATATTTGGGTCATGTGGAGTGGGGGGAAGTGACAAATGAAGTTCCCCTTTTATAAATAAAAATATGTTGAATATTTTTAAACAACCAAGACTATTTAGTAATAGGATGTCACTATACATATATGTTCCTCAAAAAATGATAAATAATAGAGTTGGGTATGATAAGGTTAACAAAAACCTCTATCATTTAGAAAATAAATTTTATTTAAACATGCCATTCAGTTTTCTTCTATGTTTACTCACTTTCATAAATTTTTAACCAATGTAACTACTTTTTACCAAGGTAATTTAGCCTTTATGGGTAAAATTAAAATGGGACATATTATATGGTTTTCACAAATATATAAAAAATTTGATATCCAATTTATCAAATAATAATCATTGGTGTTCAAAAAGATATATATAATAGAACCTCATTTAATAAAATAACACTATATTGTTTTGAACCATTATGAATTATTTTATTAGATGATAAGCATGGATGTCCTAATTTAAATCTAATTTGTGATCAATTTTAAAGAAGGTTTCATTTTTTTATACATCCATGAATTTATTTTTCATTGTTAAATGGTTTCCTTGTATTATTTTTTTTCAAACAGTATTTTATTTATATATTTAAATTGATAGAATTTTATAGAATGATATTAATACTAAATTTTATGGAGATGTAATTGATTTTTCTCCTAAGAAAACAAATTCCATGGACCTGTAATCTAAAAACACATTTCGATTATAAAAAAATATTCACATCCCATGAATAATGTTGAGATTATAAATGAACAAAGGGGGGAACATTGTTATGTTGAGTCCTTCATGTGGAAACATCCTCCTAATTTTAGTGTGTTTAGTGATCTATTAATTCTTTACCTACTTATCAATACAAATAATATGTTATTTTACATGAAAATTTTTCAAAACATGAAAAAATATTTTTTCTATTTATCATTTGGATTATGAAGTAGATTAATGGTGTACTAGTAATAAGAATATAGAGAAATAAGATGAAATTTTATCCATATAGTGAGATTAGCGAAACATCTTCTTTATCAATATGTATATTAATAATATACATCATATGATAATGATGAAGGTATTATATTATAAAAATTGTAAGGATGATGAATCCCTAGTACCTATGAGGATAACTTTTCAAGACTTTAATGTATGATTATATTATTATCATCCATCATAAATGTAAGATTGATTTATAATATTTTAGCTAAAAAAGTATCATAGTGGAGTTCAACATATGCGACATCAATAGATATGAAGAAATAATTCATTGTAGTGTTATGTTGGAAATAAATATTGTATTTTCTTATCTATCTCATAGTTTTTATTATAAAATAAACATGAAATTAAATGTAATTTTTAAGTAATAAAAACCAAAGAGAGGAGAAGATAATATTTCTATTTTGATTGAAATGTATAACAAAACATGGATGATATTTTATTTATGGGACAAGTAAATTCTTTATATGGTGAAAGGAATTTCATTAAAAAATAAAATACTAAGGCGATGGGAGAAAGAAGTTATAATATAATGGAGAAAAAGAACCACAAAAAAACCCTACACACACACAAACCAATGCTTCAAATGCAAGTATTACATGATTTTTACTAACATGTTGTCAAATAAGAAGGTTTATTATATTCAACACTCTTATAAATCTAAAGAAAATTAGAAATAACATGTTATAAAGGTTTATGATATTGTGTATGATAATGATGTGATGAAATCTAAACTTACCATCCAATCAAGAGCTTCTAAAGTCATATTGGATTATAGATCATCCCACTATTTTATGTCAATTGATTTTATTAATTGAATAAATATACTACATTAATTATCAGTTGTCCAATTAATAGTGACATCGAATAATAGTAATATAATCATATCCTAAACATATTATTATCCTATGATAGAATAATATGGGTGTGTTCTATAAAAAATATAGTTATTCTACTTCATGTTGAATGTGATGTTATCTTCGGAAAGAATTGAATTTCATCACATAAATTCCACATCAATTTATAATGAATGGATGCCATATATGATATTCCTAATAAATATATGGTTTTCTATAGGTTCAATGGTAACTATGAATATATAATGGAATCAAAATACATTGTATGGTTCTTGATCCCTATTTAAATGGAGTGTTTATCTTTTCTAGTTGTGATAAAATCAATATTAATAATATTCTTATTACAGAACAGTTGTTTTTACTACAGAAATAATTACCTAGTCATACTATAAATTATAAAGTTGAGTTTATAATAGAACACATACCTAGTGCTACACCTGTTTCAAATAATCCATATATAATGGCACATATTGATATATAAGAGTTAAATACGAAACTTTAGGAGAATATAGATAAGGGAATTATTTTAAAATTTTCATTATAGTGGGTTTCATATATTATTTTCATTAAGAATAAAGATGAATCATTGAGACTCAGAATTTATTATTAGGAACATAAATAGATCAAATCATGAATAATTATCCTCTATCCCATATTTTCGATTTGTTAAATTACACTGGAAGAGATCAATATTTTTATAAGATTTAACCCCGTGTTGGAAACTGTCAATTGACATTAAAAAGCGAAGACATACCCATGACAACCTTCCATATAAGGTATGAAAAATTGTAATTTATAATTATTACATTTAGTTCTACAAATTACGTCTTTATCTTCATGGATATAATGAATAATATATTTATACATTATCGTGATGATTTTTTGGTGTACCTGTGGATAAAATTTAAATATATTATATGTGTAAGGAAGACCAAAAATATAACTTGAGTATTGTACTCAAGACCAAATATTTGGAGAATCTATATAAAAATTTTGCAATGTGTAAATTTTTTCTATACACTATTTCACTTTATGTCATATAATCTATAGCGATAGTTTATCAGCATTCCAAAAAATATATAATTCATTAAATATTGGCCCAGATTAGCCATAGTGACTTATATCCATATCTTTCTTGGTTTTCATGGATATTATTACTGCTTTGTCGATTATTTATCATGTATTCCAAATAAACACGTTATGTTTACCTAGATGGGGTTCAGGTTTTATCGGAAAAATGAAAGTAAGGAATTTGTTAAGGAAGTAAATAGACAGATAGTTTTCACACATATTCATAAACTACTCTGTAGTCTATAATTTTTTTGATATTTAGTGATCCATAAAATAATGATCGATGATGAATCCCTTTGAATAATGATATATTGATTAGTTATTCCCTACATTAATTGAAGATTTATCGATAAAAATTTCCCAACTCGGGATTTAGAGTTATTTTTAGTAGTTTACTCAGTCATTATTTTGATGAATTATCATTATAGTTAAATTTGTGACATATATAATGATCATATTGGGTTAATGTATATATTCACCCCTAAATAAATCAATATCCAATAATGAATTTTGAAGATGTTGATTAAATATTAGGATGGTTCAATACATTAACACCATGGGAAATAGAAAATAGTGTTAGATGATTTTAGTTAAATGGATCATGCAATTATATCTATTAAGAGGATCCCCAATGATCTAATATTACTATATTCTCACAGATGAATCTTGAAATTTATATGGATTGAGAGAAATATTATGATTCATAAATGATTATTCAACAATATTTATAAATAATGATTAAATGTTCATATATAGAGTATGTATAGGTAAATGTGAATATAATAAAATCAATGAATATATAGTCATTAGTTATATTTAAATTCATTTATTTTGAAGTGAATATAAATTTTTTTTAAAGTAATAGAGATATTTATCAAAATATTATCTTATATGGGTGCAATGAATTTTTCTATTAAGATATTAAATTAATAACAATTTATAAATAATTATAATGAAGTAAGTGGATTATATTTTCATTTTAATAAATTATCACTCATTCAATTTCAGTTATTGGTAAAATAGGGTGATTGATGTAATTTTATTCTTCAAAAATACATTTTCATGGAAAATGGGTTGTATTGATTTTTGAGTGAATATTATAATTAATTTCTTCCTCTATTAGAAATTTTATTTGATAAAAATGATATAAATTTTCAAATTATAATATAAAAATTATATTAGGATTAATGTTTTTTGAATTTCTCAGAAAGGATTAATTTTTTTTTTGAATATTGAAAAAATAAAAATTTTATAGAAACCTTTATTATCATTTAATGCATTTAAAAGTTCATATTTATATTGAATTTATTTTAAAATTTAATCTGTTTTTTTATTAAATATATTCCAATAAATTTCATTGGAATCACCATTATTCATAACATTGGAATGATATTATTTTTATAGTACGAAATGTATTTTTCTAAAAAACAGTTTTTCATCACTTTTTGCGAGTTTATTATAAATTAATTTATGCCACTTATATGAACTAAATTAGATAAAATGATATCCATATTTGGGATTAGTATATTCATGTATTTTAATGAGGTATCATTTAGTTTAGGTCATTAGGAATAGAAACATTGAAAATAAATTCATTTACTATGTAGAGAGTTAAAACATGTTAAATGGTTAAAACTAAAATAAAAATCGTTAAAATAATTTTTTTTCTAAATTATATTATATGATCATATATTGTTCATATATCATAATATACATTTATATCAGTCATTTTATATCCATTATTAATTACTAGTATATTTATATATTTTATTCATTAAAGAAATCTATATGTGACCTCTCCCTCACTTATAAAAGGACACCACATCTCCTCTATTATCCACACTTAAATTTCATCTTATCCAGGAAAATAATTACCAAAATACTTTTCTAATAAATCTTCCAACATCATATAAGTCATATTGTAATCATAATACCATATTAATATTTATTTATTTATATTCCTATTTAGGTTGTCTGAATAGATGGTATAATTCTAAATAGAGTGTTTTATTTTTTAGTTCCTCTATTACCACTTCCAAAAGAATCACAACCATTGAGATATAAAAACAAAATATATAGTATATAATTAAATTTTATTATGTTTATTATGAAAATATTTTTCATCACCTTTTACATTTTATGATAAATAAAAATATCGCTCAGGCGTACATGTGGACTACCACCACCACAAAGTGATGCGATTCATTTTCCAACACCTCAAATAATGTCTATTTATGATGATTTATTTAATATATATATATATATAGTATTTAGAAAATAATTATCATTCTTTAATGAAAAAATATCATCAATTTCCTTATGCATCCATCCAATGGAAAATGATAACATCCTTAGTGGGTACATTGGGAATAACACCTATAAGAGGAGAAGTGGTACATTTTTATAGAATTTCATTCATCTATGGTTTTAAAATTATATTCAATGTATATTAATGATTATTATTTTCTAATTAACATTCTAGATATTATGAAAAAATTTACCACTTGACTTTGGTTAGCCCACGATATTTATTTGGAAATTGTGAACAGAAAACCCACAAAACACAAAACATGAACCTAACAGATTGAATAATTTAATATTTAAATGAAGTAATGAAATAAATTTTTAAAATTACCATAATAACCAATTAAAAGATTCTTAAAAGTTAAATATTTAATATAAATTTATTATATAAGAGTTAAATGTCATACATATGAGTTTTAGACTTGTGTTAAGGGGTACCTTAACTCAATTTACATTCAATGGGTTATAATATTAATTCATTTATGGGGTTGTAAAAATATTAAAATTAAAAGGACCTATAACTATATTATGTTTTATTAAAAAAATAAGGTTTCATGATTTTTACACAAAATAAATTCTTTTTCTAATTCTCACTCATATGATACAAATATTTATAATTATTATTAATCTCAATATTTATTCTTTTTTACATTCCTCATATTATATACCTATTTCAATTTTTATTTGTATATTATTCCAATTGGGATAACATTTCACATGCTACTCTTTGACCACGATATTTAATCTCCCTTTTAATTGATATCCTTCAGGAGATTTTGATTCAATTGTTATAATGTTTTTATTGTTTTCAAGGTCTAAATTTCAATTCTTTGCGATATAATTCACGTCATGAATCCTGTTTTTTATATTTTGTAAATAATACAATTAATATTTTATCACATATTATTATATTTAAATTATGTTTCATATATAATAATGTTATTTTCCTTTATTTAATTGCGTTTTTATTCGAGAAATACACGTTTTGGAAGCATTTCTCTTCTCCAACATCCTTCTTTGAGACAAGTTTTTATTAATCCAACTATATTAACTTATATGAAGGTTATATTGAACCATTAAATAAATTACATTGATTCTTCTTATACTCAAGGTATCTTATGTTCCATTTTATCTTCATACATTGAATGGTTTTTTTGTTTATAAGTTTTCATTGTTGGGTTTTCATTAAAATGTTACATTATCAGTTTAATGTATATTTAGAAAACATTTCCTATATGTTATTTTAATTTTTTAAAGAATGTACTATTCTAAATATTAATAAATTAAAAAAATTATTTTCCATGATCTTAGATGATATTTAAAAAAACTTTAAATGTAAATTTCATAATGATTTCTCTGCTACCCACTATTAACTATCTTTAAAATAACATGAAATGAATTTTTCTTATTTCCTTTATTGATATAAATAAATGTAATTATAAAAAAATTGTAGTTTTAATTGAATATTACATTAAAAACACCCTTTTCATTTTCAATGAATTTTTTACCTATTTTTGTTTTGAATTATTTATTTAAAATGATACTGAAAAAAATCACTATTTTTTCATAAATGTTATAGATATTATTTTAAATGAATTTTCATCTATCCCAAAAATGTTTAAGGATTCCAAATATTTATTATGAATATGATATTCACTTACCATCTATCTTTTTTTTGGATAGATTATGATCATTTATTTAATGATTTAATCATGAAACCCATTTCATTTAATGGGAAAGTCATGATATAATGAATAATAGCTTTTAAAATTTTTATGATCAAAATTAGTTATCCTTCTATTATATTCTTGTAAAATACTTGAAAATTATTGATTATGTTAGGTGATACTAAAAATATTGTATTATGGGTGAGCCCAATATAGATCTCAAATTTATTAGGAGATGTTCCTTTTGATTAATGAAAGAATAAGGGAGATAATTAGGGAGGTTTTTATGATATATTTAATTAAGATAAAACTATTTTTGACATGAGTGAAGAATTTATATGAAGATACATTTCAACAAAACCAACACATTTTTCTAGAATTCTTGTGAAATTTTAATGGTTACATTGGTCAATATTGTCATCACATCACTCACGATTATTGATTCTTATGACTCTTGAATTTTTAAAGCATTATTATAAGTCATATATTTATTGACCTAGGTTTTTGTGGTTATGAATTATATTATGTAATTATAATTCAATATGAATATATTCTCATACCTTTATAGTCATCTTGTTATCATGAAAGATATTCAAATGTTAATGCCTCTATTTACCCTTACTATGAATGTGACCTCAACCATTTTTAATTCCCCATTTACCAATATGATGAAGGAAAATTTTAAATATGATATTTATAGAAGGGTTTACAGAGGGGGATAATATTGACAACATTTGGAATAAGAAAAAATAGGTAAAGTATAAAAAATTCACATTAAACATAAGGATAAAGTAATCTATGTATTTATCCAAATTTTATAAAACTATAAAACAAAATGTTATATGGGTATATAAGGGATCCAATATTTTATAATTAGGTTTTATATATTTTATTAAATAAAATTGGGTGATCATTATTGGTATCAAATCCGTAAAATTAAAATTTTATTTTATTATCATGGGATTCGAGAGTGCGGGATCATTGATGTTATAGGACCCACTATTGTAAAACCTATCCTAATCATTACCATTGTAGGCTCATAATCGATTTAGGTTCATATAGGACACTAATAATCCTCACCACCCATTTCCTAAACACACCCTTTCATCATGGTCATCATCACTGTGGGTACACTATTTGGTCCACTATACCGTTCATAGTTAGGAAACCCTTTATGGGACTTATTATGTCAAAAAAATATCTTCACAGTATTATACATAATGTAATTAATAATTCCCATGTCCATTAAGTATTGTGTTGTCCCCTTGGACTCTATATAATGTATCATAAGGGACATGGCCTCATTACCAATTCCTTAAAAAGTCACTCTATGTTAGCCTGAACACCCAACCTACTCATTCATCTTCAGAGGGCCTAGCCTCAAAGCTATCCTGAACATTGTGTAGAAATAGAAATCACCCCATGTTCATCTCAACTAGAAAAAAACATAATGAAATATATAGGAAATCACACAATAAAATTACTAGTACATAGATTTCATTGCATTATGGATATCAAAACAATGTTTAGTCGATTCATGTGAATATATTTTTAATTAAAGAACTAATTTAGTTTTAACAGGGGTTATCTTACTCTCAGAGGTGATATGAAACATATCTCAACCCACATATATATATATATATAAACAAAATAAAACACCACAGGGCATATATAACTGGACACCTAAATCACATAATGTCATTCCATTTTTTATATATGGGCTGGAAAATCTCACGTGAGCTCATTCAAGTCCTACCAACCATCAACTGTCATAAAAAGGATCCTGACAACAAAAAAATCAATTTAATTCAAAATAAAAACATTATTCTTAATTCTCAATTAAAATTAATTAACTAATTTAAATCAATTTTGGAAAAACACTAAAAAACTCATTTATAGACCTTGTCACATTGAAACTATAACCAAACACTCTAAAATACCAATGGAAAACCTCATTTCAAATTATAGAATAAGTACTAGAAACATCTATTACATAGTAAAATAATGTTAATTTAGTCCAAAATACCTAAATAAATCTATTCTGAAACTAACTAAACTGAACTATTCCATGATGTTTTGAAGACTTTATCTCAATTTCCCATCTAGCTAGTAGATAAAGATTCCATTCCCAAACAACCATTTCCACCCTGGATTAGTGGAATATAAGAAGAAATATTAAATGAGAATTTTAAAAAATTAGATTTCAAGAAAGGGAAAAAATAACATAGATAGACGAGGAATATTGTACTAAAATCCCCACTAAAACACAATTGTAACGACTTCAGATCAAGGGTTACAAAAATATATAGGGACACAAAATTTTCACCCTCCCTCATGAACCTTACCATCGAAAATCTGTATTGGTTAGCACCATTTTTATAAAAGCAGTGTGACCCAATCACGTTATCGACATGATTCATTCCATGAAGAACCGATTCACTTTAATTTTATTCAAAACACCAAGGTGTCTTCTAATCCAAAAATAATTCCCAATAATTCCCTTATATATATTCAAAATTTGAAATGCTAATTTTCAACCTCGGTTCTAAAAATGAAAAATCCATCAAAATAAAAAATCATTTCTCATCATAATTTAATATCATATATAGACATAGGGAAATAAAATCTCCCTCCCATAGAATATATCATTTTTAAGAAGTTTCATAGATTATTCCCCCAACTATACTACCCACCAGGGTCACCAATTAATGGCCACATCACTACATTCCACCTATAAACAAAAAATGAGAATATGTTTCTCAACTCGAAACACAAGGCCCACCATTTGTCAAAAACAGAACCACTACTTTCTACCAATACTAAAAAACCGAAACAAAACACACTCCTGCACATCACTATTGAGACACCATTATTCCATTAAAACTCATCATATAGCTTATGGTTATCCATGTAATTAGTGTAATCTCATAATAGATGATCTAAAATAACAGTGATTCCCCCATAAAATCACCTGTTGAAAAAAATATCAAAGATATCAAACAATCATCTCATTGAATATTCCATCCCAATACATAAAAATATGTATGAAAGGCCCAATAAAAAGATGCATCATCCTCTCATAATTGATTCTAAACTGAATGAGAATAGTCTTTATTGTCCATCAAAATTTTCCTTATATGTCGACTATTTATTGAAGTGTCCCTTTAAAACCATGTCATTCACCCATCATAAAAAATAAAATGTACCTCATAAAGTTCCCAACCCTCCTAATACAATATAATAAATTAAGAACATCACTATGTTTCACTACCTGATTAACCACATGAATCCTGTCATATACCACACTTCACACCCAAACCCATTCTAGAAACCAAGGTTTACCCCCAACAAACATTTCAAAGAATATGATTCACAATCAAAACATGTCTAAAAACATTATTCACACCACTAATCGCCCATTGATATTTTCAAAATCATATAGATCCTATTTATAACACACCAACCATATCTAACACCACACATGAATCCAGAATTTGGTATTTTACAAGGGACTAAAAAATTGGATTCACATATCACTTTTAAAGAAATCCATCTTTACCATCCCATGTCTGGACCTAACATGCACCCACAACCCTACTCTAATTGTTCTGACCACCTTCTTCCATTCTTTTTCAATTACCACACAAAATGATATGATGTGGTTTTCACACTCAAAATAGAGTCCCAATGTAATCATTAAATTCTTTTTTTATTTATCATGAGGATTATACATTTAGAACTCAAAATAATCATTCATAAAGATGTCCATGTCCTTAAATTGACAATTTTATACTCCCCAAATGTAACACCCCAAGCTTCTATGGTACGCTTCTCTTTGAATAATGTGATAGCGTGTGTTATACGCAACACCGAGTTCTAACACACCATAACCAATCAAACTAGCCGTTATGAATAGTAATACCTACTTTTTGAAATTATATATATGTTATATTTCAAAATGGACATTATTTTTGGATTAGGAATATCGAATTTAGCCTAGGGTGAAATTTTGGTACTTTTCAGATAACTATAATATTTTGATGAATAGTGAAAATTAATAAATTTTAATTAAAAACAACATTTTTAATAAAAATAATTAATAGTGATAAATTATTAATTCGAGTGGTTTTAAAGTATAATTAGAATATATTTTCAAAATTTTATCCAATGTTGTTCATTAGAATTAATTTCACTTTGAAATTGGACCTAAACAATTGTCAATCTTTTGATATATATTGTTTCTTAAAAACACGCTATTTGTTGTGACAACGGGAATTAATTATAAAATTAATTAATTCAACTTATATATTTGTAATTTTTTAAAATAGACATCATTTTTGAATTTGGAATATCAATTATAGCTTAGGGGGAAATTTTGGCATTGTTCTGAAAAACATCAATTTTTGATGAATAGTGAAACTACTAAGTGGTAGTTAAAAAAAACTGAATTTTTCATAAAACTTAATTTTACCGCTTCTTTGAATGGAATTTCGAAAATAAAAGAGACACGGTTAATATCAAGAAGTAAAATGTGGTTCAATGAGATGAAAATAATTTTTGGTGAATAATAACTTTTTACTTTTATTTACCACGGTTAAAAGTAAATAGGGTAATTAAGGGTAGAAATGATATTAATATTACCCTAACACATGTCATAATTCTATTGGACAAGTTTATCTTGACCATAAACAACCTTAGGAATAAAATATTATCATTTAGGTCCACTTGAATTAGATTAGGACATTTATTATTATTTAATTCAAAGAAGAGTTAAAAGACTTAAAATCAATGTTTATTTACTAAAACATTTTTAATATAGGGTTATACATAAGATAAATTCTATTGTAAATATTAATTCGAAAGATAATATAATTCCCTATATAATGATATTTTATTTATAATTTTTAGACATTAAATAATTTAATTTATTTATGACACAATGACGATGCAATAATTACCATAATAGTAAACAATTAAACTAATTGATATTATAAATACCCAAATAAATATAATTTGAGACTTTTAAGGAATTAAACTAATTTTATAGGATAATATGACATATTAGGATCGATTTAATTGACTTTTTTATAAGTAATAATTCTTTTATGAGTTTCACAAAAATCAACTACTGAATAGTGTCAAAATTGACATAAAAGAGTTTTTAAAACAAATTTTATATTATTAATTGATATTAAATTCCTAAAAATATACGGTTAGGCCAAGAGACTTATATAATGATATGTGTGGCATTAGTGAACCACTTTGGGGTATCTTGGATGTATATAGAAAGTTTATTATCTATATAATATAAAAATACAAAGTGACATGGTAAATGTCAAACTAATTAACTAAGAGTTAACACTTAATGATAAGGTTAATATAGTAACCCAAACCTGTATAAATTCTATTGGTTGAATTGTTTTCGACCTATCCCCACCTTAACATTTAAATAATCAACTTTGGAGCCATTAGAAACCGAATATGAATTTATTATAAAATAATATTTATAGATTTTCTAAAGGTGCCCCTCAACCCTCTTATAAAAGGGCACTCTTCCTTCTCATTTATTCACACCTTCAAAGCCTTTTGGTTCGGCAAAAATCTGCCCAAATACTCTCCCAACTTCTCTCACTACAACTTAGAGGCCTTAGTTTGATCATAAATCCATCCTATGGGGCCCTTTTGATCAAATCAAAAGGAAGAACCCGAAGAAGAGGTAATGATTTCACCACCCTTTTGCAAGTTCCTTTCTTCTTCCACTTCTTCTTCCTTTGTTATTACCATTCTAAAATAATAACTACAGTATCATATATATACTGTGATGTTATTATAAATACGGTACAACCATATTCTGTATTCTATCCACCCTTTGAATAACATGCCACCATACGTGCGTACGTACGGCTTACCGTCTCCACGTCGTGGTGTAATTGTTATTCAATATATTATTATTTGGATGGGTATAAAAATGATGTGTAACTCATGTAAATAATAAATATAACATGTTAATGATTCTGTATATATGATATACCATCCATTTATATATTATTTGAATATCAAAAGAATGAAATTGTCTCTCGTGCGTACGTACCGACTACCGTCTCCACGAACGCGATGAGATTCATTCTCCATCGTATCCATTCAAGTATAATTATCATTTGATGATTTAAAAATAATGTTTAAGGACTTGATATAATTCTATATATAAATAATATACAACCTATCCATGACAAATAAGGCTTATGTAACAAAACATATAAAAGAAAACGAGTAAGTTAACACCCGAAACGACGATAATACTAAGATATTATTAACAAAGAAATGTTAAAAGATCATATATGATATCATATGAATGTATATTATTCTTGTATAATTTAATAAAAATTATTTCACTATTATACAGGAGTTTAACCTACCCCAAACATGGAAAAGTACAAGGTAAGGGTTATTTCACAATCTCTTCATTATCATAGGTTGTTTATACGTAATAATCTACTGGGATCTCTTTATCATCAACATCCATGTTTCTTAAAAATGTATTTCAAAAAAAATTACTATTTAAAAGAATATGGGTTAAAGTCATTTATACCCTTTTTTTACATTTTATAAGAGTTTTATAAAGAAATATTTCCGTCGTTTTCCAAACAAGGTTCATTTTAACCTTTTCGACAGAATTAAGGTAAGAATGTTTTTTTAACTTATACAGCGGGTGTGGTTATTTTCTGCCGTTATAAAATCGTCGAAGATTCCCCTAAAATATTATAGGAATATTTTCAAAGAAAATGTTTTATTTTATAAATATATGAATCTTAAATGATTTCAAAATATAAAGAGATATTTCTCTAAAAAGTGTTTTGATTTCATCTATGTCAACATCCTTTGATGGATTTATGCTTATTTGAAGTTGATTTATTATGATACAAAACTTCTATATTTTATTAAAGGTTTTATGATATGTTTGACTCTGGATGTGATATTTTTATACCATTCATATTTTATGGCTAAAGTATTGACATTTCGTATGCTAGTTTTAATACGAATGTTTATGTTATCTTTAATCCTTTTCATATGGGAATGCATTGGACGTAATATGTGACGGGTGGAGCCCGCTATAGCTCCTCAATGCATCGGTAGGTCTCATGAGACAAACTAGTGTCTTGGAACAAGACCTTGACAAAATCTTATTTGTAGTCTTGGCACGAGGCCTTGGCTATGTGGTTATGATAGTCTGGCATTATGCATTCCATCATTATGAAAGTGGTTATTGACATTTCATGTGATTATTCGATTATTAGAATATCCATGTGAATAAGTAAATGACATTATTTCATTTTATTTTTTTCCATACTACGTTGAAGTTCATGTTTGAAATTATTTTTTTTAGTTATACATTGCCTTAAATGTTTATTCTTATTTATAAAAGTTTTTGCTATATTGTTATCCTTACTAGGCATTTGAGCTCACCCCTTTTCTATGTTTTATTTTTCCCAGGAAGTGAAGAAGTAAATTATGAATGACCTACAGGGATATTATGTGGGGATATGAGTGTGGAATATGGAGACAATATGTTGTTTTAGTAGTTTTTCACATTATGATGTAATGTAAGACTTATGAATATATCTAGTGTTTCCAAGGCTACTAAACCAATCGGTCTTTCGAGATTTGATCTTTCTTGTGATCATGCCAATGTTGTGTAATAATTCACCGACTCTAGGTAACTGTGGTTGGGGTATTACAATTGGTATCAGAGGAAGTATAGTACAAACCTTGGAAGCTAGATTTAGATAAACTCTGATTAGAGCATGTAGACCTAAGATGAACTTTGAGGATTAGTATAGAAGAACTTCCTAGAAGTTTGGTATTGTAGGGATTTTTTGAGTTTTCCAGGCAATGCATCCCTATCTGGATATGAGCAGGTAGAGGCGGCTCTGGCACAGATGTACCTAGTGGTAAAACCCGAAAACACCGCTTTGAGCAAGACTCGAACGAGAACTGGTGTACGACAACAGGCCTTGTTACACTCTTGGTTACGACACTCACTGGGGATATGCTTAGGATAACTCTCATTTTCTTTACAAATCTTTATGAAGGGTTTATGAGTATATAATTCCTCAAAGAAAACATTCTTATGATTATGGATTATGTCCATAAATAGTTCAATTTATGTTATGTGTTTTATAAGCATGGGATTATGTATTTTGATTCATAAACTGATCTAGTTTATGCCATTGTTTAGAAATGGCGCGTAGTGGAAGAAATGGAAATTGTATCAATGCATGCACTCCATGTAGGGACTACCCCCCTACTCAAGATAATTATAGGGGAGCTGGTGATGCAACTGGTGCCGATCAGCTAATCACCATATTGGGTCAACTCACTCAAGTTATGAATAATAACCTTACCCGTATGGAGCACCCTGATCCGCAGCGTGGAGGATCAATGTTAGATTGATTCATGAGGCAACAACCACCAAAGTTCAATGGGAGTACAAATCCCTTAGTAGCTGAGAAATGGATAAATTTCCTAGAGAAAATATTTCAGGCTTTGGGGAGTAGTGAAAGGGAATTGTTGGATGATGCTCATAGTTCCAATTTCTCTATACACCCTGGGAGAACCAAAATGTATAGAGATTTGAAGGAACATTTTTGGTGGGACAATATGAAGAGGGAGATTGCTGATTTTGTGTCAAGATGTATGGTTTTTCAACAAGTGAAAGCTGGAATGCAACACCCTGGAGGAGTCATGCAACCTCTTCCCATACCGGAGTGGAAATGGGAAAATATTACGATGGACTTCGTCATGGGGCTACCAAATACTCCTAGAAGGAACGATGAAATATGGGTTATTGTGGACCGTCTTACCAAGTCAGAACATTTTCTTGCTATAAGAGAAGATCTACCACTGGAACCTCTAGAAAGACTATATATTAATGAAGTTATGAGACTTCATGGAGTACCCCTATCGATTGTTTCTGGTCGTGATCCCCGTTTTACTTCAAGAATGTGGAAGAGTATTTAGAAATCCCTGGATACTGAACTTAATTTGAGCACTGCCTACCACCCTCAGACAGACAAAAAATCAGAACGGACTATTCAAACCTTAGAAGACATGTTGAGATCCTGCTCACTTGACTTTCAGGGTATGTGGGATCAGTATTTACCTCTGTTATAATTTTCCTATAACAATAGCTTCCATTCCAGTATTCAGATGGCACTATATGAAGTGTTATATGGAAATAGATGTCTCACACCAACCTATTGGGATGACGTTGGTGAAAGAAAACTTGTAGGTCAAGAACTAGTGGAGGAAACAATGGAAAAGGTGAAGGTAATCCAAAATCACATCAAAGCAGCTCAAAGTAGGCAGAAGAGCTATGCCGATAATCGAAGGAAGGATTTGGAATTTCAAGTCGGTGATCTTGTTTTCCTGAAGGTATCTCCATGGAAGGGAGTCATACATTTTGGTAAGAAAGGTAAATTGAGTCCCAGGTACATCGGACCTTTTGAAATTTTAGAACGAATTGGGCCTGTAGCTTACCGATTGGCAATGCTGCCAAGTCTCTCCAAAGTTCACGATGTGTTCCACATATCTCTGTTGAGGAAATACATGCCTGAACCAACACATGTACTCACATATGAAGAATTAGAACTGGAACCCGATCTGTCTTATTGTGAACAGCCCGTCAGGATTCTTGATACGAGAGAACAAGTACTGAGAAACTGGACGACACGTCTGGTAAAAGTTTTGTGGAGAAACCATAAGATGGAAGATGCAACGTGGGAACCTGAGGAACTTATGATGAAGAACCACCCGAGTCTTTTCAGGTGATAAGTATTCTAGAAATTTCGAGAACGAAATTATTTGAAGGAGGGGAGAATGTAACACCCCAAGCTTCTACGGTATGCTTCTCTTTGAATAATGTGATAGCGTGTGTTGTACTCAACACCGAGTTCTAACACACCGTAACCAATCAAACTAGCCGTTATGAATAGTAATACCTACTTTTTGAAATTATATATATTTTTTATTTCAAAATGGACTTCATTTTTGGATTCGTAATATCAAATTTAGCCTATGGTGAAATTTTGGTACTTTTCGGATAACTTTAATATTTTGATGAATACTGAAAATTACTAAATTTTAATTAAAAACAACTTTTTTAATCAAAATAATTAATAGTGATAAATGATGAATTCGAGTGGTTTTAAAGAATAATTAGAATATATTTATACCATTTTATCCAATGGTGTTCATTAGAATTAATTTCACTTTGAAATTGGATCTAAACAATTGTCAATCTTTTGATATATATTGTTTCTTAAAAACACGCTATTTGTTGTGACAGCGGGAATTAATTATAAAATTAATTGATGCAACTTATATGTTTGGAATTTTTTAAAATAGATATCATTTTTGAATTCGGAATATCAATTATAGCTTAGGGTGAAATTTTGGCATTGTTCTGAAAAACTTCAATTTTTGATGAATAGTGAAACTACTAAGTGGTAGTTAAAAAAAACTGAATTTTTCATAAAACATAATTTTACCGCTTCTGTGAATGGAATTTCGAAAATCTGTGAGACACGGTTAATATCAAGAAGTAAAATGTGGTTCAATGAGATAAAAATAATTTTTGGTGAATAGTAACTTTTTACTTTTATTTACCACGGTTAAAAGTAAATAGGGTAATTAAGGGTAGAAATGATATTAATATTACCCTAACACATGTCTTAATTCTATTGGACAATTGTATCTCGACCAAAAACAACCTTAGGAATAAAATATTATCATTTAGGTCCACTTGAAGTATATTAGGACATTTATTATTATTTAATTCAAAGAAGAGTTAGAAGAGTTAAAATGAAAGTTTATTTACTAAAACATTTTTAATATAGGGTTATACATAAGATAAATTCGATTTTAAATATTCATTAAAAAGATAATAAGATTCCCTACATAATTATAGTTTATTTATAATTTTTAGACATTAAATAATTTAATTTATTTATGACACAAAGACGATGCAGTAATTACCATAATAGTGAAAAATTAAAATAATTGATATTATAAATACCCAAATAAATATAATTTGAGACATTTAATGAATTAAAATAATTTTATAGGATAATATGACATATTAGGATTGATTTAATTGACTTTTTTCGAAGTAATAATTCTGTTATGAGTTTCACAAAAATCAACTATTGAATAGTTTCAAAATTGACATAAAAGAGTTTTTAAAACAAATATTATATTATTAATTGATATTAAGTTCCTAAAAATATAAGGTTCGGCCAAGAGATTTATATCATGATAGGTGTATCATTAGTGGACCACTTGGGGGTATCTTGGATGTATATAGTAAGTTTATTAACTATATAATATAAAAATACAAAGTGACATGCTAAATGTCAAACTAATTAACAAAGAGTTAATACTTAAAGATAAGGTTAATATAGTAACCCAAACCTGTCTATATTCTATTGGTTGAATGGTTTTAGATCTATCCCCACCTTAAAATTTAAATAATCAAATTTGGAGCCATTAGAAACCGAATATGAATTTATTATAAATTAATATTTCTAGCTTTTCCAAAGGTGCCCCTCACCCCTCTTATAAAAGGGCACTCCTCCTCATTTCATCACTCCTTCAAAGCCTTTTGGTTCGGCCAAACTCTACCCAAATACTCTCCCTACTTCCCTAAATACAACCTAGAGGCCTTAGTTTGATCAGAAAGCCAACCTAAGGAGCCCTTTTGATCAAATCAAAAGGAAGAACCCGAAGAAGAGGTAATGATTTCACCACCCTTTTCCAAGTTCCTTTCTTCTTCCACTTCTTCTTCCTTTGTTATTACCATTATAAAATAATAAATCCAGTATCATATATATACTGTGATGTTATTATAAATATGGTACAACCATATTCAGTATTCTATCCACCCTTTGAATAACATGTCACCATACGTGCGTACGTACGGCTTACCGTCTCCACGTCGTGGTGTAATTGTTATTCAATATATTATTATTTGGATGGGTATAATAATGATGTGTAACTCATGTAAATAATAAATATAACATGTTAATGATTATGTATATATGATATAACATCCATTTATATATTATTTTAATATCAAAAGAATGATATTGTCGCTCGTGCGTACGTACCGACAACCATCTCCACAAACGCGATGAGATTCATTCTCCATCGTATCCATTCAAGTATAATTATCATTTGATGATTTAAAAATAATGTTTAAGGACTTGATATCATTCTGTATATGAATAATATACAACCTATCCATGACAAATATGGCTTATGTAAAAAAACATATAAAATAAAACGAGTAAGTTAACACCCGAAACGACGATAGTACTAAGATATTATTAACAAAGCAAAGTAAAAAGATCATATATGATATCATATGAATGTATATTATTCTTGTATAATTCTATAACAATTATTTAACTATTATACAAGAGGTTAACCTACCCCAACCAAGGAAAAGTACAAGGTAAGGGTTATTTCACAATCTCTTCATTATCCGAGGTTGTTTATACGTAATAATATATTGGGATCTCTTTATCATCAACATCCATGTTTCTTAAAAATGTATTTCAAAACATTTTTAATATTTAAAAGAATATGGTTTAAAGTCATTTATACCCTTGTTTGACTTTTTATAAGAGTTTTATAAAGGAATCTTTTCGTCGTTTTCCAAACAAGGTTCTTTTTAACCTTTTCGACAGAATTAAGGTAAGAATGTTTTTTTAACTTATACGGTGGGTGCGGTTATTTTCCACCGTTATAAAATCGTCGAAGCATCCCTTACAAGATTATAGGAATATTTTCAAAGAAAATGTTTTATTTTATAAATATATGAATCTTAAATGATTTCAAAATAGAAAGAGATATTTCTCTGAAAAGTGTTTTGATTTCATCTATGTCAACATCCTTTTATGGATTTTACGCTTATTTGAAGTTGATTTATTATGATACAAAACTTATATATTGTATTGAAGGTTTTGTGATATGTTTGACTGTGTATGTGCTATTTTTATACCATTCATAGTTTATGGCTAAATTATTGACATTTCGTACGCTAGTTTTAATATGAATGTTTATGTTAGGTTTAAACCTTTTCATATGGGAATGCATTGGACTTAATATGTGACAGGTGGAGTCCGCTATAGCTCCTCGATACATCGGTAGGTCTCATGAGACAAAATAGTGTCTTGGAACAAGGCCTTGACAAAATCTTATTTGTAGTCTTGGCACAAGGCCGTGGATATGTGGTTATGATAGTCTGGCATTATGCATTCCATCGTTATGAAAGTGGTTATTGACATTTCATGTGATTATTCGATTAGTAGAATATCCATGTGAATAAGTAAAGGGCATTATTTCATTTTATTTTTTTCCATACTACGTTGAAGTTAAAGTTTGAAATGATTTTGTTTTAGTTATACATTGCCTTAAATGTTTATTCTTATTTATAAAAGTTTTCGCTATATTGTTATCCTTACTGGGCATTTGAGCTCACCCCTTTTCTATGTTTTATTTTTCCCAGGAAGTGAAGAAGTAAATTATGAATGACCTGCAGGGATATTATGTGGGGATATGAGTGTGGAATATGGAGACAATATGTTGTTGTTGTAGTTTTTCACTTTATGATGTAATTTAAGACTTATGAATATATCTAGTGTTTCCAAGTCTACTAAACCAATCGGTCTTTCGAGATTTGATATTTCTTGTGATCATGCCAATGTTATGTAATAAGGCACCGACTCTAGGTAACTAGGGTCGGGGCGTTACACCAAAATATAGATTTCTTTATACTAATACTAATGTACTACCTGAATATGTTCCATCATTACACACATGTCGCTCCTCTAGATCTTCACCCACTCATCCTAAAACTACCTAACAAAGATCATATCCTAGGTCAATTGTGCCACAACACTAAATACACTACAATGATCACCAATCATCAATGAGGGATATTAATCAATCATTTAAACATTATTACCTAATTTGAAAATTAATTAAACAATTTTACCAATCCCTGACTCATTCACGACCACTCAACAATTACCATTTCATATTGTAATATACATAAAAATCACATATCATCTTGATGGAATATGATCTAAATAGGCATACACTACTTTTATACATAACTTATTAAAAGGACTCAAAATCATGGAGTCAAGAAACATCAAACCTAGGATCATACATCTAAATCCATTTCCATTCCATCTTGAATGTATATATCACAAAAAAATCCCCATTGGAATTTCTTTTTAATGTTGGCCATCTACCCATTCCATGAACTATCATAAGATCACCCACTATCAGAGAATTATTCCAAAATAGAAAGCATACATCCAAGAAGTTCCTCTCACCACTCAAATAAAAAACATGAACACATAGGTATATTAATCACAATAATAATTCACACAAAACAAAACCATGTTACTAAGAAACCTACACTCAATATTCTATTATTTATAAATTCCAATGAACCTCCATGTCTATACCATGTTGACAATACCTCTAGGAATATCATACTTTTTAGTGTAAAGGTAACATAGTTCATAAAAATTCCAGATCAACTATGGAATAACCATGTATAATGACCTGATTTTAACCTGACTTAGATAATAAATTAATCATTTTATAAAAATATTACATCATAGAAAAATATCATAATAAAAGGACCTAATTGATTAGTGTACTGGGAAATAGTTTCATAAAATTCCACATTTATGAAACAAATAAACATTTTAATTAAAAATATTCATCTCTTGACCAATTCTATGAAATCTCACCTGATTTATTCATTTTCATAACCGATGGAATTGAAACATAATAAAAGGGCGAGATCAAAATATAAAAAGGTAAAATATGTATCATATTGTTTTTCACCAAAAACATGAGAATAATACGAGGAAAACATTAATATCTATATAATATATTAAAAGACCATGTATTCTAATGTCAAAAAACTATGGAGATACGTAAGATGATAAAAATATCATTGATTATACATAAATGATAAAACATAAAACATGTGAACATTACATAATGTTTGGGATAATTTAAAAGGAATAATCATGGAAAAATACAATATCATTGAAAGAAAGTAATCATGAAACATTTAATAACATGATAATAGTCTTGAAAATGTGTTATTAATAGACAAACATGAAAATTGGTCACATCCATAAGAATACAAAAATAGATGTGAAAAAATCCATTATGCCCATGCCAATATGAACAAAGAATTATTTACAAGCTCTAAAATGGGAGAAATATGATCATTCTGAAACCTATGTGATCAAAACCATCATGTACAAACATGTATATATCATGAAATATAATATTAAACAAATTTAGTGGATGTTAATATAGGACCCCACCATTTATAATCCATACATATTTTATCCACTTAAAAGAATCATCGTTTAATATAAATAACCAATGAAAAAATATTTCATAAACATATCACATAACGTAAACATATAAAATCATAAGATATAAAATTATCAGTATATTTTATGTTTTATAATGTAATAAAATATAAAACATCACTTCATAATAGATTAATACTTTAATTACAATGATATCCAATTCCTAGAAAGAGTCTTCTGAATGTATTTCTCTTCATCTTTATAAAGGTCATAGTTATGAGTTCTTTTAAAAAATGTCCTATTTTATTTTAAGATAAAAGAAAATAATACCTTAAATGAAATTTATTTTAAATAAAAAATATATATTTTCCTAGGATTTAATAATGAAAATAAATAAAAATTAAAATTCATAGAAAACTTTTGTTCAATACTAAATTGGATGATTCAAAGAAATGATTTTTAGTTACCATGACTCATACCATTACCATTGGTTTACATAGAATGATGTAAACACTTGTATCATAAATTTAAATATTTTAATCAACTATTTCATAACCTTATTATTATTTAATTACATTTATACTCTACATTAATAATAATTATCTTCATGTATTATATTTCTTCAATCACATTGCAACATGTAGTGTTTACAATCTTAACCATTTTGAACATGGTTCATAAAAGTGGTGTTATTAATACCCCACCACCATAAGGAACGCCATTTTAAACTCATTATTGGTTATGTAATTTTTATTCTATTAATATTTACAATTTTATAAATACCATTCAATGGATTATTTTTTACATTTATGGAAAACGGAAATTGTAAAGAACTAGTTTTGGTTTTTTTATGATATTGATAAATTACCTTATAATGATTGTTACTTGTTCTATATTAAAAAGAATAATATTTATGACATATTATACCTATATATCATCGATATCTATAAAGTAAAAAAATAAAAACATCTATTTTGGAAGTGAATGATAAACTAATAACGTTTATTTATGGTGGTCATAGTCCGCACAACACACGATTCACATTCTAATTTTTCTTAATAGAAATGGGGAGGGAGGTTAATTATTGTACAGTAATTAAAATAAAATAAAAGAATAAAATTTATACTGATTTTATCAATTTATGATGGTAAAATATAATTTTATTAAGAATAAAAGTGAATAATGACATTTAAAATGAAAAGATCATTAAGAACTTATACCTCAGTTCTGGGATTATCATCTCTTCCAAGGGGGACAAACATTTTATTAAATGTATTATGATATGAGTAGAACACCATTATGTTGAATAATATTTTGTAGAATACAGTTTTTTAGAGTATGGGACTATATTTGGTTCATGTGTAGTGAGGGGAAGTGAAGAATGGAGTTCCCTTTTTATAAGTGAAAATGAGTGGGATTCTTGTAAGTATCCAGAACTATTAAGTAATGTGAAGACTCTCAAAAGCCATGTTCCTAAAAAATTGATAAATAATGTTTATTATGGATGATTAGGTCTAGAAAATTCTGCATCATTATGAAAATAAAAAATTTAGAGACATGTTATTCCCTTTTCTTATAAGGTTACTCAATTTTATGATTTTAGTTTTCACCATGATAAATATTTTTTATGTAGGTAATTTATCATTCATGAATAAAATTAAAATGATCCATATTATATAATTTTGACCCACATATTCTAAATATGATATTCAATTTTTCAAACTAAAATTATATGTGTATGGAAAATTATTTAAAAAAAATCACATGAAACACAGAAAACCATGATTTTCTATGAAAAAGATTATTTAAAAAAAGAATTATCAATAGTTTATAATTATCAATAAAATTAATTTAGAATTTTTTCTAATCAGGAATGAAAAATATCCATTTTATTAAATAAATTATAATAATAAGAATATAGTTTATTCATTTTTTAGTTGTACTAATTATGTCAATTATTGAATTGATTTTTTTGTTTTTATAAATATATTTAATTATATATATTTCATAATTCTGTTACAACTTTTTAAAGATTAAAATATTATTTTGAACTTATAATGGTCTATATTTTTTTGGTTTTAGATGTTCATGTGGAGAACATAATCGAACACAACATTTAATTAAGGATGAATTAATAATGGTGTTATATTATACCCACTCTCAATAATTGTATCCTCTCTCATTCATTACATAGAAGGAAACAAGTGATATATTTTTTTCGCATCACACCCAGAAGTTTCCAATTATCCTCTTTAGACTTATTATTTCTCTATAAAGCATTGATAGAAAATTTTTTATTATTTCCCAGCCCCTTATCTCATTGATCTATAATTTTGACTACCTTTTCCTTATATTAGATAACATGTTTCGGTTTCACAACATCCAAGAATAGTACATGTTAAGGGTTGAGTATATTATTCCTAAAAATAATTAAATATAACACATCATGTACATATGATGGGAGAGGTGGGAGATCCATAAAATATGATAAAATTCCAACATGATCATGGATTTTTAAAGGACTGATATACCTGTAGCTCACCATCCCTTCACTCCAAAATATTATAACTCGCTTTTATAAAGAAATATGAAGGAAAATTTTTCAGAGACTTCAAACTCTATATATAATTGATCAATATTCTCATAACTATTCTTTCCACATTATTCGTTTTTAATATCTCACTAATTGGTTTAAACCTTCTCCATATTTCCATTGACATTTTCAGACCCTCCTAGATTCCCCTCTCCAAATTTATCCTAGCATGTTTTTGTCCCACATATCATTCAATATAGACACTCATATGGTGCCACCTATATTCTAGAATAGAAAATATTATAATATTAATAATATAATATAGGAAGGTGTTGATCTCAATTTCCTTGGAAATAGAAAAAATAATATCTAGATATACCCTCTAGAGTTTGAATATTCTACTTGGGATGACCATCTGTATGATGTTTATATGCAATTATAAATCTCAACTATTTATATAATGCTCTATGAATACTTCTTTGTAGTCATATTGTAAGTCTCAAATCCTAATTTCATATAATAGATAGTGGTATTCCATGAAGCATTACCACTTACCAAATGAATATATTGTATAGTTACTGTTGGTTTACATCATATTTGATGAAAAGATTGTGCTATATTTTTAGGGAAATAAACTACAACCCATGTAGTATTATGGAATTGAGAGGTTTTGGAGAGTTCTATTATGAGTTCTATGGAAGTATTTTCATAATTCCATTGTATTATATGTAATTATTTCAAGATTACCTTGTAATTATTTTGTTCATACATAACCTTTTGGTATTTCACGACCCCTCCCCACCCCTTCTGCGATGACAATGGTAGAATACAGAGAGTTACACTTGAGTCCCGACTCTAGCAGGTCTCAGGTTGGTGACTAGCACCGATGGTATAGAAAAAATTCATATGGGAGGCATTACCCCCTAATATAACACATTCAATAAATAGAGACAATAAAAAAACCACACTATTCCGTTTTAGACTCCAATATAAATGAATACCCTACGGAACATATGTTATAACATGCAATAAATACTACAAATGAATGGAAAAATATAAGTACCAAATGAAAAGTAAGGATGAAAATGACCATGAATCCTAGATAGCTCTTGTTAAACCCCAAGCTTGTTGTAAAGGACTTGATCCCCAATGGGATCCAACTGACTTTTAAAGAAGTTTATATGTCAGGTAATCATAATACAATACTCAGTAGGATCCTCCTCATTAGGTCTCATGAAAAAGGTAATGACAATATGTTAAATCACAAAAAAAAAACATCAATTGAAACTAAATATTCACCTAAATAGGAATACTGAGTTCCTAACATAAATATGGATACTCTCACCCAGTATAATATACAAGAGAATATAAAATAATAAATATGATTAATGGTATCCCACTTCTGCTTCCTCCTTTGTTTGCTGCTCTTCCCCAATGTCACAAATCCTGAGCATCTCTCTCTCTAAAAAGATACCCCACAGACACCTACCATAAGAACCAAAACATGCACCTTAGGTAACTCACCTCCACAACCACATAACCAAAAGTAACCAGGCATTTCCTGGAACCACCACATCAGGCATAACGTATAACATATATCACGTATTATACCTCAAAGAAACGCGTTCCATACATTGAGTAAGGATACTCAATCCATTCGAGCATATATATATTATACCCATAGTAGTCCTTAGAAAAGTATATCCACAATATAAGTTTGGGAAATAACCAGAAGCCATTACAACACTCTACATGCTTATATGAGGGAAAATAACCACCTTGTATACCAGTACATATAAATACCATGAGAAGAGAATCTAGGATATGGTGTAGTCATCCATCTATCCTCCCACTAGGATTTTGGGAAACACCCCCTAGGGATCAGAATCCCTACGGTGTCCATCACCCTAACTGACATGGTCAAGTATCACATAAAAACACAAAATTACATGATATAATATATCTAGGTACCAAAATATGGGAATAAACTAGTCTCAAAATCATTTGAAGCTGATGTTTCTCAGACTCACAATTTCCACTTCTATGAAAAAATTTATAATAAACACACAACCATTTAATGATAAAAAATAAATTACATTATTACATTCCATTTCTTACACATTAGTTTAATTAATTCATTAACCGTTAATTAATCATTATCATTTTCCACATTAAATTCTATTACCATTACAACAATGTTTCATTCCCTCTATCCATAAAAAAATTGAGGCCATGAATTCTACAAATTATAACCTAATCATTATATCCTAGAAATATCTAACCCCATGGGAAGAAATATATTCTTTTTTAACTATCTTACATTTATTATTACTCGATACTCCAGGAAAACATCCTATGAAACCAAACAGGGTATGCAACCATGCACATCCATCTAACTCTAGCAGTGGGTAAAGGAAAGAAGATAAACAAAAAACCTGGATATTTTTAAAACAACTTATTAAAATAAGTATCCAAATTTTATATCAATGGGTTATCCCTAATTCATCCCATTGTTCCATCCCCAGTGGTATCCCCTACACCCACATGCATATCATAATGAATATTTCTGCCACCAGTGTCAACTGCTACCACAAAATCATGGCCTCCCTACTCCACATACAACAACATCCCTCCTAGATTAGTCATTGCAATATCACATCACATCCGGGCCTCCCCACCTCATATTCCCCAAGATCCCTCTAGGCTCATCGATCCCAGGTTCAAAACAGAAGTAAGAGGAAACAAACATAACAACAGATCTCTTTCCCCTAAATCAAGGCATTCAATATCCAAACATAATAATTTATTACAGCCAAAAATCACAAGGCACTCTTATGTTAATAGAATGTAGACAATTCAGGACCTATAAAGAATTATATTTTATCACCCAAATGAATCATATTCTTTCTTTAAGTAACTAATTCATTATTCATGTGTTACAACTACAAGAAACCTATAAAACAAAAAATAACTATCTATCATGAGTTAATTAAACAATTAATTTAATATGGATTAGTTCTTTTATAAAAAATAATCGGCGTGATTCACATAATTATTCAATTCCATCAAACATGCCTCTTTAATCTTCTATACAATGAATTTTTATTTAATTACAGATTTACAATATTTACCATTTTCCAAAAAGAACCAAATAATAATATATGTAAGTCATTGATATCACACTATCTAAAAAAATAGGCAAAACATTATCATGGTACAAAACAACAACATCCCCAATTAATCAATATTGTTTCTTTAATCCAGTTCTATTAATTTTTATGTTAATTTCAATAAGATCCAAGGGGCTAAATCATGAAAGATCTACAATTTCACATAAATAAATAGAGAAACAATGAATCCCATTTATTAAAACGGTGTTAATGTTATCTTCTTGGGAATAGAATAATGTGGCAGATCCTGATCACCTCCCTCACAATAACTACGTCCACTGGAGGATTACATGCCAAAACCGTGCCTAAAAGAACCAAAAAACCCGCATTAGAAACATGGAGATCAAGATATATCCTGTTCAAATGAAAAGTGGGAGTAAATTGATTTAATAAATCATAAAAATCGAGGCAGAACATGCCTTGTAAAGAAGATAGATCCATGGATGGAAGAAATAGAATTATCCATAATAATGGAATCCCCAAAATATCGAAGAGGGGGTTGTCGGGTTGACCTGAATTGAGATAGAGGTGTTATGACTAGAGGGTTTAAAAACATAATCATATGAAAACATTTAAAATTTATAACATTTGTGGATTTTAATATGTGTAATCCCTTTTCACTTTGAGTAATCCTTAGGGTCCCATTTCCTCTCAAAAATGTGTCACTTTTTTATTTTATTTGTTATTTTCTTAAAACCTAATTTATTTCACATCATGAAACTTACTTGTACATCATGAAAATTTTATATGGTATGAAATATGTGTACTTACAGTTTCTAAAAACTGAAATACTATATACCTCTTCTGTGATTTATCTAAGCAACTTATATTTTGAAAATTCACAATGGCTTGATCCACATATATCCAGGCCCTTACATTTGATACCTCTCAAAAAAATTAATCCTTGAGAATCTAAAACCAAAACCTAGAGGAAACAAAAAATTGTCATCAAAATATCCAATCTAAGAGATAGCTTTCTTGTCCATTTCCACCATAGGATCTCAACCAACTCATCAGTGGAACAATGTCAAACCACATAACAACCACAACCAGCTCCTCAATTCTCTCCTATGAGAGATACCTCTTAGAAGATTGTAATCCACAACAATAAATAATAGAATGCCATCACATAAACCATAAAAGGTATACTTCTGAAATATTAATAGTTTTATAATAGGAGAGATAAACATCAAATAGCTAAGGGTACTGAGCGTGTAACTACAACTCATGTTCCCAGGTAATCACAACCACAACACTCTACTACCAAAAGACACAAACCAAGGGGATAATATGCCCATGAAACACCTTCTCTTGGTGGTTCATAATCTCTATAAGCCACTCCATGAATGTTTCATCATTGGCCACATCAACCTTTCAAAAATAAATTATATTACAGCCTCTATAAAGATAACAAAAGAGCAACAACATGTGAAAAACATCGTATATCAAGATAATCTAATGCGGATATTCTATATGATATGACATGAATCCAAGATGGGATAACACCTCAAAAGAACCAAGAAATAGAGAGAATTAATTCTCCAACAACCAATCCTTCACATCCCATGATGTGGAATCACATTTAAGAACCCATGATCCCCATCATTGAACTCCAGAGGCCCACTCCTATGATCAACTTAGGATTTATGATGATCCAGCACTACCTTCATCATCTCAAAAAACACATAAACCATATCTGCTGTATTTTGAATAAATCATAACAGAAGAATTTAAAACTCTATATCTGCATTCTAGAATAAGTTATAATGTCTATATCAAACATAAAATACTTAAAATGGATCCATAACTACAGTGGAGTGAAAAATATTTTTGTACGAAAACTCTGCCAAGGGTTGGTCCCTAATGTAAAAACAAACAAAATATAGGACATAAGAGAACAACATGTATTCACATGTATGGATGGACCAATCTATCTCACTATCCATCTGTAGATGTTAAGTAGTTCTAAGGAATAACTGAAATCCAAAATCATGCTAGAGACCTCTCCACACATTGTACATAAAATGAGTATTATGATCGAAAATGATCATCCTCAGAACACTGTGGAGTCTCACCACATCCTCTAGATTCTGCCTCGATAAAACCATTTCTGAACTCGACTACTTGATATCTATTAAGTGAAATGATTTTGTTGAATGATACACTACAACCACTATAGAATCATAACCTCCCTTATCTCTAAATAAATCAATAAACCATTCTATTGATATGTCCTCCCACATCCACTAAAATACATCAAACGGCTGGAGTTATCCACTGGGAACATAATGATAGACCTTTAGATTAGGGAAGACCAAACATCGAGAGACAATATATGAAGCTACACACTTCAACCTCGGACACCATAACTTACCTCTCAAAGAGTGGTACGTTTTTTTCATTCCCCGATGTACTAAAAAAGGTGATCTATTAAAATATGTAATAACAATCTGACACCTCTCTAACAAAATGAAAATCCTTCCCTGAAACAATAAACAATGTTCATCTTCAGAACAACCATTAGGGGGATCTCCACAAACTACATGGTATCTACATACCTCCTCCTTAAGATCCCCCAACATGGATTCCACCACCTCTTGGACCATGCATTATTGCACTACTATTAGAAAAACCATCCTATGCTTCAACATCTCCCATAACTATATACAATGTGTAATTATCTACTATCACACCCTATGAATTTACTAATTCACAAAAATCATTACTGCATGAAATCATGCTTAGAGAATTGGCTACAACCTTCCCCATTACATGTGTATGCAATCCAGAAGTTGTAATCCTATAGGAACTCTGTCCACTGACATTGGTGAAAGTTCATTTCACCTTTGTTGAAAACATACCTCTGGATCTTCTGGTTAGTTTATACCATAAAACACTAAGGTAATGTTCCCAAAACATCATGTAAAATACCAATTCTCCCAACACAACATTATGGGGGTCATCGTTATGCTCATGGGGACATAACTACCAATACCCATAATAATATAATGATCTCTGCTGCATTAGAACCGAACCCAACCAAAAACAAGATGAATCACAGAAAACATAAAACTAAACACCATCTAATGGCAGACATAAAGAATGACTACTATCCAACCTCTAATACAGAAAATCAAAACCTATCTGACACTGATCAATCAAAAATAATTCATTATCCTTTTTGTTCAACTCTTTTGGATGAGTCACATCCCAAGATTAATCAGCAACAAACCATCTGTAATGTACTAAAAGACTGGGAAAACTTTTCACCTCTACCACTATCTTAGGGGATTCCCAAGACAACATTTCTTCAATCTCTAATAGATATATAGCTAGTCTCTAATGGGATACAACATGCCAAAAGAAATGATGTTTCTATGCCCAAAACTCACAGTTTGGAAAGTTCCTAGAAAATTACGCATAATAACGAACTCCCATACCAGAATGCAAATGAACTGAATAATCCTCCTCATACATGTATTAAAAAAATATTTCATCGATGAAAACCACCATAAAGTTGTATAGGAACTCACGAAACACAGATTTCATTAACCCCATGAACACAGATGGAGCATTCATGACACCGAAATCCATCACAACAATCTCATAATGCCAATGAAAATAATGGAAATACGTATTCAGGATATCCTCATTCTTTACACACATCAGATGATTTCCAGGCTACAAATATTTCTTCATTTACTAAATTTTACCCTTCAGTTGATTGAAAAAATCATCAATCATTGGAAAAGGATAATTTCATTCACTATCACTTGATTCAAGAGATGATAGTTGAATCACAACCACAAACTGTCAGCGTCATTATCCATGAACAAAACCAATACACTCCAAGGTGACACACTAAGTCAAAAAAAAACTGAAATAGACCATCAAGAAGTATACTTAGCTCTCTCAACTAAGAAGGTTCCATCCTATATGGATATGTAATGATTGGAGACAATCATGGTTGTAGTATGATCTGAAACATGGTCTCTCATTAAGGGGTAACAATAAATTATCCTTTATAAATACAATAGTTTAATATTCTACGAGCCTCGAAAGAACAGAATGTTGAACATCCAATGATCTCAGCATCAGTTCAACAATCATGGTTGTAAATTACAGAACACACCGTTGAACAATTATAGGGCCTACCTCACTTACATGAATTCCCTTATCTCCATCATAATCGAAGAACTAAACCTTCGACCTAAATAAATACTCAATAGAGGACATCAAATGATAAAAATCCATTCCATTTTTTATTTTATTTGGTTGTATTTTCTGACATTGGAAGTATCCCAAAAATCAGTACTTCCCCAGCAATACTTGATAGTCTTTACATACATCAAACATGTTATCTTGACCTCCAACTAACATAGTTAATTACATGGGAACTGTAAGTCTCTCTACCTCATATCCAAAATAATTGATAAGGTAATGTGACATAAATGAGTGTTTTATCTCAAAGTAAAAAAGTATAGACAAAACATTCTAAAACAAGAAATTTGTACCTCAAACGATGCATAGATCGCATGGCAAGGGCAACAATAATGAATGAAGCTAACCACAACATGATCTATGGCCTCTCTAACCATACTGACGACCTCCACCATGGACACACTCTACACTATGAAGATAAGGAGTGTCATGGGGATTTAATTTGAATATCCCATCTACTCTCTAAATATTCCAAATTGTAGAATCTTTCCGATACTACCTCAGCTGGAACTGCCTCAGTGGAGCAGCTTTAATTGGAAAAACGTTTGCATGTTTCCAGCTGCAAAAGGTCGGGCACTCTCTATGAAGACGAACATGACTTCCATATTAAATACAAGTGTATGGTCCTTTAAATAACCCTGAGAGACTCTGCCCAAAGGAAAATGAGGCATTGATGGCAAGGAATTACCCCCACCGACTCATAACTCTTCATTCCTAACTATTGGGAACCCTGGACCACAACACTTCATCATGAGGAATCCTGAAGACACCCCTCTCGTGACGACCAGGTTCTGGGAAATTTTATCTCAATGACCTCTTCTCTCACTAGCACCTCAAGATAGTTATTTTGTACAAACCTGATGACTTTTTGATGGATATTTGGATGATAATTTTACTCTGAATGCCTCATATTGGCCTCCTCATCAGGAATTTTTTTGAAGAAAATCGCATAAGGTTCCTTAAATGGATCACAAACTATAACACACTAGAGAACCACTGTTGATGGGTAATAAGAATTTGGAAATAGGTCTCCTTCATATTTGAAGAACGAAACTTATCTTTAAAGTGGTATCAGAACTCCCCCTATGGTAGTTCTGCATCCTCGCAATCGTTGAGGAACAAGAACAATCACTGCCTCACTACGTCATGAAGTATCATCACAACCAACGATACCCATTTCTTCTTACATGAACAGATCAAACTAAAGGATATATCATCCCCCCCAATCAGTATTTTGTGCCTGCATCTGAAATGGATCCCTCATAACTCTATAGGCTCTAGATCCAAAACTCTCTGACTGTCATCCTCTATGTATCATCGTCATCAACGTCTACTCTGTAGATATCTACAGGCACAACCTTCTAAAAAACATATATGTGAACCTGATGTGGACATCAACTTGGATCCATTACTTATAATGAAAATATAGTTAGATCTCCTAAAACTAGAATATGGAATACTTTATCATTAATTAATTTCTTTATTTAATTCATTTTAAGTTAACTTGTCTAAAGGTATATCCTTTCAAACTCATGTACAATGATTAAGGATTCATGATCCCTTCCTAGGTCACTACCCTACAAAAAACATCAATTAGTTTGGTATCCACTATATGCATAATGTTCAATTCATCTAATCATATGGGAACCCTAAATACCCACATCTTAGATGGTATCCCGTTTATACAATGCTTTCCAAACATAGTTGACACATTACCCTACCTGGAAATGGAATCTCACATATCCCTAACTCAAAATTCTATCACATCACTCAACTAGAACTTTGATACAACTCTATCATGACCCCTCATCAAAAGGTGTTCCATAATTGTTCAGAAATGGGAGGGGAGATATAGTAACACCGGATTCCCAACTCCAGTGGGCCCCAGAATGGAGACTTTCATTAAGGGTATATTAAACACACCGATGGGAGGAATTAACCACTTTGATAACACATGTGAAAGAGAGAGAGAAGACATACACCGACCAAATCCTCTTTTTAATCCAATATAAATAACCTAAGTTCACATATATAATGACATGAAATAACTACAACAATTGAAATAAAAACTCCATTTTTAAAAAGAAGGGTAAGGAAGGAAAATACCATGAAGCACAAATAGATCCTACTAAACCGTAATCTAGTAGTAACCAACATGATCTCCTAACTACTGCAACTGTCTTGAAAAACTGTTTATTTATATGTTGGGTGATCATAGCAGTATACTCAGTAGGATCCTCCCTAGGGCATCTTATGAAAATGGTAATAAAATCATGCTAAAGAAAAGTGTACAACAAGTGAAAATAACTCATCACCTAAAAATGTATGCTATGTTCCCATAATCATCATGGATAATCTCACTAATTATAACAAACAAAAGAATATAATATAATAAATAGTATGAAGGATATCATGCTACTAATTCCCTAATACATTGCTGCTCTTCCTTAATGTCACACATCTTGAGAACCTCTCTCAAAGAAGGCTATCCCGTAGACACCTGGGTGAAACCCCACAATTTGTACCTCATGCAACAAACCAACATTACCATAACCAAAATTAACTAGGTAGTTTCTAGTAGCCACTACAGCTCATATAACGAGCATCATACATCAGGTATTTTACCTCTAGCCAGTACAGACCATACACCAAGTATGGGTCCTCAAACCATTACAACCTATACATGTTATTCTTATAGAAGTACTTAGGAAATAATATCATGAATAAAAATTTGAAAAAAAACAACAAACTATTATACCCATGTGCAGACATATCTTTGTTAAACTAATTTTGATATATACAAGCACAAGTAACTACCAAGAGAAGATATATGGGCCGAAGGGGAAGTTAACCATCTATCCTCCCACTATGACAACGTGGAAAACACACCCAAGGATTAGAATCCCCAGGGTTTTGTCTCTCTTGTTAATATGATTTATTATCATATAAAAAACTAAATTACATGATATAATATAGCTCAAATCCGCAATGTGTGTATAACATATTTTCATACTCAACTGTAACAAATGTCTCTCAAATACTGAGCTACCATTGACAATACTAGATATCCTATAAGACTACAACAATTTAAAAAGAAACATTAAATTACATTATTCATTATCACTAGTTAATAATTATGTTAATTAATTCATTAAATGATAATTTACCATTAACATTTTCTTCATTACATTTCGTTACCATTAAAACAATTCTTAATGCCCTCCAAGCATAATAAAACTGAGTTTATGACTTCATAGAGTTATTACCACACCATTTTATCCCAAAAAGCTCAACCCCATGGGTTAAAAATTTATTCATTATAAACAACAATACATTCTATATTACCAGGTACTCTAAGAGAACATCCAAATATACCAGACATCTTATAAAACCAAGCACAACTTTTTACCTCAGGCAGTGGGGATAGAAAAGTAGATATACAAATAACCTAGTTGTCTTCCAAACAACAGATTCCAACAAGAATCCAAATTTCATATCAATGGGTAAGCCACACGTCAACCCATTCCATCATCTCATGTTTCCACCTAAACACCCACATGCATAACCTGATGCATACTTCCACCACATGTGACATAAAATTTCCACAACATCTCTGCCTCTCTACCCCACATGACATAACATAATTACGGGCTTAGCCATCCTAGGTTTATGTCACATACATGCTTTCCCACCCCATGTACAAAAAAAATCCCTCCATGCTCAGCCATCCCAGGATAACATAACAAGAAGAAAAAAAAAACAAATCAATGAGGCTCCTATCCCTAAACAAAGGCAATTAGCCATCACACACAATGATCCCTCACACCCCAAATCACAAGGAACTTTGCCTTTAAAAGCAAGCATGAAACCTGTGACCAACAATGAATTATCATCTATCATACAACTTAATATTATTCCATCTAGAATTAACATATCAATTATTCAGATGTTCAACTATGGAAAACCTAAGAAGAAAGATATCATATACTGTCACAAATTAATTAAACAAATAATTTAAAATGACATTAATTATTTTATTAACAAGAATCAAAATTATTCACATACTTATGCAATCACATTAACAAATGGAAGATCAATTCCTTTAAAAATTATTACACCATTAAGTTTACAACAGCTCAGATTAATTAAACGTGACTATTTAATCTCTTAGCCAATTAATTATCGATTATTTCTGGATTTATGCTATTTAAAAATTCCTATCCAGAAAATCATTTTAATCTATGATATTCATAGATATTAAACAATCTTGAAGAAAATATTAAAACCATTATCATATTACAAAGTAACAACATTTCTATCCGAATGATATCAACTCATTAATTTGGTTCAAGTAATTATTATGTCAACTTTATAAAGATAGAAAGGGTTAAATCTTGCAGGCTATATGATTTCTCATAAATAAAAAGAGATCAAATGAATCCCTTACCTCAAAAGGGTGTCAACATTGTTCACATGATAATGGACTAATGTTGTAGATCCCAATCACCTCTTCCAGAAGAACTCCATGCACCCAAGGATTTCGTGCTACAAACACGCCAACAAACAACCCCCCTAGAAACATTGAAAACACGCATTATCATGTGGAAATTAGAAATGAGGGGAAATAGATCGAAGAAACTGCCTGAATGTAGGTAGAACATATCTTGGATTTAATATGAATCGAAGGAGGGAGGCTTAAGATTGATTCTTGGAAAAGGAATACACAAAACCTAATCCAAAATAGATAAGGTTAATATAGGAACATCATCAAAAATAACCTTAATCAATTGTGGGTTGGATGGGATCCGCACTTGAATTTCAAACATTAAAATTTTATCATTATAAAAGTATGAATCCAAAATATTCAATACCATTTATGTAGCTCTATATCAATATTATTGGATTCATTGATCAATCCATGAATGGATGGTCAAGCAGTCAGTATGTAAATATAGGATATATGTCTTACCATTATTACATATATATTAATCCATTTTGAATCTACGAGTATTCAGTTTTTCAATCATGAACATGGAAATAGTATCATGATATTTTCCTTTAGAGAATTATCCACCTTATTGTTCATCCCCTGTTAGTAACATTTTTAGATTTCTTAATATTTTTATTCTAAAAAAATATACTTTCATGTATATGTAATTAGATCTATGTAAATATATTTTTTAAAATATTTTTTTTCAATAAATATATCACACTATTCTATATTGCGATAATTTTACAAAACCTTATTTTAATGAATAGTACCACTATCTCTAAATCATGCATTGGGAAATTTTTATCATCACTGTTTAATTGGTATGAAACATAAAATATTACCTTATCATTCTTCTTATGGATGAAACCCAAACCACTTTTCTATGAATCCATTCATATTTAATACTATTATACATAGAAGGGTGATTTATACATAATAAGAGTGAACAAAATCTTAGTTTATTACCAAAAACATTATAAACATTCCTCTATCCAATTAAAGTAAAATCCTCTCCATTACAATAAGGTTTTTCTATTTTTTAGTAATGAGAAAATATAAAAAATCATTGTAAATATTTTTATAACACCTAAAACAATGAATCTCATTTAAATTGGTTAGTCTATGATATTTCTCAATAAAACATGTCTCTGATATATCTACAGATTTGATAATTTGTATGATTACAAGGCCTAATAATGACACCACTTGAATCTAGAATTCACATTTTCTATAATTGGTATACAAATTTTCCTTTATTAGGGACTTTAAGTCAATTTAAAAATAATATTCATGTTCTTCCATTATCATTAAATATATAAGAGAATATTCTATATATAAAACCACAAGTTGGTTATGGAGTTCTATGGAGACTCTATTCATTAGATCCTTGAGGAAAGTAGGGTCATTCATCACTCTAAAAGAAATAACATTAAAAATATACTATCCGTACATTATATGAAATTCCATATTATATTTTACTTATATTTTTACCCTTAACTAGTCGTATCTTGATCGAAGGTCTACCATAAAGATGTTTTGATCTCATTGGAGTTTATTGAATAAATCTTCAATATATGGAATAATATAGTTGTTTGTTACCATGATATTTTTTATCTCATGACAATTAATGAAGATCATATTGATCAATCCTTCTTTTTTGATACCTACAATTTAGTCACCCCACTATAAAGCACAAAGTCTTATGAAACCCTTGTTAATATTATTTTATTTCTTCATATTTAACTCATTTGAAAAAATAGTATCCATTATAAATGGAATATTTAAGATAGTAAAGGTTCCAACTATGAGTTTTATTGAAAATTCAAACTCATACTATGGGGTAAGACAAGGCATTTCATCCTGAAATACATCACCATATTCCAATGAAATATAAATATTATCAATTTTCACTTCTCCCTCAACCATTTGATGAAATATTCCATAATTATTGGGTATCATAAAAAAATTATTGAATGTGTTCTATAGGTTATTCAAATTGATTATTTCAAAAATAAATGATAGTAAGATTATTTGAGATAAAAAAGGAGACTTCCATATCCCGATAGGTGACATGTTCTTTATACATGGAATGTCGATCCATCAATAATATTATTTTAAATAGAACAAAAGAAAAATAATTGGATCTGTATGATGTATCCTCCCAAATATCTCAATTGGAGTGGATTTGTAAATATTAGACATGAAAATTTCACAACTATGGGGTTCACAGATATTTCATTAATAATTTTTGTGGTGGTGATTTCAGATTCTAAAAAAACATCTATGGTATAAAATAATGACATGAAGTTGAATAATAAAATCTATTAGTAGATTTTGAAAATAGATCAGGTATACCTTGCACCACTTCATTATCATGATCTACCTCAGCATTTGGGATCACAAACATACTTTATTGTTCCCTTGATTTGTGATGTTTCTAAGGCTTATTTTCTTCATTGACTTGTGGTTTGGAGAATAGATTCACATGATGTCTGATATCCATACAATTTAATAATTGTAGTGTGAATGGATCATTAGAAGTAACCTTCTTTTTTTGGGTTAATCGGCCTCTTTTCCTTGGCTAGAAAATTTTGGGGATAATGTCTTACTTCACAAGACAAGAAACACATCCCATATACACTATGAAAATTACCTAGGTTAATCTTCCTATATTAAATTCTGATTAGACATTATGGGGATTTCCATCCTTTTTTTTCATCAATGTTTTTATGATACTCCACTATGATTTTAATTTAACTATCATTTGTATAGGCTCTAATTTTCATCTCAACTTTAATATAATGTCAAAAAATTACTTCATATCTTCCAAAATATCTTATAGACAACTCTATTGAAAGAATAAAATTTAATCTAATAAAGAAGTGGTCAATTTTACACTCAAAAAATTGAAATAAAACTAGAGTCATAGCTCACGTGTATTGATAACCTTTCTTTATATGAACCCATAGACTCATCCTATTTTAAATCTTATATTCCCATAATTCCATATTAATCATTTTGTGGGGTATCTATAGAATATTCATAGTGATTTTTTAACTATACACATTCCTTATAGTTTTTTTCCTCCTATTTAATGGAATTCTTTATGTGACTCTACCTCTTATCAACATCACCTTATAAATGGGAAACAACCAAAACAACCTTCCCATTGTCCATAGACTAAAGATTGAAAAATATATTTTAAATTACATTTACCCACTACTCAGAAACCATTGAATTAGAATACCAATGAAATTATGGTCGACATTGCTTCATAAATGACTCAATAAAAAATTTATCCCTCCTTGGTGCACTTTGGATGTCAATTTGATTTGGGTAGTTTCTCATAACATGAGGATGTTGGTTGAAAATTTTTATGGGATTTTAAAACCTAGCACCAATCTCATTAGAATTCTTATTTCTAAAATCTCAATCATTGTCCATTTCAGCCACTATAAACATGGTATATTTCAATACCTATAATTTCCTTGTCTAATGGAAAATCTGGAATTATTAATATTAATTTAATGATTATAAAAAATGAAACCTTAATCATATAACAAGGATTTAATAATTGTTTTTTGTATGTTATCAAATAAATATGTGGGTTTCAATATAGGGTTTCCATGAATATATTTATATATTATCCTCTTATATATATTTAATCCATTATATTGGTCCATAAGGGAACCATTATTAATTAATTAATATCCCATGGGTCTTTGAAACTAATAGCAAAATAAGGTTCCTTTCACCTTGGACCAAAATTATGTGCGAGATAAACATGAAAAAATTATTTAATGTTTTTTAACCATAGATGCATCTTTCCCAAAACCAAATCTAGTTAATGTATTCAGACTTAGTTGTATTGATAATAAAACCACATAATCCATACTTTTGGGAAATTTAATGAAATTTTAATAATTTAATAATATTGGTTTTTAGTAATGTTTTCTAAAGTAATGTGCAAAAAATAATGAATGAAAACTCCAAAATAACTAAACCCTCGTATTATAAATACTTTCAACCCATGATGAACATGACAGACTGACTGAATGAAAATTAATTTTTTTATTAAGATAAATAACCTATTAAATGGGTAAGTGGAAACCCAAACATGACTAATATAATTCATTAATCTTATTCTGTAAATAGTATGTCAACCAATAGTCAGATAATATAATTACCGAAGGGTTTAGTGTCTATAAAATTTGTTATATAGATATATTTATTTATCACATAAGAATTTTTTCCCATAATCATTCCCTTATAGAAAACTTCCAATAAATCTCACATTATGTAATTATCATAGTAACCAATGTGATGGAAGAATAATAATTGAGTGATCTTAGATAATCAATAATGGAAGGTTCATATCACAGCTGGAAATAATACCTATACCAATGCATCTATTCCAATAGTTTGAAAAAATCGTTGGTATAGGTTCCTTTTCCCAATGGTTCTACCAAACCGTCGGGAAATTCACACATTGGGACCACATTTTCATACATTTTTACAAAATTATTGGGAAAGGGTATGGATTTCCGAATGGTTTTTCCACACCGTTGGGAAAACCCCACTTTGATTTCACTTTTCCCAAGAGTTTTCCAAAACTTTTTGGAATGAGTATGGATTTCCATACAGTTTTGAAAAACCAGTTGGAAAAGCCCTCTTTAAGACCGCTTTTCCTAATGGTTTGGAAAAACCATTGGGAATGGGTATGAATTTTCCAACAGTTTTTCCAAACTGTTGGGAAATGACCACTTTAAGACCCATTTTCCCAACAGTTTGGAAAATCCACTGAAGAAATCCCACTTGGATACCAATTTTTCCAATGATTTTGGAAACCTATTGAGAAGGGATGGATATATATCCGAAAAGATCTCAAAACTATTGGAAAAGACTTATCCAAACATTGTTGAGAACCATTGGTATTTGTATCGTTATTTTATAATAATTCTTTTGTCGAATATCATGAAATAAATCAATATATAAATTACACACACACACACACACATATTTATATATATATATCCACAAATATTAAAAAACATAATTTTAGGATAGTGTTACTGTCTTTGATATCAAACCCATAGGTTGGGGGTTCAAACCTCTACTATAGCTTTTTTTAAAATTTACCTATCCTGGCGGTTTGGGGAATACCAATCGGGAAGACCTATCCCAACGGTTTGGAAACCGTCGGTATATACCAATCCCAATAGTATAGAAAACCATTTGGATAGGTATTTTCCAATGGGTTTCCCCAAACCATTGGTATATTTCTATCCCCTTTCCAAATCACTAAATGGATTCCCAAACAGTTGGTATATGTAACTTTTCCATTAGTGTATTGTAATGTATTAAATCACAATCAATAAGGGAATGTGAGGAAAACATAAATATATGAAAAATAGATCATAAGAATATTTATTATAATAAAAATAACATTGGATACACATAAAATCATAATATTATTATTAATGAATAAAAAAATATAAAGCCAAAAACATTTGAACATGACATAAGGTGTAGGATAATGAAAAAAAAATAATTCTTAAAAAATGGTATTTCATAGATATTAGAAACATCTTGAGTAATTTAATTACATAAAAAAATATAAATGTGTGCTAAGTTCTTAAATTTAAAATGTATCACTTACATAAACATTAGAAAAATTATGCTATCATACCTATTATACCCACACCTATGTGAATAAACTCATTATATCCAATCAAGACAATGTGAGAAAAACCATCATGCCCTCACATGCTTAAAATATTATTATGTACACACCTTATTATCTAATGAGACATAATATTATAACAATACATTATAATAATACATAATAAATCACTGATCTATATTTATATATATGGGTGTAAATTACAAATAATCATCATCATAACGTAAAATAACCCCTGGGAAAGGAATTGGTTTTTTAGACATATCAAATAAGAAGAACATAATAAATAATCAGATATAAATTTTTCAATATCCAAAAGGGTTCATAAAAAAACAAAATAAAACAAAATAAAATCATGATATATAGATATTTTAATTATAATGACAACAAAATCATGAAAATGATTTTTGGAAAAAAATATATTTATCAATGTAATGGTCATAGTTATGGATCTATTTTCCATAAATACCCCTTGATTTTAAGATTAATTAAAATAATACCATAATAGGAAATATATATTGGATAAAAATCATTTATAAATAAGGAAACAATATCAATCAATTTGGACAGTCTTGAAAAAAATGTTCAATAATAAATCTTGTAACTTAAAGAAAAGACTATGAGTTACCAACTGCCTTACCATAACAATTGATTTCAATTAAAAAACATTAACATATAAGATCATAAATGTAATATATTAATTACTTATTTAATAACCACATTCCTATTTAATTTATCCATATTATTTATTAATAAAAACATTCCTCATATATTAGATTATTGTAATATCTTTTCTATATTGGGTGGTAATAATCTAATCTATTTTGAACTAGAGTCATCAAATCACTATGGATATTAAATAATTTCACAAAGGTACAAATTAATAAATTAATAAATATTATTAAATTTATTTTTTAAAATTTATTATATGTTCATAATTCCATTAAATATTTTTTAGTTTTTTAAGGAAATGAAAAGGGTGAAGAACTTATTTCTGGTTTTTTACTAACATCCATTGATTATGTTATAATTATTGGTAATTTCATTCTATTTAAAATATATACGTGCTAATTATAACTTATATATAAAATATTTAATTATGAAAAATAAACCTAACCCATCATTTTATTAATTTATCTAAAAAATAGAACTCATTTATTTGTGGAGGCAATAGTCTATACAACAATAGAATCACATTTTCATTTTTTTTAATTAAAAATGGAGGGTGATTATTTATTTTTTTATAACTATAATCAAATAACTATATAAAAATTATATTGATTATTTAATTTCAATTTTTGGAAATGAAATTTGAGTAATAATATATGGGTATAATGAAATAGAAATAAGAAATAGATGATTTAGAGATTATACCACAGTTTATAGATTTTCATATTTGAGAAAGGAATTAGTTGTTTGAGGGGTGGCATTTTAAAAATAAAATAACCTCTATAAGGGGGAATATATTGTGGAGAAGATTTTAGAGAAGATTATGGGATGATGATTTTAGTGTTTCATGTGAGGGGAAGTGAGGAATGGATTTATACATTTTTATGTGAAAATGTATGTCATTTTTGTAAATACACAAATATATTCAATAATATTAAATCACCATCAATCAAAGTGACTCCAAAATTGGTAAATAATTGAGTTGTGAAAAGATAATATTGATCCACAATTCCACCATAAAATAATTAACATCTTTTAAAAAAATAATTACTTTTACCTTTAAGGTTATTCACATTTACTTTTTTAGTTTTCACTAGCATAACTAGTTTTTATATATTTAATTTATCCAATAATAATAAAAAGCATACCTAATTACATAATTTTGACCAACTTAACATAAATAAAAAATAAAATTTATCAAATAAATAACCTTTTTTTATGGAAAATTTTTCCTAAAAAAACGCATTTAAATTAAAATCCTAGTTTTTTGAAAAAGATTATTTTTAAGAAAAATAATTATGATTTAGGTTGAGTTATCAATGAAATTGATTTAAAAGTATATGAAATAAATATTATCATTAAAATATTATATATTTATGGATAAAAAAACACAACATATTCATTTAACCATGTATAATTATGTAAAAATATATTCCGAAAATATTTTTCATTAAAATGTTTTGTGAATTTTTAAAACGATGAGTGTGGATTTATAAAATGAAAATAAAAATAATAATTTTAGTATTTTAATTTTTAATGTATAATTTAATATTTATTTATTTTAATGTCTTTTAATGCATTCATATATTAAAATAATTTCCTTATTGTAATGAAATTAAAAAAATATTTATTTTCACTACTCACCCGATAAATAGTTATTATGAAAAATACATAAAATTAATGTTAAGATAATATGAATATGATATATCCAAATATTATGTTAGTTTTTTAAAATTTAAATCCTAAAATTTTTAATCTTAACAACAAAATAAAGTAATTGAATATCATGGGAACCTTCTTTTTATAAGAAATCCTTTTTTTCATATAAGAAATTCTTTTAAAATTTGTGCTTAAAATGATGAAAAATATCCCATTTATAAGATAAAGTTTGTTAATATGAATAGATTTTATTATTTTTTATCTTTTATAATTGTTTGGCTATTTAATGGGAATATTTTTATTTTATTTTTTGTTTTTATAAATACATTTATGTATAAATATTTCAAATTTCTATTTCTAATATTTATTAAATCTTATTTTAGGGATACCATATAATTTTCAATAATTTTTTTAGTTTCACTGTATCATGTCAAAAAATTAATCAAAAGAGTATTTAATTTATCAGGAAAGCATTGGATGTTACCCCAAGCCTATATCACATATTTGGAAGTACGTACAATGCATTGATCTCACCAAAAAGAATATACTCATGCTCACTACCTCTAACTCATTAACAAACTAGGATATCACTTGACATGAGATGCCACCATATATCATATCTCATATTATACATGACATCTACATCACCTATATAGATCCATATCACAAATCACTAGGCCACATCCCTAACACAATGTCAATATCTCACAAAAGTCACAACTCATGGGATACACCAATGTGTTCCTACATTGAAATCACTCTGTGAATATTTTTTAAAACAAACCACTCTATGAAATAATATACATCTATTGACTAATAGAGTCCCATGCCAAATCTATTCCTACTATTTTACTACTTTTCACTGGGAACCCTCTTATGTGACTACACCCTTGAGCATATGAAATATCTAGATGATCCTTATAAGGTGTATACGTTTGATAGTTACCATTTTAAGGATCTTGTTATCAATAATTGGAATTTACATATATAAAGACATTTCACAACCATGATTCATTTCATGTATCACATAGTAATATTGTTTAATTATGTATAATTCTAGTAATATTAAATATATAGAAACACTATATTAGTTTTTTATGGAATATTAAATATCCAAACCAATATTCTTTCAAAACATATATTATAACCACCCACTTGGAGTACACCACTAGGCTATATAACTCATATACCATACCTCTGTAGTGACTATACTTCTCTTACATTGAGTTACTACATAGTCATCATCAACGAGAATCCCTCCAAAGTTCTACGTGGTGTTTCACACAAAGAGATATATATTTTGGTCCATTTGAGTTTAATTTCTTATCAGGTTATATGGGGAAAACATATAAGTATCTATAAACACATTAGAAAACCAAAACCTCCACTAATAGTGATGTGAATCAAACACAGGCATGTAAACAACATCTAAATCATATATACCCAATATGATGCATGGACATGGCCTCTTACCATCTGGGTATTAGTTAATATTCGAATAAATCATAAATTGTAAGTCTCAATAATCATGAGTTCCATGCCATGTGAAAAAAAAACAAAAGAATCACAATCCATGAATATCAATCACAAATCTCTTGAAACTAAAATTTATTACTAGATAATGTGTTCATGACACATTATTCTGATATTCATCACATGATATGACAAATTTCTATACCATATATCTATTATATCTCTAAAAATAATGGAAAAATAAAAAAATGTTACTCTCTATGGTAAAAATCACATTAATTCCTTGATATGACCTTTTATCATCCTACCCTCAGTCCACCACTACTGAGTGGTTCCCAAGATATAGAATGTCAATGTGAAATTTGGTGCACCACCCCTCATACCACAGGATTCCGAAAGGTAGTGATGATCCCTAGAAACATGTATTTACTACGAAAAAATTATTTCATAAAATATTACCTTGATATCAATCACAATATCAAGAAAATAAATAAATCACCACTATATCATCTCTTGAAATAGTATGAAAATATATAAATATATTACTCTCAATAATAAAAGCTACATTAATGATATTATAGAACAATTAAACCACATACACCATTTCTACAACTAAAAACTGTTTCCTTAATAGTTGGAGTATCCATGTAAACTCGGGTGCACCAGTAAGATCCCTGTTTTTGGAAGGGTATGTGTTCACTATGTTTTGGTTCGATCCCTTATTTTGGGGTTCAAGGGATGTCCTCTGAAATTATGAGAAGTCTTGGGGGTGTTTCGGGGGCGCAAATCATGAAAGAAATGAAAACTTGGCAAGACCAGCCGGGGCGCACGACCTGTGCATGGCTAGGGAAAACCATGCGGCCGGTCCAGGTAAACCGTGCAACCCATCATCCTCCAGACAGTAACATGTGCATGGTTTGGACATGGTTTGTCAAAGCATATGTCCAAACTGGGCGGCCTCTTAATGTTGGGAAAAATTACAAAATCGATACTCCAGGATTTTAAGAATCCACTCAGGATTTCCTCTCCTGTCCTCCCTCTTCACCCTAGGAACGAACCAAATCATCCAAGATATCTAAGAGGCCGATCCCCCTCATTTCTATTGCATTTTTGGTGCCGTTGAATGTGGATCAAAGATCCTATTAAGGATAATCCCATCCTTACTTCTCTTTTTGGTTTAGGCTTTGTATCTTCTCTCCCTCTTGTTCTGAAGCTCTAAAACCCAATATATTGGGCGAGTTCTAGGATGAAGCTCCAATGGCTGGTTGGATTGAGGTCTAAGGACTCAATTGAGTGTGCATTCAACCGTGGTTTTGTGGTAGGTGGTCTACAAACGTTATCCTATAGTTGTATGGTTGAATTATGCATGTGCGGCTTTGCTCATGGTTTCCTTTAGATGAGCATTGATCACCCTGGATGCATTTGGTATAAAGGATGATTAAAAAAATGGTAAATGGGAACCCTCACGATCCCCATGGGATGAGTTGAGAATGACTGGACCTAATTGGGGCCATCCATGGGGTGTGTCGGCTTTTCTCGGGCTTAGGGATTGTTATTAAACAAGTGACTTTGTTGTAATAAATGGTAGATCCCTTGACAAAAATGAGGGAATGATTGTTTAAACTTGGAATAGAAGTTACTCGATACACCTAGACTTTGAAATAACCTAAAGGTTATTTGGAATGGGTTGAATGGATAATTCCTAGAAATGGTGAACCGGTTAAATGGGTTAATGTGTAAAATGAATAAAGACCCTAATGGGATAGGTTATTGGTTTAGTGAGAATTGCTTAGTGAGATAGGCATAACACATGGGAATTGGGTGAATGGTTAAATAATGTGAAATGGTGATGTGTTAATGGGTTAAGGAATAATGTGAATTCCTGTGTGGTTTGTTGTGAATGGTGTTTGTAAAAGGGAAATGGTATGGTGGGATGATGATTACTTATATATATAAGTATGGGCACATCACTTGGTAGAGTGGGGTATGACTTGAAGATCTATGCCCACGAGTCGAGTGAAGACTGATGCTCCAAACTCCACCCTAAATGCATGGGATAAGAATAGGGAATGAGGATCGATTCGCCTAACGGTTGCATCCACCAGAACTGAGGCTTCGAGGTGAGGATATGGTTTCTATGAGGGGGGTTCAGTCCTAGTGAGATAGGATAACAATGTCTTTACCCTATTGCATGTGATTGTTGGCCTTAGACACATGTAACATAATGTATGTGATTATCCCACAGAAATGTGATGAAATGGTAAGTGATGATAATTGCTGTGAAATGAATGGTAATGGAGGTGGAAATGGATTTGTCTCTGAACTGGTTAAGGGAACCTTAAATAATTACTTGTAAATTATCATTCAAATTTATTTTTCATTCACTACCTATTCATACTAGATATTTTGTAGACACCGTTGGTGGTGGCCTATTTAATTGTACTCACACCCTGCTTGGGCCGACGTTGGGTACCCGAGAAGACTTCATGTTTGCAGGTCAGGAGAAGGGAAGAGGTCCGTGATAGATAGTTGAGTGGACATGGGTAGAACTTGGTGGAGGATCCGTACTTGGATTTTGGACCATTTTGGTGATTTTTTCTATTGTCTTTATTTTGGGTTTTTGTTCACATTTTCACTTGTAGTAGGACATGGAATATTTATTTTTGGAAATGGATGTTATAGATGTTCCTTGTTTATTGATTATTGTTTCCGCTATTTGTTTATTTTTTTGTGGATTACTCTGATAGAAAGGGGGTATAGTCTCCCCACTTGACCACATAGACCTCCATTTCTAGTCAGTATCCTTTTTCATACGGGGAGGTGTGCTAAAGGTTATGTAACTACCCGGCTCGGAGCACCGATTTAGTGGATTCAGGGTTATGAATATTAAAATGTGGTATCAAAGGAGGTCTTTGTTCTCCTTTACTAAGGTCTTGTTATTTGGGATAGGTTGCAAAGGGTTAATATGTGTCATAACTTCGTAAATGAGCTCCTGCTTGGGAGTAGCTAACACATGTACGAGGGAAAACCCAAGTCACCCGGGGTGGGAAATGTTTTTCTTGGTTCTGTGTTGTCACAGTTGGTGATATTTCACCATTGGGTGATGCACATGTGGTTTGATGTGACTATTTTATGATATTTGTCTTGTGGCCTTAACAACATGAGGATTTTCATTCAAGCATCATGTTTGGAACCTTGGGATATAGGTGACATGCATTGTGTTATACACATGCACGAGGTGGGTGTGAGAGTCAGGAAAGTAGGGTGCATTGTGCATTTCATGAAACCAAGTAATAATGAGATGAATGAAATAAAAAAAGTGGTTAAATGATGTTTAATGAAATATAAGAGTTTAAATTGAAGTGGAATGGTTTTTGTAAAATGTTGTTTGAGTTGGTGGTAGTGCATAGTTGTTTACCCAATGTGGACCATAGACAATGGTAGGGATGGTCAGGGCGGTGAATTTGAGGTGTTAATGTCATTGAATTAGTATATAAAAATGGGTTGTTGTAGCTAGATAAGATATTTTTGATGAAGCAAAGAAATTTGTATGGTATGCGTGCTAAATGCCGTGCTTGGTAATGTAGAGAGATGCCACCACGACGTCGGTTACCAGTCGGGAAACAGGAGGATGTTGCTGAGAGAACTCCTCTAATAGAAGAGCACGAAAATGTGTTGATCAATGAATGTATAGAAGACCAGTTTTGGGAGAACATGGATCGCCTTATGCAACTGATGGGTCGGGACCCAGGGCGGGTTGTACCGAGTATGCTTGAGCTGACCAGGCAGTTCCAGCTGCATCACCCTCCGACCATCACTGGAGAGGGTGGTCCAGAGGCAGCGTTGGTCCGGTTAGAATCTATCCATACGATACTGGATCATCTGGAGAACCCTATTGAAAATCAAGTAAAGATAGTCGTTTATATGTTGCGGGGCCAGGAAAGGTGTTGGTGGGACATTCAGGATTAGAATGAGCTTGCTGAGGGGATGTCATGGAAGGTTTTCAAGGAGATGTTTCTGGAGAATTTCTACCCAATGACTTTGAGGTAGGGGCGGGTTGCAGAGTTTATGAGCCTGACTTAAGGATCGCCATTGGTGATGGACTATGCTAGTCGCTTCACTGATTTGAGATGCTTTGTCCCACTGTTAGCAGGGGATGAGGCAGCGGTAGAAAAGTGTTTCCAGGATGGGTTAATACATGAGATCAGGTCTCAAGTAAATATCTTCCACTTTAAGAGGTTTCTAGAGGTGATTGATGAGGCACACATATCTAAAGGGAACCTGAAGGGAGCTTCAGGTGGTGGGCTTGTCGTGTCAGCTGGGCAGACAAGTGGTGCATCTTCCGAAGGTCGGAAGCACCGTTTAGAATGTTTCTAGCAAGGTGGTCATAATAGAGGGTCAGCCTCTTAGAGAGGGAACCATGTGTTCTGTTATCAGTGCGGTAGGTCGGGGAATATGTGTGGTCAGTGTCCTAGACCTCCAGTTGAGTGTCGTTCGTGCGATAGGATGGTGAATGTGCATAGGTTCTATAGGGACCCTCGGCACATGGGTGAGCATGGTTATGAAAAGAATGTATCAGGTATGGGATGTGGATCAGTTTCCCTGTATTAGGTATGAAGTTGGAGCTCCATGGGACATACTGGTAGGGGTGGTGGATGTGGAGCTCAAGGGAAAGATCGCTCACGCCAGAAGGGCAGTGCAGTGCAGGGTGCTCTGGCTGGATCCCAGGGTAGAGGGGCAGGTCAGCTTCAAGCAGTTCAGTTTGGGCCTCGTGATGGCGAGGCCAGACCATCAACTGTTCGAGGTATGATCCTGGTAGCTTCTACATTTTCTAGTGCATTTTTTGACACAGGTTCCACACACTCTTTTGTTTCTGCTCAACTTTTGGTAGTGCTAGGTTTACCTGTGGAGGGGGTGTGTGGAGTTATGTCAATTGACACCCCGTTGGGGGTGCAGGTTGAGGATATCAAGGAGTACAAGGGATGTGCCTTGGAAGTCGGTGGGTATAATTTTCTGTGGGACTTTTTGGTTATCGAGATGTCAGTGTTTGACCTAATAATGGGAATGGATTGGATGGTATTGTATCGGGCTCACATAGACTGTTATCATCACAGAGTATCGTTTAGGTTGCTTGAGGGTGATGCTTATGTCCACCTTGACGAATGGGATGTTCGAGTAGTGCGTGTGGGGCCGTTTTTTCAACAGATGTGTGGAATCATGGATCAAGTAGCATGTCTCATTCTTGATGATGATGAGTGAGGGGAAAATCAAATTTTCCTCCTGTGGTGGATCAGTTTCAAGATGTGTTTCTTGAGGATTTCTCAGGGTTACCACCCGAGAGGGATGTCAAGATCATGATCGAGTTGTTGTCAAGAGCAGAGCTAGTTTCTATTCCGCCATACCAAATGGAACCGGCATAACTCCAGGAACTGAAGGTTCAGCTTGAGGAGTTGGAGCGTAAGGGGTTTATCCATTCTTGTACATCTTCTTGGGGATCTCCCGTTCTTTTTTAAAAAAGGCCGATGAGTCGTTGAGGCTGTGTATTGACTATCAAAAGTTGAATCAGATGATGGTGAAAAATCAGTACCCTCTTCCTAAAATTGATGACCAGTTTGAATAGTTGAGGGGTGAATCAGTGTTTTATAAGATTGATCTAAGGTCAGGTTATCACCAGATGAGGGTGAGGTATTCTGACATACCGCAGACAGCCTTCCGGAGTCAGTATGGGTTGTTTGAGTTTCTGGTAATGCCTTTTGGCATGACCAATGCATTGAGACTGTTTATGTCTTTGATGAACCTAATCATTCATCCCTATCTAGATCAGTTTTTGATTTTCTTTCTTGATGATATATTAGTGTACTTGAAAACTCATGATGATCATGCCCGACATCTTGACATCGTCTTCGGTATGCTAAGAGAGCATCGACTATACACCAAGCTATCAAAGTGTCAATTCTGGATAGGTGAGGTGCATTTTTTGGGTCACATAATCTTGGAGGCTGGAGTTTTAGTGGATCCAGAGAAATTGCATACAGTAATATCATGGGAGCATCCCAATAGTGATTATGATGTTCAGTGATTTCTGGGTTTGGTCGGGTATTACCTAAGGTTCATTCAAGATTTATCTCGCTTGGAAGCACCACTCTCAGGCTAGACTAAGAAAGGAATCAGGTTCAAGTGGTATGAGGCTTGTGAGAACGCCCTCTAAGAGTTGAAGAAGCAGTTGATGACCAAACCTATCTTGATATTACCTGAGCCGGGTAAGAAGTACATCGTGTTTTGTGATGTGCCCGGAGTCGGACATGGTGCGGTGTTGATGCAGGATGACCGGGTTGTGTCTTATGGGTCAAGGAAGTTGAGAACCCATGAGTAGAACTATCTAACTCATGACCTTGAGTTGGCTGCAGAGGTGTACTCCTTGAAGTTCTGGAGGCACTATCTATTGGGAGAACAATTTACTATGTTTACCGACCATAAGAGTTTAAAGTACATCTTCTCACAACGGGATCTGAACCATTAGTAGCGAAGATGGGTTGAATATCTCCAGTATTTTGACTTTGAGGTTTTTGTACACACCGGGAAAGGGAAAAGGTGTTGCTGATGCTCTGAGTATGAATGTTTAGAATCAAGCGATTCAGGAGTCCAGCACCAAGTGGAAGGTGATGGATTTGTTTGCATAGATGCATTTGGAGGTGCAGGAGGAGAGTGGTCAGGTCACTCTTGCTTCCGTAATGATGAAGTCGACGCTTTTGGGTCGAGTAATGGAAGGTTAACTTGATGATCATGAGTGTTTGATCATGATGGAAAATCTTAAAGGAGGGGAGCTACCTTTTGGTTGGGTCGTCAGCGTGGAAGGTGTTGTTTTTACTCGTGATCGTGTGGTTGTGCCAAAGCGTGTGCGGGAAGAGTTGATGCGTGAGTTCCATGCATCAAAGTGGGAAGTGCATCCTGGTTTAACCAAGATGTACTGTGATATCTGAAGGCAGTTTTGGTGGCCTAGAATGAAGAAGGATGTTGAGGCTTTTTTGCACGGTGCCTTACCTGTCAGCAGGTGAAGGCCGAGCATCAACGCCCAGGTGGTTTGTTGCATCCATTGCCTATTCCATAATTGAAGTGGGATGATGTAACAATGGATATCATCATGGGTATTTCGAGGATTCCACGAAAGAATGATGAAATCTGTGTGGTTTTGGATTAGTTAATGAAAGTGGCTTATTTCTTACCGATTCAGAATATCTTTATAGTCAACCAGTTGGGTGAGCTGTATGTTCTGGAAATAGTGCGGTTGCATGGTGTTCCACTGACCATTGTTTCGGACTAAGATTTGAGTTTCACATCACGTCTCTAGAAAGGGTTACAGAAGGTTCTTGGTATACATGTGTTTTTGAGTATGGCTTTCCACCGGAACAAGGACGGGCAGTCGGACCGTACGATCTAAGTGTTGGAGGACATGTTAAGAGCTTGTGTCTTGGACTATGATGGTTCTTGGGAGAGGCATTTATCATTAGTTGAGTTTTCCTACAACAAAAGTTTTCAGGATACGATTCAGATGGCACCATTTGAGGCACTCTATGGGAGCCCATGTAGATCTTTTTTGTGTTGGCTAGAGGACGGTGAATCTAAGTTTTTGGGGCTAAGTCTCGTACATGAAACATCATTGAGAGTTAAGATGATCAGGAATCGGATGGTTATGGCTCTAAGTAGGGAGAAGTTGTATGCAGATCAGAGGCATATACCTCTTGATTTGGTGATGGGTGATAGAGTGTTCCTTCGGGTGTCTCCAATTCTGGGTCACCGTCGGATGCAAAAGCATGGTATGTTGGCGCCCAGGTTTGTGGGAACTTTTGCGATTGTGGAGAGGATCAAACTAGTGGCTTACCGATTGGCTCTTCCACCGCGGTATGGTGGGATGCATGATGTGTTTCATGTGTCACAGCTTCGACGGTATCCACCTGACCAATCTCACATGTTTGATGTTGAGGATGTGGAGCTTGAGGAATCCTTTAAGGTGCATCCGGTTTGTGTGGTGGATCGTAGTAAAAAGGCCTTACGAGGTAAGGTTGTGTAACGCCCCGACCCCAGTTACCTAGAGTCGGTGCATTATTGTGTATCATTATCATGATCAAAAAAGATCAAGTCTCAAAAGACCCATTATTTTAGTAGGCTTGGAAACAATAGATACATTCATAAGTCTTACATTACATCATAAAGTAAAACAAAGCTAAAAAAACATCTCGTCTTCATATCCCCTCATACTATCCCTACAAGATATTCATAATATACTTCGACACATCCTGGAAAAATTAAAACATAGAATGTGGTGAGCTCAGATTCTCATTAAGGATAACAATATAGCATAAGCCTTCATAAATAAACATAAACATCTAAGACAATGTACAACTAAAACAAAATCCTTTTAATCATGAACATTAGCATAATATGGAAAAAGTAAAATGTAATAATGTCATTTACTTATTTACATGGATATTCTACTGGTCAAACCATCACATGCAATATCAATAACCACTTTCATAATGATGGAATGCATAATGCCAGACTATCATAACCACGTAGCCAAGGCCTCGTGCTAGGACTACAAATAAGATTTTGTCAATATCTCGTGCCAAGACACTAGTTTGTCTCATTAGACCTACCGATGCATCAAGGAGCTATAGTTGGCTCCACCCGTCACTTATTAAGTCCAATTCATTCATCATATGAATAGGTTTAAACATATCATAAACCAAAACATAATCATATCACATAAAACATGCATAAAGGGAACATAACATTTCCACATTTCAATCAAAAGATATCAATACAACACAATGATATAATAAATACATTATCAAAACCATTTTCAATACCAAAATAAAAGAAAATTAATACATGGTATTTAATTTTCATTTAATAAAAAGTAATGACTTGTAGAGGAAGCCGAAACTCAAATAATGGTCATGGCGGCAGAGAAGTCGTTATCGTCACATAAGTAAGACAAGAAAAACATTCCTTTTTGTCGTTTATTAAAAAACGTCTTATAATAATATTCCTTTTGAATAATCGTAAAATTCAAAGGGGTTTAGACATCGTATAAAAGAAATTTGTGTATAAAACAAAATAAACCTCAATGAATGGAGATTGATACGAAGTCCCTTACAAAGATCTTTTTATTAAATAAAATAGATATATTTTGTGTATTCACTATAAGTAAACATAAATAAAGTACAAATACAAGATAGGACATAATATTATCATGATATAATTTCAAAGTAGGAGATTAACCTAAAGAACAAAAATTGGGTTAAGAAGTTCCCTTAAAAAAAGATCAATTTTTAAATAAAATAGATCTATTATGTGTATTCACTATAAGTACACATAAAGAACTTGTAAATACAATATAAGACATAATAATATCATGAAATAATTTGAAAGTAGGAGATTAACCCAAAGAACAGAAATTGGGTTAAGAAGTTCCATTACCTCGTGTCCGACTTGACTCGATCGTTCATTAACCTCCTGAATAATAAACTGGAGTTAATTTATATTTTCTTAATAACCTTTTTCAAGTTTATTATTCCTTTTATATCACTTATTACCATGTTATGAACATTATGTAACTATTTAAGTTAAAAACGGTCGTTTTGTCGATCTTTGGTACTTGAGTCAAAAATAAACTTCTTATAATTACAAGTTGTTAATGTGGTAAAATATCCATTACATCTAGAATTATATTCATGATTTAGATATCATATATATCCAGTATATATATATATATATATGAATTTTTAATATTACATAACATTTAAAGGTAAGAAATGAAATGCACCGTTCATGTAGACGGTAAGCCGTATGTACGCTTGAACGCTACATTCATTTATATTTCATATTAAATGGAATGTAATAATAATTATATAAGATTATATTAAAACTCCAGTTTAATAAAATATAAAATATGATTTAATCCATCCTTTATACATCCCACATATTTCACTAACGATTCAAATCACGTTGAGGGGGTGGTAGTCCACACTTCCTCAAATGAAATTATCGCATTTTCACAACATTCAAAGCATAATGATTTGTTTTTAATGTAAAATAATGAAGAATATAGAGGAAATAAATATAATATATATAATAAATAAATATAGTTCCATTATAATGGTCACCATTAGAGGTGGTAGGAGAAGATAGAACAATCATCGTTTAGTGAGGTAGTAATTCGCCATCCACAGAAACAGTATGTTCTTTAACCATTAGACGGAGGTTTGTGAAAGTGTAGCTAGAATAATTATCATAAAAACATTCTAGTATATTGAAGATACTTTTGTTGTTACAAAATAATGGAATAAAAAGCTTTTAAGGTGTTGGAGAAGCAAAATAAAACAAAAGAGAATAAGAGAAGACATTACATTAAAATTTGGTAACTCTTTTTGATTTGAGCCAAAGGCTCCATTGGGAAGACTTCTTCCCAAAGTGAGGCTTCTAGGAGTAAGAAAGGTAATTTGAGAGAGTATTTGGGCAGAGTTTGGCTGAGCCAAATGGCTTGATGTTTTTAATAAGGTGGTAGAGGTGGGGGCCTTTTATAAGAGGAGAGGAGGGGCACTCTTGGAAAGTCATGAAATGTTACATTATTATAAAGTGCATTTCAGATTTTAAAAAGTCCCACAATGAAATATATCTAGTATAAGGTGATAATGGTTCGAAATATACCCATCCAATAGGTTTTAGGAAAGTTTATGTCTTAGATTTTACATTATCTTTTCATTTTATTTAAATCATTAATTAATGAGGTAATCGCTGCATCATCATGGTGTCATAAAAAATTTAATTTATTTAATGTCTAAAAATTATAAAAAAATTACCATGATGTATGAAATATTTTTATCTTTTCAATTCATATTTATAGGAAAAATTTTAACTTATATAAACCCATGTAATAATTGTTTTAGTAAAACAACACATGTTTGTGACAATTTTATTTTTACTTTAAATAAGAAGTTATTAATGTAATTTTCTTACAAAAGATGCTCCATGGGGTATCCAAGTTGACCCATGGATTTTCTTGGTCGGCCATGAATCATCCAATAAGGGTAGGACAAGTGTAAAGGTATTTTCATATTTTTATAATATCATTTTTACCTTAAATTTCACAAATTACCTTTAATCGCGATTAATTAAACTTAAAATTTACTATTCACCAAAAAATTATTTTAATCCCATTGAACCACATTTTACTTCATAATGACAACCATGTATGTCAGATTTTTGAAAATCACATCACAGATGTGGTAATGTTTCATTTAAACAAAAAATCTGTTTTTAACTATCACTTAGTGGTTTCACTATTAATAAAAAATTGACGTTTTCCAGAAGAATGCCAAAAATTCACCCAAAGATATAATTGATATTCCGAATTAAAAAATGATTTCTATTTTACAAAACTCCAAACATATAAGTTGCATTAATTAATTTTATAAATAATTCCCGCTGTCACAACAAATAGCGTTTTTAAGAAACAATCTATATCAAAAGGTTGACAATTGTTTATGTCCAATTTCAATGTGAAATTAATTCTAATGACCACCATTGGATAAAATGGTAAAAATATATTCTAATTATACTTTAAAACCACTAAATAGTATAATTTATCAATATAATTTAATTTGAATAAAAAATTTGTTTTTAATTAATTTTCTCTATTCATAAAAAATAGGAAGTTCTCAGAAAATTACGAAAAAATTCAACATAGGATAATTTCGATATTCCGAATACAAAAATGAAGTCCATTTTGAAATATAATTTTTTTTTAATTTCAAATGGTGGGTATTACTATTCATAACGACAACTTTGATTGGTCGCAGTGTGTTAGAATCTCGATCTTGCGTATAATGCAAGCTACTGCATTATTGAAAGAGAAACGTATCGTGGAATATTGGGGTGTTACATTCTCCCCTCCTTCAATAAATTCCATCCTCTCAATTTGAAATTTTTCTTTGAAAATAAAAGGTTGAAAATAAAAAATACCTTTTTGGAAAAACCACATCAGATATAAGGTTAATAAAAATATATCTTTAAAAGAAATAAAGAGAAGTACACAGGTCACCTGAGATAGCCCATACTTGGATTCTATGAAAATATTGATATGGAAGAAAAACAAACAATCAAGGTCTGATGGAGAGTTGTAGAAAACGGGATTAGGAGAAAGTTAACCATAAGAAAATCACAAACTTTTGATTTGTTAAACGGTCATTGAATCCCCAGTTGGAAAAGTTAACCAGAAATGTTTTTGTTTTAATTTACCTTTAATAAATTTGAGGAATTTATTTAAGAGATTTACTAAGAACATAAGGAAATATAATTACTTGTCATATAGACTTTCATTCTTTAAATTTTTTTTACCACAAACCCATCTTTCACTCCAAAAGGTAACATAACTCAAAAATATTCTATTAATCCTAATTGTATAAGGTTCCAAATATTACCACATACCATTTAGATTAGGAAAACTATTTTGTAATAACCATGGACTTCCTGTAGGCTAGTGGTAGGTAATAAAGGCCTATCGCACTATGGTTGTGGGTTCGATTCCTACATCTTTGTCCGATGCGACGGGTTATCCCTCGACCTGCAGGTTGTCCATTTTTTAAAAATACAGTATTATAATATTCCAAAAGTAATCTTCAGAAATGTTTTAACCTTAAACAATACGATCCAAAGTTCAACTTGATCCATTCCAACCTTTATAATTATCCAAAATACCTCTGCCCAGACTTTCTCTAAAATGTCTCTAAATTCCAAAATCAATTGTAACATCGGATTTCCCAAACAAAGTAAAGTTTCTCTTATTGTCACATACTAAAAATATGATTACCTTAATCATATTAAAACCTTAATGAAATCAAAAAGTACTGCGATAAAATCCATATATATATAACATTATTCTTAGAACCAGAATATAATCCTTGAGTCCAAAAGCACCAATACATTAATTATTGCACTTCAACTGTAGTAACAGCATAATATTGGCCTTGATCCCTTGGCCTTTTCTGAGGTAAGTTTCCCTGACGCTTAGGATATTCATTTTCATAATGCCTCATTTCCCTACAATTGTAGCATTCAACATTGATATCCTCTTTCTTTCCCTTGCAATCACGAGCCTGGTGACCTTTTTCTCCACATTTATAACAAACTCCCATTTATTTTAGGAAAGTACCGAGGTGATTCTTCCCACAATTATCACATAATGGAAAATACTTCTTTCCCTTTTTCCCTTTATCTATCTCTTGTTCCACCATTCTCTTCTTCTCATTCTTTACTTTATTGTTATAAGATTTAGAGAATTCCTTTTCTTTCTTGATAGCACACGAGACTATATCTTCATACGACGAGAAAGATTGTGAGACTAAGGCTCGACAGAGAAATGGTTTTAACCCATCAAAGAAATGATCAATCTTACTTCTTGGGTTACGTATATAATCTACTCCATGCCTTACTAACCTTGTAAAGTTAGCCTCATACATTGCGACATTCTCATCCTCCTTTTGTATCAGACTCAGAAATTGCCTTTCCATATCTGCTCGATGGACACGAGGGAATAATTTTTCTAAGAAAACCTCTTTGAACTCCCTCTATTCCATATTTGATACTTCATCATCTTCATTTGTGTTTTGAATCATTGACCACCATTGATCGACATCTCCAGTGAGGCGGTAAACTGCCGTGACAACTTTCTCCCTTTCACTACTCCCCAAGGCGTGGAATATTTTCTCTATGGAGTTTATCCATTGCTCAATTACTATTGGATTTGTACCCCCATTGAATGTTGGTGGTTTTTTCCTCATGAAGTGGTCTAACATTGATCCTCCATGTTGCGGATCAGGGTGCTCCATATGAGTAAGGTTATTATTCATAACCTGAGTGAGTTGTCCCAGTATGGTGATAAGCTGATCATCACCAGTTGTATCACCATCTCCATTATAATTATCATAATCAGGAGGGAAATCCCTACATGGAGTGCGTGTATTGATAAGGTTTCCATTCCTTCCACTAGGAATCATTTCTAAACAATTTCATAAACTATATTAGTATATGAATCGATATACACAATAACAAACTTACAAAACACTTAACATAAATTAAACTACTTATGGATATAATCCATAATCATCAAAATGTTTCCTTTAAGGAAGTATACACTCATAAACCCTTCATAATGGTTTGTAAAGAAAATGAGAATAATCCTAAGCATATCCCCCAGTAGTGTCATAACCAAGAGTGCAGTAAGGCCTGTTGTCGTGCACCAGTTCCTGTTTGAGTCTACCTCAAAGTGGTGTTTTCGGGTTTTACCCCTAGGTACATCTGTTCCAGAGCCGCCTCTACCTGCTCGTATCCAGATAGTGATGTATTGCTCAGAAAACTCAAAAAATCTATATAATACCAAAATTCTTGGAAGTTCCTCTATATTAATCCTCAAAGTCTATTTTAGGGATATGTGCTCTAATCAGAGATTATCTAAATCTAGCTTCCAAGGATAGTACTAAACTTCCTCTGATACCAACTGTAATGCCCCGACCCCAGTTTCCCAGAGTCGGTGCATTATTGCGTAACATTGGCATGATCACAAAAGATCAAGTCTCAAAATACCGATTAATTTAGTTGCCTTGGAAACATGAGATACATTCATAAGTCTTACATTACATCATAAAGTAAAAAAAACAAAAAAAACATCCTGTCTTTATATCCCCTCATAATATCCCTGCAGGACATTCAAAATATACTTCATCACATCCTAGAAAAATTAAAACATAGAAAGGGGTTAGCTCAGATGCTCAGTAAGGATGATAATATAGCAGAATCTTTCATAAATAAACATAAACATTTAAGGAAATGTATAACTAAAACAAAAGTCTTTTAAACATTAACTTTAGAATAATATGGAAAAAGTAAAATGAAATAATGCCATTTACTTATTCACATGGATATTCTACTAGTAGAATAATCACATGCAATATCAATAACCACTTTCATAATGATGGAATGAATAATGTGAGACTATCATAACCACGTAGCCAGGGGCTCGCGCCAAGACTACAAATAAGTGTTTTTCAAGGCCTCGTGCCAAGACACTAGTTTGTCTCATGAGACCTACCGATGCACCGAGGAGCTATAGCGGGCTCCACCCGTCACTTATTAAGTCCAATGCATTCCCCATATGAACATGTTTAAACATATCATAAACCATAACATAAACGTATCACATAAAACATGCATAAAGAAAACATAACATTTCCACATTTCAATCACAAGATATCAATAAAACACAATAATATAATAAAAACATTATCAAAACCATTTTCAATACCAAAATAAAAGAAAATTAAAACATGGTAATTATTTTTCATTTTAAAAAAAGTTATGGCTTGTAGAGGAATTCGAAACTCAAATAATGGTCACGGCGACAGAGAAGTCGTTGTAGCCGCATAATTACCACAAGAAAAACATTACTTTTTTTCATTTATTAAAACACTTCATATAAAAATATTCCTTTTGAATAAACTTAAAATTCAAAGGGGTTTATACATCGTATATAAGAAATTTCTGTATAAAACAAAATATGCCTCAATGAATGGAGATTGGGGCGAAGTCCCTTACAAAGATCTGTTTTTAAATAAAATAGATTTATTTTTTGTATTCACTATATGTAAACATAAATAAAGTACAAATACAAGATAGTACATAATAATATCATGACATAATTTGAAAGTATGAGATTAACCCAAAGAAAGGAAATTGGGTTAAGAAGTTCCCTTACAAAGACCATTTTTTAAATAAAATAGATCTATTATGTGTATTCACTATAAGTACACATAAATAAATTATAAATACAAGATAGGACATAATAATATCATGACATAATTTGAACGTAGTAGATTAACCCAAAGAACGTAAATTGGGTTAAGAAGTTCCATTACCTCGTGTCCGACTTGACTCGATCATTCTTTAACATCCTGAATAATAAACTAGAGTTAATTTCTACTTGCTTAAGAACCTTTTTCAAGTTTTTTATTCCTTTTATATCACTTATTACCATGTTATGAACATTATGTAATTATTTATGTTAATAATGGTCATTTTATCGATCTTTGGTACTTGAGTCAGAAATAAACTTCTCATAATTACAAGTCGTTCATGTGGTAAAATATCCATTACATCCAGAATTACATTCATGATTTACATATCATATATATAATATATATCCAGTATATATATGCATTTTTAATATTACATAACATTTAGAGGTAAGAAATGAAATGCACCGTTCATGGAGACAGTAAGCCGTACGTACGCATGAACGCTACTTTCATTTCTATTTCATATTTAATTGAATGAAATCATAATGATATAATGTTATATTATAATTCCAGTATAATATAATATATAATATCATTTACTCCATCCTTTATACATCCCACATATGGCATTAACGATTCAAATCAATTTGATAGGGCGGTAGTCCACACTTCCTCAAATGAAATTATCGCATTTGCACAACATGTAAAGCATAAAGATATATTTTAAATGTAAAATACAGAAGCATATAGAGGAAATAAATATAATATATATCATAAATAAATATATTTCCATCATAATGTCCACCATGAGAGGTGGTAGGAGAAGATAGAACAATCATCGTTTCGTGAGGCAGTAATTCGCCATCCACAGAAACAGTATGTTTTTTAACCATTAGATGGAGGTTTGTGTAAGATAAACACGAATAATTATCATAACAACATCCTAGTATATTGAATATACTGGTTTTGTTACAAAATAAAGGAATAAAAGGAGTTTAATGGGTTGGAGAAACAAAATAAAACAAAAGAGCATAAGAGAAGACATTACCTTAAAATCAGGTAACTTTTTTGATTTGAGCTAAAGGATCCATTGGGAAGACTTATTCCCAATGTGAGGCTTATATGAGTAATAGAGGTAATTTGAGAGAGTATTTGGGTAGAGTTAGGCTGAGCCAAATGGCTTGAATGTGTGAATAAAGTGGTAGAGGTGGGGGCCTTTTATAAGGGGAGAGGAGGGGCACTCTTGGAATGTCATGAAATGTTACATTATTATGAAGTGATTTTCTGATTGTTAAAGTCCCGTATTGATATATTTCAAGGATAAGGTGATAAGGGTTCGACATATACCCATCCAATAGTTTTTATACAATTTTATGTCTTATATTTTACATTATCTTTTCATTTTATTTAAGTCGTTAATTAATGAGGTAATCGCTGCATCATCATGGTGTCATAAAACATTTAATTTAGTTAATGTATAAAAATTATAAAAAATTACCATGATGTAGGAAATCTTTTTATATTTCCAATTAATATTTATAGTAAAAAAGTTAACTTATATAACCCCATGTAATTATTGTTTTAGTAAAACAACACATGTTTGTGACACTTCTATTTTTTAATTTAAATAAAAAGTTATTAATGTCATTTTCTTACACAAGTTGCTCCATGGGGTCCCCAAGTTGACCCATGGATTGTCTTGGTCGGCCATGACTCATCCAATAAGGGTAGGACAATTTTAATGGTATTTTCATATTTTTATAATATCATTTTTACCTTAAATTTCATAAATTACCTTTAATCGTGATTAATTAAACTTAAAAGGTACTATTCAACAAAAAATTATTTTAACCCCATTAAACCACATTTTACTTATTAATGACAACCATGTATGTTGGATTTTTGAAAATAAAATCACAGAAGTGGTAATGTTTCATTTAAACAAAAATTTGGTTTTTAACTATCACTTAGTGGCTTCACTACTTATCAAAAATTGAAGTTTTTCAGAACAATGCCAAAAATTAACCCTAAGCTATAATTGATATTACAAATTAAAAAATGATGTATATTTTAAAAAATTACAAACATATAAGTTGCATTAATTAATTTTATAATTAATTCCCGCTGTCACAACAAATATCGTTTTGTAAGAAACAATATATATCAAAAGATTGACAATTCTTTATGTCCAATTTCAAAGTGAAATTAATTATAATGACCACCTTTGGATAAAATGGTAAAAATATATTCTAATTATACTTTAAAACCACTCAATAGTATAATTTATCACTATAATTTATTTTGATTAAAAAAGTTGTTTTTAAGTATTTTTCACTATTCATAAAAAATTGGAAGTTCTCAGAAAATTACAGAAAATTAAACTTAAGATAATTTAGATATTCATAATACAAAAATGAAGTCCATTTTGAAATATAAAATTTATTTAATTTCAAAAAGTGGGTATTACTATTCATAATGGCTACTTTGATTGGTCGTGGTGTGTAATAATCTCGAATTTGCGTACAATGCAAGCTATTGCATTATTGAAAGAGAAGTGTATTGTGGAATCTTGGGGTGTTACAGGTTGTGCCATTAGTGTGAGTAATATGGCAGCATAGGAATGTTCAAGAAGAATCTTTGGAGTGGGAATCGAATGTGCGGGCTCAATGGCTCGAACACTTCTCTTTGGTGGATCAATGAGGCTTGGAAACTCAGCTCAAGGATGAGACATTATAAGGTGGGGAGGTTGTAAGATCCCGGTTTTTGGAAGGGTATGTTTTCATTATGTTTTGGTTGGATCCCTTGTTTCTGGATTGAAGGTATGTCTCCTGAATGTATGAGAGGTCTTGGGGGTGTTTCGGGGGCTCTGGGCATGAATGAAAGGAAAGATGGGCAAGACAAGCATGGGTGCATGGCCTCCGCACAGCTAGGTAAAACTGTGCGGCCTGCCCAGGTAAACTGTACAACCCCACTTTCTCCAGACAGTAGCATGTGCATGGTTTGAAGACGGTTTGTCAAATTGTGCGGCCAAACCCTACGACCTTTTAAAGTTTGAAAAAATTACAAAATTGCCATAGCGGGATTTTACGAACCCACTCGGGATTTCCTCTCCTTTCCTCCCTCTTCACCCTAGGAACGAACCAAATCGCTCAAGAGCTCCAAGAGGTCGATCTACCTCATTTCTAAGGCATTTCTAGTGCCGTTTATTGCGTATTAAAGCTCCGGATAAGGTTAATCCCATCATTTCTTCTCTTTTTGGTTAGGGTTTGTATCTTGTCACCCTCTTGTTCCGTAGCTCTAAAACGCTATCTTTTGGGTGAGTTCTAGGTTGAAGCTCCAAAGGCTGGTCGGAATGAGGTCTAAGGACACGATTGAGTGTGCGTTCAACCGTGGTTTCGAGGTAGGCGGTCCAAAAAGTTATGCCATAGTTATATGGTGGACTAATGCATGTGTGGTTGATGATCTATGATCAACCTGAATTTGTTTGGGATAAAGGATGCTTAAAAATGTAAAATGGGAACCCTCACGATCCCCATGGGATGCGTTGAGAATGGATGGACCTAATTGGGGTCATCCATAGGGTGTGCCAGCTTTTCCTATGATTAGTTATTGTTATTAAAAAAGTGACCTTATTGTAATAAATGGTAGATCCCTTGACGAATATGATGGCATGATTGGTTGAACTTGGAATAGAAGTTAGGTGATGCACATAGACTTGGAAATAAACTAAAGTTTATTTGGAATGGGTTTAATGGTTGATTCATGGAAATGATGAACGAGTTAAATGGGTTAATGTGTAAACTGAATAAATTCCATAACGGGATAGGTTATGGGTTTAGTGATGAATGATTAGTGACATAGGCATAAGTCATGAAATTTGGGTGAATGGTTAAATGATGTGAAATGGTAATGTGTTAATGGGTTAAGGCATAATGTGAATTACTGTGTGGTCTGTTGTGAATGGGGTTTTTCAAAGGGAAATGGTATGGTGGGTTGATGGTTGATTATATATATAAGCATGTGCACATGGCTTGGTAGAGTGGGGTATGACTTGAGGATCTATACCCACGGGTTGAGTGAATATGGATGATCTAAACTCCAACCTAAATGCACAAGTTTGGAATGGGGACTCAGGATTTATTCTCTTAACGGTTGCATCCACCCAGACTAAGGCTTTGAGGTGAGGATATGGTTTCTATGAGGGGGTTAGTCCTAGTAAGATAGGATAATGATGTGTTTACCCTCATTCATGTGATTGTTGGCCTTATACCCATGTAACATAATGAATGTGATTAACCCATGGAAATGTGATGAAATGGTAAGTGATGATAATTGGTGTGAAATGAATGGTAATAGAGGCGGATGGCTTTGGCTCTGAACTGGTAAATGGATCCTTAAATAATTACTTGGAAATTATCATTTATATTCCTTTTGCATTCATTAACTTTTCATACTGGATATTTTGAAGACATCGGTGGTTGTGATCTACTGAGTTGTACTCACACCCAGCTCGGGCCGCCATTGGGTACCTGAGAAGACTTCATGTTTGTAGGTCCGGAGAAGGGCAAGGGTCCTTTCTAGATAGTTGAGTGTACATGGGTAGCACTCAGTGGAGGATCCGAACTTGGAGTTGGGGCCATTTCGGGGATTTTGGTCATTGTCTTTATTTTTTGTTTTTGTTCACTTTTTCATTTGTAGTAGGACATGACATATTTATTGTTGGAAATGGTTGTTATACATGTTCCTTTTTTATTGATTATTTTTTCTTATATTTGATTTTTTCTATTGTTGCTTACTCTGATGGAAAGGGGGTATAGTCTCCCCACTTGACCAGATAGACCCCCGCTGCTAGTCGGCAGCCTTTGGCGTACGAGGAGGCGCGCTTCAGGTTATGTAACTACCCGGTATGGAGCACCGGTTTAGTGGCTTCTGGTTTGGAATCGTTAGAACACCTCTCCTTAACCAATAGGTTTCCAACTAATAGTGTTGATCTAAGGAAGTACCATATGGTGATTATACGACCATATCTCAGTCTTCAATAGAAAACAACAACTAAACATTACCCATTATGTAAACCCGAATAATAGAAAATAAAAAACTACATTAACAATAAATTGTGAAAGCAGAATAATCATTCATATAATCACATAGTCAATGATTCATATATTATATAATCTCCACCAGGATGATCACATATAAAAAATTAATTAAATAATTAGATAATACGAAGGCTCCACTAATATCTTTTATGCTCCTCATCATAGTCTTCAATCCTACAAAAACCATCCTTCTTGGCATGTATCTCCAAACCTTTGGAAAATTTTAAAAATGGACTAGTGATGTCTTCTTGAGTTATAAATTTAAATGGTCACCAAAAGAAGCTATGAGTAAAATAGAGTATGGAATCATAAATTTCATCCCTTAAATAACTAACAATGGTTTTCAAAACAATATAATCAATGAGTTGAATCTAGGTAGTGTGTTTATGTAATTTTTACTCAGTTCAACTATGTGTTGAATTTATGGAATATTCCAAGGAATTTAATCTCTGATATCCAACGACTGAAATCTAATGACCATTTCCATTTTATTTAATGATAGATGAACATGTTCAAAAATATATTATTATGATCATGAAATGGAAAATATAAACTATTCAGGAAGGAAAACATTCAGGGCTGCATCACCTATCATTGATTCAAAGGAGAACATATATGGAAATTCCAAGTGATGATTGTGTATAAGTGGATCCACTGGGGATAGGGGGGAGAAGGTATTGCATGTATGGTCCTTTCACCCATATGAAATTTTCCTCCTCATCCAAAATATGGTATCATGACCGATTTTTTATCTGAAACCTGACACATTCAATGTGTGAAGATAGATCATTCCTTGAACCATCCTACATTGTCAGAGCCCATTTTTTCCAAAATATTCATTCTATTTATCCCTACTTTATGGACTAAATACACATTTTCTTTCGTGATGTAGTATCCCAACAACCCATATTCCAATAAATTACTCTTAAATCCTTGGATCACTGTAAAAACATTGAACTACACAAAAAAGACACCATTTATGGACAATATGATTCTCAAAAACTCATTATATTTGTTGGTTCCCAAAATTAAATATCCACTAAACGAAAAATTAAAATTCCTTATAGATTTCATAACCCTCCAAAAATTGGGGAATTACAGCGATCATTAATTAGATTTATCTTCAACCAAGAATCATTGGATAAGTTAGTGGAAATATCATTAAATTGTTACATTCTGTTGTACACTGGATAATTCAGGGTCTATCCATGGGAACCCAACCATGAAAAATCTATCATGAAATTTTTAAATCATTTATAATTAATTTCCACCGTTAACAAAAAATAGATTAACTCTATATGTTTCCTCATCATATCCTATAGGAATCACGAGACTTGATATATTCTTAACCCTTCACAAAAATAAATTATCCACGAACCGACTATACTTAAAATTCGTAGAATCCTGACATTGGGAAACATATGTATACTTAATTATGAGTATCCAAACCTATTAATTAGAGACCCAAATAATTAATTTGAGCTATTAGGTAAATATAAAATACACATAAGGAACAATATTAAATGATATTTTTTTCATAAATATTTATTACAAAAATAATTTACTATATTAAGATTATCCAATATATTATGATATCATAGAGAGATAATGATTACTAAACATTCTAATTTTTTTAACCTTTTTATGGAAATAATGATCTCATAGAGAGTTTATATATTAGAGTGAATAATTATACATGGTTCGGATCATAGGAAAAGAAGTGTACTTAAAAATATATCATGAAACTATTTATTTGAGTAAAATTATTGTGGTATGAAATTTTAATTTCACTAGATACCCATGCATGTGGAACCCTTTTGGGATTGACCATAATAGATTAATCCAATTTCCCAAACACATACACTTAACCATATTTCATATCTTTCAGCATGTCCTATATAACTCCATTCTCATCAAATTTTCACTTTATAATTAATATTATTCTAGACACTATAGTCCCGAAAAAGAATTAGTAATGTGAGATAATGATTCAACCCAAGGAATAGAAGGATGAAAACATCATTCTAGGGGAAATTATATTACTATATTATTTTTACACTATTTTTTTATAACATTATTTAAATTTTATTTGGGGAGTAATGGATTGTGTAATTACAAATATTATTTCCTTTTCTTAAACATCGTATATGTTCCATTAATATTCTTGTTATAATTCTTAAGTATAGTAAACTAAATTATGATATATGGGTGAATGAGATCGAGAGAACAAGAAATATCAATTCAGGAAATTCCATATGGGCATTGATTCCTAAATATCAATTCATGACCAAACATATGACTCTTGGAAATAGTATAAAATCATAATAGAGATACAACTGAATAATCATGGGAATTCATGGTGTTGTTGACACTTTTTATTGGAAAGTAAATTAAATTTTAATATAATTTTTGGTCATTATTAAATATTTCCAGACTCTTAACTAATTTAATAATGAACACTATGTGTTAATTCATCCTATAACATCATTATTATTCATAGGAATGATTAAAATAAAAACCCTAAAACTATTTCAATCTCATGTAATGTCAAAGACAAAAAAGCCTCATTCATCATTTCTTATTCTTTTTTACATAAAGAGATTATTTAATTGAAAAAATATTATTACTAGAGAGATAATTCATTTAGTCTCCAATATTATTCTTATAATTAAGAAATATAGTAGGTAGATGGTGGATGAGGATATTCTTTCCAAAGAGAGGTAAAATTTTAAATCAGAGAGGAATTTTTTAATTTATTAGAGAAATTCATTCTAGGAATCATACGGTGGACGAATTATAAGGGATATTTGATATTTAACTAGTTCAATTAATTTTCATAAGGAATATTAATTATTTGAGTGATATTCCCAAGTTTTTGATATGTCATGGCATATTGTTATAAATATTGATATTAATAGTTGAAATAATTAGATTTTTTCAGACAATTATATAAAATCTATATGTTTTTTAACAAGTCATTAAAAGAGTCCATTATTGATATAATATAAGTGGATTATAGATTGAATGTAAATTGGGTTTCATATTTTGTTTTGAACTGAATATTTTTGTAGGATATAAATTATCATTGGCTTCATTTTTTATATTAGAGGATGAGAGGAATATGTCCCCAAAAATAATTCTCAATCATAAAAGGATCACGAAAAATGTGTGAGACATCATGAAAATTTTTTCATTATCATTATAGTGACACTACTAAAAATCTTACTTTTCCCAACGCTTTTATACCAATAGTTTTACAAACCGTTGGTATAGGCCCCCTTTCCCAACGGTTTTTCCAAAACGTTGAGAAATCCCACTTTGAAGTCACTTTTCCCAACAATTATTCCAAACCATTGGGAAATCCCACTTTGATGTCACTTTTCCCAATGGTTTGGCCAAACTGTTGGGAAAGGGTATGGCATTCCCAACAGTTTGGCCAAACCGTTGGGAAAATTCCACTTTGAGGCCACTTTTCCCAACGGTTTTTGAGGCCGCTTTTCCCAATGGTTTGGCGGTCAATTTTCCCAACGGTTTGGCCAAACCGTTGGGAATGTGTATGGATTTCTCAACGGTTTGGCCAAACAATTGGAAAAAGTCCACTTTGAGGCCACTTTTCCCAACGGTTTCACCAAACCATTGGGAAAGGGTGGGCCATATCCCAACTGTTCTCAAAACCATTGGGAAAGTTGTTTCCCAACGGTTTTGAGAACCTTTGGGATAAGTGCCCTTAGTTTTTATGAGTACATTTATCGAATATCGTCAAATAAATCCATATATAAATTACATATAAGTATATATTTATATATACAAATATATTAACAAAGGATACTCTAGGATAGTGGTAAAGTCATTGATATATAACGTAGAGGTTGTGGGTTTAAACCTCCGCTGGAACTCTTTTTTATATATTTACCTATCCCAACGGTTTCCTCAAACCATTGGGAAAGACCTAGGGATTTGTTTTCCAATGGTTTAATGAGAACCGTTATAAAAAACCAGTCCCAATAGTTTAGAAACAGTTGAGAAAGAGTTGATTTCCTTAGTTTTACCAATGGTTTTGTGTAAACCGTTGGTAAAACATATGCCAACGGTTGGCCAAACCGTTGGCATAGGTTAATTTTACTAACCTATACCAATGGTTCATTGTAAACCATTGGGTTAGGTTTTCCCAATGGATTACTTCCCTGTGGTTTTCAAAACCGTTGGTATAACATATACCTACGGTTCTGCAGGATTACCCAACGGTTCAGAACCAATGGGATAGACCCCATTTCCAGTAGTGTGATATCTATTTATGTATACAATAATGAACAATTTAGGGTTACTATGATGACATTAATGGTAGCATATCATTATATTATATGGTTTTGGGTAGGATGTTAGTGTTTTAGTATCTACCATGTATACCAATGATAAATATACACCATTATTTAAGATTATTATTATATTAAGTTTATAAAATTGATTATTTACAATTTCCATTAGTGTGAAAACAATTCAATGGTGATAAAGAAATTAATGTTTATCGAAAAACACCTTGTATGTATCCTTTAACAAGATATGTGGGAAAATTATTTTCCATATGATAGTCAATTTTTTTTGTATTTATATCAATGATGGGAACATATTCTTTGAAGAAACTAGTTCTTTAAGGATTTGAAGGAAATTATTGAGAATATATAAACATATTTCTGTTGATATTTATTTATGTGAAAAAATATAAGAAATAGTGTGTGAATATTACTGAATTTATTCTCTCACTTGTTTTCTCTTAATTAAAGAAACCACTTATTATAATGAATATATAGAAAGAAATCATTGAAAGAAAATATCATTAAGATTTTTGATCCTTTAAATTCATCATGTGTTATTAATTTTTTATGGCCAATAAGTGGAGGTCACATAATTATAATTTACCTATATTAATTATATGTGGTGGTATGGGTCACTAATATTTTGATTATAATTTTGAAAGATGGATAATAGTGGAAAAAATTATTATATAGCGATAATTGTGCTCAATTTTGATCATTCTTATAATATCCAGTGTCACTGTCATTATATATATATTAAATGATTTATTATTATATTATTCTTTTGGATGATTTATATTTCGATTTTTAAATTTGGAATCTTATTCATTGAAATGTTTGTGGTTGGATTGGAAAAACTATGTAGTAATCATGAAAGTGATTATATGATTTTGATAAAGGTCTTTACATGGTGCACAACACTCCAAACAATGTTTGTATTTTTAAGAAATTATAAAACTCACTTTTCCATTGGGGGTGATTCTTATAGATGTAAAACAATATATGATAACCATATAACCAATATTTACGGTGTTTTTTTTTGTGTTATGGTTAAGACACTTTGTTTTCCAATATTTTACTTAACTGTGTGACCTAACCATGAGATATTATAATGTGGTAAGAAATTTCAATTTCAGGAATACACCTATTAGGTTTAAGGGGTTCCCCTCTTATTTATCTTATCTATTGACATACACTAGGGCTCATGGGGGTACTTCCTCCCTACCCAAATTGATGATTTAATATTCTTTCACCACCATATATAATGTATTTCAAATGGTGAGACCCTACATACATTTTTCTTCTTTATAATAATTCCCTCAAACCATCTCTCCCTCATATTCATCCTCATCGTAATACCATAGGCTGTTTAATTAACAGATTATGGTATCAGGGTAGATTTCTTTTCTGTTTTTAGGTTTTTAGGTATTATAGAATATGCATCCTTTCTATTTTTGAGTGTTCTCAAATAATGGTAATGAATTCTTTCTTGACCGTTATTGTGTTCACATATGAGCAGTTGTGTAGTTCCTTTACATGGAATGTCACTTTATTTTTCTATTTTATAAAGGTTTTATTTTTTATGTTATGACTATTTGTGACAGATAAATTTTATTTACTTACTATTTTTGATATGTTCATCACTTTTCAAAAAATGTACTATAGGGGGGTTTTATTTAATAAATGATATTTGAAATACAAGGGTTTTTAAAAATAACTCGATATATTATATCAAATAAATTTGGTTTTATGAAAGATACATGACATTGTTTTTTTTTTCAATTCATGGGTTATTAATTATTTCTATTGAACTAATTTCAATTGGAAGAAAATTATTTTTCACCTTAAATTAGTTTAAAATTGATTTGAAAAGTAACAAAGGACATGAAATACTGAGTGAATTTTTAATTAGTCATTCTTGTCACATTGAAATGGTTTTTCATGGTGTGAGTGATAAGAAAAAAAATGATTTTTTTATAGAATATTACCCCCTTGATGGAAATATTTTTTTATACCTATGATATGGTTGAATTTTGTTTTTTGACATTTTGTAAAGGGGGTTTTGATTATAGGTTTCATTAATATTTTATTTATATATTTAGTGTTACCTTTTTTGATTGGTCACATTCCTTTTTTAAATGGGTACGCGAGGAACTAATTGAGAGGTATCATATTATGATACAATTTTTTATATCACACATGGTCTAGTGTCCCATATATTTTCAGACAAAACAATATAGAGAGATCACCTAAAGAAGACAATGTGGGACATTCCACATGATTGTGTATTGGTTTAGAACACAACATTGGCTAACTGTTGGTCTCATGAATTTCGTAATTCCTAGTAATATCCTTACATATGACTTTGTGTTATAACAATTAAACTAGTCCAATTTTATTTTGGACTCCCATTTCTCTGTATTCCTTGATTCTATTAGCCTATCGAGAACTATAAATTTTTGAGGATGCATGTTAACTTTCATCTAATTAGTGATATGGTTATTTTTTGTATTTATAAAAAAAAATTTTGAAGACATTTTTCACACTAAATGAATTCAAAAGTTTTTTTAAAATGGGAATTTCTTGAATAAATAATGCGTTAATGTAATGTTTTCAATGTGATTTTAACCATTCTAAAATGAAGAGGTTAATTCTTATGAAAATGTTATCTATGTTACATTTAGATTGTATAAACTTATGAATGAAACAACTAATTTAAAATAATATTAAAAACTAGTGTAAATGAAATTTATTTTTAATGAACTCGACTAGATTATTTTGTGGTATCCTACCAAGATTTGTTTCACTAACTCACTGTGTACGAGGTCCATTGTATGATGCTTTGATATTTCATTTTATGTTCCTTGGGCTTGGATACCTTTATATTTTAGGCATCCAATTTTTTGTGTGGTCATTTTTTGATGTATATTGTCTAAGTTGGTCACATTGTGATGGTCAATCATGTTTCATTTTGGGATCATTTTGAGATATTCCACTATTATCGTTACCAATATAGATCATAATTTTGATTCCTCTTGTTTTTATGATAGTGATTTTAGTTATTATCTTTTGGGGTTATAATATTTCATTTACTTATTCATTATTTTTATTCATTTTGATATCCTTATTTATTAGAAAAAATTTATTTAAATGAACAATTCTCCAATATATTAATCTCTTATATCATATTTATCTTGTTATAATCCACTAATTTAAATTTTTAAAATTAAACCATTCCCACATGATTATTTATGATATTCTTGAAATTTTTATATCTTGGTTTGATTAAAAATTGAACTATATCCTTACCATGACCTAACTCAGGTGCTCAATTTAGGGGTGACTGATTCTATTTAATGATATAATAGTACCAGAACACCCTCTTTCTATTTGTGGTGTTCCATGGTAGAAAAGATTATAATATTGTCATTTGGACTTAGATGGAAGGTGTGATAATTTTCTTAGAGAACTCTTATGCTCACTAATCCATGATTTCTCATATGTGTTTTTGATTTTATTGTTTATTTGAAGTTTAATTTTTAGAATAATTATTTCATTTTCATATGTGATGGTTTTATTTATAACCCAAATGTGTATATCAGGGATTTGGGAGGTGTCCTTGTGTTTCAGAGGTGAATGTGGTTAAGGAACTAATTTTGAATGGTTATCAAGTATGGTCTGGTAAATAGTATGGAGGCCATGAAAATGTCCTTGAATCTATTCTATAGCTTGTTTCATAGTTGGATAATCTCATACCAAATAGTGAGGTCAATCCTCACAAAGTTCCATTTCCCCCCAATAATTGTTTTCCTCCCTTTTCCCATTTAACCCCAAAATGAATTTTCCATTGGTAGTTGGTTTGATTAGTAAGTTTTTAATCAATTTTTTGGATGTTGAAATATAAGAATTTTTTGTTTTTTATTTATTTATCACTTTTGGGAATGTACTTTTTTCTTTTGGAAATTGTTTTAGGTGGAGAACTGTTTTTATGGGATGTTTTGTTTTTTCCAAAAAGCTTTTTTAATTATTATAAATTTTATTTTCATTTCCCAAAAAGTAATCAAGGAATTTTTTAATGAAAATAATGAATTATAATGGAGAAAAATATATATCACCTTTTTATTTATTAATGAAATATTAATTTCCTGGAGATATAAATAGTAGTTATTTTAAAAAAAATCTATTTTATTAAAAATTTTGGATGTTCTTAAATAATTCACTGTATTTGAGGGTTTTGTGAATTATTTAAAATAGGAAAAAATGTATGTTTTTTGAATTAGGGTTGTTTTTTTAAATACATTGATTTATAATGGTTTTGTGTGATTTAATTTTTCAAAAATATAGTGATTTTGGATCATGTAAATTATATATAAAAAATTCCTCCCATAGGGAGATTAAAAGGAATTAAGATTTCCATTCAATGGTATGATCCTCATGATGATTCATGTCATCACATTTTAGTGGTTTATTCATTGAATCACTCAACATAGGCTGATGACCAAGTGGTTGATCCTAGATCATTCAAGAATATAATACAAATACATGTATTTTTGAACTAATTTCCATAATATTTTCATGGTGATCAATGACCTTTTTGAGGAAATAAAGTGGATTTAAATGATTTATTGATACTTTTTTAATCCCAAATCATCATGGATGACTGCATTTGTTTATTTTGTTAAAGGACCCTTCTATGTGTGGAGAGAGAATGTGGTACCTTCTATACATTATTATACAATTACATTAATGTAATGACCCCTGTTTTCACTACATATTTTCTATCAATAAATAGATTGTATGAAATCTTTCTCCAAAATGTCTAATAGACCAGCCCATATGGATAATTAATTTTCCAAAAATATGATGATTGATGTGTATAGGGGTTTTCCAGGGTATTTTATATTATTATATTAGAGAACCAATTGTAAATTATTTATAACTAATGGTGACTCACCATGAGTGACTCATTTTGAACTAACTATGACTCGCTAATGGGGAATCATTTTAAACTAACATTGATTCACCAAAAGTGACTCATTTTGAACTAATGGTTACACACCAGTAAAGTAATATATTTAACTAATAGTAGGCCATAAATGGTGAATTGTTTTAATATAATTGTGACTCATTTATTTGCTAACGGGGACTCACAAATTGTGATTCTTTTTGATCTAATAGTTATCCACCAATGGTGACTCATTTTGAACTAACAGTGACAATAAAAATGGTGGCTCATTTTGAAATAACTATAGTTCCCAGAGCCATTTACAAACTTCATTATCTGATTTTAAGCATAATTAACCATCAAAATACACAACAAGGATTGGAAATTCTAGTTCCCTTGGAAGATTAGGTATATAAATTGAATACATAAACCAAACTAGAAACATCATTTATTTAATCTCCCTATAAATCTCTTAACTTGAATTGAGATCATACATCTACAAACGATAACCTAAGGAATACATAAACAAAATGGATGATCTAAAAAGCCTATTAAGTAAATAATTATAGGAATACAATATAAAAATGGATTAGAAGGCATATCATAATGGTATAAAAGGCATGGAACAAGAATAAACATAAAAAATAATGACATGTATAACATGGGATTATATAATAATGGCATCAACCGAATGTGGAAACAACATATAAAAAGATATAATCTTTAGTAAATGCTAACTGCTAAGACTATTTGACATGGTGGGCACAATACCATAAAAAGAATCACGTTCACTCCTTGTCCCAACATCACATTTATTGAGTTTCAAAGTTCTGAAATGAATTTAACTGCTATCAAAGAACACCCATCATAACAAGTTCATGAATATATGTTCTATGTGGAAAATAAACATAACATGTACATGTGGAATGAAATGGGTACTATAATCATGTCACAGGGCATATCAAAACAGCATATCAAAATTCTTTCAAAAAAAGAATGTATTAAAAAAATACATGTACAGGAGTAAGTGAAAATAGGAATGGATGGTGATAAAATATATCCAATTTAAGCGTATACATGTAAACAGATTGTTTAATACACTTTTGAAATGAAAAATATTAGTTTGGGTTAAGGAAATTATTAAATATAATTTTATGTAGAAAATGAGTATTTTTTTTCATAAAACATGAGATGAAATAGGATATATTTTCATAATAAAATGACTATTTTTTAATAAGTAATTATGTGTGAAAATGGATTTTGGTGTATAGTTTGAAGAAGGTATGAAATCGGGATGTTCTTATAAATCATGTTTGCTTCTTGGGGAGAATTGGAAATGGACATTTCAAAAACATGTATTACCTAATAAAAGAGGGATGATATGATATGAATAAATTATTTTAGGAACATATAAATATTATTTATTAGAATAATATAAAAATAATTAATAATTACATTAGGTTAAATATATATAAAGAGTAACCAGACATAATAATAGAGGTTCAGGTAGAATCTCTCAACTTAGGTCTGAAATAGTTCTTCACTTGATCATAAAATCTGGAAAATTTTAATTAAATACATTAATTAATTTATTCAAAACAATTTCGACTTTTAAATTTTTTATTATAATTTTTATGTTCATTAATTCCCTTTTTTATAAGTTATAGTGTTCAATTTCATCATTCAGGAGTGCTTGTTTGCATAGTTTTCAGCAAAAGGTTCGCTTGTATAAGAGTATGAGAGATCTTGTAAAATGGAAATAGATATAAAGAATCAAAGTTTTAAGTTATTAATTAACATTAATATGTTTATATTGTTATATAATTAATTTGGTTATTTTGGGTGAGATTGAATCACATAAAAAAATGTTTGTGATAGTCGTTTGAATTATTTTGGGAGATTTTCGCTCACAACAAGCATGCTTTTTATTATTAAACATAATGTTTATATAAAGATTAAATGAAATTAAATGTTCTATAATAAATATGTTATAACTATTCTTAACCAAAAATATGGATTTGGACCATCCTTGAAGGTGTTAATGGAAAATAAAAAAATTTCATCCTTATAGGCGACATATTAACACCTCAGGGATGCTGTTTTCATTTCTAGAATAAAATGGAGATGAGAGGGGTTGAATGATGTATTATTCAATTAGTATAATACAATTAAATTATCTGTGAGTTATTTTATTTATCATACCATTAGTATGACGGTTTGTGCGGGATAAAATAAGAAAATAACATGACAGGAAATTAAAAGAAAAAGAAAGAAGAACTTACCTCTTTAATTTCTCCACCTTGAAAACCGGTATAGGCAATGATTTTTCTCTGTAAATAGAAAAATAGCTCATCGACACATAGAGAGGGTATTATAAAGATTATTGGGTATAATTTGGATAAGGCTCAAAGAAAGTGATGTTTAAGAAGATGTGGTGATGGGTGGTTATTATGGTCGAAGAGAGGAGTGTTTTCTCATCATTTTAATCATTATTTTATAATTTTATCTTAAGACAAGACATATTGGCTATTCATGTAAATAAATATAGTAAATAGTGTATGTGAGTTCAAAATAATGGTTCTTACCATATTTTTACATAAAAAATAAATAAAAAAGTCATGTATTTAGCATTTATCCAAAATTATAATTTCTTACTATTCACATAAAATTCATGTTTTTAGAAAAACAAAATCACTCAGTCTATTTTTGTATGTGTAGAATTGAAAAATGAAATCCATTTTATGTAAGTAATATTCAAAATATTTCCACTTTATGTTTTAATTTAAATAAGTATTGACTTGAAAAATACATATTGTAAAATTATAATTGATATTATAACACTTTGAAAAATTAAATAAGGTGTCATTAAATTATATTTAAATCCTAATAATGTTTTTTTATAAATTTATAATACATTTTAGGAAAACAAATTTTCATTTAAATCATTATTTTAATTATATATTAATAACTTATAAAAATACCAACACTTAATTAATAATTTTTTGAACAAATATTTACTTCTACAATGATATAATTATATTATACTATAATTTAGTAGATTTTTAAATTTTATTTATACATTAATTGGTGATGTTACAATTTTATGGGCTAGTTTACTATTCCTAAGGGCCATATTATTATTCCTATGGTGAAGTTACTATTTCATCAGTATAGATTCCCTAACTTCTAGGAATACCTCTCACTTCAATCATTATTAATTTATAATGTTTTTATTGTGTTCTTAATAATCTTGTTTTGTGATTATACTATACGAAATAATTATAAGAAGGGAATTTCACTGAGATTTTTTTTTTCATTACATTCTTTTCCACTTTTGAAATTTTACCCTTGAAATTTCATTTTATATACTATGGGGAAAATATTTGAGAATACTTATCCTTCATTGTTTCCTCTAGTTCCGATGTTTCCTCTTTGTACATATATTTCAATCATAGTAATTTGAAAAGGTGATACATCTTATGCCATAGAACATTATCTCATTTATCCAAGATCTTCACTATGTTATCCTTGTAAGAGATGTCACTTTCCAACTGTACCACCTCTGACATCAGTAAATGTGGCAGATATGATATGTACATCTTCAAGAGGGATACGTTGAATACGTAATCTACTTGAGACATGATAGGTGGATTCTCTAGTAGATATTATAGTACTTCGACACAATCAATGATCTTGAATTGGTCGATATATATAAGAAATAGCTTTCATTTCTTCCCGAATCTAATTATCCTATTCTATGGAGATATGTAGAGTAATTACATGTCTCTATCCTTATACACTAGTTCCTATCCATGGTTGTCTACATAAATATTTACTCGACTATGGGATGCTTTGATATGGTAATTAATTATTTTTACCTTTTCCACCATTTCATTTACAATTTCTATCCTAGTAGCTTATGTTAACCAATATTATCCTAACATGATAATTTTCTACATCTTCTCCAATAAAGGGATTTGTATGGGGAGGTGTGGATGCATGAGGGGAAAATTGTGATATAATAGAACTCAATTAGAGGTAGATGTTAGTTATATGTTCCATTGAAGTCCATGAAAAATACACTCAAAATGTTTTCTAGTGTCTAAATAGTCCCCTCATATTGGACATTAGATTGAGGATGATAGGCTGTGCTGAAGTTCAACACATTACTTAGAGCATGTTTGAGTCTTTTTCATAACTTGTTGGTGAATCTAAGATCTCGATTGGATACAATAAATAGTGGAACTCCTTCCACCCTTACCACTTAATTGATTTATATCCATGCATGTTTATCAAGCAGGATGTCCTCTTGAATTGTGATAAAGTGAGTTGTATTTGTAAGACGATCCACAACAAACCATATATGAATTTTTTCTCTAGATTTCCTTGGAATTATATTGATAATGAGGATGGTAATGTTCTCCCACATACATATTGGTACTGGTTGTGGATTCATCATCCCCTTAGATGTTTTTCCTTGAAACCTCACCTACTAACCTAACAGGCACTTTGATTTATATTCAGCGATAAACTTTTACATATTGTCCCACCAATAGTTCTCCTACAGATCTAGATACATCTTTGGGTTCCCAGTGTGAACAGAGAAGGTTGAGCTATGTGCATCATTTATAATCTGTATCTGTATCTCTGTATTGGATGGTAACCATTATTGTGACCCTCCCAGATCCATTTTTAACTAATATTTTTTCCCTTTTCTCATAGATTCCTCCTTCATAATTTCAACATCAATTCATTGAGAATCCATTATTTTCACTATAAGGTATGGTTAAGCAATCATTTGAGAAAGGATTGATAATGTTCATTCAATATGGAATCATATTTCAATTCTTTGTATGTCTAGAAAGATTGGATCCTTCTCAATTATCATCATTGATAATGATGTTGGATCCTTTCCACATAGATCATCCTCTACCTTATTTTCATTATCAGGATTGTAGTGGATTGAACATTAATAATCTTTGTTGAGATCTGACCCACTTCATTTGTGCACAACATGCTACTTTTGTGTGAATATATTTTTGAGTCACATTTTATCAATACATATCTCAATATTATCCCCAAAAAGATAATTCCACCATATTTTCCAACACAAAGATCACAACTGCCAACTCCATATCATGTGTGGGTCAGTTTTTATCTTGAATTTTATACTACCTTGAGGTATAGGCTATCTCTTTATCAGTTTTCATTACTATACAACCAAATCCCTTCTAAGAATCATTTTTTACAGTACAACGATTTACCCTATTTTTTATGTTTGTGTACTGGTGTAGTGATAAGCTAGTTCCCCAACACTTTGAAGCTATCTCCACATTCACTAGTCTAGATAAACATTAATTCTCTTCTGAGTCCCCATCAATAGTGGTTTGAAAATAATGAGTTGTATTTTCAAAAATAATCAGAAATAACCTGATAGAAGAAAAAAACTATGGATCTCTGTTATAGATGATGTCCTGGGCCAAACACCAATTGGATTTATGTTAGATGGGTATGAAAATATTATATTTCTAGTTATAACATTCCCCAAAAATGAATCATATTCTATATATAACTCACATTTACTGTACATTCCATAACATTTACACCTTAGAAAATTCATAAGAAGAATATTAATATTCTAATCAAGTTCCTCCTTGAAGTTGAAGTATATTAGAATATCATCGATGAATAAGACCGAAAATTTGTCGAGGAAATTTATAAAGACTATATTCATTAAATCAAAGAAAATATTTGGAGCATCAGTGATTCGAAGGGGATCACTATGAACACATTCTGTCCATACCACGTTGGAAATATAGTCTTGGGCATATCTTCCATCCCCCCATTTAATTGGTGAAATCCCACCTGAAGATCCACCTTAGAGAAACAACAATCGCCACATTGCTTGTGAAATAAGTCATATATCTATTGAAGTGGACACTTGTTCATTGGCATGATTTTGTTGAGATCATGATAATTATTAAATAGAAAAATTGACCCATCCTTATTCTTGACAAAGAGGACTTGTCCACCCCATTGTGAAGCACTCAGATGTATAAAACCTATGTTCATATTATCCTCTAACTGCTTCTTCAAATCATTGATCTCAATGGTGACCATTATATATGGTTTTTTATATAGTAATAGATCTAGTAATAGGTTCATTTGAGAATGCAACCTCTCGATCATAAGTAATACCTAAAAATTCTTTATAGATCACATTAGTGTAATCCCTCATGATGGGCATGTCTGGGATAGTGAATCTATATTTTGTCTAAATTATTTGAGCTAGAAATGATTTCCCATTAGAAAAAATATCCACACTTGAGACGATGATTGTGAATGAGATTCATCCTCCTCCTTACAATTGTACATAATTAGGGGATTCTTTGATATGTGAAGAGTGATATACCATTACCAACAGTTGATATTTTTTTATGAATATAGCCAATTCATTCCCAAAATAGAACCAAACTCTACCAAAGGAATTATGAAAATATTTAATTAGAGGTTTAGTCTAAAAAAAATTAACTGGGAAGGAGTTATATACATTAGAGGAAATAATTGCCTCATTTCCTATTCTCACAGTTAACTCATCCTTAATATTTTTTGGTGGTGATTAATAGTTTTAATAAACTTGAATGACATACATGAATTTGTAGATCCATAATCAAATTGTACGTGCTTTATTATGGAATTAATAACTAGTGTACATATCACCACATCATTATATGGCTCCACCTATGTAGAAATGATTTCTTATTCCATTCCTTACTTCCATGGAGGTTGTTGATATTGATTTCCTCCAATAACCCTTGGCATAGAATAATGGCCTGCATAATTGCAATGTTCCTTCTAGTTGTAACACTACAATATAGGTAGAGAGTTGATCTAAACCTTCCCTTATTCTTCCAAATTAGTGGTATTTTTCATAGAACATCAATAGTTATATCTTTATTCCCTTCTATTCCACATTTTGAAGAATCTATTTCTTCCCTTTAAGAAGTTTCCAGGATGCTTCCTCCCACACTATCTATACATGGTATGTTGGGGCTTATTTTCATCATGGGATTTTTCTGTCAACCCACCCATATTAAATTCCATTTTTCACCTTCTTCCATAAATCCATCAGACTACTGAGAGACTCTAATATTCATTTCTTCCTTAAGGGAAAAACATATAATCTCATCATAGCTATCATTGTCTAAAATCACATACTCTTTTTGTATAATTGGAATTAATCTTCTATATAATAGATCCACCATTCTTTTTGTGTTCATAACAAATTAGGAGGCATCTCTTACCGTACATATGAATTTTTTATCATTTAACTTGATATAAAAATATTCCTTCATGATTAGTGTGAGGAATTATCTTTCCATATTTATATGAAGGGTTTGGGAAAAATATTTTTTGAATTTTTTTTTTGAATTACTCCCAATCCATGGAATAAATTTACTCTTTGTGTTTTGTGTTCATGATCATTTTCAACAACTAATCTGCTTCCCCATAAAATTGATAAACTATAAGTACCAATTTATCTTATTCTAAGAAATGAATGGCTGATAATATCTTCTCAATGGAGTTATTACATTGTTTTTTTGAGGGTATTATAAGGTCTAATAAACCTTGGATTCCGTAGTCACATATAAGATTAAAAGGAAAATTTATCATTCTAATGAGAGGATGGGTGTTCCATATGATTCAAGTTATTTTCAATAACTTGATCCAGTTTATAATATACTATCATGATGTTTTCAACACATATTCCCATAATATTTTTTAAATTTCATTATAAAAATCACCACATTTCTTATCACATTGATTGTTGGCACGAGTTCTTATATTTCTTGAAATTGACTAATAAAAGTAAATTACAATTAAGTTGATGGAATAATATGTAATAACCATGTAAAAAGAAACATTGATCGTAAAAGGGTAAGCTTGTAAATAAAAATTATATCCAAACTTATAATTCCTTGGTTTCAATCTAGGTTATCCAATATCTATTTTCTAACATATACTCTTATGATAATTTTTTCCCTTAATAGTGGTTCATAATGTGGTTATGAATTCACCAAATAATATCCCTGAGTAGTGTTAAACTAGGTGTGAAGTAATTATTTCCATGAGTATCAAGCTTGTAACTCCCCGACCCCAGTTACCCAGAGTCAGTGAATTATGAAAAAACATTGGTATGATACAAGGGATTATGTCTCGAAATACCGATCAGTTTCGTAGCCTTGGAAGTAGTAGATACATTCATAAGTTTTACATTACATCATTAAATAAAAAAATAAACAATATATTGTTCCCTTTTGAACACACTTATATACTTATCCTATACCTCCATATCAACCATAAAATATATCTTCACATCCTGGAAAAAAATAAAATAATGAAAGGGATGAGCTCAGATTCTCGGTAAGGATAACAATATAGCAGAAACATTCATAAATAAGCATAAACATTTTAGATAATGTATTAGAATAAAAAAATCCTTTTTAAACTTAAACATTATCATAATATGGAAAATATAAAATCAAATAAATCCATTTACTTATTCACAAGGATATATACTAGTCGAATAATCCCACACAATATTAATAGACACTTTCAAAATAATGGAATGCATAATTCCAGACATCATAACCACATATTCAAGGCCTCGTTCCAAAAATATAAATAATATTTTGTCATGGCCTTGTTCCAAGACACTAGTTTGTCTCATGAGACCTACCGATGCATCAAAGAGCTATAGCGGGCTCTACCCATCACTTGCTAAGTCTAATGCATTCCTCATATGAAAAGTGTTAAACATAACATCAACATTTTTATTAAAAATAGTATATGAAATGTCAATAAAATATCCATAAAACCTAAATCGTATAAAAATAACACATCCACAGTCAAACATATCATAGAACCTTCAATAAAATATAGAATATTTGTATCATTAAAAATGAACTTCAAACAACTTTAAAATCTATAAAAGGATATTGATGTATATGAAAATGATTTGTAAAACTCTTTGAGAGAAATATCCCTTTTTCCTAAAAATATTTAAAAGTAACCCAATTTATAATGGAAGAAATTGAAAGAAATTTTTGAATCAATGTTTCCCATACCACATCGAAACTTTTGAAAGGAATTAACATTTCAAAAACATTCATTTCCATATAAATAAATCCTTAAAAACCATTTTCCAAACAAGGACATTAATGAGAATGATTTTGAAGAATAAATATTTATACCATTTAAAATGATGATCTATTTAAAAAGACCCTTCCATAAAACCATAAAATATTTCTTTTGAAAATATTTTTATGAAACATGGATGTGATTGATAAAGAGGTCCCAGTAGATACTCACGTAAAAACAACCTCGGATAATGAAGAGATTATAGAATTAACGCTTACCAAGTACTACTACTTGGTCAAGAGTTCAGTAACCTGCTGTATAATAGTTAAATAATTATTATTAAATTATAAAAGAAATATATACAAAAATATGATATCATATATGATCCTCTAATATTGATTTGTTAATAATATTTTATTAGTATCATCATTTCGGGTGTTAACAGAACTGTTTTCCATTACATGCTCAGTTACATAATCCATGTTTGTTACAGATATGATGTATTTTATTCATATACCGAATGATTTTAAGTTATTATACATTATTGTTAATCAGAAAATGAAAATAATTTTTGAATGATTACAATGGGGAATGAATCTCATCACGTTCGTGGTGATGGTAATCTGTACGTATGCACAAGTGAAAATACCATATATTGATGAGGAAATCATATGTAATTGGATATTATATCATATATACAGAATCATTAACAAGTTATATTTATTATTTACATCATTTATACTCATTATTATACCCATCCAAATAATTAAGTGTTTGAATAACAAACTACACAACGACATGGAGACGGTAAGCCGTAAGTACACACATATGGTGACTTTGTCAGTCATATGGTGGATAAAATAATGAATATGTTTGTGCCAATTTAATAAAATTCCAGTATATATAATATAATGGATTTATTATTTTATAATGGAAATAACATAGAAAGAGGATGTGGAAGAAGAAAAGCACTTGAAAGAGGTGATCCAATATTTACCTCTTCTTCAGGTTCTTTCTTTTGATTTGTTCAAAATAAAATGGTTGGTGATATTTCTGATCAAAGTAAGGCCTCTAGGATGAAGGGAGGATAGTTAAGAGGATTTTTGGGCAGGGTTTGGCCAAGCCAAAAGGCTTTGGCGGCGTGAAATTAACATAAGGTGAAGTATTATTTTATAAGATAGGTGAGGGTCTCTTTAAGAAAAACTAGAAATATTATTTTATAATAAAATAATTTTCGATTTATAATAGTTCCAAAATGACTTATTTCGAGGATATGGTGGGGATTGATCAAAAACCTCTCAAACAATAATTTTTAGAGAGGTTTAGGTCATCATAGTAACCTTATCTTTTAGATTTAACTCTCAGTTAAATAGATTGACATTTACCATGCCTCTTTGTATTTTTCTATTATATGGTTAATAAACATACTATAACAAGCCATTTAAACCTTTTTAGTTAATTTTTAACATACATTAACATTATCTATGTCCTTTTACCAAGCCTCATATTTTTTGAAATATTATATGAAATAATAATATAGTATTTGTTATAAAAACCCATTTATGTCAATTCTGATACTATTAAGCATTTGATTTTTTTGATAGCCATAAAACTTTATCACTTTCAATAAAATTTATTTAACCAATCCTAACATGTCATATTAACCTATAAAGTTACTTTTATTCATCAAAAGTCTCAATTTATATTTATTTGGATATTTATAATATCATTTATTTTTATATTTCATTAATAAGTTAATTACTCCATCAACATTGTTTCATAAATAAAATAAATTATATAATGTCTAAAAAATATAAATAAAATATAATTATATAGGAAATAATTTTATCTTTCTAATTAATATTTATAGTTGAATTTATATTGTGTGTAACCATGTATTAAAAATTCTTTAGTTATTAAACATTGAAATTATCTATTTTTACTCTTCTTTAAATAAAATAATAATAAAAGTCTTAATCTAATCCATGTGGACCAAAGAGGATCATATTTTATTCCTAAGATTATTTATGGTCGAATTATACTTATCCAATAGAATTAGGATATGTGTTAGGGTAATTATGATATAATTTTTACCCTTAATTACCTTATTTAGTTTTAAGTGTGGTAAATAAACGTCAAAAGTTACTATTCACCAAAAATTATTTTCTTCTTATGAAACCACATTTTACTTACTGATATTAATCGTGTCTCCTGGAATTTTGAAATTAAACATAGAGAAGAGGTAAAATTAGGTTTTATAAATATTTTCAAATGCTCCTAGGAGGTGGGTAAACGACATTAAAAACATCAATAAAAATTTTATATATCTAAATTTATTATAAAATAACTCCAATTTTTTAAATTTAACATATATAGGTATTATGTATCTATTTTGACCAAAAATAAATTTAAATGTAATTAATATTTATTTAAATAAAAAGGAAGTTTTAAACAATAACTCAGTGTTTTTCACTATTCAGCAAAAATTGAAATTTTCAGAAAAATACCAAAAATTCACCATAAGATAATTTAAGTATTCAGAATCCAATAAATGATTTCAATTTTTCCAAATTCAAATCAGAGAAGTTTTATTTATTAATTTAAAATTAATTCCCATTGTCAAATACCAAAATGTGGGTTTTTAAAAAGTAAAAACTATCCAACGATTGACATGTGTTTATGTCAAATTTATATTTGAAATTATTAATAATGACCTAAATTGTATTAATGATAAAAATATAATCTAATTATATTTCAAAACAATCCAAATGCATAATATAACAATAAAAATATTTTTGATTAAAAAAGTTTTTTTCAAATAAAATATAGTATTTTTTACTATTCGTAAAAATATGAAAGCTTTCAGAAAAGTACCAAAAATTTATCCAAACTTATTTTTTTGTGACTTGTATAAAAGAGAATTTAATTTCATTAAATTTAATATATAAAAGTTTAAAATATTGGTTTTGAAAAGGGTTCTCCATTAAAAGGCGGTAAGGTTGCATTTTTTGAAAAAAAATCCTTTTATGTGAAAACAAATTGAATTTTTTCTTATATTATGTCTAAAAACAAATAATATAGATGTTAAAATTATATAGAGTATATGAGATTAAAAATTCATAAAATATTATTCATAACCGCTTTTTGAAAGGCTGGATTGGTAAGTTATGGTGCGCTCGAATTCGGTGTTGCGTGTAATACATGCTATTGAATTACATTAATGAGATAACTTACTATGAAATAATTGGGTGTTACATTCTCCTATCCTTAATAAATTTCGTCCTCACAAATTGAAATTATTCTTTGAAAATATAAGGATATATATATATAAATACCTTTGTGGAAAACAAACATTGGATATTGGGTTAATAAAATTTAGTCTTAATAAGAGTGAAAGGGAATAAAAAAGTCACCACAAAATTATGATCTCGATTAAGAGAACATTGGTGGAAATTAAAGACACATAATTGAATATAAAATTTAAATATTTATAGGGAGTGATTGATGTTATTAATCACAAACAGTTGTAAAATTGAGGGCCTCAAAGCTATCAATCTATGATGATTTAAAATATTATTATTTCAACAAAACATAAGGTATTAGGATAACACAATTTTGGTTTTAAGATCCCTTCCCTAAAGTTTAATAATTAATTTATTCATAGAATAATAGGAAAAATTATACTTGACAAGTAGAGATTCATCCTTTAACTAATTCCTACCCCAAACTCTTCATTCACTCTAAAAGATAATATAAATCAAAAATATTCTATTTATCCTAGTCGTATAGGGTTGCAATAATAATTAATTTATAATTCATTTGTCAGACAATTTTAAAATAATACACTATACAAACTATGACATCAATTAGGCTAGTGGTAGGCGATACACCCTTGTCACCCTTCAGTTGTGGGTTGAATTCTCATAACCTTTCCAGATGTTATGGGTTGTCGCCCGACCTCCAGGTTGTCCATTTTATGACAACCCAAAAATTATCTCAAGACATGATTTAATCTTAACAATGGTATCCAATGTAAAACATAATCGATTCCCTCCTTTAGACATATCTAAAAAACATCTTTCCAAAAACACAATCCAAAATTTATATGGAAGGTAAACACAATGAAAATCTTTTTCCCATGTAATAACATGTGAATACCTACAACACGTATTCTTTAAAAAAAGCATAACACCCTAAATTACCATAAAACATATTGATTACAAAAATACTCTCATATTCCTTATAGATTACTGAATATACTCCTTCAATACAAAAATGTTTTCAACTCCAACAATGATGGAATATAAAAATAATTAATGGGTTTCAAGGTTGTCAAGAATATCCAATATAATTTATTCAAATCAATCATATATTATTCCAAAATCACAACCTTAGTATTAGAACCATAATATGGTTTATCATTATCTCAACCATATATTTTCCAAAAAATATAACCTACTATTGAGTCATTTTATTGGTTCCACACAATCTGAATTCCTTAATGAAATAGTACTACAATACAATACATATATACTCTATAATTATAATAACATTTACATCATCAATATAACACTCAAATGACACAACACTTTAATAACTACATAATAAATCTAATCATTCCTCTTTATCTTTAATAGTATCATAACATGATTATTATCCAATAGCAGCATTTAGGGTATGCTCTAACGATTTGGAAATTGATTAGCGTAGTGTCCCAACTCCTTGTAGATAAAGCATTGTACATTTGAAATATTATTATTACGATGGGAATCACGTACTTATTGTCCTTATTCTCCACACATATAACAAACTCTCATTCCCTTCAAGAATTTACCAAGTTGGTTCTTTCCACAGTTATCACATATGATAAAATCCTTCTTTACCCTCTTCCCTTTATCCATCTATCCCTCTTACATCTTTTTCTTCTCTTTATTTCCTTAAAATCCATAGGTCTCAAAGAATTATTTACTTATCTTATTAACACATGATACTAATTATTTGTATAATGAGAATACGTGGGAGACTATTTTCCTTTTAAATTTTGGATTAATACGATGAATGATATGATCCTTCTTAATTATTTGATCATTTGTATCGCTATAATTCTCATTACTTCTACTATGATCTATTTCTAAACAATGGAACACATTTGGTTAGTTTATGAATCACAATGCATAATTCCAAAATTGTAAAATACCTTATGTAAATTGAAAATATTATGCATATAATATATAATCATAAATTTTTTTCTTTGAGTATGTATATACTCATAAACTATTCATAATGGTTTATAATGAAAATGAAAACTATTTTAAGAATATCCCCTAGGAGTTTCGTAACCCAGAGTGTAGCAATCCTTGTTGTCGTGCACTGGTTCCCGTTAGACCCTAGTTTAAAGCAGTGTTTTCGGGTTTTACCCCTAGGTACATCTATGCCAGAGCTACCTCTACTTGCTCATATCTAGATAGGGATATATTTCTTGGAAAACTCACAAAATCTCTACAATACCAAAATTATAGGAAGGTTTTCGATACTAATCCTCAAATTCTATCTTAGGGTAGTGTTTCTAATTAGTGTTTTTCTAAATCTAGTATCCAAGGTTTGTACTAATATTTATCTGATACCAACTTTATCTCCCTGACCCCAGCTACACTGAGTCAGTGCATTATTCCATAACAATGGCATGATACATGAAATCATGTACCGAAATATCGATAATATTAGTAGACTTAGAAGTACTAGATACATTCATATGGTTTACATTACATCATATAATAAAAACATCAACAAAAGTTTTTCCCCTTTTGAAAACACTTATATCCTTAACCTATCCCTATAGGTCAACCATAAAATTCTTCTTCACATTCTGGGAAAAATAAAACAAATAAAGTGGTGAGATCAGATTCTCAATTAGAATAACAATATAGTGGAATCTTTTAAAAATAAGCCTAAACATTCAACACAATGTATTATAATAAAAAAAATTCTTTTTAACTTAAACATCAGGATTATATGGAAAAGATAAAATGAAATAATTTTATTTACTTATTCACATGTACATTCTACTAGTCGAATAATCACATACAATATCAATAGCCACTTTCATAATGATGGAAGGCATAATGCCAGACTTCATAACCACATAGTCAAGGCCTTGGGAAAATACTTCAAATATGATTTTTTCAATGCAATGTGCCAAGAAACTAGTTTTTATCATGATACCTACCGATGAATCAGAGGGCTATAGCAGGCTCCACCTATCACTTACATAGTCCAATGCATTCCTCATATGAAAAGGTTTAAACATAAAATAAATATTTTATTAAAACTAGCATAACAAATGTCAATAATTCATCCATAAACCATTAATGGTATAAAAATAACACATCCATAGTGAAACATATTATAGAACCTTAAATAAAATATGGAATATTTTTATCATAATAAATGAACTTTAAATAAGTTTAAAATCCATAAATGGATTTTAACATAGATGAAAATGATTTGTAAAACTCTTTGAGAGAAATATCCCTTTTTCATGGAAACATTTAAAAGTAACACAATTTATAAAGGAAGATATTTAAAGGAAATTTTGAATCAAAGTGCTTCATACCACTTTGAAACATTTGAATGGAATTAACATTTAAAAACATTCATGTCCATATAAATAAATCCTTAAAAACCATTTTAAAAATATGGACATTAAGGAGAATGATTTTGAAGAATAAATATTTAAACCTTTTAAAATTATGATATTTTTAAAGTTTCCCTTTCATAAAACATTAAAGTATTCCTTTTAAAAATATTTTTATGAAACATAGATGTGGATGATAAAGAGGTCCCAGTAGATACTCACTTACAAACAACCTCGTATAATGATGTTATTATAGAATTCACCCATACCTTGTACTATTACTTGGTTGGGGGTGTGTTAAATCCTATATAATAGTTAAATAATTATTATTAAATTATTGAATAACTATATACATAAATATGATATCATATAAGATCAATTAATATTACTTTGTTAATAATATTTTAGACGTATCATCATTTCAGGTGTTAATTGATCAGTTTTCCTTTATATGACCAGTTACATAAGACATGTTTGTTACAAATAGGATGTATTTTATTCATATCGGGAATGATATTATGTTCTTATTAATTATTTTTAATCATAAAATGAAAATTATTCTTGAATGATTATGATGGGGAATGAATCTCATCTCGTTCGTGGAGATGGTAATCCGTACGTATGCACAAGCTACAATATCATATATTAATGGGGAAATAATATGTAATTAGATGGTATATCATATATATGGAATCATTAACATGTTATATTTATTATTTAAATCAGTTATAATCATTATTATACCCATCCAAATAATGAAGTGTTTGAATAACAAACTACACCATGACGTGGAGACTATAAGTCGTACGCACGCACGTATGGTGAATTTTTCATTCATATGATTGATATAATAATGAATATGGTTGTAAAATTTTAATAAAATCACATTATATATTAGACACTAGAGTTATTATATTATAATGGAAACAACAGAGACAGAGGAAGTGGATGAAGAAAAGAACTTGAAAGAGGTGATGAAATATTTACCTCTTCTTCGGGTTCATCCCTTTGGTTTGATCAAAAGAACTCCTTATGTTGGATTTATGATCATAATAAGGCCTCTAGGTTTATGGGAGGAATTTTTAGGGGATATTTGGACAGGTTTTGACCTATCCAAAAGGCATTGGAGGTGTGAAATTAAGATAAAGGGAAGTGGCCTTTTTTAAGAGAGGTGAGGGTCACTTTAGAAAAATATTGAAATATTATTTTCTAATAAAATAATATTTGACTTCTAAAGGCTCCAAAATGAATTATTTGGAGTCTAAGGAAGGGATGGGTCGATCAAATCTCAAGTAATATGTTTTAGACAGGTTTTGGTCATCATATTAACCTTATAATTTATATTTAACTCTTAGTTAAATAGTTTGACATTTACCATTTCTCTTTGTATTTTTATATTATATGGTTAATAAACTGACAATAACATGACAAAGGGAACCCCATGCGGTTAATTATTAATTTATATAACCTTATTTAAGTCCTTTTGCTGAAACTTATATTTTTAGGATTATTATATCAATTAATAATATGGTATTTGTTTTAAAAACTCAATTAGGTCAATTTTGACCACACTAAGCATTTGATTTTTTTGAAAGCCATAAAACAATTATCACTTAAAATAAAATTTATTTAACCAATCATAAAATGTAATAGTAACCTTGAAAATTAGTGTAATTCATCATAATTTTCAATTTATATTAATTTGGTTATTTATAATATTAATTATTTAAATATTTCATTAATTAGGTAATTGTTGCATCATTATTTTGTCAGAAATAAATTAAATTATTTATTGTCTAAAATATATAACTAACATATCATTATGTATAAAATCATTCTATCTTTATAATTAATATTTATAGATTAATTCATATTTTGTCTAACCCGATAATAAAAATGGTTTAGTTATTATATTTTGAATTTAACTCTTTTCACTCTTCTTTAAATAAAATAATAATAACTGTCCTAATCTAATCCAATTAGACCAAAGAGGATAATATTTTATTCTAAGGTTGTTTTTGGTCGAAATATACTTATCCAATAGAATTAATACATGTGTTAGGGTAATCATGATATCATTTTTATCCTTAATTACCCTATTTACTTTTAACCGTGGTAAATAAAAGTCAAAAGTTATTATTCACCAAAATTTATTTTCATCATATTAAACCAAATTTTACTTACTAATATTAACTTTGCCTCTCAGATTTTTGAAATTCAACTCACAGAAGTGGTAAAATTATGTTTTATGCAAATTTTCAAATGCTCCTATTAGGTTGGTAAAAGGCGGTAAAAAGTTTAATAAAATTTTTATATATATAAACTTATTATAAAATGACTCTAATGAATTACATTGAAATTATATGGGTATAATGAATCTATTTTGACCTGAAATATGTTTAAATAAAATAAATAATTATTTGAAAAAAATTTGTATTTAAACAATAACTTAGTGTTTTCACTATTCATCAAAAAACTGAATGTTTTCAGAAAAATATAAAAAATTCAACCAAACCTAATTTTGATATTACAAATCCAAAAATGACTTCCATTTTACCAAATTCATTACATAGAAGTTTCAGTTATTAATTTAAAATTAATTCATGTTGTCAAAAACAAAAAACGGGTTTTTAGTATGCATAGTCTTATACCTAAGGATTTCACAAGAGTTTTACAGTCTTAATCCCTGAATATATCTAAACTTTTCTTCTGATGCCGACTATAGAGACCGTAGCATTTTTCACATTCATTACATGGTTTTAGGCATAATTAACCATCAAATTAAAATCATAGGATCGTAACGTATAATGTATTTGGAAGATTATGTACATAATTTAAAAACATGAAACAAAATAAAAAAAATTATTTTACTTAATATATATAATGATTTACTAACATTTATCGATCTCATATATATGTATACGATAACCTGGGGAATATATGAACAAATTGGATGAGCTAAAAAGCCCCGTAAGAAAATAAGCATTGGTATAAAACATAACACATGGATTATAAAGAATACCATGATTTACTAAAATGCATTGAACATGAATAGACATAAGGAATATTAACATGTATAAAATAGAAACATATAATCATGGAATCATGTGAATGAAGAAACAACATACAACTTGACATAAACACAAGTTAAGGGTAACTTCCAAGAATATATAATATGCTGGAAAAAGTCTCATAAAGGAATCAAGTTCATTCAATGTACCAACATTATATATCATGAGAAAAAATGACAAAAAATTAAATGGAGAACTATCTAGGTTAACCCATAAAAACATCTTAATAGATATGTTTTTCGAATGAAGAATAAACATAATTGTTATTGATGGAAAATAATTGGTATCAAAATCATGTCACAAAGAATAAAAAATGAGAATATCATATTAGTTTCCATGAAAAAAAAGGATTAAAAAGATACATGATCGTTCATAAGGGAAAATTGGAATGTATCGTGATAATTAATGTCCAATTCAAGTTGAATAATATAAAAGTAGTGTTTAATAAACTTTATAAATGAAACATTTTATTGGTGTTTAAGGAAAATATTATATATAATTAGTCGAAAAATGAATAGTCTTTAAAAACGACCATAAATGAACCAAAATAGATTTTATGATATAATTAGTGAATTTAGAAAAATAATATTTGATTAAAATGGATTCTTGAGGTCACTTGGACGTGGGTAGGAAATCCGAGAGTTCCCTTGAATTGAGCTTTCTTATCTGGGAGAATTTAAAAGGGAACCATTCTAAAACACTTATTACCCTATAAAATAGAGATTATATGATTTGGATACACATTTTTGGAACATATAAATATAATTTAGTGTAATTAATTGAAAATAAATTATCATTAAACTGATTCAATGAGAGAGAATGAGTAACCTGGAAGAAATATGGAGGTTTGGGTAGAATCCCTTAACTAATGTAGGAAATGGTTATGCACTTAATCTTAATTTCAAAGATTATTAAATAAAATACATTAATTTTTTAATTAGGAACATTATATTCATGTAATTTATTTATTATAATTTTATTAAGTTCATTAATGACCATTTTTATGACTTATAGTGTTTAGTTTCATCATTCAGGAGTGCCCATTTTCTTAGTTTTAAAGATTAGTTCGATTTCATTAGTTAATGAATGTTTATGTAAAATTGAATCCAAAATATAGAATTGAATGAATATGGTATTAATGAACATAAAGAATTTTATATGTTTATAAATTTATTTTGGATATTTTAGTTGAGGATGATTCATTAGATAATTTGTTACTAATAATGTCATTGATTATTTAGGGCAGTTTTCACTCACAACGATTTTTTTTTGTTTTTTTGTTCAATTTCTTGTGTATAAAATGATTCCATAACATTAAATACAATGTAATAAATCTATTACAAATTTATTTTAACAATTGAAATAGTTCTATGACAATAATTTATGGAATTAATGGATAATGAATATTTTCCATCATTGAAATGATAAATTAACACCTCATGAACAATGTTTTTATTTTATGAATAAAACGGAGATTAGAAAGGTTTAATGATGGATTATTTTATTAGTATTATAAAAGTATAGTCTATATGAGGTAGTGGAGTTATCTTACCATTTTCATGTGGGGATCTGAGTAGAGAAAAATAAAAGAACATGAAATGAAATTAAAATAAATGGAAAGGAGAATTTACCTCTTGAATTTATCCTCCTAGAAAATCTCATTAAGAAAATTATTTCAATGTTATTATGAGAAAAATATCTCTATAAATATAGGTAGGGGCTTTAAAAGATTATTTGAATGAATTTATACAGGGATCTGGTCTTTAATGATGTGAGGAGAATATGAGGTATTTTTAGTGGAGGATAGGTGTGTTTTATCATTATTTTAAGGATTGGATTATTATTTCTGATAAAGACAAGAAGTAGTGTTAATTAATAGGACTAAATACAATAACTAGTTGATGTGAGTTCTGAATAATGATTCTTAACTCAATGTTAAATCAAAAAGGGTTAAAAATTTAGGTATTTAACATTTATCATATGTAATAGAATTTAAGTATTCACAAAAAAATTCACGTATTTTTTGAAAAAAACCTAAAAAATATCCATAATTTATTTTGAGATATAGATTTAATAAAAGGAATCCATTTTAAATTTTTTTTTATAAATATGAGAAATTGATTTTTTTAATTAAAATCATCATTTACTAACAGATACAGAGTTTAAAATTATAACTGATTTTAAAAAACTTTGAAAAATTAAATAACATCACATAAAATTGTCTTAAAATCATTATAAAGATAATATAAATTTATTAATACATTTTATGAAAATAAATTTTCATTTAAATCATTATTTTAATTAAATATTTATGACTTAAAAATGACAAAAGTAAATTGAAATTTTGTAAAACATTTGTTTACTTATTCTGTGTTATATTTATATCATAACTTCATTTATTGGATGATTGAATTTTATTTATACTATTACTAGTGAGTTTACTATTCAAATGGATGGTTTACAATTCATAAGGTTCATATTACTATTCTTATGTCCAACTTACTATTTCATCTGAATATGTTCCTTAATTTCTAAAAACAACTATTATTTAATTAAATATTAATTTTTTTTCACTTTGTATTGTATTTTGAATGTAATTTTATGTGATTATACTATATAAGATATTTATAATAAGGTAATTTTCACTGATAAAATTTTTGGTTGCCACACTAACAATGAATCATCAATCATGAATCATTTTGAACTAATGGTTTCTCACCAAAGGTGACTCATTTTGACTATCGATCAATCAAAAATAGCTACACATCTTGAATTAGTGGTAACTCACCATTGGTGACTAATTTTGAACCAACGGTGACTCACCAACATTGATTAATTTGAATCTAATGGTTAGTCACCAATGGTGACTCTTTTTGAACCAAAGGTGTCTCTTTAACAGTGACACATTTTAATCTAAATGAAATTCACCAAAAGTATCTCATTTTGATCTAACGGTGACTCTCCAATTGGGACTCATTTTGAACAAACAGTGACTCACTGTAGATGACTCATTTTGAACTAATTCATACTCATAAGAGGTGACTCGTTTTGAACATATGATGACTCACCAATTGTAACACATTTTGAACTGACGGTGACTCGCCAAAAGTGGCTCATTTTGAACAAACATTCACTCACCAAGGGAAAATCATGAACAATTTCTCTAGTTCATCACAAACATTATAGAGTTTTTATTTTGACATCTTTTATGATGAAAAATAGTTTTATTGTCTTCATTAAGGGGTTCTAATACTATTTTAAAGGTGGATAATTATATATAATGTTTTTCGAAAATACTTAATTCCTTTTATATATTTAAAATGAATGGATTTAATTGTATCTGACTTTAATAGACAATCTAAATCATATATATTCCACTTATTCTTGATATAATCTTTCAAAATATAAGATATTTCCTTCATAATTCCATCCTTTCATTCTTTTGATATGGGATTTTCTATGTTTTTATTCTAATGATAGATCCTTGTTCTTGTTGTTGGTTCGAGTTCTCCTAAATAATTTTCCACTTGTGCATGCAACCCTATTTTTGTTCTATTATTTATGTAAAGGTATGATCATTCAGGTATGAATTCATTCATTTATATATATGGGTATCATGAGATGTGGGATTATTATAGCATATCATTATGGAATAGTGAAATACATCATAAAAGTGATTATTAATCTATTTAGATGAAATTAAAAGGATATATAAATGCGAATCTTAGTCTTATAGAGTTTTGTATTGACTTGATATTGTAAATAGTATGGCATAAACAACCATAGAAAATCATGGCTATTGGGGGTCCTTTCATGTGTTGTTTCTATGTGAATTGTTTAATTCATGTTGTGTGGATGATTAGAAACACTTAAAATGTAATTTGATAATGAAGTAAATGTTATTAATTAACTGAATACCCTCAGATCGTGTGCCTTGGGTGTCAACAAACATAAATAAAGAAGTGTTACCAAATAAGATCACCCTTTCCTAAATATTAAAATGTTTCTTGTTTTGTTATATGATATTATGTGAGGAATGGGTGTTGAATTGTTATGTGTGTGGGGGTATTTGATGAGATTTGGTTGTGTATTGAGGTTGTGACTGGATGTATAAATGGATGTGGGAGTTTAAATATTGTACAATGTGGCTTATTGAGTGATATTCCGTGTTAGATTCTATGCTAGTAATTTAAGGTGAAATTAATAATAATAATTAAATTTTCTAATGAGTTAATTGATTGCGGTATGTGGGGGTTAATGGGTTAATTTTTTTATATGAAACATTGTGGGAAAATTATAAGAAATGTGTTGGTTTTATTAAAAGGGGTTGGTAATGGAAAATATTTCAAATGGATTATTTTGAATTAAATACTGAAATATATTTAGTGGCATGTGTTTCTCTTGTGTGAGGTTGTGCATTTATATTAGGTAGCTATAGTGGAGGCTATTTTGAGTTATTTTATAGCTTGTTTTTTAACCCTTAAGATGGGGCATGTGCGTTGTTTCTCTATATGTTTATACATTACAATTTTTTTTATGCACCCCTCCAACATCAAGAAACATGTTATAACACAAATTGATTTCAAGGTATTTTTCCTAGAATCCTAGTGGGAGGGTGGATGGATGGATTTATGATCTTCCTCACTCCCTGTTTTAAGACTCGACAAAATCCATATTCCTTGATGGCCACAAATAAGAATGTTCTATTTTCTATATTTGATATGATGAGTAGATGATTGAAAATGTGCCTTCGGGTGAGAAGTGAGGAGTTGAACTGTGGTGGGGGTCATTCTTGGATGGAGTAAGTCTTGAGTTTTATGTACTTTATGTTCAAAATACACTAATATACTAGTTATTAGAGGTTATGTGTTGGTATAAGTGCTTGTGTGTGGGATTTGAGGTCATGTGATGTTATTTGGAAGATATGGGAGCTCAAGGATGTACAATATTGGGGTTTGGTAGCATACAATCAATGGGAAAACGTTTAAGGAACCCTATCATGGTTATTCTTCAGGTTATATTATTTCACTTTGATGTGTTATTTGGTATGATATCCTTGGTGAGGTCGGTATTTTGTTTAATATACCTGTATAGCTGTTGTTGAGTCATTTTTTTTCTCATGTGTTCAATAGTATGATCTTTTCACCCATGCACGATAGTATTATGATTTTTATAACAAGTATACCTACATATTCACATTAGGTATATAATTTTTTTTAGTTTCTAGGATTACTTCATGGACCATGGTAGAAACTAGTAGGTCAAATCATTAAAAAATTTATATTTCACTCTTCTAATTTTTATTTTGGATAATTACTTTAGTGACTTTTATCTATATCATTTTTAGTTACACATTGATTTTTGGATGGGTTTTTGTTCCTAAAAATATATTTTAGGGATTTGATTTTGGTTGATGCATTTTCCCTCTCGATACTATATATATCATAGAGGGTAATTCCACCCCTACGTGATATTTTTATACCCCGAGTGCTAGTCACCTACCTGAGCCCCGTATAGGCGAGACTTGAGTGGAGGGGGTGATTATATCTCTCCCCACATTGTAGAGTCTTTGGAGGGAGGGATGATGACCGAGTGGTATTATATCTGATGGTTCAGAGAAAATATTGATTTCAGTGTCATCCACAATGGTCATTGAATGGTTTGGTATGAAGATGGTTCCATTTGATCATTGTGTGTGATATAGGTTAGACTGACCGACTAGGGTATGTGATTTTAAGTCCCCCCATGATCTAGTGTATGGATTCTGTGTTACTTGAATGACCATGTGATATGGACCTGTTTTTATTTTATAGACCTGTGAGTGGTCCATAAATCATGATGACTTGTGGTTATTTTTTAATTGGGTTGTTTTGTGAAGCTTATAAAAATAATGTGAACAAAAATGAATCATAATAACATTAAATAATACTTTTCATAGGTTTTATTTTTTTTCTATTTCATATATGGATCCTAGTTCACATCTATGTGCGGATCCTCTAGTAGAGGTTTTGTAGGCTGACTCAGTTGATTGTGTGAGGGTTGATCCAATTGTGAATGATTATAATTGGCAGATGGTGTTGTGAGATTTTCATCATAAGTCTTTGGGAAGTATGAGGGAATTGTTTCTGATGTAGATACTTAGAGATGGGTTGAGGAGCTAAATATCACATTCAGTTTCATGTGGGACCCAAAATAGTATAGGGTACCCTTGGTAGTTAGTCATACATGAGGAACTGGGCATTAGTGGTTAATGTTTTACATTGGTTAACGGAAGGAGGAATATGTTTCATAGATGGTATTCCTTAAATAGTTTTAATAAGATATCATTTCATTGTCCATTAATTTTTTGAACTTGTAGGAGATAGTTTTCATTTCATATGGAAGTATGTTTGTGTAGGATATGGGGGTAATGTTCAATCATCTTCTACATTTTCCCCATATCATTTTCAAGATGAGGGGTCTCAAACGAGGAATCTTGAGTAGGTACTCCATCCTTTAATCTAGTATGCATATACTCCTTCTACATTTACAATATTTATAGAGGTTAAAAAAATGAATATGTGATTGAGTGGATGCACTGATATGGATTAATACCTAGATGGGGGTACTTTTAGTGTTCCTCTAGGTGTAGAGTTGTATGTGGTAGGTCTTAGGCGTTATGTATTTGGATGTTTTTATAATTAGGGAGTGTCCTCACCATTTTCTATTCTATCCATCTAGGCTACTGGATTCTATACTCTTCCTAGGTACATATGTGTATTTAATCTATGGGGTTCATGGTTATCATCATGATCAGTGCCCTGAGGTACTTTGATCTCTATTTGATAGAGGTTGATAGGTTAAACAATAGCCTTAGTAGATGTTACCAATGTCCATGTTCAATCTGTAAGGGAAACAATATTATGATTCATTGAGAGTATATTTGGTTGGAGAAGGATGACCTAATGATATACCTTACCCATGTGGACCTTGAGAAGAATTTGGTTATTTTGTTGGTTGTCGAAAGAGATGAAGAGGAGCATGGCATGGTCAGTTACAGGTAGTGGTGGTTGGGGTAATTATAGGGACTGATATCTTTCATGGTATTCTCAGTTTATCATGTATCATTGTTTGTGAAATTTTTTATTCAAGATATTTTCATTTCTGTATTGAACCTCTTCTACTCCGTGCACAAGGACTAGACATAGAGATGGTTCTTAGGCCCTTAGTCTTGATGACACTAGTCGACAGCTAGACCAACTTGTATGATGTATGCTGCGGATGTGCAATGATGATGTTTAAGCATCAGTCATGTGTGGGTATTTTATTATATCATATGAAACCATTAAATTTCATTCTAAAAAATGATTGGTTGTATTATTTTTCTGTTCTTATCGACTTATTCTGGAGGATATTTGTGTTCTCAGATATAGATGGATAGTGTTTGGTTTTAATTGGAAAGTGGGGTTTCAAAGTGTGATGTTGTTTTTTGTATCATCTTCATTCCATGGTGACTAAGTTGTTTGTGGAATCAATATAAATAAGAATTGATGAGGCTCCCGCAGTTGTTATGGATTTCCTTGATTTTTCCATAAGGAGTTTGTGACACTACCCCCCTCAACGTTAAATTATTTTCAGGATAGACATGTTTGCTAGTGCTTATTGAATTTCAATGGTTCCATTTTGGATTGATCCTTCTGAGATGTACGGGTAGAGGTTTCATATATATGATTAGATGAAAATGTTTTCCATCTCACCCAATCATCCACCACGGGGTGCTCCGGTGTTATTCAGTATAATGGTGGATTGTAGTTTGAGGTTGTGAATATAATAATAGAGCATGAACCTAGTGCCGATCAAGAATCTTTGTCCCCTTCCAAGGATTAATGATATTTTAGACCAGTTTAGGGGAGATTTTTGGTTCTTCAATATCAATATGTGGTCTGGATATCAGTAGTTGGGGGTAAAGGATAGAGATATCTAGAAAACCTCCTTCAGATGCAGGTATGGTCACTTGGATTTCATGGTTAATCTTTCTATCTCATCAATTCACCGTCTATTTTTATAATGATTTTGAAATCTGGGTTCTGTGAGTTCCTAGATTGGTTCTTCATCATATTCATCGATGACATACGGATCTACTCAAGGATGGAGGACGAGCATACATAACATCTCATAGTTGTTTTAAAAGTTCATTTTCATAAACTTCTCTATATAACATTGTACATGTGTATGTTTTAGACAAAAGAGGTACATTTACTAATGCATGTGAGGTCTCTGCAGTGTGCGGTGGTGGAGAATTGAATGTTGTGGTAGCTTTTTATTTGGATGAACTTGATAATGTGGAAGAGGTTCCTATCATTATCAATCTTTCAGGCTATTCTTAGAAGTTTTTCACATTTTATCTTGAGTTAATTTCCCATTTACTGTTTTGACTCATAAAGACCATGTTTTAACCTCGACTTATTAGTTCTATGTAGATTTTAACTATATAAATGGGAAATAATTAAATTATACAATGTTTATAATAGTGATATAATATGGTTCTATGCAATTACAACCCAAAAAACATATTTTTTCCACCCTAGATATTGATCTATAATAATTTTTGTTTTCACTAATGTTGCGTCAAAATTACCTCCATGGGGAGAACACTATGTTATTCATGAATCACAAGAGTTAGAGGTATTTATTTTCACATCATGATACCAATATTCAACAGTAGAGGTGGATGGAGTTTCTTTATGAATTTGATTTTTTGAACTCATACACCAAATAAAATTTGAATTTTTGTGGATGTTTCTTTGAGAAATAATTCCCAAATGGATTTTGTCTGTGATTCTAGGGTTGTTTTGAGATAAATTGAGTGTTTTTTATCCCTAAACATACATTAAATGGTTGATGATGATTTGTGATGTTTGTTTCACTAGATGGTGAAATATTATTTGATGCTGCAGGTGGAGTAATCTTAGTGGGGAGACTCATAGTAGGAGTTGATGCATGATCTTGTTGTCTTCAGTGATGCTCCATAGGGATGGTTAGTGGATGGTTGAAATTAAATGGTGAATGAAGAGATTTTTTTTGTTCTAGAAGTAATGTCTGTGGGATTCCATTTTTAGTTTCAAAGATCAACTTTTGCTGTACGCCCAAGAGTTTCTAAGAAGTACCATGTATTGGAGATAGGGTTTTGGTATCCCATGATGCAATGATTCATGGATAAGTTTCTAGATTGGTGTTTGGATTTCATGAATATAAATATTTATATTCTTGTTCTCTGAGGTTTGATGCATGCCTTTTATGTTCCCAAGTGTAAATGGGATGAAATCTCTATGGATGTTATCCTAGTTTTAACCCATGCTCTGTGAGGCTATGATTATATCTATGTAATTGTGGATATATAGATGCAATTAGCTCACTTCCTAGTAATTTGAGAGTCAGGTGAAGTGAATGTTTTTCCAAAATGGTATATTAGTTATTTGGTTTGGATGTACAGATCCCTGAGGTCCATTATCTCAAATTGGGATGCACATTTTACCCCCATGAGTCTGGAGGGGATTGTATCACACTTTTATAGCTCAATTACACCTCAACATCACATTCCACCCATAGATGGATGAGAATAGAGAGAAGGATATCCAAATATTGGACGATATGTTTCATGCATGCATCTTGAACTTTGGTGGATCGTGGGCATGACACATACCCTTTCGTGAGTTTTCTTATAGTAATATCATTCGCTCATCCATTGGAATGACACTGTTTGATGATTTTTTTATGGGTGGATATGTCGTTCTCAATTATTCTAGGAAGAGGTTGTAGATACTACTGGAAAGGCTAGCTTTCCCAATGCTTTTATACTAACATTTCAAAAGAACTATTTCTAATGATGTCCTTTACCAACTGTTTTAATAAACCATTGGTAAAGATGTGGTTAGGGATGGAATTCCCAACATTTTAAAGAAATAATTGGGAAATCCATAATTTTTCCAATAGTTTTTAATAACCATTGGGAACACCATTATATTCCCAATAGTTTTTAATAATGTTGGGAAATCCCCCCCCCCCCCAAATTCTATTAATCAGAACCATCCCGTAACTCCCAGAAGTTCCCAATTTCCAGAAGCACATTCCCTTGACTCCTAGAAGTGCCCGCCCAGGTGAACCTCTTCCAACTGATCAGCTAAAACTTCCTCATTCAGGTTATAATCCTTCAAAATCTTCTCATATTAGCTAATTATATCCTTATATTATAAGAATTTCCCCATTTATTTATCTATTTATAATGATCAAATTGTTTTTCCTTATTTCTTGGGATTTTGGAAAATTTTGTGATTCATTACTCCCTTCACAAATTGTGTACTAAAATCACTACATCAATGTACACATAGTCCAATTAATTTTTTCATTACACATATACATTTATAAGTGCATGGTCAATTTCTTGTGTTCTAATTATAAAGATGCATAGTTCTTTTTTTAATCTCAATGATCCAAATATTACAACTCCATGTATATGAACTCAAAATAAAATGTTTGTAATATTCATTCATATTATTTAATCAAAATCACTCCTTTCATTAAGATCATGTCGAACATGAAGATATTATTCATCTTCATTTTGTACACTATATTGATTACATAAAATGTATGTATCATGTTTCTATCAAAATATTTATATATATAAAATGGCACACTATTCACATATCCTTTACACAATCGAACATATGGAGTATCTTCTTTAACTTTGAAAGATAGTACATGGTCCCTATTTATTCTTCACAGAAGAAATAATAAATACTTAATCGTACAATCCAATTTTATTTATGAATAAAATATCTACAGAGGGAACTCTCGGTGGGACCTCTACATATCCCATGTACTACTTCATCCTTCTTCATGAAACTAATTCACAGAATGTCAACTTCGCAATATTAATGAATATTAGTATTACTAATATGACAATTAATAATTCTCCCTTCAGCATCATACATGAGTTATTCAATCACCTTTTTAAAACATAATGATAATTTTTACTGATTTGGGTTCCTCAAAATGCCTGCGAAAATCATAAAAACACATGTATTGAATTGTGCTTCTCATTTGGTTTCATGGATACAATTTCATCTCGAAAATCATGACCGCGTGGTTCAAATATCAAGAGGACCATCAGATTATTATTCATCACAAAAATGAATTTATTTTGATCACTTCCTTTTGTGAAAAAAAATCTCACGATCCACTCTATTTCACACCCAAAAATCATTATTCGTATGTTAGTTAAAACACAATAGAACTTGAAGGCCCCTCTCCAATGAGTGGCCATCTGGGTTCGGGTCACTAATGAGTGGAATTATGGTTTTGGACATCACAATTCCTGGATATCCTTTTTATAGGTGTCTCTAATCAAATCCTTACCTATAACTATTGAAGGTCCCTCTCTAAAATCAATTGGGACATGATTCAATGAATACACCCAACCAACCTATGATCTGTAGCCCCAAACCTAGGATCCTTTAATCCATAGTTAAGGTGAAACTTGATGAGGCCATAACTACTTTTGATGTTATCCTCATCCTACTCCTCATCCTAATCTCCCTGAAGAAGTTAAACTATAAAACTCATGTACTCACAACAATACCCTTAAGGATTATTTATTCCATGATCCACTTACAATATCATACTGGGCAATCCATGAATATAGGCATTAGAAATTCTGTATCTTATTTTCTTATATACACTGTATTTTTTTGTGTTTATTAATATGATTCTCATATAAATTAACATGTCAATTATGATTTTATATAATGTAAATAGATGTCATTTACCTAAATATTTTTTTGATTGAGATTCAATATTATTGAATTGCATTTAAATGTCTTATTGGACTTTTTTACAGAATGGATAGAAGTTGGATGTACGAAACTGATCGGATTTCAACCGATTTTCAAAATAATTTGAACAGATTTTTTAGATTTTTGATTTGATAAGGATTTAGATAGTGTTCTCATACATTGCCCATGTTTTGATTGTGTTGTAAGACCATGGTTGAGATGTGACGCAGTTAGCTATCATATAACCAAATATGGTTTCGAAAAAAACTATTATGTGTGGTATCATAATGGAGAGAAAATGGAATTTCAAAATGTTGATGATCCAAATGATAAAACTGAATTAGAGAGTTTGATATACGATTGGTTTCCATTTATTCAGCATCATGAGAAGGAAAGGATGTCCAACCAACAAAATTTTGATACAAGCACACATGATGCGTCCAATGAAGACTATGATGTTGATAGGGTGAAAAATTGAATGATACTGTGAAGACTCCATTATATCAGCAATGTGGTAAAATGAAAGTGTTGGAATTTTTAATCTGATTGTTTCATGGGAAAACTATGTATGGGATTCCAAATACTGCAATCGATTACATTATTACCTTCTTGAGGGACATAGTTCTAGATGATGCAGATATTCCTTCAAACCACTATATGGCATGGATGTTAGTTGATGAACTTGGATTATAAAAAAATCAATCTTGACTGAATGATTGTAGCTTATTTTGGGTGGAAACTGCTGAAATAAATTATTGTATCAAATGTGGAACCTTCTGATGGAAGCTAAAAGATGATAGAACAGCATCTCGTGTGAAAAAAAAAGTAATGTGGCAATTTCCATTGATCCCTATATTACAAAACATTTTCATGTTTGATAAAATATCAGTAAAAATGTGATGGCATGACACCGCGAGAAAAAAAGAATAATGAAGAGTTGGTTCACCCTGCATATGGATTTTCATGGTAGAGACTTGATGCTCGATATCCTGAATTTGCAGCCGAAGTGCGTAATGTGAGACTGGGTCTTTCATGGGATGGTTTTAATACATTTGGGAATATTCTTACATCACACAACACATGGATAATTTTCATAAACATTTATAACCTTCCCCCATGGTTGTGTATGAAAAATCCTTACACTTTCTTGAGTATACTGATATTTGGAACTTCTGATCTCGAATATGATATAGATGTATACATGAAACCAATAATAAAAGAGTTGAAACTTCTTTGGTATGTGGGTGTGACCACATATGATTCTTGTTTGAAAGACATATTTTAGATGTGTGTTGCACTTATGTGGACGATCAATGATTTTATTGCTTATGCAATGATCTCTAGATGGAGCACAAAAGGAAACTTTTCATGTTTTGTTTATATGAATAATAATCGATCAATAAGAATATAATATTGTCATAGTTTTAGTTTTATGGGACATAGAATATTCATTCCAATGAACCATCCATATAGAAACTGTCGTCGAAGATTTGACAATACCATGGAGACTGACAATCCACCTCATCTAATGTCTAGAACTAATGTGCTTAATGAATTTAAAGATTTCAGTTATTCATTTGAGAAGAGTGTAATAAAATATAGAAAGAGGAAGAAAGCTTCCAATGATACCTGTAACAATTAGATGAAGACTAGTATATTCTTTGAGTTTTCATATTGGTCAACCAACTTGTTACGTCATTACTTAGACATAATTCACAATAAAAAGAATATATGTGAAATGTTTCTTTAGATTCATCTAAATTTCAAGGGGAAGAGAAAAGATGATTTACGATCTTGGCATGACTTGGTAGATTGGGGATCAGGACAGAATTGCATCCTGTGTGTATCAGTAAAAATAAATTGAAAGTTACATGTGCTTCTTTTGTGATGACACCTACTGAAAAAAATCAATTTCTGGAAGTGCTAGAGACTATTAATGTTCCTGATGGATATTCAAAAAATATATGAAAACGGGTAAACAGAGAAGAGTTGAAGCTGAAATATTTGAAGACTAATTATTATCATGTTCTTTTACATGAGTTAATTCCAATATAAATCTGTCATCTCTTGTCCAATAATGTAAGAGTCTCAGTTATTCAGTTGTTCTATTTTTTTGGATATCATTGTGCTACGATGTTGTTCAAATGCTTCTTGCAAAAACATTTGGTAGACACACCATTAATTTTGTGTGAGTTGGAGAAAATATTCCCTCCATTATTGTTTACATGCATGTTGCATCTGACTATCCATATTCCGACTGAAATACTTCTTGGAGGACCCGTTGCTTTCCATTGGATGTATCCAATTGAGAGAAAAATATACACATTGAAATCATATGTTCATAACAGGAATTATCCCAAAGGTTATATTGTGAACAATTACTTTGCTCAAGAATGTATGGATTTCATCTTAATGTATATTTTTGATCTTACTATGAAAATTAACAGACCAATGAGAAATCAAGAATAATAATATGAGCAAATTGAACCCATTTTTACATCACTTCTCAGTCAATAGAAATTTTGGGATCATATACATTGACGACATTAAACCTTGAAGAGCGAGAGATGGCACATCACACAGTGTTGTCCAATTGTGATATGTTCAATGAGTATATCAAGTAAGTAAATTTTACATCTATCTCTTATCTTATCTCTTGTAATTTTAAATATTTGTTAAAATATTATTATTTTTATCGACATGGAACATAAAGAATTGATATATAGAAATCATCATTGTTTATCTTTGAGAATGAAAGAGACTTTATATAGAAAAGGGTTTTCTACTTGGTTGAAATTGAAGGTAAAAATATTTTTTTAATAAATAATTAAAAATAATATTTAATTAACATTACCAATTTTTTATATTTTAGGTATAGATTTTCCCTGCAAACTCTGTTTTTGAGAAAATAAGAGCTTTGAATTTTGGTCATAATACCATGTTTCGTGCTTATAAATCAATTTTGATCAATGGATACAAATATATAATCAAATAACGATTAAGGAACATGTGAACACAACATGATGGTGTTATGGTAACTTCCACAACTGACTGTTATGCCAGTTCAACATATAATAGACTTCATTCTGAAAAAGTAGCTTATTATTGAGTCATGGAGAAAATAATAATTTTGGATTATTACTTGCTTGGTCAAGTCACGATGATGAAATGTCAATGGTTTGATTCAATGATGAGGAAATGAACCTTTATTAATGATTGTGGACTTCGAGTTATTGAAATGACTCGCACTCATGCATCTGATGAAACATATGTATTGGCATCAATGGTGAAACATGTTTTTTTATGTCAAAGATTATCTTCATCTTAATTTCAGTGTAATTATTGGAGTAAATCCCATACATGTTTTTGATGATGATGATGATGAATTTGACACTATCCCTACTGCAATTGGAAGCAATCTATTTTTTACTTATGATGACTCCAATATCTCAATTTTCAGAGTTGATTGTGAACCCGAAGTTGTGGTGGGAAATATATAGAATCATACAGCCCTGTTCAAAACTACATGTTTCACCCACATCATTCAGAGTGTGTATCCTATTACTTACTTTCAAACCACCATAAATCTTCTCTTTCGTTATGTTTTTTTATCAGAATGGGTTTTCTATATTTTGTTTTCTGGGTTACACATTAGTTATCTATTTATAATTACTTACATATTTGTTTTCATTGTAGAAAATTACACCCATTGAAGAGATGGAGAGGGAAAAGATGATAGAAAATAATCGTCGCATGATGCAGATGGGTGTTCCTCCACTCATACCTGTTGTGAGTATTTTATTTTAAATATATATATTTTAATAAATTATAATATCATGTGTTTACTTTTGTGTTAAACTTTCTTTAGGATCCACCCCATAGATGACAAATATCTGACAAGGATACAGATATTGCTCTCACTAAGGAGGCTGGTGGTATGAGGGGGGTTTTAGAGTTAGATTATCATCTGCTGGTCCTTGTACTGAGGCCGAGGGGTACAAGGGCTTGTGGTGCAAGAGTTTGACGATCCACTGGTCATACCTGAATGAACTTTACCCCAAACAAATACGTATCTTCTATGCCCCATTTTGATTCTGGTGTGTCTTTAGGGACACACGAGATATCTAGGCCTCTGATGTTTAAACTATCAGTTGGCCATACATATGTTCCATCATCTTTTTCTTCTGGTTCATTATCTCTGAGCTTTTATATTCCACCTTCTTCGAAAACTGATCTGACACAGTATGTAGCTGAGGAGCATACACTAAGGGAAACTCCACCTGTACAGAATATTCCTTCAGCTTCTGCACATCCAGTGACACCCATTGATCAGACTACCACATGTATATTTATATAAATATAAAAAAACTTCTACCAAAATTTATTTTTATTATAACTTGTACTGATATATTTTTTCTTTAATAACATATTCATTTACTGATAGGAGGCGAGAGATGGGTTGTATTTGCTTATGGGAAGTATGGAACCGCCAGACACAGTTGATGGTATAATAAAATGATGATGGACAGATTATTGATAAACCTAGGCAGGAATGTCGGGGTTTTTGCAAACTCTAGCCAATTACTCTGACATCATTCCGGTCAGCCCTTTCTCTTGGAGACATCTGCCACACGAAGTCAAGGATAATGCAAGGGCACAAATATGGGTAAAAAAACTATTGGATTTATTGAAGTATTTTTTTATTAATATGAATTAATCTATTCGGTGTCAGCTTCGGGTTAACATCCCTGATGTCAAGGGTGCACGACCAGCACGTTTGAAGGAGGTAGGAGAGCATTAGAGAGCTTATAATCATTAGTTTTATGTTGTACGGTGTGATAGAGTATGCATGGAGGTAGAGACAGTACCTATCATGGATGACATCTCAATAGAGATATATCTCCAAATGATTACCCATTGGGCGACTGCCCAATTCAAGGTATTAATCCCATTTGAAGTATTTTAATGATAGTTTTCATATTTTTCATTAATATTATCTTATTTACTATTGTACAATATTTAGTAATCTTCTGAAAAAAATGAAAAAAAAATTGATTCCAATAAATACCTCTACACTTTTGGACGCACTACTATGTCAGATCATGGGAGGCAGCTGGTACAATATAGTTGTTTATAACTTTTCTTTAGGACTAGCCCTTTTTATTTTTTCCTACATAAATTATTTGATTGAATGAATGTTTAATATATAATTATAATTGCACATTATATTGTTTCAATGACATGAAAAAAGCACAAATTGTATATTGAAGGACGTCTCCCTCGATCAAAATTGTTTTTCTCGAGTAGAAGGAAAAAAATATGCAACTACAGTTAGTGAACCGACATAAGAAAAGATTATAAGTTTTAATTTGTTTTATTTCAAAGTTTAATATCTATTTTGAAATTAAATAATCTATTAATATTTTTAACAGGTTGCTTTAGAGTCCATTAATTTCCAAGAGCCTGACAATTTTGTGCCACACGATCATTTATATTAGGTATTGGGAGATGAGCACTCTAGTCGAGTATGTTGCCGACCGGGTAAGAATATAGTCCCGGTGAGGTATTGGTCCTCTCAAGGTATCCATTCTCATACCATCAAGTTGGAACAGGTCATGGAGAATGCAAAATAGTCTGATAAAAGGGTGACAGAGTTGGATGAAAAGGTTCGAATGAGGGTGAACGAATTTATGAAATTGATCAAAGCTTTATCTTTATCACTTCCTCCAGAGGACATCATGACTTGTTAGAAATATATGTCATCGATGGGTACATTATCCAATGCACCAGGCAGTAGATCTAGTGGCGGTTGAGATGATGACATTCCTGGTGACGATAAAGATGCTGTAGAGGAAGATGTTGGGGATGATTTAGATGTCGAGATCGAGGGAAAGGCTGAAGATGAGGGAGAGGGAGGGGATGAGGATGAGTACGAGGGCGAGGATGGGGCCGAGGATGCGAATAGGGATGATGATGAGGACGACGATGAGGACAGAGATGGAGGTGGGGATGATGCTGGTGATGACAGTGGTGATGGTGATGGTGATCAAGGGCAGATTGATCCATTACATTTGTGAATGATATTTATGACATTTTATTTCTGATTTAATATGGATGTGTCGTTCTACTTCAAAGACTCAGACACCTTCCACACATCCATAATTACCCTCCCCCCCACCTCCACCACACTCATCCCTGTACCCCGGAACGCCCCCAAAATAGCACCCCAGACATCCCCCAAGAGAGCACCCCAGAGAGCACCCCCACCCTCTCACCTAGACCCCAGACAGCCCCCCAGAAAGCCCCTCGGACAACCCCCCCGACAGCCCCCACCCTCCTCCCTGGACCTTGGATAGCCCGCCTCCTCCCTGGACCCCAGACAACCCCCCAGAAAGCCCCTCAGATAGCCCTCTAATATCCCCCCAACAGCCCCCCTTTACCCCGGACAACCCCCAGACAGAATAGTTCTCAAATAAATTTTTACCACCAATAAAAGGTGAACTTCAGGATGAGTTCCATTAAATAGGAAGACTATAAGAACCTGTTTTTTCACTCTGGTATTTATATTTTCGAATACAGTATAACGCTTTATTTTTGACCAAATATGGAAGCCTAATGATGTTATAATGGTTTGTGGGGCTTTTGGGGCGTGTTCGGAGCTCGGAACCCCTGTTGGCGTAGAAAAACCCGATGCATCATGGTAAGTAAAAAATTTAAGTCCATCCCACAAGGTATCTACCAACCAAATAAGGATATATATAAGAATCAATGTCCATGATTTTCCCAATCCATGCACCAGGGGATGCACATCATGCACAATGTCTATAGTTTTAGTATAAAATATTATCACAGTTGTTGCATGATTGACCTAAATATCATTTGGAAAACCACACAAACACATTAATATTGTATTGATACACTAAGAATAATATCTATGATTCATATGTGATGTGTATGAGTCAACCTCACCTCAATCTGAGGCACCGTGTGGCCGGTATCACTCAAAGTGTCTCTCTTTTGTTTAAAATGGACACCCTTTTAAGTAAAAACTATTGGCATATGGAAAATAGACAAAACATATTTGTATTGTGTTTATAGTTTTGGAAAATGATCCATGGGACATATGTGACATGTAAAACTCAACCCTGCCTCAATATGAGGCACGATGTGGCCGGTACCAGTCAAAGTGTCTCACTTTTATTTCAAATGGAAAACATTTTAAGAGAAACCACAACTAACATATGAAAACTGGTCCACGCGTATTTGGATTCCATTAATACATTATTAAAACGATCCATGGAACATTTGTGACTATTATGAGTCAACACTGCATCAATCTGAAGCATGGTGTGGCTGGTACCACTCAAAGTGTCTCACCTTTATTTGAAATGATCAACAATTATGTGAAAACAACAACTAGCATACAAAAAACCAACCAAATGCATTTCGATTGTGTTGATACTTTTTTAAAAAGATCCATGGGACATTTTTGACGTGTACGAGTCAACCCTGCATCAATCCGAGGCATGGTGTGGCCGGTAGCACACTAAGTGTCTCTCTTTTGTTTAAAATGGACAATGTTTTATGTAAAAACAACTAGCATACTGAAAACTGACCAAACGTATTCGGATTGTGTTGATACATTAGGAAAACAATACATGGGACATTTTTGACGTGTAAGGGTAAACCCCACATCAATCTGAGGTTATGTTTGGCCGGTACCACTCTAAATGTCTCTCTTTTGTTTAAAATGGATATCATTTTATGTGAAAACAACAAATGGAATACGAAAAACAAACCAAACACATTCAGATTGTGTTGAAACTATAGGAAAACAATACATGGAACATTTTTGTCATGTACGAGTCACCCTCGCATTAATCAGAGCCACGGTGTGGCCGGTACCACTCTAAAAGTCTCTCTTTTGTTTAAAATGGACATCATTTTAAGTGAAAACTACAACTAGCATATGGATAACTGACCAGACGCATTTGGATTGTGTTGACACTTTAGAAAAATGATCCATGGGTCATATGAGAGATGTATTATTCAACCCCTCCTCAATAATAGGTATAGTGTGGCCGGTATCACTCAAAGTGTCTCTTTTTTGTTGAAAATAGACATTGTTTTATGTAAAAAAAACTGGCATACAGAAACCAAACATATTCTTATTGTGTTTATACTTTAGAATAACGATCCATTGGTAATATGTGACATGTAAGACTCAACATCTCATCAATCCTAGGTGCTGTGTGGTCGGTACCTCCCAAAGTGTCTTACTTTTATTCAAAATGGACAACATTTTAAGTGAAAACAACAACTGCAAACGGAAAACCCACCAAAAGCATTAGTATTGTGTGGATACTTTAGGATAACGACCCATGGGATAGTTGTGATGTGTAAGAGTCAACCCCACCTCAATGCAAGGCACGATTTGACTGGTACCACTCTAAATGTCTCTCTTTTGTTTAAAATGGACATCATTTTAAGTGAAAACAACAACTGGCAAACGAAAAATGGACCAAATGTATTCGTATTCTTTTGATACTTTTGGAAAACGTTACATGAGTAATTTTTGATGTGTACGAGTCAACGCTGCCTCAATCCGAGTTGTGGTGTGGCCGGTACCACTCAAAGTGTCTCACCTTTATTTGAAATGATCAACATTTTAAATGAAAACAAAAACTAGTATACGAAAAACCAATAAAACACATTCAGATAGTGTTGATACATTAGTAAAAAAATACATTGTTCATTTGTGACATTTACAAGTCAACCCCGCCTCAATTTGAGGCACGGTGTGGCCAGTAGTACTCTAATTGTCTCTCTTTGGTTTAAAATGGACACTATTTTATGTATAAACAACTGACATACAGAAAACCAACCAAACATATTATTATTGTGTTTATAATTTATCTCAACAATAAATGGGTCATTTACGACGTGGAAGAGTAAACCAAGCCTAAATCTGAGTCCTAGAGTGGCCGGTACCACTCAAAGTGTCTCACTTTTATTTGAAATGGACAACATTTTAAGTGAGAACAACAACTGGCCTATGGAAAAAAATTCAAAGGAATTAATATTGTTTTGATAGTTTAGGAAAAAATTTATCTAACATTTGTGACATGTACGAGTCAACCCCACATCAATCCGAGGCACGATGTGGCTGGTACCACTCTAATTGCCTCTCTTTTGTTTAAAATGAACATCATTTTAAGTGAAAACAACAACTGTCATACGAAAAACAGACCAAACGTATTTGGATTCTATTGATATATTAGGAAAACGACCCATGAGTCATTTGTGATGTATAAGAGTCAACTCTGCCTCAATCCAATGTGCGGCGTGGTCGGTACCACTAAAAGTGTCACACCATTATTTGAAATGATCAACATTAAAAATGAAAACAACAACTGGCATACGGAAAACCGAACAAACGCAGTCGAATTGTGTTGATACATTAAGAAAATTATTCATTGGTTATTTTTGACATGTAGGAGTCAAACCCAACTCAATCTGATGCACGGTGTGGCTGGTAGCACTCTAAATGTCTCTCTTTTGTTTAAAATGTACACTGTTTTATGTAAAAACAACGCACATACAGAAAACTGACCAGACGTATTTGGATTGTGTTGATGATTTAACACAACAATCCATGGGTCATTTATGACCTGTACGAGTCAACCGAGCAGTAATACGAGGTCTGGTGTGGCCAGTACCACTCAAAGTGTATCACTATTATTTGAAATGGAGAAAATTTTAAGTGAAGACAACAACTGGAATATGAAAAACCAACCAAAAAAATTCAGATTTTATTGATACTTTAGGAAAATGATCCATGGGTCATATGTGACCTGTAAGAGTCAAAACCGCCTCAATCCGAGGCCCGGTGTGTCCAGTATCACTCTATTTATCTCTATTTTGTTTAAAATGAACATCATTTTAAGTAAAAACATCTGGCATATGGAAAACCGACCAAACGTATTCGGATTTTGTTGATACTTTAGCACAACGATCCATGGTCCAGCCTTACACAATCCACTTCTCATGCGAGGAACTCCTACTCCTATTCTAAAACAATTGAAATTTAATACTCCAAGGACAATTATATTCCCCAAGTCACACAAGTTCATTGATACACACACATTATCATCATCACTAAGTTCAAATACACCCGCCCCAATCCATGACATTATATTTATGTTTGGTTGAATTAATTTATTCATTTCCTTATTTAGAGTAGATTTCTTCACATATAACAATGGTTTATCTCAAACCATTGGTATATGTCTATTGTCATGGCTTACTGGGAAACAGTTTCTAAAACTGTTGGTATAATTTATACAAATGGTTCTCCAGCCTATAACAACAGTTTTCAAACGTTGGTATACCTTTCATTTCCAGTAGTGGGAGTTTGAAGTACATGGAACTAATGTAGTGTAGGGCATTATAGAGAAGTATTAGTGAGTTCAAGAAGGGTGAAACCAATGTAGGGCAGGAAAAATATTCTGCCAATTTTTTGGAAGAGGCTCTTGAAGATTGAGGGTGGTGACCATGTATTATTTATAGTTCCCCATCATTTAAGGAAGAATATGTTTTGAAAATGTAGTAATATCTTTCCCTTGTTTGTTAGGACCTTCATGGATTTGGGTCATGTTGGTGATGTGAATTACCATTTGCAACTTCCACCTCTCTAGGGTAGGATTCTTGACATCTTCCATGTCTGTCAACTCTATCAGTATCTTCATAATTAATATCATGTCAATTATTAGTGATAGTTGGATATCAATAATGATGTGACATTCATGGAGAATCCAACATACATTCAAGACCTTCAAGAGAAGGTGCTTTAAGGATGGACCATTCCCATTCATTGTGTTATATAGAGGCATTGTGACATTGAATATAGTACTTGGTACCAGGTGACACAGATTCATTTCCCGTTCCTAGAGTTTTTTTGAGTTTTTCCCGCTCACATTTTCTTTGTGTTGTGTTTTTTGGACCTTAGTGTGTTAGGAGATATGTTTTCCCCCCGGATGTAATGTTAAAAGTTTTATGTGTTATATAGTTCTAACATGAGAAAATGGTAAGGAATTATTCCTAAAATAGTTGTATTATATTTTGATGTTATTAAACATGTGTGATCTACACATTGTCCCTTAGAGAGGATAATATATTGAGATGGAGGATGAAATTGGACAATTCTTGTGTTTGGAATACTTGAATTTTTTGTTCATCTATTGTGGGTGTTAGGGTTAGCTAGTTCAGTTTAAGGAAATATTTTAGGTGTAATCAGATCCTTGAGATGTATCATGATGGTTGGGTTTTGGGATCTTTTCCCTCCTTCCATCTAGGATTATTTCGAATTATCTGCTGTGAGGGTAGTTTTAGATGTATTAGATGCAAAAAATGGACCATCCGTCCAGTTACATTTCAAAAAATATGATGATAGAGGTTTACAAGGGATGTCTAATGTGTTTTAGAGAACCGTGGTGGATCACCATTGGTGACTCATTTTGAAGTAACAGTGACTCGCCAATGATAATAATTTTATCCAAATGGTGACTTACAAACTATGAATCATTTGGAATAATAGTGACTCACCAAGAGGGAATCATTTTCAAATAATAGTTACTCACAAATGGTGACCCTTTTGAACTATCATCGATTCACCAATGGTTACTCATTTTTATCTAACGGTGAATCAAAAATGATGAATCATTTATAAGTAACAATGACTCCCCAATGGTGATTCATTTTGAACTAACGGTGAATCCCCAAGGGTGAATCATTTTTAACTAATGGTGACTCTCCAATGATGACCTATTTTTAAAAAAATGTGACTCACCAATAGTGACTCTTTTGTAACTAATGATTACTCACAAACGGTGGCTCAATTTTAACATATAGTGGCTCAAAAAAAGTGATGCATTTGGAACTAATAGTTAATCACCGAGGGTGAATCATTTTTAAAAAATAATTACTCACCAACGGTGACTCAGTTTGAACAACATGTGACCCACCAGTGTTGAATCATTTTAAACTAATGGAAGCTAACCAATAATGAATCATTTTGAAATAATGGATACTCACTAATGGTGACACATTTAGATCTAATTGTGACTTATAAACGGTTACTCATTTTAAATAATGGTGATACCCCATTTGTGCTTCATTTGGAATTATGGTGAGTCACCAATGGTGAATCATCTTGATCTTATAGTGACTCACCAATAGTAACCCATTGAAACTAATGATGACTCATCAACGATGACTCATTTCGAACTAATAGCGACTCACCAATAATGACTCGTTATGAACTATCATTGGATAACCTATAGTGGATTATTATAAAGTAATGGGGAGTCACTAATGGTGTTTCATTTTGAACTAACAGTTCCTCACCAACAATTACTCAAGAACATAGTATCCAGTTTTTCAAAATAATTATAGATTATCTATTCTGACATATTTTATTATGAAAAATAGATTTAATGTCTTAATATAGGGGTTTTAAATATGTTTTTACATTGTATAATTATATTCATTATTTTAAAAATGTCATAAGACAATTTAAATTATTAAAATGCACGGATTTGATGAGATCTTACATTAATGGCCAATCTAAATTGAAGTTATTCTACAAGTTCTAGATCTGACCATTCAAAAGTAAAGATACTACAATCCATATTTTGGTCATTCATTCTCTTAATACTATAGTTCCCCAATCTTTATTCAATTGGAGTCATAGAACCTTGTTATTATAGTTGGTTCAATTTACCTCGAAGTGGATTCATCACATGCTCGAACCCCTTATTTTGAAGTTTCTAGTTGTATGAAGATATATTCTCCAAGGTAATAATTCCTTCATTTCTCCTTTTGTGTATCATTTGGGGTGGGTTTATTATTTTTTATACTAGTGGAATGGTTTCAACTGTCTTTAAAAATATAATTAACCCATTTAAATAAAAAAACAATGGTTAGTGGAATGTGAAGTTTCATCTTAAGGATTTTGGTTATTAAATTGGCGTTATAAATTGGATGGGATAAACATCCACTGAAAATTGATTCCATTTGTGGTACTTTATTGGGATTTTATGATGTTTATTTGGAATTAGTTTTTTTTGAGATTGGAAACACATGAAATTCAATGGGCTAATCACATGGGGATGAGTACTGAGTTGGATTCCCAAGGATCTCGTGGCTTATGTGATATCACCCTTAAATAATGAAGTTGGATAGGATAAGATATGCCTTTGATAAACCTAAAAATGTATATTTATGTTGAATATGTTGTGATATTTCTAGTTATTATGGATTGTGATGTGTGAGGGGGAATTGGATGAGACGTGGTAGTGTAGTAGGGCTATCATTTAAGTTGGATGTTGATGTGGATATTGGGATATTGTAAAATAATGGTTTTTGTGTGCAATGTAGTTTTAGTATCATGGTCAGTAATGGATGGAAAAATGAATAAAAATAATAAAGATATTGTTTAGTTAATTAATGGAAGGGGTTGGTAATAAAAAATATGAAAAATTGATTAACGAGAAATAAATAATAATATACCATTAGTGTGTTTTCCCTTGTGTGAGGTTGCTCATTTAGTTTTGGAAGAAGACGTGGATGTTCATATGGGTATAATTTTTCATTGGATGTAAAACCATATTACAATGCATGTTTTTTGGATCCCTATATGTATCTAAATTTTATATTCTTATGATTTCAATATTCACCCCACCCATATCGATCACTATGTTCTAACAAAAAATGTTTTGTTGGTGTTTTTACTAATATCTGGGGGATGATGGATGACTGGATAAACCCTATTCCTTGCTCTATCATCCAAGAGTTCTTGATATTCACATTATTTTTTTTCCAAAATTCAAAATATAGTTTTCTACATGTGATGTGATGAGTATGTGATGGACTATGTTTATTCATGTGATATTTAATGAGATGTCTTATGGTGGGGTTCATGCATGGTAGGAGAGAAAAAGACTGATTTCATTCATGTTCCTGACACCCAACTACTCTAGTTATGATATGTGATGTATTTTCCTGGGTTTTTATGGAAGGTATATGATGTGATGTGATGTTATTCAGAAGAGGTAGGAGCACTATGGAATATGATGATGTGATCTGAGAGCAGAAAACCCATGGGAAACCCGAGAATGGTACCCTATCATTGTTATGATTTATATTATATTCTTAAACATGGATTTTTTATTTGGTGATCAAGAAATGGTGATGTTATGTTTTGGTAACTATACATGTATAGGTGCTATTGGGTCTTTTTGTTTTATCATGGGTGCAACAATATTCTCTTTTCATATGTGCATGAGATACTTTCTTTTTTCATACTGAGCATATATAAATTCCATCCAAACATATATAAAACTATATTCAGGTTTCTTGGTGTACTATTGAGGACCATGATGGATATTACAAACTCAGACCATTGGAAAATTGTTTTTTCACTACTATGGATTTTATTTGGATCGTTTAATTTGGATAATTTTTTAAAATCAATTTTATTTAGGCATTCATTATGGGACGATTTTTCCTTCTTTCTTATATATATAGTGGAGTAAATTGTGGGGGATTCATCTTATCTCTCAATCCTACTTATGTTATTCAAGTTAATGCCAACCATAAATGAGATTTTTATACCATTGATATTGTTCGCCAACATGGGGCCCATTGGAGATGATACTAGGGGTTCATAATCCCTCTCCCCTTATTTCGTCATCTATGGAGGGAGGGGATTATGATTACATGTATCATTGAACAAAAATGAAACATTGATATCTGTTATAAATTAAAGACTAAAAATTTATTGATTATCTATGAATATGAGTAATATAATTAAAAATATATAAATATATATGTTTTTAAATAAAAATGACATTTTATATAGTTTTCCTTAAATTGGTATTGTGTTATTGAATATATAGTTAACTATACATTAAATTAAATAAAATTTTGTATATTATTTTCAAATGATTAAATTAATATAATATACTATTTATATATTAATTATATATTTGTTAGTATTCTATTTAAATTAATAATAAGAAAAACTTGTATATTAAAATGTTTTTTCTTATAAAAATTGTTCCCATTATATTTAATGGTTAAATTTAACAATATAAATACATTATTATAGAAATTAAATTTGAAATCATAACCATCATATATATTTTTGGTAATCTCAATATTGGTTAAATAGTGAAAATATCAATTTTTAAAAATAACATGGCTTTTATTACATTATTAATATATAAGTAAGAATTAGAAATAAATGAAACATTTTTTAAGAAAAATAATAATAATTTTTTTAGGAAATTAAATTTTTAGAAAATATTGTTTTAATTTTCCAAACAATATTTGATGATTTAGAACATAATATATATTTCTTAGAAGAATTGGTTTCATACATTATTTATTTATTGTTTCAGAATAAAATTTTATCTATTTAAGAAAATTAATATAGTAAAATTGATTTAATATTTTAAAATAAAAGATCAAAATTTTATAATAAATTATATTTTATTTTGAGTCATAATGCATGGGATACCTTAGTTTTTAACTAGCTACTCTATTAAATGAAAACAATATAATATTAAAAAAATATAGTGGTAATGAGTTAAAGCAATGTATAAAAAATTTGTGGGAATTAGTGGTTGAGACCTATATCACTATTTTCTCCTCAATTACACATTATTTTTATATTTTTAGTTCACTATTAATTTATAGTGACATCCAATTATTGAAAACGTTTTGGTATTTTCGAAAATACCATCCCATTTTTTCTTATAAAAGAGGAACTGAATTGCTCATTTCTCCTCCCACCACAACCATTGTTGTTCTGATAAAAATCTACCCATCCAATCCTAAAATTTTATGGGAAACATCAAGAGTTTATGATATTTTAAACACACCATACTAAAAATTATTAACCCCTTCACATATCATATAATCCAAGAAGTTTGGTATTTATTACTCACCTCAAATCCCTCATTTTTATTTTTTTTAAATTCAAAAATATTCAAGAAATTAAAATAAAAAACATAAAATGATAAAATAAGTGTCATTATTTTACCCTTATATTATTCTAATGATGTTAAATTCATTAACCACCTTTACCATTTTTATTAATATAAAAACCAAACCATCATTCTTGCATTGTGCATACTATTGTATCTATGATGCAACATGTTTCATATTGGTTCTATAACATACAAGGATAGTCCTAATATTTAATTTCATATTGTATAATGTTATTTATGACATACTATATATACGAAATTCCTAAACCACATTACCCTATTTCATCAATCCATGGAAAATGAAATGATCGACAATGTGTACTTGTGGATTACCGCTTCTATGGAATTATTTTTTTTCTTTCCTCAATTCATCATCTCCATACATGGAAGGTTATGATATTTGAATTAATGAATAAATATTTTTTAAAAAAATTATTAAGGTTCTATGATGAACTATTCTTCAACCAATAAGAAATATTGGTAATAAACAAATTTTGTTAGTTCTACTGTCCAATAGAGTGTTCAAACATAATTAAATGATTCCTTCATACTAAAATATAGCATTGTATATGTTATATTAATCAAATTATTCCAAAACAATTTGGTATATCACACTAAAATAAACTATAAAATATCATTATTCTTCTAGTATAATGTTATAATTGAATAATCACTTTATAATCATCCATTTTTTGGGTATGTTCTTATTTTGGATAGTTTACCTGCATACTTGAATAATGATGTCTTTAAATCCTCCTTATAAATATACAAAAATGAAGGGTGAGGGATGGTTACTACCTATGTCTCTACTCTAGTAGGCCCTAGAATGGTGACTATCACTGGGGGCATAATAAAAATACATATGAGAGGCATTACCCCCTACTGTAAACACAAAAACGAGAGAGATATGATAGATTAAATAATAAAAACCTTCCAAAACACACACAAGTATATATATATATATAAGGAAATAAAATGTGAAAACATGTAGTGTCACATAGTACTCAAACAAATGAAAGGAAACTCTATGTACCAAAAAGGTAAAGATGGTAGTGATGGATCCTAAACATCCCCAACAATACCATGATCTCGTAGTATCCAACCTGTTTTTTAACATATTATGGCTAACATGAAAAAATATATTATTTATAAATGTTTTGGGATTAACAGTATACTTTAGAAGATCCTCTTAAAATCCTCTATTGCAATAGATAAAGGTATAATGCTAATTCATAGTGCACAACTGTGAAACATACTCACCACCTAAATAGGAATAATTTTTTTTCCACCAAACCATGGATAGCCCTCACCATGTATTGTAAGATAGAGAGTATATTAGTCAATAATAAAGCATCAAGGGTACCATGTTCCCACTTCCCTGTTGGTTTTCCACTCTTCCCCAACATCGCATGTCTCGATCCGTCTCTCTCTAAAAGTAAATCAGTCTGATGAAACCTTGGAAAGGCATCACAACATTCACCTCGTCCATCTCATAACCCAATAATCACATATATCATATCCACATATAGTAACCAAGTTGACATTTGGAGTCACCATGGACCTTATAGTGTATATGAAACATCAGGTTTTATACCTCAATCCATTAGATCCCATACATCGATTAAATACCTCATTCTAGAATAGAATTTACACATTATAACTATAATTATACTTTTGATTCTATTTCTTTTAATACATGTGTGTTAAATAACCACAAGATAATACATCCCTCTAAAAACAGATATATTAAACCCTAACCCTCATGAAAACCATCAAAAGTAACCACAAAGTGAAGAGAGTGGGGAAAGAGGTGGTCAACTATCCATCATCCTGCTAAGATGTTATAGAATACACCCTCCCAAAGTACACTTGGATTCAGTTTCCTTAACTCACATGGGTGGGGTAGCATATAAAATCACATAATGTAAATGATATAATTTAGCTAACAACCACACTATGTGTATAACTTAGTCCTGGACTCCAATGTAGTCATCATCTCTCGGATTTTTTGTCGTCGCTACTATGACTAGATATCCTATAAGAACACAAGAATTTAAAGAGCTACATTAAATTAAGTATTTTATTTTTATCATTCCATTTATTTAATTAATTATTTATCGATTAATTAACCATTAGCATTATCACCCATGAAATTTCATTCCATTTAATTAATTTGTGCAAATATGATGCCCTTAAAGCATATTCTAAACCTCGTTCATGGATTTAAAAGAATAACATATTTTATGAATTCTCTTTCTAGAACCTACCAAACCCATTAGTTATGAATTATTTATTCATTATTACGATTATTCCACAAACAATGTGTTACAGGAATACCATACTACGCTACAACCAAGAGGAAATATGTAACAAAGAACATCTCACTATCTTGTGTAGTTGGGAAAAAGAATGAAGATAAAAAAACCCAACTATTTTCCATTAAATAGATTCAGAAGTGAGCATCACAGCTATCATCGTCACATTGATGAGTAAGACTAGTTATAAATCATTCCATCACCTCTAGTAACATCACCATAACCCACATGCATATACTAATGTATCTTGGTATCACAGTGGTCACTTGATGCCACATCATCTGGTCCTACCTACCCACAAACCAGGTCAACCATTCTAGAATAAGCCATAACAGAATGAAAATATATAATGCTATCCCTAGTACATATTATCCATACCATTATCATTTATATCAGGATTATATCAGAATTATTTTATACATGGAACTGAAAAAACAATAGTAACAAAAAATAATGAAATAGGGAAACTTTTCCATCAAAACAAGTCATTCAGCCATCTCATGGAAATGAGATCCTCTGGGACTAGAAAAACAATTTTTTTTAAAAACAGATCATATTACTTAATGAATTAATATATTCATTATTTATTGTACCGATCTATGGGAAACCTATGGCATCAATCTATAACAAGATATCAAAGGAACAAATGCTCCGAACATTTATTTTTGGATTCAACAAATTGTACATGTAAAATTATTAATTAACATTCCATATAAATTATTATCATTAAGAATAAACATTCTTACCATCAACTATAATTTCAATTAATCACATTGATGATCGATTTCATCTAAACATGCACATTTCATCAATTTCATTATCATCAAATTATGTAAACCGTTAGATTAAAAACATACCCATTATTTAATTATTCATAAGACAATTAATTGTATTTTAATTCCATCCTTAGGTTCTTTATCAATTTCACCATTATACTAAAAACATAAGAACAAGCTACCAAAGAAAAAAAAATATATTCACAATATCAAAACAAAAATGATGTAAACTATTGATATTGTACAGAACCAAAAGATATTCATCATGTGATTTCTATCCAATTATTAAATATCAATTCTCTAATAATTAGGATAATTTAATTTATATATAAATGGATAAACAATGATCAATTTATGATTTCATGTAAATATTAGAATGCTAGAAATCCCAATCTAAAAAATTATCAATGTTCCTCACATTAGAGTGGACCACATCACGGATCTCAGATCACCTCACTGAGAAAAACTTCATCCATCCAAATATTCCATAACACAGCTGAACCATCAAAAACTATGATAACACCCATTATAATGAAGAGATATCAAAAACCATTTCATGGAGAGAAGATATGGGAGGAAATGTAATAAAACATTGAGAGCCTACTATAAAACAAAGGAAGAACAAATCCTGGATCAACGTATATCAATGATGAAATACATTAATTGATCCCTAGTTAAAGGGATCATGAAATTCGAACGGAGGGATCTACTAGTCACCTAGACTTAGAGAGAGTGGCATGGTTGGACATAGGTTTTTTTGAAAATCATGAGTAGTTGTACACATTTAAAGATTTCTTGGACATGGGATTTATACGGGCTTCCATCCATTTAGACGTGGTGTAATTGTTGACCATCTGGTATCACTGAAAACAGACACGACATTTTACTATTTAACCTTTGTTATTTATACATCATGATTAACACCACGAACAATCCTTAACAAGTCATTTACCTAATTTATGGGGTGTGTAATCTACATATTCTATCATATTCATCTCCTAACACATCCATTCTACTTATAATCCTCCTCTAATCACCACATGCCTCGAAAAAAAAACAAAGGGGCAATCTAAAAGAATATGGAACCATACATTATATAACTCTCAAAAAATTATCATCATTGAGAATCCAAAACCCAAACAGAGGTAAAATAAAATGTTTTTTCCCAAACATACACCCTTCTAGATACCACAATATGATTTCACCCTATCAAGTGTTCAACCAAGTCAGTCCATGGAAAAAATGAAAAACCATGCAATTACAACAATCTCATAAACATTATCCTAGGGGAGATACCTCGCAGACAATAGTAAATACACAGCAGGAAATAATTAGAACCCAAATCATAAATTAAAAAATTCCACATCCATAAGAGAACAATGATAAATTAGAATAGATAAAAACCAAAAATCACGCAGTACTAGGTTCACTTCTCTAACTTAAGTTCCTAGGTATAATACTGCATGCCACCACATCACCACAAAATAAGAACTAATGGAATGTCACCACAAAAAAATCATTTTCCAAGTGTTCATGGAGAATTAAAGGACTCTCTTTAAAGTTCACATAATCACAAACAATGATACATCCCCATTATATGAACTGAGAGTATTCATGATGAGAATGTTGGAGTTGTGAGATGTGAAAACATCATGACCCGTCTCATCTACTGGGAAAGTTCTATCTAATATTTAATGGACCACACATGATCCAACACCACAGAAGGCACTAAAAAACTAATAAGAAATAATACTCCCATGGAAAATCCTTTTCATCCAACAATAAGGATTAGACTTCCGGAATCGATGATCTCTAACATCCAACTGGAGTGCTATCCCTATATGATCAACATATGATTTTTTATGATCTGGTTCTACATTCTTCCTCTCATGAATTACATGAACTATTTCTGTAACACCCGAGACTTTTATGTTATATAAATCATCAAAGGAATCTTTTTCTATACAACACTTACTTGGCTTGCTTTACACGCAATCGCGACCTTCCTCGATAGCTTGCGTCGTACGCAATACCGAGTTTCACTAAACAACATTATGCTATTACAACTAGCCGTTATGAATAGTAATAACCACTTTTTGGAATTTTATAAATTTTATTTTTCAAAATGGACTTCATTTTTGGACTCAGAATATCGAAATTAGCCTAGGGTGAAATTTTGGTATTTTTTCTGAAAACTTTCAATTTTTGATGAATAGTGAAACCACTAAGTGGTAGGTTAAAAACTGAATTTTGCATAAAACTTAATTTTACCGCTTCTGTGATTGGAATTTCAAAAATCCGAGAGACACGGTTAATATCAAGGACTAAAATGTGGTTCAATTAGATGAAAATAATTTTTTGGTGAATAGTAACTTTTTACTTTTTTACCGCGGTTAATAGTAAATAGGGTAACTAAGGGTAAATATAATATTAATATTACCATAACACATGTCCTAATTCTATTGGACAAGTGTAATTCGACCAAAAACAAACTTAGGAAGAAAATATGACCATTTAGGCCCACTTGGATTAGATTAGGACATTTATTATTAATTTATTTAAAGAAGGGTTAAAATAGTTAAAATCAAAGTTTAATAAGTAAATCATTTTTAATATGGGGTTATACATAAGATAAATTCAATTGAAAATATTCTTTAGAAATCTAAAAAGATTTCCTACATGATGATATTTTATTTTTAATTTTTAGACATCAAATAATGTAATTTATTTATGACACAAAGATGATGCAGTAATTATCTTATTAATGAAATATTGACATAATTGATGTTATAAACACCAAAATAACTGTAATTTGAGACTTTTTATGAATTCAACTAATTTTATAGGTTACTATGATATATTAATGTTGATTTAATCAACTTGGTTCGAACATATAATTCTTTTATGACTTTCACAAAAATCATATATCAAATAGTGTCAAAATTGACACAAAATAGTTTTTAAATCAAATATTATATTATTAACTGTTATTTTATTCCTAAAAATCTAAGGTTCGGCCAAATGACTTAGATAAGGATATATGTATTAATAATAAACAATTTGGGGTTCGTTTGGCATGTTATAGTAAGTGTATCAACCATATAGTGAAAGGAAACAAAAAGACACGGTAAAAGTTAATTTATTTAACTTAGAGTTAAATCTAATTGATAAGGTTAAAATAATACCCTAAACTTGTCTAAATTCTATTGGATGAGAGGATTTCGACCCATCACCACCTTAGCCTCTAAATAAATCAATTTGGAGCTAATTAAAACCGAACATGACTTTATAATAAAATAATATTTTGAGATATTCCTAAGGTGCCCCTCTCCTCCCTTATAAAAGGGCACCTCCTCCCCCTCCTCCTCACACCAAATTGAGCACTCAAGCTCGGCCAACCCCTGCCATTTTCTCCTCTCCACTTCCCTAGAATAATCCTAGAGGTCCTGGTCTTCTCCAAAGACCAATCTTAGTTCCTTAAGTGGAGGATTCAAAGAAGCGTTCCAAAGAAGAGGTAATATCCATTACCGATCTTTTCAATTTCTTTCTTCTTCAACTTCTTCTTCCTTAGTTGTTTCATGATAAAGTAATAACATCAGTATTACTGACATACTGATATGTTATTATAAATATGAAACAACCCTAATTCACCTTCTATCCATCCTACGGAAAAATGAAATCACCGCGCGTGCGTACGTACGGAATACCGTCTCCACGCCGTGGTGTAATCTATTTTCCACCATCACCTTACAAGGATGTGTATAATGGTGTAATGAGTAACTACATATGATTATTATGAAGTAATATTGATACTGAAATAATATATATATACTCCAATACAATTCCACGATCATAGGAACGATATCATCACTCGTGCGTACGTACGGAATACCGTCTCCACGATGTGATGCGACTCGTTCTACATGATCTTCATTTCATAATGACTATATAAATGAATTGAATGAATGAATATGGTATATACTACACTAATACCATTCTGGAAATGAATTATCTATAACCTAAAGATAAGAATAAGAATTTATTCGACAAAACACGCATAAGAACAAAAAGTTATAAAGACCCGAGTAACAAGTAACAATGAAATATTACTAACAAGAAGCTAATAATATGACCATATATGATATCATATAAATATGTATGATTCTGGAATAAGTCAATAACATTATTTAAACCATTATACAGGAGCTTCGGACACGTACAAAGCTAATCGGACCTAAGGTAAGGGAAATATCACAATCTCATTTTTATCCGAGATTGTTTATTCGTAAGTATTTACTGGGGTGTATTTTATCATCCACATCCATGTTCCCTCAATATGTAATATTATTTCCATCCACCTAAAATTGTTTAAATCCATTTTACCCTTCGGTGAGTTTTTAGTAATACGTATGAAAGGAATCCTTTGTCGTTTTTCGTACGAGGTACTTTTTGACTTTTCTGACAAAAGTATGAAGAATGTTTTTTTTAACTTATACGGCACGAACAGATTTCTACTATTTTATAAAGCCTTATTTTCATGAAGCTTCCTCTAAAAGATATCATGACTATTTTCAATAAAATCTCTTTCTTTTAAAATTGCATGATGTTTTGTGAAAAGAAATTGATTTTGAAGAAGAAAGGATATTTTCCTCAAGAATTCAATTCAAGTGTTTTATCAAAATTATTTTCCATCTAATATAATAAAAGGGTTCTGTTTTTATCCCTATTATTACATGGATTTGATTATGTTTTGATGGAAACATTTTTATGAATTCCTTTATTTTATATGAATTGTTTTATGATGTCATGTTGTTTAAGAATCCCATTTTTATTACATGGGTTATGCGATGATGTATGATTTATGATTATGTGGCACACATAAGAAAAGATTCATTATAAGATGGGTGGGACCTATATCTCCCTCCAATGCATTGGCTAAAGATTTTATATCTCATGAGATAGACATGGCTGGAACGGAAGGTTATTTCGGTTCAGTGATACAGGACTGAAATGAGGAGTGAACTCGGTTCAGAAAGGGACTTTGTCCACTAAGATAGTCTTGGCAATGAGTCATGACTAACAAGAAATGATTTTCCATGATTATGTGTGCATGCCACAAAGTTTCAAGTTTTATGTTATGGGGATCTCATTTTCACTTCTATGATTTATTCCATGTTAAGATATTATGATCTCTTTTGCAGGTTTTGATTTTCAAAAAGATATGATATGATTTTTATTTCCTTTATTTGCCCTTGCTGAGCATTTGAGCTCACCCTTTTATGTTTTCTCTTCCCCAGGTCAGGAAGATGGATATTAAGTAGAATATGCTAAAAGGGACCCTAGATATGATGAAATAAATGGGAGACACTGTAGAAGATTTATGAACCAGTTGTTTATGTTTCCCAGTTTCTAAAGACAGTATACCTATACGGTCCTTTGTGGTTTTGTCATATGTTGTAATAAGTGTGCTTCAATTTTGAAGTATTAACAATGTATGTAAAGTATGGGTCGTTATAGTTGGTATCAGAGGAAAGGTATAGTCAACCTTTGGAAACTAGGATGTGAAAGCCTTAGTAAGAACCCTAAGGATAAGTCTAAGCATAGTACACAATCTTAGTGTTTTAGAAATGGCCATGAATAACCTAGGATAAGACCATAAGCATGAAAATTTTATTCTTGAATTATGTGGTTTCCTATTATAATTAGTGTTGCTCACACTATTCTTCTTGGTTTTAGTCAATGGCTGGAACCCGAAGGAACCGTGTTAATGCGGTATGCGATGGGCAATGCAATGATTGTCCCCCTGAGCAACCAAACGATATGGGAGCTGGAATGCAAAATCTTGTAGCCATGCTCACACAACTTTCTCAAGCTATGAATCATGCAGGATTTCCAAAAGAGCAAAGGAGGGAGCAACATTCTGTTGAATCCTTCATGAGGCAGCGTCCACCTTCTTTCAGCGGGTCTACTGATCCATTAGTTGCTGAACAATGGATTAGTACTACTGAAAAGATATTTTCAGTTCTTCAATGTTCTGAACATGATAATGTCATCCTAGCAGTGTACCGTTTGGAAGGGGATGCTGATCAATGGTGGAATCTTGTTAAGAATACGAGGCAAAGGGATGAAATTGAGTCTATGGAATGGGACAAGTTCAAGAACTTATTTTTCAATAAGTACTTCCCTCGTATTCTCCGAACAAAGATGGAGAAAGAGTTTCTTGAACTGAAGCAAAGGGATGATGAATCTGTTGGTACCTATGAAGCAAATTTTACAAGACTTGCAAGGTACGCTTCTGGTATTATTATCCAACCTGAGAGTAAGATCGATCGATTCTTTAGTGGCTTAAAACCAAGTCTTCGAAGGATGTTAGCCATAAGAGACTTCAATAGCTACGAGGAAATCGTTCGATGTGCTCTCAAAGTCGAGATGGAGATTGGAGTAACCCATCAGTCACATGGGTTTGATAAGAAGAGGAAGATGGAATTCAAAGGAAACTCTAAAGAGCACACGGAAAAGAAGATGAGCTTTCCCTTATGCTCAAAGTGTGGAAAGAAACATGGAGGGAGTTTTCTTAAAGGGACAAGTAAATGTTTTAAATGTGGAAAGGAAGGTCATCGGGCATTTGAATGCCGTGATAATGGGAAGAAGATGTCTAATGATGCAAACAAAGGAAGGGATACACAGAATGAACCTACAACACTTCAATGTTTCAAGTGCAAGGAGATGGGGCATTATGCCAATCAATGCCCAAATCCAAGGGTTGATGATGATGGTCGACGTCAACAAAATCTTAAGGCTAAAGACAAAGGAAAGTCACATGCAATTTCTATCAGCGATGTGGAGTACGATAACGATGTGGTGAAAGGTACACTTACCATCCACTCTAAAGTAGCAAATGTTTTATTTGATTCTGGATCCACCCACTCTTTTATTTCTGAAGACTTTTCTAAGGGTATCACCGTATTACCTCAACAATTAGATGTTGAGTTAGCCGTGACAACACCTAATGGCACATCAATCGCATCAAAAGTTTATAATTCTTCTCCGATCGAAGTTTGTGGGAAAGTGCTTCCTGCAAATCTTGTGATCCTTCCTTTAGTGGAATTTGATGTGATTCTTGGCATGGATTGGCTTTCTCTACATGGAGCTCATATCAATTGCCAAAGAAGGGAAGTCACATTTCATATTCCAGATCAATCTACGATCGTCTATCAATGCAAGGATGAACATAACCTTCCAGTGGAAATTCCTTCCATCTTATGGGTCATGATTCCACTAAATGAAGGTTATTTATCTCAAATGGTTGGAGAGAAACTTATGATTAAGAATATGCCCATTGTACGGGAGTTTGATGATGTCTTTCCGGAGGAATTACCAGGTCTTCCACCAAATCTTGAAGTTGAGTTTTCAATAGAACTCGTACCGGGTGCTTTGCCTATTTCAAAGACACCTTACAGAATGGCCCCAATTGAGTTGCAGGAATTGAAGAAGCAACTCCAAGAGAATCTTGATAAGGGATTCATACGCCCTAGTGCGTCACCTTGGGGAGCACCTGTTCTATTTGTTAATAAGAAATATGGATCAATGAGACTCTGCATTGATTATCGAGAACTTAACAAGATCACTATCAAGAACAAATATCCGCTCCCACGCATTGATGACTTATTTGACCAACTACGCGGAGCTCAATACTTTTCCAAGATTGATCTTCGTTCAGGGTATCATCAATTAAGGGTAAAAAGGGAGGATATACCAAAGACGGCTTTCCGTACAAGGTATGGACACTATGAATTTATAGTGATGCCATTTGGTCTTACTAATGCCCCTGCTATCTTCATGGATCTAATGAATAGAGTCTTTAGAGACTATCTTGATCAATTTGTGGTAGTCTTTATAGACGATATTCTTGTCTATTCAAAGAGCAAGGAAGAACATGAAGATCACTTGAGAATTATATTGAAGACCCTGAGAAAGGAGAAGCTTTATGCCAAATTTACCAAGTGTGAATTTTGGCTTCAAAAAGTTGCATTTTTGGGTCATATAATCTCAAAAGAGGGGATATCTGTGGATCCAGCAAAAACAGAGGTTATCGAAAGATGGTCAAGACCAACAACAGTAACTGAGATCCGAAGTTTTCTTGGTTTGGCTGGTTATTATCGACGTTTTGTAAAAGATTTTTCACGATTATCTAATCCACTCACCAAGTTGACTCGAAAAGGAGTTAAGTTTGTCTAGACAGAGGAATGTGAAGAGAATTTCAAGGAGTTGAAAAGAAGGTTATCCAGTGCACCTGTGCTCACACTTCCTTGTAGTGGAGAAAGGTTTGTGATCTACAGTGATGCATCCAAGAAGGGATTGGGGTGTGTTCTTATGCAAAATGATATGGTGATAGCTTATGCCTCACGACAGTTGAAAATCCATGAACAAAATTACCCAACACATGATTTGGAGTTGGCTGCGGTAATCTTTGCATTAAAGATTTGGAGGCATTACCTTTATGGTGAAAGGTGTGATATTTATACTGATCATAAAAGTTTAAAGTATATTTTCACACAAAAGGAGTTGAATATGCGTCAAAGAAGATGGTTGGAGCTGATTAAGGATTATGACTGCTCAATCCATTACCACCCTGGGAAAGCAAACAAGGTGGCAGATGCATTAAGTCGACAAGACCATGCTAGTTTATCCATGATGAGGATCACAAAAGATCCAATATTTATGGATTTACAAAGGATGGATCTTGGAATTATAATGGAAGGGGAAAAATCTTATCTTTCTCAAATGAATGTTCAACCATCTATACATGTGAAGATTAAAGAGGCACAGAAAGAAGATGTCGAGTTACAAAAGAAGGTGAGAAATGTTCCTGAATTCAACCTTGATTGTGATGGGATAATAAAGTTCAGGAATCGGGTTTGTGTTCCTCCCATCCCCGAATTAAAGAAAGAGCTGCTGGATGAGGCTCATAGTTCTTCATTCTCTATTCATCCTGGAAGCACGAAGATGTATAGGGATCTGAAAGAGTACTTATGGTGGGATGGCATGAAAAGAGATGTTGCTGAATTTGTCTCTCGATGCTTGGTTTGTCAACAAGTTAAAGCTGAGAGACAGAAGTCTAAGGGGATGTTACAACCATTACCCATACCCGAATGGAAATGGGAAAACATCACTATGGACTTTGTCACAAGACTTCCTAAAACATCCAAAGGCAATAATGCTATCTGGGTCATAGTTGATCGTCTCACAAAGTCTGCACACTTCATTCCTATAAGAGAGGATTTCTCTCTAGATCAGCTTGCCAGGATATATGTAAAGGAAGTGGTAAGATTGCATGGAGTACCACTTTCTATTATATCTGATCGAGATCCGAGATTTACCTCGAAGTTCTGGCGAAGTCTTCAGCATACTCTGGATACAGAGTTGAGTTTCAGCACTGCTTATCATCCCCAGACAGACGGTCAGTCTGAGAGAACAATTCAAACCCTAGAAGATATGTTGAGAGCTTGCTCTATGGATTTCAAAGGAGTTTGGGATCAACACCTACCTTTAGTGGAATTTTCTTATAATAATAGCTTTCACTCCAGTATTCAAATGGCTCCTTATGAAGCTCTCTATGGAAAGAAATGCAGGACTCCAACTTGCTGGGATGAAGTTGGGGAAAGAAAGCTATTAGGACCTGATCTCGTTGATGAAATGGCAGAAAAGGTCAGATCTATTCAACAACACATAAGAGCAGCTCAGAGTCGACAGAAAATCTATGCCGACAACCGAAGAAAAGACCTAGAGTTTGAAGTGGGTGATAAAGTGTTCTTACGAATATCTCCCTGGAAGAGGGTTATGAGATTTGGAATGAAGGGGAAGTTGAGCCCTAGATATATCGGTCCTTTCGAAATACTGGATCGTGTTGGGAAGGTAGCTTATCGATTGGCGCTTCCACCGAATCTCTCTCAAGTTCACGATGTGTTCCATGTATCTCTCCTGAGAAAGTACATACCAGATCCTTCACATGTACTCAGCTCAGAAGTTGTACCGCTGGAGCAAGATCTTTCTTATGAGGAACAGCCGATAGAGATTCTGGATCGTAGCGAAAAAGTCCTACGAAACAAGAACACTCGCTTGGTGAAAGTTTTATGGAGAAACCACCAACTTGAAGAAGCTACATGGGAGCTTGAGGATATGATGAGGGAGAAGTATCCTCATCTGTTTGTTGCAAAGTGACGAATTTCGAGGGCGAAATTCTTTTTAAGGGGGGTAGAATGTAACACCCGAGACTTTTATGTTATATAAATCATCAAAGGAATCTTTTTCTATACAACACTTGCTTGGCTTGCTTTACACGCAATCGGGACCTTCCTCGATAGCTTGCGTCGTACGCAATACCGAGTTTCACTAAACAACATTATGCTATTAAAACTAGCCGTTATGAATAGTAATAACCACCTTTTGGAATTTTATAAATTTTATTTTTCAAAATGGACTTCATTTTTGGACTCAGAATATCGAAATTAGCCTAGGGTGAAATTTTGGTATTTTTTCTGAAAACTTTCAATTTTTGATGAATAGTGAAACCACTAAGTGGTAGGTTAAAAACTGAATTTTGCATAAAACTTAATTTTACCGCTTCTGTGATTGGAATTTCAAAAATCCGAGAGACACGGTTAATATCAAGGACTAAAATGTGGTTCAATGAGATGAAAATAATTTTTTGGTGAATAGTAACTTTTTACTTTTTTACCGCCGTTAATAGTAAATAGGGTAACTAAGGGTAAATATAATATTAATATTACCCTAACACATGTCCTAATTCTATTGGACAAGTGTAATTCGACCAAAACCAAACTTAGGAAGAAAATATGACCATTTAGGCCCACTTGGATTAGATTAGGACATTTATTATTAATTTATTTAAAGAAGGGTTAAAATAGTTAAAATCAAAGTTTAATAAGTAAATCATTTTTAATATGGGGTTATACATAAGATAAATTCAATTGTAAATATTCTATAGAAAGCTAAAAAGATTTCCTACATGATGATATTTTATTTTTAATTTTTAGACATCAAATAATGTAATTTATTTATGACACAAAGATGATGCAGTAATTATCTTATTAATGAAATATTGACATAATTGATGTTATAAACACCAAAATAACTGTAATTTGAGACTTTTTATGAATTCAACTAATTTTATAGGTTACTATGATATATTAATGTTGATTTAATCAACTTGGTTCGAACATATAATTCTTTTATGACTTTCACAAAAATCATATATCAAATAGTGTCAAAATTGACACAAAATAGTTTTTAAATCAAATATGATATTATTAATTGTTATTTTATTCCTAAAAATCTAAGGTTCGGCCAAATGACTTAGATAAGGATATATGTATTAATAATAAACAATTTGGGGTTCGTTTGGCATGTTATAGTAAGTGTATCAACCATATAGTGAAAGGAAACAAAAAGACACGGTAAAAGTTAAATTATTTAACTTAGAGTTAAATCTAATTGATAAGGTTAAAATAATACCCTAAACTTGTCTAAATTCTATTGGATGAGAGGATTTCGACCCATCCCCACCTTAGCCTCTAAATAAATCAATTTGGAGCTAATTAAAACCGAACTTGACTTTATAATAAAATAATATTTTGAGATATTCCTAAGGTGCCCCTCTCCTCCCTTATAAAAGGGCACCTCCTCCCCCTCCTCCTCACACCAAATTGAGCACTCAAGCTCGGCCAACCCCTGCCATTTTCTCCTCTCCACTTCCCTAGAATAATCCTAGAGGTCCTGGTCTTCTCCAAAGACCAATCTTAGTTCCTTAAGTGGAGGATTCAAAGAAGCGTTCCAAAGAAGAGGTAATATCCATTACCGATCTTTTCAATTTCTTTCTTCTTCAACTTCTTCTTCCTTAGTTGTTTCATGATAAAGTAATAACATCAGTATTACTTACATACTGATATGTTATTATAAATATGAAACAACCCTAATTCACCTTCTATCCATCCTACGGAAAAATGAAATCACCGCGCGTGCGTACGTACGGAATACCGTCTCCACGCCGTGGTGTAATCTATTTTCCACCATCACCTTACAAGGATGGGTATAATGGTGTAATGAGTAACTACATATGATTATTATGAAGTAATATTGATACTGAAATAATATATATATACTCCAATACAATTCCACGATCATAGAAACGATATCATCACTCGTGCGTACGTACGGAATACCGTCTCCACGATGTGATGCGACTCGTTCTACATGATCTTCATTTCATAATGACTATATAAATGAATTGAATGAATGAATATGGTATATACTACACTAATACCATTCTGGAAATGAATTATCTATAACCTAAAGATAAGAATAAGAATTTATTCGACAAAACACGCATAAGAACAAAAAGTTATAAAGACCCGAGTAACAAGTAACAATGAAATATTACTAACAAGAAGCTAATAATATGACCATATATGATATCATATAAATATGCATGATTCTGGAATAAGTCAATAACATTATTTAAACCATTATACAGGAGATTCGGACACGTACAAAGCTAATCGGACCTAAGGTAAGGGAAATATCACAATCTCATTTTTATCCGAGATTGTTTATTCGTAAGTATTTACTGGGGTGTATTTTATCATCCACATCCATGTTCCCTAAATATGTAATATTATTTACATCCACCTAAAATTGTTTAAATCCATTTTACCCTTCGGTGAGTTTTTAGTAATACGTATGAAAGGAATCCTTTGTCGTTTTTCGTACGAGGTACTTTTTGACTTTTCTGACAAAAGTACGAAGAATGTTTTTTTAACTTATACGGCACGAACGGATTTCTACTATTTTATAAAGCCTTACTTTCATGAAGCTTACTCTAAAAGATTTCATGACTATTTTCAATAAAATCTCTTTCTTTTAAAATTGCATGATGTTTTGTGAAAAGAAATTGATTTTGAAGAAGAAAGGATATTTTCCTCAAGAATTCAATTCAAGGGTTTTATCAAAATTATTTTCCATCTAAGATAATAAAAGGGTTCTGTTTTTATCCCTATTATTACATGGATTTGATTATGTTTTGATGGAAACATTTTTATGAATTCCTTTATTTTATATGAATTGTTTTATGATGTCATGTTGTTTAAGAATCCCATTTTTATTACATGGGTTATGCGATGATGTATGATTTATGATTATGTGGCACACATAAGAAAGGATTCATTATAAGATGGGTGGGACCTATATCTCCCTCCAATGCATTGGGTAAAGATTTTATATCTCATGAGATAGACATGGCTGGAACGGAAGGTTATTTCGGTTCAATGATACAGGACTGAAACGAGGAGTGAACTCGGTTCAGAAAGGGACTTTGTCCACTAAGATAGTCTTGGCAATGAGTCATGACTAACAAGAAATTATTTTCCATGATTATGTGTGCATGCCACAAAGTTTCAAGTTTTATGGTATGGGGATCTCATTTTCACTTCTATGATTTATTCCATGTTAAGATATTATTATCTCTTTTGCATGTTTTGATTTTCAAAAAGATATGATATGATTTTTATTTCCTTTATTTGCCCTTGCTGAGCATTTGAGCTCACCCTTTTATGTTTTCTCTTCCCCAGGTCAGGAAGATGGATATTAAGTAGAATATGCTAAAAGGGACCCTAGATATGATGAAATAAATGGGAGACACTGTAGAAGATTTATGAACCAGTTGTTTATGTTTCCCAGTTTCTAAAGACACTATACCTATACGGTCCTTTGTGGTTTTGTCATATGTTGTAATAAGTGTGCTTCAATTTTGAAGTATTAACAATGTATGTAAAGTATGGGTCGTTATAATTTCTTTTGTATTTTATATCAGTTTCATATTGATAATTCTTACCACTCCAACCCAAATACATAATAATGGAGAATTCAAAGGTTGGTTGTACTAAACATGAAACTGTTCCATACCAACAGAGGATTGGAAACTTTAATTGTAATAAAACTCAACCATGGGAATTTGAATCATCCAAAAACCTCCAAAATAGGGTATAAAAGAGTGCAACATGTCATCACGATTTTGGATAGTCTACTCTATCTAACCTTATATCTATGGATGAAAAGTAGTTCTAAGGCATATTTGGGAAAAAATAGTTGGAGACATGTAAACACTTTAGAGGTAAAACAAAAATCTCTATAGGAGATGATCATGATTGCTACTACATTGAGTTACAAATCCTCCTCTAGATACTTCCTTGACAAAAACACCACTATGTTTGAGTCCATAATCTTTATAAATAGGAATTATTTCATCAAATGATCTAAAATCACCAATATATAATCTTTTCCTCCCAAAGAATGAGGTAAACTAGTAACGAGTTTAATTGATATTTCCTCTCACATACAATGGGAAACATCTAATGGATGGAGAAACCCATAAAGAACATGAAGACAACCATTAACCTTCTAGAAGACCAGACATTGAGAAATAAACTTGGAAACATTATGCTTCATCCATGGACACATGAAATGACCTCTCAATACTTGATACATCTTTTTTATGTTGGGATGTAGCACTAATGGTGAACTATGAAACACTAGAAGAACTTTCTCATGCATCATTGGATGAAAAAAAATAATTCCCAAGAACAATACATATTGTTTTAAAACCTTAGTCCAACAGAAAAAGGAATATCCAAAAATATCTCGGTCCCCCTAAGACAACTACATCAAAATCATCTTCCTCGGGCTCCTTTACTGGCTGCACCAGAGATGACCATATTTTCACCTGAAAAGAACTATTTTTTTCTAACCTTCCCATTATCATGATTAATCACTGAGAGTTATTCCATCTTTCTATGAGAATATCTAAATTAATTTTTGGCATCACTAATTGACTTTCGGGTCAAAAAATCTACTACAACATTTCTCTTTCCAGTCATATAAAAAATTAAATAGTCATAATACTATAAGTATTTGATCCACCAATGATGATTCATGTCCAAGTCCCATTAGTAGAATTCATACCTCAGGCACTTATGGTTAGTAAAAAACAAAAAAGTTTGGCAATGAAGTAATGTATCAACAACATCAATGAAAACACAAGTTACTCTAAATCATGAAAATGGGTTTATTAGATATACTAATGGGTACAAAACATATGTGAACCATAAGAAACAACTAATCTCAACCTCATCATAACACATCCCAATCGAATAGGGGAACCATAAAAAAAATCTCAAACTAAACTCCTTATATTAGAAAATAAAAGACTAGAGCACTGAAAAAACTATTCTTCATGTACTAAAATGATTCTTAACAATATATAGTTCATAAAAATGGTTGATAAGTCAATACTATTAGAGGATCCCCAATATGAGATAAATTGGCTAGGAAACTCTTTAAATAGCCGGTAACACGAAGGAAAATCTACACCTCTACCACTATCATGGGTGATTACTAAGAAACAACCGCCTATATCATCAATGGATCCACAGATACTATTTTCTAGAATACCAAATAACCCTAGAAATGGAATTCATTAGCTCATAACTCTCACAATTAAAACATCCCAAATAACTGATCTTGATGAAGAAATCCTAAAATGCCACATCAATACACTACATGATCTTCCTCATACGCATAGTACATAAGGACTTATTTGATGAAAACTAGAACAAATTTATCTAGGGACTCTCTCAACACTACGTTAAACCCCTGAAAGTAGTTGGATAATATGTCACACCAAATGGAATTAAAATGAACTCATAATATCCTTGAGGAAAATAGAATGGAATCTTCTAAATATAGTCATACTTAACCCACATTTAATGACATCCTAAAAGTTGATCTTTGAAAAAACAAGATCTCTTAATCTAGTTGAAAAAATTATCATTCCACTGAAGAGGATAAAAGTTCTACACATTCACTTTTTTTAGGTGGAAATAATCAAAACCAAGCTGATAACTACCATCACATTTCTTCATGAACAAAAACGGCACACCCCAAGGTGACACAATAATCTGAAAAAAAAACCTCACTGTAACAAATCATAAAGATATACTTGAAACTCTCACATCTTATAAGGAACCAATATATACGATGATATTGAGATATGAGAAACATTTTTTTGTAACAAAAACAAAAACCTAATCTCCCATTAAGGGGTAACGCTAAAACGTCTTTAAAAAATTCATCAAGGTACTGTTCAAAAACCACGGGAAACAATTACTGATGATCCTATAATATACTCAACATCAACATAGGGATCAAATAAGATAAGGATAGAACATGCCTATCACCTATTTGAGGGTATCTCTAATGAAAAAACATGGGTGTCTCCCCATCTGTGTGATAGAACAAATTATGACTTATGAGGAAATTAATAAAATATGGCACTGAATACAACCAATCCATATAAATTATGATGTCATATGGATGTATATTTAAACATAGGAAATATAAAAAAGAGTTTTTCTATCCCAGCACCAGCTCACAGTATCTAGATACTTTATACAAGTCATCTCCACTTCCAACTGACGTAGTTAATGAAATGGAATTTAGATTCCACTCTAACTAAAGTCCCATATCATGAATGAGTGTTGGTTATATAATGGATTGTGTCTTTCCTGAATCAAGTAAATCATACACCAATGAAGAAGAATATAAATGGTTAACTCAAAAAAAAATTCTAGTAGGATGATGAAAATAGTATATCATGAAGATGAGCACAAACTACTCCATGTCCTCTCAAACCACACTAATGATTACTTCCATTACTACACACATCTCTTTGATAAAGAGGAGAATCTCAAGGTAGTGCTTGACCTACCACATCCCCCCTTTAATAGTCAAAAAATAGAGTTCATTGCAGCTACAACCATGACGAAAACACCCAAATAGAGAAACATAAAGTGGGACACCTAGAATACGTTGACAACTCATAAAGGTTGAGTACTTACTTGACTAATGAACTCATATTACAAAAAAAACAATTGAACCCATTGTAAAGGTATGTATTCACTAAACACATATAAATGAGATGATGAGCTCTGAGACATACCCTCATCTGAACAAAATTTATTCAATCTTGCAATTAGGGACCTCTGACCGCTTGTATACTTTAGGAGGAATCCTAACGACTCCCAGATCAGGAACATCTTATTTAGTCCAACATCCTTTTGATGACCTATAATATATCTAGTACCATGGGATACATCTTCACCATGAACATGGTGGCATGGGGAAGGGTATTTGGATACAAATCATCCTCAAAATTCCTTGTCCCATACCCCCCATTTGGAAACAGATCGAAATCATTTTGTAAAAGGGTCTTGAAATGGATTCCAAACATTGGAAGACTGGAGCTCCCCTACCAAATGGTATGCAGCTTCGAGAGAGTGTTATCTAACACAACTGAAGAAATAAACTCTTATATTAATTGGTATTATAACTTCTCCCATAATACTACAGGCTCCTCACAATCCCTGAATAAAAAGGGCCAGTTCTGTCTCACTACTCTATACAGTATCATCACAACCAACAAAACTCTATACTCCTTCTATAAATGAATCAAACTAAAATATATCTCAACCTCCAACAATAATAATTCTATGAATTAATCTAAAATAGATCCCTCAAACTTATGTAGACTCCAGTTTGGAAACACTTAGATTATCCCCCTAGATTTACCATCGTCATTGACCTCCACTCTATAATGATCTTATTAAACATTCTCCTAAAAATAGTTTACACAATCTTAATGAGGATTTTGACCTAGAGTAATTCTAAAAAATTGATTAATCCTTAGAAATCTTAAATCTAGTGTATGGAGTATTTAGCATTAATAAATAATTTTTTATATTTTATTGTTTATAATTTTAACCAATCCCATGGTCTGCATATTTCAAATATAGGTGAAAAGAAAAATGATGTGTGATCCTTTCATTGGTCTCTACCATGAAACCAAAGTTACTTCATTTGATAGGCTCAGTAAACATAAAGGCCAATGTATTAGATGAAAATGCTCCAAAAATAAATGTGTCCCTTCTGATCTCCAATAATTACATTTGTAACTAATTTTAGTTGACATTATAGCCCTACTAAATGAGGAAACATCACCTCCAACTAACTGAAAACCTCATCATATCCCTAAACCCTAATCCTCTGATTCCACTCTATTCGGATTGCTTCCCCCAAAATGTTTTGCATTGTGTGGATCGAGATGGTGACTTTTGATTCTTGCATACAATACTCACTAGTTTGGCATATAGCACCATGGGTATATAATAAATTCATATGAGAGGCACTACACTCCAAAAGAAACATCGGTAAGAAAAAAGATAACATAGTTAAAAGACTCGAAACCATCATACACACACACATATAATTTTTTCCCTAGTGAAAACATGTAATGTCATTGTTGGAACCGGAAAACGTGTCCCCAAAAATTTCCCAAATGCTTCCATACATGATCCAAGATATTAGTCCATTTCACAAGCTTTGATTTGGTAGGTTGTAGGGCCCGAAAGAAGTTACGGATTAGGAGTTATGGATATTTGAAGTTTGGCTAGAAAACTGGTTCGCAAAGCCCATTCGCGAAGCCGCCTCCGCGATTGGGGAGCGCCGCCGCGAAGTAATAAGGCGAGAGGCTCCGCGAACCCATCTAACGTTCGCGACGCGCTGCGAAGACCCGCTGCGAAGCAGAGGAGGATGTAAAGCTCTGCGAACGCCCTGATGTTCGCGAACCCGCCGCGAAGCTCCGGAGGCGGTAGCTCTCCGTGAGCCCGCCGCGAAGCTCCAGAGGCGGTACCTCTCCGCGAACGAATTTGACATTCGCGAGCAAGCCGCGAAGCACCGGAGGAAGCGCAAGAGTTCTGCTTCACGGCGACCCTTGCCTATAAATACCCATCTTACCCCCCTTCTCCAAAGGGGACGACCACGACCACTTCGCCCCTTGGTCGGCCGAGCGGAGCTCCGCATTGCGGCTCCACGAGGCCAAGCTCCGCGAGCAGCTTCCTTTGCGTTGCTGCTTCGCGAGCCGAGGCTCCGTGAGTCCATGCTCCGGGAGCCAATGCTCCGTGATGATGCTCCGCGAGACCGTCCTCCGTGAGTCCACGATCCGTAAGCCTGTGCTCCGCAATGCTGCTCCGCGAGAAGACTTTGCTCCGCGAGACCAAGCTCTGCGAGACCCCTTTGCTCTGTGAGACCCCTTTGCTCCGCGAGACCCCTTTTCTCCACGAGAGACCATTGCTCTGCGAGGCCATGCTCCGCGAAGCTACTTCATGAATACCTATCCTTTGCGAGGATCCTACCTTCGCGCCCTTCGGACTGGTCCCTTCGCTACCGTCACAGACCCCCATGAAAAATGGAGAGTCCCACCGTGAACTTTTCGGGCCAGGATGCCGAGATTTTCAATTGCGCACTTATGTGCTCCCACCTTCAACCTATGGAATACCGTGATTTGACACACTCCTCCACACACCATGAAACAACTTGAGTTGATGTATTCCTCTTGGTTTTTTTCCTATGTCGTGAGTTGAGGTTCTCATCATCAATTCCCCGAGTACCTTGAGTCGAACCATTCCTCAAGAAACTCCTCCAAACCCAACCACTTGGCTCCCATGCCAGGTTGAACCAGAAAGGGCCTCCCTTGCGTAATCCCAACACCAACCATTTCTAGGAACCTTCTGCCTAATAGTCGTATCTACATGACATTAAACTGTAGTGATCTTCCTATGTTCCAAACATAGTATGCCTCTTGTTCCAAATAAGATATGCCTTATGCTCCTACCATAAGATGCCAACAGTCCTATCTACATGACTATAAATTGTAGTACACCCTATGTGCCAAACATAGGATGCCTCTGGACCTATAAAAGAGATGCCTTATGCTCCTAGAATGAGATTCCAACAGTCCTTTCTACAAGACTCTAAACTGTAGTACTCCCTATCTAACAAATTATAGGATGCCTCTTGCCCCATACGAGAGATGCCTTATGCTCCAAGCATGAGATGCTAATAGTCCTATCTACATGACTTTAAACTGTAGTAATCCCTATATTCCAAACATAAGATGCCTCTTGCACTAAACAAGAGATGACCTATGCTCCAAGCATAAGACGCCTAATTCCATGATTATAGTGGCATGATTCCAACGCCCCTTGGAGTTATCCCGCTTGTGCACAAGCGCATATGTAAATGCCTCAACCCACCAGCGAGTTGGGATGCCCTCATGGCCAGACATGAGGAATACATAATGGGAATCTTCCTAGCGTAATCCCCATTCACCATTGCCGCCCCTTAACGGCACCCGGGCAGCTTCCCAACGTAAGCCCCATTCACCATTGCCACTCCTTAGCGGCACCAGGGTAGCTTCCTAGCGTAAGGCCCATTCACCATTGCCTCTCATTAGCGGCACCCGGGCAGCTTCCAAGCGTAAGCCCCATTCACCAGTGCCGCTCCATAGCGGCACCCGGGCATCTTCCTAGCGTAAGCCCCATTCACCACTGCGGCTCCTTAGCGGCACCCGATCAGCTTCCCAGCGTAAGCCCCATTCACCATTGTTTCTCCTTAGCGGCACCAGAGCAGCTTCCTTGCGTAAGCCCCATCCGCAATTGCTGCTCCATAGTGGCACACGGGCAGCTTCCAAGCGTAAGCCCCATTCACCAGTGCCGCTCCTTAGTGGCACCCGGGAAGCTTCTTAGCGTAAGCCCCATTCACCATTGTCGCTCCATAGCGGCACCTGGGCAGCTTCCTAGCGTAATCCCCATCCACGATTGCTGCTCCTTAGTGGCACCCAGGAAGCTCCTTGCATAAGCCCCATTCACCGTTTTCGTTCCATAGCGGCACCTGGGAAGCTCCTTTCGTAAGCCCCATTCACCGTTGTCATTCCATAGCGGCACTCGGGCAGCTCCTTTCATAAGCCCCATTCACCAGTACCTCTCCATAGCGGCACTCGGGCAGCTTCCCGGTGTATGCCCCATTCACCGTTGTCGCTCCATAACGGCACCCGTGCAGCTTCCCCGCGTAAGCCCCATTCACCATTCTCGCTCCATAGAAGCACTCGAGCAGCTTCCTTGCGTAAGCCCAATTCACTAGTCCCACTACATAGCGGCACCCGGGCAGCATCCTTGAGTAAGCCCCATTCACCATTGCCACTCCATAGTGGCACCTGGGCAGCTTCCTTGCATAAGCCCCATCCACTAGTGTGACTCCTTTTCAGTGGTAAGCCGTTGACAATCCTATACATCGGTAAGTCATTGGGATCCTTATCCAGTGGTAATCTGTTGCGATCATTTTCCAGTGGTAAGCCGTTGTGATCCTTATCTAGCAGTAAGCCATTACGATCCTTATCCAGCAGTAAGTCGTTGTGATCCTTATTCAGCGGTAAGCTGTTGACATCCTTTCCCAGCGGTAAGACATTGTGAACGATTCAGCAGTAAGTCATTGTGATCCTTATCCTGTAGTAAGCCGTTGTGACTCAATCCAACGGTAAGCCGTTGAAACCAACCAATCGGCGGTAAGCCGTCATCAGAAGAACTACATAGACTTTGATTCCCTGCCATGGGGATACGTAGGAAGCCTCTTCAAGGCTCAAGCCCAAAACTATCATCATCCTTTTCCTCGGGCCTCCATCATGGAGTATGTCCCAGCACTAATGGGCCGCCTAACGCGTAAGCCCCTCTTGGCTTCTCACGGACGCACCCTTCGCAACGTGATCGTCAGGTCCTTGCTGCCTCTTGTTTCTCACACCGAGAATGACTCATGTTGGCTTTGAGTAAGCATCATCCATGGAAATGCCCTTGTCCCGCATGATGTTAAACTGTATGCCCTCGTCCAGCATGATGTTAAACTCTATGCCCGACCGAACTACGAGGACTTTGATCCATGTCAAGGCATGGTACGTAGGAAGCCTTCACGAGGTTCATGCTCGCCACCCAGTCGTTCCGACCTCCTTCACGTCGGTTCACAACTATCCCGCATGATATTAAACTGTATTCCACCCATCCGAACTATGAGGACTTTGAACCATGTCAAGGCATGGTACATAGGAAGCCTTCATGAGGTTCAAGACCACCACTAGTGGACCCCCAGGTCTACATTCACGTCGGTTCACCGATGAAACCCTTCGAACTATGAGGTCTTTGATCCATGTCAAGGCATGGTACGTAGGAAGCCTTCCTGAGGTTCAAGCCCATATCTCATTGGACCAAGGTCCCCCTTCACGTCGGTTCGCTGATGACTTCCATCATTTGAACTATGAGGTCTTTGATCCATGTCAAGGCATGGTATGTGGGAATCCTTCCTGAGGTTCAAGCCCACCCATCATTTATTCACTTCGAGTTCATCCTCATCCTGCAAGACGTTAAACTACATCCCAGTCCGACGGCAAACCGTTGTGACTCACTCATTTCAACTACGAGGTATTTGATCCATGTCAAGGCATGGTACGTAGGAAGCCCCCTGAGGTTCAATCCCACCACCAATCGGACCAAGGTCCACCTTCATGTTGGTTCGCCGACGAAGCCCCCTTTGAACTACGAGGACTTCGATCCATGTCAAGGCATGGTACGTAGGAAGCCTCCATGAGGTTCGAGCCCATCTCCCATCGGACCAACGTCTCTTCCTCACGTCGGTTCGCCGGCACCCACACCATTTTGAACTACGTGGTCTTTGATCAATATCAAGGCATGGTACATAGGAAGCCTCCATGAGGATCAAGCCCACCGCCCATCGTTTATTCACATCAGGGTTCACTTTCGTCCATCATGATGTTAAACTGTATTCGAGTCCGACGGCAAGCCGTTGTGACCAACCCGAACTATGGGGACTTCGATCCATGTCATGACATGGTATGTAGGAAGCCTACATAAGGTTCAAGGCCATCACCCGGTCATCCCGACCCCATTCACGTCGGTTCACTGATGATTCCCATCGGACCAAGGTCCACCTTCATGATTGGTTCGCTGACGACATTCATCGGGCCAAGGTCCACATTCACGCCGGTCCTTCGGCGCACCATCCCGAACTACGCGGGCTGTGATTCCCATCCACGAGGATACGTAGGAGGTCTCTTCGAGGCTCAATCCCAACTTCACCGTCGCCCTTGCGATGGTCCCATTTCATCCCCCCTCCACTTCATTCATTCTTCCATCTTTCTCCTTGATTCTTACCCAGGCCGCCACATCCCTGTGGGATCATGTCATCCACTCTCCTCGTTGCTCCTAGAAATACCTGGGCCGCTATCCACGCATAAGCCCCAACATGTCTCTGGGTCGTTGTCCTCTGTTTACACCCCGATTCATCACCCCTTTGAACTAAGCGGATTTTGATCCCTGTCCTCTACTAAGGGTACGTAGGAAACCTCCAAGAGCTTCAATCCCAGCCAATGGTAATCCATGGTGTCCCCCCATCTTGGGGCGCACATCCCCTGATCTGCCTTCAGTGGTGTTCAAATCAGCCATTACGGTGTGTCATCTCCCCTCTAGGGAGTGCACCACCTCGGATCCATCATCATTGGGCGTTCTGATCCATCCATCTTCCAGGTGTTCTCTCCTTGGGATATAGCAATCTCTATGGGACGTTATGATCACCCTCATTCCGTCTCCGCAAGACGTTAAACTGGCGTCCTACCACGTGATAAACATGAGATGCCTGAGGAAAACCTTGGATGACATGCCATTGGCGTAACCATCTCCATAAGACGTTAAACTCATGGCCTACCTCGTGATAAACATGAGATGCCTGAGGAAAACCTCAGATGACACGCCTTCAGCTTAATCGTCTCTGCAAGACGTTAAACTCGCGGCATTCCCCGTGATAAACATGGGAAGATGAGGAAAACCTCAGATGTCATATGATTCCCCGCATCAGATGTGGGATGCCTTGGGTTATGCACCCTTGAGATGCCCTCTATTGAGGAAGAATACAGGTTCCCCTATTTCCATCCACCCATAGATGCCCCAACATGCCTGATGTTGTCGTCTACTCCGACCGAAAGTCGCTACCATGTCAAGACCCTATGGAAAGTCTTGATGGAAGTAGTGTAATTAACTGACATTCATGAAGATATGGCACTGGGAATGAGATTCAAGAACAAATTATTAAATCTTTGAGGGAACCCGGACTAGGTGACGAGTTCTGAGGAGGAATCCGCCGAAGGAAGAACCGACATCCCATCATCTCGTTTCGATCAAGGAGCAAACGTCCCTGAACAAGGAGAGAATGTCGCCCACCTTTGGAAAGAGGGAATGCGGGGCCACAGCAGTGCGTCCTCACAGATAGATGCGCACGCCCCGGTGAAAGCATCAGAAATAGTCATACAGTACTAAAAAACTATTATGAAACAACATGTATCAAAAGGGTAAATAGGGAAGCGACCACAAATCTCAAATAGATCCTCTTATCCAGGAGTTAATAATATCTATCCCAATATCCAATATATTATGTCTAACCAAAAAATATTTTATATATACATAGTTTGAGAAGAATATTATACTCAGTTGGATCCCCCAAAGAGCCTCTCTTGCAAACGATAATGAAATCGTGCTAAAGCATAGTTACAAACAGTGTAATTAACTAATCACCTAAACAGGTATAATAATTTTCAGCCTCAAAATGGACACCTTTCTCCAAATATCACATAAAGGAGAGTATATAGAAAAATAATAAATCATCAGTGGTACCACTCACTTGCTTCCCAACTTTATTAATTCTCTTCACTAATATAGCATGATCAAATCAATCTTTCACCAAAAGTAAGCCTTCCCGATGACTCTTAGGAAAAGAATAAAAACATGCACCTCATACATCTCATAACGACATCATAACATATCACAAACTCAAATATATTGTCCATATGGTTTCTGGGAGCCAACATATCCCATATAATGTATATCGAACATCAAGTATTATACCTCAATCAATTATAGCCCATACATTGAGTAAGTACCTCAAGCCACCATATAATATACACGTCAAACCAATAATAATCTGTTGGATACTATATACAGTAATAAATGTGTGTAAAATAACTAAAATATATCATAATCCACTAAACACTTATAATGGAAAAACTGACTATCGTGCTTGCATGCACATGTAACCACCAAGATAATAGAGCGTGGCTAGAGGGGGTAAGAAACCATCCTTCCTTCCACCAAGATGTTGGGTAATCCACCCTCCTAGAGTCCAATGGGATTCAATTTCCCTAACTAAAATTGGTGCAGTACCATAAGAATTCACATAAAATAAATGATATAATATAGATCACAACCACGCTATTGAAATAACCATGTCTTTGACTCAGTTCAAATAAGCATCCCTCAGACTCCTGGCTCCCATTGTTAAGACCAGATATCCTATAAGCACACAAAAAGTTAAAGAGAAACATTAAAAAAATTCTTTTATTTTTATCAATCTCATATATTAATTAATTCATTATCCATTAAAAACCCATTTTCATTTTTCAACAATAAATCACAATAATATGACTAAAGACCATACCATGAATTCATTATCCAAACAAATTCCATGGGTTATCAAAATTAAAATATTGCGTGAATTTGTGTTCCTAGACCAACTAATCGGATGGTTTATGAATTATTTATTCATTATTATGATTTTTTAATAAACTAGGTACTCTAGGAAATCAATACTAACGTACCATCAATAGAAAACATGTACCCAAACGGATCCATCTACCCCTTATAGTGGGGAAAAAGAATGAAGATATAAAAAACAACCATGGAATCACCCATTAAATAGATTCAAAAGTGATCATCCCAAATCTCAACATCAAAATAATGGGAAAGTCCACCATTAACCCATTCAATCACCTATGTTACAATCCCTGACACCCACATTAATATACTGATGCATCTCACAATCACAAGCATCCATTGTTTCCATATCATCTAGGCCTACCTCCCAACATATCACATCTGCCATCCAATGATCACATCACATCAGGGACCCCATGTCCCATGTCATCCTTCACTAGATTAGTCGTATGAAGCTTATATCATAAGGATCATATCACAAAAAGTAAAAATAGAATGATGAAATGTAATAAACCTATAATCCAAGCTTTCAAAATAAGGAATTCATCATTGTCATGAAAAAGAAAAATCATACCCTTGAAAATCATATTAATCAAACAATAGTTTATTATTTCATATTGAAATAACTAATTCCCCATTTAATAGTTACCACTACAGGGAACCTAATACATCAAGATATTACAAGATATCAAAACAAAAACATGCTCTTAGAATATATTTATTGTTCCAACAACTTTGAGATTTACCATTCTTAATTTACATGCCATTGAAATATTTATAATGAATTATAAATATTCTTCACATAATATGAAAATTCAATTAATAAAATAGATGATAAATTTAAATTAAACATGTTCATTGATGTTTTGTTATCATCAAATGACATTAACCACCAGATTAAAAACACAAATATTCTTTAATTACTCTTAAGACAATTAATTATCAGTTAATTCCATCCAAATGATATTTTTAAATTTCAATTTGTTACTACAAGCATAATAATATGATATCCAAAAAAAATAGATATCACAATATATAAAAAATACTATGGAAAATAACAATCTTAATACAAATTATTATCATATAAAAATGTGATCAACATTGAAATCTTAAATATGGTTCAATAATAATTTGGTAATTTTTGTTTCCATCCGAAGGGATATATCATGATCTAATTATTATGGAATGTAAATAAACAAAATCAATGAATCCTCTACCTCATAATATGTAAATGTTCTTCACAAGATAATAGACCACGTTGTAGATCTCTAATATCCTCTCCCATATGAAATGAAACCATCCAAGGATTCTGCGACACAAACTCACCAACAACAACCATGAGTAACCACATTAAAAGTAACAGAGGGCATATGACATAGCATGGTGAGAATATATAGGAGGAAATGAGATCAAATAGGTAGAACCCACTAGAAAATTAGTTAATAATAAACCCTGGATAACCATGTATTGAAGATAGAACCCATGAATCTATACCTATTTGAAAGGATCTTGAAATGCTAATTGAGGGAGCCACTGGTTTCCTAGAATTAGAGGGAGAGGGAGATAGAGAGGCTTACCTTGTGCTAGGGTAGTAAAATTCCCAAGTGATTGAACCCCTTTGAATATGTCCTTCACTATGGATTTACATATCATGTAAACCATTTACACACCAAGTAAATGTCAGGCATCTATTTTCACCGAAAAAGATATCACCTTTTATTATATAACAATGATTATTTATACATTGGGAAGAACCTCATTAACAATACTTAATAAAAAGTTAATATCATTTATATGGAGTGTAATTATTACATAGTTTTTAAACTACCTATTCCACTATTTTCAGCATAAACACCTCTACAACTACTTCCTAGCCTCCTCCAAGCACCACAATCATAAGAAGCATGCAGAGGGTTGGTCTAAAATGATAAGAGCCCCTAAAAATTATATGTATTTTTTATCATGGATGACTATAGGAATTTATTTTAAGTTAATATTTGATTTTAACAAGAAATAATGATTTTTATTTGGTTATTTAATATCGTTATGATGATTATAGTCACAACTTAAGAAAAACCAATTTATTTTCTAAAAATAAATAAAACATGCCCATTGGGAAATCCATCATTAAATATTGAAAACAAAACTCCAATATAATGAAATTGTAAATTTATAAATAATTATAAAATCGTAATTACAGGACCATTATAAAATTTTATTGATGATGTTTTGGAGAATATTGAATACCAACAATACTATTATGAAAATAGTTCAAAACGATCATGAATAATAGCACTCAATAATGAAAATTATATAATAATAAACTGATATATTTTACTAGATTAATTATTGAAGAAATTACTAAAAGGTTATATATATGAAGAAGTTTATAATTTTTTTGATATAGATAGTAATTTTTTATGATACATGGAGTTAAAGCGCATTTCGACAAAGAAATAATTTATGGGATATATTATTTCCCCAAAATGTCACTCCATTTGAAATACCTCTTGTAATACACCATATTTCATTTGAAATGTGTATTTATTTCCCATTTAATATATCATATAATCATTATCTCATTATTCATGATAATTTATGTTATATTTAATATTATATTATTCAATAGGATTTCATTTAAATATATTAAAACACATATGGGTTTCCTTGACTCAATTTTTGAAACCTGTGGTCATATTTTTTCATATATGAGTATAATTTTGAATATTTTCATTATCATGATTTTATATATTTTATATAGAGATTCCTTTTATTATTTTTGGAAATTAACACTCATCATCAATAATAAATTATTTTGTAAAATGTTTTCTAGAATAAAAGTATAATGTTGGTATTAATAGCTCCCATTTTTACAATTGATTATTTTCTTGTATATACATATTTTACATCCGTCCAATTTAACCTCTATTTTATGAATAATTATATGGATTAGTTTCAATGATTATAATATATACCTTTACCCCATTTCAAAAGGATAATATAACATTATTTTTTATGTTGGGTGTTTTCAAGGAAAGGTATTTAAAAATATTAAAATTATGTTTGTATCAATTCAGAATAAAATGTTTTATATTCTCTCCAAAATTTATTTCGAAAAAATTTATGTTTTTTCAATTTTTTATTTTATATTCTTATTAAATAATAAATGATTTCCAAATTTTCAATTATCATTTTTTCAAAATAACTTTTGAAATCATCTGATAACTTTATATTTTTATGTTAATTTAAAAAACAATAAGAATAACCTTTTAGGTATCCTCAAAAAATAAATAAACATTACAAATTCTTTTTCATCTATATGAAATATCATCTCTTCATTTTCGTGGGGTTTTAAATAAAATATTTTTCTACTATTTTTTTAAAATATATCTTTTAAAATTATTTTAAATTATCATGAATATTTCTTGTTTCTATTGTGGGTTTTCTAAATCTTTTAAAAATTGATTTTATTCAAGTCATTATACTTTGACGCATCTAATATTTGATCAAGGATATTTTTTATAATAATACCATCCCCTATATTTGTCAATATGGATTAACGATGTTATTTCCTATCCCATAAATTCTCTACAATATCCTTTGTCTTTCCTAGTCATTGAAGGAACACACGTGTAGATTTTATTCCCACACATTACATTTGGGAATACCATAATTTTATTCCTTTTAATTAATAGTGCTAACTAAGATTCCATACATGGAATGATTTGAGATTTTATTAACTTATACGTATAGCCTTTATCTATATAGTGTAAACACCATATTATTTATTAGCTTAATTGAATTGTATTTACCCAAGATGTCATTGAATACTCTTCAATACCCACGAATTATCTTTAGGATTATCATTTTATGATTTTTGACTATCTCTTTGTGTGATTCAATTTAAAAGGATACCTAACATATTTCATTTCAATGGGTTCTTTATACAATGAAAGTTGATTTATTTTAATATTAATGTTTTTTAAAATCCATAATATTTCCATGAACAATGCTTTGTTAGGTAAATTTTTTTATATATTAGGATTGTACATATATTATCATCTTTTTATAACTTGTGATATTCAATTTTCATCACTTATGTTTAACCATAGTGATTATTTGATCATATGAATTGAATTTGTTTTCCATTTCCCATGTTAATGAATATAGGAAAATTATGAAATGTGTAGAATAATTTCTTATGTGGAAAATTTATCAGTGATGTTGAAGTCTATGTATTAATTATGTAGACTCATTTAAAATTGGATAAATTTCCAATTTATACAACGAAAATGAAAGTTTTTTGTTAATGCTTTGTAATAATTATCTACCATTATAATCTTAAACAAAAATTCAAATGTATTTTGATGACATATTTTATATTACTCATGAAATTAATATGAATTGGATAATGGGGTGTTATAGTTGTCCTTTGTGTAGGATTTTGATATCATTTCATGTTATTATGACATTAGTTGAGGATTAATTAAGTGTTAAAAATATCATAAAACATTTATATGTATGATTTATTATCATTTAAATGGGTTAGGTAGTTACATAGTTTTTATGAGGTAATATTTTTGGGATTAAGATTAGAAAAAATTGTTAAAATAACCATAGTGGTAAGTATATATGATAAGTCTAGGATTATGATAACATATTGAAATTTTGGTAATGAATAGATAGTGTGGTTTTATATTCAATAGAATCCTATTGTGGATACTACAAGTGGATGTTGGATATTTTATATATATTCTATGGGATAAAATCCTTAAAATGGACGTATTTGGAATTAAATCAATTATTACATAGTGCACGAAAAAGGGGCCTAACTACAAAATGTTTTGAAAATACTATAATACATTCTTAGGTAAAACACATTATCTATAAAAACTATTATTCATGATTTATTTTTCAATTACTTCAATGGATTTTATTATAAATTACCTAAGAATCTAACATAAATCATTGAGTATTTAATTGATTGTTACAAATTTTTAAATCATGGTGGTAATGAGATGATTTTTTTCATATACATTTTACTATTTACACTAATTATTTTGGATATTATCCTAGTCAATTTTGATTGATTATATGATTCAAATATGATCATAAAAATAATGTTGAGAACGGTATGAATATAGACACAATAATGTATTATAGTCAAATAAGGTGAAATAAATAAATGGTAGAGAAAATAAGTATATTTCTAGTATAATAAAATGTAAATGTATCCTAGTGATATTTAAGGTAGTTAGTATGCTGTATTAACCAAAATTTATTCATCGTACTTATAGCTATTTTCAAATGTGATTGACATTTATTGTTAATATTATCGTATATTTTCAAAATTATGAATTTTATTTTTAATATATATGGATTATTAATCTATAATTTTAGTTAAAAGGTGGGAAACCATATATTAAATAGTATCTGTATCATTAAAATGTGAATATATGACTATTTAATATTTTGGGGAATAACTATTGGAGAACACGTGATTAGTGTATTGATATGTCTTATTATTAAAATACATTTTATGTTGTGATAAAATGGATAAATTTATTTTTAAAATGTATGTTATACATTATTGGTATCCTTGGGGTTGATAATTAATCCATTATATTATTGGTGATGTTCAACACATTTTCTTGTGTTGTGCAATATAATGGAATATAAGGATTAAATAGAGTTCTAATTTTTGTAATTAAATATGTTTTCTTTTTTATTAATTGTTAGGAGATTAAATTGGTTTTGGAAAAATTATTTTATATAGAATATATGAATATGGTATATACATACATGGATATATGATTCTAGGAATGGATAATATTTTCTCATGAATTTAATGTAACTTTACATAGACAAATACAACAATGTTGATTTTATATTACTAGTTATACCTCAAATGATGAATAGGTTAAGAATACCTTTATCTACTTTCATGAATGATTGACAATTAAAATTTGATGGACCTAATTTTTTGGGGGGGAGGGCTAAATTATAAGAGAATTCAGTCTACATTTTCCATAAATAAACAATTTGTTTGATAATTTTATAAACACACAACAATAGACTAAAATGAATCCACGATATGACTATACCATTAAAACATGTCCATTGAATTAATAGGATTGATTAATAGTATCCAAATTATGGAATATGTTAATATATATTTGCATATTTTATTTTTAATTTATACAAATCTAATTTATTAATTATTATGTTTTAGAGTCTGTAATTCTATACCTAGTTATTTTTTGAAATAAAAGTATTTATTTTTTTGATAAATTATTATTTTAATAAAATATAAAATTGACAGATTAATTTTAGAGGTATAACTATTTTATAGTACTTAAAAATATGAAGACACTGTATTTTTAAAAATTATTTTAAAATAGAAGACTTTTATCATTATAATTTATGATTTTATTTGAATGGTATAAATGAGAATTTTATAAATTGAATATGAAAAAATATAAACATTTTTTGATTTAGATTTTAAATATTAGTTTAAAATGATATTATGAGATTTTTAAAGAAGATAAATTTAAGGTGAGTTGTAAAAAATACAATATATTGATATAAGATGAATTTTTATGTCATTAGTAATATATAAGATTGAATTGAAAATACTTGAAAACATTTTTTAAGAAAAAATATTTGTTTTATTTTTGAATATATTATTTTTTAAAAAATAAATATTATTTACATACCCATAATTCGCATTTTAAAACTGATGTTGTCTTTTTCAATACATTATGTTCATTAAAATATAAAATTTGTATTTAAAAATTAATTTTTATCACATTTATAAATAATATATAATAAATAGTATAATAAATTTATTCTTTGGGTCCAAATTAAATAATAAGGGTCATTTTATATTTGGTAATATACAATTTTTTCCATTGATAGATACTAGTTACCATGGAAAACGAATAAATTGTAAAAGTATGAAAATATAATGGTACAATTATTATTTTTAATACATATATGAGAAAAAGAATATTAGTCCTAGATCAAAATTATATAATCCTACATAAATTATTTATCAATTTTTTATCCACTTTATTGAGCTTTGATATCCCATTATTAGAATGTTCCCCGTATTTGAAAACATTTGGTCCCTTTTCACTTATAAAAGGGGAAATCTAGTTCTCACATCAACTCAAACCACAACCCAAATAGTTAAACCAAAAATATAACGAAATCCAATATAAAAATTCATATCCATTATAAAGATGTTGTGGTATTCTAAGAACACTGTATCTGATAAGTTTAACCCCCATCATAAAAGAGGTAAATAAGAAGTGAGGTATAAATTTCTAATATCCCCTCTCTCATTTAAATATCATTATGAGAAATTTTTATTCCAAAAATTAAATTAATCCACCTTTAAAAGGATATAATAATTATAATTAATGTACTTTAATGAATTTTTATTGATGTGAATTTATTGGACACATTTTCCTTTTCTATTGAGAAGAAATGAACCAGTCATTCCTAAGTTATGCAGACTACTGACTACAAAATGTAAATTGTTATGTTCTACTTCTCAACCATACAAGGATTATCCTAAAAGAAAAATTAATATAAATGTATGGTCTTATGAAATATTTTTGATTCTTAAATGAAAAACTATGTTACTCTATTTCAACATTCTATGAAAAATGAAATCGTTGTCCATGTGTATGTGTAGACTACCGCCTCCACATAAACAATGATTTATATTTTTATTATCATCACTACCCTATATGGATTTTCATGATAATGGTTGTATTGTCAAAAAAAATTATGAAACTATTTGGTTTTTAAATAAAAATAGGGAAAAAATCAACAATAAGATGAATAAAGAAATGTGTTAAATTCATCCATCCAAAAGAGCATCATGAGAGAAAATATGATTTCCTTATGGTATAAAAAAACCTAATATATGTATTATTATTATTATCATTTCTATTTATTTCAATTAAAAATAACAAATACTATATGACATCATTATACTTCATGAATAATGATATTACAACAATGTTACTTTATATTCATTCTTTAATTTGGGTATGTTCTTGTTTCGGTTTGGTTAACCACACACATGAACAATGATACAAATTTATATCATGTATGAATATAAGATTTTATTTTATCATAATATAATCTATAAATAATTAAATAAGGAGTCTTCTCTTTAAGGTTAACTGTAAAATTGAACTCATTACTTAACATAACACCTTTCATTCACTAAGAATCATCGAAACATGCTCATCAGCAAATTCATCTATAACTGACATAATAAAATCCCTTAAAATTAAATTCTGAAATCTTAAATATTTATATATCATCATTTCCAGTACCACATGTGATCTTAAATATATTAAATTTTGGAGAATATTGAATGATAAGAACTGTATTAAAGAAATTGTTCGAGAAAAATCAATATTTCTAACACGAGACACCATAAAATAGATTATAAACAACTAATATACATGTACATAATAATTATAAATGTATTTTATAAAAAATCTTATATAGGAAGATGGTTATAGAATGGGTAATTGTCACGAACCATCCCTGGTCGACCCTGAACTGGTCACCCAAACCGACCTGCTTTAAGGCTCGAGAGGAATTCCCGATCCTCCCGGGCCGGTGACTAGCGCTAGGTAATCAATAGATAAAAAATGGGAAATATTTCATCTAATTAAAATATATAAAGAATGAGAAAAGTCAAAACAACATAGTCTGAGTAAATGAAATGAAAAATAAAGAACAACTAACAACAACAAGCTAACCTGACCATGACCAAAACTCATCGTGACCCTTAGTGTCAATCATTAAACCACACCCAACTATTTACCATGGTGAACAAGCTCGAGTCAAAACCAAAACAAAAACTAAAAATATAAAACACTATATGCATGCGTATTAAAACTCAGTAGGTGTCCCACATAATCTATTCCATAAGCAGTACATTTAAGTAAAGAATTAATTTATTCAATGTTTGACCTAAAATTTATAAAATTAAGATTCTATAAATATTTTTACTTGATATAAAAGCACAAACCAATTCCCTTACTCATTTTCAAAATTATATTCCTTTCATTAGTACCAATATCATTTTCAAAGGGAAAGTGATGTATACATTTTTGAATTTTTACAATGTGAATAAAACACTTTTATTTGTATAGTATTTTCAAAAAACGAGTCAAAACTAGCCCACCACATTCCAAGAAGTACGAAAATACAAGAAGTCACAATAGTAATCACACATGAAGGGAAATTCAGGTATACATACATGCATCTTCTTCACCACTTTGTGCAATAGGAATCAAATAGACATGGGTCAAACCAAGAGATTGTGAAAAATCTAGAACGTATTATATATGTGACTCATCCTGAAGGAATTCTTACCCTCGATGACGTCATAATGCCCAAATTCTCGGTATTTCCCTACCTGGCATAATTTAGGGGCCCCATCCCCTAACATAAAAAATTTCGTACTAAGGGACACTAGCCAGTGCATAGACTAAACTATTGCAACAATTGATCACAAAATATTCACTTACTGTGTCAGGTTCCCATGACAAGTACTGAATGAAAAGAGGGGTGAGTCAATAATGTCAATCAAGTAACCAATAACGATGCATATAAATCACACAAAATAACTCAAACAATATACATTTACAACCAAATTACCCTTAGTCACTCCAAATAGAGTTTTAAAAATAATTTATTTTATTAAAATGGCAAACATGCCTTAACCAACTATTCAACACTAACCCATTTCTAGAAGATTCAACTCATGCCAATTTTAATTCCAAAACCTACTGAGACACCCATTTATGAAAAAAATATCACCATTTTATAACTAATACACAATTAGAAATTCCAATGGAGAATTTTAACAACAGTTATTATGAAAATAACTTAGCATTTTTAGATAATTCAGGCATAAAGATGAAACTATTATTTTTCACAACAAAACATTAATTCTAAAACTAATAGTTTAATATTATCTACCATAAATTTTAAGTCAATAAAATATCAAAAAATTAATAAATTATAAATATAATTTCCAGTGCAGTGGTGGACCTACCTCGACTCACAACTCGATCAAAAAAACGTGACACGCCCTGCACTAACGCACAGGTCCCTGTGACTCGATGGACATAGCATCACAAAATTTATATCTCCAATGTGCTGCAATAACCGATAAATAATTAAAAACACCAATACATTAATTTAAAATAATAAAAACGAACCAGAAGTGAAACACTGACCATGATTTGGAGGTGCACTAAACTGGTGGGGTCAAAAATGGGGAAAACAGTTGGTGAGGAGGTTGAAAAGTGGCATGGAATAGGTAGGAGGTTTTGAGACAGTCAAAGAAGAGGCATATATGGATGGAGATTTGTGCTAGAAATGCTATGCATCTGAAAGGGGTGGAGGTTCCACATGGGGGAGTAGCTGGCCGGAAAAGAAACACGACCAGGGGAGAGGGCCACCGATAGGGGGGACACTAGATAGGGATGGTTGGGTCGAAGGATGTAGCTACCAGATACGAGGTTGCGCGAAAGGTCAGAGCATGCAGTATCTAGAAACACGTCGGCTGTGAGGCACATGACCAGTCGAAGGTGGGCGACAGGCTGGCGAGGTTAGGAGGGGTGGGGGTCGGAGGACTCGTGGATGGTGGGTGTAGTGCGGCTAGAGGGCGCACAGACAGTGGGTGCAAGGTGGGTAGATGGAACGCATATGGTAGGTGTGGGGTGAACGAGATAGTGGGGGAGGGAGAGGATAATGTTGGTGGCACATAGGGAGAGGGAGAGTAAAGGGTGATTGCTACAGTAGGGTTAGGAAAAAAAGAAAAAAATAAAATAAAAAAATTAATAATAATAATAACAATAACATTAATAAATAATAATAATAATAAAATTGATAATATTAATATTAATAATATTAATTATTCACTTATAATAATAATAAAAAAATTAATATTAATTGAAAATTCATAAAAATAATAATTTTAACAAAACAAAAATAATTAATAACAAAATAATAATAAAAGAATTTATTAATATTTTAGTGATTCCTAATAATAATAAAATTAATAATTTTTTTAATAGTTATGGCAATATTAATAAAACCTTTTAATAATAATAATAAAATAATATCGATAAAAAATGATTAAAATATTCATTTCATTTTAATAATAATATTATTATCATTAAAAAAAATTAAAATTATAAATAACACAACAAGTTAAAAAATTTAATCATTTTATTTTTTCAAAGATAGGCAGATCATGCATTTCCATCGTTAAAGACGTGTGGGGTTTTCATAATGAACTCATCCCATACACCCAATGCTATCAACTCAAAACGCGCAATTTTTATCATTTTCTTAGAATATTTCAATAGGGACACAACAAGAACAACAACAAAATTTATTTAAGGCCAATGAAATAAAAAAATAAAATCGTTAGATAGATCGAGGTGTCACAATTATACCCACCATAACACTATCTTCCCTCAAAAAGATACAACAAGATCTAGTCCCAAATATAAATCTTCTTAAGTATTACCCACCTCCAAAAGTATGAGTGCCTCTAGTCGATCAATCCAAACATGCAACAAAAATCCATGACACACAACTCATCCTCAAAACAAGAACACCTTAACCGCCACCAGGTATAACTCAGAAAATCCATTTAAATGTAGAAGAGAACCTAAACCACCACCGACATTTATTAATATAATCTTAGTCCAAAAAAGTCATTGGGTGTACCCTAATCCCAACATTTACCAGAGAGAAAGAATATAGTATTAGGTAGTTCTTCACAAGACCAACCGCCACCAACGATATATGAGAAGAATCTCTAATACTAACACCAGGAGGATTGAACGGACACCCCACAATAAGAATCAGGCTAATGCTAAATTATTTCAGGTGTAACTCTGTGAGACCCATTGTGGGTATCCCCGGTATAAGAACTGATGAAATTAACTGAACTTGAAAACATCCCATTAGGTCCAAGAACCGCCACCATAAGAGTGTATAAGGGAAGGGCTAAACTAATAGAGAAACAAAGCTACTTCCATATATATATAAAAAACATCACACACCCAAAAGAACATCAACCATGCCACACTAAGGGAAAATATTAAACCCAAGACCTTTTACATCATTGGGTTTCTCTTGACTACACGCCAACTTCACTTCAGGACCTATGGATAGATATCTGATGATTGAAGCATCTCCTATGTCATAGTCAAGCTTCATAAATTCGCAAACATAACACACTAACTAGAATTTTACCAAACACACTTCCATTAAAATATATGATTCAAAGTGGTTCGATAAAAACCACTAATAAAAACTAAAAGATAAGAAACACCATAGAATTCTATAATAGATGACCACTACATCCAAGGATCGCTATAATGAGAAAACCCAAAACTCACTACAAACATTGTCTTACTCTTACTGACGGGCTGCGATGACCTTCAACGAGTCAGGTCTGGATTTGGCGCACTTATTGAAAACACCTCAGCAAAAATGTTACATATGACCCAAGCTCCACCATGTGTGGTACGGTTACAGAGCACTCATGCTCAGCAGATTCTAATGGCCCGTAAAGACACACTAATCAAGTATCACAAAATTATTTTTCAAATGTGTTGTCTTCAGGTCTGTTGGCCTCTTAACTCCCATACCATTACCACCAGTATTAGGAGACTTCCCATTATTCGTATTTATCCACTGTGCATTTCTTTTCTAGGCTAGAGGAATATTTTCTATCTCATGTTCCCTTTCTAACTCATCTTCGGCGAGGAAGGCATGTCTCACCACATTGGGGAAGGTTTTAAGGTTAAACTCTTCAACCTTTGACTGCAACTCATGATGAACCCCAAGATCAAAATGATGAGCTTTCACATCATCATTTCCAACATACCCTCATTCATATGGATCTAGGTCTAAAAAATGATGAAATAATTCCACCACATATCCAACCCCTTGCTGAAGACTACACAACTCCATGCTATTCCTCTCATTTGTCACCTCGAATAAATAATATCGGATGAATAAAGACTTGAATAATTCTTAGGTGATATCATCTCATGTCTTGCTTCGGGACCTGTATTTCCACAATTTCCAAGTTGGAACTTCATTAAAAATGGTACCCAACTTCACCCTCAATGACTCATGTGCCATGAGAAAACATAATTTCATCCCAATATTCCACAACCACTCCTCCACATCAATATGATTTTATTTCCCATAAATGAGAGGAGGGTTCGAGTAAAACCTGAGGATGTAGTCTATTGGATGACCAACTAAAGGATTTTCTAAGAATTTACCACCCATAAATTCACTGTGGGAATCCATTGAACCTTCGTGGGGGAGAACACTAAGGAATAAAAAAACAAACAGCTTAATAAAAACTTGATCATTGTAATTTTAAATTCAAATTTTCGAAATTTTGAAAATAAAACTTTAAAAATTTATTTTTAGAATTATGAAAAACACAAATGGCTCATAAGGGAAAACTAGTACTAATGGGTGACTCAGACATATGGTTGGCGGCCATATGCCAGTCATGCCACCATCATAGAGAGAATTCTAGGTAATATTCACTGTCACCACATGGCTTTCCAGACCATGCAAGCTCATCAAGGTCACTTTTCCACCTCCCATTTCATTACCCAATACTAAACAAATCATAAGAATCAATGGTCACTGAGAAACTAAGACATCCCATGGTAACCCGAGGCTCAAAATGATCAAGGGTTCATGGAGACCTTCCCATTCTAATACCTCAATCCCCGACAATCCTACTCTATCTACCTTAAAATCACCAAATAACAAAGAAAACTCTAAAAAATAGTCTTCTAAAAATATGACCAAATCTAATATCATTTTTTAACGATCCAACCCTGGTCAACCCGAAGCTAGTCACCTAGCCGATCCCCAGTAAAGCCCAAGAGGCATTCTTGATCCTCTATGGCTGGTGAAAAGTGACATGGAATCAATAAATAACATGTGGTAATGATTTCTCACAAGGAAAATAAATAAAGCAGTACAAAAGGTATTAAGACACAATGTGAATAAACGACACGAAAAAAGAAATAACAACTAACAACAACATGCTAACCTAACCACATCAAAAACTCTCTGTGACCCCATGTTTCACTCTCCAAACCACAACCAACTCTTTCCCATGACGAACTATCTCATTTCTAACATGCAAGAAAAACTAGAAATATGAATAAAATTTTGGCCTTAGTATTAGAACTAATTCAGCATCCCAACAAATGTATTACCCAATCTCTATAATTAAATAAAAAATAAACTAATTCCAAGTTTGAACTACAATTTATAAATGTGAACATTTCTAAATATTTTACTTGAAATCAAAGCACATACCATTTCCCATAATCATTTTCAAAATTATATTCCTTTCATTAGTTCCAATAACATTTTCAAAGGGAAAGTGATATTTACATTTCATAATTTCATAAAGATATAAAAACACTTTTATTTGAAATCCATTTTTAGAATACTAGTCAAAAATATCCCACCACATTCCAAGAAGATAAGAAATACTAGAAGGAAAAATAATAATCACACAACAAGGGAAATGAATGCATACATACAAGCATCATATTCATCACCACAAGAAAGAGAAATCCAATAGACATGGGGTGAACCTAGGATCTCGGAACAATAGAGAATTTATTGTACATGTGACTCATCTTGAAGAAATAGCTACTCTCTATGGCATCATAATTCCCAAACCTTCGTTATTTCCATACGTAGCCTAACTGACGGTCCCAATCCCCTAGCTGAGAAAAGTCTGTAGTATGGTCCACTAGCCAGTGCATTGTCGAAACTAGTGCACAAATCGTTCACAAAATATTCACTTACAATGTCAAGTTCTCATTCCTAGTACTAAATGAAAATAAGGGTGAGTCAATTATGTTAATATTGTAACCAATCATGATTCATGAACATCACACACCACAACTCACACAATTGACATACCCAATAAGATCACCCCCGAGTCACTCCAAAGAGAGTATTGAAGAAAAAATATTTTATTAAAGTATTAAATAGGACTCAACCAACTATTCAACACTAACCCATTACCATAAGAATCAACACACACCATTTATAATTCCAAAAACCACTGAGGAACCAATTTATGAAAATTAAATCCCTATTTTGTAACTATGATACAATTACAAAGGCCAATGGGTAATTTTATCAACACTTAGTATGTACATTAAATAAGAAATTTCAGACAATTTGGGCACAAAGTGGAAACAACTCTATTTCAAAACAATCATTAATTCTAAAAATAATTTTTTATTATTGTCTAACATTAACATAAAATCAATAAAATTTTAAAAAAATAAAAAATTATAAATATAATGCAAAGTGTAGTTGGGGACCTACCTCAACTCCCAGCTCGATCACAACAACACGGCATGCCCCACACTGACACACAGGTTCATGTGACACGATGGCCATGACGTCACGAAATTTTATTCTCCAACACACTATAATAACCACAAAGTAACTAAAAACACCAAACCATTAATTTAACATAATCCAAATGAAAAATTAGTTCAAAACTCACCTCGATAAGGAGGTGTGCTCAACCAGAAGGGTAACACGAAAGGGGGGAATGGTCAGTGAGGACACTGTAACAGGGTGCGGCCCTGCTCGGTGGGTGCGTGGTAGTAGGAAAAGAGGCTCACAAGGATGGAGTGATAGAAAGACTATGTACTAAAAAGGGGTGGCAGTACCATTAGGGGAGTAGCTGGCGGGAAAACATGCTAGTCTGGGGAGTCAATGGTCGAAAAAGAGGCTGATAGGGGGAGTCGTTGGTTGGAAAAGAGCCTTGCAGTGGGAGGGGGATGCCAACTAGATATGGTGGTGTTGATGCTAGCAACGACCAGATGGGGGGGGGGCATGGTCTGTCGGAGTGTTTAGTGGTAGGAACCATGTGAGATAGTGGTGTGTGGTTGGTCAGAGGCATGTAGTGGGCTGGCGATGCCGGGAGAGGAGAGAAGAGGTTGGATGGCGCACGACTAGTGGGTGTAGGGTGGCTGGAGGTCATGCAGATGGTAGTTGTGGGCCAGCTGGACAATGCGTGGATGGTGGGTGCGGAGTGACTAGATGGCGCGTCCAGAGGGTACTACAAGGGGGTGTTCTATGGGGTTAATGGAATTGGGAGCTTCCAGGACATCCAAAGAGGGAGATGAGAAGGGTGGCAGTGTGCGGGGGGAGAGAGATCATGTTATGGGGGCATGCGTGGGGAGATAGAGAAGAGGGTGGTGGTGTGTGGGGCGAGGGAGAGAAGTGGGTGGCATCTAAGCTAGGGTTAGAAAAAAATTGAAAAAATGAAAATTAAATAAAAACAGAAGTAATCATTATAATAATAATAATAATAACAATAATAATAATAAATTTAATCTTTAATAATAATAAAAACATTAATAATTATAATATTAATAGTACACATAATAATAATAAAAATAACTTTATTAATAAAAAATGATGAAAACACTAATTTTAACAACAACACTTCTATAATAATATTAATATAATATTAAAATTATTTATTAACATTTCCGTCATTGCTATTAATAATTATATTAATAACATTTTTAATAATTATAATAATATTAATGAATCATTTCAATAATAATAATAATCATCATAACGATAAGAATAAATATAATAAAAATATTAATTTCATTTTAATAATTATAATTAAATTATTAACAATTTTTTTTGAAATTACACAATAAATTATAAAATGTCCTCTTTTTAATTTTTCAAAGACAGGAGAATCATGCAGCAGTCTTGGTGAAACTATGTGGGGTTTCCAAAACAAACTCTACCCATGTACAAAATGACATCAACTCAAAAATGTGAATGTTTTAACATTATCTCCAAAAATTTGGTCTCAAACTCAACCAGTACCCCAAATAAATTTATTTATTACCAAATAAATAATAAAATAAAATAGTTGGATAGGTCAAGGTGTGACAATAATTGAATGAGTTGCTTTTTTTATATCGTATGTCAGAGATCCTTTCAGAAAAAAAGGAATTGAGGTAAATGATTATTTTTTCAAATTCTAACTCCTTGAGACATAATTCTTATTATAAAAGATTTTAATTTCAAATGGTGTATCATATTCAACTCTCATATTTAATATATTTTTTATGTAATTATGAATTATTTTTATCATAAATTTGAAATCATATCCTTTAATGGGGTTTCATTTAAAAAAATTTAACGTTTTATTGGTTTCATCATCTAATGTTTTGATACATTTGGTCATAGTCATTCATACTCGAGTATAATTTTCAAGATTTATTTAATTTGGAATTACCATTTTTTTTGTATTTCTTTTTTCTCTTTGTGGAAATTAATTCTCATCATCAATAATAATTATTTAAAAATTAAAGATAAATGTATAAATTGGTAAATGTAATTTCAATTCTTACCAATGAATCTTTTGTTCTATATCCAAATATTCCATCTCACCAACGTTATCATATCTTTTGTTATTTTTAATAAATACTAATTTATACGGTTATAATAATTTCATTTATCTTTTTTAATTAATATATTATACACTTTTTATGATGTGGGTTTTTAAATAATGAGATTTCAAAATATCAATATGGGTTTTACATCCTTTCAAAATAAAATGTTTTATCCTCCCACCAAATTTTTTTGATTTACTTTTTGTATTTTTGAGAATAAAATATTGATGTTTTTAAAAAAAATTAAAGTTTTCATTTTTTTAATTAAGCTTATTGAAATATATTTTTTCAAAATTCCCCAAAACTTTTCAATTTTATTCTAAAGTGAAAAATATTTTTTAGAAATTATTTTTAAGTTTCCTTCCATATTAACAATTCATTGCACAATCATTTTAATTTCTCTAAACAATTCTCAATATTTTATCCTGGTTTTGAAAAAAAATTATTTCCCTTTTAGTTTCATATTATTTATGTTTTAAACTTCTTTTAATAGATCAAAAATATTTATTATTTCAATGGTGATTTTTCTAAAACACATAAATTGTTTATTTATTCTATGCCATTATCTATTGATATAAAATATTCTTGATAAAGTGTATTCTTATATTGATAACTCCCCCCTAATTTATCAATATGTATTATGGATTTTATTTTCTATCATGGAAATGATAATTTGATACTTTTTTATTCTTATTAATTCAAGGTTTATAGACCTAAAATTTCATCCAACACATTTCCTTTTTTAAACCAAATTATTGATACTTTTTATTGATGTGTGTCCACCTAGATTCCATATTCTATTTGTTTATAAAATTGTTGAACCAATATTATAACATTTTTATACACTACATAAATATCATAAAATTTACTATATTGATTGAAATTATTTAACTTTAATATTAATAAATATATTTTGATACCCAATTGTTTTCCATAGGTTTATTATACTTTTATTATTAATGATTTCATTATGTAATTCCATTTTTCATTGATATGATACCCATTTTCATACTCAATGTGCATTATTATATAAAAAGAGAATTCATTACATTTAAAAATTTTATGAAATCAATCTTAATTATATTGTTTCTTTGATATGTGATAAGTGAATTATTTTCATATAGCACCCATATGTATAGATGACAGATAGACGGGGTCCTAAATCACTCTCTAATGCAATGGTTAAAAGTATAAATCTCCTAAGATGAGTATTTGTGAGTACATAATAGTTATCTCCCAACCATTGGAATGACTAGAATTAAAAAGATATTTTTTTATTAAAATATATATTTTAAAAATGTTTATTAGTTATGAATTTATCATAAATAAAATAATATTTATTTTAAATAAAAATATTTCTTTTATAAAAATATTATATTTTCTAAAAGATGGTTTCATCAAGCTAGATGCACATAATTTAAATTTAAATTTTACCACTATTTGAAAATTTATTTCAAAAATTTAAATTAAATTTTAAAATTGAAATTTAAAATTTATATTATGGTGATGTTATGGGATTTCTTTTGATAAGTTTCAATTTTTTATGAATTGTAGAAAGTACTAAAATTTTAATTGAAAACTAACATTTTGTTAAAATAAATTATAATGATAAACTATATTTTGAATTTGTTTTAATTTTAAAATAGTTAAATTTTACATATATTAAAAAAATATAGATCATAATACTAATTCACATAATAAGTTTTGATAGAAGAATTTTGTAAACTTTTGAACATTTTTACGATAAAAACCCACATTTTCATCACGTTTGTTGGATTAATTTTAAATTAATTATTTCTACTACTTTGATTTCAATTTCAAAAATTTGTTTTATATATATTAAATAATAATAATTTATTATTTCTAATGAGGAAAACTTAATTTTTTACCAAAATTATTTGTGTAAATTATTAAAATTAAAAAAAACAATTATGGAAAAACATAGATTATTTCATTCTTAAACATAGAATATTGTGCGTTATAATGACTCGACACTTGTGAAAAAACCCATTTTCAGACATATTTAAACCATTTAAAAATTATTTTAGAATTTTAGGTGTTTTTAGTACACATTCATATGAATTATACACAAATAATATGTTATGTTATGAAAAATACAAAAAACGCACCCCTCTTCATTTTAATTTATATAGAGAATTTGAATATGGAAAAATAAAATTTGATATATTATACATACTTTTTTGAAATATAAATGAGTTTTTATTTCCAAAATATTTTATATTTAATTTGAAAATATTAATTAGTTTCTTAAAATGAATATGAAGTGCTAATACATTAATTATTATTAGTAAATAATTAAAAATAATAAATGATACAAAAATAGTAAAAGGGTGGTAAATTGAATGAATTATTGTATAACATTAATTTTTTAGATCAGTATATAATACTAAATACGGGAGAACTTAACATATTAAGTTTCCATAATTGTATTGATATTTTTAAAATAAAATTAACTAAATAATTTCAAAATTGACATTAATATTATTATATAATAAATGATCACTTATAAAATGATTTAAAATTACTAAAAAAATAATTTATGAAGAGTGATTTTTTTATTAATAATAACTATAATTTATTGTCAATTAAGTGACCAGTTTCCCATTTATAATTAAAATATTGATCCCTAAATAGAAAAACATTGTTAGCACAGTTATGGATAATGTAGTGTTATTACGCATTACACACACCTATGATAAAATTAATTTCCAAAACATATGAGATTTTTATTTTAATAATTGACATAATATTTTTTGAATAATTATTTTTGAATAATCTAATAATTCCAAATTTATTTTATTTCTAATGGCTACAAATACCTAGGTTAGAAAATTAGTTACCATAATAAAACCAAAATAGTAAAATTATGGAATCAGAGAAGTTAAAGAAGAAAATTAAAAAGATAGTTTTCTTTTTAATGTGTTGGATGTTTTTATTGACCAAATCAAACAAAAAATCCATTAATATTCAATTTTCGTGGTGTTTGAGTTACAGTATACTTTTGAATATTAAATAATTTTGAGTACGTATAATAATTCCAATACTCCTCAACTATAAATGGTAACTCACTCTCCTCTATTATTCACATATCTCATTCCATTTAGATCAAAAACTCTCTACCAAAATCTCCTCTAAAAATACCACAACACATCATACAATTATTAATTTTGGTATAAATACATCAAATTAATTCCTTTTGTGTAAATAAAAAAGAGATACCTGAATGAGAGGTAATGTTCATAAACGAACATTTTTCGTTTTATTTCTTTTTCAAACACATTAAAATATTTTTTTATCCTTAATATATAATAAAATAATTATCTTTCATATTCTGATATTTTTTTTTGTTATGTTTACTAACTAAAACATCACAAACTTCCATCGAATGGGTTACAATATCATCATTCGTGTGTATAGTAGACCACTATCTCATGAACTGAGGGCATTTAATTTTCCATTACATCATTTAAGGGCCTGAGATAATGATTGAAATTGAATTTATATACAATATATATTATTTTTAGGATGTATTTATGATTATTTAATTATTATATAACTCATAAATTCCTGATTTCCATTTTTGAGAATATGATAATGGTGTTTGTGTGTACGATAGACTACCGCTTTGCAAAGCGATGTGATTAATTGAAACATTAAATGAAATATAATAAAGATGGATTTAATAGAAGTATGTGATATAAATGATATAAAAATTATTGTTTAATGATAATATATATAAATATATCAATCAATTTTTATTCATTCAATATAACTTGAAAAGGGGAATAGTGTTCATGCATATGTATATCCAACCGTCTCTATAAACTGTAATTTATTTCCCTTTACAAAATTTTTTGGACTAATTTAAATAAATATATACTCAATATATGTGCTTTTTTATTTCATTTTTATCATCCTTTAGATTAATAAATCATAATATATGTAAGAGGTCCAAGAGTAACAAGTCAAAACTTGTACGAAGAACAAAAAAATTATTATCTGAAACCGATCATTGACATTGAATTTTTTATAAAACTGTAATATAAATTCATTGGTAAATAATATATTGTGTTATATATATGAATATTATAATGTTATAGATTAATAATAACCTTTAATTTATTATAAATGTGTTTTTAATGAATGTGAAAAGATTCAAGGCTTAAGGTGTGAGGTTATCTATTCTCACTTTTATTTTTACGAGAGTTGTACGATATTCACCACTCATTTATTTAGTGTTGTGTATATACATTATAACTCTAGGTTATATCAGTAATATTATTTATTTCATTATATCAATTTTTTAAGTTATTTTATTCTTTCATGTATATATTTTTTTATAATGATACTCAAGTAGTAAGGGATTTCCATCTCACGTTTTACTTTTTTGACACATGTTTTATATTCACCACCAATTTCGTTTTTTGGGTGTATATAATGACCATGATTGTATTTTATGATTATTAAACAAAAATTTATATTTATTTACATATCAATATTTTTATCTCTATTTCCAGGGGTTTATGTTTCAAAATTTACAACATTTATAAAGATATTTTTCTCAATTTTCCTTCATTGAGAATTATATTGTAATATGAACCTATATTCCTTCATTAGAAGTTTGTACCAAAAATTTGAAATGAAATATCATTCATTATTATTTACTAGTGAAATTTTAATTTCCATGTTATGTTATTACATACTACAAATTACGATTCAAGGATACCATAGTGGAAATTATTTCATGTTACAATCTCATTGTGTATCAGGATTCATAATGATTATTATTAAAATGATAAAAAATTTTGATATATCTATTCAAAATTATCATTAATGTTTTTTCCTATGGTTATTAATGATATACTAAATCAATTGTTCCATTGTCCTATCTTTGTTACTAAGGAGAATTTAAAAAACAATTTACGAAAATATGACTCTATTTGTCTCTTCGAATAGAAATCGTTTTTCATTAAAAATATTGTTTTACAAAATTGTTTGGAGAATTGTTCCATTATTATTATATTATTATTTAAATAATTTTTTACCCATGTTTTACTTTTTTATATATTGGTTTTAAAATTAATCTTCTTTTCATTTTCTGATCAAATCTCTTTTAACTTCTACTGATAATATGAAATCAATCATTATTTTTACTTACATGTGATTCATGAAATTATCAATATATATGGCTATTCCATTAATTAAAGACTAATTTATACTTTTTAAAGAATATTTTTCAAAATAAAATACATACACAAAAATATTGGTATTATTTCTATTTTTAATTGATTTTCAAGGAAAGTAATTTTGAAATAATTTTATTTTTCAAAACTATTTTACAATATTTTCAATGATTAATTTGTAATTTGTAATTTTAATTTAAAAATAAAATTAATTTAAAAGGGTTTTATGTTTTAAAATTAGTTTAAATAGTTTTTAAAAAATAAATTATAATTTTTTAATGTTTATTTTAAAAGAAAATGGTCTTCAAAACGATTAATGTTGTAAAAATATTTTTTAAATGTTAAAATTATATTTTCCTCAGTAAATTTTATATATGAATTTTCATATATCTATTTATAAGTTTCAAAAATTATTTTTAAATAAAAATAATTCTAAAAATGACTTATAAGATGTTAATTTCAATTAGAGGCTATTTTTCTTAAAATAAATCTTTCAAGTTACCTTTCAAAATCCTTCTTCACCTATGTTGACATCATTTGATATAGTTTTTGATTGAATACGGATATGGTCCAAGTCAAAAATTATTATTCATTATTGGAATGGTTTATAATAAAGATGAATTTTCTTTTGAAACTCTTTTCCTTCTATAGTTTATTCTGTGATAAATTCATTTTAAACCCACTTTCTTTCATGGGTTATAGAATAATAAAATCATTATAAAACCTATCTCATTTTCATAGGTTATGGTACATTGAAATGTTTATCTTATCAATTTAATTGGATACATTATGATATGATTATTTTTTATGATCCTGTAGAACACATATATATGATTCCATTATAGGACAGGTGTTACCTATATCTCCCACCAATGCATTCGGTATATATTTATATAAATAATTTAATATGCAAGGTTGGAATGGGGATAAAACCCGATAAAATAATGAACTTTTTTTATTATGAAGGTTAGGTAGTGAACCCATTCCACTATAAAAAATGTGGGTGACTGGGGATGGTGGTGTGTCTTTTGTAGTATGTGTATCCCCCATGATGTTCATTGATAAGTCTTGGGAATGATCCATGACTTCTAGGGTGTGATTTTATATTATTATGTGTATTACACACATCTATATCATTTGTCAATGTTATTCTCTTGTGGATCATGTGTTTTGGTTATCTTATCCATTATGTCTTATGAAATTCCAATCTTTATTTTAGGACTCATTATTATGATCTTTGATTTATAGGGTATTGTTTTCCTATATTATCATCACGTTCTCAAACCCCTCGGTTCATTTTATTCTTATATAAATACTTTCTTTAACCTATATTAGTATATGAGATCCTCATTTATTATTTTTTCTTTTCCCTAGTTATAAATTAATGATTATGTATAAGTATTGAATGGGAAGATATTTATGGGAAACAATTAAGATCTTTCACGAGGATAGAAGATTGTGTTTCTGTGTTTTAAAATGTACTAAATTATTATGGTCTTTAAGAGTGATTTTATGTATTGTAATTCATATTTATCTAAAAATATATAACATACAGATATGAAAATCATGTTTCTTTTTAGTTTGGGTTTTGGAATTTTTCTTTAGGATGATGGTTCGCCTTCATGGTTTTATTTACATTTGGTTTAGAATTCATTTCATGAATGGTTGTTGTGTTTGGTAATGAGTAGTATTTTTTTGTTTTTCGTGAAAAGTATTATATAGTTTATGTTTTGTTATGGGGATCACATCTTGTCTTCTTCTTCTATTTTATATTAATCAAAAATGGTGGGGAGACTAAAATTTAGTATACATACCCTTAGGTTTTATCTCTCATTTTTCTGTTCATGGAATATAGAAATACTTATTATTTTTTATAGAGTTTTGTATGTCAAATAGTTTTCCTATATAAGGAAATTCTATTATTGTTTTCTCTTATCATCTCTCCCCATTGATTGGCTATTATTGATCCATTCCATAATGTGCTTTTGCTTTTACCAGATAATATATTTTTATAGAATGTGTCATAGTAGCGAGATTTTAACACCTAATTCTAGTTTTTTTTATTATATATTAATTAATTTTGGGTTATCTTTTTTTAAGTGTTTTGGTTGTCATTTTTGAAATTATTACATTTTTTATGTTGAACGATTGATTCTTGATTAAGAGTAATTGTTCTGTAATTTAGTGTGTTGAGAAAATTTTTTGATAGAGTTATATGTAATAGTAGGAACATTTTTCTCTTAATTGGGGTTGTAATTCATGAAAAAAATTAAACACACATTTATCTGTCAGAGTTTCTCACATGGTTTGTTCAGGGTTGGGGAGTTACAATTTGAACAAGATTTGTGGTGCCCTGTGATTTTCTTATGTGTGTTGTTTGGTTAGTGCGATGTTTAAAAAACTGGGCGACAAAAATACGTAGGTTTCCTATGTGATTATGTCTTTATAAATCCATTTTATGTTGTTTTTACCAGTCTTCCTTCCCCTCTAATATCAAGGGACCAATTTTCTCACTATGGAGGTTCTTCGCTCCCGCCTTTGAGAATTTAGTGTTCCTCCACACTAAATTAAATTGTATATCTCTAGGTGAGACCACTATTATTATTTTTTCTTTATTATTATCCCACCCTTTTTATTCCTTGGATACATTCTCCCATGTAAAACCTATAGAATTCCAAGGTTAAATTTTGTGTTTTGATTGGTTTAATATTTCATGTTTTTAATGCCAACAATTAGAGGGGAAGTCTTCTAACTAGTTTTGTATAAGACCCAATTTAGAGCCATGTTTTCAAAATGGATTGTGAGCCCCCTATGGGTAATATTGGTAATCAATGAGATATAGATTACATGATTTGGAATATTACATATAAGGTGATTATATGTGAGGCGATATTTATATATTTTTTACATTGATCATGTGTCTTTTATAACTACTCAGATTATATTACAAATTTCATGTGTTCAATGGGTACTGAGTAATATGTATAGACATATGCTATAGTAGTACAAAGAACATGTGGGAAAGTGTCCAATCATGTTTGAAATGGATAAAGATAGGGGTTCCCTCGATAATGTTTGGGTATTCTATTCAGGTGTCTTGTGTATTGGTTTAGGACCTAATGTTAGCCGATATTTGGTTCTGTTTATTTTGAAAAGTGTTGGATCATCTTTTGTGTGACCTAGTTTGTTTCCCACTTTAATAGAAAAGTTTGATTGGGGTCTTATATTTACATATTTACCCTAAATATATTTCCCTCAATTTCATTAAAACCTATTTATGATAATTTTTTATATTTATGTCACTAGTGATATAGTGCATTTTTATTTTAGTCCGTGTTTGTTAAAAACAAAATAAATAAATAAATTATAATGTGCTTTTAACTTAATTTTTTAAATGTTTATTTTAAATGGAAATTTAATAAATAAATAAATGTTTAATTTAACACTTTTATGGTGATTAATTTTAATTAAGTATGATGTTAGAAAAGGTTATAAAATATTTGTGAGTATGATGTGTATTATTTTATACACTTACAAATTAAAAATATTACTTTAACTTTTTTTCAAAAATATCACAAATAAAAACTATTTTTGGAAATTCATTCATAGAATCTATGGTGGGGTCTTAGTAGGTTTGGTATAGCTCACTCCCTACATATTCTATGTGGTGTATTCATATCATACATTTCATTTCTGTTGTCATTAATTTGGTTTCCCTCATGTTTAAAATGTATGGTCTGTTTTTTGATGTATTGTTTTATATATGATGTATGGACAGTAATTACATAATGGTTTTCAATCTGTCTTCTTTTTTTATATAATACCATAATATCCATTTTGACCTAGATATTAATTATGGTTATTCTTACATATGTGATTCTTATGGATTTTATTGTTTAGATTTTCAGATTCTGTCTATATAACAATTTCAAGTATTTTATTTGATTATTATTATTTATTTGACATTTTATTTATATTCGTGGTCATGTGATATATTGATATTTCATGTGATATTTCTTTGTGAGAATCTATAAATTTTATTTTTATAAAGAGTTTAATTATTACAATTTTATTGTTTTAGAACCATATTGCTAATCTATGGCCTATGGTGATCATGAACAGACCTTGTCCCTTTCCATGGCACAGCCCAAGTTCCCAGTTTAGGGTTTACTGAGGATGGATTTTGAAAATGAAAAATCCTTTTATTTATGTATTAGTATTGATTATTTTCTAGAGGCTTATCTCTGACCTAATTTTGGGTTTTTAATATGTATTATTTTTTTCAGTGATATAGATCCCCATGGGGTTTGTAACAGCCCGAGATTTTATGAAAAATAATCTTTTTAATTTTATTAATGTCTTGTGTTGTATGCTACACCAAAAGGAGCTTGCACAATACGCATCCATTACTTGCCTTGCATTACACGCAATCGCGACCTTCCTCGATAGCGTGTGTAATACGCAATACCGAGTTTCACTGAACAACGATATGCTATTAAAATATTATTAAAACTAGCCGTTATAAATAGTAATAACCACTTTTTGAAATTTTATAAATTTTATTTTTCAAAATGGACTTCATTTTTGGACTCAGAATATCGAAATTAGCCTAGGGTGAAATTTTGGTATTTGTCTGAAAACTTTCAATTTTTGATGAATAGTAAAACCACTAAGTGGTAGGTTAAAAACTGAATTTTGCATAAAACTTAATTTTACCGCTTCTGTGAATGGAATTTCAAAAATCCGATAGACACGGTTGATGTCAGTAAGTAAAATGTGGTTGAATGAGATAAAAATAATTTTTTGGTGAATAGTAACTTTTTACTTTTTTTACCGCGGTTAATAGTAAATAGGGTAACTAAGGGTAAATATGATATTAATATTACCCTAACACATGTCCTAATTCGATTGGACAAGTGTAATTCGACCAAAAACAAACTTAGGAATAAAATATGACCATTTAGGCCCACTTGGATTAGATTAGGACATTTATTATTAATTTATTTAAAGAAGTGTTAAAATAGTTAAAATCAACGTTTAATAAGTAAATAATTTTTAATATGGGGTTATGAATAAGATAAATTCGATTTTAAATATTAATTAGAAAGCTAAAAAGATTTCCTACATGATGGTATTTTATTTTTAATTTTTAGACATCAAATAATTTAATATATTTATCACACAAAGATGATGCAGTAATTATCTTATTAATGAAATATTCACATAATTGATAATATAAATACCAAAAATAAATGTAATTTAAGACATTTTATGAATTCCACTAATTTTCTAGGTTACTATGATATATTAGTGTTGATTTAATCAACTTGGTTCGAACATATAATTCTGTTATGACTTTCACAAAAATCATATATCAAATAATGTCAAAATTGACACAAAATAGTTTTTAAATCAAATATTATATTACTAATTGTTATTTTATTCCTAAAAATCTAAGGTTCGGCCAAATGACTTAGATATGGATATATATACTAATAATAAGCAATTTGGGGTTCGTTTGGCATGTTATAGTAAGTGTATTAACCATATAGTGAAAGAAAACAAAAAGACATGGTAAAAGTTAAATTATTTAACTTAGAGTTAAATCTAATTGATAAGGTTAAAATAATACCCTAAACTTGTCTAAATCCTATTGGTTGATAGGAGTTCGACCCATCCCCACCTTAGCTTCGAAATAAGACCCTTTGGAGCCATTATAAACCGATTTTGACTTTAATATAAAATAATATTTTGAGATATTCCTAAGGTGCCCCTCTCCTCCCTTATAAAAGGACACATCCTCCCCCTCCTCCTCACACCAATTTGAGCACTCAAGCTCGGCCAACCCCTGACAAAATCTCTTCTCCACTTCCCTAGCAACATCCTAGAGGTTCTGGTCTTCCTCAAAGACCAATTTTAGTGCCCTAAGTGGAGGTCTCGAAGAGACGCTTCAAAGAAGAGGTAATTACCGTTACCAATTCTTTCATCTTTATTTCTTCTTCCACTTCTTCTTCTTAGGTTGTTTCATTATGAAGTAATAAAATCAGTATCACTAATACACTGATATGTTATTATAAGTATGAAACAACCCTATTTCACCATCTATCCATCCTACGGAAAAAGAAATCACCGCGCGTGCGTACGTACGGAATACCGTCTCCACGCCGTGGTGTAATCTATTTTCCACCACCACCTTACATGGATGGGTATAATGGTGTAAATAATAACTATACATAGTTATTACAACATCATATTGATTCTGATATATTGTATAATCCACTCCAATTCAATTCAATATTTATGGAAATGATATCATCGCTCGTGCGTACGTACGGACTACCGTCTCCACGACGTGATGAGATTCATTCTCCATGTTAACCATTTAAGAATGATTATAAAGTATATATAAGAAATAATAATGAAATATATGACATTATAAAGCTACTGGATTTATGTATATATATATATATATGTCATCTACTTACTTCCATTCAAGACAATAAGGAAAGGAAAACAGCGTTCGTGCGTACGTACGGACTACCGTCTCCATGAACGGTGTTTTTCATTTCATTTATCTATCTATTATGTATATATATATACTGAATATATATGATATATAAATCATATTTTATATTCTTGAAGTATGTAAATCATGATATAAGTAATAATAATGTCAAAGACAACAAGTCAAAACACCTACGATAAATGAAACGATTTTACCCAAAACGCTTCTTTAACATGGAATTTACAAAAGAACGGGTAATATAATGTCATAAGTGAACCATATATGATATCATAACAATGAATATGATTCTGTAATAAGTCAATGACATTATTTAAATCATTATACAGGACGTTCGGACACATACGAAGCAAATCGGACCTAAGGTAAGGGAAATATCACAATCTAATTTTTATCCGAGATTGTTTATTCGTAAGTATTTACTGGGGTGTATTTTATCATCCACATCCATGTTCCCTCAATATGTAATATTGTTTCCATACACTTACAATAGTTTAAATCCAATTTTACCCTTCGTTGAGTTTTTAGTAAAGAATATTAAAGGAATCTTTTGTCGTTTTTTTCGTACGAGGTACATTTTGACTTTTCCGACAAAAGTACGAAGAATGATTTTTTTAACTTATACGACATGAATGGATTTTTAAAACATTATTTCCAAGAAGCTTCCTTTACAAGTTTTCAAGTTTATTTTTAATCAACTTCTTTTATTTTAAAGTCGTATGACATGTTATGAAAGGAAAAATGTTTTTGAAGTAGAAAGGATATTTTCCTCAAGAATGGAGTTCAAGTATTTTATCAAAATTATTTTCCATCTAAGATAATAAAAGGGTTCTGTTTTTATCCCTATTATTACATGGATTTGATTATGTTGTGATGGAAATATTTTTATGAATTCCTTTATCTTATATGAATGGTTATATGATGTCATGTTGTTTAAGAATCCCATTTTTATTACATGGGTTATGCTATGATGTATGTTTTATGATTTTGTGGAACACATAAGAATGGTATAATTATGAGATGGGTGGGACCTATATCTCCCTCCAATGCATTGGGTAATGATTTTATATCTCATGAGATAGATAGGGCTGGAACGGTAGGTTATACCGGTTCAGTGAAACAGGACTGAAACGAGGGTTACTCGATTCAGAAAGGGACTTTGTCCAATAAGATAGTCTTGGAAATGAGTCATGACTAACAAGAAATGATTCTCTATGATTATGTGTGAATGCCACAAAGTTTCATGTTTTAAGTTATGATTATTGTGATTACATTTCACTGCCATGATTTATCCCATGTTATGAAATTATGCTCTCTTTTGCAGGTTTAGATTTCCAAAATGTTATGAATACGATGTGATTGATATTTCTTTTGTTTACCCTTACTGAGCATTTGAGCTCACCCTTTTATGTTTTCTTTTCCCCAGGATATAAATAAAGGTTTTAGCTAAAAAAAAGGGAAGATCTTTATAGGAGATGTTGAAGATCTTTCACCACGATTAGAAGATTACGTTCCGAGTTTCCAAAGACACTAAACTATTACGCTCCTTGTGTGTGTGTTTTTGTTATGTACTAAGTATTCCGCAAATGTAATGTAATTTCCATGTAAGTCAAGATACAGGTCTCTACAGTTGGTATCAGAGGAAAGGTTTAGTCAACCTTTGGAAACTAGGATGCGAGAACTTTAGTGAGATCCCTAGAGATATTTCTAAGGTATGTCTAGGGATGTCCCTAAGGTTATGTATACGTATAGGTTATAGTACTAGAACTACGCTAACGATCATAGAATTAAACCTAAGTTGTTAGATATTGAAGGTACTCCCCCTTTATTATGTTGTTTTCCCTAGCATGATTTTTTCCTCTCACACTATTCTTTTTGGGTTTTAGACGATGGCTGGAACCCGAAGGAACCGTGTTGATCAATGCAATGGACAATGCAATGATTTCCCTCCTGAACAAACAAATGTTATGGGAGATGGAGTACAAAATCTTATTGCTATACTTACACAAGCTATGAATCATTCTGGACTTCCAAATGAGCAGAGAAGGGAACAATATTCTATTGAGTCCTTCATGAGGCAACGTCCACCTTCTTTCAGTGGGACTACCGATCCACTTGTTGCTGAACAATGGATCAGTGCCACTGAAAATATATTTTTAGTTCTTCAATGTTCTGAACATGATAAAGTCATCTTAGCTGTATATCGTTTGGAAGGTGAAGCTGATCAATGGTGGAATCTTATCAAGAATACGAGGCAAAGAGATGAAATTGAGTCCATGGAATGGGTCGAGTTCAAGAACTTGTTTTTCAGTAAGTACTTCCCTCGTATTCTTCGAACAAAGATGGAAAAGGAGTTTCTTGAGCTGAAGCAGAAAGATGATGAATCTGTTGGTATATACGAAGCAAATTTTACAAGACTTGCAAAGTATGCATCTGGCATTATCATCCAACCTGAAAGTAAAGTTGATCGATTTTTCAGTGGCTTAAAACCAAGTCTTCGAAGGGCATTAGCTATAAGAGACTTAAGTAGCTATGAAGAAATTGTGCGTTGTGCTGTCAAGGTAGAAATGGAAGTTGGTGTTACATATCCATCTCATGGTTTTGACAAGAAACGAAAGATGGAATTCAAGGAGAAATCTCAGAATAATGGTGAAAAGAAGATGAATGTTTCCTTATGCACAAAGTGTGGAAAGAAGCATGGTGGAGATTGTCTTAAAGGGACTAGAAAATGCTTTAAGTGTGGAAAAGAAGGTCATCGAGTAGCTGAGTGTCGAAGTAATGGAAAAAGTGATTCTAATGATGTGAATAAAGCAAACAATGCAGAGAACACATCACCAACACTTCAATGCTTCAAGTGCAAAGAAATGGGGCATTATGCAAATAAATGCCCTAATCCAAGGGTTAGTGATGATCGACATGAGCAACAACTTAAGGAAAAGGACAAAGGGAAGTCACATGCGATCACTATTGGCGATGTTGAATATGACAACGATGTGGTGGAATGAATAATTGTTTATGTAATAGGATTCCAAAATAATGTTGTATCATGGAGTATTGGAATATTTATGTATTGGTCTATTATGGTTTTCAATAATTTTATGGTACAAATAACCATGGAAAGTGATTGAGATATTTTTGGAAAAATAATGATATGCGCATAATGAAGGGAAAACGAGAAAATGAAATATTTGACAGTATTCATGAGCTCATGATTGATATAAGGACTAAGTGATATCATGGTTTGAGTATATAGAATTTTTAGGATTTTGGTAACTGCATTCATGCTTTCATTAAGGTTCAATGGGTATTCAAGAGAATACATGATTAAGGACTTTGAATGTCTAGAATGTGACCAGCGAAACATATCTTATGATATATTGGGATCAACGACAGTATTAAATCTCTGGTAATCGTTTTCACTATGTTAGGAGAGTGGACTGCAGTATTATGGATAAGCCTAAAGATTAGAATGGATTATGTTGGACATAAGTTAGTATTGTTTAAGGATAAAAGATTTTTGATATTATTGATGGGATGTTATAGTAATGTAGTTTTAGAAAAAGGACAACCTGCAGGACGGGCGACAGCCCATCGCTTCGGACAAGGCTGTGGGAATCAAACCCACAACCAAAGTGCGACTGGCCTTTATCGCCTACCACTGGCCTACAGGAAGTCCTTGTTTAGTAGAAACTAGTTTTATTATATTAAGCAGTATGATATATGAGGTATAAGTCCATTTTATGAACCATATATGATTAATCTCACTATAGATCGACTTATGTATATAATTTCTGCTAACCTTTTGTTTGAGACAGATGGAATGACCCGTCGTTCTATCACATGATCTGCTAACACTTCACGAATAACAAATTCAACTTCATTTATTTAAGAGATGAAGTGGAAATTGTTCAAGGCACGAACAACAGTGAGATTGTACCAAAATAAAATAAGTATTTATTCTAATTCAAATTTTCAACTTTAGGGAAATGATCTTGAAAACCAAAAATGTTGTCCTAGTGATCTTATACCTGATGAATCAGATGGTACCTTATATCATCACAAATCTATGGATTTGTGATTACTGGCTTTTCCATAGCCATGTTCTCTACCACTCTCCATCAGAACATGATGGTTAGATTTCTCTTCCATATCCATATTTTCATCTATGTGGAAACCCAGTGATTGGTTTATTTGGGTAACCGTTACGTTTCATACTTTTGTTTTTAAAGATTGGTTTTGGTATTCTTTTTTACGATGTGGGTTTCTATTAATGAAACTTTCGAATAGTAAACTATTTATAACCCCGACGAATTTCGAGGGCGAAATTCATTTTAAGGGGTGTAGAATGTAACAGCCCGAGATTTTATGAAAATTATTCTTTTTAATTTTATTAATGTATTGTGTTGTACGCTACACCAAAAGGAGCTTGCACAATACGCATCCTTGACTTTCCTTGAATTACACGCAATCGCGACCTTCCTCGATAGCGTGTGTAATACGCAATACCGAGTTTCACTAAACAACGATATTCTATTAAAATATTATTAAAACTAGCCGTTATGAATACTAATAACCACTTTTTGAAATTTTATAAATTTTATTTTTCAAAATGGACTTCATTTTTGGACTCAGAATATCGAAATTAGCCTAGGGTGAAATTTTGGTATTTTTCTGAAAACTTTCAATTTTTGATGAATAGTAAAACCACTAAGTGGTAGGTTAAAAACTGAATTTTGCATAAAACTTAATTTTACCGCTTCTGTGAATGGAATTTCAAAAATACGATATACACGGTTGATGTCAGTAAGTAAAATGTGGTTCAATGAGATAAAAATAATTTTTTGGTGAATAGTAACTTTTTACTTTTTTTACCGCGGTTAATAGTAAATAGGGTAACTAAGGGTAAATATGATATTAATATTACCCTAAAACATGTCCTAATTCTATTGGACAAGTGTAATTCGACCAAAAACAAACTTAGGAATAAAATATGACCATTTAGGCCCACTTGGATTAGATTAAGACATTTATTATTAATTTATTTAAAGAAGGGTTAAAATAGTTAAAATCAACGTTTAATAAGTAAATCATTTTTAATATGGGGTTATACATAAGATAAATTCGATTTTAAATATTCATTATAAAGCTAAAAAGATTTCCTACATGATGGTATTTTATTTTTAATTTTTAGACATCAAATAATTTAATATATTTATGACACAAAGATGATGCACTAATTATCTTATTAATGAAATATTGACATAATTGATAAAATAAATAGACAAATAAATGTAATTTAAGACTTTTTATGAATTCCACTAATTTTCTAGATTACTATGATATATTAGTGTTGATTTAATCAACTTGGTTCGAACATATAATTCTGTTACGACTTTCACAAAAATCATATATCAAATAATGTCAAAATTGACACAAAATAGTTTTTAAATCAAATATTATATTACTAATTATTATTTTATTCCTAAAAATCTAAGGTTCGGCCAAATGACTTAGATAAGGATATATATATTAATAATAAACAATTTGGGGTTCGTTTGGCATGTTATAGTAAGTGTATTAACCATATAGTGAAAGAAAACAAAAAGACATGGTAAAAGTTAAATTATTTAACTTAGAGTTAAATCTAATTGATAAGGTTAAAATAATACCCTAAACTTGTCTAAATCCTATTGGTTGATAGGATTTCGACCCATCCCCACCTTAGATTCGAAATAAGACCCTTTGGAGCCATTATAAACCGATTTTGACTTTAATATAAAATAATATTTTGAGATATTCCTAAGGTGCCCCTCTCCTCCCTTATAAAAGGACACATCCTCCCCCTCCTCCTCACACCAATTTGAGCACTCAAGCTCGGAAAACCCCTGCCAAAATCTCTTCTCCACTTCCCTAGCAACATCCTAGAGGTTCTGGTCTTCCTCAAAGACCAATTTTAGTGCCCTAAAAGGAGGTCTCGAAGAGATGCTTCAAAGAAGAGGTAATTACCGTTACCAATTCTTTCATCTTTATTTCTTCTTCCACTTCTTCTTCTTAGGTTGTTTCATTAGGAAGTAATAAAATCAGTATCACTCATATACTGATATGTTATTATAAGTATGAAACAACCCTATTTCACCGTCTATCCATCCTACGGAAAAAGAAATCACCGCGTGTGCGTACGTACGGAATACCGTCTCCACGCCGTGGTGTAATCTATTTTCCACCACCACCTTACATGGATGGGTATAATGGTGTAAATAATCACTATACATAGTTATTACAACATCATATTGATTCTGATATATTGTATAATCCACTCCAATTCAATTCAATATTTATGGAAATGATATCATCGCTCGTGCGTACGTACGGACTACCGTCTCAACGACGTGATGAGATTCATTCTCCATGTTAACCATTTAAGAATGATTATAAAGTATATATAAGAAATAATAATGAAATATATGACATTATAAAGCTACTGGATTTATGTATATATATATATATATGTCATCTACTTACTTCCATTCAAGACAATAAGGAAAGGAAAACAGCGTTCATGCGTACGTACGGACTACCGTCTCCTTGAACAGTGTTTTTCATTTCATTTATCTATCTATTATGTATATATATATACTGAATATATATGATATATAAATCATATTTTATATTCTGGAAGTAAGTAAATCATGATATAAGTAATAATAATGTCAAGAACAACAAGTCAAAACACCTACGATAAATGAAACGATTTTACCCAAAACGCTTCTTTAACATGGAATTTACAAAAGAACGGGTAATATAATGTCATAAGTGAACCATTTATGATATCATAACAATGAATATGATTCTGTAATAAGTCAATGAAATTATTTAAATCATTATACAGGACGTTCAGACACATACGAAGCAAATCGGACCTAAGGTAAGGGAAATATCACAATCTCATTTTTATCCGAGATTGTTTATTCGTAAGTATTTACTGGGGTGTATTTTATCATCCACATCCACGTTCCCTCAATATGTAATATTGTTTCCATCCACTTACAATAGTTTAAATCCAATTTTACCCTTCGTTGAGTTTTTAGTAAAGAATATGAAAGGAATCTTTTGTCGTTTGTTTCGTACGAGGTACATTTTGACTTTTCCGACAAAAGTACGAAGAATTATTTTTTTAACTTATACGACATGAATGGATTTTTAAAACATTATTTCCAAGAAGCTTCCTTTACAAGTTTTCAAGTTTATTTTTAATCAAATTCTTTTATTTTAAAGTCGTATGACATGTTATGAAAGGAAAAATGTTTTTAAAGTAGAAAGGATATTTTCCTCAAGAATGGAGTTCAAGTATTTTATCAAAATTATTTTCCATCTAAGATAATAAAAGGGTTCTGTTTTTATCCCTATTATTACATGGATTTGATTATGTTGTGATGGAAATATTTTTATGAATTCCTTTATCTTATATGAATGGTTTTATGATGTCATGTTGTTTAAGAATCCCATTTTTATTACATGGGTTATGCTATGATGTATGTTTTATGATTTTGTGGCACACATAAGAATGGTATCATTATGAGATGGGTGGGACCTATATCTCCCTCCAATGCATTGGGTAAAGATTTTATATCTCATGAGATAGACAGGGCTGGAATGGTAGGTTATACCGGTTCAGTGAAACAGGACTGAAACGAGGGATACTCGATTCAGAAAGGGACTTTGTCCACTAAGATAGTCTTGGCAATGAGTCATGACTAACAAGAAATGATTCTCTATGATTATGTGTGAATGCCACAAAGTTTCATGTTTTAAGTTATGATTATTGTGATTACATTTCACTGACATGATTTATCCCATGTTATGAAATTATGCTCTCTTTTTCATTTTATGATTTCCAAAATGTTATGAATACGATGTGATTGATATTTCTTTTGTTTACCCTTACTGAGCATTTGAGCTCACCCTTTTATGTTTTCTTTTCCCCAGGATATAAAGAAAGGTTTTAGCTAAAAAAAGGGAAGATCTTTATAGGAGATGTTGAAGATCTTTCACCACGATTAGAAGATTACGTTCCGAGTTTCCAAAGACACTAAACTATTACGATCCTTGTGTGTGTGTTTTTGTTATGTACTAAGTATTCCGCAAATGTAATGTAATTTCCATGTAAGTCAAGATACGGGTCTCTACAGTTGGTACCAGAGGAAAGGTTTAGTCAACCTTTGGAAACTAGGATGCGAGAACTTTAGTGAGATCCCTAGAGATATTTCTAAGGTATGTCTAGGGATGTCCGTAAGGTTAAGTATACGTATAGGTTATAGTACTAGAACTACGCTAACGATCATATAATTAAACCTAAGATGTTAGATATTGAAGGTACTCCCCCTTTATTATGTTGTTTTCCCTAGCATGATTTTTGCCTCTCACACTATTCTTTTTGGGTTTTAGACGATGGCTGGAACCCGAAGGAACCGTGTTGATCAATGCAATGGACAATGCAATGATTTCCCTCCTGAACAAACAAATGTTATGGGAGATGGAGTACAAAATCTTATTGCTATACTTACACAAGCTATGAATCATTCTGGACTTCCAAATGAGAAGAGAAGGGAACAATATTCTATTGAGTCCTTCATGAGGCAACGTCCACCTTCTTTCAGTGGGACTACCGATCCACTTGTTGCTGAACAATGGATCAGTACCACTGAAAATATATTTTCAGTTCTTCAATGTTCTGAACATGATAAAGTCATCTTAGCAGTATATCGTTTGGAAGGTGGAGCTGATCAATGGTGGAATCTTATCAAGAATACGAGGAAAAGAGATGAAATTGAGTCCATGGAATGGGACGAGTTCAAGAACTTGTTTTTCAGTAAGTACATCCCTCGTATTCTTCGAACAAAGATGGAAAAGGAGTTTCTTGAGCTGAAGCAGAAGGATGATGAATCTGTTGGTATATACGAAGAAAATTTTACAAGACTTGCAAGGTATGCATCTGGCATTATCATCCAACGTGAAATTAAAGTTGATCGATTTTTCAGTGGCTTAAAACCAAGTCTTCGAAGGGCATTAGCTATAAGAGACTTCGGTAGCTATGAAGAAATTGTGCGTTGTGCTGTCAAGGTAGAAATGGAAGTTGGTGTTACATATCCATCTCATGGTTTTGACAAGAAACGAAAGATGGAATTCAAAGAGAAATCCCAGAATAATGGTGAAAAGAAGATCAATGTTTCCTTATGCACAAAGTGTGGAAGGAAGCATGGTGGAGATTGTCTTAAAGGGACTGGAAAATGCTTTAAATGTGGAAAAGAAGGTCATCGAGTAGCTGAGTGTCGAAGTAATGGAAAAAGTGATTCTAATGATGTGAATAAAGCAAACAATGCAGAGAACACATCACCAACACTTCAATGCTTCAAGTGCAAGGAAATGGGGCATTATGCAAATAAATTCCCTAATCCAAGGGTTAGTGATGATCGACATGAGCAATCGCTTAAGGCAAAGGACAAAGGGAAGTCACATGCGATCACTATTGGAGATGATGAATATGACAACGATGTGGTGGAATGAATAATTGTTTATGTAATAGGATTCCAAAATAATGTTGTATCATGGAGTATTGGAATATTTATGTATTGGTCTATTGTGGTTTTCAATAATTTTATGGTACCAATAACCATGGAAAGTGATTGAGATATTTTTGGAAAAATAATGATATTCGCATAATGAAGGGAAAACGAGAAAATGAAATATTTGACAGTATTCATGAGCTCATGATTGATATAAGGACTAAGTGATATCATGGTTTGAGTATATAGAATTTTTAGGATTTTGGTAACTGCATTCATGCTTTCATTAAGGTTCAATGGGTATTCAAGAGAATAAATGATTAAGGACTTTGAATGTCTGGAATGTGACCATCGAAACATATCCTATTATATATGGGGATCAACGACAGTATTAAATCTCTGGTAATCGTTTTCACTATGTTAGGACAGTGGACTGCAGTATTATGGATAAGCCTAAAGATTAGAATGGATTATGTTGGACATAAGTTAGTATTGTTTAAGGATAAAAGATTTTTGATATTATTGATGGGATGTTATAGTAATGTAGTTTTAGAAAAAGGACAACCTGCAGGACGGGTGACAGCCCATCGCTTCGGACAAGGCTGTGGGAATCGAACCCACAACCGAAGTGCGACTGGCCTTTATCGCCTACCACTGGCCTACAGGAAGTCCCTGTTTAGTAGAAACTAGTTTTATTATATTAAGCAGTATGATATATGAGGTATAAGTCCATTTTTGGAACCATATATGATTAATCTCACTATAGATCGACTTATGTATATAATTTCTGCTGACCTTTTGTTTGAGACAGATGGAATGAACCGTCGTTCTATCACATGATCTGCTAACACTTCACGAATAACAAATTCAACTTCATTTATTTAAGAGATGAAGTGGAAATTGTTCAAGGCACGAACAACAGTGAGATTGTACCAAAATAAAGTAAGTATTTATTCTAATTCAAAATTTCAACTTTAGGGAAATGATCATGAAAACCAAAAATGTTGTCCTAGTGATCTCATACCTGATGAATCAGATGGTACCTTATATCATCACAAATCTATGGATTTGGGATTACTGGCTTTTCCATATCCATGTTCTCTACCACTCTCCATCAGAACATGATGGTTAGATTTCTCTTCCATATCCATATTTTCACCTATGTGGAAACCCAGTGATTGGTTTATTTGGGTAACCGTTACGTTTCATACTTTTGTTTTTAAAGATTGGTTTTGGTAATCTTTTTTACGATGTGGGTTTCTATTAATGAAACTTTCGAATAGTAAACTATTTATAACCCCGACGAATTTCGAGGGCGAAATTCATTTTAAGGGGGGTAGAATGTAACAACCCGAGATTTTATGAAAACTATTCTTTTTAATTTTATTAATGTCTTGTGTTGTACACTACACCAAAAGGAGCTTTCACAATACGCATCCTTGACTTGCCTTGCATTACACGCAACCGCGACCTTCTTCTATAGCGTGTGTAATACGCAATACCGAGTTTCACTAAACAACGATATGCTATTAAAATATTATTAAAACTAGCCGTTATGAATAGTAATAACCACTTTTTGAAATTTTATAAATTTTATTTTTCAAAATGGACTTCATTTTTGGACTCAGAATATCGAAATTAGCCTAGGGTGAAATTTTGGTATTTTTCTGAAAACTTTCAATTTTTGATGAATAGTAAAACCACTAAGTGGTAGGTTAAAAACTGAATTTTGCATAAAACGTAATTTTACCGCTTCTGTGAATGGAATTTCAAAAATCCGACAGACACGGTTGATGTCTGTAAGTAAAATGTGGTTCAATGAGATAAAAATAATTTTTTGGTGAATAGTAACTTTTTACTTTTTTTACCGCGGTTAATAGTAAATAGGGTAACTAAGGGTAAATATGATATTAATATTACCCTAACACATGTCCTAATTCTATTGGACAAGTGTAATTCGACAAAAAACAAACTTAGGAATAAAATATGACCATTTAGGCCCACTTGGATTAGATTAGGACATTTATTATTAATTTATTTAAAGAAGGGTTAAAATAGTTAAAATCAAAGTTTAATAAGTAAATCATTTTTAATATGGGGTTATACATAAGATAAATTCGATTGTAAATATTCCTTAGAAATATAAAAATATTTCCTACATGATGGTATTTTATTTTTAATTTTTAGACATCAAATAAGTTAATATATTTATGACACAATGATGATGCAGTAATTATCTTATTAATGAAATATTGACATAATTGATAATATAAATACCAAAATAAATGTAATTTAAGACTTTTTATGAATTCCACTAATTTTCTAGATTACTATGATATATTAGTGTTGATTTAATCAACTTGTATCGAACATATAATTCTGTTATGACTTTCACAAAAATCATATATCAAATAATGTCAAAATTGACACAAAATAGTTTTTAAATCAAATATTATATTACTAATTGTTATTTTATTCCTAAAAATCTAAGGTTCGGCCAAATGACTTAGATAAGGATATATATATTAATAATAAACAATTTGGGGTTCGTTTGGCATGTTATAGTAAGTGTATTAACCATATAGTGAAAGAAAACAAAAAGACATGGTAAAAGTTAAATTATTTAACTTAGAGTTAAATCTAATTGATAAGGTTAAAATAATACCCTAAACTTGTCTAAATCCTATTGGTTGATAGGATTTCGACCCCTCCCCACCTTAGCTTCGAAATAAGACCCTTTGGAGCCATTATAAACCGATTTTGACTTTAATATAAAATAATATTTTGAGATATTCCTAAGGTGCCCCTCTCCTCCCTTATAAAAGGACACATCCTCCCCCTCCTCCTCACTCCAATTTGAGCACTCAAGCTCGGCCAACCCCTGCCAAAATCTCTTCTCCACTTACCTAGAAACATCCTAGAGGTTATGGTCTTCCTCAAAGACCAATTTTAGTGCCCTAAGAGGAGGTCTCGAAGAGACGCTTCAAAGAAGAGGTAATTACCGTTACCAATTCTTTCATCTTTATTTCTTCTTCCACTTCTTCTTCTTAGGTTGTTTCATTATGAAGTAATAAAATCAGTATCACTCATATACTGATATGTTATTATAAGTATGAAACAACCCTATTTAACCATCTATCCATCCTACAGAAAAAGAAATCACCGCGCGTGCGTACGTACGGAATACCGTCTCCACGCCGTGGTGTAATCTATTTTCCACCACCACCTTACATGGATGTGTATAATGGTGTAAATAATAACTATACATAGTTATTACAACATCATATTGATTCTGAAATATTGTATAATCCACTCCACTCCAATTCAATATTTATGGAAATGATATCATCGCTCGTGCGTACGTACGGACTACCGTCTCCACGACGTGATGAGATTCATTCTCCATGTTAACCATTTAAGAATGATTATAAAGTATATATAAGAAATAATAATGAAAAATATGACATTATAAAGCTACTGGATTTATGTATATATATATATATGTCATCTACTTACTTCCATTCAAGACAATAAGGAAAGGAAAACAGCGTTCATGCGTACGTACGGACTACCGTCTCCATGAACGGTGTTTTTCATTTCATTTATCTATCTATTATGTATATATACATACTGAATATATATGATATATAAATCATATTTTATATTCTGGAAGTAAGTAAATCATGATATAAGTAATAATAATGTCAAGAACAACAAGTCAAAACACCTACGATAAATGAAACGATTTTACACAAAACGCTTCTTTAACATGGAATTTACAAAAGAACGGGTAATATAATGTCATAAGTGAACCATATATGATATCATAACAATTAATATGATTCTGTAATAAGTCAATGACATTATTTAAATCATTATACAGGACGTTCGGACACATACGAAGCAAATCGGACCTAAGGTAAGGGAAATATCACAATCTCATTTTTATCCGAGATTGTTTATTTGTAAGTATTTACTGGGGTGTATTTTATCATCCACATCCATGTTACCTCAATATGTAATATTGTTTCCATCCACTTACAATAGTTTAAATCCAATTTTAACCTTCGTTGAGTTTTTAGTAAAGAATATGAAAGGAATCTTTTGTCGTTTTTTTCGTACGAGGTACATTTTGACTTTTCCGACAAAAGTACGAAGAATGATTTTTTTAACTTATACGACATGAATGGATTTTTAAAACATTATTTCCAAGAATATTCCTTTACAAGTTTTCAAGTATATTTTTAATCAACTTCTTTTATTTTAAAGTCGTATGACATGTTATGAAAGGAAAAATGTTTTTGAAGTAGAAAGGATATTTTCCTCAAGAATGGAGTTCAAGTATTTTATCAAAATTATTTTCCATCTAAGATAATAAAAGGGTTCTGTTTTTATCCCTATTATTACATGGATTTGATTATGTTGTGATGGAAATATTTTTATGAATTCCTTTATCTTATATGAATGGTTTTATGATGTCATGTTGTTTAAGAATCCCATTTTTATTACATGGGTTATGCTATGATGTATGTTTTATGATTTTGTGGCACACATAAGAATGGTATCATTATGAGATGGGTGGGACCTATATCTCCCTCCAATGCATTGGGTAAAGATTTTATATCTCATGAGTTAGACAGGGCTGGAACGGTAGGTTATACCGGTTCAGTGAAACAGGACTGAAACGAGGGTTACTCGATTCAGAAAGGGACTTTGTCCACTAAGATAGTCTTGGCAATGAGTCATGACTAACAAGAAATGATTCTCTATGATTATGTGTGAATGCCACAAAGTTTCATGTTTTAAGTTATGATTATTGTGATTACATTTCACTGCCATGATTTATCCCATGTTATGAAATTATGCTCTCTTTTGCAGGTTAAGATTCCCAAAATGTTATGAATATGATGTGATTGATATTTCTTTTGTTTACCCTTACTGAGCATTTGAGCTCACCCTTTTATGTTTTATTTTCCCCAGGATATAAAGAAAGGTTTTAGTTAAAAAAAGGGATGATCTTTATAGGAGATGTTGAAGATCTTTCACCACGATTAGAAGATTACGTTCCGAGTTTCCAAAGACACTAAACTATTACGATCCTTGTGTGTGTGTTTTTGTTATGTACTAAGTATTCCGCAAATGTAATGTAATGTCCATGTAAGTCAAGATACGGGTCTCTACAGGGTTAGACATAATGGATGATTTAATGAGTTTTAAATTTTAATAATATTATAGATCTACTATAAATTTGCATTAGAATTTTTATAAAGAGAATTTTGGATGGATATTCATGGATTAATTAAAATAATGTGACACTTTTTGAAATTTAATGAAAACCATGAATGATATTTTTAAAATATTATTTTAATTTTAGGAAAATTTTTATATGTTATTCTATATCAAACAATATAAGGTAAAATGGAAGAAATCCCATGATGATTTTGTTTATGTTGTACATTTATGGAGATAAACCAAAACGCATATTTCATATATGTTTTTTTCTTTTAAAATAGTTTTCAATATGGATATTTCATATTGTATGGAATAAATTTAAATAAGGAATATGAATTCCTTTGTATATGGTATCGTAAGATTGATATATGATATCTCACACCACATCCTCTAATATAGTATTTTATATAATATTATTTTATCAAAAAATTCATTATATGGGGTAATAATATTCTTCAATTAATAAAATGTGATTGAAAGTAAAATATTATTTTTTAATTCTTATTCCATGTACTCTATAATTATTTTCTACATCTTATATGTTGAAATATACGCGACAACAAATTTAACATATTTAGACACTTAATGATTGTAAATTTAGATGTGACAAGATGAATACTTTGTAAAAACAGAGAATTCATTTAGAAATTATAAATGATTTAGTAAATTCATAGATATTTGGGGAACATAATTGTGGACTTTATAAATAAGTATGACATTATGAAATTTTAATCTAATATGCGTAGATTATTTATTGGCTCTCTGAAGGTTGAATATCATTCAATATTTTATTATTAAAATTATGGTAATACCATATCCTAGATGGTTTAATTTTACATTAGTTTCATAATTAATTAAGGATATGTAAATTTTATAGTCATTTCATCATAGTAGTTCTGTTGGAAATGAGTTGATATGTTTCCTGGATTAAAATTATTTAATTATGTTGAGATGATATTCCAGAATGTTTATAAGGGGAATTGGAGACAATATTATTGAATTATTATCTTAATAGTGACTTTAGAAATGAGTTAATATTAGAGTCTCTTGATATCATATTTCTTTTAGGTGTTATAAATATATTATATAAGTATCTAAATTTTTTACTAGTGAGACCCAGACACCAAGATGATAATTTGAAGGTGATGTGTTTGGATTAAGTACATGTGGAGCTAGGTAAACCATTGTTGGTTTTGATATGAATAGAGTATGGGTCATAATAATTATTTTGAGGTTTTGGAACCCCACCTAATAATTTCATTGAAATGAGGGGTGTTTCGACGTCTATGGACTAAAGTTTACCTTGATTATAGCTATAAATTTCATGTGTATCCTTCGTGTAATATGATCAACCACATGGTATTATTTTATCATAAATAACTATGTTTTAGTATGGATTTTTAGAAAAATGTTTATATCAGAAAAATATTTTTTATTTCATTTTTTATTACTTGGGGATTATAACATAAAATATCTCCCAAAGTGTTGGAAATATTGATGTTATCATATGGAAATATGGAATAAATTAAAATAACGTGTAACATTATTGGTGAGCTTATGTGTGTGATGGAATCCTAGAATATGTTTTAACTGTGTTACCTGTAGGTGGAAGTTAATATTTAGTTCATGTATTTAAAATATTAATATATATTCATTGGTTATTATGAATACATGGTAATGGATTTATTTTTTTCAAAATTTTAGTTATCTAAGTAGGTAATTATTGTCACCTATATATGAAAACACAATTTATTAAAAACTATAATTTTATTTAGGTTTAATTATTTTAATTCATCAATGAGATTAAGACATTAGTGGTATTTTTTATTATTGTTATCCTATGGGTATCATTGTGATTTTCTAGTCAAATGGTCCATAATGATTGGACATGGTGCTAATTTGGGTTTTAATTTTTTGAAATTCCTTAACTTTTATCTAGATTACCAATTTATATTCATTATTAATTATATTTTTGTTATTTTGTGTATTTAATTTATTGATAGATTTTATTATATAAAATTTCACATTAATACATTTATTAGTTACGTTCGATTCATATTTGATTATACTTCATGTTTTAAATTTAATATTAATAGGTAAAATGGGGATATTCTCCCTATTTTGTTTATACATAATACAAGTTCATGTCACTATTATAATACATATCATGGGTAGGTGTGGGGATGATCATTTGACATTATTATCAACCTTATATATATATATATCAATGGGACTAAGCATTATGAAAATTCTTTACTGAATAATTATTATATGATTGCATTAATTTTAATTGTTTCACTACCTTTACATCTAGTTGTTGTAGAATTTTAGTTTTAGTTAAATCCAAAATTTATTTTGCAAAAAACATAAAAGTTTTTAAAATAATTATAACAACAAAATAAACCAAATTTGCATAATTTCATTTATTTTATGATATTAACTTTGTTTGGACATTGAATTAATTTTTGATAATTTCAGTTATCTATTTTTAATCTATTACGTAATTTTTTTTGACCCTTTCTACATTGAAAAAAATTATCATAAAGGTGTGACAAATGTTTTTTAGGAAAATTATTATTTTTTTAAACACAATTTCCCAAAAAAAATATATTTATCTTCAAATTATTATAAAAAAATATCATTGTTCATTTAAAATACAATACTCTAATATTTATATATATATTCATCCTCTAAATTAATATTTTGTTTGATATCTTATGTGCATAAAATATCAAACTAGAATGATTCCTTATGATTTTATTTAAATAATGTATTATCAATAAATATAAACAATAATACATTATGTGATCGTAATTTGGAACAACATAGAGAAATGTATAATTAGAGTAAATAATGATATATATATAAAATATTAAAAAAATGAAAATAATTATCTTGGTGGATATAAATATTTATTATTACTTCAACTACAACTATGGAATCATGAAAAATAATTAGAAATTTAATACATATTATGAGATTGATATAATTGAATAAATTAAAGTGTAGTAACTAATAGTGTATATAGGAATGTAATATGCCAATTATATATTTTTTAATTGAAAAAATAGATGTTATTGATATTTATCCTTATATATATTCATTAGGTATATTATAATCCAATATTTTTTAATCTAATATATAATATTTTTAAGGTAAAAGAGACATTTATTTAAATTTTTTATTTATTCAATGTATTTTTATCATAATAGATTATATATAAATATTATTGATAAATAATTCTTATTAAATAACATGAATATATATTCAATTGAATTAAATAATATTTATTTAACTATTTTTATTAATAATGGAATGAAAAAAATGATATTATATGATTAAAAATCACTTTTTTCATAAAACTTTTTTTTTTATTTATTTGGATAGAGTATTATATTTCATATATACCAATATTAGAAAACATATATGAAAAAAAGAATATCATTTTTTATATAATCATTTAAAAATTATTCTGGGATGATTTTTTGATAATTTCCAAAAAAGGTTACTTCTATAGAGAATAGCAAAAAAATACAAATTTTATTGAAAAAATTATTTTTCAACTACTTAAAATGTCATATTAATTCTTGAATTTTTAATTTAATTTAAGTTGTTCTTTCATATTAAACATAATCCAAATAATTTAATTTGAATCAATACTATGGATAATTTTTCTATATATAAATTTATTAATGAGTTTTGTTTCTTATATGTCTATTTCATCAGTTTTTTCTAATTGCATGTTATTACAATATTTCTCATAGGGATTGAGAATGATTAGAAAAAATATTTATGTCATGGTTCTAGATATTAAAGATAACTTGAATATAGAATCAATGTCTTTATAATTTAAATGTTTTTTTGGTAAAAATGGATAGTGTGGAAATATCCACTTTATTATGTGACTTATTACTTAATTAGAAAAAACAAATTAAATAGAAATGTTCCCATAAATGATAGAAAGGGTATCCATTTTTATAAATCTTTTATTTATTGGCTGAATGAGGAAAATGTTATTATTTTTTGTATTATATTAAATATTTAGATAACATTAGTTCTTAGGATTCTTTTAGAAAAATATTTCAAGATATTCTAAAAAACAGTACCTGGTCATAAGATATCTTTTAAATAATTTCATTTTTTTCATCTAACCAAAATCTATTTAGAATGTATGTCTATTAATGAAACATAATTTATATGGAATAAAAATATTTTTAGTATAATATCTCTAGGGTATAATTACAAAAAATAGTTATAATATAGTATTTTATAGAAAATTATACTCTGTTGATATAGAAAATTAACATTGGAACCCATTAAATAGAGTGTCTAAATTATCTATATGTCAACATTCCTATAGTAGATAATTTTAAGAAATAGAACCATTAATAATTTATTGGATACTTAGAACCAATATAAGATTATTTTTTGACTAATGTTATAGAGGAGATATTTGATTATATGGAATGCTTAGAATATCAAAACAGAAGCCTTGTGTTCATAATTTTATATGGTCATATTGATAGATGGGGGTCACTAACTAGGAATAGTATTTAAAATGAAAAAATTGATTCCATTGAAATTATGATTTTTAATAATCTATTTTCTAGAAGTTATTTATCTAAAGATATTTGACTAAGAATGTAAATGAAAGTAAATAGTAAAACCAAAATGAGGGCATTGTTGCTACCTAAAAATATACTTTTACAAAACTTTCCATGTATAAATTGAATTTAATTATGGTCCATTATATCAAAATAGATCACATTTACTCAATATCGAATCCAGAATTTTTAAGGTGTTTGGTTATTCATGATTTACGATGTTATGAGGAAATTGTGTGATGTGATGAGAATTCAAAAATAAAATATGTGTACGGTTATACCAATAAAGATAATAAGTGATCAAGGTGTTAATAATAGGTAATAATTCTTTAATGAAACTTAAATGTAAGAAAACTAAATTAAAATATTTGGATATATAAAGAAAAAATTATTCTAGAGAATGACTTTTTAGGTCATTGATTTGTTACCAACGATGAAAACCTTGAAAAATATATCATGACTATAATGAAAATAATAATGGAAATGGTCAAATCAGCAGTGAAAACCATGCGATGAAATATTTTAATTACACTGAGTTAGTAAATTATAATAATACATATTATAAGTTATTTACTCAAGGTTAAAATAATCCTAATTAAAAATAAAACAATGTGAAATTGTATTTTCTATTAATACGATAGATGAAAGACCTTTAAATGGGGTGGTGATAGATATATTACATTTTATGTCTGTGAAATGTTCATGTAAAATAGAAATTCCATTTCATGAATAAAGGAATAACTTTTGGAAAATACATCAATGGGTATTATAAATCAACATAAATTTATATAATTATTTTTTTGTTCATCCACTTAATAGACATTCTTCAAACATTATTTTCTTTACCATCATTGAGTTTGATGTTGTTTTATTTATGTAATAACATTTAGTTTATAATGCTATTATAAATTGAAGAGGTAAAGAATTAATTTTTTATAATGAGTTTCTGTTTGCATATAATAATAAATATATACCTTTTATAACAACTCTAGAAGATTAAAAACACATAAAATATGAATATGAACGTAATCTTTCACATATTAGAAAAATGAAATGAACTTATCAAGAAGGTGATCTACCTTAACACATTACCTAGAGATGGCCCAATTTTCTTTAAAGTACCATGATTTCATAAGACATTGAATTGATTATAGAACTCTCAATAACATAATTTTTATAAACAAGTACTCCTTTATATATATGCCTTCCTTTTTTAACCAATGGTGAGTACGCTATTTTTCAAAAACCAAGTATTATTTCAGGTGTCACCAGTTGACGCTGAAGTGGGAGGACATTATAAGGATAATTTTTCTTACTAGTTATTTTCATTATAAGTTTATGGTAATTATTTTCAGGGAAAAAACACACCCGATTAAATTATGGATATAATTTATTGACATTTTTACGTATATTTACATAATTTTGTGGATGTATTTACCAATGATACTGTGTTAACTGTAAATTTAAAGAGAAACATGGGAAACTATTAAGAAATAGTTTTATGAAGTTATAATAAAAGAATATATATGGAAAATAAATTAAATATTATTTTTTATAGAGTATGTTTTTTCTTGGGTATATTGCTTCTATATATGATATAACTATTGATCTTTCTAAAACTAAATCACTATAAGTGTGACAAATAGCTCCAAATTTCACTAATAGTTTACGTTTTCTAGGTTTAGCATGTTACTACAAATAGTATATCGAATTGTTTCCATAGTTATCTATCCCACTAACTTAGATAACTCAAAAAGGATTAAAATTCATCTTGATAGCAAAAGGTTATGAATGTGTCTATTAATTGAAAATAATATAGGTTAATGTTACAGTTTCATCATTTCCAAAAATAAATCTTGAAGTTTCTATTTATAGTTTTTGTTCATTGAAGTAAAATTATTTTTTATTAGATAATAATGATTATATTATAAATTAATATATTTATAATTCAAATTACATTGAATGAAATATATTAAAAATCACAATGATATTGATGTTTTAGTTTTTGTTTCAAAAATGTAGAGGAATAATCTATATAGTGATTTATTTTAAATACATGCTAATAAAAAATGTTTAATGTACATATTAACATAGTTAGTGTTGAACATAATGTAGAGAATATGACTACATCTTGTTAATGATATTGATTGGATATTTAATTATCATCCATGTGAATGAAACAAGGTATTTGATTCATTGAGATGAAAAGATAATGAATTTTCAACTATTTTCAATAAAGAAAATGGTGATATTGTCAATGATTTTTGGATAATAAATATTGTATAAAAAACATATTTTATTTTGAATTAGTTATTAATATAGTCATCATTGAACTATAGAATTAATCTTGCTCATATGAAATATCATGAAGTTAAATTTACAATAGAATTGGTTAAAAGGGATATGTTTTTGGAGTTTACTACGAATAAAAAAAGGTTCATCAAATTCAAAAGGTGTTTATGATTTTTGTTACTAATGAAATAAGGATTTGTTATGAAGGTCCAATCACTCTATATATTTTTTATCCTAGTAGTACTATGATGTGTTGGGAAAATTAAGATTATTTTTGGTGGGATGGATTAGAGAAGGATATAGATAAATATACCAAAAAATGTTAGAATTTTTTTGTAATATAATGTTAAACAAATACTACTAAAAGGGATACTTCACCATTGGTTAGTTATTTATTATGTCACGACCCATCCTTTTTTCCCTTATCGTGACTACCCCAAGCCCGCCTTCTATAGGCCATGGACTGGCGACTAGAACCAAAGGCATCGATCTTGAAAAAATGGAAGGCATTGCCCTTATATAAGACATCAAGCACAACAGAGCACGCAAGATGAAGTAAACACTAAGTAAACTAAGTACAAAAGTAAGTTGTGGAAAGTAAATGGGCCAGTATACAAACCCAACTGAAAGTACTGTAAAACTGAGAAAAGTAAAGTACAACAACTGAAAAGTAGAGCAGCAACCACTGAGACGTCCCCCGGAAACCCCACCTGAAGGGTGGGTACAGATGGTCTCCTCATCTCCTCAGATCCGTCCGTCCTCTCCATGTACAACTCGCCTGATAGTCCACCTCTGGATTCCATCCCGCTCAACAAGCCTCAACTACGATTAGCACTTTCCATCACCTGGAACGAACACAACGTAGTGTGAGCATAGCCCGTGTAGGGGTGAGTATACGATACTCAGTATGGGCCCCGAGACCACCGAAGGCCTCCCAGAATCCACGTAGAGTAAACCAAAATGTAAAGATACAATCCTGAAATATTAATTAACTCTAATTGGTTATATTCCCATACATATACCTAAGTCATCAATTCCAGTTTGGCTCAAACTCATGAGCCCATGTACAACCCAGTCCACATAGGATAGCACAACCCAGTCCACACAGGAAATCACAACCCAGTCCACACAGGGAATCACAACCCTGTCCAAACAAGAAATCACAACCAAGTCCACACAAGAAATCACAACCCATTCCACAGAAGAAACCACAACCCAGTCCACATAGGAAATCACTATCCAGTCCGCACAAGAAATCACAACCCAGTCCACACAGAAAATCACAACCCAATCCCCACAAGAAATCACAACCCAGTCCACACAGGAAATCACAACCCAGTCCACACAGGAAATCACAACCATGTCCACACAGGAAATCACAACCCAGTCCACATTGGAAATCACAATCATATCGAAGATAATGATTGAATTTCAAGATTCATCTCACACAGGTATACTATTCACGAAGAGTGGTGGAGATGATTATATGTAACCTATAAATCATCCTCTCTGCTGAATGCACGTAGGTTCCAAGTATAGAAGTCGTCGCTGCCAAACCCACTTAGGATCCAAGTACAGTTACCATCACTGCCGAACCCACGGAGGATCCAAGTAAAGTCTTCCTCACTATCGAACCCAAGGAGGATCCAAGTACATTCATCCTCGCTGCCGAACCCATGTAGGATCCATGTACAGTCATCATCGCTGCTGAACACACGGAGGATCCAAGTACAGTTATCATCGCTGCCGCAGCCAACTCTAGGGTTCCCACACACAGCGCGCTCTATTCCGAGAGGGTCCGATCCATGAGCCAAGCGGTAGATACATCTACTGACACGAAGTCCCACAAAGATGTATTTCAAAGGACCACCTCGTCAAAGGGGTCTCAACGCAACAGACGACGCATCAATCAGATGCATGGTCTGTGAGTTATTTTCCTTTTCATCACGGGGACCAATTGATTTTATGCCGGAACCAGCCTGACCGTATCTCAACTATACCCCAAACTCTCATTGGGTATACTCATAGGGACTATTTCTCAACATGACTACCAATGTCATTAACGGTTTGTCAAACGTTCGTCCGGTCTGAAAGTTATCGGGTTTTTCGTTCCAGGGGCCCGGTTGGATTTCGGGTACAATCCAACCCTAACTTAGTCCAACTGCATCCAAACCTCAGGTGAATTATTCCAAGAGATCCGTCTCATCAAGAGGAATCCAAAAAAGCTGATGGCACGTCATTCGGACGTCCTGAGCTCATGTTATAAGTGTTTCTGCTCCGAAGGCCCAGTTGGTTTTGTCTTCGAACCAACCCATCCGTACCCAAAATTCACCAAAACCTTATTTTTAATATATCGAAATGACTATATCGATCCACGTAATCCTACGCAACTGACGGTGAGTCGATCGGAGGTCTGTTGCCCAAGTTATGAGTGTTTACCTAAAGCGGGCCCGAAAATAGGGGGTTTGGGCCCGGTCCGACCAGGCCCAATACCGCCTGGTTCGGCCCGAACTAGGTCGACCCGACCCAGGTCTGGGTCCGGCCCAGTTGGGGGAGGCCCGGCCCGGCTGGCCCAGCCCGACCCGGCGCTGTCGGCCCGGCCTGGTGCTGGTGGCCCGGCCCGGCGCTGGCGGCCCACCCCGGTGCTGGTGACCTGGCACAGCGCGGGCGGCCCAGCGAGGCCGTCCCGCGTGGTTGGCCGTGTGGCAGGCCAACCAGGCGGAGGGGCGGTGCCCAGAGGGGACCGCCCTAGCCACCGATTTGGGGGTGTTACACCCCCCAGTTACAAAGAAACGGTCGGCCCCTTGGATAACCACGGTACCCCCCTTGGGTCCCGCATCTTGATGGTGCTGGCGGCCGGCATGGTCGACCGCCCTTCAATGTCTTCTGCGGCCTAAGGTTGTAGCTTTCTTCCACCGGCGTGGTGCGTGGGCACCACGCCCCACCACCGTGGCCCGCTCTAGCCACGGCCCCTGATGCTCCGACACGGCTCGAAAGCACCGTTCCCCCTCCGCCGCAGTCCGACTCGATTCTACGGCCATCCTCAGTCTCTCCGGCGTGGCGTGACGGCGCTGCCCACCACTACCATCGCGGCCCCCTCCATCCACAGTCCCCTTCTTCCCTGTGTGGTGCAACGACACTGCGCCGCCTTCGCCATGACCTTGAATGGTCGTGGTATCCTGCTGATCACCTCACGGTGCAATGGCACCGTGCGCCTCCACCTCCAACATCATTGAATATTAACACAGAATAGGGGAAGAGAATCAGTCGTGTTTGTGTGGTCTGATCTCCTCCCTTTATGAAGATATCATGCGGCCAAACCTTAAGCAATGAAAAATAATGATAACACTTGAAAAAAGTTAACCCCTACCACAAAAATCGTTGTCGAACGTCTGCTTCGCGGTTGACGGCGTCGCAAGATAAGGATTCATAGACTTCAATGGAGAGCGTCCGAGGAGGAAGCGACGTCTCCCCTTTTTGTCATGGAGAGAAGATTGTAAGGCGTGGCGCATTTTCATTCTTCGTCAGAGGGTTGAAGAACGAAGCATCTGTTATTTCTTTAGAGGTTCCCCCACCATATTATTTTCCAATCCAATAATGTAATAATCTACTCCCATTTAAATACAACCCACCCTTCACAAAATAATTCAAGATATTAATTACATGTGATGGAAAAAATTAATGGAGGAGAGTAAGGTGGAGAGGCTACTAAATTTAAGAGGAGTTATCCAATTAATTCAAGGGTTGATAAAGGGGGGTTTAAAGAAGGATAAATAGTTTGGTAATGTGAAGGGTTGGGGCTCGTGTGGGCTCCACCTCACATTTAGCCACACATGGGTAGTTAGGAACTAGTGGGTCCTACACCAACTCCCTCACATAGGATATAACCACTTTAGATATAAAAAATAAAATTGTCCCACAATTTTATTCACTTCCCTATTAATCCACAATTTTTAACTACTCCTATCTTGCCAACAAGTCTACGGTAAAAGACCTCTTAAGAAATTACCAGCACTGCGAGTTCATCGATGCCCTTGGATTTCAGTTCCGATCACCTGTTCAAAAGATAGAAAAACCTGCTCATTTGTTCACTGAAAGTACCTCATCTAAACTTCAGAAACTGATTCCAGGCACACTGGGCCCTAGAATCAGGCGTCGTTAGAAACTGCGTACTCGAAAAATCCCAAAGAATTTCAGAAAAAAATTCCCTTGAAATTTATAGGTCTTTACATTACTTCTACCTCAAGTATTTATGTCCCCGTAATGATAAAACACAAACTAGGGAAACTAAAGGAGGTACTGAGCACACAACTGAGTCTCCTGATCCCTTGTGCTTTCCTTGAGGTTCTCATACTGCCATCAAAAGCGCACATGAGTAATCGACCATCCACATAGGACCCTCTCCTTTCGATCCTCAACCTCTACTAGAACCCTGAGAAAGTCACCTTGTCATCGTTGTCCAGCTCTCCATGGTCGATGATGAAGGATAAGTCATGCAAAAGTCTCCTCAGGTGAGATAAGTGGAAGAAGTCATGCACCTAGTCCAACTGCGGTGGAAAGGTCAAGCAGTAAACAACATCGCCTACCCTACTGTGGACCTAGAAGGGTCTGATGAATCTCGGAGATAATTTTCCGCCTCGGCCAAATCTCTTTAGACCTTGTCGAGGTGAAACCCGTAAGAAGACGTGGTCGCCACCCTCGAACACCAGCGGTCTCTTATCTACTATGTTTAGTCTCATATATCATGATCCATAGGCGATCACTGCCCACTCCTACATTATGAAACACCCAAGTCAGGTTCCTGATGTGTCGCAGTGAACTATGTAACCAACGCCCTCATGTTGGGTGCATTGGTCAACCACAACCTCAGCTCCTGAAAGCTCTAATAGAAGTGGTGCCGCAACTCTGGAGAATTCTTGCACAAAGGTAAGTTTGGCCATCTTCTGAGTAATCTAATGCACTCTCTTATGCATGATTCCGTCCTGTGCTGCATGGGTTTTCATTTTCGTCGACCATGGAAAACCCCATCCCAACGTTGTAGATAAACCACAACCTTTCTGCCTAATACCGTCAATCAGTGTATGAACTGTGGTTACCCATTCCATTACCAAACTATAGTCGTAAGGCCTCGACGCTGCCACCAAGAGGTTCCAACCGAAATTCTCGCTTCAAGGGTCATATCACACCATCGACGTAAGTGTGACTATCGAGTCTCCTCCCAACGGTATCTCCCGATGGGGGGGTCCAGTCAACAGCTTAACCGGAAACTATAGGTCTAGGAAAAGATTCGTGGAAGGTAGGAATGATTGGTACCTATGTCTATTGATACGACAGCTATTAGTAGACACAGACCTTACCTCAAACAATTCCTAGAGCCCTTAGGTCACACTCCTTGACCGCATGAAATTATTCTCTTCCCCTGCCCTCCAGCTCCCTAAGCCTGGCGGAGACTACAAAAGTGGGTGGTTGTAACATGTTGAAATGTACACCACCTCATGCGGCAATCCTATATGTGCTTCCACGTATGCAGATATGAAGATTCATTTATCCTTAACAGTTCCTCTTCTTCAAAAAATTTTGAAGCCCAAGTCTCTGAGACTTGCACTAGTTCCATACACTTCCACTGCTAAAATTCTCTAGCTATATCCATTAGCCAAAGAACATTCAACCACAAAGGTTATATCTAGAATCCTAACATAGGTAGGAATTCTTAGAGGATACGGTGTTGGCTTGGATATCCTTAAACACACCACGCTCAGTGGTCCGAGCTCTATAGCACTGATCGAATTGCATTTATTGAGTACCTAGAATGATAGGTATGCCTTGATGAATACTCAGCTACCGATGTGTCATTCTGTCGTAGATGTATAAGCTCAAGAAAAACTCTCAGCCACTTCCTCAAGCCAGTACTAAGTCACCTGAGTGTCGGTCTCGCCTTGTAACATGAGGGTATCTAATGTTGGAACACGTGTAAGGCAGTAAGCCTAAATGTCTCACCTACTAGTACCGCCAGTTGTAACTGTTGGCCAAAAAGTAGTGATGTAAAGCTGACAGACTACCCTAAGGTACTATCTCAGGCATCGGTCCACGTACCGAAGCCTCATCACTTTGCGGACAATCCTCATGGTCACTCACTATAAAACACTATTATCAAAGTCCACCATCCACTCTACTAGTGTCTCAGCTAGGCAGAAAACTCTAGAAATTGCCTCCAGTCAGTCCTCTGCTGTCTGGGAATCTGCCTCGCCTTGTAAATTTGGAGGCCTCTACTACTGGAACTCATGTAACGTGCTTTGTCGGCGTGCACCATATTCTAGTATGGCTAGTGGCATCCGCTTCCCAACAGGTGGTGGTGGTGCTGGTACACCTCCTGAAGGTGCCAACATAGTAAGAGGGCCCTACACCGGAGCCTCGTTACTTAGTGGGCCATCATCGTGGACTATCTCTTGAGAACACTAGATGGCTATATTTACAGCAGCATCCTGATAAGGAAACAGGTGCGCCATGTTCAATATAGTATACTTGGGTAGCTGACTCAAAGTAATCACTATGAAAACTTCTGAAACACACATCCAATCAATTTTTTTTTTCACATAGTTGGAAATCAAAAGTCAGGGTCCTGGTGTATGGATACGTCGGCTGACACATCAACACTGGACTCCCTGAACTGAATACAATACTCAATACCCTTAACACTATTTCTTCATAGAGATTAAATTATCAGATTCATTTGTTCTTCAGTAGAACCTACTCCTTTGGTACCAATTTGTCACGACCCGTCCTCGGGGCTCGTGTCGTGACTACCCCAAGCCTGCCTTCCATAGGCTAGGGGCTAGCGACTAGCACCAAAGGCATAAATCCTGATAAAAGTTACGACATTGCCTTTATATAAGTAATAAAACACAAAAGAGAATGCAAGATGAAGTAAACTCTAAGTAAACTAAGTACAAAATTAATTGCTGGAAAGTAAAAGGGCTAGTATACAAACCCAACTGAAAGTACTGTACAACTAATAAAAGTAAAGTACAATAGCTGAAAAGTAGAGCAGAAACCACTGAGATGTCCTCTGGAAACCCAACCTGATGGTTGGGTATAGATGGTCTCCTCAGCTCCTCAAATCTGTCCGTCCGCTCCATGTACTTCTTGCCTGATAGTCCAACTCTGGATTCCATCCCACTCCACAAGCCTCATATACGATATGCGATGTCCGTCGTCAGCAACCAAAACAATGTAGTGCGGGCATAGCCCATGCTGGGGTTAGTATACGATACTCAGTAGGGACCTCGAGACCCCCGAAGGCCTCCCAGAATCCACGGAGAGTAAACCAAAAAGTAAGCATACAATCACGAAGTATCAAGTGACTCTACTTAGGTATATTCCCATATATATACCTAAGCCATCAATTCCAGTTAGACTTCAACAAATAAGCCCAAGTACAACCCAGCCCACATAGGACAGTACAACATAGTCCACACAAGAAAATCACAACCCAGTCCACACAGGGAATCCAAACCCAGTCCACACAGGAAATCACAACCTAATCCACATAGGATATGACAACCCAGTCCATATAGAAAATGACACCCAATCCACACAGGAAATCACAACCAATCCATACAGGAAATCACAACCCAGTCCACACAGAATATCACAACCCAGTCCACACTGGAAATCACAATCATATCGATGATAATGATTGAAAGTCAAGATTCAACTCACATAGGTATACTACTCACGGAGAGTGGTGTAGATGATTATATATAACCTCTAAATCATACTTCATGCTGAACCGACATTGGATCCAAGTATAGAAGTCATCGCAGTCGAAGCCACATAGGATCCAAGTACATTAACCATCGTTGTCGAACTCACAGAGGATCCAAGTACAGTCGTCCTCATTGCCGAACCCACGGAGGATCCAAGTACAGTCTTGCTCCCTGCCGAACCCACAAAGAATCCAAGTACAATCATCCTCGCTGATGAACCCAAGTAGGATCCATATACAGTTGTCATCACTGCCGAACCCACGGAAGATCCAAGTACAGTTGTCATCGCTGTCACTGCCAGCTCTAGGGTTCCCGCACACAACGCACTCGATTCTGGGAGGGTCCGCTCCACGAACCAAGGGGTCGACACATCAACTGAAAAGAAGTCCCAAAAATAAGTATCTCAATGGACTACCTCATCAAAGAGGTCTCAACGCAAAAGGCGACGCATCAATCGGACGCCTGGTCTGCGAGTTGTTAGCATTTTCATCCCGGGGGCCCAGTTTATTTCATGTATGAACCAAACTTACCATATCTCAACTGTACCCCGAACTCTCATAGGGTATACTCATAGAGACAATTTCTCAATGTGATTACCAATGCCGTTGATGGTTCATCAAACGGATTTCCAGTCTAAAAGTTATCGGCTTTTACGTTCTAGGGGCCCAGTTGGATTTCGGGTACAATCCAACCCATCCTTACTCCAAAATGTGTCCAAAACTCAAGTGAAGTATGCCAAAAGATCCATCTCATCAAGAGGAATCCAACAAAGTTGTCATCATGTCATTTGGACGTCCGATGCTCAGGTTATAAGTGTTTCTACTCCGAGGCCCCGATTGGTTTCGTGTTCGAACCAACCCGGTCATACCCAATGTTTTTTGAAACCTTGAGTGTAATATATTGAAATGACTCTCTCGATCCAAGGAATCATACGGAACTAACGGTGCTTTGATCAGAGGTCTGTATATCATGTTATGAGTGTTTAACTGAAGATGGTTCGAAAATAGGGGGTTTGGGCACGGTCCAACCCTACCCAATACCCCCTGGGTCGGCCCGACCCGGGTCGACCCGACCCGGATCCATGTTCGGCCTGGGCCGGGCCCGGCCCGGTGCGGGTGGCCTGGCCCGGTCGGCTTACGCGGTTGGCCGTGTGGCTGGCCGACCAGGCGGAGTGGCGGCACCCAGAGGGGCCCGCCCAAGCCATGGATTGAGGAGGGGGGGTGTTACACCCCCCGGTTTCAAAGAAATGGCCGACCATAATGGTCGGCCCCTCAGATGACTGCGGGACCCCCTTGGGTCCTGCCTTTTGATGGCGCTGGTGGCCGACACGGTGGGCTGCCCTTCTATGTCCGCCGTGGCCATAGGCCACGACATTCTTCCACCGACGCGGTCTAACTCTATTCTTCGGCCTTCCATGGCCTCTCCGGAACAGCGCGACGGCACCGCGCACCCCCATCGCCATAGCCAACTCCGGTTGTGGTCCCCTTCGTCCCTGCGCGGTGCAACGGCACCGCGCCACCTTCGCCAAGGCCTTGCATGGCCGCGGTTCCCTGCCAATCACAGCACGGTGCAACGGCACCATGTGCCTCCACCTCCAACATCATTGAATATTAACAAAGAAGAGGGTAAGATAATCGGTCGTGTTTGTGCGGTCTGATCTCCTCTTATTATGATGATATCATGCGGCCAAACAGTAATCAACGAAGAACGATGATTACACTAGAACAAAAATTAACACCTACCTCGATAATTGATGTCGAACATTGGCATCACGGTTGATGGCGTCACAAGATAAGGATTCATAGACGTCAATGGAGAGTGTCCGAGGAGGAAGCGGCGTCTCCCCTTTTTGTCATGGAGAGAATATTGTAAGGCGTGGTGAATTCTCGTTCTTCGTCAGAGGGTTGAAGAACGGAGCTTCTCTTATTTCTTCGGAGGTTCCCCCACCATATTATTTTCCAAAACAATAATGGAATAACCTACTCTCATTTAATGTCAAGCCACCCTTCTTAAATTAAATCAATATATTAAATATGTGTGATGGAAAACATTAATGGAGGAGAGGAATATGGAGATGCTACTTAATTTAAGGGGAGTTATCCAATTAATTCAAGGGGTGATAAAGGGGGGTTTAATGAGGGTTAACGATTTTGGGAATGTGAAGGGTTGGGGCTCGTGTAGTCCCCACCTCACATTTATCCTTACATGGGTAGTTAGGAACTAGTGGGTACCAACCCAACTCCCTCACATATGATATAACCAGTTTAGATATAAAAAATAAAATTGTCCCACAATTTTACTCGCTTCCCAATTAATCAACAATTTCTAACTTCACCTCTTGTGCCAATGCATCTATGGTAAAAGTCCTCTTAAGAAATTACCAGCACTGCGAGTTCATTGGTTCCCTCGAATTTCCATTCCGAGAACCGGTTCAAAAGATAGAAAAACCCGCTTGTTCGTTCACTGAACATACCCGAGCTAAACTTCGGAAATCGATTCTGGGCACACTGGGCCTCGGAACTTGGTGCCGTCAGAAATTGCGTACTTGTAAAATCCCAATGAATTTAAGAAAAACTTTTCCTTGAAATTTACGGGGATTTACATATTATAAATTTTACAACATATCCATGGATTTCATGGTGGTATTATAGTATACATCTTGATAAAATATTGAGATTGGATATCATGGATTATAATTCAAAATTTAGATTATATTTCATGATCCTTATATTTAGATTGTCATGGATTTAATAATCAACATCTATTCTTAGTTGAATATTATTATTTTAAGAATTTTCATTAAATATTACATATCATACCATTTAGATTTTTATATAGAAAATAATTCCAAGCCTCAAGATATTAGGATGAATTTTTGGAAAAATAATTATTGGTACTGGATCTGTTAGAAGATATTTTTGAGAATTTAATCATTATTCATCACAATATGAGGGTAGCACAATGCATAAAAATGATTAAGAATGATAACTATAGAAAAAAATTCATATTTAAAGAAAGTGATCCTGTGTTTGTTAAAATATATACTTTAAATCATGTAACATGTTTTGGTAGAAAAGAGAATTTGAGGTCATGATTCATTAGAACCAATGAAAATATTGAAAAGGTGAGATCAATTTTTTATTCAGTTTTTATACTTCTAAAATTACCTTATGTACGTGACATGTTTAATGTTTATTTTCTATGAAAATATGTAAATATTTAATCTTATGTCTTGGACTTTAAATTTCTATAATTAGAAAATAATAGATATCTCAAATAAATTCCAATTAATATTTTAGATTATCGATGGGAGTTAATGTGAATTAATTGGATTGAATGTTTTTTGGAAGAATCACCAGACATGGGAATCAACCTGGGAATCAGAAATAACCTTCAAATAAAAATATCTCCCTTTGTTAATATAATAAATATAATTGTGTGGAAAAAATTTCTAATGGGATAAATAATGTAACATAATAGATAATCAAATATATAATTCATTCATATAATTTAAATTATTTTTTATGGATTCATTATCTTCATAATTACATGTATAATTTTTCAAATGTTTTCCTTTAAAAAGAGGACTTCTTTCTTTAACTAATTTTTTTATAAAATAAATGGGTTTTTAATATAAATTTCTATATATTATAAATTCAATTTTATATAGTGGAATTCATTTTATGAATCAAAATATTGAATATATTTTTGCGTTGATTGTTGGTAATTTTCTAAAAAGATTGATTTTTATGTTAATATTAAAAAATGTCTATTTTTCATAACCTCTCATTTTATTTTATTATGTAAAGTAAGTTTAACGTACCATTAAATTTTTTTTAAGAAAATTAATAAATTTTTATTTTTATTTAAAACTGTCGAAATAATTCTATTTGAATATATATTATAATTTATTTTGATATAAGTTCATTTTTATGATTTAAATTGAAATTTTCTAAAAACTATTTTTGTTAAGTTTTCCACCCTTATATTAAATATAGATTCTATATCATCATAAAATTAAATCATTAAATATAGATTATATATTTGGAATACACAATTTCAAATTAGTAATGATTAAAATTTCATTTTTTATGATTATGAATAGTAACAATCTTAAGAATGTGTCACCATGGTAAATAGTAAATCAGGTTAATTAATATAAAATCCAAGTGATAAGACCATACAATATGATCATAATTATTTTAATGTAATTTTATTTTTTTAATTATCAACTTATTTTGGAAAATGTTTTGATCATTTTCATGTTGACCATGACTAAGAAAATTATTATATTTGAAATATAACAAAAATTACAATTTTCCCACTCCCCTCCCTTATAAAATGACACCCCTGTTCTCAATTAATAAAAACTTTTGAGCACATTATTCTACAAACTATCTAACAAAATCTTCCCCCAATCATCCAAACCAATTTATAGTGGTTATTTTATTAACAAAATAAAAATCATCTAATTCTTATGGTGAAATCAAAAGAGATATATCTACGGACAAGGTATAAGTCCTAATCAACCTATTTTATGTTTATTTATTCTTCTACCTCATTAGATTATATTAAAACCTCTATAAAATAAATATATAAATATATTATATATAATACTATGGTATTATGTGTATTTAAAAAAATTATATCTCTTTTCCATCATGAGTTAAATGAAATATATAACTTTTGAGTACATGTGGACTACCAAATCCACAAATCATTATGTTACTTTTTCCATCAGCAACTCACACATGGTTATAAAGAGGTTTCTAATTGATATATATAATTTTTATGAGATTATTATGCTTATTGAATTATAATTTATTATATACCTTATTACCGTCTCTATCCATTTGTAATTTATTTCATCACCAATACATATGCGCGGAATACGACATCAATGAAGCTCTGTGACTCATTTTCCATATCCACATTATATGGTTGGATAGTTGGATGGAAATAATGATGAAATAAGAAATTTAAAATATATATGTGATTCAATAATTGTGAAATATAAACTTAATTAATTTTTTTCTAGGTTTTAGTGAAATAAAAAATATTGTTCACGCTTACATATAGAAAATTATATTTATGAAATGACATGGTTCATTTTTTATGATTTATAAAATATAGAGAGCTATACTACTAGATGTAGTTCTAAAACCATGTCTTATTTTTTTATTAAAAGTATCATAAAATTATACATTCCTATATATATATAGGTATGTTTTAAAACATATGTTTAAGAGGGTTGGGAAAATTCCTTTCTACATATTAGAGTTTTAAAAAATTAAAAAATATTAGTGTTTTTTGAATTACTCAAGATAGATCCTTAAAAAACCAAACACCTTATTATAATTTACATTTACTATGAAAATAATTTTAAATTATTTTATAATAATATGTTCCAAAAAGGTGGTCTAAAGCATGGGATAAAATATTTTTAATAATATATGTTTAAAATTTTTAAGAAAAAAATTAAATTCACTCGAAAATAAGAAAAAATATTTTCATAACCAATTTATTAAAATAATATCTTATGGGTTTCAATTAAATATATCTTAAATAACTTTTCAAAAACAATAAATGATATAATATTCTGAAAATCCATATAATTTTAAATAAGTATACTTTGAAACAAACTTTTATTTCTCAATTAAAATATTTCCAAAAAAATAAATTTTACAACACTAAAATTATAATTAGAAACCCTATAAAATACATGGGGCCACTAGTTGTATCTCATTTAGGATAACATCCCCTTGATTATTTGGTTTTACTCACCATTCCACAATATCTCATTTTATACCTTGGCGATATGTTTTATTTTAAGATAATATTTTTTTCATGACAACATTTATCATTTATATTCCATTTATAATATTAACAAACATACATAAATTATTGTCCATAAATAAAATAATTCTACATCATATAAACTCTAGAATAATTTATCTATCATTAAAATGATCATGGTTATGAGAAATCCATAATGTTTTTAGAAACTTTATATATTCACAGGATAAATTCATAATACATTTATAATTTAATCATTGTAAAAATTATTTTATTAATATAACCATTATCATGAATTAAAACAAAAAATTTGATAAAATATTTCTTGAATAATTATTTGGATTTAAAACACACTTGAAACATGTAAAAAATCCTTCAAATACACTTTCCTTTAATATAAGGCCTCAAAATTTAAATAAAACAATACTACATAGTAATAGTTTTTTTAAATAAAAACATAAGTTGATTAAATCATAATATTGTAATTTTTAAATAACATTCCATCATATATGGTTTTTAAAAAAAATCATTGGCATAATAATATAAAAATATTATTTCTATTACATGAAATGATTTTGTAACATTGAAATACAATATAATTTATAAAATATTTTCAATTATATGAAAATTGGATTTCAAATAGAAATATATCAGCCTTACAAAATATTTAAAATAAATCTCTATTGAAAATTGACATTTTAGAAAATAATTTTAGAAAATAATTTAATTTAATAATAGGTTTTTAAAAAATAATATTCTTCTAATAAAAGAAACCCCAAACATCAAGGTCTTTTAGATTCAACTTGATTTAGAAATGATGTTTTCATGTCCCAAAATTATAAAATGAGAATATAGAGTGAGAAAATAAACTGGAGAATAGTGATAGAGAGAAATATATATTTGTTAATAAGAAACGGGGTTTCAAAATTATTTTCATATATTGTGAAGCTATAAAAGGGAATCTTATATATCCATCATTACACTGATAAAAAAATAATATAATATGTTATTTGTTTTATATAGATATTTATGTATATATATATACATTGTTACATTTATCGTTTTGTCCTATACAACCATGGGATGAATCGATAGAGAGATCCAGATTCTTTTGATAAATCGTAGTTTTCAACAATAAATATTAAATGAACTTAAGTTACTTTCCAATAATTCGATGAATATGATTATATTTGTCGAGAATATATATATATATATATATTCATTTAAATTATTTAACAATACCAAAGGAGGATATGAAATCCAAAAAAATCTAACATATACTATCATGATACAATTTTCATAAGTGAGTTAGTTATTGATTTAGGTATATATATGATATCATATTTTTAAATAGTTAATCAAGATTTAGTTTTCATTTATATGGATTTAGTTTATATATTTTGGTTCTCAATTAAACCAGTTTGGAAGAACATGATGACACCGAATGAAGGTCTTGACATATATATGGCCGCATTGATATGGTTGTGACTGAAAACCATGTTTTAAAATGTACTAAACCATTATGGTCCTAAAGAATTATTTTGTGTAATATAATGTATACTAACCTAAAAATAAAAAATATAATGATATGAAAATCCTAGATCTCTATAGTTCAGATTTTGGAATCTTACTGTAGGACAATTTTCCACCTTTGGGGTTGTACTTCCTTTGAGTTCAAAATTGGATTCCTTAATGGTTGTTGAGTTTCGGGATGATTTTTGATTTTGTTTATTTTTGGGGAAAACAATTTTATAGATGATATTCTATGGGGTGGTCATCTTTTTTCGTTATTAAATTTTATATTAATCATAAATGGTGGGGAGACTAACTCTTGGTATTCATATCCTAAGGGTTTATCATTTGTTTTTGTGTTTCATATAACTTTGAAATATCTATTATTTTTAATAGAGTTTTTATGTCAAATAGCTTTTCTATATTATGAAATACTATTATTAATGTCTCTTATATCCCTCCCCATTTCAGGTAGTTATTGAGACGTGTTATTAGGTTCTTCCACTTATAAAAGATAATATATTTGGGCTAAAATGTGGCATTGTAGATAAATTTTATGACAAATTTTTTTTTATATGAATTAGTTTTGGGTTTTCATGGATTTTTTAGAGTTTTGGAATTTTCTATTTTTTAATGATGAACGATTTTTTCTCAATTAATACAATTTTTTCTATAATTTTGTTAATAGGGATACAATTTTTAGGTAGTTCATTAAGATGACCAGAACATTATGTTCTAAATTGTGTTGGTAGTTCTAAAAAAACATGAAATAAACTTTTTCTAATGGAGTGGAACCCCTGTAGGTTCATGGTTGGGGGTAACAATTTGGAAAAACTATGTGGTTTCCTACGATTTTCTCATATATGTTGTTTGGTTAGTGCACATTTTACCCACTCGGGTCACAAAAATATGTAGGTGTCCCCAAGTGATTATATAAATATAATTCTATTTTATGTAGTTTTTACCAGTCTTCCTTATCCAATTATTTAAAGAACCAAGGTTGTCACATGGGAGGTTCTTCTCTCCCAACGTTGAGGAATTAAGGCTCTGACACTCTCAATTGAATTGTATATCTCAATGAGAGACCACCAATTCCTTAATTTTTCTTTATTATTCTCCCCCTCTCTTTATTCCTTGGTTTCAACCTCTCATGTAAAACCTAGGTGATTCAATGGTTGGATTTTGTGTTTGTGTTGGTTTAATATTTTAGGATCTGATTGTCAGCGATTATATGGGATGTCTTCTTACTAGTTTCATAATTCACAATAAAATGATATTAAATATTTATTTATGTGAATATGGTAGAGGTAGTAGATTTTTTATTATACGATTTATTTTAATTTCAATCATTTCAAATGTATTATAAATGTTTTATTTGTTATGTTATTTATATTTGTGATAGTTAAACTTTATTTTATTATATTACATATTGGTTCAATGCTTTACATAAATTCTATTTCATTGGTTTTTTATTTATAAAATTATATATGAACTCAAAGTGTTTTTAGATAGGTTAGAATTTTTTATTTTGAATGAATTTGGTATTTTTGATGAAAATTAACTCTATTTGGGTTATTTCTTGAGTATATAATGATCTAATTAGTATTATTTTGAAAAAATTGCTTTTTTAAGTGATGAAAATTGTATTCCAATTGTATGAATTAAATCAAAATCCTAATAATTTCATCTATAAGGATGACATAGAGGTTTCAAATGTTTTTAGATGGTTTGTAAATAAGACCCAATTTAGTGCGTTGTTTTCAAAATGAATTTTCATCCACCTTTTAGTAATATTGATTAGAATTGAGATAAATATGATATGATTAATAATCTTACTTACTAGGGGATTATATGTCAGTTCATATGTGTTTTTAAATAGATCAATAATTTTTTTACCTACTCAGCTTATATGTCTGATTCCATGTGTTCAGCTAATACTAAGTAAGTGTTGTAAACTTATGCTATAGTAGTTTAGATAACATGTGGTCTAGTGTCCAATCATGGGTAAAATAGAACAATATATGGGTTCCCTAATAATGTTTTTGTCTTTTAGTTAGGTGTCTTGTGTATTGGATTAAGACACAATATAAGATGATAGTTGGATCTGTTTATTTTTTAAATTGGAGGAATATCTTTTTGTAGGAGCTAGTTTGATTCCCATTATAATATAATAATTTGATAAGGGTATTATAATTTTTTATTTACTGTAAATCTATTTCCCCCTATATCACTACAACATATTTATTATGACTGTATATATTTATTTAACAAGTGATATAGTGCATTATTATTTTAGTCCATATTTACTAAAAAAATTATTAAATAAATTCCAATGTTTTTTGATAGTCAAATTTGAAATGTTTATTCGAAATGGAATTTCCATAAATAATAAAAGGGTTCATTTAACAATGTTATAATTACTATTTTCAATTAATTAAAAAATGGTATAATTTTATAAAATATCATTGTGTGTGATGTTTTTTATTTTATACACTTATGAATTAAACATTTTATTTCTAATTTTACATAAAAATATCATAAATGAAATTTATTTTTGGAATTACCTTCACAAAATCTTTGGTTGGATATTAATAATATTTGTATAGATCACATCCTATATATTCTATATGGTGTAGTCACCTCCTACATTTAATTTCAAGTATCATAAATTTCGTTTCCCTCATGATTTCAATGTATGGGTTGTTTTATGATGGATTATTTTATATATAAAGGATGAACAATAATTACATGATGGTGTTCAATTAGGTTTGGAATTTTTTTGATAATACCACAATAGCCATACCGAACTAGATATTCATTATGGTTCTTCTTATATATGGGATGCTTATGGATTTTATTTCTTGTATTTTTAGATTCTATTGATATATTTATTTCAAGTACACTATTTGAATGTTATTAGTTATATGACTGTTTATTTATATTCAGGTTCGTGTAATGTATGGACATGACGTGTGAGATTTCATAGGGGGAATTTGTGAATTTTATATTTATAAGAATTTAATCATTCTATTTTTAGTATTTTTCCATCCATTATGCAAGTCTATGTCCTATAGTGATCATGAACACACCTTGTTCATATCCATGGCCAATCCCAAGTGCCCAGTTTAGGGTTGACTACAGTTGGATTATTAGAATTCCAAATATGGTTGTCTATAGATTTTCATTGATTCTCTTCTAGAGGATTATGTTTTCAATAATTTATAGTATTTTGTATGTATAATTGTTTCAGTTCTATTGTTCCCTAAGGGGTTTAACCTAATGGATGATTTATTGAGTTTTAAATTTTAATAATATTTCTCATCTACTATAAATGTGTGTTAGAATTATTATAAAAAGAGTTTTGGGTGGAAACTCATGGAGTATTGAAAATAACGCGATACTTTTTAAATTGAATGACAACCTTCCATTTTTAAAAAGTAATATAAATGTACATTTTGTTAAAGATTGATAAGATATTTTATTTCAAAAAAAATAATGTGAAAATGAAAAAACCCACAATGATTTTTTTTATTTTGTACATTGATGGAGATATACCCAACATAATTTTTCATATATGTTATAAGATGTTTTTTAAAATATTTTTCAATATGGGTATGTCATATTTATGAAATAAATATTACAATAGAATATGAATTCCTTGGTATATGATATCGTATGGTTGTTATATGAAATATCACACAACTTTCATTGATATAGTATGTTATATAATATTTTAATATCAAAAAATATATTACATGGGCTAATCGTATTCTTCGATTAACAAAAGGAAACTGAAAGTAAAATATTATGGATTGACTCTTCTTCCATGTAGTTTATAATTATTTTTTATATCTTATAAGTTGAAATACATGGGATATCCAAATGAATTTACTTAGAAACAACATGACTATATATTTATTAGTAACATGATGAATACTTTTAACTTCAAGGAATTTATTTAGACATTATAAATGGTTTAGTAAATTTATATAGATTTTGGAAAAATCATTGTGGCCTTTATAAGGAAGGAAGAAATTATGAAATTTGAATATAATTTAGGTAGATCACTTATTGGTTCTCCCAAAGTTTAATTTTATTGAATATAATTTTTTTACAATTAAGGTAAAATCATATCCTAGATTGTTTAATTTTACATTATTTTCAAAATTAAATAAGGATATTTTAATTTTGTAATAATTGAATAATAGTAGTTCTAATGGAAAGCAGTTGATATGTTTCATGGTTTTAAAATATTTAATTATGTTTATATGACGTAAAAAAAATTTAAAGAGTGAAATTGGAGATGATATTATGGAATTAATATCTAAATAGTGACTTTATAAATGAATTAATATTGGAGTCTCATGATCTCATGTTACCTTTTGGTTATATAAAAATAGTTTACGAAAAGCTCAATTTTTTAATATTGAGACCCAGACACTGAGATGATAATTTCATGGTGATGTGTTAGGTTTGAGTACACATGGAGAAGGTATCCCACTGTTAGTTTGGATATGACTATAATATGGTACCTAATAATTATTTTTGATGTTCTTGAACCCCTAAAAATAATTTCATTGAACCTAGGGGGTTTCGACATCCATGGTATTATTCCATTCATGTTTCACCTTTGTGTAATATGCTCAACAATATGGAATTATTTTATCAATTAATAATTAAATATATATAAATAACTATGTTGGAATATAAATTTAGTACAATATTTGGGGTGTATATAATCAAAATATTAATTTTTTCATTTGTGATTATTTTTGGATTATTACATAAAATATCCCCAAAGTGTTGGAAATTGTGATGTTGACATATGGAAATTTGGAAAGAATTAAAATAACACGTAACAGCATAACAGAACTTATATATGTGATATTATCCTATAATATGTTATAACTATGTTACTAAAATTTGGAATAGAATATTGAGTTCATGAATTTAAAATATATATATATTCATTGGTTATTATGAATACATGGGAATTGATTTAGGGTTTCTAAACATTTTATGTATCTAACGAGGTTATTATATTACCCAATATATGAAAACACATTTTATGAGAAACCATACTTTTATGGAAGTTTTATTCTTTTAATACATCAAATAGATCAAAGTATACATTGTGTTTTTATGTTATTGTTATCCTAAGGTGATCGTTGTGATATTCTAGTGAAATGTTCTATATTGATTGGATATTATGTTAATTTGGGTATTAATTTTTGGAAATTCCATAAATTCTATCTAGATGGTCAATTTATAGTTTTTACTAATTATATTGTTGGTATGTTTTGTATTTACTTACATGGTAGATGTTTTTACATAAAATTTCCCATTAAAAAATACATTATATACGTTAGATTCATATTAGGGTTAGGCTTGGGGACGTGCACTTGACATTCTCATCAACCTTAGTTATGTATCAATAGATTTGATCTATATTAAAATTCATTATAGAAAATGTATTCTATGATTGCGTATATTTTTTTCAATCACTTTAAATCTAGTTGTTTCAGAAAATCAGTTTTCTTTAAATCCAAAATTTATTTTTTGGAAAAAATATTTTTTCTTACTATCAATCTAATAACCCAATATATTAAATGTTTTTAATTTAATTTTTTTTATTTTATTACATTTTAAAAAAATTAAATTATGTTTTAATGATTTTTAGTTACCTTTTCTCTATCTATTATGTAAAATATTATTTAACTTTCTTTATTGATAAAATAACATATCAAAAATGTATTCCAAATGTTTTTTAAGAAAATGATTATTCAAGTAAAACATAAATTTATAGAAAACTATATTTTATGTTAAAATGATAATAACAAATATCTTTATTTTTATAAAATATAACACACTAATATTTAGATATATATATTTATCCTTTAAATTAATGTTCTTTGTATCTTGTGTACATGAAACTAAAAACAAGAATTAGTTGTTATGATTTTATTGAAATACTGTATTACAATGAAATCTATATAATAATAAAATATGGGATCTCAATTAGAAACACCATGGATAAAAGTATAATTAGAATAAATTCAAATATATATAAAAATAAAAAAAATAAAATAATTATCCTTATGGTAATCAATCTAGATTGTATCCCCAACTACAATTATGGAATATAACAAAATAATTAGGAACATAATATATTTTATGAGATAGTTATAATTGAATAAATTTTAGTAAATCAGGTAACACTATATATATGAAGGTAATATGTCTATTATATATTATTTCATTGGAAACAAAGATGTTATTTTTATATACCATTTATATATATAGTCATTAGGTATATTGAATTTTATTTTATAATTGAATTTATAATATTTTTAATGTAAATGAGACATTTTTTGAAATATTAGTTTTATATATGCACAGTATTTTTATCTTAAGATATGAAATATAAATACTATTGATAAATTTTTGAAATAAAATTACTAGATTAAATGCTCAATTTAATGAAATAAAATTTATTTGACTGTGTTTATTAATAAAAAAATTATAATAATGATAATATATGACAAAAAATATGTTTTCATAAAAAATTGGTTTTATTATTTTTGAGAGAATATTATAATTAATTTATACCAATATTAAAAAAATTATTTGATAAAAAGTATATAAATTTTTATTAAATCATTTAAAATTTTGATTTTGATGATATTTTTATATTATCCTGAAAGGATTACTTCTTTAGAGAATTGTGAAAAAATAATAATTTTATAGAAAACATATTTTCAAGTACATACGATTTCATATTTAGTTTTGAATTTTTATTTCAATGTAAATGGATTTTATTAAAAATAATCCAATTAATGTCATTGGAATCAATATAATGCATAATTTCTCTATATATACATTTATTAATGAGTTTTTTTCTTGTATGTCCCTTACATGGAAGTTTTTTTCTAATAGCATGTTATTAAATTATTTTTCAAATGGATTAAGGTTGATTAGAAACAAAAAAAAATCATAGTTATAGATATCATAGATACCACGAATGAAGAATGTATATCTTTATAATTAACTTTTTTATGTTAAAAATGGATAGTGTGAGAATATCCACTTTGTTACGTGAGTTAGTACTTAATTAAAAAACAATAAATAGAAATGTTTCCAGAAATGTTAGAAAGGGTATCAATTTGTATAAATAAAATATATATGGGTTAAATAAGAAAAACAATATTATTTTTAGTATTAGTGTAATGATTTATATAACATTTGTTATTTTGGTGTTTTTAGAAAAATATTTCAATTGATTCTAATAAACAGTTATCTGGTCATCCAATATATTTTAAATGATGTCATGTTTCTTTATCTAATCCACATCTAGTGAGAATAGTTTTCTATTAATGAAACATACCTCATGGGTAATAAAGGTATTTTTAAAATAATATCTTTTGGAAACTATTAACCAATATAGCCTTAATATTTTAGTTTTTTTCAATGATTACTATATTAATAAAGGAAATTAATAGTGGAACTCATTAAATTGAGTTACTAAATTATCTATAGGTCAATATTACTATATTTTAAAAATTTAAGAAATAGAACCATCCTGAATTTAGTGGATCCTTAGACATCATATATGGTTAATTATATACTAATTCGTTAGATGAGATATCTGATGTTCTAGTATGTTTAGAGTATTAAAGCAGAACCCTTGTAACTATTTTTTAGATGGTTATATTAATTTATGGCGGTATATAGTTATGAATATTTTATTAAATGAAAATTTTATTCTATATAATTGATGATATTTAATGATATATTATCTAAAATCTATATTCCTAAATTCATTAGACAATGAATATGAATTAAGATAAAGAGTGAATCCAAAATGGGGACTTTGTTGTTACTTATAAATATTATTTTACTAGAATTTCTATGTATACATTGATTTCAATTCCGATCCATCATTGTAAAATTTACCTCTTTTACTCAATATTGAATCCATGATTATAGAGGCATTTGGTTACTCATGATTTTAGAAGATATGAAGAAATAGTATAATGTGAGGATAATTCCAAAAATAAAATATGATGACTTTCATACCAATAAAAATAAGAAGTGATCCAGGTGCACATAATGGGTAAGAATTCATCAAAGAAACATAAATATAAGAAAATTCTATTAACATATTTGGATATGTGTTGATCGAATAATTATAAAGAATGAATTTTAAGATCTATTATTTTTTACCGATGTGGAAAATCAAGAAAAACAACTCATGACTATAAATAAAATAACAATAGAAATAGTAAAATCAGTAATGAAGACCATGCTATGAAATATTTTAATTATAAATAGTTGGTAAATCATGATAATATATATTATATGTTATTTACTCAATATGGGAATCATCCATATTTGTAATGGAATGATGTGAAACAATATTATCTATTAACATGATAGATAAAGAACCATTAAATGATATGGTAATAGATATATTTCATTTTAGATAGATTATTTCAATGACTATCTTGATATGAGATCCATAAGTTATTTTATGTCTGAGGAATTTTCCTGTAAAAATGAATTTCTATTTCATGAAAATAAGTCATAAATTTTGGGAAAAAACATTAATGGGTAGTATAAAGAAAAATTAATTTATATAAATATTCATTTTGTCTATAACTTATTGGCCTTTCCTCCAATATTTATTTCCATTCCCATCGCAGTGTAGAATATTATTTTATACATGGAATTCCATTTAATTTATAATAGTATGATTTATGGAAGAGCTAAGTAAGTCATTTTTTAGAATGAGTTGTTTTTTTATATATTTATCAATATTGACCTTTTATAACAACTCAATAAGCTAAGAAACCTATAAAAATGAATATGAATTCTACCTTCCTCATATTGCAGAAATTATAAGATCTTATCATTAAGCTGATATTCCAGTATTAAATGATTATATAGATATATTTCACAATGATTTTCGATGTGTTATTCTCGATTGATTACTATATTTTACAACATAATTAGTTCCAGATTCTAAAACAATTTCATCTTCTCCTTATCTAGCGGCTTCAAATGAGTTCGACATGTGAAAATTTAGTTACTAAAATTTATTGATTTGGGTTTCATCTACCTTAACATATCACCTTGAGGTGATCCAATTTTTTTAATGTACAATTATTACATATGACTTTGATTTGATTATAGAACTCTCAAAAAAATATTTGTTTAAAAAAGTGTGCATTTATTTATAAAAATTAATTTTTTATCGGCTATGTGGAGTAAATTATTTTTCAAAACCCAATTTTAGTTTCCAGTTTCACCAGTTGAAGTTTAAGTGGGAATCCATGGTTGGGATAGTGTTTCATACTAGGTATTTTCATTAGTATTTCATGGTAATTATTTTTAGTTAAACAAACACACCAAATGAAATTTTTTATTTAATATGTTAATTTTTTGATGTATATTTGGATAATTTTGGGGTAGTGTTTATTGCTGATAATGTGATTTATTCATTTTTTTGGGGAAATAAGAGAAACTACTAGGGAATGTTTTTAAGAATTTATAAGAAATGAAGTTATATGGAAAATTCACTAAATTTTATTTTTTATATAATATGTATTTCATTAGGTATATTACTTATAAATGTGATATAACTGTTGATATTTATATAATAAAGTAGTATAAGTGTGTACAATACAACCAAATGTCAGTAAAAGATGACATTTTCTTATATTATGATGTTACAACCACTGCACTATTAAAATATTTTATCTTTTAACTATCCAACTAACATAGATAACTAAAAAATGAGTACAAGTCATCTAGAAATAAAAATTTAATTGATGAGTCTATTAATTGAAAAAAATGGTTAATGTTATAGTGTTAGAATTTCCAATAAAAAATGGTGAATTTTTTATTTATAATGATTGTTCTTTGAAGTTAAATGGTTTTTTACTATCAAAACATGAATAGATTATCACTTATTTTATATTTTAAATTGAAAACCCATTGAAATAAATATCTTACACATAAACATGTGATTGATGTTTTAGTTTTTTCTTCAGAAATCAAGAGGAATAGTCTATATAGTGACAAATTAGAATTATATACTTCTCAAATACGTTTAACGTATATATTAACATTGTTAGTGTAAATCATAAGCTATAGAATATTACTATAACATGTTAATTATGTTGATTGGATATTTAATTATCATTCAACTGAATAAAACATGGTATTTTATTCATTGAGATGAGAAGATGACACATCAACAAATATTTTAAATAAATAAAATGGTAATATTGTAAATGATTTAAAAAAACTTGGACGATAAATATTTCCTGAAAAACTGATTCTCAATTGAATCGGTTATCACATTAGTCATCACTATACTATAGAATTAATCAAGCTCATAAGAAATATCATGGTTTAAAATTAATAGTATAATTAGTTAAAATGGATATGTTTTATGAGTATACATTGGATAAAAAGTTGTATCAAATTTGGAAAGAGTTTATTTTTTCTTCCGAATTAAATACAGAGTAGTAATGATGATCCTATCTCTATATTTTTTGTTTATCCAAGTAGTACTGTGATGTATATATTCCATTAGTATTATTTTTAATTGGATGTGTTAAATAAGGATATTAATAAATTCTCTAATAAATATTTGAATTTTAATTAGGTTAATGTAGAACAAATAATACTAAAGGGGATGCTTCAAAATTTGTTTGTTATTGATTAAAAATTGTAAAATATATCCATGGATTTTTTTGTGGTATTATAGAATACATCTTGATATACCATTATGATGGAATATCGTGGATTATAATTAATAATTTGGATGATATTTGTTGATCCTTTTTGTTATATTAATATGGATGAAAGAATCAACATCTTTTTTTATTTGATTTTACTTATTATAATTATTTTCATTAAAGATTACATTTGGAACCTTTTAAGTAGTTATATGGAAAATGATATCAAACATCAGGATATTCGGATGATTTTTAGTGAAATAATTATTGGTATGAAGTATGTTTGAAGATATAGATGATAATTTAATTAGTACTGAGTGCCATATGAGGGTAGCACAAATATTTTGAAAGTTTTAGGCTGTCAACTAGAATAAGATATTGTTATTTGAGGTAAGTGATCATGTGTTAGATAAAATATCTACTTTAAATATTATAAAATGTTTTTGTAAAAAAGTATTGTTGAGGAAATGATTCATTAGACCCAATGAAAACATTAAAATGGTGTGATAAATTTTTTATTGAGTAGTTATACCTCGAATATTACCTCAGGTATATAATGTGCATAATGTTTTTTTTGCAAGTATGTACCTATTTCATCTCATTATTTGATCCTTGATGTAATAAAATTAAAGGATGGTATATATCTTAAGGAAATTACAATTCACATATAGCATAATTGATATAAATTAATGATATTTAATTTGAAAAACAATTTATGGTTTTTTGGTAGAATGAGATGACATAGAAATCAACCTGGGAATCATGAATAACATTATGGGAAAAAATATCCATTGGTAAATATAATTAATATAATTGTGTGGATAAAATTTATTAGAGGGTGAATAACATGACATCATAGATAATCAAGGATATAAATCAATCATATTATTTAAAATACATCCTATGGACTCATAATCATCATAATTACATGAATTATTTTACAAATGCTTTCATTTTAAAAGGGGAATTGTTTTTATTTAACTAATTTTTTTCCATGAACTGCCTGGTTTTATTTAAAAGAACAATTTTTTAATATTATAATGTTAATTTTATATAATGAAATTCATTTTATGACTCAAAATATACAAAATATTTTCGGGTTAATTTTTGATATTTATCAAAAAATATTTATTTTACGTTAATACTGAAAAATATAGATTTTTCCTAACCACTCATTTTATTTAATTAATTATAGTAATTTAAAAGATTCATAATATTATATATTTGGTTTTAAATTAATAAGTAATTTATATTATTTAAAATGATATATTAATCCTATAGGAATACTGATTATAATATATTTTAATATAATATCATTTTTATGCTTAAAAACAAAATTTTCTTAATACTATTTTCATTTTATTTTTCACACTTATATAAAATACAAATTCTATGAAATAAAAAAATTAAATATTTAAATATAGATTAAAATTTTTAAATAATTGTTTTCAAATTATGTTATGATTAAAATTTCATTTCTATCATTATGAATAGTATCCACGTTAAAAATGTGTCACCAAGGTAAAGGGTACAGCTGGTTAATTAATATAAATTATAAGTGATTAGTTCATAAAATATTATCATAATTATTGTAATATGATTTTAATTTTAAAATTATCAAATTATGTCCTAAATGGTATAGGTCATGATCATGTTGACCTTGAATTAGACAATTACTATATCTGAAGGATTACAAATATTACAATTTTACCAACCCCTACCTTATAAAATGACACACCTATTCTCCCTTCCTCAAAACATCTAAGATCTCTATATTATAAAATATCTACCTAAATTTATCCACAATATTAATAACCAATTAATATAGGTTATTTTATTCACAAAAAAATCATTTAATTATTATGGTGAAATAAAAATGGATATATCTACGGACAAGGTATAAATTCTAAACGACCTATTTTATGTTCATTTCATCTGGTAAATGATTATAATATTTTATAACAACTATATAACAATAATATAAATATCCTATCTCTATTTATATATTATTATGTATATTTAAAAACTATTTTCTATCTCCTTTCCAACGTATGGTAAATGAAATAAATCACTTTTGCATACATGTGGACTATCATAACCATTATTCATTTTGATTCTCTTTCTATCGCCATATTACACAGGGTTATAAAGTGCGAAGAAATAGATATATATTATTTTTATGAAATTATTATGGTTATCGAATGATAATTTATTACATACCTTATTACCCTTTCCATCCATTTGTAATTGATTACATCACCCATGATAACACGTGGAATATGACTTCAATGAAGCTATATGACTCATTTTCCATTTACACCTTCTATGGTTAGATAGAATAATTGTACAAGTGCTGAAATATGAAATTTATAATATATTTGAGATTCTATAATAGAGAAATAAAATATTAATAATTTCTTTTCTACATGTATAGAAATAAAAAATATCATTCATGCATATATATATAAAACAATATTTATGAAATTATAAGGTTCTATTTTTGTGATCAATAACATCTTGACAACTAGACCCCTATATCTTGTTCTAAAAACATATTGTATTTTTTATTAAAATTTACTGAAAATTATACATTCCTTTATAAAAATAAGGATATTTTATAATCCATGTTTTAGAGGATTGGGAAAACACCATTCAATATATTAGAGTTTTAATTAATTTAAAAATAACAATATTGTTTTGATTTAATCATGCTAGCTTCATAAAAAACCAAAAACATTAGAAACTGTGACTTTTCCTATGAAAATAATTTTAAAACATGGGGTTATCATAAAATTTTTATTTTAGGGTGTTCTAAAATGTAGGGAAAAATCTTTTTATAAATATTATTTAAAAAATCTTTAGAAAAAAATTCAATTTCACCCCAAAATAAAAATTAAATCATAAAAAAATAATATCCCATGTTTTTCATTTAAATATGTTTGAAATTGAATTTAAAAAAACATTAAAAGATATATTATTTTAAAAATCCATATAATTTATAATAAGTGTCATTTTTAAAAAAACTATTATTTCTCATTTAAATTATTTCAAAAATGATGAATTTTAGTGAATTAAAATTATACTTAGAAAACCCTATGAAATATATAGGGTCACTATTGGTATCAAATTTAAGATTACACCCCTAGATGGTATGGGTTTACTCCCCATTATTCAACATCTCATTTTATATTCTAACGATTTGTTTTATTTTAAGATAACATTTTTTGGAAGATATTTTCATATACATTACATTTAAAATATTTACAAAAAAAATAAAATATTTTCGATGAATAAAATAATTCTATATCATTTAAACTCTAGAGAAAATTATTTTTCAATAATATCATAAGGGTTTAGATAAATCCATAATTATTTTGGAAATTTATAATTTCAAAGACAAAATTCATAAACATATTACAAATTTAGTCATTGGAAAAATATTTTATTAATATAACTATTTTTGTGAATGGAAACCATATATTTGATAGAATATTTCTCACATAAAAGGTAGGGTTCATAACATGCATAAAACAGGTAAAAAACTACTTCAAACACACTTTCCATAGATTAAGGCCTCAAAACATAAATAAAACATTCTAACATAGAAAGATTGTTTTTATAAAAATAAAAAATAAGCTAATTTAGTCCTAAAATAGTAATTTTTAAATAAGATTCAATTATAGAAGGTTTTTTTAAAAAGAATAGGCATATGAATTTAAAAAAATAATTTCTATCACAATAAAGAATTCATTTACCTGAAAATATAAGGTAATTCCAAAACTACTTTCTCTTACATGAACAAGAGAATTAAGATATAAATAAATCAACATTAAATAATTTTAAAATTTAAGCACCATTGAAATGGCCTTTTTAGAATATAATTCAGGAGAATATTTTCCATTAAAAATGGGTTTTTGAAAATAATATTGTCCTAATAAAAGAAATCCCATAACCATATGGTCTATTAGATTCTGATGAATTTGGCAATGACGTTTTCCTATCCCAAATTTAGGAAATGAAGCTATGTAATGAGAAAATAAACTACTAATGTGTGATATATATATATATATATATTAATAATAAATATTTTTCCAAATTATTTTCATATATTGCGATGATTCAAAATAGAATCTTATATATCCACAACTAAACAGATAAAAAAATTAGTTCAATATTTAATTTATTTTATATTGAGATTTATGTATATATATATATATATTCACATTTATCTGCTGGCCTTATATAGCCACTAGAAAAATCTAGAAAGAGATATCGATTCTTTTGATAACTCCTAGGTTTTCAACTATGAAGCATCAAGGAATCCAAGTTAGTTGTAGATAATTATAATAATATTATTATATGGATCGAGAATATAAATATATATACATATATATATATATATATTATCAATCATTTAGGATTTTAAAGGAAATATGCGGAGGAGACAAAATACAAAAAATCTAAGGAGAATTATCATGATATATTTTTCAAAAGAGAGTTTGTTATTGATTCATGTATATATATTACAACTTATATTAAAATGGTCCTTTGAGACTTAGTTTTAATTTTTCTTGTTTTAGATCATATATTATATTACTTAATTAAACTTTCTTTGAAAAAAATAATGAATCCCACTAAAGGACTTGACATCGATATGCTTGTGTTGATGTGGTTGAAGATGACACCCGTGTTGGAGGTGATGAAATTAGCATCAAGGGTCTTATAGGATGAGTTCATGAGGAAGAAGATGATCCTAGAGATGATCAAATAGATATCTATAATTTAATCAGATGTTCATATATTATATTCACGTTTTTAAATGAATGAACAATACCCATGTGTTAACAGTCTCACATTGAAAATATGCTCAGTATGATAGGGCTTGATAACAAAACTCATTCCACCAAATACTCTATCCTATAATAGCGGTTTACACCTATAACACAACTCAGGCACATAAGGTTCAAGGTTTATTCTCCCATATGATATCCCACCTACAAACATGAAGTCCATATGCAACTAGACGAGCACACATATAAAGGCGTTGTGTGCCTACTCTTCTTGCATGTGATGTGTTTCCTTCCCCCCTTTCCACCACGTTGCTAGCCAAGGTTGACCTCTCCCACATTGTTGACACATAGGGTCCATAATAGTTTCTTAGGGTTCCCTTGGTTGGCCTAGTGGTTTGAATGTTTTTTATATAATATTAAATTTTAAATTACCCTAAATTATCAAAAATAAAATAATATATGTATATATATATATATTCAATACGTGATTAATGTTTATTCGAGATACATATTTTATTATTCTTTGTTATCTTAATACTATGTTTGTATATTTGATTATTGAGTTATTAGATTTTTCATACATTATTTATATTCTTAATTTATAAACATGATTATTTAACTAGTTTATATTTTTAATATTATAAAAACTATATCTTCAAAATTATAAATTTTTATATAAATATAAAAAATTCATTAAATAAATTATTACCACTTTTTTTAAGTAGTTGTAAAATTATATTAAATATATTTAACCATATATGAACTAATTTAATTTTTTTATTAATATATTAACCATTGTTATTATATTAATGATTAATTATTATTATTTTAAAATAATTGGTTTATAAAAATAGTCTAAAATAAATTTTCACAAAAATATTAAAAAGTATTTACTTATAATTATATTTAATTAATAAAAATAAAAAATTAGAATATATAGAAAAATAGACAAATAATAATATTTACATTAAAATAGATTTTATAATTTTCAATTAAAATATTATTAAAACACAAAACTATAAATATTCATTAAATGAAATTTTTAAATGATCATTTTTTTAAATTATTTTTAATAATGGATCATAATTTTTGAAATAATTTTTTAATGAACTTATTAATTGATTTTTATAAAAAACATTATATTTTTATAAATTAATGATATCTTTGAAAAAATGTATTATATGAAAATGAAATATTATTTCTTGTAAAATAAAAGTAATATTTTTATATATTTATTATTTATTCATAATTTATAAATAAAATTTTGAGTGGTTATGGAAAAATATTTATGTTCATGTTAAATTATACTTCAGTTTGTATTTATTATAACAAAAATCATCTAATTAACTATTATAAAAAATGTAATTAAAATTTCTGGAATAAAACATTATTCCATCTTTAAAGTAATTTCTCCATTTAAACTATTTCATTGTACATAAAAACATAATGAACATCACATTTTGGAATTAAGAAAAATAGAATCTCTAAAATTATATATTGATTATAGTTATTTATTATTTAATTTCCATGAACCACGACTAGAAATTTATAATTTTTAAATTATTATCAAATGAAAACATCCTAATCTATAATGTTTTCAAAACTATCAGTCAAATACCAATTATTATATCCCCAGACCTACACTACTGAATATGATGATAAAAAACATACAGTATATGTTTCCTACAAAAAGAAACATAATAATATACATTCTGTTCCATAAGAAAAAAACATTCACTATTTAGGTATTGAACAATCAATGAAATAAATTTCAATATAATAGAGTTTTTTTATAATTTTGAAATTTAAAAATATACTCGAATTCACTTATAATAGCTCCATAAAAAAAACCAAACACCACGAAAACTTCTACAGAGCCTCTGAAAATAATTTTAAAATTATTGGGGAGAATAAAATTATGTAGTTAGTGGTTTTAAGACATGCGCTTAAATATTTTTCTAAATAATGAATAAAGACCCTTTAGAAAACAATTAAATTCATCCCAAAAAACATAATATATTATTTATATACAATTTTTCCAAAATAATCAACTATTGTTTTCAAATAAATGTTTTAGAAAATACTTTTCAAAAAACATTAAAAGAAATAATATTTCTCTAATGTATGTAATTCCAAAATCATGAACCTTTTAAATAAAATTGGATTTCTCCTTTTAAATACTGTAAAAATAATAACTTTTAGAGGATTAAAATTTCTAATTAAATACCCTTATTAAATTCTATGTTTCTTTGAGATATAACATCCCCTTTAGGTTCTAGGATCACTCCCCATTTCTCATCATCTCACTTGACACCAAATTTCGTTGTTTTATTTCATGAAAACACTTTTTCCAAGCTTTACTTTCTCATTTATAATCCATTAAAATTATGTGCAAAAATACATAATTTGTTTTTCAAGAAGTAATTAATTTTATATCATCTAATAAAATAAGAAAATAAATCATTCAACAATATTTTAAGGGTTATAAAAAATAAATACTTTCAGGGTAATTTCAAAATTTTAAAGGTAGTGTTCATTAACATGTTTGGGAATTGAACTTAGGAAAACTAATTTAACTAAAATTCATGGAATTTAAAAGAAAATTATAGTATATATCCATAAATTGTATCATGAATGACAACCAAAAAATTAAAATAATATTTCATACATAAAATTATAGCTTGTAAAACTCACTTGAAACTTGTAAATAAAATAATTTAAATGGAATTTCCAAATAAAGATCGGTTGGAAATTAAAATAAAAAATAGCCACATAGTTATTTATTTTATAAATTTAAAAATAAAATATCTTTTTATTATAAATTAGGTATTTTAATATAAAATTATCTCTATAATTGTTTATATATGAAAACTTTATTTGGAATAAGAATTTAAACGAATAATTTCACATGCATGTATGTATTTATAACAAAGAAAACAAAATAATTAAAAAACATGTTTTCATTATATAAAATATAATCTCATAATAAATATAAGTAACCCATACATAATATATAAAATAATACCTATTTATGTAGGTGTTTTTTGAAATTAGTTCAATCAAATACTTTCAATTTAAAAATAATGATTTTATAAAATAATGTCAAATTAAAAAATGAAATCCCTTTACCTTATGGGCCTCATGTTCTATCTAGATTTAGTATTGATATTTCCCCACAAAAAAACTTGTAAATAAACGAGTACAATGGGAAAATAAGTAGGATAATATTGAGGGATAGAGTGATAGGTATTAGTTTATAAGAATCTATTTTTCTAAATAGTTTTTATACAATATGTAGCTTTTGAAGGTATATTTTCATTGCCACAATTATACAGTTCAATAAAATTATAATAGTAATTATTTATTTAAAATTTACATTATATATATATATTTATTCTTATTTAGCTCTTGTCCATATATATACATGGGATGAATCTATAGAGAGTTCTTGATTGATTTGATAACTAATATATTTCCAACTCTAGTGATTAGAGGAAATACTGTTTTTTTAGAATAATAATGTGAATATGATTATATATATCTATAATATATATATATATATATATATTTAATTTTATTTAATATTTTAGACTTAAGGATAAGGCACCAATATTGGAAAATCTAATAAGAAATATGGTAAACATAGTTTCTTAGATATAATTTCTACCATTAAATGTGTGTATATATATACTAGAAATTATTTATAAATTTCTGTCAACCATCCCCCTTAATTTCAATGTTTTTTGTTTATATATATTTTTACTCATTTAAACTGATATTGAAGAACTTGACCACACCCACTGATGGTATCTACATTATTCCCGTAGTGTATGCATGGTTGAGGATAATACCATCACCATTGTAAAAGAAATTAATTTGAATAGTCAAGTAGGTCAAATATGTGAGGAAGAATATGACCCATGAGGTGTTGAAATGAATATTTTTGACATAATCAAATGATTATGTCTTAATAAGGTGCTTTTAAATGTGTGAATCATACATGAGTTTCAAATGTCCAACATTCAAAAATTGACTTTGTATGAGAGCACTTAATAAAGGATCTTATGCCACCGAATGCTAGGTCTAGTAGTAGGGTTTGGAATCCACAAAAATATCAAACACACATGAATCATAGGTTGCGCCTCCACATGTTAGACCACTAACACAACTACATGCATTAAACGCCCACTTGTACATGACTTTATAAGTAATATGTGACTAAATATCCATCATTTGTAGATTCTCGGTCCTCCATTACCACTATGCATCTAACAAATGTTGACCTCTCCCACAAAGTCAACCCCTAGGGTCCCACATTTGTGTTTGGGGGGTCCCTTGGTTGTCCTAGTGTTTGGAAAAAAATTTATATAATGTGAACTTTTAAATTACAATACATTCTCTATAACAAACATTATATACATGTTCCATATATTATTATTTTTTAATACAGTTTAATATTTTTTTACTATTTTATATTTCAATATCAAATTATTTTGTTTGATTATAGAGATATTAACTTTCTTCCATGTTATGTACATTTTAAAAATAAAAGAAAAATATTTGACCCAGGGTTTATTGATAATATTATAAACATTATATCTTGAAAAGTACAAATTTTAATAAGAAAACAATACTTGTTTTAAATAGTTTATTCCCAATTATGGTATATTTTGTTATAAAAAATAGTTTTATAAAAATATTCAATATAATTAACCATAAATTTAAAAATTTTACTTCTTCATTAGTATATTTAATTAATTATTTCTGTTACTTTTGACTAATTTTTATTTTCAGTGAATATATTGTAAAAAATATTTTATAGATAATTTTTCACAAAAATCATGAAATTTATTCAAATAAAAATATATGTCATTAAATTTTTTAAATAGGTCTATTATTTTCATTTTTTATAATAAATAAATTTATGTTAAAATAAAATTTATATTTTTCAGTATAAATAGTATTGAAACCCAAAACAATAAATTTTGATATTAAGGTACATTGTAATAATAATTTGTTTTTCACTTTTATTAAAAAATATCATCGTTTTTTAAATAATTTTCAAAATAAATTATTCATTGATCTATATAAATAATTATTTATATTAAATATAAAATAATGATATCTTTTTAAATATTTATTATATTAAAATCTAGTACTATTTATTGGAAGAAAGAAATAATTTTATAATTTGATTATAATATCATAATTCCTAAAAACAATCTAAATTTATTATAGTTATATATTTAATTTGAAATTAAATTATAATTTACAAATTTTTAAATATAAAAATAATCATTTAATAAAAATTTGAAATAAAAAATTAATTTATATTTATAAGATGTTACATGATCACCTTATATAGTTGGATTTAAATGTCTATTTAATTTATATATATTATAATTATAATATTTTTAAGAATCTAGAGGAAATGAAACCATATACCTATTGACTATGGTCAGTGTGCCAATATTTTTATGATTTTATATACCTTATGACCATAAAATATCCAATGTACATTTGAACATATTAATAACTAAATAATTCATTGTAATAAATATTTAAAATTAATATTGATAATTAAACAAACCAAAAAAATGTTATTATTCATGTAGAAATAGAATAAAATTTTATTTTGTAGTATTTACAGAATGAATGAAGATAGATGTGGAAAAAGGTAAAAGGGGTTTTCTTTAAAACTATATATGGATCTATTCCTTTTGAATATGGTGGTTTAATATCAAATTTCTTCAAATTATTCCAATTATTCTCTTAATTTTAAGAAAATTTAAAATTAACTTTCAATTACACTTGACTATTTTTTGAAGGATTTAATTGAATTATTTTGAAATTTTATTATACGGTCCATTTTGATGTTTTTTAACCAAGTTGAAAAAATAATGTCATTTTTAACATATATGACTTAATAAATTATTCATACAATCAAAGAAATTATTTGTAATAAATATTTCACTAATTTTTCCATGTTTATTTAAAAATAAATAATTTCTATAAATATTTTGGTAATTGTTAGTTTTAAAAAATAGTTTTCTAAGGATACAAAAAATAATTTTATGAACCTTATGAGATATCAGAATATGTTATTCTCTATTGGATAGAATTTTGATTTAAATGGATTTTTTGATTAAATCCATATATATATATATTATTAAAGATATGGTTCATGGAAATTTTTTATGAATGAGTAATGTGAAGAAAATAGATATAATGACAGGTGATCCTAATATAACACTCTATTTCATTGAGTAATGTGATGGAGTTTACAAGTGATAGGTTACTCTTATGATATATGATTATTTTCTAGTTAGTGGAATCATTTTTCAGGGTTATCTTAATGATGAATGTATATACAATTTCCCAAGGAACCCACATGATATGCTTGAAATGGTATATAACTATAATATTCTTATTTAAAATGGTTTCAAATGGCCTTTTATTATTAATAAATACTTATGATATTTGTTATTGAAATAATTTTTAAAGGACTATTTTTAGGGTAACAATTTCTTGAGTTTTCATGGATTCCAAAAATCCCTTCTTATTATGATTTTTCATTTTTTGATATCATATGAATTTTTTTGAATGATATTAGGAAATTATATAGTTTTCAGGTAAAATAATATATTTATATGATTGAAATTTCTATTATGAATGGAAAAAATTCAAATACTTATTTAAAGTTTACAAATAGTATACTATGTTCTCATACCTTAATGTCCCTTATTGAGAATTTATTTCTTATCCCATGTTTTCAATTGATTCTTTCACAATACATATTGATGATTAGAAACAATAATTAAGTTATAGTTTTAGATATGGGAATTCCATTGAATAAAGAGAATATGCCATTATAAAAAACTTGTTTTGTGAAAAAATGGGCACTATTTTTAATTGACCACTTATTTATGTAAAATTTAACATAATTCCCAAAAAATATTAAATAAAAATATAATGAAAATGTATAAAACCGAAACGCAATTTATAAAGAATGTATTTATATGTTGAATAAATGTATGTGAAATTGTAATATTATCTTTATCTATTACATTGGAGGGCTATAATAGACCCACTAATAACATAAAGATATATTACACATATTTGCTCCACATGAACTTGAAATCAATCATAAATTTATAAAACCATAATAATCCCAGTGGAAGGAATCTAGTTCAATGAAAATATCAGTAATAAATTATCATAATACATATAATGGAATAATAGGGATGCTATAATTTTATTTTATCCCATGTAAAGTATATAAATCTATAAAAGAATTTTAAATTTGTGACAATAATTTAAAAAAATTTACTTGAAAATTAAAAATAAAAATCCTTACCATTTAATAACTTTTATATTAAATGAAAATTATTCATAAAATAATAATAACATAATACGAAAGGTAATCCCTAAAAAATGGTTGTCTTTATAAATATGGTTATATATAATGGAAATAAAATACATTCATGTGGAAAGAATTAAAATAATTTTTCCTTCTATAATATTGTAATGAATGTCAAATCAATAGAATAATTTGGGTAAAAAATGATTTAAAATGTTCATTTTAATGCGATGTTAATAAAATATGGGTTAATAGAAATTGAAGTTATTAAATCATATAATTATATATAAAAAATCCATAGAGTGGTGTAATACATATGTTCAGGTTTTCATGATATTCCCCACACAAAAAATATGATATATGGTCAAATCAATTTATGATTATTATATTTGTTGAATTGTGAAATGAATTGACGTATAATGGAAATAATACATAAAATCCATTGGAATAAAAATATAATATGAAATTAGATGGGATTTTAGAGAGAGAAAATAAAACTTCCATAAATGGAAATTTAGTTATGAAAAATCTCTATTCCATATTGAGATTAGTAAGGAAACCCTTAAGACTTATGTACCTTTTGAATCAAAATATATTAAAAGATGAAAATTGATATGGATATATTAATCCCTTAAATTTCATTCGAATTATGATAATGTTACAACTATATTGATGTACATACACTAAACCTTGATAGTTGAATAATTTTTTTCAATGATTTATTTAATGCTCGGTTCACTTGATGAATGGTATAGGTATAGTATAAGAGAATGGAATCTATATGGAGAATGTTTTAAGTAATTTTCAAATTAAAACAAGTTACATTTTTTTGATTATTATTTTTTTATATTCATTTAATAAAAATATTAATATATAAAAATACTAATTAATACAATATATTACAATTATTAATGTCATGATACTCATTAATTATAAGGCCCCAGCCTTAAACCTTACTTAATCTTGAGTTATTACAAGATTACACATTGAGGATCTTTTCAGGTTTAGAGTTTTAGAGAATTAGATCATGAAACTTGCATTACATTCCACATTTAAACAAAGTTGTTACATAAAAGACAATATTCATTCTTCCCACCAACGGAAACCTATTTAAAATAAAACACGGATTCTTTCTTGACACATCCTTGACACTATCATCACATCATGTACCTTTCCCTTGACCTGTGAAAAACATTTCAAAAACATGGGATGAGCATAAAAAGCTCAGTAAGGGTTATAAAAATATGGAAAGGAAACATGAGTTCATATATACATAAGAATGAAATCATACTTTACCCATAAAACATAGGCATATCAAATCATGAATAAATCATAGAAAACATAAGACATAAAGGTAACTTGAGGCATTCATAACATTCTTACGTAGGGAGTAACCCTCTTGGTTACGTTTGGAATACCCATCACAGTATATTCCCTAAATCTCTTCGGAGAAACCTTAACGTTTCACTCCTTCGCGTTACCCAATGCATTGGAGAGCTATAACGGGCTCACCCGCCCTTAGTTTATCACGGAACCACCTGTCTTCATAATAATGCCCAAGAACCATAACATAATCATATTACATAAAACATGCATAAAGGAAACATAAAATTTCCACATTTCAATCATGAGATATCAATATAAAAAAATTGATATAAAAACATTATGAAAACCATTTTCAATACCAAAATAAAACATGGTATTTATTTTTCGTTTAAAAAAAAAGGTATGGCTTGTAGATGAAGCCGAAACTCTAATAACGGTCACGACGACGGAGAAGTCGTTGTCGCCGCATACGTACGACAAAAACATTCCCTTTTGTCGTTTAGTTAACGCTTCGTATAAAAAAGATTCCTTTTGAATAAACGTAAAAGTCAAAGGGGTTTATACACCGTATAAAAGAAAGTTGTGTATAAAATAAAATATGCCTCAACGAAAGGAGATTGAGATGAAGTCCCATACCACCTTGAAGCTTTTAACATTTTAAACCATTAATATCCATATAAATAAATCTTTAAAACCATTTTGAAAACATGGATATTAATAAGAACAAATAATTAAAACATTTAAAACGATATTTTGGTTAAAGGGGTTTTACCAAAATTAGAGACACCTGAATACAATAATCGAGGAATAACATTTAGTCAGAACTTTATAATATCATGAGAATAAAAGGATTCATGATATAATACTCCAAAGGACAGTATATACACCATATAAGAGTGAATCAGTGCATAACAACAATGAACCCTCAATAGAAATGTCAAATGTGATGAAATCCCTTATAAGGAAGGTATCCTTAAATTAAGGACAAATAAATCTCAAAAATATGTTTGACAAATATATATACACCCAATATAAGTGGATATTAAGTGTAAAACAATAAAAGGTCATTCACACATATTCAATGGATGACATATTCAATGACTACAAGTTGAACCCAAAGAAATCGAAATTGGGTTAAAAAGTTCCCTTGATAGGCTAACGGAATCACATCAAAATGAGATGATGAGAGATAAAAAGTGTATCTCATCACTTGGACATAAAATTTACATCAATAAGTATGTATGAGAACATATCCCAACATAAAAATATGTAAATTAAAAGACCCAATAAAAGAAGTCTTTTAAAAAAGAGGAGGGTGAAAGGTTCCCTTACCGACTTGGGTATCATTCAATACATACACCCCCTGAAAGAAGGACAATAGATCATTGATGTAAATACTCATAAACGAATTTATATTACACAAAGAGTATAATAATGGACAGTACATACACCACTCAATAGAATTTGTGGCAAATGTAGCATAAATCTCACGGGAATAAAAGTGAGATGAAAAATCCCTTACGAAAACTCGGCAGCCTAACGGCGCCACATAAAACTTCCAAAATGGATTGATGAGAGAGAATAGGGTCTCTCATCACATTAACATAAAAATTATAGTAATTTTAATATAAAAGATCATCCCAATAACAAGAAAGATTAGCTTTAAATGGAATGACATAAAAGTGTGTACTTAAAAAGAAAGAGAGGAGTAGGATCCCTTACCTCGGGTCGGACTTGACTCGATCGTTCTTTAATCTCCTGAATAATAAACTTGAGTTAATTTCTAATTCCTTAAGAACCTTTTTCAAGTTCATTATTACTTTTATACCACTTATTACCATGTCATAAACATTATTTAATCATTTAAGTTAATAATATTTGTTTTGCCGATATTTGGTTCTTAAGTTGAAAGTGGACTTCTTACAATTACATGTTGTTCATGTGGACAAATTTTTATTATATCAAGAATTGTATTCATTATGTAGATATCATATATGTAATATATATCCAGTACATGCATTAATTTATAACATTACATAATCACTTATAGGTAAGAAATGAAATGCACCGTTCATGGAGACGATAAGCCGTACGTACGCATGAATGCTACTTTCATTTCTATTTCGTATTTTATAGAATGGAATAATAATGATATAAAGGTATATTATAATTAAAGTATAATGTCATATATAATATCATATTTACATCCTTTATACATCCCACATATGGTATTTAACGAATCAAATCACTTTGAGGGGGCGGTAGTCCGCACTTCCTTAAATGAAGATATCGCGTATACCCATAATGGAAGCCATAAAGGTAAGACAAAAATGAAAAATACAGAAGCATAAATAAAACATTAACATATTATATATCATATATAAAAATAGTGACATCATAATGGCCACCTTTGAAGGTGTTAAATGAGTATTGAACAATCATCGTTTAGGGAGGTAGAATTTCACCATCCACGGAAACCGTATGTTCTTTAACCATTTGATGTAGTTGTGTGAGAGTGTAGCTCGAATAAATCTTATAACAACATCCTAGTATATTGAAGATACTTTTTTTGTTACAAAAGAAGTAAATAAAAAGAGTTTAGGGGGTTGGAGAAGAAAAATAAAACAAATGAACATGAGAGAAAGAATTACCTTTAAAAGTGTAACTCCTTTTGATTTGAGCCTAAAGGCTTCTTTTGAAAGGATTCTTCCCAAAGGGAATCCTCTAGGATGAGGAGAGGGATGTGGAGAGAGTAAATGGGCAGGGTTTGGCCGAGCCAAAGGCTTGAGGAGTGTGTTAAATGAGGTATAGGTGGGGGCCTTTTATAAGAGGAGAGGAGGGGCACTTTTGGAAAGTAAAGAAATATTACTTTATTTGAAAATGTGTTTTTGTTTCAAAAGGTCCCACATTGATATAATTCGTTGATAAGGTGATAAGGCTTCGAAATCCACTCATCCAATAAGTTTTTGACATGTGTAGTTCATAGATTTTACATTATCTTTCCATTTTATTTAAATCGTCAAATAATGATGTCATCGCTGCATCATTATTATGTCATGAATAAATTAATTTTTTTAATGTCTAAAAATTATAAAAAAACTACTATGATGTAGTAAATCTTTTTATCTTTCCAATGAATATTTATATTCAAAAATATGACTTGTATAACCCCACTTAAAAATTATTTAAGTAAAACATATCATGTTTATGTCATTTTTACTTTTACATTAAATAAAAAAGTTATTTATGTCATTTCCCAACCAAAATTTCTCCATGGAGTCCCCAAGTTGCCCCATGGCTTGTATTGGTCGGCCATGACACAACCAATAAGGTTGGGACATGTTTCTAGGTCATTTAATATTATTAAATCATTATTTATACCTTAAACTACACTAATTACCACTAATCACGATTAAAAACTTAATAAGTTACTATTCACCAAAAAATTATTTTTATCCCATTGAACCACATTTTACTTCTTATTGACAACCATGTATGTTGTATTTTTGAAATTCAAAACACATAAGTGGTAAAATTTCATTTAAACGAAAAATCAGCTTTTATAAGTACCACTTAGTGGTTTCACTATTCATCAAAAATTGATGTTTTTCAGAAAAATCCCAAAAATTCACCCTAAGCTATATTTGATATACTGAATTCAAAAATGAAGACTGTTTTACAAAATTCAAAACATATAAGTCACATTATTTAATTTAATAATTAATTCCCGCTGTCATGACAAATAGCGTGTTTTATGAAACAATAAGTATCAAAAGATTGACACTAGTTTAAGTCTGATTTCAAAGTGAAATTGATTCCAACGACCACTATTGGATTTAATGGTAAAAATATTTTCTAATTTCACTTTACAACCAATTCAAAATATAATCTAATCATATAAATAAATTAGATTAAAAAGTGGTTTTGAATTAAAATACAACATTTTACACTATTCATTAAAAAAAATGAACTTTATCGGAAAGATACCAAAAAATTACACAAAGTAAAATTTGATGTCCCGATTCTTAATAAGAGTTTTATTTGGTCCAAAAGAATATTTAAGAGTGAACAAAACTATATTTAATGACAGTTCTCCATTAAAAGGCGATAAGTGAACCTTTAGTGAAAACTAGGGCATATACGCCTAAAGTTGTATTCTTTCCGTATTTTAAGCCTTTATCTTTTATTGGATAAATGTAAAAACATTTAAAAAACATATATAATCATATTTTAGTTGTTTCTATCCATTACTGCCAATACAACGGCTACATGTTAACTACCATTTGAAATAATATTATTTTATTATTAGAGTGCAACGTAAGATTCCCAAGAAACTCGTTGTTGCGTGTTGGGTACGCCATCGAGTATAGCGTCCCCTTTAAAGTCATATTAATATTTTATTCACAAATATGGATAAATATGAAAATTTCATATTCATTATTTACCTGGGGTGTTACATCCTTCCCCCCTTTTAGGAATTGCATCCTCGCAATTTTAAAATTGCGCTTGGAAACATCCTTGAAAGTCCCACATCGGAACAAAAGTCGGTAAAACAAACACTTTAAAATAAAGAAAGATAAGTACAAAGGTCACCCGAGTTAACCCATACTAGGATTCCATGTATGAAAATATGGACATGGAGGAAAAAACAAATGGTCATGTTCTGATGGAGAGTGATAGAAAATATGTTTAGGAGAAAGTTAACCATGAGAACATCACAAACTTGTGATGGGTTAAACGGTATTCGATTCCCCAGTAGGAAAAGTTAATAGACAACATTTTTTGTTTTAAGTTACTTTTTATTGAGGAATTTATTCATAAGGAAACATAATCACTTATCATGTTGACTCTCAACTTTTACTAGATTCCTTAGTCAAACTCATATTTTTTCCAAAAGACGAGTATTTAGGGAGACTTGTTCGCATTAAGAGTAATATAATCAACTTCTAGAGAATCACCTAATACCCAAAAGAGAACTATATACATCCCATGTATTTAGGCTTTAACCAAAACCAAAACCAAAAAGGTTAGTACAAGATCAGATAATCCAGAAAAGGATAACCCCTTATAAAAAGAAAATCTATTCTTAATCTCCAAAATTTGTCCAACAAAACCCAATGTTCAACGAGGAAAATCCGATAAACAATTTGTCCATAAAATTCTTCAAAGTAAACCAATATAAGATTGAAACCCAAATATTTTAAGGATTTAGTCACATAGTCTTTCAAGTTAAATCGTAACATTTATCTCCAAACAACATCAGTTTCTCCTAAAGTCTCATATTGGAAAGTAATTAACCTAATCACATATCCTCTATGATAGGTTAATCATTTTCATAAATAACCCAAAATCAACTTACTCTTAATTCATAAAATCATATAACTAAAAACAATCAGTCAAACTAACCAGGGACTTCACGTAGTCCAGTGGTAGGCGATAAATACTAGTCGCACTTTGGTTGTGGGTTCGATTCCCGCAGCTTTGTCCGACGCGATGGGTTGTCACACGGTCTGCGTGTTGTCCTTTTTCCAAAACTATATAATTCTTAAAACATTCCCCAAAATGAGATAAAATCTTCAAGAATAATCATAACATATTTTAACCTCAAGTTTATCTCATTCCTTTCATTTTCCATCATATCATAGAGTAACCCATAATTACCTAAAAATTAAGTATCATATAAACCCTAATGGTTACCTTAATAATTATTACCTGAATTTACACATCGAGTTGGCCATCTCGTACATGATGCAATAGAGAAGTCACCAAGGTTGAAGTGGTTGATCATGACTCCTTGATATTTGGTTTAGAACAACCACAAGTTTCCTCATTGAATCCTCCATTTTATATAGCATCTTAATCAGAGAACCACCACAGTTTCCTTCAAACTTGTTGTCTCTTTGGTGCCTGCTAGATCCATCCAATCACTAAAAATATAAATGTCAGTGTGAGTATATCAACAAAACCATCATGTACTAATGAGGAAGGTAAACACTAAGACACACTTACTCATTCACTTTATCTAAAACTAGGACTCTTTCTGAAATCCTAACCATTATGGTAATGTCACTTATGCTTAAAGAATACCCTAACCTCTAAAGTTATCTAAACCGACCTTTGATACCAACTATAAGGCCCCAGCCTTAAACCTTACTTAATCTTGAGTTATTACAAGATTACACATTAAGGATCTTTTCAGGTTTAGAGTTTTAGAGAATTAGATCATGAAACTTTCATTACATTCCACATTTAAACAAAGTGGTTACATAAAAGACAATATTCATTCTTCCCACCAACGGAAACCTATTTAAAATAAAACACGGATTCTTTCTTGACACATCCATGACACTATCATCACATCATGTACCTTTCCCTTGACCTGTGAAAAACATTTCAAAAACATGGGATGAGCATAAAAAGCTCAGTAAGGGTTATAAAAATATGGAAAGGAAACATGAGTTCATATATACATAAGAATGAAATCATACTTTACCCATAAAACATAGGCATATCAAATCATGAATAAATCATAGAAAACATAAGACATAAAGGTAACTTGAGGCATTCATAACATTCTTACGTAGGGAGTAACCCTCTTGGTTATGTTTGGAATACCCATCACAGTATATTCCCTAAATCTCTTCGGAGAAACCTTAACGTTTCACTCCTTCGCGTTACCCAATGCATTGGAGAGCTATAACGGGCTCACCCGCCCTTAGTTTATCACGGAACCACTCGTCTTCATAATAATGCCCAAGAACCATAACATAATCATATTACATAAAACATGCATAAAGGAAACATAAAATTACCACATTTCAATCATGAGATATCAATACAAAAAAATTGATATAAAGACATTATGAAAACCATTTTAAATACCAAAATAAAACATGGTATTTATTTTTCTTCTTAAAAAAATGTATGGCTTGTAGAGGAAGCCGAAACTCTAATAACGGTCACGATGGCGGAGAAGTCGTCGCCGCCGCATACGTACGACAAAAACATTCCCTTTTGTCATTTAGTAAACGCTTCGTATAAAAAAGATTCCTTTTGAATAAACGTAAAATTCAAAGGGGTTTATACACCGTATAAAAGAAAGTTGTGCATAAAATAAAATATGCCTCAACGAAAGGAGATTGAGACGAAGTCCCATACCACCTTGAAGCTTTTAACATTTTAAACCATTAATATACATATAAATAAATCCTTAAAACCATTTTGAAAACATGGATATTAATAAGAACAAATAATTAAAACATTTAAAACGATATTTTGGTTAAAGGGGTTTTACCAAAATTAGAGACACTTGAATACAATAATCAAGGAATAACATTTAGTCAGAACTTTATAAAATCATGAGAATAAAAGGATTCATGATATAATACTCCAAAGGACAGTATATACACCATATAAGAGTGAATCGGTGCATAACAACAATGAACCCTCAATAGAAATGTCAAATGTGATGAAATCCCTTATAAGGAAGGTATCCTTAAATTAAGGACAAATAAATCTCAAAAATATGTGTGACAAATATATATACACCCAATATAAGTGGATATTAAGTGTAAAACAATAAAAGGTCATTCACACATATTCAATGGATGACATATTCAATGACTACAAGTTGAACCCAAAGAAATCGAAATTGGGTTAAAAAGTTCCCTTGACAGCCTAACGGCATCACATCAAAATGAGATGATGAGAGATAAAAAGTGTATCTCATCACATGGAAATAAAATTTACATCAATAAGTATGTATGAGAACATATCCCAACATAAAAATATGTAAATTAAAAGACCCAATAAAAGAAGTCTTTTAAAAAAGAGGAGGGTGAAAGGTTCCCTTACCGACTTGGGTATCTTTCAAAACATACACCCCATGAAAGAAGGACAATAGATCATTGATGTAAATACTCATAAACGAAAGTATATTACACAAAGAGTATAATAATGGAAAGTACATACACCACTCAATGGAATTTGTGGCAAATGTAGCATAAATCTCACGGGAATAAAAGTGAGATGAAAAATCCCTTACGAAAACTCGGCAGCCTAACGACGCCACATAAAACTTCCAAAATGGATTTATGAGAGAGAATAGGGTCTCTCATCACATGAACATAAAAATTACAGTAATTGTAATATAAAATTTCATCCCAATATCAAGAAAGACGAGCTTTAAAAGGAATGACATAAAAGTGTGTACTTAAAAAGAAAGAGAGGAGTAGGATCCCTTACCTCGGGTCCGACTTGACTCGATCGTTCTTTAATCTCCTGAATAATAAACTTGAGTTAATTTATAATTCCTTAAGAACCTTTTTCAAGTTCATTATTACTTTTATACCACTTATTACCATGTCATAAACATTATTTAATCATTTAAGTTAATAATATTTGTTTTGCCGATATTTGGTTCTTAAGTCGAAAGTGGACTTCTTACAATTACATGTTGTTCGTGTGGAAAAATGTTTATTATATCCAGAATTGTATTCATTATGTAGATATCATATATGTCATATATATCCAGTACATTCATGAATTTATAACATTACATAATCACTTAGAGGTAAGAAATGAAATGCACCGTTCATGGAGACGGTAAGCCGTACGTACGCATGAACGCTACTTTCATTTCTATTTCGTATTTTATAGAATGTAATAATAATGATATAAAGGTATATTATAATTCCAGTATAATGTCATATATAATATCATATTTCCACGCTTTATACATCCCACATATGGTATTTAACGAATCAAATCACTTTGAGGGGGCGGTAGTCCGCACTTCCTTAAATGAAGATATCACGTATACCCATAATGGAAGCCATAAAGGTAAGACAAAAATGAAAAATACAGAAGCATAAATAAAACATTAACATATTATATATCATATATAAAAATAGTGACATCATAATGGCCACCTTTGAAGGTGTTAAATGAGTATTGAACAATCATCGTTTCGGGAGGCAGAATTTCACCATCCACGGAAACCGTATGTTCTTTAACCATTTGATGTAGTTGTGTGAGAGTGTAGCTCGAATAAATCTTATAAAAACATCCTAGTATATTGAAGATACTGTTTTTGTCACAAAAGAAGTAAATAAAAAGAGTTTAGGGGGTTGGAGAAGCAAAATAAAACAAATGAACATGAGAGAAAGAATTACCTTTAAAAGTGTAACTCCTTTTGATTTGAGCCTAAAGGCTTCCTTTGAAAGGATTCTGCCCAAAGGGAATCCTCTAGGATGAGGAGAGGGATGTGGAGAGAGTAAATGGTCAGGGTTTGGACGAGAAAAAGGCTTGAGGAGTGTGTTAAATGAGGTAGAGGTGGGGGCCTTTTATAAGAGGAGAGGAGGGGCACTTTTGGAAAGTAAAGAAATATTACTTTATTTGAAAATGTGTTTCGGTTTCAAAAGGTCCCACATTGATATAATTCGTGGATAAGGTGATAAGGCTTCGAACTCCACTCATCCAATAAGTTTTTGACATGTGTAGTTCATAGATTTTACATTATCTTTCCATTTTATTTAAATCGTCAAATAATGATGTCATCGCTGCATCATTATTATGTCATGAATAATTTAATTTATTTAATGTCTAAAAATTATAAAAAAACTACTATGATTTAGGAAATCTTTTTAGCTTACCAATGAATATTTATATTAAAAAATATGACTTGTATAACCCCACTTAAAAATTATTTAAGTAAAACATATCATGTTTATGTCATTTTTACTTTTACATTAAATAAAAAAGTTATTTATGTCATTTCCCAACCAAAATGTCTCCATGGGGTCCCCATGTTGACCCATGGCATGTCTTGGTCGGCCATGACACAACCAATAAGGTTGGGACATGTTTCTAGGTCATTTAATATTATTAAATCATTATTTATACCTTAAACTACACTAATTACCACTAATCGCGATTAAAAACTTAATAAGTTACTATTCACCAAAAAATTATTTTTATCCCATTGAACCACATTTTACTTCTTATTGACAACCATGTATGTCGGATTTTTGAAATTCAAAACACATAAGTGGTAAAATATCATTTAAACGAAAAATCAGCTTTTATAAGTACCACTTAGTGGTTTCACTATTCATTAAAAATTGAAGTTTTTCAGAAAAATCCCAAAAATTCACCCTAAGATATATTTGATATTCTGAATTCAAAAATGAAGTCCGTTTTACAAAATTCAAAACATATAAGTCACATTAATTAATTTAATAATTAATTCCCGCTGTCATGACAAATAGCGTGTTTTATGAAACAATAAGTATCAAAAGATTGACACTAGTTTAAGTCTGATTTCAAAGTGAAATTGATTCCAACGACCACTATTGGATTTAATGGTAAAAATATTTTCTAATTTCACTTTAAAACCAATTCAAAATATAATCTAATCATATAAATAAATAAGATTAAATAGTGGTTTTGAATTAAAATACAACATTTTACACTATTCATTAAAAAAAATGAACTTTATCGGAAAGATACCAAAAAATTACACAAAGTAAAATTTGATGTCTCGATTCTTAATAAGAGTTTTATTTGGTCCAAAAGAATATTTAAGAGTGAACAAAACTATATTTAATGACAATTCTCCATTAAAAGGCGATAAGTGAACCTTTAGTGAAAACTAGGGCATATACGCCTAAAGTTGTATTCTTTCCGTATTTTAAGCCTTTAGCTTTTATTGGATAAATGTAAAAACATTTAAAAAACATATATAATCATATTTTAGTTATTTCTATCCATTCCCGCCAATACAACAGCTACATGTTAACTACCATTTGAAATAATATTATTTTATTATTAGAGTGCAACGTAAGATTTCCAAGAAACTCGTTGTTGCGTGTTGGGTACGCCATCGAGTATAGCATCCCCTTTAAAGTCGTATTAATATTTTATTCACAAATATGGATAAATATGAAAATTTCATATTCATTATTTACCTGGGGTGTTACATTAATTTTGAAAATAGTTAAGATAATAATGCATTATTTTTTAAGGGGTTGAACCAACCCAAACAGAAACACATTATAGTAACAAAAGATAAATAATATATGTTTATATAATATTTGAATCTTTTGTATGAATGAATATAATGTTAATATAAAATCATAATAGTATATAATAATATTTAAAATTATTGGGGTTGATGTGGTAATTGAAAAACATGGTAAGCAACTAGGTATTTTTGTGGTGACTTCTCTCAATCCTGATACATATTCCTTCAAAATGAAAGATTTAGTCTTCATTATTTGAACCAAAGGATTCCAAAATTCTAATAACTATTTAAAGACGAAATATGCATTTTTAATCAATATATCTTTGTTATAAATATAATTTTTGTTGGGGTATATGATGATTCATTTTTTAGGTGATCTTTGAGATTAATATCTAAAAATTTACATTCCCTAGGGTTTATGGTTGTAATTTTATCATGGAGAGTGGATAAGAAATGAAAAAAAAATTATATAGGTAAATAATCACCTCTTTCAATGTATTTAGAGATAATACTATAGATATTTTATATCTATATAACTTAATTAAATATATTTAAAATGTTTTACATTTAATGTGATGACTCAATGTTTACCTTGGTAAATTATTTTGATGAAAAAAATGATAAAGACCTTAATTCCAAATATAAATTCAATGAATAAATTTTTACATTTATTTAATATTATTAAATTTAAATATTTGATATATTTATGTTTTAAATGGAATCCTAAAAAATTTAAATAATTTATAAATATGATTTTTTTTCATTACTTGACTTAAATATTATTTCAAATAAGTTATTTATTAAACGAGTCTTGATTTATTTATTTAAAAATTTATGCATTATATTATATTCATCATTTAAATCTTATCAATTTAGTATTTGGATAAAATAAAAAACACTTAATGACATATATTTTTAAAAAAGTACCATTTTTTACATTATATGATTTTAAATATATCATATTAAAATTAAGTGGTCATTTTAATTCCATATAATATTATAAATCCTATATAATTTTTTTTTCATATTTTTAATATATATAATATTTTTATAACAATAATAGTATTTTGAAAAACATAAAAATATATAACAAAATAATATAGTTAAATGTTATATTTATGCTTTATTATTTATTATTTTTGAAATAAATTATCATCAATTTTATATTAACAATTATATAATATAAATTCACATACTCTATAGATTCATTCCAATTTAATGTATACCCCACGACCATATTTCCCCCAACCAAATTTCAAAAAACCATATATCTATAAACTGTATATCAAATAACCATATCTCCAAGACTTATATATATAGTGTTCATAATACATTCCAACATATAGCCTTGTGTACACTAAAAAAATGACTTGTCATATTCATTTTGAATCTCATAATATGTTGATTATTTTTCTGATGACTATAATTATTTAAATTATTGTAATTGAGATTATGAACATAATTGAAAACCAGGAGGATAATTCTTTCATGTCTGTAATATTTTTAAATTGATATATTTTTATTCCTTTTGTTGTTATTTTATGAGTATTAATATTGTATTCTCATAATTAATTTTTTTATCCTATATTTTAGAACATAATTTGATGAAATATATCATGGATCATTTTATTCCGTTGTTGTGTGTGAAACTAAATATTCAAAACAATAATTAATTAAACTCAAATATATTTTAAAATAATGGTTTATATCATTATAATTACCATAAAATAATATCAGTATATATATTTAATTAATATCATGAAAAAATGACAATATTTTATATTTATTATATAATTAGGTTCCCATCATTATTACTCACTCTTTTGATACAAAAATATTGCATTATCAAGGTGATTTGTCTTATATTGTTGTAATTTATCTTTATGAACACTGATTTTTACCGATTGTTTGTTATAAAATCAATTATGTTTCATTGGTAAAACATATGGTAATCTTCATTATGAATTTTTAGGTGTTATATTTCCAAAAATTGATACATAGAGAATGTCATGGAATTGGGAAATGTCTAGTGAAAGTAATGATAATACAATACCATGAATAGATGATTAAGGATTTCAATTAATCCAATGAATCAAGGGCTCAACATTCCCATATTTATAAATATCATAACACTTTTTAATTTTGATATCTAAAGAAATACCTTGTCTCAAATTTCAAACTCCAATTATAGTCAATGTTTATCAGCATAGATCATCTATCAACATTTTACAGTTTTAATGTCCTTCTGAATAAATTGGAAATTTTATAACATTTCAGGAAGAAGATCTAGTTCTATATTTTTATTTTCTCTATCGATATCCCAAAATGTTATAGTTATACACCATATCATATATAATTTTTAAAATAATTAATTTTTATGATATATTTGAAATAGTTGTTTTACCATAACTCTACTAGAAAAAGGTGTTGATCCTAACTTTCATCGAAATCCATTGAGTGGGATCTCAATATATCCTCATGAGTTCTAAAAATTATTTTATATTGAAAATTAGTTTGATAATGCTACGTAGTGATAATGATAAACTCTAAATCAAATTATTGATTAATTCCCTTCTATTAAATGGGTTAATCCTCACATATCGATCAAATTCAATAGAAATTGGTACTCCACATAGTCATAACACACACAATATATCATGGTATATTGAATGAGTGATAAATAAAATTTAATTGAAATAACTTTTTCCAACATAATATGTTGATAAAATAGATCCTAAATGGAAATATAGACATTTGAATACATGGGAATTCCCACAGTAAAATCTATGATGACGTTATCCCATATCTATAATGTTATGGGTAATGGTTTCCTCATCCGTTTAGACTTATATCTTTTAGAGTTAATTTTATATGATACCATGATATGATATATATATATATATATAGTGCTTTATCTCATAGATCATTATTTTCCCTAAAAATACTCTCATAGAAATTTCTATACCTCTTTGTGCATCCCTTATAAGTGTTGAATGATGATTTTTGGGTAACATCAAATGAGTCATTCTTCAGTTCTTTTATTGATAGAAAAAAATTTTGTTTCCTGAATATTTGATTCCATAATTTATAAAAAATAACTATGAAATATTTTATTCATTTTTAAATTTATCCCTATATTTATTCTAATCATCCAATATCTTAAAATGGATGGATTGTTCAACAATCATTTAGGAATTAAATAAATTAACTAGTTTACAAATTATTTAAAGATAAATCCTCTATAAATCCATTTGTATTGTGTATCTGTCAATACTTATCATGTATAAGGTAGTTTTATAAATCATTATTATAGAACCATCCAAAAATTATTCATTTCCTTGGTGGTAACGTTATGAGAATTAAAATTCAATGGTCAATTCTATACACCTTCTTTTGATATTATACAACTCCTTTTATAATAATACAAACTCTAGGATTATATTATTGGTATATAATTAAATATTTTTACCATAAAATAATGTTTCCATATCATTAAAAATAATATAAATGCAAAAATATCACAATAATTCATAGGATTATTTTTCATTAGTGTCAAGAATAATCTTCCACCAAGTAATTTATCATGGGAACAAATTGTAATCCCTTATTTATTTCATCATAGAGTATAAAATATGCATCTCCATCATATTTTTAATGAGATAATTGGTTATGTGACAATACATCTCTTATGAAAAATAAAAACTTCTCACATTACTCTATCTAATGAAACATAACTCTCTTATAAGTTACCTTTATTCATTAATTTTATAGTTGTTATAAATTTCCCACTAAGAATACATAGTATCCATCAAATCATAGAATATTATTTTTTTCAATAATAGAGTTCGGTATGGGTTATTAATTAATTACCTTTACCATTCATGGATCTATAGATATTATTTCAATTGTAATTACAAAAACCACGAATCATAATTTATATAGAGAGAAATAAAAATATATATATTTGACATATAGTTTCACTTTTTTCAATAACGTTTACACAATTATAAAATTATCATCATGCTATTAATTTCTTTTTGATTATATGATAATCCCATCTATAAGGTGTATAAAAAATTGGTTAAGATAATATCTAATGACTTAGTTCATTATAACAATAATGATTTTGGGGAATTTCTTTGTCTAAATGGCGTCACTTGGAATTCAAAGTGTCCATATCTTATACAAATGGAAATCTTTCATATGTCCTCCATCATGACCTTTAATTTATAATATGTGTATCAATATTAAATAAGTGATGATTATTTATGTCTTTTATTTTTACCATTAAAATCATCAATTTAGTTTATAAGATGCATATTGTTGATCTTGATTTTGTTAAGTTCATGATAATAAATAAATTAACATATTGATTCACCATTTTTCTTAACAAATAATTTTTTTAATATCATAGTAATATTGAAGTCAATTATTAATTATTTCAAATTAAATGGGATATATTCCATAGAAACTCTTTCAAGTGGTCATAGAACCATGTATGTGTTCAATTGAAAAATTAACCAAAAAATCATGGTGACGAAAATGAAATTCCTCATAAAATATAACCACTTATTCCCAAAAACAAATTATGTTGAACTAAGTTCTATACATACCATTTGGAACATATATCCATCATTTTTTGAGTATCAATACCCATATTAAGTACATTTTTTCAAAAGTAGTTCATTTATTATACGTGAATCAAAACCGAATCATTGATTATTTGGGTTTTGAACAATGATTTCTCAATCTTGACAACAGTTTGGAACTCTATATATGAAAGAGATAATATATTCCATGTATTACAAAAAAATTACTCTAATGTATGAATGAATATATTTTATGAAGGTATCCTTCCTTGTTATTTATTAGAGGATAGTTATATAAATTGAATTTTTTTATCACACAACCAAATTCATTTATTGATTATTATATTTTTAGTGTCTATCTGGGTGAATAATAATTATAATGAAAATATATTATATGGAAGAATATCAAGGACTATAATCAAATATGACATTTTTTTCAGAGTAGATGATGATTTTAACTTTCAACACATAATTTTCAATACTATTTTTATGTTTTTTGATGGTATATCTCTTCTTATTTCACCATTTTAGAAGATAATATTAACATAAAGATTCATCTTTGACAATTGGTTTATTAAAAATGATCAATAAATTAAAATACACTTTAAAATTGATGGTTTATAATATCAATGTTTCATTAGGATATGATCCCTTTCTATTAATTTAATTAGTTTTAATTAATATATATCACCAAAAATCATGTTCCTCACATCCTTCTCTACCAAACATGAAGTGTTATCATATCCATTTATGGAAAATTTATCTTCCTCATTCTACCATTTTTTGGAATATATGAGGTTTAATTTTCCATCCACTATATGATTTATATTTATGGTTCTCTAAATCACCATTTTATCATTATGGTGCCAAAAATACTACGAATAATGGGTGTCTCAAAATTTTATTTCCTCATATAAACCAAGACATCAAATATCATTATCAGTACCAAATTCCCATATAGCTAACACTTTTAGAAGACATGGATTTAATAATGGACAAAGATAATGTAATTTTAATTAATTTAAAAGGATAAAACTATAAATGATCCACCTATGTATATGTAATTTTATTGTGTAGGTATAAATATTGATTCCCATATTGTTTCACAAAAACAAATTCTTTATCCATTTTTTAGTAAAGTTATTGTCAAAAACATATTAGAAAATATAACTTTAAACTCCTCCTATTCTAATGAGTTTATCTCATTCACATGAAATGAATTCTAAATGAATAACCTCAATTAAATTGATTTACCTTCCCAAAAATAAATATGTAAAGAAACATTTGCATGGTCTTGGAACTAGATAAAAGAAAATATCATTTTTATTGTGTTGATCTATTTTTTAATAAATTAATTGACTAAAATACCCACTAATGGATTTTAGATATTGATTTGAGAGGGAATTAATGGTTATTTATTCTCATAATGAAAAATTATGTAGTTTTTCATGATTTATATTATTTTCGTTTTCATGTTAGTGTTGTATGTGCACAACTAGTAACTATTTTACACTATATCCCATCGTATTTGGTTTCTCATTAAGATAGTAATTACACATTTCATCACGTACATTTTTAACTAGATTCCTTATGGTTGTAGCCATTTACTAAAAACAATTTGTCATGCATTAATAATCAAATCAAGAAATAAAATTTTATGTATAATCATTCTTATTATTTCAAATAGATTGAAGCCTACATTTCATCATTGGAAATTTTTGTATATTACCACATCATGTTTTCTTCAACATTTGTTGTTTTCAATTTTATCAATTTATTCCTTATAATTTGATCACATATTAAAATAAACCTCTCCCTTATATGAACTATGGTCATTTGTTAAAAAACCCACACATATTAAATTATTTAAATAATTATTTCGTTATATTTCCTACTAAAAAAAACTCAAGATTCTATAGATTTTGTTTCTTTTGATATTGCATACATTGAAAATGTATTTTAATAAATTTTAACTTCTCTATAAAATAGATATCCCACATGATATATTTTTGGAAAATTATACATAAAACACCTATTAGTGATAGAGGGGATCAAATATTAATAATGGCTGAGATCTAATTCCACAAATGGGATAAAAGGGTTATCTATCAAAAAACTTGAGTGTGTATACTATGTGCAAGTTTTAATGAGAAGATAATTCAGGTATATGGTGAGAAAATAAGATAATACTACCCAAAAAAGGTAATATCATAAATCATGATTCATATAATACATATTTCGATATATATTTAGAATTGAGATGTATAAAATTAAAAATGAGGGTGAAAAATCATTAGGGATGAAATAAAACATAGTTACATGAATTTGGAAAATAAGTAAGAGTTGAAAATAATTATTTATATCATGGACCTCTACCACTGTTATCATCAAATAATGGAATGATTTCATTAATATATTATGATAATCCACTACTTCTAACTATTTTTTTAAGATAAATAATGCATTACCCAATGAATTGGAGGCAAATATAATTATAATCCCACATATTACATGAATGATAGAGCATATTAGGGGTTTGGGTTCCATTACCATTCCCAACCCTGTTATGATATTAAGAATTATTCCTTCTAACTGGTGTTATAAAATGTTTCCACTAGTAAAATAGTGATATAATATTGATATGTATTCTATATAAACTTGAGAATGTTTTTAATTCCATCATAGTTTAATTATGTAGTGGTAAGAATAGAGGTAGCATGAAATCAACCATAATACAAAATTATAATTCATCCTTAGGATTATAGGAGATGATATCAGTTGTTAATATCCAATTAAATAAATAAAAACATTAAATTATGTTGATAAATATGAAAATACATTTATATTTTTATTAGAAAATTTCATTGTAAAATAATAAAATATATTCCAGTTGTTTTTAAAAAAATATATTAAAAGAAAATAATTTATATGAAAATGGGGATATAATTCACTTTATAGACCCATAAAACTTGTGTAGGAATAATAATAATTAAAAATTAATATATGTTTTTTTATATTAGTTCATGTAGAAGGGGTTAAAATGATGATTTTTTCAATCTTTTAAAAAGAATAAAAAAGAATAAAAAAGAATAAAAAATCCCTTATATGAAAAATACTTAAAGAGATTCATTTAAAAGACTAGAAATTAATGTTAGATTAAATATAAATAGACTATATGAAATATTATATGTATATAAAAAGATATCTATAAAACAATATAATGCCTATATATGTCAATGAGAAATATTTGCGATCAGAAATAAAAGATAATGTCAATCTAATTTGTAAACATATTTTTTATTTAATTATTATCCAAAGGGAGGAAACATGGGAAAAATAAATATATAAAAAATAACCGTAGGAGAAAATAATTACTATCGCTTAGTTAATAATATCATATTATTTCCAGAATGGGATGTTTGGTCATAAATAACATCAATTTCAATGTGCGATTGGTAAAGAATCCCATATATTGTTGGTATCTTTTTAATCAAAATCCCTTGAAATTAGAACAATTAGATGAGTATTAATATTCCTTCAGTTTTAAGAGAATTAATATAAATTACATCTACAGTGATGTAAATAAACTAAAAAATTTAATATTGATGGTGAATGTGGAATATATCTCAATAAAAGAAAAATTGAGTAATGAAACGGTTAAATTTACTCCTGACATTCATGATAGTGCTTTAATTATCTATATATTGAATACAAAAATGTAAATCCATTATTTTAAAAGATTTGTTCACATAAACTTCCTTTAATAAAATTCATTTATATTCATTAATTAAAAAAATATTTGTTAGTTATTATTTTATTTATAATTATATGTTTCTAATTTTGATTATTCCATTCAGGTTTTGAATTTGTGATGTTAGTATTTTTTATTTGATACCATGTTCATAATTCCAGGATTATGCATTGAAGATGAATTACATTGTTTTAATGGTTTATGATATACTATGCTAACTTTATGAATGTTATGGTCGTGGTGAAATTATTCGAATCCATGATGGGCATGTTTTTGGTAATTTACCTATAATAACAAGTTATTTACAGTTATAATTAATTATTCTGTCCCCATTTCAAATACATGTTCTGTATATAAATTATTTTTTTATTTAATATTTTAACAAAATTACATTTTTAATACTTATTAATTTTAGTAATGGTGAATATCGTATAACATCAATCCTATAGGTGGTAGAACAAACCTAATTAAGAACTTGATAAAATGTTGAATGGTTAGGATTATAAAGTTTTATAAAGGTAATATTTCTTCCTCATGAATATATTTCTGTTAATATAACAACATTATTGTAGGGAAGTACATTTTCAATTATTATGATAAGAAATAAATTAAAAAAGATGGTGATGAATAAGGTATTTTCTTGGATGAAATATATATATTTTGATATGATTTCCTTCTGAATGATGTTATTATGCATCCATATAGAAATTGAACTAAAAAAATGACTTTTATTAAGAAACGTGGGATGTAATTCAATATAAGTTATAAGGAAAATAGTTTTTTTGAAGTGGTGGTGTATATTTCCTTATATAAGTTTAAGGATGTCATTTTATTATGAAATGTGGAAAAATGTAAAGGTTAGTAGATATTGGTAGTGTATAAACTCATAAAATTAATGTTTTAGGTACAGGTACATAGATTTTATGTCTTTGGATTTTATTTAAACCATATTACAACAATTTATCATTATCGTCGCATGCTAATTTTTAACTTGGTAACTTTTTTTGTGACAACAAATAAAATTATCCCAACACATAATTTGGATGTGATGACTAATAATATAGACCCTCTTTAAAAATTTTACATTTAAAAATTCATTAATTTTATATTTAAAATAAAATCATTATATAACTTTTATTTTGTATAATTTATTTTTAATTAATAATTTTTTTTAATATTATATCATATTAATTACTAAAAATGAGATTAATTTATTTTTTTATAAAATGAAATATTATGATACATTCTACATTTAAAAGTGGTCAATTTTTTTTAGATAAAGATACATAATAATTCAAAATAATTTTACTTAAAAAATATACCCTTTTATATTAAATGACTTCAATAATATCTCATCATATTTTATTATTCATTTTATTATAATTTATTTTAATGAATAACAGATGTTACAATATAACTATAGATTTTATAAATAAATAAAAATATTCTTAAATTATTATTACAAACAATGTTGGAGAAAGACCAGAGTGATCAATTCACTATAAAATAATTCAAAAATATGAGTTCAAATAGTGAAAGAATCTATAAAATAAAGGTATAAACATACCCATATACATTTGAGTTTTTTTAAAGGAAATAGAACAATTTCATAAGAGTTATTTAAATGTGTGAAATTAGCTAATAGGACTTATATGTTGGTTATATAGAAGGTTCTCCTTCAATTTCTTCACTATCGATTATTCAACTGGTACACCCTGTGAATATTGTTGTTGAACCTACTCTAGGATAACTAGGACAAGTTAGAACAACCATGTTTCCGTAATCTATTGATAAAGGAATAATTAATGTTGTTGTATTTGGAAATTATTTTTTTAATGCATTGAGGTAAAAGTATTTGAATGTTTGAAGAAATATGGAAAATAAAATTTTAGAAGTGATGAGAAGTTACAAAGATATTTTCTAAAATAGTTCAAATAAGGGTCAAAAGTATTTTCAAATGAGGAAGAATAAGAATAATATTAATAATAAGAGGAAGATAGATCTTTCAAGACCACATATTTTACCACCAAAAAATTTGATGATTTTGAAGTTTCATTGAAAGATAAAATCTATGAGGAAGGCATACAAAATAAATAGTCCAAGACAAAGATATCGGAAAAGGGACAGTCCAATAATAATATAGATGAGGTTATTGTATCATATACCATTAAAAAGAAAGCTAAAGGGAAGAAAATTATAGATTTTGGTACATCTATGAATCATGTTTTCTATATCTAATCTGACCCACCCTATTCTCTAGACGCTGAATATAATTAAAGTTATAACATGAGATTTACTTTTTTAATGATGAGTTGAAAAATATTATTGATTAAATACCATATTTTTCTAGTAATAAATCACGTCTCAATAACATTTTAATAAGGATATATATTTTATAAACCTTGTATGCTTTGAAATAACTTTCTTGAAATCATCTCATATATGAATATGATTTCTATATCATAAGATATTATTCTAAGGTATAGATAAGAAGAATAATGAATATTTTTGGCTAGTTGAAACAAACAAAAGGATAAATAAAATTTCATGATGATCAAATCAGATATGTTAAGAATTAATCTTCAAATATTTCTTATTCTTCTAAATTTTTTACATATAATTGTTTTAATATGATCAATAATTTTGATCAGTTGATGAATTTTTACCAATATAATGTTCATGAAATATCATATATGATGAAAAATAAAATTTCTTTCAAATAAGAACTTGTGATATTGAAATAATATAATAAAAACATATAGTTTCTTGAAGATGAATTTATTAGTTTAAAGTAAGAGTTTATAATTTTTTATGTTCCGGAAAACAATGATACGAAGTATGAATCATTGCTAGTAGAGTTATAAAATACTCAAGATGAATTTATAATGATTTCGGTTATTTTAAATAAATTACTGACTACCGAATTATTATTGTTTAATTGAAATATTAATGACGAAAAATCAAAAAACAATTAATATTTTTTTAATGAGTCATTAACCATATATTTTTTATATAGATATTTTTACTATCATTGTTGGTTGAATTGTTTTTCTATATTATTTGATTAATTTTTTTGAAATAATTTGTTTTGTAGTTTTTTATCTAATATTATGTAAACCATATTCCTCCCTTATTCTACAAGAAAATGAAAAAGGGGTATAATTTTTTGAAGTAGAATTATCGGGGATATTTTTTATTTAAGAAGTTATTTTCTTACATATGTTCTGATAATTTTTTCGGAAAAATGTTTTAAATAGAAGAGGGAAAAACAAAGATAAGGGAAGAAAAGAAAAAATCAGAGAAGTGTTTTTATGTTGAAGAATATAATGAAGTTCTTAAATGTATAATGGTTTTGTATTTTTTTTATTGTTATTTTTACTCATTAATTTTATTGTTTTTTTGTTTTTGAAAATGGTGACATTGTTCAGTTAAAAGTTTTATATTCTACACAATATATTATTAGTTTTTAAAATCAAAACAAACTCTCTTGATAACTATTTTTTATAATTTTATATTTCCCATCCATTTTAGATTTTTTTATAGAAATTTTTTTGTTATACTAGAATTAGAATTATATTTAAACATTATAATGTATATTAAATATTTTCCTTCATACTACCTATGTCTGGTCAATTGGACTGACTATGATTGGTCCATCAGACTGACTGATTTGGGTTCATTTGACAAACTAAGTCTGCCTAATCAAACTAACCAAGTCTAGTCCATATGATTGACATATTCTTGTCAATGGGATTTAATGAGTCTTATCTACTGGAATGATTGAGTTTATTATATATTACTGACTGTTTTTAGTCCATCAGACAAACTATGTTTTTCTATCAAACAAATTTTTTTTAATATGATGAAGATAATTTTCCTTTTATAAGGGAGAATTTTACAACCATGTGATTATGTTATCAAAATGATATTGAATTAAGACATACCATAAATGATGATATTTCCAAATGGAGCTCATCTAAGGCAATTACAACCAACTCTGGGAATCATAGAAGATGGTTGTCTAAGATCTCTCTATAATTTAAGGTTCATTTGAGGATGTGGTATTAATTTCAGTTTTAACTCAACACATTTGTATTTTAAATTATTTAATATATTTTTTGCTTAATCATTGTTAATATTGAGAGGGTTTTTGTTCTATGTAATCCATGGTAGGATTTTTATTTATTTATAAACTTTTTAATTTTTATTTTTTGTATCTAATCTATGTTTTATCCAGTGATTTTAGGGATAGTAAGTTTATTGATTCTAATCAGTATGAATGGGGGATTATAGGGATAGGAAGACCGTTATTTCACCCTTTTTATTGATGAGTTTCTTCTTAAAGAAACACATAACATAATTTTTTTTAAAAACAAATGATACCTTAATTTTTGGTTGTTATGTACCATTACACTAATAGTGCATTTGTTATTATTTATTATCTATAGTTTCTATTAATTTTATGTTAGAACTTTGTAAAATTTATTTTTTTATTTCTACATGATTTTTATTTCCACTATATATTTGTTTTATGAATTTTTAATTTTGAAACATTATTAAACACTGATTTCTCAACTTTTCATTCTGTTTGATTTAAAAAATTCTAAATATTAGATGATATATATTCCCCATAAGTAATAAATTAGTTGTTTTTTTTTATTTGTGGGATTATGATTTTAAATTAATATCAAACCCTCAAGTAGCCCCTAAAATACTCTATGATAATATAATAGTAAAATCAAATAGATATTTATAAATAATTATAAATTACAATAATATCTCTCATTTGAATATTGTGGAAATACATGATGGACATAATATTTCACTATATCTATGCCAAAATCATTAGGCCCATTCTCCGTTGCAACAGAGATCCATTGTTATGAATAGAATATTATCCTACTACACCCCTGAGGATAAGATATCAAGTTTCTTTACATATAGAAACATAAAATGCTACCACCATACCCAGTTTTTAATAGTATTATTGCCTTAGATACATCAGAGATAATATTAAACCCTATATGAGATAAAGACCCCACACAACATTGAGGATCATGATTGGATATATAAACTATTTTAAGATGTCCCAACCACTAGCATAAGAAAAAATCATTTAAGGCTTCCAAGACTGAAAGCCTCATTCAAATATCAATTCCATACTGATAGTAGATAAGAGTTACACTACCCATTGATTATAATAATAAATATTGTGATAATTCCCAAGGTTTAATTTCATGTTTTCATCTTGGTTTATCTTTCATAAAAATATTTTTTAGATGAAGAATATCATTTCCACTATGAATTGAAAGATAATCAATCATCCCAGGATTCCAAGCTACATCTATAATTGTAATCATGTATCACTCCAACACTTCCATACATGTGGAGAGATTCAAATGGGATACCTTATATTAGATGTTTGAATATAGGTTCATTGTAATACATCATTCTTTCAAAAATAATTATGAAACCATATTTAAGTGAGAAAGAAGCAGTGCATAGTACATTATTTTCCTTGTGATGTAAATATTTAGTTTACATACTCTAGGAACATAAAATCACAAGACTATTACTATTACAAGGTATTCTTGGGAAACTACATTGTGAGGATAAGCATAGTGTCATTTTATTCAAGGTTCTCATATAGAATAGTTAATAAATTAATCTCCCACCATTGTAGACCTTTATGTTCGATAATTAAAGAGGAACACACTACATTGACATATTTAATAACCTTCCATAATTATTTAATTCCATATATTTTACCTATATAATAATATTTAAATTTTGGTAAATAACTTGATCTAATGTACGAAAGATTATTATTAAGAAAGTATGGATTTGTATCTTTATAGTAACTCAAAATTAGACCAACATATATAATTTTTTCTTGACTAAGGACCAATCTCTATTATATCTCCCAAATAGCTATGACCACCCTCTCAATTAAATTATTATTAACTAAGGTAAACTCATGGAGAATAATCTATAGATTCATTTATGAAATTAATCGGATGTATTGAGGGAAACCTAATACTACCTGAAATGAAAAATATAGAATATAATTATAGTATGTAAATGACCTAAATTTATAACATAAATATGAATTGAAAAGATATATGTTTCATTAAAAATATTTTAGATAGAGAAACCCAATGGATCATAAAAACCCCCCTTGCAGATGGTTGAACACCGCATTTTCCAAATTGTGTCAAAAATATAATGGCCACCAAATGTAGTATGCTAGCTATAATGTCTAGCCATATAGTTTTTCAAAATATGTGGAAATAATATAGGAATAAGTTTAGATTCCCTTTATAGGTTTTTTGGTTTGGAAGCACATTCTACATGATGTGTTCCTCATCCATGATTAATGGTAAAATTGGATAACCATATATTCATTAACATATATTTCCTCATATAGAATATGAAATGACCATAAAATCATTCCATAAATCCTTGGGCATGAAACTAGTGACTGAGAATTAAAAAACATACAATTAGAATAGATTTTTAAAAAACCCAAACTATCATCAAGATTGATACAACTATAAACTCATCACTACCTCACTATAATATTGTGAATCCTGATTTTATATAAATAGATCCCAAAAAATACTCATCAACAATACATAATTGTAAATAAAATGTCCTTGGAAAATAATAACTACCAGTTGAAAAAAATGACCATCTACACAACCAAATGAAACCCAAATATTTACAGAAGGGTGAAATTGGATGGGTATCAAATGTAGTGATAAAATATTATATTTTAACCGAAATTAATAAAATTAAAAAAACATTGCAACATGTATCTATGTAATATGAGAGCTAACTCCCAACAATTTCACTACAACTAACCCATGATCTGGAATCATGAATTTCCACTACCTTCATGAAAGTTATTTATGTTAACTATGTTAATTAAATTATTGTATAGAAACACCCATTTGGTGTGTCTAGGGTGTGGGAATATATAGAAAATCAAGATTCCATAATGTTTTTATTAATAAACGATTATTATATTATCCAATTCTGCAATTTTATAATTGAAATCAGAAATATTATTATAATATTTTAGTGAAATATAGAACATAAATTACATTATAATAGTGTAAACATGAAAGTAAATTATGTTTAAACAAATATGACAATACAAACATCATGGGAGAAGAAATAAATTATCATTAAAAAGGTGAATTATAATATTTATACTATATTATATTTAAATACAATGATATCGTACCTTACACTAGAATATAGATAAAGAAAAACATCAAATTCCAAGTTGTAAATTAAAATTCCATTTATTAGTAGTATTGTTATTAAAGGATTAATACATGGCTAGAGATAACAAAACAAATTCCCAATTATATGTGCCAAGGGTTCCATACTCAATCACCTTGGTTCCCATGTGTAAAACTTTTTTCAATGGAATCATGATTTGTTTCAAAATAATTACATAAATACATTACATTTAAACATTCCTTTTGATCTTCCATATAGTGGCCATCACCAAATTTTATTCACATGAAAATATTCACATTCCTGATAACAAACCAAAATAAAAGTAAAAGATTAAAAATATTTAATATTTAAATGATAATACTTAATAACAGAATAACATTATTCATGATATATTAATCACTATATTAAAAGTAAGAAAACATATAGGGTTCCTCAAAGAAAATTAACTCAAGAAACCCCATAGATTAATAAAATAAAATAATTGGTAGACAAAATAAATCTATAAGTGATGAAGGAAAAATACATATAGAATGAAAACAGAAATCATTAAGATTATAACTTGTAGCATGATTTTTTGTGTAACTCACTCACAAGGGCACAATGGCTACCAGGGATATTGAAAATATGAATAAAGGGTATAATTGTTCCATATAAATGTGTAAAAGTATCAAAAATGAATGATATATAAGATATAAAATTAGAAAAATAAACTAATAACCATATGGAAATGTAATTGGAATAGAGGGAATGTATATAAACCTATATGGGTTAAAATGGGGAGAAGATGTAGGTGGGAAATGAAAGAAATCATGTGAGGGATTCTTGATAATTTCGAATTCTAATGAGACTGTTGAGGCCAAATGGAATAGATTTATAATATAAAAAACCCTATAATAACCATTTGGATTTCAATATACAGAATGAAATCGGGGGTATAATGATTTAGTTACCGAGTTTAGAAATTTTGAAACAATGTGTTCCCATCTAAAATATGTTGATGTATCACCTTTAATAGGTCACAAATTTTTAACCACCATTGAATAGATTGTTTGATTTTCTCGTATTCATAATTTTTAAAAAATCCTCAGAAAAAGGTGAATATAATGAAATGTTATGAGTAAAACTATATAATCAATAGAACCATTTTTGAAAAATATATTATGGTTGTCAAAATTAACACCACTCTATTACACTTTTGTTGAACTTTTTATTGGGGTTTAATAATATGAAGTGGTTTCTTAGCGAATGAGACAACCGAATATAGCTCTTCCTTGTTGAACACATTAGAAAAACCAGTTTTCTATTTCATTGTTTTATATTCATGGAGTAAATCATGGGTAAACAATAACTAAATGGGTTACACTATTATAAAAAACAACAATACCCTATTTGTGTCCTTTAAAGATATGATATTCCTCTAATTGAGATTCCCCTCAAAAGAATCTTTTTATGTACCAAACATGAGGATATGATTTTTACACCTAGTTTCCAATAAAACACTCCACTGTATAGATCAAAAAATACATATAGTATTTTTTATGGCTCTGATTAATCCCCAATAACTTCTAAATGGCCTTAATCATTATCTCAATATCCAAAAGGATGGCCTGTCCCACCAGTGAATCCACTCCAACTGAAGTTTATTAGAGGGTACACATTCATGGTTGACCATGTATCAACCTAGAAAATAATTAAATGAATTATAATTTAAATAATTAAAGTTACATAATATTTTGTTTAATATAAATAAATATTTATTATTATTTTTCAATAAATGACACTTTAAATGATATTTCTATGAGTAGTATATTTATATTTTTTTTCAAAAGAAATGTTATTTCTTGTATTTATTAACTAAATTATAATATTTAAGTATAACAATTTTCCGCAACATTTAATTATATATATTGTTGATAATATTAATTTTAAAGTTTCAAACATATATGTATTTTGTACAAATTATGATAATTAATATTTTGATATATTTTCAAATTATTAATTTAATTCAAACCATTTTAAAAATATAATATGATGTATATATATATTTTTTATATATAAACATGATAATAATAATTGAATAAATATATTTTTCATATCTTATAAATGTATATGTATATATTCATATATATGATTAGTTTCATTTTTATAAAATTATTAATATTATGTTATATAATATTTAATGATATGATACATAAATACATATTGTAAATGTTTTATAAATAATAATAAGTACATTTTATTTTTTTCAAATTAGTTTAATTAGAATTTTTTTTAAATGTATATTATGATTTATATATATTTATGAGTTTAATAATTAATGTAAAACAACATTACTTTTTAAAAGTATTGTTAAAATAAATTAACTTTCAACTTTATAATTTATATCAAATGATAATGATCTAATCATAATGTTAGATAATATAATAATATAAAAATGATTGAAAATTGTGAATAGGGGAGGGAATCATGGGTGAGTTGAGTTGTGTGGGTTTTAAAAAAATAGACTAAAATAATAACAATAAATAAGTAATAATTATAAAAATAAATAAAGATGAAATTGTAAGAAAACAAGTGAACTCACGGGTTGAATTAAAACAATAGTAATAAAAAATTAATAAAAATAAATTAATAATATATATATTTCATCAGTGAATTGGAGAATGTTTAGGGTTTGGGGAACTCCATGTGGCGCTAATAGGAGAAACCCGAGGAGAGGTGAAAAGCAAGGGAGGCTGCGCGTTACCGGGGGAGTCTGAGTCATCACAAGGGGAGACGATGCTACCAAGGGGTGTCTGTCGAGGGTGTCCTGCCAAGCCGTGTCCTTCATGAGATTTGAGCACAAGGGAGACCATACTGAGGTCATGTGCATCATGAGATGCAGTCGAGGTTGAGGTGCGTTTGTGGATGGAGATCCAAACATAGATCTCAGTTGCGAGTTAGGGTTTCATCATATCTTTATCCGTGGTAGAATAATTTATTTAATTCTGATGTCTGAATCATATTTGTTATCCCTGTTTGATTTTGTCTCTTTATCATGGTTGATTTTTCTTTCAGTCTTCTATTAAGCATGCCTTGTAGTGTCTTTGTTGTCAATTTTTTAATAGTTATGTACTGAATCCATTAATTTTCCATTTTTCGTTTTAGTTTCTATCAAAATTTATGTACTGCTGATCATTTTATTTAATTTATGAAATTTGTGCGTTTGAATTTCCCTATCAACAATAGTTCCCCATCTTGCACAACAATCATAACCATACTTTTTTGAGGTTATAAGAAGAGGAGTTGCTCTGCTCGTTTTCTCTGGGGATTTTTCTTTACTGTCTGCACAAATGAATAAACTTGGATGCCTTTTTCATTGAGTCTAGATTTTTCCTCACCTCTGCTTTGTTCCATGAGATCAAGTAAGGATCTATTTTCAATTATCTCTATTTTACAAATCATTGCTATATAATTCTCTATATGTAGTTTTATATACTTATATTTTAATCCATCTATTAAATGTTTCAAAAGAGTGTTTTATAATTTGATTTCATTAAGAAGAACCTATTTTTATATACCTTGGTATATACTGATTTATATATAAATATTTATATTTCAAAACCAAGCTTAATATTAATTAAATTTGTTGGTTTTGGTTTTCCCTTATTTTGTATATTTTTAAGTGGGTGATTTTTTTAAATTGTGATTTTATTATTATTATTAAAGTTATGTTTTTTTAAATGGTTATACATGTATGTGTGTATATATATATATATATATATTCATATGGATGAAATGACAGTTATCATTTTACAATTTTAATTTCAGTTTATCGTCATGTTTATGAAAAAATGTGTGTAACATATCAACATGATTTATCGATGTTATGGGTGTCGCTCTTTCACATATACATGGCCATGTGTTTATGCAAATCATTGATGTTCATTGTGTTAAAAAAAACATATAATTTCAAGTTCAAAGCTTATGGTTTATTTTCAAGTTCATTAATTACATAAGAATTGAGTGCCACATTTATAATATTTTATTTATAATTTAATGTGTGGAACCTCATTAACTATTTTTTTAAATTAAACTGCGCATATGTGCAACAAGGGGATTCGAGAAAGAATGATTAATTGCATGGGTAGATCTTGCAATGTAATGTGCTAGATATTTTGGTTGTAACCAAACTTACAGATGATAAAAATGGAATTCTTTATTTAATCATACCATACTTATAAATACAAGTGTATTCTAATGCAGTGAACTATTTTATCAAAAGATGAAAACTCAAGTGAAATGTATATCTATTTAAAGAATGCTTAAAAATGTTTTCATAAAACCAGACTCTTGAGTGTGGTAGATAAGAAGGGATTGGGCATGGACCCATCATGGCCTACAATTAGTCGAGTAGTCTCAGAATTAAATTTTTTGTTTTCAAAATCTTGTCTATTGTATTTAGAAAAAACTATAGTATATTTTAGAAATTTTGAACGTATGTATTTTCTAAAAATTTGAAGTAGTATTTTTATACCGTAAGTATTTTTAAATGCTATTTTAAAAATGGTATTTCTAAATGTTTTGGTATAGTTTTTCAAAGAATTCTTATAAATATTTATCTAAGGTTTTTAAACCCCATAATGAGCGTCTTTTGTGCTCACCCTAAGTTTTTGAAATGTTTTTCACAGGTTTCCTTGAGATCCAGAGTAGGTCATCCTTGTTGTAACGCGCAAAAGAGGTTATGATATTTTAGTTTGTTTAATTTTTCGTTTTATCTCTGGTGTTTTTTTGTAAGCATGTATCTATTTTCCAGAACATAGACCTATATAAGGTCCTCTTGTATTTCATGTCTAAGGCTGTGTCCTTATAGACCATATAAGGATTTAATTGGATCCTTTCTTATACAAGAATCATAATTATTATTATAAGTATGGTTATGTAATTTCATTTGTGCATCTGATAATCCTCAAAATCCAAAATCACAAAAATATTGAATATCATTTAAAATATGGATTTTCGACACTATCTTCCTATCCATTTATAGATGACATGGTATTATCAACATCACATTGGATACCATAACCTATTAAAGGACTTTATTATATTGGGGAGAATATCTAGGATCCATATCATATTATATTAAATAATTCAACATGTTCAATTTAGTAATCTCAAGAACGTATAACTTCCAAAGATCCCTTATGTTTTTTCAATAATTTATCATGATAAAATGAGTATATTAAACAATCCATTCAATCAACAAGAAGATATAATTATTACATAGATTTGAATGAGGTAACATAATGTGATGTCCATGTATATATCATTTTATTTCAAAGTGGTTTTGGGTACATGTTATAAAAACTCAATGGGTTTCAAATAATATTTATTCTAACAATTAGAATATATAACACAATGACTTAAACTACTCAAGTTAACTTCTTATAACATGACTCAAATATAATATCCTCATGTAATAATAAATTTCAGTGTATCCTCAATGAATTTAATATTAATAATAGTGGAAATCCTTCATCTCCTACTTCTTCATGAATAAGGGAATCACATAATGGGTCTTGAAATAAATGATACCCAGAGAAGACAGAGACTACTAATTGGTGGGATCACCCCTATTAATTCAGACTTCGTACATGGTTACTCATTATCTTCTTATACCTTGTCATGAATAAGTGTTGAGAATATGTGGTGTTAACTGAACATTATTAATAGACACATTCTCCAAATATTCTTTTGATGCCAAATTAATTCATTAAATAAGACTCATATGGATCTAATTGTATCTAGATTAATTCATGGATTCTCATGGGAATTTTCTACTAAGAGATTCTATGACTAGATTTGATATTTCTATTGACTAGTCATTATCAATCCTAAATTACTAATGGAATTCCACTGAACAGTTTTATCTGAGAATCAAATTCTTATGAGAGATATTATTAGTAAATATATTATGAGCTGTAAAAAATATAAATTTATCACAAAATAGTAATGTATATTACATTTAGTAGTATTCAGAACTATTATTAGCTCATGGCCACGGTTTGTGTGTTTATTTCCCTCTGCATAGAGTTTATGATAAAAATAAACAACAAAAAGATCACCCAACATATACATCTCATACTAATCCATATGGGATGATTTCAATTGATGATTTTACACATTTAAAAGAGAATTTACCCTTAGTAGATGATATACAATTCAACCCATTGCCTATGAGAGTTTTCAATGGAGATTAATGGATAGGGAAATCTTTAAAAAATAATTATAGTAGCCCAACATTACAATATTATACATATCTTAAAAATATATTTGGGTTCTTCCCAATACAAAATAGATATTACTTATTCAGATTCAACTGATATTATGTGTCATGACACAAAATTTCCTAATAATTTGACTTCCTATATTCATATGTTACACTTTGGTATATTTATATAAGGGGTATGATCACTTAGAGTTCACAAAGAAATTCATAAATGGATCTCATACACCTATTTATTTTTGGAATATAACAAAATAACATTCACATATACAATGATGAAATAATATATGTATTGATGAAATATCCTATTTATAACTGAAATAAAGAAAATATATAAATATAATTATTTAGACTGGAATTGATCAATATGTATTCTTAACCACCATTCCTTCTTCTAAAATATCTCTTCGAAATACTATACTCCTTCACATTGATCTGGTGATATCTTGACTATATATAAATCATTGATAACGACCTATTCCCTTTAAAATTTTCAATTATTTTATATATTTAGGGAATTATTTATTTATCATTTATCACCACTAGATTAATCTATGTGTTATCAACATATAGGTGAAGAGTCTTATTCACATTTTTTAGATAAAGAACTAGAGAATATTGTAGTGATATAGATGGTTGGATTAAATCCTTTACTTTTTTTTCATCCAAGTAAACACTAATCCTTTTTATGATAATTATGTTCCATATTTTATAATTAAAATTATATTTATTTCATCTTCTGTACCCAATCAATAAACATCTTAAATTCATACTCGAGATGTAACAATGATATTTCATATGTGAATACTTTTAGAAAAATCCCTAACCACTAAAGAGAGATCACTCACAAGGATATCTATAGAGGCCTACACCAGAATAGATTACATATGACATATAAATCTACTAACCCCAGCTGATGTAGGTCCAACAATACTCTAACATGAGTCCCATTTAATATAAAATTAATTGGATATTTCATCTAGGTAATTAATTGTTAACATATTGTGATGACAATCATATGGAATTTGAAGGTACTCCTCCAATCGACTCCAATAATTATATCATAGAGACACATAAAAAGAATAAGGATTTCTAGGGATACCTCGACCATTGATATGGGCACAACACATGATAGAAATCGAAATCTAGGGACCATTCTTTTCCTAAGATGTATAGATATTTCAATAACAAATAACATAATATCATATTTATTTTTTAATAAGTATATGAAAAATTATGATATAAATTTGGCAGAGGAACTTATATCAATTAAATTATTATCCATGGATCATGAAATTTGAATTGTACCACTATAATTCATCGGTTCAACAAATAATTCTGTATAAACTTGATTTATTAAATATAACTACCTTACATAAATGTTAACATAATCCCTAATACAACCATAAGCCCCAATCCCTAACATGATCTATATAGAAGATGAAAAACATATACTCTTGAACCAATGAGATAGAGCTTCTAGTACCTTAGAATAATTAGATAAAATGGTATTCCCCTAGTAGATGAAGTCCCTACAAAACATCAATGGGAGGGGTTTGATAAAAAAACTATTTACGTACCTAATAAAAACATTTTTTATATGAATTAGTGGATTCATATTATGAAGGACTCTTATTCAATGAATTGAAAAATAGATATCAAATAAAATGTCCACTACTTATGGCTACTACTGATAAAGATTGTGAAGGGTTCATAGTGGCACAACCACTTCCTCTTCTAGATTCATTACACTTCCTCTTCATTTCCAAAAATTCACCCATCAATTCCATTAGGCATGGAATGAACATCAATAATACCAAACATCCCATCTTATACTATTTCAAAAATCATGGGGTTGTCTAATAAATTTGTGTAAGATAAAAAATCATATAATGATACAATGGATTTTTTGTCACATATCATGCCCATTTTAAAATTACGGGCTTTCAATCCATATTTTGAAACCATATTATGAGATAAAAATATTTATCTTAGTGAACTGGTTTGAATGCACAGTGACCATCTAGTTTAATTATCTTGAGAATAAATATTTTAAAAATTTATACTTCCATGTTATCTAGTTATAACTAGAATTAAAAAAACCTGATGTCCTTCTAATCCATGATCTCATGTTATTTCCACTAGATATCAAAAACCTACAATTTTCAAACTAGGAATCCATGCATGAGAGATTAACAATTCACATTGATAAATTTCAATTTTTTAAACTAAAAAATGCATATATTCATCTATATCGAGAACCTTTTTCTATTTAGTATTATTAGTTATTATTCTGGAAGTTGACTTCTAATAAATAAATTCAATGGTCAGTATTTATCTACACTAACATCCAAACACACCTTCATAACTCAATTTGGGCCAAGCCCGGATACTTGGTTCAATTATTGAATATATTTCACCCCAATATAAATTAGATGTTTTTCCACTATTGGTTTAGCATATTGAAATTTATCCGTATCATCCACTAGAAAAATAGAACAAGGTATTTGAATTGTCATAATACCTCAAAAATAAACAATGAAGGTGAAGACCATAAAAAGGAAAAAACATTCATGTACTACCATTAAAATCCTTGAATAAAATATAATAGACATAAGAAATAATTTAATAATTGAAATTTAATTTTATTAAAAAAAATCCAATAGTTCATAGTTTTCCCACACTATTTACCAACCTAGGTGATAACAATTCACCTCATAGTTGATGGACTAAATTAGACAAAATTTATGGAAACATGGTTTTACAAACTATGTCCAAGAGATAAAAGGAATTTTATAGATCCTCAAATATTGATTCATAGTTTGGATACATGTTCTGCAACCCATGTTCCATAGACATGCACCTGGATTCTATCAACTAATCTTCCATTTGTTGACCTAAATCTCCTTGTGATCCAAACCATTTAATCAATCATTCTCAAATAATAAATTATATATATCCCATAGATACTCAAGTATTGTTATAATTTTTGATGTACATACACAATATCAAAACCTATCCCTCATGTTCTAGAATCACATCTATAATCAACAATGAAATTCTTAAAAATATTAAATTAGAATTGGGCTTTGATACAATTTTCCAATGAACCAACCTAGGTAACCATATCCCACTAACTAAGTAGAACATTGAAAAGGATATGATAGTTCCTTAAATTATCATAGGGTGGGACCCAATTCATGGGTATCATCAATCATACATTAAAAATGGTTTTCAAAAAAAGAACATATTATCATCAAGAGGGTTAGAACAATAAACTCTATATAAAATGTTGATAAGTGGGTGAATCATGTTATTAATTAAATAAAACCATAACTATATCATCCTCTATTTTAAATGGAATAAATAGTCCAAGGGTAGTTGAAATTTTTCATTTATTTCATAATTTGTTTTTAAAACCATGTATCAGAAAACAATTCAAATGTTGACCCACAAGAAAGCAATGTGTTCATTTTGATGAAATTAAAAATATTTAATTTTAGAGTAAAATACAAGTGAAAAGACAAAAATAAAAAATATAAATATCAAAATGTTTCAATAAAAATAAAAATAATATTTTTATATTTTTTAATTTGAGTGTTAGTAAAACCCTCAAAGGGAGGTCTTCCCTTTCTCTGTAGAAAGCACAACATAACCCTACCCCATCCCTTGGGCTCTCCACTGGATGTTCAATACAAACCACCATAACACCCTCTCTGATCCTTAGTTACTTTGATTTCTTCAGGGATTCCCCATTGATCTGTCGTTGTTGGCCATTGTGGTGATTCTTCTCTACATTTCCAATAGTTTTTCAGTCTATCTATCACCTGGTGAGGTTCGACCAAACACTACAGTAATGGCTAAATGGATTTCTGGTTTCTTATCGATTATTATGGTGTGTGAAAGGTATCTCAGGTTTCATTCATGTGTGTTATAGCAACTACACCTGAAATCGAAGTAGTTTGGGTCGATTTGGTTCACCGCCAACGGTTAAAGTGTGTGTTTTTGACTTTGTTATTAAATTCCACATAGTTTATAATTGATTTTTTTATTTTATAATCCCTTGTAATTAATATGACGTGTGTTGATACTTGAAACATTAATTTCGAGTTCCTATTATCATGTGTAGTGGTTTTTGACAAACTTTTATAGTGTGCATGCATATACTCAGGTATGAATATATAAAAACACATATATCTTCGATGAACGTATTCCCTTCATCGAATTGGGAACACATTCATTAGGTTTAGGGATATATATATGAAGTTATGTGTATACATGTGTGGATCCATTCTAGGAGGTCATTAATAAATATCTCAAGTTCCAAGTGTTGGCTTAGTTCCTCCTTGAGGTATGATACCTTTTCGATGTCCATTTATGTACATTAATTCATTAATTGATTGGTTATTTCTATATCCTTAATTTTTATTAATGTTTTAAGATTAGATTAAATGATTCCATTAAGAAAGATAATGAAATGTTATATATGATATATGAGTGGTTGATAAGAATATCATTATTTTATAATAAATCCCCTCTAATAGAGGTTCATTGTCTTTAATCTAAGAAGTTTTTCAGTAGAAATTTATGTTTTCCTATATTATTGTTTTCGGTATTTCCTTATGGTTTTTGTTTGGTTATAATTATTAAAGAGAAAATTTTAGGTGCTCGGTCAATTTTTTATTTCATTTTCCCAAGTTGGCACATCCTTGTTTCACTAACACATGTCCCTTACACATGATACCTTTAATGTAGATAATGTGTCTCAATGAGATAAATGAAATGGTTATGGTAAATTCTATGGGTAAAATGACTTGGGAAAGAGGGAATCATCCCTTAATGGTAATGAACATTAAACATTTGGAAATTGTAACCTAATTTATTTTAATGTTTAGGACAACTGAGTGAGAATGACCTTGAGTAAGATGGCTCATAGAAAATGTAATGCCAAGAATAAATGGTTTATGCATACTAAATTATTTGTCTTGTATTAATTTTTTTGGTTTGTTATATCATGTAAGTCATGAAATTTTCTTATATTGAAACTAGTTTGGGGTTTTTACCTTTCCTCTTCCCCCCCCCCATTGGGTGTTCCCAACCTAAATGACATTTTTTTATAATGATTTCAGTTTTGTTCCACCATTGGGTGAGTGTGTGGTCCCACAAACTAATGTTGTAAATTTATAACTTGACATAAAAGTGGGAATTAAAATATGGATTGGACTTTTGATAGTGTATATGCCCAGTTCCTATAATTTTCTTTATGCATATGCATGGGTATGAATATTATTTTTAAAAAGTGTTTTGGCTTGTATGTATAAAATAAGGGGTCATGCTTGATAGTTTTAGACCATGATATATCATTGATCACATGTGGTTAAAGGATTTATAAGTCTATATGAGTCTTGTGGAATTTCATTTTTAGAGCTTATGCCTTGTTGTTAAGCCTATTTATTGAACCTTTCTTATGTTTATTTCTTATTACATAGTAATCATGCTTAAATCCCTGGGTTACTTTGGTGCTAAATTCAAAATTCCATGTTGATGGATTGGATTTTTTTAATTGATAGTTTGAATTTCTTATGGCCCACCATTCATTTTGATATCATGATTATGCATATGTTTTCGATAAGATTTATGTATTGATGTATTCATTGAAATGTGACTCATAAAATATGGTTCACCTGATATGGTCTAGGTGATAATATGGGTTCCATATTAAGCCTTCTAGATGAAATCATGTTTTTCGGTGTTTATACCATGATGTGTTGGGGAATTATTGTTTTAGGCTAGTGAGGCATGGGATCCCCTAGATATTCTATTATACTGTTGGGTGCTACTAGATCCTAAAAGGAAACCAAGGATGGACCCATTGAAAATATGGCTACAACAATCCTTAGGTGATTCTCGATCCCTAATGTGTGATACCTAGGGAATATTCCTCATTACCATACCATGAGTGACACATGGACCTTAAAAAGGATCACCTTGGATGAGCTTAGTGGAATTGGATATTTTGAATAGATGTATTGTATTGATACCTTAGGGATGGGCTAATAATCCACTACTAGATTCGATATACTATTTGAATTGAATTGATTGATTGTTTCGGATATTTTCTTATGCAATAATTTATACTTCTATTTATATAATAGAATGTACTTATGAATTTTCATTCATTCTTATTAGCATAATTATATGGTGACATGGGAATTAAACCCCAAAACAAAGAATAATCTTGTGGTGTACCTATTTAAGTTTCCTTGGTACTTTTATCACATGTACACATATTATTCAAGCTCATGTACCTCTTTTATAATTTCTGGATTATGCCGATATAGATTGTATAGGATGTGCATCCATAAGGAACCCAGACCAAGTATCTATTATTAATTTTTACCACTATCCATTTATTTAAATGAAACACTTCTTAATTTATATTGAATTTTTGGGATTGGGAATAAACATTATTGGTGCTATACTGCGGAGCTCTATACCTCACACCCTACTTGGGTACACTTGGTACCTAAGTATACCTTAAAATTATTGGATCAAGGTTGAATGATGAATTTCATATACATGGGAGTTAAGAGAAAATGACCTAGTTGGAGCTCGAGATTCTAATGGAGATCACCTCTGTGACTTAAGGTCCATTAATTAGTATTGTAATGTGTTGTAAAGGCTTCTTTATTATTTACAACATTTAGTTACGTATCATCACCATGATATGCATTAATATATTGTATTATCTAGATTTGGGAATTTTATTAAATTTTTTAATGTATCCTTTTGCTACTTCTTCAATTACTTATTACCAATTCCACTATTTGATTGTTGTTTATTCATTTATACTGATGTTCTACTATCATTCATAAAGGAACAATCTACTCATGGACACACACTTTTCCCTAGCTACTAGTCAGTAGCCTCTTGAATTTTCAGAGATGAGGTTGATGTAATGGGACCCAACATTCTATTCATTGTATTGGAGGTGATCCATGTTGGGACATTTCAATATGGTAAAGACTCTCTGATCATTTAAATAAAGTGATTCAATAGGTTAAGAGGTGTTTCATTCAGTGTGAGTTGAAATGTTATGGTTCAACTTTTATTCTACCCAATTTGGGTGAGTTTGATAGGAAACCATTCAATACTCTTAGTTTACTATTTCTAAGAGACAAACATGTACCTGATTATGACATTATCCTTGATTTACTAATAGAGCATTTTTCTAACACTATTTTGAAGTTAAATTTTTTTGGACAGATTTAGTGGTCTCCTAGTGTTTCATGTTGAACACATGGTTCTTATCAATGCATGTTTAGTATTGAGTTTCCCTTTGATTCCAATATAAGAATGCCTTGGATGAACTCTTGAACACATGTCAGTTCATCTTACTTGACCACCAATCGTATGTCACTATGGGATTGGTCGATGTTCTAATGTGGGATTATTGGCTTCGTACGAACGTCTCAATCATAAAAAAAGTGTATGTACAACCTTTATTTAGTTACCTTCACTCTAGTAATTCAAATATGAGGTTATCCCAAACATTTTTTCATGCTCGATGATACATAAAAAAACATGACCAAAACTTAGGTGTATGGACTTCAGTGGATGTGTATGTGGTGAATTTGAGATACCATGGAAGAAGGCATCAATGTTTAGTTTATAAAAATGTCATCCATATAATATGAGGGTCTTATTGAATAGTTGGACAGTTCTCAACTAATTTTCTCTCTTGTTCATTAAAAATATCATTGAAGGACTATTTCTATTATCTCAACAGTTATGAAAAGTGTAGTTCTTGATAGCCATGTCTTTTCATAAAAAAAATTCCTTGATGTGGATTTTGAGAGTGATGTGGAATCAACCATTTTAACAATTTTGGAAATCATGCCAGAACCATCAATAGAAGACATAAGTGCATGCCTTGTTAGAAATTTCGAGGGTGAAAAGTGACATGGCTTAAAATTTTCCCAATTCTAATGTAAAATACTATAGTGGGAAGTTCCTTTGGCTAGAAGTTTAATATGATGATGACATGATCGTGTCTCTAGATAAATGGTCTTACTTGAGTTTGGTCTCATTGTTTTGGATGGAAAACATGGTCTTCTTTGGGATTTGACAATATAAGTGTCTTGTGTTTAATAAGTGGTGAATGGTGTGCTGGGTTTTGTAAAACACAACCCAACCATTTTAATCTAACTTCATGACCCGTATAGGATGGGTGATGTTTTTATTGTTCTTGAAGGCTTCTTGGGGGATAGATTTTCTATGATGGAGAGGTTTTAATGTCCCATGTTTTAAAACAGAAGCAAATTTTCAGGGGAATTTAAATTTTTTTCTTTATTTCTTTATCCATTTTTAAAACTGAGTTTCAGAACAAAATGTTTGAATCTGTAACTCTTGATAGAGATAAATTATTTTTAATAAAATTAAATGTAATTAATTTAAAATTAAAACAAAAGAAAAATGATAGAAATAGAAAATAATAATAAAAACTAATGTAATAATAATAATAATAATATTATTATTATTATTATTATATGTTTTAATTTTGGTTTTAGTAAAACCCTTAATGAGAGGAATTCCCTTCCTCCCAACTAGGCGAGACAAGACCCCCCAAACTCTAACTTAGATGCACCTAATACATGACTCCACACCCTCTTCGATTTTCGATTCTTCTGATTTATTCATGGATTCTTCTTCGATATATCATAGTATGACCTTATTCTCATTCACTTCTCCATTTTTATCCATTTTTTAGCTTATCCACTTCATTGTGAGGTTAGGTCGAACCCTAGGGTTATAGATAACCAGATTTTCGGCTTCTTCTTCACTATAAGGGTAACTGAATGGTCCCTCAAGTCACATTCATGCATGTTGTAGCAATATCCACTGAAGGCGAAGCAGTTCACCTCGATTTTGTATTCCACCTACAGTTTAATGAGATTTTTCACTTCGTTATTCTATAGCCCCTAGTTTATAATTGTGGGTTTTTTATTTTATGAGTCCCTAGTAATTAATTTGAGGAGTAATGGTCCTTAACAAATTAATTTTGAGTTCTTATTAATGTGTGTAGTGAGTTTTGACCATTTTTAGGGTGTGCACACATGTACATAGTTATGAATATACATAATTATGTATATCATCCCAATATGTGTTCCCTCATGGAATGGGGAACACATGAATTCGTTTAAGGGATATATATATTTTCATATATCAATTCATGTGGGTGAATGTGTGGAGCAGTTACAAGGGGTTGTTGATAAATATGTCAAGTTCCCGATGATAGCTTAGTTTCTCTTTGTGGTAGGTTCCCTTTTTCAGGACCTTTTATGTTCATTAATGCATTAATTAATAGATTATTTCAGTACCATTATATCTAAATTAATTCAATATTATTATATTAAATGCATCCTTTAATAAAGCTAATAAAATATTAAATATGATATATGAGTGGGTGATAATAATTTCGTGTTTTTATAATAAAACCCCTCCAACAAAGGTGTGATTTCTTCATGCTAAAAATGAAGTGAATATATTTTATGTTTACTTGGATTATTTCATTGGGGGTGTCCTTAAGATTTTTCATTATATATAATTGTTAAAAGGAATGTTCTGGTGCTTGGTCCATTTTTGTTGTATTTTCCCACATGGGAACTTCCTTGTTTCCCCAAAACCTCTCCCTTACACTTGAGCCCTGTAATGAAGATTCTATGTCTCAATGAGTTAAATTTAATGGTTAAGGTAAATTGGATAGTTAAAATGACTTGGGAAGGAGAGTATATTTTCTTAAGGGTAAAGAACATGAACCCTTGGTAACTTGTACCTTAAAATCAATTTACCAGGTTTATGAAACATTAGTGATAATGAACTTGAGTAGTGTGACATATACAAACTGGATTGCCTCTAATAAATGGTTAATCCATAATGAACTGTTTTACTTTTATTAAATTATTTGGGTAGTTATATTGTTTGAATTGGGACCTTTTCTTAGGGTGAAACCCATTTGGGGTGTTTTTCATGCCTCTTGGACAACCCATTTGGGTGTTCCCAACCTAAATGGATTTTTTAATAATACCTAGAGTTGTGTTTCACCTTTGTGTGAGTGTGGGATACCATGGACTAATGTCCAAAATTTATAACTCAATTTAAAATTGGGAACAGAACTGTGGACTTATCCTTTGAAAATTCATATGCCTAGTTCCAATTTTTATCCTTGTACATATACATGTGTATTTATATTGTTTTTTCAAAAGTGGATTGGCTTGTTATATAAAATACAGGGTCATGAATTATATATTGAGACCTTGAGACATCATTGATGACATAGGGTTAAAGGAATGCTAATTCCATGTGACTGTGGTTTCATTTTCTTTTTAGAGATTATGCCTTGTTGCTAAGACTCTTACTTGAACCTTGATTAAGATTATTGATTGTTAAATAGAGTTATTTCATAAAGCCTTGTGATACATTTGAGATAAATTCCATATTCCATGTTGATGTCTTAGATTGTGTTCCTTGAAATACTAAATATCATGGGGCTCATGATTATTTTTTTATATCATTATTTATGTGTAGGACTTCCATGTGATTTATGTATTGATGTATGAATTTCAAGGGGACTTGGAAAATTTGGTTCACATGATATAGGATAGATGAGAAAATGTGTTCTGTATTAAGGAATCATGGATGGAATCCCATGATCGGGTGGTTATACAACAACAATATAGGGAAGTAGTGTTTTAGGCTCACCAGGTAAGGGTTACACCAGGATTTATATTATACTATTGGGTGATACCGATTACCTATGGGGTAATTGAGGATAGATCCATTAGAAATATGATTATTCCAAACCTTGTGTGATACTCGTTCCCTTATGTGTGATACCCGGGACAGACTCATGGTAACCATACCATGAGAAATACTTGGACCTTCAAAAGGATCGCCTTGGATGGGATTGATGGCCTTGGATATTTTGAATGGATATATCATAGAGATACCTCAAGTAAGGGATTGGACTACCATATTATATTTGAAGGATTTATTAAACTACATTGATTGATTGGTTTTGTTAATTTCTTGTGCTATAATTTTTCTTCTATTTATATTAGACCATGTACTTGTGACTTTTCTCCCTTTAATATTAGTATAGTTATGTTATGATAAGGGAATTAGGCCCCAAACATAAGCACATGATTGGGGGTGAACCTATTTGAGTTTCTTTGTCACTTTTGTGAGTGTTAAACATATTATTCTTGCACATGTAAATTTTTTATAATTTCTGGCATATGGAGAAGGAGATGTTATGGGATGGGTGTTCATTAGAAACCCAGACCAAGTGGAAATTATTAATTTTCTTATCACTAATCCTTTATATAATATGGAACAAATCTTAATATATGTTACATTTTTTAGATTAGGATAGAAACCATTGGTACTGGCCTACTTATATTTATACCTCACACGCTACTCGGGTACACTTGGTACCTAAGTAGATCTTATGATTGTAGGATCTAGGTTGACTACTGGATTTCTTGGACAAAGGTGTTAGGAGAAAGGGATCGAGTTGGAGCTCGAGATTATCATGAAGATAACATGTGGGGATTTTTTATACATTATTTATTATACTACTATGTTGTAAATAAATATGTATGGTTTAATTCTTTTAGCTATTTATTATCACCATGAAATTCATTCATTTGTTCTATAATATGGTATTGGGAACATTTTTTAAATTGTTAATTATTTTCTTCTGCTAATTATTCTATTATTTATTACCACTTCCACTATTTGAATATACTATATTCTATTATATGACTACGAAACTCTGATTTTTGAGGGAATAGTCTCTGCATGGACACACCCAAGGCCCTTACTACTAGTCGATAGCCTCTGGAATTTGGGGAGATATGCTTGAGTTCATGTGACTCAAAATTCCTACCACCGTCTTAATGGTGATTTGGGGAGGTTGTGAAGGAGGAACCCCTTTATATGGTGGTTTGAATACCTCTCCCATCATGGGAACTTATCTGGGGGGATTCCTAAGGTTCATATCCTAGGTGAAGCAAAAACTTGTGGGCTAGGCCCAAAGTGAAGAATATCATGATTGTGGGATGGATTGGGCCATCACAAATGGTATCAAATCTACTATCCATTTTATTTCATAATGAGGACACTAGGCCCTTATATGGTGGTGGATTATGGAAATCCCACAACCGTGTAGGAGGATCATGAAGAAACCCTTTATAAGGTGGGGTGGATACCTCTCCCCTTATGAGAACTATTCTAGGGGGATGTCTGAGGGTCAAAGCCCCGGGAAAGCAAAACCTTGAAGTCTAGGCTCAAAGAGAAAAATATGACGATTGCGTTTTGGATTGGTCCATCACAATATCACTTCTCATGAACAATATATAATCACAAATGATAAATTAATAAAAAATAGACAATGAAATATAAAAAAATCAATATATATAGAAACAAAATCAAGTATGATTGTATGAAAGGGGTAAATGTTAAAGGAATAATATTTGAAAAAATATAATTTTAATAATATATAAAGAAATATATGTAAATGATCACTTCTCATATCTGTGTGAGATGAGAGATAACTCCCCTGTCCCATGACAACATCGACATCCTATGCTCAAATAGTTTGAATGTCCTCCAAATGTATGTATTACCATTCCATTAACTATATCATCTAAAAAAAGGACTAAAAACAAAAGTTATGTTTTTATCGGGTTTGAGAATAACTAGGATAGTACCACCCCACAATATGATCTATGATAATCCATTGTTATTTCATCATATTATTCTAGTTTGAAATTAATAATTTGAAATTATTTGTTCCATATTTTAAATAAATATATGAAATTAAATGATTTATAAATGTTAAAACATGAAAGTAAATTCATTGAAAATAAATATTTCAAAACAATCTTCACAAGTAAACACAAGGGTATCTATGTCCATGGTGAAATTAAAAAACTTACGGTAAAAACCTATAATATAAAATTAAAAGGGTTCAATATGAGGATATACAAGAAATTCATAATGGTAATGTCACATCCATGTTATAGTAACAAGATTTCTAGTTTTATATTACAAGTCCATATAGAGAAAATCAAATGCCTAATATTATTCTCCTAGTTTTCTTACCTAATAACTCCACTTCACATGTTCCATAATATTTTTTAAATATTATAATTTAATTTTAAATACATTAAACATATTTACTTCATTTAAAACATTCCTTTTATCATAATAATGGAGGGATTATGAAATTCCATTCACACACATTTTTTCAATAAAAAATTAACCACCCATATTAAAAGAAAAAGGTTTTAAAAAGTGTAAAACATAAATATATATAAAAAAATTAAGTAGTTACATTTTTAAAAATAAAGTAAAACATTCTTTCAAACCTAGAAATTAACTTATACTTCATTAAATAATATTGACTCATGAAACAACAAACCTTAATAAAAGTGTATCCTTGAAGGATAATGTGAATCCCCATGTGATGAGGACAGATGACCCTTACAAATTGAGAGGGTTTAAAACATATAAATAAAATTCAAAAATTATGGGAACACATTTTCTAGGCTTCCATGGACATATGGTAGAAATAAAAACATAAATGATTATATGAGGGAGGAAAAACATTTTAATGTAATAACACTTTGTTATTCTTGGTGAAAATCCTACAGAAAACCAATTGTAAAGGGAGTGGATTGGGAGAATGCCCATACAAGACAATGGGGATCTAAATGAGTGGTACTAGAATTTGGGAAATGATTAAATAGAGTTATCTTATATTGGTAACCTGAAATTTGTAGGAAATCAGTTAGGAATCCTAGTTTACATATCTACGCACTAACATTTTGGATTAAACTGGACACTGATGGGGGGAGAAAAACAGACTGGAATGCAATCTTATATCATTTGAGAAGCTTTGTAATGTGTTTTAAGATGTCAATTGATGAGTTTGATTATTTTTACTAACAATCCATAAATTACGTTACATTGAAAACATCCCCATTTTCTAAAAACTTGAAATAAAAATATTCAAAAAATAAATATGAAAGAGTAAAAAAATCAGCAAATAATAGATTTAGAGGAAAAAATGTTACCATGGCAATGAATTTTTTTTATATCATAGAAACTATTAGTTTAATTATCATAACATGATTGAATGAAATATTTATTAAAGAGTTTTCATCCACTTATTACATGTGGTATTCTTTCTTAATTACATTATTTAATAGTTGAATCAATATATAATCATTATAAATTAGAAAATAATGATGTTTCTTATGGTAATATAATTAGAAGAAGGTTCCTAATATATAATTTTTTTGAAAAATATCTTAACACAATATAATATATTAATATTAAATAATTATTAATAATATATCAAATAATATATTCATTTTTATTTATGTAAATTTTTATGTGTATCATTTATGTATTTGAATTGATATATATATATATTTATAAGTATAATTCCAAAAAAATAACTCATATAAACATGTTATACTTTACATATTAAAATCCATTAAAATCCAATAAATTAATGTAAAAGGATTATAATACCCCATAATTTTTTGAGTAAAAAGTTTTATCTTTAATTGAACAATAAAAATTATTTTATCATTGAATGAGATTATCTCATAATCACTATTAAACACATGTTGTCTATATTGTGTATATTTTTTTAAAAATATATAGCACAACTAATATGAATTAAAAATAACTAATATAAGACATTATACACATAACAGCTTTCATTTAAATAGTTTAATTGACTACACTAACTAAATTCAAATCACCAAACACAAATGACAGAAAAATAAATTTTTTATTCGAAAATCGCTGTTTTGGAAAAGTGAGAAACCAAAACGATTCAAAACAATTGGTCAGTTAACACAGTAAGAGTTCAAAAAATCCATAAAAATAATATCTTAATTAGAATATCTTACCCTATATATCCCTCATTGAATTTCATGTACCTTCATATCTAGATCTCCATTGACTATGTATTCAAAGTGGGTGGCTAGCTTGTCCCATTCTTGGATGTATTCCTTCGGATTTATATTCAATAAATTGAATCCACATGCTAGAATTTGGTCTTTTTTTCTTATATATATCATTTAATCCTCATTGAAATTAACTCACAATATTCTTTTTAAGGTTTTATACAACTCTTCCTTTATAGCCTTAATCTGGAAAAAACCTAGCCTGAAATTCATATATAGAATTTTGGATGAGATATTTTTATTTTCCATTTCTTTTTTATATTTCCCCATCCTCCATACCAATACCACTTCCCTTCCCATGTTCCATAGGTTCACTACTCATGATCTTATTCTTTAAACATTGTATTTTTTGAATTTTTGTTTCATTCGAAGACATGGGTATTTAATCATTCCATCATCACCATGTTCTTTATTGTAGTACTTGTTTCCCTCAGATTAGGTAGCTGCGAGAAATAATTTTAACATTTAATTTTCATAACCTTAACTACAATACAACCCCATGAATCATGGATTCCATTCCATATGTTATTCCACCTTATAATATGAATCCCTTTATGACTTAATCCCTTCACACTATCAGATAAGAATTGTGTAGATATCTATTCATCCTAAATATCCTCTGAGAAACCCTGGTCAATTTTTCGGTTCTCCCCTAATAATGATGTACACATTCCCAAAAAAGATAATTCTAGATTCCCCTATTCTTGAACTAGCCTTGAGGTCATATTATACTTCTATATGCCTTAATAATCAATCACTTCAGTATGATTACTTATTCTAATATTAAAATTCTCTTACATATATTTATCTTGGTCACTAGATTTTCCAAAATACCTATAATGAAAGAAATTACTTAGTGGCATTTTATTGGTCCCAATTGCCTGATGAGTATCCTTTTTAGTCTTCCTAAAATCACATCATCACCATGAGGTCTCTTGTATGGAATGATGGATCCAGGTACACTAGACATGACTCTGGACACCGTCATAACCCATCCTGGACTAAAAAAGCCCTCCTTTTTATTAGAATCATCTTATGCCATAAAAATCTTTTTCAATATTTAATATTCAGTTGCCACAATCCTGAATGTTGGTCTCAAGATAGAGTCCAGACATTTCATATATCTATGTCCCCAACAACATGAAGATATACGATACCCCATACATTTTCATGATTATCAGTAATCAGTCAAAGACTCAAAAACCATATCTTTCTTCCATCAGAATTATTCCCCAACCATGATCCAAATCCATTCCATTATAGGCTTTGAAATGTAGGCCAAAATATACATTTATGGGGATATTAGGTGAAATAAAATAGTTTTTCAACTGTCAGAACACAATTAATCTTCTACCGTGTTCCCCAATATACTGATAATTGATGTATTTTGGAAAGGAATTAGTAGTTCTATAAAACATATGCACACCGCCATGGATATAATACCACTTTTTATTTGAAAATAGTAACACAATATAAAGAGACAGTAGTATAACCAATTAATGTATTAATGAGATTTATACCAGGGAGTAATAAAATAATCTTCTGTTGAAAATGGTATCATCAAAAGCCATTTTTCGAGAATATTAGGCAACACTCATTAATGATGACCCCAAGAACAAGATAATAATCTTTTTAAGGTATCAATAGAATGTGGATGACTCCTAAAGCGAGACACAAATGTCATGATGAGAATATCCAAATCCACTATGAAATCTTTAGCCAAAATACTTAATTGAGTGGAAACATTGAAGATATTTGAAACCTTAGGGATACTCAATATCATTGGTAAAGGTGGAATGAAATCATGATTACAGAATTAAATGAAGGTAGTGGTTTAATTAGTGCTTCATTTTTAATAATTCATTATTTTGGAATAAACCACTTTTTAAACTTTCTGTATATGATCCACTCTATTGATTATTCACCATTTCTGATAATTAATTAATAGTGAATATAAAATTAATATAAATGTTTTATAAGGTTTGGTCTTAATTTGAGCCTACTTCTTGTCATGACTGGTTACTACCCCCAAAATAGATTTTTTTCACTATATTATATTTTGATTAATTATTACATTAATTCATGTATCATCCCACCACTTATTTTTGGAGCCACAAAAATAACACAACTTCACACTGCATAATAATTTTTTTACGAAAATAATAAGATCTCATGTAAAATTAGTTTTATTTAGAAAATGAGAATTAGTATCCACTTCAATGATCTCCCATGACAGGTAAGAATGTATTGTACATGTTGTAGTATTCATAGTTCTACAAAAAATATATTGATACTCAAACATAATCTTATTAGGATGGTGGTCTCATTATATCTTGATCACTGAATAACCAAACCCCTTTTGTAGACTCGCTCTTCTATCTAAAATATTTTTTCTCTCATTATTAGAAAATTTTTAAGCATCAATGTACTGTAAAGTGTTCTTTCTAAGTAGGGGATAAATACAATGATCTCTATTATCTCTCTTCTGTTATTTTTTAGAGATCAATCTATATGATCACTATTTATTTTAAAATTCCCCCAAATCTCTATCATATCAGAAATGATGTGTATCTATATCCTGAAACCAAAATGATAATATTTCAACTTTAAATAAGACTTCAAATCTCACAAAAAGTATTGAACTATTCTTCAAAACATGATTGAATATAGGATTATAAAATTAATTATTTTACTACAATATATTTCAAAACATTTTAATAACTTTCGGAATTGGTTATCATCAGTATATATGAGATTGAAAAACTTGTAGAAAAAAATCCATACATACTGAGAAATCTGAATCAGCTATCTGAAACGATATTTTATTTAGTAATCAATTATGGGTTTCTCCATAGAAATAATATACCTAGTAAATTCACCTACATAAATTGGCTACATGATCTATATTCATTCATATCTCCAATCAGCTACACCATTCTCAAAAAATGGCTATGTGACTCAAAATGGAAATATGAATTCAAAATACACCTACATTGAAAATTTTGATATGTGACACCATTGGATATGTGGATGAGTCATGAAAATTATATTTATTTATAGAATAAAGGGATATGTGAATTCATGTATTAATTAACCTAACACATCTTTTCTATAAAATATAAGGGGCTACGTGAATCCTCTCCTTATAAAATGGGATATGTGGATTCAGAACTCTTTCAAACTCAAAAATAAAATCACTTTAGATGACCAAAATAACTTGTCAAAAACACCTTCCTGAATCATAAAACTTGAATCCAAGACATTAAATTCTACAAAAACCATATCAAGCATTGATAGAAAGTGTAAGTTCCTCAATATAGGTTTTAACAAATACGATAACACATACTAACTAAGAACCATGAAACATTCGTGCTTTCTCAAACAAATCCACAACATCATGAGGATCTCAAATATGTCAAATTTATTTGTTAAAAATTAATTATAAAACCCTTGCATTAACATTTTTCAAGAAATTTTTTTTTTCATCAAGAATATTTTAACATCATCGATGAGCGGTAATTACTGAATACCACTGCGTTGACTCTTTAATGTGTCACTATCTTCATCTATAATAAGGATAATTATTTAAATAAAACTACTTCAACATTTGTTTGATTCTTAATTCTTAAATTACTTTCTCAAGATCACTTTTATAAAATTTCAATTTTTAGAGAATATTTTTACCATTATTAGATTTAAAACTAACCCTACAACTTATACTTGTGCCCCTAATCAAAATTTTATCAGCCACTTTAGAAAAAAAATCCAATAGACATTGGGGGATCTAAATGTAATAATAATAAATGGGCATTGTGAAGTTCATATGGAATAATTTATTTGAGAGTAAAAGGATTGACATGAATTTTCATTTTAAATTCTACAAACCTCCCACTTGTCGTATTCTAATTGAATATATCTCTAATTGATCTTTTTTAGAAACTAAATATACATTGATACAACATCCTACATCCTTTTAATTGATAAAATTTTAAATTTTTTCAGCATTATTGGATAATGAATATTTTACTATATTTTTAGAAAAATATATTTCAATTTTATTTTCATTATAAATAATTAGTTCGAGATCAGTTTCAATCATTATGTATAGTAATATCACTTGAATCCAAATGTTTTGTGTACATGATTTCATATAGGCTACATATTTTTTCACATACATGTTGATTGTTTTTGAATTATACTTATTTTAATATCAACTAACACAATTCTCTCCGAAAAAGAATGCTCTACATTAATTTGAACTTTGTCGATTCATTCACCAACCCAATCTGTATCTGTGATTCCATAAAATTTTAAATCATTATTTTTCTTATATAAAATCAAATGTTTTAGAGTTACTTTAACATACCTGATAATTCTCTTAGAATTATGTAGGTTAGAATATTTATGATCTCTCTGAAATCTTGTACATATTGTCATTGAATATGTTATATCTTGTATTGATGTTTTTAGATAAAGTGGGATTCTAATGATTATTTTGGATTTTGCCTTATTAACAATTCTTCCATAATTACCCTTGAATAATTTAGAATCATTTAAATTATATGTTTGAAAGTTAATTTTCATTTTCAATTAAATATTATATTCAATTACCCAACACAAATTTTAGGAGATAGAATGTTGTTTGTCATATTCTTCTCAATCTGAAATCCCATAAATAATTTCTTCGCCCTTAGAATGTTGTAGACGCCGAAAAGGTCCATAACTCCTAGAGGAAGTTTTGAAATGACAAAGAGAAGTCATATTCGGAATTAGAGGCCTGGTCCAGAGGCCTGTGAAGTGGTGCATGAAATTAAAGAGGACTTGCGTGAAATAATGAGGTGCCCGCAAATCAATCCCGGGATTCGCGTAATCGAGCGGATGGAACGCGCAATTTTTCACGCCCTATTTCCGCGCGGTGAAGCTTTGCGCGCCGATGGTTTCCTGTGTGGAAGATTTCACACGCTGCCTGGATTCTACGCCAGCTGATGCCTATAAATAGAAGGTGACCCCTAATGGTTTGGGGGTTGCGAAATTCATAATGGCTCCCATGCACGCAATTCAGACTCCCCCGCGCACAATATGACTTCAAGGTAATTCCTTTTTTCACGCAACCTTTCCCCAGGGTTCTCCTTTGCGCGCAACCCCGCTGGAAAAAGTGATTTCTCTCACTCCTCCGGGTTCCTCCCTTGCACTCAATCATTACCTCGTGCACGCAATCCCCTCCTGTGCACGCAATCACATCTTCGTGCAATCCTTTTATCCTATTGTGTGCCATACCGGTGTTTTGCGCGCAAAACTTCTTTTTGCATGTAGCACCCAGGACCCCTTCACCTTGATTCCCCTTGGCTACCTTTCTGTGCCAACACCTGATGTCTCCCCTGCCGGGCATGTGCACCATGCATTGTTTTCCCGTACGGCTTTCCAGGCTCATAAGAAGTAACATCAAGGTCCCTTGGGTGGTGTTTCCCGTTGTGTTGCTTTGCCTTATTCTTCTTTTCATAGGCACACTAACGGCTATTGCTTCTTCACATAGTCACACTAATGTGGACCCCTCAATGGTTCTCCCTGCGGCCCCCCTTCACTATGGCCATGCCGATACCTTCCCTCCCACAAGGGGTAGAGGGTGTTCGGCATGTATTCTCTATGGGTGTGGATCGAACCCACCTTGTCCAAGCTACAGGACGTTAACCTGCTAAGCACCTCGTCTTTAACACATGACGTTAAACTGTGGTCCGACCCCGTGCTTCTCACGCAGGGTCCCCCCACCCCGGACATTCATTTACGCCTCTCGTCTCCACGGGAATGGAATATTCCTCGCATGGAATGAGATCCTCCTTGTCGGAGTGGTGTTTGTCCACAGGGGAAGGGCTGCCTCAGAGCGTAAGCCCCTAGCCTCTCTTACAGAAGGATGCACCCTTGCACCACCGTACTTCCCCCCTACCAAGGCCAGTGGAGTCCCTTTCACATTGCGCATTGTTGCACCATGGGCCTCCATCCTGGAGTAAGCCCCGGCACCCAGGGCCTCTAACCATGCATAAGCCCCTATTTCCTCTTTGGGCCGCTCAACAAGTAAGCCCCGTTCTGTTTCTCACGAATGCTCTCTTTGCGAAATTATCGTCTGGTCTCTGCTGCCTCTTCTTTTTCACATTGTGCATGACTCACGTGGACTTAGAGTACGCATCGAACATGACATCCTCTTATTGGTCGCCTCAAAATGTAATCCCCATACTAGCAAACTATGTGGACTTTGATCCGTGCTAATCCATGGTACGTAGGAAGCCTCCATGAGGTTCAAGCCCACCACCCGGTTGTTCCGACTTATTCATGTCGGTTCGCTAATACCATGGGCCGACTCAGAGAATAAGCCCCAAATTCCCTCGTCCCGCATGACGTTAAACTTTATCCCTTGTCCCACATGACGTTAAACTGTATATCATCCCGCATGATGTTAAACTCTATCCCTCATCCCGCATGACGTTAAACTGTATGTCGTCCTGCATGACGTTAAACTGTATCCCTCATCCCACATGACGTTAAACTGTATGTCATCTCAAACGACGTTAAATTGTATTCCCCGAACAATGTGTACTTTGATCCATTCTAACGCATGGTACGTAGGAAGCCTCCATGAGGTTCAAGCCCGTAACTCCATCACCCTTCCTGATCCTTAACCGGGCCGCCACATCCCGATGAGATCATGCCACTCCATCCCACTCCATAGTATCCAGGAAGCCGCCCACATGCTGGCCCCAACATCAGTGTTTCCCTAGGGGGTTCTTCAATCAGATCCAATCTCAGTGTTCCGATCAGTCCGACCCGTCTCCACAAGATGTTAAACTCGCGGAATACCCCGTGTTAAACATGGGAAGATGAGGAAAACCTCATATGGTACACAATTCCCCGCGTTCAATGTGGGATGCCTCGGGCTTCCGTGCCCTCGAGAAGCCCTGTGATAAGGGATAGAAGATAGACATGCTGATCCCCGCATCAAGACAAGCCAACGACACCCCAACGTGACCATTCTCCTCACCGAAGGTTGCTGCCCCGACAAGACCCCTTGGAGCGTCTCGACTGATGAAGCGTAATTAACTGGCATCCATGTAGATTTTTTTCCAGGAACGAGTTTCAAGAACCCGTCTTAAATCTATGAGGGAGACCCGAACTAGGTGACAAGCTCCGAGGAGGAATCCACATAAAGGAAGAACCGACATCCCATTATCCCAGTTTTGATCAAGGAGCAGACGTCCCTAAACAAGGAACGGATGCCGCCCGCCTTTGGAAAGCAGGAATGCGGTGAAACAAGCCACGTGTCCTCCCATGCGTGAAGGACATGCGTGCGCGCCCTGGTGTAAAAGCGTCAGAGACAGAAAATGGCGAACCTAACATGAAGCTCTTCTCCTCAATATGGGGACAAGTAGAGTTAGGGGTGTCGGAAGATTAGCCTGTCACCAGGTCCGGGTACTTATTACAGGGACATGAAACCCGCCAGGTGTTGAGGCGGTCAGGATGTTGAGCACTCTGTTCTGCGATGTCGTCAGCGTGGATCCCTCTTGCTGTCCATGGAAGACATAATGATGTTGGGATATTGGTTGTCGATTTCTTTTCCTGTTAGTACTATTGGCTTCATCTCCCTGCTTCCAGGAATCATATCACTGCATCCGGAGCTCGATCTCCCCCTGCCCACTGGCGCAGGGGCAGGGGAAGTACCGATGTTCCTACCTCGTGCGGTCCCTCCTCTTCCACAGCCACTCTGGCTCCGATTTCTACGACTTCCAGGCGCTCACGCCCCCTCCCCCTGTCAGAAATTATCATGCGAAGGGTGGTCAGTGACCTAGTTCACAGTTATGATGATGAAGGGATCATCCCCACCAGGGGCATGGCCCGTTTGGATCTAGAGGTGGTTGTGCCTCACTATCGTCGCCGCCCCAGGGGGCCACGCAGTGAGCCGCCGCTCCCCACTCCGATGTTCAATCACTTTGGGAGCCTATCCCCGGAGCGCCTTGACACACCCCTCCCCTACGCCAATGAGTTGGGGGATGCCCGGGTTCTCCCGATCAGAGACCCATCCCAGAGGGTTAACAGCCAGAGCCCCCTCCAGGCAGCGTCGGTGCCGCCGCCCGACTCCCCGGGCCAAGGAGCAGGCAATCATCGTGCCCACAACACCAGATCCAACCCAACTGACCCGACGCCAGTGTATGGCGTGAGTGGAAGAGGATTCCTGTCCTGGGGCATCAACATCAGCAACAACTGTGTCCCGAGCCGCTACTGACTCCTGTTACCAGACCCCCGCACATGTTGAGCAGGGGTATTCACATTCCCGATTGGGATCGAGGCCCCGAGTGCCCTGCAAGCAGGTTGGGTTGACTCTCCCGGTCGCGTGGCACAGGAAATGGCCACCGTGGACCAATCTACGGTAGTTCCACCCACCATGACGGCTCATTTCGTGCCACTGATCTGGAAAGCCGAAGGCTTTGCCGTGACAACTACACTCCGGGTATGACTCTTCCCAGCGCCCACTACACTGGGTATGAGGTAAATCCCTTTACCGCTGGCCGCGAGTATGGAGCCGTTTCATATCTGGTCACTCACCCACATGGAGGTCCTCCCCATGTCCCTTTCGACATATGTCCCGGTGCTCCTCACACCCCGGCCGTCAGTCCCCTCTACCCCAGCACTATTGAGGCTAGGGGACTCCTTGATGGAAATCAACCTTATACTGAAGAGCCACCCAGGGGTAGGAAGGAAGGACGTCATCACCATAAGAGGAATGTCAGGGGAGTCCAGACGGAAATTAGACCAGTCCATTTCTTGGACTCTGAGGCGGAGTACGACTCGACGGTGGAACCTTCCCCCAACCCTTTGAGTCGAGGGAAGGGATGGGGACGCGGCATGTCAGTCTCGTACTCCCTGAATGCGAGATCCGTATGATTCCCTCCTCCCTCCGAAGGTATATCCATGTGGACGAGGACTTGGCATACCCCCAGGGGTCGAACTCGCAGTTATCACTGGCCTCCCCGGAAGCACCTTCCACCTCAGTCAGGGAGAGTGGGGAACTTTTCTTGGGATTGACAGAAGAGTCGCAACGCGACACACCCTTGGAGAGAATTGATACTGTGACAGGAGGTCTTTTTTCCAGCCCATCCTATCATGAAATGGCAACCAGGGCACTGAAACCCTTGGAGGGTGACTCAGGGATCGGCGGCCAATCGGCCTGTTCGCCGTATTCCCCGCCGGCCGGCTCACCGGCCCGGCGACCCGCCTCGGCGCCGTTGCCAGCTCCCCGACCATTCTCAGTTGATGAGTAGGGGCAGAAAGGGCCAGATCCTGAACCAGATTCATGGAGCTTCTAAACCATCCTCGCAGCGGGCCACTTCCCCGAGAATTTTTGGCTGGTCGCAGGATCGGATTTTGATATGCCAGAGTTACTCACCCCGAGAGAGTTTGAAAGCTTCCAATAGACTCTTCGGGAGACTCACTCCCATCTTCGACATCAGCTAGCACCTTATCCTGGGAGTCAAGAACATCTCGAGGATATTGGTGAGCATTGTTGTCGGGTCGACATGGATGCGCTCCCCGCGGTTCGGCACCCCGAGTCACTTGACCACCATGGGGCCCTCCAGTTACAATGCATCCAATGTTTTCAAGTACTCCGCAAGGTTATCGAGGAAGCCACCCCCCACGCGCACATCCACGGATGGGGGAAGTACGCTGCCCTTATTTTCTGTGTGATCCGCCGACAGCCCGTCTCACTGGGCGTCCCTGAGGGAATGTCGCCAAGGGTAGTGGCGGTCAACATGGCTTACCTTTCATATGAGGGAAACGGTGTGGAGCTTCTCGATGGGGACTCTCCCCCTGAGGACAAGCTGCTACTGGACCCATCTGGGAGGATAAATCCCCAACAGAGGAGCCTCCTAGGTCTCCCTACACCAACTGAAGCCTTATCACTGAGCCGAAACATCGGCAAGGGTAAATAGAATGTCGGATCTGTCGAGCTTACCGACCCATCTGCCTCGGTACAGAAGGCAGAATAAGACCTCGAGAAGGACATGCTATGCCAACAGCTTTCTGAGCAAAAGAGGCTGGTTGATGAGCTCTTGGCCGAACGCATTGCAGAGCGGCGGCCTGACTACGGTAACCCTATGCTAGGACAGCAGGGGCAGGAGAACCTACCCCTTGAGAAGATTCCCCCGGGCAACTGTGACCATGTTGCGTTCGCCGACAGGGGAGAGGGCGGAGCCCAAGGCAAGAGGGCACGGTATGTTTCGTCGAATCCTCCCGAGCAGCGGGATCACCTGCGGGACCGTGCTCGGTTTCCTCCCGCTGCCCCGAGAGTTACTCCGCCAGCCGCCCCGCGAGCTGGTGAGCTTGACTACCATATTGAAGAGCCCGGAAATGCTCTTGTGGTAAGAGATCCCCGTTAGGACAGGAATCCCCTTCTGGACTATCTAATGGAGGCACTCATCGCCTGCTTAGAGGCCCTAGAAACTCGGTAGGTGGGAATCCCATCGGACGGCAGGCCATACCCAGTGTGGGTGGATAAAATGTCGGCCCCACCAGGATTTTGGAACCCCAATTTCTCCCCCTTTAACAGGACCGAGGACCTGCCACATCATTTGGACCACTTCAACTCGAGGTGCAGGCCTATGTTGGGGACTCCGACGCAGCATGAGGCTGCCAAGCTCTATTGTTTTGTTCAGACACCAGAAGGAACAACATTTTTCTGGTATAGCCAGCTCCCTGTCAGATCTGTGACTAGCTGGAAGGACCTTTTCCGGTAATTCCTCTACCAGTTCAGTTCCACAACCCGGAAGAAGAACATCACAGAGCTCTTCAGGTGCAAGAAAAGGCCCGATGAGCGAGTCGCGGACTTCGTCGCCTAGTGGAAGGGGCTCACGTACTCCCTTGACATGCCAATGACTTAGGAGAAATTACTGACAATGTGAGTAGGGAACGTCAAGGCAGAGCTAGTTCCTTCTCTGACCACTCAGAATTACCTCGGAGGGTTTCGAGACTTCTCGGACAAGGCTCAACCCGTCGAAGAAGCCCTGTAACAGGCCAGTCAGGCACGCCCGCTGCCTCCTGTAATCCCTACGAGGAGATCTTCCAGAGCCGAGCCCACTGTTGTGGACCAGATAGAGGCCCCCAGAAAGATAGAGTTGCTACCAGTAAGACCAACTCAGCAGCCTCATAGTGGTCCACCCCCACGAGCACAGCCTCCGGCCCAACTGCGACCACCCTAAAATCGGTGGGCGCCTCCACATAATGCACCACCACCACCGAGGTGAGATAATCAGGCTCCACCTACTCAGCATGCTCCTCCGGCCCCTGTTCATGGTCAGCCTCCACGAGCCCCCTTTCCAAATAGAAGGAATCATACTTACTCGTTTGATGAGGCCTAGGTCCCCGGTTATTTCTGTAGTGCCTTGGAGCAGAGGATTGTGCGACTGCCTGAGTGCCGGAAGCCAGAAGAGAAGCGTCTCACTGATCACCCTAACTACTGCCCTTATCACCAGACCCTGGGGAACACCATCCAGCGATGCTATGTGTTCAAGGACTGGATCCAAGACCAGATTGACATCAACATAGTCATGCTGGGCCCAGCCCCGGCGCAAGTGGCAGGTGTCTTCGTCAGATCAAATGGCAGTAGCGGCAACGAGAATGAGTGGCAGTAGGTTTCCGACCGTGGGCCTCAGAAGTATAATGACTGGATGGCCCACAGGATGGTCGCTCATGTGCATGGAATCATCTATGCCCGCCTGAGTCAGCCAGAGCCCTCAGAATCTGTGAGCACCGCTTTGGCATCGTCGTCCCAGCCTACCTCTTCCCAGAAGAGCAAGCGGTGGCGTAAGAAGAATGAACGCATCTTGCCAATGCCATCATAATCCTGCACACATGGCAATTTTATGCCCCCAAATATGGGGATCTCTCCGAGACTCCATCCAGTAGTGGATGACACCTCGAGTGAAAGCATGTGGTATGCTTCGGTTAACACCGTAGAGTTGGTAAATCCCCTTTTGACTCCCGACGACGAGGAACGTCAGGTGGACCTTCCCAATGTCCCCAGCCGTCGCCAATGTCAGTGGAGCTCTGGCTACGTGAATCGCTGGGGCATGACAGTCATCACCTCTAGTCAGGCCGTGCACGCTACTAAGACCAGGTAGCAGGCCCGATACAGAGCTCATCACATGCGACCCCCTCGCCCGGTGTCGACAGGTTCACCTCCACCACAGTTTTTGTTGCTAGATTAGGCGGGACCACCTCGACCGTGCCACGACCAGCCCTGCCCTGCCACCGGCCAACTACAGCCATCCTGTCCTAGCACGGCAGCCACCTCTCGGGCTTCGACTAGTGAATAGCGAGACGTACCTAGTACCATTCAGTCACCGGTTCCACTGGCAGGGCCCTTCATGCCTCCAATCATAGATCGTCTTCCTGTAAGCAGAAGCTCGTGTTTGGATCGAAATTATGATGTTCTGAAGCACCTGGCTGGCATTACGGCAAAGCTTTCTATCCTTGAGGCCCTTCGTATGTCTTCTGAAATGTGTGAGGCACTCGTCAAAGCTCTAAGGACCCCCCTTCAGTTTGAGATGTAGGTGGTGGCCATAGAAGCCTTCCACACCGAGGTGATTGAGGACGGAGAATTTCAGGAGGTTATCTCATTTTCCGGTGAAGATGAAGACCTTCCCATACAGGGGCACATTCTCCCACTATACATCACCAGCCAGTTCAATGGCATAGAAGTCCTCCACTGCCTTCTGGACACCGGTTCCAGGATTAACCTAATCCCAACTCGGACACTGCAGAAACTGGGGTTGTCTGAGGTTGATTTAACTCCCTCCAACCTCAGGTTCCAGGGGTTTGACAGGACCGAGCAAACTCCACTCGACAATATTCTCTTGAAGACCCAGTTAGGCGGCTTAATTGCCACACCGAATTCATGGTTGCCTCTCAGGACACCACCTATAACATGTTTATGGGCAGTCCGTGGCTCAACCTTCACACATCGGTCCCCTCATCGTATCACCAGTGCCTCAAATACTCCCTTAAGGGTCGAGTGGGCGTGCTCCAAGGAGATGTGTCTCCTTTTGCCTCTTGTGAAGCCCGTTATCTGGACACTGACTATTACAAGAGCAAGGAAAAGCAGATCCTGGTAGGTGAGGTTGAGCCCGCCACTGTCACAAATGATCCCTGGGCAGGTTTGGACGACGCATATGTCTTCCCAATCCATCGGTTGGAGTCGACGACCCCCGACATGGGGCAGTGCTTCGTTGTTTCAAGTACCAGAGGATGGCATATTTCTGGGTCCAAGCAACAGCGGGAAATCCCCTCATACTATTACACCAACCAGGCTCATGTGATCCCCGAGCCCCTTACCCCTGTATGATATCGGGACGTTAGGCACATGGCAACGACAGTACGTCATGCGTGTCTGCTTCGCCCGGCCAGAATCGACCAGCTCCAGCCAACGCGCCACTACTGCTTTGATGTCATAAAGTGTGGCCCCTTGGGCCAAAGGCCAGATGGGATTGGATCAACCACCTTTGTCTCCATGGTCTCCGCAGTTCATGAGTCTCCAGACGTGATGACCTCTACCGCCCAAGCTGGCACTAGCTTCCCATCAGGGTCTGGTAGCCCCGAAACGGCTCCCCCCATCGATGATCCCTCTGAAAGTGGAGAGAAGGAAATGGAAGATTCTCCTCCTGCCTTTGAGGAGGGCATCCCTACCACGGTCGGTGAGTTAGTATAGGTGAACCTCAGTAGCGAGGCGGACCCGAGACCCACATGGGTTAGTGCCGCTATGCCCCCCGAGGAATGACAACAATACATAGACTTTCTCAGACAGCACCTTGATGTGTTCTCCTGGAGTTATGACGAGATGCCAGGGATAGATCCCCAGGTAGCCGTTCAGAGCCTTGGCATTACAGCAAACCATCACGGGTTCAAGCAGCCTCCCCGGAAGATGCACCCCTCTCATGGTGCCATGGTTGCGGCCGAAGTTGATAAGCTCATCAAAGCCAACTTCGTCAAGGTAGTCCATTACCCCAGGTGGCTAGCAACATTGTTCCAGTCAGGAATAAGAACGGGTAGATCAGGTTATGTATCAACTTCCACGATCTCAATCGCCACTATCTGAAGGATGATTTTCCCCTTCTCGTGACAGAGTTGTTGATCGATGCCACGACCGGGTTCCAATCCATATTCTTCATGGATGTGTACTCCGGGTACAACCAGATCTGGATGGCCCCCAAGGATGAAAAGTTCACTGGCTTCAGGGCCCCCAGGGTACTTTTTTCAACCAGGTTATGCCCTTCGGCCTGAAGAATGCTGGTGCCACCTATCAACGGGCTATGCATCGCATATTCAATCTGATTCTCGGGACACTGGTGGAATGCTACATGGACGATCTGGTGGTAAAATCTCGTCAGCACCAGGACCATCTCAAAGACCTTGAGAAAGTGTTCGGCTTCCTCCGTTCTCCCCACATGAAGATGAACCCATTGAAATGTGCCTTCAGGGTCACCTAGGGAAATATTATTGGCTTCGTTGTTAGGTAACAAGGCATCGAGATCGACCCAGAGAAAATCAAGGCCATCAGTCAGATGCCTCCGCCGAATAAAATTCGGTATCTGAGAGGTCTTCAAGGCCACTTAGCATATATACGACGATTCATTGGGAATCTGGCCGACAAGTGTGAGCCTTTTTCTCGGCTCATGAAGAAAGGCGTCTCCTATGAATGGGACAAAGAGTGTTTGATCACTTTTGAGGAAATCAAGCATTATCTACTCCAACCTCCGGTCTTAATGCCACCCGTTTCCAGAAAGATGCTGGTCCTTTATGTGACCACCCTTAACCGATCCCTTGGTGCACTTCTCACCCAGAAGAACAACAAGGGAACATCTAATATCCTCAACTACCTCAACCGCATGCTCCTCGATTAAGAAATTAGATATTCTACCATCGAGAAGAGCTACCTGGCGATCATATTTGCTGTGCAGAAATTGCGGCACTACTTGCAGCACCACGAGGAATAGCTGGTCTCTCTGGTAGACCCGTTGAAATACATCATGAGCTGACCTATGTTGACCGGATGATTGGCGCGCTGGGCGGTGATCCTCCTGCAGTTCGACATTAGGTTCGTACCTCAGAAGGCCGTCAAAGGATAGGCATTGGCAGACTTCTTAGCTGCCCAACCAACCTCCAAGGACCAGCCACTAGATCTAGGATTTCCTGATGAGGCAATCCCCTCAGTCGATCACTTCATCCCATGCTAGTAGATGCACTTTGACGGTGCCTCCCGGAGCCCCACCGGTAGAAATCTCAACGATCATAGGCTCAATAGAGTGGGCCTGGGTGTCGTCTTCATCACCCCGGAGCAAGCCGTTCTGCCGTATTCATTCCTATTGTCAGAAGGCTGCACCTATAATGTGGCAGAGTATTATGCCCTCATCACTGGACTCGATTTGACTCTCAGTATTGGTGTACCCCATCTGTATGTAAAAGGGTACTCTGAGCTAGTCATAAAGCAGGTCAATGGTGACTATGTTGTCCGGAAACCAGAACTCATGCCATTGCTAGAGTGCACCCTTCGTCTAATAGATATGTTCCCCTCCCGGACAGAGGTCGTTCACATTCCCCGGTCGCAGAACAGTCGAGCAGATGCTTTGGCCAGCCTGCCCACATCACTTGCGGAGCCCGAGCAGGATGACCTCATTATCCACGTGGCACACTTGAGAGTCATTTCTCCTGTTATTCCAGAGGGCGATCGTGTCCCATGAGTGAACCATCTCACCACTGGTGCCCCTACGTCAGGATCCCTGGGGGCTTTGGGTGCGGTAATCGAGATAGTTCCTGACTGGAGGACGCCCTTGGTTGAATATCTCTAGCACGACAATCTTCCATCGGACCGAGCCGAGCGAGATCGAATCCGATGTCGCGCGCCACAGTTCACCCTTCAGAGCAGTCCTAGTCTTGAGTAGCTCCTTTACAGGAGTGGATTTGATGGTGTTCTCCTCCGTTGCCTTCAAGGAGTTGAGATCCCACAGGTCATGCAAGAAGTACACACTAGTTCCTGTGGGGCCCACTAGGCCTGGTCAATGTTGTCCTACCAGATTCGGAGGCTGGGATACTTCTGGCCCTCCATGATCTACGACTGCATCGAGTATGCCAAGAGGTGTCACGCCTACCAAGTTCATGCTAACTTTGTGCATCGGCCACTGGAGCCTCTCCATACTACCAAGTATTCTTGGCCCTTTTCATTCTACGGGTTGGATGTTGTAGGACCTTAGCCGTCGGTGACGGCCCGCCAGTTCCAGTTCATCGTGACCGCTACTGATTTCTTCTCAAAGTGGGAAGAAGCAATCCCACTCAAGGAAGTCAAAGCCCGTTCTATCTCTGACTTTGTGAGCTCCAATATAATCTATCGATTTGGACTACCTCGCGCTATCCTCGCGGATAACGGAACCAACTTCGGAGCAGCCGAGCTAAGGAAATTGTACGCCAAGTACAATATTCCCTCTAACCACACCTCCCACTATCATGCACAGTCGAATGGATAGATTGAGGCGTTTAACAAAATCCTCTCTAACATTCTGCAAACGATGGTTGGTCCGAACAAGAAAAGTTGGTCGGACAAGCTACCCAACGCCCTCTGGGCTTATAGGACGACGACTCGTAACTCCACCCAGTTGACACTGTATTCCCTGGTGTATGGTACAGAGGTCGTCTTGCCCATCGAGATCCAGTTTCACTCATTGCACACGACGGTCTATGACCAGCAAGCACCGAATAGAGTTGCCGAAATCCATCTAGCCGAATTAGAAGCCCTGGACGAAAGTAGGCTTCACACGTTACATAATTTGAAAAGGCATCAGAGGAGGATGGCCCGAGATTTCAATAATAAGGTTCACCTCCGCTCCTTCCTATAAGGTGACCTGGTAATGGCACTCAGAGCGCCGATGATTCCTGGCAGAAAACCACCCAAGTTGGAGCCCAAATGGGAGGGTCCTTTCATTGTCCATAAAGTCTATCCCAATGGCGTGTATTCCCTGGTGACTATGAATGGTGAGTGCATAACTCCTCGCACCAATTCCAGGTTCCTCATGTAGTACTCTGCCTAGGTATGTATGGTCCTGCATGACCTTAAACTGTACGGTCCCGCACCACCCTAAACAGCACCTTGGTCAGAGTTCTCAGACCTTAACCTAAGATCCTTACATGGTCCAGCAATAACATAAACTACGTTTTTCCCTACATCTGGGCCCCCAATGGTCTGAGTTCTAAGACCTAAAACTATGATCCTTTCCCCATCCCACAGGACATTAAACTGTTTTCCATCCCACATGACGATGAACTGTATTTCATCCTACATGACGTTAAACTGCATTTGAGGAACTACGTGTGGATTGATTCCCATCTTTATGGGATACATAGGACCGTCTGAAAACATAGATTTTAGGTCCATCCCTATCTCTTAGGAGATCCCACGATATCCTGGTTGCCTCGGTCTTTTGACCTGCCCTTCCCTCAGGAATCCTCCATCTTTTGGCCGCTCTCAGACTAATCCCCTCGACCCTTTCCACTAGTCTGCTAATATGTTTGGATTACTCTAGTCTTGGACATGGAGTGTCAGATTCGACTTAGGCAAGTCTTCGTCCGCTTTTCAAGCTTCGTGTTCCCCTTCATTCGGGCCCCACCCTCTTTCACACTCGGAGGGACCCCCAAGAACGGTCTGGATACAATACCTAAGGGCTCTCCTACTGTCTCGGGCCAACGCCCCTGAAGGTTTCGGGAAACAAATTGATACAAATCCCGTGTTGTGAATGTGGTCAACGGTTGATGCTCATTTGTTTTCCCCTACCTCTAGGCTAACGCGGCAAGATGTTGTATTGCGAACATGGTCAGTAGTAATCCTCAGTCATCACTCCGGCTTATTCGGGACATAATTGTTGGTTTAATGATTCACACTATGTTCCACCCCACCGTCTTAAGGTGGAATCTCAAAACTTCTTATACTAACCCTCAGTACACCCCCACACGTCAGACAGAACAAGCTGTGTAATGGTGTCTCTCAGGGCTCCCGCTATCTGAGTGCTAGAGTATGTGCTTGGGTTTCATTACAGGTTGCGTGCATCTTGACCCTCGCCCCCATGTGGAACGAGGAGTCACCTAGACATTGCGTTTCAGGCCCACCGTAGCTGGGAGCTAGCATCTCCTGCCCCCCCTGATTGTTGAACACTCGTAGGCCCCTTTGTCCCAAGGATCCTCCCTCAGAATCGCGAGTGGTGATGTAATGGGATTATTTCCTCATTCGCATCAGGTATGCTTTATCACATCATGCATGTATCCCCTAGTCCAGTCCATACGAACTTAAACTATGCTTCCTGGTCCAAGCCATTTGACCTTAAACTATGCTTCCAGGTCCAAGCCATACGACCGTAAACTGTGCTCCCTAGTCTAAGCCATATGACCTTGAACTGTGCCTCCTGGTCCAAGCCATAAGACATTAAACTGTGCTTCCTGGTCCAAGCCATACGACCTTAAACTATGCTTCCAAGTCCAACAACATGACCATAAACGGTCATGATATCATCCCGGTTGCGCACCGTTAAGGCGCTACCTCTCAGGAACTATGTATGGCTTGATTCTCATCCTTATGAGATACGTAGGAGCGCCTGAGAACTTCCCCACAGGCCCAGCCTCACTTTTCGTGTTCCGTCTCTCGGCCTAAACGCGTCCCTAGGAGCACATAGTAAGCAGGGCTTTTCCCCATTCACGTTGGGTTTTGCAACCGCTTTACAGTGTGTCTCCCATTCCCCTTATTCATTGGTCCAAGTTCTAAGACCGTAATCTAAGACCCTTGGATTTTCACGATTCGGTCTCTCTTGTGGGATTGTACGGTGTGGTGCGGGATTATGTCCTCCTTCATGTCAGGTTACTCGTCGTACCATGCCTATCCCCAGATGAGATGTGTCCCCCGTCCCACACAACGTTAAGCTATATTTCATCATACATGACATTAAACTGCCCTTCAAGAACTATGTGTGGATTGATTCTCATCCTAATGAGATACATAGGAATGCCCGGACATTTAATCTTGGTTCCAGCCGCAAGGATTACCAAATCTTGTCCCTCCTTATTGTCAGCCCCTCGGCCTGACTTCTTGGGAAGTGGTGTAATCGTGACATCTACCCCGAATAAGTTCGAGATGCATCATAGTAATACTGGGAAGCGGCAGTTCTCTCGGCAGAGAGGTCCTATCTAAAAATTGGGATGATCTGTGATCAGGTTGGTACATCTGCCTAATGTTCCTCTGCCACGGTGGCACAATTTCAGGAGTGTTGGACTCTATTCGAACAAACCACCACTCCACTTTCCACGATTTTCATGCCCCTTTATTCGGATCCTTATTCTCTTTCATGTTCTATTGGACCCCCTAAGAGTATGGATGATTGACCTACGGTCCGCCTACTGTCATGGGCCAACGTTCTGGAGGACTTGTCATGTTTGACGGGACCCCCTAACAGTATGGATGATAGAATTTTGTCCGCCTGCTGCCATAATATGGATGATAGACCATTGGTCCGCTCATTGTAGAAGTATGGACGACAGAACTACAGTCCGCCAGCTTTCCTGGGCCAACGTTCTGGAAGACTGGCCTGCGATATTTGAGTTAGGCCCCATGTTGCGAACATGGTCAGCGGTCAGCCCACATTTATTGCCCCCATTCCAGTCCAGCACGATATGGATGCTGTGTTTCCGCCACGGTTAACAATTATCCTCCATCGTCGTGCCCCAGAGTGTTCCGAATTCGGGTAGCATGATTCACCTTTCTTTTCCATCTCTCTATGTTCAGATGGATTTCAATGCCCCTGGAATTTCCCCGCTCGTGTGTCAGAGTACATTGAGAAGGTGATATATCAATCGGTCTGAGGTATTCTCCTCAGAAATCCAGGCCCAATTTCGGATGCCTGTATCTTGGTTAATTCCCCACAGTTGGACGAAATGATAACACGAGTATCCTTTTCTTCTCGCTTTGGGTGTGACCCACATGAGCTTAGGGATGAGTTGTTATTCATTTCGGAAATATGGTTGAGCATATTAAACCAAGGGTACAAATGAATGGATTTCTCCATGTATGGGATTGAGATGATGGGTTGTACAAGAAGGAAGTTCATGAGATGGCCAAAACAAAGCCCCTAAGTGTTGGCCTGTGGGATCGATCCTTCCAACGCCACTACCCTTTGGCTGGTAGCCTCCATGACCGCTTCTCACTCCTTTCAGACTCTCTCCTCATTAGCCACCATAGAGCGTAGCTCGCCAACACTAGCTTGTGCCTGCACCCACTCGGTTTGAAGTAAGACCATCTGCTGACTCGCCTCTATCAGTTGTTCATGCGCATCAGCCAGCTGGGCCTCCAGTTGTTCCACGAGTTCATAGAACGCCGCAAGTAAGGACTCCTTCACTGCCGCCTCCCTTTCGAGGTGCCGGAACACCTGTTGAACCCTCAGAAATGCTCAGGAATCCGCCAATATTTCCCGACACTGGGAAACATCGGTGCGCCGGCTTCTCTCGTGTATCTTCTCAGCCATGTAATCACGGACCGTCAGGTGAAGGCGCTGAGCGTCAGCCCCTCTGACAAACAGAAAGCGTATCCAAGTCTGGAGTGATCAAATCCGCCTCAGCCAATCCAACTGGGTCTATCTGAGAAAGCGCTGGATACACTTTCACCCTTTGCAACGTGTCATCTGGCTCTCCTTGGCCGCTTCTGAGTCTGAGTCATCTATCTCTTCAGGGTCAGCGGGATGGTATACAGGAAATGCAACAAGCATGTCGGCGGCAGGATCTGGCTCATGGATGTCTTCATGAAGAATAGTATCCTCGACGTCAGGGCGATCTTCCGCTCTCGCCCCGACAGCGACGGTGCCTCTGTCAGCCTCCAGCCTCACCTCAAGAACAGCGCTGCTGATGCAGGCTGCCCCCTGCTCGCTGATTTCCATGGCTGACTCAGTGCAGGAAGCATGTTCTGAATGAGGTGGTATGTCTGCCACTGGTCCGCTCATGGACGGCCTGGGCTCTACAGCCTGACGAGCCTCCAATGTTTAGATCACTGCGCAAGGCGTATGCTGATTATTTGTGATCTTTTGATAACAAGCGCCAGTAGTGAAGCGTGAGACTCACAAGAATCCAGAGCGTCGGCCTCTAGTGTTCCGACCACCGTGATGGGAGACCCCTCTGCGCTTGTCAATTCAATGATGGGTGTCGGATCCCCATCATGTCCCATCGGTTCCCTTCCTCCCCCCTCTAGTGGGGACTCCTGACCAACACTTAGGCACTCCTGAGTGAGGTAGAGAGAGGGTTTGGAAACTGAAAAGAAGAATGGATGAAAAATGGAAATGAATGAGGATAGAGAAAAACCTCGAGTATCATGGTTATGTCAAGATTAGAGCTGACAATATAGCTGCTCTCTTGGAGACTCCCTTGGTAGGTCGCCCCCTACGACCCCTCACCATCGGGTTCTCCTTCTTCTTCATCTTCCCTTTCACCTTCATCTTCTCCGGTCTCCTCCCCCTCTGACTCCTCATCACTGTCGCCTTCTCCCAGCGGCATCACTTCCAGATCATGCTCCTGGCCGAGCATCACATTCACTAGGTAATGTGGCTCTGCACTCCGACCCCTATGGAACCCGTATGTGTCCATGACGGTCAGATAAGCATGTCGCCGATGGATGTTTACCCGGTCGGTAACTCGAACGAGCACAACCTCTGGTAGCTGGATCCCGTTTTTCATGATCTTCTGCCAGATGGCTTCAATGCTCAGCGATTTCCGCAGGGTCACCTAGGCCGACCAAAGTGCCAGGAAAATTGCATCTTGGGAAGGTTTGAGCAGGTATCTTATCTGCTTCCCAGGAAGTTCCATGGCCTCCTCATGTGACCCCCCCACAGGCAACGAGGTCGCGGCGGCACCGTGTGATGTGCCCGCCGCTGAGGTCCCAGCCTGCGCATGCCTCGCTGTCAGACGCGCCCCTAGTTCTTCCCTTCTGGCGGCACCATGCCTCCTCACCCGTCGCCCGGTTTTCGCGTGGGTAGCCTCGAGTTGCCGGACTCACTTAAGTAAAATCCCCTCAGGGTACGCAATGGTCTAGTGCTTGGCATACTCAGTTGCTAGGTCAGCGTCGACCCCGGTGGGGGGAAGAGTGATGACGTCGCCGGAGCCGAAAGTGGTAAACATCAACCACATTTGGCACAAAACACATGGATTCTTATCCTACCATACAGTCATGAATACCTTCTTCGACATTCGTTGGAGGCACCCGGATTGCCTAACGAATCAGGATGGCATGTAAGGCTTGCTGATCACCTTCCCGTTGATCCGAGCCATGAGAACCCCACCCTGAATGCTCTGCAAATACTCCCACTGCTCCAGTGGGACTCACCCATTGTCCCCCATCTGGCCGACCGGGGTGGGGAACGGGCTTATGTTGATGTTGGTGTGGTTACCAATGAGGATTACCACGCCCTCATCATTAAGCGCTATCGGCACCACCCCAACGATGTTCAGCAAGGACGGTCGCATGACATTGCACGGAGGACATATGGCGTTTGGGAAAGTGTAAACGCCGAGGTGAGCTGCCACCCAGCCATGGAAAATCTGGAAGGGGCCACATACTCTCCGAGGCGACCCCCCTCGTGAGATGCGTCCCAGGATGGCATACAGCTTGGCTAGTACGGGGACACCCAAGTTGAACCGTTTGTTGGCAGCCATGGTGCCCGCCATCTCCAGTGTTGCTGGACGGACGCCCATCCTCGTGTCTTGCACCGGCAGGAGCCAACCGCTCAAGAAGGCGGAAAGGAACCCGACATATCGGATGTTCGGGTCCCGGGCCTCGATGACACGATATCCCCATGATTTGTATTTCCCTGCCTCCAGGGTCCTCCAGTATGACCCATCCCTACTCCTCTGAGTTGCGGTTGGGCACTGTTTCCCCCGTCCCTGCATCTTGATTGCTGGATCCTTCTCGAGGAACTGGCTGAACCACCCCTTGTAGGCAATGTCCTTCAGGAAGTCCTTGACCCCCAGCCTCTCTTTGGCCAGCTTCAGCAGGTTCCACATCAGCATGGGCACCCGTGACCTGTCTTCCTAGGTGTTCTTTGGAGGAACGAACTCATTGTATTGGGAGACCTCTAGTGGGATATCTCTGATTCAGTGAACATCCCAGAGACTGATGCCAACATCCCCATGGTGAAGGTGGAATGTGTTGGTATCAGGAGGCCATGGGGTGAATAGCTCCAGCCTGAGCTCAGGTTGACGGTGGAAGTGTAACTACGATATCCATACCGCCTCGAACAAGCCAATATGCCGCAGTTCATCCCCAAATTGGTCGCAAGTATGGTGAAACCAGAACACGCAGGCCCACTCGCTGGTGATGTTGCCCCCGGACCGCATGTCCCAATCCTTCATCCATCCCTTCGTGTCATCCCTGACGCTCTGACAAAACGTGCTCGCGTAGAGGGCCGGAGAATTCTCTCTGACAGGCTCGTCCCTAGTAATGGTCATAGTCCTCGGGTTTAGGAAATATACTTCCATATGTATGGTTTCCCTAACAGGATGGCCGTTGTTGGTAATGTTGTAGCGAGGAAGTTCGTCCTCCAAGGTCACCCATGACCGCGGTGTGTCCACCTCGAAGCCCGATAGAGGCACCTCCTCTAGGATGCCAATGTTCCAGAGCGGGAGGTTGTCAGACAGGGGATACATCTTCTGGGCTGGAGTCAGTAGATTGAAAAAGGTAAGATTTTTGGAAACGATCACCTTAGCACCATAAACCTCCTCGTTCGCTGCCATTTCAGTCCTACAAGCGGCGGCTTCCCCCTCATTTACTCGGTTTGCAGTCATCTTGAATATTTCAGGAGTTGCACGAAATCCAGATGTAGTGCACAAGATCGGAGAGTGCTGCGCGAAATCTGAAGTGGCGACGCGAAATCCCAGATTTGGGCCCGCAATTGGCATGCTAGGCACGGAATATCCCGAGTAGGCGCGCAATTACAGCCGAAATTCGGAAGGAAATACGCGCTGCCAATGCGTTTTTACGTGCAGCCGCAGGAGCAATTTCGTACATGAGAGCGTTAAGACTATCGCGCGAAAAATCATCTGTACGGATTCGGGAACCAGTGCCCCTTTTTATAGGCAATTCCAGGGTTACACACCGTGCGGAAGGAGAATTCCGCGCTTATCCATCGTTTTGCACGCCACACCGGTTTTTTGTGCGCTAATTGCCCAGGATAGGCCCTGCTTCGGCGTTTCGGCGTTTTACCTCAGAATCTGACTATTGCGACCTCTCGCTGATCCAATTCCGATGGGGGTGGCATTTTTAGACGCCAAAAAAGTTCGTACCTCCCTGAGGAAGTTTTGAAATGAAAATGTGAAGTCATATTCAGAATTAGAGGCCTGGTCAGGAGGCCCGGGAAGTGGTACGCAAAATTAAGTAGGACTTGCATGAAATAATGAGGTGTGTGCGAAGCATTCCCAGTATTCGCGTAATCGAGCCGATTGCGCGTACAATTTTGTGCGCCCGGTTCCGCACGGTGAAGCTTTGCGCGCCGACGGTTCCCAGGGCAGAAGATTTCGCGCGCCGCCTGGATTTTGCGCCGTCTGATGCCTATAAAAAGAAGGTGACCCCTAACGGTTTGGGGGTAGCGGAATTTAGAACGGCTCTCGTGCACACAATTCAGTCTCCCCCGCGCGCAAGATGACTTCCAAGTAATTCCTCTTTTTGCGCAACCTTGCCCCGGGGTTCGCCTTTGCATGCAAACCCACTTGCTTAAGTGATTTCACTCACTCCTCTGGGTTCCTCCCTTGCACGCAATCTTTACCCTGTGTGCGCAATCCCCTCCTATGAACACAATCATGTCTCCGCGCAATCCTCTTGTCCTCTTGCGTTCCATCCCGGTGTTTTTCACGCAAACCTTCTTTTTGCGCATGGCACCCATGACCCCTTCACCTTGACGCCCCTTGGCTGCCTTTCTGCGCGGGCACCTGAGGTCTCCCCTGCCGAGCATGCATGCCGTGCGTTGTTTTCCCGTACGGCCTTCCAGGCTCGAATGAAGTAACCTCAAGGTCCCTTGGGTGGTGTTTCCCGTTGTGTTTCTTTGCCTTATGCTTCTCCGCATAGGCACGCTAACGGCTATTGCTTCTTCGCATAGCCACGCTAACGTGGACCCCTCAATGGTTTTCCCTGCGGCCCCCCTTCACTACGGCCTTCCCTATACCTTCCCTCCCACAAGGGGTAGAGGGTGTTGGGCATGTAAGCCCTAGGGGTGTGGAGTGATCCCACCTCGTCCAAGCTGCAGGACGTCAAACTGCTAAGCACCTCGTCCTTAACACATGACGTTAAACTATGGTCTGACCCTGTGCTTCTCACGTAGGGTCCCCCCAGCTCGGACATTTTTTACACCTCTCGTCTCCACGGGAATGGAATCTTCCTCGCATGTAATGAGATCCTCCATGTCGGAGTGGCGTTTGTCCATGGGGGAAGGGCTTCCTTAGAGCGTAAGCCCCTAGCCTCTCTTACGGAAGGTTGCACCCATGCACCTGAATACTTCCCCCCTGTCAAGGCCAGTGGTGTCCCTTTCCCACTGCACTTTGTCACACCATGGGCCTACATCCTGAAGTAAGCCCCGGAACCCAGGGCCGCTAACCACGCGTAAGCCCCTGTTTCCTCTTTGGGACGCACAATACGTAAGCCCCTTTCCGCTTCTCACGGACACACCTTTTGCGACGTGATCATATGGTCCCTGCTGCCTCTTGTTTCTCACACCGAGCATGGCTCATGTGGGATTAGAGCGCGCATCGACCATGACATCCTCGTATGGGCCTCCTCATAGCGTAAGCCCCATACTAGCAAACTACGTGGACTTTGATCCGTGCTAAAACATGGTACGTAGGAAGCCTCCACGAGGTTCAAGCCCACCACCCGGTCGTTCTGACTTCTTCACGTTGGTTCGCCAACACCATGGGCCGCCTTAGAGCGTAAGCCCCAAATTACCTCATCCCAGATGACGTTAAAATGTATCCCTCGTCCCGCAAGATGTTAAACTGTATCTTTTCCAGCATGATGTTAAATTGTATCCCTCATCCTACATGACAATAAACTGTATCTCGTCCCACATGACGTTAAATTGTATCCTTCGTCCCGTATGACGTTAAACTGTATGTCGTCCCACATGACGTTATAATTTATTCCCGAAACTATGTGAACTATGATTCGTGCTAACGCATGGTACGTAGGAATCCTCCATGAGGTTCAAGCCCGTAACTCCATCACCCATCCTGATCCTTACTCGGGCTGCCACATCCCGGTGAGATCATGCCACCCCATCCCACTCCATAGTATCCGGGAAGCTGCCCACATGTTGGCCCCAACATCGGTGTTCCCCCTAGAGGGTTCTTCAATCTTATCTACTCTAAATGTTCCGATCAGTCCGATCCGTCTCTGAAAGACGTTAAACTCGTGGCATACCCCGTGTTAAACATGGGAAGCTGAGCAAAACCTCAAATGGTACACAATTCCCCGTGTTCAATGTGGGATGCCTTGGGATTCTGTGCCCTCGAGAAGCCCTATGATAAGGGACAGAAGATAGAAATGTCATCCCCAGCATCAAGACATGCCAACGACACCCTCAAGTGACCATTCTCCACAACGAAGGTTGCTGCCCCGACAAGACCCCTTGGAGCGTCTCGACGGAAGAATCATAATTAATTGGCATCCATAAAGATATGGCGCCGGGAACGAGCTTCATGAACCCGTCTTAAATCTATGATGGAGACCTAGACTAGGTGATGAGCTCCGCGGAGGAATCTACAGAAGAAAGAAATGACATCCCATCATCCCGGTTTCGATCAAGGAGCAGACATCCCTGAACAAGGAACGAATTTCACCTGCCTTTGGAAAGCAGGAATGCAGGCCAACAAACCGTGCGTCCTCCCATGCGTGATGGACACGAGCATGCGCCCCGGCGTAAAAGCATCGGAAACAAATGTTAAAGTAATAATAAATCTCAAGTATATATTAAACTCCTTATAAAGTGAGTCTATATCATAATAAAATATAATATCATCAAAATAAAAAATTATAACTAGGGTTCTTTTTCTCATTTGTTTCATATAATGGTATCAATCTATATTAAATTTTGTAAAATCCATGTCCCTTCAACAACCATTCAATTTATAATTCAAGGTTTTAGTGGCCTATTTCAAACAATATAAATATTTTTTCAACATTAAATCCATGCTACCATAATTATTTAAGATAATTTTTTCTTTTCATTCAATATATACTTCTTTCCTCAAGATCAATATTTAGAAATTCATATTTTATGCCCATTTGATATATTTTTTAGTGATTTTTAGTTGAAACATTAATGAACATTATTATAGTCTCCATTTTTTTATTACAAATTTGTTTTACATAATATTCAATACAATCCACTTTAGAATATCCTCTTCTCAACATCCAATAAGTTTTTTATGATACCTCACCATTATCATTTATCTTATTTATAAAAACCTAATTGGCGCTAATAAAATTTTTAAGTCTTGGAATAAGATCCCATGTGGGGTTATTCTCAATATAGTTATGTTTCTCTTTCTTTTATTGTATCAACTCCTCATGTTATACTACTTATTACACAATATGACGATCAATTTTATAAATTATTCCAATTTCATCTTCTAATATCAATATACATCAAGTTTTAACATCTTATAATTGATTTATATTGAAATTTGATTTAGTAAATTTCTAAAAAAATTTACAGAATTTTATATCATTTAAAGAAGATTAACCTTCACCAGTTGTTTTTATAGAATCATTATTATCAGTTATTATAGAAATCCTAGTAACATCATCAGTCTTTGGTTCTAATATTTGCACACAATTTTGTAGAGAGTCTTCAAAAAATTAATCAACTATTATATCTGATTTTTTCTGGTGTTCAATAATCTCGACTTACCTATAATAAATTAGACCATACATATTTTTTGGTAAATCAACTATAACCACTAACAATTTATTGGTATCCCATGAAATTTACTTCCATTACATTATCTTAAGATTTTACAATATTTATTTATTTATTATAGTGAATGGTATTTGAAAAACTATAATGTATCTAATAGTTTTTTATCAGGCACCACATTTCATATGGTTTCTATTGTGCTTCTATTACTTATAGACACTTGTTCTCAAATTTTATGAGACTACCTTCAACTTCTCTGTAGGAGTACATTTAGTTATTCTTTTTAGATAACAAAGTATTTCTCATATTAATAATTATTTTGTGCATCCATCAATTACAAAATTTTATTTTGGAGTGTATATTTTGATATAATGATACACGATTAGATGTTGGGAATGGTATTTTTTAAAATAATATCTTGTAAAATTCATTAAATTATAAAATATTAGTTTCTATATTTAAATACTATAATCCTTTTCAGCATTCCTTCAATTGCTTTGATAATTTTTATTACCAATATGTTGTGCTTGATAAATATGACATTACATAATTGGGAATAATCATTAGTAAAGGAAATAAAATATAGATCACCACAATTAGATAATTTTCTTATTGTACCATATAATTCATTATGAATGTGATCATGTAGTTTGGAAAATATAATGTACACCCATTTAAAATAAACATATCTTATTTTCCCAGTTTGGCAATTTTAAAATAAACATCTATATCTATTTTCAGACTTTCTAAATCTCTCAAAACAACATACTCTAAAATATATCTCATACATTTTTGTCCAAGACGACCAAACCATGTATTCCAAAAGGACATATCATATTTAGAACATAGGTAAAATGAATCTTATTGATAACTATTTTAAATTATATTTTCATTGGTTTTGATCCCTTAAGTAATGATCCTTCAATTCCATGTGATATTAATGATACATGAATCTTTACTGAATATCGTTGAATGTATATCATCTAAAATATGACTAATATTTACTATATTTCTATTCAATCCCTTTAATGTATAATAAATCATTTTATATAAGATTATCTGAATCAATATCATTTTAGAATACTTCTTTGATTTTCAATGAATAATCATTTCCAAATGTCATTGGTCCTCCTTCATGATACTCAGTATTTCTAAAAAGCATTCAATCACGAGTATTGTATGAGTAAATAGTACCCTTAAGTATCCATGACTTGGTTATACTCCTTGTTTCCAAAGATAATTTAGTAAAATATGTTTTTCATCCATCATCTTTTAAATTCCCATTCATTTATCATCATTGAGAATTTTTCTTGGTTAAATTGTTTTGCAATTTTCAATAATATTCCCCTATTATACCCATCGAAAATAGATTCATTCGAAGTTATAAAAATCTTTTGTTGAAATATGGGATGAGTTCCTAGACACTTCTATTTTTATGAAGATCTATTCTCTTTCATACATAATATCCCTCCCATTGTTAATGTTTCACATATTGTAGAGACTTGTTATACCAATAAGAGTATTCTTTATTACAAAAAACACCACAACAACTGTAATATCCTTTTAACCACGATCTCCCACAATGAAAATAGTTTTTATATTGAAAATTGTTGATGTTTCATTTCTATATAGTATGTTTTTTTATTATTTTATTGATAGATATTTGTGATGAATATAATTTTCCCTTTGATTTAAAGGAAGATTTCCCTCCAATATTCATGGTTCAGATATGTCAGAAATTTATTTTTCAACCAAAATTGTTAGCGATAACAGTTTTGTTCTGAAATTAAAATCGATATTTATTAACGTACATTTATAGACCCCATATTAGAGAAAATTATTATGATTCAACATTAATATCCACGTATTTAATAAAATAATCTATAATATTGTTCAAATAATTATGATCTTTAGTAAATTTTTATTTAGTCATAGACTATATTTATTCTTCAACAACAATTTTTTCATCATGGAATTTCACCATCAATTAATCTATTATTTTTAAACATAATTTTTTCTTATTCTTTATTTACTTCATAAAAATATGTTTTTTTTGTTCTGAAATATGATTCTTTATGTTCTTGATCATGTTATTTTTCTTCCGAAAGGTGTTTAATTCATTCATAACCTTACTTCCCATATCTGTTTATTCACGTTCATCCTCTTCATTATGAGAGGTGTCAACACCTTTTTACTCATGATCCATGATGTTAGTTTCATCTTCTAATTATATGTATAAAGTGTATTATGTTTATTAATCCTTGATCATAAATACTTTTCTTCTATACATAATTTACTTTTTCTTGGTTCCATAAAATTTGGTTGAGCCTTTTGATATTTACTCCATTTTCTTTTTATATGGTTTCTCTTCATCTATATTAGGTTTAATATACTTCATTGGAGAATTTTTAGGAGGGTGTTCACTATTAATTCAATTATAACATCTTTGTGGGAATTTATATTTACACTTAAACATTACCCTCTTTAATATCATTGATATTTGAGTAATTATTGTATTCTAATATTCATATTCATAGGGATCACCAAATAAAATTAATTTATGAATTTCAACATCATTTTTTATGAGCTTCCTCATTACCTCAATGTCCATATTGTATTTTTTTATTTTTTTGAAAGAATGACCATTTTCATTTCATAAGAAATGAGAATGTTATGTAATTCATAAAAAGTATGATCATATCAATCTTATGAATATGAAACATTAAGACCAAGCCTATCTAAAAAAATTCTCATTAGTTTTTTCAATTAGTTGAATCATCCTTATATTCTCCAAATTCCCTAATATTGATTATGTTTTAATTTACTATTGTGAATTATCCCATGAAATTATCTTCTTTATCCATATTTCTATCTTCAAATTTATATCACTAAATTAGTAATTTTAGCTCATTGTATTTTACATTTCCTTCATAAATGATTTTGAAATTATGCCAAATTTCTTTGGAATTTTTGAGTCATGTAACTTTTATGTAAATCATTTCTAAAAGTGTTATAAAACATTCATATTGTTATTTCAAATAGACTTCCAAATTTTTTTTATCAAAGAAATTCCTAGAATAATCTTATGTAATATGTGGTAAATCTATTATTAATACATATTTACCATTATGCCCAAGAGATAAGAGATAATGAAACATCAGATTGATTGACCTATGATTGTTCTTTCCATTAACTGTTCGTACTCCTCTATTATTGAAATAATTTTTATATTTATATTCAACATAGAGTGGATCTTGAAATTTGATCCCATTATGATACCATATGATGTTCCAAGGTAGGTATTTCCCACCTAATAATAGGATATGGTGGTTTCTTTATTTCAAAATAAATATCTTCTGACCTATTACAAATTGATCTACACATATGAATATACAATATTTTTTAAATTAAATAAAATTAAATGGAACATGAATAATAATTCCTAATAAGGTTGTCTCTCAATGTGAACATAAACCTTTCCATGGATGGTTACCCCCCCAAACATGGATTATTTTCAATAAATTCCAAGGTTAATTTTTCATACATGTGTTTTTATGAAATATAACCACACATGTTAGTCATCACAACAAACCTCAATAATTCATGCTACAATATAGGATGTTTGAAAAAATTAATAAGATCACTAGTAAAACTATGTTCCTTCTATAACAATGCATGATGATCCACTTCCATGAGACTCCAAGATATAAAATATTGTATTTCCTATAGTGGATTCATGGAAGTAATACTAAGAATCTGCTAAAATTGAATCTCAAAATTTTTACGATGTCAGTTTCTTTATATATATATATCGTAAAAAATCACAATTATAGTCTGACCATTCAATCAACCAATTTTATGTCTCTAACTATCATTACAATGATTTGCATCAACGAGCCTTAAATTCATTACAATACAAGGGATCTGCCCCATGATCTACATTCTCTCTCTTCTGCTATTCCATAGAGACCAGATACCAGGATCTCAATATCTTTTTTTAATTCCCCATTATTTTTTATTGTTAAAAAACAATATCTTCATAGTGGATCAAAATGGAATTTTTTCATATTAAAATAAACATTAAAATACATTATAAATTCAGAAATCTACTTCAAAACACACTAGAATATTGGATTGGAATAATATGCCTATGATTTTTAAATGATTAGAAAACATAAATCAACCATCATAGTAAATTTAAATTAGAATATATGTGATATGAAAATATGCTGAAAACATCCCATACATAATGAGAAATATAAATTTTCTATTTGAAACTATAATCTACGTATTTATTGTCTACATGGTTCTCATAGAAAACAAGAAATGTAATTATTTTGACTATGTTAATCTACATTCATCTATATATCCAATCATCTATTTCATTCATATAAAATTGATACATGATAGGGAACAAATACATGAATTATAAAATCAGCTAGATCAATCATTCAACTATGTGATTAATTTTACTTCATTACTAAATCGAGTACTTGATTTTCCAATATATAATAAATAGATACATAAATTTCTTCTGTGAATTTACCTAAACCAAATCGGTGTGTAGTATAAACTCATTTATGAATATTCCATTTAAAAAACTAGTTGTATTGATTCATAAATCACCCAAAATTAAAATTTATGTAACATACTACCCCTTATCATTTTCATGAGATGGTGGTGGAAGGTTACATGGCTTTAGGATGCATGACCAGGATGCCAAAGTCTAGAAATAAATGTTGAGGGCTTCATTTAAAATTTGGGGGACGATTATCCCATTTAACATAAACAAAAAACCAACTACCATAACAAGATAAAACACTACATGATGCATGATAAAAACTAAATACAACTTAAACATTTAATTTATCTTAAAACTAACCAAATATTACAACATCTAAAGACAAACTAAAATCAATGTAAACAGTGAAATACAAACTAATTAAACTTAAAGAGAGCAACATGACTCCAAAGAATCCCATTATCTAAGTTACAACTCTACAAAACATCATAAGTATCATGATGTGGTTCTAAACATGTGTGATACATTACCTTTTCCTATATCGTGATAAAAAACATCTTCAAAAGAAAACTATTCACTAAAGATCACTCCAAATGTTTTCCAAACTCTCCCAAACATATCCTATTTCATTTTATATACACAAAATATATAAAATAAGGGTTATTTACCACAAACCGGGGGTGATACATTCCCCTAAAAATCATCAAACCATCTTCAGAAAGTATAAAACTGTCATTGCTGTGAAATAGTATTATCCATTTCACCTTAATTTACTTTTCAAATTCCCAAGCCTCATATTTAATCTGACCATCTTCCCACAACACATGTACTAGACCAATTCTTTTCCCAAACAAGTATTTTTCTGGCTTATCCAAAATCCACACTGGCATGCGCATCATTAAAGAATCCAGCTATAGTTCAATTTAAACCCACCTCACCACAACATTCCAGTATTTAAAAAGGTCATATTTATCAATAATATAACCTCCCCAAATTACCAAAATGTTGATTTCCAAGCCTTGGAGATATCGTCAATAACACATGATCACTCATTGTGAATGGCAAAAACCGTCGACAATGATACACATATGGTTTCTGATGACTCTACACTGTTTCCATTAATTTATGGATCAAATGAATCTTCCTCATAATTTCATGGACAAGTCTCAAGAAAACTAGTGAAGGAAAAATTATTCCATCCAAAAAAATCTGAGAATGACATTGAAGCACATAAAATAGTTCAAATGGAGACATTTTTATCATGTCCTGATAACAATTGTTATACAAGAACTCCACTAATAACAAATTCTCTTCCAATGACCCACCAAAATATATTAAATAATCCTACTTCATATGTTCTAACAGTTTTATCATCTTTTCAGACTACCCAAACTTTTGAGGGTGATACATCATACTAATGGTCATCTAATTCCCAAGGGATTTTTATAGGGATATGTAAACATGAGATTTGTACCTCTAATCTCTTTCTGATTTGATTGAAATTGATATTACATTCCTATTTACCATATCTAAGTTGTTTAATTTTGAATAGTCCTCCACCATATGAATTTCATGAATTGGAATAAAATGAAATGTCTTTGGGAGTTGATTTACTATGACCCATATAGAATCAAGTTTCAAAAATATTCTTGGTAGACCAGTTAAAAAATCCATGGATATTTTCTCCTATTTCTAAATAGGGACATATAAGGACGGTAACATTTTTTTGGTCATTGATTCTCTACATTAAACTGTTGAAAAGTTAGGAAACAGGAAACTAACTCATCCAACTTTTGTTTCATATTAATTCACCAAAACTGTGCTTTTAACTTATTTTATATCATCTAAATTCCCAGATGAATAAACCATCTTGAGTGGTGGTAATAAAAAATATTTTGTTCCTAAAAATCCCTAGGTACGATGATCTGGTTTCTTAACCACAACACCACACTCTGCTCTATATTTCACCCCTCAATAGTCTCCCCACCATTAAGCTCTGAACATGTCTCAACACATTATGAATAAGATGTTAATCCCTCTTTAACCATCATTACCAAATAAGGAACCAATGAAAATAGAATGAAAACTGCAACATCAACTTGGTTTTCACATTCCACATACATCTCACCTAAGACTAGTGACAACTACTAATCATAAAAAACCACTTTCCCCACTAAACATACAACTTTCTTCTCAATGCACCAACTTTTTAATTTCCTTTACCCTATGTAAACATCAATTCATAGAAAAAAATTTAGATACTCCATCCATTTTCATTTTGATGGATTTAAATACAATTTTGGGAAAATATGCTTCATGATCTTATGATCCATAAACACAATACATTTCTCACCTATGATATAATGAGACAATGTTTCTAAGGCATGGATGACTATATCTAACTCCATATAATTTGTTGTGTAGATCTTCTCACTCACATAGAAATTTCATAAACCATAGCCCACAAAATTATCTCCATAACTAAAAATCATCCTTAACCCCGATCTCGAAGCATCCTAATATACCACAAACCCTTGTCTGAATTATAGAAAAATCAACATCAGTGCTGATGTAAGGAGATTATTAGGTCTTGAAAAGTCTTTTAGAATTCCTTGTACCATTGGAATGAAAAAATATTCATTGTTAAATATATCATAAGTGAGTCTAGTCATGGGATGTCAAAAAAAATATCGGTAATAACAATCTAGAAAAAGGGAACTCTGTCATCATTCTTCAACAATTGAAATGAAATAACAACATCTTTATTCTCAGGATCAATTGGAACACCTCTCTTATAAATTATATGGACAATAAATCAAACCTCTTGTTTATAAAAATTGGTATTTGTTAGTTTGGAATACTACTGATGATCCCTCATGATTCCAAAAACTATCTCCAAGTGTTTTTCATTGTCAATCCTTGACCATGAGTACACCAATATGTCATCCTCAAACTCCATAACCAAAGAATAGATATATATCTCACTATAATATATGATTCATCAATTCTATATAGACCTCTCATGAATTCATAATACTTAAATTCATTTCAACATATTCATAATTTCCATATCTACTTTTGAAATCTGTCTTTGGAATATTTTCCTTTCGAAATCGCAATTTGTTATATCCTGATCACAGGTCAATGTTAGGGAACAACTAAGCTCCCATAAATTGATTGAATACATCATCAATGAATGGAATTGAATACAAATTATTTATTGTAACATGATTAAGCATAGGATAATCCACACAAAGACTATGAGTTATATCCTTCATTTTCATAAAGAATACAAGTGCTTCCCATAGAGATGTGCTCGACCGAATGAACCATTTACTTTCCAGTTCTTCCAAATTCACTTCCCAATACGTTAAATATCTTGGTTCTATTCATTAATAGTTAATAGAGATAGGACTTGTTCTCTGTAAGGAGATCAATCGTGAACTCTACAGACCTTACTAGTGGTAATCAAGATAATTTTTCAAGAAAAATATCTATAAAATAACCCACCACTTGCGGAAAAATTCTCTTCTAAATATCTTCCATTGATTCCAAATTCCATGACACCAACTGGTAAGATATCATTTAAACTTCTATTTAATACAATCATATTTCACTTTCTTTTACATTTCATTCTCATATAAATATATTCTAGAGACTATCCTAAGTTGTCAAACTCACTATTCGGATATCACAGTTGATATGAGATTTGAATGATGTCCACCAATCAATACCTTGGATTACATCAAATAAATTCATCTCCATCACCGAGAAATCCCAGTTTAGCTCATCTCCATTAATAGTCATAGATCACTCTCTACATAGAAAGGATCAACATTCTTGTTGACCAAGATGAGTTTTATTTTTTATGATAGAATTAATCATCTCATGTTTTATGATTAGAAAATGAATAGCATGAGAAGTAATTAATGTTCTGGAAGAAGCGGAATCGTGGTCCAGCCAACACCCAACCTTGAATTTTACCCTGATCGATGATTATTCTAGGATCAATATGACGATGAATGACAGTATCCATGTAATAGAATCAAATATTGAGATAAAGATAGAAGAGGCCCACAATCATTAGAGAGGACCTTTCACATCATGTTTATAATAAATTTATTCAATTTCATAATGAAGATAATACCTAGATATTTGTTATTTTATTCGTTGATGGTGTTGATCATTAAGAATGATCATTCAGGATTATCTTGTTGTGTATGCAAGGATCCAAACTAGAATCGCTGTAGTGATGATCCATATGTGCTCTGATGGCCTCCAATCAACACCACTCATTCTCTAGATGCTTGCGCGGAGAAGCTAGTGTCTAGTGCAACTCATTCATGATCGCTTGTTTTTTCAGCCTTGAATAACTTCTCTAATTCTCAAGAGGGTAAGAAGTGGATTTGAGAGTGAAATTGTTTAGCTCAACAATTCTAAATTCACCAGGTGTGTGGTTCGACACATGACACAATAGAAGTACGTGTCTATTTATTAACATAGGGATTCGTTATAATATCTAATTTCATAACCACAGTTAAATAAATTTAGAACCATAGAGAAACCCCATGCTATTAATAATAAGACTGTGGAATTATTTATGGTGTGCCATCTTGCGAAAAACATAATTAAAAATAAAATTATATATCACAAAATAATAGCAGCGTTATTTTATTTTGTACCAACTAGTAAAATAAGTATTTATCATCTTACAAATAATTATTTTACTACCGAACCGACCTTTGTTTTCTCAAACTCCACATCCATTTATTGAACACAGGAATAAATAAATAAATAATTTATTCTCTTAAATAAATATATTATTTACACACTAGTAAATAAATATTTATTAAATGTTAAATAAAATCAATATATATATATTTTACCCACAATCCAGTGAATAAATATTTATTCAATTTATGAAATAATTTTAACATGAAAAAAAATATTCCATTGTCTTGAGAATAGTTTTTATTAATTAAATTCAAATAGAATTTACAAAGACCACCAAAAGCACATATTGTGTGACCCATTATGAATCTTTCTCATTGTCATTAGGTGGTCATGCATAAAGTCCAAGACTACTATCTATCAATGGGTTAAGGAACCCAAGAGAAATAACTTAATGTCACAACATCTACATCCACATACGAATTCTCACTATGTAATAAAATCTCTTTGTCACAATATTTAATTAAGAAGGGTTCATGATAGTGTCATTAGCTTTTTGGGTTGATACATTGTTCTTTGACTACATGAAATAAACTCTTCATTACACCATGAAAATGGAATTTCATTTGACACTTCAATTTCAATCAAAGGGATGACATATCAACTTTCATAAATTGAAAGTAAAAAAATCATTCCTTGACTTATTCATTAATAACATGCCACTCATGATGCAACCAACGTACCCTATTTCAGGCCAAATTCCTACGTGACGGTTTTCGTCAGTTAATCAATGTGTGTGAGTCCTGAAACATTTTAATGATAATCTCAAATTCAAGGGATAATTATACACGGTCATAGATAGAAATATCTGATGACACCAAATCATAAGAAATTTATACTGTTGGGGCTGTTCTTATAATATTATGTCTTGGAGATTACTAACTACAAACTTCATGAGAGGAGGCCCCATCTGCTTATGAGTAATCACACCTAATGGTCTGTATTCTATTTTTACCATCATAGTATTTCATCCAACCATATAACTATATTTAAAAATATTATTATAGAATTTCAAGGTTCTTATCATAGCGGGGAACTTCCACGACCTTATCAATTAAAAAAATACACTATGACATTATTACATCATAGCCATACAGAACAATGAACAATATGTAATATGATGTTTAATATTTAAATACATTAAATATCCTTGTAATAAAAGAACAACCATTTGGTTCTAGGACACCAAATCTTTCAAAATAGAACTTCGACTAGAGCGAACTGCCTATGAAATTCAATCTTATAGACCTCATATGGTGATATTGTTTCTACTAAGTCAAGGACATAGTCAAGAGGTCATCCAAGTTGTCTTCCAAGGAAATATTTTTCACTACAACTTCACCTCTCTGAGAAAAATCCCACAGGAGATGATACTTCAGAAGTATTCTCTTCGCCCGCTAATGTGACCTTGTCTCTTTTGCGAGATGCACCGTTTTAGTATTATCATAGTGTAGTGTGATGAGATCTTTACTATTATGTATCACATCCAACTTCTGGAGGAATATTCACACCCAAAAATTTTCTTCAACTTCATCAGAAGATGCGATATACAAGGAATCTTTTGTAGAATCTACTACCACACTCCACATTGAGCTCTTCCAGCTCACTACACTTCCATTCAAAGTTAAGATGTATCCCGTTTGTGACTTTATGTCATCTTGATCTATTTGGAAACGAGCATATGAATATCCTTTTTTAACTAGTTTTTCATCTCATCCCTAAACTAGGTACATATCCTTAGTACGCCTTAAATACTTTAGGATATTCTTTACTTCTATATAACGGCAGTCACTTGGGTCCGCTTGATATCTTCCAACCACACTCAATTAATATGAGACATCCAACCTAGTACATAGCATATCATACTTGACTGAACCTATCGCGGATGCATATAGAGTCCATGAAATTATTTTTCATTTCACAGGTTTCTACGGACATGTTTTATAGGTAAGATGAATTCCATTTGATGTAGTCAACAATCCCCCCTTAGATTGTTTCTTATTGAATCTCTTTAGAATCTTATCAATGTATGTACGTTGACATAGGCCCAACAATATCTTCTGTCTATAAATATGGATCTTGAACCCAAAAATATACGATTCCTTTCCCAAGTCCTTCATGGAGAATCATTGATTCAACCATTCATCAAGAGACTGTGAGACCGGTATCTTATTTCTAAAAAGTAATATGTCATCAACATACACTACTCGGAAAAATACTTCACTCCCACTAAACCATTTGTATACACTAGTCTCTAATTAATTCTTGATAAAACAAAATTTAATTATGGTTTCATAAAAAGAAATATTCATTGACCAGGATTCTTTCTTTAATCCATAAATTGATTTCTACAACATGCATACCTTATCGGCATATTTTGGAGTCAGGAACCCTTCATGTAGTGTCATGTAGACATATTCTTTATGGTTCCCATTAATGAAGGATATTGTGTCATACATTTTCTAAATATCATAGTCATGGTACGCGGAAATGGAAAATAAAATTTTTATGGATTTTAGCAATGCAACTGGGTAAAAGGTTTCATCATAATCAATGACTTGATGTTGATTGAACCCTTTTTCAAACAGTCATGTTCTATATGTACTTAATTTTCCATCAGTGTAAAGTTTATTTTTTAATAACCATTTTAAAACAATATGATTTACATATATAGGAGGATCTACCAAAATCCAGATATGGTTTTTTTTCCTGGAATCCTTTTTATAATTCATGTCTTCTTACCACTTTGAAACATCAATTCCACTTGTTGCTTCATTGTTGGTTAGAGGATCATTATTATCAACTTATAATGATTCACTAACCTTGTAAACTAGAAAACTGTATCATTATATTTCTCTAACATCTCTTGTACTCCTACGTAGCTCTTGTGTCTCTATAATAGTTCTTTCTTCAATGGGGCATTGTGGAATCTGTTTATGTACCATCTCTTGAGTACCTTGAGCCTCAACTTCATTGAAGTCTATCTCTCCCCCACTATCTCTTTTAGATTTTTTCTCTGTATCATTGAATACTACGTGTCATTCCACTATATCCTTTTTATGGGAGTTTGAATAGGTAATATCACCTTGTTTCCTTAGTGTATCCTATAAATTTCCACATTGTGCCTCGGGGTGCATATTTGTTACCTGAAGAGGCCTTAACAAATGCATCGCTTCCCCATACATGTGAATTAGATAATATGGATTTTCTTCAACTCCAAAAATCATATGGAATACCATTTATTGATTTAGTTGGTACATGGTTTAGTATGTGCACTGTTGATTGTAATTCATTTCCCCAAAAGGATAATGGAAGGCTCGCATGACTCATCATTGATATCACCTTGTCCAACAGGGTTACATCCCTCCTTTTTATCACAAAATTCCACTAAGTGTGTATAGAGGAGTAAGTTGGGATAGGATCTCAATCTCCCATAAGTAATCAATGAATCCATGATTAAGATATTCTCCACCTCAGTCTGAGTGATTTCTCTTAATCTTATTACCAAGTTGGTTCTCAACATCATTATTATATTCTTTAAACTTATCAAAAGAATCCGACTTATACCTCATTAAGTAGGTATATCCATATCTACTAAAATCATTAATAAATGTTATAAAGTATGAATACCCTCCCCTTGATTCAACTAGAAATGATCCACACACATCTGTATGAACCAATTGAAGAATTTATTTATCCCTTTCATCTTTTCCAGTAAATGGGGCTTCGGTAATTGTGACTTGAAATCATACATGACAAACTCCAAGTGGTTTTAGTTCAACAGAATCTAAATATCCATCTTGATGAATCTTTGTAAACCATTTCTCATGTACATGACCAAACCGGTGATGCCAAAGTTGGGTGTGTTATGTGTTATGTGATGTATCTTTTTTATCAATTGACATTATATGGTGTGTATAATCCAACAATTAAAGACCGTTATATAAATATGCCACACCGAAACAAATTATATCTTCATAAGAGAATAATATTAATTTCCAAACATGAAATCAAAAACAAAATTTTCTAATCTGGATAAAGAAATGAGGTTTTTAGTAAAATACGACACATAATAAAAACCCTTTAGCACCAATATCATCCAAGTTGGCAAAAAGTGGTGGTAGTCCTCAATAGCTATAGTAACAAGTATTTCTCTATTTTATGCTCATTGATCAACCTCCCATCAGTCAATATTTTAAAATCTACTTGGTTACTATATTTGTATACATATGTGAGCACCAATATCTATATCTAATACCCAAATTTGTAGAAACGTATAGATTTAATTCGATAAAAAACACACCTGAAGCTTCCGCTTTCTTCTTAGGATGGGTTCAATTATTCTTTCAGTGGCCCTTCATTCAACATGCAATACAAATAGCCTCATGTTCCCTTTCATCCTCCTTGATCATCCTTTTCTTGGATGGAAGCTTTGGGAATAATTCTCTCCACCTTCCCTTTCCTCGTATTCATCATAAGAATAGAAAGTTTTCCACGCTTCATATCACTGTCCACTTGGAAAATAAGTTTATGAATATAAGATAGAGATGAATCAACTTTGTTCATATTAATATTTACTACAAATTTAGTGAAGGTCTACGGGAGGGATGTGGTAATGAGATCGGTTCCCAGTTCATTGGGAGGATTAAACCATAGAACCTATAGGTGGTAAATGTTGTCAATGATCTTGAATACAAGAGGCCCAGTTAGGAAACCTTCACCAAGATTACTCTGAAAGAGTACCTTGGAGATCTCAAACCATGCTTTTCCTTCCCTCTCTTGGTAAATAACAAGGAGGTGCTCAATCATGCTATAAGAATCTATGTTTTCATTAGACTTCATGAGCTCACTAGACAATGATGATATCATCAAACATAGAAGGTCGACCATGTCATTCACATGTTTCTCATAGGACAGTAAATCCTCATCACTCACCACATTGGCAGGCCGATCAGGTAATGCTGACACAAGAACATAAGACATCCGTTCATTGCATAGGATAACCCGAAGGCATCTAAACCATTCCTATAAGTTCTTTCCGGTTGCAATATAGTCTTTATATAGTTTATCATATAGATAGTGTGGTTGAAAATCATGTCATTTTTATTCTACAATTAAAAGATAAAATCATTTGTAGTTTCTTGATAATATTTTATGAGAAATAGTAGATTTTATTTAGTCACCAACTATTTTATCTTGTACTAATGGCCCTCACAATTGAACTCAGAATGTCCAGTTTCTATAAAATTCTAGTGGAAAGGATCCATACAACCCTTCAAATAACATCAAAAAGGGTTGTTCAAGCTAATAGAAGGTATCAGGTAGGCAGATCTTTTCCAATTGTAGGCTTACTGCTCCATGATCTGTTGGGTGGACTCCCCAATCCTGAAATCATGACTTTGGATTTCCTCAACACTTGCCTTCAAAATTACACAAAGTCTACAAAGAGATACTTCTCTTGATATAATATGGTTAGTTGAACTGGAAACCTTTTATAAGGGATTACTGTATAAAGGTAAATGTACTAAAAAGGGTCAGTCAAACAGATAATTTTATTTACTTTTTTCCTTAATCAAGTAATATAAGGTTGGTATGACATAATATTTTTTAGATGGATTTTCATCTCTTATATGTGAATTGATTATTATGATTATCACATTATTTTTAATATAAATTGGAACTAACATATGTGATTAGATGTTCCTTGATAATATATACTCATAAGTCCGGCTTATTTTAGTTCCATCTTGCATGCTTGTTTAATTCATTAATTATGTGACCATGAAAACACATCCATAATGATAAACCGTGAAACTGACCGAAATAAAATAATGTAAAGGTCATGATAATTATCTTTTCTAATGGTTAGTTTATATAGAAGTTGATAATATAACCCTAACCTAGGGGAGAAACATCTTTAGAATTTTGGTTTTGTGGTTACAGATTTCCTCCTATCCAACTCTGTTTCTCGCGAGATTGGTTTTGTCTCTACTACAGCTTGAACCGTCTCCACTATCTTGTGATTTCAATCAATTACGTACTCCTTTTCTAACTCATATGTATGTGATGGGTAAAAATGGGTTTTACATAAATGATACCTTGGGAACGGAGGCCATACATTTTAGTGAGGTGAAAGCTCATAGGCCAACAATTTTAATTTAAATATAAAAATTAAAAGAACCCATCCACATATAAAGGTCTTTGTCTATCTCATGATCATCCATACCTGCAATGATATTTATGTATAAATTAAAGTAGAAATCAATTATTTAATTGTTCTTGATTAAGATAAATCATGCCCAAATAAATTAATTATTATCTTTAATTAATCAATCATTTTATCTTAAACCCTTTTCTAAATTTCCTTGAGATTATCATCCATAATAATTTATATCAAATAAATGAATTTAAAATTATATTTTTACATAACTTGTACCTTTGAGGAAACTTGGCGAATTATTATTCATAACTATCGAATGAATAGAAATGTAAATTATGATGATGTTAAATTATACATATATAAATATATCACCTTTCATGTGTTGTTCCTCATATTTATTCCTCCATGATGGTACATATATCAAGGGTTTATATAATATAATAATAAATTTTCATAAATCTGTGTAATTTGGATGAGTAAACAACACGTAGTTCCAACTACACAGTGTGTACTTTTTTTAACCGCTCATCCAAAGTACACACCTATGGAAACATCATGTTAGTGTACTTTAGAAATATTCAGAGTACACGGTGTGTCTAGTGGGACACAAGGCGTTTAGTTCCTCGTTACACGACCTATAGATGGGGATGTCGTTTATTGGGTATATGGTCCAACCCTAACCTTATGCGACTACATGTTGTGTCCTGCTGTCCAAACAGTGTGTAATCCAGAAACCGTGTGCCACCTAGTCCTAGTCAATACACAGAGTCATTATAACTTAGAAACACTCCAATTACACAACTTGGTTTGGTGGACTAGACCTGGGGAATTAATCCTTGGCTACATGGCATGTACTTTCGAATACACATTTTTTTCTAGTGTTTTACGACTAGGATCCTTTGGCACATCCATATAGGAACCTCTGTTTTATTTTAATAAAAATTAAAATAAAATTTCATTATTGTTAGGTGAACAAAAAAATTAAGAGGAGGAATATATCTCAATATTAAAATTTTCATAACAATTAATTTTAATTGATAGAAATATATTATTAAATCTGTAAATCATCAAAAAATATATAAAAAATTATAAACTATGATGTAACTGCTCTGATACAACTTAATGGTTCTGGGAGTAGGAGAAGTGTGGTTTGGATAGCACCAATCATTGATTTTTTCAATGATTAATGATTATTCTGGTATCAATACGATGATAAATTAAAGTCTCCTCTGAATAGAATCTATGATTTAGATAAAGAAGTATGAAGCCCAAAACCTTTTGAGAGGATCTTCAACATAATTTTTATAATTAATTTAATTAATTTCTTAATGAAAATAATACATGGATATTTAGTTTTTCCTTTTTTTATGATATTGATCGTCCAGAATGACACTTATGGATTATCTTGTTGTGCTTGCCAAAATCCAAACTGGAATCCATCTAGCGGTGTTCTACATGTGCTTCGATGGCCTCCGATCGACACCGCTAGTTCTCCTGATGCTAGTATGGGGATACAAGTGTCTTGTATCAGTCTTTCATGATCACTTTTTCTTCAGCATTCAAGAACATCTCTCATTTTTGAGAGGGGAAGGAAGAGGATTTGAGTGAAAAATTGATTAACTCAATAATTCTCAATTCACTGGGTGTGCGGTCTGGTACATGGAACATTAGAGGTATGTGTCTATTTGTTGACATGGGGCTTCATATACAATATTTTACTACATAATAGAAATTAAATACATTCATAACCATAGATAAAACCCATTGTATTAATAATAATACTACATCATTATTTATTGTGCATCAACTTAGGCAAAACAGAATTATAAATAAAATTCCTCATCCAAAAATAATAGTAGCACTATTTTAATTTGTACTGGCTAGATAATTAGTGATTTATCATCTTGCTAGTAATTATTTCACTACTAGACCAGCCTTGGTCCTTTAAAATTCCACTTCCATTTATTGAACACTGGAATAAATAAGTCACTTATTTATTCACTAAAATAAATATTTCATTTACAAACTAGTAAATAAATATTAATTAAATGATTAATAAATTAATAAATATATTTTACCCACAATCCGATTTTATTTAATTTATGCAATAATTTTAACATTAATAAAATTATTCCATTATCTTGAGAATAATATTTATTAATAAAATTAAAATATAATTTAGCTGAGACAACCAGAAGCACTCAGTGTTTAACCCTAGAGGATTCTTTCTTATTGGAATTAGCCAGGTTGGCCTAATGTCCATGATTACTATCTAGAAACAGGTCAACGAACCTAATATAACGATCATAAGGCCAGAAAAATTACATCCATATATGAATAATCACAGTGTAATATAAACCCTTTTGTCACATTACCTCATCAAGTAGGTTTCATGATTGTGTGATTAACTTTTAATCTTGATTCATCATTGTTTGAATACCTGAAATGAACTCGTAGTAACACCATGGCCATCGAATTTTGTGTGAAGAATCTATTTCAACCAAATTGCCGAGATATAAACGTCGATAAATGGAAGGGAAAATCCTTCCTATACTTATCCATTAATAACATGCCACTCGTGACACACCCAACATACCCTACATCCCATCAACTTTCTGCATGATAGTTTTTCATTAGTAAATCAACGAGTGTGAGTCATGAAATTTAATAATGATAATATTAATGTAGAGGTATCGCTACATAGGCTTGCAGATAGAAATATCATATGATACCAAAATATGCAGAATTCCTACAAGCGGGTATATTCATATAATATCATGTCTTGGAGATTACCAAGTGCGAACATCATAACAGGAAGTCTAATCTACTTATTAGTACTCACACCTGATGTTTTGAATGATATATGTACCATCCTAGTATTTTATCATTCCATATAACTATACTTAAGAATATTGTTATAGAATTTAAATGATCTCATCATAGTGGGGAACTTCAATGACCTTATCAATGCAATAAATACTCTAGGACATTATTAAATAATAGCCATGAAGAACTATGAACAATATGTAATAAGATGTTAAATATTTAAATACATTAAATATCCTATAAATAAAATTACAACAAGTTTTTTCTAGGACACAAACTCTAAAACTCACTATATAAAATTTTTCTACATTTTCTTTGACAAAGAAGAGTTTGAAGTTTTATCATCGAAGGTATAATCTCACTTTTTATGGTTAGAAAATAAATAGAATGGGAAGTAATAAAGAAATGGGATGCACAAAAATCAATCAAAAAAATTGTAAGGGTAGAATTAAAAATAATCATACCTATCACTATATATGGTCATATATGATCACCTGCAATTACATGTTTCGCTCCTTCTAATTGATTCATCGCAAATCTATTCTTTTGTTTCCCTATTGAGATTGGTCGGCATGAGGAGTCATGGTATTCATGGAATCACCAGGGATAGCTCCATTTTTCTAAAGAGATTTATTATTCTACCCTTTCCCCATTGAGGCATACAGGACTTTAGAAACATGAGAAGTTTCTCGAGAACCTAGACTTGGACCACAATGATAATTTCACTCTAGATTCCATATATTGATGCTATTGATCTAGACCTTAGTGGTGTCTTACACTATCTCTTAATATTGTCAAGATTACCCCATTGGAAATATCCATCATTAGTAATGGGTCTTAGATGAAGATTCATCAATCCATCCGTCTGACATTGGTTAATGATCCCACCTTGGAAATTGGTTTTCATCTTATTATTTACCCCAACACTAGAGTTCCCATTATTTCCCATGGGTATCAACATGCTCCCTCCTACCAAAGATCTTGAGACAACACTTTCCACCATTTTTTCCTTAATTAAAATCTCTATATAGTTTGTAATATAAATTGTAACTATCTTTGAGGAATATCTTATCTCTACCCGATTCAAAAATGTGTGCCATAAAAGACGTACATGCTGAATTCTCAGATGAAAAGTGCACTAAATTCATGAATATAACTGCATACTCTATGATAGAAATATTTTATTGCTTCAAGATGAATAATTCTGTCATTATTAGAATCATGATTGTGTGAGGAAATGATTTTTTGTTGAATAAGTCATGAAAATCCACCCATGAAATTCCCTGTAATAATTTGGTCAAAAAAGATAAATCCCATAATTTTTCTGAAAGGTCCTCCATAATATATGTTACCATCTTTACATTCAGCTCTACCAGTGTGCCTATGAAATCGAAGATGTGATTCATATTTTTTGTAACACCTGTACTTTTTCTTTTTCTGAATCACCCCAAAATATGGGAGGATTATACTTCTGGAAATGGATGTAATGATCAACATTTCTTGACTCATCCCTATGGTTCCTTGTTTCCACATATTGAAATTTCTTGATGATACTCTGATCTAGATGTTGGTTCACCTAGGACTTAGTTGAAACCAAATTTTCAACAGCTTGTTCTGGTAGGACTCTATGACAGATGTCGGGTGTTATTTTATATTCATATAAGAAACACCAAAATCCCCACTCTCTATCAACTAAAGTCTTACAAATTTCAAATTCTATTACAGTATAGTACAAAAATATTTCTTTGCAAAGTCAAATTTTTCCATGTTCATTAATTTTATAAAACATTCCCTTTTGTTTTGAAAAATGATCCATTTTTAAATTAACAATTTCATTACATTTTCATAATAACACATTTGAAACCAATTTAACAATTTTAAAACATATATATGTTTGAAAACTAAACAAAAATAATTTTTCAAAATGATATATGAACTCTTATTGGGATGTCATTCCTCAAAAAAATTTCATGCTTGACTCATTGGTTAAACCCATGATAATGAGATTTCAAAATACAATAAATGTCTCCAAATATCTTTTGTACCCAACTTCATGGGAACTTCATGTACAACATAAAAAGTTTTTCTCCATGTTTCATGCTCTACACTTCATGTTCTCATAATCCTACTCATTTATATGATCCCAACTCATAGAATATATCATAATCAATTCAACTCTAAGACCGACTACTTCTTCCACAAAATAAGGGCCAAGATGACACCACTTGTAAAATATGACCCCTTATCATTGTATTTAGAATGTTGTGAAAGGATACGTAGACCTAAGAGATATCACCAAAATGCCAATGGATAGTAGTAATTACATAGGGAATCATTTATGATTATGGGGATGCTTTTCCATTTTAAGATTAACAACAATCCTACAACCATAACCATATAAAGCACTACATGATGCTTGATAAAAAAGAAAGAAAACTCAAAAACATCATTTAAATCAAAACCAACCAAAGAGTAATACAACAGAAGAAAACTAACATCAAAGTAAACATTGGAAGACAAACCATTAAAAATCAAAGATAATGACATTAATTTAAATCTCCACATGCTCCAATCTAAAAATAAACCAAACAGACCAAGTATCATGAAGTAGTACTAAATATGTGTGTTACGTTACCTTTTCCCATGTCCGGATAAAAAACATCTACAAAAGCACCACTGTTCTAAGGATAATTAATGTAATGAAACTCAATATATTTTCCCCAATGACACCTTACTCATTCCACTAGGATTGAACAAGTTATCCCATGTATATAAAATAGTTTCTAGAAATATATTTCTAATACATTTTTTATACAAAGATAAAATTTTTAAAATGTAAAACATTTTTCTTAAACAACAAAAATTCCCATGGAAAAAATCTGAACAATGTTCCAAACCATTTTATTAATTATACTTTGGCATACTCCATTCCAATACACAGATCCTCGCTTACAATATTCATTATTATAGTGAAATACTGATGATATATTTCTCATCGATATACCAAGTCTTCACAAGATAATTAAATCCCATGTTCCATTATATCTTTGGAACTGATCACAAGCTAATGTTCCAACCAGTCCATGTAATTCAATATAAAGACACAAAACATGTATTCCCATCAACAATGAAAATATAATTATTCCAAAATCATTTAAACAAATCAAAATTTTTATTGAGAACCCATTTATAGAAACTAAATCAAGAATCTATTTTAAAATCAACTTTTTAAAATCATTTATCAACACGCTTTGAATAAACAATTACCATGATTTCATAATTTGAATAGAAAACCATAAGTAGTTACAAATGATATTTTATAAAATGAATTCTACCCTAATTTCTAAATAAAATAATGATAATAAACTAATTTAGAACTAAACCTTCAAGTTCTATGTAGAGGAAATGACATTGATGGAACCTCCATAGAGTTTTATGATGAAAAACAAGAACAACACTTAAATTACAATGAAACAGGGATAAGGCTTCATTACCCATAATATATGTCTTCCCTTATCAAAAGAATGTCCAAATTTGAACATATTTGGAATAAAAAACCCTAAATCTACCCACATTGGGTGTAGATCTCTGAAACTGAGAAAAACAGGGAAGTATATCTAATAAAATTCATTTGAGAACTAATAAGAATGAAGGCTTACGACAAGAATTACCCTTTAACGCACCAAGGAATGACTCCTGATCGCTTCAAAATCAACATTGATAGGTTATAAAACATTTAGATAGAAAAATTCAGAGTTAGGTCTATTTTGGGGAAAAATTAATTCATTATATGTTAAAACATGTTAGATCCACCATTTAAGGATCTAAATATTAACATGTACATGGTTCATTTACACGGTTTGAAAAATCGTACGCTAGCCATGCTCATACCTATACCTTATGGGAGAACATGAATGTTTGTTTAAATTGGTTTTCAAACCACATTCCAACCATTCCCAAGTTCATCATCCAATATATTCTCAACACAACACAATATCTCTTAGAAATTTTCCCATTTTGGGGAAACCATGCACCACTTGTAAACATTCCATTTTTCCATTGTTTTCATTCTCATGGTTTCTTGTAGGCTTTATATGGATATACCAAAACATGCACCAACCATGAACCTATAAATGATTCCCAAAACAATCCCATAGTTTTTCAGACACTCCCAAACATAACTCTTTACTTTATATAATTATAATAAATAAAATACGGGTTAGATACCTCAATCCAGGGGTTCTACACAATACCACATAACCTATAAACTAGACTATCTAAAGAAAACTTTCTTATATCACAAGACTTCAGTCAATGTTATATAATTACTCAAAACCAATATCAAGCCCTTACAGACTTATGGGTTACTCAGATCTATTTTCAATAAATAAAACAACTCTGTTTGGTAAAAAACTGTGTGATACTCATACTTTCTCAAATAAATCCACATCTATATGGGGTTCTTATACTATCTTCATTTAATTTTTAATTATACATTACACAACAAATATTTTTCCATTTCACTATATTTCATTATTTACCCAATATAGATTCTCAGAGATTCATCATGAACATAACCGCACTCATCATACAATTATCATGATTTATAAAAATATAAAGCATCAATCAATACACATTTAATGATGTCCAATATCCTTTATAAATATCATAATGAAAATTATCCATCAAATTTTTTTCCACACAAAATTTTCGGCCATGATTTTAACCATGTCAACTCTATTATAGAGAGTTTTCTTTACTATATTTTATCTATGAGAAATTATTGTGCATCTCAACCACTACTATAAAAAAATTATACATAGAGTTATTTAATAATTAAAATTTATTTCTATTATTATATTCATAGAAAATCATTAGTCTATGCAAGAATGTTATGTGGAAATTGTTAAATAACATTATTGTACCCTGAAATGTTTGGATGAAACCCTAAAATATTTTGTGGTTGAATTATTGTTTCTTTGTTTTTATTTAAATAAAAAAATTCATTCTATTTAATTTTATATGGTTTTAACATATATTAATTATCATTAACCTATATATTTAATGAAATAAAACATGAGCATAACGAATATTGGATTCTTATATGGTTCCCCTTATAGGCATGTGAGTGAATTCTTCTTATGAGTACAAATACCTATCTTAGTTTTATTTTCACTGATTTTATGAATATAATATTATGAAAAAATATGTCAAGGTATCATACCTTATGAAAAAATGATTATAATTCCACCATGTTATAGAAAACTATTTTTCTTATATATAAGTACAGTCTTGATGAAAAACTTCTTCTTGAATTCTTCAATTTCTTTAGTAAGTAATAATTTAGTTATTTAATGATACTAAAACAACCAACTCGGTTTAGCTCGTACATAATAATAATAATTCTTTTCACTCCTTATATTCTATCACTGACACATAAATAAATAATGGATAATATTTTATATGAATATTTATATGACTATTCTTCGAAAAAAATTACATTATTATTCTTTTTCCTCTTTGTCTTCTTTTATATATTCCTTGTTTTTTCATATGATTCTTTATAATAGAGTTTCCATAAAATATTAATCAAAATTCCAAATAATTCTACCACATATCGATAAATAATAATAAAATGTGACCAATTAATTTGATAATCAAATTTTCTTAGAAAATTTAGGACAAAAAATCTCTATTGATTATAATTGTAGAAATAAGTAAAATATATAACTATATCCTCGAAAGTATTATTTTTTTCAACTAATAATATTTATAAATGTTAATTTTATAATATTAATAAGATTCTATTATTTTATTTTATTCAAATAGGTAATGAAATTATATTTATTAATCATTTTTAATCCTTGATTAGAAGATCTACTAATCATTGTTTATATTATTTATTACTAACATATTTTTGATAATATCTCTATGAGATAAATATTTTTCAAAAAATATTTTATATGAATAAGATTTTAAGTGTTTTCGGTTTTTCTATTTAAAACATTTTACCCCAAAATTATAAAATAAATGTTCAATATCCCATTTATAGAATACTAAAATTAGTGGTTTTGTTTAAAACTGGAAAAAATTAAGAATTTAGAAAATATTTTTGGCCACAATCTTTGAATAAATAATGATAAATATCAATCAATAAATAAAAATAAACCTAGTTTTTGTATATTTCAACTATTAATTAATTTATAGATCCTAATGTGAGTGGGTAGTGTCTATAATAATGATTTTATATTTGTGGGAAAAAAATTAAAACCATAAATAATTACTCATTAATCATCCATATCTGATGATTTTAACATTAGAAACACTGATTTTTATATTGTCCAAGTAAACCATATAATTCATAAATTCTCCATAAATTATAGTTTTTAAACCTATTCTACATTAATAATTAATAATAAAACATAAATAATTCTTAAACATTTATTATTTTAAAATCCATAAAATATTTTTTAACTAAATGTTTAACTAAATTTTTTGGAAAGATAAAACATAAAAATATGATATCTCATATTACATTTATATCTCCCAATATAATATTACAATTTTATTAAGAGATATATAGGATACCCATATATTGAAGGATTTTTTCATACTCTAAATACATATCAGAACATATGATATTTTTATATCACTAACAAATATATTACTATGTGGAATATTATTTCATCATTTTTCTTGTACTGATACGGTTATGTGGGGGACTACCCCTAAGAGTAATATAGAAATTTCTATTTTTTAAATAATCTTGTGGTATTGGATATCACACACTGCAATGTTTATTATTTGTTTGAAATCTATTAAACATTATACTAAAAAACAATATACGAAATTCAAGATATTTAAAATATATAAAAATTATTATTTAAAAATGAAACATTAATATTATTTTTTTAATAAGTAAATACAATAATCATTATGAATTTTGTAGTATTTATAGTATTTATAAAATCATCAAGGTATTTACATGACCCTCGATGCATTTAAGGAGTTCTTATTAAATTGATTCCTAAACCAAGTATGATGGAATTTAGTTTTTTTCAACCAAAAGTGAAGAAGACATTAATATTTTATTAATTTTAAAGAAAATAATTATGAATAACTATAACAAAATATTATATTTATAAAATATTTCTCATTAAGTGATTCTATATCTTATTTTACATGCAAAATTGAGTTGAAACGAACCGTAGTATACAATTAAAATATTATTATTAAAAATGAAAATTATCACAAAGTTATTTGGTTTCTAAATACAAATAGAAATAAAAAAATGATATAAAATTCCCTGATATATATGTATAAAATTATTCATTTTTTATTAATTTATTATAATTTAAAATAAAAAAAAATTAAATGAAAGAGACATTTTATTTTGAAAAAAAGGTTTTTATGCATGTAATGAAATTTTTAATTACTATATTAAATTTATCCCTATTTGTTAATTATTTTAATGAAATCTATATATAATTAATTTCATAATAGGTTTTAAAGAATATAAACTATTTTTCCATAAATTTGATGAGAAAAAATCCATTTTTCGGCTAAAAATGTACTTTTTCAAAAAATATTTTTTATTACATTTTGGGAAAAAATATTAAAATTACATTATTTCAATTATAAGTATATAATTAGATAAAATTAATTACATATTTATAATTAAAAGGTTCAAAGATCTCAGATTATACCCCCTCTATTTTTTCAATATTAATAGTAAATGTGGATAAATTTACCCCCTCAATAAAGGGTAAATTTGGTAAATCTGGGTTAAAATAAGTTATAAGGAAATATTTATCATCCAAATTATTATTGGATATAGTTAATTTAACCCTTAAATATTTTTTTCAAGATTTATTTTTTAATGGACACTTTAGAATGAAAATAAAATGTAAATTATTTAAATTAAAGAAATTTACAAGATGTAACTCTATTTGTTTTTAATATCCCTTATGTGTTTGCATAGGGTAAAATGTATGTTAGGAAAAAATAATAGTGTATATTTAGATATTAATAATATTATTTTCAACATATATACTTATATTTAATTTTTAGTAACTATATAATGACGTAATTTTCTTATGTGTTGTAGATACAATATTTCTTTTTTTAATAAAAATCCATAATCAATAATTTTACAAAAACATTAAAGGTGATATATTTTGAATTAGTTAATTATAACCATGTGCATTATAAATAAAAAAACTAATTAATAAGTCTTAAATCATTATATTGTAATTTACAATTTTCCTTCAAGTATTAAATGTCAAATTACATGAATAAAGTGAAAATTGAAAAACAAATGAAATTCTATCAAAATATTATTTTTATAAATCGTATACATATTGAAATAATATAACATGGATATGATTTGGCAAAAAAGGTCCTAATTTGTTATTTTATTTACCAATTTTTACCTTATATGTAAAAATTAAAACACTAAAATGTTGACTTTTTTAATGTATTTATAATTGATATCGGTTAACTAAGGGTTAATAAAACTGTTATTGAAAAAATAACCCCAATAATTGTATAATTTATAAAATTTTATAATATTAAAACCCTATATTATAATATAATATTGTTCACGGAAATTTTGTAGAAATATGTCTTCATAATGAATTTATTATAATTTAGTATTCGGATAATTTCAAAATTTCCCCTAACCTAAATTAAGAAAGGGAGCCTCCTCCACAACTTCTTCAAGAAAAGTTGACCACTATAGTTCATCAATAGTCTAAAAATGTTCCCTCAGAAATTATATATCCACATTATTGTGGGTTTTTTCTTCCAAAAATACCATCCCAAGATAATTTTAGACGATATCTAATTGATTTGTTTCAAAGAATAGGTAATCACATTACTTGATCACTTTATTTTCTACTCTTCTTGTCCTCCTATGAATATATGTTATCTATCATTAAATAAAAAAAATTTGTATCATAATTGTAATGGTATTTTATCATGATTATGAAAAGTCCATTATACAACACATTTCTCATTAAATGAGAAGTGAATGTATCCTTCATGTGTGCGTATGGATTACCTGTTATGTATAGTGATACAATTAATTATTCATCACTATAATTTATGGATGGGTATTATGATCCGAAATTTTTTATACATTATATTTATTAATAGTATTTCTATTTTAATTATATTAAAACAAATACCTAATTACCTCCGAGTCCTTTGGAAAAGGATAACATCAGTCCAATGTATGTGTGGAATACCACATCTATGAAGCGATTTGATTCATTATCAATTTAATTTTACATGGATTGTAATGAGGATGAATATTTTAGAATTTATGTGATATATAAGATATAATAATGGATTTATAAATTTTATTTAATATTCAATTCAATTTCTTTCCATCCTCATGGAAATGAAAAAAAAATTCATGATTACGTATGACCAACCATCTCACTGAATGGTGTAATTCATTTTAAATGAATAAAATTTACTATTGACTATAAATATTCATCTATTTAAAATATATTATATTTTCATCATTATTAATATTATTTATTTGACAGGAGAAAGAGAAATGTACATGGAAAAATCTTTTGAACTAAAATAACCATGATAAACGAAAGAGTAAACACCCATAATGGTTATTTTAATAAATAATTATTGATAAATATTTTATTGAAATGTTATAAAGGGATAATATATAACATAATATGTATTAACATAAATATATTATAGAAATATAAGAAGTTATAATTTATTATATTATAGGTTATAGTTCTTTCTATGAAACAATTACTTGAGGTAATAGAATTATTTCACAATTTCATCAATATTAGATATTATTTAGGTTTAGGTATTTGTAGTTAGAATTATTAGATCTTCCTCTTTAGTATAATAAATTCCTATAAAAAATCAATATTTTTTTCTATTCTAATATTATGTTTTAATATCATGTTTACCCATGTTTATGGTTTTTAAAAATGGTTTTAATGGAATCATTTTTTCATTCTCCAAGCGAGTTATTTTGATACTTTTACAATAAAAGTACGAAACAAATGTTTTTTGACGTATAATTCATGAATGGAATTTTCAACCATCATTATGAAACAATGATGTTAATCTCCATTCTTATGTTTAAAAGGTTATTTTCAAATAATATCGTACCATTATTTTATGCTCATTTTCATATTTTAAAATATTATTTTTAAATTTCAGAGAATATTTTCCTCTAGACTGTTCTAATGATATTTTTAACATTTCCTTATACATAAAAAACAATATACTGTCATTATGAATATTATTTTCTTATTATTTTATTCCAAGGATACATCCCTTATAAGGTTTCTATATTAAATTATGTTCAAATCCAAAAAAAAATAATGAACCCCATTTCTTTTCCATGGGTCATGCTATGATTAAATTTTGATAAAGCCCATTTCTTTTCATGTGTTTTGATATGATGAATATTATATGATGTTACGACATATTTATGATTTAATTGTGGGATGGTAAGGTCATATATATCCCTCTAATGAATTTATAAATGATTAATATTATATTTTCTCAATGTGTATAACATAGGTTTTCCAAATCTCCAAAGAGGGTACCTGGGAGGTTATCCCATGAACAAAGTATTTATATAGTAGGATATCCATAGACTATCCTTTCAGGAATTTTTTAGTGGGTATACTTCAAATAAGGTTTTCTATGAATATGTTAATTCCATAATCTATAAATTATACTAATTTTATGTTCTCAAGGATCATGTTCTGGGATTTTTTTGTCTTTCATGTCTCATGAACTACAATAATTAAAGTTAGGAATCATATTAATAATATATTATATTTTGGGTGTAGTATTCAATGGTAAGATCATATACTTATACACATGTTATTATTATATGATTATTAATAACTCTTTTTTTTACCATTACTGGGAATATGAGATTACCCATTATTTTGTTTTCATCCCAAAGTTAGGAATATTTTTTTAAGTAAAATAATTATAAGAAGGGTTATAGATTTGAATAACATAGTGGAATATGATGTACTTAACCCTTGAAGTATTTATTTATGTGCCCTAATTTTTTAATCCACTATACCTAAATGCTTCTAGTATGAACTTTTATGTTATGTAATAAATATACATCCATTAATATGTAATATCTATGTGTGAATAGTATGGGTCACTATAGTTGGTATCAGAAAAGGATAACTTAACCTTTAAAAATTGGGATGAGAAAAATTTAAGGATGTCCCCACGGATATTTTTATGCATTAATATATATACCAGAGAGATCATAATGTCTTGGTAATGATCATGAATTTATTAAGTTAATCATAATGTTTCATTGATGGAATCGTGATTTAGAAATTAAATAATTTTTTTTAATTCCTCATTATATTATTGATTAAAAAACTATGAGTTCGGGTTTCAATAAATTGCTGGAACTTTGGAAAATAATGTTATTATAGAATATAGTTAATAATGAAATGATTTTCCCACTAACTAAATTAATGTTATTTATGATTTAATGAAATAAACTTTTTTTTGGAATTATCACACAACATTCACAAGATATGAATTAGGTTGAGGATGAAAATGAGAAGAGGAGGAAAATGTGTTCTATCTGAGTCCTTCATGAGAAAGCATCTGGATTCTTTTAGTGGGTCCACTAATTCACTATTTTCTGACCAATGTATTTATACCATTGAAAAGTTTTTTTTAATTCTACTATTATCAAGAAAATTATAATTATATTATATATGTTTGTTCTTTAGGAAGTGATGAAGAGTAGTGGTAGACTCTTATCAAGAACAGAAAAGAATAAGAATAAATTTAATCTATGGATTGGGATGAATTTCAATGATTATTTTACAATGATTTATTTCCTAGTAAAAATTTTATAGAAATGGGGTATGAAATTATTGAGCTAAAATAGAAGGATGGATAATTGTTTGGTTCATAAGAGGTGTATTTTACAATTCATTGATGGTAATCTTCTAGAACTATCATCCCACCTAATTTTAAGGTTGATGTATTCCTTAACGATATAAAACCAAATTTTTTAAGGGTGTTATCTAGAATGGACTATAATTTTTATTAAAAAATCCCACGATTTACTATCTTAGAGGAAATAAAGATGAGGAGTTTCCATAAACTTCATTGAATTGATTGAAAAAAAATAAGGAATTCATAGAAAATTATAAAAAAATTCAATAGAATATGACGAGGCTTCCTTTATTCACAATGTGTGGTAGGAAACAAGAGGAAAATTTTCCGAAGGGTACTAGAACATTTTTTATGTGTGGAAGGGAATATCATTGAGCCATTAAATGATATAGTGATGTGAAACTGTTATCGAATCATGACAATGAAAGAAAATTTATACCGAATAAACAACCGATAACACATGCTTCAAATGAAAGGTGTATGTTAATTACACTAATAGATTCAAAAATATGATTGTTAATTAGGATTATCATCATCAACAACCTCTTAATCCTTGATATAATGTGAAATATCATTTGACCGAAATTTTAGATGAAGAGTGTGATAATGATGTGGTGAAAGATATACATATCTTCCAACCTATAACTTATAATGTCTTATTTTATTATGAATCTACCAAATCATTTGATTCTAAGGAAATATTTATGGGTGTCCTAGTGTCAACTCAATGATTAGTTGTTATATTAACTCTTAAACACCTTAATTTTATGATGATAACATCCAAAATCTTTGATTATTTTATAGATGATGTCTATGGGAATGTTCTTTTTATAAATCTTGATGTTCCACCTCTAGTTGAGTTTGATGTTATTTTTGGGAATGAAATATTATCCTATGGATATACCTTACATCGATTACCAATGTCAGAATTTCATATTTGATATTAATAATAAACATATGATCCTCTATCAATGTGATGATAAATATGGACAGATGATTGAAATCAAAACTATTTTATTGATATTGATTCCTATTAAAATAGATATTTATCTCATATTCATGGGAATAAAATAAATGTTTAATTAGATTCTACTATTTATTAGTTCTTTTATCTCCTTCTAGGAGATGTTAATTGTCTTCCTATGATTTTTAAGCTGATTTTCAGATAGATCTCATACATTGAATTAAAAATATTACTATGAATCAATGTAGAATAGTCTCAATTAAGTGACAATAATAAATTAATGAACTCAAGTATAATATTTAAAAGGGATTCATTAGGCCATGTGTGTCACATTGGGGTGAACCATTTCTGTTTGTCAAGAAGAAATATAGATGTATGTGAATTTTCATTGATTATCAAGAATGGAGAAAGATAACTATGGTGAAAATGTATCATCTGAAGGTTTCGAGCGCAGTGGAAGCGCGTGGGTGGATGTGCCCACTTAGCCTTTTTTTCATTAGGAATGATCAATCCCGGATCAATACGACGTTAAATGTCAGTCTCCACGGATCGAATCACAGAAAAAGACAAAGAAGATGGTTTGTCCCGGAACCACAAACAAGGATCATTACAGGTTTATTATAGTTAATTTATTTAATTATAAAGAAATACCTTTTGGGTATTCTTTCTTCGTTGATGTTCTCAATTACATTGTCGATTTGATCTGTCATTACGTCGTAGAAGCCAAGTGAAGACTCCCTCTAGCGGCGATCCACATGTGTACCTTGTATCTCTGGACATTGCCAAAGGATTCTCCAGGTGATAGTGTGGAGAAGCCTTTGCTTGGATTGTCCGCCTTAGATCATCTTGATCCGATGGAAGAGGATCTCTCTTGGTCTTGAGAGCATTCATGGAGGAAGAGGTTCTTTCGTTATTGAAATAATTCTCCAGAGATGTTGGGAACAACGATTCTCTTGTGTAGGAAAAGAGTTGGGTTGTGAGGATATTTATAATCGAGTTTGAGGTTTTAGAGTTATGATAATAAATAAATGCGTTACGCGTTTCATTTATTTCATTAACTCTTATTGAAATCCCCCATGTAGAATAATTAATTCCTTGACATGTGCTAACGCTGATTATAATAAATATCATTTAATTAAACAATATTATATCCTAAAAAACCCGACTGGAAAAAATACACGGCGTGTAATAATAAATACACGGCGTGTACTTGTTTTTCATTGAAAACTACACGGCGTGTACATTAAATTTACACGGCGTGTATATCTTGTTTTAATTTATTCATTTCCTTTCCAAAATAAAACTACACGGCGTGTACATTGAATAATACACGGTGTGTACTTGTTTTATTTAATTTTTCCTCCATCATTTGAAACAACATAGGCTTCCTTGTATAATTATTAAACCACGTATGGGAATAATCTTTATTCAACTTGAGATACATGGATACACTTAGTGTGTGACCCTCTAGGCCTCTTTCTCATTGGCATTAGGTAGGCTTTCCTAAAGACCAAGATTAATATCCAGCAATGGGTCAAGGCACCCAAGAAAAAGAAGTTGATGCCGCATTGACGTATCACCACATACGAACGCTTACTGTGTAATTTAATCCCATTGTCTCAATATCTCATCAAGCAGGTTTCATGGTAGTGTCATAAACCTATATACTTGATCTGTTGTTCTCTGAATACCCAAAATAAACTCGTCGTTTACACCATGGACATGGAATTTACTGCGACATTTCTATTTCAATCAAAGGACTGAGATATCAACTTCCATAAATGGAAGGGACAAATCCTTCCTCGACTTATCCATTAACAACATGTCACTCATGACGCACCCAACATTCCCTACATCCCGCCAACTGTCCGCGTGACGGTTTTCGTCAGTAAATCTAAGTGCGCAAGTCATGAAATGATTTAATGATAATATTTCAGTCTAAGGACCATTACACACGCTCGTAGATAGCAATATCCAATGACACAAAGACATGCAGAATTACTACTGGCGGGTCTGTTCTTATAATCTCCCATCATAGAGATTACCAAGTGCGAACTTCATGAGAGAGAGTCTCGTCTTCTTACGAGTACTCTCACATGATGGTCTGTATACTATGTATCCTATCATAGTATGTCATCCAACCGCAGAACTTTATTTAAGAATTTTGTTATAGTATTTCAAGGTTCTCATCATAGCGGGGATCTGTTATGACCTTATTAATGCAACAAATATTCCAGGACATTATTATATTATAGTCATGCAGAACAATGAAAAATATATAATAAGTGAACATTTATGTAATAAAAGTACAAAATAGTTGGTTCTGAGGACACCAACCCTTACAAACTCCCACTTAGACTAGATCCAACTACCTACGACTTTTAGTCCGCTAGACCTCACATGATGATCATGCTTCTACTGAGTAAAGGCTTTAGTCAATGGGTCTGCCACATTGCCTTCTGTGGAAATACTTCTCACTGCAACTTCACCTCTCTAAGAAAAATCCCTCGAGAGATGATTCTTCTGAAGTATGTGCTTTGTCCGCTGATGTGACCTTGGCTCTTTTGCAAGTTCCACCGCTGCAGTATTATCACAATAGAGTGTGATAGGATATTTACTGCTCGGTACTACATCCATATCTTTGACGAAGCATCGCATCCATACTGCTTATTTAGCTGCCTCAGAAGCTGCGATATACTCAGACTCTGCTGTAGAATCTGCCACCACACTTTGTTTTGATCTCTTCCAGCTCACTGCACCTCCATTAAAACTGAAGATATATCCAGTCTGCGACTTCATGTCATCTTGATTAGTCTGGAAACTAACATCTACATGTCCTCTGATGACTAGATTCTCATCTCCTCCATAAACCAGGAACATACCCTTAGTACGCCTCAGATACTTAAGGATAGTCTTGACTGCCATCCAATGGCGGTCTCCTGGATCAACTTGATTTCTGCCTACCGCACTTAATGTGTAAGAAACATCTAGCCTCGTACATAGCATAGAAAACATGACTGACCCAATAGAGGATGTGTAAGGGATCCTTGCCATCCTCTTTCTTTCCTCATGTGTCTGAGGACACATTTTTTTGGAAAGATGAATTCCATGTGACACTGGAAACAATCCTCTCTTGGACTGTTCCATACTGAATCTCTTTAGTATCTTGTCAATGTATGCACTTTGACTCAGGCCCAGCATTATCTTGGATCTATCACAATGGATCTTGATCCCAAGAATATATGTCGCCTCACCCAAGTCTTTCATGGAGATTTATTTATGCAACCATGCCTTAACTGACTGTAAGACAGGTACTTTGTTTCGAATTAGCAATATGAAATCAACATATACTATTAGGAAAATGACTGCACTTCCACTAAAACATTTGTAGACACAAGGCTAACATTCATTCTTAACAAATCCATATTCTATAACAGCTTCATCAAAACGAATGTTCCATGACCTTGATAGTTACTTTAATCCATAAATGGATTTCTGTAACTTGCATTCTTTGTTGGCATCCTTTGGAGTCACAAACCATTCAGGTTGTGTCATGTAGACATATTCCTAGAGGTTCTCGTTAAGGAAAGCTGTTTTGACATCCATTTTCCAAATTTCATAGTCATGGTATGCAGCAATGGCCAATAGGATTCTGATGGACTTTAGCATTGCAACCGATGAAAAGGTTTCATCATAGTCAATTCCTTGATGCTGTCTAAAACCTTTTGCAACTAGTCATGCCTTTAGGTGCTGACTTGCCCCTCAATGTCCAGTTTCTTCTTGAATACCCATTTATTACCAATAGGCTTTACACCAACTGGAGGATCTACCAAAATCCAAACTTGGTTTTGGTACATGGAATCCATTTCAGAATTCATGGATTCTTGCTACTTGGCAACGTCTGTGCCTTCAACTGGTTCCTTGTAGGTAAGAGGATCATCATTGTCAACCAATAATGAGTCACCATCCTTGGTGATAAGAAAACCATATCGTTCAGGTTCTTTCACCTCCCTCATGATCCTACACAGTTCTTGTGTCTCTGGAATAGATTGTTATTCCATGGGGCTTTGTGGAATCTGTTCTTATACCAACTCATGTGTATCTTGATCCTCGACTTCATCGAAGTCTATCTCGCTCCCACTATATCTTTTGGAGATGTGCTCCCTCTCAAGGAATATGGAATGTCTTTCCACTATAACCTTTTTGTCTGAGGGGTTGTATAGGTAATTTCCTCTTGTTTCCTTGGGATATCATATAAAGATACACTTTGTGACTCGGGGTGCATGTTTGTTACCTGAAGAGGCCTTATCAAATGCTTCGATACCCCACACATGTAAATTCGATAACATTTCTTTGCGTCTACTCCATAATTCTTATGGAATACCATTTATCGATTTAGTTGGTACTTGGTTTAGTATGTGCACTTCTGTTTGTAATGAATATCCCCAAAAGGATAATGGATGACTCGCATGACTCATCATTGATCTCACCATGTCCAACAGGGTGCGGTTCCTCCTTTCACTTACACCATTCCACTGCGGTGTGCAAGGAGGAGTGAGTTGAGATAGAATCCCAAACTCTCGTAAGAAATCAATGATGTCTTGATTAAGATATTCTCCTCCTCCGTCTGAGAAGAGTTTCTTAATCATCTTACCAAGCTGGTTCTCAACTTCATTCTTGTATTCTTTGAACCGATCAAAAGAATCGGACTTATACCTCATTAAATAGATATATCCATATCTTCTAAAATCATCATTAAAAGTTATGAAGTACGAGAACCCACCCCTTGTTTCAACTGGAAATGGTCCACACACAACTGTGTGAACTAATTCTAGAAGCTCTTTAGCTCTTTCACCTTTCCCACTAAATGGGGATTTGGTCATTTTTCCTTGTAGACACGCATGACATACACCAAGTGGTTTTAGTTCGAAACAATCTAAATACCCATCTTGATGTAATTTTGTCAAACGTTTCTCACTGACATGACCTAGACGGTGATGCCAAAGTTGGGTATGGTATGAGTCATGTGAATTAACTTTGTTATCGATTTCCATTACTTGGTTTGTGTAGTCTAACACATAAAGGTAGTTATATAAATGTGCCCTACCAAAACAAATGATTTCTTTATAAAAGTAGCAACATTCATTTCCAAACATTAATATGAATCCATCAGTATCTAATATGTATACTCAAATAATTTTTTTAGTAACAGAAGGAACATAATAACAACCATTCAAAACCAAGACCATCCCGGTAGGCAATGTGAGGAGGTAGTCTCTGACAGCTACAACAGCGAGTCTGGCTCCGTTGTCTGCTCGTAGATCTACCTCCCCTCGATCAATCTTCCTGAATATACTTGGTTTATATATTTGGATACATATGTGAGAACCACAATCAGTATCTAACACCAAATTAGTAGAAAAAGATAGATTGCTTTTGATAACAAATGTACCTGAACCTTCCCCTTGCTTCCTTGGGTGGGTGCAGTTTTTCTTCTAGTGTCCCTTCTTGCCACATGAAAAACAAACAGCTTCATGTTCCTTTGCCTCCCCTTTGATCTTCCTTTTCTTGGAAGGCCTTGAAGAAACTATAGGCTTAAAGCTCTTCGCCTTCCCTTTTCTTTTGTTCACCATGAGGATAGATGGCTTTTCACGCATCATGTCAGTGTCCACTTGGCGAATGAGGATGAGAAGATCAGACAAAGACTTCTCAATGTTGTTCATATTGAAGTTCACAACAATGTTTGAGAAGCTATGGGGGAGTGATGCGAGAATGAGATCGGTAACCAGTTCTTCAGGGAAATTAAACCATAGAACCTCCAAGCGCTCAATGTAGCCTATGAGCTTGACTACATGAGGCCCAGCTGGGGCACCCTCTCCAAGCTTGCTCTGAAATAGAGCCTTGGAGATCTCAAACCATTCCTATCTTGCTCTCTCCTAGTATAAACCACGGAGGTGCTCGAGCATGCTGTAGGCATCCATGTCTTCATGAGACTTCATGAGATCACTAGACATAGATGAAAGCATCAAACATTGAACATCGAGAGCATCGTTCAAATTTTGATCATATACTAGGACATCTTCATCACTCGCCCCTTGGGCAGGAGAATCAGGAAGTGAGGACTCCAGCACGTAAAACATCCGTTCATGGCATAGGATAACCTGAAGGCACCTAAACCATTCATGAAAGTTACTGTCGGTGAGGATATTGTCTTTATCCAGTATTGACCATAGAGAAAATGTGGTTGATGAGTTTGTCATATTGATTCTACAAATTAAAAGAGCAGATTCATCATTACATTCTTGATTACATTTTATGAGAAATAATAAATTTTATTAAGTCTCCCACTATTTTATCAAGTCCTAATGGCCCTCACCATTTAAATCAGAATGTCCAGTTGCTTTAACATTCTAGTGGAAAGGATCCATATTTCCCTTTATATAACCCCAACAAGGGTTGGTCAAGCATTTGAAGGTATTTAGGTAGGCGGGTCTTTGCCAACTGTGAGCTTACCGTTCTGTGATCTATTGAGTGGACTCCCCAATCCTAAAATACTGACTTGGATTTCCTCAACTCTTGCCTCCAATATTACACCAAGTCTAGCAAGGGCTACTTCTCTTGATGTAATATGGTTATGTCAACCCAAAAACATTCATAAGGGCTTCCTTTATAAAAGTAAGTGTCCCAACAAGGGTTCGTTGAACACATAGTTTTACTGAGTCATGCCCTTAATAAGGTAACAGAAGGCTTGGTCTGACTTAATATGTTATTGAGGGATTTTATTCCTTTATGCGTAGTTTGACATTATCAAAAGTTTGTTAATATTAAGTGATTCTTGCTTAATTGATTAACCATGTTATGATAATGTTTACACATAGTCCGGTTTTTATTTTATTCCATCTTTGCATGCTTATTCATTTTATTAATTATGTGATCACGACAACACATACAAAATAAATAAACCATGCAATCAGAAAGAAATAAAATAAGATGGAATGATCATGAGCTTCTATTGGTTATCTTATCTAGCGGTTTTGATAAGCTAACCCTGACCTAGGAAAAACACCTTGAACCCGATGGTTCATGTTTTGCAGCTCCCACCTGTCCACCTTTGTATCTTCATGTGTCGGTTTGGCCTCAGCTTCGGGATTTGAACCGTCTCCTCTAGCTTGGGAGATCCTCCATTACATGGGTTTATATTAAAGAATCCATGGGCACGTAGGCCCTATATTTTATTGGAAGAAGGCTCGCAGGCCAACAAATTTAAATTAAATAAATTTAAATGAAACCATACACATACAAAGGGTATTTGGTCTAGCTCATGATCATCCATAGTATGCAACGATATTTACTCATATTTAGAATTCAAATTCTTTCAATCGTTCTTTTATATAAGATAAGACGTGCTTGAATTCAATTAATTATGATCTTATAATTAATCAATTCTTTATCTTAAATTCCTTTCTAAATTTCCTTGAGATTCTTCTCATCCATATTCCTTGTACAGGTCTTTGTACATTGGAGAAAACCTGGTCAAATTTCATTTCGGGAAAGTACACGGTGTGTAGTTTATAATTACAGGGCGTGTATTTTTGTTTTCACCTTTTATCCAAAGTACACGCCGGGGATTTGGCGTGTTTTATGTACTTTGGTAATTTTAGAGTACATGGTGTGTATATGAATCATACATGACGTGTACTTCCTTGTTACGTGGTAACCGGCCTGGCGATCCCGTGTATGCAGTACACGGCTTATATTTGTACACATTTTCACCTGGGTCGGAACAAACTACACGGCGTGTTGTTCCAACGTACATTCCATGTATTCCGGTTTCCACGCGCCGTTCTATTCTGGTCAACACGACGTGATTAAAACATAGGAATAATCAATTCATACCGCATGGTTTCGAAGACCAGTGCCGATCTATTGAACCTAAGTACACGGCGTGTAGTATTAATTACATGTCGTGTAATCCCGTGTTGTACAGATAGAAAGAGTGGCTCCTCTGGATGAGTTCCTCATTTTTATTTTAATCAAATTTAAAATTTAAAGGTCGTTTCTGTGATATGAATCGAGAAACGAAGGAAGAAGAATAGATCTCGCTTATTCAGATTTATAGAACGATTTATTTCGAATTGAATCAAATATGAATGCATAAATTATCAACGAAAATTAAATAACTATAATCAACATTGTAACCTCCCTTTGATACCATTTGAAGGTTTCAAGCGCAGCGGAAGCGCATGGGTGGATGTTCCCACTTGGCTTTTCGTCATTAGGAATGATCAATCGAGGATCAATACGACGTTAAATGTCAGTCTCCATGGATCGAATCACAGAAAAAGACAAAGAAGATGGTTTGCCCCGGAACAAAAAACAAGGATCGTTACAGGTTGATTATAGTTAATTTCATTAATTATAAAGAAATACCTTTTTGGTGTTCATTCTTCGTTGATGTTCTCGATCACGTTGTCGATGTGATCCATCGTTACATCATAGAATCCAAGTGTAGACTCCCTCTAGAGGTGATCCACACGTGTAACTTGTATCTCTGGACGTCACCAAAGGATTCTCTGGGTGCTAGTGTCGAGAAACCTTTGTTTGCATTCTCTGCCTTAGATCGTCTTGATCCGATGGAAGAGGATCTCTCTCAGTCTTGAGAGCGTTCTTGGAGGAAGAAGTTCTTTTTGTCTTGAAAGAATTCAACAGAGATGTTGTGCACAACGATTCTCTTGTTTAGGAAAAGAGTCGGGTTGTGAGGATATTTATAATCGAGTTTTAGGTTGTAGAGTTATGACAATAAATAAACGCGTTACACGTTTCATTTATTTCATTAACTCTTATTGAAAACCCCCATGTCGAATAATTAATTCCTTGACATGGGCTCAAACTGATTATAATAAATATCATTTAATAAAATGATATTATATCCTCATAAACCCGACTGAAAAATCTACATGGTGTGTAATAATAAATACACGGTGTGTACTTGTTTTTCATTGAAAACTACATGGCGTGTATATTAAATGTACACGGCGTGTATATCTTGTTTTCATTTATTCATTTCCTTTACAAAATAAAACTACACGGCGTGTACATTTAATAATACATGGCATGTACTTTTTTTTATTTAATTTTTCCACCATCATTTAAAACAACTTAGGCTTCCTTGAATAATTATTAAACCACGTACGGGAATAATCATTATTCAACTTGAGATACTTGGATAAACTTAGTGTGTGACCCTCTAGGCCTCTTTCTCAATGGCATTAGGCAGGCTTGCCTAACGTCCAAGATTACTTTCTAGCAACGGGTTAAGGAACCCAAGAGAAAGAAGTTGACACCGCATTGAAGTATCACATCATATGAACACTTACTGTGTAATTTAATCCCTTTGTATCGATATCTCATCAAGAAGGTTTCATGGCAATGTCGTAATCCTATATGCTTGATCTGTTGTTCTTTGACTACCTGAAAAAAACTCTTCGTTTACACCATGGCCATGGATTAATGCAACAGTTCTATTTCAATCAATGGGCTGAGATATCAACTTCCATAAATGGAAGGGACAAATCCTTCCTCGACTTATCCATTAACAACATGTCACTTGTGACGCACCCAATGTACCCTACTTCCCGCCAACTGTCTGCGTGATGGTTTTCGTGAGTAAATATAAGTGCGCGAGTCATGACATGAGTTAATGATAATCTTTCAGTCTAAGGACCATTACACACGCTCATAGATAGAAATATATGATGACACCAATACATGCGGAATTACTACTGGCGAGTCTGTTCTTATAATCTCCTATCTTAGATATTACCAAGTGCGAACTCCATGAGAGAGAGTCTCGTCTTCTTACGAGTACTCACACATGATGGTCTGTATACTATGTGTCCTATCATAGTATGTCATCCAACCGCAGAACATTATTTAAGAATATTGTTATAGCATTTCAAGGTTCTCATCATAGCGGGGATCTGCTATGACCTAATTAATGCAACAAATATTCCAGGACATTATTATATTATAGTCATTCAGAAAAATGAACAATATATAATAATTGAACATTTATGTAATAAAAGTACAAAACATTTGGTTCTAAGGACACCAACCCTTACATCATCTACCCCGTATTGATGACTTATTTGATCAACTACATGGAGTTAAATAAATTTCTATGGTTGACCATCATTTTATATACCATTAGTCGAGGTTCACGAAGATGGCATAACCAAGAAAGTATAAAGTACAAGTTAAGCGCACTGTGAATTTTTGGTGATGCAATTTGGTATCACTATTTTTTTCGCTATATTTATTGATTGAATGAATAGAGTCTTTAGAAATTACCATTATTAGTTTTTTGTTGTGTTCATAGATTAAATCCTTGAATATTTAAATATCAAGTAAGAGTATAATGATCACTTGAGTATTGTGATGAAGCCCCTGATGAGTGAGTTGATTTATGATAATTTTACAAATTGTGTATTTTTCCATTAAGAAGTTTCATTCTAGGTTCATATAACCTCAAGAGAGGATTTATTTTTACAAAAATAAAAGATGAAAGATATTAAATATTGGCTTAGTCCAACCTGTATAAATGATTTTAGCATTTTTCTTGGTTTGGATGGATATTATCGTCCGATTGTGGATAATTTTTCACAACTATCACGTCTACTCACAAAGATAACTAGAAAGGGATCTAATTTAATTTGAATAATGTATTTAATGAATTGTTTAAGGAAATGTAGTTAAGGATTGAAACCACACATGTACATACACTACCATGTAATGGATAAAGGTTTATAATATATAGTGATTCATCAAATATTATTGTTGGTGTTTATTAAATATTGTGACTACTAAATACATTAATACACTGGGAAACTGTACATGGTGGATGATTTCCTAAGTCCAAAAGATTATGATATATTATCAATGATTTGAACCCAAAAAAATAATATTTACAATTTTTAATGATGGAGATATAAATATTAATGGATGGGTAGATATAATATCATGCTCAAATGTGTGTTTGATTATATACTATTCTGAAGAATAATAAGGTGTACATGGAATATGTAGAGATGTAAAAGAAGTTGATAAATTCTCCTTGGTTCAACCTCGGTCATGATGGAATAATAATGTTTATGAAAAATGTATGTTTCAATTTGACACCACATTTTCTGAGGTATATTAATGATTATTTTCAAATTTCCCAATTCTCTATTCTTTATTGAAGTACGATGATGTTTAGAGATTTGAAAGTATATTTCTCATGGGATGGCATAAAGATAGATAAAGTAAATCATTTTTTTGTGTTCTTGGTTTTTCAGAATGATATGGATAAGATATATAAGTCTAGTGGGATAAGAAAACAAATTTTCATACAATATTGCAATTGGGAAAACATATCCATATAATTTTTCAACGAACTCCGCAAAACTTCTAATGGGAATAATGCAATATGGGTTGTATTCAAATATTATACGAATTCATATCCCTTAATAACTATCATAAAATCTTATCTCTACATAATCATGGTGGGATATATCTAAAAAAAGTGTTCAAGTTTCATGGGGTTCCACTTTTCATTGTATCTGATCAGGATATGAAGTTTATATCAATGTTCTAGAGATGTCATCAGTAGGATCTGGATATATAGTTGAGTTTCAGTATTGAATATCATTGAATGATATTTGGTAAGTATGATAGGAAAATTAAAAATATAGAATAAATGTGTAGAACTATCCTTATTGGTTTCAAATGGGGTCTGGATCAATTCCATCTAATGGTGGATGTTTTTTCAACAATGGAATTCACCCCAACATTCAGATGGATCATTATGAATCACTCTATGGTAAAAATAGAATAATTCCATAATTTTGGAATTAAGTAAATGAATGAATTTTATTAGGACATGATATATATGATGGAATAATAGTGAATTTTAGATATATAAAATAACACTTAAGAGAGGATTAGAGTCGAAAAAAACATTATACTGAGACTCATCAGAATGATCTGGAGTTTGAAGTTGGTGAGATGGTTTTCCAATGAATCTCTCCATGGAAGATGTTTATGATATTTAGAAATAAGGGAATATTTAGACCTAATTATATTGGTAACTTAAAAGTTCATTATTTTTTTGGGATAATATCTTATTGATTAGAACTTCCTCCAAATCTCTCAAGTTCATGATGTCTCCCATGAATCTCTCTGGATGAATTTCATACCAGATCCTTCACATGTACTGAACTCATTAGTATTTTCACAACAAAAGTTTGTTTACTATGGTGAACTACTAGTATAGATTTTGGATTGTAATAATAATTTTCTACCAAAAAATTACAAATTACCTGGTCAATGTTTTTCAGTGAGATAGCTAATTTGTGGAAGCTACGTCGGAACATGAGTATGTGATGAGAAAAAAGTATTCTTATTTTTTTACTCCATAGTAATGAATTTTAAGCGTGATCTTCATTTTAATGTGTGTATAATTTAACACCCCAATATTTTTATAAAATATTTTCCTTTAAATAATTTTATTTTTTTGATAACATTCATTACACATAATATTGAGTTTAAATGTACTCTGGTATACTATGAAATATTATTAATTAAATTGGAATTTATTATCCTTAAAATGGATTGGAAGGCAGAAATGTACTAAATAAACTATGAAAAAATTAGGGATATATATTTATTAAATTTATAAATTATCTATCAATTAATAATAATAAAATTAAACTAATTAGTATTAAAAATAAATATTTTTTTGAAAAACTATATTTAGGCTTGCAATTTATGTTTACCTTAATAAATGAAATTGATACTTATTTGTAAATGGATTTAATGAAATTTATATCTTATTTACTTTATATAATGTTTTTAAAAATCAACAAATAATTTTTTTAATAACAAGAAAATAATTAATCACGTTTTATTCTTGGAAATTTTTTTATAGAGGTTTTTTAATGACTTTTTCAGATAAAAATGAAAATTAATTTACACCATTTATTGATATATAATTATATGAAATCAATTAAATATTTTTAATTAGGATGATCGAATTTGGTAAATGGGAATTTTTTTATTCAATATGAATTGTAAATGTGGTAAAAGTTTTCCCCTTAATAAAGGCTATATCATGTTAATCTTGGTTAAAAATAAGTGATATGCCCATAATATTTCAACATAATTATATTTGGATGAATTTATTTCTACCATTACCTTTTAAAGTTATAAATTGAGTTTTTTAATTACGACTTATATAGGAAAATTAATTATATATTATTCTAATTAATGAAACTCGAAAAATATAAACATATTTGTTTTTAATATATCTTTTTTTCCACATCGGGACCAAAGTATGTTTTGAAATAATATTACTGTTTATTTTTTATATTAATAAAATTATATTCCTGGTAATTATTTATTTACCATTTTGAGAAATTAATTAACAACCCTAACCACTTCTGTAGCACCGATGCAATATTTCGTAAATTAATCAAAAAATGTAGAAAATGAGATTAAAATATTCAATGTGAAATAATTTGAATGAATTTGTGTGAATAATAAAATATATATATCTATATCACTTTTAAAGAGGTTTTAAAACATTATAATCTAATTTTTCACTTTTTTGATGTATTTATGGTAAAATTAAATGAATACTGTTATAACTAATAATAATGATATTATATCAAAATAATATTTTTTAAAATTATATCAAAATATTAGTAATAATGAGTCAAAGTGGAAATCATACAGTCCAAAATTTCATAACTTTTCCATTAAGGGGATTATTTTTAACAGATATGTATAAATTAGAAGTCTTAAATGTTGAAACATTTTTTACCACATTTAAAATTGAAATTAGATTACTAAGGGTTAATAAAAATTCTAAGGTTTAATATTACACCAACACTGATCGAAATTTTATTATTTGATGATATTTAAATTGTATCTTCTATTAGCTTCAAATACATTTTTATTTTAGTCATATTACTTGAGAATTAATTTTAAATAATTTTGTCTCATGAGTAATTCAAAATGTTCCCATCATGTCACATATAAAAAAGAGATTCCTACCTCACTTTTTCAATCTAGTTTTAACTATATATCTCAAAAAATATTCCATTTACATTTCTACACATCTCAAACCACATTATAGAGGTTTTATTCATCTCAAATGGCAAACACTACATACTTTTAGGGAATATAGAAAGGATTCGTTACAAATAATATGTTATAACCACTCTTGGTCAAATTATTTTCTACTCTTCAATACCTCATATAAATAAATGGTATAGATTATAAAATAATAATCATATTATCCAAAATATTCTGAAATGTTTTTATTTTATTAAAACCCCATTATACACCTTCATTCCTATCAAAAGATAAGTGAAAGAATCACTATTGTGTTTGTAGGTCTTATCATCTCCACATAGCGATACAATTCATTTTTATAACCCTAATTCATGATGTGGTATAATTAATATTCTAGTGTAAATATAATATGCTTATTTAATAATTATAATTCTGGAATTAAAAAACCAAATTACCCTACCTACCGACCAATCCTTTGAGAATCGATAAATTGTTCATAAGTGGTTTTGGACTACCACCTCCTAGAAGAAATGTGATTCCCTTTTCATTTATATTTTAATTGTATGTTAATCATAAAAATATTATTAACATTTATTATAAATATTATATAAAATTTTTCTTAGAATGGTTAATTTATATTTACCTTTATTTATTTTCATCCATTGAAAAATGAATGTAACATTCTTGGATATGTATGACCTAGAGTATCCATGAATAATGTAATTCATTTTTCTGTATCAAACATTGATATAGGACTCAAAAATTTGATATAATTTGTAAATATTATATTTTTATCATGATTAATATTATATAGGTTATTTAACCAATATAATAGTAGAAGGACCAGAACTGCTGAAGTGAAATACCAATGATAAAAAAAGCAGTTAACACTCAGAAATTTCAATTTTAATAAAAAAATATTACATAAATGTATGTTAACTATTATAATGGCATCATATATGATATTATAAGTATGAAAATGAATCTTATGTAGATATATAATAAATTTAAATTGATTATAAATTAGGTTAGAGACCATTCAACAAAATTTGAACTTCATGTCATAGTTTTATTTCACAATCCCATATATATTTGGGATTATTTAGGTTTAAGTCTCCATTGAAAGAAATATTTGATCATTATATTCCATATAAATTTTTTCTTTAAACGATTCAAATAATTATTAAATATTCTATAAAAATTTCTTATTTTCATGTTTACCCATGATTGATGGTTTACAAAATGGTTGGAAAGGAATCGTTTTTTCATTTTCCAAATGTGTTATTATGTGACTTATCTAAAAAAATATGAAAAAATACTTTTAAAGATATATTATATGAATGGAATTTAACATCATAATAACTCCAAAATATTTTTATGAATACTTAAAATGTTCAAAAAGTTATTTTAATAAAAAACAATTCTCTATTTTGTGTGCAGTTTTGGATTTCATAAAGTTAATTTTAAATATGAAAGCATATTTTACATTAGAAAGCTGTAGTGATAATTCAATGGTATATCTAGTCATAAATGTCAATAGGTATTTATTATACTAATGATTTAATGGGATTATTATCCAATAACATTATCCTTATTCTTTATCTTGATGGAATTATATTTATAATAAAAATTTGGAAACCCATTTCATTTATATGTATTTTTCTATGATGAAATGTTTATGAAACCCATTTCTTTTCAGGGGTTCAGATATAATAAATTTTTTAAATCTTTTCTAATATGTATATATATATATATATATATTATTTTCATTATGTTATGTGTGGGGCCTATATATCCCTCTAATAAATTGGGTAATGATTTATATTCTATGATATCAAAGGTTCCAAGAGAGGTTATCCAAAGACAAAAAAATGGTAAACATGAATTTATCCCCACCACAAATTAAGTACATGGGTGGTTATCCCAATCATAATATGTGATGAAATATTTGGTGTTTATCATTGAAAATGTGTTTTTCTATACTTAATTGTATTTTTCAATCTATGTATTCTATCATAGTGATCTCATGGATCATAGTATTTCATTTATTTATGATTCATGTCTTATGAACTTACAATATTTTGGACATAACTCATGTTTATAATCTATAAAAATTTAGGTGTATTTTTTAAATGTAACCCTCGTTACATCATGCTCATGTTTTTCTTATATGATTATTGATATCTTCCTATTTTATCCACACTACACATAAGAGTTTTAAATTTATTAGGTTATATTTCCCTAGTTATGAAAAATGGGTTTATTTATTTTAAGTCCAATAGGGGTGTTATATATAAAGCACATAGTGGAATAAGATGTACCTAACTTATGAAACAATTTTTTGTGCCCATATTTCAAAATCTACTATATCTAAATAAATTACACGGATTGTTATTCTATATAATTAAAATTCATCTATTAAGATTTAATATCAATCTATTAAATGTATGGCACACTATAGGAACCCACATGGGCTACTAATGATTGGATAATTGAGTTGGACTACAAAATTTCAAGAATGGTGTTGTCAATTCCCAAGGGATATAAAATAGTGCCAAATAATTGATAATTACCTTTGTAAATTCTTATTACAAATAGGACCATCAAGAAAATCCTAGCCACAAAAATGACATGAACATTCCATATCTTGGTAACTCATCCTCTTAAAGAAGTGTTAGAGATTAAATAAAAAAAAGGAAAAAAATTATAAATTTCAATTAATTATATGTAATTAAAATATCAACATAATCACCATTAATGTTATTACAAGAATATGATTTACTCAGTTATACTTTAAAAAAAATTTGAATGGATGCTTATGTGGCTATACAAAAACCAAACATAAATCAAACCCCTTTAAAATATAAATAATGACTATCCATCTATGTGTGACATGAGGTTTAGATATCTCCTATGTCACCACAACCAAATATTGGTATTCTAACAAGAATACCAACCACCTTCATCTGGATCATATCATCTTTGTGAACCTATGAAAAAATTCTACATATATCCATTGGTTTTATATACGTTGTGAGAAACACTCTCCCGGTAGGATCCCACTAAGTGTTCTGAGAGTAACCCATATTAGATAAAAACAATTATTATAGATTAAAATAAATTTTAATAATGAAATACTTTAATTATATTGTATATCAAAGTAGTAAAATGATCTTGAACATATATAAATAAATTAAATTTCCAGGAAAATAAATCAACCTTAATAATGAAACATGGGAGATCCTTATGTAATATATGGATCAATTAACCCTAGTATATCATATCATTGTGTGTTAGAATGGATAATATTTTGGTATAAAAATAAACTATGTATATAAAGACTTGGATTAGTGGTATGGAGTCACTCATAATATGAAACCACATCCAAAAAACCATTAATGTGTTCATGCCATGACCCAGTGGTGTAGAGACACTTGTCCCGGGCACTAAACCCTTCATCAAGGTATAACATATTTAGTTATTATAGAGTTATCTAATTGTATAAAAACACTAGTATACCACTAGTTTTTTGTATAACATGTATATTTCCATTTTTGAAAATGTAAAATTTTATTTCTAATGGTTATCCAATAATATATCACAAGCCAATTTCATTAATATTTTCTAAATCATTCATTTAAAAATAATATCTTTTCTTAAATATTTATGGGGAAATAGTTGAATAATTTAAAATATATATAATCAGCATAAAATAAACTATAACATAGATTAAATTAAATTGATAAATTTTGGTTAGTCATCAAAAGAATAATTATTTCATAAAACTTGAGTTCTACATCAAACCAGCTACCTTATTCATACTAGGAAAAATTACAATGAAAAATTACTATAAAAAGTTACAGGAAGTGAACCTATAACCAAGATAATGTTGTAATGTTAAAACCCATATCATTTAGTTATGTATATATGGATTTTCAAGGTTCCATGACTTTTTGAATTGAAAAAATATAAACAAAAAGTTGAAGGAATGTGATTAAATGGATTTTAGGATCCTATAAGAAGTTTTCCTTGGAAGAATTAGAAGAATAACACTTGAAATATAACCTAAGAGGGGGGATTGGTTCTTCAGACGTGATTGGGTTCTAGATTTTAGAAAGTGACCAAATAAAGGGGTTATTTATTTAATTTTATATGGGGTAAAGTTTTAATTTTTATTTTATCATTTCATTAAAAATATATCATAGTTACATCAGTGTGTAAAATAGGGGCTAAGATGTGATGTACCTTCATTAAGAACCTTTTTTCTGTAGACCTTGGGTTGTATCATGGTGTATCTCAAGGAGAGAGAGGCAAAGGATCCCCAAGTAAAAGTCACATCAAATAACCTCATTGGATATTTCCTGATATTCATAGAACTTGGTCTCCACAACATTTCCCCTTGGATACAACACAACCTCACTTGTATTACTAGTATGTAGGTTATGTTATAGATAAGGTTAATATTTTATAACCATTATAAAATGTTGATAAGTGTTCTTTAATGTGTATCCCCTTGAATTGTGGTGTAACTACATCCAATTTATAAGGCAAACTATGGTTACCATTATGTCATGTAGGATGGTGTGGCACCCTAAGGTGTATCCACAACATGAGATGTGATGGTATTTTATAGACAAAAAAATGAATCAAAAAATTATTACTCAAAACTAATGATTCCATAAAATTTTACAACAAAAAGGAAAACCAAAATAAAAAACAATTAAATTATTGAAAAAATTAATAAATAACAAATCAAATGTTGTATTCAAAAAAATATTCTTTGAGTGTAGATCTTTTACCTACCATTTCACATTATCCCTTAAGAAATTAAAACTATTTCTTAAATTATAAATATGTGGGGATATTACACCATTATTTGATATTCTATCCATAATTTATCATATGAATTAGATCTTTGCTACCAAAAAATGTACTAACTATATATATTTATTAAAAAAACAACTTCTTCCAGGAGTTAATTTTTTGAACTGATTATTGAATAATTGATATATTCAATTCCAATTCAAGGACCTCCCTATAAATTATGGGGTATGGGTCAGGTTGGTACCTATTTAATAGATATGTATAAAACACATCATGCAATGCTAATAACTATAACTCCCTGATGTTTTGGAATATGTTTTCCTATAAATTAATACTCTTTTTGATTTATTATTTCAAAAGAATCACCAAACGAAATTGTGCCTCATCATGTGGGATGAATATGATTTATTTAATGATATTAAAACCACTTGAATGTAAAAATACATATTTATTTAGAGGATAAATAATACAATATATTTATTAATAAAATGACTCACCCTTTTTTAATTAACATATTTTAAAATAGTGGTCATTCCTTCAAATAAATTAATTCTAATTTTTTTAAATTATTATATATAATATTGTATCATATTAATTATATATTATCATTATCTAAATTATAAATTGGTATGAAATAATATTTTTAAGGCATAATGTATTAAAAATTCAATGAATATAATTTTTTTATATGTTTTACGTATTGATTTTTTAAAAATAGAAACATGTAAATATAAAAACAATTAGATAAAAGAACTTCATTTTTTATTTTAAAATTGGAATGTTATATTATAGTTACCTTTTGGTATCTTTCTAAAAAATTTGTTTAGAGGTGAATAACTAATAAAATTCCAAATAAGATAATTTTAACATTACATAGAAAAGAACAACAATATTATAAAAACCTTTTAATTTATTAATTATTAAATTATGTATTAAATTTAAAAAATAAAATTAGTTTTAAAATTTTAGAAAACCTATTATTTATAAATTAAATATTTATGTAATATTTACCGGTAAGAATTTTTTTGATATTTTTTTTAATTTACAATTACATTCGTAAAATTATATTTTTCTAATGGTTTTGAAACCACCTAAAATTTTTCAATTATGATAAGAAACAAAATTATTTCACGAAAATAAATAACACTAAAAATTTTATCCAATATAAAAATTTAGATTTAAAAATAAACTTTAATAAAAAAAATTTTTTACATTTTTTTTGTTTATTTATAAAATAACATTTTTCAACTGTATATATTTAATTTTATAGAATAAATACCATAATAAAGATGAATTTTCAAATGAGATAATAACGAAAATCATATCTTTGGTACTTAATATTAATTATTAAATAAAAAATTGACCAATGTAAAAGTATATTTTGGTAGAGGTTAAATTTCAAAGGGAAAATTCTTAAATCACGTATCATAAGCCTTAAAATAATTTTTGGATATGAAACTTGTCCCATTAAATTTACCCACTCTTTTATTATCCACTTTTGCATCTATTGGCATTGGAATAGTGTCATTCCATTTTTAAACATTTTTGAATAACTAAAAGTAAAATTTGTATTCCCAAAATATCTTTTGTGGAATAGTGGTAATCCTCACATGGAATGTAATATATTAATTTAACTCTAAATGAAACCACAAAATCATTGAAGACATGTCAAATATTATTAATACCAGGCACTCTAAGTAATCCCCATTGTAAAATGGTTACCTTAGCATTCAGGTCTTCCTTGATGATGTCATCATTATTGCGGGACAAACTTTTCCAATGCTTTAATGTATTCCAATATATTTATCTTACATTCATTGTATCTTCATTAAAAAATGTGGCCTAGTATATTAATAAAAATCCTTTAATGGTCATTAATTATAACTTGAATCATTATTTTTAAAATAATGTTATCCTTATCTATTATAGATTTTATATTGAAGGTTCCATCATGAATTTTTTCTTTTTATTGAAGGATGAGATCAATGCATTGTTCTTTTTCTAATTCCACAGTTTTAGACATTCTCTTTTGGTCATTGATGTGTGTTTCTTCTTGAGACACTAAATTCTTCTAAAATTCAACCTCTTCCAAATAATTCACCTCATGGAGAATAATGTTCTACTGAGGATCCTACTCCATCCTGTTGACATTAATTTTAGGTTCCCTATTTTCCATACATGTTTTTACCATTCCTCTATTGTCTTAGTCATGTAAGAGTAGTATAAACAACATTTTAAATATTATGGGTATTTAAATGATTTCATTTTAATCAACTATAAAAGGGGATCAATTTAAAACTCTCAAATTGATAATTATACCTATAAATATCCCTAACCATACCAATTTTTCCTATAATAAAAATCCTCTTCATGTCATAAATCTATGGTTCAGTAAAAGATATCCTATTCCCTTCATTTCCATGGTGACTTCCACAAAAATGTTCATTATACCAACATGAGTATTACTCAATACTTAACATTTCCTTTTCAATCATTCTCTTCAAAAATTTTCATCAAAATAAAAATATAATGACCATTATTTCATTAATAAACTAATGTTTAATTTAATTAATGTATCAAAAATGATTTCTTTATTCTCATCCACTTAAAAAACAAAACATTGTCAATCATGTGTTTGTTCTGACTACCACCTCCATGAAGGAACATCTTACATTTCCACAAACAATTATATTAATTTTTTTTAAGAATGAAATTTAATAATAAATATGACATATATAATATAGTTTTGACTATGAAGAGAAAAATTACAATAAGGATTTATTCTCTCTTATTATTTTAGAAATGAAAACATTGATTACACAATGAGAAAACCACCACCTCTATGAGGTAACATTTTCATTAACCATATTGATTTTAATTATTTATAAAACCCCATTAAAACCTATTCTAAATTTTTTAAAAATATATCACTATTTCAAATTATAATTTTATAACTATGTTTTCCCAAAATTATAATTTCTTAACCGTACTAAATAATCATTTTATAAAACTTTTTTTATGTTGGTTTAACCATAAACATGAATTATGTTATAAAAAACTATCATAGATGATTATGGAAAATTAATTACAAAAATTATTATTACTTACTAAATAAATCAAGAATTTTTAATTTTCTTTAATGGGTTTATAAATAATTAAACTTATAAATAAAAACCATTTTAAACAAATATAATTACAAAAATATTCTTACACCGATTCCATTTTCATGAAACATAAATAAAATAATTATTGAATTATATAAGTTATCTATAAATAAAAATATGTTTTTTATTATATGAGATTAAAGAATCTATAAATGATGATCTTGATATAAAAAAATGGGTACTGAAATCGACAACATCAAGCTTGTGCAAAACCTGTAAAGTTACAACCAACTGATGATAGTAATTTCCTATAAATAACTAATATATTCATAATAAATAATCAAAAATGAAGTGTATAAAATATAATGTTTGTGATTAAGGTCATAAAGATTAATATTAAAATATTTCTGTTTTTTTAACCTAATTTCCGGGATTATTCGATTATACTACGAAATGAGGTAAGTGTTTCTAATCTAAAAATAATTTTTTTGTGCCATATTTTTTTTATAATCCATGTTTTTTTAATGGTGTGTCTTCCCCTATAAAATATTGTATCATGATCCAATATAGATTCATTGAATTTATATTATCATTTGAAATAATTTCCTTTATTAGGTTATGGATCTATTGTATAAAATATTGATTGGAATATTTTTCTCATAAATCAAGTCTTTTAGATATATTTTTATACCCCATGATATATTTTGTATGATGTAGTTACCATAAAATTTCGATTTTAGGTCTTGATTATCTTATGTTTGATGATATGTGTTTATTTTTCTTGTTTTATGTTACATCCTTAAATTATTAAGCAATTTAAAACCCTATGTGTATGTAATTTAAGAGTATATTATTGGGATAAATATAAAATTCAAATAAAAAATATTTTATGGTTTTTTTGAAAAAAATCTATGTTAACACCTTGGAATATTCTATGGAATATTCATAGAGTTAGGGGATGAGATAGAATGGGATTCAGTGGCAAGTAGATCTTTAGTATAGAAAAAATAATAAAATAAATAATTAAATTCTATGGATAGTACTTATAACAAACCCATTGAATATATCATAAAAAGTGCATCATATGAGAAATCCAAGACAATGGTTAGGTCCAGGATAATGGGTGTTACCCCAAGTGCCACATAACTCTTGTGATTTTAAAACATTTGTTAACATCGCATGCGAGCACATGTTCTATAATATATATATATATATATATCTTAAAATAATTAAATATCTTCAAATATATGCATCGTATGTCATGTCTTAGGGTTCCATTATGTCTAGGATGAGGGGATCACCCTTTACATGACACGACATTTATTTGCATCCGGAATTTTGTGTCGTCACACTTAAAGGTAATAATAATTGGTATATGAATACTTTTTTGGGAAAATAGAAAAAATAATGATAATAATTATATTATTATAAATATATTTTTTATTTAAATTAAAAAAGAAATTATGTCTGTAATTAATTTCTATTAATTAATGAATTTTTTCTCCATGGTTGAATATGTATTGTGGGGTTAGATGATTAAAATAACATTATTACTTGTCCCTTATTAATGTTTTTTTGTGGTTAATTTATTAACTACTAGGATTTAATGAAATTTATTGCGGATATATTAATGGTGATCATGATGAAAAGATTAAATTATAATAATAAAATATTGTTATAATTATTGTTATTATTAAATTACGAAAAATAATATTTTTTCTATCAAATAAAATATTATATATATGGGATAAATATGGGTGTATATATATACATGTGTAGATGTATATATGGATTTGTATATATATACTATATATATATGGGTCAAATATATATATATATATATATTTATGTGTGTGCGGGTATATATATATAAATATATGTTTTTTTGGGGGGTGTGAATATTTTTGTGTGAAAAATTATATTTTCTATATATATATAAGATTAATATATATTAATATATATATATGTTCAGGTTGTAACACCCCAAGCTTCCACGATACGCTTCTCTTTGAATAATACAGTAGCATGTGTTGTACGCAACATTGAGTTCTAACACACACCACAGCCAATCAAACAAGCAATTATGAATAGTAATACACACTTTTTTAATTTAATAAATTTTACCTTTCAAAATGGACTTCATTTTTGTATTTAGAATATCGAAATTAGCTTAGGGTGAATTTTTGGTATTTTTCTGAAAACATTCAATTTTTGATGAATAGTGAAAAAACACTAAGTTATAGTTTAAAACCGAATTTTTATTTAAATATTTTTTTATTTTATTTAAATTTAATTATGGTCAAAATAGATACATAATACCTATATAAGTACAATTTAATTAATTGGAGTTAGTTTAGAATAACTATATATATATAAATTTTATTGAACTTTTCACCGTCTTTGACCCACCTCCTAGAAGAATTTGGAAATTTACATAAAACGTAATTTTACCACTTTTGTGAGTGGGATTTCGAAAATCCGAAAGACATGGTTAATATGAATAATTAAAATGTGGTTCAATTAGATGAAAATAATTTTTGGTGAATAGTAACTTTTTACTTGTATTTACCACGGTTAAACGTAAATAGGGTAATTAAGGGTAAAATTGACATTAATATTACCCTAACACATGTCCTAATTCTATTGGAAAAGTGTATCACGACCAAAAACAACCTTAAGAATAAAATATTATCATTTTGGTCCAGTTGGAATAGATTACGACATTTTTTATTATTTAATTCAAAGAAGAGATAAAAGTGATAAAATCAAAGTTTAATAACTAAAAAAAATTAAATATAGGGATATACAAAAATAAATTCGATTATATATATTCATTAGAAATGTAAAATGATTTCATACATAATGGTATTTTTTTATAATTTTTATAATTTAAATATTTGAATTAATTAATGACACAATGGTGATGCACTAATTACCAAATTAATGAAATATTAAACTAATTGATATTATAAATATCAAAATAAATGTATATTGAGACTTTTTATGAATTAAACTAATTCTCTTGGTTAATATGACATATTAGTGTTGGTTATATAATTGTTTTCTAAGTAATAATGCTGTTATGAAATTATCAAAAACAAAATACACAATAGTGTCAAAATTGACATAAAACAGTTTTTAAAACAAATATTATATTATTAATTGATATTATATTCTTAAAAATATGAGGATCGACCAAAGGACTTATATAATGATAGGTTTATCATTAGTGGACCACTTGGGGTCTCTTAAAGGTATATAGTATGTTTATTAACTATATATTATAAAAATAAAAAGAGACATGGTAAATGTCAAACTATTTAACTAAGAGTTAAATATAAATGATAAGGTTAATATAGTGACACAAACCTATCTAAAATCTATTGGCTGAAAGGATTTAGACCCATACCCACCTTAAACTTTAAATAATCCACTTTGGAGCCATTATAGACCGAATATTAATTTATTATAAAATAATATTTCTAGCTCTTCCAAAGGTTCCCATCACCCCTCTTATAAAAGGGTACTCCCCCTTCTCTCTAATTTACATCTTAAATGACTTTTTCCCCGGCCAAACCCTACCCAAATATTCTCTCAACTTTACTCAATTAATCCTAGATGCCTTATTTTGATTAGAAAGCCATCCTATGGATCCCTATTGATCAAATCAACAGGAAGAATCCGAGGAAGAGGTAATGTTTTCACAACTCTCTTTCAAGTTCCTTTCTTCTTCAACTTCTTCTTTCATTGTTATTTCCATTCTAAGATAATAACTCCAGTATCTTTTATATACTGTGATGTTATTATAAATATGGTATAACCATATTCATAATTCTATCCATCCTTTTAATGAAATGTCACCAAACGTGCGTACGTATGGCATACCGTCTCCACATCATGGGGTAATTGTTATTCAATGCATTATTTTTTGGATGGGTATAATAATGATGTGTAATTCAGGTAAATAATAAGTATAACATGATAATGATTCTGTATATATGATATACCATCCAATTATATATGATTTTAATATCAAAAGAATGATATTATCACTCGTGCGTACGTACGGACTACCGTCTCCACGAACGTGATGAGATTCATTCCCCATCATATCCATACAAGTATAATTATAATTTTATGTTTAAAAATAATGTTTAAGGACTTGATATAATTATGTATATGAATATGTTACAACCTATCCATAACAAACAGGACTTATGTAACAAACCATATAAAATAAAACGAGTAAGTTAACACCCGAAACGACAATAATACTAAGATATTATTAATAATGCAATGTTAAAGATAATATATGATATCATAGTAATGTATATGATTCCTGTATATTTTAAAAACATTATTTCACCATTATATAGGATTATAACCTACCCTTGACTAGGTAAAAAGTACAACGTATGTGGTTTCTTATCTAACTTTTAATTCCATGAGTTTTCCATTGTTCACCACTTATTTATTGCATGTGGTGTGTGTACTACCCATGTTTGTATTCATTGTGTAATATACCTTAATTAATTGATATTTACATCATCATTGTATGATCCTTCTTTCATGGGTGTATGTTTCGTATGTTACCAAATCAATAAGGGAATTTGAAATTTCAATTTCCACTCATTCGGCTTTACGCATACTTCATTGATTATGTTTGTCCAAGATTATGTGTGGAATCAATATTCATTTTCTTATGTCATAATTTCCACTCTCCATTATATGGATTTAATTTTGATAGACATAATCACTCCATTTAGAAATTCTCAATTCATCGGTATGAACTTGATAAGAGTAATTTTACTCAATCTCTATTTGTTGAGTTAAACATCCAATTCATTGGTGTTGTTTTTACAAGAATATGTGTGAATGTCCTTTGATTGTTTTACACTGAATATCCAATCATATTGAGTGTATTTATATTTTTCACACTTAATTATGTCGTTGATTTATCCTTAACCTAAGTATATGGCCTTTATGGTAGATTTCATCTCAATTTACCTTCCATTGAGACTCCTTTGTTGTTATACACCAAATCACATTTATATGGTGTCTATAATGTACTTTGACATAATATATCATACATCCCTTTATTATCATGATATTACAATGTTTTAATTACCTCAATTATTTTTATTCAAGTGTCTCTATTTTGTTTAGGACCTCTAACTAAAATATCATATTAAAATGTTTTAAAGATTTATTATTCTAAATATTTCTCATTAATGTACATGTTTTAAAAATGGTTTTAAGGATTTATTTATATGGACATTAAAGTTTTCAAATCAAAATTCCTTTTAAAAGTTTCAAAGTGGTATGGGACACTTTGATTAAAAAATCTATTTTAAATGGATTCTTGACAAATAGTGTGACTTTTAAATGTTTTGCAGAAAAAGGGGAATATTTCTCTCAATAGTTTGATGATTATTTTAATCTATGTAAATAACCATCATTATTCTCGATTAAGGTCAATATGATACAATATAATATTCCATATTCTATCGAATGAGTTATTTTTGACTGTGGATGTTCTATTTTTATACCATTCATGGTTTGTGGTTAAAGTAATGGCATTTTGTATGATTGTTTTAATACGAATGTTTATGTTATGTTTCAAACATTTCATATGAGGAATGCATTGGACTTATTAAGTGACTGGTGGAGCCCACTATAGCTCCTCGATGCATCGGTAGGTATCATGAGAAAAACTAGTGTCGTGGCACAAGGCCTTGACAAAATCTTATATGTAGTCTTGGCACGAGTCCTTGACTATATGGTTATGATAGTATGGCATTATGCACTCCATCATTATGAAAGGGGTTATTGATATTTCATGTGGTTATTCAACTAGTAGAATATCCATGTGAATAAGTAAACAGAATTATTTCATTTTATCTTTTCCATATTATGCTTAAGTTCAAGTTTAAAAGGATTTTGTTTTAGTTATACATTGCCTTAAATGTTTATACTTATTTATAAAAGTTTCCGCTATATTGTTATCCTTACTGAGCATCTGAGCTCTCACATATCAATGTTTTATTTTTCCCAGGATGTGAAGAAGTAATTTATGAATGACCTGCAGTGATAGTATGAGGAGATATGAAGACAAGATGTTGTTGTAGATTTTTTTATTTTATGATGTAATGTAAGACTTATGAATATATCTAGTGTTTCCAAGACTAATAAACTAATATGTCTGTCGAGACATGATCTTTTGTGATCATGCCAATGTTATGTAATAATGAACTGATACTGGGTAACTGGGGTTGGGGCGTTACAGTTGGTATTAGAGGAAGTTTAGTACAAAACTTGGAAACTATATTTAGATAAACTCCTATTAGAGAACATATCCATAAGATAGACTTTGAGGATTAATATAGAATAACTTCCTAGAATTTTGGTATTGTATAGATTTTGTGAGTTTTCTAAGCAATACATACTGGTCTGGATACGAGAATGTAGAGGAGGATCTAGCACATATGTATCTAGGGGTAAAACATGAAAAAACTGCTTTGAGGAAGACTCGAATGGGAACTACTACCCGACAACGGGTCTTGTTGCACTCTTGGTTACAACACTCCCAAGGTATATGCTTAGGATAATTTACATTTTCTTTACAAATCAATTTGAATTATTTTAATATAAGATGATAATAAATGACCTTGGTTAATCCTAAGGTGTTTGAAATTGAGAATATGGTGTCATGATATTCTTTAAACTATTTTATTACTACTATTACTCACACAATTATTTTTAGTTTTAGTCAATGGATGGAGTCCAAGGAAGTCATAGTAACTTTGAGAATGATGTACATGGTGGGAATGGTGGTGGAAATGAGAAAAAAACAGAATGTTGATAGGTGTAAAAGATATCATGTTCATGCCAAATCAATTATCCAAAAATTTGATCGGCAACATATATATTAACCAACTCCCAGACTCAATAAATAAGAGAAAAGTGATGAATTATAAGAGCTCCATCCATAGATACCATGGAGAAAAGAATCCTAAATTGCCATCATGCAAGAAATGTGGAAGGAGAAACCCAGGAAAGTTTCTCAATAGAAGAAAGAAATGCTTTATGTGCGGGAAAGAAGGACGTAAAGTGAAAAATTGCCGAGAAAAAATGAAGAGTACTATGGGAGAAAATAAAAATGATCCCAAAAAACCATTTACATTCATTTATTGTAAATTTAGGGGACCTAGTCATTACCCGAGTGAATACCCTATTCTATAGGATATTTTCTTGGTTAAAGAAGAAGCTATGTTGAAATAAATAGTCGGAGAAATATTTAAAGGTATTAGTGATCCTTGTTTATGGGATTACTTTGGAATAATTTTCTCTTGTATTTGTAACCCCAAAGTTTGCAATATGATAATGATATTTGAGGAAGAATTCTCTTTTCCCTTGTGGATATAGTTATAAATAACCATTTGGTTTTATATGATCATTGGTTTTGAGGCAATTACAAGTTATTATATTTTGGGATGAAAATCCAAGGTATGAGACAAAATTTCTGATTAAAATTATGTTACAGTTATTTGAGGAATTTATCTCATTTTGGTAATGTTATAAAATATAGTTTCTGTGAAAGGACAACACGCAGATCGTGTGAGAACCCGTCGTGTTAGACAAAGTTGTGGGAATCGAACCCACAACCAAAGTGCGATTGGGATTTATCAGCTTCCACTAGACTACGTGAAGTCCCTGGTTAGTGTGAGTAATTATTTTTAGTTAAATGATTTTATTGATCAATAATAATTTGATTTGGGTTCTTATGTATTATAAAATGAATACCCTTAGTATAAGAAAATGATTTTGTGATTAAGTAATAAATTTTATTTTGGATGATGTTAGATTTGATGGGAAAACTATGTGCCCTAGGAAACTAGAATACTATGGGATTTCATTTGAGGAGTAATGGTGCATTTTTCATCTACGTTCTTATTGTGGATTTATGGTCATTTGGGTTATTTATGGAAATTATTAACCTATAATAGAGAATGTGTGATATGGTTAATTACTTTTAATTATGTGGATTTAATTGTAGTTTTTGTCATTTGGAGATACAATTTAACGTGGAAGACTACATAACCAAATTATTCTAAGATTTGGGTTTCAATATTAGATTGGATTATATTGAAGGATTTGATGGACAATTGTTTATTGAATGGTATTTATTTAGCTTTGGGGTATTGTTGGTTTAATTTTAGAAATTATGATTAGTGTTTCTTTCTCTAAAGGAATATCCTTTTGGGGGTTCATCAGATCTTGTAATAACCATTTTGGTGTTGATTAATCTCTAAAGATAAGGTAAATATATTGTTTATCCTTCATGGATCATGTGATTCTCTATAATTTTATTCTATATCTTCCCGTGTGAGAAATTCTTATTGAATACTCATTGTTTAAAAGAAATGAGTCAGTGGTGGAAATTTATTAAAGAATGAAACTGTACATAAAAAGTAAGTATATCTCTTTATTTTCTTATTCAGTCTTATAAATGAATTCCTCATCTTTATGTAATGTAACTTAAAAAATGTTGTCCGTATACATTCCCTGCTGGGAAACTAATGACCGTTTGTCCCATCAAAATTTTATGGATTCCTTGTTGTCAACTTTCTCCTAATCATGTCTTCTATCCCTCTCCATCAGAACATGACACTTAGTTTATCTTACATATCCATATTTTCCTACATCAAATCTTAGTATGAGTTACCTTGGGTGACCTTTGTACTTCTCTTTCTTTCTTTTAAGGTGAAAGTTTTATTGAATATTTTTCTGATGTCGGACTTTCCATTATATTACCAAGATCAATTGTAAAAATTTCGAGGATGAAATTATTTGAAATATGGGAGAATGTAAAACCCCAATCTTCCACGGTACGCTTCTCTTTGAATAATACAGTAGCATGTGTTGTATGTAACTTTGAGTTCTAACACACACTACAACCAATCAAACTAGCTGTTATGAATAGTAATACCCAGTTTTTGAAATATTATCAATTCTATCATTCAAAATGGACTTCATTTTTGGATTTGGAATTTAAAAATTATCATAGGGTGAAATTTTTGTATTTTTTTGAAAACATTCAATTTTTGATGAATAGTGAAAAAACACTTAGTTATAGTTTAAAACCGAATTTGTATTTAAATAATTATTTGTTTTATTTAAATTTAATTAAGGACAAAATAGATACATAATACCTGTATAAGTTCAATGTAATTCATTGGATTTAGTTCAGAGTAATTTTAGAAATTTAAAACTTTTATTGAACTTTTCACTATCTTTTACCCACCTCCTAAGAGAATTTGAAAACACAAATAAAACATAATTTTACCATTTATGTGAGTGAAATTTTGAAAATCATAGAGACATGGTTAATATCAAGGAGTAAAATGTGGTTCAATGAGATGAAAATAATTTTTTGTGAATAGTAACTTTTTAATTTTATTTACCACAGTTAAAAGTAAATAAGGTAATTAAGGGTAAAAATGATATTAATATTACCCAAAAAATGTCCTAATTCTATTTGACCAGTGTATCTAGTCCAAAAACAACCTTAGAAATAAAATATTATCTTTTAGGTCCACTTGGATTACATTAGGACATTTGTTATTATTTAATTCAATGAAGAGTTAAAAGAGATAAAATCCATGATTAACAATTAAAACATTTTTAATATAGTTTTATACAAAACATAAATTCAATTATAAATATTCAATAGAAATATAAAATGATTTCCTACATAATTGTATTTTATTTATAATTTTTAGACATTAAATAATTTAATTTATTTATGACACAATGGTGATTCAGTAATTACCTAATTAATGAAATATTAAAATAATTGATATTATAAATATCAAAATAAATGTAATTTTAGACTTTTTATGAAATAAACTAATTTAATAGGTAAATATGACATATTAAGATTGGTTATATAAATTTTTTTCAAAGTAATAATGCTGTAATAAAATTATCAAAAACAAAATACCCAATTGTGTCAAAATTGACATAAATGAGTTTTTAAAACAAATATTATATTATTAATTGATATTCTATTCCTCAAAATATAATTTTCGCACAGAGGACTTATATAATTTTATTTTTATCATTCATGGACCACTTGGGGAGTCTCTTGTAGGTTTATAGTATGTTTATTACCTATATAATATGAAAATACAAAGAGACATGGTAAATATAAAACTATTTAACTAACAGTGAATTATACATGATAAGGTTAATATAGTGACCCAAACCTATCTAAAATTTATTGGTTGAAATGATTTAGACCCATCCCCACCTTAACCTTTAAATAAACCACTTTGGACCATTATAAACCGAATATTAATTTATTATAAAATAATATTTTTTGCTTTTCCAAAGGTGCCCCTCACCCCTATTATAAAAGGGTATTGCCCCTTCTCTCTAATTTACACCTTAAAATCATTTTGGATCGGAAAAACCCTGCCCAAATATTCTCTCAACTTCCCTAACTTAATATTAGAGGCCTTAGTTTTATTATAAAGCCAACCTAAGGAGACCGTTTGATCAAATCAAACAGAAGAACCAGAAGAAGAGATAATGTTTTCACAACCCTCTTTCAAGTTCCTTTCTTCTTCAAATTCTTATTTCTTTGTTATTTCCATTCTAAAACAATAACACCAGTATATATTATATACTTTGATGTTATTATAAATATGTTACAACCATATTCAGTATTCTATCCATCCTTTGAATGACATGTCACCAAACATCCGTACGTATGGCCTACCATATCCATGTCGTGGTGTAATTGTTATTCAATACATTATTATTTGGATGTGTATAATAATTATGTGTAGTTGATGTAAATAATATTTATAACGTGATAATTATTATGTATATATGATATTACATACAATTATATATGATTTTAATATCAAAAGAATGATATTATCGCTCGTGCGTACGTACGGACTACTGTCTCCACGACTGTGAGGAGATTCATTCCCCATCATATCCATAAAAGTATAATGCTAATTTTATGACTAAAAATAATGTTTCCTTACTTGATATCATTCTATATATGAATAAGATACAATCAATCCATAACAAACATGACTAATTTAACAAAACATATAATAGAAAATGAGTAAGTTAACACCTGAAACGATAATAATAATAAGATATTATTAACAAATCAATGTTAAAAGATCATATATGATATAATATTAATGTATATGATTATTGTATAATTCAATAAAAATTATTTCACCATTATAGTGGAGACTAACCTACCCTCGACCAAAGAAAAATTACAAAGTAAGGGGTTTCTTATCTCACTTTAAATTCAGTGAGATTTCTATTGTTCCCCACTTATTTATTGCATGTGGTGTGTGTACTGCCCATGTTTTTATTCATTGTGTAATATACATTAATTCATGGATATTTACATCATCATTTTATGATCCTTCTTTCATGGGTGTATGTTTCTTAAGTTACCAAATCAATAAAAGAATTTGAAATTCCAATTTCCACTCATTCAGCTTTACTCATACTTCATTGATTATTTTACTCCAAGATTATGTGTGGAATCAATATTCTTTTGATGATGTCATAATTTAAACTCCCCTTTCTGTGGATATACTTTTGATACACATAATCACTCCATTGATAAATTCTCAAGTCATTGGTATGAACTCGATAAGAGTAATTTTTACTCAATCTCCATAGGTTGAGTGAAACATTCAATTCATTGGTGTTGTTTTTACAAGAATATGTGTGAATGTCCTTTGATTGTTTTAAACTAAATATCCAATAATTTTGAGTTTATTTATATTTTTCACACATAATTATGTCGTTTATTTATCCTTAACCTAAGGATATGGCCATTATGAGATATTTCATCTCAATTTATATTCCACTGAGACTCCTTTGTTGTTATACACCAAATCACATTTATATGGTGTATATAATGTACTTTGACATAATATATCATGAATCCCATTATTATCATTATATTAAAACGTTTTTATTACCTCAATTTTTTATATTCAAGTTTTACTCTTTTTGTTAGGAACTCTAACTAAAATATCATTTTAAAATGTTTTAATGATTTATTATTCTAAATCTTTCTCATTAATGTCCATGTTTTAAAAATGGGTTTAAGGATATATTTATATGGACATTAAAGTTTTCAAATCAAAATTCCTTTTAGAAGTTTCAATGTGGTAAGGGACACTTTGATTCCAAAATATATTTTAAATGTATTCTTGACAAATATTGTGGGTTTTAAATGTTTTCAGGGAAAGGGGGATATTTCTCTCAATAGTTTGATGATTATTTTATTATATGTCAATATCCATAATTATTCTTCATTGATATTTAACTGTGGATGTGCTATTTTTATACCATTCATGGTTTGTGGTTAAATTATTGGCATATCGTATGCCAGTTTAAATACGAATGTTTATGTTATGTTTAAAACTTTTTATATGAGGAATGCATTGGACATAGTAAGTGACCGGTAGAGCCCGATATAGATCCTCGATGCATCGGTATGTCTCATGAGACAAACTAGTGTCTTGGCACTAGGCCTTGGAAAAATCTTATTTGTAGTATTGGCATAAGGCCTTGACTATGTGGTTTTGATAGTATGTCATTATTCATTCCGTCATTATGAAAGTGGTTATTGATATTGCATGTGGTTATTCGACTAGTAGAATATCCAGGTAAATAAGTAAATGACAGTATTAAATTTTATCTTTTCCATATTATTCTGAAGTTCAAGTTTAAAATTATTTTGTTTTAGTTATAAATTACCTTAAATGTTTATGCTTATTTATGAAAGTTTCTGCTATATCGTTATTCTTACTGAGAATCTGAGCTCACCCCTTTCAATGTTTTATTTTTCCCAGGATGTGAAGAAGAAATTTATGAATTACTTGCAGGGATAGTAGGAGGGGATATGAAGACAAGTTGTTCTTGAATTTTTTTTACATTTTGATGTAATGTAAGACTTATAAATATATCTTTTGTTTTCAAGACTACTAAACTAATCGGTCTTTCAATACTTGATCTTTTGTGATCATGCCAATGTTATGTAATAATGCACCGACTCTGGGTAACTGGGTCGAGGCGTTACATAGGTGTACATATGGATTTCTACATATAAATAATGGGTATTTATATAGTGAATATATATATATATATATATTCTAATATAAATTTAATTGAATAAAATTTTAAATATAATAAATTTATTATTTAATGTATTTAAAAGGGGAATTAAAAATATATATATAAGATGTAACATGGGTTGTGTCACATGATAGGAGAGAAGAATTAGAAAATTAATTAAATAGTGAATGAATGAATAATATTAATTAAATAAAACTAAAAATAAAACATTGAAATTGGAGTGGTTGTGCAAAGATGAAATGGGAAGTTTTACCTTACTCTCACGCCTTTCCCAATCTCTCTATCTCCCGCTCGCATATTATTATTTTTATTTTATTCATCCAAACATCTTTCATCAATATATTATTTTATATTAATTTGATTGACTCTCCATTCTTTTTTTTGGATTCGAATCGATGAGAAGTAATTTAATACCATGTTTTTTTTGAAATGGAAAGGTATGTTTTTTGGATTAAATTATTCCTTCTTTTTCGACGTTTTAAATAACAAGGATAGTAAACTGCATTATTGCATAATAATTACTGATAATCTTTAAAAGATAATTTCAATTAATGATGAAATGATAATTTATATAAAAATTGTATAAAGAAGATCACACCTTTTTTTGAAGGATACATTTTACAAAATTATTAGTGGATAATTATGCATTTTTCAAGTATAGTTATATGGTTTTATACCATAATAGTGTAAATTTTTATTCATGAACACTAAAGACAAAGAACAAGGGCATGACCAAAAAAGACCAAGATGAAGGCCTAAGGTGGATGAATGTAATGGAGGTCAAGGGAATCCCCTCTAACTAGGTTGACCCCATCTAGATTCATGGAGGGAATAGTATCAAAACAAAGAGGATCTAGAATGGGGATTTCAATAGAAGATAGATGGTCTGTGACTTTGTTCCCCTTGTGCTAAGAATGGTGCATGCTCATTTTTCAACTAATCATTCTTTTTCACTTCTTGATAATGTGAAGAATAAACCAAGAGATAGAGACAGTGCCTTTCACGGAGTTGTAAAGAATTTGGGAATCAGTTTCTACCGCTGTTAGAATGACCCCCTTTTAAAAACATAAGAGGAGGCCATAAAAAATCTCCTTTTTCTTCCACATGGAGTGATCATCCATTCCTTATTCGAGTGGATAATTCCATAAAGACCAACCCTAAGAGTTAAAAACCCTTCATCCTCCACGAATTAGTCGCATATTGCATGGCCCATCTGTAATGAGTTTTTTCCCGCTGTTGGGTGGTGACCAATAGACCCAATTACCTCTATTATTTTTGCTACCTGGAGGAGTGATATTACTACAACGGTGAATCTTTTGACGGGTGGTAGACTCCTTCCAGCACCCATAGGATCAGACCATGTCCAAATGTAGGTACATAGTTTGATGGATGATGCCCTGACTAGAGGTAATAATTCCTTCATGCCTGGCGTTTTTCCTCACCTGCTATATCGACCAGCAACTTAGAGGGAGGACCACGGAGCATGCCATCTTCTCTGGACCTCTCTTTCACTCTCCATGGAACAATTGATCAATAATAAGAAAACCCGCCATAAAACTATCTTGGATGCCTATGAAATCCCCAAAATATTACCACATGTCTCTAGCCCAATCTACTTCGAAGCATAAATTCCCCGAGCTCTCCTCCTAGTAGAATAAGAAACAATGGAACCACAAAGCCAATATGATTCCACATCACTTGATTTTCTCAGTAGTGGAAATATCTTTGTGATGCAGCCTATATGTTTGAAATTAGAGTTTCACAGGGATACCTTTGGGTCATAGGATGTCATCTCATAGATTGATATGTTCGTGGGTGGCCAACATGCATCGTAAATCTCTAGAAGAAAATGACACTATGTGAGATGGAGTGAATGATAATATATCTGGGTTGGAGTTAAGAAGGATGAGGTTAAAGGTGTCCTACTAGTCCCAGTCCAAGATCGCGTTGATAAATGTTGGATGGGAAACGGCCCCTTTGAAGGTGATAGAAATGGATTGGCACCCAGGGAAGCCAATGATAGTCCCTGACCCGTTGTGATGCCAGAAAGGAATTTTCGCCTCACAATGAGCCATCTAGAGTGGGGTTTCAGGTTTGTAATGAGAGAGGAAATGGAAGACCAGAACGGAGAAACCTAGTAATCAGTTTGAGCCTCGGACCTAGAGTGGTAGTCATGAATGGTGATCCCCCAGAGAAAACATTGATGTAGAACTTCCCATGAAATCTATCCATGCATGTAGAGGATGGTGTCATCGATCCGATGTACATTGATGCTGCCCTCCCTGGCTGGTCTTTCCACCCTATGCCAAGAAGCCCAATGATTCCTTCCTTCAAAACACAGGTCCCAAATGAATCATTCCAAAAGCTTATCAATATTGTTAATGATACTAGTCAGAACTTTGATAGACAAGGGAGCATGGATAGTGGTGGCGAGGAGAAAACTGTTAACCTGTGTTATCTGACACCTGAACGATAGATAAATGTTATTATAGTTAATAATATGGTCGGTAACCCTATTGATAAGGTCGTCAATGTATAATTCCCGAAGCCTCCCTGGGGAAATTTGGGAAACCAGGTACTCCAAAGGGAAGTTCACCCTGTGCATGTCTAGGCTGATCTGAATAGAAGGTATCTGGGTGACCGAGCCTCTGTTGGAAATATTAAAATTTCTTTTGTCCTTGTTGATAACCTTCCTACTCCAGAGGCAGTACTCCTGCAAAACACTATTTAGGCCTCAGATGGACCACAAACTACTATTCGTGAAGTTCAAGGTGTCATATGTGAACATAAGGTTAGAAATATAGGGGGACGCATTCTTCTAGGATATGCCAGAACATCACCATTGGAAATACCACTGTGTAGGAGTCGACTAAGGATTTCCTCCGAGAGAATAAAGAGGGTGGAGGATAGATATTCCCCCTACCTTAGGCCTCGACATTCCTTGAAGAATCCATAAGCTTTCCCCATAAAAGTGACCTCCATCCAGGAGGAGATGAAGCACCTGAAAATGATGTCAATATTCCACAAGGAAAACCCCATACTAGCCAACACATTATTGATGAAACCCTACTCAACCCAGTCATATGCTTTGTTCATATCAAGATTGATGGAAAAATTGGATCTGTGAGGCTTAAATATTATGTCCCTAATCATCTATCGGGCTAGGTAAATGGCCCCCTGGATTGAAAGACCCATCAAGAACCCGTGATTTTCCAAGGACACCTAGCTGTGGATGTGGGAAGACATCCTTGCTTGGATAAGGCTGTCCAAGATCTTGTATGAATATTACACAAACTCACCGTTATGTAATGTGTTATGGAGGAAGGATTCTTGTCCTCAGGGTGGAAGACGATGGTTATGGTGCAGGAAACCCATGGGAGGTGACCCCCCTGGAAGAAGTCCCGAACAGTAGGTGTGACATCTATTTTCACAGTATCCCAAGATGCTTTATAAAATGAGCCATGAGTTACCATCGGGTCTAGGGGAACTTTCAGTATTGAGGCTCAGTATAACATACGGAATTGTGTTATCATCATGGATGGAAACCAGCTCACCATTGTCCTAGATTGAAAGCACGTTGGGAATCATAACAATGGAACCCCCATCCTCCCTTGGTATCCATTGGGAATGCAGGGGTTCAGATTGAGAGGAGTTCATGCAAGGATGACATAGCCATATCCCCCACAACATCTCAGTTATTAGTGAATGTACCATCATCCATCAATTTTTTTGGATTCAACCTCTCTTACTGCTGCGTGATATAGGAATGGATAATGGTAATGTTCTTGTCTCCCTCCCTGAGCCACATGAGGCTCTACCATTCCCTCGCTAATCATTCTTGTTCATGATGCATGTCTTCCAAAACACTTTTCTTGTTGGATAGGTCTTCAAACACCCTGTCATCTCAGGCATCTTATAGGAAAATCTCTAGGAAATCCAAGTCATTCATAGAGGTTGTGATGTCGATGTCAGAGGGAGGTGTGACTTTTTTCCATACATGGAGCCTTTCCTTGAGTATTTGCAGGTTGTTTTGAACCACCATCCATGAATGTCCCTCTGTTGGCTCGTCCAATGTGTCCAAAACCAAGTCATGGATTCCTGAGAGATTGTCCTTATTATGATGATAGAGAAACCTTGTGGTCTGATCCTTCCCTAAGGATAGGGAAACATGAATAGGGGATTAATCAGATAGACATCATGATATGTCATGTATGATTACATTGTTTCCTTGTGATGTTCAAGCATATGTTATATCATTATGTAATGTACGGTACCAAAGTGATGGGAAAATCTATCATGGATTGATATCCCTATAGGAGTAGATTTTTCACACACAACATGTGACTTGATGATGAGACCGAGATAAAGGACATCACATGATGACCAAGTGTAGCATAACCTGGGGGCATGATTATTATGAGTGATTAGACCTGTATGTGATAATCATGGGTCATGAAGCTCACGAGTGACTAGAAATACATATAAATAGTGATTTGTGATGTTATATGTGACCCAACATAAAGATAATATTGGGGAATGATGACCTATTTTTGGTTGATATGAAGGCCAATGGCCTATGTGACTATTGAGTAGTTTTAGGCAAGTTCTTACATTGTGTATTTTTCCTGATTATTTAGTTTTTTATGGTAGGAACCAAAGCATGTATAACTGAGTTTTGTGGTGGCTTGGTTATCACATCAACACTTCACATGATTTTAACTTTTAGGAACATATTTTCTATTATTTTGGCTTGTATCTTATGTAGGTTCAAACTTGTTATGGAAACGTTGTTGGTGTCCTATTGGGTCGTTATACTAACACCCTATATGGTTATTTTAGTGTTATTTTAGATTTAATGACTGTGGATATGAAAGAGGGAAACAAACCTATTATTGAGGGTTGAGCAGTGAATAATGGAGAAGAAAAAAATTGGGATAGACATAAGAGAAGCACAATCTGTTTATTTATTTTTGTTATCTCATTATGCATCATCTTCTTACAATATGGACATGCTCTCAACATTGAGGGATGTTTTCTGACATGTATGTCATCTATTCATTTTCTACATTTAATATTAAAATTTAATTAAATTTTATTGATTATTATAATTCCAATGACTTGATAATGAGGTTATAATCTCCCCATGTATTGATATATACACTCACTATTAGTTGGAAGCCTCTTGTGTAGAGGATGCACACATGACATCATGTTGAATTCATATTTGAACTTGTGGTTTGGGTCCTGATGTTACAATTTTGACCTTGGTTAAAATTATATTTGTGCACAAATTTCCATTTTATTTGATGTTTATTATATTTACATCTCATGAAATACATTTATAATAGATTTCATGTAATTCGTTGGATATAAAATAGAAATAGATTCCCTTTCATTATTCATCTGCCGATTAAAGTGTTATTCAATACATAACTGTTATTTTATTCATTTATAATTCAATGAGACATGTTTGATATTTTATATCATAAGTTATTTTATAGAGTTTCATCAATAACCTATTTACCACAAGTATAATTAATATCTTTCATTTCATGATATATTATTGTTTATTTTGTTGTTGACCTATTGATTCCTTTTATTCATTTGATCCCATTGTCATTGGGGGTTTTTATATAAAATTTTTTATTTATTGATATATTAACTAAATTCAACACTTATTTTATTTTTTGGGGTATATATTGGCTAATTATTTGATTAATATTTATTTTTAACCATTTTAGTGGATTTATAAATCTATCTCACATTATATATTACATGTTCTCTAAATTAAAAGGATACCAATGTTGTAAGGGCTGTGTAATCTTGACGACCATCATTGAGTTTTTATTATTATTTTCAAAAAATATTTCTTCCATGAATGATTTCATCTACCCAAGGATTTTTTTCATGGATTACCATCTAAATCCTCTTATAATACTTTTCTTTTAGGTGAGTAAATTTGAGGTAACCCATTATTTGTTTTTTTATCCTAACCATCCATTATCTATAGACATACATTTTCTTTTAATTCCTTCATCAGTAAATATTCTATACATTATTCAATTGATTTATGAGTTTAATATTAGATTCCATACATCGATCTAGTGGAAAGATTATTAACATTTCCAAATACCATTATTATATACTATGTAAATAAATTTTTTTATATTATTATGATTAAATAGTATTTACCAAGATTTATTATTAATAACATTTGAAAACAAATATTTCCATAAGAATATCATGTTACGATTTATGGTGTAATTATCAATGTTTTTGTAATATGATTAATTTTTAAAGGGATATAAAACCTAGTTTATTTTTGTTCTTTATTTATAAAGAAATACATATTTTTTATGAAGCACATATATAAGGATGATGATGAGAGGGTTTTTATATCACCCTCTTATTTATTTTCTTGAGATTATATCTCAACAGATATTTTGGGGGGAAATAATGAGTTTGATTATATAAGAGTAGGAAACATATGTTTTCTCACAATATCATTTATAAAGATATTGAGTTTGTTCGCATAGGCTTGGTAATAAGGAGTATTTTTCCATGGTTTCCAATACATATGGTTGTTACACCTTTCTAAGATGGTTTTATTTTTTTCTTTTGTTACATTACATACTTATACTCTTCTAGAAGTTATTCCAAAATTTTAGATTATTACATTTTTTATTCCATGGTTTATAATATATGATTTATTTGGGTAAAATATTATTTTTTATCCTAATTATACACATATTCCCATCTTATTCCCAATTAGGATTTTTATTTTTATTGCTTATGTTCACCATTAGAATACATATAAGATAACCCATTAATTATTTTTCAATTCCCACAATTAATAAATAAAAAAATATGTATGATGTGTTTAGGATATGGTAATGTGTGGAGGAATTTGTGAGAGATGTTGAAGACATGTCACGGAATAATAAATTTAATAGTAACTTAGTTCTCTGAATTTATTATGAATTTAAACCTAAAAGATTATGGGAATCAATTATAAAGAAATATTTTTTTAATGTAATATAATTATATGAGAGTCACATATGGTATGTGATATTTGGTATCAGAGTCGATTTTAGATATATTTAGATATTTGGATGTTTTTTTGTTTAATATGACGGCTGATAGGTAAAGGTTGTAAATATTATTGAATATATATATTTATTCCTTCAGGTTAGTTGAATTAATATTTAATATTTTCAGGTTTAGGATCAATTGAAATTATTCAAAACAGTTGGGATAAAGATAACAGACGAATCTAAGTTGAGGATAATATCCTAAACTTATAGTAATGTTGAGATTTTTTATTTATCCTCCAAATTACATCCCCATATAGATAGTGAAATTCAATGTATGCTATAGAACTAATTTAACATGGTGTAATAAATTTAAAAATCAAAAATTGTGTATTAACTCGATTAACACCTGGTGCAGGACAACGTGACTATACTACACACTTTATTTTTCAACCACTTGGGATATGCTATTGTTAAGTCACATTATATATATAAAACTATTAATAGGTATTTTTTTATGATTTTAACTAATTATGATAAAGAACAAAATTGTAAATCAACCAATGAAAATAAAGGATTGAATAAAGAGAGAAACAAATATAAATAAATGTACCATAAATTCAAATTGAATGGTTTATAGGGGATAAAAGTTTCATATTGTTTTTTTAAAATTCATTTTTATTATATTATAATAACTATTATGGTTATAGTATTTATTTTAAATAGTGTCACAAAAATTATTAATATAAATCTATGTATTTAAAAACAAAACATTTTTTTAGAAAAAATAATGCATTGTACATAAATGGTTTAGGATTTCAGTAAATACCTTTTATAATATAAAAGTGTGTTTCTAAAAATACACAATGAAGCGAGGATGATATCTCAATAGATATTATATCCTAATACTATTAGATGGTTTCAGTAGTTTGTGATATGTATTAATGATATTATAGGATATTTCTAATGTTATAAGGATTTGGTGAAATACATAAGGATTGATCTTTATAATTTTTAAAACATTTATTTAATGATATCAATGACCTTATTAAGGAATTTTATGTGAATGTTATATTTTTGACGATAACTAATGAAGAACACATGATTAATGGATGGGTAAATTTTTCATTTAATAAACAACTAATGTAAATATAATAATGATTTTCTTGATTTAGAAAATGTAAGTTAATTATTATTGGTAACCTTGGAATTTATAATGGATTAATTAAATTTTCTTGGAATTTCATCTCATTTTTGGGATTGTGTTACATATTGTCCAATTTTGATATAATAAAGTTTAAATTAATATCATTTTAGGATTGATGATAGTTTTAATTTCTTTGATAATATTTCGTTTCAATATATTATAATTTCATGGAGATTCAGATGTTTTTGGGAAAGTCAAATTTTGGATAATGTATGAATATAGTATATATATACTTGAGTATATGAATGTATGAATGATTAATGTCTTTTAAAAAATATAAGTCACTTGATATGATATGAAGGAGTAATATAGATGTTATATTTGAAATTATTTCTTGAATGAATAATATTATAATAATACCCGAACAAACATTCATCTATTATTAATAATTAAAATTTAGAGGAAAATATTTATTTATTAGTGGTGGAATGTTACACCCATTTATTTTGGAATACATTTTCCCTAAAATTAATACATTGCCTGATATATTTTTTCATGTGGAATGCAAAAAAAAATGAGACACGCTATATTAGATGAATATTATTAATAAATTAATAACAATACCTCTAATAAAAAAAATATCTGCATTTATAATAAAAATAATAAAATTTTCTTAAAATTATAATAATTTTTTTTCAAATATTATCATTATAGTATTATATATTTTTTACTTAATATATTATCTCAACAAAATTTAAATTATATTTAATTATTTTTTGATATTTTAACTAATATATTTGAATTATTATAATTATAACGTTTTATTATATAATATTTAGAAATCATGATGTTTTAAAAATGGAAATTCTTTAATTAATATTGTTTCTCTTTATATTTTTTTTTACTTCAAATAGTTAAATATATAAATTAATGAAAATTATAATTATAAATATAACATCCCATATTAATTTATCATGTAAAAATTATTATATTTACTTTTTTCTTGAAATAATTTATTTTCCAGTGAATACCAACAGATATAATTGTTACAAAAACTGTAAATTATTTCATTATGTAAGAATGAAAAAGATGATTGTAAAAATATATTAAATTAATGAGATATGCATTTTATGGGTAAATGTATTCATTTTAAATACAATAATAAATTTAGAACAATCATTATTAACAATTTAAGGAAATAATTAATATTTTTTAGTATAAAAAAGTTTTTTTCATATTTTTTAATTAACAATTATTTTGGAAAAAATATGTTTTGGATATCTTTGGATGCGACATAACTTATTATTTACATATATAAAATAAATTTATTTTTTAAAATAATAAATTAAATAATTCATTTTATCCAAAATATAAATTCTTATGTTGTAAAAAAATATCTTAACTTCAATTTTTACATGATATGTGAATTTATTTTAAAATTAACATTTCCCAGCCATAGAGTCTTTATTTTATAAAATAAAATAAATATTATAAATAAGAATTTTTAAATTTGTTAATATGTTGTATTTTAATTTTTTTAGTATAATTAATTACCAAAGGTAACAAATCGAAGTTACCAAGTTAAACATACATTTTGGTAAAGGTTTAAAGTAAGTAAGAAAAGACATAAATCGAAACATTTCCTCTAAATGAATGGTGTAAATGATTTAAGGACCAAAATTTATACCCAAGAAATTATTTCACACTTTTTAAACCACAAACGCTTTAATAGGGGCATAATATTATTGAAAAGTTTTTGGTATTCAAGAAAAATAATTTTCTTCCATTATAAAAGGCAATCACTTCTACAGAATGAGATTCACACTTTAACTAAGTTATCTCATTAAAACATTATTGAATTTTCCTATCCTAAAATTATCTGGCATGTTCTAAATCCATTGAATACTAGATGTTTTCTTAATCCCTCGTTTCGGTGGTTACATTCATGAAAAATTTTAATTTACCTATATGATTATTACATGATCCTTAACTCTTTTATTCATAATTTATATCTTATAAAAATATCCAAAAATGTTTTTCGAATGAAAATAAAATTCAATGTTATACTGATTTATTATTATATTAATTAAATACCACTTAATTCTTACTTTTAATCCACATTCAAAAACAAAATTTTATCAATTATTGATCGGTGCGCACTATGGAATCAATAAAGTGATGTATTATATTTTTGCCCACTACCACTCTTTTTTTCATGTAAGGATGGAATTAAAGTATAAATATGGTATATATGATATAATTTTTATTTTAAAAATAAAAAATATAGTCATCCTTCTTCCCCTCTATTTAATTGGAAAATAAATATGTTTACTATGCGTCTTGCAGACTATGGACATTAAGAAGTATCGTTTCTCAGTTTTAATAATGATTATCATTATTTATCCAAAAGTATAAAAATATTATTCAAAAAATTAAAAAAGTGTAAATAATATTCCTCTTTTTCTATTATTATGATATTTATCAAAGAAAAAATTTTATTAAGTATAATAATAGAAAGAATTATATTTTTATCCAATTCGGGGTAGTTTAACCACCTACACCAATGGTGCTATAAAACTCCATCGTGGATGAATATTATTGGGATTAAGCCTATTACACACATTATTACATGATTTATAATGTAAATACACACTAAATAAATCCAAAGGATCAAAATTTCTTATAAATTTGAAATACCAGTTAACTAAATATTAATATGAATATAAAATAATTCATCTTTATTTTAATCTATATAATGAGCTCATAGATCTATATAAGCTCCAATAACATTATAGAACAACATGGGGAATACTTATCCAAAAGTGGTGAGATAAAGATCCAGTAAGGGAATATACATGGTAATGAGGCATAAATTGTGATTCAAATATTATAAGAAGATATAATAAAAGAGAAAGATTATAAAAAATCACATTATAGAATAAAACAAACGTTAGGGTAGGAAACTCTAGAAAGAGGTTACCTCAAAAAACATGAAATAAGAATAATTCATGTCTCACTGCCTGGGAAATATCAAATTCTGGACGAGCCCCATAATGGATTAAATTTACTCCATAATCCCATAAATATTTACTCAAGAGATAAAAGATTACCCATTTTATTGGAGTTCTCATTGGATTAATTGATCATAACTTTTACAATCTTATGTGTTCCACTAAATGAAATCAGTCAAAATACATAAACATAAGGAATTTGATAAATGATATTAATAAATGTATTAACCCACCAATATAAGGGAAAATTATCTAGTATTATATATAAGTGAAGTATATCTTGACTATCGTAACATTTCATAACATAATAGGGATATATAGGGAAATTTTGGTAGAGGGAGAAAGGTCTTGACCCAAAAAAAGAATGATTTTGTGAGATCTCATACCATATATTCCAAAATCATTTACTACTTTCTCTTAATCTCTTAAATAATAAAATTAAATGTATTAATTAGCTATTTCATAAATTTTTCTATCTTTAATTTATTTAATATGAATTTATTGTCTTTATTTATAATCATTTCAATGTGGTATAATGTTTAATTTTGTTATTATGAGAGTTTTTGTTACATGGTTCCAATGTCATATCACTTATAATAAATTATTCATGTTTTTTCACCAAGGACTAAAAATCATGCGTGAAATGAACGGGAATTAATGCATTTATAGAAATTGAAATGGTCCCATTTACTAAAATGTGTTCTAATATTGTTATGATTCTTTTAGTTAAAATGTTATCATTTTACAGCTAGTTTATTTAGGTTGTTTTACCAACCATAAAGAGGTAGTGTCCTATTATTTTTTATTATGGACATATAATCATAAAATTATTTTAAAAAATATTTAATATATAAAATTGGTTAATTTTGAAACATTATATATTAATTTTAACCTTACATTAAGGATTTAGAGGAAATAAAAAATATATTGTCTATGAAGGTGGTAAACCAATAAAATATGGAAAATGGTTTCATTTTTTAGATTACGATGAGATGAGAAAGTGATGGATTGTAGTTGTTACATTATCAAAATAAAAGAAAATATTTTATATTATACTATAGTTATTGTTTTTATGAGGGAGATGATGATATGGTATAAGAACAAAATAATTTAGAAGATGAATATTAAGAATCTTAACTCTTAAATGATACCTTCATTAAATACACAATAATAAACATGTACTTAGCCATTGCGTGATAAAATTAGTAGTATGAAATTAGGGAGAGATTTTAGATGGTAATTTGGATGAAATTGTTAAGTTTGAAAGGCTTATAAGGTGCGAGGTGAACGTGTTGTGAGGGATGGTATTTAAAATAGGAGGAGATTGTTGTTTTTTGAATATTATATTCCTTAGTTTATTATTTTCACCTGATATTATTAATCATATTAATTTATGTGACTTTATTTACTAAATGGTGAATGTGAGTTTAATTTAATAGGGTTTTACAACATTATTGACTCAAAAATTAAAGTATTTAAATTATAATTTAAAATACTATATTTTACTATATTACACTATTCGTAAAAAAATTAACTATTTTGGAAAATTCCCAAAACATAACACATACCATTATTAAACATGTTGATTAAAAAAGTGAAAACCATTTTATGAATTTAATTTCATATATATGTAAACTTTTATGTTTGAATAAAAGTCACATTTATTAAAAAAACCAATTATAATATTATAACTTATTTTTCGAACCTTGGGAAAATTATTTTTGTTATCATAAAACATTGTAATAAATATAATAAAATAGAATATTAATTTTCAGAACCATTTTATAAAAATAACGTTCTTTTTAAATGGTTATATTAATTATAAAAATGTAATTAAAAAATTTATGTTTTAAATGAAATATAGACACATAATTTATCATTTTTTTAAAACATATTTACATATATCATGGTATAATTATATAATATTTTAACTTTATTTGATACCTAAAAAAACTTTTACACTAACATAGTTTATGATCCTATTATAATGTCATTATTACTATTCCAAATGGTTAAATTAATATTCTATTGATAATATTAATATTCCAACAGTCAGAGCACTATTCCAATACTTAGATTTGTAATGGTGATATGAGTTCTATACATTCTATTAATACCAAAGGTTTGATTCAATAATCATACATTTATATTCTATCTCATGGTTTTATATTTTTTCATTTTCTAATTGAATATATCATTACTAATCTTTTATTTTATTTCCACATCATTGATGAAAAGAGCATTTATTCTGGTGGATTGAGCATATCCAAATTTTCATATTTTTGTTATATTATTAAATATTTTAACACCGTGTAATATTTAAAATTCTTGTGGGAATTTTTATTATATCAATTAATTTATCAAATTAATATAATAAAATTCTTTTTGGTTTTATCATGTTGTTCTTGTTCATTGTATTAAATTATTAAATGTGACATAACTAATAGAATCCAAATTTAATTAAAAAATAATGGGTCATTAAAAATACTAGAACATAAATATTAATATTTTTATATGAAAATTATAGAATAATTAATATTTAGTGGTTTTGTAATCTCTTTATTAATAAATTATCTTATAATTAAAATATCACTTTCGGTTGCTAAAATTACTTAAATAAGCTAGCATTGTTTCCATTATCAAGAAACAAAACTAAAAAACTAATGGAATGATATAATATCAATATAAATAAATACGATTAAAATATTATAGGACCATAAATTATCTAGAGATGATGAGATCTATTTAATGAATGGATATTGAATTTTACATATTAAAATATGTGAGAAATCATTAATGTTACTCATAATTAATGGAAAATTAATCTTTTACTAAAACATATATTTATATTAAATGATGAGAAATGAGGTATAAAAAATTAAATGTTTTTGAATATTTTTATAAAGATAAATATTTTGATATTCGTGTTTTTTGAAAAGGAGGAAAAGGAAAATTCGACTATGTGATAAAATAAGCTATGTTTTCTTGTATAAAATATTATTTTTTAGACATATTTATTATTATATAAAATTTATTTTTTAGAACATTTTATTTAGTATCCTTTAAACAATTATCACAACCCCCTCATTATTAATGGTCTTTAATGCTTCATTTTATATCATATCCTTCATGGTGTTTTGATTCAAATGGTTCTAATGTCGTAAGGGTGTTTTTAAAAAATTAAAATTCCTTGGTACATGTTTACATTATACACATGTTTTGTTTTTATGGTTCAATTACTCAACCTTTTTTATATAACTATTATATTATATTTCATGGTATTAAAGTTTGTATTCTATGTTCTTTTTTTCAGGGGTTTTTACACAAATGTAACAAAAGTTGTTTTTATTGATTTGTCTTGATTATTATCCTTGGATTTATGTTAGATTTGTGGATCATTTTTTATTTAATTTGTTTTTTTGGAATTAATTTCCATGAATGTATTATACAACATAATTCATAAAATTCATGTGAAATAAAAAACCATATTGAGTATATTTATTCTTTATTTGTTTGATTTAGGTGTTTCCCAATGAGTATGGGTTATTAGACTCTATTTTCAATTATAATAATACATCTTTTTTATGTTATAAAAAATGATGTATTTTATCTATTGTGTTGAAAAACCTGTTACCATCCATTATAATACAAAATTTTCATTTAATGATATTTAAATTTTTATTTCTTGTTAATATTCTAATTTTCATTTGATTATTATTTTATCATTACCATATTTGTTTTTTCATATCAATATTGGTTTCATAATATATGATGTGTATAAAAAAAATATTTCATTTTTTTTGCATATATTAACCAATAATTTATTTTAACATTATAATATTGTAATTAGATGTATTTAAAAATCATTCTCACAATCTATCTTTCATGGGATATCAATTCAAAATATACCAAATTTGTAAGGGTTTTCCTAACTCAATCCTCTTAACTGTGTTATATATTTTTGAACATATTTATTACAATAATGATTGCTTACACTAGAAGATTTTGTTTCGTGGATTCCATTATAAATATTCACATACATTTTTTATTTTGAGGGATTATATTCAAGGAAATCCTTTACTTCTCCTGTCATGCCTACCAATCCAATAATTATAATACTGTATATTAATTAAATAATTTCCTCTCTAAATATCCTATATTTTGTAATTTTTATTGAGTTCTTTTCACCTAGATACCAAAATTGATTGATTGGGTTAATTTTTTAGGTTACCATATATATTTTATCTAAACATTATAAATATAATTTTATCTATTATTCTAATTGATGGGTATTTTCCGAGAATTTTAAATTATATCATTGGAAGACCATTTATTTTATATAAGAATATCTTAATGCGAGTATTAATGGAATTATGAGTATTTTCTTTATACCATTACATTTGTAATGGATAAGAAACCAATTATCAATCCCTTTTTCTATATGAAAAATGATTGTTTTCTAACGAAACACATACGTAAGGGTGATGCTTGTTGTAGTCCTATATCACCAAAACATATATTGGTTTATGATTATATGTAATGAGATATGAATACATGATACTAATGAGTTTTTTTACATTGGTGTGACCATAATTATATTTCTCAAATTTTCAGGCGTAATCCTAATCAGTTGATTCATATATTTATGGGAATAATGAGTCTTTGGAAAAGGTTTTCTATGCTTATATTCTTACACATTTTTATGTTTTTTTATTTTTTTATATTTTAAATTCCTTATTTATGTCTATTTCATAATATTTTCAAAATTTTATGTTATTTCATTCATTATTCACGAATTTATTATCTACTCTTTATTAGTTATAAAATCTTATATATCTAGATTATACAAATATGTCCATATAATTCTCCCTTATGATATTTAATTCTTATAAATATTGGTTACACTTACAGATAATTTGATCTCATTCTTTAATTAGGGTTCTATTTCCAAAGGTTATGAAGAAAAGTAATATTCATGATTTTTATAGAAGATTTTCTTATGTTTTTACGTTTTTGTGAGATTTTAAGAAGCCTTTTTATGGATAAGGTATTTTATCATATTATAGGGGAATATTCACATTAATTGAAAAATAATTTATTTTTTATTCTATGGTTTGTTCTTAATTATCTAATACTCTAAAACTAACAGATCATGTAAATGTTTTTAATTTAATATTATATTTATAGCTATGTAATTATATAATGGTAATGACAAAATTATTGTATTTACTAATGAATAAAATATATTTTTCATGAATCATTTACAACCCATTCCATGATATCAAAGTTTCCAACAGATGTCATGGATTACTTACACGATATCTATAATCTGTTATAGAACAAATGGGGTGACAAAGTAATAAATATGTGATATCTATATGAGAACTCCCAGTAAAAAAGTTAATCATCAAAAGTGGTATTATAGTTTTTATAATATATAAATAGATGCTCCTAAATAGTCTAAATAATTATCATCATTTCCTTCACAAAACATAGACCTACAAATTATGTATTATATACCTCACTCGAAATTAGGAGAGACCAATATGTTCAAAAATTATTACCCTTTAATAGATCCATGATAATAGTAGATTGGTCACTATTATTATACATAATATTATCTAGTACAATATTGATATTCCAAAAACATCTGGATTCAAATACATGGAAGTGAAGCATATCATCTAAAATATGGATCAGTCACTCAGTTTTCTAATTTTTTATAGAAGGTATTCCATGCTCAACCAAACCTATGATACCACCACCTATTAAATGTGGTTCATTATTTGAGATTTAAATTTATAGTATCTGTATTAGATGATTTTAGAGGTCTTTCCATTTCACTATAAAACCTGGTACAAATATAATTTTGAAATATACTATACATTAGTTGTATATATGATAATAATGATGTGGGTGGTTTTTTTCAGTCATTCAATCATGAACTATAATAATTCCTAAAAATTATTTTTTGTGTAAAATAATTGGTAATTTATATATATATATTTTCCCACTTCGAGATATTTATAGTGTGTATTTATATTTTTCTAAATGAATTTTATTCTTGACACTAACTTACTTACATGTAAAGAATCATGATATTATAAATTTAATGTGACATGTAATACATGGAAGCCAAAATTTTAATATACAATCATAATTGATATTAGTTATTATATGGTGGAAACTCACTAAAATTTTTCAATTTCATTCACCAAAATGTTTCTCGATGATAAATAAACCATATTATAATTCTAATAATATAAAATACCCCTAAGAGAGAGTGACCATTACCAAGTGCTCAAACCATCCTGTAAATAACTTCTAATACATGGTAACTATTCATTAAAAGGTTATTCATGATAAATGACCCCTACATGGAATAGTGTTATATAAACAGTAGAAAAAATACAATATGTATCTCAATGTCCAATCACATTCTAGAGATGAGGCCCATAATGTTCCATTTATTATTGTAATACTTCTATGATTGAGAAGGAAAAGTTCAAATAAGAAACAAAAATGATTTTCACCATTACCAATATAAAAGTGGTATAAAATTCAACAACCTAGAGATACATAGAACACCTCATTTCTGAGGATTTAGGTTCTTCTTAAAATAAATATAACATATTTTTTTATGATTATAATAGAGTATAATCTTCCCTCTTAAGAGATATCACCTGCAAAATATCAATGCATTAATAATAACTAAATTCTCAAGATCTTGGTTTGGGATGTTTATTACATGTTTTTAAATATGTATAGATCCATATTCCACTACAGGGGCCACCTATATAATAAAAAACCCACTCATACACCTAATTCATCGCAATAAACCATTTGATCTAATCTAGATTCTAGAATGTTCAGGATAGGAGATAAACTCATCTAACACATCAGCTCATTAGGGGATTTGTAAAATTCATATATCTATACAATTATTACCACCTTAAATGTTGAAGAACATAAAAGATTTGATAATTTTTAGATTTTATTAATGAACGCCAAATAATATATTGAAATAACTAATAATATCTTGATATCAGAGACATTTCATGTTTCTTCTATGGACATAAAAAAATACTGACTTCTCTAGATTATATATTATACCCTTTTTATATAACACATGAAGTAAAATTGTTAATTATTTCATCCTAGTGGTATAATTTTATCTAAACATAGAGAGGAAGTTACTATACAGTTTCCCAAATATAGTCCTTAAATGGGGATAGTAATCCTCTATAAACATGGAATATACAAAGATTTCATCCACATATAAGAACATAATATAATTATGATATTAGTGTAATGTTTAGTTTATTAGTTCTATAAATACGAACGGAGAATTGGTAAAGCTAAATAATATCATTGGGAACTCAAAATGAAAAACATTATCTTTTACATTTTAATATAAATATAAAATTCATGTATTCACATTCGATGGTAATATGATATGAGATAAAATTTGTAGAACCACTTATAACCATTTATACTATATAATAGGTAGTTAATATGTTGTAGGGGTACATTTTTTTATTTAATACCTGATTTAGCTCTAAGTAATCAATACCCCTATAGAGTGAACTTTATACATTAATAGAGAAATTAACTACAGTGATTCATGGAGACATGATCGAGTAGTTGCATCCCTATTATTTTAGATAATCTATGATGATTACCATTTCATGTTTCTCAGTGGGTTTCATATGATATGATGAAAAATAATTCAGCTACTTTTTAGGTAACATGTATATTGAAAATTCAATTTTGTATTCTAGTGGTAAACCTAAGAGTTATTATAGAAAAACCAATGTAAACTACCTTACAATAGGATTATGATTAGAAATGAACTTTCAATCGTTTACCATATCTGAGATATAAACTATATGATATAGTTGACAACTAACTTTAGGATGAGGAAATCTTTCATAGATCAATCATGGATCCCAATCCCCCAGAAAAACAAGGTAATTTTTATATGGATTAGTAAAGTGAACCTCCCATTACTAAAAATATATATGGTCCTTAAAAAACATCCTATCCATCCATATAATTACATAAAATTAATTAATATGAAGAGTGAGTAAGTCACTTACCAATCATCACCAGGGGTATAAATAACATCGGATGGAAATTAGTGTACCTGTGACTTCTTATTTGGAAGGTGTGAACAAATATATAACATATAGATTAAACATATATGGAGGTGTAAATAATAGGAAATAATATAAATAAATAAATGACTAAGATGAATCAATTTCAAATAAAAACCCAACCACAATTGATGAAAAACTTATAGTACTTCTCATTATTATTATCCCCCTATCAGGTCCACTCGAGTAGGTCCACTACATAAAAAATACTAGTAATGACCAGGTTCTATGTTCTTATAGTATAGAATTATTTTAAACATAGGTGAAATTAAATATTAGATGAATAATTCTACCTCCCAACCCATAAGATCAGAATCATTCTACTTCAGTGAGTTTTAGTTATGTAGATGACCTCTTACATGATCATGATCTATAAAACATCAGGGAGGAGAATCACATTAAAAAAAGAAAATGGATTAGATTCATAATGTGATAGAAATAACTTATTATTTAAGGCATTGAGAGGCTCAGGTACTTAGACGTAGAAAAATACTAACAAATATGATATCCTCTACCTAAGGCCACTGCTATTGTAAACTATTACATGTGTCTCGAACCACTTCTACCCTCCCTCTATTGAATATTATGCCTCTTATTCTTTCCAAAAATATTGAAACTACTCCCTCAATACATGATTGTCACACAAGTTATCCCCAAAATCCTTTTTGAATTAATTTTTATCATCATGGATCAATCTATAACATCAGTTTGTATTATATGTTTCATCAGTAATAACATAGATTAAATATCAAACTGATAACACATTTCAATCCTCTATGATATTATACTATCATACAATATCAATATTTTTATAAACATTAATGTATCAATAAATTATTATTCATGATATAAAATAGTTCACCCAACCATCTAGAGAGAAAAAAATGTCAGGGTATCTCTGATGACATCAGGTATTGATAAATTTTTAGCATAAAACAACCTTAAATCTCTTCCATTGATGGTTTTTGGGATTCTTAAGTTGAATGATTGAATCAGAAAAAGTCATACTAGATTATTCAATCATAAAACCAGTACACAAGACCATGATGAAATATGATGTCTTAAAAAACTCCAAAATTCCTTCTATAATTTCTATAATATCATTTCCTTCATGAGGGTCATTGATTCATTATAAAGATAGTGTTATATGATGAAAAAAAAATTTTGTAATCCTTTATGGGGCCATAATAGATATATTTTTCAAGATTGTTGATGGGGTTTTCTCTCTGGTCCAAAGAATAGTCTATTAAAATAACAAACTCAATGAGATTTAATCCATCATGGGTTTTTCCTATAGAATTCTAATAGTCACTCCCTCTAATTTATTAACATTTGATCATTCAAGAGGTATAGTACAACCCAAATAAATTAAAACTAAATTATGAATGTAAATAAAAATTTATAAAACATAGTAATATATACCTATTATTCAACAAAATAGATCTATAATAAAAACAATAAAAAATCCAATTGTTTTCAATTCATGGCCCCAATGGTCGGACTATAGTCCACACACCCTACTCAATAAAGGTGATAAATCCAACAAGAAATCAAAATAACATATTCCAAATGTCCCTATAAACTCATGATGTAGTATTAAAATTTTTGTCTTATCACACCATTGTATTATCCATCCTTGAATCCTGAAAGTATTATCCACACTCTAATATGGCCTACCGAATATCATAAAAAAACTAAGGAAATTGATACCTTTTTCTCATTAAAAAATGAGGAACCATCGAACAATGTTACTGATTCATCATAAAATATGGACCAAAGGGTACTATCGATCACCATACATATACAATTAATTTTTGTGCATGAAAAAATTCACAGGGAAATGGTTTCTCTTAATCAGACTACCAAATGGGTCCAAGCCATGAACCTGGAATTACATTTCAATATATTCCAAATTCATTGTCCTAAATAAGTGTTAAAAATTGAATAATAATGAATCCATCCCTAGAAAAAACACATTACAACGAACCTTATCAAATAAAATCATCATGATAAACATTATCCATCATATAACTATAATATAATTTAAGAAAATGTTATTGAAAAAAATTAATTCGATGGGAGGTAAATGCGGCTTTCAGAAAACAAAATAAAAACCATCATAAAAAATTGATTTCTACCCAAATCCATGTGAAATGAAAATCATATCCCTACAATGTAACCACCACCAATTATATCTCCAATAATAAGAATATCTACAACCTTCAAATTGATTTTTTAAATTTCATCAACATATTAAACCATGTTCTACAAAAACCCATTTTGTGTTTTTGTGGTGTGAGAAACAAAATCCTACTTGTATCCCATTATATTTTCCATGAGTAACCATTATAAAATAAACACAATAATTATAGGATGAAATAAATAGATATAATGTAAGGTTTGAACTATAGAAGGATGAAAAAACTAACATTAATAACATGTTAGAAATAATAGAAAATTCCATGGAAATAAGGATTGAATAACCATGCATCCAAGGAGATCTGTATGTCATCATAGGTTTCAGTATCCCTAGGTACAAATAATAACTTGAGATATAATTTTTAATCTAATTTTGTTCATAAACCACAATGGTGTTTGATACATTGTGTATTTGTATGAGTTTATCTATCCAATAAAACCACTTCTAAAATCCGTTAACGAGTTATTAACTTCTCCAAGTGGTGTGGTGATTCCCTTCCATAGAACCACATCCCCTAACTATGTAAAAAGGTTTCTTTAGTGGTGGGTAATCTAAATAGATACTTATCACTACTCTACCACCCTTATATAATTAAAATCACAGTTTCCATTACCTTTTTATACATGGAATGAATTATTTTCAATGGTTAACCATCAAAATATTATCTTATAATTTTATTTATCATCTTTAAGTAATACATTCTTAATTTATTTTTTAATTTTTAATTATATGGAATACATTTTACACATTCATTCCGTATATAATTGTCTTTAAACCCCACTAGAACATACATTTTATAAGAAAATGAACCGTACAAAAATTTTAATGTATAATGGATTTCTAAAAAATGGGAGAAATGTAAATTCACCAACCCTAATAAATCTGAAACACTTGGAAATAATAAAAGAAAGAAAGTAATGAAAAATTATAATCCTTAGAAATATATATAATGTAATAAAAAACATACCATTTATGTTTTGATTGAATTTTTACCATGCCACCATAGATTTAGGAAGAAGAGCTTTTTTGAAAGTATATAAGGTTGAACTATAATAAAGGGATAATAGAAGATAGTAAATTCTTTTACTTAGAATATACTTAATGGAAACACTAAAAATAAATCCTTGTAGGAGTGGGTGAGGAGCCTCAGATTTGTGATAAAGATTGAATATGATACATTGAGAAAAATGGATAGTTAAGTAATTAATTTGATATGGGAGTACAGTAGAAATTTCATGTTTTTTAAAAACAATATTCAAAGAGGTACGCCATGATGAAACTAAGGGTTCATTGGCATGGTGTCTCTTCGTAAAACACCTATGTGGAATATCCTCAAAATTGAATCAGGGTGGAACTCATGGTGATAGAGGCATAGGGTCCTTGACTCACATGAGTCAACTACATAGCCTCCTTGGATATGCTATGTTTCACCTAAATCCTGATCTCCATTGTGTTGTCCCGTATGCCTCTGGGTTAATTTCATATAGGTGTCACACTTCATACGGGTAACATATAATACCTTTTTTATTTTTTGGTAGGGAATATCTATAGAATGGTTCCTTGGGATATAACATTTCCCCCCCCATATATATAAGGGTAACTAGCATTACCTTACATATCACTGAATCAGGGGTGATCTATGTTGTGGACATAAGTGGTTTGGTATAGCCTACCACGTACTGACAATATGAAAACTGAAATATACAGATTCTATAGGTTTCTAGAACTAATGGAATAATCAAAATAGAATACCATGATCATATATTAAAAATTTTAAATTAAATACTTTTTATCATAAAATATTAATTTTAGTGTGACAATGCAGTGAAAACCCTTAGGATTTTATAGATTTTAGTAATATAAAACAAATTGATACCTTTGGTGATAAAAATTTATTTTATTAGATATTTTTATCATGATAATGTTTAATTAATATTTTTAACATAAAATTTTCAATGTGTTTTTAAAATATAAATATATTCAAATATTATCATGGTAGTTTTTTTTATAATTTATCTTTTGTATTTCTTTTTTCTGTTTATGGTAATACATATATCCTTTTATATTTTTCATGGTATTGTGGACACATTAATTATTTTTTAAATTATTTATCAATTTTTATTATTATAATAAATATTTTATGAATTTACATATCATAAGATGTGATATACTAATTTTCATTCACGATATAGGTTGGGAAGACATTGTTGATTTTTATCCACTTATCAAGGGGTTCATTAAAGTGATGGATAATATTTATATCCATGAAGGGTCTTATTAGGGGAAATAAAAAAATAAATGACTACATTGTGTTTTTGATATGTTATATCATAATGTAAATTATTCCGAAATTGTAGGATTTCGAAACAAAACATATAACAAAAACATATATTTCACCTATTGAGTTTAAAAGTATTTTTTTCATTGGTATGTGATAGTTCATGTCCACTATATCAGAATAATATATTTGTGATATTGTTTATTTATATGTAAAAGGTTTTTATGTGATGTGGGACATCAGAATTTATCATTTTTTCGAGATAAATATTCTCACATATCACAACAAAAGATAATAATAAATCACCATCCTTGATGGAGGTGCTTAAAAATGTTTTATTTTACACATTAATGAAATAAAAAATAAAAAAAAATTCTTATAAGTTGAATTAATGTGATTTTAAAAAATTAATTAAATTTATAATGTGTTTATCAAAAAACAATTACAAATAGTTTATAATTATTTATTAGATATTTATAAAATATTTAACAAAAAAATTTAATGAAAATTGTATATATTGATGTTATTTAATTTCTTTTCTATAATTTTTTCTTTGAATGAGACATGCTTAAATTAAATTTATACTATAATTTTTAATATGTTTATAAATTTTAGAATATGGGGAAATATTAATTATTTGTTTTCAGTTTATGATATATTAATAAATTACAGAATAAAATGCTATAATTAATTAATTTATTTGGAAATTTATTTAAACTATGAAAAAATAATTTGGTTGGGTTAAAAATATTTTTAAATAAATATTATAAATTGGTTGTTAATTATTATGTAATTTAAATATTATTAATATAAAATATTGAAATGAATTTTTAAATAATAAAAATTCCTCATGTTTTAAAATAATATTTTATTATAATATATTATTGATTACATACTACATAAATATGAAATCTATAGAGGTAATATTTAGGAACTGATTATAAATTTTTATTGTTGAAAATTTTAAGGATGTTTTTTGTTTCATATTTTTGAATTATGATTTTTTATATTAATATTTAATTTTGTTTTCATAATATTTTATGTATTAATCTATGAATATTTAATTTATTTATCTATTTAATTATTATTGTATTTAAATTGATAATGATATGAATATTAAGATGAATCTTTTTATTTTTCTAATGTTCGTAAATAAATTGTCATACACTGTATTTAAGCATTTTCATAATAAGTCATACCATATTATTTAATTTATTTCAATCCTATTTCTTTTGTTTTTTTTGTTATACATTTATTAAAACCTCTTGATTTATTTACCTTTTACATATTTTGAGTTAAAATAATCTTTCAACAATAAATAATTCATGGGTAATGGTCTATTGTTAGTGTGATTTTATGTTCAAATTTAACAATATTGGTGAATATGGTATTTTTATAAATGTTTACCCATGGTTATGTATCACACTATAAATTCTATAAATTTGGTTTTATATTTCTTATTCTTGTAATACTATACATATAATATTTATTATAACAATTTAATGAGATTGATATAAATATGTGTTTAATATAATTAATAAAATTTTACTATGGAGAATGACAAAAAATATAAAAAATACATTTTTTATATTGACCTTATTAAATCATGTTAATTTAATAGATAAATATTATACATAAAAATATAATCCACTAAGATATATGTATATATATATATTATGGAAGAATGACATATAATACACATGATTTATATATAAAGATAATATGGAGGGATAATTGAAATCCTTAAAAAATATATTATATTAGATACCTTCCAAATTAAACACATATAAAGGCATTTATTATTTATTATAGATTTATTACGAAAAATCTAAGTGTTATTTAGTTTTCGAATGTATGTTATAAATGTTAAATTAATTTTTAAATGTGATAAACACTAATAAAAAATGTATTATAGTTCAATATTTGATGTTAATATTTATGAAACACTTATCTAGGTAAGAGTAATTATTAGGTTAACAATAAAATTTGGATAATATAATCTATAAAATTTATTTAGGAATGATTTTTCCAACAGAACATTCTATGAGTTATATTGTTAAAATTGATATAATTTCTTACCAAATTATATAAATAAATAAATAAATAAGGTATTTTAATCATGGTTTTTATAATATGGCCCATAACATACTCCATGGTGGACTATAAAATAGTTTATTATTTCAGTGGTAGTATATATAGGAAAATGACTAATTAAATACTTATTAAATATCATAATCATCTATAAACCTTTCAACTATATATTGAAGTATAAATGAACAGTACTTGTACTGCCACCACATTCGGAATAAAACATAAGAAGGGAGGGTCGAATTTGGTTATTTTTTTAACTTTATGTATATATTTATCATGCTAGAAAGTCTATTACAAATATTCTTGTTTTCCATAAAAAATATCAATAATAAAATAGAGGAATTAAATTAAATGATGCATGTTTTTTTCCCTGAAAAAATATTTTCCAAGGAACATACCCAAAATACTGTTTCTATAATAAGAGGTAATAATATCGACTTTATAGATTATAAGGGTTTGATAAGGGTTCACTTCCGATCCTATACTAATCTTAATCTCTCACTTATTTCTTGATGTATGAAATTAAAATAGAATAAAACATGTTTTTTACTAAAACATTATTATGGAATAAAGATGAGAATTAAAACATAAAGGATTCAATTTTTTTTCCTATATTTTTTCTCCAAAGTAATATTGTGATGTGTGTTATTCTCTCATTATTTATTATATTAACTTCTTATTTTCAATAATATTTCTACTAGTAATAGGAGTGATGATAGTGATAACATTTTCTTTATTCTATTAATATTATTAATGAATGAAAATTCCTAAACATTATTAAAATTGAAATACCTTTTGTCATCACAAAAATATCCCCTTCTAATTAAAAGTATGATTATTTCAAAAAAATTAATATGAATGTAATTGGAAATTAACCCCATGTAGTACCTTCATTAATGATTCCTAATTTCAAAAATCCTTTTCATTTTTTTAGTCAATTATTTAATAGGAAAATATATTTATATTAATTAATAATGACCAAATAATTAATCCTTTATTTAAATTAATTATATTACAACTATTGTTGACAAGTAGTGTACATGTTTTAGTCCTAAAGTTATATCAGTTCATAATGGATTACACATAATCATTTCACACAAAACAACAAATAAGATACTAAAAGTAATGCTTATTTGGTATTAGCATGACCCCCACCCCATTTACATAACAACTATAATCATAATCTACTCCAGTTCTGAATATCTAAAGGAAAACCACATTCCTATTTTCTTAAGATGAATCTTTATTTCATTATCGGTTTTCATAGTATGTAGTTACTTTTAAAATGTGACTCTTATAAAATGACTCATTCAATTTGGATCTTATGATCCTTTTCTTTAGCATATAATGAATTTTACGACACAAATCATATGATGTTAATATTTTTAAGTGACTTTTATAATAAATTTGACATAGAAATAGTCTTCTAGAACAAATATTTTGAAATTTTTATTAAAATGGTCATCTTTACTACAGATTTAATAATACATTTTTTTTAACAAATTAATCATTATAATGCAGTTATTTTTATGATAGATCTTAAAAAATATACTAAAAATTGGATAATTATATTATCCCTAAAACAATTATATATAAATTATAGTTAAATTCACCAATATCTTCTCAAACTGTATTTACTAAAAATTTATTCCAAAACAAATGTAACATTTACATATTTCGTAATCAACCAAATTATCTTATAAAAATATAAATGCACATCATATTTCAATAATAAATCCAACATCATAACAATTTGTTCCAACATTTTCCCCATTTGTATTTTTTTAATCAATTTCATTCATTTTATTCACACACTAATTGTATTATTCTTACTCTCCTCGTATGATTACTCTCCCCCAGTTTTCATTCTCCCATATTAACAATAAAATAAAAGGAATATCTATTCTTTTTGGGATTAGTAATATCTATTTTGGTAACATTTTCAATATTAAAATAGACATCAACTATGTCTCTAGGACTAAATAATTAAATTATCCTCATAGTAACCATGAAAAAATAGCTAATGAAAACTATTATATCTTGAAAATTAAAATTAAACCATCGGACATATCAAATAATTTCAAAAGGATAGTGTAACATGCTTACCCAAATCATTGGGTCCAAGCCATAATTCTAAAGGACATCAAGTCCACCACCTCTTAAAATAGAGGATACTAATTCATAGAAAGGGTTTAAGGCGGAACCATTTGGACAATTTAACCATTATATGAGTAATAAATAAAGTTTAAATATCTTAATATCTAAAAAATATACAAACAATGTATGTGGAAGAATAAACATGGCACACACACACACACACACACACATATATATATATATAAGATATGAAAAAAATATAAATAATCAATAGTAATAAATTTATCACCTAATCACCCGATAGGTCAGTCAAAAGTGCTAGATAGAAACAAAATAAAGGTAATAAAGGATCTATTAGTCCATGTGTCACCGCATCCCAATCTCCAGACATGTAGAGAGCTATCCCTCTATAAAATCAATCCCAGTTTTCAACATTACTTGTACCTGTATGAATTGGGGGTTATTTGGATTGACCTAGGAATATGTCCACCTATGTAGGGTGTGAGTATGTATGATTAGGGTACCACTAACATCGTCATATACTAAACCTGTAAAATGCATTGTTGATGCATTTTACAATCTCAGTAAAAAGTAACGAGGAAATTAATAGTGGAAAATTAAAAACATATAATCACCAATACACAAGTGTGAAATAGAACACTCATATATTGAGTGATCATGCTCCCATTAATCCACTATAAACCACAATATTAATTTATTTGAATATATATAGGAGGGAATATCCACCATCATTCTAACAGACCCCCTTGATAGAATAGTCTATTAGAAGTCTTGTCACATCTCATTGTGGGTCAGTGAAATGCATTCTGACCATTACACCTGACACTCCTCCCTTGGGGGTGGTCTATGAGGCTAACCTAACACAATAAAGTTTTAATGAAAAAAAAATTTCTCATAAAATAAATTAAAAAATAACATGTCAATTAAGAAATTATATTGAATAAATTTAATAATCATTATAGTGAATATGCATGCATCACATTTATTGATCTCATAGTGCTACTTGCACACACCTCATATGAAAAAGGATAAAAAAATATGTCTCATGGTATAAATACACACACACACATGTTTCCAGGAAATCAATATGTCTACATGGAAAACATGTGTACACTCATGTGATGAAGGCGTCATCATGGACTTATAGGCTAAAAATCACCCCACATGAAAGAAATCATGAATTTGCCTCATGTGAATATACAATAACACAAACTGTATGATAAAACATCTACATATATTCATCAGTTAAAGTAGATAAGTAGTGCACACATTTCCATTCATAATCCATTGGTAGTTAAAAAACAATTCAGCGCAAATGTCCCAGTATGGACCTTCAAAAACATATAAGTTTTTTGGTTTAATTAAATTAATTAGTTAAGACTGGGTATTCCTTAACTAATTAATAGTCATACTTGGTTTTAAACATTATTTATATCAGCCAATGGGGTGAAACTTATATCCAATTCCAATAAATGATACATAATACGATAGTTTAATAAACTCAAAACTACCTACATCAACTGAAGCCAACCCCATCCAAGAATGGCCTGAATTTTTTTTCTTCATATTAATCAATTTCCATTCATCCTCCATATACCTATATGATGTTTGGAAGACATCACCTAGTTGGAACCCTGACCAACCATACATGGAAATTCCATTACACTTTTTTGACTTTCTTATAGGAAAATACCATGAAAATAACATCATCTAATGGAGTTTATTCCATTCCAAGTGCACTCATAGGTCTATATTAAAATCATTATCAATTGAAAATGTTCATCTCTTGGAGATATAATCTAGTATTTCCAATAAAATTACTCAAAGTTATTCTAATATTTAACGAATATCGAGTGAATTTTTCTTCCAATTATCTAACATGAATCATTCCAACAAAATATCAATTACCTAGATCATCGAGGAGAAAACACTAAAAGATATAATGTGTTATAAAAATAAATAATGATCATGCATGATGAAAGAAATAAGGATCTACCAGAACATGATACTAAATGAGGATGATATTAATGAGGAATGAAGGTACGTATCCAGATTCTATATTGGATTCCATCTATATCCTCTCTACATTATGGATAAAAATAGTGAGTTGTTTAGGGTATTATAAATTATATTTTACACAAAAAATTCATGAAAATGAATGTTAAATAAAGGGGGATTTATTTTTCACTACACAAAAATGACCCTCATTAAACCCATGAGCATCCCACTTGACCGACCACTTGTTGTTAGATAATATTTTGGCAAGAGATACCTAATATGAAATTGCTCCACTGCCGAGACCACTGTCTTATAGGTACAAGATAATGGATAGTCGATGTTACTATGTCATCCCAATTATACTATACATCTCTCTTCAGAATCTTAGGTTTGATTTCGATCCTAAGACTTCATTAAAGAATAAAAAAATTCTCTAATGGGTGTTTAAATAAGAATCACCATGACTCAACACCCATTTCATTAAAAAACCCACAAAAATGACGAAAACAAACATTATCATCATAAAATATTATTGGGGATGATGATAGAATCATGATATACCCACAATAGAACTTTTTATCCATGCAAATTTTTATTAGCACATAAAATGTGGCTTCTGATCAACCTCAATCATTAAAAAGAAGGAGTTACCCATGATCCCTCTACAAACATCAACCCATATTCATAAGGACTCATCCATTACTAAAGTCAAATCATGTTACCACTTCTCAAATCCATGGTTTAAATACATAATACAATCCAAAATCCCACATTAAACCCACATTGAGACCACAATCACTCCATCCATATAAATCTTCCCAAAGCAGTTTCTTTAACAGACTCCATATAAAGCATCAAGGTTCCCCCCACTATAGGAATAAACACAAGTAATAGGGTTTCAATAGTCTAATGAAACATCTAGTGTGGTTCAATTCTATCACGATTGATTTACTCAAGAACTGGTTTACAAATTGATTCCAAAAACCTGTTCATTGTTTTATGTTGAACAAATGATTCTCTACTAATCAATATAACATGATGAATCCAAAATAATTCCTATCATTACTAAAATGAACATGGAATTTTTTCTATTGAAACCATTTATAAGAAATTATGAGAGACTATATATTGTTAAGGGAAGTTTATTATAACACCCTAATATTTTATGAAATTGTTTTCAAATTTTTTTTATCTTTTAGATATTTTACATTATATTTACACTGATTTTATCTTGCATGACAAGCACCCATAGTTTAAATGGAATATGTCATATTATTAAAATATTACTAAATTATAGTTATCTTCCAACTGATGAAATATAGGGTATGAATAAGATAAAATAAGTTATGAATATATATGGTTTAAAAAATTTTATAATGTGATTTTTTAGTTACTACATATTTATTTATAAATATAAAATCTATTTGAACCTAACATAAATATTTTTTTAAAAACTATTTTTTATTCTAAGAAACTTGTTTTTCCAAATTATATTATAAAAATAAATTAATGTTAATTTTTTCTAGGAAATTTATATATTATATATTCAATCAACTATTTAACATCTATCTTATGTGTTTTTTAATCAAGATATAATAAAAAATCCAATTTTATGCTTCAAAACACTATTTTTCATAAAAATGGGTTTTCACCTTTTGAGAACTAATATTAAATTTAATTTTTTAAAATTTATTAAAATTAAATTTAAACAATAATTTTACCTTTTCAATCATGGTATCAAAATTTTCTTAAGGTGAATTTTTATGAATTTTCTTGAAAATAAAATGTTTTGATGAATACCAAAAAATAATGATTTTTAATTGAAAGTAAAATTTTTGTTACAATTATATATACAGTTATATTATATTGGAAATTTATTTGAAAAGAAATGAGGCAAATTATATATATATTAATTAAATTTAGTGTATTTAAATCATTTTGGTATTTTATTTTGATTATAAATTGTTTTAAACTTTTGAACATTTTCTCTTTCAAAAACTAATTTTCTCATCACATCTATGGAATTAATTTTTTTTTCAAATTATATAAATTTAATTTTGAAATATTTATTCCATATATGGATTCAGAATAATTTATATCATATAATATTGTCAACATAATTTTTTATCATGAAAAATATTAAAAACAATAAAAATATTTACCTTATTTAAGGTAAAAATTGTTATACCAGGAGTTAAACCAAAAAGATAAAAGTTAAGATGACATAATAATAAGTAAAAAATCTCATTAATATCTATATTTTATCCCAATAATTTATATTTCTCTTTAATCATTCATTTTGGAGCTTTTTATCAATACCAAAACATGGGTACACCTTTTATCAAAACATAATAATAATGAAAATAACCACATATATAAATGGATACACTCTATCCTCTCATAATAACACCATATAAACCATTTGAATTATAGAATACCTAACCAAATCACATCCCAAAATACATACTATAATCCTCAAATCCTTTTTTTTTACAAAACAATTACATTTGAATGATTTTCTGCTAACTTTTGCAGCTCACTCAAGGGTGAGGTAACGATTTTCATCAAGCTTTTTTTATTTTATTTATCCCCCACATCCTTAAAGTATTATTAAAACATTATGATATAATAAACTCAGTTTTTTATGTATACTTATACGTAATTATGTTATGTTAATTACCTACAACCATATCCTGTTTAATCAAATGGGTTTTGAAATCATCATTTACATGTATGGCAGACTTCCATATCACGAATCGATGCCATTCATTTTTCCATTACCGAAACTATATCATTTTTATAAGGATAGAATAAATATTTAAATATTAAATTTATTATATTATTATCCATCTAAAATTATTATTTCTAACATACCTTCATATAATCAATTCTACGGTAATTCATTACGATTGTTCAGGTTTACTATATAGTACCATCTCATGAAGAAATGTGATTCATTCACACATTACATGGAAGGTAAGATGGTTTAATTCAAAAATAATATTATATATATATATATATGAAATAAAAATTATTTTTAATGTTAATATATTTTTTACATTTCTTTGTTCCATTCATTTCAGAAAATGGAAACATCATTCATGTGTATGTACAACCTACCGTCTGCATGAACGGTTTATTTCATTTTCTATCTATAGAATGTATATATTAATAAAAAATATATATAATGATTATATATGATATTTATATAATTTTTATCATTATGTATATACTGTAACATTGATAATCATAAAAAGTCCAAAAATAAAAAATCAAAACATACATGAAATATAATGTAGTTATTCCCCAAAACATGACATTAACATGGAATTTATAATAAAATAATAATAAACGGTACTAAGATATTCATATATGGTATGATATATATATAAATGTATATATATATATATATATATTTTTATGGTTATTTAATTTATATATAATAATAATATATTTATTATATAGTAGTTTTAAATGTGTATGAAATATTTTCGAAAATACAGTAAGAGCTTTTTGTCTCACTTTTTACTTTTGTGACACATAATCCATATTTTCCACATATTTATTTTATATTGTGAATATAGTACCCATTAAAGTGTTTTATGGTTATAATCCTAAATAATTACTAGGATTACATATCCATTTTAGGATCTATATTTTATGGGTATTCTGTTTCAAATGTCACGTAAGTGGTAATGTATTTATATTAAAAACTCATCGTTTATCAGGCTTATTTATGATTAGGTCTCTAATGTTAAAATTGTATGATCTAACTAACAATAATTCTAATGAATATTATTATACTGTTATTATTCATGATTTTACAACTAATAGTACCATTTTCATACTCTTTGGGTATTAAAATAATTTAGAGAACATTTTTAAGAAAACTATTCTTTATTTCTCTCTTCGATCCAGAAACATTTCTATTCCAAAAACCCTTTTTCTAAAACTATTTTGAAAAATAATTTTAACATTCATTATATAGTTTATCTAATATTTTTTTTACCAATTTAATTTATTTCAACTAAATTAATGGAATTTTTATTTCATTTTAAAAATAATTAATGTTTGGCCTTTATGAAAAATGTAAAAGGAATATTTATTTTGACTTGTGGGACAACAATGAAATTTCCCACCATCATCACCCCTATTTTACTGGAATATTCTATTATATGTTTTCATGGTTTTTTCTAGTAAAAATTAATTTCCATTTTTTATGAATTTTTAGTTTCATAAAGTTATATAAAAGAAAAAGTTATATTATTCACAAAATTTTCCAAGTGATCAATAAAAATTACACTCCATATTGGACAAATCCTTTAGTGTCACATATGATTTATTGGGGATATAACCAAGTATATAAATATTATGTTTCATTAAATTTTTTATGATGAAAATATTTTCATGAAACATTTTTTCTTCCATGGGATATACCATGATATAAATGTTATGAAACCCATATCTTTTTCTTAGGGTTATACCATGATAAAATTATTATGAAAGTTGATTTTATTTTCATGGGTGATGCTGAGATGAAGTGAGGAATTTATTATTAATATTGTATTTCTTTAGGTATTGATATGATGAATGAATTATGAAGCCCATTAAATTTCATGGGTTAGGATATAATAACTTTTTTATGATCTTAGTAAAAACATTTTTATGATTTTCATTATTTGGGAATGTGTATTTTATAACTAATAATGATGGTAAAATTATAATAAATTATGATGGTTTTGTTCTAACCATATATGGGTATGACCTATATGTCCCTCAAATTCCATGAATAATGATTTATATCTCATGTGTTAGACATGATTAAAATGGAGAGTGAACCCAGTTCAGTAAGTGAATTTTTCTCCTTTAATGTTCCTTAGAGTGAATAATGCCTACTATGATGGTTTGGGGAGGGAACCTATTCCACTATGATATCCTTGGTAGTGACCCATTACTTTTATGGAAATAATTTTCTTTTCTTATATGTATTTCATAATTTGAGGTCTTACTCCAATATTTTTCTACCAAGGATCATTTTCATTGATTACAACATGATTAATGTCTTATGAACTCTAATATTAATTCCATTACTCATTATTATTATCTTTGATACACAAGGTATGTTTTTCATTTGTTTTTTTATTTTATAATACCCTTATGGTCATGTTATGCTTACATATCTCCCTTCTTTACCCTTACTGAGAATCTAAGATCTCACTTTCTTATGTTTCCTTTCCCCATGTTAGGAATAATGGATTTAATTATGTTATGTTGTTGATAAACACTAAAGGATACATCCAATATGGGATATTTCGAAGGAATTTCACCAACTTTTATGATTTTTTAACTAGTATCCAAAGACACTAAATTGTTATAGTCATCAGGCACATAGTTATGAAATGAATTGTATATTAATATAATGATATGTAATATCCATTTATAAAGATCCTGGATATATATATTTTATATTAGAGAGGATTTTTAGTTAACCAATAAAAATAGTATGATAAAACATTAGCAATATCCATGGAGATATTTCTAAGGATATAACTGGGAATATTTTTAAGGATAATTATATGGATGAGTCAACATATAGAAATATTTCTTGGAATTTTGGTAATTGATATGCAACATTGTTTAAAAGAAATTACATACATATCTAGATACTATATGTGGATGTGGGTCGGACAAAGAGGTACCTATGGGTTATAAATATGAAAATAATGCATTGAGATTGACTCAATATTCACCCCATTCACGTAAATGGGCCCTACTAGACACATGGTTTGATATACCTAGGGAATATTCATTGGAAAGACACAAGCTCTTTATAAACTATCATTATGTAATTAAATCGATTATTACATAATATGGCCTAGGATAAATGAATGGTTTCGTATTTTATAAAGAAACCATGGGGATTTAGACTTCCTCGAAGTGATTTTCAAGACTATTTGGTTTCCTGTTATGATTTTAATTTCTCACACTATGTTTTTTGGTTTTATTCAATTGTTGTAACCTAACGTAACTTATTTAACCTATAATGTGATTAAATTTTTTTTGATGAGTATCCAAATGTGATTATGATTTGAGTAATGTTTATTTTGATTATGCCTAAATAGTTATCATGGAACACGATAAAATGTGCACCATAAACAACACTTGGAATGACCTATGATGTGGTGTGGAGAGTTAATTTGGTTTTCATATAATGAATTCCATGGACTAAAGAATATTATATATGAAAAATATCATGTATATGGAAATTTTCACTCGGGTGAATTTCTTAGAGGGTCAACAAAGTGTTTTGGGTGTGGAAAATAAGGACACAAATCATGTTACTATAAAGGGAAAAATATATTGTTTAATGAAATGGATTAGAATCATCATATCCCTAAGATATCATCATCATTTGAATGTTTCAGAAGTGGAATGTTTATAAATTTTATGAATTGATGTCCTAACGGGAAATCTTGTTAAGAGAATCAGCAATGTTGTATAAGTAATGTTTTTATTATTGATGATGAAGAGAATACAAATTACATAAGAGTAGAAATAGTTATTAAGGTATAATATGTTGAACCCTAGATAATGTAATTTAGATGAATTTTTTTATGTGTTTTATTTCCATATATATGTTATATGATTCATACTTTAAAAAATGATTATTTGTATACGTTTCACATTAGGTATTATGAATACCAATTTTAATGGTACTGATGGCCTAAAAAATTGGAGTATCGGAAAGGTGATAATTAACGTAAAATGAATTATTATGGGATTATAACCATTAATATGTTGCACATGTTGAGATAATGATGTATGGATAAATAGATGTTGGATATGAATAAGTTAATTGGATATTATTGATGACCATAAAACTGATTAATGATTTGTGGAGAAATAGTTTTTTGTTATCATTTATGGGGTTATAGAATTATTTGATGTAGAACATATTTTTAATAATATATGTTATATGTATGGAATAAGGAATCATGTAAGTGGTCAATAAGTTTTTTTGGCTAATTCATCTTATTACCATGTTTTGAGAGAATATATGATAAAGGTATTCACATGTTTATTATGTCACAATTATGAGCTACTTCCCATTGTTTGTGGGATTAATGAAATTTTAATTTTGGAAATTTAGTACCACTATTTCTAAATTTTTGGATTTTAATATTTTGTAAGGGTTATATGTTTAACATATAAGTAATTCATTAAGTTGAACTTTGGATGATGTTTTAGAGAATAACGTACTACTTAACTATATGAGAATTTATAAACATTATATAACCAATGTTATCTTTATTTTACAGGAGATATAATGAATAAATTATCATTATATTATGGATCATATTTATTGTTTAGATATGAGAAAATGGAACTATTTGAGTAAGATATAATGTTGATGTTGAACAAGGTACAACCAAAGTATAATATTTTTCCCATGAAATAAAACTATATCAAGTAGAAATATATTCATATGGTCTTAGGCAATATGGAAAAGAATTTCCTCATCATTAAGAAAAAAAATTAAAATTAAAAAAATTCATGTTATCATCATTTTTATGATATATATGACCTTTTACATGCCTCTTTTGTTTACGGATTTTTGGTTGTTATTTTCTCTTAACCATATTTTCTATCACTCAACATTAGTATTTTCATGTTAGTTTTCTCTTATATAAAACTTTTTTCACATCCCACCAATTATATTCCATTTTTAAACCTAGAGTGAGTTATTACAGATGATTTTTTAAATTTCATTTATCTTTCACAAGAGGAAATTTTATTAACCATTTTTACAAGCTGGTTTCCTATGAAGTAATTGTTAAATGTTAAACCATTTATGATCGAGATGAATTTAGAGGGAGGAACTAATTTTAAGGGGGTGTAACACCAATAAATTTTATGAAATATGATTCTCAAATAAATTTAATATTTTTGATATATTATGTTACACATTTCATTGAGTTTAGCATATTTTACACAAAACCCTAACTTCAAACAAAACTTTTCATATTATTAGAATATTACTCTATGATAAGTATCACCAAGAAGTTCTAATTGATGGTGTGAATATGAATAATTTTTTTTGAAATATATGGTTTACACATATATATAAAATTAATTATTTTATGTAATATAAATTATAAATAATGATAAAATATATTTTGAAATAAGGAAATTATTTTTCTGAAAAACTATTTTAATGGGTAGAAACCAATTTTGCCTCAAAAATTAAGAAAATAATGTTTCTTAAAAGTTTTTAATATAATTTATATTGTATATATTCCATAATATTTTTAACATTAATATTATACTTTTTTGAGTCAACAGATAATAATAAACCAAAATTTACACAATAAAAGTGTATTTGACTAAAAAAGTTGTTTTTGGCCTTTGGAGCACTTATTTTGAAATTATTTTTTGACACTTTTAGAGTCATAATTTTAAAAATTTAATTTAATTTTTAAAGTCATCATTTAAAATTATTATTAAGGTGAAATGTTGAATGTTTTTGAAAATATTTATTTTTGGGTTAATAGTGTAAATTAATGAATTTGAATTGAATACTACATTTTACATTAAATTATTTTTAATGTTAAATTATATTGTAATTTAAATTTCAAATTAATTTAGATTAATTATATATGTAGTAAAAAAATGTAGTTCATTGGAATTATTTCCATATTTAATATTTATATAATAACTTTGTAAATTGTTGATCATTATCCCTTTGAAAAACATGCTTTCTCATCGTGTTTATGGGATTAATTATAAATTGAACTTTTCCACTTAAGTGAATGTAATTTGTAAATATTATTTACATATATGGATTTTAAATAATTTCTATTATCTGATAATTTTATCTTACCTTTTTAACATAATGAATGATAAATGATACTTCATTTTTGTGCCTTTTGGAATGATATAAACATGGGTATAACTTTTTCTTTTTAAAAAATATAAAATAGTTCAACTCACCACACTTATAAAAGGTCACCCATATCCAAAAATATTCAAACCATAATACCATTTTGGCTAATAAATTCATCACCCAAATCAATTACCAACATCCTTCCTCTCACCCTATAAGACTTAGTTCGATCATATATCCAACTATAGAAGTCCTTTTGTTCAAACCTAAAAAGATAACCAGATGAAGAGGTGACATTCTCCATCGAGATATTTTATTTTATTTCTTCAACAATTCCTTAAATTACTATTCAAACTGAACAATATAACATATTTAGTAACATAAATATAAATATAGTTTTTTATTTTATGTTCATGGCCTCCAATAATATCATCTTTCATCAAATGAGTTTTGAAATAATCATTTCTGTGTACAACGGACAACCACCTCATAGACTGATGTGATTTTTTCTTATTATCACTTCTCTTGGATTGTTCTAAAGATATATTATATGTTTGTGTGTTATATTTATAATATTATTGTACTTCTACAATTATGAAAACACACATACCTTTATAAATTCCATTTTTTGGGCATGTGATAACGTCACTCAAGTTTATGATGGACTATTTCGTAACAAAGTGATGTGATTCACTCGTGATTAAGACGGATGGTAATAAGGATGTGTATAATGAGAATATGTTATAATTATATAATAAATATATTCTATAAAAAATATATAATATACATTTTTTATTTCAATTAGTCGAGAAAATGGAAACAAGGTTCCTAAGTATGCACGGGCTACCGTCTCTATGAATAGTGTATTTCACATTCCATCTATAACATTTGTGGATTACTCGTAAAAATTTATACAGGCTATATATTATATTTTTTTTTCATGGTTTGAATTTTTTATATTATTCATATATGATCAAATTAAGAGTAACAAAAATTACCACCAAAATATACATGAAAAACAAAGAACATGTTGCCTAGAACAAGATTTTAACATGGAATTGATAGTAAATGTGTAATAAAATGTCATAATTAAATCATAAGTGTTTTGATATATATAATTATGCTTCTTTAATATATTTATAAAAAAATTATATTTATTATATTTGGGGTTTTAACATAAACTAATGAATTCAATAATTATGTTGAGGGATTTATGTCTCCCATTTCATTTCTGTTAGGCACATGCCATATTGACTACCTATTTATTTTTTGTGGTGTATATAATGACCAAAAATGTATTTATGATTATTCTCTAGAAAATTATTTGGATTAAATATCCATTTTTGGTATCTCTATCATGTTTATTATGATTTAAATGGTACCGTTGTGGTAATAGATTTATGTTACAGTCTCATCATTTATCGGGGCTCTTTATGATTATGTATCCAATGTTGCAATATTATTATGATGCTATAAATAATTATAAAAAATTTTATAATAATCTGGATATTCAATATTTTTTTAAATTATAGTACTATTTTTTTCACTCTTTGGTACATAAAACAATTCACTGAATATTTTTATGAAAAAATTATCTTTTTGTCTCCCTAAGGTCAAACACCTTTTTTGTTCCTAAACCATGTTTTCTAAAAGAAAATAAAAAATGATTTTAATGTTCTTAAAATGGATTATTAAATAAATTTAAAACCATTTTGTATTTTTTACCAAATGTTTTGAAATTAATATTCATGTCATATTCCAAACAATGCATGTTTGGCTTTCAGAGAAAATGTTATTTGAATTTTTTTTACTATGGATGGAAAGAATGTAATTTTACACCTTCATGAAATATATTTACTTTTAATCTTCCTTTATATGTTTTAATGTTTATTTAATAATTAATTTTTTAAAAAATTATTATTTTTATTTTTAAAAGGTACTTTTGAAAGAATGTTTTCCCCATAATAAATTATCTATCTAATTTTTCAAAAATCATTCTCTATCTATGATGATATCCTTTGATGTGAATTCTTATTTTATGAATATATAAGCACAATATTCTATTATTATTATTTATATTGACATATTATGAATAATATATTATTTTGAAATCCATTTATCATCAATAAATAATACCATAATAAATTTCTTAGGAAACCCAATTCTTTTTCCATGGGTTAGACCAAAATAATTCATATAACACCTGTTTCATTTTCCATATGTCCCGAAATATTGATATGATTATGATTTCTATCCCTTCTAACATGAATTTATATGATTAATTGTTTATGAGATGTATTTAATTACATGAGTTATGACATCAAAAATGTTTTATGTTCTTGTGGAAAAAATTAGTATGGTTTTCATTATGTGATGGTGGTAACATTATAACCCAAGAAAATAGTTACATTATAACCCATGATAGTAGTTACTTTATAACCATAAATGGTGATATATATATGTCCCTAAAATGAATAGGATAAATATTTATATATCATGATATAAAAAACACTAGAATGGTGACAAAACGTTGTTCAATTAGGTACTTTGTCCACTATGGTGGTCTTTGAAGTGATCCATGATTACCATGATGGTTTGGGCAGTGAACCCATTCTATTACGATTTACATTTTAGTAAGTGTTGAATATATTGGAAATTATATTCAATGTTTATGTTTATGCTGTAATTCAGGGGTCTTATGTCAATGTTATTCTCTCATGTATCATGTTGTTTGATTTTCTTATGATTCATGTGTTATAAAATTCCAATCACAATTCCATGACTGAAGATTATAACCATTCATAAGGAAGCAATGGGTTTCATATGTTATTCTCATATTATAATACACTTATGTTCATGTTATTCTAACATATATCACTTATTTACCCTTACTTGTCATCTTATATCAACTTTTTCTTATATTTCTCTTTCATATGTTGTAGATAATGGATTTATGTAGGGTATGTTTTTCAAGAGTACTAATAGAGAAGATATTTATGGGATATATTAAAGATATTTCACCAAATTAGAATATAATGTTCCTATTCTCCATATATAATCAAATATTACAATCCTTAGTCATTTATAATTGTAATTTAATTAATATTCATCTAAAAAGATGTCATATCCATGTTTAGGAAGTCGTGGTCATTAAATTTATACTCATGTTTCTCCCAAGAAGTACAATTTAAAACCTAATCAATTTCCAAACTCACACCATTATGGCCACAAGGAAATAAAAACATACCAAATAAGGTTTAATAAGATTCAATAAAATATAATTTCATCTAGTGAAATCCCTTCAAATATTCCATGATGAATTCATCCTTAGAAACACATGTTAATAGGTTATGGATTCTCAGTTCAGAAAAAACTGAATGAAACAACGTTCTATATGGAAAAATTGATATTAAATATAGTTTTATCTTTTATCAACCAGACATATTCAAAGGGTACCAATAAAATGTTATTTTATAAAATAGTTTTTACCCATCAATGACTTATCATGGTAAATTACACCACATTTGCATCAGGTTACCTCAATATCAACATCGCCATCACCATCCTCAATGCCCATTTAAACTAAATTGTATAATTTCAATGTATTCTATTGTAAGTAGACATATATAGGGTTTTATCAAAAAAAATTTCACCATGATATAATTTGTGAAAATACAATACTAGTTTTTGACACTGAGCAGTAAAGTTCTCCATTTTTTGTACAATCACAAACAAGAACCATATAAGTTACAGGAAACATGCAATACTTAAATGATGCCTATGACACCTCATGAAGTATGATTAAGAGAGAAATACTTATGATATCATGAATCATGTGAACCATATTAATAAAATCAGATAAAATTATATATTACCATGACATCATATAATGTCAACATCAATCTCATTCCCTCATAATATGGAAATCTCTCAAAAATGGTTTTCACGATGCACTAGAAAGAGTTTCCTCACAATTTCAAAAAAATTCTTATTTCACCAATATACTAAATCCATCCAAAAAATATAAAATTATATCTTGTTCTCATATTTAATTTTTTACATCCTGACCTCAATCACTGGTTTCGAGCAGGACAACCACGTGACATCAAGCTTGCTGGCCTACATTCTATTGTTTTGTTAAAAGTAGTGAGTGTGTATGGTTGAACCTAGGAGAGACTATACAAACACAAATTTTAAAAAAATAATAAAATATATGACTAAAAATGTAAAAATATAAAAATTAATAACCTAGAATAAAATAATGCCATCTATATAGATTACATGGAATATTATATGTATCCAATAGTTAATAATATATCAACTGATCCGCCACATGTCTGATCAATGTATAAAATAGTAACAAAATAAAGGAAAAATAGGTTTTGAAACATGAAACCTCACCTCATCCTGATCTCTTGGCTCCTAATGATCTACTTTGGTAGGTGACAAATTCCCTGCATCATCCAAACATTTACTTACAAGAAGTGAGGGCTTCTCAAGTACCCAATTTCCATAGCCTTCTAAAAAGGGTGTGTGTAGAAATTTGTAGGGTACCACCCACGTGGTCCAATAAAATTCTAGAAAAATGTAGTTAAATTTTATGTGATAAACAATGTATAATGTAACCTCCTAATGAAAACCTGTACAAGGGTAAAATAAAACCACCATTGCACATGTAATTAATATACCAACTCTATGTTTAGAGGATATATACTCCCTAAGATGCTATGAACCCCATCCATACAAGCTTCCGATACATTCCAGAGGGAGTATTCACTATTATCATGAAACACCCCCCATAATGGAATAGTCGAAAGAGAATCTGAAACATCCCCTTGAGAGATAAAATAATACATGCTGACCATTACATCTATAAAATCACCCTTATTGGGACAATCAATGAGGCTATCCCTATATACTCGATTTCAAGGATTTAACAAAAAACATATGATTCAATATATAAATAATAGACAAATCATCATTTTAAATCAAGCATGTATGATAATAATTACAATCCATATGCAAGAGAAACCAACATAGGTATCATAGGGCTGTGTAGGCACACCACATATGGAAAACCATCAAACAGAAGTCTTATGGTATATACATGCACACAAATGTAATCAACGAATCAATATGGTATTATGAGCTACACACACATGTGATAAATTAATAGTCATAGTATCTCACGGTACACACTCACACTCAAAACATTCATGCAATTAATAATTCGTCATATGGGGACACACAGAAACACGCAATATGATTAGACATCAATATAGGCTAAATCGTTAATTTATATAGGTAGTACACACCCTATCAATCCATGGAAATTAGTGTATAGAAAAAATCTGTCATATAAGTTCCATCATATCCCTTAACACATTGTTAATTAATTAAGAATATTTTAATTAATTATTTGTGACATGGAATTCATTTACTAATTAATCATGGAATTGAGTTTGTCACTTTATTTGTTAGGTCATTCAATTAAATTGTATGTTATTTTATTCAACTCATCATTTAGGAATAATTTCCATTCACCCAAGGTGGAGAACCTTATATCACATGCCAATAAAAAGTAAATAATACCATAATGTAGATTACATAGAACCACTTACCTAAAATATAGTCAACTCTATCCAAGAAAAGATCGACAGCTTCATTCATATCACCCAACTTCATCCATCATCCAACAATCACTATAATATTCAAAAGACACCCCTAAGCTAGAACCTTGATGAAAAATCCATGGAAGGTCTACAACACGATTCAATATTCATTCCTAGAAAAAACTCCATTATCCACAACAAATCCCAAAGGAATTTGAGTGACTCCTAATGAACTCTAAATTGTTCATTGAAACACCCACCTAAAAAATGTGTACATGACTACGATAAATACTCAAACCATGTAAAAATATATCCCCAAAATTCTTGTATAATTCCACCAACACTTGGTGGGATTTTCATCAGGGTATACAAAGAGAATATAGACCATCTTCGTTATTGACAGAGTGAAATTTACCAGCATTCATAAACCCATTTATCTTTTATTGTTTCAAAAATAAAATTAGATTCACTATTTTTTATAATGCCAATTGAGACCAAATGATTTATTGTGGTTAGGGGTGGGGGTTGAGTGTCCATACATTGATAATCATTTTAGATTACCACTTTTATCTTTCAAAGAAACACTGAATAGAACCCACTCTATAACAAGACATGGGACTAAATTCCAATGGAAGGAGGTCATTTTGGGTTTCTAACCTAATGAAAGATTAGATCTCACATTGGCCAAGAGGTTGGGCGATCAGGCACATCAGACAATTTTTGGGAATTATTTCCTACTCTAGGACCCTTTTATATATTTAATATACATTTATAAATCTATTACAAATCTATATAAGGGGATAGTTAACCTAATAATAAATTTATTAGATTTATAATTTTGCATGAAAAATTGTATTATATTAATGAAACCATATATATATCATAGGTTCCCCATTATTGATCAGAAATGGGCGAGTGCTCTTATTTTGAATCCATATCAACATACTCTATTTAGTTTATTGTCGTGGAGAAAGAGTATTGGAATTTCTATAATATCATTGATCCTTTGATATAAATTTTAAATATCCTATTAAAATATGAATGAAATTTAAGATAGTACATTTGGCATTGTTTTGGATAATAGGATAGTATTATACCATATAGTTTTACGTCATGTGGTAAAGAGGGCTACGAGTACACCATGATTCTTATTTTTAAGGAGATCAGTCATTAATAAGAAGACCAATATATCCTACATATAATAAGAATCATATACTAAATATTTTAGTTTGTTCTCAACCACATGATTAGTGATTATGTATAATTAATACTCATGAAGGATATTTCCCTCGAGTTTAACCAAAATAAAATAACATAGAAGCCTACACTAAACTGAATTTCCTATGGAAGAGGAAATTGAATCTTTTTTTTGGAGGGTCTTAGAGACTATGGTTTCATTTTTTAAAAGGATTTTTATACTAGTTATAAGATCACTAAAAAACCTCAATGTTCACATCAGCTTTCCATGGTGCGAAAAAAAGATATATAAAATTATTAGGTACATTGAATATGGATTTCATGATTATACATTGATGTGGACCTTATCAAGTGTTTGATATGGATACCAGGTCTTAGTATGGTGTCCACTGTATCCTAATTATAGTAGGAATATGATTCATTATAGTTTAGTTATGGTTCCCAATATTTTAATGGATGAGAAATAGTATGGGACCCACAAGGGGTCGCCTCTAGGAACTAGAGTAAATGGATTATCGAGGAACTTACACCATGGTGGATTTCTATGAAAATATCCTTATATTATTCTCTAATATATTGGAATTGGGGACCATTAGTGGTCTACTGAGCATGATTGTATGGATTGAAGATCCCATAACAATGATAAGGTTAAATTAATAGATAAACCTAGTTGATTTCAAACACTTACCATGTGAATAGGGAATTCATAACCAAAGGCACTTAGTTGGGGTTTCATAATGTTCGAGCTAAGAAATCAAATATTTACTCCTAGATGAGTATGTAATTCTAGGGAGTTTCTTCCTAATATGTGTTGGGTGTCGTCTTGTAATTGTTGAAATATTTGAGGGTGTTCACTGTAATTTTATAGAGTGCCTTTCTGATTTGAGAGAAATGTCTATGGGTGATACCTTGACATATTTTACATGGTATAAGGTGGCTACCTGATATGTCTAATTTAACTTCATAAAACAGTTGAGATGTACAAGGGTCTTTATAAGATCTAAGCGGATGAGTCCATGTTCTTTTAAATAATCCAATATAACATTCCCAGGGACATTTTTCTGAACACATCTAACATGCCTAATGGATTCACATGAACCTTGAAAACATATCCAATAGATGAAAAATAATATGGCCCACATGTCATGATAAATCATATATACACCAACTGACATGACTAGGGCATGTAGTGTGATCAAAAAAACATGTCTGAGGTGTCTTTACATAATCAAGGAACTAACTATGTGAAGCATAAAATAATTCATGTCAATAATAATATATATTCCTTCACATAAAGCATAAGTAATTTTCCTCCGTCATCACATTCAATATAAAATATTTATAAGGAATTTTCCTATATAGGTATCAAATAAGAAATTCAATGGGTTGAATCTAGGTAACATGATCCATCTAACATTCTATAGCTCCTATATGTGATTGCTGAAATGATCGTGCAATTTGAACACACATATCATGTAATCCTTATGTTAATCACTAGAAATTTTAGGTGAAAAGATATTTAAATCATGTGATCTTTTACTCCATGAAGTTTTTTATCTCCTTGTTTTGTGTTGTTCTATATTCTGAGGAAATATTTTTTAGGAATCACAATACCATATGTATTCCAAATTTCAAGATGCTTAATTATCTATAAATAGATGGAGTCGTTAGAGGGATTCTCATTATCGGGCTACCTACCATTAGTGATGGAATATTTATTTTGTATCATAAATAGTGACTCCTTGATCACATTATCATTACCAAATTCATTAAGCCTATGTCTTTTCAAAAGTATTCTGTATGATCAACCCAGTGTTCAGAAAATTATTTTTCATGATAAAATCTATAGGTCTGATTTCCTTCACATGACATAGTTTACATGACAATTGGCATTAATAAGATCAATCCAAAGTGGATATGATCCTTAATGATATCAATAAGGTGCATCTAGGGAACTTCATGAGATCATGTTTGTGCAACCAAATTAATTGACAATATTACTAATCTAACCACCAAAAGTAGGTAACCCCTACACTTGAAAAATAACATAACCCACCTCATAATATGTTCCCATCATTATCATATTTTTTGTATAAATTATATGTTGTTTATGCATCAGTTTTCTACCATTGAATCAAAAGGTGAAATAGACATCTATGAATTCATTAACATACATTAGGTTACACGTTTTGGGGAATTCACATGATATGGTCTATATATTTTTATCTATGTCATTTGATCTTCAACTAAACACATGAATATCATAGAAACATTATGTGAAAAACAACATAACTCCCTCCTCATTAAGCACCCATATTTTTCAACATTTATTTTATTAATGGATTGGGGATTCTCATATGTCATGTCTTATGATAATAAAAGGATCATTTTAGGGGCTTCACGTGAAAAAAGGGACATCTGATGGGTGTCTGAATGATCTGGAGGGCTTGTTAGAGGGGCTTTACATGAACATGTTTAGGTCATTAAGAGTTCATAACCCCTCCCTATGATGTGAATAGGGAAATGTGATCATGCATCTCATTGGATGATACACATTTTCCATGATTCAGAAGATTAATCTACATGTATCTAAGCCTCTCGTATCATTATTTTATGGAGAAAATAATACCTATTCTTCAGGTATTATTATATTCCTAAAATTATTGATTCTCAATTCATGGGTGTCAATAATCCCCCATCCCAATAAGAGATTTTTGAAGCGACATGGACTCATTTATGATGATATAAAATTCAAAGCCAAGTTTCTTAGGAGTATAATTGTTAGTATTATGAGTGTATTTTGACATTTCTAGAGACCATTCTTTTTATTCTATGTTCCCTATAAATAGTTGATTGAGAGGTCAGTCATTTTACATGTGATCCAAGCCTCTAGAGATCTCATTATTTTCACAATCACTGGCTTTATTTGAACGATTTCATCATGAAACCATGTCATGAGAACCACATGAGAGACCTGATAGAGTGAAACCATCAATTGACTATTCACATGATCACCTTTTCGGTATGACTAGTCAAATAAACTTGTTAACCAATCAACAACACGTCTCTTTAACTATAATGTGAATCCTTGTTCATTAGGTCGGAGTTCCCACATTCCAATACACTCATTAGATGTCACATTATCATATAAACACAATGGGATCCGTGTCACCTTTCCATAGTCACAAAATAGTGATTCCTAAAAAATCCATGCAATCAAGAGATTTTACAATGGGCATAAAATTCTGGAGACTTATAATTGGTCATGTTATCATACAAAACTATATGAATAAAGGGATTCGATTGATTCCACCCAACATAAGAAATCATTTTATTCATTTGGGGAATGATAATTAATATTATTTCATATGATTATTATATTTGATTCAAAATTAATTTCAAAATGGATTTCACATCCGTATTGAATTTTCATAATGTCATGGTTGCAAATGTAGACCCCGATGAACATCTAGTTGAATAGTCATCTTAGGAAAAGTTGGTGAATGTGGTAATGAAATTAATTATAATAGTATATTTAAACAAACCTTTTACCAATGTTCATATTTTCCATAAAAAATTATGTTTTTATGAGGGTTCCACAGATAAAGATCATACCTCTTTATTAGATCTTAAACACCCAAATACACATATAGAAAATATATCTCATGTGGGCCACTTAGTTTTTGAGGAAAAAATTCAATGAAAACTATATATTAACATTTATTCACCTAAACATTGAATAGTTATATCTTATATCATATCCTTTATTAATATGTACCTATAGATAATGCAGAAATCTACTAAAAGATAATTTATTGTATGGTTAGTCGACTGGGACCTTTGATCATAGTGAAATTTTGGAGTGAATTGTGGTTGGTCTTTCCAGGTGCAACATACAGCCACATGATTCAACGTTTTGTTAAATTTAATTGTCATATATGATTCCAAATAACCTATATTATTATAAAAAGATATTAGGGGTATAATTAGTTAGCTTATGGAGTCTGGACAAAAATAAATTCCATATGATGCATGGTGAATTCATCTTTAGCCTCTGGGATAGTGATAAAAAGTATGGTGTGCCAATTTTTTGAGATATGTATGAAGATTTTCTCCCTTTGTCCTCTATCGGGTGTTGGATAGTTAATCCTTATCGTATTTCCAGTGATCTACTCATGTTGACCAAGAATTCCCTTGGTAGGTAACCACTTCTCAGGGCGGACATCCCATGTATGAAATGGGTGGCATGTTTGTACCATGAATGTTCATTAAAAAAATTATGTCAAGAAGAAAATTTGTTCTCCATAACATGAGTCTCATTGGGATAAAAGTGATTATTTTAATAAATTAGAGGAAGTTTCATTCAATATCTTAGGCTGGTAGGTCTTTATTGATGTCAAATAACTCATTCAATTGGTAGGCTTTAACACAATATACCTAAGTGGGTACTAGCTTATGACTGAGAAGAATGGAGGAATCATGACTTCCACCTCTTGATGGGGGTTTCTATGGTGGTAGGATGAATTTTTTTTTTCATTTCCTATTATTTCTAGACTATACTTTATTCTACACCATATTTATATATGAGTACCCGAGTATAGAGTTTTTAGTCCTTCAATGTTCTGTGGGGTTGTATGGGGGCCAACCTAGATTGATAAGTGTATTGGAGTGCCTCAATTATTTTTACTTTTTGGTTTAAGCCATTTTTATAATTCATTAGATGCGTGAGGCCCGTATAACTGTGATCTAGGAAATTAGGCCCCAACTATGTCTCTATAATCATTTCCCTTTAATCCTTTATGAGTAACCAATTGTTTTTATATCTGGATCTTGGAGGGTTACTCTTAGTATCAGTCATATTTAATTTCCATTCATGAGGTAATCTTCTCCAACTACGTCAATGGTAAAAAATTTCAAGAGTGGGACGTTCCCTATCGGGTTGGGAATAAATTTTTATTTATTAAAATGAGGTTTTATTCCACTATCGACCTCCGATATGAATGGAACCCACTTGAGGATTAAAAATTTTGGCTAACATTTACTAGGGAGGACACTCAGACTCAGGTCCAATTCCCACTAATTAGTAATAATATTTGGTTTTCCATAACTTGTGTTGATATTTGGATCTTCTCACATCTGAATGGGATGTTATCCACCTATGTATCTAAGGCCTCAGAATAACCAATAGAGATCACATCCAGGTTGAGAACCTGAAAATATTCTTCCACGATCAAGACCATAAAATTAGAAATTCATTTAATATAATTGAGAAATATGGAATCAATTAAATTTCTAAGAAATATTCTACTACGTATAGAAGAAATGTGGGAGGAATTCAGAAGATATTTCAAGACCAATCATGTGTTTCCCACAGCATATTAGTGATGTAAAATTCAGATGAAGGATAACTCATCCACTGGATTCTAGGTTTATTAATCCATCTATAAATAGATATGGTGGAAATTTCACACATCACTGGTCCTACTATTAATGAATATCTGGTGATGGTTGAGTCCTTTCATCATAACCTTGATGTGGTGGTTGAATGTGTAAAAAATTGTCCATTATTTTTCTATATTATAATATATGATTGTTCATGGGAAAAAATTGATTATCATAAATGTGGGATCACATATTATCCTAATTTAAGAGGTTGTAATTATTTTATAACAATCAAAAATTTAATTCCTTATTATCTAAACAGTGTTGATATATTTTGAATCACATTGAGTATGGTAGGAAGTGGAAGGAACTCAGCCACCCCTCGCATATATAATATATTACCTGGGGGTCCAACCATTGGATTTTACCTTGATGATGTCCTAGAAGATAATAATGAAGTATCTCATGGTTACATAGAGATAAAGAGGGTGCTAGCTACTATCCACAAGTCATCCAAATATACACCGCCAGTTCCACCATCATCTATACCATCAATTCCATCCCCTTTTGTGGATCCTTATTTAGGAATGAAAATAAAAAAGGAAAGTCTTCAATACGTTTGGTGTTAGTCATTATAATTTTTTAGTATGTTTTACACATTAATTATTTTTCTTTCTAATAACTTTTAGAGGATTATTGTGATTATTTAAAAGGTATATATCCCCACTATGACAATTTGGATGGGTAAACATATATTCCTAACGATATAGTTAGTTCATCTGTACCTCTATAAAAACATAGAAATTGGGCCTAGTTTATCATGGAGTATAACATTCAAGGTTTTGGTATGGTTAGACTTGGATTGTTCCTGTAACACATCACATATTGTTCACTTTTACATAGCACAAGCATATACACTCTTAGGTGAGGTTGATGTCAGTAGCTATTATCCCACTAATTTATCCCTGATGGAAGAATATATTATTGAGGGTATGGGATTATTTGGAGAAAAAACCTACGATAAAAATTATATTAAAGAATGCAACATTTATTTTCTTTTACAGTTATTAAAGGTGGCATGAAGACTACGTTGATGGAAAAAACATATATGGTGCTACCAAGATGCTTATCACAAAATGAAGCCACTTATTCCAATGAAGGTGGGATCTCAGAAATAGATGTTTCAGGTGATGGAACTAAAATTTATATGTTTATATATATGATTATGGTTATTTAATATTATAAAATATCACATTATTTAGATATTTATTGATAATCCAGTTTTCCTCTCGTTATAATACCTTCACCTCAAATCTCAGAGGCCCCAATCCCTTCTTTTTTGGGATTCCCCCCAACTAGGATAACAAACACAGGAGCCATCTCTATACCAATACAATAAAAGTACATGAATATTATTCCCTAACACATTGACTTAGTCCCAGAATATATTCTTATTGTTTAATTAGGCTTAAGTCTAGGTTTGGAGTACATGGAACTTCATCAATTAATACAATGATTGGTGTAGGGGATATTTAGAGATTAAACTCATAGGGAAATTTGGAGGAGATGTAGGACTTACTAAGTCATCTAAATTATATTTTTACCACCCTTGGTTATGGGGTATTTTATGACAAGGTAATCTACCCATAGGTTTTTGAAATTATTTCTTTGATGGGGAAGAGGATATCCCTTGAATTGAGGGTAATAATGACGCCCCCCCCCAATCGCCATAGGATTTGGGAAGAGGCCCAAAATGAGTATTATCATCATGAAAAAATGGTAATTTCATACCAAAACATGATCAATTATAGTAAGGATGATATTAGATGACCACATTCCAAAATCGTTGAGCATTAGCAAGAGTCTTCTTTATTGCTGCACACACTGAAAACCAGAATGAAAATGATGTTAGAGAAATTGGAGATCTGTGATGTAGTGTATAAGGACAAAAATGATATTGTTTCAAGGGTGGAATCATCATAGTAGGATATAAATGAAAAAACTATATTGGTTGATCTGTTTCTCCAATTCATAACTATATTATGACAGAAGTCAATGGATCTATATGAATCGTGTAAAATAATATTTTAATGGGCCTAAACTCTTACATACTATATTTTATTTTAGGACTCATGGATGACCCTATGTTGGTTGACCAGTTTCTCCATTTCAAATATGCTTTTTATAATACTATGTGAAAACAAAATGTGAACTCAAATGTTCAAATGATAATAGGCCTTCTGTGAGAATTTCCCACAAGTGGTTATTAGAATAAGAATCATCATTTATTTCTTTGAATCACTTATTTCAAGAAGACATGGTTTAAATGGATAATTTGGGTAAATATGTCCCACAGTAAAAGTCATTTAACACTTTCCTATGTTAGTGTACTTAGTGGGAAAAACTTGATTTATTTAAGAGCAAAATAATGATCCCTATAAGGGCTCAATGATTTTTTATATTTCTCTAACAGTTATATATGTTTCAAATAGCAAAAGATTAGTGGGAATTGACTCATATTTTTTTAGGATTTCCTTTATAAATTTTCATCATAACATGTTTTTTCCTTTTCTATTTTGTAAATGCTCACCATTTCATTAATCACACATAGTTCATGTATATAAGTCCAACACCCAACTATTTTCCAAGGTACCTATAACAAACTAGAATTCTTTCAATGTAAATTATATTCTTTAATTACGATATGTAGCATAAATCACATAAAATCACATTGAGGACACAATACATGAATTATTAATTAATAATTAATGAAATAAAAGAAATTATTGAACTTTTATTGATTAATATTTAGTTGACCCTTGGAATTGTAAATTGACCATTTGGAATAGTAATATAGCAAAAAGAATAGTAAACACTCTAGTTAAAGTATAAATAAAATTTATGTATATTAAGAATGAAAATAGATATTATTATACCATTAAATAAGTCAATAAATGTTTTAAAATAGATAAATTAAGCGTTGGTAGTTTTGAAAGTTATAAATATTTTATTACAATATTTTTATAAAATAATGATTTAAAACAAAATAAATTTTCATAAAATATATTCGTAAATTAATACTTATTTCTTATTATTATAAGATAATTATATGTGTCTTTAATTAATTCTTTAATGTTTCATAAAATCAGTTAAAATTTTAAAATCTATATTTTTGAATAAATTATGATTTTAATTAAAAATTAAATGCCTCATATTTATAAAATTATTTTTTGTAAAATTGGTTTTATTTTCGAATTCTACACACACAAAATTTATTAGGGTTTATTTTTTGGATTTTTATTAAATTCTTGAATTTTTTATGAATACTGAAATATGATAATTTATCGTACATAACATTATAATTCAAAAATAATATTTTTTGATTAATTTAATGTGTAAGAACCATAATATTGGTATATCATTATTTATTAAATATTTTTATCCATAAGGTTAAAACTATTTATATTATTGATCCAAAATAATAAAATAATGAATAAAACAATCAAAAACCAGTCTCCTCCTCCTCAATAAATACTACCCCTCATTACAGCTTCTCCTCACAACACTAAAGCCTTGAATCTTGTCCAAATTCCATAAAATCCACTTCCCAATCCCCTCCCCCACATCTTGGACCCATTCGACTCAACAGAATACCAATTCCAATATACCCAAAAAGGTTCTCCGGGATAAAAATTCAAGATGTAAACTCCTTTTTGATTTTCTTTTAAATGATTTTAAATTTATTTTATTTTCTAATTCTATCTGATCCTCACCTTATACAATTAGTATGATAACTATAGTATCTTATATACAATATAATTTTATTCTATTATTGTAATAATCTATCATCAAACCTCTTCTACTCTTCAATTTATTCTAAAAATTAAAACATCATATGTGAGGTGTAAATTAATCTCCTTCAAGGATAAGAAGATTTCATTTTCATTTAAGAGATTTATATAAGGTTATAAAAAATTATAATGGATTATGAAGATTTTAAAAGTTATTTTATATCTTTTTTATTTTCATTAGATTGCATATATACATAATAATAAGTGATAAAACAAAATTAGTTCATGATGGTTGAAAAACAATCAAATTAATCTAAACAAATATCATTATAATTTTATTTAATAAATAATCATATTGTCTATATAAAAAAAAATATTACCATTTAAAAAATTATGTTAATTAATAACATGTAATTTCAATTATTGATAATTATTCTCATTTTACATGATCATCCATAAATATATACATGTGAAACAATCATGAAAACCAAAAAAATGAACACTCCTGAATAATAAAATTGATCTCTATAACCCAAAATAATGGCCATAAAAAATGTAATAAAATTATAGTGAATCAAATACATGTAAAATAGGCACTTAATTTGAGAATTAATTAATTAATTTTTATTATACACTAAATTAAAGTGATGATAGAATTAATATATAATGTAAGGGGATTATCAACCAAACCTCTATTGCATGGGTTATTCATTTTTCATGAAAACACTAGTGTGGAAGATCCATTAATATTACACAAATATAATTATTTTTTATTATCGTTAATTTTATGTGGTATACAGGTTTCTAAACTGATTTTGAGGAAAATGAAAATATTTTTTCAAAAGAACTCTTCTTTATAAAAAACACATATTTTAATTCTCTTTATATTTTTTATTCTTCAATAAAGATTTATGATTCATATAAAAAGTATTTTATTCCCTTTTTAGTTTGGGAACCCCAATGTTTATTCCTTAAAGTATTAATTATGAAATTATCATGAAACCAATTTCTTTTCCACGAGATTTTTTAGGACAACGATTATTATACATTCCACGTGACATGCATGTTTGTATTAAGTTATAATCTGGTGGGTTAGCCCAAAGTTATATAGCACTACAATTAATTTTTTTTAATTTCATGTATCTCATGAAATAATGGAAAATATGAATGAAAATTATTCTATATTTTTACAAAATTAATATTATTTTATAATTTTGAATATATGATATGAGGGAACGGGATAGAAGCTTTATTCACAAATTTTTTTGGTAATTGAACACTAATACATGATGCTTCTTCTTTTTTGAATTTTCACATTACATGCCTTTATATAATGATTCCTCACATAATTATGAATATTATACCATAATTATGTTATGTTGATGATGATTATTGACACCCATTTTATATTGAATCATGTTTTTTTATATCATTCTACTGGTCTTTTAGCTCACTCCTTTAATTGATTTATATCCTCAGGTGGCTACTAATATTAATTAGAAAATGGGGGCCACTGTGAAGCGATATAATAAGGAATTAAAATAATTTTTTTTCTTTATTATATAAAATTTGTCTATAGATGAAATTTTTCCATCATAGTAAATCTTTGGATCCCCGTTCTATAATGATTTTATATTGTTTATATTTAAATTGATTTAATTTTCATGTAAGAAATTTCGGGTCAGTATAGTTGGTATTAGAAAATGGTTTACGTGATTTTGGAATTATGATTACTGAAATCTAGTGAAACCCTCATAGTGTGACACTTTTTATATGAAATCAACTGAGAATAATTATTTTACTGAAATGATAAACAAAGGGATCCCACCTAATATACCATTTTACTTAATTGTAAAAATTAATAAATTATATATTCATGAATTATTGACATTATTTTTACTCCAACCGTATCTATTTTAGAAAATGGTGGGGACGAGGAGAAACCCAGACAGTAACCTGTGTGAGGGATAGTGTGGTTATTTCCAGAACATCATTTCTAATACCTTAAGAGGTGGAGCACAAAATTCTATGGAGATACCTACCCAGTTGTATCAGGATATGAATAATAACATGAATAATGTGTATTTTCTTCCTTCACCTATAATGGAGTAACTATATATTGAGACTTTTATATGGTAATGAAAATCAACATTTAGTGGATCTTCATATCCACTAGTCATTGAACAGTGGTTCATCTCAATTGAGGAGATATTTTTTGTGCTTCATTGTTCTATGATAGATATGTTATCATCTAGATGGAGATGAAAGTCAGTGGTTGGTGCTGATTAATAATTTCAATATAATGTATGAATTTAATGTGATTTAGTGGGAATACTTTTAAAATAAATTATTAAAAAGTATTTTCCTCTAATTTTTTTGACAATTATGGGAAGATAATTCATTGATCTAGAGAGAAATAAAGGGAAATATTTCATATCATATGAAGAAAGTATCAGAAGTCGTTCAAGGTATTTCTTCAATTTTGTTATCAGCAATGATAGAAAATATATAAATTATTTAGTGGTATAAAACCGAACCTTCAAAAATATTTACAAATTTTAGACACTGGGATTTATGGATAAGTTTTTTGTTGTAATATCAAAATGAATATGTAGTTTGGAGAATTGTCCAATGTATTTGGAGATAAAAAAGGCGAAGTTTAAATATGAAAGATCTACTAACAAATTTGGGATGAAATACCAACCCCTCACATGTCAAAAATGTAAGAAGAAGCATCATTGTAATTACTTAAAATGGGAGGGGAAATGGATCAAATATGGGGGATAAGGACACTAATATCATGAATGTCGGATATAAATGAGGAATAAATACATGTTTGGGGAGGAAAAGAGATCAAAACCAAAGGTTATATGTTTCAACTAATGGGAGTAATGGAACTATACAAGCTAGTGCAGAAAACATAGACTCCATGAAGAATCTGCATCATTACCCACAAAAGCCAAAAGAGAAAGAGAAAACATATGCTATAACTAATGTATAGGTGGAGCCTAAAAATTATGTCGTGGTAGGTAAACTGGTTATTCATTCACTAATTTAGAACTATGAATTATATTTTTTCTCTACACACTCTTTTGTATCATGGAATTTTGTTACAATAATTCACATACCACATCGAAATATGGATGATGAGTTATATGTGAGAATGAAAAATGGGGAAATTAATGATTCCAAATTATATAACTCCTCCCCACAAAATGTTAGTCTGCTAAACCTCCCAAAAAATCTGGTTATACATTCTTTGGTGGAGATTTTTTATCTATTGTCCAAGGATTGGATATCTTTGTACAAATCCAAAATATATTATAGGGAATGGGGTATCACTCTTCACATCTGGAGGAATCCTCCAATTATGTACAAGTTTAAGGATGAGGATGGATATTCTTTAGAATCATTATCTCAATTTTGGATGTTATTTAATTATGAGAAAAGTTTTATACCTAAAATGACTAAGACAAAGTAGATAATCATGCTCAAATACATTTCTATTGTGTGGGGATATACTTTTTATACCATCCTATCGAGAGATAAAGAAAGTCATTATTAGTGAAACACATATGTCAATCTCTATTAACCCAGGATGTGTATAGATGTGTCGAGATATCCTGGAGAAATATTGGCTTGAAAATATGAAGAAGTGGATCATTGAATATACATCCAATTGCATCATATTTCAAATAGTGAAGTCTAGAAGAAAAAATTATAAGTTGATGATTAAACCATTACCCATAGAAAAATATAAATTGAAAAAACATATGCATACTGATTTTCTCTAGATATACATAGAAATAAAGACAAATCAATTCCTTATTGGTTGTTGTGGATTGTCTTGAAAATACAGATCACTTTTTTAAATATTTATAGGACTTCTTACTAGATCAAATTGCATATATATTATAAGGACACAAATTTAAACATAAAATAATCTTGAATTAATTCAATAATTCACATTTAACATTTTTATATGTTTATAATTTTAGGGTATTATGACATAACTTTTACATAACAAATTAAATATTATAGAGTAGATAAGTCTACTCACTATATATTTGTTTCGTAATCTAAGACAGTTTTAAATAAAACATGATTTCTTATTCATCCTAAAAATCATTAAAACATTAATCATGAAATAATATTTTCCATTAATCATCCTTATACCCTGTGAATTACATTTAAAAAATTTTGGATGAGCACAAAAAATTAGTAAGGGGTATAAAGGGAGGAAAGGAACCATTAGTCCATGAATATATTAATGTCAAGAAAACATTTCCCCAAAAATATATATTTATACCATATAGAAAACACATTATTATATCTCTTGAAATCATAAGATTCAGGTAAAACTACATAAAAAATAAATCATATTGGTAACTTGTGAAATATATATCATACTAACATTTAAACATTCATAAATACATAGGGTGTAACATTCTTGGTTACATTTTAAATACACATCACAGTATATTCTCTAAATCTATTTGGAGAATCCTTATCATTTAACTATGTGTCATTACCCAATGCGTTGGAGAGAAATCATAGGCTCACCCTCCCTAGATTATCATGTAAACACCTGTATATATAAGCAATTCTGAATAACCATGACATAATCATAACACATAAAACATGTATAAAGGAAAAATAAAATTTCCACTTTGAAATAACATATCATTTTTACAAAGATGTGCACTCAGAAATGAAAAATAATATTTTAAAACTAATTGTTAATGTTTTAAATTAAACATAAAAATATTAAAGTGACATAAAAGAGATAATTTAGTTTCATGAAATATATGATGAGAAAAACATTCCATGTTATTGAAATAATCAATCCATTTTTAAAACATAATTCCAACATTTATAATGAAGATTTCTGAATCAAAGAGTCCCATAACACATTGAAATATTTAAAAATAATTAGCTATTTAAAACATATATGAAATTATAAATAAATCATTAAAACCATTTTGAAAATAATGACATTAGTGAGAATGTTTTAGAGGAATAAAGCATTAAAATATTTAAGATAATTTTTTTATTAAAGGGTCCCTTACCACATGAGAAATAGTCAAATAAAAATAATTGAATAATAACATTAAAAACATTAAATATCATTAGAATATATTAATTCATGATATAAAATGTCAAAATGGTTTTATATAAACCTTATAGGTCAATAAAGGCTCATAACATCAAGATATAACTCAATGAAAAGAGATTGATATGAAGTCACATATCTTATTCCTGGATCGTCACATAAAAACATTATATTCCAGAATAGTAAACCTAGGTTAATCTGTACTTATCATAGAAATGTTTTCATGTTTATTATTCCTTTTACATCACTTACTTAATTTTCATAATAAGTAGATAATTATTTCAGTTCATATCAGTTGTCTTGTCGATATTTGCTACTTGAGTCAGAAATGAATATGGTATGAAATCAATAATCCATGTGTTATGAAGTAGATAATATTTATAAAAACATTAATGACACAATAATAAATATTATATATTAATTATACATTTAATTCATTAATTAAATATAGATATATAAAATGAAGAACATTACAATCAAGGAGATGATATGTCGAATGTACGCTTGAGTAACGTTTCAATTATTCATTGATCATTATGGAAATAAGGTAATTAATATATTATGGTTAAACAATTATCATAAAATTATTATCATCATAATAATAATTAAAATATACTAATATATGTCATAAAATTTATGTGGTGAATAAAACATTTCACATCGCTTCATGGAGGTGATAGTTTAAACATATGCGCGAACGACATTATCAATTTTTTGTGCATGGAAAGTAGTGAATTAATTGATATATTATTATTTTATGATGATAAATATATCATGAATATCATATAATCATTAATTATATCATTATGAATGTTATTTAGAGGTCTAAATGAAAAATTAAATATATCGGTTCACGAGGCGTTAATCCTTCATACACAAGAGAGAAAAGTTAATTTCCCATTTGTTGAAATTAGAGACGGATGTGGGGATAATATTAAAATAATATTATATTACTATACAAGGGATATTTTATTTATTATTTCATCTTATTTGGAGGATATTTTAAGGAATTGGAAGAATAAATAAAATAGAAATACTTAAAAGATAACATTACATTTCCTTCATATAATCACCTTTCTTAACAAATTAACACCTCCAAGAAGGTTTTTATGCTTAAATTAAGGACTAAAAATTTGGGGGAGGAAATCTAGGAGGAGTTTTGGATAGATTTTGGATGATCCAAATGTTTTTGGAAGTGTTAGTGATGGGGAGGAATGGATGGCTTTTATAGGAGAGGGAGGGTAACCCTTTGAAAACCCTAAAATATTAAGTTAATATAAATATAATATTAACTCTAGATGACTCATAGTTATGTTATTTAAAAAAATGATGAGTATGGGTTGAAATATTATCATCTAAATTTTTTTTAAAATGCATTGATTTCATTTTAAAACTTTCATATTTTTTATCCACTTTTAACTCATATCATTTTATCATGTAATTTTCACTTAAGGGTTTAAATAATTACCATTACATTCCAAAATACAAATCAATGAGTAATGAATGAAAATTTAATATTTAACTAAAATACATTCAAAAATCATATATTTTCATTTAAATTTAATACCATTCAATTAAATTTTTTATATTTTAAGATATGAATTTTGCGACACAATTAATAACCTAATTTTTTTTAAAAATCCTAACAACATGGTGATATTCTACAAAAAACATGATTACCTTCTTCAAAAAAAAAGTCATTACTCTTATTATATACATAAATATTCTGACTTTTCTAAGATATTCCCATGCATCATTGGATTATCTTCTCTTTTCCAACCACATACTCTAACAATTCTAGTCCCATCAACTACATTTCCCAAACTTCATCCCAAAAAAGTCAGAGTTCAACACCGCTTCCCAAATAATGTTTTAAATGGTGCCATCTGTATACTGGAATGTAAAATATTCTTATATTAAAACTCAACTAAAGAATTATGGTGATCCTAACTTGCTTGATTGTCCCTGTAACAAGATCTAAGTATATCCTCTAATGTTTGAATTGTTCTATTGATATTCGAATCAGATTGAGGAAGAAAAGTGGGGCTAAAATTTCATTTTGTTCTCAATGAAATATAAAGGGATTTAGAAAAGATAGAAGTGATCCTAGATTCAATATAAGATACCAAAAAATATATCTCTATGTAACCTGATAATCTCTTTTTGGTATAGTTGAGAAATATGATCCCAAGATATAGTATCTCAAATTAGAAGGAAATTAGCAGATTTACTCAATCGATCATTAATAACCCAGATTGCATTATTACATCGAGATGTCTTTTTTAGTCCCAAAATGAAGTCAAGGGATAAATTTTCCCATTTCCACAATGGAACATGAACATTTTTAATTGTCCACTTTGATAGTTGTCTCTCTTCTTTAACATGTTGACATGTAAAACATTTCAAGGTAAAATCTGCAATATCTCTTTTCATTCCATCCGACAAATAATATTATCAAAGGTCTCTATACATCTTAGTACTACCAGGATGAACTGAAAATGGAGAACTTTCCGCATCACATATCAATTTGTTCTTCAGATGGGAGAAACAAGTCACAAACAAAAGTTTTCTAAATGTTATTACTTAATCATTTTCAGTTTTAAATTATGACAACATACCCATTTTAACCAATTAAACAAATTTTTTATAACTCTCCATCTTCTTAATGTGCATATTAATTCTGTATGACAAATATGACTGCCCTAAAACCTTAATCAAAATAGTGGAATTTTCTACACTAACAACTTCCAAACAAAAATTCATCTAATCATTAATCAATGGGTCATGTTAGAAATGTATCATGGTTAATGATTTATGATGTTTTTAGATCATGGCATCCACCGCATTTTTTTCATTCCTACGATGGTAATTGATCATGATTTCATAATCTTTTATCAATTCAATACATATTCTATGCCTCATGTTTAATTTTGTTGGACTGAATATTTATTTAAAACATTTTTGGTTTGTATATATTTCACATTTCGATCTGTATAAATGATGCCTCCAAATTGTTAAAGAGAAGCCCATAGCTTCTAATTCTAAATCATTTTTCGGATAATTTTACTCATGAAGTTTTAGTTTTCTTAATGATTAAGAAATTACCTGATCATTATACATCAGAACATAACCAAGTCCCTTTAATGAAGCATCGTTGTAGATGAAAAACAAGCCATTGCTGGAAGGATGGGCCATAACTGAAGTGTTCGCAAATATTCATTTCAATTCCATAAAAATTTTATCAAATTCATTTGTACCAATAAATTTAACACCGATTCGTGTTTGTTTAGATAGTGGGATAGATAAACATGAAATATTTTTAATAAACCATCAGGAATAACCTGCTAATACAAGAAAAAAATGAATCATTGAAACATTTTTAGGCCTTGGATCTTCTTAAACCACTATTTTTGTAGGATTAACTATTATTCCATCCTTTTTTACAATTTTCCCAAAAAATATGTTTCAACCGAAAATCACATTTTATAAACATCCCGTATAATTTCCTTTTTTGAATTTTTTCAAGACATTGCTTAAATGTCTTTCATGATCCTCATTACTTTTTTAAAATTCCAAATTATCGTCAATATAAACAAAAACAATCATATCCAAAAAATCGTTGAATAATCTATCCATAAGATCCATGAATTCAATAAGGGAATTTTTTATCCTAAATGGCATAACAAAACACTCATAATGCCCAAATCTAGTATGAAAAGTAGTTTTTGGGATGTCATCCTCCTTCACCTTCATCTGATGGTATCCAGATATCATTTTAATCTTGTAAAAATACTATTCTCTCTATAGTTTCTCAAAATAGTCATTTATATGAGGTAAATGATACTTATTCGTAGTTGAAACATTATTCAAAGATCAATAATCAATTAAAAGTCTCATGAAACCATCATTATTTTTAACGAAGAAAATAGGAACACCCTATGGTGAAGTGCTAGGATGAATGAAGAATATATTAAGGAACTCCAACAAATAATTTTACAAATTCAAGAAGATCCATTTGAGGAATTAGATAATTTAGACTTGAAATTTTATTGGCATAAGGAACAAACACAATTTCAATTTCATCTTCCCGATTAACTATAACACCAGCAAACTCAATAGGAAAAAAATATTGTTATTAATTTACCACTGGAACATCATTAATATGAAAATTTTCCTTGAATTCAATAATATGATCAAGATAATGTTCATTTCCCTCATTCAATATTTTCTTAGCTTCATGATATGTAATCAATTTATTGGGTTCATTATTATATAAAAACTGAAACTCTGTCTAAAAAACAACATCTTTATCTCTACAATCAATATATGCATTATAAATATAAATCCAATCCATACCTAGAATGATATCAAACTATAGTAAGGAAAAAAATGGTTTGAAGGTAAAATATTTCCACGAATAATAATAGAAATATTCTTAAAATTCCTTTTTATTGTAACATATCCCCCATGTGTTTTAACGATAAGTTTTGATCTCATTTGTTGATGTTATATTGCAAATTTTCAAGAAACATTCCCAGAAATAAAGGAATGTATATACCCCATATCATACAAGATGTTAGAAAAATCTAAGTAAACAAACAATGTACATTACCCCACTTCATTTAATGGACCAGTATCTATGGATGTAGTCATAAATTATCTCACTACACCTTTCAACTTACATTTTTAAAATATATCAGCCTCTCGGTTCTAATTCCCACAGTTCCCATTGGTAGATTTGGAAACATATGAGCCTATCAGTTCTTTCCAATTTTAGCTACCCTGTTTCTTATGTGGAAATACATTCAATTAAGTAATATATTAGATGAAAAAACTTGGCAATATTTAAATATTATACCATTTCAACATACAAATAATGTAAAAATAATTTATAATATTCTATTAACAATATCCTTGCTCCTAAAGTAATCTAAACCATTCTCTGATACCAACTATAAAGACCTGACATTAAACATTACATAATCTAGCTATATCAACTAGATTTAACCCCTCTGCATTACCAAAAATATTTTCAATTTATCCTTTTCTGCAGTTAGGACATAAAATATTCATATCAACCATTAATCATGATAATTGGGTACCATTAAAACATTATCCATTTCATCTAAAACATATTTTTTTAACCCAAAACAACAACATAATTTCTCTACTAAATAATCATAACAATAATCTTGAATTCCCTATTTATATTACACATCCTTAGTAAAGGTCAAAACTTCTAGAAACAAGGGATGCACATAAATTTCTCAATGAGCGATATAAAATGAATGATGGAAATCATTAGTCTATGAATAATTATAAACATATGAATTCATTTTCACAAATTCATATGTCTCACCCACATATACTTACATTGTAAAACATGATACTTCCATAAAAAATTAGGGAACATATATAAACTATATTGGTATATTGCGGAATTACCTACCTATATTGAAACCCTCTCAGCTACCTTATGATTTTTATCCCTCATGGATTGTAACACCCCAAGCTTCCACGGTACGTTTCCCTTCGAATAATGCGATAGCGTGTGTTGTACGCAACCTCGAGTTCTAACACACACCACAACTAATTAAACTAGCCGTTGTGAATAGTAATACCTACTTTTTGAAATCATATATATTTTATATTTCAAAATGGACTTCATTTTTGGATTCGGAATATTGAAATTATCCTAGGGTGAAATTTTGGTACTTTTCGGACAACTTTTATATTTTGATGAATAGTGAAAATTACTAAATTTTAATTAAAAACAACTTTTTTAATCAAAATAATTAATAGTGATAAATTATTAATTTGAGTGGTTTTAAAGTATATTTAGAATATATTTTTATCATTTAATATAATGTTGGTCATTGGACATAATTATACAATTAAACCGAACATAAACAAATGTCAATCTTTTGATAGTTATTATCTCTTAAAAACACGCTTTTTGTTTTGACAGCGGGAATTAATTTTAAATTAATTTCTGCCACTTCTGTGTTTTGAATTTAGGAAAATGGATTCCATATTTGGAATCAGGATGTTTAAATTGTGTAAATAGGTAACTTTTATTTTTAGACAATTTGAATAATTACTGCGGTAAATATTTTATTTACCATGGTTAAGGGTAAATCCGGTAAATAGGGGTTAAAAAATAATATTATAATAATACTAAATTACCCTAAAACGTGTCTTAACCCTATTGGTTGATACATGGTCGACCATGGGAATCTTTGGGTCTATTTTGGGACCCCATGGATCCACTTGTAAGTGATAATGACACTTTATTTTAATTTAGTTAAAATGAATACAAAAATGACACAAGCATATATCTTTTAGAACAAAAATTGTTACATAGGGTAATTTATGTTGGATTTTAGATTATAAATATTCATTAGAAAGCTAAAACGATTTCCTACATAATGATATTTTATTTATAATTTTTAGACATTAAATAATTTATTTTATATATGACACAATGATGATGCAGTAATTACTATAATAGTGAAGAATTAAAATAATTGATATTATAAATACCCAAATAAATATAATATGAAACTTTTAATGAATTAACCTAATTTTCTAGGATACTATGATATATTAGGATTGATGTAATTGACTTTTTTCGAAGTAATCAATCTGTTATGAGTTTCACAAAAATCAACTATTGAATAGTGTCAAAATTGACATTAAAGAGTTCTTAAAACAAATATTATATTATTAATTGATATTAAATTCCTAAAAATCTAAGGTTCGGCCAAGAGACTTATATCATGATAGGTTCATCATTAATGTACCACTTGGGGGTCTCTTGGAAGTATATAGTAAGTTTATTAACCATATTATATAAAAATACAAAGAGACATTGTAAAAGTGAAACTAATTAACTTAGAGTTAATACTTAAAGATAAGGTTAATATAAGTACCCAAACCTGTCTAAATTCTATTGGTTGAGTGGTTTTCGACCTATCCCCACCTTAACCTTTGAATAATCAACTTTGGAGCCATTAGAAACCGAATATGAATTTATTATAAATTAATATTTCTAGCTTTTCCAAAGGTGCCCCTCACCCCTCTTATAAAAGGGCACTCCTCCTTCTCATTTCTTAACACCATCAAAGCCTTTTGGTTCGGCCAAACTCTTCCCACATACTCTCCCAACATCCCTCAATACAACCTAGGGGCCTTAGTTTGATCAGAAAGCCAACCTAAAGAGCCCTTTTGATCAAATCAAAAGGGAGAACCCGAAGAAGAGGTAATGATTTCACCACCCTTTTCCAAGTTCATTTCTTCTTCCACTTCTTATTCCTTTGTTGTTACCATTATAAAATAATAACTCCAGTATCATATATATTCTGTGATGTTATTATAAATATGGTACAACCATATTCAGTATTCTATCCACCCTTTGAATGACATGTCACCATACGTGCGTACGTACGGCTTACCGTCTCCACGTCGTGGTGTAATTGTTATTCAATATATTATTATTTGGATGGGTATAATAATGATATGTAACTCATGTAAATAATAAATATAACATGTTAATGATTCTTTATATATTATATAACAACCATTTATATATTATTTTAATAACAAAAGAATGATATTGTCGCTCGTGCGTACGTACGGACTACCGTCTCCACGAACGCGATAAGATTCATCTCCATCGTATCCATTCAAGTATAATTATGATTTGATGATTTAAAAATGATGTTTAAGGACTTGATATAATTATGGATATGTATAATATACAACCTATCCATTACAAACATGTCTTCGTAACAAAACATATAAAAGAAACCGAGTAAGTTAACACCCGAAACGACGATAATTCTAAGATATTATTAACAAAGCAATTTTAAAAGATCATATATGATATCATATTAATGTATATGATTATTGAATAATTTAATAACAATTATTTCACCATTATACAGGAGGTTAACCTACCCCATCCAAGTAAAAGTGCAAGGTAAGGGTTTATTTCACAATCTCTTCATTTTTCGAGGTTGTTTATACGTAATAATCTACAGGGATTTCTTTATCATCCACATCCATGTTACTTCGAAATGTATTTCAAAACATTTTTACTATTTACAAAGAATATGGGTTATAGTCATTTATACCCTTATGTGTTTTTAAAGGAATATTTCCATCGTTTTCCAAACAAGGCACTTTGTACCTTTTGACAAATTTAAGGTAAGAATGTTTTTTTAAACTTATACGGCAGGTGTAGCTATTTACCGCCGTTATAAAATCTTTAAAGCTTCCCTTACAAGCTTACAAGGATATTTTCAAAGGAAATGTTTTATTTTATAATTATGTGACTTTTAAATGATTTCAAAATGAATAATTTAAGAATTTCATAAAGGTACTCTTTATCAAAATCTGAATTTTAAATGTTTTAAAGATTTATCTTTATAAATCTTTTTAATTAATGTATTCAAAATGGTTTTTAAGGATTTATTTATATGGACATGAATGTTTTTAAAAAATTTTAATTCCTTTCAAAAGTTTCAAAGTGGTATGGGACACTTTGATTCAAAAATCTCTTTTTAATTACTTCCTTTATAAATGTGTGACTTTTAAATGATTTCAAAAAAGGAGATATTTCTCTCAAATAGTTTTGATTTCATCTATGTCAACATCCTTGATGGATTTTAAGCTTATTTGAAGATGATTTATTATGATACAAAACTTCTATATTGTATTGAGGGTTTTGTGATATGTTTGACTGTGGATGTGCTATTTTTATACCATTCATAGTTTATGGTGAAAGTATTGACATTTCGTATGCTAGTTTTAATACGAATGTTTATGTTATGTTTAAACCTTTCCATATGGGAATGCATTGGACTTATGTGACGGGTGGAGCCCGCTATAGCTCCTCGATGCATCGGTAGGTCTCATGAGACAAATTAGTGTCTTGGCACAAGGCCTTGACAAAATCTTATTTGTAGTCTTGGCACGAGGCCTTGACTATGTGGTTATGATAGTCTGGCATTATGCATTCCAACATTATGAAAGTGGTTATTGATTTCTTTCATGTGATTATTCGATTAGTAGAATATTCATGTGAATAAGTAAATGGCATTATTTCATTTTATTTATGCCATACCATGTTGAAAGTTCATGTTTGAAAGGCTTTTGTTTTAGTTATACATTGCCTTAAAAGATTATTCTTATTTATGAAAGTTTCCGCTATATTTTTATCCTTACTGGGAATTTGAGCTCACCCCTTTTATATGTTTTATTTTTCCCAGGATGTGAAGATGTAAGTTATGAATGACCTGCAGGGATATTATGAGGGGATTATAGTGTGGACTGTGGAAACATTATGTTGTTGTAGTAGTTTTTCATTTTATGATGTAATGTAAAACTTATAAATATATCTAGTGTTTCCAAGGCTACTAAACCAATCGGTCTTTCGAGATTTGATCTTTCTTGTGATCATACCAATGTTATGTAATAAGGCACCGACTCTAGGCAACTAGGGTCGGGGCGTTACAGTTGGTATCAGAGGGAGGTTTAGTACAAACCTTGGAAGCTAGATTTAGATAAACTCTGATTAGAGCACGTAGACTTAAGATGAACTTTGAGGATTAGTATAGAAGAACTTCCTAGAATTTTGGTATTGTAGAGATTTTGTGAGTTTTCCGAGCAATACATCCCTGTCTGGATACGAGCAGGTAGAGGCGGCTCTGGCACAGATGTACCTAGGGGTAAAACCCGAAAACACCGCTTTGAGCTAGACTCGAACGGGAACTGGTGCACAACAACGGGCCTTGCTGCACTCTTGGTTACGACACTCCCGGGGGATATGCTTAGGATAACTCTCATTTTCTTTACAAATCATTATGAAGGGTTTATGAGTATATACTTCCTCAAAGAAAACATTTTTATGATTATGGATTATATCCATAAATAGTTCAATTTATGTTAAGTGTTTTATAAGTATGGGATTATGTATTTTGATTCATAAACTGATCTAGTTTATGCCATTGTTTAGAAATGGCGCCTAGTGGAAGAAATGGAAACCGTATCAATGCACGCACTCCATGTAGGGATTGCCCTCCTGCTCAAGATAATTATAGTGGGGCTGGTGATGCAACTGGTGCTGATCAGCTAATCACCGTACTGGGACAACTTACTCAGGTTATGAATAATAACCTTACCCGTATGGAGCACCCTGATCCGCAGCGTGGAGGATCAATGTTAGATCGATTCATGAGACAACAACCACCAACGTTCAATGGGAGTACAAATCCCTTAGTAGCTGAGCAATGGATATTTTCCCTAGAGAAAATATTTCAGGCTTTGGGGAGTAGTGAAAGGGAAAAAGTTACCATGGCAGTTTACCGCCTCACTGGAGATGCTGATCAATGGTGGTCATTGATTCAAAACATGAAGGAAGATGATGAAGTATCAAACATGGAATGGAGGGAGTTCAAAGATCTGTTTTTAGAAAAATACTTTCCTCGCGACCATCGAGCAGATATGGAAAGGCAATTTCTGAGTCTGAGACAAAAGGAGGATGAGAATGTCACAAAGTATGAGGCTAACTTTACAAGGTTAGCGAGGTATGCTGGAGATTATATTCGCAACCCAAGAAGTAAGATTGATCGTTTCTTTGATGGGTTAAAACCATTTCTCCGTAGAGCATTAGTCTCACAATCCTTTTCGTCATACGAAGACATTGTCTCATGTGCTATCAAGACCGAAAAAGAATTCTCTAAGTCTTATGACTTTAAAGCGAAGCAAGAGAAGAAGAGACCTGCTGATCAATCTGGGAATGGAAATAAGGGGAAGAAGGGAAAGGTTGAATATCCATCTTGTGGTAAATGCGGGAAGAAACATCCTGGTACTTGCTTGAAGGGAATGGGAGTCTGTTACAAGTGTGGTGAAAAAGGCCACCAAGCTCATGATTGCAAGGGGAAGAAGGAAGCTACCAACGTTCAGTGCTACAATTGCAGGGAGATGGGGAATTATGCAAATGCATGTCCTAAGCGTCAGGAGAACTTACCTCAGAAAAGGCCAAGGGATCAAGGCCAGGCTTATGCTATCACTACTGCTGAGGTAGAAGCTCCGAAAGACGTGGTGGCAGGTAATTTAATGGTTTCCTCAAGTTTAGAAAATGCATTATTTGATTCTGGATCATCGCATTGTTTCATATCTTCCCAGTTTGCTAAGAAAATTAGATATTTCCAATTTGATTTAATAAGGGAGTTCTCGGTTAAAACTCCTAAGGGAAGTATCGTTGCAACAAAGTTTTGTTAATCAGTCCCCATTAGAGCACATAAATTTTCTTTATCTGCTGATCTCATCGTCATACCTATGATTGAGTTTGATATAATCCTCGGTATGGACTGGCTTTCGGACTATGATGCGAAGATTTATTGTAAGAAGAAAGAGGTTACGATTCTTGATGATAATGATAAGGAGCACCTTATTTTTAGAGAAGAATCGTCACCACCTAATTCTTATTTAGATCCACCCCCTGTAGCTCAACTTAATTCAATTATCGGGGAGGAAGAGAATGAAATAACTGTCAGTGAGGAAAGGAATGTTCAAATAGAGGATGTACCTGTTGTGAAAGAATTTGTAGATGTATTTCCGGAAGATTTACCTGGACATCCTCCAGAACGAGAAGTTGAGTATTCTATTGATTTGATTCCTGGATCAAGTCCTATATCGAAGACCCCTTATAGAATGGCCACTATAGAATTAGTCGAACTAAAGAAACAACTAGAGGAATTGAGTAATAAGGGATTTATTCGCCCTAGTGTTTCTCCATGGGGAGCCCCTGTTCTTTTTGTTAAAAAGAAAGATGGATCTATGAGGTTATGTATCGACTACAGGGAGATCAATGCTATAACGATAAAGAACAAGTATCCCCTACCTCGTATTGATGATTTATTTGACCAACTGCATGGAGCTCAATACTTTTCAAAGATTGACCTTCGATCTGGATACCATCAGTTGTGTGTGAAGAAGGAAGACATTCCGAAGACAGCATTTCGAACCAGGTACGGGCATTACGAGTTTACTGTAATGCCGTTTGGATTGACTAATGCACCCTCTGTATTCATGGATCTGATGAATAGAGTTTTCAAGGAGTATCTCGATGAATTTGTGGTGGTATTTATTGATGATATCTTGGTATACTCCAAAACCTACGAAGATCATGAAAATCACTTGCGCATTATCTTGAAGACTCTGAGGAGGCATGAATTATATGGGAAGTTTAGCAAGTGTGAATTCTGGCTTCAGGAGATTTCTTTTCTTAGCCATATTGTCTCTAAAGATGGAATCTCTGTTGATCCTTCTAAGACCAAGGCAATCCAAGAATGGCCAGCACCTACGAGTATAACTGAGGTACGTAGTTTTATTGGTTTGGCAGGTTATTATCGACGTTTCGTCCAGAATTTTGCCCGATTGGCTAACCCATTAACGAAGCTCACACGTAAAGGGGTTAAATTTGTTTGGACAAAAGAGTGTGAAGAATGTTTCGAAGAACTGAAGAGAAGATTAGTCAATGCTCCTATATTGACTCTACCATTGGGGAATGATGGGTTCGTTATTTATAGTGATGCATCAAAGAAAGGACTTGGCTGTGTCCTTATGCAGAATGATAGAGTTATTGCCTATGCATCACGACAGTTGAAAATTCATGAACAAAACTATCCTACTCATGATCTCGAGTTAGCAGCAGTGATCTTTTCTTTGAAAATATGGAGGCACTACCTCTATGCTGAAAAATGTGAGATTTATACTGATCACAAGAGTTTGAAGTATATTTTCTCACAAAAAGAACTCAACATGAGGCAAAGGAGATGGCTTGAATTACTCAAGGATTATGATTGTACGATACACTACCACCCAGGGAAGGCAAACAAGGTGGCAGATGCTTTGAGTAGAAAAGACCATGGAGTTTTGAACAATATGAGAATTGAAAGGGATCCAATTTTCATGGATCTAGTGAAGATGGACATGGGAATAACCAGGGAAGGTGAAACATCAATGCTTTTTCAAATGGTTGCCAAACCATCTTTACTAGAAAGGATTAAGAGTTCTCAGACCGATGATGAAGAATTTCAGAAGAAGATTAAAGCTGTGAATGATGGGAGATTGAGAGACTTTGTGTATGAAGATGGAACTTTGAAATTTGGAAAAAGACTTTGTGTTCCCGATTTACCTGATCTGAAAAGGGAATTACTGGATGATTCTCATAGTTCCAATTTCTCTATACACCCTGGGAGCACCAAAATGTATAGAGATTTGAAGGAACATTTTTGGTGGGACAACATGAAGAGGGAGATTGCTGATTTTGTATCAAGATGTAAGGTTTGTCAACAAGTGAAAGCTGGAAGGCAACAGCCTGGAGGAGTCATGCAACCTCTTCCCATACCGGAGTGGAAATGGGACAATATTACGATGGACTTTGTCATGGGGCTACCAAAGACTCCTAGAAGGAACGATGCAATATGGGTTATTGTTGATCGTCTTACCAAGTCAGCACATTTTCTTGATATAAGAGAAGATCTACCCCTGGAACGTCTAGCAAGACTATATATTAATGAAGTTGTGAGACTTCATGGAGTACCCCTATCAATTGTTTCGGATCGTGATCCCCGTTTTACTTCAAGGTTTTGGAAAAGTCTTCAGAAATCCCTGGATACTGAACTTCATTTGAGCACTACTTACCACCCTCAGACAGACGGACAATCAGAACGGACTATTCAGACCTTAGAAGACATGTTGAGATCTTGCTCACTTGATTTTCAGGGTATGTGGGATTAATATTTACCACTGGTAGAATTTTCCTATAACAATAGCTTCCATTCGAGTATTCAGATGGCACCATATGAAGCGTTATACAGAAAGAGATGTCGTACACCAACCTGATGGGATGACATTGGTGAAAGAAAACTTGTAGGCCCAGAACTGGTGGAGGAAACGGTGGAAAAGGTGAAGGTAATCCAAAATCACATCAAAGCAGCTCAAAGTAGGCAGAAGAGCTATGCCGATAATCGAAGGAAGGATTTGGAATTTCAAGTCGGTGATCATGTTTTCCTGAAGGTATCTCCATGGAAGGGAGTCATACGATTTGGTAAGAAAGGTAAATTGAGTCCCAAGTACATCGGACCTTTTGAAATTCTAGAACGAATAGGTGTTGTAGCTTACCGATTGGCAATGCCGCCAAGTCTCTCCAAAGTTCACGATGTGTTCCACGTATCTCTGTTGAGGAGATACATGCCTGACCCAACGCATGTACTCACCTATGAGGAATTAGAACTGGAACCCGATCTTTCCTATTGTGAAGAGCCTGTCAGGATTCTTGATACGAGAGAACAAGTGCTGAGAAACCGGAAGACGCGTCTGGTAAAAGTTTTGTAGAGAAATCATAAGATGGAAGAGGCAACGTGGGAACCCGAGGAACTTATGATGAAGAACCACCCGAGTCTTTTTATGCAGTAATACCCTAGAAATTGTGAGGACGCAATTATTTGAAGGAGGGGAGAATGTAATACCCCAAGCTTCCACGGTACGTTTCCCTTCGAATAATGCGATAGCGTGTGTTGTACGCAACCTCGAGTTCTAACACACACCACAACTAATTAAACTAGCCGTTGTGAATAGTAATACCTACTTTTTGAAATCGTATATATTTTATATTTCAAAATGGACTTCATTTTTGGATTTAGAATATTGAAATTAGCCTAGGGTGAAATTTTGGTACTTTTCGGACAACTTTTATATTTTGATGAATAGTGAAAATTACTAAATTTTAATTAAAAACAACTTTTTTAATCAAAATAATTAATAGTGATAAATTATTAATTTGAGTGGTTTTAAAGTATATTTAGAATATATTTTTATCATTTAATATAATGTTGGTCATTGGACATAATTATACAATTAAACCGAACATAAACAAGTGTCAATCTTTTGATAGTTATTATCTCTTAAAAACACGCTTTTTGTTTTGACAGCGGGAATTAATTTTAAATTAATTTATGCCACTTATGTGTTTTGAATTTAGGAAAATGGATTCCATATTTGGAGTCAGGATGTTTAAATTGTGTAAATAGGTAACTTTTATTTTTAGACAATTTGAATAATTACTGCGGTAAATATTTTATTTACCATGGTTAAGGGTAAATCCGGTAAATAAGGGTTAAAAAATAATATTATAATAATACTAAATTACCCTAAAACGTGTCTTAACCCTATTGGTTGATACATGGTCGACCATGGGAATCTTTGGGTCTATTTTGGGACCCCATGGATCCACTTGTAAGTGATAATGACACTTTATTTTAATTTAGTTAAAATGAATACAAAAATGACACAAGCATATATCTTTTAGAACAACAATTGTTACATGGGGTAATATATGTTGGATTTTAGATTATAAATATTCATTAGAAAGATAAAACGATTTCCTACATAATTATATTTTATTTATAATTTTTAGACATTAAATAATTTATTTTATATATGACACAATGATGATGCAGTAATTACTATAATAGTGAAGAATTAAAATAATTGATATTATAAATACCCAAATAAATATAATTTGAAACTTTTAATGAATTAAACTAATTTTCTAGGATACTATGATATATTAGGATTGATTTAATTGACTTTTTTCGAAGTAATCAATCTGTTATGAGTTTCACAAAAATCAACTATTGAATAGTGTCAAAATTGACATTAAAGAGTTCTTAAAACAAATATTATATTATTAATTGATATTAAATTCCTAAAAATCTAAGGTTCGGCCAAGAGACTTATATCATGATAGGTTCATCATTAATGTACCACTTGGGGGTCTCTTGGAAGTATATAGTAAGTTTATTAACCATATTATATAACAATACAAAGAGACATTGTAAAAGTGAAACTAATTAACTTAGAGTTAATACTTAACGATAAGGTTAATATAAGTACCCAAACCTGTCTAAATTCTATTGGTTGAGTGGTTTTCGACCTATCCCCACCTTAACCTTTGAATAATCAACTTTGGAGCCATTATAAACCGAATATGAATTTATTATAAATTAATATTTCTAGCTTTTCCAAAGGTGCCCCTCACCCCTCTTATAAAAGGGCACTCCTCCTTCTCATTTCTTAACACCATCAAAGCCTTTTGGTTCGGCCAAACTCTGCCCAAATACTCTCCCAACATCCCAAAATACAACCTAGGGGCCTTAGTTTGATCAGAAAGCCAACCTAAGGAGCCCTTTTGATCAAATCAAAAGGGAGAACCCGAAGAAGAGGTAATGATTTCACCACCCTTTTCCAAGTTCATTTCTTCTTCCACTTCTTCTTCCTTTGTTGTTACCATTATAAAATAATAACTCCAGTATCATATATATTCTGTGATGTTATTATAAATATGGTACAACCATATTCAGTATTCTATCCACCCTTTGAATGACATGTCACCATACGTGCGTACGTACGGCTTACCGTCTCCACGTCGTGGTGTAATTGTTATTCAATATATTATTATTTGGATGGGTATAATAATGATATGTAACTCATGTAAATAATAAATATAACATGTTAATGATTCTTTATATATTATATAACAACCATTTATATATTATTTTAATAACAAAAGGATGATATTGTCGCTCGTGCGTACGTACGGACTACCGTCTCCACGAACGCGATAAGATTCATCTCCATCGTATCCATTCAAGTATAATTATCATTTGATGATTTAAAAATGATGTTTAAGGACTTGATATCATTATGGATATGTATAATATACAACCTATCCATTACAAACATGTCTTACGTAACAAAACATATAAAAGAAAACGAGTAAGTTAACACCCGAAACGACGATAATTCTAAGATATTATTAACAAAGCAATTTTAAAAGATCATATATGATATCATATTAATGTATATGATTATTGAATAATTTAATAACAATTATTTCACCATTATACAGGAGGTTAACCTACCCCATCCAAGTAAAAGTGCAAGGTAAGGGTTTATTTCACAATCTCTTCATTTTTCGAGGTTGTTTATACGTAATAATCTACTGGGATTTCTTTATCATCCACATCCATGTTACTTCGAAATGTATTTCAAAACATTTTTACTATTTACAAAGAATATGGGTTATAGTCATTTATACCCTTATGTGTTTTTAAAGGAATATTTCCATCGTTTTCCAAACAAGGCACTTTGTACCTTTTGACAAATTTAAGGTAAGAATGTTTTTTTTTAAACTTATACGGCAGGTGTAGCTATTTACCGCCGTTATAAAATCTTTAAAGCTTCCCTTACAAGCTTACAAGGATATTTTCAAAGTAAATGTTTTATTTTATAATTATGTGACTTTTAAATGATTTCAAAATGAATAATTTAAGAATTTCATAAAGGTACTCTTCATCAAAATCTGAATTTTAAATGTTTTAAAGATTTATCATTATAAATCTTTTTAATTAATGTATTCAAAATGGTTTTTAAGGATTTATTTATATGGACGTGAATGTTTTTAAAAAAATTTAATTCCTTTCAAAAGTTTCAAAGTGGTATGGGACACTTTGATTCAAAAATCTCTTTTTAATTACTTCCTTTATAAATGTGTGACTTTTAAATGATTTCAAAAAAGGAGATATTTCTCTCAAATAGTTTTGATTTCATCTATGTCAACATCCTTGATGGATTTTAAGCTTATTTGAAGATGATTTATTATGATACAAAACTTCTATATTGTATTGAAGGTTTTGTGATATGTTTGACTGTGGATGTGCTATTTTTATACCATTCATAGTTTATGGTGAAAGTATTGACATTTCGTATGCTAGTTTTAATACGAATGTTTATGTTATGTTTAAACCTTTCCATATGGGAATGCATTGGACTTAATATGTGACGGGTGGAGCCTGCTATAGCTCCTCGATGCATCGGTAGGTCTCATGAGACAAACTAGTGTCTTGGCACAAGGCCTTGACAAAATCTTATTTGTAGTCTTGGCACGAGGCCTTGACTATGTGGTTATGATAGTCTGGCATTATGCATTCCAACATTATGAAAGTGGTTATTGATTTTTTTCATGTGATTATTCGATTAGTAGAATATCCATGTGAATAAGTAAATGGCATTATTTCATTTTATTTATGCCATACCATGTTGAAAGTTCATGTTTGAAAGGCTTTTGTTTTAGTTATACATTGCCTTAAAAGTTTATTCTTATTTATGAAAGTTTCCGCTATATTTTTATCCTTACTGGGCATTTGAGCTCACCCCTTTTCTATGTTTTATTTTTCCCAGGATGTGAAGATGTAAGTTATGAATGACCTGCAGGGATATTATGAGGGGATTATAGTGTGGACTGTGGAAACATTATGTTGTTGTAGTAGTTTTTCATTTTATGATGTAATGTAAAACTTATAAATATATCTAGTGTTTCCAAGGCTACTAAACCAATCGGTCTTTCGAGATTTGATCTTTCTTGTGATCATACCAATGTTATGTAATAATGCACCGACTCTAGGCAACTAGGGTCGGGGCGTTACATGGATACCCTAGAATGTAACCCTCACAGCTACCTCACGGTGTAACCATCTTTGTTACCCTTATAGTAACCATATAGACGACCACTAATATTCACATAACCAATGCATTGGAGGGAGATATAGGACCCAACCTTCTTAATAAACAATTCCCAAGAATTACAACATAATCATAAAACATTACTAATTTCATAAAAACATTACTCTTGAATTTTTTAAAATAGACTGTTTAAAAAGGTTTTTTTTAAAGAATGTCCCTTACGAAAATCATAAAATTAATGTCATAATTAATAAAATAAAATTATTATGTGTATACACTATAAATACGCTAAATAAACTATAATATAGATGAAATTATTACACAAATAGTCTCAGTAGCCCATAATTAATAAAGTAGAAGTTTAGCATAATGAATGAAAATTGGGTTAAGAATTACCTTACCCTGGGTTCGTTTTACATCAAACATATTTAAACATCTTATAAAATTGTTAAAGGGTGTTATTAATGTATTAAAAAAGAATAATAATGTTTGAAACACATTTTATGATCATTTTATAACCTAATTTGACCCATTTATTAATAATATTTGGTTATTTCTATTTTCTCAGTTGCGTGCTTTACATGATTTAAATGGTTGGTTCTTAAAGGATATTCATTTAAAATTGAATAAAAACCGCTAATGTGAAATGAAATGGTGTAAATATTTCTATAGGATATTAATTTATTTTTTAAATTATTTGGTTATATGTTATGATTATTAATCATTATTTATATTATTAGTGATATATGTTTTGATCCTTTTGGTGGTTCTTCGGTACTCACGAACAAGTTTCATCATATAACTTAATTATTATGAATATAAGTTAATTATAGAATATAATATAGTTTATATCATAACATTTACAATCTTTTTCAACCACTAAAATGGTTTTAAAACCATATTGGTCGGATTTAATGAAAATTGAAGACACACCATCCACTATGTCATTAAATTGACTAATAAGGGATAATGATTATATTTTTTGAATAAAAGTAAAATGAGAGGAAAAATGAAAATTAATTCTTCTATAAACAAGATAACAATAAATAATATACATAACAATAGATATTCCATTCATATTGGATATGGGGAGGTTAAGAGAGTATATGGAAATAAAATAATTGAAAAGAAAACACAAGAAAATGGAAGATCATTTTTACCTCTTGATCGCTTCTCCTTGAGATCCTCCTTAAAGACTTATACATTTTAATTTTGGTTGGACCATCTGGTCTTGGACGTGAGGAAGATCATAGTGAAAGGGTTGAGACAAAATATAGATAATTATTAAGTCTTGAGAGATGTGAGAGGAATATGGGGTGAGGGTGGTATTTATAGTGGAAGAGAAAGGCGGCATCCCATTATTTTAATCATTAGTTTAATATTTTTTCTCATGACTATGATTAGTCTTCATTAATGTGACCCAAAATAGTAATAATATAATTTTAATTCTAACCAAGTGTTATTACATCATCCATGATGCTTGGAATAGTTTATTTAACATATAATATATATATATCGTAAATTATCTTATTTCACTATTCATCAAAAACTATCATATTTCAGAAAAATACCAAACAAATCACCCTTACCATATTTCAATGTGTGGAATTCAATAATGAACTAAATTTTATCAAATTAAATTTACATTTATTTTAAATTTAATTTTTATATAAAATCACAATTTATTTGAAAAATAACAATTTTAAAACTTTAACTCATTTTATAACACCTTTAAAAAATAATCAAGGTCTCAGAAAACTATCTTATAACCATAACACAACAAAATTAGAAAATATTGTATTTCATGAAAAAAACATCATTTAAATTATTTTATTAATTAGAAAATTGTAATATATTATTTATGACTTACAAAAATACTAATACTTATATAATGATCATATTGTCAGTAAAAAGATGAATTATTATTATAAATTAATTAATGAGGTAACTATTATTATGGAAATTTAACTACTCATAAGGGTGATATTAATTTTCGTAAGGGTAATATTACTATTAATAGTGCTAGATTACAAATCACCAAAAATTAGGTTTTTCTTATCAGACACCAAAAAACTTACTGATCGCAATCGTGAATATCCACTTTACAAAATTCAAATCATAGAAGTTAAAAAATTATATTTAAAGTCTAGTTTATAACTATCTCTCTAAAAAATATTAAATAGGTACAAAATTATTATTTCATGTATTTCAATTAATTTTTAAAACCATGGGGTGTTATTCTAGTGGTAAGAGAAAAATCATTGTTGCCCTTCGGTTGTGGGTTTGATTCCTACAGTGTTTCCTAGTGTGGTGGGTTTTCCACCCATCTTGTAGAATATCCTTTTTTCTAAAATTATAACATTCTTATAAAATTTTGTAAATATTATAATGTCCTACAAAATAATTCTAACATGTTTTAGCCTCAACGTTTTTGCATCCTAAAATGTAAAACCACTTAATTACCTCAAACTCAAGGATCATAGAAACCATAATGTTTAATTATTCTTTTATAATTATATCCACAAAGAAAATAAAATTATACATCAAATTAATTTTTCACAAAATTATATCATAGAAACTAATACTAATATGAATTCTACCAAAGTAATCTCATCTTCAAAAAATAATTAATAATTTAAAACATATTCACATCCTTATTTATACCGTAACTATTAAATCTTATATATGTAGACATATTAATATCTTAATGTTTTCATAATCTATCAATTATGCATTTCCACCTTATCTCTTAATACCTCATTCTTAAAATCAATTTATATAGATTATATCCTCATCAATCATAAATATAAATCTGATCATGTTCCATGCATTATGGATAAGAATATAACTCATACCTTGAAACCTGATTTCTGGATATTAGGGGTGTTTCTTTTCACTTTCAGCTTGTTTTCAAACATTCAATAAGTAAAATTTCACACCAATTATGTTATTAAACATTTCTAATGAGTTGGATGAGTTTTTATCTTTAAATAATATAATAAATATATCATTACCCATAAAATTGTTCTAGAATATAACTAAAAAAGATTCTTGCAGGCGATTTGAATACTCACGAAGCAATCAAATTCATTCTAACAAGATTTTTCAGTAATATTGATGATCAAAATATCATGGAAGGAAAATAAAACTATGAAATATCTCTTTCCATACATCTTGAGAAATTATACTTAATCTACTATAAATAATAATCTCATAAACATAAAATGAATTATTAATTTAAGAATCCTCTATAGTGTAGAGATGACATAATTTTTTATTTATAATACTTCAATCCATCAACCTCCATATATCTCAAACATTTATTTTTTTATCAAATAAACCTAATTTACCATAATCCAACAAATGTTTACATATGATAATAACTATATTTATTAAATGGGTTATTTATCCAACATAGAGATAATAACCTGACCTCAATAGGGATCTAAACCTTTCCTCTGATACCAAATATTTGGATAGAACCATAATGATTATATACTATTGAGTTAAATAAAGAATTCATGTTAAGGATAATTTTTTGTTTAGTGTTTTATCAAATTAGTCCATAACTTTTATATAACAAACTTAATATTAAAAAATAGACAAGTCTACTAACTATCAATTTTTTCGTAATCTAAACCTTTTTAAAAGAAAAATTGATTTATTTTTCTTGATTAAATTATTCATAAAATTAATATTGACATCCCTATTTATCTAACTCGTCCTTATACCCATTTAAAAACATTTTGAAAACATGGGATGAGTAGAAAAATCTCAGCAAGGTGAATTGAAGAAGGAATGGAAACATTGGTCCAATAATATTTTAAACTCACTAAAACATATTGACATAATTATAATTTCCACCCAGAAAACATAATCAATTTATATTACCTCTTGAAATAATAAGATTCTTATAAAACTAAATAATAATAATAGACTATAAAGGTATCTTGTTGCATCTATATCACAATTAAATTGTAGATTTCAAAGTAACAAATGGAGTAGTCTTCATGGTTACATTTGGAATACCCATAAGAGTATATTGCATAAATCTATTAGGATAAAAAATTTAGTTTAACTATATCTCATTACCCAATTAATTTTAGATATATCACGGGCTCAACCACCCTTGGATCATCATGGAACTACCTATACACAAAATAAATTCCCAATAACCATAACATAATCATGACATATAAAAATACAAAAAGGTAAAATAAAATTTACACTTGGAAATAACTTTTCATTTTTACGATGTTGTGGACTAATAAATGAAAAAAAAATATTTTAATATAAAATGGTAAAATTTTAAAGTAATTATGAAAACATTAAAGTCATATAAAATTGAGAAATTTGGTTCATGGAAAATATGTGAAAAAAACATTCCAAGTTTTTGAAATAATAAATCTATTTCAAACCACATTTAAAACATTTTAAAATATGATTTTTAAATCCATGTGTCCCATATCACATTGAAACGTTTGAAAAGAATAAAAATTTTATAAAATTAATTTTCTTATTAAAAAATACAATAATCTATTATTAAAATTATAACATTAATTAAAATGATTCAGAATAATAAATCATTAAAACATTTAAAATGATGTTTTAATTTAAGAGTCCCTTAGCACTAGATAAATAGTTGAATAATAATAATTAGATAATAAAATAAAAAAACATTAAATATCATGAAAATACATTAAGTAATGATATAAACAATGAAAATGGTTTTATATACACCCCATAAGTTTATAAAAGTTTATAACATTGAGGGATGTCTTAATGAAAATAAATTGAGACGATGTCCCTTACCTTGAGTCTGAGTAATCACATAAAATATTTATATATCTTATTAAAACTATCAGTATATTTTATACATTATTGATTACCGTTTTTATTTTTATTATTCCATTTATATAACTTATTTATAAGTTATATTAATTACTTAATTATTTATGTTCATATTGGGCGTTTTGTCAATATTCGGTACTTGACTCGAAAGTAAACTTGGTATGTTGTCAATAGTTCATGGGGTCATAAGTATATCATCTATAGAATTAAATTAGAAACATAATAATTTCATTTACATTTCAATTATAAATTTAAATCCATTCATTAAATATGCATAGGGAAAATGAAAAATGTTACAATCATGGGGACTATTAGTGGTACGCACGCATGAGTAACGTTTTCATTTTTCGTTGATCATTATGGATATAAAAAAATTATCATTTCATAATTCCAGAATTATCATAATATTAATAAAATAATAATAATAATTTAAATATATAATTATATTTCAAACAAGTGATGTGGTGAATAAAAATGATTCACATCGCTTCGTGGAATTGATAGTTCAGATGTATGCACCAACATTGTTATCATTTTCATGTGCATGTAAATTAAGAAAATAATTGAAAAATTATTATCATATAATTAAAAATATGTCATTAATATCATATATATATACACATAATCATTAATAACATCATTATGACCAGTATTGGGTGACAGTAATGAAATAAGGATCTTTAACGGGTTGTGAGGTTGTACTCTACCGTAAACATGAACAAATAATTCATTTAAAATTTGATGAAATTGAAGATGGATTTAAGTTGTAATATTAAAATAATAACATAAAAATATATTGAGGATACTTTATTTATAATTTCATTATGATTTGAGGAGATTTAAAGGCTTCTTAAGAAGAAATAAAATTGAATCACTTAAATAAAAACAATACCTTTCCTTGAGATCATCACCTTTCTTAAAACCATAACACATCAAAGAAGAATGAATTGATTAAATTAGGGCCTCAATAATGTGGCTAATAAATATAGGATGTGTTTTGGGATGATATAGACCGATAAAAAAGGTTTCTGAAGTGTTATTAACATATGGGAATGGGTTCTTTTTTATAGGAGAGGGGAGGGGCACCCTTGGAAACCATTAAAATATTAAATTAATATAAATTAATTTTTAACTCTGAATACATCCAAATAATTTTAATTATAAGTTTGAATGATTGTGGGTTCAAATATAATCATACAATAATTTTTATGAGTGTAATGATTTTATTTAAATTTAATCTTTTTGTTTTAACCACTTTTAACTCTTACCGGTTTATCAAATAATTTACTCTTAGGGGTTAAAATACATACCATAACATTCTAAACAAATAATGAATAAGAAATTAATGAATTTTTTAGACTCACATAAACTACATGGACAAATATTATGTTTTTATAAATTTTATTTCATTTAATTAAATATTTTATATTTTATTATATAAATAATGCCAATTTTGAGCCTATTTATAACTAGACTTATTAAAAAACTTATAAATTGATTATTTATAAAAACAACATTAAATCACATATAAAATTTCAATTTAATCTATAAAATTTGTTCATGGAATAAAAAATTTAACATTATATATATATATATTAGTATTATTTATAACATTTATTTGATTCTTTTTTTCATTAAGAAATTATTACATCATCATTGTGACATAATTAAATTCAATTATATAATTTATAAAAATTATAAATAAATCATCATAATGTAGGTAATAGTATTCTATTTTGAATTAATATTAATAGTATAATATATCACATATATAACCACATATTAAAATTGATTAATTAATTAGAGACAAGTTTATAACATCTTTGTCTTTTACCTTAAATATAATGTTATTAATGTCATAATCACACCCAAGTGGCTTCCAAATGCAAAACATTCGGCTCAAGTACTTTCTTCGTCGAAATAGATCTTCCGATAAGATTAAGACATGTGTTAGGGTAGTTTTATATTACTATATTTTTTTGATGTTTAATTACCTGATTTAACATTTACCATGGGAAATAAAATACTAATGTTACTACTCACCAAAAATTATTTTGATCTTATTAGATCACACTTTCCATAATTATTACAACCATGTCTGATAATTTTTTAGAATTCAATTCATATAAGTTACTAATATTAATTTAAACATTTATCTTGTTGAAGGATTGAGGAAATGAGTTTTTGATGAAAAAACATTCAAAATCTCACAAAGTTTATATATCCAATTTCTATTTGAAATTGATTAAAATGATCTAAATTGTATTAAATGATAAAATATTTATTTAATTATACTTTAAAACCAATTAAATTGATAGCATTACTATATAAATAAGTCAGATTAAATGTAGTTTTGAATTAAAATGTTGTATTTTTCACTATATGTTAAAAAGGAATATTATTAGAACGATACAAAAAATTCATCCAATGATGATTTTGATTTCCCATTTAAAAAGAAGAATTTTAATATTTAATATAAAGTTTATTAAACTATAAAAATTTATAAATAAAAATGGTTCTCCATGAATAGGCTATAAAAATGACTTTTTGGAAAAATACTCTTTTTATGGATAAAATTGAATTTGATCTTATGTCATATATAAAAAATGTATAGGATGAATTTTAAATAATATATTTAATTTATATTTCATTAATATAATACACCAAGGATTATTTTATTATTTTACAAAAATAATTATTCATTCTTAAATAGTTTTCAATAAAAACACATCCTTTACATTCAATTGGTTATTATTTTCATTTATAATTTATTTCATAATAATGAATAATTATTATTTAAACATTTTTTATTTCTATTTTGATAGTTATTTTAACCTTATTCATTCCCTCCCTTATAATAGCTAGAAAATAACTACCACATAAAATATTTATAGTACAATATATTATTTTACGGTATAACTCAGTCCTACGTGCAATGCATGATATCAGAGAATCCCATTGTTGAGTATCGGGTAATCTATCAAACATAGAGTCCATTTAAGTTAAAATTACTATCCAGTTCATTAATATTAATAAATATGAAGATGTATTATACTATAATTTATTAGTATGTAATAGATATACATTAGATATGTGTTAAAGATACAAGTAGTACCACTATCGATTTTATCTAATCCTGATATGAGATTCACCACCAAAATTTGGAAAAGTCTACAACATGCTCAAAATACTGAGCTGAAAATCGGTATGAATTATCATCCTAAAACTGAGGGCTTATCTCAATGGAATATTCATACTCTAGAAGATATGAAAATAGAATGTTTTATGGAAATCAAAGGAATATGGGGCAAACATCTATCGTTTGATGAGTTCCCTACCCAAAATAGTTTCCAATCGAGTATGAAAATTTCATTAAATGAATCCCATTATAGGAAAATATGTAGAACACTAGAATCATGGGTTGAAGTTGGTGAATTTTACCTACTGGTATTTTAAATGGTTGAAGAAAATGTAGAAAAGGTGAAAACCATTCAGCATAACATCATGGTATCCCAAATTCAACAAAATATCTACGTACAAAGTCATCGAAGAGGCCAAGAGTTTAAGGTTTTAGAAATGGTATTTTTCTATATATCTCTATAGAGGAGGATCATGAGATTTGGAATGAAAGAGAATATATGTCCCATGTATATTGGAACCTTCGATATTCTTTATCTTGTCAGAGTTTTGTCCTATCAAATAGAATATAAACTAACATTGAATCAAGTGCATAATTTATTCCTTGTATCCATCTTTTGGAATTACATACCAAATCCCTCACATGTACAAAATTCATATGTGGTCCATTTGGAAAACGACCTCTCTTGTGATGAGATTCCATTGAAGATCATGGACCATAGAGATAAAATTTTAAGAAACAAGACTACTCACCATGTCAAAGAACTATGGAAAAACTATAAAATCAAATAGGAAACATAGGAACCATTTGAAGAGATGATAGAGAATTACCCTCATTTGTTTTCAACGTAGTTTGTAAAATGAAATTTCTAGGGGTGAAATTTCATAATAGGGGAAGAATTTAACAAATCGTAATTCAACTGATTGAAATTAACTTATAATTATTTCATATAGTATAAATCTTATAAAAATAGTTTAATAACACAATACAGGCATTATAAATGAATAATTAATGAAATAATAAAAATTTAGTAACATTTACCAATGGAATTGTATCTTTACCATTAGAATTGTAACTTGACCATAAGGAATAGTAATTCAGAACATAGAATACGAACCTCTCATATAAATGTATAATTAATATTTAGGTATTTATTAATGAAAATATTAATTATCTATATCATGTAATAATTTAATAAATGTTTTTGAAAATGATAATTTAAGTGTTGGTATTTTTGTAAATAATAAATATTTAATTACTAAATTATAATTAAAATAGTTATTTAGACGAAAATTTAATTTCCTAAAATATATTCATAAATTAATATTTTTTTCATGTCACTATATGATTATTTTATGAGACCTTAAATAATTTTTCAATGTGTCATAGAATCAGTTATGATTTTAAAATCTTTTTTTAAATAAATGTTTATTTTATTTAAAAATGAAATTTCTCTTATATATTGTTAATTATCTTCATAAAATGGAGTTCATTTTTGAATTCTACACATTTGAAAATAGTTTGGTAGAATTTTTTATTTTTTTCTAACGTATATGTATTTTTGGTCAATAGTAAAATACGGTAATTTATATTTTACAAAATTATAAGTTAAATACATTATTTTTTGAGTAATTTTTTATGTGTGAACCAAAATTTATAAGTCACCTTTTTTATTTAAAATATTTAGTTATTATTTTTAAACATTTTATAGTCTTGAGACAAAATAATAAAATAATGAATAAAATAACCAAAGAACACCCCCTCTCCTCCCCTTTAAATAAGACTCATCGCCACCCCTTCTCCTCACATCTACAAAGCCTTGAATCTTGTGAAAATTAATCCCAATATAAGTCACATTCCCCTCCACCAAGTCCAGGATCCATTTTTCTTAGCAAAATACCAAATTAAATTTCTACAAGGAGGTTCTCAAGGATACCAATTCATGAGGAAAAAACTACTTTCTTTTTCTTTTAATTTTTATTCAATTTTTTTAATTCCATATCATATCCAGAGTTCCCTATATACAAGTGTCATGACAACTCCATTATCATACAAATACCGTAATTTTATTATTCTAATTTAATAATATATAATTAAACCTATTCTATTTTCTATTTTATTTTAAAAATGAAAACATAATTAATGAGTTGTTAATTTTTCGCTATCGAGAATGAAGAGTTTTCTTTTTTTAATTTACTGCCTTCTAGGATGGTCATAAAACCATTATAATGGTTGAGACATATTTTCAAATTTTTTTCATAACTTTTTTATGTTATGTAAATAACATATATACATAATAATAAATAAAAAAACTAGCTCATGAAGATAAAAAACAACCAAATTAATCTAAACAATTATCACTAACATTTTATCTAAAGAATCATCCTCATAATTTTGAAAAAAACTAATAAATAAGAGCATTTAACCTTATATATGTTCATTTTTAACATATAATTTAAATTTTCTATTCTTATTATGATTTTACATGATCTTCCATACATATATATAGGTGAACCAATCGTAAAAATTGAGAAAACAATCATTCCAAAATAATGAAATCGAAATCTATAACTCATCATAATGGAGGTCAAAAAAATTAATAAAATTATAATTATTAAAATACATGTAAAGTAGGTAATGGATTTATAAATTAGTGAAACTAATTTTTTTATCCATTATAATAATGTTATGATAGAATTAATATTTAAGGAATGGGGGATTCTAAAACCCAATTTACAGTCTTTTGGTCATTCTCATTTTAGGAAAAATTTCTATGTGGATATTATTTTTATATTACTAAAATATAATTATTTGTCATTGTATTTTATTTTATGGGATATACATGTTTCCAAGATGTTTTTCTGAAAATTACATTGATTTATCTAAAATAAATCATCATTCTAGATAACACATCTTTTAATTATTTGATATATTTTCACTAACATTCATGATTGATAATTATTTTACCAAGTATGTTAATAAGTTATTAATTTGGGAACCCTAATGTTTATTCATGAATGTGTTCTATTTAAAATTCTCTTAAAACCCATTTCCTTTCCATGGGATATTTTATGACTAATATTTTTATATATTCAGGGGCCATGCATGATTATGAAAGTGTTATGAAGTTATAGGTGCTCCTAGAACTATATAGTAATACAACGAATTCTGCAATGTGATTTATCTCATGAGATAATGAAAAATATAACTGAACATGATATTGTATTTATTCATAATGATGATGATGTAATATTTAGTCACATATGTTTTGCACAAAAATGATGCTAGCAGTGTTCACAACTATGTGTGGTTGTTGACCACTAAGACATGATGTTCCATTTTTCTAAATTTCGGAATTCCATTATTTATATAGTTATTCCTATCATGATTATGATTATGATCCCATACTTATGTTATGAGTATGAAGTTTATTCTCACCCATATTATATTTATTCATGATCTTACCTATCCTGTTATTGGGATTTTACCTCACTCTTTTATTTGAGGTATATCCCCAGGTGATATCCAATACTAAGGATAAAATGACTTCCACAAAGAAGCTAGAGAAAAAATAATTAAAACAATGTTTATGTTTTGTTATGTAATAGTTGTGTATGGTAATAAATTTAGCAAGACACATAACCATTGGATCCTGTTTTTTTAACGCTTTTATGTTTTTAATCCTTAAATTGATATAATAGTCATATAAGAAATGTATGTTGACTATAGTACCATTTTATGATATTAAACCTGCTGTGAAATGTGTATATTTGAATTAGTTCTATTTTGGGTCATTCTAGACCTATACGTTTCTATAATTTCATGTCAAATACCTCCAACATTTTCTCTTGTAGTTTAGGGTTTTCTAGATGAATTTTTTTTTATTTGTATGCTTAAGAAGTAAATTTGGTGATGTATGGGTATCTTTGAAGTGTTCTAGTACCATGAATCCCTATTTTGGTAATTATGTAAGGGTATTTATGAAGGGTTCTAACACCCAACATTCTTATTTAGATGACGAAGGATGTATATTTATAAAGGGTTTGGACACCCCCATATATTTTTTAAGATAATTATGTATCGGTATTAATGAAGTGTTTGGACACCATGCATCTTTACTAATATGTTTAATGATGGGTATTCGTGAAGGTTTTGAACACCCCACATAATTTTTAAATATGGTTTGGAATATAGTGGCATAATATTCTTATGAAATATATACTTGGACAGTTGGTATAGGGTTTTTGTATATCTTGACTCCATTATTTCTAACCGGGGGTGATGAAAAATGATAGACATGTCACAGATTATTAGAAAACACTATGTGGTGACAAGTTCGAGTATAATGTTTTCATGGATGAAGATTACGTTTTCCCTTCATTCCAAGTATTAGATGCCTCTAATTTTTGGGGTTAAGGCCATTATGTAGATCCAACTCATTAATGTTCAAACATAGTGGTGCCCGCTCATTTTTATGGATTGATGGAGATTTATGAAGATTAAAACACTTTTATAGTGAAGTAGATAATGTAAGAAGTACTATACAAGGAAGGCTATGGACCCCTAGAGGTCTTTATACTTATGGTTATAAAGATCAATCCTTAAAACACATGGTGTAATGTTAGGGGTTGAGGGTCATGAATGGGTATTAGAATAGAATGTCACATTATTTCTTTGATGATAGGTGTAACACCCAATAATGTAACCCCAAGGATATCAAATACTCTTCAATATTATATTTATGGGGAATATATGTCATTGTTTTTAATATCTGGGCCAATTTAAAATGGTGGATAATTTATACATGTTGAAAATTAGTAATGGTAGAAACATGTATCACATGTCTCATAGAAAATAGCTCTTGGATTTAGGTGGGGCCTTTCCTCCAGGACCAAAATACATTAACTATATAGAAGATCCAAAGCATTTCATGATTCAATAGTGAATCCTAGTCAGGTCCCATTAGACTAGTCAATCCCTATAAGCAATACACTATTAGGAAGAACTAATTGAGATAACTTAAGGGTATCAGGTACAAGGATAAGTGTATCAACTCAAGGAATTGGTTGATGTTAGATCAGAAATCAATTACATGAATGTGGGTTTTGGAAAATGTATATTCAAGAGGTCTTCTAGAACCCTAAAATTTGATTCACTACATAATGAACATATTATCATGATGAGGGATGTTAAAATTAATTACTATCCATTTTTCATGGACTTGTGGGGTCCGAATAACATGAATTATTTTTTAATAAAGCCACATGATGGGCACAATGATCTTTTTAAACTTTTTTATTTATGCTCTGATGTTTTCCAAAAATTGAGTTATGAAGAGTTTATCACGTGGAGACTTGAATATGGCTAATACCACCCTTTATGTGTTTATAGGATGACATTTTTTATATCTCTAACATTAATATTTTAGGGTCTTATGATTTAGACCATCAAAAGATAATGTTTAAGGTGGAACAATATTGACTAATGTAGATGAGGTTTAAGGTCATGTAGCTTGTGGATGAAATTTTAGGGGATTGTTACAAATTTTCCAAATTAGGATTCATAAGGTTAAGAGTGTCCCATTTCCATTCCGAGTAGAGGATGATGGTGGGGTAAATCATGGATTGTGGTTCCAAATGTATGAGAGATGATTTAGGATATTTATGGAAAGGATGATCATAGATCAGACTTTTGTGACAAGTTATACTGTGATGAATTTAATTATAATGAATATCTTAATGCCCATTTTGAAATAAATTAAACATTTGGTTGATAAGACTGAGGCTGAAAAGAAACAACTTTGGGATGACTTGAATATTCAAAAAAAGGTTAAATTGAATGTGGGTATCCATTTCCAAGTGGCATGGAAGAATTATGGAATTATGGGAGAACTAGGAAAAAAGTGTGATTTATGGATATAGGTGTTTATAATAATGAAATAAATATATATTACATCAATTCAATGATATCAGATATTTTTGGTTGATTGATATGGAGTGACAGTGGAAGAAGGTTTTCATAGTTTAATTTTATGTAGTGGAGGTTCATCATTTGTGAAGTTTAATTTAATGTGATGAGGAGGCCTTACATGCAGTTTAATGTCATGTGGTAATGAAATGGGAACCAATGTGAAATTATGATATATATTCTTAATGTAATTTTTAACTGTTCTAGGATATTCATATATGGGAAGCATATTTTTTCATTACAAAATTGTACTGGTGGGTATCAATATGTTGGTTCCAATACTATGCAGATCGATCTCACACACTAGAAATTCATATGTTGATTTGATTAATATATAAGTGAATCGAATATACATGACTCGTTTCTTCATAAGCAGTATTTTTTCTTAAATGGTTGACCGATATTAGGGGTATATGAAATTTCTATGGTAAGTCCTCCCAAGGTTCTCCAATTCATTTTATATGGGTAGAAATCATGACACAGTATAAATTCCTACATGGATCACCACTGAGATTGAACTCTCATTTGGGTAAGGGGAATTTCTATTAGATCATTCACAATATTTGTTGGTCTTCCTACCCATGTATTTATCCCATGTGAAGGTGGTGATATTTAAGTCTTATCTTATTGTGGGGTTGTCAAGGAGGTGATGTATATCAACCAAGGTTTAGACACTATGATATGAGGGGACATTTACTTTTAAATTCTTGTTAAGGATTGGTAATAAGTTGTCTGTGTGTCACTAAATATGCTAAAATATAATGAATAAATATTCATATTGTTCATAAAATGAGAAAATCCCTTTATATATGTACTCCAAATCATTTTTTATATTTTTTTCATAAACCACTTTCACAGCTAGAGTGGGAACCGCGCATTGTTCAAAACATCAAACTCTCAAAACAGACAACACACAGTCCAGCGGGAGATAATTCAAAATTCAAAAATAAAAATCCATAAAAACCAACAGGATCCCATAAATCACGCAGGCCTCACAGGCCATCCGAAAGTCACGCAGGCCATCCGAACCACTGCACCACGTCGAGACAACAGCGCATCAATCAGCGACGTCCTGTAAACTAAGGGTTCCGCTATATTGATTAGGCTCATGTGTTGGGAAATGGAATGTACATATTTTATTCTATAAAATATAAGAAACATTCATTTGAAAATATATTTATCAATTGGATTACCTATTAAAGATATTTTTGGTCATGCAGGATGGACTATAAGTCATGTTGTTTAATGTCACATGACTATAATGTTGTTGTGTATTATAATTTCATAAAAAAAGGAAGTATCATTTATAGGGATGATTATCATAGGGAAATTGGGTCTTTATAGCAGATTCATACCTCAATGTAGGGAGGTACAATAATAAGATATTACAACCATTCATTGACAAACGGTATGATTCACTATTTCCTAACATCAAGGGAATATGAATATTCTTGAATAGTTGTGTATTGCAAACTGTAAATAATAATCCATTAATATCTATGTTAATTACAGTTGGAGGCCAATTAGTGTAGGTCATATGTTAATAATGTAGGAACCCATATTAAACATAGTTAGGGCCATAGATATATGATTTTATTGGGGCCTCTCTTATGAAACCAAAAAATATACTAAGAAGATTATCTGAGCATTCCATTATTCACAGGAAAATCCTTATGGGGACCCTTTAGATTAACCAGCCCATATTACCAATTTGATATAAGGGAGAATTATAAAACCCCATGTACTTATAAATAAATTTAATATTGAGTCCATGAAACACTGTGTTTCTACACAACACTACTTTGTTATAACCAAGCCAGTAAACAAAATTTTTCCATCTCTCTGATTTGAATTTTGAAAAACTAACATACACGGTTGCATTTAGTAAGATATTTATAGTCTGATCGGATCAACATTCATTTTTTGTGAATAGTAACTTGACCCTCCCGAATAGTAATGTACCCTTATGAATAGTAATATGATCTTTATGAATACTAACCTCACCCGTGAAACTATAAATAAAATTTATACACCTTATAAATGAACTAGATTATTTTAGAAATTAATAATTAACTAGTTTTATATTTATGAGTAATAAATATTTAATGAAAATTTTAAATTAATAAAATGATTCATAAAATTTATTCCTAAATAAATATTTTTTTCCTGTAATTTTAGGATAATTTAATTACACCTTAGTTAATATTTCAAGGTATTATAAAATCAGTTTTAGTTTTTAAAAATTAATTTTTTTAGTAAATTATGATTTTCTAAAAAAACTAAATTTCACATATTTATAAAATTATTTTGATAAAATTGAGCCCATATTTTGTTTCTACACATCGAGAAATGGTTAGGCTGAATTTTTGTGATTTTTCAAAAATACTAGAATTTTTTGTGAATTGTAAAGTATAGTAATTTATGATAAATTATAAAAACTTGATTAATTGAGTCATAGATGATGTAAGAACACTTTTTTATAAATAAAATTATCCTATTACTATTATTGGTCACAATAATCAACATTATCTCCTACCTTGATAAAAATAACAAAATAATGAATAAGATATTAAAAAACCACTCATCTCCTCAACTATAAAAACCACCCCTCACTCCATATTCTATTCACTCATATAAGACATTAATATCCTCAATGTTCTTTACATATACTCTTCCCCAGTCTCTCCCCACATCAAAGAGCTTTTTATCTTTCCAAAAGACCAAAACCCCTTCCCTTAAGCTGATTCACAAGGAGGTATATTCGAGAGGAAAATCAATATCTTCTTTCTTTTACTTTCATTTCATGTTCCTTTATTTTTTTATCTTATGATCACATACTCTATCCAAATGATCTTGATAACTCCAGTATCATATCTATAATGGAATTTTATATTGTTAACTAATAACCATTTTCAATATTTTTACTCTCCCACTCTTTTATTTTACATAGGAAATCATCGTCTGTGAGGTGCCAATTAACAACCATTGTGGACCACGAAGTCTCATTCTTCAATTTATCCATCAATACTATTCATGAAAAATCTTTATGGCTTTAACAGACTATAAATATGTTTAATAACCTATTTAATATTCAGGGACCAGTATATGTACATTATATTAATTCATAAGAGAAAACTAGTTCCTAAATATCAAAATGCCGCCAAAATAGTCTAAGTGACTGTCACTAATATTTCTTTAACTGATTCATCCTCATACCATGTAAAAAATGAGATATATATACATTAAAACCGATTTATTTTCATAAATAATATATAAATTCAATTCCGGATAATGAAATACATTCCACATGAACATCAATACTCATATACAAGTGTACCGATCGTGAAAACCAAAGACACGAACACTCTATAATGATAGAACTAAATCTTATAACCTATCAATGAAGACATAAATTATCTTAATAAAATTATGATAAACTAAATAAATTTATAATTGGTTCTTAATTGAGTTATTAATAATTCTAATTTCATATTCCTAAACCATAAGGTCATGAGCAGACAATATTTGTACATAAGGTATAGGATTTCAAATTGAACTTCCATTTTTCTTTCGAGTTACTATTATTCTATACATGCTTCAATGAAATTATTATTTATAATTTTTTACTCCTTATATATCATGTTCTAATGTTCTATATTTTTTTACCAATTATAATCCCTATTTATTTTATGGGAAGTTACATGTTTTAATATTATCATTCAAAATTTCTCTCAGTAAACAAGCCCGTTTCAGTTGAATTTCTCAAATTCTACTCTGTTTTCAAGGGACCAATATAATAGGTTTTCAGAAACATTTATTTTCTAAAAAACTCTAATTTTATTTTGATATACTACATTAATTCATGTATAGTTTTATACAATGATTTTTTCAAAAGAACTCTTCCTTTAAAAGTAAGAGAGTATTTATCCTATGAATTACTCATTGATTTTATAAGAGTATTTTCAACTATTTCAACACCCTTGTTTTTTATTATGTTTAAATGAGATTACATTTTTATGATATCATCCAATATATTACATTTAATGGTTTATTAATAAGTTGATTAAACATATTACTCTAAATTGTTGGTGCTAATGTTTAATGATTGGGGAAGTTATTTACATTTCAAATGTTAGTTTCAATATGAATATATATGTTGTTTATGTTTATCACCATTCATATGAGGAATGAATAGAACATAATAAGTTATGGTTGGGGCCCACTATATACCCTCGATGCATCATTTGGTCTCATGAGACAAACTATTGTCTTGGCACAAGGCCTTTACAGAATTGTTATTTATGGTCTTGGCACGAGGCCTTAATGGTATGGTTATGATGTCTAGAATTACTGATTCCTTCATTATGATGCTATTAATTGATAGTTAATTTGGTTATTTAACTAGTATAATAACCATGATTATTTTTTATTGGGTAATTATTTATTAACCAATTATTCTTGCCATATTGTGTTCAAGATTATTTTTTAAAGGAATGTATTTTTAGTTATTCACCGTGCATAAGGTTTATGCGTATGATATCTTCAATTGTATTTATTACCCTTACTTAACATATGATATCACCCCTTTATTATGTTTTATTTTTCAAGGATATGAAGAAGTAGATAATTAATGACTTATAAGGATAATCTTGGAGTCATGGATGTTTATTAAGAAATATATATATTATATTACATTTCCTTTCAAGTTGTAATGTTGAACTGATGTAAATATATGATTTCCCATAACTACTAAATTGATAGTTTCTTTAGGATACACCATTCATATAATCATTCAAATGTAATGAAATATGGCATCAGATCTGGGTAACTAGGGTCAGAATAATACAGTTTGTATCAGAGGAAGTTTAGTAGAAAATATATAAACTAGATTTGAAAAACACAGATTTGTGAAAAAACATAGAGATAGTATTTGAGAAATGAAATACAAGAACATACTATAATTTTGTTAAGGAATATCTTATTTGTGTCTTTATAAGAAATACAACCCTGCCTGGATAATACAAGTGGATGTATTTTTGGAATAGATGTACCTAGTGGTAATAAATCTGACAAGAATTTTTGGGCTTGACCCCGAGTATCCTTGTACATGACAGTGGTCTTTAATACACACCTAGTTTGACACATCGATGGGACATGCTTAGGATAATTCACATTTTCATTATAGTCTATTTTGAAGGAATTAAATGTAAATTTTTCCTTAATGAAACCACGTTTATTATTACGATATTACCTATGAATAGGATATCGATTTATACTCAGTATTGTTTATGTTGATATTTTACATTATGAATCATCAGCTAAAATAGTGTATGCCATTATCTAGAAATGGTGTCTAGTGGAAGGAATGAAAACCACATTGACGCATGTATCCCATGTAGGAATTTCCCTTCGATGAAAGATAAGGATGTTGGCTCTAGTGGTGATGTTGATGCTAATGGTCATATAAATATACTAGTATAGTTGACTCAAGTTATGTATTATAACCTTACCCATATGGAGCATCAGGATCCACAATGTGGTAAAGGTAATTTAGATTGCTTTATGTGACAACAACCTCTATCATTTAATGGGACTACAAACCCATGTGTAGCTAAGTAGTGGATAAGTTTCCTAGAGAAGATATTTCTCACTTTTGGATATAATGAATGGGGGAAGGTTTTCATGGAAGTTTATCATCTAGTAGGAGATTCAAATCAACTGTGGTCGTATATTCAAAAAAAGTAGGAGTACGAAATAGAATAATTGGAATTGATATACATTAAGAAAATATTATTGAAAAAAAATAATTGAGAATATCAAGAATATATTGAGAGGCAATTCATGAGTGTTTGAAGGAAAAATAAGATTAAAATTTTGTGATGTACGAATCCAATTTTACAAGCCGATCAAGGCATGTCATGGACTACATATGTAATCCAAGGAGCATGATTGATCGATTATTTGATGGTTTAAAACTATTCCTGTTAAGGGGATTGTTTTCCAAAAAATTCTCATAATACGAAGATATAGTCTCATGTGTAATGAAGACAGAGAAATATTTATATAAGTCTTATTAATTTAAATCAAATCAAGAAAATAATAGGGTAGAAGTGGAAATAATGGATACAGAGATGAATAAAAAATGGGAGTTATCCAACATGTGATACATATGGAAACAACACCCCAAAGCCTGCTTAAAAGGAAAATGAGTATGTTAAAAATGTGGAGAAATAGGAAACCAATCTCATGAATGAAATGGAATGAATGATGCTAAAATTTTCAATTCGGAAACTATAAAGAGATGTAAAATTATTCAATGATTGTACTAAGCATTAAGGAAACATTTCCCCATGATGAAAATGGGAGGAAGGCCAAAATTATGAAATCACAACTTCCCATGTTGATGTTTTTAAATATGTTGTAGTATGAAATATAATTGTTTCCTCAATCTTAGAAAATTATTTATTTTATATGGAATCATTGCATTCCTTTATATCTTCCAATTTTTCATTTAAAATTAGATATTTTGAATTGTCCTTAATAAAATATTTTTCAGTCAAAACCCCTACGGGATGCGTGATATCAACAAATGAGTTTCAGGAAGTCCCCATTATTGAAAAAATGTGCTTTATCTTGTGATTTTATTTTTATACCTATGATTGACCCTGACATAATCTTTTTCAAGGACTGAAATTTTAAATATGATGCCAAAAATCTATTTCAAGAAAAAAGAAATTACAATTTTTGAGGAAGGTCTACAATCCATTATCTGTGGAGAAAAAGAATCACCATCTGATTCTCATCAATATCCACACCCATATCTCTACTAAATTCATTTCTTGTAGAGGAAGAGAATGAAATTTCTATGTGGATGGTAGAAATTATCAAATTGAGGATTTACCTATTGGGAATGAATATTTAGAAGTGTTTCTAGAGTATTTACTTACACATAATTTAGAGTGGTAAGTCAGGTTCTCTATTTATTTCATAACTTATTCAAGAAAAATATCAAAGTCCTTATTATTAAATGGATATAGTGGAATTATTATAACTGAATAAAAACTATTGGAATTGATTGGTTGTTTCGTAGTCCCTTGAAACATGTATACTAGTGTTATGAATCACTATTTCCAGGCGGTTTCCATTGGATTTATTACTGGAACTAGAAAATTACAACAATTCTTTATCTAAAGGGGGCCTAATTTCTAAAGGCAGGTGTTCATTATGTTAGAACATCATGATACTTGAGAACACGCATTGGATGAAGGGATGGGAGGTCGGACTCATCACACCCTATTAGGGGTAATTATTGTCTACTCTAAGACTCTCATTATAATTTAAGATATTTTCATGAATCCATATTAATTCCTCAAGTATAACATAAGTATCCCATGGAATTTTCAATCACTTATTTAGCATGTGAAAAGTTTAAAACCATCCATATGTATTCTAGGATCTTCATTAATGAAGATATCATTTCATATATTACTTAGAGATTTTTTAACCATCATTATGATGATACTAGTTTTTAAGCCACTCAGTGGGCACTCTGGAATTTAATGTCATCCAGGGAGATGAATGTTTGATTTGATTTTGGGATAGTTCCCATTAAATTGGCTACCAACGAATCCTTGTAAAATGAATCCGAACCCTCGTTGTTATGTGCCACTGAATAGGACACATCATTCCTTTTAAATTCATTTGATAAGGACCTAACCATATAGTTTTATGTAATGTGGTATAGACATCGAAGCAGAAGGTGATTGGTCAAATCATTTTGTGGGACATATACTATAGCATCCCAAGGAACTTCGAAAGGATATGGGTCTCCATGTAGGATCAGGCCCTGTTGGGAATATGGACCATGGAGAACAGATTTGATTTAAGGTGCTGGGTTTGAACCTCAAGAAGGATTCCTATGTATCCCATATATATGGGAATCAAACCCCATGTAGTTAGATTAGTCTCATAAGAGAGTATAGTTTTTTGAGATAAATTAGTTAGGGATTGCATCCTGAAAATGATTCCTTAGTGATTTTGGGGGGTTTAATTTGGGGCTTATTCCTAAGGTGGATACCCAGATTTAGGGGGTTGATGTTGGATTCCTGAAGAGGATACCAAGTGATCATGGGCCCTGAGAAGGGTTCCTACGTATCCTAGTTTGAAATGGAATCATAGTACTCATAGTTCATTTACCATGGGTGTGTGTGCACATGTTGTAATCACTACAAATCTCTAAGCCCATGTGAGTCATGCTCGGTGTGAGAAACAAGAGGATGTGGAAGATTCAATAAAGGCACTTTCAAATTTTCCTCCTCCTCTGGAGGAAGAGGGCACACCTATGCCAGCAAGGGTGGACAAGGGAAAGGAGACAAGCCTTACCACTATTCAATTTAAATTGGACAAGGATACAATTAAAGGATAATGGATAATGGTTATGGGCATACACTACGATGGTTGCCTTAAAATTGATCCTGGTAGGGGATGGAGACTTCTCCTATGCTTGTCTGGAAAGGTGTGAACTATACCTTCCCTACCAGAGACCTGAGGTTTTGGGTCATCTCTTTGATAAGGGAGATGCGATAACCCAAACACTCTTCCAAACTGGGAGTTTCCCAACACTTTTCCTTGGAGAAAGGTCCATGTGACTTTAGATAGACAAACACATAGACACTCCATGAATCCAAACCCCATTGTCACAGAAATGTCGGAAACCTCTGACTCTGAATAGACAAACCGAATAAGAACATGCTAATGTTCCTTTCCCAATGGTTTCATAAGTCAAGAGGTTTTCATGGAGGTCTCAATATAATCCATTTTAGAAAAGGTATCCACGGAAGAAGAAGGCTTTCCATGAATGGCTTTGAGGAAGGCTTGATGGATTGTAGACTAAAGAGAGTAGGTGAATCAATGATAGGCACCCAAGTAGGTAAGAGAACGCACGTAAAGGCATGCAAGTAGTCTTGGATGACCTTATATTATCTTAAGATATGAACAACCTGTATGTTAATTCTTTGGAGAGCCTTGCTTGAGCCTTCAAGAGTATTCACAGGTGGACTCAGAAGTGTGGTGCTCAAGTTCCTATAAAAGGAAAAGGCGGTGTGAAAGTATTTCTGGAATGGGGAGGTTGGTCACTTTTGGCACGCAATTGTTATATTTTTTAAACACTAAAAGGACTTATGTTCATTTAACCTCCCTTAAATCCTCTACTCAAGGTGTTGAAGAACTGCCTTGAATATATTGGAAGACTGGGGAGAAGTACTAGGGAGAGTAGAGAAACAATTGGGCTTCAAGGAAACTTTTCCTTCAAAATGGAGGCCCAAGGGTCTATTTATAGGCAAATATGGGAATTTTGGGGAATGGAATTTGGGAGCACATTTAGGTTTTGGGACATTTTGTGGTGTGCAAGTATGTTGCGCACCGACGCTCTTTAAGTTTGAATAAGGCGATCCAAAATTCATTCCTTTGAAAATTTTGATTTCCTTCATGTATTTTCCCGTTTTCATTCTAAGGGGATTCCCTTTTAATTTTAGAATATTTGATGGAATGGATTTTCAAAAAAATCCTCCCCTCAGAATAAGATTTGAAATGAAAAGAGGATATTATACTAAGGTAAAATAATAAAGGAGAAAGAAGAAAGTAATAGGGTGCAAAAGTGTTATGTGCGTTGAGAAACTGGTCACACATGTTTGTGGAGCAAAGGAATATGGTGCATAGGGTGACATGTTCCACCATATATAACGACATCACTTCTGCAAAAAGATTCGAGACTTCCAAAATTTCAGATATCGGTGTGCAAGTCTTCTTTGACTCAGACACTTCTATTTTTCCATGCTTCTTAAATATGTTTTTTAGTTTCACACTATAAGTGGGGTGCCATACATGCATGCCAAATTATTCTTGTGAAGCAAGTTTTTACTTGAAAGGCATAATTCCTTCACCAATTTTTTTGTCAAAACACCAAAAATGAACTTAATTGAAGTGATGATTTCTATATTTTTCTTGGTTCAAATGGCTCCCAAAATAATTGGATCTGCTGATGAGCTCCCCAGAAATAGGATTGATGACATGATGGATGTACTTGGTCATGATTACATTAACGTTTGCGACATCACATGTACAGACATAGCCAAATATTTATCATTTCAACATTCCCCGAAGCACCTATCTTCCTTCGAATAGTTATGGCCATTTGTGGGATTTTAATATTCCAAATCCAAAGAACTATGTCCCACATTCTTGGTTTCAATATTATACAAACATTTCTTCATCCAACGTTTATGATGGTGGCTCAATTTCCTATGCTGGTATAGTTCAGAAATCTCACATTATGCATCATAGCCTGTGTGCTCCAGATTTGATGGAACACACACCCGAGTTGCGACCACGCTATTATTCATCCATCTTTCGATATTCTCAGCTATATCAATCCTAAGGGTTGGATGAAAAGTTGAGACTTCCACCTAGTATGAGGTGTAAACATTGCATTGATGTGGGAATACTGGGTTCATAAGACCTGTGCATAATTTACAGACAACTTGAATGTCGTCTGGATTTCTGAGGCTGTCTGGGTTGGGAAAACTTATGTGTACAGAAATGAATATTTCATGCTAGAATTATTAATCTGATGGAGGTCAAATACTAATTTCGTCCATTTAACACATCGAGAGGTAGGAATCAGCTTGTGGTATGTTTGCAAGATTTCTGGAGCTCCACTCCTTAGAGACATGTATGATGAGTTTATTTTTTCCAAGGTGACATGTAATGACTCAAAGAATACACTGTCTTTGGTCCTTGAGTTGATGAAAATAATTAACAAACTCAATAACACAACCACCATTAAATCTCACACTAGGAGGGATATTCATATGAAATAATGTGTAGAAATATTTTTGATAAAGAAGAAGTAAAAGAGTCCCACTTACACACGTCCACCAATCTGTCGAATGGCAGAGAAGAGAGGTACCCCTAATACATTATAGCTAACATTGGGTAAATAAAAATTTGATAAATGGGGATGTTAAATCAACCCAAAAATTTCTACATACACATGTATGGCAGGTTTCTTGGCCATGTGGCTCAGTGTGTATTTATTACCAATCCGAGACTCTAATGGAGGCGTGAGGCTAGGAACCTTTGTTATTGCGGCTATGCTGGTAGAGAAAAGGATGGTTGGGTTAGCCACTCTGGTTTTGGAAAATATTAATAGGAGTTTCCTACATATTTACAAGGGGAAGTATCCATTTAGAATAGCGGAACAATTCCATGTTTTTTGTGGATATATCGCTACTCACTTCAAAACATATGCTTTAAAAAGTGAAGTATTTTTTTTGAAAGATATTTTTGACCTTTTGTTCTGAATTTTTCTGGTATTTCACCCTTTTTGTTGAATGCCTATGACATCAAGGCTATATTGAGAATGCATAAGGAGTTCCATTTCATTATTTATCGAAATCTTCCTATGGGGTGATTTGTTGATGATGGGATGGTTAGTTTAGAATTGAGGGCATATATGCAAGCTTACTGACATGGTGTGTTGGCCACCAGAATTGATGTTGAAATCATATGTGAGGTATATGATCCTTATATATATTCGTATCAATTAAAATGTTTACAATAGAAAACTAAATCACTTCATGTGCATGTTAGATTAGAGAAAAACCCAATGCTTTCCCGACAACTATGGTTGTCGACATCTGCAGAGAAGACTGGGGTCGTATTTAATTTACCCATCATTGATGTAGTTATAATATTGACTATCTCGTATGCTAAAAACTAGGTTGAAACTTACCTGTAAGGGGTATTAAATCATGACGTCCATCGAGAGGGGGTGAAGAGAAGTTGAAAGACAGAACCCCTTCATTTGAAAAATAATTCTTCACCATCAGGGGACGACTCCCAAGAATTAGAGGGTAGAGGTGATGATGCTCCAAATTCACCTAAGATACCTCATGAAAGATGTAACCCTCCTTCCATAATTAAGACAACCACTCCGTCAATCCCTACCGAAGTCGTATTGAGGCAATCTAGTCTCCATCCTTCTAAAGAGTGGCAAGTTCCATTTTCTAATCCCACATATGTGACTGTGGGTGTTCGGAAGAAAATATAATCCAGGGTTTCATGATCCTCTTCACAACCCAATAACACACATTCGAAATATATTTGTCCAGAGGCTATTCATACAAGGCAGAGTCTGTACTGTGATGCTGAAACCATGTGGATGGATCCGTGTGAAGGACGGCATATTCCAACAGTAGGGGATTTGTGGGATTTGTCTGACATTATTTTTAAGGATAATGAAAATTTGGTGAGGACCTAAATTAGAGAGATGGAAATGCTCATATATTCCACTAATGATTCAATTCCTACCACAAAGAGGGTGGTGGAAATGATTGATCATGGTAGCACCTAAGGGATTAATCCTTCATTAGACGAAGAGTGGCATGACTTTCTAGATCCTGAGGATGTAAGTTTTCTTTCTTTCACAATCCCTTCCATTTTGAAACATGAAATTTATTTAATACATTTTTACATAAGAGAATTATCATCTTAACTTACATCTTTGTTAAGGAATAACAACTGAAGTTCCTTTACCACAATATAGCCCTAGAGGCACTACTGTTGGAGCTACTGAATCACCCCATGAATCGGGAGAAATATCATCGGGCAAATTGGCCATGGACGAGGAAATCGAGAGGGTATTGGAATCTCTAATGTCTGTCTTTGGAAATGATGATGAAATCCCTCCTAAGAACGAGAATACGAAAAATCACCGAACAAAGAGAGCCATGGTTATGTGCTAACTTCTTAGAAATGGTATGTCTCCCTAGTAATCGTGAATTTTTGTCTTTATTCATGAAAAGGTGTTCAAACTTTTTAAGATTGCAGGGGATTGTTCTATTTCTTCATTGAAAGAAAACACAGATAAGGTTCAAGGAACCATAGAGGTTACTACTGAATAGAAACAAATGCCTGCTAATCTAGTGGTTTCTAAAGAGGCATTGAAGCTAAAATAACCAACATCTATTCACAAAACTGATAGTATTCCTTCTATCAGAGGAGAGTGGGATTTTGGTAAATGAAAAATACTTCATAAGGCATAAAATGTAACAACAAATAACATCCAATCTGTGATACTTTTAGATTTATCACATGCCCCAGAACATCTGGAAATGACTAACATTGACCCAATAATTATTGGGGAGAAAGATATTCAAGGTCAAATATTAACCGAGAAAGGTTGCGAAGAAAACACAGCAAGTTCCCCATGGGTGAGACTAACATGGGATCTGAGAAATCACTAAATTAAATGATGAACCTTTTAATGTATTTTGAATAAATATTAGAACATGTTAATATATCAAATTATTCAGAAGATTTTAGAGTTTCTTGTATAAAATAAACTAGATGTGAGTTCTTATAATTAGTCATGTTAATCTTCTTATGATTATCCTTCTAACCAGGGTTTTTCGAAATATGTAGTTTCATATAAAAAAACTGTTTCTGCTACTATAATTGAAGGAAGTGTTGATATTAACGTCAACCCCACCATTTCAGAGACATTGGCTCATGTGGATCATGAGATAGAATATCTTCCTGAGATTCACTCAGAACATCCTGAGCATATTAAATATATCACTCCTTATCTAGATACATCAAATAAATTTTATAAAACATAGAATATTGGGGAGGATTCTTCTCAAGTAGTTGCACTACTATTAGGTAAGAGATTTTGATACAGTGATTTCCTTCACTTTTTTTATATATGGAATTTTACAATAACCATACTTCTGGATTTACCATATATGGATATCAACTTCAACGGCTAAATCTAGAGGTGAAGACTCTGCAACAGCCAAAACAACATTGGAAGGTTGAGAAACGATTTTTAAGGAAGGATCAGATCATGGAACTTCTTTAAGTGCATTAGTCCTAGAATATATCCCTCCTTATGATAGTGATTCTGAATCTGACTTAGAACTTCATAAGTCTCTTCGTCTTGCCCGTCGCAAGGATGGAAAAACATTTGGATGATAATATCTGAGATTCCCCTTGAAAAACTACCATCCAAAATTCCATGACCATCATATCTATCTATCATGCAATGATTTTGTGGTTTCAAATACCATGAAATTCATACTGTGGTAAAACATATTACTCAATGGATGGAAGTAGAGAAAAAGCTTCGACAAGATATGATAAAATCCAAATTGTCGATCAATATTGAAGAGTTTTAAGCAGTGTTGTCTAAGTGTGAGGCTAATAATACTTCAATGATCAAGGGACAAAAGCAGAAAATTAAAGAAAAGACTATTCAGAATCTCTGCCTTCAAGAGGAGTTAGATATCATTACAGGGGAAATTTTCCAGCTTCATAGATCATTAGACAAAGTCCATAAGGATGGTGCAAAAGCTATTACAGATTCTTGAGAAACACTTCATCATGCTTAAGAGAGTGAGACTGGTCAAATAAACAAGCTTCAACAGGAAGCCGATGGAGCTCAAGAGGCTGTAAAAAAAGAGTAATTATGTAGAAACCCTTTTATAATTGTGTATTTTTGACAAGAGCATGACTCCAATTTGTGGATTCTCTTTTGTGAAATTTTTTTACAAATGAAAAATATTTTGACTTTAATAATTTTTGTTTTCACTTTCACTAACTGCTTTTGTTTTACTTAATCCATTGGGCCTAGTAATCATAGATTTATTTTTTTCTACGGTTATATATACAACCCCACAATCATTATATCTCTTGACTTTTTATTCTCAATATTACATAAATTATAAAAAAATGTACATTTAGTGAGATGGGACTTGACTTTTGTTCAGAGTTCCCTTTGCGGGCTCTCAATATAGTGAGTTCCATGCCTCTTGTTATTGGTAGTTTAGATTCATGCATGTATGACTATAAAATTCTAGTATTTATGGTCGAATAAATTTTTCCAAAAACTGGGAAATTAGATCCCAAACAAGACTCTGTGGCTATCAATTTCCATAATATTCATTAAAAATTTCCTAGGGAAATCTTGAGCCATGATTTTTATGGTCACCAAATATTAAACATGTATCAAAATAAGGGTAGTATCTTCCAAAAACTAAGTTACCATTATTTTCAAAAACCCGTTATAGGGGATTTATTATAAATGTCTAACTAGGTCTTATGTTGCATAACCAAATAGTGGCGTCTATTGGCTGACAGTCCTACTATGTTGGAAACGTATGCAATGCCACCAAAGGGAATGTACTGAATAGTCAAGAAAATGATCTATTTAATATTTTAACATGTTTCTGCTGATAGATATGAAAAAATATGTTTTGGGTGACTCATGACCACAATGGGTGGTTTTTTCAAGGAAGGAAATTTTAATAATGAAAGGGATATTTTATTCTGACATATGTAATGAATAATAAAATCATTTATATTCAAATTTGGTGTATGATAAATGATTAAAATTTATTAGAAAGGGGTATTTTTCATACCATACTGTGGAGTTTTATGTCATTCAGTGAGGACATTGCACTGTGTAGTTTTATGTCATGCAGTGAGGACATTGTACTATATAGTTTCAAGTCATACAGTGAGGACATTGTATGATGCAGTTTCAAGTCTTGTAGTGAGTACATTGCATGGCTTTAATTTAAGTTCTTTATATTTGACCAAAATGTACGAGACTCTCCTAATTTATAGATAATTTGTTTCGAAATAATCTATCATATCCAGGTATGGAATGGAAAATTGTAAACTGTGATTTAATAATTTCTGAATACAAAGCATGATATGGGAAAGGTGTAAAATCATTAGTGGAAGTCTATTTTTTAGAACAAAGATACCATTATTTGACAAACCCATTTTGGGGTGTTGTATTATGCAGGGCCAACTGGGGCATATACTGCATATCCAAATAGTGGCACCATCTTACTAAGAGACATGTTATATAGGAAACATATGCAAGGCCAGCTAAGGGAATGTGCTTCATAGTCAAGGAAAATAACTCTAAGAAATATGACATTCTACTGCTAAAGGAAGAAGAAAGTTTATGGAGATTCAGATTTTCCAGAGCACAGAGTTTCGTTTATGAAGAAAGGTACCTGAATATGGAAAGGTTATTTTCAAACAAGATTTCCAATGAATTACAGGAATATGACTCCTATAAGGGTCTTACCCAATCATAGGATTAATGGTGTCTGTAGTTTTATGTGATACAACTAGGAACGGAATTTGGAATAGTATGTGAAATGTTTCCAAATGGTTCCAATGTTATTTCATATTTCATTGAACACAGGGAGATGTAAATGTGTAAAAAATGTTCTTTAAAGAGTTTCATAATGTGAGAGATATAATCAGACAAATATATCTGAATGACTATTTTAAAATACAGGTTCTTGTATAATGTCATCTACGACTAAAGGGGAAAACACACTATAACCAAGAATGAATTTACTATCATTTGGAAAAATCGTTATGGGGTTTGTGTTATATAGGTCCAAATGGGGCATATGATGTATAGCCAAATAATCGCATCTTTTGACCGACATGACTGTTATATATGAAACTTATGAAAGGCCACCTAAGGGCTCATGCTACATAGGCAGGAAAAATGTTCTTATATATTAGAAACTATATCATTGGAACCAATTATAAATATTATGAACATCTAAAAATATTCAAGATTAGGAGTGTGAAAAATAGAAGGAGGTAATTCTCAATGCATATGAGGAATATTTGAATCGGTCATGACAATGTATTTGGAATCCCTTTCATAGATCTGCTTCATATGCCAAATAGGGACATTCATTGTTTCCTTTTATATTAACATTGTGATGTGCAGTTTAATGTCACGCAATGAGAAAATTATACTATGCAGATTTAAGTCATGCTATGAAGACATTATACTATGTATTTTTAAGTCAGGTAGAAAGGACGTTAATTACCAATTAATAATTTGAGACACCTTATTTATGTTAAGAAGTCTTTTAATCAATTCTTAAGCCCGTAAGGACTATTCCCTATGTGAGAAACAAGGATCAGTAATGAATTCTTTTATAACTCAATGGTGACACAAGTGAAGAATATGGGTGTTATATTTCCATGTATTTTAACGTTGTGTGTTAAAGACAAAGTTTAATTGATATGAAAAGAATAACTTGTTGTATTTAGACTACGAGATAAAACCCAAGTGCCACTATGCATCTTGATGAGGGAAATAATCAAGCAATAAATAGTTCTTTAAACAATACCTATTCTGGTTTGATTCTTATACAATGTATAATGGGGTTTTTTATCATGTTTGGGCCATGATTAGAGATCTAGGTGTATCTACGTATTTGAAGTAGATGACTATCAATCCATATATAGTTTATTAAATAATCATTCCTCATTATAATTGAGTTTGACCTGAAGAATGGGGGATTTTGACATGTTCTAAGAGAACGGTAAATCTTAATTCATAAAATGGTATAAGAACCAAATAATATATCCTAAGGAAACACTCTGTATAGATAAGATTCATCAAAAATATGATTAAAGAAATATGAAGATTCTTTTATTGCAGTTGGACCCAAAATTAGGGATTTAGGCGACACTACATATCTCATTGAAAATGAGAATCATGCCATACATAGTTCTTGAAATAAGGTCTCTATGAAAATAAGACTCTGACATATGAAAGAGAGGGACTCATGTGCTACTAAAGAGTTGTGATTATTTCAATGATGTTTTCTTTTGAAAGCTTCTAACGTCGAATAAAGAAAATGTTAGTCATATAGTTTAATGTCCTGCAACACAGAAAAATGATGATATAAATTTTAATGTCATGCAAAAATGGAGAAGATTCTATGCATTTTTACATCATGTAGCAGGGAAGCAAATGGTTTTAATGTTATTTAATGTCTTGTAACGAGGATGTTGTACTGTGCAGTTTTGAGTCTCGCAGCTTGGACCAGAGGGCAGAGTAGTTTTTAATCTTGCAACTAGGACATAGAGGTTGTGCAACTTTTAGTCTTGTAACAAGGACATGGGGGTTATTAATTTTTTTGTCTTGCAGCAAGGACATTGTACTATGCAGTTTTATGTCTTGCAGTGAGGTTGATTTATAACTACACAATTTATTTCTTTAAGAGTCTCAAATTTGTTGGAGTTGTAATAAGATCTTACTCAATTTAGATTGAGGAATAAGACCTATTTGAAAAGACCTTGTGTATGGAATAAGGTCCTTCTCACTTTGGCTCATGCATTGGGGGTTTCTTCTCTGGTATCATTGGATTCATATGGACCAGTACCATTTATCCTTGAATAAATGAATGGAGGTGAACTTTCTTATTTAAAACTCATGCTATTCTTTCCTGATAGACTTCTAAATGATGAAAAGTATGCAATATTTTCATATCCAATTGTTCTAGATCATTGAACTATTTTTGAGACCTCTCATCTATAGACAACTGATCACATATTTCAACTCTGGATTAAGGAAATTTTATTTCAATTTGAAAAACTGGTTCGATTCCATATACCATTGAATAAAGAGTTTCTTTGGTGGCAGTTAGAGTAGTTGTTCGATAAGACCATAAAGAATTCAAAAGTTTATTAGTACATGATTTCTTATTTTTATCCACAATTTTCTGGAGTATATTTTATATGGTCTTGTTGAGGGACCCTATTTATCCATTGGACATCATATGATAGCAAGTTCAATGGTTTAATTTGATATTATGATTCTGATATAACTTTTTTACCTCAATCGAACAAAAAATGGTGTCATTTCCTGTCAATATAGAATGAGGAACACCAAATCTGGTGATGATGTTAGTTTAAACAAAACTAACAATGATTTTGGATATGACTTCTTTGAGTGGTATTTCCTGAGCCCATTTACAAAAGAATTCAATAAAAATAAGGATATACATGAACTACTTAGCAATAGCTAGAAAATAAGGCCCTACTACATCCACTCCCCATGTGGCAAATGGCCAAGAGTATTAAGATGTATATAGAAATTTCAGGGGATAATGAAGTAAGGTGGCATGAACATGGAAGGGATGACATTTTTGAGTGAAATCTGTACAATCCTACGTCATTGAAGGCCAAAAGTATCAAAGATTTCAGATCTGGTCAGAATGTATGTACCCATATCGGTTGGCACCACAAGCCCCAAAATGTACTTCTTTCATGAATGATACAGTCTCTTCTCTCTCAATACATATAAAGAGGATTTCATCAAAGCCTAACTTATAGAGGATCTTTTGGTGGTATGTACTATCATAAAGAGTAAAATTGGCTACTCGTCACTGGATATATTCTTTTTCATCCCTATTCGGGTGAAGTACTCCATTTCGAATATATTCCCTGATAGATGTTCTCCATCCAATGGTATGACCATATGGCTGATAAATAGGGAAACTTTTGTTAATTTCTTCCATTTTGGTTTGAAAAATATCTGAAATCACACGACGATGAGATATGCTAATGACTATCTCATCGCCATTGGGATCTGCCTAGGCTTTAGCTGCATTAGCTAGTGCATCTACTGGGGCATTTTGTGATCGCGGGACATAAGGTAATGTCAGATCTAAGGGAAATTACATCATTAATCCACTGACATAAAAACAGAAATGTATTAAATCTTCTTTTCTGATAGAATATTCATCATTGATTTGTTTGATTATAAATTATGAATCACATTTTACCTACATGTGATTCATTTACACACGATGTGCCAATTTCAAACCTGAAATTTGAGTTTGATACTCCGCCTCATTGTTGGTATCCCCTTCTTATAATAGGAAAGAATAAGACAATACTTTTTATGGGGAAATAAGTACAATTCCTAACCCAATTTCGTTGAGATTAGGGTTTTCTATTCTCTTCCATGATAGACTTCAGGAAGCACCATCAATGTACATTTACCATGTTTGGGAATTATCAAGAATAGTGAATACATCTTCATTAGGATGTTCAGTATTTAATGATATATCTTCTACAAATGGATGCTCAGTAAGGAAGTTGGCCAGATCTTGGCCTTTTATTGGTTTCTTGAGGCACAAACTAGCTATCAATCTATTGAAAAATAATTTCCCACCATTCCAGACACCCTATAAGAATAGGAAGACTGAGGAGAAATTTGAGTGGGTTATTACGAGATACCAATTGAACCTCATGATGTTGAAGATAGTGTCTCAATTTTTGAACATAAATGATTAATTCTAGGAAGAAATTTTCAAAACCTGAATACTGAGTTTCCGCATCAATCATATTTTTAATGAGATGGTAAAGGTTTTTTTCATTCCCAGCATCGTTATTTTGAGAAAAGAAGGAAACTAGTGATCACACTAAAGTTGTCACATAAAGAATATGTGGACTTCCTTAAACAGGTGGAATTAATATTGGTAGACTCAAGAGAAATTTCTTGAGGGTATCAAATATTTCTTGATAGTATTCTGTCCATTGGTAGGTGACTCCCTTCTTCATTAATCCAGGGAAGGGTAAACACTTTCCTTCCAAATTGGCAATAATGCGCTGAATATAGGCCATGTGTCCTTCGAGTCCTCTTAATTTTTTATAATTTAGTGTAGGTGACATACCAAGGAATGATTTTATTTCTCATTATCAAATTCGACGCCAAAATGGTTTACAACAAGGCTAAGGATCTTTCCTGAGGATCCTCGAAAGCACATTTCATGGGGTTCATCTTCAAACTATGTTGCCCAAGCTTATGGAATATGGTCTCCAAATATGTCAAGTGATTGGAATGTTGACTTTATTTTACCACAATATCATCCACATAACATTAATCAAACATCCCTAATAAGGGATTGAGGATATGGTGCATGGAACGTTGGTTTGTTACGACTCCATTGTTTAAACCAAAGGGCATTATCCGATAACAAAACACACCTTGAGGGGCTCGGAAGGCTGTATATTATTCAAACTCTAGGTCCATATTGATTTGGTTATACCCAAATTATCCATCCATGAATGAATAAGATTCATATAAAGATTTTACATCAATTATATGCTCTGTAATCAGAACTTAAAAATCATATTTAGTACAATGTCATCTAAGATCTCTGAAATCAATGAAAATTTTAATTTTCCCATTATTATTTTGCACTGGGAAAATGTTTGGAATACATTTGAGATGTTGAACATCTCTAAAAAGGATATCCTGTATATTATTATCAACTATAGCTTCAATTTTAGATGCATGAGTTGCATGTGTTCTTCTTGCTGCTTGCTTGAATCCACGCTGCTCTTCTGGAGAACCCAAATGATGGGTGGCTACATCATGATTATGTCCTAGAATTTCTATATAACTCCAATTAAATATACATCTCAATGTTTTTTAGAAATGAAGTATACACATCTTTCTCTGCATAGTACATGGCCACAATAGTTAGAGTGGTGTGTGGATCTTCTTCTGTACCCATATTTATTTTTCTGAGACCATCTACAGTGGTAGAGACACCTTCCTCAAATGCTGGAAGAGTATCCCCATTATCTTCCTCTTCTTCTTCATTACGTGTTACCTCTTCTATTTACAATTGCATTGTAGGTGAAGAGGAAAAAATCCTAATGTTAGAGGGGGTCCATATTTGAACATCCTAAAGATGAAGCCACCATATCTGACCCTACTGACGATGAAGGGTCTTCCTGTGGTAATAAAGAGGAGATGATGGACTGAGAATCAACATATTTGTCTTCCTTTAGAAATTATACAATTTCTTCTACTCTGATTGATAAAGTAGTGGATTATTTTAGTTCAGCAGATGAAATGAAAACATTTATATTTAGGCTTCCATCACTGCTTGGTGGATGAACAGTTTCTCCCAGGTTGTCAGGATCAATTGCCTCAATTGACATTATGGAATTTATTGGATGAGTGCTTGGATTTGGTTTTACCTTTTCAATCGGATTAATAGGTAACACATAATTTGTACTCAAATTTATGAATGGGTTTAATGGGATATTTTCCAGTCCATTGGGATCATTTACTCTGGTTATTTCATTTGTAACATTCCAAGATATCATAGTATTTTATTTCTTCAATGTAATTCAATAACTTGCACTACACTCTACATTGAGTTCAAGTGCACCACGACATACCAAACTAGCCGTTCAAAAGTGGTTATGAATATTATTAACTGAATTTTGATCTTTATAAAATCCTTATAATTTTAGAATCCATATTCGGAGTTTCTTAGACATAATGTAAGAACAAATTCATTTTTTAAATAAAAGAAGTATTTTGAAAAAAATGAAATTTTACATTCTTTTAATGGTGAACCCTTTATAAATCCAATATTTGAAACAATTATATATTCAATTTTACAAAATAAACTTCTTATTTAGAATCAGGACATAATAATTCAGTTTCAATAGTTTTTGGTGTTTTTCTGATAACCCTCTTATTTGCGTGAATAGTGAAAAATACTATATTTTAACTGAAAACAACTTTTTTAGTAAAAACAATTATAGTGTTAAATTATAAATTTTAATGGTTTTGAAGTACAATTAGATTATATTTTTACCATTTAATCCAATTATCTTCATTGTAAGTAATTTCACTTTGAAATTAGACATAAACAAGTGTCAATCTATTGATAGTTATTATTTCTTAAAAATACGCTTTTTTGTTTTGAAAATGGGAATTATTTTTATGTTAATTAATGAAACATATATGTTTTTAAATTGGTAAAATAGAATTAATTTTTGAATTTAGAATATCAAAATTAGATAAGGGTGATTTTTTTGTATTTTTCTGAAAACTTTCAATTTTTGATGAATAGTGAAAAACACAAACTTATTGTTAAAAACCAAATTTTTATTTAAATAATTATTTATTTTATTTAAATTTAATTTAGTTAAAAATAGATACATAATACCTATATAAGTTCTATTTAATTCATTGTAGTTAGTTTATAATAATTCATCACATCATTCAAGTTGTTTTCTTCTTCCACTACCTCTTTCTTTGATGGTTCCATTGAAAAATAATAACTCTAGTATCTTATATATATTGTGATGTTATTAAAGAAATTTTACAACCATTTTCATTATTATATCCATCCTATAAATGAAAAAGTCACCGTACGTGCATACGTACAGATTAACGTCTCCACATCGTGGTGTAGTTTGTTATTCAAACACTTAATTATTTGGATGGGCATAATAATGAGTATAACTGATGTAAAATAATAAATATAACATGTTAATAATTCTGTATATATGATATACCATCCAATTACATATGATTTCTCCATTAATATAGTGATATTGTAGCTCATGTGTACGTACGGATTACCGTCTCCGCGACGCGATGTGATTCATTTCTATGTTCACCATTCAACGATGATTATAAAATATATATCATTAAAAAGTGTGTAATATTTGACATAATAATGCTACTATAGAGATATAAATATATATATATATATATATAAACTTACATATATCTTATTCACTTAGTTCCTTCCAATACGATATAGAAATGGAAGGAGCGTTTATGTGTACATACGGACTACCATCTCCATAAATTGTGATTTCTATTTCATATATATGTCTCTTATACATTTTTATATTCTAAATATTTATGATATATAAATCATGTTTTATAATCTAGATGTATTTAAATATTGATCTATGTGATAAAATCAAGAGTAACAAGTTAAAACATGAATGATAAAGAAAGTGATTATTATCCGAAATGATAATTTAACTTAAAAATTATTATTAAATGGGTAATATATAGTTATAAATAAATCATTTATGATATAAAAAATAATAATATGGTTCTGGTATTATTTAATAACATACTACGGTCTTCATACAGAAGGTTAAACTTATAATCGACTAAAGGAATGTGCAATTTAATGGTTAATTTCACAATCTCTTTATTTTTTGAGGTTGTTTTTATGTAAGTATCTGCTAGGACATATTTACTATCCATGTCAATGTTTTATGAAATAGTTTTAAAAGGTATTATTTTAAAGGAATTTTTTACTAAAACATCATTTTAAATGTTTTAAATATTTATTCTTCTAAATAATTCTCATTAATTTCCATGTTTTCAAAATGTTTTTTAAGGATTTATTTATATGTACATTAATATTTTTAAAATGTTAATTACTTTAAAATGATTCAAAGTGGTATGGGACACTTTTATTCAATTTTTTTATTTAAAATTCTTGCTAAATTGTGTGACTTTTAAATGTTTTCATGAAAATGGGATATTTCTCTCAAAGAGATTTAAAAACAATTTTCATCTATGTCAACATCCTTTGATGGATTTTAAACATGATTTAAGTTAATTTATTATGATACAAATATTCCATATTGTATTGAAGGTTTTGTGATATGTTTGAATATGGATGTGTTATTTTTATACCATTCATGGTTTATGGATAAAGTATTGACATTTCTAATGATAGTTTTAATAAGAATGTTTGTGTTATGTTTAAACCATTTCATATGAGGAATTCATTAGACTTAGTAAGTGAAGGGTGGAGCCCGCTATATCTACTCGATTCATCAGTAGGTCTCATGGGACAAACTAGTGTCTTGGCACAAGGCATTGACAAATTCTTATTTGTAGTCTTGGAACAATTACTTGACTATGTTGTTCTGAAATTCTGGAATTATGCATTCCATCATTATAAAAGTGGATATAGATATTGCATGTGATTATTCAACCAGTAGAATATACATGTGAGTATGCAAATGGTATTATTTTATTGTATCTTTTCAATATTATGCTGAAGTTTATGTTTAAAATTCTTTTGTTTTTGTCTTATACATTGCCTTAAATGTTTATGATTATTTATGAAATATTCCTCCATATTTTTATCTTCACAGAGCATCTGAGATCACCCCTTTCTATGTTTTAATTTTCACATGATTATAAGAAGTGTATTATGATTGATAGACATGGTTAAGCTAGGGTATTAATGTAATTCTCAAAGGATCATTTATTTTGGGTTTTAATTTCTTATATGTAATGTAACATTCATGCATGTAATCTATTTTCCAAGACTGCTAAACTGATCTATATTTCTGGAAATGATTCCCTGTAATCATGCCAATGTATTAAAATAATGCACCGACTCTATGTAACTAGGTCAGGGCATTACATCTTTTTTCAGGGACTTCGTTCCTTTGGTGTGATAAAACTCTGGCTCAAAGTATTGAGATGCACACATTTTTAATAGATCATTGTCACTATACAACATCCCAATTTTACCATTGAAGCAATACTTAAGACCACGGTGGTATGATGAAGGCATGGAAGCATGTTGTTGTAGCCATGTCCTTCCAAGGAAAATATTGATGTTTGTTTCCTAGGAAACAACCATGAAGTCTAAATTTGACACAAGATCTCCAAACTGAGTTCTAAGTGTAATTTTTCCTATATGTTCTTGCTCATTTTTAGCATAATATTGAAAAATTATATTCGATAAAGATAAGTCGGATTCAGTCAGGCCCAATCGATGAAGTGTATGGATTGTAATGAGGTTGACTCTAGATCCTTTATCAATGAAGGTTTATCAAATGTCTAAATAATTGAATTTTCCAGAAAAAATAGTACTGTCTAATATGTCCACGTACAACTTCATCATCATCTTCATCTATAATAGATATGACTCCATGCAATTCTGTAGGACCATCCTCTATACGGTAAACCTCAACCACAAAAACTACAGTTTCAAACTCTTGAGGACTAGACTAAGCCTCAATAAGTACTACTTGAAGGTCTTTTGACATACATAACACATCCAAAATTAATAACATGGTCGGTACATGGACCAATTGTTTCAAGACATCATACATTTGAACTAGAGGTCTGCATTTCCCAATATGGAAATCCAGTTTTTCATGTGTCTTATAAGTTGATGCTTCAGATGTAGATATACCATGTGTTGGAGAAAATATGGGATTTGGTAGATTATACTGACTAGGTATATTTATCTTCTAAGAGGAAGACAATGTGACTTCTAATCGGTCCTCCAAAATAATTATGTTAGAACCAAACTTGTCTTGCATGGAAGAAACTCCATGTTATTTCTAAGCCCACATAAGGGGTCTTCCTCATGTTTCTACTCTATATGTGGTTTGAATCAGGGTATAGTTAAAATAGTGGCCTCTAGATTTCCCACCTCTTCCCTTCTATCCTCAAACATGGCCTCTTTCTCGTGTTCCACAATTAGGTATAACGATTTCCGGCTCATTATAATTAGAATCACCATTGGAATAAGAATCCGTTAAATGGATAACATTGACATAAACAAAGATCAATTCTTCATCTGATAAAGATTCTACCTGTAATCTTAATTCTGATTGTGCCATTTGGAGGGGTGGTGCTCGTGCTTTTGAAACAGCTGTCTTAAAACGTCTAGGGTCAATGACAACTTTTTCTTTAACATGAGATCATCTTTTTCCAACTTATTTTTTTTCATATGATCAATTATCTTATTTGAGGAAAGTCTTTTTGAGGAAGATGATCTTTTTGTTCCAAGAGTGGTAGAATACATCTGGTTTATCAACTTTGTTCGTAAAATGAAAGGATTCTAGTTGATCATTTTTCTGATCATCAAATCATCATATTTCTGCACATTTTTTACTTTTTACTTCCTTCCATTCGCCTTCTTCCTCAAGATTAGTAGCAGCAACACATGATACATGAGCTGAAGAACATTTCAGTTTTACTTGTCTAGAATCTACCATCTTTTGAAAGATGTCATTGAAAACATAACATTCATGGATTGGATGCACTAACATCTAGTGAAAGGTAAAATATTTCAGAAGATCTTCATCTCCTTCTTTATTTGATTTCTTTGACCTTGTAAACTAAACAAAATTGTTTTGTAGAGTTGAGATTAAGTAACCAGGAATGTGTTCATTCCAGAAAGAATAAACGTTGTTCTTCAATTCATCAACATGTTTTCACCTTTGACCTATTTGATCATCTTGACGACGCAATCAATGCCTCTGGTGTTTAGGAGGCAGATCCCTTTGGTATGATGAAGGTCTTGAAGTATAATAAGTTATAGGTTCCTTCTTGAGTGTAACTATAACTACTTTTTCCATTTCTATCCTCCTCCTCGGAGCTAATGTAATAACAGTGTTTTTAGCCTTAGTTTATATAATAGAGCCTTTTATCTATTGAATGATTGATGTAAGGTCTCAAAACCCTCTTGTTCATTTTATAGGGATCAATGGTGTTTGTAACTCATCACGTAGATTTTCCACACAAATTGGCAGCAGTTCTTATTGAGAGAGTTATAGACTTAAGAAATATGTTTATCCTTTCCATCATGCGATGAAATTTGAAACTATATCATTCTGCCTTTGTTTAAAATTGGTAAAATCCCAAACTGTCATCTTTGGTAGTTTTGATCTAAATTGAAAAAGGAATTTATGATGTATATCATTTCATCCTATAATTGATTACGATTGTAAACTTTTATACCAGATAAAAGATGGTCCCTATAATGACGACACAAAACACCTGATCTTTAATGTTTCTTGTTGTTGAGGAATTCCCATCATGGGATCACAATAAGAAACAAAATGTGTTATGTGTTGTTCGAAATCTCACGAACCATTAAAGATGGGGAATGTGGTATTCTATAAAATTTGAAAGTGGAGGAATTGCATCCTCCCATTCAGGGTAAGCTCTCTTTTCCAGCTGAACTGGTGCACATCGTTCCTCCATATTTTCCAATTGAGTCGTTAATTCTTCAATTCTGTTCATAAGAATTTAGGGAATATCTAAATGATCTGGAACCTGTGAAGGTACAACAACTAGAGCTTGAGCTATTGCAATGACTAGAGAAACCACTGATGTTGGTGATGATATTCTCCATGGATAACCCACAAGAACATTCCTATCAGGATGTGTCTAATTATTCCTTCATTTTGTATCTAGTGTATGGAATTCATTATCTGCATCTGTAGTTACTACAAATTATATTTGCTAAGGAGCTCCTACAAGATTTTCAAGTTGAGGACCTTCCTGGGGAGTACGTCTAGAAGAAATTCCACATTAAAATAACTTTGTATTGAATCTTTTCAACTATTTATTTCATATTCTTGTCATGGAAATATTTCTTCAAGAGAAAAAGTTTGACCTTCTCCAAAGGAAAAGTGAGATGCAATTGTAATTTTTTCCTTTTCCTTTTAGATGCCTTTTTATGGGGAGAGTTGGTTATTTGAAGGAATACAAATATTTTGGTTAAGCCCTCGATTTCGAGTATGCACGCATTCTTCATTTTCCTCATTGTGTACCATATTGTGGACTACAACATCAAATTCGGATTCCCTTGAACTGGACTCATTTTCTGGAGGATCTTCTGCTGTGGTGTTAATGACATTCACTGATGCATAATTCATTGATGGAATTCTACCAATATTTTTGTAATATCTTCTCCCTATATTTCATCCATGACACTATGTTCTTCTTTATGGTGAATTCCTTGGAACTGTTTGGCAGACAGTAACCCGAATGAAACCCTTTGATTTTTCAGTTGTATTCTTTCCCTATGGCTTCTTCTCTAATTGGGAAAAAACTGATTTCCATTGAGGAGGGGGTTGAAAATGTGAAAAATCCCCCAACCCTGCATGTGGGGTCATTTCCTATTCTTATTCTTGTTCAAATCATTGATCTTGGTTTAATGAATTTGAAGGTTGAATTAAATGAGAGTCCATTCTTGCAATCATGGGTGAATCATGAACTGTTATGGATAAAATTTGTGCTACATCTCTTATGATTTTCTGTATTTTGGTTTGGAAATTAGTTGGGTGCATTATCCGACAACCACTCAAGTCACTTGTTTCGGAATATTTCTTGGTTATTTCAGATATTTTCATTCTTGGATGGATGAAATACACTAAGTGGGACGCCTGCTAAAGATTACCAAATACTTGAAGTAAAAGTAACTCAAAAACTTCTTTTCATTGTGCCTGACTCTGATGAGATCTGGTTTAGGCATGTTCTTGAGAATAAATTCGATTACATACAAAATATATTGATTGTGGCTGACTATACGCAATAAAATTGCATGAGGAAACTTTTGGCAGACTTTGCTGATTTTGGAATGTAGTGAAATGAAATTCTTCATGTGCACCCTATCCTTCTATACAAACACTAGATTGTGAATCATAAATTAAATGATGTAGCCTCTTTAGAGCATTTATGCATTCTTTCTAAAAGATTCTCTGCTATTTTTCATCCTTTAGGTGTTGGAAACCCGAGAGAGATGACAAGTCAATTTGGAATTGCAACCCTTATATTACATTTACATGATCATGATATTCATCATATGGTAATACTTTTTTTCCAAATGATGAATTGTACTCCATAGGTTGGGGCGGATATCCTGAATGCAACCTTCTGCACTCAATTATGGACTATTATACTAAGAATTTTCCAAAGGCTGGAACATGACTGGTACTTCCCCCTTAGCAAATTGTTTTCTCATGTTTAACACATCTTCATCATCTTTCACTGGAAGTTTCTCTACTTGGTTAGACCAAAGTAGATTCTCTATATTAGAAGAAAAATAAACCAAGGGAGTTTCATATAATGACGGTTCCCTTAAGTTATCTTCTGGATGAGAAAGTGTTTCACCTGTCAATGACAAGGCATCAAACATGACTGGCCTTTTGTTTGCAAGTGCCTCGAGATAGGAGGTCTTTCTCATCACTACATGGTCAATTGTAGAATTTTCCTGACAATACGATATACTACTACAAATAAGACTTTCATAGAGAATTAGATCATGGGGAGTATCACCATTGTGAATTATTGTAGGGGATAAATATTATTGGTCCTCGGTCTTCTGGCCACATGGATGGTTGCGGTGGATTTCATCCAGAGATAGGCACTCTAGATTGACCAAATTTTCATGAAGTAGGACTTCATAATGAAGTGTTCAGTGAGGAAACTCATAATTACAACTACCAATATCATAATTTGGTAATGATAGGATAAGATCTTGAGCTGCAACAGATAAATATTTGAGGGATTCAGGATATCTAGAATTAAGAGGTTCCAAATCGTTGTTTGACTCTTTATTTTCCAACAGTGCATGGAGAGACTTCTTCTTGGATGTTTTCATATACATAGATGGGGCCACTTGCTGGGAAAAGTGGTTATCATAGGAACATGACTGTGTCTACCTTGGATTGGTTATTGGAATGAACCAATTACATTCAATTGGAAAGGTTGTGTGTTCCGGATTTTGTTGTCTATATGATATGGGGGAGTATGCCCCATGACCCTCTCAGACTAAAACTGATGTGTGTATCTGTTCTGGGATGGAATGTTAATGTTTCATCCCATATTTGGGGACAAATTTATGTGTATGTCTCCCCGGTACTGCTGAAGTGGTTGTTATAATATCCTGGCATGCTTCAAGAATATGGGAATGGATTTGTGTTTTCCCTTTCACCATTGATAAGATGTGTTTGGTGACTTCAGAAACTGGAATGAGAATATATGTCCACTCCGTATCTGGAGTAGGTGTATGTTCCTACTCCTATCCTCTTTATCCTATCAATGGGTATAAACGATACTTATTTATAGGGGCGGGGAGTAGAGTCTACTCCAGATTTGTCATTTGAGCTTTTCGACTAGCTTCTACGGGTTCTATATAATGAGATTGTTTGTAGACTTGATGAACATTGGTAGGTGTATGTGCCTTTTGTCTATTTACCATCATGTATAGTTGACAGACTTCCATAAATACTATCATATTAGACTGCTGATAGAATTCGTGATTGTAAACAGGTGTATATTCTTGTTTACCTATTTCCACCACATTAGATTGGCGGGATTCTTTAAATGCAGTCAGACAAGCCTGCTGATTGGTTGATAACTTATAAGCACGTTTATGTTCATGTTCATAGTACTCCACCTGATTTATCTAGTGGGATTGGTAGGTTGTTTCCAGACGAGTCCGATGAGTAGAAAAATTAATACGGATGGGTTTATGTTCCCTTTCATTGTTTTCCATCAAGTTAGATTGATGGGTTTATTCGGAAGGGGTACAGGTAAGAACCTCATCCCTATTAACTGGATGTTGTCCTTGATGTTTCATCTTGCTTTCACAGGTCTAAGAGACATGGGATGAATGTTTATAGGCAACACCCTTATCATGTTGTGGGTTTACTACCTTAAAATTCTATTAGAGGCAATTGCTACTGGTAGTCCTCATAAAGGACCCCTACATCTTTGAATTCAGGCTCTGAGAAACCTCTTGGCCGACCTCCCTATAGTACGAGAGAGACTGTTTGTTGTGTTTTGAGGATAAGGACCCGAAACGGTTGAAGATGGTGGTTGGCACTGTTTGCTTCTTGATCATCAGTTTTCATTGGTAGGATGATCAAGGATTGTTATTGAACTAATGGTCCTACCGAGAAGCCTCCAAAGTAAGCATTGTATTGTGCTGGCGATATTCCTTTACCCTCAAATTAGTGACCCGACATTGAAGATGCTGGGTTGGTGATGACATCAATCCCATGGATGGGGATCCAACTTGAGCAGCGATCGGGAAGTTCATAGATATAGTCTTGAATAAATCCATTTCTGAGTGAAGGGAATTATGGGAAAAACATGAAACAACAACAAACTCCATTAAAGACACATCTTTTAGATGGATACATGATTGATTGATTCGTTTGTCTGGACTTTCTTTATCAATTTTATTGGGGCCTAACAGGTGGGTAACATTATTAACATGGTTAAGGATTCACATGAGTTACACCATTTTGGTTTCATAGTTCCTTGAAATGTGTATTCTAGTTTTAAGAATCATTGCTTCCAGGTGGTTTCCATTGGATTTATTTATGGAATTGGAAACTTACAATTTTTTTTATCGAAAGGTGATCTGCTTTCAAAAGGCAGGAGTTCATTATGTTTGATGTTCATGATACTTGAGAACATGAATTGGTCGAAAGGATGGGAGGTCAGACTAATCATAGCCTTTTGTGGGAATTTATTGTCTACTCTGGGACTCTCTATAAAATTTAAGATATTTTTGTGAATTCTTATTAATTCACCAGGTATATCATATGTATCCCTTGTAATTTTAAACCACCTATTTAGCATGTGAATAGTTTAAAATCATCTATATGTATTTTAGGTTCTTCATTAATGGAGGTATCCTCTCATATACAACTTATAGATTATTTTAATCATCGTTATAATGATACTAGTTTTTAATCCACTCAGTGGGGCACTCTATAATTTTTTGTCATCCAGGGAGATGAAGGTTTAGTTTGTTCTAGGGATGGTTCCCCTAAAATGGGCTACCTACATATCTTTGTGAAAGGAATCCGAACCCTCATCGTTTAGTTCCACTTAATGGGGCACATCATACCTTTTAAAGTCATGTGATAAAGACTTAGCCATAAATTTTAATGTCTTGTGGTATGGACATCTAAGCGGAAGGTGCTTAGTCAAAACATAGTGTGGCACTTATGCTAAAGCAGCACAAGGAACGTGGAAAGGATGTGGGTTTCCATGTAGGATCCGACCCTCTTGGGAATATGGACTAAGGAGAAAATATTCTATTTAAAGTGTTGGGTTTGAACCTCAAGGAGGATTCATATGTATCTGATAGAGATAGGAATCAAATCCCATGTAGTCAAATTAGTCTCATAAGAGAGTATAGTCCTTTGAGATAAATGAGTTTGGGATTACTTCCAAAAAATCACTCCTTAGTGATTTTGTGGGATTAATTTGGGGCTTATTGTTAAGCTGGATGCCCATATTAAGTGGATTAAGGTTAGATTTCCGAAGATGATATCCAGTGAGCTCTGGTCCTGAGATGGCTTCCTATGTGTCCTGGTTTGAACAAGAATCATAGTTCTCTTAGTTCATTCACCATGGTTGTTTGTGCACATGTTTTAATCAATAATAATCCCTAAGACCACGTGATTCATTCTCGATGTGAGAAACAAGAGGATGTGGAAGATTCAACAAATTCTCTTTCAATTTTTTCTTCCTCCACTTGTGGAAGAGGGTGAACCTATGTCGATGAAGGTGGAAGAGGGTGTGGCAACAAGCCTTATGTCTATTCACTTTACATTGGACAAGGGTCCAATTAATGGGAGAAGTGATGATGCTTAGGGACTTACACTAAGATGGGTACCCTAAAATTGATTCCGTTAGGGGAGCGAGACTTCTCCTATGCTTGCGTGGAAAGGAAAGTGTGAACCGTACCTTCCTTATCAGAGACATGAGGTTCCATGTCATATATTTTAGAAGATAGAGGCTAGAAACCAACCCCCCTCTAAACTGGGAAGTTCCCAACACTATTCCTGGGAGAAATATCCATGTGGCTTTGGATATACAAACCCATAGGCACTCTATGAATACTAACCCTATTGTTGAACAAATTTCGAAAACCTCTGACTGTGAATATACAAACCCAAATAAGAGACATGATAATGTGTCTTTCCCAAAGGTTTGATAAGTTTGAAGGTTTTGGCAGAGGTCTCAAAAATATCCATTTCACACAAGGGACCGAAGGAATTTTAAGCCTTTCCATGAATGGCATTGATGAAGTCTTGACGGATTGTAGGCTAAAGAGTGCAACTGAATCAAAGAGGGGAACCCAAGAAGGTAAGGGTGCACAAATATGGGCATGCAGGTAGGTGTGGATGAACTTATGTTCACTTATGCAATGAAAAATATGTATGTTAATACATAGGAGAGTCCTTTATCGAGCCTTTAAGAGTATATATAGGTTGTCCCAGAAATGGGGCTCTCAAGTTCCAATAAATGGAATAGGTGGCGCGCAAGTATTTCTGACCTCTGGTGGTTGGGTGCTTTTGGCGGACATGTGTTATGGTTTTCAAACACTAAAAAGACTTATGTCCGATGAACCTCCCTTAAATCCTCTACTCAACGTGTTGATGAACTACCTTAAATGTTTTGGAAGATTGGGGCGAAGTACTCGGGCGACTAGAGAAGAAATTGGAATTCAAGAAAATTCGTCTCTCGAAATGGAGGCCCCAAGGTTCTATTTATAGGAAAATATGTGACCATGGACAAAAGGAATTTGGGCGCGCAAGTAGAGTGCGTGACATTTTGGGGTGCTCAAGTAGGCTGTGTACTAATGCTATTTTGGATTAAAAAGGCGATCCAAAATTCATGCCTTGTAAAATCATGATTTTCTTCATGTATTTTTCACTTTTATTTCAAATGGTATTCCCTTTTTCAATTTTATAATCTTTGATAGAATGGAGTGTCAACAATGGTAAAGGATTTATCCACCCTAGTGTTTCTTCATGCGGACCCCTATTCTCTTTGTCAAGAAGAAAGATGAGTCCTTGTGGATGTGTATTGACTATAGAGAAATCAGTGCTATTACAATAAAAAAAATTATTGCCTACCTCAGACTGATTATTTATTTGATCAACTTAATGGATACCAATATTTTTTGAAGAGTGAACTTTGATCTGGATATCCTCAGTTGTGTGTGAGGAATTAATATATTTCAAAGACATTATTTTGAACTAGGTATCTGCATTACAAGCTTACAGTAATGCCCTTTTCACTACGAATGAATCCTCAGTATTCATGGATCTAATGAATAGAGTTTTCAAGGAATGTCATGATGAATTTTTTCTGGTATTTATTGATGATATCTTGGTATAATCCAAAATCATTGATGAACATGAGAAAAACCTGCCCATTATTCTGAAGACTCTTTGATGAAACGAGTTGTATGGGATGTTTAGAAAGTGAGAATTTTGGATTCAATCCATTTCTTTTCATGGACATATTTTCTCTGGGGATGGAATCTTCGTTGATCCTGAAAAAGGAAAGGTAGTTTAGTAATGGCCTACTCTAATGATCATAACTGGGGTATGTAGTTTTATTGGCTTATAAGGTTACTATCAATGTTTTTTTACAGAAATTTTCCCGATTAGCTAACCCATTATCCAAGCTCACTCAAAAAAGGGGTAACTCTTATTTTCTTATTTCCTATATGAAATTCTAATTTATACTTATTTAATCCTCATAAATCCTTTTATGTTTTATATATATGTGTAGAAATCATAATCCTTCTTTGTTTGATGGGTAGTTACATGTTTTAAAAGGATCATCCAAAACATTTTCCTAACAAAGAAGCCCACTTCAAGGGAATTTTTTTAATTCTTACCTATATGAAAATGAAATCTATAATATATTTTTAGAAAAAAAATGTTTTTGAAAAATAACACATTTTATTATGAAAATATACCTTAATTAAATTCTGGTTTTATACTAGTATGTTTTTAAAATAACTCTTCTTTTGAAAGTAAAAGAGTATAAATCTCATGAATAACACCATGATTTTAAAAGAATATTTTCACCTATTTTAAAACCCTTGTTGATTATGAAGACATAATCGGGTTAATGTTTAATGATATCCTCCACAATATTTAATTTAATGGTTTATTAAGAGTTTGATGATGGATACTCCACCTTGATAGCAATCACCATATTACTCAGAATGGTCAGTGTTTATGTCTAATGTTTAGGGAAGTTATTTACATTTCATATGTTATTTTCAATATGAATGTATATGTTGGTTATGTTTATCCTCATTCACATGAGAAATGAATTTGACTAATTAGGTGATGGGTGTTTCTAACTATATCCCCTATATGCCTCAACAGGTCTTATGATACTAACTAGAGTATTAGTACAAGGCCTTGATAGTATGGTTATTTTCTGCATATCACTACACCATGAATGTATCATTATGATGTTTGAAATAATTTATTCCCTCATTAGAAAGCTATTAATTGATAGTTCTTGTGGTTATTCGAAAAGTAGAATACCCCTGATTATGTTTTATTATGGAATTATTTATTCAGCTCTTATTCCTTCCATATTGTGTTCAAGTTTATTTTTTAAAGGAATGTATTTTTAGTGATTCACCATGCCTAATGTTTATTTTTATGATATCATATGCTTTATTTCTTACCCATACTGAGCATCTGATCTCACTTATTTATTTTTTTTCTATAATATGAAGAAGTAAATTATGAATGACTTGTAGGGATAATCAAATAGTATGATATATATATATACACATTATTTCCTTTAAAATTGTAATGTTTAACTTATGTATGTATCTGGTTTACCAAAACATCTAAAATATTCATTCCTTCAGTATACAAAATTCTCTTAATCATGCCAGTATAATGAAATAACACACCTGCTCCGGGCAGCTGGGGTCGGGTCATTACAAGGACCAAGAGAAAATGTGCACACTTTTGGCACCAAAATTATATCTTAAGTCCCAAATTTATAGTATTTAATGAAACAAGTATTAAACATAGCTCGGAGAAAAATTTTGGGACTAAAAAGGGAATTGGGAAGAAGTCTCCCTTTAAACATGGAAGCACAAATTTCACATGCAAGGACCATGCACACTGAATGTGTCATTTTTTCACATATTCCACCATGGTCGATGATATTTTCATGGATACATGGTGAATGAAATTAAGGTTGTGCGTAAAAACACATCATGCATGCCAAAGGAAACATCATGGCTGAAAACATATGTAGTCATACCCCCCATTGAATAACAAATCCATGCACAAAGCTCCTTCCACATCTGAATCTTTCACACCCACCGCCAAACATTTCGTCCATAAATAGAAGTTAGTTCCCATCATCGAGAGGGTATCTCTAAAAGATGAATCATAACTTTATTGTATTTTAATTTTTTGTTCATTGATATAATGAAACATGGACATATAAAGGCTTCAAATATTATTTAACAAACTTAATATGGGGCCAATCATGACTTGGCCAATGGTTGAGTAATCCCTGGATGACTACCTCCAAGGCATGATAGGTGCCAGAATGGACCCTTTTAATAAGAAACACATATCATGTGTGAAACTTCAAGACTTTTTCACATCAATTCCTCCATTTTCCATACTTTTCCCTTGTCTTGGATCCCTGGGATCAACAAAATCTTACACACAACCCTCCAAACATGCACACAATAACTTTTGGGGCCTATACCTATTGTCTCACATTCCCCCAATTAAATGATGGCCTTAACTATTAATTTCAAAAATAGCTACAGCAATCCATGTTTCATTAAAGTATACATACCCTATCTTGTAACTATCTATTGGCCACTTCTCACGTCATTGTGCCCTAGTAGTTCTAAATACACACCCCGTCCAAATGTGCATGATAATTAGTCACATAATACAAATATGTGAGGAGTTATTTCACCCAAATACATTCCTCGTAATATAAAACTATCTATCTATACATCTAACTCATATGACATTAAAATACATTAAAACTCCCTCTACACGTAATGCTAAACTATAACCTCACTCTATGAAATAATCACTCGATGCTCTGTGTTTGAGTTGTATGAGATGAATTCCAACAAGATGTATTGTTTAAAACTCACATGGAATGATATCCTTTAATAATCCCTCTAGTAATATTCCCCCCAAAACATTCTTGAGGGAGGAAAAACACATTCTATACTTTTCCTTCATGAGTAGTATCTAATATTTGATTTGACAATCCTAGTTACAAAAAAAAGGATATGGGTGCCAACGCACGGCCACTCCCTTTTACATTAGGCCCCCATCATCCTTCCACTAGCCGACAATGTGGATCCTGGGATCTTCATATCAATGGCTTCATTTTGTTTATCAAACCAAGTGTGAATCTTGCGGGCGTATATGATATGATATGTCATAAAATATACCTAATCACAAAACTATCTATGGGCTTCCAATTTAGTGAAATTACTAACCACCTACACTTCTATTGTAATATTCATAAGAGTAATCCAAAACTCATTTGAACTACGTGGGATTTGATTCCCTACTAACTGGGATACTTAGGAATCATCCCTGAGGTCAAAACCCAAAATCCAAATTTTCCCTGTTGTTCTCCAGAAAAAAATCATCAATAGAATAGTTCCCCCATATAGAGATCACATCTCATACAGACCCCTCTAGAGTCCTTGGTATAAGTCCCATACCAAAGCATGACTAGGCCTCTTCCACCTTAGCATCCTTACTGTATGATTTTAAACATAATTAATTGGTCCTAACACATGATCATAAACTCTAAAATCAAAATACATGGGTTTTTATCACCATATTATAAATTGGGTTCATAGTATGATTCTATGAGGTTAAATCCTAACTAATGGAAAACATAGGTTCCCCCTCTAAATGGTGCACATCCTTGATCCACTTCAAGGGGAATTCTGATCAACCTCATGGTTTTTCATCAAGGGACATCCCAACCAATTTTAAACCATAAAGGTTTGAAATCTTCCCTCATAGAGACACACCTTCTAGATCCATCTCCACGAGGTGTTCTAATCGACCCATCTAAGTTTCACCTCAATGGGAATTCTATCCAATCAAACATTTGGATACTCGTCTATGAGGTGTTCATATCCATCTATCCATGGTTTTCCTCAAGGTTTGTTCTCATAAATATAACCTATGGGTCCTCCTCTACTAGGTTTTCTGATCCTTCCATCTATCATTCACATTAAAATTATTTCTCACCCATAAAACATCCAAATCTATTTCAATTATTGGTTCTAATCCACCCATCCAGGGTTCCCGTCAATGGGAATTCTCCCCAATAAAACTTTTGTATATTCATCCATGAGGTGTTCTTACCTATCCCCATGGGGTTCACCTCAAGGAGAATTCTCAACCATAAAAATTCTATATACAACTCCAAAAAGTGTTTATATCCTTTCATCCATGGTTCTCCTAACTTGGTGTTCTCACCCATCAAACATCCATATCCACCTCTATGAGGTGTTCTGATCCAACCATCTAGGGTTCATACCAAGGGAGTTCTAACCCATCACACTTCTGGATCCACATTTTTTAGGAGTATTAATCCATCGATATATGGTTCTCTTAGATGATAATTATTAACCATCATGACTGATACCTTCCCTCCTAGGGACACACCTCCATGATCCACCTCCACAAGGTGTTCAAATCAACTAAATCTATCTGCACAAGAAGTTAAATTCTTTCCATGGTCTATCTCAACCAAATGAACCGATCCATCTCTAAAGGTCATAGAAATTGTGACATATCTCAAATACATACCCGATGTGTAAGTTTAGGATGCCTGATGTAAAAAAATGAAGAAATAATCCCCTAGTTTCGTTACCTTGTGATCAACATGGGATTCTTGGGTTCCATGCCTTATGATTCCTTATATGAGATTCCCACCTAAGTGGAAGAGTACTGAAAATTAATTCTCCCAGCATCTCGACATGCCATGCGATACCTAACATGACTACTCACTTGACCGAATGTTTCATCACAATCACAAGAGAATCGTAAATTCCATATAGAAGTAGTGTAATTAGAAAACATCCACAGAGATATGACACTTGGAATGAGTTCCACAAATATGACTTTAATCTATGAGGGTGACCCAAAATAGGTAAAGAGTTCCAATGAGGAATCCATGGATAGAGAAACTGATATCCCACCATCCCATTTCAATAATGGAACATACATATTCGTCTAATTTCATGAAATTTACCCACCACTCGAATGTTAGAATATGGGGAAATAGAAACATGCATCATGTGCGGGGCCTCAAAGAAAGTGTCAGAAAAGGAAATGACGAACCTAATGTGAAACTAATATCCTAAACATCAGAACTAGTAGAATTTGATACATATGGAGATTTTCATGTTATAGAATCTTGATACATGACTGTTGGTCCCAACCAGAAAATAGAGGGCCCAACATGGAAATCACCATAAATTGATGAACTAAACCTAGGGAATTCTTGGTCTACAACTTCATTTACATGGATCCTTCTCTATTTGAGAATTGTTCATGACGCTGGTTCATTGTAAATTTCTATCTATTTAGCTATAATAATGGCTAAAACCACATACCTTACAATACCCAATCTATAAGAAACCAACCAACCAATACCTATCAGAACCGGCGAGGAGAAATGATAATGGGGACACCCCACAGGACATGGCCTTTACCATGACTTCAGTCATGACTATGACTAACAAGCACCCATTCCCCATATCACCCTTATATATCATCCAATGAAAGGTGATAAATTCCCTCATAATCTAATAAAAATAGTTTAGGCTCATTACCATAAGGTACATGACCTTCCAAGACCTAGAGGCTTCAATGCTTTTCCAAAATCACCACCCCAAAGGTCCTTGTGGGAATAAACAACTCCCCTTTCCATGTTCGAACAACATCATGAGTCTCTCCACAGAGCGATCATGTGATTTGGTACCCTATGCTCAGAAGGTGGGAGAGTCATGACTCATCCCGACCATTAATACCACCTGGGTTACACTAATGTGGGATCACACTACTCCTCATAATTCCCAGCAATGAATGGGATCTCAGGACGAAGAGTGGGTGGCATTTACCCCTACACTGTTGGCCCTGGTCTGAAACACTTGAGGCCAACGTTTGGGGTGGGATGAAGAGAATTACCAAAACATTACATCATATTCCATGACTCTAGTGGTACCTTCCACCACATGGGCATATTGGGAGGTCATTTAATACCATAAAATATTAGAATTGGGATCCATCTTCACCTCATTGGGATTGATTCCCTATCCACCTCATATCATAATGGGTTTACTCTATCAATCACAGGAACCACTGAAAGTTGTTAGAGGCTAAACCAGGATGTGGATATATAGGGAATAGGTCATACCCAAACCATCCCTATCAAAATATGATGTCTTCCCAATGATTTTAGCAACTTATATGAAGGTATCCTATTCTCTCCCACTCCTCATCACAGAGTTCCTACCCTTGCCAACTTCAACAAGAATGATGTTCCCCCTCTTGCTCCAACCAACCAATTTAGAGGTACACCCCATGCTATATAAGTAACATACCATGTTGAAACATCTTTAAGAATAAGGTAGAACAAATTACATCATGGGATAAATCATAGGAAACATCATTTCATCATTGATGTTCTCAATCTTTCAGATTATGAGCACACAGATGACTCAGTGATGTCACTTCCACCTGAACTGCCATAGTCTATGTCTAAGCCCAAAATGTCTGGTTATCCATCCCAGAAGGTTAAATAAAAATAATCCCTAGATCATTATCTAGGAACATGTTGGTGGAATTAGTTATGTCCCCCTTCTAGGGTTTCACAGTTCATTCATCCATGTCAAGTATATTCTCACTATCTACCAATACCCTAGATAACAGATAGATTTTATAGTCTCGGATAACTCCTTTAGGTGGTGATCCACCTAAACACTCATCAATAAATGTCACCTCCCACACACATGATCCAATGGTGAAAATATAGTCCTATAAATACATGATGATTTGGTTGATACCTCCACCATGAGACACCCTATCATGCAATGAAATGATAACTCACGTAGTGGATCCTCTATCATCCTAACAGTCATCGAACTAAATAATATCAGTGAATGAATGTATCTCCCATATAGTGCTGGTTGAAGCATGTGATGAGAAAAAACAAGGTTCTGAACATAAGGTCCAATTGTTAGTTTTACCTTCCAAGTAGCTTTCATTGATTTTATGTCCATCTACAACTCCCAACATCATCATCTCAGATTGCCTCAAATAGGTCTAGGCTGCATGCTTCTATCATTCCACCTATGATATACTTCACTACCTCCATGAAAATTTCTTGGTTTGTCTAGGAAGTAAGGGGAACCTCAAGGATGTTGATCAGTAGTCCCACGGTTTTTATATGCTAGCACTCCCCATTATTGAGCACCCTGTGTCATCTAGATATCATCAGACCATGAGACAATGATACCTGAAGAGCCTCACAGTGATCAACCATAATATCAAAGATTCATATCCACAAGTGCAGATCAAGGTATTGTGATAGTATCATTCTCGCTACTTCATCCCTTTCTTATGAAATCCTGATCAACCCATTGATATTGAGTATTTACCATATCATATAGTTACTGTAAACAAGGTTGATTCAAAGATTATTAGGAAGAAAAGCACTAATACAATGTTTGACAGGGAATTTCATCCAAATGGGAAAGAATAGTACAAGACATATCCTCATATAGGTGTTTTCATCCACCAGTGAATGTAGGCACATGGCCTTAAGCATCCACTTGAGACAATAACTTCCCATCAGAGCATCGATAAGTGTATGAAAAACATTGGGACCTCTGATCCACCATATTATTTTCTAAAGGTAGAGATATATCCCACATTTCTCACCCTACCCTAGTAGGTCGAAGAATTGAGAAGGGTCATTTATGAGCTCATAGTGGATCGATAGTTTAATTATGGAACCACAAACAGGATACCATTTCTTCTGCAGTAGGGCAACATCATTTCCTCTGAGGCCAATGTTTCCTAGTTTGGATCGGAAACACCATTCATCTAAGAATAAAAGTGGTAGGTATTTATGGAAAGTGACCATTATATGTGTTTTCAACCCCTCCCAATCAGCATGATTATCCCCATTAGGATCCAGGCCATGCTACTCCATGATAGCCCAATCCCACTTACAGATTTAATAATTATTTCAAAACATTTAGGGTTTTGAATCCACTAAAATACAGGAACCCCAATAAAGTGATTTTATAGCTACCCTTACTACTTTCCTTGAGTTCCTAGATATGTGACAGGTAGTAATCACACCTGATAGAAAGTTACACCCAGTATGGGTGGATGACATGCGAGCACACATAGCGGTTTGGGACCCTAGATTGTTACCATTCAAACAGATGTGTCTTCTACTATATCACATGTCCCACTTCATCTCGATGTTTTTAGGTATGTGGAGAACCCCATAGTAGCACGAGGTCACCAATATTTAGTGCACCATCCCAAAATTGTATGGAAATGTATTCAAGTGATAAATCCATCTACCCATAGGGTCCATCCCTGGTTGGGAAAACTCTGAAGATAATAACTTTACTAATTCACCTCCACCTCATTTAGTACCATAATTGATGATATATTACAGTTCAGTCAAAATCCTGATGAGCAAGTCATAAATTTTTTCACTAGGTGGAAAGGTCTCATGTCATCACATGACATGTTGGTAACACAAGAGCAACTACTAATGACGAGAATATAAATTATTAAGACATTTATGTTTCCAACCCTCATCAATAGGAACTTCCAAGGTAGGATACACGATTTTTTATTTCATTTCCCCATGTCTAGAAAAATATTTGCAACATTACATGAAATCACACCCATTACCTCTTTTATCATATATTAGAAGACTTTACAAAGTATAGTTTGTCAATAAAGTGTAGATGTAGGCCCTCAAGCCACTAAATTCGTTGGATCCTCTAAATGATGACCCTCACTGAGTTATTTATCCCAACCAAGTTCAGCCTCATCATGTATTGATTCTTCAAGAAATTACAACTCTATGTGTGGATACCTTGACGAGAGAATCCAGCTCCAAGCCCTCATCAGGATCCATATCTTTATCTAGGATCAGCTCCCATAGCATCCATTCTATAAATAAGGCATCAGAACTATTCCTTCAAGGATTCTCTGGTCCAAGGTTATTTATTATGTACCCTAAAGAAGGTACTTTTGATGCTTCCAGAATAAAGGTACCCAAGAAGATGAACACATCGATTTTACTGGCCATTTCCCATACCAGAAGATCCTCAGACATATCATCATGATATTTTATGTGTTAAAGTATTTTCTCAAAGACATAGTCGATAATGGTTAGGTCAAAACTGGTTGTTCTGAGGTTTAGGTGACACATATATCCACTGAGATCAGTAGTGATAGTGATGGTTCAGGTAAATAGAAAAACAATTCCATCCATGGAATGTAGAAATATGATTACTGGTTGGATTGTAGAGTAGTCTATGTCTCCCATGGTGTCATTCATAACTATTTTTGTATTCTAGAACCACTAGAAGTCACCAAACCTTCTCCAAAATCCACCTCTACTTTCATGTCACAACCTACCAATTCACAAAATAACAAACATTGATGATGAAATTGAAATCAAAATATTCATCCAATGCCAAAGATTTCATGAACTCCCACTGATTTCATGCCTCCATAGTTTGGAATCAATGTTAGGGTCTTCCATGTACGGTAAGACCCATATGATAAAGAGAAATAGTACTCCTCCATTAATTTTTTTGACTTGGTAGACCACTTCGCACCTATCGAGGATGAGGATGGTAAGGTTGACCCCCAGGGTTCCTCCAACCAATGATGTCGAAGGAGATATTATGGGAATAAAAACCACCAGTTTGTCCATAATAATGTCTCTAATCACTTTGTTCATGCTAACGAGACTAGGAATCATGTTCAACATAGAGATCAATATGAACAGTCCTATCCAACCATTCTATTATACATGATGTTGAGAATAATTTATTATCATACCAAGTATAATAGTTGTTACTGCACTATAATAATTCAATTATTAGTAAGAGATAAATCTCATTCAGATAACAGTCATCTGATAGTGGTTCTGGGTAATTTATCCAGTCAGTAGCAAGATTTTTCTAGTACCATATAGAACCCATTGGTTTGGCTTGAAACACTTGCGGTGTGCCCAGCTAATGACCTACTCCCTACATGTAGAATTATTTTTTTGTCATTAAAATATGAAATGATGATGCACCTACATAGCATAACATCAAAGATCTAAATCTTCAAGGCCCTCCTCTAATCAATAAAATTCCTAACGCCATTAAAAAATCCTTGAGGAACCCCCTCTAGTTATACGAATAGGTAGTTGTCATAGAGGCCTACTATGTAGAGGAGGTTTAGCGAGAGGAATTTCAAGTCATCATCTCATTCTCATGGTAGGATGAGGGGTCCCTCAGGACGAGGTAAATCCACCCACTACACATAACACACAAATTAAATGTCATGAAAGATCAGTCATTGTCTTGTCTACACATGTTCTAGGATTAATATCATCCCAACATAGATGCTCAAGTAGCTGGGGATGACAAAAAAAGATTTGAATATCTCTTAGAATTAAAGAAACAGGGTAATGATATGATATATTAGAGTATGTGTTATAAGATTCAATGGAAGAACAATTTTTGTGTCTTGATTTCAATTTCTTAATTCATGATTTTCTCACCAGATACCACCTACAACGCTCTGATAGGTAGTCACTAGATTCATTTTCATGTTGAATTCCACTCTTAGTATCACAAGTTCCTCAAATAAATCCTCAACAGTCATTTAGGGGAACCCCAAGGTGATGTTTCTCTCTTTTACTCATCTGGATCATGATCGAAAAATTTTAACTATTACAAAATGGATGGGGAGTAGGTTTATACAATAGATGTTAAGAAGGCAACCACCAAAACCAATAGATGGGTTGACTTGGGTGATTTGTTCAATATCTCGATTCATCTGTTGTAATCCACAATACCAGATTTGGCAGGTTTTTTTGTTGTCACAGATACAAAGGGACATTTCATCCTATAAAGGGAGGAATGTTTTAGGATTGCATCATACACTTACATAGGAAATGCTGAGTTTACACTAGAATCACCTACAAATGTAAAGTATCAAGATGTTTTCCCTATGGATACCATTTCATGGAACTCCAATGAGTTTTATAGAGTGGGATTGAATCATAGGAAGAATATTCACCATCATTGCATCAATATAAAGTGCGGACCCTTTGGTCAAAGGTTGAATGGAATCATCTTGAATGATTATGTCATCATGTTTTTAGCATATTTGGAACCCTCATGTGGTGATTCAGTATCCACCAATATTTGAATTAGTTCCCCCTTAATACATCTATCTTGTGGAATTCATCTTATGTTATTGATTCTCTTGCCTCAATTGATGATGTGGATTTGGAATAATCATCTATTTCATTTAAATAGGATGTCTCCACCACCAGTTGATGAGTTTATTCATGTGAACATCAGATAAAAGGAATATCCCAGACCAATATTGATATATGAAACCATTCTTCTAGTGGATAAGTAGCAATTTTTGGCTATTCTAAGGCATCATCATGATGTTTTTCCTAGAGTTGTGATAAAATGTACAGAATTGAACCTCTGGTCATCATCCACTATCTTGATCTACTAGAGAACCCTCACGGGTTCAAGAAATCTCCAAGGAAAATGAACACCTCAAACAAAGCCATGGTCAAGGACAAGGTTGATAATATTATAAAATCCCACTTTTTTAGGGTAGTAAATTAACCAAAGTGGCAGCCAACATCTTCCCAGTAAGGAAGAACAACATGTAAATTATATTCTTTATCAGCATTTGGGATCTTAACCACCATTTCATGTAGGACCATTCATTTCATCCAATGATAGTGTTGTTGAATAATTCTATGGATAGGTTATAGGATCACTCCTTCATGGTTGGATACTCTGGGTACAACAAGATCTAGATTTCCCATTTGGATGAGGATTTTACCACCTTCAAATAACCTCAAGGGACCTATTTCATTATAAAATTACCTTCAAACTACTTAATTATAGAGCCAGTTATTAGCAGAGCATGCACCAAATCATCAAATTGATTATCAGGATTCATGTGGGATGCTATGTGGACGAATTGGTGGTCAAATTATGTAATTTTTTGGACCATCTCAATGACATAGAGAAAGTGTTCATCCTCACTCGATCTTATAATTTGAATATGAACCCCTTTAATTGTGTTCTTGGGGTTAGCTCTGGGAATATGTTTATCTTCTTCATTAATATTGAGGAATTTTTATCAACCTAAAGAAGATCAAATCCATCAACTAGATGCCCCCTGAGAATCCATTGGAATCCTTGAGAACTCCAAGTCCACTTAGCCTATATACTAAAATCCACTATAAAACTCGTCGAAAATTAATATCCATTTTTGAGGATGAGGAAGAAATTAATTATTTACTAGTGGGATAAGGATAGTTAGGACACCATTGAGGACATCAACTAGTATATTCTATAGCCTCCAATTATGATGCCACCCATTTTTGGGAATCCTCTAGGACACTACATGGCCTCCCTAAAAGAGTCCCTCAATCCCTGTCTCACAGATAAGAATAATGAAGGAAATGAGAATAGTTTATACTATCTCAGTCACATTCTACATGAAAAAGAGACCATATACTACCCTATCAAGAAGAGATGTCTCAAGTAGGTTTTTTAGTGTATAATTTGAAACATTAGATAAAGAATCAAAAGATATAGCTGGTTTATTATGTGGACCCACTAAAGTTAATCATGAATCACAGCATGCTAATGGGACAGTTGGAATGTGGGGTTTGGATCCTTTGGTAGTTCATCATCATGATCATTTAAAAGAAATCCATCAATGTTCAACCATTTCAAGACTTCTGGTCCTCTAATATGGACCTCAAAGGGTATCCCCTAGAGGTTGATTTACTCGATGAGTCCATCATGAGTGTGGACAAGGCTTTTCCCTATTGAAATATGATTTTTATAGAGACTCTCTTAGCCAGGCTGGTTAAATCATCAAGGATCCCATGATCAATAGATCAGTCCTTGAGGTTTTCTTCATCACCCTGAAATAGGCCATCCATGGTACTCATTCATGTTGTTAGAAGGGTTCACCAACAATGAGTTATAGTAACAAGATCTCATTAATTATCTCGATCTAGCTCTCTACATTGATTTCCACTACATACAAATGAATGGATACCCTAATTTGGTCATCAAATAGATTAGTGTTGAATATATCATTATAATTCCATATCTCATGCACTAGTTGGATCAAACTTTCTAGTTAATGGCATAGGTCTCTTATTATCCCTATGTGACTCATGTCCCTTAGTTGTAGAATGGTCAATAAGGGTCCCTTTCTAGTTTAGCCTCATCCATTGTAGAGCCTAACTAGGATGTCCTTTTCATTCATGGGGCACATTAGAGGGTCATTGGTCTCACCATTTTAGGTGACAATGACATGAAAAAAGTAAATCATCTTTTTTTCAGTGCATCCTCATCATAACCCCAAGCTTCCCCCACAAAAGAGTAAACACCAGATTAGATAACAACATTTATTGAGTATCTCTATCATGATATTATCCCACCAAATCGATTATAGCCTGAGAAATTCTAATAATGTGTGGGGAATTTCACACTCCAATGAATCAATAACCTTGATAAGTCCCTCTATAGGAATAGTTTTGATGAAATTCTCATCCATTTCATCCAATGAGTTGTGATTCCATTGGTTATGGAGGAATCTCATGTTGGGTCTTGTGGTTCCCATCCATTAGTATTGAATCTCTCCTAATGTATTTGGAGGAAGAGTTACTTAAATCCCCTTATATTCCATGACAAAATATAGTAATCCAATAGATTTCCTCCGTGTTTTTTCCATTCCATATTTTTTCATAGACCATCAAATCTCCTCCACACCACCAAGTTGTCTTTGTACTTTATAGTATGGGGGGTCAAGGTTTTAAGTCCCCATCAGCTAATGGAATGTCACTAGTTCATGATCATAATGACCTCAATGGATATTTTATCTAAGTTGGATGAAGCAATTACTATCAAGTAACTAAAGGCCCTATCTATGGTTGAAATCATGATCTCCAACATCATTCATCAATTTAGAGTCCCTCGTTCCATTCTCACTGACAAAGGAATGAATTTTCAGTAGATAAGTTGAGGATATTTTATGCTGAGTACAATATCAAGTCAAATGACAGTTCACACTATCATGAATATGAAAATGGGTAGGATGTTGCATTCAAAAAACCCTATCTAAATTTTTTTAAGAGGCTGGAATATAATGAGAAATGTTGTTCAGAAAATCCCCACAACTCCCTTTATGATTATTGGATAAAATTTTTTTATTCCATCTAGGTGATCTCATATTCCTAGGTGTATGTAATAGAGGAATTTATTCCCATTGAGGTTCATTTTCCATCACTATGGATATATTTGTAGGACTACAAAATGATAGAAAATAATAGAATAACTTCATCTATATGATCTGGAATCCCTTAAAGTGAAAAGGATCTAGGCTTTCCATAACCTTGAGGGGAACTAAAAAAGGATAGTGAGGGAGTTCCAAAAGAAGTTCCACCTTGGATCCTTCCTCTAGGTTGATATGGTACATGAGCTCAGAACAACAATGATACCTAGAAATAATCCAAAAATATGGGATACCATGGGGTAAGGACCTTACATAATTCAAAACTTCTATTATAATGGAACATACTTTTTATCACCATATACAGAGAGAGTATCACTCATACCGCCAACACCACTTGTCTCCAATAGTTTCTCGCATGAGGATCTTGTATAGTCACATGGCTGAGCTCTATTACATAAATCTACCTAGTTATGCATCCTATTTTAAGGGTGTTTATCTACACAACCACAATCATCTAAGGACCACAACGTTAAACTATGCACTCGGTATGTACTCTATGACCTTAATGAAGGAACTCAAGTCAACGAATCATGACATTAAACATTGTGAGAGTCTGATTATGAAGTGTACTATACGACAGTAGTCTATTTATTCCTCATTCATATATTTTTGTACCCATCACACAACAAATATCCATTCTGGAAAAATTTACCCAAGGGTATGAACTATATGGCCTTAAACTAATAGATCATGTCCATGAATCCAGACATTAAAATATATGAAATTCTACTCATGAATACATGGAGTCGTGTGGGGCCTCAGAGGACCTCATTCAAGTCAGGTTTCTCACTCGGTTGCACTATATATATCCACTTTATAATCCCCTCTCCAAGGTCAAATATTTATGAACATAACCAATTTTAATCTTCTATAGTATTAGTTGTAAAAATTTAAACTACTTTTTCCAACATCCCCAATGGATGATGTTATACAGAATTTTTAGCCCAAACATGTTTGGGACTCCACTATGTCAACCAGGATGTCGTCTGTGATAAATACAAGATGTTTAAGCATCCTCAGTGCACGATGTTAATGTTAAATCATATCCTATATGAAATTGGGATACCTGATAAATATTAAAAAATAGAATATGTTTACCCCATCTTAAATCAGGATGCCTCATACTAAACTTATGGGATGCTTAATAAAATTTTCCCCATTCTCTAAACTAGGTATGCCTCCCGATAACCATGAGATGCTTCAATTACCTAACCAGAGAGTATTGATTCTATCGGTATTGTTCTATTACCACTTATTGTATTAATAACTTTGTGTGGATTGAAACAATCCTTATGAGATATATAGTGATGTCGAGACCATTCATCACTATTCCTAGCTAAAAATATATCAATCACTTGGTACTAGTTATGGTTTCAAAATAATGACATTAAACTATATATAGTTCATCGTAAGGTGTGTATGTGGCAGGTGTTCATCCTCAACTCCATTCGCATGGATTTTACCAATTTCAAGCTATATATAAACCCTTAGTGCAAACATTCACCCAAAGATTCAGAAACAGGAGATTAAACTATTTCCTATGGTCCATACTAGAAAAACATAAACAATATGTGACACATTCTATAATTATGTGTGTCTTGATTCCAATACTAGTGAGATACATAGTGGAACTTGAACGTATTTTCACTAGTCCAAACCATGGATTTATAAAATCCATGTCCCCCTTGGCCACTTCATTGGTTCAATCATTGATACCTTAAACTAATAATCACTATAAATATGTGTATCATATCTTTTTTACTATATGCGATACGTCTCATGAATGTGTTGTGTGACATTTTCCCTCTTTTTACCCCATTCGCATCGGTTTTGTCTCAATAATAAATACACATATCCATTTTAGATACACCCCTTGGTAAAAACATTATAACTATAATCTAAGAGATCATGGTAGGATATTTAAAGACATACTCAAGTATAAATGGTTCATTCAATATAGGCCTAAAATATTCAGAAAACCTAAGATTGAATCCCAATTTTATTTATTCCCTAGTGGCATGTTGAGACACAATATTAAAGTAACCTAGAGTGTTGAACCCCACACCGATATTCCTTCATTCAACATCCACACTAATAATCCATCCCAATTTATATTTACATCATCCTAAAAATCCAAAATGTCCCTCTAATGGTGAGGGTTTCTGTCCAAGGTTCTCCACCTTTCGATGCTAATTCCCAAATAGACTTCTGGAAACATGCAGTAGAACCCATCTTTCAAACATTATCAATAGTTGATCATGCATTTCATTACCACATTATTGACTAGTGATGTTGTGGTCCATGTTCTTCCAATATAGTCAGTAGTCAATCCCTACAAATTAGTATCCCCCTTTTCCAGATCCCAAAACTCTCTATTTACCTCATTTACACCATCCCATATCTTGGTGTAACTCCAAAACCCTTGTTGTCACCCCTCTGTGCATCCACACACTTCAAGTAGACTGGTCATTTTCACTAGGAAATTTTCACCTTGATATATCCTTGTGCCTATTGTGTGCTTCTACATGTTTGCGAGATCCCCTCACAATTAATTATTCCCAACACCGATCATGAATCACATAGGTTTACTAGTTATATTATGGTGTGTGCTGATGTGGTCGAGCTTCCAAAAGATCCCATGGTCTTAACTCTATAACAAAAAACTATGAATTGAAGTCTAATAATCACAACTATAAAATATGTTCATCCTTTCCAATAATATATAGTGTGCTGCTGACCCTTCTTTTCCCTCATCCACATTGGGTTTTTCACTCTAGTGAACTATATATTTCTATTGTAGAAGTACCCTATCGTGTGACTCTATGAACTTAAAGAATAATATTATAGTCAATGTATCAAATAATTGAACTGATTTCCAATGATTTAAAAACTAAGAACCACTCACCTTTAGTCAAGAACGTATGACCTTAAACCATGTGCATCATTCTAACAATGATGTGTGGATTTATTCCAGTCCTTATAGGTTATTTAGTGGCACATATACATTTTTTCTTGGCTCCCAACAACCGATTCCCTGTGAGAACATCCATTAATCAAGGCATAATAACCCCAAAAAGTCTTACATGACTCTTCATAAGTGAAATCTGCATTAAATAACCTTGACACATCATGGGTCTTTTATGTTTTCATAACCCGTTTTGATTAGGGAACATCTTAATCACATGAAATTAAATATTTGTATTTCCCTATGTAAATTCTTGGTGCCACATGTCCATGTATGAGAAGATTCAATACTCTCATATGAGAATGTATCCATTTACCTCCATTATCTTTTTACCACTCTGTGTTTCATGGGGACAATTCTCAGGAAACATCAACTATGTGGAAGCTGTCTTAGGAGTGTTTGGTGGGGCATTAGGTGGCCTCTTATGCCACTTCATTTACATTGAGTTTCCTTTCTTTATAGTGAACATTGTTTCTACACAAAATCCCTATTTCAATCATTATTAACATAATAAATTTGAGGTCAGGTGGTTTTTATTCATCTCGATTATCTATGTCCTATTCTTCATCACACTATACTGCTATCCTACCCCATGTGATGAACATAGGATTCCATCTTGTACCAACATGAGGATGAAATGATATGCCACTTAGGCGATAATCCCCATGTGTCCCACCATCTCGATCACATGAAATCAAGCTGTGAGTTGTGTCCTAATCACATGAAGTTAAATTGTAAAATGTATCATACATGCCATATTAAGTAAAAAACATGTCTCTAATTTTAACACTATATGTATTTAAACTATATGTTTATCAACCTCACTTCATGATTTAAAAATGTTGGGAATCTCATAACCCTCTCTTGAAAGGCCATATCCTCTAATGTGCGTCATCTACCATATTCACCGTCACTCGGCATCCAAGATGTTTCTTCCTCATGAAGACGACTTTTACATCTATTCAGAATAATATTCCCCTTCCAATGTTCTCTAATCCATGGTGGCGTAATTATTATTGTGGTATAATATATTAAAACATTCAATCACTTCACTTCTACACTTAATGATCCCCTTATTTGAATCCTCATCCTCCTCTATGTCTAAATAGACCCCCTAATCAAATGGTGTTTGGATAAGGCCCAACTACCATCATGGGACAACATTTCGAATAACATTGCATGGAATTATAATATGGGTTCTATGTTTGGAAAATGGTTAGCGCTCGACAATCAGTTTTTCCCCATTCCCAACTAACCGTACTAATGATGTGATTCAAACAAAGTTATCAATTATCATGAAACATTGTGCCACCGCCCTTGTGTTCTATGTTTTTATAAAATTTGAATCACACAATTAATTCCCCCTTTATTCTTGTATAATTAAAGACCCATGTCTATACCCTATTCATGCACTATAGCACACTAGAAGCAAAGTCTATTATTTAGAGAGAAATTTTCTTTAGCCACAACCTCTCTCATCCAAAACAGTCTCATACGAATGAGTAGTCATATTTTCATCCCTTATTTCTCACAATGATCATGCATCTTGTGATGTTTTTGATCGATCATTGGTTATATTATGAATATGATTTAAGTACGATGATATATTAAAACAATATGTTCAATCATGCAAGAATTTAATGAAAAAAAATGTTTTAGAGAGTTATCCACACTTGAGAGAATATATTTTTCAATAATTCCCCTATTTCTATGCTCCAACAACTAAGAAATGAAGCTACACTAAACACTATCATGTGGCCTCTAAGGCCTATTATTTCCTCTCTAACTCTTCTTCCTTATCCAAATCATTAGAATAAAGATAATAAGCCTTCATTTATGAGAAATCCTACTCAGATTGTATATCTTCTATTTAAGAGAGTTCTTGCTTCATTTGATTATCGACCTCCATTAGTTGCACCCCTAGTCTACTAGAAACTTCTAATTGAGAGTTAAGGAAGTTAGTGTGATCATTTTATTCTCCTCTAGATCATGGATTTCCAATATAATCTTATGAATACTAGCATACTTATACTGGTTCTAGGAAACATATAAATGATGGATTCTTCCACACACTATCCTTGAAAGGAATTCACTGACTAGTGCATGGATACTAAAAGCATACACCACTTTAGTGCTCAGATTACTCAACCAACGGTGGGGGACCCCATCTGACTCACCAAGTTTAGTTTCTAGGTTGGGGTGAGGAAACAATGTATATGCCTACATGCCATGCGTTGTACTATGTGCTTTTCTTCATCATATTTAGATCATGATTCTTCATAATCCTAAAGATTTTAGGGCTCATACTAAGAGAAATCCCCAAGGATGGAAAAAACAGTTTTCTTCTCTAGAATCCTCCTTGATGGGATAGTCTCCAAATAATGAGGTCATCCATCCTTATTCAACCCTTCCTCCACTGCTTCTCCTCCACCAGCCTCATGCACCTCCCCACTAGTGGAATTAATTTCATCCATGATAGAATATTCATTCAAGAATAAGGAAAAATGAGATTGAACAATTAGTTTCTCAAGGACAAGTGTGGCTATTAGATAAGGGGCTCTGGAAGCCTCAACTGCATCCTCTTATGAGTCACAGAACCTCTTTATCACTGCTTGTAATATGAACACATTATGATATTTTATAATCAAATTATTTTGTGAATTTTTGTGAGATAAAAAGACTTATGGGATATGGGAATTAGTGGATTTATTCCCTGAGTCTTGGGTGGGTTCTTTACTACATGAGATCTCCTGAAAACCATTCATCACTTTAATGTCCAGTGGTATCTAATCTTGTGTTGGTTAATCATTAGATGCATGAGGACATTCATGAGGTAAAAAACATGTTCATGAAAGTATATATGTAAATATGATAATGTTCATGTAAATTGGGATAATATCATACCTTGAGGTAGGAGGATTTTGATTTTGATCCACCCTGAGCTCACCGCCTCCCCTGCAGTGGGTTCTATAATTAGAATCCAAGGGTGTGTTCCCCTATAGATGACAAGGAAAACCTAATGATCTGATAAAATCACATTGACCCCTTTCACCCACCCATCGGTTTCCCTCATCTTGGGAATAAATCCCAAATCATGCTTTCCCGCACCCAGTGGTGCACCTTCACCATCTCCAGTAGAGGCCCATTACCCATTTTTTAAATTATTCTATAAAAGAAAATGTTTCAGTTTTATCTCGTGAAAAAATAGGTTGTATCAACAAGATTGGTGAATTAATATGATTACATTGAAAAAATTTACCACATCATCCTCATTAGATACAATTTCACCTCTCTTACAAGGACTTCCCCGATTGGAATCTAATCCACCAGATTCTACATCATTGGAGTTTTGAACATCATGGTCCTTGTATTTCTCCCCTAATAATATTTCAATAGAGAGATTATCCTACTATCATAGAAAAGAACCATGAATCACATACACTTTTATAGAATAGGGATTTTACTCCCCCCCCCCATTGGAATTCAATTTCATCCATGGCCATTAGATACATGTGCCTATCAACAAAGTTTAATATTATTTTGATTCAATCAAGCCCAATCTCTGACATCTCGAGTCCTTATTGGATCATCATTCACCACATGTACTCCATTTGTATGGAAATTATCTACATCCACATTGTCATCCAAAGAGAGGGAAAAATGAAATCAGCACCTAGCTATAACATTTTATTTAATTTCATCCTTAGATCCTCTCTAGATAGTCTTTTCCCAACCTAATTTCCCCAACTTACTCACGTGATCTCTTTTGGAACTCCTGTACTCCAGGATTTTGGGGTACAAAAGTTCCTTGTTCCATCCCCACTGTAGCTACATATTGATTTTACCCATTCTTTGGTATGCTCCCCAATGAAAATCCAATATACCACCTTGTTTCCCTAGCACTATAGTCAATAGTTAGATCACTTGAATTCACTTCTATAATACAGACTTCAGATATGATGACATCTAGTTTCAAGTGTAGTCCATCGATAGGTTAATATATAAATTCATTGGTAGCAATACAATTGATTCCCTTAAACCTGATCCTATCAATATCCACCATAGATGACGAAGGATATTGGGATTTCTTCCTTCATAAACCCCCGCTTATAGTATCTTCACCATCCACTAGAGGCACACAAACTTCCTGGAAAACATGGATGGTGTGTATAGCTTATAGTAGACATTGTCATCAATCCTGACCACCATAACTCCACCCATGATGCACTACAGGTACTCCTTCAATTATCATTTATCCAACAGGTTTTCAATAATCATACAAACCATGGTAGAAAAGGGATGAATTTTTATGCTCTCGTGATATCAAATCTAAATTATAACCCCAAACTCATCGAGCATCACTGTCCATACCATAAAAAAGTATATCACACATGGGCTCAGTCCAACATTCAGAGGGATTATGATGTTCAGTAACTCATATCCTCCGAAGTGTGTTGAGATATTTCCATGTAAGAACTAGCACAACCCTTAAGTCCTCCTCTAGGTGCTTACCCTCGCCACGTGGCCCAGAAAGTTATATATCTGGGCTAAGGTGGCTACTCTGTGGTTGACTATATTTCCAGAATTCATGATTTCTTCCATTACCATCACCCTCAAATATAGTCCCATCAACATGTATCAGGACAAAAGTAGCCAAGTGATCAGTGATATGGAAATATAAAATGAATAGTGGAATAGTTTCACTCATCCTTCCATAATATTATATCCCCACTACTCAAACTGGACCTCCTCTAGGATCAACCAATTCTATCCAAGCATTCTCCTTTATTGCACAGTTTGGAACTTCTTCCCCACATTGAAATTTTCATTCCTATTTTATTAATCAAAAAATACCTAAACCACACATTGAAAATTATTTCACTATGGATTACATGAGAACATTTAATCTTTTTATTTATCACCTCTCAAAGGTGTTGTGTAAGGAGAGGATTCTTCTTCATATCCACTTAGGTGTACTCAGAGGGAAGGAACTCATCATAACCCATCTAGTGGAATTCTACCAATGTAGGAGATGGCCCAAAAACTGATGTTCACCTCCCTTTGGTGAATATCAAATGTGTTTGTATCTAGGGACAATCCGTAGCGGAGCTCTAGAACAAACTGCTATTGAAGACAGAAATGTAATTGTGATATCCAAACCACTTTGTGTAGTATGACATGGCATAGTTCATCACCAAACTACATTAAAGTATAGTGTCCCTATTACTCCCAATCCCATTAATTGTTAATGTTTCTATCAGACTGTAGGCCCCAGTCTTTGTGCCAACCCCTATTGTTATCCCTTATATTACTCTGGAAAATATTGTCGTAGTGGGTAAGGTATTCTTCTGCCGTAGGATCCTCCCCTAACCATACTGGTACACCTATTCAGCACATAGGTGGTTATAGCCTCATGTTATCTAGAATGGTTTCTGTGAAAATTTAAGTCCCTTTGGTTCCACTCATCCTCACACACGAACCATGAAAGCGACATGTTTACCTCCAAACCTGGGATATTCAACTCTTCTTCCATCTTGAAATACCACATCATAAGGTAATTTTTAAATGGATTTTTCTTTTTCTCCTATATGAGAATGTCCAAAAATACCTTATTTATTGAGATAACTCTCCCAAATCGATGGATTATAGGATTTCAAGCCATTTTGGCTCTCCAAGAAGTGGCTATAACATCAATATCAGCATAGTTTTTCTAGTTGGTCATTTATATTGATTTTGGAATTCATAAGAGACGAGTGTACAATATTATAGTTTAGTACATAAAAATGATAGATTGAACAAATTTTTCTATCATTAATGAAAAAATTGGTGGGTTTATTTTTGAAGTTGATGTCTGAGAAAAGTTGTGTGAAGGATGTGGCTGATACTCGACTGTTTCATACAAAATATGAGCTCATGGGCAAGAGATAAAGGAATAATATCATCCATTAAGATAATGAACCATACCGATGTACCCACCACCAATTTAGAATCATGTACAAATGTCTTCTGTGTGAATTCAATTCTTTTGGGCACCCAAACACCACTTTTTACACACCCATAGAAATTGGGTGATATCTTCGGCGTTTCCCTCGAAACCTGACATTCTGGTCCCCTTCCAGCTTAGATTATGAGAGTGGAGGGAATTTTTCAAAACCAATATTCCATGTCAAAACTGAGATATAAAGTTTTGTATGAAATGCAAATTCACCATACCTCAAAGAACCATTCTATGACTAACAAGGGTGGTGTACGCATGTTTAAAATGATGTGTGCAAGCACCATGTTCCATGCCGAAGGACCTTTCTTATTAAAGATGATTGGATTTTTCAAATATTTTATACCATCCAATTGTTTTTACAAGTCTTTTGAACACAATAAAGAAATAATGATTTATAGAAATGAAGTTTTTGTGCAATAACATGTCATGTAAGCCATAAACGGTGTCAAGGATGATACCTTTTGTGGCCATACCTCACAGTGTTGAAAAAGTCATGCGCAATGATAATTCAACTTCCAAATCTTGTGCACCCACTATCAAAAAAATCATATATAAATATAATCTCACCCACACCCCTCTTTTGGAGGCTACATCTAGAATACAAATCATCAGACTGAAATGCCTAAACCCATTCTTCCATGAGAGCGCTGATCATGGATAACTCCAGGTATAAAAGATGATGCAGCAGACCTCCTATGGTCCCAAATATGGCTTGTCTAGATTTGAGTAATCCTTATGTGACTACTTCTAAGGCCATTGAGGTGCATGAGAATACCAATATTTCAGACAACCCTGATCTTGCAGGAAACTTCTAGAATTGTGCGCAACCATTCCCCCAAGTTCCATACGTTTCCTTTCTGCTGGAGCCCGTGTCTTAGGAAACCTTTGTGAACTACTCTCAAAAATTTCACACAAAAAATTCTAAGTCCACTACCAGATATCCCCCATTTCCCTAGTGCAACCATAGTATTACCTCTTAATTTTCTTCATAGTTATCCTATTCTCTATTACATATAAGAATAGGTACCCTAACATGGACCTCATGACTGGCCACTCCTCTTGTCCTAGGTAGATCCAAATCTATTCTCCTCCAAAAGTCTTGTGAGAAATGTTCACATAATTCATAAGGGTGAGAAGTGAGTCTCCCCATGTCCAAACTACATGTCTTAAAATGTCCTTTCTTCATCTCCTGTTCGTATGACTTCAAAATATATAAAAACATTATTATCACATGATGTTAAAATTTATTCTCACCCTATGAAATAAGCCCCATATTCTTCATATATGACTGGAATTGGATAACATCTAAAATAATTTCTTCTGAACCACTCACATGGAATGAGATCATTTAGACATCCCCCTAGAGAATGCACCTAGTATTTCTTACGGGAGGTATAACTCTTACTCCTCTTCATAGGCATGAGTTATAGCTTAGATTTTATCTAAAATTCCTAGTTACCAAAAAAATAGAGTAGACGGGAACCTGATATCTCCCATTACCTTTATATATGGTCCCCTAGAATTATACCACCAATAGGAAATTAGGATCTTCTGATATTGATAAATACTTCTTGATTTTTTTTTCTGACTTCGAGCATGACTTTGGTAGGATTAGGTGTTAGTGATGTTCATGACATTTTCATGATCCAAACCTTCAAATGGTCCTCTTATATAATCTAATACACAACCACCCCCACTCATATGGTAATATCTCAAACATTATTCCCCATAACATCCATACTATGTGGGATTTGATTCCCAACTAAATACGATATATAAGATTCCTCCCTAAGGTCCAAACCCTACATTCAAATTCACCCTAATTTCCTCCGGGCCACAACCCTGGTAAGATGATTCCCACACCCATAGATTATATATCCTTTGTATCCCTCATGCCTCTTCACCTTATGTATTATACCAAAACGCGACCATGCCTCTTCTATCGAAGCATTCTTACTGCATGACATTAAACTACGTAGATCGGTTATATCAGATGACCTTAAATTGTATCATCAAACTATGTGGGTTTGGATCCCTATATTCAAAAAATGGTACATGAGATTCCTCCCTATGGTTAAATCCTTGTCAATAATTAAATTAATCACTCCCTACTAAAGATGTACCTCCCTGATCTACCTCAATAAATGATTTGATAAAATATATGGTCTGCCTCAAGGGGAATCCTAAACCCTGGTAAACAATCTATGTATGCCATCATTAATCATAGAGACTCACATTACAGATCCACATCCATGAGTTGTTCTAATCCATCAAACCATGTTTCAGCTCAAGGGGTGTTTTCAACTATCATACTTCGGATCCTCCTCCACAAGGTGTTCTAATTCATCCATCCAAGGTTCTCTTAATGGGGTGTCCTCACCCATCCAAATTTCATATCCACATTAATGTGGTGTTCTAATCCATCTTTCACAGGTCTCCTCAACGAGATTTCTCACCCATCAATCTTTTAGATCCTCTTCCATGTGGTATTCTGATCTATATATATAGGCTTCACCTCAAGAGGCATTATCATCTAGATCCTCCTTCACAAGGAGTTATGGTCCATCCATCCAGGGTTCACCTAAAGGGTTGTTATAAGATATCCAAATTCAATAACCACATCCAATAATATTCCCTAGACCCTCCACCATTTCTATTAGATCTTTGTCTCATCATAGGGTCTATCCTAGGTTATTTGAGGAGGATCTCGATAGGATAATAAAGAGGAAAATCCTCTATTTTTTTCAATTAATTTCCTTTCAATTTCAAATATTTTCATATTTTCTCCTCACCAACCATCACTAAAATGGTGTAATAACTCTATTACCTTACATATAATTAATTTATTACATGTTAATGGAATATCAATAATAAAACTCCTACCTCTCTCTCTCTTTTATTTTCAAAATTAAATCTCTACCGTTGAGGTGTCAATTTACCGACATCATGGGAGATGCACTTTAAATTTACATAAAAAAACATCAATGATATTAATAATTCCATTAAATATTTTAAAATATATTTTAATGTGTATTATATAACCTTTTTTATATTCTAGAAATAAATTAATCTCATATACTAAATGAAAAAAATAGGTTGTCGTGATCAAAAAACATAAAAATATAACCTTAAAAGATCATCATTAAATTTTTTTCTATTGAATCATCCTAATTATATATAAAAAATAGTTTTTAATATCATTTAAGCTTGTATATAATCATTAATAACATATAATATTAATTATGGATATTCATCATCATTTAAAATGAACTTACATTCATGTATAAAAATGAACTGATCATGGAAACTATGAAAATGAACACTTCTGAATGATGAAAGTAATCTTTATAACTCAAAAAAAGGACCATTAAAGAAATTAAAAATCCAAAAAAATTGGGTCCATGTATAAAAATGTTTTGGAATTGTTAATTAATGAATCTAATGTGATTATACATACCATTAATTAGAATAAATCATTTAGACACAAGGTAAGTGGAATTCTAAAACCCAACTCCTTTACTTTGGTTTTTCCTTCTTTCACCCCATTTTTAGTTTGGATATTCCTTAAATATAATTTATTCATCAATATATTAATTTTTAGAGTATTTAAATTTTTTATACATGAATTTATAACGAAAAAAAAGTTTTCTAAAAGAACTCTTCTTTCAAAAAACCACACATTATATCTCTCACTCATGGTTGATGATTCTTATATCAAGTACGTTATTCCATTTTTTTTATTTGAGAACCCAATTTTTATGAATTTATGACTATGAAATTAAACCCATTCCTTTCCATGGGTTATTTTATGTCCATGATTGATATATGTTTTGTGTGACATGCATGATAACATTAATGTTATGATGTGATGGGTGCACTTCAAATTATATAGCACTCCAATGCATCGAGTAATGTGATGTATATCATGAGTAAAGATAAATATGAATGAAAATGATGCTATATGTTTTCACAACTATGTGTGTTAGTTACCAATAAGACATGATATTTCATTTTTATAATTTTTCACATTCTATGTCTTTATCTAATGCTTCCTCTTGTGATTATGATTATGATGTTATGATTATGTTCACCCCATGTTACATTGTTTCCCGTTATTATCTACCCGCTTACTTGGATTTTACCTCACCCATTTTTTATATATATCCTTAGGTGGATAATTATACTATGTAGAATTCAAGGGATAATATGAAGATATTGAAGAATGAATTAAATTATTTTTTATGTTTTATTTTTCTAAATATTATTTATGGTCCTATTTTTTCCAAGACCCTAATCCTTTGGATCCTCATTGTTTACCTATTTTATATTTCTTATCATTAAAATGATTTAATAATCATGTATGAAATTCAGGGTCGCTATAGTTGGTATCATAAGTAGGTTTAGGCAATTTTGCAGTAATGATTAGAGAACCTTAGTGAAAACCATTCTAGTGAGAATAAGTATATGTAGCACCAAAGATGCATTTCTAAAAATATGATCCCCATAAGATATTCATTTAGACTTCGTATCGTAGTATAATAAATTATATATTCATTACTTGTGGAATTATGTTTTTTTAACCTTTTATATTTTAGAAAATGGTGGGGACCAAGAGAAATCATGCCAATAAACCATGTGAGGGACAATTCAACGATTTCTTGAAAGACATCCCGAATGCTTTGGGAGGTGGAGTTCAAAATTTCATGCATTTCTTACCAAACTATCTTAGGTTGTGAACAATGTCCTAAATAATGTGGAATGTTCGACTTCACCTTTGAGGGAGCAACTGGCTATCAAATGTTTTATGCAGTAACCACCACCGACGTTTAGTGGATCATTTCATCAACTATTTATAGAATAGTGGGTCAACTCAATGGAGAATACCTTTTCTGTGCTTCACTATTCTAAGATGGAGAATGAAACTTTGGTTCATTATCATATAGATGTATAGGCCGACCAATGGGGGGCATTCATTTAGAACCACATATCAAGGGATGAAATTGAATAAATGGAGTTGGAATAAAATAAGATAATGTTTCATTATATGTATTCCTTCAACCTTGTCATACAAATATAGATAGAGGGAAATCAAATGGATTAATAATAATGAACTAGAATCTATAATGGACTTGGAAGAAAATTTTACTAGACATGCAATGTACCCTTTGAGATTTCTTTTTCAACAATGATAAGAAAACCGATAGATTCTTTAGTGTATTAAAACAAGATGTTCGAAAGGATCTTAAAACTCGAGACAGTGGCAGTTATGAAGAAGTTGTTTGATGTTATCTAAATGTGGAGATGGAGTTTGGAGAATGGTCCCATATCTACGGTGATAGGAAATTAAAGATAGAGTTTCATATAAAAAGATATAATGATAAAGGTGGAACAAAAATTCAACCACCCACACATCAAAAATGTGGGATGAAGAATCAGGGGAACTGCCTGAATAGGATAAGGAAATGATTAATGTGTGGGGGAGAACGTCATCAAGCTCATTAATGTCGAAAATACATTATGTAGCGGGTCAATGTAGTGAAGGAAAAGACAGTACTAACCATGGTTAAATTCTAAAACTATAGGGAGAAAAAGAATTATGCATGCCAGTATGCTAAACCATGAGTCCTTGATGATAATCAGGGTTAGAAGCTAACAAATACGAAGGATAAATTCAAGTATTATACCATCACAATAGCTAATGTGGAGAATGAAAATTAATTCGTACAAGGTACACATCCTATTTAGTCAAGAATGGAAAATTTATGATTTTATTTTTCTTTTATGCGTTATTTTATATATTGAAATTTTGCATTAATTATTGAAATGAAACCTCAAAAAATTAAAGTAGATATATCTATAGAAACACCAAGTAGTGAAATCATTGCAACCCAAGTGTTGGAATCTTTTCTTGTTGGTGTATGTGGAAATATTATTACACCAAATTTCATGATACTTCACTTGGTGGAGTTTGATGCTATACTTGAAATAGATTAGATATCATTATATAGAGCACGTATAAAATTTTGGGAAAATAAAACATCTTTTTATGTTCAAAATCATCTCATGATCCTCTCAAAATTAAATAAGTTCCTTGAATATCCTTTGAAAAATAATTCAATAGTGCGTGTGTTGATTCCCTATGAAGAAGAATACCTAACTCAATTGTTTGAGTACAAAGAAGGTATCAACCCTGGAGAAATTCCCACTGTGAGGGAATATAGTGATATATTTGTTGAAGAGTTAGCTAGACTACCCTTAGATCGTGAGGTAGATTTTTCTATATAAGTTATATTGGGATCTACCCCTATCTCAATGTTTTCCTATAAGATGTCTCCTATTGAACTGGAGGAGTTAAAGAAGTAGATGCAATATAATTTGGATAAAGGGTTCATATGCCATAGTGCATCACTATGGAGTGCACGAGCTCTCCTTTTCAATAATAAAGATCGATCTATTATGCGGTGTGTCAATTATTGGGAACTCAATATGTTAACAAGAATGAAAAAGTATCAACTTCCAAGGACTGACTATTTTTTGATCAGTTTAGAGGAGCATCGTACTTTTCAATGGTGGATCTCTGTTAAATACATCATTAGCTAAATGTGAATAAGGATGATATTCAGAAGAATGCCTTTTGTACAAGGTATGGGAAAGATCATTTTTGGTGATGGTCATAGAAATTACTAATACCCCTTCAATATTCATGGATTCGATTAATATAGTCTTTAGAAATTACTTCAACAAATTTGTGGAAGTGTTTATATATGATATCATCATCTAATCCAAGAGTAAATAGGAACATCAAGAACATATACGTCTTGTCTTGATGACATTGAGGAAGGATAAGTTGTACACCATGTTTACAAAGTTTGATTTTTTGTTGAACAATTGACATTCATGGGACTTGTGATCATAAGTGAGGAAATTTATGTAGACCCTTCAAAAAAATGTAACTGAGGAATGAACATGACCCTCTAGTGTCATAGAAATCCAAAGTTTTCTGGGATTAGTAGGTTATTATCAACGTTTTGTGATAAATTTATCATTATTTTCAAGCTTACTAACTTTGTTGACAAGGAAGAGGGTAATGTATTTATGGATGGAAGAATATGAGGAAAGCTTCAAGAACCTAAAGAAGAGGATCATCACTGCACCTGTACTCACATTACTGAAATGTAGAGAAATTATAGTGATATATAGTGATTCATTAAAGAAATTCATTGGTTTTTAATCCTTTAAAATGATAATGTAAAATCCTACGCCTCACAATAGTTGAATATCGATGAGAAGAACTACCCTATGCATGATCTAGATCTAGGAGCTCTAATGTTTGACTTGAAAATATGGTGACACTACCTCTATGGTGAGAAGTGTAACATATATACGAATCAAAAGATCCGAAATTATAAATTCATACAAAAAGGAGATAGAAATTCATAAAACGATTTTGTTAGAGATAATAAAATACAATAATTTCTCCATTCACTATTATCCGGGAAAAGAAAACAAGGTAGCTGATTCTCTTAGTAGAAGAAACCTAATACTCTATCCATGTTGTAGATTGAGAAAGAACCTTTATTCACGGATCTGACAAGTATGGATTTGGAAATCATAACAAAAGGGATCACATAATACATTGAACAAATGATTTTCCAACTAATTATCCAAGATAATATTATAGAAGAACAAAGGGATGATATGAAGTATCAAAAGAGGGTGAATGCAATAAAGGAAAAGAAGATTTTGGAGTTGTATATCGATGAAAATGGTGAGATTCATTTTGGATTGAAAGTTTTTTTACTTTCATCAACTTGGATAAAGAAGGACATATTGGGTAATGCATATATATCAACATTCTCTATCCATTCGGGTACCACCAAGATGTATCATGATCTCTGAGCACACTTCTGGTGGGAAATCATGAAGAAGGAGATTGTAGAATATATCCTATGTTGAATGATATGTCATCATGTTAAAGAAGAGTGACAGACGTACAAAGGGATGATGAACCCACTTTATATACCCATATGTGAAATGGTATAATGTCACTATGGACATTTTCATGGGTCTATTGAAGACATTTGAAGGAAATAATACATTATGGGTTGTGGTGGACTGACTCACCAAGACTACCCACTTTATTTCTATTCAAGAAGATCTCTAACTTGAAGAAATTACAAAGATATATTTGATGGATGTGGTGAGTTGGTGTGGGGTACGTATCTCAATTATATCAAAACCTAATCCACAGTATACAGATAAATTCTAGAGGATTCTTCAACATGCATTAAGTATAAAATTAAATTTCATCAAGGCCTATCAACCCCAAACTGATGACCAATCTGAAATGACAATTTACATGCTCTATGAAATAGTAAGAGACATATATTTATCATTAAAATGTGGATTCGATCAGTATCTCTCATCGGTCTAGTTATCGCACAGTAATAGCTTCCACTCGAGTATTCAGATGGCTCCATATAAAGATCTATATGGGAAGCGATGTACTAATCCAACCTGTTGGGATGAAGTTGGGGAAAGAATGATACTTGTGCCTGATCTTATGTAATAGATGATATATAAGGATCGTGAAATCTATAATCATATCAATGTTGTTCAGTTTGGAAAAAAGTGTTATACTTACAACCATCAAAGGGACATGGAGTTCGACATTGGAGATAATGTCTTCCATAGAATATCACCATGGAAGAGAGTCATAAGGATTGGTATGAAAGGGAAGCAATGTAAAACATACATTGGCCTCTTTGAGATCCTAGATAGCATATGATTAGTGGCCTATCGACATTCACTTCCACCGAATATGGATCAAGTTCATGATGTGTTCGACATATCACATCTGAGGAAGTATATACCAGATCCCTCACATGTACTGAACTCAAGGGCAGGACAACTGGAAGATGATTTCTCTTTTGAGGATCTGCCAGTCAAAATTATGTTTTGTAGAGATAAGGTTCTACACATAAAGATAACCCACCATTTAAAATTTTTATGGAGGAACCATAAGTAGGAAGAAGAAACTGGGGAGCCAAAAAAGACAATGAAAAGGTAGTAACCTCACTAGTTTATGTAAAAAAATAATTTTAGGGTGAAAATTAAAATTATGGGAAGAATGTAATGACCCAATCATTTATCAATGGAAATTTATATATTCTTAAAGTATTTTATTATGGTATATATCACATTAAATAAATTATATAACATAATAAAAGCTTTAAAATGATGAATTAATGAAATAAGAATTATTTTTAGAAGATAAGGTACCAATACCGTTAAAATAATAACTTGCCCTTAGGAATAGGACTATAGCCCATATAAACATTAAACTAGCCAAATGAATAGTAATCTATCCCATGAAAGTATAAATACATTTTTTCCATTTTATAATTAAAAGAATTGTATAGTTATATCATTGTCTAGGTAATTGAATTTTTTAAAAATTAATAATTAATTCATGGTATTTTAGTAAGCCATAAATAATTAATTATAATTTTATAATTAATTTAATAATTTAAAAGAAATTTTATTTTCATAAAATGTAATAAAAAATTAATTTTTTTTAATTATTATGATTTTAAGATTATTTTTAAAGACCTTATGTAATTTTTAATATTGTTATAAAATAAGTTATAATTTTAAAATCTCTATTTTCCAAGTCTGTGATGATTTTAATTAAAAATCAAATTACATGTATTTAGAAAAACATATTCATTAAATGGAGTTTATTTTTTAATTCAATAAATAAAAAAAAGTAGGGTTAATTTGTTGGATTTTTCTGAATTACATGAATTTTTGGTGAATAGTGAAATACGGTAATTTAAGGTCTACATACAATATAAGCTAGATAAACTATTCATTGACTCAAATCTGATTTAATCACCATTTGTTTGAACTGACATAATCTAATTACTATATTTAGTCTCAAGAATTAACTCTACTTTTTTTCTTGAAAAATATAATAAATTAATGAATTAAATAATTAAAAAACACCCCTCTCATCCACTATTAATACCACCCATCACACCTTCTTCTATGAAAACATTTAATGATTTGTTAATTTCTCAAATTCTTCCTAATAATCTTCCCTAGACCCTCCCTCATGTCACATAGCTACTGGTCTCATCATAATAACAAGCCCAAAACTAAAAAATATTTGACCTATACCAACATAAAGTTAGTAACATACAATATATCTTTTAATATAAATGATAAATTTAAAAATATATTTTGTTTTATGAGTATTGAATTCAGATACAAACATTTATTTTTACTAACATATATATATGTTATAATTAATTATTTAACATTAATATATATTTTACTAAAAATTAAATTTTTTTCTTTATCATTTTAATAATGATTGTTTTTTACCAAAAAATGAATCAATGGTTATTAATTATTATTACCAATAGTTTTTTTAAAACATATAAATCTCTTACTAGTATTTATCCACTACAAAAAATAAATTATTTGAAATTACTTTTTATAAATTTCATTTAAAACAATAAAAAAACAATTATACAAATATTAACAAAAATATGTTGATAAATATTAGTAATATGATACACTATTTCAAACAAACTCAAAGTAGTATTATAAATTTGTTCTATTTGAAGAAAATAATTATATGTGATTTTAAAAACCATTCCCATAATCAAAATAATAAACATAATGACTCACATATATCAATTAATTAAAAAAATTAAAAAAAGAAGAAATTAAATAAAAATTGAAAAGTGGTTATACCTTTCCCTTTCTCCCCGTGTCTCTCCTCTTCCCCGATCATCTCCCAATCTTTGTCGCTCACACAATGGTAATCCATGCCTATTATCACACTCAAATTTCATAGTCATCAACCATACTCCAATCCATAGCCTCGATTATCTACCTTTTCACATACCTTCATCTACTGTTGTTTGATTGCAATTTCCCTCTTTCAACTACACAAAGGAGGTATATGGAGGGGCATGGAAAATACCCCATTACACATTCAATCAGTATATGATTTGGCCTCTGGTAAGCACTTATACAATTGAATTATTTATCATCTAAAATCACTTGTATATAATTTTTAAATTTACGTCCAATTAGGGTTTTAGTGAGATTCATGGAAAACAAGCTTTCTTATGCATGTTGTTGTGTTTTTGGGTGATTTTTGAATTATAATTACATAATTCTCTCTGGAAAATCAATTGATCTCGACATAGAATGTGACACTCAATATTTTTATGAGAAATATTTGTTTTTTGTTATATACACCCTCAAAGGAATCTTTCACTACACACAACTCTAGCTTGGCTTGATTTACACGCAATCACGACCTTCTTCGATAGCTTGAGTTGTACACAATACTGAGTTTCACTAAACAATGATATGCTATTAAAATATTATTAAAACTAGCCGTTATAAATATAAATACCCACTTTTTGAAATCTTATAAATTTTATCTTTCAAAATGGACTTCATTTTTGGATTCGGAATATCGAAATTATCCTAGGGTAAATTGTTTGTATTTTTCTGAAAACATTCAATTTTTGATTAATAGAGAAAACACTGGGTTACTATTTAAAAACAGAATTTTTATTTAAATAATTATTTATTTTATTTAAAAACATTTAGGTCAAAATTGATACAAAATACCTATATAAGTTCAATTTAATTCATTGGAGTCATTTTATAATAATTTTAGACATATAAAATTTTTATTGAACTTTTCATCACCATTTAGCCACCTCCTAGGAGAGATTGAAAATTTACATAAAACGTACTTTCTATGCTTCTATGAGTGGAGTTTCGAAAATCCGAGAGACACGATTAATATCAAGGAGTAAAATGTGGTTCAATAAGATAAAAATAATTTTTGGTGAATAATAACTTTTTACTTTTATTTACCACGGTTAAAAGTAAATAGGGTAATTAAGGGTGAAAATGGTATTATTATTACCCTAACACATGTCCTAATTCTGTTGGATAAGTTTAATTCGACCAAAAAATACCTTAGGAATAAAATATGACCATTTATGTCCACATGGATTAGATTAGGACATTTAATATTATTTTATTTAAAGAAGAGTTAAAATAGTTAGAATCTAAGTTTAATAACTAAATAATTTTTAATATAGGGTTATAAATAAGAAAAAATAGACTATAAATATTCATTATAAATATAAAAATATTTCATATATAATGGTATTTAATTTATAATTTTTATACTTCAAATAATTTAATTTATTTATGACACAATGATGATGCATTAATTACATTATTAAGAAAATATTAACATAATTGATATTATAAATAAAAAAATAAATGTAATTTCAAAATTTTTAAGAATTAAACTAATTTTATAGGTTACTATGACATACTAGTATTGATTTAATTAACATTTTTTGAACTAATAATGCTCTTATGAGTTTCAACAAAATCAATTACCAAATAGTGTTAAAATTGACATAAAATAGTTTTTAAAACAAATATTATATTATTAATTGTTATTTTATTCCTAAAAATATAAGGTTCGGCCAAATGACATAGATAAGGTTATATATATTAATAATGATCCACTTGGGGTTATTTTGGGTTGTTATAGTAATTTTATTAACCATATAGTGTATGACAACAAGAAGACACGGAAAAAGTTAAATTATTTAACTTAGAGTTAAATCTAAATGAAAAGGTTAAAATGGTAACCTAAACTTGTCTAAAATATATTTTTTTTGAGATTATTTCGACCCATACCCACCTTAGATTCGAAATAAATCAATTTTTAGCTTTTAAGAACAGAATATGACTTTGTTATAAAATAATATTTTATGTTTTTCTTAAGGTGCCCCTCTCCTCCCTTATAAAAGGGAACCTCCTCCCTCCCCTACTCACACAACTTTGACACTTAAATATCAGTAAAAACCAGGCCATTTAAATTCTAAACTTCCCTAGAAACATCCTAGGGGTCCTGGTCTTCTTCAAAGACCATCTTTAGTGCCCTAAGAGGAGGATAAGAAGATGCGCTTCAAATAATAGGTAATGTCCATTACCTATTCTTTCAACATTATTTATTCTTCTACTTATTATTATTTAGTTGTTTCATTATGAATTAATAAAATAAGTATCAATAATATACTGATATTTTATTATAAATATGTAAAAACCCTATTTCACCTTCTATTCATTCTATAGAAAATGAAATAACTGCACGTGCGTACGTACGGAATACCATCTCCACACTGTGGTGTCATCTGTTTTACACCACCACCTTACTTGGATGGGTATAATGGTGTAAAGAATAACTATATATGATTATTGTAAAGTTATATTGATTCTGAAATAGTATACATACACTTGAATACAATTCAACGATCATGGGAATGATATCATTGCTCGTGCATACGTAGGGCCTACCGTCTCTACGATGTGATGCGACTTGTACTACATGATCATCAATGCTTAATGATTATATAAAGGAATTTAATGAATAAATATGATATATATTACATTAATACCATTCTTTAAATGAGTTATCTATAAGCTAAATAGAATAATAAGAATTTATTCAACAAAACACGCATAAGAACAAAAAGCAATAAACACCCGAATAACAAGTAGAAATGAAATATTACTAATAAGAAGCTAATAATATGACTATATATGATATCATAACAATGCGTACGATAATGTAATAACTCAATAACATTATTTAAATCATTATACAGGAGGTTCGGACACGTACGAAGCAAATCAAACCTAAGGTAAGGGAAAATATCGCAATCTCATTTTATCCGAGTTTATTTATACTTCAAAATTTGCTGGGGAATATTTATCATACACATACTTGTTTCCTAAATATGTAACATTTGTTCTATCCTCCTACAATTGTTTAAATCCAATTTTACCCTTTGGTGAGTTTTTATTAAAAGATATGAAAGGAATCTTTTGTCACTTTTTTGAATGAGGTACTTATTGACGTTTCTAGCCAAAGTATGAAGAGAATGCTTTTCTTTAACATATACGACATGAATGGATTTTTAGAAAATTATTTCCATGAATCTTCCTTTAAAAGTTTTCAAGTTTATTTTTAATCAAATTCTTTTAGTTTAAAATTGTATGACATGTTAATAAAGAAAAATTGTTTTTGAAGTAGAAAGGATATTTTTCTCAAGAATGAAGTTCAAGTGTTTAATAAAATTATTTTCCTTATAAGAAAATATAGGGTTATGTTTCTATCCCTATTTTTACAATGATTTGATTATGTTATTATGGAATTATTTTTATGATGTACTTTTATCTTATATGGATTATGTTATGATGGAATGATGTTTAAGAATCCCATTTTTATTACAAGGGTTATGCTATGATGTTTGATTTATGATCTTGTGGCACACATAAGAATGGTATCATTATGATATGGGTGGGAACTATATCCCACTCCAATTCATTGGGTAAATATTTATATCTCATGAGATAAACATGGCTGGAATGGCAGGTTAATCCGGTTCAGTGATACAGGACTGAAACGAGGAGTGAACTCGGTTCATAAATGGATCTTGTCCGCTATGATAGTCTTGGAAATGAGTCTTGACTACTAAGAAATGATTCTCTATGATTATGTGTGTATGCCACAAAGTTTCATGTTTTATGTTATGATTATTGGGATTACATTTCACTACTATGATTTATCCCACGTTATGAAATTATGATCTCTTTTTCAGGTTGAGATTTCCAAAATGTTATGTTATTATGAATATTATGTGATTGATATTTACTTTGTTTACCCTTTCTGAGCATTAAAGCTCACCCATTTTCGTGTTTTCTTTTCCCAAGGTTAGTTAGAAGTGTATTAAGTAAGATATTCCAAAAGGTACTCTAGATATGATAAAATAAAAGGGAGACAGTGTAGATGATTTATGAACCAGTTGTTTATGTTTCCCAGTTTTTAAAGACACTATACCTATACGGTCCTTTCATGGTTTTGTTATATGTTGTAATAAATGTGCTTCAATTTTTATGTATTAACAATTTATTTAAATTATGGGTCATTCTAATTGGTATCAGAGGGAGGTTATAATCAACCTTTGGAAACTATGATATGAAAGCCTTAGTAAGAACCCTAAGGATAAGTCTAAGAATAGAACACAATCTTAGTGTTTTAGAAATGGACATTACTAACCTATGATATAACCTTATGTGTGAAGTTTTATTCTTGATTATGTGGTTTTCCTATTATGATTATTTTTTCTCACACTATCCTTATTGGTTTTAGTCAATGTCTAGAACCCAAAGGAACCGTGTAAATGCTGAATGCGATGGGAAATGAAATGATTGTCCCCCTGAGCAACCAAACGTTATGGGAGCTAGAATGAAAAATCTTATATCCATGCTCTCTAAACTTTATCAAGCTATGAATCATGCAGGACTTACAAACGAGCAAAGGAAGTAGAAACATTCGGTTGAATCCTTCATGAGGCAGCATCCACCTTCATTCAGTGGCTCTGCTGATCCATTAGTGGCTGAAAAATGGATCAGTACTGCTGAAAAGATATTTTTAGTTCATCAATGTTCTGAACATGATAAAGTCACCTTATCAGTATATCTTTTGGAAGGTGAAGCTGATCAATGGTGGAATCTTATTAAGAATATGATGCCAAGAGATGAAATTGATTCCATGTAATGGGACGAGTTCAAGAACTTATTTTTCAATAAGTACTGCCCTCGTATTCTTCGAACAAAGTTGGAGAAGGGGTTTCTTGAACTGAAGCAAAAGGATGATTAATCTGTTGTTACCTACAAATGTTTTTTACAAGACTTGTAAGGTATGTTTCTGGGATTATTATCCAACCTGAGAGTAAGATCGATCGATTATTTAGTGTCTTAAAACCATGTCTTCTATGGGCATTAGCCATAAGGGACTTCAATAGCTATGAGGAAATCGTTCGATGTGCTCTCAAGGTTGAGATGGAGATTGGAGTAACCAATCAGTCATATGTGTTTGATAAGAATAGGAATATTGAATTCAATGGAAAATATAGAGAACACACTGAAAAGAAGATGAGTTTTCCCTTATGGTCAATGTGTGGAAAGAAACATGGAGGGAGTTGTCTTAAGGGGATAGGTAAATGTTTCAAATGTGCAAAGGAAGGTCATCGGGAATTTGAATGCCACAATGATGGGAAGAAGATGTCTAGTGATGAGAAAAATGAAAAGGCTACACAGAGTGCAACTCTTACATTTCAATATTACAAGTACAAGGAAATGGGGAATTATTCCAATCAATGTCCTAATCCAAGGGTTTTTGATGATGATCGACCTCAACAAACTCTTAAGGCCAAAGGAAAAATAAAGTCACATGTAATTTCTCTCAGTAATGTGGAGTATGATAACGAAGTGGTGAAAGGTACACTTACCATCCACTATAAAGTACAAAATGTTTTATTTAATTCTGGATCCACCCACTCTTTTATTTTTGAATAATTTTCTAAGGGTATCACCATATTACCTCAGTAGTTAGATATTGAGTTAGCTGTGACAACCCCTAATGGCACAACAGTCTCATCAAAAGTTTACAATTCTTCTCCGATTGAATTTTATGGGAAAGTGCTTCTTGTAAATATTGTGATCCTTCTTATTGTGGAATTTGATGTGATTCTTGGCATGGATTGGCTTTCTTTATATGGATCTCATATCAATTTCCAAAGAAGGTAATTCACATTTCATATTCCAGATGAATATATGACCGTCTATCGATGCAAGGATGAACATAACTTTCCAGTGGAAATTTCATCCGTCTTATGGGTCTTTATTCCACTAAATGAAGGTTATTTATCTCAAATGTTTGGATAGAAACTCATGATTAAGAATATTCCCATTGTACGGGAGTTTGATGATGTCTTTCCAGAGGAATTTCCTGGTCTTCCACCATATCGTGAAGTTGAGTTTTCAATAGAACCCATACCGGGTGGTTTACCTATTTCAAAGACACCTTATAGAATGGCCCCAATTTAGTTACAAGAATTGAAGAAGAAACTCCAAGAGAATCTTGATAAGGGATTCATACGCCCTAGTGCGTCACCTTGGGGAGTGCATGATCTGTTTGTTAAGAAAAAAGATGGATCAATGAGACTCTGCATTGATTATCGAGAACTTATCAAGATCACTATAAAGAAATAATATCATCTACCACGCATTGATGACTTATTTTACCAACTATGCGAAGCTCAATACATTTACAAGATTGATCTTCATTTATGGAATCATCAATTAAGGTTCAAAAGGGAGGATATACCAAAGACAGCTTTTCGTACAAGGTATGGATACTATGAATTTATAGTGATTCCATTTGGGCTTACTAATTCCCCTGCTATCTTTAGGGATCTAATGAATAGAGTCTTTAGAGACTATCTTGATCAGTTTTTGGTCATCTTTATAGACGATATTCTTTTATATTGAAAGAGTAAGGAATAACATGAAGATCACTTGATAATTGTATTAATGACCATGAAAAATGATAAGCTTTATGCCAAATTTACCAAGTGTGAATTTTGGCATCAAAAAGTTGTATTTTTGGGTCACATAATCTCAAAAGAGGGGATATCTGTGGATCCAGCAAAAACAGAGGTTATTAAAAGATGGTTGAGACCAACAAAAATAACTGATATCTGATGTTTTCTTGGTTTGGATGGATATTATCGAAATTTTGTGAAAGATTTTTCAAGATTATCTAATCCACTCACAAGGTTGACTCAAAAAGGAGTTATGTTCGTTTGGAAGGTGGAATGTGAATATAATTTCAAGGAGTTAAAAAGAAGGATATCAAGTGCACTTGTGCTCACACTACCTTGTAGTGGAGAATGGTTTGTGATTTACAGTGATGCATCCAAGAAGGGACTGGGGTGTGTTCTCATGAAAAATGATATGGTGATAGCCTCACGACAGTTCAAAATCCATGGGAAAAATTACCCAAATCATGATTTGGAGTTAGCTGCGGTAATATTTGCATTAAAGATTTGGAGGAATTGTCTTTATGGAGAAATGTGTCATATATATACTGATCATAAAAGTTTAAAGTATATTTTCACACAAAAAGGAGCTGAATATGCGCCAAAGAAGGGGGTTGGAGCTGATTAAGGATTATGACTGCGTAGTTCCTTACCACCCTGGGAAAGCAAACAAGGTGGCAGATGCATTAAGTCGACAAGACCATGCTAGCTTATCCATGATGAGGATCACAAAAGATCCAATATTTATGGATTTACAAAATATGGATCTTGGAATTATAATGGAAGGGGAAAATATTATCTTTCTCAAATGAATGTTCAACCATCTATACATATGAAGATTAAAGAGGCACAGAAAGAAGATGTAGAGTTACAAAAGAAGGTGAGAAATGTTCCTGAATTCAACCATGATTGTGATGGGATAATAAGGTTCAGAAATTGGGTTTGTGTTCCTCCCATCCCAGAATTAAAGAACGATCTTCTGGATGAGGCTCATAGTTATCCATTCTCTATTCATTCTAGAAGCACGAAGATGTATAGGGACCTGAAAAAGTTCTTTTGGTGGGATGTCATGAAAAGAGATGTTGCTGAATATGTCTCTCGATGCTTGGTTTGTCAGCATGTTAAAGAAGAGACAATAGCCTAAGGGGATGTTACAACCATTACCCATACCAGAATGGAAATGGGAAAAATCACTATGGACTTTGTCACCAGACTTCCTACAACATCCAAAGGCAATAATTCTATCTGGGTCATAGTTGATCGTCTTACAAAGTCGGTACACTTTATTTATATTAGAGAAGATTTCTCTCTGGATCATCTTGCCAGGATATATGTAAAAGAATTGGTAAGATTTCATGGAGTACTACTTTCCATTATATCTTATCGGGATTTGAGTTTTACCTCAATGTTTTGGAGAAGTCTTCAGCATACTCTAGATACAGAGCTGAGTTTCAGCACTGCTTATCATCCTCAGAAAGATGGTCAGTCTGAGAGGACAATTCAAACTCTAGAAGATATGTTGAGAGCTCACTCTATGGATTTAAAATGAAGTTGGGATCAACACCTACCTTTGGTGGATTTTTTTTATAATAATATCTTTCAATCCAGTATTCAGATGGCTCATTATGAAGCTCTCTATGGAATGAAATTCCAACTCCATCTTTTTGAGATGAAGGTGGGGAAAGAAAGCTATTAGGACCTGATCTTGTTGATGAGATGGCAGAAAAGGTCTGATCTATTCAATATCACATAAGAGCATCTCAGAGTCGACAAAAAAGTTATGCCGATAATTGAAGAAAATACCTAGAGTTTGAAGTGGGTGATAAAGTGTTCGTAGGAATATCTCCTTGGAATAGAGTTAGGAGATTTGGAAAGAAGGGAAAGGTGAGCCCTAGGTATATCGGTCCTTTCGAAATATTGGATCGTGTTGGGAAGGTAGCTTACTGATTGGCACATCCACCGAATCTCTCTCATGTTCACGATGTGTTCTATGTATCTATCCTGAGAATGTACATACCTGATCCTTCACATGTACTTAGCACAGAAGTTGTACTGCTCGAGCAAGATCTTTCTTATGAAGAACAATCGATAGAGATTCTGGATCGTAGCAAACAAGTCATACATAACAAGACCACTTTCTTGGTGAATGTTTTATGGAGGAACCACCAATTAGAAGAAGCTACCTGGGAGATTGACGATATGATGAGGGAGAGGTATCCTCATCTGTTTGTTACAAAGTGACGAATTTCGAGGGAAAAAACCATTTTAAGTGGGGTAGAATGTAACCCCCGAGATTTTTATGAGAAATATTTTGTTTTTATGTTATATACATCATCAAAGGAATATTTCACTACACACAACACTATCTTTTCTTTCTTTACATGCAATCTTGACCTTCCTCGATAGGTTGCATTGTACGCAATACCGCGTTTCACTAAACAACGATATGCTATTAAATTTTAATTAAAACTAGTTGTTATAAATAGTAATACCAACTTTTTGAAATTTTATAAATTTTATCTTTAAAAATGGACTTTAGTTTTTGATTCATAATATCGAAATTATCCTAGGGTGAATTTTTGGTATTTTTCCGAAAACATTCAATTTTTAATGAATAGTGAAAACAACGGGTTACTATTTAAAAACCGAAATTTTATTTAAATAGTTATTTATTTTAATTAAACTTATTTTGGGTCAAAATTGATACATAATACCTATATATGTTCAAAGTAATTCATTGGAGTCATTTTATAAAAATTTTAGATATATAAAAATTTTAGTGAACTTTTCATTTTCTTTTACCCACCTTCTAGGCGGGTTTGAAAATTTACATAAAACATAATTTTACCTCTTCTATAAGTGGAATTTTGAAAATCCAAGAGACATGGTTAATATCAAGGAGTAAAATATTGTTCAATAAGATAAAAATAATTTTTTTGTGAATAGTAACTTTTTCTTTTATTTACCACGGTTAAAAGTAAAAAGGGTAATTAAGGATACAAATGGTATTATTATTACCCTAAAACATGTAATAATTCTATTGGATAAGTTTAATTCGACCAAAAACAACCTGAGGAACAAAATATGACCATTTAGGTCCACATGGATTAGATTAAGACATTTAATATTATTTTATTTAAAGAAGAGTTAGAATAGTTAAAATAAATGTTTAAAAACTAAAACATTTTTAATATAGGGATATAAAAAAGATAAATTTGACTATAAATATTAATTAGAAAAATAATAATATTTCCTACATAATGGAATTTTATTTATAATTTTTAAACTTTAAATAATTTATTTTATTTATGACTCAATGATGATGCAGTAATTACCTTATTAAGGAAATACTAACATAATTGATATTATAAATACCCAAATAAATGTAATTTTAGATGTTTTAAGAATTAAACTAATTTTATAGGTTAATATGACATATTATTATTGATTTAATTTAAATTTTTTCTAACTAATAATTATTTTATTATTTTTAAAAAAATAAATTACCAAATTGTGTCAAAATTGACAAAATATAGTTTTGAAACAAAATTTATATTATTAATTGTTATTTTATTCCTAAAAATATAATGTTATTAAAAATGACTTAGATAAGGTTATATATATTAATAATGAACCACTTGGGGTTCGTTTGGCTTGTTATAGTAAGTTTATTGACCATATAGTGTATGAAAACAAGAAGACAGGGTCAAAGTTAAATTATTTAACTTAGAGTTAAATCTAAATTATAAGGTTAAAATAGTAACCTAAACTTGTCTAAATTCTATTGCATGAGAGGATTGAGACCCCTCCCCACCTTATCTTCGAAAAAAATCACATTGGAACTATTAAAAATATAATATGACTTTATTATAAAATAATATTGTATGTTTTTCCTAAGGTGCCCCTCTCCTCCATTATAAAAGGGCACCTCCTCCCTCTCCTCCTCTCACCACTTTGAGCGTTAAATCTCGGCCAAACCATGCCCATTTCCCTTATCAACTTCCCTAGAAACATCATAGAGGTCCTGGTCTTCTTTAAAGACCATATTTAGTGCCCTAAGTGGAGGTTAAGAAGAGGCGCTTCAATGAAGAGGTAATGTCCGTTACCGATTCATCCAACATTAGTTCTTCTTCTACATCTTCTTATTTAGTTGTTTCATTATGAAGTAAAAAAATCAGTATCAATAATATACTTATATGTTATTATAAATATGAAACAACCCTATTTCACCTTCTATCCGTCCTACAGAAAACGAAATCACCGCGCGTGCATACGTACGGGATACCGTCTCTATGCCGTGGTGTAATCTGTTTTCCACCACCACCTTACTTGGATGGGTATAATGGTGTAAATAATAAATATATATGATTATTTTAATGTGATATTTTTTCTTAAATAGTATACATACACTTCAATACAATTCCACGATCATGGGAACGATATCATCGTTTGTTCGTACGTACGGCCTATCGTCTCCATGATGTGATGAAACACGTTCTACAAGATCATAAATGATTAATGATTATATAAATTAATTTAGTGAATAAATATGATATATATTACACTAATAACATTCTGTAAATGAGGTATCTATAACCTAAAAAGAAGAAGAAGAATTTATTCGACAAAACACGCAGAAGAAAAAAAAGCAATAAACACCTGAATAACAAGTAGCAATGAAATATTACTAATAAGAAGCTAATAATATGACCATATATGATATCATAAAAATGAGTAAGATTCAGGAATAAGTCAATATCATTATTTAAATAATTATACAGGAGGTTCATGCACGTACTAAGCACATCGGACCGAAGGTAAGGTAAAATCTCGCAATCTCATTTTTATTCAAGATTGTTTATACTTCAGAATTTACTGGGGAATATTTATCATCCACATCCATGTTTCCTAAATATGTAATATTATTTCTATCCCTCTACAATTTTTTAAATCCAATTTTACCATTTGGTGAGTTTTTATTAAAAGATATGAAAGGAATATTTTTTCCTTTTTTTGAATGAGTTACTTTTTGACTTTTCTGGCCAAATTATGAGGAGAATGTTTTTCTTTAACATATACAGAATGAATGGATTTGTAGAAAATTATTTACATGAAGCTTCCTTTACAAGTTTTCATGTTTATATTTAATCAACTTCTTTTAGTTTAAAATTTAATAACATGTTAAGAAAGGAAAAATGTTTTTAAAGTAGAAAGGATATTTTCCCCAAGAAAGAAGTTCAAGTGTTTTATCAAACTTAATTTCCATCTAAGATAATATAGGGTTCTGTTTCTATCCCTATTTTTACATTGATTTTATTATGTTATGATGGAATTAATTTTATGATGTCCTTCTATCTTATATGGATTATGTTATTATGGCATGATGTTTATGAATCCCATTTTTATTACATGGGTTATGCTATGATGTATGATTTATGAACTTCTGGTACACATAAGAATGGTATAATTATGAGATGGGTGCGACCTATATCTCCCTCCAATAAATTGGGTAAAGATTTATATCTCATGAAATAGACATGGATGGAATGGAAGGTTAATCTGGTTCAGTGATACAGGACTGAAACAAGGAGTGAAATCGGTTCAGAAATGGACATGTCTGCAAGGAAAGTATTGTCAATGAGTCTTGACTACTATGAAATGATTCTCTATGATTATGTGTGTATGCCAAAAAGTTTCATGTTTTATGTTATGATTATTAGGATTGCATTTCACTACTATGATTTATCCCATGTTATGAAATTATGATCTCTTTTTCAGGTTAATATTTCCAAAATATTTTGTCATTATGAAATGATGTGATTGATATTTCTTTTGTGTACCATTACTAAGCATTTGAGCTCACCCTTTTGTATGTTTTCTTTTCCCCAGGTTAGGAAGAAGGGTATTAAGTAAGATATTCCAAAAGGTACTCTAGATATGATAAAATAAAAGGGAGATAGTGTAGATGATTTATGAACCGGTTGTTTATGTTTCCTAGTTTCTAAAGACACTATACCTATACGGTCCTTTCATGGTTTTTTTATATGTTCTAATAATATTGATTCAATTTTGAAGTATTAACAATGTATGTAAATTATGGGTCGTTATATAGAATCATGGTCTTTTGCATAATATTTATCCACCTTCGAAGACTCCAGGTAGAATTTTTCTTCCTTAGAAACATTTTATATTGAACCCTAGAAGATTTATTTCTATTGGGCCAAGCCATTGTGGAATGGTAGGAAAGTTGATCTTTTTCAATTTTGAGAATGAGATAGTATTCTATTTCTTATTTATATAAAAATTTTATAGGAAAAGGTATAGAAGAGAAACATTTTTTTAAATGTAAATAAAACATATAAATATATCATGTCATATTTCATTTCATGAATTCTTATCAACAAATGTTCATGGAAAACATTTTTTGAGAACTTAAAACATGATTTAATGACTACTAAATCTTATTTAGGAGATTCAAACCCTATATCCACCTCAAAAAAATTACATACCAATAATTTTCTAAGAGTGGAGCCACATTTCATGAATATCATAGAAACTTATCAGTGTGAGGATTTTTCCAGAAAACCATGAATTTGAGTGATTTGAAAAGAAAAAAATAGAACGCATGAAAAAAATAGTGTATCGCTTATGGTATATAAAATTAAATGATGAATGGTTTTCAAAAAAACACTATTATGTTTTAAATCCATTATATTTCATTGATGTTTGATATTAAACGTGTGGATATGACTAACTATTGATCTCTACCTTATATAATTTATAATTCCATATTCTTGAGAAGATTTTTTTAAATAAAATCATGCTTGAAATGAAATTATAGTTTCATGGAATAGTTAGAGAAAATAGATGTAGAGTATAAATAATATTTCATGAAACATGCACGAACAACGAGATATGTAGTGGGTTAACTCATGCTTTCCAAGTAGGATGAGGAATATTACTTAAAGGCATCAACTAGATGTTTAGGACTCTAGAAGATCTGGTAACTGTTAATGATATACAAAAATGAGGAAACACCCTTAAGATAAATATCATTTAAATTTAAATATAATTTTTTTGGATATTTATATATATGTATGGAAAATTAAAATGTGTTCACTGAGATACCTAATTAATGATATGGAAGAGCTGAAAACCAAGAACCACTAAACTCCCAATGTGTATAATCAACCCATAATTGATGTTTTCTAACTCTTTATACTGGTATTCACTTCTTAAATAATTATGTATGTGGATGAGATTGAGGCCTCCTAATTGAACAATCATATGGAAATATTTGGGAAGGCCTCAGAAGCTCTGGTCCTCGAATTTCCAGCCTTTGGGATCATATGGAACTAGGGCCTTATTCCAGTACTCTTACAAGATATTCTCATTATTTAAATGAAATAAAATTCTTATCATTTTTCAATATAACACACACTGGGTTTCACTGGGATTGAAAAAATGATGTTTTTCTTGGAAATGATAATGTGAAATATCTTTATGGTGGCATGATATACCTAGAACAATTTATGATTGATCGAAACTGGTAGTAGAAAGGGTACACCTTCTGGTTAATTTTTGGGTTGTGGTCTCAAATGAAAATCTCTATGGTAGGATGGGAATAATTCTCCCTTGGGTGTGATAACATTTAACTTCATTCTCAATCAAATTGTTCACTTTTCATTATAAAGTAAGAGAATGTGTAAAATCTTTAAATCATATTAGAAGCGGAAAAATGAGAAATTTCTATCACGATTTCCTTGTTTTGGGATATGAATGTTTTTTGAATGCCTCCATTCAATATATCATCACTAACAGAAAAAATTATTCTCATCTTAAAAGTGATGAACCCTTTATAAATTGTATCCTTAATGAAGATATATTGGTCACTTTAAAAATAACATAACTTATTACACATGAAAATTACTTATAACACAAGATATTTGATATTGAATTGGTGAAAGGACCCCATGACAATGAATTGATTAATTATTGAAATATAAATTAACCAGGCTCCATTATAAGTCTCGTTATAGGTACAAATTCCGTTTAAATGTACTAATATGTTTTTATTCTATATTTTCTAGTAAAACATATAATAAAAATTGTAATATTACACATTTAATTAGCGGAGACTGAATTCTTAACACATGAATAGACCCAAAATCATCTAATTTTAAGCAGATTCATTCATTATTTTTTGAATAATGTTTCTCCTTTTCATACCGGATTGTAATTCATTTATTTATTTGATGTTTTGAATTCCACAATGTTGTATAACTATTGATGAATGTTTGATTCCCATTTCATAAGATGTGAAAATGCATTATATTCTTTTTTTTAAATTATTTATTTTTTATACTATTGAATTTTATATTTTGAGGTTATAATTATAAAAGATTTTAAAATAAATTACTTGTGCTCAAATATAAAATAATTTATCCTAGGATAACAATTGATATTTATATAGAATTTCATTTAAATTTTTAACATCATAATGATATATTTATTTGATTATAAAATCATTGTTTCATGTTAATAAATCATAGATTATTTTAGTATTTATAATTTATTAATCTATATGTAATTTTAAAGTTAGTTTCTTTGTTATTATAATGTTATGAATTTTCTAATTTCTAAATAATCTTATGATATTAACTTATCATTGATTACATGCTAGATGTTTTTCATTAATGTTGGAATAAATTTCAAAATAATAATAAATTCTCATAGCATATAATTCCACAAGATGTCCTTATGGAATTTCACATAAAAAAGTTTTTGGGGTTGGTGAACCCCTATTTATATGGTAAGATATTTCAAATCCTCTATTTATGAAAGAATAAAACACTACTCAAAAACATAAGTAGCTAATTTTATTATTAGAAACAAAGGATATGTGAAGCCTTTTTATATGTGTGACTTTCATAAATGTTATTAATGTGTGTTACATATATAATAGTTAAGTTTCTCTAGATACTTTTTATATGTGTGACTTTTAAAATAGTTATTCTTTTTATTTATCAAAATGTACTATAATATTCTAGAAGTTGTTAATATATGTGACTTTCATAAAAGTTCTCCATATTATTAATTCTTATTAGTTTAATACTAATTCCATGGGGTTTCCATTATTCTTCAATTTATGATAGTGTACATGTTTTATTATTATGTTTTGAGTAAATAAAAAAATATCAATGGATAGATAATATGTTAGATGAAAATTTTTCATACTTTGACAATTCCAAAAACAAAATCAGAGTATAACCTCTAACTCTTTTACACAGCATTGAATCTCAATTTTACTTTAAAACTATATATAAAATGTTATGTAATATAAGTCATCCTATCTCACCTATTTACTATTTATTTTATTATAGAGTGTTTCTAATTTTTATGTGAGTTACTGAACATTTGGATTGGGTACAAGATCATTATCACATGTTTACCCAACGTTTCATACTATGTTCTTTCCTCTATAATTTACTTCTTTATTTAATTTTTTTTAAAGAAATGAGTTTTACTCTTTACTTCAGTTATTGTTTAAATCTCTTTACATTAAAATTGATATAAATTGTTCCCTATTGAAAACATACCAATACTACTTCCATAATTTATAAATCTACACATATTACAATGTTAATAATTAAATAAAGATATACAATTTAGTGATTCCATTTTGTTATACGTATCAATTATTATTTACTATTGAATTTATTTCTCTTTATATATTACATCTACAAAAGATTTTAATAACACCAAATTATGAGCCTGTGTATGTGAAATTGTAATTAAATTATTATGTCATGAAATTTAACTGGTTGGATACTAATTAACAATAACACCATATGTAGTGGGGTTACAATGGAAATAGAATGAGATTTGTTGATCATGAGAGTGGGAAGTCCATCTCTCTAAACATGGGATCATTGTCATTAATGGAGGGAGGCCCTATTTGGGGTGCCACTCTGACCGATTCATCGTGAATTTCACAGTCAATGTGATGCTAGAGAATAATAATATTCCAATTGTGTGTCTTATAAGGATCTATTCGATTTTATTAGTTGTTTGATTGGGGGTTTTGTGGTCAGAGATAAGTTTTGATTTGGTGTAGTTGGTAACTAATGTTTAGTGTGGTGATTTTGAACAGTGATTTAAGGTTTTGAAGTGATTGATTGTTGATTGTGGATAAAAAAACTGATTGGTAGCACATCATGTAAAATATTTTCAAATCTGTTTAGATTTGATGAAATTTAGTGGTTAAATAGAATATAAGTTTATTGTGGATAGAGGACACATGTTCACTCTAGAATAATCCCTTATTTGAATAAGCTTCATAAATATTGAACCAAAGGTCATGATCCAGCATCGTGTGAAGTAAATTCCTATTCTATAGAGACAATGTTGGTAACACATTCAATAGACTCACAATCCCACTATTTCTGAATATATTATTCTTTCTTTAAGTTCAATTATCTTAGTTCTTAGATTGAAAAGTGTACATTTCTAGTAGCCTATCAATCAACATGGTAAATAATTTCGTCTCTATTAATAGGATATTTTCAGGTTTTTCATAGATTACTCATTAGTAGTTTGTTCTATTTTAGGATTAGTAATATAACTATTTACAACTATTTATTGATTGTTTCCATATTTTTTTATTTAAATTAATCATGTTCGATCAATTTTGTTTTAGTATATATGGATTGCCTAGACATGTTTTATCTGGATTCTGTAATCTATTTTCTATCATTATGTTTTTATGAAAACTGTTGAACTAGATAATTATTTATGATCTGAGCACTGTTGAATCAAATTTGATTATTTGTTTTCTTATAAACCTTCTATGAATATGAATGTCATATATATAAATGATCTTTGGATTATATTTTCTTGACAAAACTACTATAAATACAAAATCATTTCAGTATATCATTCTTATGTGTTATCGATGCCAAACTTTTTAGCATATCCTTTGTAAATTTTAATTGCTGAACAATTTTATATTGTTAAATTTTATTTAATTACTTGTGTTTCTAATATTTCCATGTATTTATTTGATATAACTATATATGTTTCTAGAATTTTGGGGCTTTACTTTTATTTCATAATCATAAGTTACACACTAAAATATTTTTTATTCATCACCATATTTTAGTGTGATTTTAACAAACTTCATGATAAGAATTTGAAACCCATAAGGAAAAATTTATTCACTCATTTCCTACAGAACCAAATATATATCTACATATTTTTCATGCTGATGTACGTTGTTAATTTTATGAGAGGAGACTATTTATAAAATATGCTCTATTTTGATTGATGTATCCTTTTTAATTTTATCAGACAATGTAGCTTAGTTTTGGTCTTATGAAAGAGAGAGATGGATATTGTTAAGTGAGGTTAGATTTGCAATTTTAATCCTGTTAATTATTCTCTAAAATCATTTATTCATGGTTATGTATGCTTTTTTTCTTTTTATTGGTATTATGATGAAAATATTGAAGCATAAGAGAAAGAGTATATTGATCATTTTGTTGAAATTATTGAGGGGATGGGTTGGAAACATTTTAAGGTAAAAATTATTTTATATAGAAAAATGCTGAGGTTCTTGGAACCTTTTCTTATGGGTGAAGTGATACATTTTTCATCTTTATGTAACATATCTAGGTGATTATTTTGATTATCTGTGTGATCTGGATATAGAGTGAAATTGGCTGGGTCCTGCTTATATTGATCCTCAGGTGGACAGATTTATTCTTTTTAAAAAAATTATCTTGAAGTAACACTTTTTAAATAAGGTTCTATTTGACATCACATATTGAAAAATATTAGTTGTACTTATGTTAAGTTGTTTGAAATATGGGGTGTTCCGGTTCTGAAAACACACAGTCAAAATCTTGAGAATTGTTAATAAATATAAAAACATTTTTTAGAAGAACTTATCATAAGTGTAATGTCCCGTTGGTAGATGAGCATGTTATGAATGGTTTGAAAATCCGTGGAGGCATTCCTATCGATCAATAATTCAACGACATTAGCACTAATTTTCTTCATGGTGTCCACATTTCTCATCTCACAATTTTCCGTGGAACTTCTACTACATGGGAATGTATTTTTGAACAATTGAAAACATTTCATTGATGCCTTTATGTGGAGTTTAGTATCCATTGAATAAGAAACTTTATCAAGGATTATTGTATATATATAATATCATAGTGAAAAATCCCAATGTTTAATGGATTTAAACGATATAGAATGACACCCTATGCCCCTCATTCCACTACCACTTATTTTAGAACACTCACAACATCATACAAACAAATCATCTTTTTTCCACTATCTACCTTAACATTTTCTTTTCCTTCTCGTCTAGGGTTATGAGTGTGAATTATGGTTAAGATGACTGTTCTTTCCATAATTGGCTCTCCAACCAAAATAGAAATGACTACTTCATCATCTCTTTAATTCACTCAATTTACTAATGTTTAAATATTTGAATTTTATATACATAACTTTGTTTTATATACATATATTCGTTTCATTAAATATTTATTTCACTCAATTTATTAATATATGCATCAAAAGTTTTTTTATTTTTTATTTTATTACGGTTTTTTTTTCGATTCGTTAGAAAATCCTCTTATTGTGGTAACTAATTGGTATTTCTGACTGTGGATTTAGTAGAATATACCATGACTAGAAATATTTTTCACTTCGTTTATGACTTAATTGTTTGTGAACAACAAATTATTTTAAGTTACTAGTGTAAATGTTGATAGTTAATGTTTTATTGACTATATTTTCTCTCTATTACCGTAAATGATGTTTTTTGATGGATCTGGCTTGCCTATCTTGGGGGATAGATGGGATGTCGGGGATCACTGGTCCCTAATGTGCGGCATGGATAAGCTGCAGCTCGCCTATGGTCATAGGTCATGGATGTGTTGTTGGTGATCGATTATCCCTAATGTGGCATGGATGGGTTGTTGCTGGATCTCTTTCATGGATTCTATACTACTAAATCATTGGTATTGAGGCATGGATGGGTTGCGGGTCCATGGTATTATTATGGATAGTTTATTACTGGTGAGGGTGATGGATTTTATTGGGGTGATGGATCCTTTTGGGGGTAGATTTTATATTGATTCATTTTGAATTATAGTTCATTATTAATATAATTAATTTTTATTCTAATTATAAATATGTCTGAAAGTCATTTTCTCTTTAATAATCAAAATAGATGTATTGTATATAATAAATTAATAAATATATTGTGAAATTTTAATTGAAATTAAAATTAATTTTTTTTATTAAAATGTAATTTATAAATATATATTATATGTCAGTATTATTATTACTATCAGAAATATTTTCATTAGAATTTGTTTCTAAAGATTTTAACTAGAATATATATTATATGCTGGTATTATTATAATGGTAATAAAATTATTTTATCTATCGAAAAAAATTTGCAGTAATGTTTTTACTGACAATTTAGTGATATCAAAATATATGTTGGAAAAACGTTTTATCAACATAAAATGTACTTTTACCAACACAAATGACCCTCGTGGGAAAAGAGAATTATTTTTTAGTTTAGGTTCCTTTAAGAGGATATCAAGAGGATAATTAAATAGGTAAATCTTCTCTCTTGTTCTTTTGATTTCCTTTCAATTTCATTTCTTTTTTTATTCTCTACACACCTCCCTTCATCAAAATGAGATTATAACTCCAGTAACTTAAATATACTATAATTAAATCATGTTAATTGATTATCCATAATTAATCTTATCCCTCCATCTCTTTTATTTTAAAAGTGAAATCATCGCTCGTGATGTGTCAATTTACCGACATCATGGGTGAAGCACTTTCATTTTAGTTAAACAACATCAAGGTTATTAATAAGACCATAAAATGGTTTAAAATTGATTTAAATTTTAATTTTATAACCCTTTTTATGTTCAATAAATAAATTATAATCAAAACACTGAATGACACAACCAAAGAAGTTCATTGTGATAAAAAAACAGCCACAATTAACGTAAAACGATCATCAATACCTTTTACCTAATGAATCATCCTCATGGAATAGGACCAAATACATTGTAAATAATTTTTTTATTCTAGATGATCATTAATTCTATATAATAAAAAACCTAGATATTCATCTTCATGTTAGACAAACATCCATTCATGTATACAAACAAACTGATCATGAAAACATTGAAAGCGAACACTCCCAAATGATGAAATTAAACAGTATAACTCATCGAAAAGACCATAAAAGAACTTATTAAACACATAATGAATTTTATTCATGTATTAAAGGTTCTATAATTTTAAATTCATTAATATGATGTAATTATATAAGATAATAAAGTGTAGAAATCATTCAGATGGAGAGTAAGATGAATTCTCGACCCAAACACTCTTCCTTTCATTTTTCCATCCTTCGACCCATTTTCAGTATATATTTTCATTAAATATATTTTCTTAATAATTATATTACCTTTTTTGATATAAATGTTTTTACAAGAATTTATGAATAAAAATTGTATTTCAAAAGAACTCTTCTTCAAAAAACTAACCTTTTACTTCCCACTCAAGGTTGATGATTATTATATCTAGTATGTTATTGAATTTTTCTTTTGGGAACCCAATATATATGAATTTATTCATATAAAATGAAACCCATTACTCTCTATTGGATATTTTATGTCAAATACTTATATATGTTCTATGTGGCGTCCTTGATAATTTAAATGTTATGATTTTACGTGTGTGACTACAACTATATAGTGATCCAATTCTTTGGTTAATATGATGTATCTCATGATTGAAGTGAAATATGCTTGAACATAATGATAGATTTGTTCAAAACTTTGTGTGGAAGTTTACCACTAAGTCATTATGTTTTTTTGATGCAGTTCCCATTCCATGCCTTTATCTAATGCTTCTTCAAATGATTGTGAGGATGATGACAGGGTTATGATCACCCCGTATTATATTATGTCATGTTCTTATCTATCCTCTTACTTGGATTTTATATCACCCTCTTTTGATGTCTATCCCCAGGTGACTACTTATACTAAGTATAATTCAAAGGAAAATGAGAATCTAGAGAAGAAGGAATTAAAAAAATATTTTTTATTTGGTAAATGTTATGTATGGTCTTAATGTAACGCCCCAACCCCAGCTACCTAGAGTCGGTGCATTACTTCGTAACATTGGCATGATCACAAAAGATCAAGTCTCGAAAGACCGATTAGTTTAGTAGCCTTGGAAACACTAGACACATTCATAAGTCTTACATTACATCATAAAGTGAAAAACTAATAACAAATTCTTCATAGTCCACACTCATATCCTCTTCTGACTATCCCTGCAGGTCATTCATAAAATACTTCTTCACATCCTTGAAAATATTAAAACATTGAAAGGGGTGATCTCAGATGATCAGTAAGGTTAACAATATAGCAGAAGCTTTCATAAATAAACATTAACATTTAAGGCAATGTATAACTAAAACAAATGCCTTTTAAACATGAACTTCAACATAATATGGAAAAAGTAAAATGAGATAATGCCATTCACTTCTCCACATGGATATTCTACTGGTCGAATAATCACATGCAATATCAATAACCACTTTCATAATGATGGAATGCATAATGCCAGACTATCATAACCACGTAGTCAAGGCCTCGTGCCAAGACCACAAATAAGATTTTGTCAAGGCCTCGTGCCAAGACACTAGTTTGTCTCATGAGACCTTCCGATGCATCGAGGAGCTATAGCGGGCTCCACCCGTCACTTATTAAGTCCAATGCATTCCTCATATGAATAGGTTTAAACATATCATAAACCATAACATAATCGTATCACATGAAACTTGCATAAATGAAACATAAAATTTCCACATTTCAATCACAAGATTTAAATACAACACATTGATATAAAAAAATGCTTTCAATACCATATTCAATACCAAAAAAAAATAAAGTTAAAAATTTGTATTTATTTTTCATTAAAAAAAGTGATGGCTTGTAGAGGAAGCCAAAACTCAAATAATGGTCATTGTGGCAGAGAGGTCATTGTCGCCGCATATGTACGGAAAGAAAAACATTCCCTTTTTGTCGTTTAGTAAAACGCTTCGTATAAAAATATTCCTTTTGAATAAACTTAAAAGTCAAAGGGGTTTATACACCGTATAAAAGAAAGCTGTGTATAAAACCAAATATGCCTCAATGAATGGAGATTGAGACGAAGTCCTTAAAAATATCATTTTTAAAATAAAATAGATCTATTATTTGTATTCACTCTAGGTACACATAAAGAAAGTAAAAATACAAAATAGGACATAATAACATCATGACATAATTTGAAAGTAGGAGATTAACCCAAAGAATGGAAATTGGGTTAAGAAGCTCCCTTACCTCGTGTCTGACTTGACTCAACCGTTCTTTAACCTCCTGAATAATAAACTAGAGTTAATATATACCTTATTAAGAACTATTTTCAATTTCATTATCCTTATTATATCACTTATTACAGTGATATGAACATTATGTAATTATTTAAGTTAATAACGGTCATTTTGTCGATCTTTGGAACTTGAGTCAACAATAATCTTCTTATAATTACAAGTTGTTTATGTGGTAGAATATCCATTATATAAAAAATTATATTCATGATTTAGATGTAATATATATCTTATATATCCAGTATATACATTCATTTATAATATTACGTAACATTTAGAGGTAAGAAATGAAATGCACCGTTCATGGAGACGGTAAGCCGTACGTACGCATGAACGCTACTTTCATTTCAATTTCATATTTAATGGAATGAAATCATAATGATATAAATGTATAATATAATTCCAGAATAATATAGTGTATAATACCATTTACTCCATCCTTTATACATCCCACATATGGCATTGACGATTCAAATCACTTTGAGGGGGCGGTAGTCCGCACTTCCTAAAAGGAAATTATCGCGTTTTACCAATAATGGAAATCATAAAGTATGCCATAAATGAGAAATACATAAGCATAAGTAAAAAAATAAACATATTATATATCATATATAAAAATAGTGACATCTTAATGGCCACCTATGAAGGTGTTATATGAGTGTTGAACAATCATCGTTTCGTGAGGCAGAAATTCTCCATCCACAGAAACCGTATGTTCTTTAACCATTAGATGTAGGTGTGTGTAAGTGTAGCTCGAATACTTCTTATAAAAAAATCCTAGTATATTGAGGATACTGGTGTTGTTACAAAATAAATGAATAAAAAGAGTTTAGGGGGTTGGAGAAGAAAAATAAAACAAAACAACATTAGAGAAGACATTACCTCAAAATCGGGTAACTCTTTTTGATTTGAGCCAAAGGCTTCCTTGGGAAGCGTTCTGCCCAAAGTAAGGCTTCTAGGAGTAAGAGGGGGAATTTGGGAGAGTATTTGGGCAGAGTTGGGACGAGCCAAATGGCTTGAAAGTGTAAATGAAGTGGGAGAGGTGGGGGCCTTTTATAAGTGGAGAGGAGGGGCACTTTTGGAAAGATTGAAATGTTATATTATTTCACAATGCTTTTCGGATTATAAAGGTCCCACACTTATATAATTCGAAGCTAAGGTGATAAGGTTTCGAAATATCCTAATCCAATGGCTTTGGACAAGTGTAAGCCTTGGATTTTGCATTATCTTCTCATTTTATTTAAATCGTTAAATAATGAGGTCATCGCTGCATCATAATTATGTCATATATAATTTAATTTATTTAATGTCTAAAAATTATAAAAAAATACTATGTTGTAGGAAATAGTTTTATCTTTCTAATGAATATTTATAGTCAAAATTTGGACTTGTGTAACCCAACTTAAAAACTGTTTTAGTAAAACAACTCATGTTTGTGTCAATTTAATTTTAACATTAAATAAATATATATTAATGTCATTTTCCAACCAAAGTGGCTCCATGGGGTCCCCAAGTCGACCCATGGGTTTTCGTGGTCGGCCACGACTCATCCCATAGGAGTAGAACGAGTTTCAAGCTCATATCATATCATTAAAACATTGTTTTTACCTTAAACTACACTAATTACCTCTAATCGCGATTAAGAACTTAAAAGTTACTATTCACCCAAAAAATTATTTTAATCTCATTGAACCACATTTTACTTCTTAATGACAACCATGTATGTCGGATTTTTGAAAATCAAATCACATAAGTGGTAATATTTCATTTAAACGAAAAATCTGTTATTTAACTACCACTTAGTGGTTTCACTATTCATCAAAAATTGGAGTTTTTCAGAACAAGGCCAAAATTTCACCCTAAGATATAATTGATATTCCGAATTCAAAAATGATGTCTATTTTAAAAAATTCCAAACATATAAGTTGTATTAATTAATTTTATAATTAATTCCCGCTCTTACAACAAATAGCGTGTTTTTAAGAAACAATTTATATCAAAAGATTGGCAATTGTTTATGTCCAATTTCAATGTTAAATTAATTCTAATGACCACCACTGGATAAAATGGTAAAAATATATTATAATTATACTTTAAAACCACTAAATAGTATAATTTATCACTATAAATTATTTTGATTAAAAAAATTGTTTTTAAGTAATTTTCACTATTCATAAAAAATTGGATTTTCTCAGAAAATTACAAAAAATTCAACTTTGGATAATTTCGATATTACGAATACAATAATGAAGTCCATTTTGAAATATAAAATTTCTATAATTTTAAAAAGTGGTTATTACTATTTATAACGGCTACTTTGATTAGTCGCGGTGTTTTAGAACTCGAAGTTGCGTACAATGCAAGCTATTGCGTTATTGAATGAGAAGCATATCGTGGAAGATCGGGGTGTTACATTCTCCCCTCCTTCAATAAATTACGTCCTCGCAATTTGAAATTTTTCTTTGAAAATAAAAGGTTGAAAAGAGAAAATACCTTTGAGGAAAACCCACATCGGAAATAATGTTAATTAATATATAACATTAAAAGAAAGCAAGATAAGTACAAAGGTCACCCGATATAGCCAATTCTAGGATTCTATGAAAATATGGATATGGAGGAGAAACAAACCATCAAGGTCTGATGGAGAGTTATAGAAAACAGGATTAGAAGAAAGTTTAACCACAAGAAAATCACAAACTTGTGATTGGTTAAACGGTCATTGAATCCCCAGTTGGAAAAGTTAACCGACAACATTTTTGTTTTAAGTTACCTTTTATAATGTTGAGGAATTTATTTAGGAGACTTACTAAGAACGTAAGGGAATATACATACTTGTTATGTATACTTTCATTCGTTAATAAATCTTTACCACAAACCCAACTTTTACTCCAAATGGTAACGGAACTCAAAAATATTCTATTTATCCTAATTGTATAAGGTTCCAAATGTTAACACATACCATTTAGATTAGTAAAACTATTTTGTAATAACCAGGGACTTCCTGTAGGCTAGTGGTAGGAAATAAAGGCGTGTCGCACTATGGTTGTGGGTTCGATTCCTGCAGCTTTGTCTGACGCGACAGGTTATTCCCCACCCTGCAGGTTGTCCTTTTCCTAAAACTATAGTATCAAAATATTCCAAAAATAATCTTCATAAATTTTTTAACCTTAAACAATACTATCCAAAGATCAACTTAATCCACTCCAACCTTTATAATTATCCAATATACCTCTGTCCAGACTTTCTCTAAAAGGTCTCTTAATTCCAAAATCAATTTATCAGATTCCCCAAACAAAGTAAAGTTTCGCTTATTGTCACATACTAAAAATATAATTACCTTCATCATATTAAAACCTTACTGAAATCAACAAGTACTGCAGTACAATCCTTATATATATATCACATTATTCTAATAACCAGAATATAATCCATGAGTCCAAAAGCACCAATACATTAGTTATTCTGCTTCAACTGTAGTAACAGCATAAGATTGTCCTTGATCCCTTGGCCTTTTCTGAGGTAAGTTTCCCTGACGCTTAGGACATTCATTTTCATAATGACCCATTTCTCTACAGTTGTAGCATTCAACTTTGATAGCCTCTTTCTTTCCATTGCAATCACGAGCCTGGTGACCCTTTTCTCCACATTTATAACAAACTCCCATTCCTTTTAGGCAAGTACCAGGGTGATTCTTCCCACAATTATCACATAATGGAAAATCACTCTTTCCCTTTTTCCCTTTATCTATCTCTTGTTCCACCATTCTCTTCTTCTCTTGCTTTACTTTGTTGTCATAAGACTTAGAGAATTCCTTTCCTGTCTTGATAGCACACGAGACAATATCTTCGTATGATGAGAAGGATTGTGATACTAAAGCTCGACGGAGAAATGGTTTTAACCCATAAAATAAACGATAAATCTTACTCCTTGGGTTACGTATATAATCTGAAGCATACCTCACTAACCTCGTAATGTTAGCCTCATACTTTGTGACATTCTCATCCTCCTTTTGTCTCAGACTCAGAAATTGCCTTTCCATATCAGCTCGATGGTCGCGAGGAAAGTATTTTTCTAAAAACAGATCTTTGAACTCCCTCCAATCCATATTTGATACTTCATCATCTTCATTCATGTTTTGAATCAATGACCACCGTTGATCAGCATCTCCAGTGAGGCGGTAAACTACCATGATAAATTTTTCCCTTTCACTGCTCCCCAAAGCCTGAAATATTTTCTCTAGGGAATTTATCCATTGCTCGGCTACTAAGGGATTTGTACTCCCATTGAACGTTGGTGGTTGTTGCCTCATGAATTGATCTAACATTGATCCTCCACGCTGTGGATCAGGGTGCTCCATACGGGTAAGGTTATTATTCATAACCTGATTAAGTTGTCCCAGTATGGTGATTAGCTGATCGGCACCAGTTGCATCACCATCCCCACTATAATTATCTTGAGCAGGAGGGCAATCCCTACATGGAGTGTGTGCATTAATACTGTTTCCATTTCTTCCACTAGGCGCCATTTCTAAACAATGGCATAAACTAGATCAGTTTATGAATCAAAATACATAATCCCATACTTATAAAACACTTAACATAAATTAAACTATTTATGGATATAATCCATAATCATAAAAATGTTTTCTTTGAGGAAGTATATACTCATAAACCCTTCATAATTATTTGTAAAGAAAATGAGAGTTATCCTAAGCATATCCCCCGGGAGTGTCGTAACCAAGAGTGCAGCAAGGCCCGTTGTCGTGCACCAGTTCCCGTTTGAGTCTAGCTCAAAGAGGCGTTTTCGGGTTTTACCCCTAGGAACATCTGTACCAGAGCCGCCTCTACCTGCTCGTATCCAGACAGGGATGTATTGCTCAGAAAAATCACAAAATCTCTACAATACCAAAATTCTAGGAAGTTCTTCTATACTAATCCTCAATGTTCATCTTAGGTCTACGTGCTCTAATCAGAGTTTATCTAAATCTAGCTTCCAAGGTTTGTACTAAACTTCCTCTGATACCAACTGTAACGCCCCGACCCCAGCTACCCAGAGTCGGTGCATTACTTCGTAACATTGGCATGATCACAAAAGATCAAGTCTCGAAAGACCGATTAGTTTAGTAGCCTTGGAAACACTAGACACATTCATAAGTCTTACATTACATCATAAAGTGAAAAACTAATAACAAATTCTTCATAGTCCACACTCATATCCTCTTCTGACTATCCCTGCAGGTCATTCATAAAATACTTCTTCACATCCTGGAAAATATTAAAACATTGAAAGGGGTGAGCTCAGATGCTCAGTAAGGTTAACAATATAGCGGAAGCTTTCATAAATAAACATTAACATTTAAGGCAATGTATAACTAAAACAAAAGCCTTTTAAACATGAACTTCAACATAATATGGCAAAAGTAAAATGAGATAATGCCATTCACTTCTCCACATGGATATTCTACTGGTCGAATAATCACATGCAATATCAATAACCACTTTCATAATGATGGAATGCATAATGCCAGACTATCATAACCACGTAGTCAAGGCCTTGTGCCAAGACCACAATTAAGATTTTGTCAAGGCCTCGTGCCAAGACACTAGTTTGTCTCATGAGACCTGCCGATGCATCGAGGAGCTATAGCGGGCTCCACCCGTCACTTATTAAGTCTAATGAATTCCTCATATGAATAGGTTTAAACATATCATAAACCATAACATAATCGTATCACATGAAACATGCATAAATGAAACATAACATTTCCACATTTCAATCACAAGATTTCAATACAACACATTGATATAAAAAAAATGTTTTCAATACCATTTTCAATACCAAAATAAAATAAAGTTAAAAATTTGTATTTATTTTTCATTAAAAAAAGTGATGGCTTGTAGAGGAAGCCGAAACTCAAATAATGGTCATGGTGGAAGAGAGGTCATTGTCGCCGCATATGTACGGAAAGAAAAACATTCCCTTTTTGTCGTTTAGTAAAACGCTTCGTATAAAAAGATTCCTTTTGAATAAACTTAAAAGTCAAAGGGGTTTATACACCGTATAAAAGAAAGTTGTGTATAAAACCAAATATGCCTCAATGAAAGGAGATTGAGACGAAGTCCTTAAAAATATCATTTTTAAAATAAAATAGATCTATTATGTGTATTCACTATAGATACACATAAAGAAAGTAAAAATACAAAATAGGACATAATAGTATCATGACATAATTTGAAAGTAGGAGATTAACCCAAAGAATGGAAATTGGGTTAAGAAGCTCCCTTACCTCATGTCTGACTTGACTCAACCATTCTTTAACCTCCTGAATAATAAACTAGAGTTAATATATACCTTATTAAGAACTATTTTCAATTTCATTATCCTTATTATATCACTTATTACAATGATATGAACATTATGTAATTATATAAGTTAATAACGGTCATTTTGTCGATCTTTGGTACTTGAGTCAACAATAAACTTCTTATAATTACAAGTTGTTTATGTGGTAGAATATCCATTATATCCAAAATTATATTCATGATTTAGATGTCATATATATCTTATATATACAGTATATACATTCATTTATAATATTATGTAACATTTAGAGGTATGAAATGAAATGCACCGTTCATGGAGACGGTAAGCCGTACGTACGCATGAACGCTACTTTCATTTCAATTTCATATTTAATGGAATGAAATCATAATTATATAAATGTATAATATAAATGCAGTATAATATAGTGTATAATACCATTTACTCCATCCTTTATACATCCCACATATGGAATTAACGATTCAAATCACTTTGAGGGGGCGGTAGTCCGCACTTCCTAAAATGAAATTATCGCGTTTTACCCATAATGGAAATCATAAAGTATGCCATAAATGAGAAATAAAGAATCATAAGTAAAAAAATAAACATATTATATATCATATATAAAAATAGTGAAATCTTAATGGCCACCTATGAAGGTGTTATATGAGTGTTGAACAATCATCGTTTCGTGAGGCAGGAATTCGCCATCCACAGAAACCGTATGTTCTTTAACCATTAGATGTAGGTGTGTGTAAGTGTAGCTCGAATAATTCTTATAACAACATCCTAGTATATTTAGTATACTGGTGTTGTTACAAAAGAAATGAATAAAAAGAGTTTAGGGGGTTGGAGAAGAAAAATAAAACAAAACAACATTAGAGAAGACATTACCTCAAAATCGGGTAACTCTTTTTGATTTGAGCCAAAGGCTTCCTTGGGAAGAGTTCTGCCCAAATTAGGGCTTCTAGGAGTAATAGGGGGAAGTTGGGAGAGTATTTGGGCAGAGGTTGGCCGAGCCAAATGGCTTGAAAGTGTAAATGAGGTGGGAGAGGTGGGTGCCTTTTATAAGTGGAGAGGAGGGGCACTTTTGGAACGATTGAAATGTTATATTATTTCACAATGCTTTTCGGATTCTAAAGGTCCCACACTTATATAATTCTAGGATAAGGTGATAAGGTTTCGAAATATCATCATACAATAGGCTTTGGACAAGTGTAAGCCTTGGATTTTGCATTATCTTCTCATTTTATTTAAATCGTTAAATAATGAGGTCATCGCTGCATCATAATTATATAATATATAATTTAATTTATTTAATGTCTAAAAATTATAAAAAAAATACTATGATGTATGAAATTTTTTTATCTTTCTAATGAATATTTATAGTCAAAATTTGGACTTGTGTAAACCAACTTAAAAACTGTTTTAGTAAAACAACTCATGTTTGTGTCAATTTAATTTTAACATTAAATAAATATATATTAATGTCATTTTCCAACCAATGTGGCTCCATGGGGTCCCCAAGTTGACCCATGGGTTTTCTTGGTCGGCCATGACTCATCCAATAGGAGTAGCACAAGTGTCAAGATCATATCATATTATTAAAACATTGTTTTTACCTTAAACTACACTAATTACCTCTAATCGCAATTAAGAACTTAAAAGTTACTATTCACCAAAAAAATTATTTTAATCTCATTGAACCACATTTTAATTCTTAATGACAACCATGTATGTCGGATTTTTGAAAATCAAATCACAGAAGTGGTAATATTTCATTTAAACGAAAAATCAGTTATTTAACTACCACTTAGTGGTTTCACTATTCATCAAAAATTGGAGTTTTTCAGAACAAGGCCAAAATTTCACCCTAAGCTATAATTGATATTCCAAATTCAAAAATGATGTATATTTTAAAAAATTCCAAACATATAAGTTGTATTAATTAATTTTATAATTAATTCCCGCTGTTACAACAAATAGCGTGTTTTTAAGAAACAATTTATATCAAAAGATTGGCAATTGTTTATGTCCAATTTCAATGTTAAATTAATTCTAATGACCACCATTGGATAAAACGGTAAAAATATATTATAATTATACTTTAAAACCACTAAATAGTATAATTTATCACTATAAATTATTTTGATTAAAAAAGTTGTTTTTAAGTAATTTTCACTATTCATAAAAAATTGGAAGTTCTCAGAAAATTACAAAAAATTCAACTTTGGATAATTTCGATATTACGAATACAAAAATGAAGTCCCTTTTGAAATATAAAATTTCTATAATTTTAAAAAGTGGTTATTACTATTCATAACGGCTACTTTGATTAGTCGTGGTGTTTTAGAACTCGAAGTTGCGTACAGTGCAAGCTATTGCGTTATTGAATGAGAAGCGTATCGTGGAAGCTCGGGGTGTTACACATAATTTTCCCAAGACACAAAAATTTTAATTCCTAGTTGTGTTACTATTTTATGTTATTTATATTTAAAAATATGTAACAATCATGTAAGAAATGCAGGGTCACTATATATCAGATGTGAAAACTTCTCTCCCAAGGAAATACCGCCCTGATCAAGCTCCAGGAGGTGTTCCTGTCAACAGAATATGTCTGCAGAAGATGTTAAACTCTTTCCTTGACACCTATTTAAATTCCCCGACCCCAATTACCAGAGTCGGTGCATTATTAAATAACATTGGCATGATCATAAAGAAATCATGTCTTGAAAGACCGATCAGTTAAGTATTATTGGAAACAATATTCATACATAAGTTCAACATTACAACTTGAAAATAAATACAACCCAAATATATTTCAATAGAAATATCCAAGCCTCCTAGATTATGCCTGCTGGTCACTTATAACTAAATTCTTAATATCTTGGTAAAATGAAACATAAGAAAGGGGTGAGCTCAAACTTTTATTAATGGTAAGTAATACAGCAGAAAATGACATAAATAATAAGCATGGTAAATAATTGAAACCACATGCCTTTACCAATAATATACATGAATACTTTTATGAAAAGAATATGAGATGAGTAAATAATGCCATAATAAAACATAATCAGGGATATTTTACTAGTCAAATGACCACATGAACCATCAATATTAATTCCATAATGAGGGAATGTATAATGTCAGACATTCTGAAACATTTTTTCAAGGACTCAGCCAAGATGTCTAAAAATGATTAAGGCCTCGGGAAAAACCATAAATCAAATTGGGAAAGGGTGTCAGCCAATTCGACATCTAGTTGTATCATGAGACCTACCGATGAATCGAGGAGCTATAGCGGGCTCCACCCATCACTTACTAAGTCCAATACATTCCTCATAGGAAAAGGTATAAACAAATCATAAACATTCGTATTAAAACTAGCATACAAAATGTCAATAATTTAACCATAAATCATAAATGGTATAAAAATAGCACATTCATAGTAAAACATATCAGAAAACCTTCAATAAAATATGGAAGTCTTGTATCATAATAAATCAACTCCAAATAAACTTAAAATCCATCAAAGGATGTTGACATAGTTGAAATCAAAACTCTTTTTAGAGAAATATATATTTCTATTTTGAAATCATTTAAGAGTCACATAATTATAAAGTAAAACATTTACTTTGAAAATATTCTTATAATCTTGTAAGGGAAGCTTCGACGAGTTTATTATGGTAGAAAATAGCCGCACCTGTCGTATAAGTTAAAAAGAGACATTCTTTCCTTAATTTTCTCGAAAAGTATAAAAAGGTCCTTGTTTGGAAAATGAAGAAAGATTCCTTTATAAACATCTTATAAAAAATTCAAACAAGGATATAAATGAATTTAACCCATATTCTGTAAAATAGTAAGAATTATTTGAATTACATTTTTAAGAAACATGGACGTGGATGATAAAGAGGTCCTAGTAGATAATTACGTATAAACAACCTCGGATAATGAAGAGATTGTGAAATAAACCCTTACCTTGTACTTTTTCTTCGATGAGGGTAGGTTAAACTCTTTTATAATGGTGAAATAATTGTTACTAAATTATACAAGAATCATATACATTAATATGATATCATATATGATCTTTTAACACTGATTTGTTAATAATATCTTGGTATTATCATCATTTCGGGTGTTAACGGAATCGTCTTCCATTATATTCTTTGTTATGTGTGACATATGTTTTATTGATGGTATGTATATTATTTATATCTAGAATGATATGAAGTCCTTAAACAACTTTTTAATCATAAAATGAGAATTATACTTGGATGGATACGATGGAGAATGAATCTCATCGCGTTCGTGGAGACGGTAATCCGTACGTACGCACGAGCGACAATATCATTATTTTGATATTAAAATAATATATAATTGGATGTTATATCATATATAAAGAATAATTATCATTTTATATTTATTATTTACATGAATTACACATCATTATTATATCCATCCAAATAATAATGTTTTGAATAACAATTATACCACGTCGTGGAGACGGTAAGCCGTACGTATGCACGTTTGGTGACATTTCATTCAGAGGATGTATAGACTACTGAATATGGTTGTACCATATTTATAATAACATCATAGTATATAGAATATACTGGAGTTATTATTTTAGAATGGGAATAACAAAGAAAGAAGAAGTTGAAGAAGAAAGGAATTTGAAAGAGGGTGGTGAAAACATTACCTCTTCTTCAGGTTCTTTCTTTTGATTTGATCAAAAGGGCTCCTTAAGATGGCTTTATGACTAAAGGAAGGCCTATAAGATTAATTTATTAAAGTTGAGAGAGTATTTTGTAAGTTTTAGGTCGAACCGAATGGGTTTGAAGGTGTGAAGAATTGGATAGAAGTGGTGTCCTTTTATAAGGGGGAGGAGGTGTTCTTTAGAAAAAACTAAATATATGATTTCTTAATAAATTCATATTCGGTTTCTAATGGCTGAAAAGTGTGTTATAAATGTATAAGGTGGTTATGGGTCGAAATAATTTCAAAAAATATATTTTAGACAGGTTTGGGTCATTATATTAACGTTATCTTTTAGTTTTAACTCTTAGTTAATTAGTTTGACATTTAGCATGTCACTTTGTATTTTTATATTATATAGTTAATAAACATACTATATACATCCAAGGGACCCCCAAGTGGTCCATTAATGATATACCTATCCTGATATAAGTGATTTTCCCAAACCATATATTTTTAAGAATAGAATATCAATTAATATTATAATATTTGTTATAAAAACTCTTTTATTTCAATTTTGTCACTATTTAATAATTTACTTTTGTTAATGTCTTAAAAACATTATTAATTCGAACAAAAATCATTTAAGAAATTATAACATGTTATATTAATCAATAAAATTCTTGTATGGCATCAAAACATTCAAATTATATTTATTTTAATATTTATAATACCAATTATTTGATTCATTCATTAATAAGGAAAATACTACATCATTATTGTGTCATAAATAAATTTAATTTTTCAATGTATACAAATTATAAATAAAATAATATTATTTAGGAAATATTTTTATATTTTGAATGAATATTTATAGTCGAATATATAATATATATAACTCTATGTAAAAATTGTTTTGCTAAAAGATAAATGATTATGTCATTTTTGTATTTACTTTAACATAATTAATATAAAGTGTCATTATCACTTACAAGTGGATCCATGGGGTCCCAAAATCGACCCAAAGATGACCATGGTCGGACATGTATCAACCAATAGGGCTAGGACATTTTTTAAGGAAAATTAATATTATTATAATATTATTTACTAACCCTTATTTACCATATTTACCCTTTAAGCATGGTAAATAAAATATTTACCGAAGTAATTATTCAAAATGTCTAAAAATAAAAGATTTATATTGAAAAAAGTTGTACCTTTTGATTCCAAATATGGAATCCATATTTATATATTAAAAAAACAGAAGTGGAAGAAATTAATTTAAAATTAATTCCCGTTGTAAAAATAAAAAGCATGTTTTAAAAGATAATAACTATCAAAAGATTGATAGTTGTTTATGTCCCGTTTAAATTTGAAATTATGTCCAATGACCAAAAGTGTATTAAATGGTAAAAATATATTCCAAATATACTTTATAACCACTCAAATTCATAATTTATCACTATTAATTATTTTTGTTAAAAACATTTTTTTAATTAAAATTTAGTAATTTTCACTATTCATCAAAATATAAAAGTTATCTGAAATGTTCGAAAATTTTACCCTAGGATAATTTCGATATTCCGAATTCAAAAATGAAGTCCATTTTTTGAGATAAATTTTATAAAATTTCAAAAAGTGGGTATTACTATTCATAACGGTTAGTTCGATTGGTTGTGGTGTGTGTTAGAACTCGAAGTTGTGTACAACACACGCTACTATATTATTCAATGAGAAGCATACCATGGATGATTGGGGTATTACATTATCCACTCATTCAAATAATTTAATCCAAGAAAATTCTATAATACTATCGCGTGAAAATACTGGGGTGGTTTTTCATCATGAGTTCCTCAGGTTCCCACGTTGCCTCTTCCATCATAAGGTTTCTCCATAGAACTTTTACAAGACGAGTCGTCCGGTTCCTCAACACTTGTTCTCTCTTATCAAGAATTTTTATAGGATCTTCACAATAATACATATCGAGTTCTAGTTCTAATTCCTCATAGGTGAGTACATGCGTTGGGTCAGGCATGTATTTTCTTAACAGTGATACGTGGAACACATCGTGAACTTTGGAGAGACTTGGCGGCATTGCCAATAGGTAAGCTACAACCCAAATTAATTCTATAATTTTGAATGGTCCAATAAACCTGGGACTCAATTTACCCTCCTTACCGAAATATATAACTCCCTTCCATGGAGATACCTTCAAGAAAACATAATATCCTACTTGAAATTCAAAATCCTTCCTTTGGTTATCGGTATAGCTCTTATGCCTACTTTGAGCTGCTTTAATGTGGTTTTGGATTACATTCACCTTTTCCATTGTTTCCTCCACCAGTTATGGGACTACGAGTTTTCTATCACCAAATTCATCCCAACAGGTTGGTGTGCAACATCTCTTTCTATATAACACTTCATATAGTGCCATCTGAATACTTTAATGGAAGCTATTGTTATAGGAAAATTCCATCATAGGTAAATATTGACCCCATATACCCTGAAAGTCAAGTGAGCATGATCTCAACATGTATTCTATGGTTTGAATAGTCCGTTCTCATTGTCCAACTCTTTGAGGGTGGTAGGAAGTGCTCAAACGAAGTTCAGTATACATGGCCTTCTGAAATATTTTACATAATCTTGAAGTGAAACAGGGATCACGATCAGAAACAATCGATAGGGGTACTCCATGATGTCTCACAACTTCATTAATATAATTTCTTGCTATACGTTCAAGTGGTAGATCCTCTCTTATAGTAAGAAAATGTGCTGACTTGGTAAGATGATCAACAATAACCCATATTGCATCGTTCCTTCTAGGAGTCTTTGGTGGCCCCATGATAAATTCCCTCGTAATATTGTCCCATTTCCACTCTGGTATGGGAAGAGGTTGCATGACTCCTCCAGGCTGTTTCTTTCCTTCTTTCACTTGTTAAAAAACCATTCATCTTGATACAAAATCAGAAATCTCCCTCTTCATGTTTTCCCACCAAAAATCATCTTTCAAATCTCTATACATTTAGGTGCTCCAAGGGTGTATAGAGAAATTGGAGCTATGAGATTCATCTAACAGTTCCCTTTTCAGATCAGGTATATCGGGAAAACAGAGCCTCTTCCCAAATCATAAAATTCCTTCTTCATACAAAAAGTATCTCAATATCCCATCATTCACACCTTTAGTATTCTTTTGAAGTTCTTCATCATCTTCCTTCATGTTTTGAATCAATGACCACTATTGATCAGCATCTCCAGTGAGGCGGTAAACTACCATGATAACATTTTCCCTTTCATTACTCCCCAAGGCATGGAATATTTTCTCTAAAGAATTTATCCATTTCTCTGTTACTAAGGGATTTTTATTACCATTTAATGTTAGTGGTTTTTTCCTCATGAAGCGATCTAACATTGATACTCCACACTGTGGATCAGGGTTCTCCATATGGGTAAGGTTATTATTTATAACCTGAGTGATTTTTCCAAGTATGTTGATTAGCTGATCAACACCAGTTACATCACTAGCTCCACTATAATTATCTTGAGAAGTATGGAAATCCCTAAATGGATTGTGTGCATTGATAGGGTTTCCATTTCTTCCAAGAGGTGCCATTTCTAAAAAATGGCATAAACTATATCAGTTTATGAATCAAAATACATAATTTCATACTTGTAAAAAACTTGACATAAATTGAACTATTTATGGATATAATCCACAATCATAAAAATGTTTTCATTGAGGAAGTGTATACTCATAAACCCTTCATAATGGTTTGTAGAGAAAATGAAAATTATCCTAAGAATATCCCCCTGGAGTGTCGTAACCAACAGTGCAGCAAGGTCCGTTGTCGTGCACCAGTTCCCATTCGAGTCTAGCTCAAAATGGTGTTTTCAGATTTTACCCCTTGGTACATCTGTGCTAGAGATGCCTCTACCTGGTCATATCCAGACAGAGATGTATTTCTCAGAAAACTCCCAAAATCTATACAATATCAAAATTCTAGGAAGTTCTTCTATACTAATCCTCAAATTCAATCTTAGGTCTATGTGCTCTAATCAGAGTTTATCTAAATATAGTTTCCATGGTTTGTACTAAATTTCCTATAATACCAACTGTAACGCTCTGACCCCAATTACCTAGAGTCGGTGCATTATTGCATAACATTGGAATGATCATAATGAAATCATGTCTCGAAAGAAAGACCTGTTTAGTATTATTGGAAACAATATTCACACATAAGTTCAACATTACAACTTGAAAAGAAATAAAACACAAATATATTTCATTAGAAATATCCAATTCTCCTAGATTTTGTCTGATGGTCACTCATAACTAACTTCTTCATATCCTGGTAAAATGAAACATAAGAAAGGGGTGAGCTCAAATGCTCAGTAAGGGTATGTAATACAGTGGAAAATGACATAAATATTAAGCATGGTAAATAATTGAAACCACATGCCTTTACCAATAATAAACATGAATAATTTTATGGAAAGAATATGAGTTGATTAAATAATTCCATAATAAAACATAATCATGGGTTTTCTACTAGTCGAATGACCACATGAACCATCAATATTATTTCCATAATGAGGTAATGTATAATGCTGGACATTATGAAACATTTTGTCAAGGCCTCGGCCAAGACGTCTAAAAATGATTAAGGCCTCGACCAAAACCATAAACCAATTAGGAAAGGGCCTTAGGCAATTCCATGTCTAGTTGTCTCATGAGACCTACCAATGCATAAAGGAGCTATAGTAGGCTCCACCCATCCCTTACTAAGTCCATTACATTCCACATATGAAACGGTATAAACATATCATAAACATTCTTATTAAAACTATCATACGAATTTTCAATACGTTAACCATAAATCATGAATGGTATAAAAATAGCACATCCACTATCAAACATATCACAAAACATTCAATTCAATATGGATGTTTTGTATCATAATAAATCAAATCCAAATAAACATAAAATCTATCAAAGGATGTTGACGTAGATGAAATCAATACTCTTTTTAGAGAAATATCACTTTCTATTTTGAAATCATTTAAGAGTCACATAATTATAAATTAAAACATTTACTTTTAATGTATTCTTATAATCTTGTAAGGGAAGCTTCGACGAGTTTATAACGATCGAAAATAGCCGCAACCACCGTATAAGTTAAAAAGAGACATTCTTACCTTAATTTTTTCGAAAAGGGTAAAAAGGACCTTTTTTGGAAAATGACGGAAAGATTCCTTTATAAACATCTTATAAATAGTCAAAAAAGGGTATAAATGACTTTATCCCATATTTTGTAAAATAGTAAGAATGATTTGAAATACATTTTTAAGAAACATGGATGTTGATGATAAAGAGGTCCCAATAGATAATTGCGTATAAACAACCTCGAATAATGAAGAGATTGTGAAATAAACCCTTACCTTGTAATTTTCCTTGGTTGAGGGTAGGTTAACCTCCTGTATAATGGTGAAATAATTTTTATTAAATTATAAAATAATCATATTCATTAATATGATATCATATATGATATTTTAACATTGATTTGTTAATAATATCTTAGTATTATCATCGTTTCGTGTGTTAACGGATTTGTATTCCTTTATATTCTTTGTTATGTGAGCCATATTTGATATGTATGGAATGTATATTATTCATATCCAGAATGATATCAAGTCCTTAAACATTATTTTTAATCATCAAATGATAATTATACTTGAATGAATACGATGTGGAATGAATCTCATCGCGTTCGTGGAGACGGTAGTCCGTACGTTCGCACGAGCGACAATATCATTATTTTGATATTAAAATAATATATAATCGGATGGTATATCATATATAAAGAATCATTATCATGTTATATTTATTATTTAAACTAATTACTCATAATTACTATACCCATCCAAATAATAATGTTTTGAATAACAATTACACCATGACGTGGAGACGGTAAGCCGTATGTACGCATGTATGGTGACATGTCATTCAAAGGATGGATAGAATATGGAATATGGTTGTAAAATATTTATAATAACATCACATTATATATGAGATACTGAAGTTATTATTTTATAATGGGAATAACAATGAAATAAAAAGTTGAAGAAGAGAGGAACGTGAAAGAGGGTGGTGAAAACATTACCTCTTCTTCAGGTTCATCCTTTTGATTTCATCAAAATGGATCCTTCGGTTGGCTTTCATACAAAAGGAAGGCATCTAGGATTAATGGAGGATAGTTTATAGGGTATTTTTTCAGATGTTGTCCGAACCAAAAAGGCTTTGAATGTGTGAATATTTACGTAGAAGTGGTGTCCTTTTTGAAGGGGGGGATGGGCATTAAGAAAAACTTAAAGTATTATTTTATAATAAATTCATATTCGGTTTATAATGGCTCAAAAGTGGATTATTAAAATTATAAGGTGGGTATGGGTCTAAATCCTTTCAAAAAATAGATTTTAGATAGGTTTGGGTCATTATATTAACCTTATCTTTTAGTTTTAACTCTTTGATAATTAGTCTGACATTTACCATGTCACTTTGTATTTTTATATTATATAGTTAATAAAAGTACGATATACATCCAAGAGACCCCCAAGTGGTCCATTAATGATACAAATATCATTATATAAGTCTTAGGCCGAACCTCAGATTTTTAAGAATAGAATATATCAATTAATAATATAATATTTGTTTTAAAAACTCTTTTACATCTATTTTGACACTATTTAATAATTGATTTTTGATAAAGTTTTAAAAACATTATTAATCTAAAAAAATCATTTAAGCAATCCAAACATGTCATATTAATCAATAAAATTCTTTGATGGCATCAAAACATTCAAATTATATTTATTTTAATATTTATAATACCAATTATTTTATTCTTTCATTAATAAGGAAAATACTACATAATTATTGTGTCATAAATAAATTTCATTATTCAATATATAAAAATTATAAATAAAATACTATTATGTAGGAAATATTTTTATATTTATAATGAATATTTATAGTCGAAAATATAATATATATAACCCTATTTAAAATTGTTTTTTTAAAAGATATATGATTCTGCCATTTTTGTATTTACTTTAACTTAATTAATATAAAGTGTCATTATCACATACAAGTGGATCCATGGGGTCCCGAAATCGACCCAAAGATGTTCATGGTCAGACATGTATCATCAAATAGTTTTAGGACGCATTTTAGAGTAAATTAATATTATTATAATTTTATTATTTTACACTTATTTACCAGATTTACCCTTTAACCATGGTAAATAAAATATTTACCGAATTATTATTAAAAATGTCTAAAAATAAAAGTTTCATATTTACAAAATTTGGTCCTCCTGATTCTAAATATGGGATCCATATTTCTAAATTTAAAAAAAAAATAAGTGGCAGAAATTAGTTTAAAATTAATTCTCGTTGTTAAAACAAAAAACGTGTTTTTAAGACATAATAAATATTAAAAGATTGACAGTTGTTTTTGTCCAATTTAAATTTGAAATTATGTCCAATGAACAAAATTGTATTAAATGGTAAAAACATATTCTAAATATACTTTAAAACCAATCAAATTCATAATTTATCACTATTAACTATTTTGATTAAAAAAGTTGTTTTTAGTTAAAATTTAGTGACTTTCACTATTCATCAAAATATAAAAGTTATCTGAAAAGTTCCAAAATTTTACCATAGGATAATTTCAATATTTCTAATCCAAAAATGAAGTCCATTTTGAGAGAGAAAATTTATAAAATTTCAAAAATTGGGTATTACTATTCATATCGGCTAGTTTGATTGGTTGTGGTGTGTGTTAGAACTCGAAGTTGTGTACAACACACACTACTATGTTATTCAAAGGGAAGTGTACCGTGGAAGTTTGGGGTGTTACATATCTCAACAAAATCACCCAATACATCTCTAAAGGATATAGAACATGTGATTATGAGAAGTACATACCCCATGAATAATTATGGTATTTCTATGGTAAAAAACATTTTAATAACTTCTCCCTTGGCATTATTACCTCGTGATCGACATGGGATGACTTGGAATCAACACCTTAAAATGCCTCACATGAGATTACCTCCAAATAAAAGAATCACAGGTGACCAATGATCCCAGGATCCGAACATGACCTACAATTCCCAACATGAATACTCTCCTAACCAAAGGTTCATACACTATCAAGAAAGAAACCAAATGTTTAAAAAGAATTAGTGTAATGAACTAAAATCCATAAAGACATGGCACTGGGAATCAGTTACATGAACATGAATTAAATAAATTTGGGAGCCCTGTACAACGTGATGATCTCCATGGAAGAATCACTAAATAAGGGAACCAATATACCATCATCTAATCTTGATCAAGGAGGATAAATAATTATTGAACGTGATGAAATTCTCCATCATTGGAAAGTGGGAATAAAAGGAAATAGAAACTCACATCTTGTGTAGGGGGCTGGTGAATGCGTCAGAAACACTAATGTCCACGTGGATCCCAAATAAGGATATCAACTGGGATAATTGATTTTAATAAACTAAAAAATGAAATATATAAATTTGTTTTATGTAGAATTTAAGATTCAAAAATGATTCAATCAACCTAATAGATATTTTAAAATGTATTGAACAAATTTTGAGGTGATGGGATAAAACATGTGATTCTTGAGTACATCCACATCAAATGGGATGAACTATTAAATATTAATAACACTTTTCATGAAGATTAATTTCATGTGAAAATACATGGTTACCTATCTTTTGAAATAATTCACCTTGATAAAATACTCCAAATCTATTTTCCTTATTCCATAAGATCACATGATTTAAGCTTAACATCAAATAAATGAGAATATTAGGTATTATATTGATTTGTTTCATAGTTCATGATAAAGAATATGTGGGGTTATTCATTTTTTTTTATGAATTGGAATCCCCGCACTAATTATATTCTCATTAAGGAATACAAATGGGAGTGATGATAAATCATGGATGGTCCTGACAAAGATGATCCCAACATCACTAAAAATCACATAGTACTTGAATCAAGCTACATGTAGTTCCTATTAGATATTACCCTATGTAGGTCTGATTCATTCATAAGGTAAGGGTTGTTTTTTTATTATATCTTAGATGTACCAAGTATTTTAGATCTCAGTGTCACTATTGATTATATGATAACAAAAATTGTTCAACACTTTTTTCTTATAAATAATGTTCCATATATAGATTAGGATTAGGTTCATGGAATAGGGCCTTAGTTGTTTCAAAAGTAATCTTCACATGTGTACATGGATTTTACATGGATCTATTTCTCATGTATGGAATAATTTGTGGTGGTACCTGAATGTTATATCCTAGAGTTAGTATATATCTCAAGGGGATGAGAATTAAGAATTTTTTTTCAAATAATGTTATTATGTAGTTTATACACCATCTACTAGGAATTCAGTATTAAGGAATCAACACCTGAGTCATTAATGACCCCTCTCGTATATTGGAAAATTGGTGAAATAACCCTGAAATTACGTTAATATATCAAAGATAATTTCTTGATTATCAATGGGATTTACATCACATCATTAGATAAATATCTCTTGTTATAAGGGGGCCCTCTCCTCTGGGACCAAAACATCCTCTATGAATAAGATCATAGAAATTGTGTAATTTAGATGTGAATCCTATATGGGTACCTCGAGGAATCAAAACATTCTCAAGGAGAAATATCTTATACACTGTGTTGTTCATGAGTGAATCCTACAAGGGTTCCTTAAATATTTTTCAATCTATATTATCAGTATTAATTAAGGGACTATGAGATCATTGTGTTTGATTATTTTGATATGAAGTTGGGATATTATGTTTTTTTGGAGGAAAAACGGGGTGTCCAAGGTAATTTGGAGACTTATGTAAATAAGGTATTCATACAATATACAAACCATGAAATGATAGCGTATAATAATACAACATTATAATCCTTTTTTCATATTCATAACAATACACTAATGGGTAACATTTACAGTTTCTAAATCAACAAGAATTGTTGTGTTATGGGAAATGTAAATAAAACCCCAGAATATTTGAGTTAATAGTATATTATGATCATTTTGATATAGTTTACCATTAGTATTTTTTGAGGTGTTATATCCCATGAACACAAAAAATAGCTCCTATATTAAAGGGGACCTTTCCATTAGGAACAAAACTTCCACTACACTCATGATCTGGGGAAATTCATTATGGACTGCAAATTCTTAGTGTGGTGTCATTAGATTAACTATTCCATACTACAAAATCACTATAGGGAGGAAAAAAGACCACATGCGCTTAAGGTCCATGGGGTTCCAAGAGAATGATATCACATCCATTAATTGGTATGTATTAATTCATATAAAAAATATATATGGTATGCAGATGGATAATGTAAGATTCGAACTGGGTTTAAACACCATAATTGTTATATCAATTTTAATTGAATATATGCTGGTGGGAATGAAAATGAAATTATTGAGCACATAGTCATCAGTATAGTGATCTGTTTAGTATGAAGACATCATGTCATGCTGTTTAACATCATGGGACTATGATGTTCATGTGAATTTTAATGCCATGTGACTAGGATTTTTTTATACATTTTAATTTAATCTGACTAGGACATGGTTCCTTATTTATGAATATAGCACAAGTCAAACCTATTGGTTAGAGAGTCTTTTGAGGTTCTCCATGCTCGCATGAGTCATGTATGGAATTAGAAAGGTGAAACAACAAGGAATTAAATTGATATGTGGGATGGTGTGTTATGGGTAATATTAATATATATGTAGAAATTTCTATATCAATATGGTCATCTTTGAGGAACATAGTTAGGGGTGATGAGAACTCAAGGTTGAGCCTGAAATGGGAGATCCAAGAATCATAATATATCCTATGAAAATAGTATTAAAGATAACATACTTATTATTTGGTATCCCCATATATATTGAATACATATGTGGGGAATGGGAATTTTTAGCATTGTTTCATAGCTAGACATAATATTGGAGACTTGAGCCTCACTACATAACCAGTATTGACATGAATCAAGACACACAAAGTTCATAAAAAGTCAATTCCCTGTATTTATTTATTTTATATGTGAGGATGGTACATTTCTATAATACTACATCATTATTGGACCCAATATGAAGATTCATACATCACTAAGTATCCTAGGATAAAAGAAATCATGCCACAAATAGTTCATAGAAAGACAATTCCACACAATACTTGTGTTACTCTATGAGGAAGAGGAATTAAGATCATACTATGTGTTGGTTATACCCAATATTGGAGACCCAAGTATCACTATTCATCAGGTGGTAAAAAGAATCAATCTATACATAGTTCTTAGATATAATGATTCTATATGCAGGTCTAGACCATACATGGGGAGGGGTGTTATTCTTTTTCATATTGTTAATGTCTCCATGATCGGATACTTGAGCCTAAAAAAATAACCTTGTTACCTAGAATCATGCCACATATGGTTATTTTATGGAAAATTTCGTACACTAGTCTGATCCATACCTAGGGTAATTTTTCATTTATATAGCAATCAGGCACAAGAATTGATTTTTTGGAATCACATTGTATCTTTTAGTTATTGGAATTAATTCAAACATAGTTCTTATGAATTTTCTCTACATAGGTCCATCCCATATGTAGAGTGTTGTGAATTTTTAAATATAATTTGTTTCTGCCCATTATTTGAGATATGGGTTTCACTATGTATGCTATTGTAATGACTCGGACCCGGCTAGCCACCCGAACAATGTCGAACGGGTCGGGTTTCACTACCTTAGGTTCACCTCTCCTAAATGCCAAAGGCTGCCGACTAGTAACGAGGGTCTATTAGGTATAGTGGGGAGGCTATACCCTCTCGGAGGATTATAATAAGTGTACTGGTCCTAGTACAACCGTAACGATGCAGCAGAAAGAAAGACTCAGCAAACTCGAACAAAACCCGTAGAGCGAAAGCATATCAAATATCAATAAACTAGAAGAAGCAATACAGAAACAAAAGTAGTGGAAAGTAAACAGAACAATATGTTGAGAATACAAGCAACTACTACTATTACCAAACAAGGCATGCATCCAAAGAAAATCATACAGATCAAAATATAACGACGCCAATGGATAACCAACATTTGCTACATGATAAATCAAGAATGCTAATAAAAAAGGAAAACAAAACAAAGTAACTCCAGCAAGGCACAAACTCAAGGTCTATGCTAGTCTCCATGCCCAACCGCATTAAGGTCCAACTCTTGAGGCTGACCCCCTACCTACACACAATTTCATTAAGTCTACACGCTTCCCGAAGGGCCCATGTAGGGTGTGAGACAAGTCTTAGTAGGATACCACCCAGAGGTGTGTACCTAATATAAGTGTTTAGGCAGACATTCTGATATCAGAAAAACAGTAAAGAGTGCAATGCCCAAAAGTAAACAAAGACTTCATTGGCGCTCAACAGCCACTAGGAAGTGTGACCTGCTTCGGCCAACACTGGAATCTCTGGATGTAACCCAGCACCATGTGCCACTTGACACCATGTGTCTCAATTAACTATATCCCGAAGGCACTCCAAACAATCGTATCCCAGCTCAGAAGCTCAAACTAGCCATGGAAGAACATCTGGAGGAACAACGATACCTGTCCTCAAAAGATAACCGGAGGGACAGTGATGTCTGCCCTCAAATCATGGCAAGCCTCTTCTCCCCAACCTGACTGCCTCAAAGGTTTCTCTCGAAGGATCTTCACCTTCCACGTGGCTTCCTATGGCAAGCAGCCCCCAAACCAAAAATACCAAACAGAAACTATTGGGGGAATCTACCCAGCGAGTGGTGGTACCACCTCATCTCAGAATCTATCTGTGTGCACACTACTCAAAAGTATCTGGTGAGCATTAATAACCTCAGTATGTCCCAAGACACAACACTTATGACAAATCATGTCCCTGTTAACCTATCGCTCAAGTCTTATGGCTTCACCATCCATGTAACCCGGGCCAAGCTCAACCTGACAGTCCGACTGCCTCAACGGACGTCTATGACGCCCAATCCCGTGGTAGCAACCACCCAATATAACCCGAGCCAAAGCCCCAACCTGTGATCCTCATCACTCAAAAAATATCTGGCCCATGCCCAACACAACGAGCAGTTCAACACACATAATATCACACATTTCATAACTATTCTCAAGCATTACTTGAAATACGCAATTACTAAACAATTAATTGCACTATCTTACGCCAGACCATATTAGTACCTAAGGTCTTAAATGACTTAAACAATTACTATAATGTTATAACAAATCAAACTCAGCAGTTTAATCCAACAACAACAAAATTAGTCTAAAATATGTAGTTTAAATATTGGTCCAAATCATACGCATTTCGGCACCCCCAGCTGAATTTCCCCAAACAAGCCATGACCTCTCACTCGGCCTTGCTCTAGCACAAAAGGGGTCAGGGAACACCTAGAGGCATCCCACAATGTAGATAATTAATTAAAATCAAATAAACAGTGTTTCTCTCACCACCCGACGTCACGCCCAGAGGTCGCAACCCCAATTTGTCTATGAAAACACGAAATAAGGTATGCACCACCCTCCTCATATTCGTACGATGACACTCCTTTGATTTCAGCTTCTCAATCGGACTGAGTCGCGGTAGATCTGCATTTCCGTCAAATCCGACAATTCCATTCGGATGGAATCTACAGAGAAATAGGTGAGGGATCCAAGACGATGAAGGGTGCCCGGGGTTAGCCTTTATGATGCGGTCCCACTGCCACTAACGGATTGAAGAACGGAAGTTGTACGGAGATTCTGGGAGTGTTTGAGTTTCTGGGGTTTTTCGGACGAACTTTTTGTGCAAAGGGGAAGAAGAAGGGACTTCTGGGAATGAGACGCGACGACGTCTCGATCGGTCAAATAAAAATAAAAGTACACGGCGTGTATTTCCAAAGTACATGCCATGTAGATGTGTTTCTGTACTCTGACAGAAGTAGAGTCCAGCACACAGGTTGGACCGTGTACACGGTCAACAAATGGCTAGGGTCTCGGTCGCTACATGGGACAAGGGTACATGGCATGTCAAGGAAGGATACACGCCGTGTAGATTGAAATTTATACCTAGGCACCACACGACATGTACTTGTCCATGCACAAGTAAGGGTTACAGGGCGTGTATATAAATACACGTCATGTAGTAGGAAACTTCTACACGGTCTTCACACGACATGTACTCAGCGAGCCCACGGCCGGTCACTCAGGTAACTCATACAGGGCGTGTACTTAAAGTACACGGCGTGTAGTCTGGAAATTTCTAGAAACTACCCAGATTTTCTAGACTTCTCAAAAACCAGTCAAAAAGTTTAAATAGGGTCTGAATTTGACCCGTTTCTAAAAACCCAAGTTCTTACAAACTCCCCACCTTAACGTAGATCATCCTCGAGCTACCAAATGAAACCACGAGATAGCACCAAACACTCCCATCCCGGTTAAACAACCAGGACTACCCCGGTCTTAAGGTTCTGGATGAATTCCTAAAAGGGCTCCCCACCTTAAGATTTGCCTACTTGGTCTCAACCCGAACAAAGATCAAAGCAAATCAAATAAACAAGCAAGGCCCAACAACCTATTTTTCGGACCCATGGTCCTCCCATGACATATCGTCACCCCTGCACCTCCTTAGTGCTCATGTCTCGCTTCCGACACCCAACATAACCCTCACTGCATCGGTGTTCGCCTCCCTGAGGCAATGCACCTAATAGATGCTCAAATCAAACTTGGTGCCATGCACCTCATGTAACCCGCATCCACGATTCCCTGATGCCCACGACACCTCAAGTAACATGCATCCTTGATGCTCCTGATTCCACGCATCTCAAATATAAACTATATAACACATCTAATATAATACCAATCCCATGAACTGGTCTCTAGTCAGTCCACGAGTAACCTGTGAAACTCGTGCACTCAACCAGACACGCCTCAAGGGGCCATGCCAAAAGAAAGCAAAGAAACTCACGGCCACACCCGCGGTGTACCTGCCACTGTCGTCGGCTCTCCAGCCTGCTCAATCCCTTCCAGCTCCACAGCGTGCACCTATCCTGAACCACGACTTCCTGATTTGTGACCTCCATACGATGCTACTCCAGTCTCTGGCCACTGACCCTTCAGCTGGATCCCGCTATCCCTGTAATGTCCCCCACATCCAGCTGAACCTCGGATACCCTCTCCTGGTACCGAACCTGAACCAACTCTTGATTCCATAGTTTGTTCGGGTCCCTGCCTGCCGGCTGTCTGAGAAGGCTACCTGCAAAGCCTCTTCATACGCCCGACCTTTCCACACGCCCGACACTCTTTCGAGGGCCTATCTCACTAGGCCCAAACATGTCCCTGTTGTCCACACTGAAAGAAAACCACCACTGAACTGCCACGAGGTGGCCTAGATGAGTCCTTGGCATGCCCTCCCTCCAGGAACTTATCTCTTCCTCACTTCCTGTTATCTGAACCGTCACCTGGGGTTGTCACCCTACCAATGTGAGATTTCTCTCTCTCGTTTCCCTCAGCTATGAGCGCCTGGTTCACCGCCTCAGTGAAGGAACCCAGCCTGAAGATGTTTACCTAAACCCAAATGGAATGTCGTAATCCTTCCTCAATGCACCTCACCCTAGCTACGTCATCACTCACCATACCAAGTGAAAAATGAGATAACTCTATGAAGGTAGCTGCGTAGTCCATGACAGACATATATCCCTACTGAAGACTCAAGAACTCCCGATCTCTCTCTTCCCTTAGTGTGTCTGGATAGAAGCGATCAAAGAACATGTCCTCGAATTCCTTCTATGTCGGTCCCTCAGGACTACGAGCCTGAACCTATACTTCCCACCAACGCTTCACAGATCCTCTCAGCATGTACGTCGCTAGCTTAACCCTCCACCCTGGAGGTGTCTCGAGCTGCTCGAAGATCATCTCCATACTCTCTATACAGTTCTCTGCTGCATATGGACCACCCTCACCATAAAAATGAGGCGGGTGATGTGACTGGAACTCCCACATCAGATATGCCATAGAAGGCTCTGTACCCTACGTGCCTCTGTCAATCCCCTGTAAGACGCGTACCAGGCTCGCTTGGAGCTGCTCGTTGAGCCACTGCCTGAACTTTGCCAAACTCGGCTGCAGTCCTTCCTGTACTGGATCCTGAACCTAATCATGATGTACCGTATCCTCTACTTCCTGACGCTCCATCATTTCGTGAATGAGTCACCCACTGAATACCATAAATGGTCAGACAACCCATATATATAAAACAATATATTCTATGCAGATAGGGAAAGAAGTAAAGATGCAGTGTATAACAACTACCCTTACTCGCCCCTATCACAACCCATGCCCTCGGCATCCCAAAATCACGGCCTCTTTACCCGCCCTCAAAAGAGCCAAGTATCAATAGTACCTCAGGCCAAGCCCATCCTGACAACCAACGTTTCCTCAAACCCAACGACCGAGTCTCCCAATCATGTAGTTACACTGCCTCACCCATAGTACCTACCTGCTCTCATAAGAGCTAGACCCAAATATCCTGCACCTGAAATTCTACCAAATACAAAGCATGGCATACACATTACAATAAACAAGAAATTCTATTAGGAGTTTCACCTATTCATATTTCAGAGCATACATAGCATGGAAATTGATTTTTATTCACATGGTATTATCACATCACAAAGCATACGTGCAATTATGAAATTGAAATACCCTAAAACGTGCCTATCAAAATCCAAACAAGAAAACCTTGCCATACAGTCCAAGGATTACATATAATAATCAATAACATCACACAACAGGTCAGCCACCGAGGTGGAAATCATATAAACCATAATCTAAACAAAAAATAGCAATTCCCACCCACAGCAACTCAATCCATCCCTCGTACATGGGGCAACAGGCACCCAATCACGAGTTCAAAATTCACTTCCAACAACCCCCTATCTCCAGTCTACCATATCCCAAATAGTAAAACCAACCGAAATAAAAATAGAAGTGTCTAACTCATTAGTATCCAGAAAAACACTGCTACTAAATCCCTATCTAGAACTCCTCTGATAACACTTTGTAACGACCCGGACCCGTCCATCCACTCGAACAGTGTCGAACGGGTCCGATGTCACAACCTTAGGCGCACCACCCCTGAACGCCAAAGGCTTCCGACTAGCAGCGAGGGTCTGTTAGGTATAGTGGGGAGGATATACCCTGTCGGAGGATTATAATAACGGTATTGTTCTAAGTACAACCGTAAAGATGCAGTGGAAATAAAGACTCAGTAGACTCGAACCAGACCCATAGAGAAAAAGAATATCAAATATCAATAAACTAGTGGAAGCAATATAGAAACAACAGTAGCGGAAATTAAACAAAACAATATGATAAGAATACAAGCAACTACAACTATAACCAAACAAGGAATTCATCCAAAGATAGTTATACAAATCAAAATATAACAGTGACATTGGCTAACCCACAGTTGCTACATGATAAGGCAAGCATGCTCATACAAAAGGAAAACTAAACAAAGTAACTATAGTAAGGCACGACCTCAAGGTCCATGCCAGTCTCCATGCCCAACAGCACTAAGGCCCAACTCTTGAGTCTGAACCCCTACCTGAACGTAATTTCATAAATTTTACACACGTCCTGAAGGGCTCGTGTAGGGTGTGAGAAAAGTCTCAGTAGGATAAAACCCATAGGTGCATACCAAATATAAGTGTTTAGGCAGACATGCTGATATCAGAAAAACTGTAAATAGTGAAATGCCCAAAAGTAAACAAAGACTTCACTGGTGCTCAGCAGCCACCAGGAAGTGTCACCTGCTTCGGCCAACGTTGGAATCTCTGGATATAACCCGACACCAAGTGCCACCTAACACCATGTGTCTCAAGTACCAACGTCCCGATGGCACTCCCAATAATCGTAACCCATATTGGAATCTCAACCTTCCCATGGCACAACATCCGAAGGAACAACGATACCTATCCTCAAAAGATAACCAGAGGGACAGCAATGTCTTCCCTCAAATCACGGAGAGCCTCTTCCCCCAACATGACTGCCTCAAAACTATCTCCCAAAGGCTCCTCACCTTCCACGTGGCTTCCTATGGAAAGCACCCCCCAATCCAAAAATACCTAACTGCAACTATCAGGGGCCTTTACCCAGCTAGTGGCCGAACCACCTCATCTCGGAGTCTATTTGTGTGCACACTACTCAAAAGTACCCAGTGAGAGGTAATCACCTCAGTATGTCCCAAGCCACAACACTTCTGACCCCTCGTGTCCCTGCGAACCTGTCGCTCAAGTCTGATGGCCTCGCCATCCAAGTAACCCAGGACAAGCCTAACATGACAGTCTGACTCCCTCAACCGACGTCTATGATGCCCAATCCCATGGTAGCAACCACCCAAAGTAACCCGAGCCAAAGCCCCAACCTGTGATCCTCATCACTCAACAAATATCTAGTCCATGCCCAACACAACAAGCAGTTCAACACAGATAATATCACACATTTCATAACTATTCTCAAGAATTACTTAAAACAGGAAATTACTAAACAATTAATTGCACTAACTTACAACAAACCATACCAGTACCTAAGGTCTTAAATGCCTTAACCAATTTCTAGCACGCTATAACCAATCAAACTCAACAGTTTAATCCAACAACAAAAAAAGCAGTCTAAAATAATCAGTTTAAATATTGGTCCAAATCATACGCATTTCGGCACCCCTGGCTGAATTGCCCCAAATGATCCATGACCTCTCACTCGACATTTCTGTAGCACAAAAAGGGTCAGGGAACACCCAGAGGCATCCCACAATGCAGATAATTAATTAACAACAAATAAACATGGTTTCTCTCAACACTAGACGTCGTGCCTGGAGGTCGCAACCCTCATTTGTCTACGAAAACTCTAAAGAAGGTATGAAACACACACCTCATATTCGTACGATGACACTCCTTTGATTTCAGCCTATGAATCGGACTGAATTGCAGTAGATCTATGTTTTCATCATATCCGACAATTCTGTTCAGATGGAATCTATGAAAGAACAGGTGAGGGATCAATGACGAAGAAGGTTGTGTGGGGTTGTCCTTTCCGATGCGGTCCCGCTGCCACTGACGGATCGAAGAACGGAGGTCGTATGAAGACTCTGGGAGGGTTTGAGTTTTTGGGTTTTTTCGGAATAACTTTTCATCCAAAGGGGAAGATGAAGGGACTTCTGGTAATGAGAAGAGACGGCGTATCGATTGCTCAAATAAAAATAATAGTACATGGCGTGTATTTCCAAAGTACACTCCGTGTAGATGTGTTTCTGTACTCCGAATTAAGCGGAGTCCAGCACACGGGTTGGACCGTGTACACGGTCAACACACGGCCATGGTCTCGACTGCTACATGGGAAAGGGGTACACAGTGTGTCAAGGAAGGATACACACCATGTAGATTGAAATTTATACCTGGGCACCAGACAACATGTACTTGGCCTTGCACGGGTAAGCGTTACACGACGTGTCTATAAATACATGCCTTGTAGTAGGAAAGTTCTACACAGTCTTCACACAGCTTGTACTCGGCAAGAACACAGCCAGTCACTCCGGTAAATCATACACGGCGTGTATTTAAAGTACACGGCGTGTTGTCTAGAAATTTACAGAAATGGCCCAGATTTTCCAGACTTCCCAAAAACTAGTCAAAAAGTTTAAATAGGGTCGGAATTTGACCCGTTTCTAAAAACCTGGGTTATTACACCTATGATGACAAGAATCAAGACATACATTGTTATTAGTACATAAAATTTCCTACATTAGTTCAACTTGTATATAGGGAGGGAATTGTTTTCATTTATATTGTGGATGGACTTATAATTTGATTATTAGATACTACTATGTGTCATGTAATAATAGTAATCAATATAATTATTGCTCTGGATTGGAAACATACTTGTACAGGTCTATCTCATTTGATCGGAGGTGACATGTTTCTATTTATAATACTATCAGGCCTAGGATTTGAGATCTAGGTTCCTCTATATATCTCATGATCACATGAATCAAGAAACATATAGTTATAGAATAGATAATTCCTTGTGTTTTTCGGATCCATATGAATGGAGGGGATAGTTTCTATTTTACATTATATCTTGACACATGATTTTATATCTATGAATAACTACATATCATTTGATAGTAGGAATCATTCTACAAGTCGTTCTTGTAAATGATCTATCATTCAAATTTGACTCGAACATTTGGATGTGGGAAGATCACATTTTTTCATCTTCATAGATCTTCATCAAGGATAATGAAATTTAAATTAAGTTAAATACCTTATCATAGATGAAGTAATCCTTTTGAAAATGAGGAATTGTTACCAAAAACCTTACTGGACCATTTTTCCCTAATGTAAGGCTATGAGAAGAAAATTTGTGTGACCTGCTAGGAACTGAAACAAGAGTCCTATTACAAAGATCTCACTCATGTGTAATAAAAATAGGTAGTTCCATCAAGTTAAACCCAGGTTACACAAATTTAATGTATTGTGACCGGTACCATGTTCTATTCAATTTCACATCTTGTGGTAACAACATATCCCATACATTATAACCTTATGTGGTAAGAACATACACCATGTTGATTAATCTCATGTGGTAATGATATATAATTAAATGATTTATATTTTCATTATTACAAGACATATGTTTCATTATGGCATATTTGTGAAGTAATTATTATGAATCCTCACATTGGTGGTGGGATTAGTGTTGTCCCCATCCATTTTGGCTAATGAGTTCACTCTATTGGAATAGAAATTTTGTATGATGTATGGTCCTACCGACAGAGGTTCTAGATTTGGTTGTTTATTTCCTTGTATCATTAGGGAACTGAAAACCAAAACCAATCCTCATTAGAGGATGGGGAAGATGATTTATTTTTATTTATGACTCGTAAGATCGGATTTTGATGAACATCAAGGTTGTGAAACATATGAAACCATTTTTCATTGACTCATTATAACTCATAACTCTACTTATATAGTTTTTATTCATCTAATATTTTTTTGTAAATATATTTAGAGTATTGGAAATATGAATTTTATGGGAAAAATCTTATGTTCCATAAAATATGAATATGGGGCACCTTCTGTGGTAGTGTTTGTGGTGGTATGGTAGACCTATACAGCATGAAGGAGAATGTTCAGCAGATACTTCTTGTCCTATCCCACCATTTTCTAAATTATATTTGATAAATAAATATTTAAGGCCTCTATTAATCAAATTTCTAACTCATTATATTTTGATTAAAAATCCAACTTATTGTAATATTGCTAATACTGTAACTTCTGCTCAAAATGATAGATGTTGGTTCCCATTTCCATCAATACCATATAAGGGACAACAAATATGGTGATAATATTTGACATTATGATGTTTATGATATTCTTTATCTATAATTCCATGAGGTTTATAGGCTCATCCTATATGAAAAAGAAGTCATTATTTGTAAGTATTTATTTAAAATATATTGTTTTTTATGTGGTATATATCCCCCACAAAATCCATTCACCATACAATAAATGACAAGGCATAATTAGATTTATAAAGAACCTATAAGGTATGATTGATAAAATTTTTATTAATATGACATGCGTGAAACCTCCTGTTGAATTACACATAGTCCTTCAACATTTGTTTCTTGTATTAAATGAGCCTCTTAATTTTTTCAGATAGTATGCTTAATATCTTGTGAGTGTCATAGGAACCTGTATGTATTTCTTCCATGATGGTAGGAATCTCCCCTTTGGAAATGCATTTTAGGAGGGATCCATCAAAGCTTCATCTAAAGAGGGATTTATACTTTTTAGAAGATATCAAAGGGATATCTTTTGTTTCTCAACATAAAATTTCCTCACTTTTGGATTGATCTAACTTGTAGGTCCCTTTTAGAGGTAATATTTTACTGGATCCATCTATTAAGTGGTGGATATCATCTCTTCATACTCTGGGAAACATTGGGATTTATTCGTTTCCTCCATATCATATCCAACTACTATTGAGAGTACCCTTTGGTGTGTGATGTGGAAAAAACCTCATCCTAGTCGAGATCATCCCAGATGTTGGTTTAATTGGATAGTGCATCGATGCAGTAATTTCATGATTTAGGGGCATGATATATTTTTGGTTAAAAATAAAATATAACCTATAATCATATGACACGACCAATGTGGAGGAATAATTATTCATAATTGATGAAATACTATTTATTTATCTATTTTATTACTATAACCAATTGACCGTTGATTTTTAAGTAGACTATCTGAAAATTTATGTCCAAATCTATTCCTATTTTAAGGGCTTGAAATTCTCCCTAATTATAAATGCAATATTCGGATAGTGAAAAAATAAGAAATAGATTATTTTTCAATGGAAAATAATAAAATCCATAAAAAAACCTAATTGATCTTAGAGTTTCCTATTATCATTCCAATAGTTACTTAGGAGGCTCCTTCAAAATAGTTCTCTCATGTTCTAGGAGTGTCATTAGTGCAACAATGTTCTTCCTCTGGAAGTTTATTTTCCAATTGCATTTTCTCAAAGTCATGACATGTCAAGAGGAAATCATCTAGGGAATTCTATTTAACTTTCTTATTTGACATGAATTAGATGTCATACTATTTTATGATACCCTTTCTTCGGGCTTAACAGTCCATTAACATAGGGATTCCATTAATTTAATTGATGTGGTTGAAACGATAGACCAAAGTAACTTTGTGATGATACTTATAATGCCTCATCATTTTCACTGAATAAATGAGTTCATGAATTTTATTTTTAACATCAAAATTTGGGGTTTCAGTATTTATCATCATTAAATTAGGATATTAGAAGCTTTTCAATTCCCTGCATCATTTTTTGTCTTAGTAGGGTAGCTGGTGATTATTCCATGGATTCCACATATAAGATACGTGGATTTGTTTTAACCTATGACATAAATAAAGATGGATTTAGTATTTAATGCTTTATATTATCAAAATATTATTAGTAGTATTCATCCCAAAAAAGTTGAATGCATTCTTTAGTAACATCTTTAAGGGTAGATACTTTCCATCTAGGTTGCCTATAAAATGATGAATGTAAGAAAGTTTCTCATGGATCCACCTTATTCCTTTAATATTATAATGAGGTGGAAGTAATAGTATTTATTTAGTATTTTGAAGATTAACCTTGATGTTTTGGTGGAATACCACAAATATAAGGAAATATTCTGATATTACTATGAAATATCCCCTTTGTGGATTAATCTTCACACTATGTTGTTTCAATTTCATAAATATTTATTGATGATCAGTGATGTGATCATAATGTTTAAATTAATTTACTACTAGGAAATAGATATATCTTATTGTGATTATTATGAATATGTGTTTAAATATATAATGCACAAATCAATTGTCAGTAGAATCTATGTTCATTAATCCTATGGGCATGAACATGTAATAAAAGATCCCTGGATGCGCTCTAAAGGAATTATCTTCCTAATAATTTGGGAAAATATTTATATTTTTGTATATTTAATAAACATATATATAAATAATGTATTATAAGTATGTAGTTTGATCGATAAGAATTTTTATGATTAGTACTATGAGATATTTCTTAGAGAAGTGTCAATTAAAGTCTCTAAAATCCACACAAAACCAAATTTTCCAAGTCATTTTCCTATTAGGGATGATGTTTTCCAAAACTTTTGGGTACTACACCTTTTGGAAAAAGTGGTTTTTGACTAATTTTTACATTTTATTCTACATCAGTATCATGAGATGCATGGATTCTCCTAGACTCATACTTAAAACATTGATGTTCCTCAAGAAATCCAAGGTAATGTGTTTCTACATAAAGGTTCAACACAATAATCACTATATATTTCAAGAGAATAGATATCGATGCCACTAAAGAAATGAAATGTAAATCACCTTCTCATTAAGAGGCATGGTTTAACTAATCAACATATTTTTAGGTTCTTCTTCTCTTCCAAGATTCAATGCCCGAAGTTCATCAATTGTGGGGGAGATAAATTCCTCGAAATATGGAGGACTCATTCGGGCTACATTATCTTCTTCTTCCATTTCGATATTTTTGGAAGACTTTTTATCATATATATTTCATAGGAATACTTTTCTTCCTTTATACTACTACCAAGGGCATAAAATTTATGGACATCCTAAGTTCTATTGAATGTATTGATAGCATTTACAATTTTTCCTTATGGAACTGTGGAATTCTCATATACCTATATTGTATTAGTCTAAATGCTCTTTAATGAATCTACTTATGCTAATACAATTTACATCACATTTAAATGGTATAGTGATGTTTTTTATAAAATATCTTACTAGGATTGTTTATATTACCATGATCAAGATTATAGTAATCACATAATCACTAATGTGCATGCACTAGGAATTTTCATGGGTGGCTCCAAAGCTATTGGGAGTCAATAAATTCAAACATCCATCCACCATTTGTTTTCCATTTCAATTATATAAACATCCCTCAATATATTTAGATTCAAAAGACTCCATGTAGTCATTGTTACCCTATAATATGTTGTCCATTTTATTGATTGGTTATTTCAAAAAATAATGAAATGTTGAAGGTACTTATACATGGATATAAATCCCATGTATTTTGAGTTGCACATTGTATGATGTGTCTTCCTAGATAAAATTATCTCAACATTATATGTGAGATCACAAAACTAAAACATAATCATGATATTTATTAATGTAATTTTCTTTCTCTATTGGAAGCCTTGAATGATTAGTTTTATTGGAGACAATTCCAATTTTATATATCCTATAAATATTAGGGACCATACTAGAATGCGTTTTATATTTAAATCATTTTCAACAAGATCCCTTCATATGTTGAAAATTTCATCTTTTTCTAAAACATAAATGGGTCTGATATTCCCATAGATAACATCTTATTTCTCATTCTCTCTGAATAAGATAGTAACATGATATTCTAATTGAATAGTTTTCACTCATTCAGATTCAATGAAAATAACATATATATATATATATATAACATATATGGGATTAATAGGTCTTTAATTAGCTCCTCTATGAATTCATTTGAATTTTTTGGAGCCTCCTACATAAAGTGACTAGATGTGACAACCTCTAACTATATTAGAATATCTTATTTTTGTTCTAGATGTATTCACATACCAAAGGTGGGTTTCTTATTATAATGTGAATTAGGAGATGATTTGTTTATGTTAGATGATATTAGGTCTGGGGAATTGTTCAATGCACCATCTATTGAATATTATGTATGTCACAATAGAATAAATTTTTTTTGTACTGATTAAAAAATTGCATGCCTACTATTTAGTCTTTTAAAATTATTAGGTTTGAATGATTTAGAAAGGTCTATAAATCATATCTATGATTATTTTGGGCTTTCTGATGCACTTTTCCCTGGGTCACATCCACGTGTACGGATTCTATGGGAATGTGATCGAAATATTGGGTTTTCTCATTCATTCATCATCCTCTATACCCGTGGCTTCTGAATCCTCATCTTCTGACTCTTCGATCAATCATGTGGAACTCATATTATAGTGTGTATTAATTATTGAATAATTTTTATTTTAAGTGAACTATACAAAAAGAATAAAAAATCATCATTTCATCAGATGAGGGTTCCACATGGTGGGGTAGTTTCCATTCATCAGATACATATAGAATGAAATCTATAGGAATCATTGATTTTGTGTGAGTTGGATATGATACTTTACATTATGTGTTTTCCTATGTCTAACGATAATTTCCATGTCATATATGTGTATATAATATAATATCCATCATTTACAACAACATTACTAGTTTGAGATGTTGCACTCTTAGGGAGTCATGAGTTTGGTTGACTATTTTCGAAGTCATCCAGTTATCGGACTTCTATTCATTTCTACCTTATACTTAATTCTAGTCCCCCTCTTGTTCCAGTTCGACAATGGTCTCATAAATCAACTATGATGGGGAATTTGGGAATTTCACATGTCACGAAGAATTAATGATATGTAGGATTCCTTTGAAGAAAAAATAGTCCTCACGGTTCCACCCATCCTACTGTAAAAGGAAAGTGGTCAGGGAAGTCACTATAGTTGACCAAATTGAGTTTCTTAGGATCTGGTAGATTAAGGATATTATTTTCCATAATTTTGATAAAATAACTAGGAAACCATTCAATTTTGATTCAATACACTTCATTATTATGTTCCTAAAATCATGGACAACCATAATCCATCATAACCATAAATTTATGGTGGTTTTACTAGTGCTTCTTGAATAGATGTTATAGGAGATATAGGTCCTACTTGGGTGCTTTGATGAGCACTAATACTTGTCTTAGGGTAACAATAGTTATGTCTACCATATCAACCCTATTTTTCAACATTGTGTGAATATGATGAGAATTTTTAGGAGTATTTTAAACCAAATATTCATTGAGTTATTTTATTTCATCAAACACATAGAATCCACCTAGATAATTCATTGATATTAGTGTTTTTTGCAACATTTCTCAAATATTCTGATCATAATGTTCCAAAAAATACTCTTATGAATGTGGGATTATGAGTTATAATGTTAAACCTTTCCATATATTATTTACAAACCCTATTTTCTCTTACTATTTTCAATTTTTGAAGTTCAAAATCATCATTTTCATTTATGTGGCTATATATTGATAAAGGAATTGAAAAAAATGTCCTCCCTCCCATGAAAGATCCTTCTAGAATAATGATGAACCAAATTAAGTTTTCATTACTAAATTCTATATAAAAAATTTATGTGAGGTCACCTATTGCTATTCTAGTGGGACCATCATCGGGCCACATCCGAGTAAAAATAGAGTGTACTACTCTTCTGAATTTCCCAAACCATCAAATTTTCAGAATACAGAAATAAAAAAATTCAGAGGGGAATTTTTCATCAACCCATTTGGAATATGGATTATATTCAGGCTAAACGGGGGTGCGCCTCCCTTCCATGGATTCAATTCAATAATAATTGGATTTGATAGTGTTGGTGATTTAAATTTTTATAGATATATGGACCTCTTCCAATATGTTTGATGTGGAAGAGAATTTTTTAGTGTACCTTCTTTCACATCCCACTAATTCTAAATACATTCCACGATCTGATAGTCACCCAATTAGGGGAGGTGTTGTTTCCATAATGGATTAATGTTTCCAAAATTCTTAACTTCCTCATTTATATAGATTGATCACATAGATTCAGAGTTTAGATGATTCTCACACAAAAAAGAAGATAGATTATCACTATCCTAATATGAATAGGTGGGATATATTTTTTTTTCATAGGTGACGCTATGTGGGAATATTTTCTCTGATTAAGTCCTCATTGGGTTATCTTACATTCATTATCTCATTCTCATATTGTTCTACTCATTCCTCTAGGGATAAAATTTAGGTTCTTCTAGGTGGAGAGTGGGTTATAGTAACACCTTTCCATTTATCATTATAATAGTTCCATTTAAGAGGTATAAGTTCATCAATTTGAGGTTTTATGTTAGGAATCATTCTTTGATTCTGTGTATGTGAAACCACAATTTCTTTATCTACATCGCCTACCTCTCGCGGTATGGTTTATGAATTGGATCCCTTTGATTTTGAAACCATGTCCATGTAATTTTTAGCAATGATGGTAATAAATTTCACTAAGGAATACCATTGAAGAATAGTTATCCCATCACTCTCCAGATAATAGGATGGTTTTTTATAGCTTGATCCCCCTTTGAGGGTTGTTTTAGCATCATTTATATGACTCTAGTTATTATTTAAAAAAATTGTCTTATGAATTATATGGGATTTGATTTCCTTTTTATATATGTTCTAACTGTCTCTACCTATGAATAGTGACCTTAAGGGAGTTTTTGATCATTATTCTTGACCAGTAACCAAAGGTAAGAGGTGTGTATCATAGTGGGAGTAATGGTTGGGATGATGGCCATTGATATTTACATCATAGATTGGAAATTGTTGATTCATTTTGGGTGATGATAATGGAAATATTTATCCCAACATTTTAGTCTGTGATTAATTTTGGGCCACTAATAGAACATTATAATCATGTTTTTGAGGATAATATGATACACAGTATAGAAATTGAGATAAAAATCCATCCATCCCTTCAATATAAGGTTTATCCAGAATCTTCACTGATTTATTTCGTACACGTTTGGGGTGTGATGACTCTGGTGGTAGTGATGGAGATAAAAAATATCCCAACCACTTAAGATATGTTTTCTTCAGGTTGGATTTCATAGAGGATAAATGTTTTATCAGCCTGATTTGGTGCAATCTCATACATGAATATGCTGGGTTCAAAGGCTTCTTGTGATGGAAGTCACCACCTATTGAAATTTTTAGGGTAGTCCACATCTCTAGACTTGTTTGAGGTGTGTCCAAATTTGTTGAGAGTGCCAACTCAGAAGTCTGGGGGAATCCATCACTCAGCGTTCATGGAATCTTTTCATCCATAATGTGGAGAAACGTCATTGTACATAACAACTAGCATGCACGTTACATTGTCCTATGATCTCTCCAGTGGAATTGAAATTTCATGATTCTATATCTAGGGATAATTTTTATCCTGTGGATATGGTAATGATTAATTCTCCATTCATTCACAAACCGTGGTTATGAATGTCTTGTGGGGATCTCTAAACCCTTTATCGATGAGTTTTCATGCTTTGGATGAATATATGTTATAGGGAATTTTTATTCTCATATAGTTCTTTTTCTTATACCTTATAGAATGTGGCAATGTCCGGTAGAAAATATAGTGTATTTTGGATCTAGAGGGTACCTACATATCCTTGATAAAATAGGCGTATAGCCTTCAATCCCTAATTGGAAACCAATATATTCTTGTATATGTATTTCACAACCTCCTCTAATGGATCATATTGAATCTGAAAAATAGAAGTTGAAATGGGCCCGAACATTGTTGGGAGTTTTTTTTCTATCCATTTATCTCCAAATATCAATTTCGGCCTAGTATTCATGAGGTCCACATTTGTCCACATGATTATGCCATGAAGGTTGTTTCTATAGGTCTCATAATGACCAATGTGAGATGGGTATAATAGTTGAAAAGGAAATATATACTATTAACATCAGTGATTCAAAAAACACTATATATGATGCTTTCTGGAAAAAGAGAATATTTAATAGTATGAGTGAGATATTACCAATTAGAGGTTGTTCATGGTTGATGTTTGGAGTAGAATCTCTATGATCCATCACTATACTACCGTGAGGAGTACTATTGAGGTATTTAATTCCTCCTTCATTGTATGAATAGTTTGGGACCATTGAGGTACTGTTGATATGCATCATTCAACCGAAAAGACACTATAATTTAGAAGACCCCAAATATAATCCTCGTTATTCATCATGCATTGTATATAGCGACTTTCCTTATTTATATTGGAAGGGATATGATCTAATATATGATGTTCTCCAGAATATGTTGATTGTTTTCTATTGTTGCACGGATATGATATGACTATAGAGAAGCTACTGTTGTATTCAAGTGAAATTATGTACCATCAATGGGGATATGATCGTACCTTGGGGTGATTTTCAAAATTTGTTGTCCAAACCTGGTTGAAGTGTGGGCATGGTCCCATTTCATAAATGAATTCCCCATAAAATTATATTGAAAGACCTACATATTGGGAGAGGGTTTATGATCATCCTTCTATATATCCCTTGAGTGGTTCTGCTATAGTCTGCCATTGGTGGGAGTAGGGATATGAGCCTAGGTCTGATATGTTATTGGTGTATGACAGACACCTTTATCAATTGGGATATGATCCTTCCCAAAGTAGATTACACAATTTTACTAATTAACATTGGTTGGGGTGTGGATATGATCCCAGTTATTTTACTTTAGAGTATAAATCCATCATTCTTTTTGTAGGAATGTGCACTTGTCTTGAGGTGATTTCCAAACTAGGTTTACATGCCCTTGTGAGAATCGGAATGTGATCATGGCCATGTACCTTCTCCTTTATAAAATTATGATTATAATACTCTTGAATAGGGTTAGTAATGTGAACATTCTTAAGAGAATCCAACAATTCATGTTTATCATGGTGAAATTATGGTATGGATGTTTGGATTGTAATATGTGCATGTCCATGTATCTGTACTAGTGCTAGGATATGTCGGTGAAAGTATTCTGTAGTTTCATGAACACAGTGTCACTTCAATAGAGTATTCCTAGGAAAATAGGGACATACATTCTTAGTATTTAAGATATATAGTCAAATGTATTCAATTGAAGTAGGGATATAATCCCACTATTTTCCACCTCGTTCAATAAGGATATGTCGATGGGCTTCATTCTTGGTGGAGGGTATATGTTCCACCCCATGCTTATTACTGAAATATGTTGCTAGAATTGATTTTGTTTAGTAGGGATTTGAGATTTCTCATAGGTCACAGCTGATATTTACTGACGATGTCAAATATTGGAATTAGGAATATGGGCCCATTCAATTTGATCTATAGCTTTCATCACCTAGTGTGATCTCATTGGCATCTGGCCATTCGTGTGTAGGGTGGAGACCAATCGGTTGATTCCCTCTGTAGAGAACTGTGGGTTACTTTGGGGATATTACTTTAGAAGTAAGATGATAGATTCTCTCATAGGAATCTCTTAAACTGGGATCAATCCATCGTCGACACTTTGATCTACATTCCTAATGAAAGGAAGGTCGTAATTGTCACTCTCCTAGGATAATATTCTAAAGAGATTGGTAGAAGTGATATGTGTCACTAGTTTCATTACTACCTTTCTTAAACATGTCGAACCCATAAGATTCTTGCATTGGGTACTTTTATGTGTAAAATTAAGGTTGGGATCATACTACACTAGTGGTATGCCCAGATACTTGTGTTCACCAACCAAAAATGATGTCATAGAGTGGGTGAATTTCTTTCGACCTATGGTGGTTTCTTTCATGGATGAGGATACAAAAAATTATCTAAATGGTGAATTTATTTCATGTTAATTTAATTTTCTGTGTGAACAATATTTTTTCTCAAGGATAACAGTGATCAAATTCTCTAATCTTTTCACCATCACAATTATAAAGCATGATTAATTAGCTATTTGAACGAAACATAATTTATTATTATTCAATCCATATTTTCCATTTTACTTGCATGGGATGGAAGTGAAAAAATGGAATTTCTCAGGGGAACCCCAATTAAATTCGATTGTTAAATGATTTGACATTAGGCTCACCTTTTTTTTATTGGATAAAAAAATAAAAATATCACAACATGTGGTCAGCCGATCTTTTTATTATTTTAAATATTTGAAATATAGTTCACTAATTTTCATTCTGTTAAGGGTGAAGAGAAATTGACCAATGTTTGAGGACCCCTTTCTATTTTATTATCATTGTTTCAAATTGGATTCACCATTTTTGTTTCCAAAAAAAATCAGGACTCAATGACATATTTTGGTTGGTAGTCTTTGATTATGGTTTCAAAATCAATCACAACTAGTATACCATTTTCATCTCTCATGGAAAATTCCAACAACTCCCCTGTCTATACCAAGTTACAAGCATAATTTATAAAGGAAGGTGACCATTTGGGGTTTCAAACCGAATGAAACATATGAACTCACATTATTTGAGAAGGATTCGAAGCCATTCTCATCCCTACCTTTAAGAAGAAATTATTTCCTACTTCAGGACCCTCTTATACATTTCATATATATTCCGGAATCTTTCTCAATTCCCAATATGGGTTTGGTTACCCTAGAATAATTGTATTTTTATTTCTTGTAAAATATAACGTGTGCCCAATTAATGAGACCATCTCTATATATCTGGTGTTCCCCACCTGTTTCACATAATTTAGTATAAATGGTTGATAGAATTTTTTCGAATCTATATTACTAGATACTCTAGATTTTACTTTTATCCAGGAAGGTGATTGGTGTTTTACAAATGTTATTAAACCCACGAGTGGAATTTAATGTATCCAATGAGAAAATAATTGAAACCCCTAGTCTATTTTATATATTATTTAGATATAGTATAAAATTACAATATGAATTTTTTTGTCACATGGTAATGACTTATATGTGGATATCTCAGTATTAGGTATGGTTCCTGGGACATAGTAAGGCGTCATATGTATCCTAATCATTATAGGAATCAATTTATTTATAGTTTTGTTTTTATCTAACACTCTAATGGTTGATGATGGATAAATAATACTCAAGAGGGATATTTCCCTATATTTTATCCATATGGAAATTCCATACGGGACACACTAAGGTGGATCCCCATGTGAGGAGGCATTTGTATCATATTGTTGGTTGGGGTATACACACTCCTTGATTGGGTTTTTTAATTATGCTAGTTATATGATATTTTAAAATCTATAATCTCACATGATCCATTATTTTTGTGAGAAATAAGATATAAAATGGGATTGGGTACACTGCGTATGGACACCGAACTTATGCATTGAAACATCTTAGATGGAGTGTTTGATGTGGAGCTCTTGGCTTAGGAAGTCAACCTACATGTCTTTATTTTAAACAGAATCATATTCTCTATAGTACAATTATGTTTCCCAATTCATGTATAGATGAGTAATAATGGTGCACACACATTTGGTGGCCTCTATAAATAGAGTAAATGTAGTAATGAGGGACATAAACTAAGGTGGATGAACATGAATGATATACAAGTCTTATGCTCTAATGAATAAAAAGTGGGGACCATGAGAGATCAATAAAGCATTATTGGATGGCATGTTGATACCATAATACTGATAAGGTTTCATGAATATATAACACTTGTACATTATTGAGAAATACCATATTAATGAATAATTTTGGACTAAAGAAACACAGTTGGGGTTTCACATTGTTCGAGGTAACATGTCCATGTGTTATTGTAGGGAAAGGCTCACATGTCTATGAGTTTCTATCTAATATGTGCAGGGTTTCTACCATACATTTTTGACAATTAAGAGTGTGTATTCATGATATGAAATGATTTTTCTCCTAACATGTTTGACATGACTAGGTGGGGTCTCCTGGAACTGGATGGCATGGTAGAAGGGGTCTACATGAAAAATATAAGGTGTCTTCCTAGAATAGTCGATGTGTACAAGGATCTTTATGTTATCATGGATGCCACATGTTAGGTATTTATCATCATAATAGTCAACATTCACAAGGCATTTCACATGAACATGGCTAACACACCCAAGGAATTCACCTGAACATAACTGATATGTCTAAGGGTTGTGCATGAACATGTCCATCATGTCTATTGACTTTACATAAACCATAAGACATTCCAAAGGTGTGTCATGTGATCTAAAATGAAATGTGTATGGTTTATTTCCATGATCAAGGAATTTACCAATCGATGTGTTTATGTTATTTGTGTGACAAATATGTTATCTTCTTTGACATAACGCTTTCTTCATTTTCTGCATTCTTTATATTGACTCCCATGTATTAGTAAAAAACGTTCATACTTAGGTATCACATAATCAAGGTGATATGTTGAACCCCATTTTCATGATTGAGATTAAATTTTATATATCTAGAACATGATCAATGAAATTATCATTCTAAGTGCACACACATATTGTTTAACCCTTTAGTTACTCACCATACATTATCAGGAATAATCTTGGGATCAATGATTAATTTTCTCAGGATGTTCTCTCTAATCTACATATGTATTTTTCAATGTTCCTGGATAGATTTTATAGTCATATCTCTCACATATCTACTCTATCTTTTATAGATGTTTAATTATCATATATTGGATTAATTTGGTGGAGGTATTTCAATGATCAAAGCAACTATTATAACTGTACTCATTATTGTATCACATGATAAATAATGAATTCATGGTAACATTGTGACTACTTGATTGATTAACTCTATGGTTTTCCAAATGTATTTCCCATGATCCACTAGAGATGCCAAAAATACTTTTACATGATTTAATATATTAGTCAGAGATCATTTTCAGGATTTAGTTGACATGCCAAAGGGCCTTTGAATGATTAGGATCACATTCCTAGGGTTCTTCATGAGATAAGATGGACTATATGAGACTCTTTTGGGATAAAGTTGGCATTTTAAAGGGACTTTTCATGAATGATGATATGATTAGACAATACACATAACCAATTTTCATGAAAATTATCATAACATCTTTCACATAAATGCATCATCCGTTTCTTCTTTAATTTTATAAATATTATTTAATTCGACCATTAATTGTCAATTTGAGCACCAAATGGTTAAGCTATCATATCTGAAGTACTTTACATAAAAAATGTTACAATTCTAGGGGCCTTCATGTTATGATGATGATATGTCACCAATGAATTTTTGTGATCTTTAACATATTATACGAATTTCATAACAACTATTCATGAAACTCAATAAAAACCATATAGTATGATGATTATATGTTTTCACATTTTATTTTACAATCTTCTTGAGAGATTTTTAGAAATAATTTTTTGTGATAAAAATTACTCATTTGTGGGGATTTTCATGTCCACATTGGATATGTGATGGGGATTTAAATCATTAAAAGGTATTGTCGAAGGGGATTATCATGATCATCAATAGATCACAATGAATTAATAAACCCTCATCTTGATGTGATTAGGATCATCTAATCTAGAGTCTCATTGAAGCATACATGATTTTCATGCATTAGATGGTTAATCTCTATATAGACATGATTATTCATTCCTTACATTGTAGAGAAAATATTACATATTCTTTCGGAATTTCTCCCATCGTAAAATTTTTTATACTCATTTGGAAGGTGTCAACATTAAAAAATAGAAATCAATAACCCATATCACCCAGGGAATGGGGAATTTGAAGATGTATGGAAAACCAAAGCATCACCATGGTTATAACATACCATGAGTATCATCCATGATGAATGGTACAATGATCCCCCACCACATGAGTAATAAAGAGGATAATTTTGATGATTAATATAGCTTCTTACCCAAATTTTATATTTTATTCCATTAAGATCGTCCATATATCAAGAAAATAACATGGAGAGAAGGGGAGAGGTGTCTACAATAAATTTTAACACTATAATTCAAGAGGAGGTTTGTTAGAAAGGGGGGATTAGGTATTAAATGTACAAAAATGACCATCATTACAACTCCAAATATAAAGACCCATAAGCTCGATAGGTAGAGTAAATATTCCATAATGTGTCCCACAAACAGTCTTGTTTTAGCTAACTAGGTGGTTGTGGAGACCAGCTAGGAAACTTGAACACTGCTCGCCACACTGGCTAACCAATGGGGGATACCATAATTTTATTGGTACTAAAATTATCATGTTTCCCTAGACCTCCTCATTGAGAACATTATTTTTGAGTTATCTCACAGGACATCATTCAATTTTTGGTTACAAACCAGCCGATACTCCTGTATGAGGCTAGATGGACAATCCATCTCTACTAAGAAATCAAGTTTTCAATTGGACACTAATATTTCATTCATGTTAAAAAACACTTATTAATTATATTTAATCAAAAGGGCCTCAGATCAATAGCTTGTTATCTCAATGATCCATCAACCAAATGAAAAACCCAAATTCCATATGAAAGACATAAATCATAATAATGTGTGTCGCCTTTGGAAGTGTCTCCATCTTTCATCCAATAAACATTGAATATGAGTAACCTACTGAACAAATTAATCTACTAAATATAAAATTTGATGTTAGTTTCCATTGTACAAAACTAAAAAATCCACTTTTTTGAAGGATATTTTTATAATATATGGTTCAATATATCTCTTTAGTTTGGGAGTACTTAACTAGTATTTTTTGAGTTCAAGGGAACTCTTGTTGTCATAGAATATTTACATGGGTTATTGAAATTAATCATTATTATCTTTCAGCTAGTTGCTCAACCTCTAAATTTATTTACCTGCCATTGTAACAATATTATGTTCATCCTAAACTAGAAAAATTGATTTAAATTCCTACTATTTTCTAATCTTCTGAATCACTTATTTCTCAAAAAATATTCACCTCCAATTTTAGATTTTCCTTGAAAAAAAAAACATTCATATTCAATATAAAATAAGGCTAAAAATTTCAAATTTTCGCTAATCAATGTATAATCCATTTGTAGGATTACCCCATATGTATCTCATAATCCAATTTTGTAAATTACTGTTTTCTTTTTTTGTATTTCCTTTATATATATCTAACAAACTAGTATAATATTTTATATTCTGAAGAGATAGTTTTAACAGTATTATATTTCAAATAATTATTTTATAAAAATTATGATCAACTCTTATAACATCTTCATGCATCACATGATTGGTTGAAATATAATTCGGGGTTGAAAAGGTCTCTAAATATGACAAGGTAATTTTTCTAAAAATTTTAATTTAATAAATTTACAATGATGTAAATATTTAAATATTATTTTGTATAACCTAAAACCCTTGAAAATAGTAAATATCACTTTTCATTAGAATTTCAATCTCTCATATCATTAATTTAGTGAACTCTTGTATTGAATGCTAATGTCATCCTCAAAAATAATGTTATCTATATACCCTAATATGATAAATATTTATTCCTCAGAAATTTTCAATTATTAATTATGAATGTCCCCTCCTATTTTAAAATTTTAACATATTTATGAATGATTAAATATGAGAATAAAATTCACTAGGATCTTATTTTAAACTACACTGTTCCTTCATAATTCTATGCACATTATTTTCAACGCTTATTATTTTGAAACCCATTAGATTATCTATGTACAAATCCTCCTTAAGATCCCCATTTATGGAAGAGTTTTTCATATACAATTGAAATATTTTACAACTTATTTCTATACCTATTTTGATTAATATCCTATTTTATTCAAATAGATAAAATAGAGTGAACGTATCTTTAGTATCATGTCCTTCATATTTTTTACATCCTTAAAACATGAATAATACATTATTTCATATCAATATACCATGTTCAAAATAAATGTTTTATAAAACCACATATTTTTAATGAATTTCTTATTTTGGATACTCATGACATGTTCTCAGGTCTGTTTTTCAATTATAGTTAACTCTTATTTTATGGAACACACTTATGAATCATCATTTTCATCTTCATCATATGATGTAGTCTTAATTGTGGAAAGTATATAAATTTTCCATATTTACCTAATTATTATTTAATCAGTTGGTATACAGAATTATCAATAATATATTATGGATAAATATCTATTATCAATATCCTTCAAGGTGATATAAGATCTCAAATTTCAATTATATATTCCTCATCATATTTGGCTTCTGAATCTTCAATTTTCAACATACCTTCTATGGTTTTTATATTTTTTTTACTTAATCATATTCTTCACATATATAAATTTTAAATGATCATTTAGTTTAATTATATTCACTCCCTTTAATGAAATTTAAATCATTTATTTTGAAAATATTTCAAATAAAAATGTTGAGACATTTATATGATCCTTTTTTTAATATATAACCCAAGGAAATAGTTTCTTCTAATATAACCCCATATTTACCTTATCTATATTATTTATTTATTATATAACATGAACATAATTAAAATAACGATCTTTTTTTTTATTGATTCCTCTCATTCCATATGTCATAAGGTGTTCATTATTAAGGAAAACATTTAAAATACTATTTTGAATTGTATAAAAAAACATGAACATCTAAATACTTATAAAACCAAGAAACCCTACTTCATTTAGAAGTGTGTTATTCATTGTTTTCACCACATTGTTTTGATGTTTAATCATTATATTTTGTTTTGTTATTCTATATGAGGGTCCATTCTAATTCATATTATATTATTTTAATTTAAATCCCTAAATAACCTATTTATTGTTGTATTTTTTATCAATAAAAAAGATATAATAATATATAATTATCTTTATGAAGATATTATTGATATTATAAATGAGTGACCATTATAAATGGAAATGATACATTTAGTATTTTCATAAAGACCTCGGTCGGATAACTTCATTATTACAACCTTTAATTGTGATCATTGGTGGATTGATATTCATAAGGGATAAATATGAATCAAATAGCGAGACAAATTTCTTCAACATGGGTTAATGGGGATCTAAGTGGTGGATTAATTGGAAAATAAAATTCTTTATCTTCAATTGTATAGGGTATAATAAAATTTGATAAAAATATAGTAGTTTTATATCACATTTAAATTACATTCTACAATTTTAATTAAATATGGATTAAGTGTTCGATTTATTCAGAATCCCTTCATTGAGTTAGAAAAGATCATGTGTAAAATGAGTGAGAGCATCATTTTCTAGCACCAATGTAATACTAAATAGGTGAACTTCAAAAGGGTTGTCAAACAATCTTACTAAAAACATATTATTTGTCTAATAAACTACCTCAATGTAATTAGAATAAAAATTCCTATGTAAAATTAATTCTGGAATTTTACTAAACCCAAAAATGTTATATTGGATGGAATAGTTTGACATAAATTGGATTTAGGAAACATGAGGGTTTCCTAATGTTAAAGGCTCAAATATGTGACGGTCCTTTGAATATTTAATTACCATATAAAAGTTTTTCATTATTAAGTTCTAGGTAATTGGTTACCTATATATAGTAAACATTGAAAAAATTCAAGCTATAAAGTGTTTATTGAAAACCTGTGTAGAGGTAGCCCAAAAGTTGGTGAACTACATAAGGTTATTTGAGGAGCATTGTAGAGGATATAAAAAAATTAGCTACATAAGGGTCTGGATTTTTAAGAATATGGGATTCTAAATTATAAAATATTATTTATAAATAGATACAAAAAATGAAGATTCTTAATGAGGACACCATCTATGGAATGTAATCCACAACACAACTAGATTTGAAATTAAAAGGTCACCACACTATTGTGTATCACCAATGGTTATTTTGTAAACTATTATGGGGTTTATAATCACTTTTGAGAAATTATTAGCTATATATATTGTAATTTTACCATGTTATATCACATTTGAAGATGAATTATTTAGTTAAAAATGAATATGACCTCATTATATTGAATTATTAGTGTTTGTTTAGGGAATCCCATGATGATTATGTCCATCACATTGATCTCTATATGTTAGGACATGTTGTACTGCATGAAATCTCTAAAGGCATTGACTAAATTCATAAATGAATCTTAGAGGAATATTATAATGATAATGTAGATTATCAGTATATAATCTAATTCTTATATATAATTAATTATTGCATTGCGGAGTCTAAATGATTCAATACAAATAAAGAATATGATGATGGAATGTATTTTTTTATATCATGGAATAATATAACTAGAAATTATGAAATTTAAATGAATATACAAAACATGATTTGATAAATAATTAAACTATTTTAATATCTATTAACTTATGTTATGTTTTGAAGACGTTAAGATTTAACTATTTCAGGAAAATAAATATCAAAAATAAATTTTTAAAATTTTATCATGATATTTTTGTGAATATAAGTATTTGAGGAGTTTAATTTAAAATGTGATGTAAAAGATAACCCTTGAAAAAAGAAATAACATGGAAGAAATATTTTTTATTTGATGAAGATAAATAAGGAGAACTGAACCTGATCACATCCAAGTGAGACTATATGTCAAAGATATTTTAAGAAAAATAATATCATTGGATATGATTTGATGGAATTAGGATGTCTATATTTTCCATGAAATATGAGGAAGTCTTTCTATTTTGATATAAAGTGAAAACTTCCAATACACCGCTATATTGGGAGTCAATGGATGTCAAATAATTGGTCAAATTATTCTCATGATAGGGTCTATCTTTATGTATTATGTGAGGTAGTGACCAATATTTTTCGGCGCGACAACTCATGTGAGATAGTACAAAGTGCATGTTGGGGGCCAGTATCTATGTGAGGTTGTAAAAAAATATTTTAATGTGATGCCAAATCCCTAGGTTGGATTCCCTAGAATAATTTGGAGAGACTATGCCATTTTAAACCCTTATTTTAATTGAATAATAATTAATTTCTATAGTGTTTAATTGGTTTCCATAAGGAATTGAATCACATTGAGACCAAAAATTTTAAAACATTTTTTTAGTGACTTTTATACAGTTCTCATTTGATTAAATATTAGAGAAAAGAATAGTATTAGATTGTAGTCTTACCCGACTACAATGATTAAAGTAAGAATATTGATTCTTAAATAAATTATAGGATCACTGATTCAACCCCTAACCATCTCAGGTTTCACACCCATAATGAGCAATACAATTGGAATTAGAGCACCAATTTCTATCTGAAAACTTAAAAAAAATATTGAATATTGATATTAGAGATATTGAATTATTTCAAAAGTATATTAGTCCCATTAATTTATTGAATGAACATTTTTGGATAGATAAACTTATTTCTATCACATCAACTTTCACAATCTATCATGATAAATGGTGCTACTTCATATAGATTTTCTATATCAAAAATATTTTTCCCTTTAATTATATATTAATGATAATTTTGAAGTATATGGGATAGAAATAAATGGAATTATATCCTCTTTTTATTACTGGGTACAAAATAATGGTATGCCACTCAAATTACACAAGGAGATCTTGGAGAAACTTTATACCATTCACGAAAATAATTAAATAATTATTGATGAAACAAATTAGATTTACCATGAAAAATATAAATACCTAAATATTATTGATGATGATAATATAGATAATGAAATCAATAAATTTATTAAGATATGGAGTAATATTAGAGTACTTAATGACACATTTAAGGATTTATCTTTTTTGAAAATAGAATGATAAATTTTCCTAACATATTTGATTTTATGATACCAAGAATTGTTGAAATTGTGGTATAATTTCTTGAGGAACATTATAATAACATCCTAAATGATTAGATGGGGTGGTCCCCAATTTTTTAGATGAAGAAAAATGAATAAATATAATTTAAGTCTATTAGAAAATATGAAATTATAAAAGAAGAAGATGAGACATCGTATAAGGCTAGTGATGAGAAAGAATATGAATATGATGATTATACGATAGTGATTTATATTAAATAAAAAATATAAGATAATTTTAATAGGGGGAGTAAAAGAAAAAACATAATTTGGTGTTATAATTTCCATAGAATTGGGAAATTTGATTCAAAATTCTCAAACATAAAGGTGGTTGGATATGGGATTTAGGAAAATAATTAAGATGCATCAACCAATGTGAAACAATTTAGAAGAAAATACATAAAAATAAATAATTTGGATTTATAAAAATATATATATAAATAATATTATGATGAATCAATTGAGATGAGAAAAGGATAAATGATTATTAACTTGGAGAGAATGTAATGATGAATGTATTTGTCACTAAACTGAAACCATTATTTCTTATGTCATAAAAATAAAAATTATTTTAATATAAATAATGTTTTATAAGAGCTATTTGATTAGTGTACGATGAGAACATAATCACATGCTTTCACAGAGAAAAATATCTACCTGAAATTAACTAAATTGTACGATATAAAAGTTTGAAACGAAGATGAAATAGAGATTAATATCACCAAAGATATCTAAACATTAATGTTAAAATTTTATTAGCAACATATTATGTTAATTTACCTTAATGGTATCCCATATACAAAAGATTAAAAATGAAGGTGGTATAATATCAATTTCATAATTCTATAAATAAATTGAATAATATGATTGAACATTTAAATAAATAAAAGGATTCTAATGGTGATTAATTCAATGATACATGTAATAAAAGTCTGAAGAGAGAGGTACAAACTTCTTATAACTATTCCAGTTATATTTCAAAAGTTTATTTTTATTTCATAAACACTGTGAGAAAAAACTATATATTATTGTGATCAAGTTGGAGGTGAAAATTTTTAATCCAAAATCAAGAAATATTATATTTGATAAAAAAATGATGACAAAACGCAAGTAGATGGCTAAATAAAACCAATATGAATCCAAGATAACAATAATAATTTCGTAACCACACTCAAAAATATGTTGACATGAAAACTTCAAGGGATACTACTGGGGTTGTTGGATGTTTGTAAAGAAATCTGTTTTCACTTAGAAAGACATTTTTTAACCCTTGAGATGGTATAAATCCATTGAGAGAAATTCATGAAAATTGACAGAAAATTTATGAGATATTGAAATAATCATATAATAAAAAACATAAAAATGAGAAGTCCACATAGTATACTAAATATATTTCTAATGTTGATACGAGTAAGTGAAAATATAAAAACACTTGTATAAATGCAGACCAATTGGGGAAAAAATGAATAATAAAAATTACACATATGAGGATATAAAAACGAAAATTGTTCATGAGAACCTATATGGTACATGAAATACCACTAGTGATATTTAAAAAGAATGTATGAAATTCGAATATGGTAAAAATAAAAAATTTATGAAGTAAAATTTAATATTTGAGGAAGCATGTACATTTGGTTCTAATGAAATGATAGTGGTTTCACACCAATTTTTTTAACAAAGTGAAACCATCAAGTTATATGTAAATATAAATGAAACGAATGTTGTAAAATTATTAGAGATTATCTAGAGAGATAAAGTTTAGATGTGTGTAATATCCCAACATAGAGATATTTATCAACCTTCCAGTTCTCATTAAAAAGAATGTTACCCCCTCTTACTTCCATTTAATTTTATTATACTATATTTCACTAAGATGAATGAAATAATATAAATGGAGACCTTGAACTAGTTTTAAAAACTATAATGTGAGTTATTTTACCCCCAATAGAACATTATTACTACAAAGATGAAGATAAATTTAGTTCATCCATTAAAGGGGATAAAAATATGAATCAATTATATATTGGTGATCCATTTTAAACAATATTTAATCTTAAATATTTCCTTGTCAAAAAAATGATTCATGGTTTTTACAATGGAAAATTTGTTTACAAACAAGGACAATTGGTTAATGTGTTTAGAAATTTAAAAGAGAATTTTTGTATCTTATGATTGAACCTTCTAATATGTTTGTTGAGATAATGGTAACATACAAATAATTACATGAAAAATATAGTTGAATGACAAAAATATGTGAAAATTAAGAATATTGACACATTCTTATACTCATGAAAAATATTTTTCACCATAGATATTCACTCAATTTTTCGTCTAAGGGATATAAAATAAAGTGTTATTGTTGACTATGTAAAGGATCATTTCTGATAGATCATTTAGATCTTCCCTTCCCTAAAAAAAGTGAATTGTGATTATATATATATATATCTATAAATGAAATCAAAACTCATTTTTACAATGGAAAATTTGAAGAAAATGAGTGAAGTAAAACTACTAAATGACCTTTTAATCTTATTTTAAATAATTTGGAGAAAGAAAAATTATTATATATAAATGTAAGAGATTCTTTGGATTATAAAGAACAATTATAAGTTGGGGTTGAAATGATAAGGCATTCCTATATTATTTTAAAAAATTAAGTCTTATGAATATTTCAATATGTTTTTGGAGATTCTATTGAGATTCTAGTTGAATTTCCATAATAAATGGAAAGGATACTATTATGAGATTCTTGAATACATTGGATTGATTGATTTAATGTCGAAACATTTAATTTTGAATATTTTTTAACTTAAATATGAAAACTATTAATAGTGGTAAATCTTTCTATAAATTTATTTGAGAGATAATTTCGGAGTAGAATGAGAAGATTAAAAGGGGACTTTAGATTCAACAGTTGAGGGTAATGTGACCCCACGATAAGTGTTTAATTTATTTAGTAAGTATAATTTATCACCATTGGATTTCATATGCACATCCACATATTCATTGGGATGGAAACTAGTATTGGGTTATATTTAGTATCATTAAGTGACTATACCCTGACATTAGAGTAGAAATGGTAATAGAAAATAAATAAAAACATCATTCATAGTGGATATAAATGAGTGTAGGGACGTAATAAAATATAACATTCTATAAAAAACGTAATATAGAAGCATAAAATCATATATACTGACAATCATAACATCATAAAAAAAATGATTGCCCACTGTGATGTCTGAAACATAAATAAATAAAATAAATCGAATGCATGAAAGTTATACCACCATCCCTATTCCATACATCATTATCATTCTAAATAAATATATTAAATCTAGAAGAATGAACATATCCTTGGACACTTTCCAACCTGATCCTATGGATAAAGAAGGTTTATCATTTATATAACTTCCATGGAAACCCTAACTGGTTATGAATAAAACACAATAGAGAACCACTAAAGTGGTCTAAAAAATAACTATTAATGAAGTTTATTCACAATAGATATAATAAACTGAATAATATATATAGACATTAAGTGTAATTATATAAAAACCTATCTACAATCATGATTTAACTTGATACCTGAGATAGATTGTACCTTATTTGGAAAAATATGATGTGTCCTTAAGAATATACCCTCTTCTGGAACCTATGTAAGATGGTCACAACCTAGGAAAACCTATTATTAATAACCATAGGTTGTATCCACACCCTATAACGGAATACATTCATCTAAAAACATTAGGGACTATTTTAAAAATAATAATGGATTGGAGGGACTCAAATAATCTTTGGATGCAGTCTTATGTTATTTTGTGCTGGGGAATACACATTTCTATAAACACTACCATGGAACCCACTAGCCACTAGCTAATGAGTTGTTATTAATGTGTTGTTGTCGCCAATGAAAAGTTTTTTTCTAGCTGGTGGATTGTACCAGCTATCTGGTTGTATTAAAATGGTAAAAAAATTCAATTATCCCTATCATACCTAGACACGGGGATACATCTCATTTACCCCATCACTATTATGATTTCAGGGCCTAACCCCTCCCATTTTCTTCATACATCCCCATTGATTGGGGTTTTTTTATTTTCATTTGTTTGATCCAAATTATATCTTTGACTATATGAATAAATATTCCGATTAAACATCATTATACCCTAATTTTATTTTCATACAACTAGGGATTTCTTGTTTTATACCCTGAATCATGGTGGAATCAATAACGAATGATGATAATTCCACTCTTACTTGAATGATGATGTCTCTTAACACCACCTACTAGAATGGATTATTTAATTGGTTAAGGTACATCATGTCATTAAATTTTTTATGTTTTTCATAAAATTATGTTAATTTAATATTTTAATTGGAGATGTGTGTTAGTGAATTTTCCCTAGTTTATGTCAAGAATCCATAGAGGATCTTTCATGGGTTATTGGTTTGGATTTTAGTGAGGTGAGGCCATTTGGTACATTTTAAATGAGAATTCATAGTTTAAATTACGTTAGTTACATCATTAATATTGATATAATTAATTTTTAAGGATTATGTGTCTTGGATTTGGTCCTTTCAGAAGTTGGTTATGAATGATAAAATTGAGATCGACTTAGATGAGCTCAACCAATGGGTTTTTAGGATTAAAATTTAAGAGTGAATCTTCTTCTGATGTAGGTAGTCCTTGTTACATTCTCTATTGTTTTATACTATTTTAGTTATGATACCAGTAAAAGTGGCCTCTATATTTCTGAATTTATCTTCAAAATAGTTTTTTTATTAATTTGATTAAATAAAATAAAATGATATAATTTATAATGAAACTCACTGTGTGAATGATAAAGTATCAATGCCCATATTTTCCTTATGCACTACCTTGAACACATCGATTGTTGATGGTCAATATCATGAATTAGGTTTTTATGCCTTGACATATATATCCCATCGATGGTTGTTCTTAACTCAAATGGAATATAAATTAATAAGCATACCTGGATAAGGATCCTTTGACACCTCTTATAAGAGGTGAGACAACCTAGAGGATATTGGCCCTTACGGTCCATACTTAACATTATTATGGGTTCCATTTGTTATTTATTGTGATTGATGGTATTTTGTTTGTATTGTGTTATCCATAATAGTTCATAGATTGATAGTTATAAAATATTGAGCCTATTCATATTGGTATATTGGGTTTGGGGAAGGAATTTCTCGCCCTCTGTGATGTGACATGTCATTTGTGGATAGACACTAGAGAAACCAATAGATATGTTGGGTGTCTGGACCAAACAAAATTCACATGAAAACTAGATGGGATCGAGGCCATCTTTTGAGTGTGATCAGCCTAAGAGTCCTATCATTATATGGTCAAACATATGTAACCTAGTGTATACTAAATTTATGAGACCCCATTTATTGATATGATATGAGAATGATAGGGGATAATCATGTGTGGCACTTTAGAACCTCTATAGTTTTTTTTGATCCCATAACTTTTTGAAAAAGTTCGATCATGATCCTGGGAGACCAACGAGGGTTTAGAAGGTTGGTTATGAAAATAAAAACTGATGTTTTTCGTATTTATAGGGATACATTATAAGGTAAATTTCTCTAGGGTGGTTTGGAATTTAAATATAAAAACTTTTGAAGTGGTTTCTGATACAAAAGAAAACTCACCTTATAGGGATTTCTATGGTACTAATGAAAACACCACATTTAGTGAGGTCTATGATATTAATGAAAACTCTCTATGTATAGAGTTATATAATACTAAAGAAAACCCCCATCGTACAAAGGTCTGTGACACTACTAGTGGGGCTTCCATGGATTTTGTGTTGGGTTAACATTTGATCATGTAACATTATAGGATATAATACTTGTGAGATTCAATATAATGTATTCTATTTGGAAGGTTTGGTAAAGTATCCCACACTTCTAGGGCTTATATTTGAGGAACCATTCTATTATATGATAGATAATTCCATAGGGTATGATACCAGGAATGACAATTCTTTGGGATATTATACTATATATTGGGGTTAGTATAGCCCATTGGTATTTATCATTGTATACTGGGATGAAAGACCCTAAAAGTTGATATTATGGATGAAAATATCCTCACAACATGCTCAACCACACTCTAATACTAGTAAATGTATGTATGGTTGATTGGGGTCACAAACCTAAGGATTGATGTACATTTATTAATTATTTATTTATTTCCAGAAATTTATTGACTATTAAAATACTGTAAAGTTACTAAACAATTTATTTTATGTTTATGTTCTAGACTAAATATGTGGCTCCGTACTATTTTTTCTACTCAAACCCTTCTCTGGCCGCCATTGTACTCTATAATTCGTGATAACTCCCACTAGGTATCTGGTATAGTTTAGGAAGGTGTTGATTTTTTCATGATTGAGCATGATGGCTTGGAGTATAGATTATGGGATATGGTGGGTCATAGATTTGAGAGTAAAGCATAATTTTTATTTTTATTATTTTACTTTTTTTAATTTATCCATTCATTATATATCATCATCCATGTGGGTGATCAATGAAGTATTAATATAGTACATCATTCTATTTTTTATAATAATTTTTTATTTTATAATGTTTCACACTATAATTTGATTGATGTGGTTAATATTTTTATTATTTCCACTTATATTGATACTCAAATATATGGGGTATAGTCTCCTCAAAATATCAACATATCCCTCCGCTTCTAGTTTCAAACCTCTTTAATATGAGAAGGTGTGATTGAGGTTACATAAAGCAAAAAATCCCATTAATATTTATATTGAGTTATCATAAGATGTTACAAAGTGGTATTAAAGGATGGGTTTATGTTTTTATAGTATTTATTATATGGTTTTTCTAAGATATAATAATGTGTTAATGTTTTCATGTACCTCAGGATTGTGTATGATGAATACCATTTTCCCTGGATATCTATGATAACAAGGGTGGGATTGTTGTTCTTAGTATGAACTCATATTCTAAGAAACACGTGATAGTTGTTATTAATGATTTTTTTATTGGTTTTTTGTTCTAGGACAATTAGAAAGAATACCATTATGGATATTACTCTTAGATCATGGAGGAAAGATGAATTGCAGACATATTTATTTGGAATTCATGGTTCCCATGACATGTTATAGTCATCTGGGGTGTTTTTTTATAAATGATGATAGATTCCTATGTATTTAAATTTTAAAAAATGACTCATATGATGTTTTACTCTATATGTTATTTCTGGAATTATACTATCTTGAGAAACTATTTATATTAATTTCATCTAATATTAGTTCTTCATGATCTATATATTGTCTCCTGATGATAAGGTTGATGATGTAATAACATGTATGTTAGTTGTGTAGTGATCTTATTAGGCCAATATAGTCATTACATTCCATATGATAAACCACTTGTGGGAGATTATTATTTAGGTTCAGTTACTCAAAATACCAGTAATAACATGTCTATTAATTTTCCTTATATCTTGGAGGAGAATTATATTTAACCAAACAACCTCACTATGATTTTCTGGATAAAACTGTTATAGATTGATGAAAGTTGATTTGTTTCATGATTTTGTGATCTTACATGGTCCTCTAAGTAAATTCTTATGGGGATTTTCTTGGTGAGGTTGAGTTTCTTATTGGTGGCTACCAATCATGGAATATGGTTCAAATTTCAATTTAAGACCCTATAATTAGTTTATGGCATGTGTGTTACCATGGAATGAAACTATGTGAGTTTTTTTTAACCATGATCAATTATCTTTAGTTTTTTTTTGTGTGACATATGATTTACAGGATAGGTGTGAGGTCCTCATGTGCAACACCATAATAATTTTGGAAATACATTATTTATATAAGTTTAATCATTTAAATATTCTTCAATACACGAAACAACATGTTTCGACTTCATTACATGAAAGAATGATTTTGAAATTCATTTCAGGTATCACATATTTTATCTTTCATTACCCAAAAAACCTTTTTTATCTTATATTACATGAAATACTGAGTTTTATAAACCACAATAAAAAATTATTATTATAATTTAATAAAAAAATGTTTTTACATAGATGTTAAATTTGTAGCATAAATAAGAATAATAAATATTAAATATTATGTATAATGGTATTATATAATAAAAACATATTGATAATAATGTTCTCAAATTTTCAATAAATTCTTTATATGTTTCAACAACAATATTTTTCTCAAAAAATATTTTAATTATTTTATTTTTTTCCACAATAATATAATTAATTTTTAACAATTTTATTAAATTATTTTGATAAAATAAAACTAGAATTTTAAAGTATCATATCAACATTATCTTAGGGTGAATTTTTTGGATTTCCCTAAAATGTTTCTATTTTTTATGATTTGTTAAAATAATGGATTTTAATTAAAAACTTTTTTTAATTTATTTTTATGGATAGATTACAATTTAAGTATGTTATAATAAAAAATTAGTTATATTATATTCCTATTAATACAATTTAATAATTTTTATTGAATTTATTATTAATTTTTAATAAAAAACATTTCAAATTTGTGAACATGTTCTCTTAAAAAAATGACTCCTCATCGCATATGTGTGATTATTTTTAAATTTTAAATTTTAAATTATATGAATGGAATTTAGAAATTTGGATTAAATATTAAAAATTATCATAATTAGTGTTTTTTAATAAGTTCAAAATTATTTTTGACTAAAACCAATTTTAAAAACAGTGAAAATTATTTACCACTGACAAGATAAAAATGCGTTTTCTAAGGGGTAACATGAAAAAAAGGGTACAATCACCCAAAACATGTAAAAAAACCATTTTATGAAAATATTTAGACCTTATACCTTATCTTATATATATATTTCTATTATAAAAGACCTTTGACATAAAAAAATTTACGGGTTGAATTCACTCTTTCCTAAAATTACAAGTGCCTCACTCACCTCACTTATAAAACGACACACCTCCTCTATTATTCACACTTTAAAACCATTATTTTAAATACCTAAAAAATAACATAAAAATTTAGTTCTACGCATCCTATAAGCATTATTTTTTACATAAATCCATCCTAATAAAGAGTTTGGTGTAAAACATAAGGTAGGTCCCCAGAGAATCGGTAATGTTCATCAGCGAGCATTTTTTTCTCTTCCTCCAACTCCTTAAATTATTATTATAACATGATGATATAATAAAATAATTATATTACATATAATTATATATATTTAGGTTAAGTTAATTACCAACTAATATCTCTCATTCCATCAAATGGGTTTATAAATCATCATTCGTGTGTACGGAGGGCTACCGCCCCGCGAACCGATTTCATTCATTTTTCAATTACTACCTATCGTGTTTGCATCTAATTTTTTATTTGTAGTTTATATCTAATATTTTTGATATTATTATTATTTTATAATTATTACATCATACAAATATCATTTATTTCCTTTTTTTAGAAAATGATAATGTAGCTTGTGTATACGGAGAACTACCACCTCACCGAGTTATTTTATCCATTCACACCTACTTGGAAGGTAATAAAAATGGTTTTACTGAAAGTTTTTTGATATATATGCCATATAAATTATTATATAATTATAAAATATCATTTATCTTTCTATCGTTCAATACATCGATAAAATAGAAACAACATTCACGTGTAAGTACAAGGATAGTGCATCTTATCTTATATCACTATCATTCATAGATTAGTATAATTACATTTATAAAGCATATATATTATATTTATATTATGGATAAAATAATGTTGATTATGTAAAAAATATAAACTAATATGATCAGAAAAATGGATCAAAACATATATGAAAAAATCTAGCTATCACCAAAAACCTAACGTCAACATTGAATTTTAAATAAACATGTTGTAAAAGGTCATAAAAAATCATATATTTTATGATATATATAATTATTTTTCATATAGTGATGTATAATTAACATAAATTTATTATAAATTAAGTATTAACATGTAAAATGGAAGTCAATACTTATGGTATTTGATTTTATACTCTCTCATTTATTTATCGGATACTTGTGAAAAATCCCAACTGGTTTCTTTCTTGTGGTGTATATACAACCCCATGGAAATTTTATGTCAAAAATATTCTATTTTTAAGGATATTTAATGATTAATTTTATTTAATTAATTATTTTTCCATACAATTAGAATAATTTGTAATTGAGTGAAGAATATTTGTCTCAATTTTCATTCTTTAATATGCATGTTATGTTATGCACCTATATTATTTTACAAGGTATATATAAATCCAAATTTATATATAATGTCATTAATCTATTTTCCAGCATGATATTTTATGTTTCTTTATTCCATTCAAGGGGATTAAAATTCAACATTACCAAAGTGGTAATGATTTTTGGTTACAATATAATCGTTTATCGGTATTTTTTAAGATTATGTTTGTGATTACAAAATATTTTTGATACATCTCTAAAAAAATAAATTTTTTTCATCAATAATAGTTATTCATGTTATTTTCATGTATTATTTAAATTATTCACTCTTTGGTATAAAATAATTGTGAAAATGTTTTTAATAAAATCTAACATTATTTCTCTCATCAGTTAGTAATCATTTTTCCTCCAAAACCATGTATTCTAAAAATGATTTAAAAATGTTTTATTATTCTACAATAATGTTTAAAATAAATATTTACCCATTTTTTGACTTTTTAAAAAAATTAAAAGAATCGTCATGTTGTTTTCCAAATAATACATGTTTATCTTTTACCAAAAATATGAAAGGAATCATTGTTTTAATGTGTGAGATGATAGTTACACATACCACTTTCATGTCCATTAGATTCCATGAAGATTTATTTATATGTTTTCAATATTATTATCATAGAAAATTTTTTAAAAATTTTTTATCTCAGAAAAAGTAGTTTTCAAAGTGGAAAAATATTTCCCTATAGAAATATCTTAAATTATTTCTAAAATACTACATTATAATTTTTCAGTTTTATTTGAAAAGAAATGTATATTAAAAATGTGTTATTTTCTATAAAAAAAATTTAATGATATGATATGTCCCTTAAGAAATAATCCAAATGATCTTTCAAAATAATTATCTATCTAAGATGATATCTTTTGAGGTCACTCATAGTTTTTCGGAGATATGACCCCAAGATACCATTCTTGTTCTTTCTCAAAATATTTTATGTTTATGATGAAATGATTTTTATGAAACCCAACTATCATCCACATGTTATACCATGAGAAAATTATTACAAAACGCACATATATTTTCATGGTTTATGCTATGAATAAATGATTAAATAATTTTGAAATCTATCTATTTTCCATATTTTATGTTAAGATGAAATATATATGAAACCCATTTTATTTCATGGGTTATGATATGATTAATATTTTATGATATTGTAGAAAACATGTGTTTTATTTTTATTATTTGATTGGTGTGGGATATATCCCACTCCATTGCATTGAGTAATGATAAATGTTATATGATATTTGAGGGCATATATGTGGTTATCCCATGGCCAAATTGGATGGTACATGGGTGGTTATCCAATGCCCTAAAAAGGGGGAGCACTGGTGGTTATCCGAAGAATTAATCAGGTAAATGAGTGATTAGTCCAATTCTATCATGTTATGAATGTCTTGGTGGGATTATTTAACATATGATTCTCAATGATTATCTATATTCAACATATCTTATCTTATTGTAATTTTATGCTATCATAGATCATGTTTTTTTATTTCCTTATAAACCATGTATTATAAACTTCTTTTTATTATCACATGACTGAAAATTATAATCATTGATATGAAGGGGGATGGTTTTCATATGTGATAATCAGGTTCTCATACCCTTGTAAACATTTTAGGATTATCTATCTCCTTTTTTAACTGTATTGAAAATTTCATATCAACTTATATTATTTTCCACTCCCCATGTTATGAAGAAAATTGTTAGTAGGTTATGTTTGTGATGAGTATAAAATGTGAATATCTTAATAGGATACATTTTGAATGTTTTTCCAAATTATAGTGTTTTTTCTCTTTTTCCAAAGGTAATAAACTATTAAAGTTCCTAAGAATGTGTTTCAATAATGAATTGAAATTTCATCTAAAAATATGTAATAGCCATGTATGAAAATATAGGGGTGATATAGTTGGTACAATATGATTTGTTTAGTTAACCCTTGTAAAATAGGATGTGAAAAATTTTCTGATATCCCTATGTATATTTCTACAGATGATTCTAGGGATTCATCTAAGGAGAATACTAAGAATGAGTCAATGTATATGAAGTTATTGATGAATTTTTTTTATTGATAGAGAGAGGGATTTCTATAAAATTACATTCTTATATGGATACTAGATGTGGATTTGGATCTATCAAAGAGGATCCTAGGGGTTATTACTATGAAACATGCATTTCAAAAAAGACTAGTTTATCACCTAGTGTATGAAAATGGGCCATTCTAACCACCTATTGTAACACTCTCAAGGGATATGATTTGTAAATTCACAAAATATTTTTTAAAAATGATGAAGGATTTAAATATATGATAATAATTAATTACCTAGGATAATTCTCTGGTGTCATAAAATAAAATAATTCTTCATTATTTCGAATTATTATAACTTATTTTCTATGATTATGTGATTTTCTATTATGATTAGTATATTTCACATTATGATTTTGTTTTTAGTCGATGGATTTAACCTGAATGAACCATTTTAATATTGAATAAAATGGAATATGAGATAATTTTCCTCCTATTAAAACAAATGTTACGGGTGTTTGAACAAACTTTATTATTGATATTCTCAAACAAATTTCTTAAGAATTGAATCATGTAAAACTTCCAAAATATAAAATAAGGCAAAAATGTTATGTTGGGTCCATCATGTCGAAAAATCCACCTGAATTTGGTGGTTACAATGATCAATGAGTTTATAAGAAATGGATCAGTAACATTGAGAAGAATGTTTCATTTTTTCACTGCTCATAGCATGAAAAAATCATTTTGGTTATTTATCAATTGTAAGTAAAAGAAAATAAATAGTGGAATCTTATTAAAAATACATTTGAATAAGAAGGAAATGAATCTATATAATTGGAAGTGTTTAAGAAGATATATCACAGTAATTACTTCATTCATATTATAAATACAATGATGAAGAAGGAATTCCATGAACTTATGAAAAATGACGATGAATATATTAGTACATATGAATATAATTATACAATACTTTGAAAGTATGATTTGGTTATAATAAACATCCTTCAAAGAAAAATTATTCGATTCTATGGTGGCCTAAAACCAATTCTTCGAATGGAATTTGATATAAAATACTTCAGCAGCTATGAATAATTCATTCAATGTGAACTAATGGTATAAATGGAAACATGTAATTCCAACCATAACTATGGTTTGGAAAAGAAAATAAGGATCCAAACTCATGAAAACTAAATATAATCCCATGAGGGAAAGAAAATTAATCTATAAAAATTCCAGAAATGAGTAAATACAGCTTTTGGTGAATTCCTAACTAGAAAAAGAGGGTGGTCAAAGTGTGGTAAGACTAGCCATTAAGAAAAAGAATCTAGACATGATGTGAAGAGGCCAAATAATAAAATTAATTGAGAGACATCTCAATAGAATTCACCACTACACTCGACTATTTCCAGTACAAGTAGATTAGGAATTATGAGAATCAATTCTCCAATACAGGGGATAATGTGGATTATAATCCAAAAAACCTATAAATACATATGAAAAAGGGAAATACTATTCAATAACATTGGATGAGTTTAGTCATGATAATTAGGTAACACATATCCTCTAATCCTCAATAGGTAATTTAATGATTGATTCTGTATTAATGAGCCCTATAAAATCCTTATTGATAATACATTACTAAAATTTCCGGAGATTATCTCCCTTTAAATTAATTCTACAATAATATAGTCACATTTGATATTTTATTGGTACATTTTTTACCCCAATCTTCTCGTGGAAGTGTTTTTTTGTATAATAAAAGAGATTATATAAATAATAATAGTTTAATAACATTTTAGATTAATATTTTTCACCGTGTAAGTTTAACTTAAGAGGTATGGTTACCATCCAGTTCTTGTGGGTTTAAGGATAATTATATGAAATCTACACTCTTTTAAGGTTTTATGAGATGGTATTTTATCATGAATAAAGGTATGTTAATACATCATTATGAAATTACATCCCTTTTCTTTTGTATATGTTTTAGAGAAAAATATATTCATGAAGGAATTCCTTTACACATTTTAGAAATATGATTAATTATACCGGTAAAAATTATTTTTTATATCATCTTTGATGTTGAGTTAATCCCCTTCCAAAGTCTGCAAACTTTATTGATATTAGAGAATATTTCTCATTAGATCATTTTTTCAAAATATACAGTATGGAGCTCATGTGGTTTCATGGAGTGCCACATTTAATTTTATGTAATCTGGATATAAAGTTTAAGTCATTTTTTTGGTGATTTCTTTTGCATTTTCTTGATATATAGTTGAGTTTCATCGTTGTAAGAACAATTCCAACCCTAGAAAATATGGTAAGATATTTTTCAAGATATCAAAGTTTGTTGGGATCAACACCTTACTCAAATTGAAACGTCTTTAAATAGTATCCTTTACTCATGAATCCGTATAGATCATAATAAATACCATTATGTAATGGTTTTTTGAACACCCACATACTGGATTGATGTTTTATAGAGAAAACTATTGGGACCTGAGCAAGATAATGAGATGACAGATAAAGTTATAGCCCTTCATAAACATATAAGGGAAAAATTAATATAAATTTTATGATCATAATCAATTAAATTTTCTATAATTTAATGTTCCTTATATGTTCATGTTATGATGTTCTACATGTAAGCAATATAGGTAAAACTAACCATTATGTATATATGTCCCTTTGAAATGCATGATCATATCGGGACAATAAATCATTATTTAAAACTCCCATTAACCCTCCCACATGTTCACATTATTTTATATGTATCACAATTGATTAAGTACCTAATAAATTAATCATATGTACTGAACTCATAGTTCGTACCACTGGAGAATGATATTTCTTATGAGGAACAACCAGTTGGATTTTTTGAACGGATAGAGAAAAATTTACGAAACAAGACCACTTTTACCTTGCTGTTGAATTGGAAGAATAAATAGTAATACCTATATTTTAAATATTATTTATAATCTATTTTATATAAATAAATCATATTGGTAAGATAGAAATAATTTTTTCAATAAATTTTCTTTATGTTTCGAAAATACTATTTTTAACGAATTGATCAATTTATTTATTTCTTCAAATATAATAAAATTAATTTTTTATACTTTTATAATATTAACAAGATAAAATATAAATCATTTTTTAAATAAAAATATAAAAATCACTTACCATGAATTTTTTAGATTTTTTTCAAAAGGTTCATTTTTTGAGAAACATTGAATAATACTAAATTTTAATTGAAAACAACATTGCTGTTTAATTTCTTTATAGTGTTAAATTACATATCAAATTTTCAGTGAAATTAGTCCAATAATATTTCCATTAATCCAATTTATGTCATTTTAATTAATTTAATTTTTAATTTTTATATAAAAATATTATAAACATTAGAACATTTCTTATTTAAAAATATGTGTTCTTGTCATGTCCGTATAATTATTTATAAATTAAAATTATACAATTATATGAATGAAATTCTGAAAAAAGGATTCAATATTTTGAATCATCCAAATTTATATTATCTAATAATTTAATCTTCAATTTTTTTACGAAAATTAATAGTAACAACTGTAAACTTTTTTTACCAAGGTTAAAGTAAAAATAGGTTAATCGGGAGGGGGTTCAAATAAAATAATAATGGTTACAAATAACCAAAAAACTATAAAAATACAACATTTTGGATATATTTTGACCTTATTCCATATATTATTGATGAATTTTCATTATTTTATCCTTGTTACATGATAAAAAACATGGGAGTAATCATTTTTTTTAAAACAATTACAAGTTTTCCACTCACCTCACTTATAAATTGTCACCACTTCTCCTATCCTATTAACACATTAAAACTAATTTTGTTTGAATTACCCAATAAAATAACTAATAAAAATAAATTCTACCATCCTATATTAATTATCATTCATATTAATCCAACCTATGAATTCTTTTGGTGAAAACCTAAGTTGGATATATGAAGATGATGTAATGTTCGTCAACAATAATTCGTCTACTATTTATTCCTCTACATAGATTAATTATGAATATGAAATTTTGATATAATCACTACAGTAAATTAAATATACTGATATTATTTAATTTTAATTTCATGACCTAAATCATCTCGAGATCAACCAAATGTGTTACAAAATCATCATCAGGGGTTTGGCGGACTACCACCTCATGAATCGATTTTATTATTGTTTCAATTAACACCAATAAATTATAGAAATTATGATTGATTTATTATTTATATATTATATTTATGATTTTAATATTAATTTTAATAAAATATCACACCTACCTTCATTCATTCCATTATGTGGAAATACGATGAGTTTGCTCATGTGTACGAAGGAATACCACCTCGTGAAGTGATATAGTTTGTTCTCACATTACATTGAAGGTAAAAAATGATGGTTTTAATGAAAATATGTGATATATATGATATAAAAATTATTATAGTATTAAAATATATCATTTACTATACATTCTTTCAATACATCACGAAATAAGAAACAGCATTCATGCATACATACATGAATAATGCATTTCATCTTCTATCTATATCATTTATAGATTACTATAAATACATATATTATGAATATATATGGAATTTATATCATGGATAATATTATAATGATTATGTAACCATGAAAATATTAATAGGGCCAAAATAAAATAATCAAAACATATATTAAAAACAATATTTTCATTACAGAAAACATAACATTAACATGAAATTTTTAATAAACATGTAATAAGATTTCAAAGGAAAATAATATATGGTATGATTTATATAATTATTGTTTTTAACATATTTTTAACAAACATAGATTTATTATAAATTATTTTAATACATGAATGTTGTCAGTTTAGAGTTTAGGTAATGGATTTTGAACTCTCTTTTTTATTTCCTCAAGACATACACAAATACCCCAGTTATTTCTCTTGTATGGTGTATATACTTGTAGTTTAACATGTTATATGATTAATATACTTATTTTCAGGATAAATAATGTCTAATTTTATATTATTATTTATTAGAGATTACAATTAAATATACTACTAATGTGTTAAATATGTTTTTTCTGAAATTTCATTCATTTAGACTTACATTATTTTATGCACTTATATTATTAAAAAATGTGTACATACAACCCCATTAACATGTAATATCGTTAATTTATTAATCCTAAATATTATTTACGTTCCATTTTATATTATTTCTTCATGGGGATTATGATTCAATGTTACAAATAGGTAATTATTTTATGTTACCATTTACTCTTTTAAAGGGAGTGATTATAATTAAGGTTCCAATGACAAAATATTATGATAAATCTGTCAATAAAATCATAATTTTATTCTCCAATGGTAATTAATGATATTTTAATTTAATAATACAATTTTTTTACTCTTTATTAATTAAAATAATTGGGCAAATCTTTTTCATGAAATACCACATTATTTCACTCGATGTTTGGAAATAAATTTTTTTTCAACACCATGTTTTATAAAAATGTTTTCAAAAATGTTTTTTTTATCCTATGATTTTTGAAAATACATTTTTACCAATGTTTGATTTAAAAAAAATTGGAATAGAATCTTCATCTCATTTTTCACAAAATTCTCATTGGGAGTTCACCAAAATTTTGAAATAAATCATTATTTTAACATGTATAAAAAGAAAAAATCATCTGGTTGTCACAACAAAAATTTTAATTGAAGATTTACATATTATTTTCCCCTTTTATCTTACAAAAAATCTATTTTAATTTTTTTTTGGATTTAATATAGTTACTGAATTTTGAAATCATATTTTTTGTTAAGAAATATTTTAAATGATTTTAAAAATGATCTTTTAATTTTTCTGAATACTATTTTTAATTAAATGAGTTTTGAAAATTTTTTATGTTTTAAAAAAATTATATTCAATGAATGATTATTTAACATAATAAATTTTCCAAGTGATATTTAAAAATCATTTTCAATATAAGATAATATCTTTTAGGTTTACATAGCTTTATTGGGGATATTATCCAAGGTTACCATTAATTTTCTTTATTTGAATGCTTTATGTTAATTTTCTCTTCCATGGGTTATACCATGATAAAGTTGTTATAAAACCCCCTTATTTTTTACAAGCGTTATATTATATCGAAATGATAAATTATTATTATGTATGTATGTTTTCCCTAGGTTATGATATAATAAACTATTTAGGAAATCCAATTCATTTCCTTGGTTATCAAATGATGAATGTTTTATGAACTTTTCAAACACATGTTTATTATTTTCATTATGTGATAGGTGGTACAAATGTCTCCCCCCAATGGATTGGGTGATGGTAGTTGTTTAATGAGATTAAAGGGTACATGGGTGGTTGGTCCAATCATGATATTGAGGTATATCGATGGTTAGACCAAGCACAAAATATAGGGTAATAGTTGATTACCCCTAGCGCAAAGCATTAGTGGTTAGCACAAGTCTAACATGTTATTAATTTCTTCATGGTTATCCATGACATAATTTTTACTATGCTTATGAATATGCCAAATACATATGTAGTATTATAATGTTATCCTATAATGGTGAATGTTTTGTTTATTTCCTTATGATTCATGTCTTATAAACATCTAATCATTATTCCCCGACTCTAGATTCTAATCATTGATATACTACGTATCATTCGAATATGTTATTATTTTGTCATCATACTTTTATGTTATTTCAATGAATACTTATCCCCTTATTTTACCCATAATGATAATATTATAACATCATTTATTATGTTTCCTCTCCCCAGTTTATGAATAATTCATTATGTAGGGTATATTTGTGAATATTACTAAAGGGGGAGATCATTATGGGAGACATTGTAGATGTTTCACCAAATTATGAATATTATGAACTATATATCTAAAGACAGTATGCTATTTTGGTTCTCAGGTGTGTGTTTCAATAGTACATTGAAAATTCATCTTAAAATATGTAATATTCACTTATGAAAATCTTGTGATTCTATCACTCGTGAAAAAAATTATTTAACGTTAGTTTTTTTTAATTTTTACGTCAGTTTTCTTCAATTTTAATGTAATATTTTAACAAATATTTATGAAGGGGGAATTAAAAACAATGTTTTGGGGAATCATTTTTCCAAAACCGATCCCGAAAACCATGTAATTTATTTAAAATCATGTGTCATTAGTTTTTTTAATGGACTCCATACGATAAATTTATTTATAAAATCTCAAATATGACACCCCAATAAAAATCATAATCCCTCTAATAGAAAAACAATAAAAAAACGTATCATTGAATAAAAATATATATAACAATTCATTCTATTAACATGTTATTCAAAAAATTATCTAACCATTTTCATTATAATGTATAATTAAACAATACATACCTGAAAATTAGAACATGAACATTGTTTGTTATTATTAAGGAATTTTTTTGATGTCTTTATTTTCAATCACCTATTATAATAAACGAATACATTTTTGACCAATTGTTATTAGGAAAATGAAATACTAATAAACTATAAATACATTAAGAAATAATTATTCTAAATAAGAAGTTTCAAATAAAAAAGATTGTAGATGGTTTAGTTCATATGTCATGTAGGAATCAACATCATTGAACATTTACAATATTATTGAGGGATATAAGATTAAAAATAGAATACTATTATAGAGAATATAAAATAATTAATATGATGAACTTTATCATAGTATATCATTACACTAGTTGTGATTATCTCATATATGATCATAGAACACAATATCTGCATTCAACATTTTCTTTTTGACGATAAAACTGTAGTCAATAAAATAATTACATGATAATAAAAAATAATATATTTATATGTATATATATCCAAAAATCAAAATAATAACTCATATAAAAAATGATAAACTTTAATTTCACATATTGTATTGAATTTGGCTTCATTATTAAAAAGTTCTCACTGCTACCACTTAGTGGTTGTACTATTTATCAAAAATTGACCTTTTTCAGAAAAATACCAAAAATTCCCCCTAAGCTATATTTGATATTCCAAATTAAAAAATGAGGTCTATTTTACAAAATTCAAAACATATATGTTGGTTTAATTAATTTAATAATTAATTCCCATTGGCACAACAAATATCATGTTTTTAAGAAGAAATATATATCAAAAGATTGACAATTGTTTATGTCCAATTTCAAAGTGAAATTAATTTTAATGACCACCATTGGATAAAATGGTAAAAATATATTCTAATTATACTTTAAACCCACTCAATAGTATAATTTATCACTATAAATTATTTTGATTAAAAAAGTTGTTTTTAAGTATTTTCATTTTTCATAGAAAATTGGAAGTTCTCAGAAAATTACAAAAAATACAACTTAGGATAATATTGATATTCCGAATACAAAAATTAATCCCATTTTGAAACATAGAATTTATATCATTTCAAAAAGTGGGTATTACTATTCATAACTGCTACTTTGATTGGTCACGGTGTGTTAGAATCTCGAAATTGTGTACAATGCAAGCTATTACATTATTGAAAGAGAAGCATATCATGGATGCTTGGGGAGTTACATTCTCCCCTCCTTCAATAAACTGCATCCTCGCAATTTGAAATTTTTCGTTGAAAATAAAAGGTTGAAAATAGAAAATACTTTTGTGGAAAACCCACATCGGAAATAAGGTTATTAAAAATATAACATTAAAATAATGAAAGAGAAGTACAAAGTTCACCCGAGATAGCCCATAATAAGATTCTATGAAAATATGGATATGGAGGAAAAACAAACCATCAAGGTCTGAAGGAGAGTTGTAGAAAACATAATTAGGATAAAGTTTACCATAAGAAAATCACAAACTTGTGATTAGTTAAACGGTCATTGAATCCCCAGTTGTAAAAGTTAACCGACAACGTTTTTGTTTTAAGTTACCTTTCATAAAGTTGAGGAATTTATTTAATAGATTTACTAAGAACGTCCGGAAATATACTTACTTGTCATTTAGACTTTCATTCTTTAATAAATTAATACCACAAACCCATCTTTCAATCCAAATGGTAACAGAACTCAAAAATATTCTATTTATCCTAATTGTATAAGTTTCCAAATATTACCACATACCATTTAGATTAGGAAAACTATTTTGTAAAAACCAGGGACTTCCTGTAGGCTAGTGGTAGGTAGTAAAGGCCTTTCGCACTATGGTTGTGGGTTCGATTCCTGCAGTGTTGTCCGACACGATGGGTTATCCCTCAACCTGCAAGTTGTCCCTTTCCTAAAAATATAGTATTATAATATTCCAAAAATAATCTTCAGAAATGTTTTAACCTTAAACAATACTATCCAAGGTTCAACTTAATCCATTCCAACCTTTATAGTTATCCAAAATAAAATTTTCCAGACATTCTCTAAAAGGCCTATAAATTCTAAAGTCAATTGTAACATCAGATTCCCCAAACAAAGTAAAGTTTATCTTATTGTCACATACTAAAAATATGATTACCTTCATCTTAATAAACCTTAATGAAAACAACAAGTACTACAGTACATTCCTTATCTATATCACATTATTCTTATAAGAATAATATAATTCTTGAGTCCAAAATCACCAATACATTAATTATTCCACTTTAACTGTAGTAACAACATAAGCTTTTCCATTACCCCTTTTCCTTTTCTGAGGTAAGTTTCCCTGACGCTTAGGACATTCATTTGCATAATGCACCATTTCCCTACAATTTTAGCATTCAACATTGATAGCCTCTTTCTTTCCCTTGCAATCACGAGCCTGGTGACCTTTTTCTCCACATTTATAACAAACTCCAATTCCTTTTAGGCATGTACCGGGGTGATTCTTCCCACAATTATTGCATAATGGGAAATCCTTCTTTCTTGTTTTCCATTTATCTGTCTCTTGTTCCACCATTCTCTTCTTCTTTTACTTTACTTTGTTGTCATCAGACTTATAGAATTAATTTTCTATCTTGATAGCACATGAGACAATATATTCATACGTTGAGAACGATTGTGATACTAAATCTCGACGGAGAAATGGTTTTAACCCACCGAAGAAATGGTCAATCTTACTTCTTGGGTTACGTATATAATCTACAGCATGCCTCACTATCCTTGTAATGTTAGCCTCATACTTTGCGACATTCTCATCCTCCTTTTGTCTCAGACTCAGAAATTGCCTTTCTATATCTGATCGATGGTCACGAGGGAAGTATTATTCTAAGAAAATCTCTTTGAACTCCCTCGATTACATATTTTATACTTCATCATCTTCCTTTGTGTTTTGAATCAGCGACCACTATTGATCTGCATCTCCAGTGAGGCGGTAAACTGCCATGACAACCTTCTCCCTTTCGCTACTCCCCAAGTGTGGAATATTTTATCTAAGGATTTTATCCATTTCTAAGCTAATAATAGATTTGTACCCCCATTAAATGTTGGTGTTTTTTGCCTAATGAAGCGGTCTAACATTGATCCTCCACGTTTCGGATCCGGGTGCGCCATATGAGTAAGGTTATTATTCATAACATGAGTGAGTTTTCCCAGTATGGTGATAAGTTTATCAGCACTAGTTGTATCACCAGACCCACTATAATTATCTTGAGCAGGAGGGAAATCCATACATGGAGTATGTGCATTAATACGGTTTCCATTCCTTCCACTAGGCACCATTTCTAAACAATGGTATAAACTAGATCAGTTTATAAATCAAAATACATAATTCCCTACTTGTAAAACACTTAGCATAAATTGAACAGTTTATGGATATAATCCATAATCATAAAAATGTTTTCTTTGAGGAATTAGATATTCATAAACCCTTCATAATGGTTTGTAAATAAAATGATATGTATCCTAAGACTATCCCCCGTGAGTATCGTAACCAAAGGTGAAGCAAGGGCCATTGTCGTGCACCAGTTCTCGTTCGAGTCTAGCTCAAAGTGGTTTTTTCGGGTTTTACCACTAGGTACATTTGTGCCAGAGCCGCCTCTACCTGCTCGTATCCAGACAGGGATGTATTTCTCGGAAAACGCACAAAATCTATACAACAACCTAATTCTAGGAAGTTCTTCTATCTTAATCCCCAAAGACTATATTTGGGCTATGTGTTCTAATCAGAGTTTATCTAAATATAGCTTCCAAGGATAGTACTAAACTGCCTCTGATACTAACTGTAATGCCCTGTCCCCAGTTACCCAAAGTCAGTGCATTATTGAGTAACATTGGCATGATCACAAAAGATCAAGTCTCGAAAGACCGATTAGTTTAGTAGTCTTGGAAACACTAGATACATTCATAAGTATTACATTACACCATAAAGTAAAACGAAACTAAAAAAACATCATGTCTTAATATACACTCATACTATCCCTGCAGGTCATTCATAATATACTTCATCACATCCTGGAAAAATTAAAACATTGAAAGGTGTGAGCTCAGATGCTCAGTAAGGATAACAATATAGCAGAAACATTCATAAATAAACATAAACATTTAAAGAAATCTATAAATAAAAAAAGCCTTTTAATCTTGAACTTCATCATAATATGGAAAAAATAAAATTAAATAATTCCATTTACTTATTCACATGGATATTCTACTAGTTGAATAATCACATGCAATATCAATAAAAACATTCATAATGATGGAATGCATAATTCCAGACTATCATAACCACGTAGCCAAGGCCTCGTGCCAAGACTACAAATAAGATTTTGTCAAGGCCTCGTGCCAAGACACTAGTTTTCCTCATGAGACCTACTGATGCATCGAGGAGCTATAGCAGGCTCCACCCGTCACTTATTATGTCCAATTCATTCCTCATATGAACATTTTTAAACATATCATAATCCATAACATAATCATATCACATAAAACATGCATAAAGGAAACATAAAATTTCCACATTTCAATCACAAGATATAAATACAACACATTGATATAGTAAAAACATTATCAAAACCATTTTCAATACCAAAATAAAAGGAAAATAAAACTTGGTATTTATTTTTCATTTAAAAAAGGTTACAGCTTGTAGAGGAAGATGAAACTCAAATAATGGTCACGGCAGTAGAAAAGTCATTGTCGCCGCATACGTACGACAAGAAAAACATTCCTTTTTTTTGTTTAGTAAAATACTTCATATAAAAAGATTCCTTTTGAATAAACTTAACATTCAAATGGGTTTATACACCGTATAAAAGAAATTTGTGTATAAAACAAAATATGCCTCAATGAATGGAGATTGAGATGAAGTCCCTTAAAAATATCATTTTTTAAATAAAATAGCTATATTATGTGTATTAACTATATTTACACATAAATAAATTATAAATACAAGATATTACATAATAATATCATGACATAATTTTAAAGTATGAGATTAACCGAAAGAACGTAAATTGGGTTAAGAAGTTCCTTTACCTCGTGTCCGGCATGACTCGACCGTTCTTTAACCTCATAAATAATAAACTATAGTTAGTTTGTAATTTATTAAGAACCTTTTCAAGTTTATTATTCATTTTATATCACTTATTACCATGTTATGAACATTATGTAATTATTTAAGTTAATAACAATCGTTTTGTCGATCTTTGGTACTTGAGTCAAAAATATACTTCTTATAATTACAAGTTGTTCATGTGCTGAAATATCCATTATATCCAGAATTATATTCCTGATTTAGATATCATATATATCATATATATATATTATAAACATTAATTTATAATATTACATAACATTTATAGGTAAGAAATGAAATGCACCGTTCATGGAGATGGTAATCCATACGTACGCATGAACGATACTTTCATTTCTATTTCGTATTTAATGGAATGAAATTATAATTATATAAAGGTATACTATAATTCTAGTGTAATATCATGTATAATATGATTTAATCCATCCTTTATACATCCCACATATGGCATTAACGATTCAAATCACTCTGAGGGGGCGGTAGTCCGCACTTCCATAAATGAAATTATCGCGTTTACCCATAATGGAAATCATAAAGGTATGCCATAAATGAGAAATACAGAATCATAAGAAAAACAAAAACATAATATATATCATATATAAAAATAGTTTCATCATAATGGCCTCCATTAGAGGTGTTAAAAGAAGATTTTAACAATCATCGTTTCGCGAGGCAGTAATTCGCCACCCACAGAAACAGTATGTTCATTAACCATTAGACGAAGGTGTGTTTAATTGTAAATAAAATACTTCTCATAAAAACATCCAAGTATATTTAGGATACTGTTTTTGTTACAAAATAAAATAATAGAAAGAGTTTTCGGGGTTGGAGAAGCAAAATAAAACAAAACTACGTAAGAGAAGACATTACCTTTAAATCAGGTAACTCCCCTTAGTTTGAACCAAAATGGTTTCTTGAAGAGCTTTCGGCCTAACGTAAGGCTTCTCGGATGAAGGGAGGAATGTATAGGGGGTATTTGGGAAGAGGTTGGCCGATAAAATTGGCTTGGAAGGTGTGAATAAGGTGGTAGAGGTGGGGGCCTTTTATAAGAGGAGATGAGGGGCACTCTTGGAAAGTCATGAAATGTTACATTATTATGAAATGATTTTAGGATTTTAAAGGTCCCACAATGATATATTTCGATTATACGGTGATAAGGGACTTAAATATACTCATCCAATAGGTTTTTTGAAAGTTTAATTCTTAGATTTTACATTATCGTTTCATTTTATTTAAATCGTTAATTAATGAGGTAATCACTGCATCATCATTGTGTCATAAAAAATTTAATATATTTAATGTCTAAAAACTATAAAAAAATTACCATGATGTAGTAAATATTTTTTTATTTCCAATTAATATTTATAGTAAAAAATTTAACTTATATAACCCCATGTAATAATTGATTTAGTAAAACATCACATGTGTGTGACAATTTTATTTTTACTTTAAATAAAAAGTTATTAATGTCATTTTCTTAACCAAGTGGCTCCATGGGGTCCCCAAGTTGAACCATGGATTTTCTTGGTCGTCCATGACTCATTAAATAAGGGTAGGAAAAGTGTCAAGAAATTTTCATATTTTTATAATATCATTTTTACCTTAAATTTCACTAATTACCTTTAATCGCGATTAATAAAACTTAAAAGTTACTATTCACCAAAAAATTATTTTAATCCCATTGAACAAAACTTTTCTTCCTAAAGACAACCATGGATGTAGGATTTTTGAAAATCAAATCAAAGAAGTGGTAATGTTTCATTTACATGAAAAATTAGTTTTAAAACTACCACTTAGTGGTTTCACTATTCTTAAAAAATTGATGTTTTTCAGAAAAATACCAAAAATTCACCCTAAGATATATTTGATATTCCTAATTCAAAAATGATTTCTATTTTAAAAAATTTAAAACAAATAAGTTGGTTTAATTAATTTAATAATTAATTGCCGCTGTCACAACAAATAGCATGTTTTTAAGAAGCAATATTTATCAAAAGATTGACAATTATTTATGTCCAATTTCAAAGTGAATTTCATTCTAATGACCACCATTGGATAAAATGGTAAAAATATATTATAATTATAATTTAAAACCAATAAATAGTATAATTTATCACTATAAATTATTTTTATTTAAAATGTTGTTTTTTTTTATTTTCTCTATTCATAGAAAATTGGAAGTTCTCAGAAAATTACAAAAAATAAAACATAGGATAATTTCGATATTCAGAATAAAAAAATGAAGTTCATTTTGAAATATAAAATTTATATAATTTCAAAAGGTAGGGAATTACTATTCATAACTACTACTGTGATTGGTCGCGGTGTGTTAGAATCTCAAACTTGCGTACAATGCAAGCTATTGCATTATTGAAAGAGAAGCGTATCGTGGAAGCTCGGGGTGTTACATATCAACTAGTAATACATGTATAAACAATGATAATTAAACATAATGAGCTTATCAAAAACAAAAAAAACTTAATTTTCTAACAATGTGAATTTGTTTTTTACAAACACCACATAAGAAAGAAAAAAACCAATATAATGTGTATTCACTTGGGTAGAATACTCCTAAAATACAATGACCCATATAATTAAAAAATTTCATATTTAATGACATTATAATGATCAACAGTTCATGATTATATTTTTATTCATATGCATCAATAAATGGAAAAAACAAACATCCAATATCTGTAATTGATAACCTTTAACATGTATATGCCACTCTATTTTTAGTCGATTCATATTACATAGACGTTGTAATTTATTATGGATCTATAAAACCATAGAGAGTATTTGTGTAATTTTGAAAAAGTAGCATGTGTGGATACCTCATTAAAAAAGTAATATAGTTAGTCAATTTAAAATATATTTAATTAAAAGAATAAAAAATGAAATTATAATTTACTTACATGGAAAACAACTGCAACACAAGCATGATGATATCTTCATAAATAATTATATACATGATATATTTTCTAAATATTCTCATGGAATACTCTCTTCCCCATATATTGAATGAAATTTGAAACTAATAGATATTAGAAAAGGATAATGAATCTTGACATAGTATTTCTATCCCATCATGATTATATAATGTATCTAATGTTCTTTATTACTAAACCTTTTGTTTCATTTGTGCCATATCATTGGATTTTAGATACTAATATATAAGTTAAATGTCAAAAAACATTATACATAATTTTCAATCAGTTGTAATTAGTTTTTAAAAAACAAGTGCCTTGTATGAAATATGATGAAGAAGGATTGATGGAAAAAGTAATAAAAGACCCATAAAATCCCTTGCCCTTGTAACCTCCATGGTGGGGAATGGTACTAGAGTAGTAAAATAGGTAATATCATGTATCGATACTCTAACATGACCCATATAAATAGGCTACTAATGTATAGATTCCACTAAGAAAAGCACGGCTCAGAATGCTATAATATGTATATTTAGATCTCCTATATACAACTCATAGTATAATGTTATGTCCAAGCAAGGAGGTGGAAGATATGAGTAGGAAGATTGGATAGACTTGGAAGGCTTTGTTGATTGTGATTGTATATTTAATTTTCTCAAATATCCTATTGCACATCTAGTTCAATTTGATCACCCCTGGACTATTTCATATCTTTCAGCTGTTTTTAATGATTCGATTTTAGGGTCTATTGATTGATTAATTTGATGACTTGAAACATTATGGATACTAAAACTCACCTCATATCCTCTTACATTGTGAGGGTTTTCTGTATTACCAATACTAGGGGCTTGGGTGTCCATCCTAACCTCAAGGATAAAATTTCCCTATGCCGATTACTCATGATGTTCAACCTGAAATAAAAAATTAATATGGTATATTAGTGTTCTTAATTTATAAATTAAAAAAACTCATGAAAAATTATTATTATAGACATTAAATTCATTCATCTAGTTCATTATCTTTCTCTGTATGATACTTTTAATTTTTTATTCTTCTCTCACTTTTTCAATTCTCATGGCAGGTGGGTGGATATGGAGGACTGAATTTGACCTCATTAGAACCATTTATTGAGTGAGCTCATATTTCTTCAAACTTTTCCTCAATCATTTTTCCTCCCAACAAATGATACCCTAAAAGTGATAAAGGATGAGGTTATACATTACAACTGGATTCCTTGATGAGATTTCCTAGAGGGATCTTATATAAAAATTAACCAAAAGAGTAATTAGGTACATATATATTATATTTATTAATATAATATAATATAATTATCATACCTGAAAGGTTTTATCATGTTGGGTGAAAACAAATTTCTTCCCTGTATCTTAATCCAGAAATGGATACTTGAGGCATGGTCTTTCATTTTGATACTTTCCGAACACATAAGTTTTTGTCAATATTTTTTTGAAATCCCTCCATCAAACTGATGCTGATGTAAAAAATCTTTTTGAAAAATCTTTTGTTTATTGAAAATTGAATGTCCTATATAATTTCATAACATAAATATTAGTAATTTAAAATACATAAAATTTGACTAATGAGATAAAATAAATCAATTGAGATATTCTATCTTTATGGACTCCCAAAGCTAATCCATCGCCATCTTTTCTAGAGACTTCCAATCATGATTTAAAATGATAATCTTGAAATATCTATACATGATAATATAACTGATAATGTATGTTTCATTTGGGTTAGTAGAAATATAATTATGATAAAAACTAATATGTAATCACTCATCTCCATGAAAAAGTGACTGTTTCAATAAATGTCTAATACCATATTTACAAACTTGAGAATTCGATATTTGAATACTAATAGTATAAGACTCCACCAAAAAAGTATTATCAGTTGTCTTTCAATTATTTTCTATAAATTAACATTTTTATTTCATTAAATAATTACATTACTGGATATTTAATAATTTTAATAAAGAAAAATACATCGGTATATATTCCTCTATGTATGTATCCATATATTTTAGTGAAATAGGAAAATTTAATAACATCCTTTTGTACCTAAATATTATTATCAATGTCAATACCTTGAAAATAAGAAAAAAATATGTAAGTAAAAATATTAAAATTCAGGTTTTTTTAAAAAAAACACTGATGATATGATTATTAACCAAAAAAATATATAAGGTGAACTATTAAATATAATAATTCCTTCTAAAAATATATAAACATTTCAATATTTAAATATAAAATTTTGATAAGGTGTTATCATATGCATAAATTAATATGAAATATAATAATGTACACCAGGTAATTCAATGAAAAAATGTTTAAACCTAACCATATAATATAAAAATTTAACAAAAAAATAAAATCAAAATCATATATATATATATATATATATATTTAATATTCCAAAATTTATTAAATAATAAATTTTTTACACATTTAAATTTCAAACAAAATATAATGTAAATATTTACCAGATTAATTTAGTGTTTTCCCATATCCCTTTAGTATAATCATTTCATATTGAAAGAACTATGTCTGTGTTATATTCATTATTGTCTGGAAATCTTGTTGTTGATGAAGAATCCTAATTTAAATCAATAACATCATCGTTACCCTCGTATGCCAGATGGATTATTTTCCATTGAAAAATATTGGACCATAGGTTTTTTGATGGATCAATAACCTAAAATGTTTTCATTTCATTTGAGTTTATGATATATTGTTCCTCATTACAACTAAATATTTTCAAATAAACAATTTTAAAAACATATTCATCATGTTTCACATCCCAATCACATGTAACCCAATTACACTTAAACCTGGTGACTCAAACTTTAATATAATCAATTTCTCATATGTATTCAAGAACTCTAAAATATAGCGTTGACGTTGAAATTGGGTTATTAACTTTTACACTAAATAAATGCAGCGCTTCAGCATCAACAATTACACCACTATTTTTAATGGTACACTTGTCATCAAGGTTATTGGTGTCAATTTTGTACCCATTAGTATTAAAACTAGACCTTCTTGATCACATTATAATATGGTACCCCCAACCATCTATTTCAATGTTTTTGATGAAGATATATATGTGATGAATTTCTCTTTAAACCATGAAACAAATGCCTTTTTATGATCAATCATCATCCAATTTTCATTTTATTTCAGATATCATAACATTAATTCTATAATATTTGATGATATATATGATTGAACCTCATTTGTGTTGTTACATATGTATAAATGTGCATGATTCACCTCATCCCGTGGAATGATCATTACCTTAAAGCCTTGAATCCATATACCTTCACTATCAACTATTATATTTCGATATATAGGGAGACATATATGCTTCACTTCATACAAATAATCATTATAGACCTCAATAACCTCTTCTGATACATATTTCTGAAAAATCGTGGCCTTTGGTCGACAAATATTTTTCATATATCCCTTCAAATTTTTCATGTTTCTTTAAAAGGGATAAATCCATCATAATTAAATTGTCCCGCATATTCTTATCTAACACAAAAAATTATCACCTGATTAACCATTATATCAAAAAACACGGGTGGGAAACAGATATCCAATCGACAAATAATAAGACAATATCTATTCTCTAATACAACTAAAAATGTTGGATCAATGACTTTGTTACAAATGGATTTGAAAAAAATACATATCTTTATGATAGTCTTTCAGATAGTTTTTGGAAATATACCATGTATTGTGACTGGTAGAATTTGTTGCATCAATACTTGACATTCAGGTAATTTCAAACCTATTAATTCACAATCATTCAATAAAACCAAATTATTCCTATTTTAAGTTTAACCATTAGGTAATTTATTACCTTTAATCACTTAAAAAAATTCGTCTTCTAAATTTTTAGTCAATTCTCTTCCACTATGTTGAAATAGAATGCTGACGTAAGATGCCATTAGATATTCACTCATCTGAATTCCATCTTAACTTTTTTCATCAATTAAATTTTCAAATAGATACATTAAATGATGAATAATTGAAATGTATCAAATTTCATTATCTGGAGATTTTATTCATGTACCTAATAATAAATCACAGTCAAATTATCATAAATGTATGAAGGAATTATTGGATGATATCATTAGAAAGTAAAAATTTATTTTTTAGGTGGCCAGATGTCTGTACTTAAGAATGAATCTGGTTTGAATTTTCCATCCATCTTATCGTGTGAAGTCCCATGTGTAGGACATCCTGATATATAATCACAATTTTTCTTATACAACACATAATCATTTTGGAAATAATGTAACTTTTTATACTTCAATCTCATTAGACATATTAATTTCTTCTCCTCATAATTGGAATCTGGAATCTTGTTGCCTTCTCGAAGCATTTATTTTAAAATATATAGTAAGTGGGAGAAACTTTTACAAGTACACCCATTTTTTCTTCTGTGTTATCTAATATCAAACCTGTTGAAAACCTTGTATATTTTCTGCAACCTGGGAATAATGGATTCTCATAATATATATACAATCATACACAAGTAATTTTTTTATGGTTTAATCATTTATATAATGAATTAATTCTTCAATACGATCTTCTCCCTCATTATGAATATTTTCATCAACAATAGATGCCGAATTTTTAGTTCTCTCCCCATACTAGATCCAACCTATATAATTAAGGCTAAAACTATAAAAAATTACATGATCATTAATTTCCCTCAAGTTTAACTTTCTCATTTTTGAACCCTTAGAACATGAAAAAATTATCAAATCTATGTTTTAAATATTTTTATTAGGAAATTTCAATAATTCATCAACACCTTTTTCATATTTACTAGTGTTTCATCATAAATTTATCGAATTATGATCAATTCAGTAACTGATATCGCAATACAATCTGTGAATATATTAAAACAAAAAATCATTTAACAATATATATAAATAGATAGATTTTGATCAAAAAAATTAATTAATATTATTAGTAATCCAATAAGAAACATCAACGATTATTAAAAATAAAAAGTACTATTTTGGTGTAAATTCATGATTATATAACTATATGTATGTTTTCCACACCACATATTTTGGGATTTTTATTTAATTTGATACCCAAATGTTCATGGTTTTGTATGAAAAATGGTTACTTATTTTAATAATTAACAAACTAATATAGGTGGTACAATCTCCCTAGGGTAACTCCTTAAACAAGACTACTATCAAAAACCTCTCATCGTTAAAAATATTACTAATTATTTTTTACATTAAAATGCATTATTTCCAAAAAAACCCACTATGTATTACAATGATAATATTGGGATTCCATTCCATTAATTGAAGTTAATTCAACTAAATTATTTTTTTAAACTTATAATTTTTCTAAAAAAAGTATTATATATAATGAAAATAGTTTTTATTGAAATATTACCATTTGAACATTTACTTTTTTCTAATATTATTTCAAATAAAATATGAAAATTAATTAATGAAAATATATTAGATCATATATTGAAATATTGTACCAATAATTTGAAGATTTTATTAATTTAATGGGTGAAAAATAGGAAGTCATTACATGTTATGTACATTATATTTAAGAATGATGGGACAATACATCATTGTTCATTGCATGATATCATCAAGACAATTTGATAATTTAATAAAATAAAAAATTCTTCAAAAATTGACAATCTTTATGGAAAAAAATTATAAATAAGAATCATTTGCATAATAAATTGAAATAATAACTCAACAATACAACTTAATGATAGATAATTTATCTTTAAAATTTAAAAAAAATAAAAACATTCAGTGTGTATCAAGGAAAATGGATCCTTAATTTGATCTTTCTCCATCCAATTCATTGGAAAAACAAAAAATAAAATACATAATAAAAATGTATGTAGAAATGGACAATAAAAAAGAATAAATAAATAAAATCAACCCATGGATGATTGTTGACTAGAAAAAAAATTCAAAGAGAAATACTTCTGTGGATGAAGAAACAGTGATATGGGATAAATAATTGAGACCACATTTCATGAAATGATGATAAAAATTGAATCAAATAAACAAAAAAGGTCATTGGGATCACCAGGTCGTCGTCGTGCTCATCGCGAATCGAGAAACAGATTCACATATCTAAAAAAACGTGGGGTCTCACACTGCCTTGTTTCTTAAAAAATATTTTCGGTGTTGGTTTTTTTGAAAAATTATTTATCGTTTTTTTCAATTATGGCCTGAGTTTTCTAAAAACAAATTGATACGATCAATTATTTATATGGTGATTTGATTTTGGTTTTTTTTAAAACATTATACCAAATGTTAATAAAAAATGATTCATATCAGTTAATATAAAACTGACACCAAAATGTTCCAACAAATACATTTTTCAACACTTTATAATAAACAGGTTCCATATATTTAATGTTAATGGTATTATTTCTACTAGTGTATTTAATTACTCGTTGATATATTAGTAGGATTTAGTGATTTGGTTTCCAATCATAATTAGGGAAACATGCAAGAGGGGTTATCCAAGGAATTTTTACATTGTTATCACTTTTTATGGATGGAACATTAGATTCCAAGGGTTTTAAAAGGAAAGTACCTTGAGTTTTTATTCCTTAATATCATGTAATATTTCATAGGGAGGCGTCATTAGTATTCCAAATCATGTTTTTATTGAATTTGATTCTAAGCCATGACTAGTGTTTTTATGGAATATTTTTATTTTTCTAATGATTCATGGGTTTGTGAGTTATCATTTGGGAAACCATGCTAATAATTAAGTAACTGATTTTGAATATGAGATTGTAGGGAACTCCCACTTAGATAGAAATCATATGTGACTGGTTTATTTTCCATGGTTTTGGTTTCTTATACATTCCATATGTTAGAAGTCAGGATTTTTTTTTTGAATTTACCAGGATTCATCATATAGTTCAAGATTAATACTAATAGTATCATAGTAATCTAGGATGTGATGAAAGTGGGAGAATGGAGCTGTGAGTCTGTATTTATTGGTTATAGGAGAATGTTACATCATTTGGTTTTTATCTAATTGAGGTAAGAAGAACTCTATATATATGGTTCTTTTGAAACTGGTTTTGGTGACCAAACATATACGAGTGGAGGACCAATGATTTTGATGATATGATTTTTTAAATGGAAGCCTAAATATATATATATATATATGATAAAAGAGGTGTGGAATTCATGATGAATTAGGTTATCATAGTTCAATGATACTAGAGTTCGTATTTGATGAGTGTGTCTTAGGAGGACTAGGAGATATCATTGACTATAGAAACCTATTAGGTTTCAACAAAAGAATTTTTATATGTAAATAAATATAGAGGGTATTGAAATAGTGGGAAATTGAGAAGGGATACCATATTTATAATTTTATTTTTTTAGATATTGTAGTTTATGTTTCATATTTTCCAAATAAACAAGTTATAAATTAAATTTTGTATTGATGCTCACTTGTGAGGTAGTTAGGACGCATCCTGTAATTGAATTTATTGATGTACAAGATATTATCCATGGAGGTCTGAATTTTGACCCAGTGATGTGATTACGATGACAATCCCATGGTTGAGATTATGATATCATTCAAAGATATTTGACCCATGTATGAGAGGGTTATTTGTGTTCGAAACTAGAAGTTAGATGCCCATTTTCAAATTGAGATGCTAATGATTAATTGGTTCTGGGTTCAATGGGATTTCTCTGGAAAATTTGTAGGTAACATTAGATGTAATATAAGATTATGACTGAGAATCTACATTGGGTTCTTGATGAATTAAAAATACATTGGTTTTTCGGATGGGTAATACATCAGTGCCCATGATGGATATTGAAAATGGTGCAGTGTAAGTTGATTATCGACCATGAATTTCTATCAAGAGTTTGATATGGTCTTCAGCGGTTTAGTGTGATGATATTGGGGTATCTTTTGTGGAATAAGCATCATGATAGGGTGTTTTAGGTAACATTTTGGTTTCTAAAATGGATAATTTATTAGAAAAATCATCAAGAGGTGGTTGGACCAATGTTTTTGAATGTGATTGTATATTGTGGGCTATGAACTACATAGGGAACATCATTTTGTAGATGATATGTATGTTTCACTATTTCATTACATTTATGAGAATAATATGATATATATGTATAATGCATGTATAGTCATATCACATCAACATAGAAATGAGAGATGAGAATTTCTTCTAACACCTGATTAGTGATCTCTTCTATGATGAGATATAGAATGTTGGTAACTATGTTTAGTGTATCATTCGACCATATAAAAGGTTTCCTATTTAGAAATTTCTTTGGGTGGAATAATTCTTTTATAAAATAATTATTTATGGGTTTATCCCTATTGTGGGGAGATCCATATACATTATGACTAATTGGATGGTTAAATATTTAGTGTCTTTAGAATGATGGGTGTGGTAGGGAATCATATTTTTTTTGAGTAATGAATTAGTGCAATATCTCTTTTTTAGTAGGTTAAATTTCATGTTTTGGAATTGCTATATGAATGAAAATAGGGTGTTCAAGGATGTATCATGGTCGTTAGAATTGTATTTATGACAAATATAGGTCAGTTTATATGGTCCTGTGACCGTAAAAAATAATCTATGTGATAATTATTATATTGGTGAGTATGTATGATATTTTTCTATACAGGTCTTTAGTTTCATAATAATTTTATAGTTATAGTTTTATATGGTGTTAGTTTTTAGACTACAATTCATAAGTAATTTACAAGGTGGTAAAAATCATAAAATGGGTATTTTGGATGTGTATTGAGGCTCATAATGGATTTGACAGACTTGAGGATACATCATTATTTGGGTGGGGTGTCCAGAGCTAGAGAAGGGTTATTAAAGCCACAAGGGTTCCACTAGCTAGTAAGTGGCCTAGTATAATCTTCTGAGTGGATTAAAATGGATAGAATTCTTCAACCCCCCCCCCACCAATATTCATATAGGGTTGCTGAGATGTATCAATTATCTCTTTCACAAGTAGTAATGAACCCGTTTTATTTAATTCCCTTTTCATCTCGGTCTGATGTGTCTGTTTCTTATCATTTTTTCTTATTAATGGTATTTCATTTCCTCTTTCGAATCTCATTCATCATACTCTTTAGTCACCCCTAATATTTTTTCTTCTCTAAAAAGGGATTTTTGGTCAATTTAACAAAAGCAAGGTGAAATTAACTAAGAATAATGGCTCATCTACTAGTCCAAAAAATATGAATTCATTTATTCTTGTCTTCCCTTAGTGACTCTTCTAATTACTTTTGGTATGTTTTGATAGGAAAATTTATATGGGTATTTTTGTTAAAATAAATTGATATAATAATATAATTTACAACATGTGTCATTATGTTCACCTTGGTCAATGTTATGGGTTCATAAGGGACCTCCCATGGGTTATTGTTCATGGTCACAATATTATTTGCCTTTCCTGTTGACTTTTAGGTCAATATTCGTAGTTTAAATTATGTTTAAATTAATTATAATAGTATTAATTAATTATTTTGTAGTTTTTATCTTGATTTCGTTCATTGGGTTTTTTTGAGGGCTAGTTGAATCTATACAAACTTGGATGAGCTTGATTAGAGAGTTAATAGGTTGAGAAATAATATTGGATGTTTGGTTTTTGGTATATAGTTTTTGAAACATTCCATATGTCTGTCTGAATGCATAGTTATAATTCATGGACATATGGTCTCACCACTGGGGAATTTACTATAAAAATGGTATTTTTATTAAATTATTTAAATTAATTTAAAATGATTAATAGGAAAATAAATTCCTTAACTGAATGAAAAAATATCCAAGGAAACATTGGCCAAGTACATTCTCATGGTCTCCTCGACCATTAATGGACAAGGTCATGAGTTTGGTTGTCAATCCTTAACATGTGTCCCCCCATGAGGTATTTTCTTTTAAAAATGATACTAACATAAAGGTTTGGCCATATCATAAGTTCATAAAACACATTTTAGAAATGGTGAGCTGACATGGAGGATATTGGGCATTTTCGGTCCTGTTGAGTATTCAAATAGTTTCCCTTAGACCCTTATTATGGGTTGAGGTTGTATTTTATGTTGGGTTTGAACTAGTAGGCCATAGAGTTATACTATTAAATATTTCAGATGTAGGACTTGGTGAATTGAGTTTTGGATAAGCTAAATTACCCCTCTTGGATGTGAATTTCATGGGTGGGTAGACCATGGAGTTGTTGATGGATGATTAGGGATTTTGGTCCAAAAGATTGTGATTTCATAAGGGGATGGTATTGGGACCATCAACCTTATTAGATATTCATAAGAGGCCAATGATGATATAAAATGACCTAAAGAATCATGGTGGGTACCAAGATATATGAAATCCCAGTGAGAGGGTAGATTTGATAATGGGATATGATGATTATGGGTTTTATCATTGAAATAATACAGATGTTTGTAGTTTTCTTAGACTGTGGTGACTTGTGTTATATGAGGTGGAGTCTAAACCTGGTTTCTATTCCTTGATAGGTATATGGCTTCCCATGTTGTTTATTTTCATATAAATACCTAAAATAGTAAATTCACTCATTGTAGTCATTATTTAAATTTTAAATTCTCATGGATTAGTATGTGATACTAAACAAAATATCCCTTGTTAGGAGGTTTATTCATTATAGAGAACTCCGCTTGTATGAGATTCCCTAGACCTTTACATTTATATACGGTGTTAAACGTGATTAGTTTTTTATTATATTACATGAAATTAAACAAAATCCCAATATCAAAAGGATGGTGTCTTTGGGAAGTAAGTACATTTACAATTAAACACATCATATAATACAAACGTATTTTACAAGAAATCTCCAAAATTTTAATTTCCCTATACATATCCCTTTCATTGAAATTCCTTGGTAAATATATAAACAAAAGTAAAGTGTGAGGTTTAAATTTTAGTAAAGGATAGATAATAAAATTTAATCATTGATAAACACTATTGTTCAAACATGACAAATGATATAAATACCTGAACATGAGAACAAGATTTACAAAATGATCATAACTATAGGAATTATAACATGATCAAAGTACATGAGGCATAACATGATCATAAATACATGAGGAATATGATTGTCATAAGTGAATGATTCATAACATGGAAATTTCTCTGCGACATACACATTATATATTTAAAAAAATATCCCCATAGTTCATCACTAAGGTTTCATAAAGAATATATCATTGGTGTAACCTATAACTAGTAAAATATTTCATCTATTAAGAGTAAAATAACCTCACCATCTCATATGAGAAACTACCATCATGTCAACTCTATCACATTACCCAATGCAATGAAACACTATTCAGGTGAACTATTCATATTCCTTAATTCATGTCTTCCATATAAGGAAAATATATATATAATATTAATGTCTAGATAAACTTGTTGGTAAATAAATGGTTATCCAATAAATTTTGAAAAAATTCAATGTAAATATCCTTCAATCAAGATAATGAATTATGGGGTACTTATAAAATTTAGATAAAAGGTTATAGGATTTAGTCAATAATTTCCCAAATTATTATATGTATGGGTGTCAAGGTGAAAACCCTTCATTTCAAATTATCATGAAAGTGTATTCAAATGGAAATGGAAAGAAATAAATTAATAAATTATTAATTTTTTATAGAAAATAAATACAAAGGTAGGGATGGATAATTATGTATAAAGAACATAAATCTAACATAGAATGTATACATCGAAATAAAGAACTATAAAATAAATATAAATTCCTTAAAAATGTTGTCGAGTGAAATAAATAATATTCATTTGTTTAAAAATGGGTGTAAACATATTCTTTTAATGGATTGAGGTTGTTATCTTGGTGAATAATGCATAATCTATATAAAAACAATAGAAAGTTCACTTTGAAAATGGTATTATTATAATTAATAGATTGATAACAAGATTTATTTAATCATTCATTCATGGAAACTTAATATTAATTGAATGTAAATATCATTATATATATACTGATCATTTATTATATCTCAAAAAGTGAATATGAATTATATAAATAAAATACCTTGAGAGTTTCAAACAAGGTGTGTGGTATGGTCCCCTTCAACATCTTCCAGAATGGTGATCATTATATACCTGACCAACTATTATTGTGGGTTTAACCCCAACATGCATCAAATAAAAAACTATGTCTACTTGTAGTATGTAGATAGGGATGTCGTTCCTATGAAATCCATACATAATTTTCTTTTAAAAAATTTTAAATTTTTTTATTTCTATCAGAGATCATGGAAATTATAAAAACATATAATCGAAAACAATGAGGGGAGTAATTATCTCCCAGTGATAAAATTGTATAGAATATATAACATTGAAATATATTGAAACGGTAATGAATTAAAAATTTCTTGTTAAGGTAGTCAAAAAAGAGGGGTTAAGACCCCTTATATCTGCAGAGTAACCACTAAAGAAAAGGATATAGTGAGTGTTAAATAATGTATCTCCTTAAGAAGGAATAATATAAATAGTAATGGGGGTATTCAACATCATTGGAAAAAATAATAAATTGAGAATCAGAGTCTTATAAAAAGGAGAAATTGAATCGAATGACGTAGGGAAAAATATACCTTACACTGGAAGGGAGATTATTAATGAATGAGAAGGAATCATTGGAACCAAAATGGATGCAAAAATTATAGGAACATTGAGAGATAAATTAGGGTTAAAGAAATTTTTCTGGAATTTAAGGTAGAAATTTTGGGAATTAATATTATCGAGGGGTGATTTTAGGGGTTAAATTATTAGTTTTTTGATTTTACAAGAAACCCAATTGTAGGTTAAATAACTTCCAACCTACTTTTTTTAATATTAAGGAGTTAAAGTGAGTGTTTTGATTATCAACATAACCCTATTTCAAAATAATTCTTCAATCAAACTGTTAAATGTTCACAATCCAAAAAATATTACTTATCATAAAATAGTAATTCCTTAAAAAACATATTTGACAAAAATATCTAAATTATAATAAATAATTTTGAAATAATTTATATACATGTTGAATTTTATTTTTATTAAATAAATATTTTCATAATGGTTTATCCATGCTGATAAAATAATGATTTCATATACTCATAGTGGATTGTAAAGCCGTAAATTTCCCATTTTAAGCAAAAAAATCTACTTTGATAAAAAATCAAAAAAAATATTTCAAAGATGATTTTGTCACGATGAGAAAAAAACATGTTTTTATCAAAATAATTATTTAGATATGATAATTTCAACTTCAAAATAAATATAAGTACTTATTTAAATATAATAATTTTAATGAAAATTAAACATTCTAACCATTATAAAAATATCTTAGAACTTTGTTAAAAAATATTATCATTTAGATTATATGAAATATGATTATTTCATGAAAAAAAGTTTATTCAAAACATTTACATTTACCATGAAACACACTTTTATTATATTGTTTTAATAGTCTCCAAAAATTTAACAATTTTTTATTATATCATTAATTAATAACTTTACATTATATATCTATTGTTTTCAATGATATTTAAGGTTATGTGGAAATATAAAACTATTTATATATGCTTGTAATAATAAATAATTATTAAATAAATTTTATTTTAATAAGATAACCTAATTTTTTTGGTGTTACATTCTACCCCTTAGAAAAATTGTTTCCTCGTAACTTAATACGTTGAAAAACAATTACTAAATTGAAATAATTATTTAATTGTTAACAATATAATGGAAAAAATATGAATATATAGGTGTAATTAATCCTATGGGTTCATACTACTTATAATTAACTTAGTTAACTATACAAAATTATTATCTATATATGGATATATACCCCAAATATTCATAATACTAATTCCCAAAAACATCTAAATTATGCCCTGATACCAATTGAGACACCCTAGGCATTCAAATCTGAATATAGTGCTCCACGTGAATTTTCTTACTACATCACAAGAATTAAAACAAACTCAAAATATCAAAAGTATATTGAATTTGGGATCTAGGAAAATTTACAACTAAAATCATGGTATAATATGTAGTTATTTAATAAGTATTATCCACACATGTATTTTCATTATACATATGTCTTTAATTGTATTTATTTGGGAAATGGGGAATCATAAGAAAAGGGTGCGCTATAAATCCCAGTAAGGGATAATCAATTAAAAACGATCATTAATGGGCATCATGGTTGAAACATGAGTAGTGATATAATAACATAGATATGGAAACAACAGGATTAACATAATCATAAGTGTATCATTTGTAACATGCTCATTAGTACATGAGATATAAAAAAATCCAAATTATGTGAGGTATAAAATGATCACAATCACAAGAGGCAAAACAAGTTCCTATTTTCATGGAGAATAACATGTAAATTTGGAAATATTATAAAAATGAGAAATTTTTAATCATGTCACCACAACCCATCACTAGTGTGTCATAAAAAATAACTCCTAGGAGTACCCTTGAACAAGTAAACTCAGTCATCACTTAGGAGAAACATAACTGAGACACCAATTAGGATTATCTTCCATCTAGTTAACTGCATATCATTAGCTAATGTATTGAAGTGCTCTCATAGTGAACCCTTATAATTAATTAATTAAATTTTTCTAAATCATGAATAAATATATAGAATAATGATATAAAGATATAACCTTCTTATATTAAATGGATATCTAATTAAATTTGATAATATTATAGGTAAGTAAGAATCAATAATTATAGTGAATTAGGAAGTATTTACACCATATATAAAAAATCGCATAAGGTTTAGTCAATAGTTTTCCCATAAAATTGATGTATAGGTGTCTAGGTGAATAACCTTATACTAAAGGAAGCATGAAAATGTATTCACATGGATATTAATTATAAAAAATTATTTAGATTCTTCATTGTTAATGAAAAAGGAAAGAATAAGGAATTAATGGGCCAGTCTCTATAAAGTTTATAATTCCACCAAAAAATGTATATATTGAAACATAGACATGTTGAAAAATGGTATCATACACGAGGAATATAATGAGTGAAAGGTAAACACTTCATTAGTTATAAATTTGGAGGTAAAGATACCTTTTTAATGAATTAAAGTGGTTATCGTGATGAATAGAAAAATGCAGTAATTTAATTGAGGTAATGATAACAAGAAGTATTTATGTATGAATTCATGGCTTAGGGATATCAATAAAATGTATATATAAATACATATATTATGATCCTTTATTATATATCATAAAGTTCATGTGAATTATCCGAAACAAATCACTGTGGATTTTAAATCAAGGTGTGTTGTAATAGAGCACAAAATGTGCACCCAAGTTATGGATTTGATATACCTGACCAACAATATTGGTGTTTTAACACCTAGATGCATTTAATATATAACTAAATCAACTTGTAGTATATATATAGGGATCTCAATCCTAATAAAACCACACTGATTTTTCTTTCCAAAAATATAGGTATATTTTTATAGCTACGTGAAATCTTGAAAAGTATAATGACTTATAAGGGTAAAAAATGATAGTATATATTGATCCCTTGCTGATAAAATAGAAATTAAATAATAACAATGATGAATAATAATATTTTATATCGAAAACATAATAAATTTAAAATATCTTGTAATGGTATTCATAAAAGAGGAATGTGGAACCATTATTTTGGCAGAGTAAGGACTTAGAAAAAAAATAGTTAGTGATAAATGAATTATTTCATTAACCACAAATCATATTATAAATAACTTGGTATCTAAAATATCTATAAATAATAATAAATTGAGACTCATAGTATTATAAAAAGGAATAACATGAAGCCAAATAAGTGGTGGAAAATATCAATTTCTATAGGACGATACTTCATAAATCTAGATAAGTACTTTTTGGAACCACATTGTATCTCAATGGATTTGGAGTTGAAATTGAGGATGGAATTATGGTAATTTATACTTAACGATGGGTGATTTTAAAGGTTAGAATAAAGTTTTTTTTATTTTATAAGACAACCTCGTGGGGGAGAAAAATAAAATTAACTCATTTTATAACTTATTAATGGGTGAGACATAGTGGTTTTATATTCATTTTCTCCCTAATTCAAAAATTTCCTTCCAAATATCGCAAATAATGATAGAATCTAAATGAGAATATTTATCCTAAAATTATAATTTTAGGTTTTGAAAATGCAAGGTATAAATTTCAAAATTAGAAGAAAAATTTCTTAAAATTTTTATACTTACCAAATTATATTTCGATTAGATAATATTTTTCAGATATCTTAATCAAGGTGAAATAATAATTATTTCATAAAATTCAAGTGTTGTGTAAACTGGAAATTTTCACTTTTTCACAAAAGAAGCTTATTCATCAAAAAAGTCTACAAAAATTTCCCTAAGATATTTTATAAATGATCATTACAAAAAAGTAAGTTTATTTTTCCAATATAATTCACTAAATATGTTAATTTCAACTTTTAAATAAATATCTTTATTTTTTCAAATTTAGTAATTTTATAGAAAAGTATTCATTATGACCATTATGAAAATTACATAAAACGTTTTTAGAATACATTATCATTTAAGTGTTTTTTTATAATATTATTTCATCAATATAATTTTTATATAAAAAATATTCATTTATTGAGAATAACACTTTAAACAGAATAATTTTATAATGTCTAAAAATAAAACACTTTTGAATAAATCATTAAATAATTATATCAATGTTCCTCATTGTTATTTTCCATGATATGTAATGTTATATTTAAATGAAAAATTATTTCTAACTTCCCATAATTTAAGAATAATTATAGAATAATAGTTTTACTAATAACATAAAAATATATTAGTAGTGTTAAATTGTAGGTGGATCTGTCACACTAAAGAAAACTACCATTGTAGGGATGACTCTCATACTATTTAAAACTATCCTAAAATAAGGGTATGTGATACTATTGGCCGGTATACCATAGATTAGGGGTTAGATTTATATTTTTTCCTACAATACTATAGTTCCTACCATATTTGAGATTTTAGGACTTGTTTATATTTTTTAAGGCATGGTCAAGTCTCCCAAAATGTTGGGGCTCAGCTATAAGGATCCATTTTATACTATGATAGATAATTATGAGGTTTTTTATACAATGATTAAGAATTCACCACTTTATTATGCTATTTAATGTTCCTAGTTTATACTATTGTTCATTATCACTATATACCAATGTAATAGTCATATGGGTCATTATTACGGTGGGAATGATCATCACAATGTGCTTAGAGACACTCTGAAACTATCTAAAGTAGGAATGTCCAATTGGGGTGATAAAAAAGAGGTTCGATAATTGTTTATATTTTATTTATTTAGATATAGTAGATTATTTATTATTCCTATAAATTCACAATAATGTATAGTACATTACTAATTAGGTAAGAGGATGCATTGGTGGCACCCAATGGAATTATTTACTCACACCTTACTTAGTAAACCATTACGCTTTGGTTCCCTAATATATTTTCACGTGAATTTTGGTACATATTGGAAAGGGATACTATTTTTCATGATCAAGAAGTTTGGATTGGAGTCTATAGGTTATGACGAGGTGAGATATTCAGTTGACATCAGACCCACATTTGATTTTTTTTTTAATTTTTCATATTTTATAATATATATATGATGTACCTAGTCAGAGATCGGTCTTGTATGACTATATTTAAACATTCTATTTCAAAATTACATGTTTCTATTTTATTACTTTTTATAATATGATGTTAGGGATATTATTGATATTTTTATTTACATTGTGATTTATTCTATGATATAGGGCATGTATTCTCTTCATAGAACCACCCCAGACACCCACAACTAGTATTAAGCCTCTAGAATATGAAGAGATGTGACTGATGTCTCATTACTCCAAAATTCTAGTCAGTTTTCTTATTTCTCTAGGTCATTACATTATATATATCATTTTAATAGTCCCATGTATCTATATAAATATCCATGGTTAGTGCATACCACCCAAATCCTCTCCTATAAAACATTTATTTTGGGTCTTCCTTCTACCTGAACCCATCCCATTGAACATATGTCGGGAACTCTATTGTAAAACCTATCACAGACATCACCATAACAGGCTCAAACAACTTATTCAAGTTTTAATGTGACAATAATGATTTCATAAACTAATTTAAAAATTGAAAAACTTAATTGATGACTTTTCATTGGAAAACCCACAGGGGTCCCCTAAGTTACATCTAGAAACAGTTCTATTTATGGGGTTTATAATCAAAAATTAAACTCTTTGGTAAACAACAATTAGTTGGATCGCGTTACATCCCTAGGAATCAATGCTTTGACACCCCAAACCTGCACTTCTCGGTCTGAGGAGAAAACCAATGTTTTATTCTCGTTAACATAATTGATTTGATACAAAAAAGAAGAGTCTTAATTTTAAACAATTAAAACTTTACCCTCAATTTTGAATATATTTTCTCTACATACCAATGATATTTTTGGTATATTGATTTTGAGATTATTAAATTCTATTAAATGTCAACAAAAAAAGTATTTCATTTAAATGACCATAATTTCCCGTCAATATAATCTCCTCATATACTATTTTGGTATCACCCTCGATGAAAATCATAATAGAGGTATGATTCCAAAACATCTTTTACTCAATAGTATAGCATCTTAAAATCCTTTGTAAAATGGGATAGTGTGAAATGATTGATATAAGTATTTTTATGAGTGGGAAAAAACCATTTTTTTATTTTTGAAGACTCTGTAACATTTATTTCTGAAAACATTCATTGAACATGATAAACCATTGGATTAAGAATAAAATTAATCTTTTAAAATTCATATGTTTTTGTAGAAAATATAATAAATAAAAAATATTTTTTTTAAGAAATTCATTTTAAGGAATAAAAATATTGAAGGCTTTTTTTATAGTAAAAAGCAACAAAAATTATATTCAAAATAGTAAATTTAATATTAAAATTAAAAATCAAAATTAATAAATTTTACAATATTTCCTTATAAATTGAGGTACAATTGATTTAAAAATAATAATATGTGAGACTAGAAAAAAAATTATTTTAATAAATTTCTAATTGTATTGGACGTATATGGCCCACCTGTATCATTAAAGGAAAATATGCGTTGAGGTTTTATGTTCACACACAATTTTCCTCAACATTTATAATTCCAAAGCATTATATTTTATTAAAAAATGTCTACAATTATTTTTAATCCAAAGTCTCCATCAAAATACAAGTTTTAAATTTTTGACAATTAGTTTAAAAGTAAATTGTATAAAATAAATGTTTAATGAAATCATGGTTAAATAATGAAATCACAAAAAAAACCAAGGGATACATACTTTATATCAATAAAAATGTTACCGATCGTTTTCCAATAAAAATTCAATTAGATTCACCTTAATTTTTTTCCAACTTGAACCTTGTAGATTATTTAATTATAAAATATTAAATAGTTTAATTAAAATGTCAATAGTGGTAGTTTTTGAAATAAAATGACATAAAAATAAAATTTAATTTTAAAATTGTAGGATCGAAATAATGATATAAATGCTCAATATACAAGATGGCATTAATTTTATACTTTAAAAAAATTCCTTAAACCAGGAAGGATATATGTTTAACAAAGTTAAACTAAGAAAATTCACAACACCTCTAATCACCAAATTGTAGGATTAGTATAGGGTATGAAGTTACAAACTTCTAGTTCTATGCACTTTCTTAAATCTGGAAAGTGATTCTGAAAAAATGGTTCCAGAAATATGGATCTGGAAATTGAAAAATAACCAAAGTTTACAAAAAGAGATTCTACCTTAAAGCGTATAGAATCTAAATTAATCAGATTACAAGTGTAAGGAAATATAAGAAGGTTATAATTTCCTTAAAATAAAAAATTTTAGCAGAAAAACAAGTAGTAAATCTATGAGTAACAAAATATAATTCTTTTAACCCAAAGAGAAGGGTACCCAACAACCTTGGATAAAGGTCCCTTGATTTATACATTCAAGAAAGTCTTTCTTATCCACAACAAGATAATCCCTCGATACGTAGATCAGAGTCCATGTCTTGCTATCCCCACAAGCCCTCAACTTCAAGTTAGTTGGTACCTCTATCTTCCTCAGTAAGGATGCCCTCAAACTTCAAGGTAGTCGGCACCTCTGTCTTTCTATCCCCGAAAGCCCTTGAATGTAATCACCAACATTCAGAGTCGCACGAAGAAATCTGCACAAGGAAAAGTTTGAACAAGTAGTTCAAACTTTATTGATTAATTATGATAGTTAATAAGAGCCTCTATCTCTCTAGAAATCACTTGAACAACATGTAAGAACAAGTTGTCAAAGATCAGTGTTGAGATCGTTCAAATGAGATCCTATTTATAGGAAAATTTCCAACAGTCGACTCCCACTTACAACGGTCATATTTTCCTTAAATTTCGGAGGGACCTTTACACATGTCACTAAACCAACGGTTAGTTAGAAACAGAATGGATGACATCGTTTTATAACAAAACATATGTAACTGAAGGCATGAAATCCTTTTATAACAAACTTAATAAATTGGAGTGTAAGTAAAGAATTCGAAATGTAAGAAAAATAAAAGTTCGGACTCTAACAAAGATGGAATTCAGAGTCTATACTAAATATTTATTCAGATTCTATTTTATTGGAATTTAAAACCTAAATTCTGTAGAAATTTGGAATCTGAATTTCAAGGAAATTCGTAGTCTGGTTTCTTCTGAATTTGGAACCAGGTCTTACAAGGGTCGGAGTCCGAGATTATATGAATTCGGAGTCATAACTCATAAGAGTTCGGAGTTTGATTTTGGAGAACTCAGATTCAGAACTTTAGATCACTTCATAATGAAGATTCGGAGTCGAACTATATGAGAATTCGTATCCAGAATTCGGAGTGAAACTATGTGAGAGTTCGTATCCAGAATTCAGATTGAAATTATCTAATATTTCGTATCCATAATTTAGAGTTGAACTATATGAGAGTTCGTTTACATAATTCGGAGTGGAACTTCATTACAGTTCACATCTAAAATTCAGAGTGGAACTTCATTACAGTTCACATCCAGAATTAGGAGTGGAACTTCATTATAGTTCTCATCTAGAATTCGGAGAGGAACTTCATTACCATTCTCATCTAGAATTCAGAGTGGAACTTCATTACAGTTCTCATCCATAATTAAGATCCTAAAACAGAATGCTTCATATCTATGTATTTATAGGATTCCAAGGTCACAAATATAAATCCGAATTTTATACTTAGTCAAAATATGAAAAATGAAAATATGGTAAGGATAAATTTCCTTATAGAAGGAAATTTTCCTTACAAAAGCAAAGCATAGAATAAAAATAGTTTTCTTAATGATAAGGTGTTTGTGATTTTAAAAACAAGAAGGAATGAAAGTCATAAGTAAAACCTTATTGAATCAACAATCTACCCATTTTTAGAAAGGAAAAACATCCTTACGAAAAAGAATATGAGAGCTTTGGATTATATTTCTAGACTTTAAAATTAAAGCTTATCTACCTTTGTTTATGAATGATTGTGAAAACAACTAACTCCCCCTTAGGATTTTGAACTCTAAGGATTTTATTCTGAATTTCCGGAATAGACATTTCATTAGAATGAAGGAATCGTAATGAGAACTCCCCCTTAATTAAGGATATTTCTTAGTTTAGAAATTTTCTTTCCTCCCCTTATGAGTAGTTATTTTTCCTTCTCCCCCTTTGTGATTTTCAAAAAGAGTTTGAGGAAAAGGAAAATAAATTTGGTACTTGAAATATTAGTAAATCCAACCAACCAAAAGACAAGTAACCGAAATTTCATTACTATTGAAAAGAAGTAGTACAAAGAAAAAAACAACAAAAGATCTGGTTTGATTCTATTTGGATTCTTTTTCCTTAAAAAACAGGCTTTTTAGAATGGTCTTCATTTTCTTCAGCTCTTTAGGGTCTTTTTCAACTTGCTTCTCTAAAGAAAAGATTCTTATATCTTGAGCCTCTATTGCCACTGGCTAAGGATTAAGTGTTTCATGTTGCTTTACAACCTTCTCTTCCAACTGAATCTGAAGATTCCTTTCTTCCTTATAGTACTGCACAAAAGAACATGGCTTCCCATTCAAATCATTAACTTCCTGCATCCGAACATTCTTCTCAAGAGTTAACTTCTTCTCAAAATAACTTGTAGGGTCATTGATTCTAGAATCTTCATCATCAAAAGCATCTTTAACATCTACTTGGAACTGATGAAGATCTGCCATTTCTTGAACCAAATTCTTAGACCACATGGTTATCTTCTTGAAAGAGAATCTATGAGCAACATAATTGATAAGAAAGTTTTTATGATCAGCCTCAAGCTTATCACACTTTTCCATCACCATGGATACTGAGTCATACTTTTGATTAATGTTATGCTGAAGCATCTGGCATCTAGTTTATATTGCTAGAAAAATCAAAAGGACATCCACCAGCTTCATTAGGGACTGTTCCACAAATTCATCTCCAAAGACTGATGACTCTGAATCTGATAGATGGGTAGGAGATGGTTCTTCCTTTATCTCATCCAGCTTTCTTTTAAATGAACTAACAACTTTCTTCTTTTTTACATTAAGCTTTCTATGTGTAATAGAAATCAACTTTTTCCTTTTTTTCATCATTCAGAACCTCTTCCTCATTTGGAGATTCTTGTTAACTGTCAGACAATTGAACAATTTTATCTTCATCAAAATTTTCTTTTTCAACCCCTTCTTCATGAAAATCATGATGAGAACTTTCTTCCTCAGAAGGCTTGCTGACTTCTTCTCCTTTCTCATCATCTGCAAGAGTGGGTATCTTGGAAGATCTGGCTTGAGAAGTCCGAAGTGAGATTTTCTTGGATGGATTTCCCTTATCATGTTACTCTTCTATTTTCCATATTATATCATTAGAACCTCCACTCCCTTTATCTTGTTGGACTTCCTCCATAACTTGTTGAACTAGTGCATCTCATTTAACATACCATTCATCATGAGCTAGTTATTTAGAATTTTTCGGAGTCTTGTTTCCAGGAGTCATAGAAAAATCTTCAACCAGAAAAGATTTCGGAACATGAATATTATCTGATGCAATTTCAGTGTATTTTAAAATCTTTTGAACAACCTCGCCTTCAGACATCTTCTTCTTAAATTTCTTCTCTTTTTCTTGCTTTTCAAGTTCTTAACTTTATTTTTCCTTTAAGGCCTTAGCCTGATCAGGATCCAAGCCAAACTGTGGCTCCCCTTCCTTCCTTTTCCCTTTGTCCTCCCTCCACTTGGAAACAACATCGTCTGGATAGGACTTTTGTTTCTTTGGCTTGAGAGGTGTGGAATGGATTTCCTTAGACATGGGAGTTTTTTCAGCACCGACTACTTTATTCAACTTCCTTTTCTTCTCAGCTTTCTTAGATTATTCTGGAGCTTCTTTCCCCTTCTCATCAACTTCAACCTCTTCCTCAGATAAATGATATAATTCTACGAATTCAGATGAAAACCCCATTTTCATCCTTTTTAACGTGTCATCACTGACAAGCATTACCTTGCAATTCCTTGTCTTGAAGGAACAAGAAATCTTGAATGATTCAAGAGTTAGAATAATCATCTTTGAGAGAAAATATGGATATAGGATGATTTGAGCCTTTATATTCCCTTCTTTAATATTCTTAACTGTAATAAGAATATGCCTCATCAGATTTATCTTCCTTATATTTACCAAGAAATCTAGGATGTAAATGTCACTTTTCTTGAGATTGTCCTTGTCTCCCCTTCTCGGAATGAGGAACCCTTGCACCCAAATTTGTAGAATCTGATTATTTGGAGTGAGATGAGCAATATTTTTTGTAACATCATCTGAAAGTCCATGGAATTCCATGGCCTTTGCTTTGTTGAATCTTCCTTGCTCATCGGGTAGCTTGTGAGAGAAAAAATCAGCTTCTCCCTCATACGATAAACCAACCAAGCTTGCAGCCATAGTGTAATAAAGCATGTAGGTCTTCCCATGAGACTTAAACGAAAACTTCTCTTTGTCATCTTCCACACAGAAGGAAACATACTCATAGAACTCAATAAGAATATCCGAATAGACTAGATCATTATCCCCTATCATGTATATACAAACATTTTCCCATCCATTGAGCTTGATGTTCTTGGAAATATGTGAATTAAGATTATAAACATTTGGATGCAGCAAACATTCCCTGTAAACCAACCATTAGGATATAGGCTTTGAAGAAGACATGTCTTGAGAGGTGGCTTCTATAGACATACAGACTTGAAAGCATCTGAAGAAATTGGAACTATCTTAAAAAAAACAAAACGGCCTTAAGAAGAGATGTTGGGCTTCAAGACGCGAGAGCTTGAAAACCTGATGTGGGACAACCCTTGGGGGTCCCCTTTATATAGGAGTTGTAACAGCGGTTCAACTTCCATGGTTGATCGAACGATTGAGATTCATTGAGATCTGATATGACGGTTGAGAACCAAGACGCAATGAAAAATTTGACTCTAATCTTTTGAAGTTTTAAGAAAAACAATCGAATTCGAAAAAAACTAGAATCCGAAAAATTTTAAAAACACAAAATAAATACCAGTAAGTAAAGTATGATTACAAGAACATGAGTAAGGAAATTATACCTTTCAAATTATCTTGGAAGATTGTTCATAATGTTTTACATTCTTCTTGATGAAAAATTGACTACGAAAAACTTAGAACGACAAACATGAGTACAAAAAAGTTCATTACAAAAATTCCAGTACAAAAATTTTGTTACAAAAGTTTTAGTACGACAATTTCATTACGAAAGTTTGAGTATGAAAATCTCATTATGAAAGTTTTAGTTCTAGAAATTTTCATTACGAAAATTTCAGTTCAAAAATCTCATTACAAAAGTTTTAGTTCCGAAAATTTTCATTATGAAAATTCTAGTTCCGGATAATTCAAAAAACCTGTTACCAAAATTTACTTACAAAATTTTGAAAGACTAAGTACAAAAATTTGATTATTCTAGTATTCAATTGTACCCCCCTATGAAAAGGAGTTTATTACTGTAAGGAGAATTGTTCAACAAGAAGTTAATGAAGAAGGATTACCTTACGGTTATCATTCCTAACTTCTGTTTAATGTATTAAAATCAATTGGAAGGTATTGATTTTGTGAAAATGTCAGCAAGTTGATATTGTGTTCCAATAAAATAAAGAATAATATCTCCTTTATGTGTGTGATCCCTAAGAAAGTGATGCCTAATATCTATGTGCTTTGCATGGGAGTGATGTGCAAGGTTTTTACTAAGGGAAATGGAACATGTGTTACACACAATTTGAGTCTTAGTAAAGATCAAGCCATAATCTATGAGTGTGTGTTGCATCCACAACACTTTAGCACAATAATTTCAAGCTGCTACATATTCAGCTTCAACAGTGTAGAGTGCTACAGAATGTTTCTTCTTGTAGGACCAAGAAACTAATGAATCTCCTAAGAAATGACAAGTTCTGGATGTACACTTTCTATCCATTCTACATCTTCCAAAGTCAGCATCCGAAAATATTTTTAAGATAAAATCATTTCCAGAAGTATAAAATAATCCTAGATCAATGGTTCCCTTTAGGTAGCGAAAAATTCTTTTCACAACCTTTAAATAAGATTCCATAGGATTGGATTTATATCTTGCACATAAGCATTCTGAGAACATTATGTCTGGTCAACTATCTGTCAAGTAAAGTAGACTTCCTATCATACCTCTAAAATATGGTTGATCTACTGGTTTCCCAGCTTCATTAAGATCAAGTGTCTTTGAGGTACCAATTGGAGTACTTATACTCTTAGTGTTGTCATAACCATAATTTTTAAGAAGGTCATTAATATACTTATGTTGGGATATATAGATTCCTTCTGGTTTTTGAGAAATTGGAAAACAAAGGAAACATGTTAACTCACCCATCATACTCATTTCAATCTCAGATTTCTGTAGACTTGCAAAAGAATCAGTTAAAGATTGTTGAGTTGATCCAAATATGATGTCATCGGCCTAAATTTGAACAATCAAAACATTTTTCTTATCCTTATTTATAAAAAGAGTTGGATCTTAATTTCCCTTAACATAGTTATTTTGAAGAAAAAATCTTCTCAGCCTATCATACCAAGATGGTGGGGCTTGTTTAGGCCATACAAATCTTTGGTATGTCAAAACACATGATCAGTATGTTTTGTATCTTTAAAGCTAGGAGGTTTTTCAACAAAATATTCCTCTATAACATAACCGTTATGAAAAGCACATTTTACATCCATTTGAAAGAGTTTAAAAGTGAATAATGCTGCAAAGGAAAGTAAGATACGAATAGATTCAAGTATAGATACTAGAGAATATGTTTCATTATAGTCTATTCCCTCTTGCTGATTATAGCCTCTAGTAACTAGTTTAGCTTTATTTCTAACAATGACTCCATTTTCATCACACTTATTTCTGAAGATCCACTTTACTCCAATAACAGAACTTTCCTTAGGCCTTCCATCCAAGGTCCAAAATTTATTCCTTTCGAATTAATTTAGTTCGTCTTGCATGGTTTTGATCCACTCGTCATCACCTAAAGCTTCATCAGTGCTTTTTGGTTCTAATTGGGAAAGAAATTCTAGATGTTGTACTTCATTCCTCAAGGAACTTCTAGGCCATACATTTTGATTGACATCACCAATGATACAATCACAGGGATGATTCTTTAGAAAAACCTGACTTGGGTTTTCTAAAACCTGTTCATCAACATAAGGTAAAAAGCCTTCTGGGGTAAATGTTACAGAAGTATCTTCTTGAACATTTTCCTTATCAGAAGGATCTTCTAACAATGGTTGATAATCAGTTTTTGAAAACACATCCGAAGATATAGGTTGGGATGGTTTAAAAACAAAAGGATCAGACTTATCAAATTTTACATGTACTGTTTCCTCAACATTACAAGTGATTTTGTTGAAAACTCTATAAGCCTTAGATGTTGTGGAGTAACCTATGAAAATTCCTTCATCATATTTTGGTGCAAATTTGTGTAGATTATCTTTAGTATTCAGGATAGATACCTTGCTACCAAAAACCATGAAGTAGGAAAGTTTTTGTTTTCTAGCATTCCATAACTCATAAAGAGTTTTATTAATAAAAGGTCTAATCAAAACTCGATTTATAGTATAACAAGCAATACGTACAGCTTCAGCCCCACAATGTATTGCTATAGAATATTCACTCAACAAGGTTCTATTTATCTCTTGAAGAATTCTATTTCTTCTTTCAACTACACCATTTTGTTGAGTAGTTCTAGGTGCTGAAAAGTTGTCATTAATACCTTTTCTACTACAAAATGTTTCAAAATCAGAATTTTGAAATTCTCCTCCATGATCACTATGAATAGTTTTCAGTGGAATGTTTTTCTCATTTTTAACTTGGGCTCTAAAACTTTTGAAAAAAGAAAAAGATTTAGAGTTATTTTCTAGAAACTAGACCCATGTAAATCTAGTGTAATCATCAACTAGAACAAACACATAGTATTTTCCTCCAATGCTTCCAGTTTTTGTTGGACCAAAAAGATCCATGTGCATCAATTGTAATGTATCAATTGTTGAGACTTCACTGATTGATTTAATTCTAAATTTATGTTCCTTTACATATTGACAAGGATCACAAACATTAGAAGAATCAAATCTAAGCATCGGTAGATCCTTAACTAAACCGTTCATAGAGAGTTTGCAGAGGTTCCTATGGTTACAATGACCTAGCCTTCTATTCCATAACAAATAATGATCTTCCATTTCACTAAGGCAAGGTAAGTCTTGGCTCCTAAGGCCTTCTATGTTCAAAGTGTAAACATTCTCTTGCCTGTTGGCAGAAAGAATAAATTTATTCCTGGAATTGTGTACTAGCCATTTATCATTCCTAAAATTCACAAGCTATCCTTCATCACATAATTGACTTATGATAATGAGGTTGTGCTTAAGAACCTTTACAAACTAAACAATTGAAATAAAAGTTTTACCAAGAACAACAATGTTACCTATACCAACAATTTCTCCCTGAGCATTATCTCCAAAAGTTAGTTTTCCTCCTTTTGTCTTGATAATCTTTTAAAAATAGTTTTTGTTACCAGTCATATGCTGGGAACATCCACTATCCATGTACCAAGTATTGTGGTTGGTACTTCCTTTATCTTCCTGAAAATAATAAAAGAATTAGACTTTCGGAATCCAAACTTGTTTGGATCTGATATTTTCAAATAAAAAATTTTTGGGTATCCACATTTGTTTAGAGAAATATGATTTATGAAACCCAAGGTATTGAACATTATTCAAAGATAAATTTTTCTTCCTGTGCCCACCAATTTGACACTTAGTGCAATAATGGGCTCTAGAAGGAACAAAATAGTTGTTTTTGAAAACTGGTTTTTGGTGAGTATAACCTACTCCAGTAGTGTTTCCTTTATGTTTTATTTGAGAATAGATATTGTCAAAATCTTCCTTTCTAGAGGTAAATTTTGAAAGAATCCTCTTTAGGGAAAAAATTTCATATTTCATTCTAATGACTAAATTCCTATCCTCAGGAATTTTTTCTTATAGTTAGATTTTTCCTCAATGATTTTTATTTTTGAAATAGAATTTTTAAGATCTTTAGAAAGTTCTTCCTTATCATAATTTTCTTTCTCAAGGCCCTTAGAATGTTTTTCTAAAATCTCTTCTTTGTCCTTATGATCTGAAGAAGGATCTGAAATCTCTTTTGTAAGAACTTCTTCCCTTGTATTTTCCTTGTCTAACTTCTTAGAAATTTTAAAACTTTTTTCTTCAACTAAATTGGAAAATCTAGATACTTATTCATATGAAGGTTCTTCATTTTCTGAGGATTAAGTCTCTTCATTAGAAGTACTATTTTTGGAATAGTAGTTCTTATTAAGAGATAAGTTTGTTAAATATTTGGCAGAATGTACCTTATCCATAATACATGTATGCCGAAAAGAAGTATTAGCAAAGAATCCCATATTCTTCTGAGCTGATGAATCATATTTTGAATATTCGCTTTCTGAAGAATATCCACAGCTAGAACTCCAAGTCTTATTAGCTTTCAGACTTTTCTTAGCTTTAGATTTGTAGAATTTCTTCTTGTTTCTTTCAGAATGACTCTCCTTTCTTTGTTTTTAAGAATAGGGAAATCAGGTCGTATGTGTCCACTTCTCTTGCACTCATAGCATGTGACCTCTGAATCTTTATTATCTTTTCATTCCTTCTTCTTATACCTGGATTGAAAATTTTTTTGGCAGGAAATCTTGTTCATTTTTCAAGCAGGATTTGCTCACTCATTCTCAGAGACTTCACGTTCACTAGATTCGGATTGGATAGTAACCTTCTTAGACATTGATCTAATTACTCTATCAGGACTCTTTGATTTCATGTTATTTTTTATTGTAGTAAAAGAAATAGTACCATTCTAATTCTTCTTTTTGATGTTTTTAGCATCTCTCTTCATCCTTGTTTCATGATGAAGAAGTGTTCCAAATAACTCATCTAAGGAAATTTGAGTGACCTTCCTATTCTCATCAATGGTTGTTCTCTTGGATTCCCACTCATTTGGCATAATATCAATAATCTTATCCACTAGTGCTTCATCATCCAGACCTTTCTCTCCCATAGATTGTAAGCTATTCACGATAGTCATAAACCTTTTTTTAACTTTGCTTATAGGTTCTCCATAAGGAATGTTAAAACCGTGATACTCAGCTCTCAACATAGCTCTTCTTGTCTCAGTCACTTTAGAAGTACCAAAATGAGTAACTTCAAGTTTCTCCCATATACAGTTAGTTTTTTCACAGGAAGAAATTTGGCTATATATGTTCCTAGTCATTGAATATAGTAGATTATTGTGTACCTTATAGTGTAATAGATAATCATTCTTCTCTTGGTTGGTGAAAGCACTAACTTCCTTATCAGGAATTTTATAACCTATGGTAAGCATAAAAAAGTTATCTTCCCCAGTATTGATAACGAAAGTCTTCATTCGATCACTACAGTATTCATAATCATTGCCATCCAAAATTGGTGGTCTTGTAGGATTTAGGTTGTCGATAGAACCAGCATTTAAACCTTCCATCTTTAAGAAATTCTTTCTACACAAAACATTTTTAATAACAAAAGTTCAGATTCAAGGAGAATATTCCTAAGAAAGGGAAAATATAAAAATGAAAAACTGAGAAAGAAAAACTTATATGTGAGTATAATTATTTCATATACCTGCTCTGATACCAATTGTAGGATCGAAATAATGATGTAGATGCTCAATATACAAGAGGGGGTGAATTGTATACATTAAAAAATTCCTTAAACAAGGAAAGATCTATGTTTAACATTGTTAAACTAAGCAAATTCACAACACCTCTAATCACCAAATTGTAGGATTGGTATAGGGTATGAAGTTACAAACTTCTAGTTCTATGCACTTGCTTAAATCTGAAAAGTGATTCCAAAAAAGTGGTTCCGGAAATATGGATTCGGAAATTGAAACATAACCAATGTTTACAAAATGATATTATACCTTAAAGCGTATAGAATCTGAATTTATTAGAGTACAAGTGTAAGGAAATATAAGAATGTTATACTTTCCTTACAATACAAAATTGCAGCGGAAAAACATGTAGTAAACTACGAGTAACAAAATATAAGTCTTTAAACCCAAAGAGAAGGATATCTAACAACCTTGGATAAAGGTCCCTTGATTTATAATTTCATGAAAATCTATCTTACCCACACCATGGTAAGCCCTTGATACAAATATCGGAGTCTCTGCCTTGCTATCCCCGCAATCCCTCAACTTCAAGGTAGTTGGTACCTCTGTCTTCCTCAGCAAGGAAGCCCTCGAACTTCAAGGTAGTCGGCACCTCTGTCTTCCTATCTCTGGAAGCCCACAAATGTAATCACCAACATTTGGATTCTCACGAAGAAATATGCAAAAGGAAACGTTTTAACTAGTAGTTCAAACTTTATGCATGAAGCTTGAGAGTTAATAAGAGCCTCTCTCTCTAGAAATCACTTCAACATCATGTAAGAACAAGTTGTCAAAGATCAGTGTTGTGCTCATTCGAATGAGCTCTTATTTATAGGCAAATTTCCAATGGTCGGCTCCCTCCTCCAACGGTCATATTTTCCTTAAATTTCGGAGGGACCTGTACACGTGTCACTAAACCAATGGTTAGTTAGAAATAGAATGGACGACATAGTTTTATAACAAAACATATGTAACTGAAGGAACGACATCGTTTTATAACAAACTTAACAAATCGGAGTGTAAGTAAAGAATTCTTAATGTAAGAAAAATAAATGTTCAGAGTCTAACCAAGATGGAATTAAGATTCTATAATAAATATTTATTCAGATTCTGTTTTATTGGAATTTGGATCCTGAATTCTGTAGAAATCCGGAATATGATTTTCAAGGAAATTCGGAGTCTAGTTTCTTTTAAATTTGGAACCAGAACTTACATTGTTCGGAGTCAGAGTTTATTGGAATTTGGAGTCAGAACTCATAAGAGTTCGGATTCTGATTTCAGAGAACTCAGATTCAAAACATTAGATGACTTCATAATCATAATTCAGAGTCGAACTATATGAGAATTCGTATCCAGAATTCGGAGTGAATCTATGTGAGAGTTTGTATCCAGAATTCGGAGAGAAACTATATGAGAGTCATATCTAGAATTCGGAGTTGAACTATATGAGAGTTCGTTTCCATAATTTGGAGTGGAACTTCATTACTGTTAACATCCTGAATTTGGAGTGTAACTACATTACATTTCACATCCAGAATTCGGAATTGAACTTCATTACAGTTCTCATCTAGAATTCTAAGTGGAACTTCACTACAGTTCTCATCTAGAATTCGGAGTGGAACTTCATTACAGTTCTCATCTATAATTCGGATCCAAAAACAGAATGCTTTATATCTAATTATTTATAGGATTCCATTGTAAAAAATATGAATCTGAATTTTATTCTTTGTCAAAATATGAACAATGAAAATATATTAAGGATAAATTTCCTTAGAGACGGAAATTTTCCTTATAAAAGAAAAGCATAGAATAAAAACGATTTGCTTAAAGATAAGGTGTTTGTGATTTTCAATACAATAAGGAATGAAAGTCATAAGGAAAACCTTATTGACTGAACAAAAATATCCATAAATAAAAATTATTAATATAATTTCTCAATGGTATATTTTATTTGAAAAATAAAATAAATAAAATAAATAGTTTATATTTTATAAAACATGTAAGAAAAATGTACATTGATTGAAAAAATACTTAATGGTGTTCCTTTCTAGTGGATCTCGCATGATAAACTGATAAAAATGTTATTCAAAATATTTTAATATATGAAATAATTATGAAACATACATGAAAAGAGCTTCAATCATGAATGATTTTTTGTGATATTGTTACGTGTTCATCAAAGTTTTTGGATCCTTTAAATTTATTGACATTATCTTATTATGTTATTTAACATACTCGTTCTATCATCCTCAAGAAAAACAAGTGATGAAAAATGTGTATAACATATCTGTTACCTTGAGATATATGTATTAAAGAACGATGATGAGGAATTTCACCACATCAATTAATGTTTATATTTTAACTCATCCCATCAATATTAACACTTCAAAAGTCCCCTATAAAGATCTCTGAAAGTGTCTTTTTCATAAAACCATAGGAACTTAGGTTTCCACATGTATTCCAAAAGGATATAGTGAACAATGTCTTGATAATCATGTTTGGTGGGTATGATCAAAGGAGGCAGTACTTGATTCATTTATATATTAGAATATTATTTACTATGTATCTCTTTATATCATGAAGATATATAGGCTTTATGTATATATATATATATATACTCCATAGATATCTAGTAATATTTTGGTGTAGTTGATTAAAGAGAATGGGTGAAGCATAATTTCTTAAGGAATCTGTGGAGTAAGAGAGTGATGGAAGTAGTTCTTTTAAATATGATAAACTTTTAATTGATGAATAATACCCAAAAAAATTATTTAAGAACTATTTTTTTATCAAACATGCACTCTTTAATATATATGAATGTATTATAAAAGAACATTGATGTTTTTGTGGTGTTGGTTCTTACTCATATCCCACCATGTTGACTCACACACTGTTTTTCATGAAACAACCTTGATAACAAGCCTAATGATCACCAAAGTAATAGCTAAAATGTCTTCGAGGTCCTTCATTAACCCCTCAGGTTGGTGATTACCACTTTGGAATCTTGAAATGGCCAAGGAGAATGATTTAACCACAACTAAAATACTAACCTAGTATAAAAACTATAATCATTTGATATTCCAATATATTTATCAATATAACAACACAATAAGTAAAAAATCACAAAATCAAAAAATGATACACTCATAGTATTTATCACAATACCACCAATGATATAAACTAATTATCTAATATTAATAGTTGTACCACACACTCTTCTTATAACTGAAAAATCCTAAGGTCCTCCAATCATGTGAACCTAGCCTCTCCCAAAAGTTATTTCCCATATACTATACCAATTAAATGAAATTCTACATAAAAATGTTGGAAAAAATTGGTTATGATAAAGCATATCCCAATTGGAATTCACAAAGAATATCATATATAGTTAATAGGACATAAAAAATATAATCAATTTTTATTGAATAAATTTCATGGAAATATTTTCTCAATTGATAGTAAAACATTTTTTTAAAAACATTTAAATGGACACAATAAACAAGGAAAAAATATTAATTTTCCTAAAAGAAGTAATGAATAATCATTTTTATTAAAACATGAAAGAATAAAACATTTAATAAACTTTTATAAGGATAATCCTTTATATATAATGTCACCAAAGATATAATCCCCATGGTTAGTGAGATCAAGCCACAAGGTTCCACAAAATCGTAGTGAAATATAGCTCATGTGTAGAAACGCCCCTCGATCTCATTCCAATGGGGAATATTAGTCCACCCAAATGAAAGAACCCCATAAACACATCAATTTTAGAAAACTATTTCCTCATCAATAAATTTATAGTTAGATATAATACAATCATAATGGGAAAATATTAACAAATAATTATCCAGGATCTATGAGATTTAAGGAAATCATGTAGTGAAAAATCCATCATCTCAAACCAGTTTAATAATTTATCATTAAAGCATCTGAAAATTTAGTTTTCAAAAAATCTATATCATTTAAAAAACCTACATAAGGTTTATTCATTAGATATCATGCCTTTTAAAACAATTCAATTTATATTAAATCCAAAAAAATCATCCTTTTGTTTGTCAAAGTTTAACATCAATGTTGTTCCTCAAATCATAAATATCATTTGAAAATAATCTTCAAGGAATCAATGATTCTTTCAAATTCCATTGGAAATGTGGTTACAAAACAAACCATTATAATTGAAATTATTTATCAAAAATCTCATGTCATATATTATTAATTAATTATAAATCTATTTAAAATAAAATAAAAATAGTCCAAACTAATTATAAAAGATTACAATACAACATGCCTCAAGAATATTTTGTTCAAGCACCAATAAGGGACGAATATGAGAAATAATTTTATAATTGAAGAAATAGAAGGTCTATAATTATTCTTACCCAATTATCAAGAATAACCTAAAAATATTTCCCTTTAACTGGTCTTCTAGTGAGGTGTAATTTTATTTGAGCTAAAAGAAATATAATCACCTTCTAAATTATTTGGAACACACAAAAACTCCAAAAAAAAGAATATTCCAAAATTTTAATCTAAGACAAATTAAGGATAACAACAATATTAATATCCATAAAACGATTTATTGGATAAATTAAAATCCACCATTAATTAATCTCATATTTAGTGTTACCTCCCTAGAAGACCAAGGTCCCATTATAATGTATCGAATTTGGAAACCCCAATCAATATTCCTTAGAAAACGTGTTTATGAAAGGATCCATGCTTTTTGGCCTTGAGGAACATTCAAATAAATATGTGGTGTTCTCTTATTTTCCATGGTGGATAGGGTATAAATTTATCTAAACCATGGACCACACATATTCTTATCCATTTGGGAATGATTTTTTTTCATAGGGTCTCCATGGAGTAAAACTACCTGGACCAGGGGAGTGTCTATCTTATTTGGCAAAAAAGTAAAAAAATCACATTTTAAGAAAATTAACCCCTTGAATAATTACAAAAAAAAATTATACAACATAATAACCAATTGAAAAAAATAACAAATAATAAAATAAAATTAAGAAAAAAACACAATGTTACAATTCAGTACACCATTATTGCTTTTCTCACCAGAAAACCTCACCAAAATGACTAATGCACAAGGTGATGAGGTCATTCCTCTCTCATATTTTCCTCATATTCAAACATCACATTATAATAAAAACAATTTTACAGTGTTACCCAAACAAAATTTATGTACTTAACTCAGATTTCTTTTACATGAAAATCAAAAATATGAACTCTTTGTTCAATAATGTTTATATCAGGGTCCACATGAAGGTTTTTCGATTCAGGACATGAGATGGGTCCAAATAACATTTCAAGAGATGAGGCACAAGAAATATGGAATTGATCATTTTAACCAAAGGTGGACGTTTCTATTGGTATGCTACCTTCCCAATATTCTTGACATTTTCAAAAGGTGCGTGGTATCTTGGTTCCAAATTTTCTTTTTTCACAAGCTGTCGATGACCTAATTAAGGTGAGACTCTCAAGAACACATTATAAACTACTATTAATTCAAATTAGCATAGAAAATAGTCCATATAATATTAATACAGACTTAATGTAATTACCAAACTCTGATAATAAATGTATATCATCATTGTTTCCTCATAAAACAAAAAAGCCCCCCCCCCATGGAAGTTTCACCAACCTCCAATCAAACAATATAGTAATCTACAAGTATAACCTTACAAGACATCAAATGGTTCCATTTCAATGTATGAATAGTAACTATTGATTTATTAAATCTAAATAATACCCAAATAAATATCACATGCTCTTATAATGTTAAGGACACAACCAAGGATCATTTCCTCAGGAATACATATATAGAGTATGTTCTATCTAGACATCTGTTTGAGGATTGTATTCTATGATAAATATGTTTTGGGATCCCATAAACAAAATGCGTCCTCTACAATTCTATGAAAATAACATGTCATAGCTATTAGAACCAATGGACAATGGAACTCCAAGAGACCTGACAAACTCCACTACATACAGATTCCTCAAATCATAAAATTTTGTAGTATCACCAATCAATATAACATGACCTGATTTAATCAACTATAAATTCACTACCCAAATATAATTATTTAGGCATGGGGTAATGGTAAAGTAATCAATAAAATTTATTATTATATCATCACACATCCATGTTAATAGAGTAAGGGGGTCAAGAAATCAATAACGCTTATGATGCTCGACTTCGATCTATTGACATGTTTGACACTGCGTAACCAAATCAGTGAAATATTCTTTCATGCCTGGACACCAGAATTGATGACTCACATAATAATAAAACTGAATCATTCATTGGTTGACTACCCAATTTAAATGATGAAGATACCACTTCAAATCATTTTAAATTGTTAATGGAACAACATACCATTTCTTAAAGTAAATAATTCCCTCTTGAAATAATAGTTATTCCCTCATGGTATCTTCATTATAAAAATAATTTCTAATTCAACAAAACTCACCAAAAAACTACTGATCTGAGAGGACCATGTTAAGAAGAGTGGATTTTTACTAAACACTTTCCATAAAAATCATTAATTCAACTTGAAAACTACAAGATGCATTCAAACAAAGAGATCCAAGAGATTAAAATATTTTAATGATTCATTTACAGCATAGGATGTAAATTTCCCAATATGAAAATCCAAAAAAAAATTACTCTTACAAGGGGTATTACAAATTTCAAATTAAAAATATTTTATGTATTTTAATTGTCATCTATTTTTGAAATTAAAATATTTCTTTGAAGGGTTAAAATTCAAGATCTTGCGATCAGAGTGAATGTTAAACCATACACCAAAATGTTGTTCTAGTAACTCTTATGATAAGTCATAACATAATCATATTCAGGATTATGAGTTTTATATTTCTTCATATGATTTCAAATATTTCTAGAATTATAAACCTCCACGTGTTAGACAAGTATAATAACGCAGCGCAATCTAGAACTTGAGCATGATTAAATACCATGTAGCATGGGAAAATGAATTGAATAGTTTAAAAAATAGATTATTTCAAATGGTCCATTAAATAATCATAATAACCCTTGAATTTTGAATCCAAAAATAAATTCACTCCTTTCTGAGTGAGTACATTCAATAGAAAATAAAAAATATTAAATTTAAAAACAACATGGTGATAATACCCATCCAAACCCAAAAAAAATTGTATGTCAAAGACATTCCATAGTACCTATAATTACATAAAAACATTCACATTTTATGTATCAAATGATTTTCCATGTTTCAAGAACATATTTCCAAATAATTTCACATCCCAAGCATATAATTTTAACTTTACTAGATTGTAATAATGTTGTGATTCATCAAGATGTCCAAAACTACTCTCAACTGAAGAACATGGTCCCCCTTGGTTTTTTTGTAAACCAAAATCTAATCAATTAACACCCATTGGAAAAATTCAAGATAATGGTGTAAAAATGTATTTATGTGTTCCATAGACGCTAAAACATAATTTTTTTTGGTGAATGGTATAACATGATACTCATAGGGGATATACCTAGTCCTAAATGTGGTCTTTGGGATATTAGACACCTTGATCTAGATCTGGTGGAAACTATTAAAATGACATATAATAGAGAGCCAAATCACCCCTTTCATATGACTAAACAAGTCATCAATTTGGGGAAATGTATACTTGTTTTTTATAGTAACCTAATTCAGATTCTAGTAATGAACACACACACAAAGGGTTCCATAGGCATTCATAGAAAAAAGCACTCCTGGTTTCTAATGCGACATATTGGGTGAAATGAATAATTTTGACATCAATTCATCCAAATGATTATTCAATTCCCTCAGTTCATCATTTTTCATTGAGAATGATAGAATAAATATAGAATGAGTACATGTAACTAAGTCAATAGATAACGTTACCTCCCTATCAGGTGATAAAATCAAATAGATTGTTGGAAGAACTTATGGAAACATTATAGTGATGAAATTAATTCATTTAAAAATGATTTTTAATCCAGTTCAATATTACACAGGGATACCATCCTACCTAGATTCAGAAAAGGAGGTATGGCATGGCCAGGCTGTATGCCACGTTTTCCATGAAAATTGTGGGACTCCATATTAGGGGTGGTTGAGGACACCTTCCAATTATAAAATTAAAGAATATATTAATGAGAAACCAACCAATACTTTATAAGAATAAAATATTTACTATTAATATCACAAACCATGCAGTCATAGGAAAAATAGATCAATGATTGTGAGAAATCACAAGTGTGACATAAATACCCAACTCACTCTTCTTACCAATATGTGGGGTAATTTATATCACATAAGAATGAGCTTCCTTGGATGATATGCCATGAACATAGTATGAGTTATTGAAAAAAATTTGAAGAAACAGTATCAAATAAATTAGTCACTAAAGATGAAATAATATATATTGTACCACCCACTATAACAGGACCTGTATTAATTGTAACCAGGTACTCATTCACATTGTCGAGTTTCTTCATTCCTAATACCTATGACTTGAACAAAAAATTTATTATATATTAGGATTACATTGTATAACCTCTCATAACATTTCACCCCATAACACTATAATTGGTGCTAAATACAACTATAAAACTATGAATGTGTCCCTAGCATACACATGAACTTTAAATATTCAGTTCCTCTATGCTTTCATACTTTGAGTGACTAAACATTATAGATTAGGAAAAGTTCATTACACCATTACTATACACTATCATATATCTAGAGGAAGGATGATATTGAGGAACACCATTATTATTTACACCATGAGGTTCAGTCCATTTTCTCATCTATTTAATTGAACTATTAAAGATAGAACTATGTGTTGTTGGATTTATAATGAAACATGAATTACCAAACATGTCAATTCCCAATATCATAAACTTTCCCACAACATCATTAGAAGGTGTAAGGTTTTAAAAATTAAACTTGAGACCATATATATAATCAAATAATCATCTGAAATCCACATTCCTTTATCTTATTATTCAACAATAACTTATGTAAAAATTGAACAGTTTCTGTTAAATGATTTTTGTATTGATTCATTATCTTTTGACCATAGTAGCGGTTGAGAAACTCAACGTACCTAGAAAATATCATCGACCCTAGATATAATTTCACCATAAAAAATGTTCATGAATACATTGTAATAAAATACCAAATTATGATTCACCAAAACATTAGAAACTGACATCATCTACGACCCTCATGATTGAAAAAAAAACATTTTATTCATATTGGAATTTGGCATATCAATGAATATAAAGAGGAATCCAATCATCCATATTCAATCATCTTGCTCTCGATTGTATTTTTTGGGGGAATTATTTTTGTTTCTATCAAAGAGAAACATGTAAAAAATATCTATTATTGTCCATTCATGGTCCAACTTCAACATCCAAAATAAGAATATATGAATCCATTTTTAATAGACCTTAAATCATTTAAAATAATATATCTATAAGGTTTCATTTGTTGGTCAGGTTCACCTATTTTGTTTTATTTATAGAACCCTACTAAATCATGATTAGACATATTCTTAAGGGAATGAAACAACAATATATAATTGTATAATAAGGAATCCTCAGCCACGATACATAAAAACATATAATTTATCAATCATAAGTTAAATTGGCAATATAAATTTCAGAACAATGATTGGAAAAATTAATAGAATCATATGATTCTATTCCATAATGGAACTTTTCCCCACCACCCATGGTATCATATGTCTCACTATGACGATTCCTTGAAAGGCACTCGCTCATTGGCTACCCCTTATATCTGGAAAATAATGTCCCCTATCTTCCAAGACATCATAAACATAATCCTAACATCCAAGATTAGACCAAAACACATTGGATAGAAATTATTCTTAAAATACCCCAGATAACCCACTAAATATGTAGTTTATTCAACCCAGGCATGCCTCTAAGGGAGTTCTAGATCCCCATAGGCCGGAAACTAGTATTAGGGAATTTAAAAATGGTCAAGGGGAATTATTTCAGAATATTTCACAAACAAAAATAGTGGAAGGACCCCCTAAATAGTTTTTATGACAAAAAACATCAAGATAAAATTTCAACAAGTATGGAACTATATTGATCAAAACTATACATCAACCTTATCCATAAAAAACCCTTCATTTATATCAACTGATGAACTCCTCTTAATAGGATGATTACAAACCCCACATCTAATCTCCAACTCCTAGGGTCCCACTAATCATGAGAATCCACCAACTATAAGTGGTTCATTATATATTCAAAAACCTTTCAATAGAATGTCAATATACACCAAAAAGTATTTGTAAGGTGTGAGAATCACTATACAATTAGGATTTCATAAAGCATTCCATATGTTATTCATATTAAATAAAAAAACATTATTAATTTAAAGTGAATATATTGAATAATAATATTTTTCCAATTCATAATAAAAAATGTTTTTAAAATCATTTTAATTTAATCTATAGTTCATTTAAAAATAATTGTTTCCATCAACACAAGAATGAATAAGAATTTTATCAAACATTACTGAATAAAATTTTCCAAAAAACATTCGAATTTAGAATTCTTTATCGATCATAGAACCATGCTAAAAATGTCCATTGTTAGTTTTATCAATTCACAAGAATCCAAACAATCTTTATGAAATATGAATCTATATGTGCACACGTCCATATATTTCCATATAATTGGGAATATGAGTCAACGCTGATGAATAAAACCCATACCATTATCAATTTTAATATTTTTTTCATCATTAATATTATAATTGTCAGATGTAATACATTCCAAGAATATGTGAGATGATTTAAAACAACCATGTTTCTCATATGATTCAATGAAAATAAATAAGGGGGAAATAATTTATCTCAAAATAGTTTCATTATTCATTATTTGAACAACCACATATTAAGTTTTCAAATATTCGATCTCATTTTCAAAATCAATATGAATTATTTTCTTCAGGTCACATTCATCAAAAAACAATTCATTTCATTTAATACCATATAAAAAATTCAGTCCTTCTTTTCTCAAAAAATAAATCAATAATTTCATTCCTTAAGTAATTTATTTCTATTTAAATTAAATTTTCAGAAATAAATACTACATATGCAAATCAATTTAGAAATAAGTGACAACATGTATCATTAATCATGAAAAATAATATCTCGAATCTTAAATTATGATTTATAAATTAATTTTAAATCCATTTAAAGTAAGAAAATTAACAATAGTATCAATTTATAGGAGAATATTATAAAACCACCCCTCACAAGAATGGTTTCATCAAACACCAAAAAATGGAATCCATCAAAAAAATAAGGAACCTATAAAATCAAGAGGATATATAAAATGATTTATTCATAAAAATAAAGGAAGTCAAGCATTTAATTCCATTAAAATTATTTTAATAACTAAAGAATAATATGTAAGCCTATATAAATTGAATCACCTTACATAGTATCTGAACATCCTAACAGATAATTAAAATGACATTACAAAATTGTAATCTAGGACATAATACTGAGAAAAATTAGTTTAATATAGGCAAAAATATTCATGGTATGCAATAAAAATAAACATTATTGACTCACATGACTGGATTAACATCATAATAAGATCAATCACTCATTAAGAGTTTTTAATTTTAAAACCCCTATCACCATGCCCAGGTGCATAGATCCATGCCTTTTTGTCTTGGACACTCCTTCCACCATGCCTATAGTGGCCACTTGTTGGATGTTTTGGGTAGGGAAATCACTAACGATGATCTCCATAGACCAGTCCCATTGTTTGCCGTTGTGGTGGACCCCATTTCACTATGTAGAAACCACAAAGAAATTCATCTTGGACCAAGGTGTGGTCTTCCATATTTTCATTGCAAAATTATAGAACCTACTTTTTTATTTACCACCATCTAATTCTTTTGAAATTGAAATAGAAAAACATTAGGTTCAAGAGAAAAAAAATCACACTTAAGAACATACCTAAAAGAAAAAATATGGATGTAACAGTGTGGAAGCAATGCACCCTTTAACCCATGTATACCAATACAGGCTCTTCAAGAATGGTGAACACCCCCTACTCTCACCTAACACCATATTATGCTTGAAATATCCTATGTCACTGGCCAACCTATCCCTATTTTTTAATAATTAATTTTTTTTACTTTAAAAAAAACTATTTAAATATACTATAGATTTATATTTTTGTTCATTAAATATAATTCAATACAATAAATAAATTTAAAAATATACTATTTTTATCCATCATAATTAAAATAATAAATTTTTTTCTTTCACTAATAATCAATTATTATTTACATAATATTTTTTAGTCAATATCAACATTATTTATTTTCTCAAAAATATTAATTCATTATTAAGTTTACTATTTTATTAGTATATTTATTTTCTAAATATATAAAAAAAATTATATTACTATTAAAATTTATAATTTTAATATTTTAATTTTTTAGTTAATATATTTCTTTTATAACTATGATATATACATTAATTTAAATTTATTAATCATATTTAATTATATTTAAATATTATAAATTATATATTAATTTTATTTATGTATTTGATATTAATATTTTATATTTCTTAACATGGTTCATCTTCCAGTTATAATTTATATTTTTCATTTACTACCATTTATGATCAAATAATTAAAAATCACTAATGATTAATTTCATTACCAAATTAATCATATGTTTATAAACATAATATTATTTTAGATTATGAATTAAATTTAACTTTTGATATGTGAACATTTTTTAAATAACGTCATATTTAATAAAAAAAACTATTCATATTTTTTCAGGTAAATGTAAATAAAATATAATAAAACCTATTCTTTGATAACATGAATAATTTAAATTAATTCATAAGATAATTTGTAGTCATCATATATAATAAATTAATTTTATTCAAAATATTTTATAGTGAAATATGTTTTAGTTTTATTTTTGAAACAAGGTAGTAGATATTAAATTATTTGATTATAAAAAATTTACTAAAAACCTATGGCATCGCATTCTAAACCCTTACATAAATTGTGTCATCACAATTATAATGTCACTCACTATTGAAAACTTATGAGAGTGTTATATATATGGTCAAGATATATTTTCTAATCAGTGTTCTACTTTAATATATTTCATTAGACTAATTGTTTACAATATAGTATATTTAAATTTATATTTTTCACCTCCATGTTTTCCAAATATATTTAATTATATATAATACTAATGGTTATAAAGAAACTTACAAGTCATGGTGTAATTTTAATGATTTTTCCGCAAATAAATACTATAAATGTTGATATGAGTATAATTTATTAGAACATTGACTTAAAAATTTAGCAATAATTGTCTTATCCAGTTATAAATATATTTATACAGAAAATACCTTAATTAATTTGTCACCAAATTACTTTACACTTCCCAATATATATGTATATATCTCAACCTATATTATCAAAACAAATTAACCTATAACAATATCCAAAAATAATATATATCCTTAATCAATGATATATTTACCAATATAATTATAAAATCCATTCGTTGATATCAATTGTGATTTTATATACCCACACTCTATCTTCCGAAGCTAAAAACAAAACTTTCTTCTCATTAAAACTATGGCTTTGATAAAAATAATAATCAACCTGATTTAAAATATTTGTGATACTAAACTGAATTCTAAATTCTAATTAAATTCATAACATTTAATATTTTTTCACTGCATCCTTATCAAATTATTAAGTCTTTTACATATCAACAGTCATACTATTTCTTTTAAATGGTCATATTTTCCTTTAATATAGTCACTAAAGATACTATTCAGACTTAATTCTAGTTAAACCTCCAAATGTGACCTCGCTCTATACATCTCTTACAAATCCATAATATTTTTTTTAAAAAAATTAAATAATTTTTGTTAGAAGAGGATCTCTGTATGGGTATTTATAGTTTTTAAGAGCCCCTTTTTTGAAATTATTGAACACGAATTACAATTGTTTTATTCAAAACAAAACACTCTAATAATTAAAAAAATTGGTTAAGGTGAATATTCTCTTTTGAAAGTAAAAATATTTTTCATAAAAAATCATAAATTTTAATGATTTCAAAAAAATCATTGAAAATACATAAAAATATTTAAAATCTGTTCTTTAGAAAGACAAACCATCTAAATTCTTTTTAGAATAAATAATTTTATTTTAAAAGATATATTCTACATTAAAAATTTTCAATATATTCCATTATAAAAAAGGTACAATGGTTTTAATTAAATAAATTTGTAAACATAGATAGAAAAACAACTGGAATCCTAGAACATTATATGAGATGTATGGGACTTACCCTCATATTAGATGATAATGTCCCTCGAAGGATTGGGTCTACTCCCCATCCCTCACAATAATTTATCATCCCAAATAATCAAATCATAATAAAACATTTCGGGCTTTATTTTTCATTAAAAACCCCCATTATAAAGCCTTTTTAAAAATCCTTTACCTGCAGTATAAAATTTAATTTTTAAAAAGTAAATATAAATTAATTTGTGGTCATTCAATGAAATAAAAAAATATTTACTACATAATAAACATTTTTTCATAATATAAACTTAATTTATATATAAATTTTTTTTACGAATATGTACATTAAATAAATATCAAAATTGAACAATGAAAAAAATTGAATAAAATGAAGGTTCAATGAAAATGAAAAATGTGGGAGTTTTTTATTTATTATTTTTTAAAACATGAAATGTTTATTTTTAAACACTTTAAAATGCATCTTTAAAACAATCTCTAAATGAAAAATTTATTTATAAAAAACCATAAACAAATTTTTTTTCTATGAACAATAAAAACATAAGAGTATTTAACAGAAGTCTTAAAATAGATATTTTTTAAAAAATATTTATTACCACTTGCTAATTACTGAGTCATTTTGACTGATCATATATAGAAATCCTTATAGAAATTAAGTATTAAAATCCACCATCATTCCCGCAACATCTCACTTTATACTATCCAATGAGAATATTTATATTTTAGAGGGATCCTAGATGACACTCGTATATGTAACATAATGGTGGAATTATTCTATTAATGACTTCATCATCTTACTAACCAATTCAAAATGATTCTAAATAACTTTTTCAAACTAAATGATCCTAAACAAAGATTAAAAGGCCTTCGTACAATAATAGTTTAATTTTCTATTGTTATAAGTCAACTATCTATTTGTCATCAAATTAATTAATCCAAAATCTTAGTAAATTATGTTATTCATCTCATACTATCATCCTCAATAAGTATATGGGATGGAAATTTCAATTACCTATCAATGACCAGGCAATAATTTCACATTAGGTGGAATATGTTGACAACTTATTATATCAGTTACTTTTTATCATTTTATCATATCACCTCATTACTCACACATTAATATATCCCTACATAGACCCGTCATAGTGATGTTTTCAAAAATATTAATGTAAATTAAATCCTAAATTGTTACGATGAAATGATAAAGATATCAACAAAAGGAATTTAATTTTACTTAACTGAGGTTGAAGGAGATGATTTCCACTTAATTTAAAAAATAGTGTTTTGTTTTTTACTGTGTATATCACGATGTCTGGATGATGTCACTATGGTTGATAAATAAATATATAATAATTCTTTTGATATCTAGTAATAGGTTGTTGTGGGTGGTTAAAGACATGTGGTGGCACATTTAATTTAGAAGGTGAATAAATGGTGAGAGAAATATGACATATACAGTTTATAATTTTTTGATTTTTAATTTTTTAGTTGTACTCACATCACCAATTCATCATTATTTTTGAAAAAAATATCCTCCCTATATGGGGGTGAATCATAAGAGGTTTTTGAAGTTTTTCAGGTTTCAATAATCACCCATGACCCACCAAACCTGTCCATAAGATGTGGAAGAAAATAACCCTTTCCCCCCTTTATTTTGACATACACACTATATTAATAGCTGATAAATGCCCTTGGACACACTTAACAACTTCTTTTTATCCAAATAATCTATAATTATAACCATCACTACCACGAAATTGGGTTTCCGCAACGCCACCTTTTAATAGTGTAGATAAAGGGGGGCCTTTATCAGTGTTTTTTTAGCATTGATAAAGCCCCCCTATCAGTTTTTTTAAGTGATGTTAAAAGGGACCCCTTTATCAGCTCTTTTTTTAGTAGCGCTGATAAAGGATGGGATATATCAAATGTTTTTTCCTAGAATTGATAAATTTAAAAAAACATCATAAAAAATAATATATTGATATATATATATATATATATTGATATAAATATATTATTTATTTTTTAAATATGTTTTAGATAAGTATAAATATAATATTACATTGAGTAAAAATGAAATTTATAGAAAATAGATTTATAATATTTTTAAAAAGATTATTAGTTAATAATTTTATAATTAGGATCTATTAATAATCTTTTAATAACAATTTGAAGACATAAAATATCACAAAAAATTAAATAAAGATTTAAAATAAGTTGAAAATGTAACTCAAACTTTAAATAGCCATAACTTTTGATCTGGGTGTCCGTTTGATCTCTAAATCATATCAAATCGAAGATTGTGATGAGATCAATGAGCTTGTGACTGAAGGGAACCTTCTGTCTCATTTTTTCAGGTAGAAAAAGGTTGAGAAGTCTCCCAAAAAAATTATTTTAGTTGGGATACCCTGATTTTTGAACATTAAAACATGTATAATGTCTGATTTGGATGTCTTCTAGGCCTGTACCACATATCATATCGAAGATTATTTCATTGAATTTTATTTGACTGGTTGGATAGTAAAAATGGGCTTCTAAATTAGTTGTTATGGTCATTTCTACATTATATGGATTTTCATATAAACATATATATATTTATTTATTTGTAAATACATATGTGTGTGTGTGTTGTATATATGTATGTATGTATTTATATATTTATTTGTAGACACACATAAAAAACAAATTTTATAAATTTATTTAAAACTAATCATATAGATATATATTAATATACAAATAAATATACTGATAAAAAACTATAACTAAATATATATATATATATATATATAAATATATATATAGATATTAATATGAAAATAAATATATATATATGTATATACTAATATAGGAAAAAATATATTATTAATATAAATAAATATATTTATATTAATATGAAACTATATTTATATTGGAATATATTTAACTATATTTATAAATATAAATATATAATAATATACGAATATATATATATATATATGTATTAAAATATCAATAAATATATATGTATTAATATAACTAAATATAGTTAAATTAATATGAATCTATTTTAATATATGAGTAAATATAACCATATATATACATATTAATATATATTAATATATGAATAAATATATATATATATATATATATTCATGTATGAATAAATATATATATATATATATTAATATAGATAAATATATTTATATTAATAAGAATCTATATTAATATATGAATAAATATAACTCTCTCTATATATATATAGATATATCATTAAAACGTGAAAAAAACTAAATAGCATAGTGGTATAAGTGCAGGCGCGCAAGGGGGGAGGTCGTAGGTTCGAGTTATGGTGGAAGAAAGGGTACATGGGTAAGTGGGAGGTGGTTGTGTGGGCAAGGAAAGTGTGCAGTGAGAGAGAGGGGGCCCTACCTAGCACTGATATTGGGGGGGGGGGGGGGGTCAAGCACTTTTAAAATCTCCCCCCATCCCACTAGCATTTTAGATTTTTTTAACTTTTTTTAAATTTTATGACTTTTATCAGCACTAAAAAAGCATAGATAAAGGAACTTTTTTCAGTTTTTTTTTACTGCTGATAAAAGGGGCCATTATCAAAGCATTTATGAGCACTGATAAAAGGAACCCATTATCTTCGCCTAGATTTTCATTGCTTTTCTAGTGTTGTTAATGCCCTTTTCTAGCGCTGATAAAGGCCATATTTGAAGTAGTGCATTTTTTCCCAATTTTTCCATACTATGTATATTAAATTATTAATATAATATCTAAAACTATTTTATCTAACAATAATTAATCTAATTCTATCTAATTCTATATAATAAATCATTTGAAATGATTTACCATTTTTATTCATTATAACTCTTATAATCTATTTATTTCATTTCATTGATCACAATTTTTTATATTGTCTATAATTTTTATTTATCAATGCTTACTATATTCCATTTCTCATTTATATTAAACATAATTTTTAATTTATTATAATTATCAATATATTAATTTTATTAATACCACAATAAATTTTATTTTACTATTAATATTTAAAATTATAATTTGTTCTATTATAATTAATATAATTCTATTCTAACTATCATATATACATTATTTTTAACCTAATAATATCTATGACATAATATATATATATATCAAATTAAAATTAAAATTTATATATTTATATATTTATTTGAAATTGATATTTAATATTTCTCATTAATCTCTATATTTCTAATGGAATTTATATTAATCGTAAAATTTAATTTATCATTAAATAATTCAAATTCACTAATAATTAATTTCATTAACAAATTTCCCATAAGTTCATAATAAAAAAATAATTTATTGAAATATAAATATAACTTTTGAAATGTAAACAAATTAAGAATAATTCCACAAATAATAAAAAACTATTCAAATAATTTCTTGAGAAGATAAATAAAAATATAAATAAATTATTAACTTTATATGATGAATATTTGAAATTATTTTATTCAATAATTTATTATGTTCATAATTTTTTTTAATTTTATAAAAGATTCATTAAGAATAAATATACCATATATATATTAGGCTGTAAAATGAACAATATAACGATAATTTATTTAAAATAATTATTTGTACTAAAATCATGGTTCATTAAAAATGTATGCATCTAATGGCCTAACTATCCTCTTATGAAAGCCTATAAAATCAATGCTCTATATAAAAGTCATAAATAACACCTCACATAAAATGTCATCGTTGGTCGCTCCATTCACGAGACCCATCATAAAAATAACAATGGAATATCCACCCAAATCACATTCATAGTTGGGGGAGTGAATCAAACCCCATACAAATCTTAGATATTCCATTGTAGTTAATGAATCAAATTACCCTAACATGACATATTAATACCGAAGGTTCCCAATCATTCACATGTCCTTACAAAAGGTATCTATGTGAACCTAACTATGGTCCACAATATTACTATAATCTATTAGGTTAAAAGTGTTAGAAGGTATGAATTTGTTATAATGGATTTGGCCATCGATGATCAAAGTATAAATTCAGTGTACAAGGGTCCATCATGGATTTTGGGGCATACTTTAATAAATTATTATGAAACTAATTATAAATAAATTTATTTAATTTAAAGGGAAATCATTCCTAGGGGAAATACCATATATAAAATCCAGTAAATTAAATTCTAAGACCATAGTGAAATGATATAGGGACCAGCTACCCATTACGTAGTTTCACACCTTTTATAACTAATGATTGGCTATCCATATAGAATTTCATCCAAATATAAATGGCTACCATCCATCAATATGAGGCCCTATGTCAATTAAGTTTATATTAAACTTTTTTAAAATCCATTCAAAATTATTTTATAAATTTAATTAATTATAAAATAATTCCATAATTTATAAAAAATCATTTTTAGTCAAATAATTAATTTTTATTCTCAATTTGTTTTCCATAAACTGGTAAAATATGAAAAGGGATAAAAACTATGTTTTTAAAATAAGTTTCTATAAAAAAATTACCCCTATGGAAAGGGGTGAACTATATAAGGTAACCATATTTACACTTATGCATCCACCCTAATAATGTGGAAGGGTCATGTGGGATACCTATACGTAACCCTACAACTCCATAGGGGTATAATGGGTTACCATTATGCATACCTACATATTCATAAGGGTAAAATAGATTACCCAGATGCAACCGAGCTACTATTTAAGGTTAACCTATGTTTCCCTCACCCAATGGATTCTTATTGAATAAGGGTATCCAGTGATACCTTTATACAGAGGTTTATTCCTATTTATGTGTTTGTGTGTGTTTATATATATATATATAAATTTTTATTCATATACTCCATCTCTACTTCATATCAAAACACACAATATAAAACATGTTTTTCACATTTCAGACATCATCAAAACACTATAAACAACTATATTCATAAACATTGATCCGTAAAAAATATATAAGGGAATTTAGAATCAAAAAAGGGAATAAAGAGGAAAACCTAAAAAAAATTTCTACCTCTTGATCAATCTATAATGCCTCAATATTAGAACTTTAGTCCTTGAACATTCCACCAAGAACCATATTTGATCAAAATTCCTGAATATTTCCCTCTCCCATCTATATGCTTCATGCGTCTTAACTTATATGGCCTATAAAAGATTCCACATTTATTAAATTAGGTAAAATATTTGTGAAAAAGGTGGTGGTGGGAATTTTATTTAATTACATTAAATTAAAATGATTAATTTATTTTAATTTAAATACCAACTTTAGTTCCCGTATCAGGACCCGGAACATGAATGGATTTTAGACCCAATCTAGGTAAAGATTCAAATTTTGGACCTAATCATAGTGTCAAGATTCAAATTTAAAATGTTTTTTTAAATATGTTAGAGTTTCCTTTTGCTAAATAATTTATGTTTAATTTAAAAAATGCTAAAATACATTAAAAATAACCCCAACTCATAAAATCACTTAATTTCAGGCCTAGAGTAAACACACTATTATATTATCTTCAAAAACATTAGTGAATATTCCTATGATATTATGTTTGAGTAAATGGAAATTATACATCTCATGAGCATGTGTAAAAAAAATTGAAAATTCCATGAGAATTATCATCCTGAATAATATACGTTTATAAAACTTCAACACAATAACACTTATCATTCTCTAAAAGCCTTGATGGTTATTCAACTAGAAATATTGGACTATTCTAATTGAAAAATCACAACCATCACATCATGTTTTACCTTGGAACATAAATCAAATTTTCTAAGAAACACTAAACATAAAAAGAACTACTCATCAAAAAAGTTCCTCCCACTTTTTCTAATTACCAAAATACCTAGATGGAAATCGACGACACCATTTTAACCAAACACACCAGGAATCTACTTAGCAATTTATCTCTAGCCTTGTAGAACACTCAATGATAAATCCTAAGTCATATTGATCAATTTAAATCCATAGTTTTCCCATCCACTAAAATTTAATATATAAAATAATTTTTAATAGTTTGAAGAGCCATTTAGTGTGGTTTATGACTCAAAAAACGAAACTATATAGGAAAACATATGTTTTTCTCCTTTATCCAACCATTCTCAAAATCCATCTGTTTTTCTACTGAATCTCTATCTCATCATCGCCATATAATGAAGATTAAATCATTGGAGGCATTAAAAGAACTTATAAACACCCATAATTAATTATCAACATGACATTTGGTGTAGTTCTATATATAGAACACATACTATCCATACCGACAATATTTTTCTTTACCTAAGAACAGGTACATCCCTGATCTGACTCACACATTGATTATTTTAAATTGTATTCATGTATAATTCGAATTCTTGGATTCAATACCACTTCGCAATATATATTTTAGGTTTTTAATTCCCAAAAGAACTAGATATAAGTAAATCATATCAGGAAATGGAGTCCTAGTGTCATTCTGATCATCCATCATCTAGTTAAAAATTCACCAATGACCCCTCTAACATTGGAATTGTATATTTATGACATATACTCCAGAAGTTTCCATGGGTAAAGACTGAACATGGTCATCCCATTCAAAACTGAGTATGAAAAAAATCATAAATTACTACTAATTCCTAACACACAATAAAATCATTGTCAACATCAACCAAATCTCTATCAATAATTATGGTCGCACCATCTAACTTACAACTATAAACACTCACCAATAAGGCTTACCTTATTTTTATCCTTAAGCATAAATTCTATGGTTTTTATCATTACGCCTTTCTAATAGAACATGTTAACGAACACAATCGGGTTGACTATATCATTGTACCAAAATTAAATAATGATGTAATCTCTCCCCTTTATGAGAAATATATCATTTCCTTAGATACCCCAAGAAAACTGTGCCCTCATAAACCATATAAAATGTTCCATCTCCACAAGATACAAGAAGTGAGACAGAATTATAAAATACAAAACACATATCTCATTCCACTACAATATATATTCTCTATAATTTCTCTCAATAGTCACATCCAACAAAATAATTATACCCAACCATGCGTACAACCTAGTGACATCCTGTAATATCCTCCGACTCAAAACACCTCAAATCTCATCACAAATATCATGGGATATTTTTCCTATATCACTTAACCTTCTCTTGATGTGTTTCATTGTAATCTAACCAAAACACCCTCTTTAAACCACTTAAAATATTGGAATTTCACCCATCTCGGGATCTAACACATTACTACACATCAACTGGTGTCATTACCAATGACAAGATTCCATTCGTGCCCTCATGGAACATATAAAAGTGAAACCAAAATAATAGTATTAGGAACATGATAGATATGATGGTCCAAAAAAGACCTAGATACTAAAATCATAATCACTCAAGTTTAATTCCAATTTGAGAGATGATTAATCCCAATGTCCATTCTATATTCTATGTATAACCTCATACGTACTAATCAAATTGTTACGAAGGACCTACCCATGCTTATTTTTTCTATGGGAACTTGTAAACAATCTATAAAAATTTAATTTCTACCCTCACACATCTCAACATGCTACTTACTTGTTTTAGATTTTTGCCTCAATGTAACTATGTCCTCCCACTTATCCCCCAACCCATTCTATATATTGGACGTATATCATGGTAAACCACCTCTATTTTCAAAAATACCACTAAGAAACTAACATGTAAAAACAAAATCATGGGATCCCGTATATATACATATATTAATTATTATATGTTAGGTTATCATCCTATTAGATAAATTATTCTCACCAAGAATGCACATATGAAACAAACAATAATGAATCACGATCTTGGGATAATCTTGGCCATGAATTAGCATATGAGAGCCACACCATTAAGGATCATATTGTAATTTAGTAACGCTTATATATAACACCTTCCCTCTATAAGTAACTTTTTCAAGTATATTATAACCAACTGGTTTTGTTATGTAGGTACTAAGATGCTTTTGGGAATAATTCATATAAATAGATTCTAAAACATTAAATAACCAATCATTTTTTCTTTTAGAGCTAGAATAAAATTTCATGGGTTTTCAATTAAAAGGGAATCAAATGTTGATACCAAACAACTAGGACCATTATATATCCCTTACACCAAGGGACTGTGGAGTTTTTTGTTTAGAAGAATCCCCCCACAGAATTCCTTGGTCACTTTATATTAAAAAAATATTGTGGTTTAAAAAAGAGGACTTGTATTTAAATATTATATGGTAAACACCATATAATTATTCAGACATACATTAAATAGTTGAACTCTTGTCATCATTTATATCAATCAGAAATAATCATGTGATTCGGATGTGATTCATATGTGGTAAATATATTTCATTATTAAAAACCTATTTTAAATGGGCTAGGACACAAAAAAAATTCAATAACTTATATGTGAAAAACATTTAAAAAAGAAACTCATCTATAAAAAATATTATTATGAATGACAATCACATATCCATGGTATCCTAGAATTATCCTTGAGAAGTGTTTTTATGTAACACTATACTAAGAAATATAAATTACCCGTATACATTCATATATCTTATGTCAATCACACCAAATAATAAGGAAAACTACAAACACTGAACCACCATATGATATTCGTTAGATAAAAGACTTGATACCACTTCTTGATATCCTTATCCCAGTTCACTCTATTGTGTAATTTAATTTGTTCATCAAATGACGTTAGGAATTCCTCCCCATATTCTAGACGTTTTTAATAATGGAGAGGGTCTTTTGTAGAAAACTAGAGATAATATATCCTCAATTCAAGATATAAAAATTATTAAAAAATAAATAAATAATATTAAATCATAAAAACAAAAAATATAGTTTCAAAAAATATTAAAATATTACTTTCTATACCAAATGATATTAAATTTAATATGGTCATAATGACACACAATCACACTATTTTATAAAAACCGATTGACCATAGGTATAATCATAAATCCAATAGATAAGTTAAAAGGAATCCATAATTGATCTACCCCTAACTGTGATCTATACCTAATAAATATTCTTGTTCCATGTAAGTTATACAATGAATGATCAAATCCTATGACTCTTCACAACCAAAATGTTTTAACAGTGATGGTTTCTCAGGTACCCAACTGATATTTCTATTGGAGTAGACTACGAGTTCTACTTAGGCTACCAACACCAGTGTGATCTTATAGATAAATAGTAAATAAGTTTTTACATATGTGATAAACATATTTTAATTATAAAAAATGTAAAAGATCATAGACAAATAATCATTAGTGGACCTAGGGTTCTAATAGGACACTCATGATTTTGAATACAACGATCACTCTGAACCATGTTGTGTATGATTATATACCGACATCTGGATCATAGGGGATGATAATCCATACCCCGGACGACCTATCATTTATAATAATATGGTGTATTTGATCACTATTAGGGAATAAAGTGTTATAAAATTTAATGGGTGTATATACACCCTATCATAAAAGTTCATCATCTATAAACCTAGTTTCCAATTTCCCCCACCTAGGAAAGAAACTCATCTGATGGCTTAGATATGTATCTTTACCCTATCATGGAAGAGATTAATCCAAAATATCAGAGTTGTGTCTCTTTACTACTGGGGAATAATGTAATCCCAAAAATCAGGTGAGTAACTACACCCTATTGGGAATGCACATCATTAGAAACTCATCATGTTTGTGCACACCCTACCAGGAAAGAATGTCACATTGTAACTAGAACAATGTCTAGATCTTGTGAGATCATATAAGTAATTGCATGTATCGATATACATTTCATTGGTAAATTAATCCATCCAAAATTAACTCTTATAAATAATCAAGAAAATGTTTTCTGTCATTCTAAACCCATCCCACATAAGAGAAGTTGACATGTAAAGTGAATAAACTATCTTGTTCATAACTATAGTAATCTCACAAAAAATTGGTGTTTTTTATTTCCAAAATCCTTTATACCCAATCACACATTAACCCTCTAAATGGTTAATGTATCATAGGGGCACCCTAAAATGTCCTATAGAATATATCAATTTTAAAAATTCTTGTATGGGGTATTTAATATCAATGTTAACTCTCTGGTTAACACCAAAAACATAGAGGGAATACTATCCCTTATTATCAACATAATCATACTGAGGCCTTTCTGGACTTCTAGAAGATCCATATTGGCATTACACTAGAGAAAGTTGAATAAATACCATATCACATATAAATTCATCCTTAGTATGTCTATTCACTAACCTTTCATCTATCTTTCATCTTAATATCATCTTGTTACTCAATCATTAGAGGGAGATGGTCCTTCACCCCATTGTCAATTGTTCTAGCCCAAATTAATTGCCAAATATTATAGTTTCAATACAACCTACTCATCCTAAACAATCTTAGTCTACAAAACATCCTTAATAAAGGGATCTGTGGGAAATAATCTTAATCCCTCAATGTTCACATGATTTGAATAAATTATACCTATAAGGGTCCCTGTTTTATAAGGCATGAATTTATAATCAAGGCATCAACCATAATTTATCTGGGAAATAATTCATTACACAAGGGTATATCATATCCCTTAGAACATTGGTTTGTTTATTCTTATGATTTTTATTTAATGAAACAATTCATCTAATTTTAATTTCAATTTCATGATACGGAGAGATGGTATATAATATGGCCTATGTAAAAGACATTAACTATACTGAAATGACCAAGGAACCCCAAAGTATTACATAGAGTAATCCCATCTATGGTTGAATCCCAATCATCCTCATTGAATATCTTCCATGTCCATATTTCAACTATCAATAAATAAAATATCATAATTATATTTAATTCATATCATATAAAATATAATTCACGTTTAAAAAATTTTAAAAATCAATAAATTATAAATTAATTAAACAAGAAATTGTATATATAATTTCATTATTACATTAAATTTTATAGTAATTTTTTTTTTCTGCCGAAAAAATTTATATTATAAAATAATTCCATATGTAATGGTAGAAAATAATTTTGTATACCTTTTCAAGAAAATAAATCCTTTAATTTTGAGGATACCCTCTATAGAGGTAATATTTCTTACTCAAACACAACCCCATTCATTATGTAAGGGGAACATGGTTTACTCTTACATAACCCTTTCACTATGTAAGGATAATAAATGTTATCAATATGTAGTGTATACTACCTTTATATATATATATATTCATCTTGAAACATTTTATACATCCCTTATTCTTCAATGAAAATATATAATAATAATACATTTCAAATTTTTAGGAAGTATAAAAACACACTAATAATAACTCAATTAATAAATATAAAAAAAATAAAAAAACCCTACATTGGAATTTGACCAAAACATAAAATTGAAATTTCCCAATAAAATTTAAAAATGGAAAACAAATGGAAAAAATAAAAAACCAAATAGTTGTTCAACCTCATGGTGAATCATTAGTGCTTCAAGGTAAGACCCACAATCCTTGGTTAAAAGACCATTATCTGGCATCAATCGAGCTTTACCATAATTTATATAACCCCCTCCGACATTGCACTCTCATATAATTATTTTCTTCTAGAAGAAAAAACATTCATTCCCTCGAACAAAATAAGGGAAAATATGTTCGAGTGAATAAAAATTAATAATATTAAATTAATTTAATTGATTAAATTTAATTTAAATTCATATGTAAATTTTCCTCTCGAGTCCCAAAATCCGTGAAGTGTTTATACATTTCATAGGTAAAATTTTTTATTCAAGAGCTAACCATGGAGTTTAAATTTCAATTTGGTAAATTATTAGAAAATTATTATTTCTTGCATCTATAGAATAAATAACATTTAATTCAATAAAAATTAAAATAATCTAAAAAATGTGTAATCTTGAAATATCACCAAATTCAAGATATAGGGAGATCACATTATTTTTTAATCAATGAAAATTTTATAATATAGTTCTAAGATAATAAACAATGGGAAATTTAAATTTTACCTCAATTAAAATATCGAAATATAAAAAATCAAAATTCAGATTAATTTCATTGCCCAAAAAACATATGTGGTTTTACATCTATTGTGAAAGGTAATCAAGACATCCCATGGAAGTATTACATAGTTGATATGTTCTAGAGTGTTTAAATAAACTTGGATAAAGTCTTAGATTCTGAAAAAATTCACTAAATGAGTTTGAAATTATTTTGGTACAGAATGGAGAAATAAGGAACATCCATCACATTTGAAAAATTAACATGGTTAGCTTCACAATATTCATCAAAAAAACTCACTACCTATGTAAATTTCTCCATGCACATTAAATTATGGAAATTTGGAAGACCATTAACTATGTAAAGGTAACACCTTAATTATAATAATGATGTAATGGTATGATTGAATATATCATAACTACAAAAAATTTAATTAGGAATGTTGAGTGTTATGTTATTGTAAATGTTGAGTTGTGTAGAGGTCCTTTTAATATTTAACTACCTGTGTAAATGTAGTTTGTATCTGTGTCATAGTTAGTGGTTACCTATGTAATGACAAAACTAAAAATATATAATTTATTAAATGGATACTATATAACTTCATAAAGGTAAAATTTATAATAAGGACCTATGTAAGGGTATTTTAAGAGTTTTGTAATTATAATTGAAAATAAAGAGGTATGTAAGGGTCAAGATTTTTCCATATATGATATTATATAATATGAAATATACAAGATAAATGGAGGCATAATTTTATGATAATTTTAATGAAAAACACCAAAATAAGTGAGACCCACAATAAGGACATGTGAAGTAAAAAAATAACAATGTTATAAAGTATTTCTTATAGGAATTTTGGTGATAGTGGTCAGTTCTGACTCACTCACTCATAATTACTTTTTTTTAAAACATATGACTGATCAAGGGAGAAACTATTGGAGGATGAGGGTATCACCATAAAATGATTTTATAGTCATAATTAATAGAAGTGTTTCAATGATATATGGAAATGATCTCACTGGGGGTCACTCTATTGTCCAAGGAATCTATTTTCAAATTCCCTTCTCTCCACATGTGGATGACCTCAATTCCATCCTCCATCATGATTCTATATAACTAGATGAGATAATAAAGGTTCAATGGAATCATTTAATTACTATGGATAAACAAAAATAAATGAAAATATTCCAGGTTATATATGAATGTTTTATGTTTTTAACGATTTAAAAGAGAATGACCACTATGCGTGGACATGGTTTATGGCCATATAGAGTAACATGGGCAATGAAATGTGTTCAATTCGATCATTGTTGATCCCCATTAATCTCACACCAGATCTCTCCCACAAATAACCAGGTGATTGTAGTATACATCCATAACCAAATTCCTCCTATAGATTGTAGTTTTCCATTTAACCCATCCTCCCTAGAAAACATGTCATGTTCCCAAAGAAGGAATGGTTTCCCTTAGTAGTATACCCCTTAATGAATTCGAATACCATGCACCTTCAATGAAAGTAATGAACTCCAACATTTTGAAATTAAGATAAACCTTTGTTCATAATGGATAGTACATTCTACCTACCCACATAAAATCCCTTGTCTCCCAAATCACAAATTACACCATTGTAAAGGTCAAGAAACGAATCCTACCTTTAACATTGTTTTTTCTAATTCTATGGAACCAAGAAGCGATGAACTCTACAATGGAATCCCCCTACACTTATATCCCCATGAATTTCCCAATAATAACCCAAGAATTAAGATCATAATAACCGTTAAATAATACAATCTGCATCAATTCTGATCTTGGTGACACGTAGTACTCGTAGAAAGAATCCAACTAAATACCCCTTTTTAAGCATTTAGATATTTAGGGATAGATTTATTCCTCAGACCCTAAACTAAGAAGTTGATATTCACTGGGAAATGTGTTCAACAAATCTATGAATCCAACTCATCATGATCATGTATTTCACTAAACACTTCTCAAAACATTAAGTCACTAAAGTAGCTAGATGATGAATCCCAAAAATAACCAATACAGTTCAGTCAACATAATAACACTCCCATAATGAATCTTTTGATCCTCATAATGTATAGTATTGATGAATACATGGGGTAAACTATATTTGGTTAAAAATATATCATGTATATGTAACATTAGAATGAATAGGGTTGCATCAATTGACTATTTATCCTTCCATAAGCTGACATCACAACCTCCCACAACCAACCTCACCTTCTCCATAAAAATCTCTATCTAATAAATCATTCACCATGCAAGGTAGGATGAAATCGTTTTTTACATACTATAGTTCAAAGTATGTACCATATATATTATGCATGAATATCTCTAATAATGTTTTCCTCTCAATAATTTCTGAAGAATTTTTTTTCTATATGTATTTCATTGATCATATCATTCTTTAAATATTGATGCTGCTACACTAAATAAATTTTTCCAATCTCTTCCTATATTCCCAATGACATTTTCCACCTAGCTTAAAATCATTGATGAAATATTTAATTATTTATTCAACCATATTATTGGGTCCATTAGTCACCTAGATAATTGAAATACCATGCATGTGAATAGATGTAAGGATGTTATTCACCAACATGATCCTTCCTCCAAAGGGTATGAAGTGATTCTTCTAATATTGAATAATGTTAGTGATTATGCTGATGATAATTTCAAATAAATCAGGCTTGATATTTTTTTAGGATGAGGGAACTGAGATACTCCATTGAGAGGTAACTCTTCGGTATTCCATTCCTCTCTTTGAGGAATCTAATGTGTCTTCTTTGTCCTTTTTTAGAGAGGAATACACGAGATTTACCATTGTTAATCCTTTGGTTTCTCTAAATTCCATAAGACTCCATAATTTTATTGAATATGTTAATGTACATTTACATTCAAATGATCGAAAAAAAAACATTTTATAATCAAATATATAGTGAAAAATCAGTCCATACCAATTAATATTCATTATTTTTTATATTATACCCTCCTCTAAACCTCAATTTATGTTCCATGATAACGCATTATGAGCATATCTAAATAGGTGCATGATCGCAGGTCTCTCGATATTAAGCCTCACTGATCTTTGATGAAACAAAAACCCTTTCCAATGAAATAGATATAAATCCATGAAGATTTATTGAATGTAAAATATAAATAAAAAACCATTAATTGAATCTAAAATGTCTCATAACATTCATAATCATAAACCACTCCAGTAATCATAATCCAATTCCAAATCCACTTTAATCATAATATTTTATCTAAAGGTCCACTTATTAATGTTAAAAAATTTATCTTCATAAAAACCAATCACCCCATAGAATCTAAAGCCTTTGATGAATCTATTTTGTTACTTTGATAAAAGAATTTGAAGATCCACAGAAGTCTTATGTTCAAAAATAATGTGGGAATTTCAAAAATAGAAAATTATAGAGACAAATGGGTATATACTGGTTCGCAATAAGGGATCTATGACCATCGGGATGAGAACCACAAGGAAGAAATCACATCCCTAGTTAGTGAACCATCATTTAAAATTCTATTCCACCACTTCAGTCACCTTAACATTGATAATAACTCATATAACAAAAAATAAGGCACCTGAAAACCCATCGGGTCCAGGAGCACATTTTATATTCATTTTGAGCATAGTATCTTTAACCTCATTCTCATCTAGAATCTAACTCAAGGCCTAATCCTCTTTGTCTTCCACCAAACATGGAATACATATGAAATAAATATCATCTGCAGACACCCCATGTCACCTCCCTCTATAGGATGTGTCTTGACCCTCCAAAAGAATTGGGAAATTCTCTGTATTAAGGTTTCTTGAAACATCCACATCTTTTTTATATTATCCTTCCTCAAGATTTGGGGTGATCATTAATAAATCCTTACTCTCTTTAAATATCACATAAAATAATTTTGAATTCTTGTCCACCACTATAATCTAAAAAACACGTGAATTTTTCCTACTCCCCCTTTCGATAACCATAAGTGTTTCTTCCTTAATCTCTTGTTTTCCCACTAAATGAAAAAAATAATTCATCATCCAAACTCTTTTGATGTCACTCAAAAAATAAATGAATATCCACCTTAAAATACTTTAGTGTGGGGAAATTTAATATGTTAGAGTTCCAATTCTGGATTTCCATCATCATGCATTGGAACTGATTTGTTAGGCCTACCAATGAGGTACCATATGTTGATTTCTTCTAGGACTACTTAACATCCTATATAATCCCAAAAACCTATTCCTAGATGTTAAGAATAAAAGAAAATATATGAATTCCTTCTTACCTTATTTACGTTCACCATTATAGGATAATGATTTGATAGAGACCAAGTAAGATGTTTCAAAATAACCTTTAGGATTGAATCTATACCATGATGGTTGGAGGGACATTAGTATACCCTAATCCAAATCCTTTTATTTTAGTTTTGGGTATTTTAAAATATAAATTTATTTCCCAAAACTATCATATGCATGATACCATTGAGAATAATTAACTCTTTTGAATTCCTTCATTGCCTTAATGGAAATTTCTTCCCCACCTTTCATCATAGAAGCCTCTAAATTAGTGTTAAAATCACCACCGATAAACTTAAAAAAGCTATCCATCATGAAGTTAGACAGATTATACACTAACATCATTCATTCCAAAACCTCAAAATTTTGAGTAAAAATGGAGAAGTAAAATTAGTAACCCCTAAAAGACACAATAGTAGGTATATACTGAGAATAGATATCCACAAGAAATATTGAAACAATATTCTTACACAAGATCAATATGTGAGTATTTCATGGAATTCCATAGAGAAAATCCAAAAACTAATCCTTATAGTTCAATACATAATGGGTTTCTTATTCTTAATCAGTGCATGAGCCACCAATATATAAGAATGGAGATGTTAATATTTGTTAGTAAGGAAATTTATTTTCATCTGAGCCCCCAGTCCCACGTTATTCTATATAATAATATAAATAATTAATCAACATTGGTACATGCCTTGTGGGTAAAAGATATTTTTTACTTGAATGTTGAACTACAAGCGAGTGCCTCCCTGGATTTTGCATGGGTGAGGTAACCACCATCCATCGAAGTGGAAATGAATAAAAAAGATATTCACGCTTAGAATATAGACAATCCATAATAACCATGGGAAGCTTATATTCCATTTACACATAAAATTTATTTGGAAAAGTCAATAATAGAAGTAGGGAAGATGGATTAACCCCTACCAATGTAGACAAAGGTAATCGGTGATCCTCCCTAACCACTTCATTTACGGATAAATTCTTATTTTGATAATGTATAGAAAAGGATAAAATCTCTTATGTCTCAACCTTTGGGACCAGTGTAACCTTATCACATACATTATCCATTATCTCATTAAGAATTGATAACATACTGTATAATGTACATTGGAAGACACCCAATCTAGAAGAATACTCTTATGGGGTATCTAGAAGTGTCATAGTGGAGAGTGACATTAACCAATATTAGGAAGAGGCAAGATCCAAATTTTTTGAAACTTAGAAACATTGGAAAATAGGGAAATATTAATATTTTGTGAAATAATGGCTCATGGGTGTGGCACATAATCCTTGTTTGAAAAGGAAAAAAGAAACCTAGTCTCAAACACTCTATCTAAAGGAATAGAACCTTCTCCAACCACCATTATGTCTCTGTGAGGATAAGAGGAATTCACTACATCCGTTGATTTTTCCATATTTATGGAAGTACAACTATGACTACAGACCTCTTCAGAATTACCTTATATATGAAATGATAAACAGATATAGGTGAGTACAAAGAAGTAGACTCTACAGTCAATAAAATCCCTTTTCATCCAAAACGATGACATGAATGGTTAATAGCACTAAAATATTTATCTCCATGCACATGTGAGGGGAATAAGACAACTACAAGATCCCAGTTTGATCATCCGAACAAAGGTAGCAACACACATCATCACATTTAGATTGAAAGATACAGGGATTGTTCTTCAGAGTGGATTGTGTGACAATTTTATATTTTCATTAACATTTCTATTAAGATAATTTTAATTCTTTAAAATCATGTATTTCACCCAATCACTAGTTTAAACGAACCATGATACCATAATAGTATATAAATGACCAATATAAATTATTCTTTAAATTGGTACAAAAAAGTATGAAAAACTAACTTCTAAATATGCAACTCAATATGTATTTATTATTTTTTAAAAACATTTATATTTAAGGAATAATGAAAATACTAGTTTTTAAACAAAATTTTTTATTATAAGGTCAAATTATGTTTTGGATTCGTTTTGAATTCAGTTTAATCAATATTGACTTCAAATAATCCAATTATGGTTTTTGGAAATTGTTTTACAAAAAAAATTATAAAAACATTTTAAACATTGAAATTGTATTTTTCTGAAAAAAAAAACTATTTTTCATAGCATTTTACAAGTTTTATTTTAAATTTAATTCTGCAACTTGTAAATTTTAAATTTTACAAAATGGATGTCATATTTTGATTCATTGGGTGCATATTTATTTTCTAGGTCCCTCGCATTTTTTTCCAGTATAAATAGTAACCATGGTAAATTTTGTTACCATGGTAGAGGATAAATTATGTAACTTAGTTTAAAAATATTTTTATAATGATTATAAAATGACCCTAACAAAAGTAAAAAATTATTGGATGAATGAAATTATACCCTTAACACCAAAGGGTTGAGATTTTTCCATTTAATGGACACTTTCCCTTGAAAATGACTTATATATATATATATTAATCAGAGAAAGACACAATTTGTCACATTGTTTTTCTATAACCTCCCTTATGTGTCCACATGGTTATGAATTTATATTATGAACGAATATAAAAAAAATCAAATGAGAAAATTAGTTTCATGGTATGAATTTATTTTTAATGTTTAGGGACACTTGGGTGATATAATTATATTTATAAATATTTATTCATTATAATTTTAAATATGTCACATTCATGTTTTAGAAATATATATTATTTTTAAAATAGGGTTCGTTAATAGTTAAATTCGACTATAGATATTCTTCTGAAAGATAGAAGTCTTATCTTAATAAATATATTTTTTTATATTTAGAAAATAAATAATTATTTCCAATAATTACACAAATGTTATGTAGAAATAATTTTGATAATGGAAATATGAAATAAATGTATTAAAAATATTAAAACAGAAATAATTTGGAAAAATTAATATATTCAATGAATTAGATAGATTACCATGACCTCTTATGGATATAATAAAATATTTGGTTTTAAGTTATGTTTTTATTTAGATATTTTTTAAAAACTAAGAAATAAATAGTGTTTAATTGATAATATTGATATTTTAAAAAAAATAATGGTTTGTTATAAAACATAAAACTTTTAAAAAAGTATTAACTAATTATTATATGGTATAAAATATCCTAAATTATTAATTTATAATCCAATTGAAAACAAATAATTAAAAATCATAAAAAATTAACATTTAAAAATTTGTTACCTTAATTAAGATTAAAATAGAATAACTAAGGGTTAATTGAAATGATAACATTAAAATTGACAAAAACATGTACACAAATTATTGGTTGATGATATTACAAACATATATCAATTTATCTATGAAAATATGAATTTTTTGAGGTTTCTAGATGGGGTTTGAGTTTATTATAAATTAATTTTTTTATAGATTCCAAATGTGTCTCTCACCTCAATTATAAAAAAGAACGTCATCTCTCATTTCTTCACTTAACATTGAACCATCAAGCTCGGGCATCCCTTCCCATTTCCTTTCTAAAATACCCTAGTCATATTCTAGAGGTTGTTTTCATCTCCAAAGAACAAATATAGTGTTTAAGGGGAGATCTAGAGGGATATCATCAAAAAATAGGAGGTACATAGACATTCAAAGGATATTGGACCAAAGGTAAGGGATAATATCAAAATCTCATTATTATTCAAGATTATTTATAAGTATTCACTAGGGAATATTTTTTATCCTTGAACATGTATCCTAAACATATATTTTAAAATATTATTTCTATTATTCTATAATTTTGTAAAGTAAATTAAACTCATTTGTGAATTTTATTAAACTATATGAAAGGAATATTTTGTTTTATTTGATTTGAGGTAATTTTTGACTTATCGGATAAATGTATGAGAAGAATGATTTATTTTAGCTTATGTGGAACGAGCATATTTTTATATTTTCACAACTCCTTATTTTCATGAATATTCCTTCATAATATTTCACTATTATTTTCAAGAAAATTATTCTTTTAAAATTACATAGCATTTTGAGAAAAGAAATGTTTTTCGAAGAAGATATATAATTTTTTAAGAATTAATTTCATGTGTTCTATCAGAATTTTTTTCTATATAAGTTTGAATTATTTAATAGGGTTAGGTTTCAAGTATACTATCCCTATTCTTACAATGGTTATATTATGTTCATGTAGGAATTATATTTATGAAATCTGTTAGTTTTAAACGGATTATGTTATGATGAAATGATTTTTGTGAAAGACAACATATTCCTTGGGTTATGCTATGATGAATAATTTATGTTTTTGTGGAAATTATAAGAATTATTTCATTATGATTATGGTCGAACATATATATATTTGATCAATTATTTCGTTAATGATTTATATCTCATTAGATAGATAGATCTGGAATAGAAAATGATGTCAATTCAATAATACATGGTTGGAATGGGAAGTAAACCTGGTTCAGTAATAAAGTGATAGAATGAGGAAAACACTCAGTTTAGTAATTGACTTTTTCTACTATGGGGGGCATGGAAATGAGCCTGGACTAAAATAAAATGATTTTATATTCTTATGTTTATGGAACAAATTCCATATCTTATGTTATGAATTTTGGGAATATGCACATATATTTTTTATGAACTATTATAATTTCTTCCAGACATGATATCATGATCTTTCATTTATTGGGTAATATTATACAAATTTTGTTTTTTTATGTCTTATGATTATGATATGATTGATATCTCCCTTTCTTACCCACAGTGAGTGTATGAGCTCACCAGTTCTTATGTTTCTTTTCCCTAGGATATATAAGGGTATTAAATAAGATATTTCAAAATGGGGTCTAGTAATGAATGAGTAAAAGGGATACAATATATATGTCTTATGAACTACTAGTTTATTTTTCTCAGTTTAAAATACACTAAACCAATATTATCATGGCATGGATTTGATATGTTTTGTAATGAATATTATAAAATTTTAAAAAAATATATATGTATGTAAATTATTGTACATTATACTTGGTATCAATGAAAATGTATAGTTAACCATTAGAAACTAGGATGAGGAAACAATAATAATAACTGTAAGGATATTTTAAAGTATATGTTACAATCCTAGTGTTTTATAAATTTTCATGAATAACCTAAGATAAACCCTAAAGTTCCCTAAATTTAAATTTTATTCTTAATTATGTGGTTTTGCCATTTTGATTATTATTTATCACACTTTGATTCTTGGTTTTATTCAATGGATGGAACAAAAGGAACCATGTTAAGTCTAAATGTGATGGAAAATGAAAAGATTATCCCCCAATAAACCAAATGTTATGGGAGCTAGAACGAAAAATATTTTTCATATGATCACACAATATTCTCAAGCTTTTAATCATCTATTACTTCCAAATGATCAAAGGAGGGATCAAAATTTTTTGATTACTTTATGAGGTAGCGTCTACCTTATATTAGTGCATCTTCTGATCAACTAATAGATGATCAGTGGATTAGTGACACTAAAAATATATTTTAAGTTCTCCAAAATTCGTAGCATGATAAATTAATATTTTTATTCTATCGTTTTGAGGTTGAAGCTGATCAATGGTTTAATATTATCAAGAATACTATGAAATGATATTGAATTGACTCGATGGAATGTTATGAGTTCAAGAACATAGTTTTAAATAATTATATTCCTCATTTTCTTTAAAAAATATGGATATAGAGTTCCTTGAGCTTAATAAAAAGGATGATGAATATTTTGGTACCTACGAAGACCATGTCACAGGACTTTTAAGGTTTTCTTCTTGAATTATTGTCCTACATGAGAGTGAAGTTGAATGATTCTTTAGTGGATTACAACCAAGTCCCTAAATGGAATTATCCATAAGGGACTTCAATAGATATGAGGAAATAATTTGATGTGATCTCAAGGTTGAGATTGATATTGGAGTCACCCATTAGTCATGTTGGTTAGATAAGAAGAAAAAAATGGAATTAAAGGGAAAATATAAAGACCACCCTGAACAAAAGATGATTTTTCCATCATGCCCAATGTATGGAAAGAAACAAGGATAAAATGGTCTTTAATGGACTATAAAATGTTTTATTTGTGGTATATAAGTTCATTGGGTAGTTGAATTCCGAAGTGATGAGAAAAAGTTGACTAATGATACAAATAAAGAAAAATTCTTCACAGAATGTTCCTCCCACACATCAATTATACATGTTCATGGAAATGGGTCATTATGGTAGCTAAATCTTATAATAAAATTATTATCAATGATGATCAACATTAGAAAACTTATAAGACCAAAAATAAATGATATTCACATGTGACTACTATCGGTGATGTGGAGTATGATAATGAAGTGGTTTAAGGTACACCCATCATCCACTATAAAGTATAAAATGTTTTATTTGATTTTGGATCCACCCACTATTTTATTTTTGAATAATTTCCTAAGGGTATCATTGTATTACCAAAACAATTAGATTTTGAGTTAGCTATGACAAGTCATAATGGAAAAAAGTCACATCAAAAGTTTATAAGTATTCTCCAGTTTTAGATTATAGGAAAGTGCTTCCTAAAAATCATGGGATCCTTCCTTTAGTATACTTTTATGTGATTCGTAGCACGGATTATATTTTTATATAACAATATCATATCAATTTCCATGTAAGGGAAGTCACATTTCAAATTCCTAATTAATCAATTATCATCTATCGATGCATGGATAAATATGACCTTCCAGTGAAAATTTATTCCATCTTATTGGTCTTGATTCATATAAATTAAGGTTATCTATCTCAAATGGTTGGAGAGAAACTCACTAATAATAATACACCTATTGTATGATAGTTTTTTGATTTATTTCCTGAAGAATTTCTTGGTTATCCACCGAATAGTGAGGTTGGGTTTTCAATATAACTCATAAGGAGTGATATGCCTACGTCAAAGAAACCAGATAAAATTTCCCAAATTATGTTTTAGGAATTGAAGATGTAACTCCGAGAGAATCTTGAAAAGGGATTCATATTCCCTAGTGATACACCTTTGGGTGTATATGTTCTATTTACAAAAAAATATGGTTCAATGGTGAGGTATGAGGTTCGATTTCTAGGAGACCACTATTTGGTGAATTTCAACCTAACATGCTTCGCTCACCTTTCCAGGCCACCGGATGTCTCATCAGGTGAGTAGAAGGGTGCAACCCACTAAGTTAACAAATTGATTTGTTGAACCATTGCTCATTAGGATGTTACCCTATGGAATTCTCTTCTATCCTGGCTATCAATGTCTCATTCATAGCTGGGGCTTCTCTGGGTGACATCTTTGTCGGGAGGAGAGGTTTATGGATATGGAGGGTTCAAAGAGGACACTCTTGGATATTCCCTTTTTGGGATTAAATATTGATCAATGAGACTCTACATTGATTATCGACCACATTACAAGATCAAAACCAAGAAAAAATAATCTTTTCCCCTCATTGATGACTTATTAAACAATCTACACAAATCTCAATACTCTTACAATATTGTTCTTTGTTCTGGATATCATCAATTAAGAATTATGAAGGAGGTTATAAAAGTTATGGAATTGTGTACAATGTATGGACACTATGAATTCATATATATTCTTCTTGGTATGACTAATTTTATCTTTTTCTGCATGGATCTAATGAATAGTGTCTTTAGAGACTATATTTATTAGTTTATAGAAGTCTTTATTAATGATAATCTTCTATATTAGAAGATAATTGAATAGCATGAAATCACTTTAGAATTTTACTGAAGACCCTGATAAAGGACAGTCTTTATGAAAAATTTACCAATTATTATTTTTGGCTTCATAATGTTTTATTTTTGTGACATATAATATCAAGGGAGGGGATATCTATGGATCAAGCAAAAATAAAAGTTATTGTACATTGGCCTTGGAAAATAATAGTTATTGAGATCCGATGTTTTATTGGTTTTAGTTGATATTATCAATGTTTTTTGAAACATTTTTCATGTCTATATAATCCATACACCAATTTTACTCATAAATGAGTTATGTTCATGCAGATGGAGTAATGAAAGAGAATTTCATAGAGAAAAAAAGAAGGTTTCCTAGTGCACATGTGCTCACACTGCCTTATAATGGATAAAGGATTATAATATATAATGATAAATCCGAGAAGGTTTTGGGATTTTTTCTCATAAAAATTATGTGGTGATATCTTATGCCTCCCGATAATTGAAAATCCATGAGCAAAATTACCCAACTAATGATTTGGAGTTTTGTACAATAATCTTTTCATTAATGATATGGATGCATTATCATTATGGTGAACAGAATGATATTTATACTAATCAAAAAAGTTTAATGTATATTTTTATAGAAAAATAATTTAATATTCCCCAAAAACTTTGTTTGGAGTTGAAAAATAATTATGACTTCCCAAAATATTGACACCCTGGGAAAGAAAACAAGGTAGAATATTCTTTGAGGTGAAAGGACGATGCTAGTCTAACCACGATGGGGATTAGAAAAGATCCAATATATATGTATTTATGAAGACTGGATAATGAAATTTTAGATAAAGTTAAGAATTATTATCTATATCAAAAAAAATTCAACCATATATACAAGTAAGGATTATGTAGGCATAGAAGGAAGAAAGAGATCTAAAAAAGACGGTGAGAAATGATCCTAAATTAAAATTTTATTGTGATAGAATAATAAATTTATATAAATTTGTGTGTATTTATCCCATACTAGAATTAAAGAAAAAAACATTGGATGAGGCTCATAGTTATTCATTCGATAACCATCCTAGAATCCAAATATATGTATAGGGACATGAAATAATATTTCTTGTGGGATGGAATGATAAGAGGTGTTGCTGTATATGTATCTCGGTTTTTGGTTTCTCAAAAAGTTATGGTTGAGGAATAGAATTTTAAGGGGATGTTACAACTGTTAACCATACCATAATGAAAATGAAAAAAAAATCAATATGGATATTTTATCAAATATCCCAAACCATCTAAAGAGAATAATGTTTTATGGGTTATAGTTTATCGCCATAAAATGTAATCGCACTTCATTTAAATTTGATAGGATTTAACTCTTGATCATATTTCTAGAATATATGTAAAGGATGTGGTAATATTTATAGGAGTAACACTTTTCATTATATCTCATTGTGAGATAAGATTTACCTCAATGTTTTAGTGAAGTCTTTAGTATGATCTGGATATAGAGTTATGTTTATACACTTCTTATCATCCTCATATAGATGTTTATTTTGAGAGGACAATTCAAACACTAGAATAAATTTTGAGACGTTTCTTTAGGGATTTAAAATGTGTTTGGGATCAACACCAAACTTTGGATGAATTTTCATACATTAATAGTCGTCATTATAATATTTGCATGGCTCCTTATGAATATATATGTGGATAGATAAGTATAACTCTAACTTTCTAGGATTAAGTTGAGGAAACAAAGATATTAGTAAATGATCTTTTTGAAGAAATGGTATAGAAGTTCAGATCTAATCAACAACACATAAGAGAAGATCAGAGTCGAAAAGAAAGTTATCCTACTAACTGATGAAAAGACATAGAGTTATAATTTAGTGACAATGTGTTTCTATGAATATCCCTTTAAAAGAGAGTAATTAGATTTTTAAATTAGGAAAATTTAATCCCTAGGTATATTGGTACTTTTAAAATTATGGATCTTGTTGGGAAGTTAGTTTATCGATTGGTGCATCCACCAAATCTATCTCAAGTTTATGATGTGTTCCATATAACTTTACTAACAAATTACATACAAGATCCTTGACATTTGTCAATCTTAGAAGTCATACTACTATAGAAATATATTTCTTATGAAGAACATTCAAAATAGATTTTGGATCGTAGAGATAATTTACTATGAAGTAAGACAACTCGTTTGGTTAAAGTTTAAAGGTGGAACCACCAATTTGAGGAATCCAATGTGGGAACCAATGAATGTGATGAGGCATAGGTAAACTCATTTGTTTGAATCTGATTGATGAATTTCAACGGACAAATTCATTTTAAGGGTGGTATAATTTAACACCCCTATATTTTAATAATCATTTCACCTTAAATAATTGTAATTCTACAATAGATTACATTCCAGGAAAACGCGAGTTTAAATGAACCATGACAAACTATAAGAATAAAAATTACCATTATAACCTAGTTATCAAATTGGTGTAAATAAATATGAATAATTAAATTATAATGATCCGACTCAATATGAATTTATTATTTTATGGAAACATTTATTTTTATGGAATAGTGAAAATATTGATTTTCATTGTAATCTGTATTTTATTTTATAAGGTAAAATTATGTTTTAGATTAGTTTTTAATTTTAATTATTTAATTTTAATATAAAATAATCCAATTATGGTTTTTAAAAATGATTTTGTACATACACTTTTTTTAGAACATTTTATGTTTTAAAACGGCTATTTTTTTTTGAAAAAACGGTATTTCATAACTTTTTTATGATTTTATTAAAAATTTATTTCTAAAACAAAGTAATTTATAATTTTGAAAAATAGATGTCAAATTTGGATTCAAAAATCCCAAACTTATTAAGTATCCCCCTATTATTTTTTTCCAATAAGAATAGTAACCATTGAATATTTTGTTACCACGGTAAAGGGTAATTAACTTAATCTGTGCTAAAAATAAAATTATAAAGATTATAAAATGAACCTAACAAAATTTTAAAAAATATTGGATAATTAGAATATGACCATTAACACATAAGGATATAAATTAGGTAATTTAATTGACATTTTCCATCAAAATGGATTATATAATTTTTTAATCAAAGAAAGACACAAAGTGTCACTTTAATTTTCAGAAACCTCCCTTATTAGTGCACATGGGGACATATTTAAGTTTCAAATGAATATAAACAAAAATTTTAAATTATGAAAAATATTTTTATGATATTGATTTATTTTTTGACGTTTGTAACCACTGGGGTAATATTTTGATATTTATAATGTTTTATTCATTAGAATTTTAATGATTTCACAATTATATTTTAATAAATATATTATTTTTAAAATATAGTTATTCAATAGAAAATTTAATAAATAAATAATATTATAATACATAGATTATTTATCTTCATCAATTTATTTTATTTTTATTTTTTAGTAAATAGATATTTATTTTAAATAATCACATAAATTTGATGTAGAAACGATTTTGTTAATGGAAATATCAAATAAATGTTATTGAAAATATTAAAATAAATACATTTAGAAAAATTTATATATCCAAATAATTATATAGATGATCTTTAAAAATTAGGGATATAATATAATATTTATTTCTAAGTTATCTTATTTTTTAGATATTTTTAAAAATCAATGAAACAAGAAGTTTAAAATTCATACTATTGATATTTTATCCAAATAATGTTTTATTAAAAATCATATAATATTTCACAAAACTACAAAATAATTACGATATGGTTTAAAATATTTTAATTTTTAATTTACACTGTAATTAAAATCAAAAAAGATAAAATTATACTCATTAATCATTGAATTATTTTTACATTAATTGGTATTATAATATAATAACAAACTATTATTTAAAATTATAAGATTTAAATTGAAAACAAAAATTGTCAAAAATTTATTGGTTAATGAGATTCTAACCATATATGTTCTCATCTTCCAAAATATAAATCTTTGGAGGTTTTTTATGTGGTTTGAGTTTATTATAAATGAATAATTTTAGATATTCCAAAAATTCCCCTCACCACAATTATAAAAGGGAACCTCCTCCCTCACTTCTTCCCTTCATATAGATCATTCATGCTCATCCATCCAATGACCATTTCAATTATGAACATCCATGTTCACATTCTTGAGGTTTTGGTCTTCTCCAAAGACCATCTCTTTATTTTAAGACGATATCTAGAGATAACATGTCGAAGAAGAGTATGTTCGGATGCATAAAAATGATATCAGACCTAAGGTAGTGGATAATATTGCATTTCGTTATTATATGAGATTGTTTATATATATTGATTTTCAAGGGTATATTTATAATCCATGGCCTTGATTACTGAATATGTATTCTAAAATATTTTTTCTATTATTATATAATTGTTTAATGTGAGTTTTACCCATTGGTGAATTTTATTAAACGGTATTAAAGGAATATTTTTCCATTTTCGATATGAGGTACTTTTTTACTTATCTAAAAAATTATGGGAATAATATAATCTTTTAACTTATATGTCATGAATTTATTTTTACATTTTCATAATGACTTATTTTCAAGAATCATTCTTTAAAATATTTCAAGGTTATTTTCAATGATTTTTTTTTTCAATTTCATGGAATTTTGAAAAAAGAATAAATATTGATGAAATATGATATTTCCCACAATAATTAATATTAATTGTTATTTCAAAATTATTTTCCATCTAGGATGTAATTATTTAAGAAGGCGTTTGTTCAAGTATATTGTACCTATTATTCATATGGTTTTATTATGTTCAAGATGAAATTCTATTTATGAAATCCATTAGTTTTAAATGGATTATGTTATGATTGAATGATGTAAAATAAAACCATTCTATTCATTGGTTTATGATAGGAATATTGATTTATGTTTTTCTAAAACATGTAAGAATGACTTAATTACGAGATAGTTGGGACCTATATATCACTCCAATACATTGGGTAATGATTTATATCTCTTTAGATGGATTGGTCTGGAAGGAAAAATGGTTTCGGTTCAGTAATACAAGCTGGAAAAGGGAATTGTACCTAATTCATTAATACAGGACAGGAATGGGGTGTAGACTTGGTTTAGTAGTGTACTTTGTCTGCTATGATGGTCTTGGTAATGAGTCATGACTAATATGAAATGATTTTATATGCTTATGTTTATGCCACAAATTTCATGCCTTTTGTTATGGGTTTTGAGAATATGTTCATTGATTATTTATGACCTTTTATGATTTATCGCATGGAATGATATCACAATCTTTCATATGCAAGAAAATATTTTTTAAATGTTATGTTCTTATATCTTATGATTGTGATATGACAGATATCATCTCTTTTTACCCTTACTAGGCATATGATCACACCATTTATTATGTTTATCTTTCCCGGATTATAGATAATGGTATTAAGTTATATATTCTAAGAAGGGATCTAGTTATAAAAGAATAAGCGAGAGACAATTTAGATATCTTATGAACCAGTTGTTTATATTTCCTTGTTTCTAAAAACCCTAAAATTATACGGTTTCACGGTGGGTTTTTCATGTTTATATAATAATTATTATTCAATGTTGATGTATTATATATGTATGTAAAGTAATGTGTTCTATAGAATGGACCAAAAAAATAACCCACATTATTTTTTGGTCTCTATTACTTCCCTAAATGGGTGCACCATCACCACCTAAAAATAGGGAACCATCATATCACATGATCAAGAACCTTCACAAAAAAGTCCTTCACAATTTTCTCCCTTTAGAATAATTAAACACATAAGGTGTAAATAAATATGGTTGACACTCTCATAGGATATTCAAGGCCCCATGAACCAAAAAAATTAATTTAAAAGGAGAATTATAATTTTTCAAGAACATATTTTCCCACTGGTGAAAAATTACTGTAGTCTCTATAAAAACCCAAATATTTTAATAGAATTGTATTTTATTCAATAATTTACGTGAAACATAACACCTATATTATAAGGGAATATAACACCTTAATAATTTAAAAATTATTTCTTTTAGAAAAAATTTAATTTCTTTAATAGCTTATGATACATGCAATAATAAGTGTCTTTGAAAGCATGTGTTACATGCAAGAATGTGTTTTATGGAACAAAAATATACTATTAGTATTGTTATATAATATCATAGTGAACACCTAGAAATTGGAATGATGGTTATATAAAATATAAAAACATATTATACATATATATATATAATTTTTTTATTTATTAAAAATAAATTAATCTATATATATACTAATCTTATATTTTTTCCACTGCCACGTGTCCATCTACCTGATCTCCAATCCAATCATCCATTATGTTCCCTCCACCCAGCCACCCACGTCGACTATCCACGAACTATGACTTCTTCTCCGTGAATACCCAATCTCGATCCCACTACAGTTATTTGGATAACCAACCTCTCCGCGCACTCCATTTTCTTCTCCGCAAAACCCTATCATGCTTCTGTCATTTTCCACACGCACACACTTCTTCTCCGCGAAAACCCGATCGCACTCCCAGTACTGTTCTCTGGATTAGTGACCTCTCTGCGTGCTCTGTCCTCTTCTCCATGAAACCCTATCCCGCCCTCACTATCGTTCTCCAGGAAAGTGACTTAGAAATCCCAAGATCCCAACCTCTGTCGATCTCCAACTACCAATCTACCCACAGTCCGTAGCCCTCCTTCTCCGACCTCCACCTTCTCCTCACTTGATATACTGTCGATGCATTCTTCATTTTTCTGATTACCGCCGTGGTTTATGTAGTTGCCCCATACAGTTCCCCCAAATTCCTGACGCCTACTTCAATCTCACCCAAATTCCCGACACCTTCGACGACACAGCCACGCTTCTTCAACATCGCATGTTCCCTGGATTTCTCCGACCGATCATCCAGTCGTCGGAGGGTTATGGCATCACTAACTCACCCACTACTCACTACCCTCTAGTAACCCTCGGTATGCTCGCTATATGAATCCCCTCTCCCTCTCCCCTCAGCAAACCCCTTAAACACATGGGACTCCGACTCTACGTGATCCACCACACCTCGGGCCCTCAACGATTCACTTTAGCATCCACCAATTTTCATACAACATCAACCAATTCCTTAGACATTGATCCAGGTCGGTAATTTCGTCACATTTTGTGGAGTTATCTTTGCATTCCTATTGCTTCATTCATGCTCCATATATTTATCACTACTAACAATTTACTCCAGTCCAATTGAACGTTTACACAACTTTCTTCTTCTTATTGACTCTGCATTACATTATCAGTACATTAAACTGTCCGTATTTTTCTTTCCACACATTGACAATTATATTTAACGAACAACATTGAAAACCTATTATCCACCTCAAGCTACGGAGAAAAAATTCTACATTCAAGGGATGATAACTACAGATCAAAAAACATTTGTGAGTTCTCTGTTCTGTTATGTTTAAATACCTCAACTTACTACCATTTTTTCACATTATTAGTACTCATCATTACTTCCTTTTTGACAATGCTGAAAACTAATGTAATGTATTATTGTCTTCTACTGTTTTTTTCCCAGACATGGTCACCATAACCACTATCAACTGTTGGCATGACACATGCAGTCATACAAATGCCATTTTGATCCCTATCTATCAACGGTTTGTAGTGACTCAATTTTGTACTAAAAACACTACACTAATTTAATGGTTTCTATACTAACGTATCTTAGACGTATTTAACTTCTATTTAGACTATAGTGCAAAAGAATTTTGTGTTCCAACCAAATACAAACATGTATCAACCTACATACTCTAGAGAGTTAAGGTTACAACAGAGACAACTTATGAAATAAAAATAAAAATATGGTATGTTCTCGATATTCTTCTCTATTACATGTTCTAATTCAAATCATTTTTTTACTAAATCTATTAATTACAAAAAACACAATAACAATGTCAACATCAACCGAAATCTATTTAATGATGTCTAAAACAATATCAGGTACTACATCAACTAAACTGTTGTCACTTTATGGCATGAGACATGTAGTTTCACGAATTCCGTTATCATCTTTGTCTGCCAATGGTTAGTTCTTATTATACTACCAACTACACTACCAACTACATTTCTTTTTTAAACAAAATGACTAATACCAACCTTAATCATTGATGACAGTGCCTAAAATATCTACTCCTCAACAAAATACAAACATGTATGGACCGTCAAACTCAAGAGATGAAAGGTTGCAGCAGATGAAACTTATAAAGGAATGACATAAAGTTTGTAATTATTCTATTAATTTAGCATCAAATTATCTAACTATTGAATATAACACAGTACAATGTTTTTCATTGCAGTGCTATGTTTGTTTATAATTTTGATACTAAATGTCATTGTGTACTTAGTATATCTCATTACAACTGACAACATAACTTTGCCAACATCTACTGCAGATTCTTCAGTGACATCTACCAATATGACTGCAAATGCATTAACTGGACCACTATCAATTGATTCCCTCACACAAGGACTCACACGAATTCCACTATCATCTCTATGTGTCAATGGTTAATTTTTTTATCTTTAACATTATAGTACTCATTACATGAAACTACTATCCATAGTATCAGAACTGATGGATATGTAACTTCGTATTTGAAAACAGTCCCTAGAAATGATGCTCCTCAATCAAATACAAACAAGTTTGGCCCATCAACCCCCAGACATGCAAAGCTTCTACGAAGACAATTAATAAAGGAACGACATAGTGTTTGTAAGTACTGCTTTTATATTCACCATATAATGTCCAACTAATTATTACTTCATCAATATATAATTTCATTATGTCTTACATGTTAACAGCATATACAACAAGTGGAGATGCTTCAGTTATATCTTTCGATGAGTCTGCTACTTGAATTACTATACCGGTATCAAACTATGACATCACACGAAGGGACACAGGTAAGCCTTCATCATCTTTTCCGATCAATAATCACATTTGTTTCATTTTCAAATTAAATAACATTACTACACCTTTAATTCTTTCAGTGGCCACAAAATCAACGCCAACTCCTACTACAATATCTTCAGTGATGTGTAAGAATAACTCTACTAATATAATTACTGCAGCGCTACCAACAATTTGTGGTACCAGTGGAGTCACACATGTACCATCATCTCCTTTATGTACAGATGGTTAATAGTTTTTAAATTTACCACTATCAGATTTTTCTGATCATGAGGCAATTATTAATTAGATAAACTACTTATATTAATCTTTATAATTGAACACAGTGCCAGAACCATATGCTCATCCATCAACACTGTGTTCAAGGACAAACAAAAAAACAAACACCACATGACATGAAAGTATCCCCACTACCATTCTGTATGTAGACAGTCACCGTTTGTTTTATGAACAAAATGATGGTTGTTTTAACTTGACATACACCATATAACTATTCACTCAATTTGTTTCAAAGCTTTAATGAATGATGAAGATATGATGACAGATGATTTACCTATCTCCTCATCACAGTACGACCAACAACTATCTCTAAAAGTTAATATCCCCGTTAGAAAATTTTTTATTTCTAATGGTGTCTTGAACAAACAGATTTTGTGATACTAATTCTTTTCAAGACAATGAAAATATAGGTATGTCATTTAACAATATTATCTATAATTAAAAATCAAAATACGGTTAAGTTTTCCAATATATGTGAACCCAACATTTCCTATTACAGAAAACTCAATAGAGCATCGTAATGCCGAGAACACATGTTAGTGTTATTACTAAACCTGCATTGTTGTTCTATAATCAAGAATCATTTTCTCAGAATATCACTATGCATTTTTTTTAATATGTTCAACATTTTACTATTTGTGAATCAGGTTATTCGGATATTGGGGATGCTTCTAAAGTATGTCAATATTGTCATTCATTTATTTTGTTCAAAGAGAGAAATAAAACCTACAACAATAGACAAAACCCACATTTCTCACTATGCTACTCGATGGGAAAAATATCTTTAGACTTACTACCTTCATGTCCTGCGTACCTAAGGATGTTGGTATTCCATCAAACTACAGCTGAGTCCCGATCTTTCCTAGACAACACGCATGTTTACAACTCAATGTTTGCATTCACGTACATGGGTGGAAAGGTGGGTAGGTCATTCAACAATGGTTGAGCTCCATGTATATTCAGAGTACATGGAAAAACTACCATCGCATTGGTAGATTATGTCCACTTGTTGGACAACCGCCATGTTTTTCACAACTATACGTGTACGATACTGCACCTGAATGTCAGAACAGGGTCCACAGAATTGAGTATCGGTCTATTTCATCATTTCATACAAAATTTTCCAACCATTCATCATTTAATATTAACTACCAATGTCATTTCTGCAACTTTGATGCTAGTAATCAACTTTCAATTATTAATGACAATATTGTTCTTAAACTACAACATATGCTACATGAGCACAATGCTCTGGCATGAGAATTCATAAGTGAAAGGGATGTTCTTAATCATCATGAGGTTCCAACATTAAATCAACATCTACTCAAAAAAAGACATACAAGTGAGGCCACATATATGTTTCCGAACAGTTCTGAAGTTTCTATGCTGATTATCGGTGATGTTGAAGATCTCAACGATGAACGTGATATCATCATTCAAAAAAAGTGGTGATTTATAAAGGGTACACTATTTTCACCCATTATATCTTCCACTACAATACCCTTGATCTTTATATGAGGTCAGGATGGATATGTAGACAATTTATTGTATCAAGCTACTCCTTTCACAAAAAGTATTGCACTCAGGAAGGTAACAATGAGAGAGTACTTCTCCTTTCACTTGCAATTTTTTCAACAGAATGGGTCAACATTATTACATTGTAGAAGACTATTGAAAAATTTTATTGTTGATGCTTATATAATGATTGAGTCCCAAATACTATATTTCATTCGATTCAATCAAGAAATGTTGAGGGTTGAATTATAAAATGGATTACAAGATGCATTTCTGCGAGGTGACCGTGAAGGCTTATCCTGTGGAAAGCGTATCATTCTACCTTCAACATTTATCAGTGGACCCAGGTATATGATTCATAATTACCAGGATGCAATGTCTATTTGTAATTGGGTAGGGTATCCAGATCTATTTCTAACATTCACATGTAACCCATTGTGGCCTGAAATAACTCAATTTGTTATGAAAAACAATCTTCATCCAATTGATTTTCCTCAGATATTATCTCAAATTTTTAAAATTAAGGTTGATCATCTTACGAAAGATTTAAGAGCGGGCTGTTTATTTGGAAAATCATGAATAGGTAACTCTCTATATATTTAATTTTTTTATATTTCTAATTCATTTCTTATATTATATCATTTTCTATTAACGTTCTATATCACTATTTTTCCCATGTAGTTGTTCGAACCGTGGAGTTTCAAAAAAGTGGCTTTCCTCATGTCAACATCCTATTATTTCTATTCCATGAAAACAAGGTTAACAATCTTGCAGATCTGAACAAAATAGTTTATGCAGAAATACTGAATCATTGTGCATACCCAAAGATACTTGAATCTGTTACAAAATTCAGGATGCATGGCCCTTGCGGTGATGCCAACTGTTCCTCCCCTTGTATGAGAAATGGAAAATGTACAATATTTTATCCAAATAAATTTTTCACACACACAACAGTTAACGAGGATTTTTATGTGGTATATCGTAGAAGAGATGATGGGTGTATGGTTGTTATAAATGGTGTTCCTTTGGATAACCGTTTTGTGGTACCATATAATCTTGTTATGATTTTAACGTATCAGGCTCATATAAATCTAGAGGTTTGTAATCAATCATCATCTATCTAGTACCTCTTCAAATATATTAGCAATGGGAATGATCGTGTTAGAGAAGCACTCTATGAGAGCAACAATAGTGACTTTCCAGAAAACAATGTGGATGAGATAATGATGTACTATGACTGCCGGAACATAACTCCTTCTAAGGCTTCATGGAGAATATTTGTTTGGATATCCATTACAGATATCCACCAATTGAGAGGTTATGTTTCCATTTTCCAGGACAAAATACAGTTACTTATAATGAAAATGATAATATTGAAGATGTCCTCAGTCATGGAACTATTAGTGAATCAACATTCACCGCATGGTTTAAAGCAAATAATATTCACCCAGAAGGTAGATCTCCCAGTTATGTAGTATTTCCTACTAGATTTTTTTTTCACTACAATGAAAAAAATGGACTCCGAGCAAATAGGGATTCATTATTGGTAGACTATACAATGTCTCTCCAACAACTGGAGAGTTGTTTTACTTGCGGTTACATCTAAAAAAGGAGCAACTTCATATGATGATATCAGAATAGTTAACGGTATTACTCATGGAACATTTAAGGAGACCTATTATGCTTTGGCACTACTAGCAGATGATGGTGAATTTATTGAAGCTCTAAAAGAGGTTTCAGCTTGGGCAATGGGACATTCTTTACAGAGGTTGTTCTCAAGAATGTTATTTTCAAATAACATATCTCGGCCAGACATTGTATGGCATAAAACCCATGACTTTCTTAGTGAATATGTTCTGTATGGGAAAAGACAAAGGCTACAAATTCCAGATATATCTGTATGTTTGTCATTAAATTTTAAAAACCAAAATGATGTTTATTTATATTCACAGATTAACATAAATACTCTCAATATAATAACATCATATTATCATAAAATTAAATGACTCCTCAGCTGACTACCGAATTAATATATATTATACTATTTTTTAGATTATTGTTATCTGAAACTATATGCACCATTTTTGTAGATTTGACATTGAAATATCATCAGAGGCATATGTATGCTCTTCTTGAAATTGAGCAGATTTTAGAGAGTCGTGGTACTTCTCTTCAGTTTTATCCTCCTATGCCACTTCCAGATTCTGCAACTGATAGTTGTCCAAATCGTTTAGTTGTATAAGAACTGCATTACAATAGGAAGTTACTTCAAAATGAATATAGAACTAAACAGAATATGATTACCTATGAACAAAAACATGTGATGTATGTCTTTATGTTTGTGTTGTCTTCCAATTCAGGAGGTTTCTTCTTTTTAAATGGATATGGAGGCATGGGTAAAACCTTTATTTGGAATATGCTAATAGCTTTGCTAAGGTCAGAGGGCTCTATTGTTCTAGCAGTTGCTTCGTGTGGAATAGCATCATTACTATATCCGAGGGGACGAACTGCACATTCTAAATTTCATATTCCAATCTCTATTACTGAGCAGTCAGTTTGAAATATTCAGCAAGGTAGTCATCATTTGGAACTTCTACATTTGAAAAAACTTATAAATTGTTACGAGGCGTCTATGGTTCATAAGTACTTCTTTGAATCTCCTGACCATACTCTAAGTGATTTAATGAGAGTAAGAAATGTTAATTCTCCCAATATTCCTTTAGGTGGTCTAACAGTTGTATTCGGGGTGATTTCAAGAATATACTACCGGTAATACTTGGTGGTAACAGGAGTGAAATTGTATTTGTAGGTATTCAGTCTTCATATCTGTGGGAACACTGTCAAGTCTTAAATCTAAAAAGGAACATGAGATTGTATTCGACTGCATCCACAAATAATCCAGAGGTTGTCAAAGAGTTTGCAAGATGGACCTCGGAAATTGGAGAAGGTAGAGTTGGAGAACCAAATGATGGTGAAGCAGTCATCCAAATTCCTTCTAAGTATCTTCGTACCAACTCCAAAAATGATATTACTGCAATAATTGACCATACATATCCTAATTTCACTACCAATTATGGTGATGTCTCCTATTTGAAAGACCATGCAGTTTTAGCTCCAAACTGTGATGTTGTTCAGCAAGTAAACGATTACATTTTGTCTCTCACTGACTCTAATAAGAGAGATCACTTCATCTCAGATTCGGTTTGCAATGCCAGTTTTGATATTGATAGGGCAGAAAACATGTACACCTCTGAAATGTTGAATGGAATCAATGTCTCTGGGTTGGATGCCCACAAAATTACACTATAGATTGGTGTTCCCATTATGCTAATCAGAAATGTTGATCAATCTATTGGTTTATGTAACGGCAATCATATGATTGTTACACATTTAGGTGATCATGTGATTGGATAAAATATATTGAGTGGCTGCAATTCGGGGTATTCTACATTCATTCCAAGACAAACTATGACACACTCTGATGATAGATGTCCTTTCAAAATATAGAGAAGACAATATCCTTTAACAGTTTCATATGCAATGACTATTAATAAAAGTCAAGGCCAATCATTGTCTTCTGTTGGGTTGTATCTTCACAAGCATATCATCTCTCATGGTCAATTGTATGTTGCAGTATATAGGGTTACATCACCAAATGGGTTGAAAATTTTAATACAGGAAAACACTAACACATCTACTGGGTTCACACATAATATTGTGAATAAAGAAATATTTCATAACCTTTCTTAGGTATCATTTAAAATAATAAATTTATATTTTACGATGTATTGCCTATGCATGATGTGTACTTAAATTACTTCTTTACAAGTTTACTATGTTTATATTTTCAAATTTAAAAGTAACAGTACAGAGAATAACAATGTAACAATCTATAACCTTATTGAATGAGATTGAACCACAGGATGATGAGACACTACAGATTGAAGTTCGTTTGCTGAACATGTGGTGAAATTCATCCCCCAGATATTCCAATGGTGACTTTGCTATTGATCTAATACTATGCGACAAAGAAGTAAGTTTATGTTATATTCACAAATGTTTATTTATTTTTATATTGTTCTGTTATGTTCTGTACGTCTTTTTCCATTTCCACACGTTGTATCTATATGTCCTCTATCATCAATTTTCTTTACATACAAAAATACTTTTCAATATTCATTATTTAGGGAACTAAGATTCGATGTACAATAGGTAACTTTCAGCTTATCTTAGAGTACAGACATTATTTGCATGAAGGAATGTGCTACATGATACAGAACTTCTAAATAGCTACAAACCAAGGCAATTACATGGGAAGTAGACATCCCTACAGAATCATGTATACATCCAGGACATTTATTCGACCATGTGATGCAAACATACAATTTTTTAGTTTTGACATTACCTCATATAATGGGATTATTCAAAGGAGGATTCCAGAGGAACATTTAATAGGTATATTTCATTAACTTTTTCTGACTATTCTATACAGTTGACTTCAATAAAGTTACGTAAACAATAATATCTTTATCGTCCTTACCTACTTCTAACTAAATTTTTTTTGGTTAACTATTTTATATAAATTATTGGATGTCTATGTTACGCTCATCCACTACAATCTATGGGACATTCCAACCTACAGATGCAGATAATTCTAGTGGATGACAGGTGATTAATTTTCTACTATAACTATATTACAATGCAGCAAAAAATATTTATGCCTTGCTATTACTTTATTTCCCTACAGAGGTATGCAAATTACCTGTAGTTTATGGGGAGACTTTGTGAATGAAATGACAGGGTATTTGAAAAAAAACAAAGGCTCGTCATCCATTCCTATATTACAACTTGTACGAGTGAAGCGACTAAGCAGTATGGTTTCTAATGACATTATTTATTTTCATCTCTCAGTAAATCTCGTTTATTTTGAAGCGGTTTCTTTGAAAGTACAATTAGATCAAATAATTTCAATAGTTTCAAACTTCTTCCAGAAACTGTTATTGTGACTACTACTGTTAATGCTACAAAAATTTTGTACAACCTGGATATTCCAGAAGTAAATAGCTTCTGAAGCAGGTGACCTTTGAACTAATCTAGATTCAGTATATTTCTATTTTCTCAATTTTACATATATAATCTAATACAGAATTTTTGTAAATATTTTTTTCAAAAAAATCTGTTATTGTATATTTTACACTTTTGGGTTGGCTTTTGAATCACAGTTCAATACTCCACCACCGAAAACTGGCAACCCTTCTACGTATGTACCATATTGGAACAACAAGAAAACTATTTCCGATGTCAAAATCTCTTCACATGTAATAATAAGAGATATTAATGTTGACAATTCAATATTCAGTATTTGGAATTGTTCAATTATTTCATCACCTAATTAGTATATTAATTCATACTCAATCTTTTATAGCCTACACAATGCATACTTCCTGTAAAAATTAAAAAAAATTCAAAGCACCTGCAGTAGGTTTTATGAGTCATGCATTTCTTGTATGAAGAAAGTACAGCTTTCAGATGACAGAATTTGGTGCCAAAATTGTAAAGTACCTCCTCATAGAACTACTCCCAGGTTATTATCATTTAAATTATTAAATTTATTAATATCAATTCCTTGTGAACTAATAAATTAAAATATTTATTGGTACTAACAGTGTGGTCATCATTTCATATTAAACATATTTAGAGTGCAAGTTAAGGTTACTGATAATACATACTCCTTTTCAAAAGTTTTGTTTGAAAAAAAAGTCATGCAATTCATACACAAGACAGCTGCTGACTTGAGAGCTACGTGAATACAGGTAAAACCATCTCTATCTATCATGTCAATACATTTTATAATTATTATTCCTATCATTGAATATTGTTTCATAATTTGATCATCAAGATGATGATGAATATGGATTTCCTCCTTAACATAACATTTTCAAATCAGTTACAGTCTTATTATCAATTGAAATATCACATTTCAGTATTCAAAATTTTCATCGTTCAATAGAACAAAACACATACAAGGACATTTTCATTAGAGACAATGAAAACTACATCAAAAAATTTAATGACATCTTTGCATACAATTAGGTAATGGCTAATATCTATTCCAAATATCATTTATTTTTTAAACCTGCAAATCTTTAATCCTATTGTAATTTTTGTGAAATATGATCATAGCATTGACTTTAGTGGAGTAAGTAATGAGATTGAACTGAATTGGGTACAATATTTTCATTTATATTAATTATTTTTCCTTGTCCGTAATTAACATCATTCTGGATTATTGTTGTTAACGTTCCATTATAGGATCATCAGACTTTTGAATATTTTCAACCCACTACAAATCCTCAATCAGTAGGTGTAACATCATCTTCAATTATTTCAACAGTTCAGGTAAATAAATGTCACCTTACATAAAATAGGTTTAGTTTTTTTCTTTATCGTTATAAAAATTTTCGATCAAGAAGTGGGTAATTGAATTTTGTTTCAGTTATTATTTACATTCACTTGTAGAGAAATCCGTTGAATGACTACGATGATGAGGATGTAGTCAAGAAGAATGCGTCATTGTCTGGTGACTCCACACCACCATCAACAGATGCCATTGCAGTTCAAATTCGCATAAAGTATAACTTAAAAACAAAAACAAACAAAGTAGACTAATGTTTTGTCTTATGGTACATATGCATTTTGTAAAAACAATTTCTGCTATCTCTTAATTTCAAATGTCATGTTTCAAAATATTTATCCACTTATATGTCTCCTTATAATATTGTTTACTAATACAGTAATTATATTTAAAATTCAAAAATTCTGTAATGCTGAAGGAAAAAGTATTTGATTTCCATTATTAAATATTTATGCATGTTAAAATCAAATGTTGTCTTTGAATAACCTTATCTTGAATGGTTATTCATGCAGAATTCTTTTCATGGTCGAAGGTTTTCTTATATTGTTGGATGGTTTTCATGGTGGAATATTTTTATAGATTTGGTTAATCATGCTACACTTCTTCATTACTGGACGTTTGGTTGTACTTTATGATTTCCCTTATTCATTGCTGGACGTTTTGTTGTACTTTGGAGGGTTTTTATTGTCACCATTATTCACTACTAAAACACTATACTGACAACATCAAGGATAGGGGTTGCAGTGTTGCCAATTTTCAAAGCACTGCATGATGGATATTATTTAAATGGATTTCATCCACAACATTTTTTCTCAATTTTTTCTCAATGAAATACTTTTGTAAAATTACTTAATAACAATACGAAAATAAATGTTTTCAACTACACAGATATTCCATGAGAATGACTTCTTCAATCACTTAGAGGAGATTCTTTCTGGATCTTTAGGTACTACTTTCTATGCACATGGCCTCTTCTGTATATAACATGTCACTACTAGATAAGGGTTTTTTTTCTCATGTGTCTTAAATCACAAATGATTATCAACCTTCTGGGATGTTAGTCAATGGATATGAAAGGTCTACTTTTGCTAACATGTCCCTTAGGGCTTTACAGGTTTTACTATGAACTTGATTTATTCCTGTCTTCCAAGACATCTGGGGTTTTACCTCAATGATAATGTGTTACATGAATTCATTTTTTTTTATGGTTTTCTGGATATCATAGCTTGATTATGATGGATAGTGGATTTTTCACCTTGTTCAGTCATCGGCTATGAGGACTTAGTGTTATCCTGGACTTGCAGCCCGGTTTGTATGATGGTAGGTTTTTTTCCTCTTTCCTGGGCTTCTTTCTCTACTAGAATTCACTCTATTTTCTGATTAACAATTTAACAGCTATCTTGAATTCCATGGATGTATTCTTCATGTTTCAGTTTTGAACAAAGCGTAGGCTTTTCATGGTCGACCAGCTCCTGTACAGCACCCCATGCACCTATTGAAGAATGGGTTGGCTTCGCATGTAATTAAACTGGCCTTAAATCTTACCGGCTATCATAGGTTTTGGATTACCTGCATTTTCATATACAGAACATATCAGTTGAAAAATGAGATACATTAAACATGTTTATTTCTCATTTGTTTCCATCATTCATTGCATAGGTTGTGTTGAAAGAAACATGTAAATTTTTTGAGAAGATATGTTATATGTACAATGAATAAAGTTACAAATAGAAGTTACATGTATGTTTACCCCTTATACATGCATTCATGACAATAAAATATGTCCTTTTTTAGTAAACATTTTTAAATGTTGTTCATTTTTCAGTATATATTCAGTTTGCTTACATCCCTAATAAAATCACCTATTCCAACTTATGTTTTATGGAATTCTTGAAATATATCATTCTCTCTAATAAATTAATCCTTGAAAAGAATTCTAAATCATGTATTACTTTCTGTTTGATTATCTATTTTTCCAATCCCAACCATTACCCCTCCATAATATATGATAGAGGACCAATTAGACGAAGATACAGAATCTGGGAAATTAATAATATATTTCTCCAATTCATAATAACTTGGAAGAGGTTGGGCAGGAGGGGGAGTGGTGGGGGAAGGGACTGGGCAGGGGGAGGCTGAGGTGGGAGGGGGAGGTGCTGGGAGTGGGTGGGAGAATACCAAATGAGGGGGAAGGGAAGGGGTAGATCTGGGTAGGGGTTTGGAGAAAGTCCTATGAAATTGGGATGTGGGTGACAAGCTGGGTAGGTTGAGGGTGGGGGGAGGTGCTGGGAATGGGAGAGAAGACAAGTAGATGAATTGGGAGGGGAGGGGAGGGGTAGAGCTGGGCATGGGGGTAGGAGGAGGTGCAGGAAAGGGAGGAGGAAGCAATATGTGCAGGGGGAGGGGACAGGCTTGGCAGGGGGGGTGGGATTGGTAGGGGGAGTAGTTGGGCAGGGTAGAGGGGTGGGGCTGGTCCAGGGGGGAAGATAGAGAGGTAAGGGCTGGAATGTAGGGAGGGGCTAGGACGGGGGTAGGATAAGATGGAGAGGTGAGGGCTGCAATGCAGGGAGGGGCTGGACAGGGGGGTGCTGGACAGGAGGACGGATGGCATATACCATGTATTCTGTTTTGAATAATTTGTTTCCAAATAAAATTTTTCTTGTAACTATTGAATAGTATTTCATGTCTGGAAATTTGTTAACATTTTACATCTATTTATTGCAAATCAACATGTTTTGGAAAGAATTGTGGACCATTGATTTATATTTGAAGAAGGAAAATATGTGAAAAACCCTAACTCCTGCAATCCTACGGATCCATGTCAAAACTGTGGATGACTCCAATTACCTATTTGTCAGGATTCTATATCAGAGGGAGGATATCCCTCTTATTCAAACATGGGAACCTATACTTCTTATCCTTGGTATACCGTGTTTTCCAGGATCATGTCTGTTCATAAGATCACTAATGTATGAAGCTCTTTGAGTTCTTTCCTTGTCTTCCCAAGTTCTCTATTGAAGCTTTTATTTTGTTTATCCTAGACATATTTATTAATGAACTTACTAAAGCTTTATCACATGTTGTTTTATGGAAGATATCATTTGGTTATGCATAAGTATTCACTTATAGTATGAAATATTCTTGTGTGTAAGGAAGGGTTTGGTTTTTTTAAGCAATTATGGGGTTTTAGGATGTTTTGTGCAGGAGATCAGTTGTAGAATGAATTATAATCTATTTGGGCTATAAAACAAACGTGGAGTATACCATGATAGATTTGTTTTAGTACTGTTGGAATGGTGAGTTGGGTTTTTTGAGAATCATATTTTTTTCAATAGGTTCATATTCTGTTCTAATTTATTCATATTTTTTTTCAAACAGGTCCATATTTTATTCTATACAGGTATACTAATTCTATTCATGATTACTGTTCTATTTCCCTCTTTGAGTATATACTATGTTATTGTTTTCAATGTAGATATCTTCTTTTCAGTACATATGTATTTCATGTTCACACCATTTCCACTCATTGAAACTTCTATTACAGGACCTGAATGTAGAAGATTAATGTGATAGGCTAGAAATGGAATCGATGAAAGTCCCCATGTATGTCTAATATTTCCCTTCATGTTCTCCATGAATTGTTTTTACCCTGACAAGGTATTCTTCTCAATCTTCACCTCACCGCATCATGTTTTCACTATCAATATGCCTTCATACATAAGTGATCATGAGAATCATTTCATTTTGTGTCGGGTCATTGAGAAGTTACAAGTAATTCAATATTGTTGGGGCTAAATTCATGGTTTTTTGGTTGGATTCTTTAAATTTTGTTGAACCGCTATTAATAGTGATATTTAACATCTGATTTATTAATAAACTATTTTACCCACCATTCCTACCTACTTCATGACTCAATGTTTTTATATAGGATGAAGGAATATTTATAATAAAACCCATAAAACCTCCAAGAAATGAATTTCAGGAAGGATAACTTCAAGAAAAAAATAGAAAAATATGACTAATGATTTTTCTTTAAGAACTTGTCCAATTTAAAAACACATTTTCTACAATCTCTATGTTTCAAATGTCCTGTTATAAAAAATTTCTCCGCTGTTATGTCTACTTATATAGTAGTTTACTAATAAACTGTAATGAAATTATAAAATAATAAAATCAATATTCTTGATGAAAAGATTATATATATTGATAGAGATAATCCATGTTCTGATGTAATGTTATTTTACAATAGTTTAGTTTTCCCACATTATTATTTCTCATATTTTTCTCCAGTTGAACAGATTTACCATTCTAGGATTTGACACTTTTTTTATTAGTAATACAAATTTCCCAATTTATGAGTTTTCATGTTTGTTTCCATTAAAACATATTTCTACATGTTGATTTGTTTGTTCTCTTTGAATAAACTTCATTTGGATGGGATGAAATCATGGAAACGTTCCTAGTGAAAATAAATCCTATGAAATGCACCAAACATTCTTCTGCATATATATTTCCATTAAAGTATTCATCTGTTAACAAGTCATTATCCAATGAATCATAATTTTGATCTTCATTAAACATATGAATAACTCCATTTCATTACATAATATCACTGCTTTCATTTTCAGATTACAACACTCCTACCGTGAAGGTCTTGAACAGGGAGCTGGTCATGAATGCTCATACAAAGAGCCAGTGGTTCAAATAGCAGCCCGAAGTGTAATGCATCCCATCATGCAGATGCTGCATTTTTGTTCCCATTTAATTCTTTGTATTACATTTTTACTGATTCTTTGGATGGTTTGTGCGAGGGACAAAACTCAATAGCTGATCATTGAAGTATTCATTGAAGTGGATTTGAGAAATGCATTATAGTGGATTTATCTTACTAAAAGGTAACAAGTTGAATACTGTTTGTGGAATGGAGCCTTTACTATAGTAATTATTTGTGTTAGTGTTCTGGTTTAGTCCAGTTCTGTTTTAGTCCATAGAATGTTGTTGATTCATAATAAGTGGTTCAGAAGTTGTTAATCTTTGAAATAGTGATAGATTACTTTATTTTCATTATTTTTTTAGATGCTTCTCAGTACTTTATGAAATCTTATTTCTATCATTAGTAGCCTTCTATACAAAAATATATGTTTATGGAGTGGTCATTAAACTCTAAGAATTGAATGTTATACTGATAATTCCCCTCCCCTTGTGCATCCTCCTCATCGGCCCCCACCTCCTCAGCATTGGACTTCGACTTTGCCTCCACCTCTGCCACCTCTACCTTTGCCTCCCCCACTCCTCCAATATAATTCTAAGGCCACTATTCGTCACTTCATTTACATCTTTAACTCATTTCCCTTTTTCCCCTTCCAATTCCATCATCCTCTCCAATCATAAAGTGACCTTTACGTATGACGATGACATATTAATAATATGAACTCCCTACTACAATACCTTTTAAAGACAGCACATCAAATTCTTAATGATATGCCATGTTTTTCTGTATCTTTTTACATCATGTTATTTCTTTTTCTTTCATTTTCATATATATGTTCAAATACAGGTTATTATTTTTCATTTCTTTTAATTATTATCTATCACTAAAGCTGTAAGATTATCATATTTTAAGTAATTTTTATTATTAACTATTCAAATTACTAAGAATTTTGAAAATGAGATTTGAATTATAGCGTCGCGCATATGAACGGGAGATGTACTAGTAATCAATAAAATGAAAAAAATAAATGGTTTTTGAAAAAACTGAATTTTTTCAAATAGACTGTTTAATAACTCTTTGTTATCTAAATTTATAAAAAAAAATAAAAAGTTTATAGAGTTTATTTAAATAAATAAAATCTTTTTTTGAAATACTAATACAAAATTTATCTTATGGTAAATTTTTTAGATTTTTCTGAAGAGTTTTATTTTTTTAATTAATAGTGAAAAATACCGGAGGTTAATTGAAAACATATATTTGTTAAAAAACATATGAGTTGAAATTATATTTTTAATTGTCTTTTAAGAAACATTAGTGGAATTTTATATCAATTAATAAAATTTAGTTTATTAGAATCCTTTTCATATTGAATTCATATATAATATTTTCTTATGCTTTTGATCATTTTCACATTAAACCCCTGCTATCTTGAAAAAATGGATGGGATTATTTTTAAATTAAAATATTCCAATTATATTAATTAAATTTTAAAAAATGGATTCAAAATTTGGAGTAAAAATAATTTATAACTTATTATAATTTCAACTTAATGTTCTTCTACTATGAATATTGAATTCATAAAAATAAATTATTGTGGTTAATGTAAAAATGGTTTTACTGGGAGATAAAATAAAATGATTAGGGTAAAATGATTTTTAAAACAATATAAAAAACATTTGGGGGCCATATTTATAACATTAATAATATATGGTTTAATTATATTCCATTTTGGACCCTTTTGACATATGAAAAACTTGGGAGAACTTAATTATTTTCAAAAAAACAAAGTGTGTCCTCTCCCCAACATATAAAAGGTAACCAACTCTCCTCGTGTATTAACACCATAAAACAGATTTGGTTTGGATAACACATACCCAAATAACTTCAGAAATTATATATAACAATCCTATATTCATTATTTTGGCCATAAATCCATCCTAAGAAGGCTTTACTACCAACCTAAGGAGGATACCTAAGCAAGAGGTAATGTTCTTCAATGAGAGTCTTTATCTTACTTCTTTTTCACGTTCAAAAATTATTATTAATAAATAATTATATAATAAAGTAAATATTTTAAATTTAATATTATTATTTTATAATATTTTAATGGCCTAAAACCATCTCCACTTCAATTGAATGGGTTATGAAATCATTATTCATTTTTACAACAAACTACCGCCTCACATACCGATGTCATTCATTTTTTCATTTCCACCCCACAAGGATTTGTATGATGATGATTATAAATTATATATATATTATATTTATAGCATATTTATACATATATAATAACTATATAAAATATATTATTTTACATTCTGTTCCATATAATATAGGATAATGTTGCTCGTGTGAACGGTGAACTGCTGCCTCATTAAGCAATGTGATTCATTTTTTACTAAAGATTCACGTGAAAAGTGATAAAGATAAAGTTAATGGTTATATTTTATATAGATGAAATAATTTTGATATTAATTAAATATTTATCATTCTTTAATTAATATATATATAATTTTTTTCTTCCCTTTTCACTCTAGTGAATATGGTAACATTATTCATGAACGTGTTGACTATCGCCTTCATGAAGCGATGTGACTATATTTTCATCAAAAACCCACATGGATGAAATATATATGTATATATTTTTTTTAATTACATTATTTTCAATATGGTAACTTAAAATATTACTTACCTATTTTCTATAATGATCAGTTAAAAATGGAAACATTACTCATGTGTACATACGACCAACCCTCACCCTGATCATAATGTACTAAATATTTCATAACCATAATTAATGTTTAGTTTTAAAAGAAATATTTATGTAAAAATATTATGATTTATTCATTATTATTATTATGGATATGATATAACTATTTAATATGTTAAATAATCATATCTTTCATGTGAAACATGTATCAGAAAATAGGGCAATTAACACCTTAAAACGTTGAAAATATTGAATGATTGTTAATGATATGGTAATAATATATTATAAAAGTATAAAATATTATTATATGAGTATTAATATTTATTTCAAAAATTAATAACACTCTTAAGAACACTATAGAGAATTTTAAATCATGTTCATCCTAAGCGAAGCATATGGTAAGGGATTTGTCCAAATTTAATTTTATTGAGGAATATTATAATGTTATGAACCTAATTTATATAATATAGTGTAAATACATCCCCTTAAGAATATAATATCATGAATAATTCTTTATTATTGCGTTTTTACATTTAAATATAAATTATTTCATTTAATGGGGTTATTAAATAAATAGTTCCTATGTAGAAAATTATTTCAGAACTAAACTACTTTTCTTTAGGTTATATGACTCTTTTATTGTCTTTGGCATTCAATGATTATGCGTGTAATGAAATTTTACTATATATTTTTTATTTACAATGAATTTATTCAGACTTACTTTGGATACACATAATCTATTCATTGATTAACTCTCACTTCAATATTATTATCATTGAAATGGGTTGTTTTACAATGACATTCTAATCAAGATTTTATATACTTGAATTCAATCAAAGGAAATCATATGACCATTTCCAAATAAACCAATTAAATTTGTTATCTAATATTAATTCACGATACATTCAATATATAGTTCAAATTTTACACCATTTATTACATAAAATGTTTTAAAAAATGGTTTTAAGAGAACAAGGCTTCTTTTCTATGTGTGGTCAGAAAGATCTTTTCTTCCAAAACCATTTTTTTAAAATGTTTTAAAACAAAAATTATCCTTGTCATTGTGATTTATTAATGATATTTTTACCCATTTTAACTTTTAATTAAACATCAAGAAAGGAATATTCTTTCTATTTTATGAACTAGACAGTTTTCTATCATTTTTACTATGCAAAAGGGTTCTTATTTTTTTCATGTACAAAATGTACCAAAATACATGTCATCATTTCATTCAATCATACATAGATATTTTACCAAGTTGTCTCTTTAGAATATGTTTTTCTTAAAATTAAGGAAATTTATATTTTAGAAAATTTATTTTAAAATAAAATGATTTTCAAATAAAATTATTTTCAAAATGTTTTACATTCTAAAAAGTTATTATCAAAATAAAAAACGTATTTTCCTCAATAATGGTTTTAATGATACTTTTGTGGTATTTATTTTAATCTTTGATAGAAAAAAATTATTCTTACATCAATAGGAATAAATTGTATTGATAGCATTGTTATTATTTCCCTATATGGATTGTGGTTATTTTAACAAAGGATAGTATTGACATTCACTTAATTCAACAAATTTTTAGTAATTAAATTCCACTTCAATTATTCAGTTTCCAATTATCGTTGAACATTAAATTTACCCAAAATATCTATATCATTTATCATGGATATAATTATTCCCTAAACCATATATAGTTTTTACATATGGTTTTTACATTCAGATTTATTTTATTAAATTAGGAAATATTGATAAATACATATCCTCTTATCAATATAGATATTTTATAAGGATCAATTTTTATGAATTATATCAATAACTCGATATATGATGAATTATTTTTATGTGAAATACACATTTTTGGGACCATTTAAGTAAATAACCTTGATTTAATAGTAGTATCTTGGGAATATTGAATTTGATATACTTATCTTAATGGGATTTTTATACAGTGTGTTTTAAACTGTATTGATGATAGATATTGATGGGAATGGTATCATATTCCTGGGAAACATGATGTCTTATAGTTAATCATTATCTTTATTTAATTTATTATTATTACCCATGATATTTCCATATTAATATTATCTCTAGACACATTACATTCGTAGTTATTGATTAAATAGAAGGTGTTTTCAGTTATTTACCTTACCATGTTGATAATTCATTATCCAGTTATGATATTCTGTGTATTGATTAAATGGATTTATTTTTCTCATCTTTACCTTTCTTTTGGTAATGATTGTCAATTATATAAATGTAATGTTTATAGATATATTTATGTTTACATATTTTTATTTCATTACGGATGATGATTCACTTATTCATGATTGATTCAAATTTATAGAACCCTTAAAGCACATTTAATCTCACCGTTATTTTATTTCTTTTCCCGTGGATTCCATGAATTTTACAATGATATATATGCATGGATATGATATATGGAATAAATTTATTCAAAAAAAAAGAATGTTGTGATTTTTATATTGAAATATAATGGGAGAATCATGTACATATCTAATAAACCATGACTACTAAATTTCTTATTCTTTCAGTATGTTATTCTTTGTATCATGTTTCAATTTATTTTAGTAGGAAAATACTTCGGTCTTCTAGGGTATGGGTCTTTATAATTTTTATCAGTGAATGTTTATTAAAATCATTTTGGAATAGATTTTAAAAAAATATTAGAGAACATAACCCAATGATAGGTTTTTTGGATAATTATATAATAATATCATAATTTTATTAAAGTAAGGGATTATATGGATTTTGATCGCATTGTGATTCACTATTCAGTTCCACTATTACACGACTATTTTAAACTATTTTTGTATTGAAAATTATAATCATAATAGAAAATTTAAATTCAGTTTTGATTAATTAATTTAATGTTTATCACTAATAAATATGAAAATTTTAATAATATTAATGTTTATATTATAGGAGGAGCTGGTTTGGAGGGCCCATGATAGAATTCTAGTAAAACAGGATAAACTATGGGATATCCCAAGCACTCTTGTAGACTTAAATTTTTATGGTGTAAACATCATGTATCCAACTGGTCTAAAAATTGGTGTGTGAGAACAAACCAATGTGTGATAAATTTCTTTAAAAGTTTGTGCAGCCTAATTCTATTATATAGAGGCCCAATAGTGTCCCACAATCTGAATATATTTTTGGTGTGTGGATTTGGAAACCCCTTTTTATTTGGGTGATAACATGGGGATCAAAACTCCAATTTGGATTATTCCATCTCTATTGGATAGATAAATTTAATTCCCACTTACCAACATAATTTAAGAACAATTTAATATGTTTTTTTAACATTTGAATCAACATTAAGGAAAAATATTTCTTGCATAACTCACCTACACCCACAAACCACTAACTATTCTTTGATCCAACTTTCCAAATTTCTTATTAGAGGAACAACGCGGCTCATTTGAAATGATTACATGACCAGGGGTAAGGGTGACCCTAATTTTATACCTTTCAGCATATATTTTCTCCCTATTCAACATCATGTACTTTTTAACTTCTTAGTGATCAATTTGGGGAGTGTTCTTTGTTGTAATCCTGAACACCATGCTTGTAATAATTGGAATTTGATTGAATTTCTAAGTGTGTAGTCTAAAATACATAATTTTTACATTTTGAAAAAAAAAATATTCTATTATGTGAAAATATGAATCAAAGGAACATGAATCTTCATCCTTCCATAAAAAACACGGATCTTGTGATGATTTGAACATGTTCAACTTTTTTCTCTCCCCTTCCCTTTCATGAGTGTTCGGATGGATTTTTTCAGTTTATAAAATTTATAATCTTGCACCCATGATTATCCAAGTTCTTATATTGTGTAAAATCTTATTATTAAAAAAAACATCTTCATTTAATCATGTTGTTAATGTAATGAATTTATTGAGTTTTATTCTAACATCAATGCAATTTTTTTGCTTCTGAGTAGTCATTGGTTATCAATATCAATGATCGGTCAAGTATTGGGTGGTAAACTAGTAAGAAATTACATAAGATACTTTTTTTAATTTTTTTTAAATCAAGGAATCAATGATATTTCACTTTTATCTTGACAAAAATGATGGATTTATCATAATGTGACCCTAACCACGGTTGATCATGATCTCTACAACCAATTTCTCTAACATAGTAATATTTTTTACATTTATATTTTAAAATCATAAAACAAACCAAACGTTTTCTTCCATTATCAATTTCATAAAAACATAATCAACACCCCTTTTTAAATTAATTATCTTATGATCAATCAAGATAATACCTTGGGTTCCAGTTATACTGCACAAATTCTTCTAAAAATAACATCTAATTTGATACACTCGACAACACGATCAAATTTTGGAACCATTTTTAGGGATTCGAGATCAATTATTTTATTTTTTTCCTTTTTTTCATTATTTTACTTTTTATTTATTACCCCTTAAAATATTCCCCTTCCATTTTATTGTTTTTTTTGTTTTTTATTTTGTGAGTTTTTGTGTGTTTCTTCTTCTCTCTCTTCCTCTCTCTCAATTCCTCCCACTCCCTATCTCATTATATAGTATAATATCATTTTTTATTTTCTGATTTTATTATTATCATGTGATTCTAACTTATTAATCCTATTTTAAAAAAAATTATACAAAAAAACAAAAAAAAAATCACAAATTTGTTGCATTAAAATATACGACCAAGAAAAACTACTTCCAACTGACCTAGAAATTTATAAGAAACTACAATGAAATTTTTTTTCATCTATAGTAGGACATTCAAGTAATAACGAGGAACACCTTGTGGATCCTCAAGTGGTCCTAAACTAATATAATAGTGAACCAAATGAATGATAAGAAATATTGTCTGCAAATAAACATACATTAAAAGAAATGACCACCTCGGATGTGGAGTACACACTGGCATACATCTATTATCCTAAAGAAGTAGCCAACTTTTCGGTGAGATCGAGCCATATCGATCAACTTCCAAACGTAATTGGTCTTCCAAATTAGGACCCTCACAAAAAACTCAAATAGTTTCACATAGTGTGTGCCCCCATGAATCCCCAAAATGTATCTAATGACCTCATTAAATTTAGGGAATCTCATTTCTCCCTTGATGGTGTAGCGAAAGACTAGATATGTTATCTTCTTACTTCAATAGGGGGATTAAATTGCCTCAATCGAATATTTCTTGGTAATTGTTTCCTTACCTCTCAAAATAAATCTATTTGAATGGAAATTTGTGGAATTAGTTCAAGTTTACTCCACCACCAAATTAGTGAAAAATTTCCAATTCATTACTTATATGTGGGACTTGTCCCCATGGATCATAGAATAATATATGTTGCAGTTGGTGTTTCTCTAGTTGGTAAAAAAATATTCAACCACTAGTGACTTTATTTCCATTATGGATCAAAATGAACTATAATTTGGTACATAAGAAATTTCACCCACTTGAAGATTTCATGAAGTAGGTCATTTATCCCTAGAATAAAAGTTAGATAATTCACATTATGTGATACATACCCTTTTAATAAAATTATCTAAAGATCATAGTATTTCACACTATCCACATATTCTAATGAATTGTGGTATTTTTTTATAGTACGCGTTTTTCTAACCAGTTCCCATGACTTTAGGATTCATCTATGTCATATATAGTAGTTTCCCCTAATAATCCTTTTCTATAGGAACCACCCTTCGAGTGAGAACCATTCAGGCCAATTCAAAACCCTGGGGTGAAATCACAACCATTTTACTAAAAAGGATAACACTAAATCTAATATAAACAAAACTAGTATCAACATGGTGAATGTATGAAATCTTCTTATCCTTCAACATCATAAAACAATCCTCCTCCTCCCAATATGAACCATGCCTCAAGGACATGGTGAAGAAAATGTAAACTAGGATCTCGTGTTTCAATAGACCAACCAATTAGATATTCATGACATAACAACTCAAGTTTCACAATTGGAAATCACCATTGGTGAGATAAATATGAAAGTTTCTAGAAAACTACCATCCCAATTGATTTAAAATCCAAATAAAAAAGGAAATGTTTGTGCAACCAGACGTTATAGTGGTAAATAATTTACTTCTACCACAAATTCTACACAATAGGTAAGTCCCACTTTAATAATCTCTTTCTCTACCCATAAAATATTCTTAATGAATGAAAATAATAAAGAATAAACAAGTTATTATTGAGGAATTACCTAGACAATTCATTCATCTTACTTTCACCAAAAGAGTCTCTAAATAAAACAATTATAATAATATTGAAAGATAAATAATGGATACATTTAAAAAAGTGGAAGTAAGAATTTCATTAATGGATACAGTTAAAAAAATACCTCACTATGAAAAAATTCTTAAATGGATTTGCACCCATATAAGGTTACTAATGGGGATTGACAGATTCTTCATGGGAAACAATTATTCATCTTTGACACAGCTAGAAATGCCAAAAAAATCATAGATCCAATCACTTTTATGATACCTTTCACCATACGGTATACCTTCTTTTATGATGCACTGGTGTATTTTGGTTCTTCAATTAATTTGATTATTTAGTCATTGTGTACACTTATCTTTAAGTTGGAGAGCTTTATCCAATGGAAACAAATTGTGAAGATATCTAACCAGAGCACAACACACCCATCGAGAGTTATTGAGGATGTCCTCATAAGAGTACAGAATCACATCTTCCGTGAAATATTCTACATTGTTGAGAGGGAATATAACTATACCCAAGGAAATTGTCCTCTAATAAATGGGAGGTTATTTCTGAAAATGAAAAATAATATCATCAATGTTCCAAATGGTATGTTTTATATAGTGTTCGGTTGATAATAGGTATGTTCTAATATCCTCAATTCAATAAATCGCCCCATTGAAGAGTACTCCACTCATCTATTATATTATATGGAAGTACTCTCCAATGAATAACACACAAAATTCTCTCCTTGAACCATTCATTGATTCACTTTCCTCTTCTTCAACCTTGGATGAATTGTGTTTTGATTCATGTTTTCAGAATTGTGTGTCTTCAAAAATCTATATTTTTTTTTCTCTAATTGATGAGTTTGTTCATTATGAGGTATCCATAACTAATAATTATTCCGGAAATATCATTTCCATTGATTTTATTTCCATATTGAATAAACATGAGAAGATAGATAGTTTAATTTACCTCACACCCCTTAAATCTCATCCCTCAATCAACAACTACTGGTGTTGGAATTAAAACCACTTTTATCTAATTTAAAATATTCTTATCTTGATGGTATTAACCAATTCCCCATAGTAATTACCCATAACCTCTCTCCACAATTGGAATCATGAATGGTCAAATTTTTGAGAGAATTTTAAAAAATATTGGATGGACATTGTCATATATTCCTAGGATTTTCCCATATGGAATATACTTTTAGATAATAAGGATAAAACCATAAGGCAGACACAATGGCTATTAAATTCCAATATCCTTGAAGTGGTAATATATTATGTTAGTAAATTACATATTTTCTGGATCATTTATCCTACATTTTACCGTAAATGGGTTATCCCTGGGAAAATTGGGCCTAAAAACTGGAATAACGGTTGTTTCAAATAAATAGAAAGAATTGGTTCCAACACATTTGCAAAATAGTTGACGAGTCTTTATTAACTCCCATCAACTAAATCAATCCACATGAAAGGACCAGTTTCCACTAACATTCATTGACCAATGTAAGAAATATTTACGGGTTAGTTCCATTATTGTTTCCTTGATGTCTATTGAGGTTATTTGGAAATCCATATATCCCCCTAGGATTAAGAAAATACAATATTTACATGTCCTTTGGGTGCATTTGGATACATAATGAATCCTTTTAGTCTTTTTAATGATTTTTTCACATTTTTGCAATTTATTTTGAGTATATTTTCTATATACCTTGATAATTTTATGGAATTACTTATGATTTATTTTTTGGTTTTTGAATCTTCCTTTGATGACTGTTTTTCACTCTTAGGTTATACCCTTCATCATTACATTGATAAATATCTTCTATTAAAATACAGGAAATGTCATTTCAGGCTTTAGTGGGGGATAGTTATTTGGAATGTTATTTCAAATGTGGTAATTCAACTGGGTAAATCAAAATTTAAATTAATTTTATCCCATATATATCCAAAATGTCTTTTTTGAGTTGTGATCATTCTGGGGTCATGTTGGTTTTTACCACCAATTCATTAAAGACTTTAGTAAGATTTTATTTCCCATGTACATGTTATTACAAATAGACTCCACTTTTTGTTTGATAAAATTTTTTAGGATACATTCAATTCACTATATATGAGTCTCAAATCACATTCTATGATACAATCACCAAGTTGAAATATCCCCCTCGAACATATGTGTGATGCCTCTAACTTTTTAATTGGGGAAGATTTATCATAAAGGGTTCAGAAGTCTATGCATGTCCTTGCATATGCCTCATGTACCCTTTACCCATCTTTGTAAAACTACCAAAATACTAAAAAATAACATCATTAAATTGTGTTTTCCTTGGATAATATTTGTTAATATCTTATTTGGTCAACAATCATTGTGATTTTTATCATGTTGGCATTCTTTTTCTTCTAAATAAACTTGGAGATAAGCTCCCCCCTCAGTTGGTTTTTGGTTCTTCTCAATGAGTTTTACCTTGATAATCGAGATAATATAGGAGTGAATAATGTTTTTTATTACCACATTAGTAGGATTCCCCCACCATTGGACCACCATGTTGACTCATCCCTCACAATTAGAGAATTAATTTCTCATTAGAACCTTTTTGATGTTATGGACCTTACCCACTATTATGCGAACATTGTGAATTTTCTAACATATTGGGTCCCCAAAAATTTTATCACTTCACAATTATAGATACAAAATCTGTATTAATGATGGTACATTTGGGATGACCCATATTTTTGGATAATTTTTAGTGACCAAGTTTTTTTTCATTGTCCTCTTGACTATGAGTTCACCTTTGTTTTTATCTTCTTCTACACATTGGATTTTGGGGGCCACTTTTGATCTCAACATAAGTCTCTAAAGGTTCTTAACATTAGAATTTATTGGAAAACATTATATAGATATGACCATCAGTTTTGTAAGTCATGCAAACTATATCAATTCCTGTGAAATATCATAGAGTTGAATCAAATTCCCCAACAAGAAATGTTATTTTGTGAAATATTTGATGCATGTCACATTGGCTTCATATGGCCTTTTCCAAATTCATTTGGAATTTTTTACATATTACTATTTTTTGACTACGTATCAAAATTGGTGGAAGAAAATTCTATAAGGATATATGTGTCTTGAGTGGTAGTTGATTTTTAGAGGGCCCAGCTTTTTATTATGTTTGGTTTTCTAAGATTCATCATTAGTTATTATGGTTCATATTTTTTTAATCATAAAATGAAAAACATACTCTTTATGTATGGTGTTTTTCGTAAATCCTCCACTTAAAATCACCCCAAACTAATAGAAAAATTGAAATCTCAAATAAGGATGTTTAGTGTATCTTGGGAAAATAGTACAACCCTATAGAATGATTTTATTTTAGGCTTAGATGGTGAAATTTTGGAATACCACACATCTTTTAAAACAAAAATTAGAATTTCACCATACAAAATTGTGTTTTCAAAGGATTTTCAAATCCCAATGAAGGTAGAGCATGATACAATTTATAGTGTTAACAAATATATCATGAATAACTCATATGTTGGGTATCATAAGTAGTTTCATATTTTTGAGTTAGTAGAAATTCAGTGTGATGAATATAAGAACTCCTAAATCTATAAAGAAAATTAAAATTCAATCGAGGATGGAATGATTCATCATAAAAAGTTTCATATTGGTGAGAAGGCCCTCATATACATTTATGGTCAAAAGATCTTCCCAGGTAACCATCATTCCTAATGTATTGGTCCATATAAGGTTACTAATGTTTACCCTTTTGGTGTAATGTAGGTTTTTCATAAGCATACTGGTCGAAGTATTGACATAAATGGGTAGAGACTTAGACAAATTTTTTGAGGATATTCCATACCATATGATGGAATAAATCCATCTTCAAGAAGCAACCTTCCAGTAAATCCTTCCATGTTTTATCCTTCCTTTCCAAAATCACTTTTATTATAAAAAGGACACATCACACTATAGGCTAAGTGGGGTGGGTAAATTCCATGGTTCATTTGGATTTTCATTGTCTTTTTCTTTATTCTCTTTTAATCTCATTGAATAGTATTTTTACCATTCCTTTCTCTACTCTTATTCTCACCAAATCATGGAAATTATTGAAAATTCTTTCCCATATTCGTGATTATGTATTATTTTAACATTTAATGAATAATTGTCCCAATTATGGAATGTGAATATTTTTCCTAAATTTAACATTATAGTGTGTTTTATAGTAAATGGGTTGTTTTCTGGTTATATAAATCATGTTTCTATATGATATAATTTATAAAACCATGAAATATTTAAGATTAATGATACCCTTTTTGTTATTATTATATAGGGAAATTTTTTCACTTATACCTCCACATATCTTTTCACCCAACCACGAGGTGTGATTATTTCATACTTAATAGAAGTTACATAAATGTTGGTTTAATAATTATAATAATTCTAAAATAATTATTCCATACGATTATTCCTTATTATAATTTTTCCATTATTGTACTAGATTGACCTTTGGGTGTGTACCTGTTATCCTACTATTTTACACCATAAAACAACGAAAAAGTAAAAAAAATAAAAATAAAAAATTTCGGTTGTTATGAAATGGGAAACATATAGGGTATCTAGGACATGATATTAGGTTTTGAAATTTGGGAATGATTATGCTAGGGAGTATTGAAATTTTATTGAAAATGATGTAGATAAGGTTTAGAGAAAATAATAAAGTAAGTAGAAAAATATCAAAAATAACATATATTTACTGAATATAAAGTGGAAAGAATATCATGTAATGGTTTTCACACACACACACACGTTTATATTCAATAAAATGATTGAGTTTTGAATTCCTTTCTCATATTGGTATCATCCATCTCTTTGAAATATGTTATAATACAATTTATGAGACATCTTTTTCCATGATAAAAGGGAATAACTACTTGGTGTGGTTTTATCATTGATTATATTTCATTAAAAAATTAAAATATCATTAAATGTTATTTATTAGTTATGTTGGGAATATCCACATGAATCATGTTTGTTTTTTGGTAAATTTGATTTTTCCCATGAGTGAAAATGTTCAGGTTTCAAGGTGTGACAATATAGAGATTCACACTTATTTTCCTCCCTTGAACCACTATTTTAAACTTCTTTTGTGCTAAAATTTACTATTATAATAAAAATATTCAATTCATGTTTTATTAAATGATTTTATTTTTTCACTTTTAAATAGAGAAATTTAACATGTCTTAATGCTTAAATTGTAGAAGGAGATGGTTTGGGGAGCCCACAATGGAATCCAAGAAAAATTTACCAAACTTCATGAGATTCGGAGAACACAAGTATACATAAATATTTAATGTAGAAACTGTGTGCATCAAATTAGGCTGAAAATTGGTAGGATATCACAAAACAATATAGTATAAATTTATCGAGAAATCCATGGATCCCAATTCATCCATTTGGAGTTCCCAAAGTGGCCCACAAGATAAATAAATTATGGGTGGGCCATATTGGGCCTCCAATCTATATTTGGGTCATAACATGGGTATCAAAATTCAAAATGGTTTTATTTAACATCCATTAGATATATACATAAAAGGGAAACATCTCCATAAAAAACCAGGGAAATTTAATGTTTTTTTGTCACTCAACCATCTAAATTTACATGGTGTAAAAATATATCATGAACAACTAACCTACACCAAAATAAAATTAACTATTCTTGGATCCATCTTTTCAAATTTTACTTTAAAAGTTGTCCATTGAATAATATAATGTTTTTATTTACCATGGGTAAGCATGAGTCAAATTTTCGATCTTTCATTATCCATTTAATCCCTCTTCTAAATCCTATGCTTCAAATATTTTAAAAACAAATTTGGGGGTTTTTTCATTGTTTTAATCCAAATATCAATGGTTGTAATCATTGAAGATTGATTTAATTTAAAGGTTATTAGTATATCTTTTTTATACATTTCTAATTTTATTTTATTCTGTAATGATCACATACAAATCGAAGGAAGACTAATTCCCATGCTTCTATGCATAGCCCATATCTTGTGATGATTTGAGTGTGTTTGTCTCTTTTATCACCCCTTCCCATTCATAAGTGTGCATATGGATTATGTTAGTTGATAAAATAACGAATAATGAACCCATGATTATTTGTGTTATTATCTCGTGGAAAATTTCATCATGGACAAAAATCTATTCATCTCTTCACATTGTGGATTTGATCCCTTGATTTAGTTTTGTTCTTACATTGATGCACTTTTGTTGAATTTGAGCAGTTCTCAATAATAAATATAATTTATTGATAAAATACATGGATGTATCCAAGTAATCACTCACATACCATACTATTTTCAGTATTCTAACAAGGAATCATTGGTCTTTAACATTTCCTTTAATAGTGATGACAGATTGAGCATCTAGGGCCACTCACCCTGGTTGATCACAATTTCTCAAACTATTTCTCTCACATAGAAATATAGTTTCAATTTATATTTTTAAATAATACCCCCCCCCCACACACACAAAAAGCTTTTCCCATTATCTATTTCATAAAAAACCCAATTTTTTAAAATTAATTCTTTAAGGCTCCATTGAGAGACGACCTAGGGTTCCTACTATACTGCAGGAATCCTAGTAAAAACAAAATCTAATTTGAAACTATCGACAATGTGATAAGATTTATCAAGTAATACATACATATCTATATACTAAAAGTGTAAATGGTTCTGGTATAGAGGTACATGGGGTTAATTACATGAAAAATGGTACATTATTCATGAATCAATCATCACCAGGGGCATGGAAATAGGCCTTCATATGCTCTTGTTTTGACACTCTCATGGAATATAATTAGGATAATTCAAATTTTAATTATAAAACATTATAAAGTATTTGAATATATGATAAAAAATAATGGTTGGGTTTAATCCTAATAAGTCTTATATTGAATATAATGGGTCTTGGTTTAGATATCCAGTAAATTATTATATGGTTTTCCCACTATGATTATCGATACTCACACTCTTTTTTGGGCATACTCTATGGATAGAACAAGAATAAATGTGATAAAATTGAATATAAAGATAAATTTGGAGATCATGAGAAACCAAATGGTATTATGGAAAGAGTGAATGATATCTTGATTATTCTAAAATAATTTTTCTGAAATATGATAAACAATATATACATTAACCAAATCCTAATATTGACAAAGAAGTGAAGGATTGTGTTTTTCAAGATCTTGAGTGATTTATACCATATTTTAAAGCAGGATTGGTTTCCATCATGTAACAAATGTTTAAGGAGACACGAAGTAAAAAATGGAAGATGAAAACTCTTTATGTGTGTAATGGAAGGGAATAAAAAAATAGTTGTCGAGGATAAATGAAGGGAGTGATGGAAGAAAGTAAATTGCATCCTAGTGATCCATTTATATTTCTTGTATTAAATAAGGATAAATTATCCATTACCCCAATAAAATTTTTAATCTAATGTTTATCCCTTAGAAAAAAGAAAGAACTTATTTAGAGATAAAACAGATGATGTATTGTGTATAAGTATTTTACAAAGGGTTTTCATATATATTAATTCCTAAACATCAAACTATTGTGAATATATGTTCTCATTAACTTATTAGTTAGAAATAAAATTATGGTACTATGATTCTGAGGTTGATCATAAGTTTAAAATCACAATCACTCATTTTATAAAAAACATTCATAGGAATTTCACAAGATTGAAGAAATTTTGGGAGAAATTTAGTTCAACTATATGTTTTATTAGAAATAATATAAGAGAATTAATGTATTTTATTTTTATATTCAAAACAATAATTATATTGATGAATTTAGGGTTAATATGATCCTTAGTTAAATTGAAATAATAGACAAACAAGATTATTAAACTTTTAAAAAATGAGTTGTATTGAAAACCTAAATTAACAGGTTATTTAATGATTAGTTTTATTTTAAGGATTCTAATCACACTTTTTTGGTACATTATTGGAATAATAAGAATAAATATTTATGAAAAAGGACCACCCACATGTTGGGGGACAACCCATCATGTCTAGAAAGGCCTTAGGCCTTGAACTCGTGACTGAAGTATAGTAAGAGTTTAGAACCTACCACTAACCTATGTGATATCCTGGTTAATATTTCATTAGTTACACGATTTGAAAAGAAAATATGAATTAAAAACTAGTAGTTTTGCATTTGATATTTTTCAGTCAATTTATTATGTATGATAACTTATGCTAAACATGTTGGTTTTGGTAAATATTTAGAGATGTCCTGAAATAATTTTAACTCTTTTATGGATATTAAAATCCGTTAACAGTGACTCTTATTTATTTGGGAGTAAAATATTCATTTTTAGATAAACATTTATTGGGGTAAGAAATGGGTTGGAATTTGATATAATCAAAAACAAATGATGTAATTAAATTTATGAAGTATAAATTAATCACGTAAGTATATTTCCTTAAATTACTAGAGAGAAAAATAATTCCTCAACTATAGGAAAAAGATCTGGATACAAATATGTTATCCTACTAAACTCATATATGATGAATCAGATGGTCTTTTAAATCACCATATATTTAGGGTTTTTAGTACAATAACTTTCTGATGATCAATCACTTTTATATGATCAATTACCTTAGTTAATCTAAAAAATTACTTACACTTTTCCTTCATGTCTATATCTTCACATCCAACTATTGTTCACATACTTGAAAACATAGTTATGTGTTATTTCATATGACTTTGGCACATCCCATTTTATCCTCTTAAGGGGATTTTTATGAAATCTTGTATGTTGTGGGTTGTTAAAAAAAATATTTTTTGAACATTAAACCATATACTACAAAGATAAAGTTTAAATTGCGAGTGCAGACTTTTTTCTAAGGATTGACAATGTAACACCCTAAAAATTATAAAAGAATGGAATTTTATTGAACAGTGTTTGTGACATACGAAACCAAGTGTACAAGGGAATAAAAAATCCCATGAAATTAAAATATTATTATATTTTAGTAAATTTAATTTCATAGATATCGTACTATACACATAAAAATGTGTTTTTATAGCTTTCATAACACACAATACCATGTTTTTCTGAACAGCAATGTACTATTAATATTATTAGTTAAAATAACGATCATCACCTAGTTGATGGAATATTGGGTATGAAAAGTATTAAATAAATTATGAAAATATATAGTTTAAATATTTTAATAAATTGTAAATTTGATAAATATAAAATAATCATCATTTAAAATAAAAATAAATGATTTCATAAAAACTATAATTTTTCTAAATGATGATTTAGTCACACTTTACACAAATAATTTAAAATTAATTATTTACCCATTTATAAAATTTAAATTAGAAAATAAACTTTATTTTTTAAATGTGAATTCAAAAATAATATTTTGGTGATTTTTTTGGATTTTTCTGAAAAGTATTACTTTTTGATGAATAATGAAACATACCAAATTTAAATTGAAAAAATATTTTCATTTAATTTTTTTGCAAGCTAAATTATATTTTAAATTTCATTTAATGTAAAAATAATTCAATTTATATCAATTAATCTAAATATAGGAAATATTAATAATTTTTATATTCAAATTAGATATAAAAACATTGTAAACATTTGAACATTTTTAATTTAAAACCCCTCTTTCTAAGCACATCGACAGGATTAATTTTAAATTAAAATTTTCCAATTAATATAATTAAATATATAAAATTTTAATTAATATTTTGTATCATAATAATTTTAATTTTCTAATATGTTAAGCCCAAATTTTTTCAAAATTGAATAATGAATGCAGTAAATCTAATGATCACAGGTAAGGTAAAAGTAGGTTTATTAGGGATTAATTAAAATGATAAGTGTAAAAAAGACATGTAAAAATTTATAATAGTTATAGTATGGATATATTTATAACATTAAACATCTAATTTTCTATAATTATCCATCATTAATCTTTTTATATATCGAAAATTTTAGAGTATGCAATTATTTTAAAAAATACAAAATGTGTCCTCTCACCCACTTATAAAATGACACATACTCTTCTCTCTTCTTCAAAAAATAAATCCTATTTGTATCAACCAATTCCTGACCAAATCACATCAAAAAATCTGTCCCTTATTTCTAGAATCATTATTTTTTATATAACTCCATTCTATTAATTCTTCAGTGTAAACCTAAGGAGGATACCCATAGAAGAGGTAATGCTCTTCAAAGAGCATATTTATTTTTCTTATTTCTCCACCTACTACAATTATTATTAAAATTTGATATCATATTACCAAAATTATCTCCCATATACTGGTATTATATTATAAAATATCAATGACCTAAAACCATCTCCACTTTTATCAAATGGGTTATGAAATCATCATTCGTTTGTACAGCGGTCTATCATCTCATGAACTGATGTCGTTCGTTATTCCATTTCGACCTCTAAATATTTGGTGTGATAATGGATATAAATTATATATATGTTATTTATAAAAAATATATATATTTTGAGTCACTATTTAATATACATATTTTTACCTTCTATTTCATAGGATATATGATAACATTTCTTATATGTACTGTATACAAGCACCCCGTAAAGTGATGTGGTTAATGTTTAACTAACTCTTCATATGAAAGGAGATATAGATAATATAAATGACTATTTATGAAATAAATTTCATATTTGTGAAATTCAGGACATATTTAACATTCATTAATGATATTATATATCATTTATTTCTTTTCTTTTCACTTATGTAAACATGATAACATTTTTCATGTATATGTGGACTACTGCCTGCACGAAGCGATGTGACACTTTATTCATCAACACACCTCATGGATAAAATATATAAGTATATAATATGTTACTGATGATATTAATATCATTATTTTATGGTATAATATTTCTTACCTCTTTTCCAAAATGACTAGTAAAAAATAGAATCATTACTTATGCGTTTGTTCGACCTATAGTCTTAATGATCGTAACATACTTCATTTTTTTTAAAAAAAATTAATGATGGATTTTAAAAGTAAACATGATAAAAAATATATTATAATTTCATGACTATTATTTTTCAGATTACATAACTTAATAATATCCAACAAAACATGATCATTCATGATCAAGCACATATGAGAAAACGAGGCAATTAACACCTGAAACAGTGAAAATATTAAATTATTATTAATGAACGAGTAAAATTATATTATAAAACTATCATATATTATATTATCAATACTTATATTATTATATATTAGGTTAATAACATTTTTGAAATCACTATACAAGCAGTTAATTCATGTTTAAATAATAGGAAGGAAAATGTATGGGATTTCATCTCAATTTCATTTCATTGAAGAATAATATAATGTTATGATCTTAATTTCATTTATATTGTGTATATTCTTCACATTTGACATATAATATAATTAATATATAATTCATTATAAAATTATAACTTTAAATTTGAATTATTTTTCAAAAAGGTATTTTTAATTAAATGTTTCCGAGTGGAAAATAATTTCACAACTAAACTTATTTTCATTGGGTTATATTAATCATTCGTTTTTTTGATATTCTAAGATTATGTTTGTAATAAATTTTGACTATATTTTTTTATAATTTCTTTATAAATGTTTATACATTATAATATTATCTATTTATTAATTAACTTTCAATTCAATGGGATGACCATGGTAAGTTTCTATTTCATAATCTCATTCTAATAGATATTTTCTATTATTGACTTTCAATCATGGAATATTATTTGTCTATTTCCTAATAAAGACATTTATTTTTCCTATACATTTGATATTCATGATACATTTATGTATTAAAAAAAATTCTCACTCTTTGGTACTTAAAATTTTATATAATTTTTTTATGAAAACTAATATCTTTTTCTCTCTTCCGTCATAACTTAGTTTTCTTCCAAAACATTTTTTAAAAATAAAATCTATCCATTTGAAATTCATTTATTAATGAAATATGTACCCGTTTTTACTTTTTACTAAATGTATTGAAATGAATATTCTTATAATTTTAAAAATAAAGAGACATTAATTCATTTTTACATAGAAAAATGAGTGTTATTCTTACCTCATATAGTATATATGAAATTATACACTATACTTTATTCGAAGCTTCCTTTCCTAGTTTACAATGATATTTAAAAAGTATTAATATTCTAGAAATTCATATTTTATAAAAATTTCTTTTCAATGAAAAGTAATTTCAAAAATTATATTTTTTAAAAAAGTGATTTTCAATATGAAAATGATATTTTTCCTAAATAATATTTTTAATATCTTTTTCATGAATATTTATTCATAAATAACAACAAATATTTAGACTTACCAGAATTGGTATGAATTATATTCATACCCTATTTATTCTTCATATGTGTAGATTATGATTATTTTTACCAAGAATAATATTGACATTCACTTCCTTTAGTAATTATTTAGTCATAAAATTCACATTGAGTTATTCACATTCCTATGTCATTGAACATAACATTTCCCCATAATATGCATATCATTTATCATGGATATTATTATTTCCTAAACTGTATACCATTTTTACATACCATTTTTACTTTCATTGTTATTTGATTAAATGGAAAAAATTTGATAAATTTGTATCCCCTACTCAATACATATATTTGTTAAGGATCATTTTATATGGATTAAATGTATTATTAGATATGTGAGGAATGTTTTTGATAAGAAATACGTGGGTTTAGGACCAGTTAATGTAAGAACCTCAATGCATCGGGAGTCTCAAGGGATGAAACATTTATCTAGCCTTAGTTAAATGGTTTTTCACCCAATATGTATTAATCTATCTATAGGATAAATATTAACAACAATGGTATCAGGTGCCTTTGAAACATGATGACTTATAGTTATTAATTTCTTTATTTCAGTTATTATTATTATCAATGATATTTCCATAATTATATTATCTCTGGATGTATTTTATTCTTAGTTATTGATTAAATGGAATGTGTTTTTAGTTATTTACCTTACCATATTGATTATTCCTCATCTAATTTTGATATTATATCTATTTATTAAATGGAATGTTTTTTCAGTTATATACCTTTCCAATGATCATTCTAGTCAATTATTTAAATGGAATCTCTATTCAAATATTTACCCTTCCATATTTTTCATTCATTACCGATGATGCTTAATTTATTCACGAATTATTTCATAACACATAATCCTTATTTAGGATTTATTCTCACACTTATTTTGTTTCTATTCCATGTATTTCATAAATCATACTATGACTAAAATGAATGGATACTCTATATTGAATGATTTTTTCTTGAAAAAAAATTAGGATTTAATTTTCATCTTCTAATGTAATGTGATACTCGTGTATGTATCTAGTTTACCATTAATACAAATTTATTAGGACTTTTTTATGTGATTTATTGTATATTATACCAATTTAATAAATTGGGTACTTTATCATGGATACTAGGTTTGGGGTCACTATAGTTTTTAGTTTCATTGAGAACTACTATTGTGAGGTAAACCATTATAAACACTTCCTCCCAATCTAGAAAATGGGGAATGATTGTAAAGGCCAGAATATATAGAAGAGAGAGTGGGTGTGCAGAAGGAGGAATCCCCGAAAGGACATCGTTAAGGATTCCAAACTCAAGGATATGTCCCAACTGAGTCCCTCATTACAATCTCAATCATGAATCTTATGCATTATCGGTTATAAGCATTCAAATACTCCAATAAATATAGGTACGCTTAAAATTTGATATCTATTTTACCATATGGACGAATATATCTGGACATAATAATATTGGAATCAATATAATGAATATGATTTGATAAATATTAAAGTGAGTTTTGAATATGTAGATTGTTGTCCACAGTGATAGAGTATTAAATCACACAACTACTTTCAAAATATATTATAATTATTATTATAGAGATAATATTCCTGATAATAATATTAATATAATTATGTTAGGAGACAAAATGAAATAAAACATGAGAGATAACCCTTAGATAGGGCATCCATTCTAAATATATATTTTTAGGTGAGAAATATGAGAAGGAAGAGAAATCGCTCACATGCAGGATATACTATCAATAAAACAATTTTTTAAAAAAATTGACAATCACTATATTATATATAATATAGTGATGAATTACAATAAATCCAACCAACAAGATGAAGACTATATGTGTGGACTTTAATATAACAAGGATTATACACCACTGAATTAAAAGTAAGTGGAATTGAAGGCCTCATTGATTTTATCTAATGTTTTGAGGCATCATCATGTATTGTGTGAGGTTGGGACCAATCCATCTGGGGATTATAATTGTGGGATGACAATAAGAACTAGTGGAAGTATTATAAATATTCAAGGTAATATAGTGAGTCTTTGGTTGGTTTTTGGTTCTCATGATGGGATGACAAAGACTCATGGTGTGAAATGATATCATTATGACCACTTACGTTAATATTGGATGAATATGAAATCAGGTGCATAATTAGTTACATCAAAGAGTGGTCTCAAACCAAGAATAAACCATATAAATCTTTTTTCTGGTTCCTTTTATTTAAAACAAATTTTATTAGGGTTTTTAAACAATTATTGGTGTACGTCAAAGCATTAACTAGTTGTAGATGATGAATTCAAAATAAAAACCCTAAAATTTTTAGGGGATCATTTATTCACCCCATATGAATCCAAGTAATCCCCACCATATCATTGTCTATAATGCCAAATTAGATAGATATATATTTATTTTTATTACATGATTAAATATTTTTTGTGGTACAACTAGATTCAATCTAAATTTCTATCTATTTATTTTCATGAAAAATATAAACTCTCTATTTAGTTTCATATAAATTACACAAGACATTCTATTATTCCCATCATCAAATAAAATGAAATATTTTTTAGTAATAATTTGATAAAAATACATTGGATGGTAGTTGTCTATGTGAACTAGATCCAAAAGATATTACACTCACATATTCTTATGTTAGCGAGGGTTATAAACCATCATACCCCATATTCATGAAACACATATTCTCCCTATATCTTGATATTCTATTGTAATTCCTACATCCACCTTCATCTATGATTTATTATCTATTCTCTGATTGGTAATTAGTCTGATCCGTTTATTCAAGAAATTATTTTCTTCTTAAATCATAGGAAAAAAACATTTTCCCATTTCTATCAACATGATAATGATTATAGGCTGTTCTATATCATCACATTTAATAATTTCCATGTTTAGGTTTCATAATCAAAATTGACTCAAATAAACATAATTTCTATAGGTACACAAATAACTCAACCTTAATAGGGTATACCACAATCCATTGACCATATTTTTTCATTATGCTCATATTTTTCAAGTTGTGTGTTAGTATATACTTTTATTTAATATTCCCCTTTAATTCTAGAATAAACTATGCCATAATGTTTTTTAGATTATTTAAAAAAAATTCAATTTTATGGGTTAATTAAGAAATATAAATGATACATGTGTTATCATTCATAATTACATTATGTGAAATTTCTTCCACAATCATCTTCTCATTCGTATTTATTTCCTTCCAAGAGAGGGGAGATTTGGTAGGGATTTAATAGTGTACACCCTCTTATTATAGATCTTGGATAGTACTATTATATATATCATCTTCTTTAATTATAGAAACTTGGTTTTTATAATGAATATGGTTGGTTTTCCTTATATCAAACTTATTTTTTTAGTTGTAATTTATTTATATTCCACTATTATAATAAATGGTTATATGTAAAATATTGTATATATTAAAATAATTTCCATAAAATGAGTTTCTTAATTCAGTTGAAGTGTATGGAGAAATTATCCATTCATTTAAACCTAGTTCTTGTCCATATATTCTTCATTTAGCATCTAGGAAACATGTCATTGTGGGGCCATGAAATACAAAAAAATAGGAATTTCAAGAGATTGAATATTTTTTCCACCACCACACGACATATCTCATAACATTGTGATGTTTTAATCCATTACCTATTTTAGTTGTCTGATGGATTACTTTTATTTTATGATACCCCATGATTGACAAATATAGTGAAATAGCATTTTATATCTCAACCACACAATCAATACCACATTTCTAATACATGTGATTCTTTTTAATCTATAAGTTTTCTAAAATTCATTGAAATTATTATCCTATTCAATATTTATACATAAAAAATATTCACATAAAATATAATAAACATTGATTCACTAGATTTTACATCATTTTTGGACTTACCTTTTATGAAATTTACTGTGACCTATAGAGAATCAATTTTACCTTATTTTTTCATAACACATGTATTTGGATAATTCATTTCATTAATTTGGTCTTCATTTTATTATATTATAGTAACTTGAATTCCCCCTAATATTTTTCCTAATTAATAATTATCCAACAAAACATTTAATAGACCCATTTTAACATTATTCTTTTGAAAATTTTCTTAGTTTTATATTAGAGGGAAAATATTTTTCTATCATACTTTTTTGCATACAAAGCTCTTGATGACCTCTTTACAATTATATTTCGAGGATATCCATGTCATTAGTCTCCTTATATTTTTCTTATTCCAATTTCTCTTTTTACCCAATGGATATCAATGAATCCTATTTATCTAATTTTAACTCACTTTCTTCTTCTTCTATGTAATCATCATTGGATTATTTTTACATCTACAAATTATACTTTTATGAATTTCTAATTATAGAATATCTTAATTTCATAAATTATATTCAGGAGGGAAATTTCCTCTGTATATTTCTTATATATTATATTTTATATTCATAACCATAAATACTTTTTATTAAAATATCAATGATGTTTCCCAACAAGTCACAAAAAAAATAAGCCATGGGGGTATTTTTTTTAAAACACCCATTACTGTTGTTGAATATACATTCTAATGGGGAATGAATTTTTCCATATACATCGTACTCATCTCAACAATATTTAATGATTTCATTATTCTCCATTACTATAAATTACATAAAATTATTGATTTTTTTCATAAGATGTACACACATTTCATACGACTCTAACATACTATCTATATCTCCCAATGACAAATCTTCTCAATTTCTATCATTAAAAGCTAAGACTTTTCAGTTTTATATAGGTGTATTTCTCCTCTACATCTTCATTGTCATGTTATAACCATTAAACTATTCACCAAATCATGACATTGTTATAAAAAACTCTAAAATTTGGTTAAAGAACCCATTAATTTTCTCATCAGGATACAGCTATACTTGGGGAGTGATAAGTATAAATGAAATGGTGAATTGTAGAGTCCTAGGGGTTTTGTTGTGTAATTTTTTCATATACTATTATGATGGATATTTTATGAGATATATTCAATTTGTAATAATTTCAAATCATTATCATAAAGAATATATTTTGATTCAAAGGATCACTAACTTTTTTTTAGTTGGTGAGGGATAATATTGATGGTATAAAAAATCCTTAAAATGTTGAATTAAGATGTAACTTACAGTCTCCTCCTCCAAATCTAGACACCACAAAATCCAAAAATTATATATATACATCCACTCCAAATACATATAACACATCAATACATGGCCATAACATCAAGAAAAAAAGTATTTCCATCTTAAAATAATATAAAAACAAAAAATAAATAACTCTACCCAAATAGGGAGAAATATAGGAGGATAAATATACTATATTTTCTACAACATCATTCATATTAGGGGTTCATCAATTCCCATAATATTCAAGAATTTTGTCTAGGTTATCTATCACATGTTGTTGTGCATTCAAATGGTAAACTATAATTTAACCATTATAAAAATAAAAAAAATAGATAATGAATCACATATTCAAAATATTGGTTCTATATCCCATCAATGTAATCAATACCATTATTAATGAACACACCCTTAAATTTCCAAAAGAAATTATCATCCTCTAATATCAATGTATGATTTTACCAATAAAAAATATAATTTTATTTTAACAAATTATCATAATTTATCTTCTCTCATACAATGACACACCAATTTACAATATATTTATATTTAATATATTATAAAATTTTCAAACAAATTATTTCGTTTTGAATCAATAGAGATTAAACTGGGACTTGAAGACTCCCATGTGTTTTTTAAGATATTCCTTTCATAGATGTTTATAGTGGATGGATTTTGAGAGATATTAAATTTTATATAAAATCTTATTCATTTTTAATGTAAATATATTTTAATTAAATTTATTGTAATATTTGTAGGATTTTTTTAGGTATAATATTCTGTATACATGTTTGTATGATCACAAATTAAATGATTTGATCTAAATTATGATATCACCTCTTAAATTTCTTTGAGATGACTTAATTTTAAATATTGGTCAATATAAACATTGTGGATCTTGGATCGATAGTATAGTGGTTTTTTTGTTATTTTATTGTTAAAATATTGAGGGAGCCTATACATAATAATATTCCTCGTTTTAGATACATATAGATGAGATGGGGATGTGACAAAATGATGTATCTATAATGGATGGGTCATGATCATAACATGAAGGATATTAATACTTGATATTGATATTTATTGGGATATCAGTTTAGGAGTACATGAATGTACAGTAGAGATATGGTTTTATTAAATATGGATATAGTTTGTTATTGTATATATTATTGTAAAATTAAAAAGTTGTGTTTTAGTAGCCACAATATATGAAACAGATTTCTATCACACATGCATCAATGTTATTTTTTCTAACGGATAATATAATAAGAAAAACGGTGTCCCAATAATATTTTAGTGATAAAACTGATTAAATAGTGTAAATTTAAAAATAAAGATCTTATAACATGTTATATGGAAAATTATTTTAAAATGATAAAAAAAAATTGGTGTGTACATATCAGTGAGAATAACTTATTCTATGAATAGTATAATTCACTTCTGGTTAGATGTCACTTATTTAGATTCTATTAATATCTTTATATATAGTAAAATGGAAGTTAAAAAAAATATAGAAATTGTTTGAATGCATTTTAATTGATATTCTCCCATTTATTATTCCTCTTATTTTAGAAACCATTAAGTATCGTGAAAATTAACAAATAATTATTGAAAATATATATAATTTTTATTTTGATCAAAACTTCTAGATTTGAAATGGGTTATCCTCATTTCTATAGACTATAGATTTTGGTATCATTGTTATAAACATGAAAAATGCACGATTTATATATAGGTATGGGTCCTTGACACGCTATTTTAAATTTTTATTTTATGGTTAATGGGGAAAATATTTAAAATTTAGTGGAATGGACTTATAGTTTTTAGCACCCATGAAAATTATTTTTTCAATGTTAGGTAACATTCCTAATATAAACTAAACAAATATAGTATAACAAATATTGAGATATTGTTGGTATTTTTTATTATTTTGTAAAGATCGTCCCTAATTTTATCATTGTGGGGGGATAAATATTAATTAAATAACATGGTTCGAGTTTTATTTTTTCTTAAGAGTTGATATATTTATATTTTCACCACATTTTATGATTTTATTTTTTAATTTAATCTACAAAAATTGTGAAAATTAGAAAAATTGTTACTATATTGTGTTTTTTATATAGTGGGAATCAAAAAATGGATAATCATGTAAATTTGAAATATAATGTATATGTAGTAAATTTATTAGTGTTGTCTTTTTCTATTAAATTATATAATAATGATGATTATATTTTTCTCTAAGTGACAGAGAATAAAGAAGAGATATGTTTGAACATATGATGTTAATTATACACAACATGTTTTGATAATAAAAGTGTTATTGAATATATCATTAATTGTATGAATTGGTATAATGATACATGATTAAACCTGTTTTTAGTGATATTAATATATATTCATCAAATTTTTTGATCCAATAGTTATCATTTATGGGAAGGTAAAAATGGATATTACATGTTCATGTCACCCAACCTCATGATTCCCCTTACATGTGTGTAGTGTTATGTCCTCCACTGGAATAATGTTTTGATGATGCGTGTGCTATAAAAAGGGGGTGTTTAATACTTTTTAGAGTCTTTGGTTTTAGGTACACGTTTATGTTATAATTTCATACACTAAGATTTTTATATTCATTTATGATTTCTATGTGAAGCTAAATGACAATATCTTATATAAATTTTTAGTATATTTATGAGTATATTATTATTTTAGTGAGATGAATAGTGAATGGTTTCATGATTAATCATTCATGTTTTTATATGGTCATTATGTTACCCAAATATTCACTGAATGATTGATATAGTGTTCTTATGATTTTATTTTTTTGGGGTCAAATCATGTGATAATGTATCAAATAATTAGATATTTTTAATGTTTACATTTTGGTATGCAATTCTATTTATGTATATATATTATTTAGTGATATGTTTCAAATATAAATTTGGAAAATTATTTATTCATGAGTATAATCTTGTACATTAAATTTGATTAATATATATATACAAATTTATTATGATTTATGTAATTTAATGATGATCATATATAATGAATTTAGTATAAAAATTATAAATTAAATCAAATTCCAATGTTATTAATTCATAAAACCTAATTAGAAGTTCAATATAATATATAAGTCAACATAAATTAGTTGTTTATAGAATTAATGGATAGGGTTATGTATTATTTATTATTTAAACCATTAATATATGAATTATTGAAGTATTTTTATTATTTACAACTCTGATAATTCATGTGTGTAATGTTAAAATTCCATAGATGATGTCTTTTTAATATGTAAATTATTGTAGGCATTCTATTAGTGGAATATATAATTATACTATTTAATGGAAAATAGTTAATTAAAAGTTTGTAACTATTTCATCCCATAAATTTCATATATAAATATTAAATACTATAAGATAGATATTGAGTATATAACATTATCATCCATTCTAAAATCATACAGGTTTATTGTCATTTGAAATTTGGATACATAAAAAACTTTTTCATAAAGGATCTATATCATATCCCACTAATTTTTTCATTCTTTTAAACCTTATTAGAAAAATCATAATTGAAACAATTCTTCATAACATGGTGAATGGAATCCTTGGAAATGGTGAGATCAGATACCCAGTAAGGGTAAACAATAAAGATACCAATAATCCCTTAAGCATAAAATGGGAATATGGGTATAAGAACATAATATTAACATTTGAAAAACGTAAAAAAAATATCACTGGTCATTATCCTATTTCATAGAATAAATATTGTATGTTCATAAGACATGAATAAAAAAGGAATTAAAAAACATGATCCATGAGATCATAACATTGACATAAGTCATATGTTTTTGGTAGAGACATAAGAATAGAAAATAATTTCCTCAGTCAAGGATATCTTCTTAGAGTATCATATTTGATTAGATTCACATCACTTTCCCTCGTATCCTTTTTAAAGGATCGATCTCAACTCTAAGATGGTAGTCAAAGTCCCTTACTAAATTGGTTAACACTACATTCACACCTTTATTATCTCGTGAGATATCTATCATTTTCAAATGCATTGAAGAGATATATAATTATAGTCCCACACATTAGATAATTAAAATTATCTATATATGTTCCACATGTTCATAAAACCATCCTCATGGAATAATAATTGGAAATAAATTTTGGTTTATAAACATTTCAACATTTCATTATTGAATAACTCATGGAAACGAAATGTATTTCACATTTATTTCATCATAATATAATTAATCTTTGAGAAAGTAAATGTTTTCATAGAACAATCATTAAACAATACTTATAATAATCCATCCTAATTATCAATGTGTAGAGTGTCATTGGATCATATCCCGAGTAAAGCATATGTAACATCCAAGGATGTCATTGGTGATAGAAACTCCTTTAAATGATTATAGAAATATTTCTTGAAGAAAATACACATTTCAATTTGAAATCACATATTTAAAATATTAATGTTTCCAAAGAGTAAGGAATAAATTTTATTTTTAAAATAACCCTAGAAACATGTAATGGAATCTTCAAATTATTGAGCTTTAATGACAGAGTGCAATTTCATTCATTACTTGTATGTTATAATAATGATTCCTTTAACAATTTTGAGAAAACATTAAATGTATCTTTTTTGGAAATTAATAAGAATATTTACTTTAAAACAATATATATATAATCAATCATGTGTAAAAATTAATTTAAAAATTACAAGGATATTATAAAAAGTTGAAATATTTTCATATAACATGCATATGAAAAAAATAATTTTCGATTGAGGAGAGAAATAATATCATTTTTTATTAAAAACAAATTAGCATATTATGTTATTAATGAGAATAAAATGGAAAAAAATTAATATCATGAAATATTCATAGGATAAAAATATTGTAGTGGTTATTAAGATATCTGTAATCAAATTTCATCATCAAATAATTTATCATAGACAATCCTGGTAAATAATAATATTGTAAAATAAAACCCTTGTCACTTTGGTATCATTCAAATAAAAAACTCATCAAAGATAAAAACATATATTAATATGTGTATTAAGAAAAATTAAAATTGAATAATCAAAATATAAATTATTTTGTTTTATGTATACTTCATGATAGAAACAAGTGGTGAATATATAATGTGTCTCATATAAATAAAATAGATATGAGAGTCAATTACCTCAAGTTAGACTTGCTTCAAGATTAATCTAAACTAATGTATAATAAATTTGAATTTCTTATAATTAATTAATAGAATAATGAACATACCTATAATATCATATATGATCCAATTATAATATATATTCACGCAATTATTAATAATTTATTAAAAAATCATTTTGTCAGTTGTCATGTATTTATGTTTTCATGAAACTTTCATTTCGACAGTTCATGCCCATGAACAGTGATCACTATTCAAATGAATATATAATGTTATTAATGATATAAATATAATATATATTAATTTAAAATTTATTTAGAATCATCAATGATTGATATAACTAGAAAAAAATTATTTACAATGTTAATGGAGACGGTAGGTTGTACGTGTGCATAAACGTTGTTTTCATTTTCTAAAAAAATAAGGGAAAATAAGAAGATGTTGTTTTATCATTACAGATACATAGTAACCTCATATATAGTATATATATATATATATATATATTAAATCTAGTATTTTTAACATCCATGTGAAACATAAATTAAAATCATGTTACATCGCTCTCTGGATGTGGTATACAACCCGTACACATGTGCAACGTTATAGTTTTCCCACGGATTGGAATATATGAAGGTATATAATAACTTATAATTTAGTAATATTAATTATTTAGACATTGTAATATATATAATTTAAAATCATCATAATAAACATCCATGAAACATGGTTTTGGAAAACAAATAATATTGCTACTTGGAAGAGGTAGTCCACACAGATGCATGCATGATACATTCAAATCACATTTGATAAAAGAGGGTGGATAATTATGGTCAGATAATCATAATAAAATTTCCGTATATTTAAAATAATAAAAATATAATAATATTATGTATACCATATATTTAGAGGAGGTTGAAGGAGAAATAATTTGAGAGGTCGGGTAAGACGATTACATATCCTTTGGTAGTCCACCTATAGATCCATTATTAAGGATACATAGAATTGTATTTTAAGAATAAAATAAAATAAAAAACATGTATAAGGATTTTTATATGATAATTTGGAATTGTTTAGTGATGATATATTTCTTAATGTGAAATATTTAACAGAAAGATGGAGATCACTTTTATAAGTGGGGGAGTGGATACACTTGAAATTTCGTAGAATATAAAAAATTAAAAAATGTAATGCTTAAGTAAAATTATTCCAAATGGAAAACAAATTGAAGGTGTGAAATTAATAGGTCTAAATAATTCTATAAAATTGAATTCATACATTTGTAACTATAAAATATACACTATTATCTTCATTTATCATCGTAGAAAACTCATTTTAACCATAATCAGATTGTTAAATTTTGATAGTTATTACTATTCATTATGAAACAAATTAAGTTTGGATTATTATATAATATTATTTATATTGATTAAAAATATTAAAACCATATTATGAAATTAAATTCACATAGTTTTATGAATTGAATTTAATATTAATCCTTTAAAATGCCCCGAAAATCGTTTTTTAGAAAAATATTTTTTAACTATTAATGTATTTGGTAAAAAAATCCAACATCAAATTAATTATAATTAATATTAATGGATTATAAATAAAATATGTTAATTAATTTTATTCTTAAAATTTTTCTTAGAAAAGTTATCTAAGAAAATGATTGAAACAAAAAGGCAATTTTCAATAAAATATTTATTTCTCATTAGTCATCAAAAAATCAATCTTTTCAGAAAATTATCAAATATTATATATAAGATAATTTAAACATATTTAGAAAAACTAATTTAATTTTTTATATCTATTTTTTTAAAACTGAAAGAAATTAACTATATCATTCTCTCACAAAAATAAATACAATCCATTTTTTGATAAAGACATGTATTTTTATAGAATGTAATGACTTTTTGAAAAATTTAGTATTTATTTAACAATATAATATAATTATCTATTAGATTTGTAAATATTTGTTTCTCCAAAATTTGGATATTCAAATTCACTCATCCAACATAACGGCTAGTTTATAAAGATATACTATAATTCATTTCATTTCGACTCAAGGTTTCATTTATAGCAAGATATTAATGAAATTTAATTTACTCAAAGATAAATTTATCATTAAATATCAACGTGTTAAATTTTATCCTTATTAGAATAAATTTTAAATTAATGTACTATAAATGTAATACAAATATATGAGGACATATCTTCTTTACCACAACCTCCAGTTCCCATGTGGCTTCTTCCTATTTCTATTTTTTTGGACAACTTTAACATTGTGAGTAGTATTTCACTATCGAACATTATTTCAACAATCTTTGGTGTCTGTGGGTTTTTTATCGTAAGAAATATCATTCTCCAATGGTAAAAACTCTTAGTATAGTACATGTAATAGAGCATGTATATACATTATCAAAAGAGATATATAGAACACTTTTTTAATTGAGAGTGGTTTGATTGAAGTCTCATGTGGTAAGCTACATCTCTACAGAATCATGAATATAAATGGGGCCATATATATAGGTCTCAACGTTACATTATTCTAAAATCTAGAAAAATTATACACTGGTTTAAATTATATTATTCCATCTCACCAACATTATACTATTTATTTTATAGACTAATTTCTATATAACATTTACATCAACTTGAAACTGAATTTATGTATACTAAATGCATCTACCATTATCATCTGTTTTCATGACTATCATAGTTACCAATATATTTCATTTTCCAAATTCATCCCAAAAAATTTTAGTTCTAAAAATTCCTTCTATGTAATATTATATATTGATCCATCTGAATACTCAAGTAAAGAAATTATATTAAGTGAATTCAGTAAGAGGAATTTATTGGTCTCAAAAATAATTTAAATCCATAGGATAATAACATAGATTCTCCACTAGGGTTGGAATGGTTCTCTTAGACTGACTATATGATTGGGTATGAAAATTAGTTATGAAAAAAACATTAAATCTAGAAAATTAAGAAGAATTTTATATAACTCCAAGTAAAAAACTCATTTCCAAGTCTAATATAATAGAATGTTGAACTCAATTCGAATTTACCAGTTTTCTAAATTATATTTTGAAAATTTGTTCAATGTATAAATCTTCTTATATAAACATAATATTTTCTTACATATTAAGTGTATTGAATATTACCAAAATATAAAGATGGAATTGAGACAGTTTGGGCCCTCTGAAAACAAAATCTATGGTGATGATTTTCAATTTATATTCAAGTATGTGTAATGGTTGAAATATTACCTTAGACATAATACTCTTTATCATACCCTTATGGAATACCAAACATAATAAAATATACTCTACAATTCCCCTCTTTATATTTTCCCTATAGATATAATCTTTTATATCTCTATAAATCGTTAACTTACAAGATGAATCGAGAATGATGAACTATGATCTTCATCCAACAGGTCCTTCACATATAGTGTGGGTGTGAAATATACATGGTTACTGAACATTATAAGGACATAAAAATCAATTTTGAACATTGGAAAATTCTCCCCCTATTTTTTAATTGTAAATATTCTTTGTGATCCTTTTTAATAATCAATTGGATAGGTTGATGAATAGTCATTTGAAAAATATATGGTTTCTCCCATTCCTTAAACATTTTTGTATCCATCCTTTATAGATATAGAAATACATGATTTTTTTATCCTCATAATAGATATAAATTCAATATTATTTCTACTCAAAGTATGATATACCGTTTTCAATGTCCAAGGTTTATAATTTATTGATAATTATTAATATTTAATCTACTCCAATGGTCATATCTGGTATTAATTATACTATTTTTGTGTGATTATATACATTAAACATTTATAATCGTTATATATGTCAAACCTATATCCATTAAGAAAATATCTCTATAGATTTTATGAAAAAACTACAATGGATAACTCCAAATCTTGAGTTAGGTAATTTTTATCATGAAAGTTATATTTTCATGAGGATTAATCTATGATTCTATCGTTCTATTTGAGAAAAAATCCCCATCTCAGCTTCAATGAATCACTAAATACAGCAAACCCTTATGAACTACGTTGTAGTTTAAGAACATGTGTTCTGAATAACCTTATATTTAGTAATTTAATATTTTATTCACCTTTAATTTTATAAAATATAATGTCATAGTTACATGTTTACTTGGTGAGTTGATTTTATAGCTATGAGAAATTATCCACAATGACTCGATAATATCCATCAAAACCATGAAAATTACTAATCTCAGTCATAGTGGTTGGTTTGTTCCATAGTATAATTGCTTCCATCTTTGAAAGATCCACTAATATACCATCATATTATATTATATGAACCGAACATGAAATATTATGTAGATAAAATTCACACATGGTAATTTTTTTATAAAACATATAATTTATTAAGGTTATTAGTACCATCCTCATGTTATCCTCATTCTCTACTTTCCTCTAGGAATATATAAGTATGTATTCTATAAATGCATCCAAAAACTGGCCAATGTAATCTCTAAACACTATTAATTTTATCAATTAAGATGGTAGGGGAACTATTATGACCGATTGGAAACACAATAAATACGTAGTGAACCTACCTCAGATGGAACGCTATCTTGTGTATGCCATTAGTTTGCACCCTCAACTGATAGTATCTATATCAATGATAAACCTAATATAAATGTTGAGTTACTTATAATTTATAAATTATATCATTGATATGATACAAGAGGTACTTATTATTGATTGTGATCATGTTTAGTTCCCAATAATCAATGTCGGTCATATTGATTCATAATTATTCTTAATAAAAATAATAGGTTAACCCTATTAAGGTTCACCTGGAATTTTGAATCCCTAATAAAGATTATTCAAAAGTTTCTTCTTTAATTCCAACAACTGAATAGGGTCCATTCTATAAGGTGTCATTGAAATAGGTGCAGCACCAGGTATGAGTTCAATTGAAAACTCCACTTGATGATTTTAATGAACAATATAAAACTCTTTTTGATAAATATAAAAAAACCATTCAAATGGTATATATTTTATGTTTATATTCTCCCCAACCATCTAAAATAAAAAACCCTTTTTTATACGATTAAAAACATTAGAAGGGATACAATTTCCATTAGAATTTCATAATCATTATCTTACTAATAGACAATAAAAAATTTGTAAACAATATCAAATGTGACTTCTTTTCCTTGAAACATTATGTAGGGTTTATTTAATTAAACATAATTTATGCCAATGATGACATATAACTTAACTATAGTGATAATAATGATATTTACATGATCCATATTCCCACAAACATCAATTGAAGAAGATTCATATTCTTAAGATGATATCATCATACCATTAGGGGTTTCAATAATAATTGAATATCTAATTGTATATGTGGTATTTTAATACACATATAAAAAATTTTATATATAAAATAGTGGGTAGAATCAAATACAAATAACACATTAAAAGTTCTATAATAGAAAATAATTGCAACTTTCACTAATTCACTATCATACACCACATCAGAAATAGCGATCATAAGAGATTTCACTTTTTATCTATGATTAATAAGTTATTAATTTAGATCATAAAAATTAACCATAATATTAGAAAATTTCCTACCATACTGTCTAAACTCATTTCATTTTAAGCCATGGAGTTTAGATGGTACATTTTGTGGTCAATTTTCTCCAATATTTGTCATATTTTTGTAGCCATCACATAGGTATTTGATTTCTCAGTGACCTTATTTATACACTTAAACATTTACCAATCCCCTTAATAAATTTTCACCTATATTTATATAAACATTTTGAGAATAATAAAATGTTCATATTCATTCCAATTTGGATTTTATTATTCAAATTTTCATTTAAATTACATATTTCTTTCCTTACAGAATCTATGATATTGATGTTACTTCAATATATATTTACACCCCGATATAACATCAAATGATATATCCATTTAATCTAAGTACCTTATATATGAATCCACTTAGAGACATTTATTTATTCCACTAAATAATTGATCAACCTTAATTTTTGGATAGATGATAAAACCATGTGCACACCTAACATGTCTTGTTAAATTTTCCTTCAATGTTATAATTTATTATTCTTTTTTTTTATTTCTCATAATGAATATAATCTCTATTTTTTATGAAATATATAATTAATATACTTTTTGGATGTTCCTGAATTCATCCCACTCCATGGATTCAAATTCATTTTTTTTACTTTTTGGTCTTGATAAGCGTACACCAATAATCTACCTCCCTTTCTAAAAAAAAAACAAAAAACATAAATTTTTAATGTTTTGAACATTATAGAACACAAAATATCTTCATATTAATAATTATCTATTCAACAGTAACTATTAAATCAATAGGCCCACGTAAATAATGTAGATGATTCTTCATGGACTCAACAGAATAATGTTCCCTTTGTAATGTCTCGACCCCAGTTACCTAGAGTCAGTTCATTATTATGTAACATTGGCATGATAAAAAAATATCAAGTCTCGAATGACCGGTTAGTTTAGTAGCCCTCGAAACACTAGATACATTCATAAAAGTTACATTACATCATAAAGTGAAAAACTACAATAACATGGTCTCCATAGTCCACACTCATATCCCCTTCTGACTATCCCTGCGGGTCATTCATACAATACTTCTTCACATCCTGGAAAATATTAAAACATTTAAAGGGGTGAGCTCAGATGATCAGTAAGGATAACAATATAGCGGAAGCTTTCATAAATAAACACAAACATTTAGTGCAATGTATAACTAAAACAAAAACCATTTAAACTTGAACTTCAGCATAATATGGAAAAGGTAAAATGAAATAATGTCATTTACTTATTCACATGGATATTCTACTAGTCGAGTAATCACATGCAATATCAATAACCACTTTCATAATGATGGAATGTATAATGCCATACTATCATAACCATATAGCCAAGGCATTATTCCAAGACTACAAATAATATTTTGCCAAGGCCTCGTGCCAAGACACTAGTTTGTCTCATGAGACCTGCCAATGCATCGAGGAGCTATAGCGGGCTCCACCCGTCACTTATTAAGTCCAATGAATTCCTCATATAAACAGGCCTAAGCATATCATAAACCATAACATAATCGTATCACGTAGAACATGCATAAAGGAAACATAATATTTCAACATTTCAGTCACAAGATATCAATACAACACATTGATATAATAAAAAACTCTTTCAAAAACATTTTCAATACCAAAATAAAAGAAAATTAAAACTTTGTATTTTTTTCATTTAAAAAAAGTTATAGCTTGTAGAGGAAGTCGAAACTCAAAAAATGGTCACGGCGGCGGAGAAGTCGTTGTCGCCGCATACGTACTAAAAGAAAAAAAATAGCTTTTTCCTTTTAGTAAAACACATCGTATAAAAATATTCCTTTTTAATAAATGTAAAAGTCAAAGGGGTTTATACACCGTATAAAAGAAATTTATGTATAAAACAAAATATGCCTCAATGAATGGAGATTGAGATGAAGTCCCTTACAAAGATAATTTTTTTAAATAAAACAGATCTATTATGTGTATTCACCATAAGTACACATAATGAAAGTACAAATACAAGATATGACATACTAATATCATGACATAATTTGAAATTAGTAGATTAACCCAAAGCATGGAAATTGGGTTAAGAAGTTCCCTTACCTCGTGTCTGACTTGACTCGATCATTCTTTAATCTCCTGGATAATAAACTAGAGTTAATTTATAAATTCTTAAGAACCTTTTTCAAGTTCATTATTCATTTTATATCACTTATAACCAAGTTATGAACATCATGTAATTATTTAAGTTAATAACGGTCGTTTTGTCGATCTTTGGTACTTGAGTCAAAAGTAAACTTCTTATAATTACAAGTTGTTCATGTGGTAAAATATCCATTACATCCAGAATTATATTCATTATGTAGATATCATATATATCTAGTATATACTTGCTTTTATAATATTACATAACATTTAAAGGTAAGAAATGAAATGCACCGTTCATGGAGACGGTAAGCTGTACGTACGCATGAACGCTACATTCATTTCCATTTCGTATTTTAATGGAATGAAACATAATGAAATAAAGTTATATTATAATTCTTGTATAATATCATATATAATTTCACTTACTCCATCCTTTATACGTCCCACATATGGAATTAACGATTCAAATCACTTTGAGGGGGCGGTAGTCTGCACTTCCTCAAATGAAATTATCGCATTTGCACAAAATGCAAAGCATAAAAATATGTTCTAAATGTAAAATACAGAAGAATAGAGAGGAAATAAATATAATAAATATCATAAATAAATATAGTTCCATCATAATGGCCACCATGAGAGGTGGTAGGAGAAGATAGAACAATCATCATTTCGTGAGGTAGTAATTCGCCATCCACGGAAACAATATGTTCTTTAACCATTAGACAGAGGTGTGTGTAAGTGTACATCAAATAACTATCATAAAAAAATCCTAGTATATTTAATATACTGGTGTTGTTACAAAATAAATGAATAAAAAGATTTTAGGGGGTTGGAGAAGCAAAATAAAATAAAAAACATAAAAGAAGACATTACCTTAATATCGGGTAACTCTTTTTGGTTTGAGACAAAGGCTTCCATTGGAAGACTTCTGCCCAAATTGAGGCTTCTATGAGTAATATAGGGAAGTTTATAGAGTATTTTGGAAGAGTATTGCCGAGCCAAATGGATTTGATGGTGTGAATAAGGTGGTAAAGGTGGGGGCCTTTTATAAGAGGAGAGGAGGGGCACTCTTGGAAAGGCATGAAATATTACATTATTATGAAATGTTTTTCGGATTTTATAGGTCCCATAGTGATATGTTTCTAGGATAAGGTGATAAGGGTTTGAAATATACTAATCCAATATGTTTTTTACATGTTTAAGTCTTAGAGATTACATTATCGTTTCATTTTATTTAAATCGTTAATTAATGAGGTAATCGTTGCATCATCATTGTGTCATAATAAATTCAACTTATTTAATGTATAAAATTTTTAAAAAAACTATAATGATGTAGGAAATATTTTTATATTTCCAATTAATATTTATAATCGAAAAGTTAACTAATATAACCCCATGTAATAATTGTTTTAGTAAAACAACACATGTTTGTGACAATTTGATTTTTACATTAAATAAAAAGTTATTAATGTCATTTTCTTACCCATGTGGCTCCATGGGGTCCCCAAGTTGACCCATGGATTTCCTTAGTCGTCCATGACTCATCCAATATGTTTATGGCAAGTGTCAAGATATTTTCATATTTTTATAATATCATTTTTACCTTAAATTTCACTAATTACATTTAATCGCGATTAATTAAACATAAAAGTTAATGTTCACCAAAAAATTATTTTAATCCCATTGGACCAAATTTTACTTTTTAATGACAACAATGTATGTCGGTTTTTTGAAAATCAAATCACAGAAGTGTTAATGTTTCATTTAAACAAAAAATTAGTTTTTTAACTACCACTTAGTGGTTTCACTATTCATCAAAAGTTGAAGTTTTTTCAGAACAATGCCGAAATTTCTCCCTAAGCTATAATTTATATTCCAAATTCATAAATGATGTCTATTTTAAAAAATTACAAACATATAAGTTGCATTAATTAATTTTATAATTAATTCCCACTGTCACAACAAATAGCGTGTTTTTAGGAAACAATATATATCAAAAGATTGACAATTGTTTATGTCCAATTTCAAAGTGAAATTAATTCTAATGACAACCATGGGATAAAATGGTAAAAATATATTATAATTAAACTTTAAAACCACTCAATATTATAATTTATCACTATAAAATATTTTTATTAAAAAAGTTTTTTTTAAGTATTTTTCACTATTCATAAAAAATTGGAAGTTCTCCGAAAAATACCAAAAATTCAACATAGGCTAATTTCGATATTTTGAATCCAAAAATGAAGTCCATTTTGAAATATAAAATATATATAATTTCAAAAAGTGGGTATTACTATTCATAATGGCTATTTTGATTGGTCGTGGTGTGGTAGAATCTCGAACTTGCGTACAATGCAAGCTATTGCATTATTGAAAGAGAAGCGTATCGTGGAATCTTGGGGTGTTACATTCTCCCCTCCTTCAATAAATTGTGTCCTCTCAATTTGAAATTTTTCTTTGAAAATAAAATGTTTAAAATAGAAAATACCTCTATGGAAAACCCACATCGGAAATAAGGTTAGTAAAATTTAGCCTCAATAAGAGGGAAAGTGAAATGAAAAAGCCACCACCAAATAATGATCTCGATAAGGAGAACATTGTTGGAAATTAGAGACATATAATTGGTGGAAAAACGTAAATATTTTTAGGGAGTGATTGAGGTCATCAATCACAAACAAGTGTAAAATTGAGGGCCTCAAAGCCTTCAATCTATATTGATTTAAAATATTATCAGTTCAACAAAACATAAGGTATTGGGATAACACATTTTTTGTTTTAATATCCCATTACTAAAGTTTAAGAATTAATTTATTCATATAATAAGATATAGGTATATATATATTTATGCTTGACAAGTAGAGTTTCAACCTTCAACTAATTTCTACCACAAACTCATCTTTCACTCAAAAAGATAATAGAACTCAAAAATATTATATTTATCCCAATCGTACAAGGTTCAAAATATTAATACATACCATTTAGATTATGAAAACTATTTTGTAATATCTAGGTACTTCCTGTATGCTAGTGGTAGGTAATAAAGGCATGTCGCACTATGGTTGTGGTTTCGATTCCTACAGCTTTGTCCGGCGCGACGGGTTATCCCCCAACCTACATGTTGTCCTTTTCCTAAATCTATAGTAATATAATATTCCAAAAATAATATTCAGAAATTTTTTAACCTTAAACAATACTATCCAAGGTTTAACTTAAACCATTCCACCCTTTATAGTTATCCAACATACTTCTGTCTAACTCACAGTACAAATTTTATAAGGAAGGTAAACATAATGAAGATCCTTTTTTCCGCGTAACAACATGTGAACACCTTCATCACGTATTCTTTTAAAACACTACAACATCCTAAATTACTATAAATCCTTATTGATTACATTCATGATCCCTTATTCCTTATAGAATACTTTATATACTCCTTCCATCCAAAAATGTATACTAATCATTAATCTGTTTCAAGGAAGTTAATAATATCCAATATAATTTATCCAAATCAATCATGTATTATTCTAAAATCACTATCTCGGTATCAGAACCATATTATGGTTTATCTTTCTCTCAGCCATATATTTTCCAAAAATTTAACCTGCTATGGAGTCACATTTCTTGGTTCCACACAATCTCAATTCCTTGACGAAATAGTACTGTTGTACAATCCTTATATACTCCATAATTATTATAACCAGTACATCATTGATACAACACTCCAATGACAAAATTCTTTAATAACAATATAAGAACTCTGATCATTCCTCTTCATATGTGGTAGTATCATAACATGATTATTATCCAATAACATCATTTGGGGAATACTCTGATGATTTGGACATTGGTTTGCATAGTGTCCCCACTCCTTGCAGATGAGTCATTGTACATTTGAAACCTTTTTCGTACCCTTGCAGTTACGCACATGGTGTCCTTTTTCTCCACACATATAAAAAACTCCCATTCCCTTCAGGAATGTTCCAAGGTGTATCTTCCCATAGTTATCACATATTGGAAAATTCTTCATTCCCTTGTCCCTTTATCCATCATTCTCTCTTACATCCTTTTCTTATCTTTCTTCCTTTCAAAGCCATAAGACTCAGATAATTATTTACTTATCTTTTTAAAACATGATACTATTTCTTTATATGTTGAGAACACATGGGAGATTATTTCCCTTCTAAATTTTGGCTTAATACCGTGAAAGATATGATCCTTCTTACTCTTTGGATCATATATATTGATGGAGTTCACATTCCTTCTACTGGACGGCATTTCTATACAATGGCATAAACTAGGTTAGTTTATGAATTGCAATGAATAATTCAAAACATGTAAAATACTTAATGTAAATTGAACATTTTATGGATACAATCCATAATCATAATAAATGATTTCTTTGAGGAAGTATATACTCAGAAACCCTTCATAATGGTTTGTAAAAAAATGAGAATTATCCTAAGCATATCCCCCAGGAGTTTCGTAAGCAAGAGTACAGCAAGCCCCGTTGTCGTGCAACAGTTCCCATTTGAGTCTAGCTTAGAGCGGTGTTTTTGGTTTTTACCCCTAGGTACATCTATTCCAGATCCGCCTCTTCCTGCTTGTATCCAGACAAGGACGTATTACTCAGAAAACTCACAAAATATCTATAATACCAAAATTCTAGGAAATAATTCTATACTAATCTTAAAATTTTATCTTAGGTCTATGTGCTCTAATCAGAGTTTATCTAAATCTAGCTTCCATGGTTAGTACTAAACTTTCTCTGATACCAACTGTAACACCCCGACCCTAGTTACCCAGAGTCGGTGCATTATTACGTAACATTGGCATGATCACAAAAGATCAAGTCTCGAAAGACCGATTAGTTTAGTAGCCTTGGAAACACTAGATACATTCATAAAAGATACATTACATAATAAAGTGAAACACTACAATAACATGGCCTCCATAGTCCACACTCATATCCCCTTCTGACTATCCATGCAGGTCATTCATACAATACTTCTTCACATCCTAAAAAATATTAAAACATTGAAAGGGGTGAGCTCAGATGCTCAGTAAGGATAACAATATAGTGGAATCTTTCATAAATAAACATAAACATTTTAGGCAATGTATAACTAAAACAAAAACCTTTTAATCATGAACTTCAGTATAATATGGAAAAAGTAAAATGAAATAATGTCATTTACTTATTCACATGGATATTCTACTAGTAGAATAATCACATGCAATGTCAATAACCACTTTCATAATGATGGAATGTATAATGCCGGACTAACATAACCTCGTAGCCAAGGCCTCGGGCCAAGACTACAAAAAGTATTTTGTCAAGGCCTCGTTCCAAGACACGAGTTTGTCTCAAGAGACCTTCTGATTCATCGAGGAGCTATAGCGGGCTCCACCCGTCACTTATTAAGTCCAATGCATTCCTCATATGAACAGGTTTAAACATATCATAAACCATAACATAATTTTATCACATAAAACATGCATAAAGGAAACATAAAATTTCCACATTTCATTCACAAGATATCAATACAACACATTGATATAATAAAAAACACTTTCCAAACAATTTTCAATACCAAAATAAGAGAAAATTAAATCTTTGTATTTATTTTTCATTTAAAAAAATTATTAGCTTGTAGAGGAAGTCGAAACTCAAATAATGGTCATGGTGGCGGAGATGTCATTATCACCGAATACGTACGACAAGAAAAACATTCCTTTTTGTATTTTAGTAAAACACTTCGTATAAAAATATTTCTTTTGAATAAATGTAAAAGTCAAAGGGGTTTATACACCATATAAAATAAATTTATGTATAAAACAAAATATGCCTCAATAAATGGAGATTGAGACAAAGTCCCTTACAAAGATCATTTTTTTAAATAAAATAGACCTATTATGTGTATTCACCATAAGTACACATAAATAATGTAAAAATAAAAGATATGACATAATAATATCATGACATAATTTGAAAGTAGGAGATTAACCCAAAGCACGGAAATTGGGTTAGGAAGTTCCCTTACCTCGTGTCCGACTTGACTCGATCGTTCTTTAATCTCCTGGATAATAAACTATAGGTAATTTATACCTGCTTAAGAACCATTTTCAAGTTCATTAGTCCTTTTATATCACTTATTACCAAGTTATGAACATCATGTAATTATTTAAGTTAGTAACGGTCGTTTTGTCGATCTTTGGTACTTGAGTCAAAAGTAAACTTCTTATAATTACAAGTTGTTCATGTGGTAAAATATCCATTACATCCAGAATTATTTTCATGATGTAGATATCATATATATCCAATATATACTTTCTTTTATAATATTACATAACATTTATAGGTAAAAAATGAAATGCACCGTTCTTGGAGATGGTAAGCCGTACGTACGCATGAACGCTACTTTCATTTCCATTTCATACTTTAATGGAATGAAACATAATGATATAATGTTATATTATAATTATAGTATAATTTAATATATAATATCACTTACTCCATCCTTTATACATCTCACATATGGCATTAACGATTCAAATCACTTTGAGGGGGCGGTAGTCTGCACTTCCTCAAATGAAATTATCGCATTTGCACAACATGAAAAGCATAAAAATATGTTTTAAATGTAAAATACAGAAGTATAGAGAGGAAATAAATATAATATATATCATAAATAAATATAGTTCCATCATAATGGCCACCATGAGTGGTGGTAGGAGAAGATAGAACAATCATCATTTCATGAGGCAGTAATTCGCCATCCACGGAAAGATTATGTTCTTTAAACATTAGACGGAGGTGTGTGTAAGTGTAGATCAAATAATTATCATAACAACATCCTAGTATATTTATGATACTGGGTTTGTTACAAAATAAATGAAGAAAAAGAGTTTAGGTGTTTGGAGAAGCAAAATAAAACAAAAGAACATAAAAGAATACATTACATTAAAATCGGGTAACACTTTTTGATTTGAGCCAAAGGCTCCCTTGGGAAGACTTCTGCCCAAAGTGAGGCTTCTAGGAGTAATATATGGAAGTTTAGAGATTATTTGGGCAGATCATGGCCGATCCAAATGGCATTGATGGTGTGAATAAGGTGGTAGAGGTGGGGGCCTTTTATAAGAGGAGAGGAGGGGAACTCTTGGAAAGTCATGAAATATTACATTATTATGAAATGATTTTCGGATTTTAGAGGTCTCACAATGATATATTTCTAGGATAAGGTGATAATGGATGGAAATATACTCATCCAATATGTTCTTGACAAGTGTAAGTCTTAGATTTTACATTATCTATTCATTTTATTTAAATCGTTAATTAATGAGGTAATCATTGCATCATCATTGTGTCATAAACAATTTAATTTATTTAATGTCTAAAAATTATAAAAAAATATATAATTATGTAGGAAATATTTTTATCTTTCCAATGAGTATTTATAGTCGAAACGTTAACTTATATAACCCGATGTAAAAATTGTTTTAGTAAAACAACATATGTTTGTGACAATTTTATTTTTACTTTAAATAAAAAGTTTTTAATGTCATTGTCTTACCCATGTGGCTCCATGGGGTCCCCAAGTTGAGCCATGGATTTTATATGTCGGCCATGACTCATAAAATAAGTTTAGGACAAGTTTCAAGATATTTTCATATTTTTATAATATCATTTTTACATTAAAATTCACTAATTATCTTTAATCGAGATTAATTAAACTTAAAAGTTACTATTAAACAAAAAATTATTTTAATCCCGTTGAACAAAATTTTAATTCCTAATGACAACCATGTATGTAATATTTTTAGAAATAAAATCACCGAAGTGGTAATGTTTCATTTAAATGAAATATGAGTTTTTAACTACCACTTAGTGGTTTCACTATTCATCGAAAATTGATGTTTTTCAGAACAATGACAAAAATTACCCCAAATATATAATTGATATTCCAAATTAAAAAATGATTCCTATTTTACAAAATTACAAAAATATAAGTTTCATTAATTAATTTTATAATTAATTCCCGCTGTCACAACAAATACCGTGTTTTTAAGAAACAATATATATCAAAAGATTGACAATTGTTTATGTTCAATTTCAAAGTGAAATTAATTCTAATGACCACCATTGGATAAATTGGTAAAAATATATTCTAATTATACTTTTAAACCACCCAATAGTATAATTTATCACTATAAATTATTTTAATTAAAAAAGTTGATTTTAAGTATTTTTGACTATTCATAAAAAATTGGAAGTTCTTACAAAAATACCAAAAATTCAACATAGCCTAATTTTGATATTCCGAATCCAAAAATGAAGTCCATTTTGAAATATAAAATATATATAATTTCAAAAAGTGGGTATTACTATTCAAAATGGCTATTTTGATTGGTCGCGGTGTGTTAGAATCTTGAATTTGCATACAATGCAATCTATTACATTATTGAAAGAGAAGCATATCGTGGAAGCTCGGGGTGTTACATTCTCCCCTCCTTCAATAAATTGCGTCCTCACAATTTGAAATTTTTATTTTAAAATAAAATGTTGAAAATAGAAAATACCTTTGTGGAAAACCCACATCGAAAATAAGGTTAATAAAATTTAGCCTTAATAAGAGGGAAAGGGAAATGAAAAAGTCACCACCAAATAGTGATCTCGATAATGAGAACATTGGTGGAAATTAGAGACATATTATTGGAGGAAAAATTTAAATAATTGTAGGGAGTGATTGAGGTCATCAATCACAAACAAGTGTAAAATTGAGGGCCTCAAAGACTTCAATCTATGTTGATTTAAAATATTATCAGTTCAACAAGACATAAGGTATTAGGATAAGACATTTTTTGGTTTAATATCCCTTTAATAATGTTTAAGAATTAATTTATTCATAAGATATAGATATATATATATTTATGTTTTACAAGTAGATATTCAACCTTCAACTAATTTCTACCACAAACTCATCTTTCACTCAAAAAGATAATAGAACTCAAAAATATTATATTTATTTGAATCGTACAAGGATCAAAAATATTAACACATACCATTTAGATTAGGAACACTATTTTTTAATAACTAGGGACTTTCTATAGGCTCGTGGTAGGTAATAAATGCATGTCGTACTATGGTTGTGGGTTCGATTCCTACAGCTTCGTCCGACGAGGCGGGTTATCCCCCGACCTACAGGTTTTCCTTTTCCTAAAACTATAGTATTATAATATTCAAAAAATAATATTCAGAAATTTTTTAACCTTAAACAATACTATCTGAGGTTCAACATAATCCATTTGAACCTTTATAGTTATCCAAAATACTTCTTTCCAACTCACAGTCAAAATTTTATAAGGATGGTAAACATAATAAAGATCCTTTTTCCATGTAACAACATGTGAACACCTTCATCGCGTATTCTTTCAAAACACTGCAACATCCTAAATTACTATAAACCCTTATTGATTACATTCATGATCCCTTATTCTTTATATAATACTAGATATAGTCCTTCTATCCAAAAATTTATACAAATCATTAATCAGTTTCAAGGAAGTTAAGAATATCCAATATAATTTATCCAAATCAATCATGTATTATTCCAAAATCACTATCTCAGTATCAGAACCGTATTATGGTTTATCTTTCTCTCAACCATATATTTTCCAAAAAATTAACCTGTTGTGGAGCCACTATTCTTGGTTCCACACAATCTCAAGTCCTTGATGAAATAGTACTGCAGTACAATCCTTATATACTCCATAATTATTATAACTAGTAAATCATTGACACAACACTCAAATGAAAAAATTATTTAATAACAGCATAAGAACTCTAATCATTCCTCCTCTTATGTGGTAGTATCATAACTTGATTATTATCCAATAACATCATTTGGGGCATACTCTGATGATTTGGACATTGGTTTGCGTAGTGTCCCCACTCCTTGCAGATGAATCATTGTACATTGGAAACCTTTTTCTTACCCTTACAGTCACACACTTGGTGTCCTTTTTCTCCACACTTATAAAAAACTCCCATTCCCTTCAGGAAAGTTCCAAGTTGTTTCTTCCCACAGTTATCACATACTGAAAAATTCTTCTTTTCCCTCGTCCCTTTATCCATCATTCTCTCTTCCATCATTTTCTTCCCTTTCTTCCCTTCAAAGCCATAAGACTCAGATAATTATTTACTTATCTTATTAACACATGATACTATTTCTTTATATGTTGAGAACACATGGGATAATATTTCCCTTCTAAATGCTGGATTAATACCGTGAAAGATGCGATCCTTCTTACTCTTTGGATCATACGTATTGATGGAGTTCGCATTCCTTCTACTGGGCGGCATTTCTATACAATGGCATAAACTAGGTAAGTTTATGAATTTCAATGAATAATTCCAAACTTGTAAAATACTTAATGTAAATTGAACGGTTTATGGATATAATACATAATCATACTGAATATTTTATTTGAGGAAGTATATACTCATAAACCCTTCATAATGTTTTGTTAAAAAATAAGAATTATCCTAAGCCTATCCCCCGGGAGTATCGTAACCAAGAGTGCAGCAAGTCCTATTGTCGTGCACCAGTTCCCGTTCGAGTCTAGATCAAAGCGGTGTTTTCGGGTTTTACCCCTAGGTACATCTGTGCCAGAGCCACCTCTACCTGCTCGTATCTAGACAGGTGCGTATTGCTCGGAAAACTCAAAAAATCTCTATAATACGAAAATTCTAGGAAGTTATTCTATACTAATCCTCAAATTTTATCTTAGGTCAATGTGCTCTAATCATAGTTTATCTAAATCTAGCTTCCAATGATAGTACTAAACTGTCTCTGATACTAACTTTAACGCCCCGACCACAGTTACCCAGAGTCAGTGCATTATTACGTAACATTGGCATGATCACAAAAGATCAAGTCTCGAAAGACTGATTATTTTAGTAGTCTTGGAATCACTAGATGCATTCATAAAAGATACATTATTTCATAAAGTGAAAAACTACAATAACATGGTCTCAATAGTCCACACTCATGTAACGCCCTGACCCCAATTACCTAGAGTCGGTGCATTATTACATAACATTGGCATGATCACAAGAAAGATCAAATCTCGAAAGACCGATTGGTTTAGTAGCCTTGGAAACACTAGATATATTCATAAGTCTTACATTACATCATCAAGTTAAAAACTACTAAAACAACATATTGTCTCCATATTCCACACTCATATCCCCACATAAAATCCCATCAGGTCATTCATAACTTACTTCTTCACATCCGGGGAAAAATAAAACATATAAAATGGGTGAGCTCAAATGCCCAGTAAGGATAACAATATAGCGGAAACTTTCAAAAATAAGCATAAACATTTAATGAAATGCATTACTAAAACAAAAGCCTTTTAAACATGAACTTCAACATAGTATGGAAAAAGTAAAATTAAATAATTCCATTTACTTGTTCACATGGATATTCTACTTAATGAATAATCACATGCAATATCTATAACCACTTTCATAATGATGGAATGCATAATGTCAGACTATCATAACCACATAGTCAAGGCCTCATGCCAAGACTACAAATAAGATTTTTCCAAGGCCTTGTTCCAAGACACTAGTCTGTCTCATGAGACCTACCGATGCATCGAGGAGCTATAGCGGGCTCCACCCGTCACATATTAAGTCCAATGCATTCCCATATGAAAAGGTTTAAACATAACATTAACATTCGTATTAAAACTAGCATACGAAATGTCAATACTTTCACCATAAACTATGAACAGTATAAAAATATCATATCCACAGTCAAACATATCACAAAACCTTTAATACAATATAGAAGTTTTGTATCATAATAAATCAACTTCAAATAAGCATAAAATCCATCAAAGATGTTGACATAGATGAAATCAAAACTCTTTTTAGAGAAATATCTCTTTATATTTTGAAATAATTTAAAAGTATTATATTTATGAAATAAAACATTTTCTTTGAAAATATTCTTATAAGATTGTAAGGGAAGCTTCTACGATTTTATAATAGCGGAAAATTACCGCACCAGCCGTATAAGTTAAAAAAACATTCTTACCTTAATTCTGTCGAAAAGGTTAAAAGCACCTTGTTTGGAAAACGATGGAAAGATTCCTTTACAAAACACTTATAAAAGTCAAACAAGGGTATAAATGACTTTAACCCATATTCTTTTAAATATTAATAATGTTTTGAAATAAATTTTTAAGAAACATGCATGTGGATGATAAAGAGATCCCAGTATATTATTACGTATAAACAACCTCGGATAATGAAGAGATTGTGAAATAACCCTTACCTTTTTACTTTTACTTGGTTGGGGTAGGTTAACCACATATGTAATAGTGAAATAATTGTTATTAAATTATACAAGAATCATATACATTCATATGATATCATATATGATCTTTTAACATTGCTTTGTTAATAATATCTTAGTATTATCGTTGTTTCGGGTGTTAACTTACTTGTTTTCTTTTATATGTTTTGTTACGTAAGCCATGTTTGTAATGGATAGGTTGTATATTAATCATATATAGAATTATATCAAGTCCTTAGATACTATTATTAACCATCAAATGAGACTTATACTTGAATGGATACGATAGAGAATAAATCTCATCGCGTTCGTGGAGACGGTAGTCCGTACGTACGCACGAGCGACAATATCATTCTTTTGATATTAAAATAATATATAAATGTATGTTATATCATATATAAAGAATCATTAACATGTTATATTTATTATTTACATGAGTTACACATCATTATTATACCCATCCAAATAATAATATATTGAATAACAATTACACCACGACGTGGAGACGGTAAGCCGTACATACGCACGTATGGTGACATGTTATTCAAAGGGTGGATAGAATACTGATTATGGTTGTACCATATTTATAATAACATCACATTATATATATGATACTGGAGTTATTATTTTACAATGGTAACAACAATGGAAGAAGAAGTGGAAGAAGAAAGGAACTTGGAAAAGGGTGGTGAAATCATTACCTCTTCTTCGAATTCTTCCTTTTGATTTGATCAAAAGGGCTCCATAGGTTGGATTTCTGATCAAACTAAGGCCTATAGGTTATAGGGAGGGAATTTGGGAGAGTATTTGGTCAGAGTTTGTCCGAACCAAAAGGCTTTGAAGGTGTGAAGAAATTAGAAGGAGGAGTTCCCTTTTATAAGAGGGGTGAGGGGCACCTTTGGAAAAGCTAGAAATATTAATTTATAATAAATTAATATTCGGTTTCTAATGCCTAAAAAGTTTATTATTTAAATTTTAAGGTGGGGATGGGTCCAAAACCACTCAACAAATAGAATTTAGATAGGGTTGGGTACTTATATTAACCTTATCTTTAAGTATTAACTCTTAGTTAATTAGTTTCACTTTTATATTGTCTCTTTGTATTTTTTTATAATATGGTTAATAAACATACTATATACATCCAAGAGACCCCCAAGTGTTCCATTAATGATAAACCTATCATTATATAAGTCCCTTGGCCGAACCGTAGATTTTTAGAAAATTAATATCAATTAATAATATAATATTTATTTTAAAAACTCTTATATGTCAATTTTTACACTATTCAATAGTTGATTTTTGTGAAACTCATAACAGAATGATTACTTAAAAAAAAATTCATTAAATAATTCCTAACATGTAATATTAACTTATAAAATTAGTTTAATTCATAAAAAGTCTAAAATTATATTTATTTGTGTATTTATAATATCAATTATTTTAATTTTCACTATTATCGTAATTACTACATCATCATTGTGCATTAAATAAATTAAATTATTTAATGTCTAAAAATTATAAATAAAATATAATTATGTATTAAATCTTTTTAGCTTTATAATTAATATTTAGAGTCGAAAATACAACATATATAACCCTATGTAACAATTTTTTTTCTAAAAGATTTATGCTTGTGTCATTTTTGTATTCATTATAACTTAATTAAAATAAAGTGTTCCTATCACCTACAAGTGGCTCCATGGGGTCCCAAAATCGACCCAAAGATCCCTATGGTAGAACATGTATCAACCAATAAGGTTAGGACACGTTTTAGGGTAATTTAGTATTATTATAATATTATTTTTAACCCTTATTTACCGGATTTACCCTTAACCATGGTAAATAAAATATTTACCACATTAATTATTCAAAATTTATAAAAATAAGGGTTACCTATTTACACAATTTGAACATCCTTATTCCAAATATGGAATCCATTTTTCCAAATTCAATACACAGAAGTGGCAGAAATTAATTTAAAATTAATTCCCGTTGTTAAAACAAAAAGCGTGTTTTTAAGAGATAATAACTATCAAAAGATTGACACTTGTTTATGTCTGGTTTAATTGTAAAACTATGTCCAATTACCAACATTGTATTAAATGGTAAAAATATATTCTAAATATACTTTAAATCCTCTCAAATTACATAATTTATCACTATTAATTATTTTGATTAAAAAAGTTGTTTTTAATTAAAATTTAGTAATTTTCACTATTCATCAAAATATTAAAGTTATCCGAAGAGTACCAAAATTTCACCTTAGAATAAATTCGATATTCATAATCCAAAAATGAAGTCCATTTTGAAATATAAAATATATATAATTTCAAAAAGTAGGTATTACTATTCATAATGGCTAGTTTGATTGGTTATGGTGTGTTAGAACTCGGTGTTGCGTACAACACACGCTATCACATTATTCAAAGAGAAGAGTACCGTAGAAGCTTGGGGTGTTACACTCATATCCCATTCTAACAATACCTTCGGGTCATTCATACAATACTTCTTCACATCCTGGAAAATATTAAAACATTAAAAGGGGTGAGCTCAAATGCTCAGTAAGGATAACAATATAGCGGAAGCTTTCATAAATAAACATAAACATTTAATTCAATGTATAACTACAACAAAAACCTTTTAAACATGAACATCAGTATAATATAGAAAAAGTAAAATGAAATAATGCCATTTACTTATTCACATGGATATTCTACTAGTCGAATAATCACATGCAATATCAATAACCACTTTCATAGTGATGGAATGCATAATGCCAGAATATAATAACCATGTAGCCAAGGCCTCGTGCCATGACTACAAATAATATTTTGTCAAGGCCTCGTGCCAAGACACTAGTTTGTCTCATGAGACTTTTCGATGCATCGAGGAGCTATAGTGGGCTCCACCCGTGTAAAGACCCGTAAAATTCAAGGAAAAATCTTTTTCATAATTTTCTTTGGGATTTTACAAGAACGCGGTTTCTGGCGGCACTTGATTTCGAGGCCCGGTGTGCCCGGAATTTCTATCCGATGTTTAGCTCGGGTACGTTCAGTGAACGAACGAACGGGTTTTTCTAACGTTTGAACCGATGCTCGGAATCGAATTACGAGGGCACCGATGGATTCGTAGCGCCGATTATTGCTTAGGAACACCTTTTCCGGAGTTTTGTTTACACGAGAGAAGTTGTTAAAAATTTGTGGAATGTAAAATAAAATTGAGCATCAATTTTATTTTTCACTAAGTGGCTTAATGATTTGGGTGGAAGTTTGGGGAAACCACCCAACTTTCCATGGGAGGCAATGAGGGTGGTGGGGCCCACACGAACCCCACCCCTTCATCTTCCCTAACCTTCCATAACCCTTCATTTAATTTGATAACTTTAGTTAATTAATTGAGTGGATTAATTTAACTTTTGAATTTAAAACTTAAGTTATGTTAATAAAATAAGTGAGGTACTTATTTTATTCTGGTTGGGGACTTGTTGCTTGAGAGGTTTGGGATAAAAGCTAAGGGAGGCTTGAAGATCTTCATCTTCTTCATCGAAGAACAGGAAGAACACGAAGAACGCACCGATCTCCGACGAAGAACGCCGAATCCTCCGAGATCAAATACACGAAGTCATGTACCACGACGCCAACGACGCCTTCTTCCAAGACGATTCTCCTTTTGTGACGCCTCCTTCAGCGATGGATATTTCCGCGATGAACCTCTGTTCAAGCTATGCTCGAGGTAGGTATTTCTTTTATTGTTGATGATATTCGTGTTTTCATCAGCCATCATTCTTCGTACTTTTGGACCACCTGTTACCAATTAACCGGAGGGGGCCAGACCACAAAAACACAGCCAACCCTCCTCCCCTTTTATCTTGTCTTCCTTGTGGTGGAATGGAATGAGGATGGCACGGTGTCTTCGAACCGTGCGGGGTCATGCGGCAACGTATGCGCGGCGCCGTCGCGCCGCACCTTTGAATCGAACTAGAACGCAGCGTCGTCGTGCCGAAATGGAGAACCCCAAAAACCAGCGCGGCCAGAGCGGGTCTGCGGCGCCGTCGCGCCGCGCCAGAGAGTCCAAGGCTGCGGTGGAGCAGGGGAACCAGCGGCTAGTTCCGGGCTGCCGGCGTCGGAGCAGGGGGACCGACCCTTGCCGGTTCCGAGTCGGCAGTAGCCGGCCGGCCGGAGCTGGCCGGCTGGACAGTGGAAGAGTCGGGGGTTCGAAACCCCTGGCTGGCCAGACATGAGAGACCCCCATTATGGGGGCGTGGTTACAACAAGAGGGGGGCAGCCCCCCCCCCCCCCCCACATCCCAAACGTCTCATCCGTTCGGCCGAGCCACCTGGCCAGCACGCCGGACCGCCAGCGCACCGGGCCACCGAGCCGGGCCGCACCCAGGCCGGGTCGCACCACGTTGGCCATGATGGGCCATGCCCAAGCGGGCAGGACCAAGACCCAGGTCGGGTCGACCCGGTTTGGGCCGGCCCAGTGGGTCTTGGTCCGGGTCGGTCCGGGCCCGAAACCCCCAATTCCGGACCTCTTTCGGTCTTTTGCCCATATCTTGGGCTGCGGACATCTGATCGACGCACCGTCAATGGATATTCCATACTTGGAACGACACGGTCGGTTTGGTATATTACACTCAAGGTTTCAGAGTACTTTGGGTTCAGCCGAGTTGGTTCGTACACGAAACCAACCGGGCCCCCGGAGCGGAAACGCTTATAACATGAGTTCCTGACGTCTGATTGACGTGCCATCGACTTTGTTGGATTCCTCTAAGTGAGACGAACCTTTTAACTTACTCCGAGCAAGGTTTAGACGCAATTGGAGTACGGTCAGGTTGGTTTTGACTTAAAATCCAACAGGGCCCCTTGGACGAAAAAGCCAATAACTCTCAGACCGGGCGTCCGATTGATGCGCCATCTGTGACGTTGATTTCTTGTTGACAATATGGAACTTTTGGATACATAAAATCTGGACTTTGTGTCAGTTGATGTATCATCCCTTCGGCTCGTGGAGCGGACCCTCCCGAACGAGCTTGTTGTGGGCGGGAACCCTATAGTTGGCTGCGACTGCAACGACGATGACTACTGTACAGAAATCCTCCGTGGATTCGACGGCGATGACTACATCACTCAGCGATCCTTCGTGGATCAGTGCTACCGATCCTGTGTGGGTCAGATCCTATGTGGGTCAGCCCTCAGCGGTCTTGTGTGGGCCAGCGCCTACAGATCCTGTGTGGGTCTGATCCTGTGTGGGTCATTGCGGGGGTTAGTTACCTATCGATCCTTCATGCGTCATTGCGGAGGTTAGTTACCTATCTATCCTTTGTGGGTCATTGCGGGGGTTAGTAGCTATCGATCCTGTGTGGGTCCGATGGCTTAGATGAATCAGTGACTACATCTGATCATCTCTATCGTCTTATGAAGAAGTATACCTGTGTGAGCTGAATCTTGACTTGCTTTCCTATGTGTATTGTGTTGTGCTATCCTATGTGGATGTGATCGAACATGGGTTCGGATGTTGGAGACGAACTGGAATTGGTGACATAGGTATATGTATGGGAATATACCTAAGTAGTGTCGGATGTTACATCATGATTGTATATTTCATTTGGGGATTATCCTTTGTGGATTCATGGAGACCATCGAGGGTCTCGGGGTCCCAATAAGGTAGCTGATACTCACCCCTACACGGGCTATGCCTGCACTATGTTGTTTTGGTTGCAGACGATAGACATCGCTGATCGTGGTTGAGGCATGCGGAGCAGGACGGTACTTGGAGGTGGACCACTGGGCACGACATACTCGGAGAGGACGGATGGACCTGAGGAGTTGTGGAGGCTATCTGTACCCACCCATCAGGTGGGACTACTATTGAACGGCTCGACGTTGCGGATTTATTTTTCAGTTGATGTAATCTCTTTCAATTGTACTTTACTTTCAGTTTGGGTTTGTATTCTGGCCCACTCACTTTACCGCACTTTCTATTGTACCCAGTTTTTACTTAGTTTTTACTTCTAATTGCTTGCTCTGTGGTGTTTGTTTACTTTACAAAGTCAATGACTTCCCTTTTTACCGGGAATTACACCTTGGTGCTAGTCTCCAGCCCCTGGCCTATGGAAGGCGGGCTTGGGGTAGTCACGGCACGGGCCCCAAGGACAGGTCGTGACAAATTGGTATCATAGGAGTTCGGTTCTACCGTAGAACTCAGTACTCTAATCTTTTTCTATGTGAAGCAATAGTGTTAAGAGTATTGAGTGTAGTTATTATTCTAAGAGAGTCTAGTGTTGGTGTGGTGGCCGACGTATCCGTACACCAGGACCCTGACTTCTGATTTCTGACTTAATACATGAAAACAATGATTGCATGTGTGTTTCAAGTTTTCTTTGTGATTACATTGTGTCAGCTCACCAGGTATACTGTTCTGTCCGTGGCGAACCTGTATCTTTTCAGGATGGCCCCATAATGGCAGCCAGCTAGGGTTTCGAGAGGTGTGTGTGATGACAGCCCACCGAGCGACGAGGCCTCGGTATAGGGCCATTTGACAGTAGAGGCATCGGCAGTACCTCTACCCGCCGAGCCACCGATGCTACCAGCCCCAACCATTGACGATGCACATCACGTTAGTGCACTGCACGAGTTTCAGCGTCAGCGACCACCCAGGTTCCATGGGGAGATGGACCCTCAGGCAGCTGAGGATTGGCTGGAGGCAGTTTTACAGGTTTCCAGGTTAGTGAGGACACCAGCGGACCTCATGGTGATCCTCACAGCGAGCCTACTGCACGCGGCAGCAGGAAGATGGTGGAGCTTGATGCTCCTAGTGCACGAAGATGCATCTCTCCTCTGGACGGACTTTGAGAGCCTCTTCCGCTCGGAGTTCATCCTATCCACCCTCCGTGCGGTGCGCATCTAGGAGCTTCTACAGCTACGGCAGTGCTGCTTGACGGTCTCCCAGTACTCTGCGATATTTATCGATCTCTCGCGCTACTCGACAGATATGGTACGGGACCCATTCTTCCGGGCCCAGACCTTTGAGCAGAGATTAAGGCATGAGATCAGGGCATTGCTGATCTCCCTCAGCATTCCGACATAGGCAGCGGTACTGGAGTGAGCCCTTCTGATCTAGAGCTTCCTTGCAGAGCCTACATGAGTGGCGAGACCTACCGCAGGGCGGCACGTAGCAGAGTCTTCTACAGCTGGAATTCGATGGATGACTCATGCGTCCAGGCAGACCAGACCCTTAGGCAGATGACCTCAAGACACTGGCTTAGCAGTGCGGGGCACACAGCGCGGAGCTAGTCTTTCGAGAGGCAGGCAGTGCTACGCATACCGCGGGCAGGGCCACATTGCTCGTGACTGCCCGACCCGCCATGCAGAGGAGCAACAGACGGTCGAGGGACCACCCAGGCAGAGGCAGAGTATCGACCGTGGTGGTTCGCATGGAGCAAGTGGACGAGGTAGAGGAGATGGCCGAGCAGCAGGTGGTGGGCGATGCTTTGAGGGTCTACAACCACCACCACCAGGAGGTCCACCCCTACCACAGGGAGTTGGCGGGCAGAGAGAGGCATAGCTTCAGGCAGCGGAGGCCTATGACCACGGCACGCCCGAGATGATTTGAAGTACTATCTGTGTCTATTCCACCCTTTCTGTAGTTCTTATAGACACATGATCGAGTCATTCTTTCATAGCCGTTTCCCTTGTTTAGAGCTCGTAGATTCTGACAGAGCTGTTGGCTCGATCCTTATGGGTAGAGACTCCTATGGGAGCAGACTCGACAATTACGCACTGGTGCCGGTAGTTTGAGTTTACTCTAGGAGGCGAGAGCTTCGGCTGAGATCTTTTTGTAGCGGTGTCGAGGCCTTAAGATGTCATCTTGGGCATGGATTGGTTATCTACAGTTCATGCTCAGATTGACTGCATTAGGCGCAAGGTGCGATGTGTACACACCGACGGGGGCAGGTTCACCTTCACCGACGAGAAGGGAGCCTTCGCCGCACAATATGGAATCTCAAAAAGGAGAGGAAATCCCATCACTCATCAGTTGGATTGCCTCATCCTAGGATCAGTTGACGTGTGGAGTCCTGGTTTTCCAGTAGTGGTGGATCAGTATGCGGACGTTTTCTCCGACGACGTTCCAGGACTACCTCCTCGCAGATAGGTAGACTTTTATATTGACCTATACCCTGGGACAGCCCTGATATCCACTCTAGCATATCAGATGGCCCCTGCTGAGCTTCGAGAGAAACGGGTATAGTTGGAGGACTTGCAGGGAAATGGATTCATCTGACCAAGTGTTTCACCCTGGGCTTCCCCGATATTGTTCGCCAAGAAGGCAGACGAGATCTTGCAACTTTTTGTCGACTATCGTCACCTGAACCAGGTGAAAGTGAGGAACAAGTATCCTCTACCGAGGATTGATGAACTCTTTGATCAGCTCAAGGGAGCACATTGGTTCTCGAAGATAGAACTCAGGTCAGGCTACCATCAACTCAGAGTTCGGGACGAGGACGTGCAGAAGACGGCCTTCAGATGTCGGTATGGCCACTATGAGTTCTTGGTTATGTCATTTGGCATAACCAATTCTCCGGCAGTGTTCATGGCCCTCATTAACATGATCATTCAGCCATACCTCGATCGATTTCTCATGGTCTTCATCGACGACATTTTGATATACTCAACCACTGAGGAGGAGAACGCCTACCACTTTTGGGTTGTACTAGACACACTCCGAGAGCACCAACTTTATAGAAAGCTCTCTAAGTGTCAATTCTGGATACGTGAGGTCTACTTATTGGGACACATCATCTCTGAGGTGGGAGTTGCAGTGGATCCTATGAATATCGAGGCAGTGCTAGCTTGGGAGCCACCCAGGAGTGTGGAGGAGGTGCAGAGTTTCTTGGGACTAGCTGGATACTACCGGAGATTTGTGCCAGAATTCTCTAGAGATGCGGCACCACTCTCAGTCTTGACAAAGAAGGGTAAACCCTTTTTGTGGTCAGACAGATGTCAGCAGAGCTCCTAGGATCTGAGACAGAGATTGACCAGTGCACCTATCTTGAGGCTACCAGAGGAGGGAGTTGAGTACGTAGTTTATTACGATGCATCATGGACCGGACTCGGATGTGTCCTAATGTAGGAGTGGGTAGTGATCACCTGCGGATCACGTCAGTTGAGGAAGCATGAGCAGAACTACGCTACCCATGACCTGGAGTTAGCAGCAGTGGCCTTCACTCTGAAGATGTGGCGACACTATTTGATGGGAGAGCACTTTACAGTATATTCTGACCACCAGAGTCTCAGGTGCATCTTCTCACAGAAGGACCTGAACCTGAGATAGCAGCGATGGCTCGAGTTCCTCCAGGACTATGAAAATGAGATAGTCTATACTCCTGGAAGAGGGGAACATAGTAGTTTATGCACTCAGCAGGAGGACGTGCATTCAGCTACTTGGGGTGGCGACAGAGCAGCTAGCCGCTTTGCAGATATCCTTCGTGGATAGAGATGGAGCATCCTTTCTTCATTCACTAACAGTCACTCCTCCACTACTTCAGCGGGTCAGAGAGGCACAGCGTGGAGATGGTGACTGTGAGACACGGCATGCACATATATCTTCGGGATAGGCACCTGATGGTTTCTCTTTAGGAGGAGAGAACGACGTCATTTTCAGAGGACGTACCTTGGTACCAGTTGCTTTACGAGAGGATGTGCTGAGAGAGTTTCACACATCTCCTTTGGCGGTACATCCTGGAGTGGCGAAGATGTACCAAGATCTCAGACGACAGCACTGGTTGCCAAGCATGAAGAAGGTTGTGGCAGAGTTTGTTTCTCAATGCCTCACCTGCCAGCAGGTGAAGGTAGAGCACCAGGTACCAGCAGGCTTGGTGCAGCCCTTGGAGGTCCCGGAGTGGAAGTGGGACGGCATATCTATGGACTTTGTGACTGGACTTCCACTTACTTCCAGAGGTCACGACTCTATTTGGGTGATTGTCGACTGACTCACCAAGTCAGCACACTTCTTACCCATCAGAGAGAAGGGCTCAGTGGAGAGCATGAGACATCTTTACGTTCAGGAGATTGTACGGCATCATGGTGTGCCATCATCTATCGTCTCCAATCGAGATTCTAGCTTTACTTCCCAGATTTGGAAGGGGTTATAGGAGGCGTTCGTGACACAGCTACTTCTGAGCACCTCCTTTCACCCTCAAATAGATGGTCAGACGAAGAGGACTATTCAGACTCTCGAGGACATGCTCCGCGCATGTGTCCCCGACTTTGGTCGTAGCTGGGATAACCACTTACCCTTGGTGGATTTCACGTACAACAACAGCTACCACTCCACCATTGGGATGGCACCATACGAGGCGTTGTACGACCAACCTTGCAGATCTCCTCTGTGCTGGACAGACCCTGGGGAGTCAGCACTTGTGGGACCAAAGATGGTCCAGGCCACGACCGAGAAGGTCCAGATCATCCAGGAGCGGATGAGGACAGCTTAGAGCCGGAAGAAGTCTTATGCTGATAAGAGGCGGAGGCCACTAGAGTTCGAGGATGGCGACCACGTCTTCTTGAGAGTCTCACATCGACGTGGATTACGGATATTTTTCCGAGGTGGAAAGTTGTCTCCCTGCTTCATCAGACCATTCCAGGTCCTCAGCAGAATTGGCGAGGTGTCTTATGGCATGGCTCTACCACCTTAGTTTCACCGGGTGCACGTCTTCTTTCACGTATCTCAGCTGAGGAGATACGTGTACGACATGACACATATCATTGACCATGGGGAGCTAGACATAGATGATGGGGAGACTTTTGCGGAGGTTCCAGTGGAGATAGAGGATCTACAGGAGCGGGTTCTACATGGACAGTTGATTCATCTAGTGCTCATCAGATGGAAGCACGAGAACCTCCAGGAGAGCACTTGGGAGCGAGAGGCTCAGATGCGTGCAAAATACCCACATTTGTTCCCCTAGTTTTTGATGTATCTTTATGGGGACGTAAATCCCTGAGGTGGGAGTAATGTAAAGACCCATAAAATTCAAGGGAAATTTTTTTCTTAATTTTATTTGGGATTTTAAAAGAACACGGTTTCTGACGGAACTTGATTCTGAGGCCCGGTGTGCCCAGAATTTCTATCTGAAGTTTAGCTCGGGTGCGTTCAGTGAACGAACGAGTGAGTTTTTATAACTTTTGAACCAGTGCTCGGAATCGAATTCTGATGGCACCGATGGATTCACATCACCAGTAATTTCTTAGGAACACCTTTTCCGGAGTTTCGTTTACATGATAGAAGTTGGTAAAAATTTGTGGAAGGTAAAATAAAATTGAGCAACAATTTTATTTTTCACTAAGTTGTTTAAAGATTTGGGTGGAAGTTGGGGGAAACCACCCAACTTCCTATGGGAGGTTATAAGGGTGGTGGGGCCCACACGAACCCCTCCCCTTCATCTTCCCTAAACTTCCATAACCCTTCATTTAATTTGACAAATTGAGTAAATTAATTTTGTGGATTAATTCAACTTTTGAATTTCAAACATAAGTTATGTTAATAAAATAAGTGAGGTACTTATTTTATTTTTTTTGGGGACTTGTTGCTTGAGAGGTTTGGGAGAAAAGCTAAGGGAGGCTTGAAGATCTTCATCTTCTTCGTCGAACAACACAAAGAGCACGAAGAATGCGAAGAACGCACCGATCTCCGACGAAGAACGTTGAATCCTCGGAGATCGACTAGGCGACGACGTGTTCCGCGACGCCAACGACGCCTTCTTCCGCGACGATTCTCCTTTCGCGATGCCTCCTTCCGTGACGGTTATTTCCGCGATGAACCACTGTTCATGCTACGCTCGATGTAGGGATTTCTTTTATTGTTGATGATATTCGTGTTTTCATCCATCATCATTCTTCATAATTTTGGACCACCTGTTACCAGTTAACAGGAGGGGGTCGGACCACACAAACACGGCCGACCCTCTTCCCCTTTTATCTTGTCTTCCTTATGGTGGAATTTAACGTGGATGGTGCGGTGTCGTCGCACCGCGCGGGGTCATGCGGCAAGGTATGTGTGGAGCCGTCGCGCCGCTCCTTTTAATCGAACAAGAACACGGCACCGTCACGCCGCACTGGAGAACCCCGAAAAACACCGCGGCCGGAGAAGGGCTGCGGCGGAGCAGGGGAACCGGGGTCCAGTTCCGGGCTGCCGGCGACGGAGCATGGGGACCGGCCCTTGCCGGTCCCGAGTTGGCAGCAGCCGGCCGGACAGTGGAAGATCCAGGGGTTCGAAACCCCCGACTGGCCGGATGTGAGCGGTCCCCACTATGGGGCCGCGGTTACAACAAGCAGGGGGCAGCCCCCCCCCCCCCCCCCCCCGCATCCTGAATGGTTCGGTCTATCGGCTGAGCCCCCTAGCCGGCGCGTCAGACCGCTAGCGCGCCGGGCCACGCCTCACTGTGCCGGGCGGGCCGGGCCACGCCTAAGCGGGCCGGACCCGGACCCGGGTAGGGTCGACCCGGTTCGGGCCGGCCCAGGGGGTCTCGGGACGGGTCGGTCCGGGCCCGAAACCCCCACTTCTGGACCTCTTTCTGTCTTTTTCCAATATCATGGGGTGAGGACCTCCGATCGACACATCGTCAGCGGCGATGCCATCCATGGAACGAGACGGTCGTTTAGGTATATTACACTCAGGGTTTCGGAGTACTTTGGGTTCGGCCAGGTTGTTTCCTACACGAAACCAACCAGGCCCTCGGGGCGGAAACGCTTATAACATGAGCTTTGGACATCCGATTGACGTGTCGTCGACTTTTTTTGGATTCCTCTAAGTGAGACAAACCTTTTGGCTTACTTCGCTCGAGGTTTGGATGCAGTTGGAGTACAGTTGGGTTGGTTTTGACTTAATAACCAACCGGGCACCTGGGAAGAAAAGCCAATAACTCTCAGATCGGGCGTCTGATTGACGTGCCGTCTATGACGTTGAGTTCTTGTTGACGATACGGAACTTTTGGATACATCAACTCCGGACTTTGTGTCAGTTGATGTATCATCCCTTCAGCTCGTGGATCGGACCCTCCCGAACGAGCTTGCTGTGTGCGGGAACCCTAGAGCTGGCTCCGACTACGACGAAGATGACTACTGTACCCAAATCCTCTGTGGATTCTATGGCGATGACTACATCACTCAGAAATCCTACGTGGATCAGTGCTACCGATCCTTTGTGGGCCAGATCTTGTGTGGGTCAGTGCTCAGTGGCCCAGTGTGGTACAGCGCCTACAGATCCTATGTGGGTCTGATCCTGTGTGGGTCATTGTGGGGGTTAGTTACCTATGGATACTTTGTGGGTCATTGCAGGGGTTAGTTACCTATCGATCCATTATGGGTCATTGCGGGGGCTAGTACCTATCGATCATGTGTGGGTCTGACGGTTTAGATGAATCAGTGACTACATCTGATCATCTCTATCATCTTACGAAGAAGTATACCTGTGTGAGATGAATCTTGACTTGCTTTCTTATGTGGATTGTGTTGTGCTATCGTATGCGGATGTGATCGAACATGGGCTCGGATGTTGGAGCCGAACTTGAATTGGTGACCTACATATATGTATGGGCATATACCTAAGCAGTGTTGGATGTTACTTCGTGATTGTATATTTCCTTTGTGGATTATCCTTTGTGGATTCAAGGAGACCTTCGGGGGTCTCGGGGTCCCTACTGAGTAGCTTATACTCACCCCTGCATGGGCTATGCCCGCACTATGTTGTGTTGGTTGCAAAAGACCTACAGCGCTGATCGTGGTTGAGGCTTGCGGAGCAGGACGGTACCTGGAGGTGGACCACTGGGCGGGACGTACTCGGAGCAGACGACTGGACCTGAGGATCTGTGGAGGCTATCTAAACCCACCCTTCAGGTGGGACTACCAGTGGACGGCTCGACGCTACGGCATTACTTTTTAGTTGTTTTACTCTCTTTCATTTGTACTTTACATTCAGTTTGGGTTTGTATTCTGGCCCACTTACTTTACCACACTTTCTATGGTACCCAGTTTTTACTTAGTGTTTACTTCTGCTTGCTTGCTCTGTGGTGTTTGTTTACATTACAAAGGAAATGCCTTCCCTTTATACCGGGAATTACGCCTTGGTGCTAGTCTCGAGCCCCTGGACTATGGAAGGTGGGCTTCGGGTAGTCACGACATGGGCCCTGAGGACGGGTCGTGACAACCCGTCACTTATTATGTCCAATGCATTCCTCATATGAACATGTTTAAACATATCATAAACCATAACATAATCGTATCACATAAAACATGCATAAAGGAAACATAACATTTCCACATTTCATTCACAATATATCAATACAACACATTGATATAATAAAAAACAATTTCAAAACCATTTTCAATACCAAAATAAAAGAAAATTAAAACTTTTTATTTATTTTTCATTTAAAAAAAGTTATATCTTATAGAGGAAGTCGAAACTCAAATAATGGTCATGGCGGAGGAGAAGTCATTGTCACCGCATACGTACGACAAGAAAAACATTCCTTTTTTTTGTTTAGTAAAACTCTTCGAATATAAGGATTCCTTTTGAATAAATGTAAAAGTAAAAGGGGTTTATAAACCGTATAAATGAAATTTGTGTATAAAACAAAATATGCCTCAATGAATGGAGATTGAGACGAAGTCCCTTACAAAGATCATTTTTTTAAAATAAAATAGATCTATTATGTATATTCACTATAAGTACACATAAAGAAAGTACAAATACAAGATAGGACATAATAATATCAGGACATAATTTGAATGTAGGTGATTAACCCAAAGCACGGAAATTGGTTAAGAAGTTCCCTTACCTTGTGTCCGATTTGACTCGATCGTTCTTTAATATCCTAGATAATAAACTAGAGTTAATTTAGACTTGCTTAAGAAACTTTTTCAAGTTCATTATTCATCTTATATCACTTATTACAATGATATAAACATTATGTAATTATTTAAGTTAATAACGGTCGTTTTGTCGATCTTTGGTACTTGAGTCAAAAATAAACTACTTATAATTACAAGTTGTTCATGTGGTAAAATATCCATTACATACAAAATAATATTCATGATGTAGATATCATATATATCCAGTATATACTTGCCTTTATAATATTACATAACATTTAGAGGTAATAAATGAAATACACCGTTCATGGAGACGGTAAGACGTACGTACGCATGAACGCTACTTTCATTTCTAATTCGTATTTTAATGGAATGAAACATAATGATATAATGTTATATTATAATTCCAGTATAATATAATATATAATATCACTTACTCCATCCATTATATGTCCCACATGTGGCATTAACGATTCAAATCACTTTGAGGGGGCGGTAGTCCGCACTTCCTCAAATGAAATTATCGCATTTGGACAACATGCAAAGCATAAAGATTTGTTTTAAACGTAAAATACAGAAGCATAGAGAGGAAATAAATATAATATATATCATAAATAAATATAGTTCCATCAAAATGTAAACCATGAGAGGTGGTAGGAGAAGATAGAACAATCATCGTTTCGTGAGGCATTAATTTGCCATTCACGGAAACAGTATGTTATTTAACCATTAGATGGAGGTGTGTGTAAGTGTATCTAGAATCATTATAATAACAACATCCTAGTATATTGATGATTCTGGTTTTGTTACAAAATAAAGGAATAAAAAGAGTTTAGGGGGTTGGAGTAGAAAAATAAAACAAAAGAATATAAAAGAAGACATTATCTTAAAATCGGGTAACTCTTTTTGATTTGAGCCAAAGGCTTACTTGGGAAGACTTCTTCCCAAAGTGAGACTTCTATAAGTAATAGGTGGAAGTTGATAAGGTATTTGTGCAGAGGATTCAAGAGCCAAATGGATTTTATGGTGCGAATAAGGTGGTAGAGGTGGGGGTCTTTTATAAGAGGAGAGGAGGGGCACTCTTGGAAAGTCATGAAATATTACATTATTATGGAATTATTTTCTGATTTTAGAGGTCCCCAAGATGACCCATAGATTGTCTTGGTCGGCCATGACTCATCCAATAAGTTTAGTACAAGTGTAAATATATTTTCATATTTTTATAATATCATCTTTACCTTAAATTTCACTAATTACCTTTAATTGCGATTAATTAAACTTAAAAGTTACTATTCACCAAAAAATTATTTTAATCCCATTGAACAACATTTTACTTCCTAATGACAACCAGGTATGTCGGATTTTTGAAAATAAAATCACAGAAGTGGTAATGTTTCATTTAAATGAAAAATCAGTTGTTTAACTACCACTTAGTGGTTTCACTATTCATTAGAAATTGAAGTTTTTCAAAACAATGCCAAAATTTCACCTTAATCTATAATTGATATTCCAAATTCAAAAATGATGTCTATTTTAAAAAATTAAAAACATATAAGTTGCATTAATTAATTTTATAATTAATTCCCTCTGTCACAACAAATAGCGTGTTTTTAAGAAACAATATATATCAAAAGATTGACAATTTTTTATGTCCAATTTCAATGTGAAATTAATTCTAATGACCACCATTGGATAAAATGGTAAAAATATAATCTAATTATACTTTAAAACCACTCAATAGTATAATTTATCACAATAAATTATTTTTATTAAAAAATTTGTTTTTAAGTATTTTTCACTATTCATAAAAAACTGGAAGTTCTCAGAAAAATACAAAAAATTCAACAAAATGTAATTTTGAAATTCCGAATCAAAAATGAAGTCCATTTTGAAATATTAAATATATATAATTTAAAAAAGTGGGTATTACTATTCATAATGTCTATTTTGATTGGTCGCGGTGTGTTAGAATCTCGAACTTGCGTACAATGCAAGCTATTGCATTATTGAAAGAGAAGCGTATCGTGGAAGCTTGGGGTGTTACACCCTTTATTTCTAATTTTTAAGCACAATGTGATTCATATCATGAGAAATTTGTGTGTGCATAGAAATGATATTTTTTAATTTCAAATCCCACAAAAAATATTATCTCAAGAGGATATTTGTTACATTTTCTATCACATTAAGTATAATTACCAGTCAATTAGGTTCCATTAATTGGACTAAAACCAAAAAACATAGTGCCGAAAATAATAATCAATGTGGAAAAACAAATAATTATGAAAAAAAATTATAGTATTACTAATTCATGAAACCTTAATTTCTATCTATCACTCCATAGTTTTAACTAAGGTCATTAATGTTCTTAATCAATTAATATTATTCATAAAGTATTATAATAAAAATTAAAATTAACTAAAGGATATGTCAAAAGAGTTTCAAACTGGCTGTACAATACACTATTAGAAAATAAGGCTATGGCCACGGTTTTAAACAGTGGTTATATGCCCAAATATTGTGGATATAGGTTATAGACATGGTTTACATAAACATGGATATATGTTATAGCCAGAGATTACTTATCCATGGCTAGTATTGGCATGGCTATAGGGTAAATCCTATAGCCACGGTTCTGACTGTGGCTACAACCGAATAGCCACAATTTAAAAAATGTTGAAGTGGCTAAAATTACTCATCACCTATAGCCACAGTTATAGACCGTGGAAATATTCCATCACATTTCATAAAAAAACTAGTATCATTCATTCGGTGTTGGCCCCATCCACCCCCTTGCACACCCATGCCCCCTTTCACCCCCTCCCCCCTTTACACACCCCTTGCACCCCCCCCCCCCCATGCACACCCCATGTCCCCTTGCAAACCTACACTCCCATTGTGCCACCCCTACTGGACACTGACACTGCATCCCACCTTCAAGATAGAACCTCCTTGCAACACCTTGAGATTTTCTAAAAATACTTTTAAATTTATGAAACCATGTTTTAGGTAGATATTTATCACTAACCATTTAACATAATATTTTCACAACTCTATTTTGAATTTTTAAAAATGGTAATCTGCTATTTTATTCAGTAAGTTATTTCGAGTCTAAGGGAACAAAGTTAGCTTTTTTGAATAGTAACATACCCTTATGAATGGTAATATGAATAGTCATACGACCCTATTTAAAAGTAAATTGTATTATTATATTATTTTCTTATGGATTTTATATAATGATATCTTGATTAATTTTTCAGTGTTATATAAAAGTAATTGTAGAATACAAACTGTTAATTTTTTAATAAAGTTTCATTTTATATAAATATTAAATTAATAATATTTAGAAATTTATTTTCAAAAAATGAAATTCATTTTTGTATTCTAAACGTTAATATACGGTAAGGGTGAATTTTTGGTAATATTCTGATATTCTAGAATTTTTTATGAATGGTAAAATATGATAAATGCTTAATGCATGATTTACTACACCATATATGATGCAAGCCTGATGTAAGACCACTTGGTTATAACACACATGACTTTTTTACTATTTGGGGTCACATGAATTAATATTATCCATAGTCTTGATCAAAAATATTATAATAATGATTAAAATAATGAAAAATACCTCCTCTCCTCCACTATAAACACCACCCTCATTTCCCACTTCCTCCCACGCCTCTCAAGAATTTATCCTTACCTAGGTTCTGCCCAATAATTCTCCTAAGGCTCTTACCCACGCCCTAGAGATTTTGGTCTCACTAAAAGACCCAAACCAAAGTACCTAAGAAAGATCTCAAGGAGAAGATACTAAGAGGTAAATATCATATATTTTTTCTTTCTTTTCTTTCATTTTATGTTATTCTTTTTAATTTCCTTTGTCTTGTGTTGGGATATGTCATTAGATTTTCCCCTTACTTTCCAAATTATGTAATAATTATTAGAGACCCATTTATTTACATAAAAACATTTTATGAAATTTTAATCGATTTCGTTAGGCTACCAATTTTTCATAATGGATTTCATAACATTTATTTTATTTCGAGTTCCTTTATTTTATTATTCATTCCTAAAATCCCCCTATCAAAGCGGTATGAAAGCTCTAGGAATCTTGTATATTAATTATATAATCATTTTCATGGAAACTTTATCATCATTATTATTCTTCTCTTCAACTTATTCAAGGAATAAAAACATTTTTCATGATGTGTCGAATTACCAACATCATGGATGATGTGATTTCAATTTTCATTAATTATTTCAAGTCTAGACATGAAACCGTTTTTATTGTTGAAAAAAGGTTATAATATATGTATTATGTCTCATAAATGGTTCAGGAATTATTTTTTACACATGTTGTTAATTTATAAACAAATGAGTTCATTACGATCGAAGAATCGCCAAAATGACCTAAACAAACATTAATAATGATTTAACATATGAATGATCCTCATATTAGAACTCAAAATGAAAAAATGTAAAATTTATGGTTCGATAAATATTTAAATACCAATAAATTAAAATTATAGTGTTTCGCTTCAAATCGACAAGAACATCCATCATGAACCGATCTTTGAAAACATGTAATGAACGCACCCAAAACAATGGAATGAGAAAAATACAAATAATTAATGGGAGAAATGAGGTTATTAAATGATCATTTAAGATGTTATAAAGATTAATATGTCTCTTTAAAATAATAATAACACTGTTTTAACCATTATACAAGTGGATTAAACAAGTTTTTAGTTTTACAAACCTGATGTAAGGGAATTCTTAAGTTGATTTCCATTCTTTGGGTTAATCTAATACTTCATTATTTATGTGGTATTAAAATTGTTAGTGTGATGGGTTTTTTTATATAATGTTTAATTATGTGTCTTTATAGTGTATATACATATTCCATCAACTCATTTCATTCTCACATGAATTAAATGATATTTATAAGGGGCTTTTCATTTAAAATCCTCTTTTAAAATTTTGTTTTAGGAAATTCAAAAGAAATGTTTTTATGCAATTATTTGTGTTGTATTATTTTGTTATGGTTCTTGAGAATTGTTAATGATGAAGGTTGGGACCTATATATCCCTCCAATGCATGTTTTATGTGTATGTTGGAGGTCATTCGTATGGTTACTCCAACTGTTATTCTGATGGTTACACAAATTGCAAGGTTGGCACGAGGGTTACAAATTATAAGGTAGCTGAGAGGATAACAAGATTATGTATGTAATTCCATAATATACCTTTATAGTTATATTAATTTTATTATGTTTTTGAGGTAATATTATGTAAATTTCATGTTTCCCAAATTAAGTATATATATATGGGTGACAAGTACATCTTTTGAAAATTTGTTCATATGTTACAATTATTCATGGACAAATGTGTTTTTTTCTTCATTCTATATCCATTACGGAGAGTTTGGTGCACATCCCAAGTTTTCAAATTATTTTAACAGTTTATAAGGAGGTTTAATACAAATAAAGAATCCATGTTAAATGTTTGAATAATCGTAAAAGAAATCATGTTTCATTTTAAAATATTTATATTTTGGAAGATATTAATATTATATTTATGGTATACACTATATAAGAATGTGTAATGTTATAAATTATTAATTGCCCAATTCTATAAAGATATGGACTTTAAAAGGATCCTCAATGTGAAGGTAATTTATTTATTGTCTAAATTCATGATTTCGTAAGGTAATAAGGACGGGTCCTTATAGTTGGTATCAGTGGATGGTTTAGATAACATTGGGGGTTAGGATGATGTTAATATAATACCATAAAGGGTTTTTTACTCTATGGTTAATTTTAAATGTTATAGCATTTACCATGTCATTTCAACTAATATATGTTTTTTCAGAATGGTTTGTCGCAAAAGAAACAGGAAAGCGGAATAAAAAGAACCACTGAAAGAACAACATCCTTCTGAATCTGCAACCCAGAATGTTAGGGATTGGAAACGATCAGTTTGTGATAGTAATGGCTCAGCTAACACAGTAAATAAATGGTGGTTTAATCAATGCATGAGAAAAACCATATTTACCCCAATGGAACATGAAAATAGTGGAACATTTTATGAGATAACACCCTCCATCTTTTGACAGATCTTCTGACCCCTTAGAGGCTGAAGGATGGATTAAATCCCTTGAAAAGATATTTGATGTAATGGGTTGTCCATATAATAAAAAGTAATTTATTTCCATTTATCATTTTAAAGGTGAATTTGATCAGTGGTGGTCTATTTTATGGAATATCAGGGATAGAGACGATATTTATACACTAGAGTGGGATGAATTTAAAAGAATTTTCCTTGAAAAATATTTTCCTATGGTGGTGAGACTTTGGATGATAAAAAAATTCCATGAATTTAAACAAAATGTGGAGGATTCAGTAGCTGTGCATTTACATAACTTGATAGGTATGCTCCAAATTTTATTTTGGATCCTGAAATAAAAATCAATGGCTTATACTTAGGATTGAAGCCAAGGTATTGGCGGGAGTTGGCCTACTGTGAATTCAAAAATTATGAGAAAGTTGTACGATGTGATGAGAGGGTAGAGATGGAGTATGTTAATGATCACATGGATTTTGGAACTAAGAATAAGAATAAGTCCATGTGGATATGGGTGGGTTAGAATTAGTCAAAAAATTGATGGTATGAAAATCCTGTTTCCAGTTTGTGAACAGTGCGGAAAGAATCACCTTGGGCAATCTCTTTCCAAAACGGGGATGTATTTTCGACTAGGAAAGTTTGGACATATGGCCGGAGATTGTAATGAAAATGATCTGAACAATAATCTTGATAAGATAACTATTAAGTGTTTTAAATGTGGTGAGATGGGTCATAATGAAGAAGTCTTCCCAAAGAGATATCTGAATGAACCAAAAAATCCAGACTACAAGCAGAAAGGTGTAGTGAGATCATTTGAAACTACGTCGGCAGATGTCGCTCCATCTAATGTTGGGGAATGAGGTACTTTATTTGATTAATCAGGTTTTTCTAAAGTTTTTTTTTGATATGGGGTCAAAAAATTTCTTTTATATTTGAATTTTTTTTGGTAAATTGGAAATATCACCTCAACAAATGAGACCAGAACTTGTTGTTAAAATACCCAATGAAATATCATAGAAAAGGAGTATTATAAGAATATTTATATTATGGTCTTTGGAAGTAATTTAACCTAAATCCTTTTTGTTTTTCCCTTATTTGTATTTGATGTTATTTTGGGAATGTTTTGGTTTCTGTTTATCATGCTAAGATTGAAATTAGAGATAAAGAACTTGTTTTTCAGTAAGAGTTTCAGTTTGTATAATAAAATGAACCGATACAATTGATAAAATATTAGGAAGCTGAGAAACTATTGAAATATGGAAATAATATTTATCTTTCTCATACAATTTAAAATAAAGGAACTATTCAGATTAATGATGTTCCAGTGGTAAATGAATATCTTGATGTTTTTCCTGATGATTTAACAAATATCATACCTGATCAGGAAGTTAAATTCACAATTGAATTAGTTCCTGATGCGAATCCAATTTTAAAATCCCCATATCATATGGCTCAAATAGAACTTCTTGAATTGAAAAATCAGTTGCTAGATTTTCTTGACAACAGCTTTATTCGTCCTAGCACTTCCCCATGGGGAGCTCCTGTTTTATTCGTTAAAAAGAAAGATGGTTCCATGAGACTTTGCATTGATTATAGAGCTTTGAATAAAATCACTATTAAAAACAAGTAACTTTTTCCTCACATAAATGACTTGTTTGGTCAGCTCTAGGGAACTTATTACTTTTCCAAGATTGACTTGAGATCTGGATACCATTAACTAAATGTGAAGGAAGATGACATATCGAAAACTGATTTTTTGTACTAGATATGGGCATTATGAATATGTTGTTATATAGTTTCGGTTAACTAATGTACCTTTTTTATTCATGAATCTTATGAATATAGTATTTCATGGGTTCCTGTATAAGTTTGTGGTTATGTTTATTAATGAAATTCTGTTATTTTCTATGAATAGATAGGATCATGAAAAACATATGAGGGTTGTTTTTCAAACCTTAACGGAGAAGAAACTGTATAGAAAATTCAGAAAGTGTGATTTATTGTTGCATCAGATTTCTTTTCTCAGGAACATTGTAAATAGGGATGGAACAATAGTTGATCCTTACAAAAAAAGTGGTTGATGAATGTCCAAGACCTATAAATGTAACATAAATTTTTAGTTTTTTAGATTATCATGTTATTACTGATGTTTTTTTAAGAAATTTTCACGGTTATCTAGACCGATAAATAAATTAATACAAAAAGGGGTTAAATTTATTTGGACATAAGAATTTGATGTTTTTTTAGGAACTGAAGCAGATATTGGTGAATGCTCCAGTTATGGAATTGAATTCTCAAAACTATGATCTTTTCATCTACAATGATGTTTATTTGAAGGGACTTGGTTGGGATTTGATGTAGAATGATCACGTAATTGCTTATTCTACAAGAAAAATAAAACCTCATGAATTAAATTATCCCAAATATTATTTAGAATAGAAATCATTGGCTTTTTACATTTCAAATATGGAGGAATCATTTATATGGAGCCAAATGTAAAATTTATACTGACCATAAATTTATAAAGTATATATTCACTCATAAGGAATTAAACATGAGGCAATGAAGATGTATTAAAATGATAAAATATTATGATTTAATGATCAATTACCATCCAGGAAAATTAAAAAATGTTGAGGATTCCTTGAGTTGAAATAATTATGCATCACTAACCATGTTACCTTTTGAAAATGATCCCTTGATTAATGATTTGATGAATTTTTTCATAGAAATTGTTGTTGTAGGGAATACATCCATTTTTTTTAGGTTTCAGTGCTGTCATCATTGTCATCCAAAATTAAGGAAGCACTAAAGGAAGACCGTGAGCTATAAAAAAGGTAGAATTGGTTAAAATGGGTAAGTTTCCAGAATTTAATCTTGATAAAGATTTTGTCTTATGATTTGGAAAAAGGTTGTGTGTGCATTTTGATTCCCACTTGAAGAAAGATTTGTTCTGTGAAGCTCGTAGTTCTCCATTTTTAGTTCATCCTAGTAGTACTAAGATGTAAATAAACCTTTGGGGGTATTATTGGTTGGATGAAAAGAGATATTATTGATTTTACCATGAAAGTTTTGACATATAAATAGGTTAAAGTAGAGATACAGTTACCAAAGGGGATGCTTCAGCCTTTTAGAGTTCTAGACTAGAAATGGGAGAATGTATCTATGGAATTTTTGGTGGGACTACCTAAGACATCTTATGGTAACAATGTGATTTGGGTAATTGTTGATCAGCTGAAAAAATCAGAACATTTTATTTTTATTAGAGATACAATGCCTTTGGATCAGATTTCATGATTATACCTCAAAGAGATTGTCAGGTTACATGGATTTCCTCTTTCCATTGTATCTAACCGGGATTCCTGGTTAACTTATAACTTTTGGAAGGTCCTTCAAAAGTTGTTGGTCACAAATTTAAATTTTGGTACAACTTTCCATCCTCAATCATATGGGTAGTCAGAATGAATGATTAACTCTTTGGATGATATGTTTCAAGCTTGTTCAATGGACTACCATGGAATTTGGGATCAACATATTTCGGTAGTTGAGTTTTCTTATAATAAAAGTTTTCAATCTAGTATACATATGTCACTTTTTGAGGCATTGTATGGGAAGCGGTGTCGGACTCTAGTGTTTTGGGATGAATTTGGTGAAATAAAGTTGATGGGGCCAGAATTAGAAGAGGAAGTGGCTAAGAAAGTGAAGATGATCCAGTTGGACATGAGGACTACTCCGAGTATACAGAAAATTTATACAGATAACTAAATGAAAGACTTCTCTCTCAAGGTAGGTGACCATGTTATCATTAAAATCTCTCCTTGCAAAAGTGTGATGTGTTTTGGTAAGAATGGGAAGCTAGGTCCATGTTTCATCGGTCATTTTTAATTCCTAGATAATGATGGCCCAGTCGCATACTGGGTATCTTTTCCTCCTTGTTTGTCTCAGGTACAAAATGTTTTTCTAGTTTTGATGTTGAAAAATTATGTGCCATATTTAACTCATGTTTTCATCCTCGAAGAAAATTAGCTAGAAGAGAACAATTATTATGAAGAGAATCTCATTTAGATTCTTAATATATGGTAATTGGTATTTATAAATAAGGTAATCTACCAGGTAAATGTGTTTTTGGAGAAACCACATGGTTGAAGAAGCAACATGGGAGTATAAAAATTCTATGAGGGAAAGGTACCCTCACTTGTTTAATAAGTAAATAAAATTGAAAGGCTGAAATTTTTAGAAGGTGGGGATAATGTAACACCCCAATATTTTCCAAAAATAAATTGAAATGAATGAAACTTTTTTTATGTGGATATTTATAACTAGATTTTAAATATAATTTTCCACATCTATGTTTTGAATTTCCAAAAATGGTCATATACAATTCTGTTCAGTAAGTTATTTGGAGTCTAATAGAACCAACATAATATTTTTTAAATAGTAACATACCCTTAATAATAGTAAAATGAATAGTAATATGTCCCTAATAATAGTAAATTGTATAATTATTTTATTTTCTTAAGGATATAATATAATGACATGTTGATTAATTTTTCAATGTGATCTAAAATTAGTTATAGAATTAAAACTCTTAATATTTAAAAAAAAGTATGATTTTATTTAAAAATGTAATTAATAATATTTTGAAAATTATTTTCAAAAATGGTGTTCATTTTTAAATTATAGATATCGAAAAATGGTAAGGGTGTATTTTATTGGAATTTTCTGATATTCTAAAATTTTTGATGAATAATAAACTACGATAAAATACGATAAATGATAAATACTTGATTTACCGCTTGATATGTGATGCAAGACTGATATAAGACAACATGGTTTGAAGACACATGCCCTTATTACTATTTTGGGTCACATGAATTAAGATTATTCATATTCTTGTGAAAAATTATTATAATAATGATTAAAATAATGAAAAATACCTCCTCTCCTCCACTATAAATACCTCACTCATTTCCCTCTTCCTCCCACTCCTCTCAGGCCTTAATCCTTGCCTACGTTATACCCAATAATCATCCCAAGGATCATCTCCATATTCTAGATCTATAGGTCCCACCAAAAATCCAAAACCAAAGTCTTTAAGAAGGATCTCAAGGAGAATAGATCAAGAGGTAAATATCCACTTTTGTTTTCATTATTTTATTTCATTTTATGTTGTTATTTTTAATTCACATTGGTTTTTGTTGGGATAGGTCATTATATAATCCCCTTACATACCATATTATGTAAGAATGATGGCAGACCCCCTTTCTCTTATTAAAATATATTTTGAAAATTTAAGCAATGATGTTAGGCTTCCGAATTCTCGTAAGGGATTTCTTAACTTTTCTTTTATTTAGAGTACCTTTATTTTCTTATTCATTCCCCATATCCCATTATCCAAGATGCATGAAAGATTCAGAAATCATGTATATTTTGGATGTTCTCATTTTCATGGAAAATTCATCATCATTCTTCTTATCCTCTTCCAATTATTCAAGGAATAAAAACATTGTCCGTGATTTTTTAAAACACCGATATCGTGGATGATGTGATTTCAATTTTCTTATTTATTTCATGTCAAGACATGAAACCATTTTTATGGTTCAAATAAGTTATAATATATGTATTATGTTTCATCCATGGTTCTGGAATTATTTTTTCCACATGTTTTCAATTTATAAAACAAATGAGTTCATTATGATCAGACAATCACCAAAATGACCTCAACAAATATCAATAATGATTTAACATATGAATCATCCTCATGTCAGAATAACAAATAATAAAATTTATAATTTAGGGCTATGGAAATATGTAAATACCACTCCATTCCATTTCTATATTTTCACTTCCAATCAACAAAACCATCCATCATGAATCGATCATGGAAAACATGTAAAGAACACACCTAAAACAATGGAAGGAAAAATACTAATAATTAAAGGATGGAATAGGGTTGTTAAATGATCATATAAGATGATAAAAACATGAAAATGTTTCTATAAAATAATAATAACACTCTTTTAACCATTATACAAGATATTTAAACAAGTTTTATGTAAGAAAACCCAAGGTAATTGAATTCTTACCCCGATTTCCACTGTTTGTGTTAGCCTTCTACTTCGTTATCTTTATGGTATTAAAATTGTTTACTTGATGGTTTTTTATATTATGTTGAATTATTTGTATTTATAGTGTATAAAAATATTTTATCTCCTCATTTCATTCTCACTTGAATTATATGATATTTATAAGAGGCTTTTATTTCAAAATCCTCTTTTAAAATTTTGTTTTACGAAATTCAAAAGCAATGTTTTTATGGCATTACTCATGTTGTATGATATTGTTCCAATTCATGGAAATTATTTATGATGAACGTTGTTACCTATATCTCCATTCAATTCATTGGGTATGTGTACATTGGAGGTCAGCCTTATGGTTACTCCAAGTGTAACTGTGACTGTTACACAAATTGTAAGGTAGTCGTTAGGGTTACAAATTATAAGGCAGCTGAGAGGGTTACAATATTAAGTAATTAACTCCCCAATATACCTTTATGGTTCTATTAATTTTCTTTTTCTTTGTGAGAATCTTGTTTAGATATCATGTTTCACAAATTATGTATATATATATGGGTGACAAGTACGTCTTTTGAAAATGTTGTCATACTTTCCAAGTATTCATAGACTAATGTACTATTTACTTATATATATATCTCTTAGTGTGATTTTTGTGTTAATCCCAAGTTCTTAAGTGATTTTCCAAGGTTATAAAGATGTGTTATACAAATATGGAAGCCAAGTTAACTGTTTGAATCATTTTAAAAGAAAATATGTTTTATTTTAAAACATTTATATTTTATAAGAAATGAATATTGTATTTATGGTATCCAATCAATAATAATTTGTAATGTTATAAATTTTTTATGTCGCAATTATCTAAATCTCTAAACATGAAAATATATTCAATGGTAAGTGATGTTATTTATTAACTAAATTCAAGAATTTTTAATGAAATAAGGTCGGGTTTTTATACCCCACACCCCCTAGACAGACACCCCTAGGATAGCAGCCCCCACACCCCTAGAAAGGCACCCCCTTGCACAACCCCCTTTCACCCCCTTGCGTAGCCCTTAGAACCCCCTAGTCCCCTTAAACCCCTCGCAGACCTGCACACAACTAGCACCACCACTACATGACCACCTTTCACCACCCATACTGGACCTCCTCCCCCCCACACCCCTTCACATCCCCCCACCACTAGAAAGACACCCACTAAACGATAGCCCCCCACTCACCCCCTACACACCCATTCCCCCTTGAACCCCCCCCCCCCAATGCACCCCCATGTAGAGACACCCCCATGTACAGAAGCCCCCAACCCCACCCACCAGACCACCCCCCCCCCCCCCCGCACCCCTGAACAAACCCTCCTTTCACACACACCCCCTCTGCACCCTCCTGTCCCCATGGAAATTTGCACACCCCTTTCACGACCCATGCAGGACAACACTTGAACAACCCCAACTAGACACCCCAGCTGTACAACCCTTTAACCACCCCTAAGAACACCCCATGCATATCCCTCATTGCACCCCCTCACCCCACACACCCATGCCCACCTGCACAACCCCCTTGCACCACCCATAAACATCCCTTCCACCCCCCCCCCTTCACACACCCATTTACACACCCCCTTGATCCAACCCATAAAACACCCCTTACACCACCCCTATTGGACCCACTTTCACCTCCCCTCCGGGACACCACCACTACACACCCCCTCCTAGACAGACTCCCCCCTCCTAGAAAACCCCTTGATATACCCCCTATCCCTTGAAATAAACCCCCCTCACAGCCCCCCTTTCACACCCTATATAGCCACCCTTTCAGCACCCACCCACCCTACACACCCCTTTTACCCCAAGTACACACCCCATGTGCACCCCCATGCACACCTGCGCACACCCTATTACATCCCGATTCTGGAAGCCGCCCAGAGGTTCCCCATACCTGGTAGGTCACATGGCCTCAAGCGCATTTCCCCAAATGCCCGAGGATCCCAACTAGCATCGAGTTCCTTTCGTGTGATCGTGGGGAAACTATTCCTTCATTGGTACAGTAACGCAGTAGATATAAACAGATAACAAACTATAGCGGAAGCAGTAATACCAAACAATAAGAAAACATCGGAATATTTAAACTAATAAACAACTAGAGCACATATATAAATTATTCATGTCACATATGTCAAGGAAATCTGCCAAACAAGTCAGAATGCTTGAATACATTACTAAACCAAATTAAAAAAGAATCAAAAAATTATAGTAGAATCGCAGGCCTCAGCTTGGTCCCATTCTCACCAACACCACAACAATCATGTACGTGAAGTAGAAGGGTGCTTGCACATATCTATAACTGCAACAATATAACCTTTTTGACCCAAAAGCATTACCCAAATAGGGTGTGAGACGAATCCGTATAGGAAAACACCCAAAGATATGTGCCCCAAAGTCAATGAATATATATGGAATGAAATATGAAAAACAAGTAATAAACATGTAAGTACTCAAAATAAAACATTCCTACGGTTTCAATTATAATAATTTACATTTAACAATTTAACCAACCAAATTAAAAAACAAGAAACCCTCTGGGAATGTTCTCATGGCATAACCCCTATAGATCAATTTAAATGAAGGATATAATGAAAAATTTCTAAGGAAACACTTACCATCAATTCACCATATTGTCTTGTGTAATCAAAGTATATCTGGGGAATCGTTCACCATCAATTCCACCTATAGCCTTTTAACAGTAAACTACATTCACTCATAAAAATAACTCAACGTCAATTCCTCTTGTGGTCTCATAACATATCTATAGACACTCTAAGGGAGAACTCAACGACAATTTCCGCCTATCGTCTCATAGAGTGATAATTATAATAGACACATAGGGAATTCCCTCAACGTTAATTTCCACTATGGTCTCACTACAACAGGTTCCTGCAACCCCATGCAAAGCAATCTTACACAAATGATAATCAGTAGACAAAGTAAACCTAAAAGTACTACTTGGATAATTAGCTACAAGTCATGGAGAAATATATTAGATAAATAGTCACTCCATCCTAACAACACTAGGAATGAAAAACAAATAGCCTAACAAGATAATATAGACCAAACGATCAAAATCCAAAAATCCTGGGAAAACACATACATAGCTTGGAAATTAACCCTATTTATAATCAAACAACTTCTATTCAAACTTAAAAGTCATATCAAGCATTAATAGGGTTAAAATATCTAAACACGCAATACCCTAAATGAGGTTATTGGGTACTATTTAACATATAACTCAAAGAATAACAACAGAAAGGCACAAACCACTAACCTCAGTGTAGTACAATAGATATACATGAACCTCAGGCCATGATTCTCCCTAGAACACTGTAGATCTACAAAAATACTAAAAACATTAAACTCGAGATATCTCATCGAAGATGAGAAATCAGGAAATGAGGCTCTAGAATAAGGAACAGCATACTATGGTGATTCCAACTCAATCAACACTAGTGCAGAAAACGTTTTTTATGTCAGTTATTTTTCAACTTTTACGTCTGTTTCTAGCCGACGTTAATATGGGCGACGTTATAAATAACGTTATTAACGTCGGTTATTTAAAAACCGACGTCAAAAACATAAAATCGTGATGTTTATGATGTCGGTTATTTTAGAACCGACGTGATAAATAAAATGGGAAGGGTTTATCATGTCGGTTATTTAACAATCGACATGATCAAAGGCCTGGAAAATGGTATATCACGTCGGTTCTTAAAAAACCGACGTGATAATTGAATGGGGAAATTGTCTATCACGTCGGTTATGAAAGAACCGACGTGATAAATCGGGCGGTGGGGGTGGGGGTTATCATGTCGGTTATTATAGAACCACCGTGATAAACCAGGGGGTGGAGGGTTTATCAAATTGGTTTTTTAATAACCGAAATGATAAACCGGGGGAGGGGGGTTTATCACGTCGGTTATTATATAACCACCGTGACAAACCGGGGTGAGGGGGGTTTATCACGTCGGTAATTATATAACCACCATGATAAACTGGGGGGGTGGGGTGTTTATCACAACGGTTATTAAATAACCGATGTGATAAACCGGGGGGAGGTGGTTTATTACGTCGGTTATTAAATAACAGACGTGATAAACCATTTTCCATGCCTTTTATCAGGTCGGTTATTAAATAACCGACATGATAAACCATTTTACAGGACTTTTATCACGTCGGTTATTAAATAACCGACGTGATAAACCATTTCCCAGACCTTTTACCATGTTAGATATTAAATAACCGACGTGATAAACCCAATTTTTTTTAAATTGAATGCAGTCATCTGCTCTCCACCAGAATCAACCAGAATACAAATCAAGAAATTGTACCACAAAAATATAAGTATATCAAAATTATGCATGTACATTGATAACATATAAAACATACCCCCTAGATAGCCCCCACCCTCATGTATACCCCATGGACAGCTCTCCCCCACCCCATTGGAGCCCTCACTCTCATGTATACCCCCTGGATAGCCCTCCCCCACCCCATTGGAGCTCCCACCCTCATGTATACACATTGGACAGCCCTCCCCCACCCCATTGGAGCCCCACCACACTCCTGGACTGCCCCCCGACCCCCAGACAGCCCCAAACACCCCTCAACAACCCCCCACCAGCCTGAACAGCACCCCCTCACCCCCTCACCCCACTTGACAGCCCCCACCACGCCCCTGGACAACCCCCCCCCCCCCCCCCACCCTCATTTATACCCCCCTGGACAGCACTCCCACACCCCTGGACCTCCTTCCCACACCCCTGGACAGCCCTGCTACCCCCCTGGACTGTCCACCCACCCCACCGGACAGCCCTCCCAGACCGCTGGACACCCCCCAACCCCACTGAACACACCCCCACACCCTTGGAACCCCTCCCCCACAGACCCAAATCCATACCATAAAAACCATCATAGGTAAACCAAAATAAGAAGTAGTGAAAAATTAAACATTCACTTATATAACATTCAAAACTTACACTGTCAAATTCAAAAAAAACTAAATCCAACCTAAACAACTACCAAATACACAATTACAACGATAATATTCAAAATTAAATTTTACATTAGAAATAACTAAAAGTTAATCAAACTTCTAAAATAATTTGAACACTCCACTTGTATGTGTTTGATTTATTCAGTACTATAGGATTTAGGGTCATAAAAAAGATACAAATGAAAACGAAAGTAGTTAACATGTATAATGAATAAATTAAATCGAAATATTATGGAAAAATTTAAGAGGAAATCGTACCAGGTCAAAATTCAGAACTGTCCCAGTTGTTATTATTTCATACATAAATCTTAACATATAATATCCGCATTTGAGGAGGCCTTGTTGTTCATGAAAATTATGTTTGAATGAGTGTAAATTCAATATATTATTTTTATGTAATAAATCAAAAAGTACAAATTATAAATGGATATTTACCTTCGCATTTTCATATTTGATATTTTCACCTCTTTTCTTTGTGTTTTTTCGAAATTAGGCCCATGCACTGTTAGAAAATAATACGAATGGGGTAAATTTGAAATTCATTATAATATATAAAACTATTGAGAAATTGAAACTTACTTTTCCAATATATTCTTAAAACTATCCCGCACATCACCATGGATAGAGGATATCCAATAAAGGGCTTTCTCCCTTGGGAAAAAAACCCCGAACATCCAATGATCACTGATAAAAGGAAATTTGACGTTAGTGGTTTTTTATGTTAAAAGATAATTAACTCTTTGAGAGAAATGTGTTTCATACCTCTCACAAAAAGGCATCATCCAACATTGTGTGATTATATTCTTTTCAAATATTTCAGCAATATAAACCATTCTTTGTTCCTCATTCAATGCACATGCTTCAGGGGAAATCAATTGAGGGTCCATGAATCCATATACTTCTGTCAGCTCATTCCACTCAAAAATTTTATAAAGTTACCTAATACAAAACATACATAAGTATACATTTTTAATAAATATAACGCAGGGAAAAGGTGTTAAGACTCACATGGAAAAAATTTGCACCACGTTGATGCCCAACTTATCTCCAGTAACAAGCTCCATGATATCATTTTTTATAATCCCCACTCTTATTTCACGTCCACAAACATGAGATTCCATTGGAAACTCATAATAACCCTACAAAAAATGTGAATATCTTGACAATATGTCAAGACAATTTTAATCTGTATCTGATGTCATAGACATTTTTCTTTGTTGTTGTCTATACAGTATTTATTGACCTTTGAAGTATTCCTGTAAAAAAATTGAAAAATATATTAGTTTTATAATGATAAAACAACTTTAATAAAAAAAAATAAAATAAAAGATATAACATTCATACCTCTATGGTAATGCGTCGAAGAAGTTTGGATGGCCAAATTAAAAAATGGTCGATACTCTGTCCAACTGTCTCCACCTCATCTGTAGGAACTGGTACCCTAGCTGATCTATCTATAATATCCTGTATAGTGACCCTCTAATTCTCTACCACTAATTGTTGATGATGAACTGTATCTCCTATACAATATACCAACCCATATGATACTATATGATGTTTAGAATCATCAACATACAACTCACAATAAGTAGGAAGCTACGGCAGAGGCGTAGGATAAACAATGGGGTCCGCAGGCTGAGGTGGGGGAGTGGGAGCTATTGGCGGAGGTGGAGGATAAATAATGGGGTCTGCAGGGGGAGGTGGAGGAGTGGGAGATGCAGTCTGAAATTGTCTTTTCATTTCTGAAAACATAGACTGCACCGACTCTCTAATCTTGTCCTCCGTCGTTGAATTAATATTATGAACATTAGCCTCCAAGGATTCTAATTTTTTTATAAACCCCCTCAATGTTAGAAGTTAAAGAACGTGGAAACACTTTTCTTACCGATACACCTGCCGAATATCCTCTTACACTACCAGGATGTTCGGGCCTTCCCAATGCTTCATATAAAATATCTTCCCTCCCAGTAGCTGTAAATGTCCCTTATGAACTCTGCTCCTCAAGAGAGTCTTGTATTAATTAATTGAACATTTCTGTAATGAATGAAATTATATGAAGAAAATAGTTAACTTAAATAAATAAAATAGATATCTTACAATCCTCCGAGCTACGATTCTTGATTCTTCCTAAAGATATTGCCCTTTTTTCCCTTCCGAGCTCTCTTCCATTTTCATGTCTAGATGAAGGGGATAGAGGGGCCACCTCTCTAGAGCTTGAAGACTCAGCTCTTAATTGTTGAAACTTTTCCGCCATCATTTGTTCTTCCAATAATGCATACCCTCCCCGAGATAAACAATGAGGGTATGCTTTTTTAGATTGGATCTCCTGATGATCTTTCCTTGTTTACTGTAATTTAAGAATAAGAAATCATTAACAAAACATTAATAAAATCATTTATATAAGAAAGTTTATAAATGTTTACATTGACCTTACCAGAAATGACTCTTTTCTTCTACATTCAAAAAACTATCTCCATGTGTCTTCATCTATAAAAGGATATATACGACATGGATTGTCATAACTCCTATGACCAAAAATGAAATCAGATGAGAGGGTTGATTTGAAATCCCTCCATCTCCTGGAAGCCAACGATAAGCATTTCTTCCTGACTCCTCCAGTATCAGGAATATCAAATGTCATCTGATAAAGAAGAGGTTAAACATATTGTATATACTAGAAACATTAAAAGAATAGTCAAACAATGACAAAAGATCTTACCAAAATCGTCTCCCACAGCTGAGAGATAATCTCTTTATCCACACTTCTCCAATCATCATACAGAATTCTTACTTTGCTCATAGCCTGAGTTGCTACAAAACTCTTAAAATCTTTTGCATTCGGACCTCTGGGAATATCATCATCATCAAACTCAACGACTATCCTTTGATCCTGCGTACGGGCAAGTGATAATTCTGGTAAATGTTTTCACCCACGTTTACCAACCTTTGAACTCTTTCTCGTAATAGGAGCATGTGAATGTTCATCCCGAGAGGTATGACCAGCAATATGCTCCTCTCCAGAATCATGTGGTTGATCATCTGAATGATCTGTCATTATCCTTCACATCAAAAAAAACAAACGTCAGTTCACAAATATACAAATTCAAATATTTTAATACTACTGTAATCAGAAAATAGAAAAGTGTACTATGTTACATAATAGTAAACATTCGTAATATAGTAATCATGTTAAACAATGGTAAAGATGGTAAAGATGGTAAAGATGGTAAAGATGGTCAAGATGGTAAACATGGTAAAAATGGTAAACCTAGTAAACATGGTAAACATGGTAAAGTAAATGTTAGTGAACAAAAATAATAGATATATAATTCAAGTAATGGTTATAAACATGATTAAGTAAACTAAAAAAACTTAAAACAAACAAAAACAAAAACATATTTTGTTTTAAAACATGTTTTAATAAATAAAAAACATACAATATCTAACATTTATGGAAAAAATAAATGTAAACAAGAAATAAACATATGTTACCTATAATTTTAGGAATGTACAAATGGATTGTTTTCCCAAATTCCTTCATCGTGATCGTTCCTTAAGGGACAAACTATGTCTTCAAAATGATCATCATTATGTTCTGTTAATCTTTCCAAGGAAGTAGGGATCTCACATAAATTAGAATATTCATCAACTTCATCCTCACCAACATATTGTTTTTTCCCTTGTAAAACAACAGCCCACTGCATATCTGATAGATCTACTACATAGAAAATTTGTTTTGCATGTGTTTCCATTATAAAAGAATTAACTGTGTCTTCCAATCTATTCAGATTAACAAGTGTCATTCCAAATTCATCATGTCTGACACTGTTGTTACCATTAAACCTTTTACAGTTAAAAACGGGAACTTTAATTTTAAAGTAATCAGCCTCCCATATGTCTTCAATCACTCCATAAAATGCACTTGATGAAGAAATTGGGTTTTTGTCCTTAGCACTCAAAAAATGAATTGCTTCTGCAAACACCAGTACACCACTATTCTAAACTACACTTCTATTTTCATAAGCTTTTGTATGAAATGTATAACCATTCATGTCATAACCGGACCATGTTATAACATTTAAGCATGGACCACCCACTATCCATTTTAATTTATCTGATACATCTGATCTACCAAGAAAATTCTTTTTAATCCATGACAATAAAGTTCTGTTGTGCTCATTCAAAATCCACATTTCTTTCTTCTTTGGATGACATTGTTTCAACTCATTAATATGCAATGTGATATACGGTTGAGAATCCACTTTGTTATTCAAGATGTATGATTCTAACTTCTTCATCTGTTCAGCTAACAATGATTTGAATTTCAATCCGCGAATCCCATTTCCCTCATTATTAACTCATTCATGTCGAGATGGAGGCAAACCTATGTGTTGCGCCACAACCAAGTATCTCGTACAAAACTCTGCTACCTCATCAAAAATATACTTTTCAATAATGGAGGCTTCAGGTTGATATAGATATTTAACATACTCCTTTAATATTTTCATATACCTTTCAAAAGGATACATCCAACGAAGATATACAGGTCCACAAAGCTTTATTTCTCAAACCATATGAACCATTAAATGCACCATTATATCAAAAAAAATTGGAGGAAAATACATTTCCAATTGACAAATTATAAAAATTGCATCATTTTCCAAAATGTTCAAAGCATTCACATCAATCGCCTTGTGACAAATTGAATTAAAAAAATAACACAACTTCATTACAGTCTTTCTGACATGAATGGGAAATATTCCACACAATGAAACTGGTAGAATTTGTTGCATCATGACTTGAAAATCATGTGATTTCATACGTATCAACATTAAGTCCTTCAATGAGACAAAATTTTTTACATTAGAAGAATAACCTTGAGGCACTTTGGTATCATGAAGACACTGACAGAAGCTAATTTTCTCCCTCTTCGATAATGTATGACAAGCCGAGGGAAGAAATGTTCGTCTTCCTTTAGGAGTGGGAGCTAACTCCAAACGTATTCCAATTGATAGTAAGTCTAATATTGCATTCAACCCATCTTTAGTATTTCCTTTAATATCTAAAAATGTTCCAATAAATGAATCACAGATAATCTTCTCCACGTGCATGACATCAATACTATGTTTAACTTCATGATACCTCCAATACGGTAGCTAAAAAAATCAACCTTTTCTTCCAAATATGTCTATCATTACCAGATTTCTGTGTCATTCCCAATGTCACATCAAGGTTTTTTACCCTCTCAAAATACAGATCAGGGGATAAAGGTTTTGGAGCAGTATCAAATTCTTGTGAGCCATTTGATGCCTTTTTTATTCTTCTATAACGGTGTTCCATAGGCAAAAACTTTTGATGACCCATGTACACTATTTTCATCCCATGATGCAATTGACAATATGACGTCTGTTGTTCGCAAATTGGAAATGATTTATGCCCTTTAACACTGTATTCAGACAAATTTCCATATGCTGGTAAGTCATTTATAGTGAACAGAAGCACTACATACAGTTGAAAATATTCCATTTTATAAGAATCATACACCCTAACACCATCAGCCCATAACAGTTTCAAATCATCAATCAACGGTGACAAGTAAACATCAATATCATTACCGGGTGGCTTTGGACCAGAGATCATTATACTCAACATGACATATTTGCGCTTCATACAAACATCAGGAGAGAGGTTGTAAATTACCAATAAAACAGGCCATGAACTATGTGTACTATTGAGGGTTCGGTATGGATTCATTCCATCTGTGCACAACCCTAGTCTGAGATTTCTAATTTCATTTACAAATGTAGAATAGTGTGCATCAATTTTCTTCCATTGTGGACAATCAACTGGATGACGTATTTTTCAATCACATACCTGCTCTTCATCATGCCATCTTAACCTTTTTGCATCATGTGAATTATCAAATAAACTTTTTAAACGATTAATTATAGGAAGATACCAAAATACCTTTGAAGGGAGCTTTGTAATCTCTACACCAGCCTGTGATTTTTCTTTCACCTTATACTGTGATGTCCCACATTTAGGACACTCTGACAGAAATTCATATTCCTTCCTATATATAATGCAGTCATTCGGACAGGCATGTATTTTCTTGTATCCCAATCCCATCAGGTATAATATTTTCTTGGCTTTGTAATGTGAATATGGAAGATCGTTATCTTTTGGAAGAATGTCTTTCATCAATTGTAGCAGCTCTGTAAAACTTTTGTCACTCCATCCATGTTTCGCCTTCAGGTTAATCAATCTTAACACCGCCGAATAAACTGTAAAATCTGTACAACTAGGATATAATGGTTTTTCAGCATCACCATATAGACGCACAACTGTCGTTTCTATCTCAATTTGTTCTGCTAAAATATCGCGAATCATTTATTCAATTCCATCGGAGTTACCATCTTGCGAATCATCATCATCAGTGACATTCCATCAAGTTTCACCATGCAAAATCCAAGGGTTGTAACTCGGATTAAAACCATGACAAATCAGATGATCTTTTATCTCTCTACTTTTCAACTTCTTCATATTCAAACATTTCAGGCATGGACAGAAAAAAATTTCACTACTTGGAGCATTTCGTTTTGCAAATTCCAAAAAGGCATCAACACCTTCCTCAAATTCATTTCTCATTCGATGTGTCGTAATCCAACTTCGAATCATTGTTAACTATAACAAATATCAACAAAAAATATATATATTTAAGATAAGACAAATATATGTTTATATGAAAAAATCATAATTTTAATGTAAAATAATTTAAAATATAAAACAAATCAATCGGTATTTAAGAAAATATGCTGGAATATTATTTTTAAAACAAAATATAGTTAGATATAATAGTTTTAAATTTCATTGAATCAAAGAAAACCATGCCACCTACATAGTTGATAGAAAATTGGAGAAAATTGAGTAAACCTGAGAATCACCCCCACCCTCGGACAACCCCCAAAACCCTCCGGACGGGCCCCCACCCCCTTGGACAGCCCCCACTCCCACCCACCCCCTTGGACCACCCCTGGACACCCCCCAACCCTCCGGACAGCCCCCCACCCCTCTAGACAGCACCCCCACCCCTCCTGGACACCACCCCCCACCCCTACACTTTCAACACCGCCCTGGACACCCCCAACCCTCTGGACAACCCCCCACCCCACGGACAACCCCCAAAACCCTCTGGACAGGCCCCCACCCCTGTGGACAGCAACTCACACCCACCCACCCCCTTGGACACCCCTCAGACACCACCCGTTTCAACATCTTTGATATAACATTTTTTTAAAAATGTGACATTATTAAAAACGTTTCATGAAATATGATGAAGAGTCTAATCGTATTTCTTATGAAATTTTTCTTACTAGAAAGGGTCTTAGTATTGGATAGAATAATAAATAAAGTGGCATAAAATAGCAATATAAACCTAAAAAATACATATAATCCAGCTTAAATATTTGAATAAATATTTTTGTAATCAACCATCAAATCCAAAAGGTGTATGAGAGAACAATTAGAGAAAAACTGGCAATGAGAGATCATAGTCATTGAGGGGGGATGGTGTCAAAGGAAACACAAAATCAAATGAACCGAGACCACTTTATGAAGTAATCCATGAAAAAGAAAAACTTACATCAAATAAAATCGTGAAACATCAAAAAACAAACAAATACCCATTTGAAAGAGAATCTAGTTTCTTGATTCAGAAACTATAATAAATAAATAAATCACAATCTCATTGACTGAATCCTGAATTTCTAAAATAGAACAATACACTGGTTTCACTTTGGTTGGTGGTGAAATTATTTGTTGTATTCGATCATCAATTAGTTTTGTGACATAAAATCAAAAAAACTTGTGAAATACATATAAGTAACATTCATTATTCAAGTTCACATTCTTTTTGTAAAATTACCCATGTCTACATATCATTAATAAAAAACATTATCATTATTCTCAACTAAAATCATGAGAATTGTGATATTCCCATTTTTATAAACATATATTAATGATGTTATGATAGAGTTTATCATAACTAATAATATAAAAAATGGTATACTTATCTATAGTAGAGTCCTATAAGACAAAATGGATGCACAATATTTCTGTGACATTTAGATTTTTTAAAGGGATATAATGATGTTTAATACTTCCCAGAAGGGTGAAATTATAAGGGAGTTTAGTGTCTTCTAAAAATACAAAGTGGGTAAAAGTGAGTTTGTTTCCATTAAAGAAAACAAATGGTTTATCATAGATTTATTAGACTCTATGAGGGTGAATAATAAATATTTATTTTATTATGTTCCATTATAACTCATGTGTAAATATTTATTTTAGTTCAATTAATGAATGATAAATGGTTTACATTAATGGTTTTTTTTTCTAAAAAAATGACATCTTCAATATGGATGATTGATTCCTATTCTATGACAAGACACTCAACAAGGATGATTCACTATATATGAAGATAATTTCTTTTAATTCTCTAATCACATAAACATTATTGGTTATCCAACTACAAAATTGTTAGATGAACCTGAGAGTTAAATGAAATATAGGATAAAAGGAATGGTTGAATCAACCCTACCTCAAATTTCTTTTTGATAATGAAATTCAAACTGGTCAAATCAGGAAATATTCCAAATCTTTCCTTAATCGCGCCATAGTCCTTCAATAAATAACCCCAAATATGTTTCAAACATAGGAGGATTTTGAGTCATTAATTGCAAGGTAATATATCAAAATTTGTTTTATAAAGAAATACAAAAACAAGACACTCAATATAAAAATGAATGTCTGATGCCAATGATATTCAAACAGATATAATAGGGTTCTAAATGGAAGAATCTAACCTAGTTTAAACAAAAAAAATCTCAAAACATAAATATAGAATATCCGGGAAAAAAATGAACGAAATAAATTCGTGGAATGCTTACTTGAGTGTTGCGAGTTGAGATGATAGATCCGAGGAGACTAAAGATGATAAACAATGAAGACAAAATGAGTTTAACGCAGGTCGATCGACGATCCGATTAGGGTTTACCGCGCGAGAGAGATGAGCCGGTGGACTGTCGATCGAAAAAATATAAATTACAGTCCACGGGGCTTAAATTTTTAAATGTTTTATAACGTCGGTTATTATATAAACGACGTTATAAACTATTTTTTAAATTTATAACATCGGTTATTTGAAAACCGACGTAAAAAACCCCTGCGCTTTGGTTTTTTACGTCGGTTATAAAATAACCGACATAAAAAACTCGTAGATATCACATTTTTTATGATGGTTATTTTATAACCGACATAAAAAACCAAAGTGCATGGTTTTTTTTACGTCGGTTATTTTATAACTGACGTAAAAAACCAGTAGATAACTCGTTTTTTACATTGGTTATAAAATAATCGATGTAAAGAACCCCCCGAGCTTTGGTTTTTTACGTCGCTTATTTTATAACGGACGTAAAAAACACGTAGATATATCGTTTTTTATGTCGGTTATAAAATAACCGAGGTACAAAACCCCCCGCGCTTTGGTTTTTTACATCGGTTATAAAATAACCGACGTAAAAACCGAACACGCGCGATTTGTAATGTCGTTTAATAAAATAACTGTCGTTAAAAAGCTACTCAACGCATTTTTTAGGTCTATTATTAAATAGCCGACGTAAAAACCCACGTTTCACAGATTCTCATGTCAGTTATATATAACCGACGTAAAAAATGGTGACGTAAATAATCATTTCTGCACTAGTGCAATGGTGGTTTATTCAGAGAACAGATGGTAAGTCGGTGGCTCAAAGAAGAATCATCAGCCACAGACACTCCTAGATGATACAGACCTTGAAAAAGAGTGTTATTTCGATTAGATGTGACCCCATTCCGTTTAGTGAAATATGAAGATAATACATGGAATGTTCTTCAAGGTTACGCTGTGTTTGATTTCTTTAATCGACCTCCTCTTTAGGCAGTCTCTAGGTCCCCCAATATGGCCATCTGTTTGTCCATTACACGTCTTTTACACGGCTACCCATGGAAACTGAGTACATGATGTGTACTCCTAAAATATCCAAAAACTCATCTTTTTCTCAAAAACAAACAGAAAATAATGACATAACTGAAAATAAGATCTATGTTCATTAAAACACCCCCTTAAAGAAATTTGTCCAGAAATTCCCCTAAGAATGTGACGTACACGAAGAATCCTTGAACAGCTCTAGCCACGACAATCGTAAATTGACCTCCCTCTCTGAAGTCTTTTGCTATACTCGCGCGTGCTGCCATAGCACTCATACCAGAGGAATAGACGAGCCACGAAGAACCTTCTCACTACGATCAACAATCTGGATAGGATTATCCTAAAACAATGTGTCCACCTATAGATCAACCTCCTCAGGTTGAAATACATGAGATGAGTATGAGAAGTAATGTCGTAGCTCAAAACGTGGAAGACATCGTGCATAGCCTGATACCTCTGAGGTAACTACAACGGATAGAAAACTGGCATGACTCTCTCAAAAATGTCAAACGGTCCAACATATCTCAGTGAAATCTTACTGTGTCTCTTTATCCTCCCATGTCCCAACCTTGGTGTGACACATAGGAAAACCTAATCTCCAACCTCGAACTCCATAGGTCATCTTCATCGATCAGCATATGACTTCTGTTGAGACTGTGCAGTAGCCATACTCTTCTGCGTCAACTCTATCTAATCTATTTTATCTTGAACAAGACAAGGCCCCCAACATAGCTTCCTCTCCTACATCCATCAAAAATTGGTGTGATCAGAATAGCCTACCATACAAAGCCTCATAAGGTTTCATATTAATAGTTTCATGAAAACTATAATTGCAGGAAAAATCCACAAGAGGTAAATGCTTCTCCCAAAAACCTCCAAAATCTCAGATGTATGCTCGAAGAATTTCCCTCTGCACCTAAATTGTATGCTGAGACTGGCCATCGATCTGGGGATGGTAAGCTATACTCAGAATTACCTGTGTACCCAAAGTCTTTTGCAGTCCTTTCCAGACTCTATGTAAACATACAATCTTTTGGATGTACAAAATTCCTAGCTCATCTACACTGAAGGTATCCTTGATTGGAAAGAAGTAAGAAACCATCGTGAATCTGTCAATGGAAACCCAAACTACATCTTTCCCTCAAGGCGACCTCGGTAAACCAATCACAAATTCCATCACGACATCATTCCACTTCCACTCAGAAATGGTTAACTACTGAAAAAGTCATGTTGGTCGCTAATGCTCTGCCTTCACCTGCTGACAAGTGGAACATCTCATTACAAAACCATCAACATCTCTCTTCATACATGGCCTCCAATACTGACAGTGTAGATATCAATGAATCTTGGTGACCCCAGGATGAACTGCCCATGAAAATCCCACATCATCTCTATGTCTATGTCTGCTGACACCCATACATGTCCATGAAAATGTAAGATCCCATCCTCACCCATAGTCCATCCAAGAATAGGGTCCTCCCCTAACGAACACTTCAATAGGACTAGGCCTTTAGAATCCAATATCTTCCTCATTCGTACATGTTCATGTAGAGTAGAGTGAACTACCACATCAGAAAGAAACAACTTCCCCTATCTCTCATGCACCTCCAAATGAATCTTACATAACAAAGCCATAAGCTACCACTCACAAATATCCTCTTGAACTACCTGTACCAGATCCCTCCTGCTCAACTAATCATCTACTATGTTGCCTTTCCCAGGCATATAGGCAACCTCAATGTCAAAAGACTAAAGGTACTCAACCCACCTTAACTATCTCAGATTCAGATTACGATGTGTGAAGATATACTAGAGACTTTTTTGGTCATTGAAAATGAAAAAATTATCTCCCAAAAGATAATTTATCCAACATCATAAGTCTTGGAAAACAATAGCCAACTCGATATCGTGTGTCTGGTAATTCTTCTCATGTGGCCTTAACTGCCGAGACATGTGCGCAACGACTCCTCCCCCTATATAAGCACTGATCTTAGCCTAATACCTGACACATCATTTAAAATAGTATAGCCATTTTCGGTTTTGAAAACCTAGAGTCGGTGCTGAAGTCAACCTCCCTTGCAACTTCTGTAAGGATGACTCGTAAGAACCTGATCAAAAGTACATCACACCCTTCTTAGTCAGGCCCATTAGTGGTGCTGCTAAGCATGGAAAGTCTTATATGAAACATCTGTAGTATCCAACCAGCCCTAGAAAACTTTGTACTTCAAAGAAGTTTTTCGGCTACACCCAGGTAACTACTGCTCTCATTTTATCTATGTCAATAGACAGTCCTGTCTCTGAGAAAACATGACCCAAGATGTAAATTGGGTATATCCAAAAGTGGCATTTTTAGTGGGTAGAATATAACTGATTCTCTCTCAGGGTACTCAAAATGATCCCATGATGGTTCGCATGGTTGTGTCGAGTATGAGATTACCCAAATATATAATCCATGAAGACAACCATGAATGAATCTAGGTATGGATGGAACACTCGGTTCCTTAGTTCCATGAAAACTATAGGTGATTTCTTGAGACCGAACGACATAACCAAATTATCTTATAGACTATACCGAATCCAAAAGGTTGAAAGAGGTATATAAAATGGCCTAATGCACAACAGATGATAACCAAATCTCATTTAAATCCTTGAGAACACCCTAGATTCTTAAAGATGATCAAATAAATCATCAATACTTGGAAATGTATATCGGTTCATGACCGTCAACTGGTTGAGTTTCCGTTAATCCACAAAAAAGTGTAAGAATACCATCCACAATTTTGAAAATAGGATAGGTGACCCCAAGGAGATGTGTTGGTTTGGATGAAACCCTTATCATGTAACTCCTCTAACTGCTTATTGAGCTCTTGTAACTCTGGTGTACCCATCCTATAAGGAGGAATTCACACCACTGCCACTCCTGGCATATGATAGGTAGAAAATTCTACCTCTCTATGGAAGAAAACATGAAACGTACTCTGGAAAGACATCTTTTAAATGATCCACCACTGGAGGAAATTTCATATGTGATGCCCCTGGTCAACCATATATAGAATTGAAATCAGGGTTGTAACTCCTCCAAACCCATGATTCTCGGGTCCTGCACTGCTTTCCTAGATATTCCATTCACCCTTATGTAAAACGGATCTTCCCTATGGTGATGTAAAACTCACCCTATGTCGATAGAAATCAATAGCTTCCTGAAATGAAACTAACCCATTCATCCAAAGAATGAAATCATAGCTTTTCATCTCTAAGAAATAGAGGTCTCATAAAAATTGACACCCACCGACCTCTAGAGGGAACTCATTGCATTATTATTCACTAGACATTATTTTCCCCAATAGAGTGTCTAGAATCAAGATATTAGTAGATGAAAAGATACAGATCCCAAGACCCTCCATAACAACAACAGATATGAAACTATGGGAACACCATGTATTGAAGAGTACAGATGCTAAAACTGAGGCAACTAGAATAGTAACTCAAACTCTAGAAGGGATGGGATCCTACTCTTGTTGGGTCTTCTCCACTGCAAAATTATGGCCTATCCCATGGCCTTTAACCCTGCCTGACCACCCTGAGCTAATCCACCGTGTTGTCACTGAAATCCTGCCAACTGGATACCACAACTGTGACCTCCACCTTAGCATGAACGTCCAGAAGAACTCTTGTTCCAAGACTGTTGAGAAACTGTTGGGGCTGCTCCTAAAATAGGAGTCATAGAGGAACCATTTTCACCAGCTACAGGTGAGAAAAACTAATAGAATCGCTGAATATGGCCTATCTTACCACAAGATCGGCACTCGACTGGGTCTCTAAGGCGATGTGGCCTCATATGCCCGACCTTACCAGACTAGTAGAATACCTCATGGATACCTAAAGTTTCATCTCACCTACTCATATATCAACATATAGATTCCATGTGGTCGTTCCTACTATCATCTGGAGAAGCACTAACTCTAAATATCGAACTGCCCTGGCTCACAGCTCTAGAATCTCTCAGGTTACACTCCATGATCTGCGCCTGATTGACTTTTAATGATATATTAATCAACCTAAAGATGTTCAAATGAGCCCGAATGTCTTTCCTGATACGACCATCAATCTTACTCGCTAATAATAACTCATCTCCCCCTAGAATGGGTTTAAATCACTGCAGCTCTGTGAAGCGAGAAGAGTACTCCATAACTGAAAGAGTACCATACTCCAGAATCCCGAACTCTCGAGCTCGATCAACCCTCAAAGTCTACAGGTAGAAGTAATCGTAGAAGGTATGCCTAAACTTCTCCCAAGACATAACCTACCGGCGTCTCGCCTATGAGATCACATCCCACCATCTCTTGGAGGAATATTGAAGCATATATGTAGAAGTCTTGACCCTCCTCTCTGGAGGTATCTCAAAATGATCGAAGATCGTAAGAATGGATTCTAGTCATGACTCTACTGCCTGAGGTCCTCCATACCATGAGAAAGTTGGAGGATGTGGCTGCTGAATGACCCTTGTCAATTCTTCCATTAACGGGGCAGAAGGTGGTGCTCCATGAAAGGTCAGAATCATCCTCATAAATCACTCCCGAAACTGAGCATCGTCATTTCTATTCAAGATAACGGTCGGTGCCAAGACGGGAATGACTGGAGGATCTGTTGGTGCTCCCTAATTATCCATATCTAGTGTCTGATCACTACCCTGTAACCGGTATACGACCAGAGGAAATATCGATGGCATGACTCTGCAAGTTCAAATGAACTCCTTAGATCAAGATAATCAAGGAATAAAACTTAGATGTGAAATAAGGGAAAGGATAAAGAAAGCATAAAATATTTCAAAAAAAGTAGATATACGGTGTGTATGTCCCCTACATGGCATGTTACTTTAAGCCTTCAAATTGGTGTGTACTCCTTCCAACCCTGTCTGTGTAACACGCAATACATACGACGAGTTCCTCCAAAACACGGCATGTACTTGAATCGTTTTCCCTTCTTGAGTTCTTCTTCATGACTAACCCAAATGATTCCCCTAGAACAATACTAAATGGAATGTTGGGGCTAGACACGGTGTGCACTATAAGAACATCACCAACACATGTTGTTAGTCACATGGTCGATTACACGGCTGACTCTACCCGATGTGTTTGTGCCAGCCATGGTGTGTTATAACATCACAAAAATCCACCCGTGTCGTTGGTCATGCGGCTGGACACATGTTCAAAACATACGGCATGTACGTATAGTACATAGCATGTTCCACCAAAGATTTCCCAACCCTGGGTCTCTACCAAAACATCCAGTGAAATGGGTAGAGACTACACAACATGTATATACACTACATGGTGTGTACTTAAGAAAAATATTTTCTTCCCAAGAAGAAGGATTCATGGCCTTTATTTATCATTACATGACGTGTATTCGGGGGTTTCCCAACATTAAGAATCAGAAACTACACTGGATCCCATAAAAACACTGAAATGGACATTAAAGTTCCAAATTCCGGTCTCTGAGGGCCCATATTCCCAAAAAAATCAATTCTTGGCATCTATTACATGTCATACAAAATCATAAAAAAGCAATGATCCAACAAATTATGGTCCATGAGGTCCCATAACACCTCAATAAAATAAAATTGGCGTTCATTCAATCTAAAACTTAAATATTAGCAATACTGTATAAAATAGAAGGTATTCTTCCAAGGTATCTATTACAAAAACATGAGTATCTAGCATAAAATCTATCACAGAAACATGAAATCAGTAATGCACCCTAAATGGCATGGCAACAATGCATGACATGTGATATCTAGAAAGTGACTGTATGATGCATGAGATGGAATACCCTCATCTCATCAGGTTGAAAATAAAATAGAACTTCAATAATATAAACAATAATAGCACCAAACATGTGAATCAACCAATGGTGAAATAAAAATAATTTTACTAGTTGAAAAACCATAAAAATAGAAATATACGTGGTAAATCGTCTTTTCATTATACACGGGTCAGCTACTCCTAGGCATAGATTATTACCTAGTACATTTTCCTTCCTATCCCAGACAATAGGCACCGAACAGTATTTCAAGAAGAAAATAATGCTCTGATACCACATTGTATTATCCCGGTTCTGGAAACTACCCAGAGGTGCCCCGTACCCAGTTGGTTACAAAGCCTCAAGTGAATTTCCCAAATGTCAGAGGCTGCCGACTAGCAGTAAGGGACACGGGTGTGATAGTGGATAAATTATTCCATCATTGGGAGAGTAATGATGCAGATATAAAAAGAGAACAAAAAATATCAGAAGTAATAACACCACACAATAAGAAAACAACAGAATACTGAAGGTAATAAAAAACAGGAGCACATATGTAAATGATGTGTGTCACATATTTCTACAAAAGTAGTCAAAAAGTCACAATGCTAGAATACAGTACTAAACCAAAGTGAAAAAGAAAAAAATAAACTCCTGCAGGATTGCAACCCTCAGCTAGTTCCTATGCTCTCCAGCAACACAATAATCAAGTACCTTAAGTAGGTAGGAACTTTCCCTTATATAGACATGCGACAATATAATCTATTTGGGAAAAAAAGAAATACCAAAACAGGGTGTGAGAATAATCTCAGTAGGCAATAAACCAAATATCTATTCCTAATAGTTTGTGAATATATATGGCAGTAAATATGAAAAATAAGTAGTAAACAAGGAAGTACTCAAAAGTAAATAGTCCTACAGTTTCAATTGTTATCATTTACATTTATCAATTTAACCAACCAAATTAAAAAACAAGACACCCTTTCAGAAAATTCTCATGGAAAAACACCTATGGTTCAATTTAAAAAAAGGATATAATGATGACTATCTGAGGAAACACTCACCATCAATTCCCCCTATATTCTTGTTTAATCAATGACTCTCTGAGGAAGCACTCAACGTAAATTCCCCCCTATAGTCTTTTAATGGTAAACTTCAGGAACACTGAGGAATAACTCAATATCAATTAATCTTGTGGTCTCGTAACATATATATATAAACTCTGAGGGAGCACTCAACGTCAATCCCTCCAATGTTCTCACAACATGATAATTATAACTGATACTCTTGGAAAGACCTCGACACAAATTTCCCCATTTGTCACACTACACCATGTTCCTGCTGCACCATGTTAAGCAATAATACACAAATGATAATCAGTATCCAAAATAAACCTCAAAGTATTACTTGACAAATTTTCTAAAAGGCATGGGCCAAAATATCAGATAGATAATCACTCCATCCAAACAACACTAGGAATGAAAAAAAAATCGCCAAACTGGAAAATCTAGACCAAACGGTCCAATTAAAACAAGCATGGGAAAACACACCCACAACTTGGAAATTAACCCTATTCACAATCGAAAAACTTCTATTCAAACATAAAAGGTATAGAAGGAATTAAAAGAGTTAAAATCCGTAAACATGCAATACCCCAAACGAGGGTATTGGGCACTTTTGCACATATAACTCAAAGACTAACTATGGAAAGGCACAAACCACCTACCATGGTGTAGTACGATTGATATAAGTGAAACGTGTGAATTGAATCACCCTAAAACATTTTAGATATTCCAAAAATCTAAAAAATGTTCAACTTAAGATATCTCGTGAAACAGGAGAAATCAAGAAGTGCAGATCTAGAAGAAGGAATGGCATATCATGGAAATTCCAATGCAATCGAAAGTGGTCAATTCAAATAACAGATGGCGAGTCGGGGGCTCAAAGAAGAATAAATGGCCTTGGACGCTCCAGGATGAGACATACCTAGAAGTAGGGTGTTCTTTTGATTAGATGCGACCTTGGTCCATTTATTGAAATAAAAAGAAATTACATGTCATGCTCATAAAGGGTACACAGCATGTACTTGCTTTTATCGACCTCTGATTTAGGTGGTCTTCAGGTCTCCCCACACGACCATGTGTCCGACCATCACACATCCAGCACATGGATACCCATGACAACTGAATACAACACGTATACTTATTAGTACATGGTGTGTACTCCTGAAATTTTTAGAAAGTCCACTTTTTCTAAAAACATCCAGAAAAGAAATACATACCTAATAAGAACATCCGGGTTCTTACACAGCCCCATGCACACCTACAAAGCCCCACTACACCCCCAAATATCAAAAGTGGAGTGCATGTCACCATGAATAAGTCACTGTATTTATTTCATGACTTCCAATTAAACATTAGAAGGGAGAATAACTATTAAATAATTCACTACATGAGTCATTACCTCTCATATTCCAAGTTGCTCATGTTTGGTTCCATTTAACTCATTCAATTCATTAAAACATGGAAATTACATTTATATTATCAAAGGGGGCCACTTGGTGGTGACATGGTCGTTACAGCACATGCCTACATGGGAAATTCTATCACAAAAGTCTCATAACACTTAAAGAGTTTTTGGGTTCACGCAACCATATTAATAAATAGAGGGAAAACCCATATAGAGATATAAAATGGGTCATGTATGATGTGTTCTTTACGACTAAAAATGAAATCAAGTATAATGAAAATGGAAATGCAATAATGTCAAACAAGGTATACCACTGTGATTTTTCACAGACAATGAAACCATTACTTGTTTATCAAACCAAACAATTATCTTAACTAACACTTATACAAGAATTTAAATTTAATATAAACAATAATAATTAACAAGTAATATAAATTAAATTTAAAACATTAGTGAATTAAAGAGGCTAGTAGAGGGACCCCACCTAAAATGAGCCAAGACACACTTAGCACTTGAGAGTTTTATCAGCAACAACTCTAATCTGCTTCACCCATCATTTGGTCATATTCACCGTTGCATATACATATGGTCTCCCTACCCCCTATGTACATGTCTTCATGGCCTTGAACATGCACAATAGGATCCTTATATATATACTCACATGTATAATACCATTATGGAGTATGTTAGATCAGTTTATTTTAAACTTTCAAGTCATTCACAGATACACGTAAACATCGGTTCATAATCTCACAAGGGATCTTTCAGACTACTCAAGGAATTGAATGAGGATATAAGTATTCCATCAGCTTTTATAAGTTTCTCTCTTAGTGGGTGGGTTTAGCACATCTCCAACATGGTGATGCTCATTCCAAATATTAAATATCATAATGCTTTCACTCACAATAGGACTATATTCCTCTATAACCTCACATTAAAAATCCTTTCCTCTCAAATCAATAAGAGACTCAACCTCTTCAAACCTACGATGGTCACAGTGGTGAAGCATAGATCTTTGCAGGGGAAGTGTATTTAGGGGGAGATTGAAATAACAAAATATTTGGTTGAAAAACTAAACAAGAAAGTGATATCCAAGAAAATCATAATTAAAGTCTAAACGGACAATGTGTATGATCAGATTTAATGGCATTTCATTGTCAAAATTGTGAGGAGTTTTGGTTTTATGGAATAGTATTGTCAATAGTAAGTTTTATGCTAGTATATGGTATTAAATCCAGACTAATAACAGCTTGTATTATCATAAAGAATATGATTTGTTACAAGTGATTTCAATCCATGATTTAGTTAAAGAAATCTGTTGTAAATTGGAGGGAATATTTAGAGAAACATAATCATGAAGAAATGGGTGTGTTATATATAGATTGTAATGGTTATTCAACCTTATCAAAGAATAAATAAATCTATAAAGATTAACTACACCCCTTCCCTAAAACCCCACCCCCTTGCACCCCCTTACCCACCCCTACCTCCTTTCACCTCACTTTTACCATCCCCCTTTCTTGCAGACCCCATTCCCCACTTCCCCCTAACCCATTGCCCCACCCCCTTGCACCCCTACCTCACCCCCAAGCCCACCCCTCCCCCTTGAACCTCACATTCACCCCTTCCCTAAATATTCCCTTCCCCCTCCACCCTTTTCCCCCTGCCAATTATCCCTCCCCCCACTTCTTTCATCCACCCCCTACCCCACTGCCCAACCCCATTGCACCCCTGCCCTGCAGACCCCCTATATACCACCACCCTCTACCCCCTTGTGTCCCACCTGCAACCTCCCCCATCCCCCTAACCTAAAGACCCCCTCCAAACCACCCCCTCTAAACCACTACCCTCCCCCCCCCACATCAAAAACGATGAAGAAATACATGATATTATTATCTTGAGTAAATCATGGTGGTCATCGATGAGGCTAGCGAGAAAAATTATAAATTCCAAGTGTTCATAATGTTCATTTTTTAAAAAGTAAAAAAATGAAAGGATAATAGAGACAAAAGTAATCATCCCTTGTTTCCTATAAGATATAATATTTTCCACCATGAGGCAATGTCTAGGATAAACTACAACTAGCATTATGTGGCGAATGAGGAACACAACACTAGTACAAATTGGTTCTGTGATGGGGAAATAAGAACCTAATGAGAGTTGAAACCAAGAAGTTTTAAAGAACTAGTGGTTTTGGTATTATTTAGTACCACATTACATCAAAGGTGGTATATGTATTATATTGAGTGATGAAATAGTGGATTCAGTCACTAAAGTCTAATGTGGGACTCAGAAATATAGTGTCAAAAAATAGATGAAGACCACCGCATAGAGAATATGGACCATTCACATAGTGGATAGAAAATGGATAATATTTTTTCACCATGTCATGGTAAAACTCAAGGATGGAATTATTCATTTAAATTATTTATAAAATAATGGAATCATGGTCATTTTGGAGTCCATATAGAAGAAATAAAAATTAATAGAAGACTCCTAAATCTCTTTGATGACCTAAAAATGACAAAATGAGCACCTATAGGAGACCCTTTTATATTTAACAGTATAGAAAATTTCTAAATTACCTATGGGAAATAGGATGTACAACTATGGGAATGTTGTTCACCATCGTGGACTCTTGTAATGTGTGTTAAAGTGAGATGTTAATGGACCCATGCAACGTGGAATTGGGTGTGTTGGATGTTAGATGATTTTTATCAACAACAAAAACAACCTAATGAGTGTGGTGATTGGAATTTCAATATGAATTTGTATTGAAAGAGTGGTATGTTGTGATAAGAGAATTACCATTCGATGTTTATATATTAGAGTAACAATTTTGAATTTTTTTGAGAATTAAATATGATAATTAACAAAATATCTTGGATCTCCTTATTGAAAAAAATACCTTCAATGTATAAAGAATATATGTCCAAAATTGTATTTATGGTTATGTTTTTAAATAACAATAAAAATGCATGATGTTCAGGGTGTTGACCTAAACCTTTTTTGGAATACCACACAAGAAATACCACATAATGTATATGTAAAAAGTTTCTATTTTGGAGAAATATTTAGATAATTTATGTGAATTAAAATAATATGTTTGACCATTCTAAAACCATGATTAATTCCTAGAATTATAGTGAAAAATCTAGAGAAGGTTAATTGATTTCATCTCTCAGATAAAAGGGGTTTGTTTCTAGGATCTATATAACTTGATAGTGTAGTTAGAGAGATTATATATGAGACATATGAAGTTATATAGGAATTTTTCAAGTAGGGTGAAACATATTTAGTTTTTCAATTAGATTCCCAAAATTATTTATTAGAAAGGGTTGAAATTTCTCAGCCTGATGATGAGAATCTTCCAATAAAAATTAAACCTGTGAATGATGGGAAGTTGGAGTACATCTTGTATAAAGATGGAATTCTAAAATTTGGGAGGATGTTATGTGTTCTCTCAATACATGATCTAAAAAGAGGGTAATTGGACAATTATTATAGATCTAATTTTTATATACACCCTAGTATCACTAATAAATAAAGGAACATTTTTAGTGGGATAATATGAAGTAATAAATTGTTGATTATGTATCAAGATGCTTAGTATTTCAATAGGTTAATGCCAAAAGACAATATCCTAGATGATTCATGCAACCTCTTATTATTCCTATATGTAAATTAGATAACATTACTATTGATTTTATCCCTATATTTCCATGGAATCCAACAAATAATGATGCAATAGGATTAATTTTTGATCGACTTACAAAATAAGCACATTTCATCTCTATAAGGGATGATTTTCCCCTAGAGAACCTTGAATGACTCTATCTTAATGAAGTTATAAGACATCATGGACAACCTCATTCAATTTTGATTGATAATGACCCATGATTTAAATCTAAATTCTATACAATTCATCAAAAATCTTTGGAGACTATGCTTTATTTGAGTACTTCTTATCATTCAACATTGCATTTTTATTTAAGATAAAAAATACCAAAAAAGTGACAATGAAAACCCATATTGGAGGACTAAAATATTGGAGACCCAATTGATACCCCTTATCAAATTAACCCCCTCTGAATACAACTGTAAAGAACTAGAAAAATAAATTACATGATTACCTTGATCATACACTACCAATGAAGACATGTAATTAGCCAATTTGTTACCCTCCCTTCACACATAAGTAATCTTAATGTTTTTGTTGTTGAGGATAGATTTTCACCTTCTAATAGAATAGGCTATCGACCAAGGAGCTAGTATTTTACCATTAATTTCACCATTAACAATTAAATAATAAGTTTCAATCTAGTTGAGCATAATATTTTTTTGGGTACACAAATGAAGACCTATTTGCATAGCTTTGGCTTCTGCTAAAATTGAATTTTGAGTCCCAATATTTGTAGAATAGTCAAGAAGGACACTTCCCAAAGCATCACTAAACACCCCTCCTCCTCGCCTAATACCTAGAATGCATGAACCATCAAAATTCCACTTCAAACCCATGTTTGGTGCAACCCACAAGAACCAGTTCCCTCTCATCGCATGGACATGTTGCTGAATCATAAAACCATTCCCCTAAAAGGAACTCAATGAAGGAGGATTATTCCATTTTTGAAAACCATTAACCAGATTAATCAGTTGGGATTTCGTTCTAATGACAATGGACCATTCCATGGAAATAATACTATCAAACATGGCCTTATTCCTTTCCCCCAAGATTCCCCAGTAACCTGCACATTAGATTATAGATCTGGCCATTTTTTCAAGTCCATCACCTTTAATACCTTGGAACCATATTTCCATAAAATATTTTTCAACATGATCAAGGGAAAAAATACTAGTAAACCCTACAAAAAATCTCCATACAGCTCTGTCCCAATCACTCTGAATGAAATGATTATTATCATCTTCCTCCCTATATAACTTGCAGCAATGACATTTACAATCTAGGTTAATTCCTATATTCCTCACATTCTCATCTGTAGAAATATCCTGGTTTCTTATATTCCATAATTGAAAGTTTAACTTTGAATGAATGAAACTACACCATACCTTTCTATTATATGTATCATGCTTCCCCTAAGGATGGAATTTTTGTATGAGGGGGGAATGTAACAACCCCGAATTCTTTTATGGAAATTTCCCTTCTTAGAATTATTTATATAGTATAAATCACATTAAATCACTTAAATATAGAAATTCAAATTTTAAAAATGAATAATGAAATAATTAAGAGGTATTTATAGAAGTTAAGTTACCTATATAGATGTAATAGTAACTCTCTCATATGAATATTAATATGACCCATATGACTAGTAAACTGGCCAAACAAGTAGTATCCTCACCCATGAAATTATAAAGAAAATATGTAAATCTTATAAATGAATGTATGATATAATTATATCATAATTTAATTGAATAAATATTTTAAAATGATTAATTAAGAGTTTGTATTTTTTTACGTCATAAATATTTAATTAAAATTTTATAATTAATAAATTTATATAAATAAAAATTTATTTTCATATATTGTACTAATAAATTAATATTTTTTATGTGATTTTAGGATGATTTTTTGAGACCTTGGTTAATTTTTCAATGTGTTATAAAATTAGTTATAATTTAACAAAATGAATTTTTTGAGTAAATGCTTATTTTAATTAAAATATAAATTCATCATATTTAGAAAGTTATATTAACAAAATTGAGTTCATTTATGAGTTGTACACATCAATAAATGTTTAGGGTGAATTTTTTTTAGTTTTCTGAAATGCATGAAATTTTTTGTGAATAGTACAATACGGTAGTTTATAGTATAAATACATTTTAAGTTACATACACTATTTCGTGACCCGTTGAGGATGTAAGAACCATAATCTCTAAAATACCTTCATTACTTTAATATATTTTCCAATAATTATCAAACTATTCATAATCATGAGGAAAAATAATAAACTAATGAATAAATAATTGTAAACCACCCCTCTCCTCAAATATAAATATCACCACTCACCACTTATTCTCATCACACATTAAAATCATTGATCTTTGTCAAATTTATACCAAATAATATTCCCATGCCACTCCCACATGTCTAGTAGCCTTTTACCTCAAGAAACATCCAAAAACAATTCCCCTAAGGAGGTTCTCATGGAGAAGAATTCAGGAGGTAAAAATCCCCTTTCGTTCCTTTTATTTTCATATCAATTACTTTAATTATCTTATCATTCCATCAGCTCCCATATAAAAAGAAACATGATAATTAAAATTTCAATTATTTAATATATTTCAATCATGTTAAAGGAATAACCATAAAAAACTCGTTTTTCTCTCTTTTTTGTTCTATAAATGAAAATATCTCTTGTGATGTGCCAATTTACAGGCATCATGGATGATATATTTTCATTTTCTATTGAGACCTTTAATGATGGTCAAATACCATTTTTATGGTTAAGAAAATTATAATATATATATTACAACCCATGTGATGTTTTTAAACTATTATATACATAGGATTTTTATTAATTAAAAAAAAATATTTTGTGATGATCAAAAAACCACCAAAATAATCTAAAAAAATTATCACTAACATCATATCTAATGATTCATCCTCGCCCCGGAAATACAAAAAAATTATATAAACATTTAATATTATATATTTTTATTAATAAAATATAACTTTAGTTTGGTATATCTATTCCAATTTTACATGAACTTCCATAGTCATATACAAGTAAACCGATCATTAAGACCATGGATACTAATGCTCTCGAATGATAAAATTAATATCTTATAACTCATAAAAAATACCACAAATGAACTTAATAAAATTATGAAAAAAATACTTGTATAAACATTTATGAATTAAATTTTTAATCAACATAATTTAATTATACATGACTTAAAGGTCAACTGCTGAACACTTTCAAACATAAGATAAGGGTTTCTTCTTAAACCACCATTTTCCATTCAAGTTACACTTTCTCTCTATTTACCTAAATTTAATTCTTAGTAATTCTTATAAATTCTTTTTATATGTTCTGAACTCATATATATAGATCATTCCATCTTTTTTATTGGAATATATATGTTTTACAATGTTCCATTCCCAATTATTTCTGATAAACAATACTGATTAAAGGGAACTTCTTGATTTTTTACCCATTTTCATGTACCATCCATAATCTATTATGAGACACCGTTATTTTTCTAAAATCATTAGTTTTTCCATAAAAAAATTTATTTATTCATTACTGGTTGTATACAAACAATTATGTCAAATAAAAATGGTTTTTCAAACTTAACTCTTCTTTGTAAAGTAAAGAAATGGTATTTCTATCAAAAATTTATTAATGATTTTATTAGAGTTTTATCATATATTTCAACACCCTTTGTTAAATATTATTATTAATTGGGAATAATATATTCTTATTATAATTTAACATATTATATTAAATGATTTACGATCATTTTGACTATGGATGTTCTATCTTCATACCATTCACCATACTACTCAGAATGGTTATTGATAATGTTTACAGACTTGGGAAAGGTACTTAGATTTCAGATGTTTATTTTGTTAATGATTAACCTCATTCATATGAGTAGTGAATTGGAATTATTATGTGATTGTTGGCGCCTAATATAGCCCCTCTATGCAAGTTTAGGTATCCTGAGACAAAATAAAAATGGATTTTGGTTGAGGCCTTAACCATTTATTTTCAGGTGTCTTGGTTGTGGCCTAGATGGTATGTTTATGATATCTGGCATATGAAGTCTGTAATTATGTTTAGTAATTTATTATCCATATTAATATTATACTAGTATAATAACAATGGTGATGATTCATTCTTGGTTAATTATTTTTATGGAATTGTTTATTCATCCTTTATTCCTTCCATATTATGCTCATGTTTATGTTCTAATGGCATGTGTTATTAGTCATTCACCATTCCTTATTGTTTATATTTGAGTTTTTTTATTACATACCATTACTGAGAATATAAGATCACCCATTTCTTATGTCTTATTTTTCCCCAGGATTTGAATATATATATTATGTATGACTTGCAGGGATAATCTAGGAATTGTGGATGTTACAAATGAAGTTGCAATGTTGTTTTCCTTTAATGTTTTAATGTAAAACATGTGATTGTATATATTTTTTCCAAACTAATGAACTATTTTGTCATTTAGGATGTGAATAAATTTTTCATTTTACCAATTTAATAATGTATGACTCCAGCTATGGTCAATTGGGGTTAGGGTCTTTATAAAAAATACAAACATCGGTTGATAAGGAGGTGGTTTTCTGTTAATATGAATAATGAATTTATATCCCTTTGGATGGAATTGGAGATGGATATAGGTCAGGAAATTAACTTCATAACATCTCAGTGTATAGGTTGTACCAGTGTTATTATTTTATCCAAATTGGAAAATATTTTGAAGGAGTTAGATAAATTAAAACAAAAACACATAGTTAAAAACACTACCTCATCTTCTGACAACTTGTTTAGGTTTAACATAAATGCTTCCCATATTGGATTTTTGATATCACTAAGGTAACTATGATTTCAGGATGAATGTAATGATTATATTTTTTCTTGAATTTTATAAAATAATTTACTTTTATAATTTTTAATAGGAGAGAAATGGGGGTGGCCTTTTATATGTACAATGGGAGGCACACATATAATTTTTTTTAAAAAGGTTTACCCTAGTTTTTCTATATGGACCCGACCTTATTACATTACATAATCATTATTTTAGTCAATAAATAACTTCCTTTTACATTGATGATATTTTCACGTTTATATCTTTAGGTAATTAGATCCTAATACATTCATAACATTACACATTGTTATAGAATGGATACCAAAAAAATAGTTTTCTTTTTTTCAACATATAAAACATTAAAGCATAAAACCTGATTTCATTGAAAATTATTAAAACATTAAAATTGTCTTCCATAATTTTCTTACAAATATTTATAACTTATGAAAATCATTTAAAAAACCTAGAATCTGCACCAAAAGCTCAGTAAGGGATGTAAAATAAGGAAAGAGCACATTAGTCCTGGAATACTTGTAATGTATGAAAACATTTTCAAAAGACATAATCATCACCCCTATATACATAAATTGTAACAAATGAGATTTACAAAAGATTTAATAAATACATAATAACATAAATGTAAAAATAAATTTATCTTGGGGAATTACTTACATAATCTTGTAACCCTCTTGGCTACCTTATAATTTGTAACCCTCACAGCTACCATACAATTTGTGTAACCATCATAGTTACACTTGGAGTAACCATACGAACGACCTGAAACTTATGCATACCCAATTCATTTGAGAGAGATATTGGTCCCACCCTTCATAATAAAAAACTTACATGAACCATAATACCATCATTCAACTTGAATATTTTCATAAAAACATTGCTTTTGAATTTCATAAAACAAAATTTTGAAAGAGGAATTTAAAAGAAAAGACCCTTAGAAATATCATATAATTCAAGTGAGACTTAATAGAGTAGATGGAATATGTATACAGACTATAAATAAACATAATTCAACATAATATAGAAATCCCCATCACACAAAAAATATTAATACCGCATAAATATGAAGTAGAAGGTTATCCCAAAGAATGAAAATCGTGATTAGAATTCCCTTAACTCAGGCTTGTCTTACTGAAGACTTGTTTAAAAATACTATATAATGGTTAAAAGGGTTATTAATATCTAAAAGAATAATATATATCTTTATAATACCTTATTTGATAATTTCATTAGATCATTTCACCCTTTAATTATTAGAATTTTGTTCCTTACGCCGTTTTTGGGTGAGTTCTTTACAATATTTCCAGGACTGGTTCATGATGGTTGTTATCATCAATTGGAAGTCAAAGTTCATAATTGGAATGAATTAGTATTTAAATATTTCTAAAATATATAAATTATACCATTTATCATTTTTAATTATTACGTGAGTATGGTTCATTGGTAAAAACATTAACGATGTTTATTTAGATAATTTTAATGTTTCCTTGATAATAATGAACTCATTTTGTTTTTAAAATTAAAACCATGTGTGAAAAATAATTAAAGAACCATCAAAGATAAATAATACATATATTATATCCTGGTTCGACCATAAATTTTTTTTCCTGACCATCCTTGAAAAAATTAAAGCATATTGAAATCACATCGTCCACTATGTCGGTAATTTGACACATCATGAACAATGTTTTTAATTCCTTGAATGAGTGGTGTAGGAGAAGAATATTTTTTAGGACTGTTCTATGATCATGAGAACATCCAGAATATAAAATATTTATGGATCATTCAGGACTCTTGGATAATATTAGGTGAAGAGAGAATAAGAAATGAAAGGAACACAAAATAAAAGAAAATTTTAGAAATCCCTTACGAAAATACTGCAGCCTAACGACTTCACATTATATTTCAAAAAAAAATAGTTTGAATAGAGAGAGGGGGTATCTCATAGTTCTTAAATAATATGGGATGTATGGGGGATATGTAATTAAATAAAAAAACATAATCCAAAGGTAATGGAAAGGAATAACATAAAATGAAAGAAATGAAAGAAAATAAAAGAGGATGTTTACATCTTTATCTCTTCTCCTAGAGAACCTTCTTAAGGCCTTTGGTTTGGTCCTTTGGGTGATACTAGTAGTTCTAGAACGTGGGGAAGAGCATTGGGAGGATTTTTGGGCAGAACTTTAGTAATTCTCAAGGCTGTAGAGGTGCGGGAGGAAGAGGGGAATGAGGGTGGTATTTATAGTAGATGAGGGGGTATTTTTTTTATAATTTTATCATTATTAGAATATTTTATCACAATACTATGAATAATCATAATTAATGGGACCTAAAATAGTAATAATGAAATGTGAGTTCAAACCAAGTTATCTTACATCACTTATAATGTCATAAATGGTGTCTTTTACTGATAATTTGAATATACGGTAATTTACTGCATTTCACTATTCATCGAAAATTCAATAATTTCCAAAAAAATATAAAAAATTCACCCTTACAATTTCTAGATGTGTAGAATTATGAAATGAACTCCATTTTTTGAAAATTATTTTCTAAATATTATTTAATTAATTTTTAAATAAAATCATACTTAATTAAAAAATTATTAATTTAAAAACCATAACTGCTTTTATATCACAATGAAAAATTAACCAAGAAGTCATTATATTAAATCCCTAATAAAATAAAATAATAATACAATTTATTATTCATCAGGTCCATATTACTATTCATAATGGTTTGTTACTATTCATCAAAAATACAAGTTTGTTCCATTAGACTCTATGTGACATACTTAACACAATTGTAGATGACCAATTTTCAAAATTCAAAACATATAAGTGGAAAAATTATTTTTAAAGTCTAGTTTTAAATATCTAATTAAAAAAATATTCATGCATATCTATTTATTTATTTATTTTAAAAAACCTTGGGGTTTTACATTATCCCCTCATTCTTAAAATTGTGTCCTCATAATTTTATTTACTTATTGAACAAGTTAGGGTACCTTTCTTTCATTCCATTCTTAGAATCCCATGTTGCTTCTTCTACCATGTGGATTCTCCAAAAAGAACTTTTAATAGGTGGATTAGCTTATTCTTCAATACAGGTTCCCTTCTATTAATGATCTGAACTGGTTTCTCTTCATAAGAAAGGTTCTCTTTCAAATGAACTACTTATAGGCTTAAGACATGTGATGAATCTGGTACATACCTCCTCATCATCTAAACATGAAAAAAAATGTGATCCTAAGGAAAACTCAGAGGAAATGCTTCTCAGTATGCAACTATTCCAACTTTATTCAAGATTTCAAATGGACCACTAAACTGAGGACTTATCTTCCCTTTCTTATCAAAACACATCACACTTTTCCAATTAGAGATTTTAAGGAAAACTTAGTCACCTACCTTGAAGGAGAAGTCTTTCCTTATGTTATCTACATAACTTTTCTATCTGCTCTGAGCTGTCCTCATGTGATGTTGGATCATCTTCACATTCTTTGCCACTTCCTCTACTAATTCTGGCCCCATCAACTTTTATCATCGACTTCATCCCAAAATGCCAGAGATTGACATGGAATCCCACAAAAAGACTCAAATGGTTTCATCTATATACTAGAATGAAAATTTTAATAATAAGAAAACTCAACTAAAGAAATATATTGATCCCAACTTCCCCGGTAGTCCATTGAAAAATCTCGAAGCATATCCTCTAATGTCTGAATCGTTTGTTCTAACTTCCCATCTGATTGAGGATGAAAAGTTGCACTGGAATTTTACTTTGTTCCCAATGAATTCTGAAGTCCCTTCCAAAAGATAGATGTGAACCTTAGATATCGGTTAGATACAATGGGAAGAGGAACTCCATGTATCCTAACAATCACTTTGAGGTAGAATCGAGAAATATGATCCAAAGGCGTTGTATCTCAAAAAAGAAGGAAAATGTACAGATTTTTTCACCCAATCAACAATAATATAATTCACATTTCTACCTCAATAAATATTTGGTTCTCCCACCATAAAGTCCATGCATATATTCTCCCACTTCCACTTTGGCACTAGGAAAGGTTGAAGCATCCCCTTCAGTAACAGCCGCTCAGCTTTAACCTATTGACTTGTCAACATTTCATGGTAAAATCAACAATATCTTTTTTCATTCCATACCACCAATAATACTGCTGAAGGTCTTTGTACATCTTCTTATTTCCAGGATGAACTGAAAATGGAGAACTATGAGCTTCACACAACTAATATTTTCCCAACTTTGAATCACAAGGAACACACAACCTTTTTTCCCAATCATAGAAAATAATCTTTATCAGGGCTAAATTATAGAAACCTACCCATTTTAACCAATTCTATATTTTTATGTAGCTCATGGTCTTTATTTGGTGCTTTCATTATTCTATCTCATAATGATTACTGCACTAAAACCTAAGGAAAAAACATAGGTGTTACCTACACCAATAACTTCTAAGCCAAAATTCATCAAATCCTTAATCAAGGGATCATTTTACAAACGTAACATGGTTAATGATGCATGATGTTTTCAACTCAAGGAATCCACCACTTTTTTTTCTTTTTCATGATGGTAATTGATCGTGCAATCATAATCATTTATCTATTGAAGTCATCTTCTCTGCCTCATGTTTAATTCCATCGAAGTGAATATATATTTCAAAATTTTATGGTCAGTATATATTTGACATTTGGCTCCGTATAAATCATGCCTCCAAATTTTAAAAGTAGAAGATCACAACCACCAATTTAGAATCATGTTTGGGACAATTTAACTCATGAGTTTTAAGTTATCTTGAATCATTAGAAATTACTTGATCATTCTGCATCAAAACACAACGAATTCCCTTTAAAGAAGCATCACTATAGATGAAAAACTAACCATTTCGGGAAGGAAAGGCCAAAACTGGATCATTCACCAATCTATTATTCAATTTCTGAAAAAAAATCACATTATTCTATATAAATAAATTTAACCCCTTATCGTGTTAACATAGTTATTCGGCTAGATAACCATGCAATGTTCATAAAAAAATTTTGGTAATGACCTACTAATCCAAGAAAACTAAGAACCTATAAAACATTTGTGGGTCTTGGACATTCATTGACCACTTTTGTTTTTGTTGGATCAACTGTTATTCCATATTTATTTACTATGTGACCACGAGAAAAATCTGTTGCAACCAAAAATCACACTTCCTGAATTTTCTATATAGTTTTATATTTTAGCGTTTGTAAAACAAACCTAAATTTTTTTTATGCTCCTATTTATTTTTAGAAAATACTAGAACGTCTTCAATAAACACAACCAAAAACTTATCCAAGAACTAATGAAATATTATATTCATGATATTCATGAATATATAAGGTGAATTAGTTAACCCAAACAGCATAACAAAAAATTCATAATGCCTATAACTAGTATGGGAAGCTATTTTTTGAATGACATCCTCCTTCACATTCATCTGATGGTATCTGGATTTCAATTCAATCATAGAAAAGTACTAATCTCCCTGGAGCTGATTAAACAGGTCATTGATATCAGGAAAATGATACTTGTTTTTAATAGTGATGTTATTCAAAACACTATAATCAATGCAAATTCTCATGGAACCATCTTTGTTTTTAAAGGACGAAACAAGATCTCCCCATGGTGAAGTGGTAGTAGGAATGAGTCCATTATCAAAAAACTATTGCAACTGATTTTTTGATTCAATAATGTATATTTGAGCCATATGATATGGGGGTTTCTAAATTTTCATAGCATCAGGAACTAATTAAATTGTGAACATGAATTCTCGATCATGTATGACACCGGGTAACTCATCAAGAAAAACATCAAGGTATTTATTTACAATAGGAACATCATAAATCTGAAAAGTTCCCTTGTTTTCAATAATATGATCTAGATAACCTTCATTTCCCTCATTCAACTATTTTTCAGCTTCCTGATATGTTATGAATTGTATGAGTTCATTTTTGTATACAAACTGAAATAGTTTCTGAAAAACAAATTCTTTAGCTCCACAGTCAATCTTAGCATGATAAACAGAAATCCAATCCATTCCCAGAATAAAATAAAACTCGACTAAGGTTAAAACAACAAAATGTTCAGGTAAATTATTTTCACAAACCACAATCAAATGATTCATATAATTCCTATTTTCTATAATATTTCCTCTGTTGTTTTAACAAAAAGTTCTAGTCTCATTTGTTGAGGTGATATTTTCTATTTACCAGAAAATACATCTGATATGAAGGATTGTGTAGAGCTTGTATCAAACAAAACAATAGAAAAATTTGAGTAAGAAAACAAAGTACCTTATAAAAATTCATTGGATAGCTCGTCATCTGCTAAGGTTGTTGAAAAAGATCTCACTATACCTTTATTCTTATAGACTGGCATTATTGCATCATTTGGATCTCTCTTTGGGAAGGAATTTTCATAGTGACCCATCTCACCACATTTAAAACACTTTATAGTTTTCTTATCAGGATTAGTCTTGTGATACTTTCCATTACAATCTTGGGCCTTATGTCCAAACTTACAACATTTAAAGCACTTCCCAGTTTTTCAAAGACATTACCCACTGTGCTTCTTTCTGCACTTTTTACAAAATAGAAACTAGATTTTCTTACCATCAGATTTCATTGGTTGATTATTACCCATCGCTATCCATCTAGACCTCTTCTTCCCCTTGTTTCCAAAATGTATTTGATCATTAGAAAACTCTATCTCTAGCATCTCAACACATCATAAATGTTTCTCATAACTTTTTAATTCATGGGAGGTCAATCCCTTTTGATACCATGGCTTAAATCCTGATTAAAAGTGATTTATTTTACTATCAATATCTAGAATATGATTTTGAGCATACCTCTCCAGTTGGGGGAAGTTTTCTTCATACACAACCCCTGAATCTTCTTCCTTTTGCTTCAATTCATGGAATTGATTCTCTATCCAATGTCACACCACCTTATGAAAATATTTTTCAAGGAAAATAATTTTGAATTCATCCCATTATAAGGCATAAAAATATTATCTATCCATGATATTTCTTACCATTGACATCCACTAATTAGCTTTACATTCAAAACGATAATTTTAAAGAATTTCCTATTAATTTTATGACCATCCCATAACATTGAATATCCTTTCAAGGGCTTCAATCCATCCTTCAGCTACTACTAGGTCAGAAGATCTGTTGAAAGAAAGTGGGTGTTGTCTCATAAATTATTCCACTACTATCGTGTTCTGTTGTGGTAACTCTAGTTGTTTTCTTTCTTGTATGTCACCAACATTTATTTATTACGTTACATGATACATTATTGGCATAAACTACTCGGTTCCAATCCCTACCATTCCGAGCTCCTAATTCGGAAGGATGTCGTTCTGTCGGTGCCTCTCCTCTCCAGCTTCCCAATTTCTTCTGTGGAAAACCATTATGATAAAACGTATCTTAGACCAAGAAACATGGTAATCATTAAATTCTATAACATTAAAAATTAATAATAGAGTAAAAATCATTTATGGTGTTCATTTAACATCATCCTAACCCCTAAAGTTATATAAATCATCCCCTGATACCATCTATAAGGACACGACCTTATTATATTACATAATCTTGATTTTATACAAGATATAACATCCTTTTACATTGATTATCTCTTCGTGTTTATTTATTTAGATAATTGGGACATAATACATTCCTAACATTACAGATTTTTATAGAGTGGATACCATAAAAACAGTTCTCATTTTTTTCAACATATAAAACATTAAATCTTAAAACATGATTTCTTTGAAAATTATTAAAACATTTAACTTGGATTAATTATTTTTATTAAAAATCCTTATCACCTCTTAAAATCATTTAAAAACATTGGATGACCACAATAATCTCAGAAATATATGTAAAAGAAGGAAATATCACATTAGTCAATCAATACGTGCAACGTATAAAAACATTTTCAAAAGACATTCTTGTCCTTCATATATACTGACTTTGTAAAACATGATATATTTTCAAGATTTAAACAATACATAAGAACATAAATATAACAATAATTGTATGTTGGGAGTAACGCCCGGACCCCAATTACCCAGAGTCGGTGCATTATTACATAACATTGGCATGATTACAAGAAAGATCAAATCTCGAAAGACCGATTAGTTTAGTAGCCTTAGAATAACTAGATACATTCATAAAATTTACATTACATCATAAAATTAAAGCTTCAAGAACATAGTTCCCATAGTCTACACTCTTATCCCCTCATACTATCCCTGCAGGTCATTCATAATTTACTTCTTCACATCCTGGGAAAAAATAAAACATAGAAAAGGGGCGAGCTCAAATGCCCAGTAAGGATAACAATATAGCAGAAACATTCATAAAAATGAATAAACATTTAAGGCAATATATAACTAAAACAAAATCCTTTTAAACTTGTACTTCAACATAGAATGGAAAAAATAAAATGAAATAATTCCATTTACTTATTCCCATGGATATTCTACTAATCGAATAATCACATGCAATATCAATAACCACTTTCATAATGATGGAATGCATAATTCCAGACTATCATAACCACATATCCAAGGCCTCGTGCCGAGACTACAAATAAGGTTTTGTCAAGGCCTTGTTCCAAGACACTAGTTTGTCTCATTAGACCTACCGATGCATCGAGGAGCTATAGCGGGCTCCACCCGTCACATATTAAGTCCAATGCATTCCCATATGAAAAGGTTTAAACATAACTTAAACATTTGTATTAAAACTAGCATAGGAAATGTAAATACTTCATCCATAAAACATGAATGGTATAAAAATAACACATCCACAGTCAAAAATATCACAAAACCTTTAATATAATATAGAAGTTTTGTATCAAAATAAATCAACTTCAAATAAGCATAAAATCCATCAAAGGATATTGACATAGATGAAATCAAAACTCTTTTTAGAGAAATATCTCTTTCTATTTTAAAATCATTTAAGATTCATATATTTATAAAATAAAACATTTTCTTTAAAAATATTCTTATAAGATTGTAAGGGATGCTTTGATGATTTTATAACGGCGGAAAATAGCCGCACCCGTCGTATAAGTTAAAAAAGACATTCTTACCTTATATTCTGTCGAAAAGGTTAAAAAAAGAACCTTGTTTGGAAAATGATGGAAAGATTACCTTATAAACATCTTATACAAAGTCAAAAAATGGTATAAATTACTTTAACTCATATTCTTGTAAATAGTAAAAATGTTTTGAAATACATTTTTAAGAAACATGGATGTAGATGATAAAGAGCTCCCAGTAGATTATTACGTATAAACAACCTCGGATAATAAAGAGATTACAAAATAAACCCTTAGCTTGTACTCTTCCTAAGATGAGGGTAGGTTAACCTCCTGTATAATAGTGAAATAATTGTTATTAAATTATACAAGAATCATATACATTAATATGATATAATATATGATCTTTTAACATTGATTTGTTAATAATATCTTAGTATTATCGTTGTTTCGGGTGTTAACTTACTCGTTTTCTTTTATATGTTTTGTTACGTAAGTCATGTTTGTAATGGATAGGTTGTATCTTAATCATATCCAGAATGATATCAAGTCCATCGATACTATTATTAATCATCAAATGATAAATAGACTTGAATGGATACGATGGATAATGAATCTTATCGTGTTCGTGGAGATGGTAGTCTGTCTGTACGCACGAGTGACAAAATCATTCTTTTGATATTAAAATAATATATAATTGGATGGTATATCATATATAAATAATCATTATCATGTTATATTTATTATTTACATGAATTATAAATCATTATTATACCCATCCAAATAATAATTTATTGAATAACAATTACACCACGACGTGGAGACAGTAAGTCGTACGTACACACGTATGGTGAAATGTTATTCAAAGAAGGGATATAATACTGAATACGATTGTACAATATTTCTAATAATATTACATTATATAAGATATACTGGATTCACTATGTTAGAATGGGAATAACAAAGAAGGAAGAAGTGGAAGAAGAAAGGAACTTGAAAAATGGTGGTGAAATCATTACCTCTTCTTCGGGTTTTCCTTTTGATTTGATCCAAAGGGATCCATTGGTTGGATTTATGACAAAAGGAAGGCATATAAGATAAAGTGAGGGAAGTTGAGAGAGTATTTGGGTAGAGTTTGTCTGAGCCAAATGGCTTTGAAGGTGAGCATTAATGAGAAGGGGGAGTTCCCTTTTATAAGAGGGTGAGGGGCACCTTTGGAAAAGCTATAAATATTATTTTATAATAAATTCATATTCGGTTTCTAATGGCTCCAAAGTGAATTATTTAAAGGTTAGGGCAGGGATGGGTCTAAAAACACTCAACCAATAGAATTTAGACAGGTTTGGGTCTTTATATTAACCTTATCTTTTAGTTTTAACTCTTAGTCAATTAGTTTGACACTTACCATGTCACTTTGTATTTTTATATTATATAGTTAATAAACTTACTATATACCTCCATGAGAACCCCAAGTAGTCCACTAATGATACAAATATCATTATAAAAGTCTATTGGCCGAACCTTAGATTTTTAAGAATTGAATGATAGTAAATAATATAATATTTGTTTTAAAAACTCTTTTATGTCAATTTTGACACTATTTGGAAAATTTATTTTTGTGAAAATCATAATAGAATTATTACTTCAAACAAAGTTAATTAAATAATTCCTAACATTTCATATTGACCTATAAAATTAGAGTAATTCATAAAAATTCTCAAATTATATTTATTTGGGTATTTATAATATCAATTATTTTAATTGTTCACTATTATGGTAATTACTGCATCATCATTGTGTCATAAATAAATTAAATTATATAATGTCTAAAAATTATAAATAAAATAAAATTATGTATTAAATCCTCTTAGATTTCTAATTAATATCTTCAATCAAATTTATCTTATGTATAACCCTGTATTAAAAATGATTTAGTAAATAAACTTTGATTTTAACTCTTTTAACTCTTCTTTGAATAAAATAATAATAAATGTCTTAATCTAATCAATGTGGACCAAAATGATAATATATTTTTACTAAGGTTGTTTTGGGTCAAATTATTCATATCGAATAGAATTAGGACATGTGTTAGGGTAATATTAATATCATTTTTACCCTTGATTACCCTATTTTCTTTTAAGCGTGGTAAATAAAAGTAAAAAGTTACTATTCACCAAAAATTATATTCATCTCAATGAACCATATTTTAGTCCTTAATATTAATAGTGTCTTTCGGATTTTCGAAATTCCACTCACAGAAGTGGTAAAATTATGTTTTATGAAAAATTCAGTTTTTAACTACAACTTAGTGGGTTCACTATTCATCAAAAAATGATGTTTTTCAGAAAACAACCAAAAATTCACCCTAGGATAATTTCCATATTTCGAATCCAAAAATGAAGTCTATTTTGAAAAATAAAATTTATAAATTTCAAAAAGTGGGTATTACTACTCATAATGTCTAGTTTTATTGGTTGTGGTGTGTTAGAACTCAGTGTTGCGTACAACACACGCTATTGAATTATTCAAAGAGAAGCATACCGTAGAAGCATGGGGTGTTACATTCTCCCCTATTTCAAATAATTTCATCCTCGAAATTTCTAGAATACTACCGCATGAAAAGACTCAGGTTGTTCTTCATCATAAGTTTCTTAGGTTCCCACGTTGCCTCTTCCATCTTATGGTTTCTCCACAAGAATTTTACCAGACGAGTCGTCGGGTTTCTCAGTACTTGTTCTATTGTATCAAGAATCTTGATGGGATCTTCACAATAAGACAGATCGGGTTCCAGTTCTAATTCCTCATAGCTGAGTACATGCGTAGGGTCAGGCATTTATTTCCTCAATAGTGATACGTGGAACACATCGTGAACTTTGGAGAGATTTGACGGCTTTGCCAAACGATAAGTTACATCCCCAATTCGTTCTAGAATTTTGAAAGGTCCGACGTACGTGGGACTCAAATTACCTTTCTTACCAAAACGTATGACTCCCTTCCATGGAGATACCATCAGGAAAACATGATCACTGACTTGAAATTCAAAATCCTTCCTTTGATTATCAGCATAGTTCTTCTGCCTACTTTGAGCTACTTTGATATGGGTTTGGATTACATTCACCTTTTCCATCGTTTCCTCCACCAGTTCTGGGCCTACAAGTTTTCTTTTACCAATGTCATCCCAACAGGTTGGTGTGCGACATCAGTTTCCGTATAACGCTTCATATGGTGCCATATGAATACTCGAATGGAAGCTATTGTTATAGGAAAAGTCTACCATAGGTAAATATTGATCCCACATACCCTAAAAGTCAAGTGAGTAAGATCTCAACATGTATTCTATGTTTTGAATAGTTCGTTCGAATTTTCCATCTGTTTGAGGGTGGTAGGCAGTGCTCAAATGAAGTTCAGTATCCAAGGCTTTCTGAAGACTTTTCCAGAATCATGAAGTAAAATAGGGATCACGATGAGAAACAATCGATAGGGGTACTCCATGAAGTATCACAACTTCATTAGTATATAGTCTTGCTTGTCATTCAAGTGGTAAATCTTCCCTTATAGAAAGAAAATGTAGTGAATTGGTAAGACAATCAACACTGATCCATATTGCATCATTCTTTCTAGGATTCTTTGGTATCCCCATGACAAAGTCCATCATAATATTATCCCATTTCCACTCCGGTATGGGAAGAGGTTGCATGACTCCTCAAGGCTATTGCCTTCCAGCTTTCACTTGTTGAAAAACCATACATGTTGACACAAAATCGGAAATCTCCCTCTTCATGTTGTCCCACCAAAAATGTTCCTTTAAATCTCTATAAATTTTGGTTCTCCTAGGCTGTATAGAGAAATTGGAACTTTGAGAATCATCCAGCAATTCCCTTTTTAGATCAGGTATATCGAGAACACAAAGCCTCTTCCTGAATTTCAAAATTCCTTCTTCATTCACAAAGTCTCTCAATCTCCCATCCTTCATAGCATTAATATTATTTTGAAATTCATCATCATTGGTATGAAAACTCTTAATCCTTTCTAGTAAAGATGGTTTGGCAACCATTTGAAAAAGCATTAATGTTTCACCTTCCCTGGTTATTCCCATGTCCATCTTCACTAGATCCATGAAAATTGGATCCCTTTCAATTCTCATATTGTTCAAAACTCTATGATTTTTTCTTCTCAAAGAATCTACCACCATGTTTTCTTTACCCAGGTGGTAGTGTATCATGCAATCATAATCCTTGATTAATTCAAGCCATCTCCTTTGCCTTATGTTGAGTTCTTTTTGTGAGAAAATATACTTCAAACTCTTGTGATCAGTATAAATCTCACATTTTTCACCATAGAGGTAGTGCCTCCATATCTTCAATGAAAAGATCACTGCTGCTAACTCGAGATCATGAGTAGGATAGTTTTGTTCATGAGTTTTCAACTGTCGTGATTCATAGGCAATAACACTATCATTCTTCATAAAAACACAACCAAGTCCTTTCTTCGATGCATCACTATAAATAATGAACCCATAATTCCCCAATGGTAGATTCAATAGTGGAGCATTGACTAATCTTTTCTTCAGTTCTTCGAAACATTATTCACACTCTTTTTTTCAAACAAATTTAACCCCTTTACGTGTGATCTTCGTTAATGGGTTAGCCAATCAGAAAAAATTCTAGACGAAACTTTGATAATAACCTGCCAATCCAATAAAACTGTGTACCTCAATTATACTCGTAGGTGCTGGCCATTATTGGATTGCCTTGGTCTTAGAAGGATCAACAGAGATTCCATCATTAGAGACAATATGGCCAAGAAAAGAAATCTCATGAAACCAGAATTCACACTTGCTAAACATCCCATATAATTCATGTCTTTTCAGAGTGTTCAAGATAATACGCAAGTGATTTTCAAGATCTTCATATCTTTTGGAGTATACCATGATATCATCAATAAATACCACCACAAGTTCACCGAGATATTCCTTGAAAACTCTATTCATCAGATCCATGAATAAAGAGGGTGCATTAGTCAATCCAAAAGGCATTACTATAAACTCGTAATGCCAGTACCTGGTTCGAAATGCTATCTTCTGAATGTCTTCCTTCTTCACACACAACTGATGGTATCCAGATCGAAGGTCAATCTTTGAAAAGTATTGATCTCCATGCAGTTGGTCAAATAAATCATCAATGTGAGGTAGGAGATACTTGTTCTTTATTGTTATAGCATTGATCTCCCTGTAGTCGATACATAACCTCATAGATCCATCTTTATTTTTAACAAAAAGAACACGGGCTCCCCATGGAGAAACACTAGTGAGAATAAATACCTTATTACTCAATTCCTCTAGTTGTTTCGTTAGTTCAACTAATTCTACAGTGGCCATTCTATAAGGGGTCTTCGATATAGGCCTTGATCCAAGAATTAAATCAATGGAAAACTCAACTTCTCTCTCTAGAGGATGTCCAGGTAAATCTTCCAAAAACACATATACATATTCTTTCAAAACAGGTACATCCTCTATTTGAACATTCCTTTCCTCACCCACTATAATTTCATCCACTTACTCCCCAATAATTGAATTTAGTTGAGCTACTGGGGGTGGATCTAGATAAGAATTAGGTGGTGATGATTCTACTCTAAAGATAAGGTGTTCCTTATCATTATCATCAAAAATCGTAACCTCATTCTTCTTAAAATAAATCTTTGCATCATAGTCCAAAATCCAATCCATACTGAGGATTATATCAAACTGAATCATATGTATGACGATGAGATCAGAGGATAAAGAACATTTATGTGCTCTAATGGGGACTGATTCACAAAACATTGTTGCAATGATACTTCCTTTATGAGTTTTAACAGACAACTCCCTTGTTAAATCAAATTGGAAATATCTAATTTTCTTAGCAAACTGGGAAGATATGAAACAATGTGATGATCCAGAATTAAATAATGAATTTTCTAAACTTGAGGAAACCATTAAATTACCTTCCACCACATCTTTTAGTGCTTCTACCTCAGCAGTAGTGATATCATAATCTTGGCCTTGATCTCTTGGCCTTTTCTGAGGTAAGTTCCCCTTACGCTTTGGAAATTCATTTTCATAATGTCCCATATCCCTGCAATTATATCACTGAACATCGGTAGCTTCCTTCGTCCCTTTGCAATCATGAGCTTGGTGGCCTTTTTCACTACACTTGTAATAGACTCCCGTTCCCTTCAAGCAAGTACCGGGGTGTTTCTTCCCATATTTACCACAGGATGGATATTCAACCCTTCCCTTCATCCCCTTATTTCAATTCCCAGATTTATCAGTAGATCTCTTCTTCTCTTACTTTTCTTTAAAGTCATAAGACGTAGAGAATTCTTTCTCTGTCTTCATAGCACGTGAGATAATGTCTTCATACGATGAGAAGGATTGTGAGACAAATACTCAATAGAGAAATGGTTTTAGCCCATCAAAGAAATGACCAATATTACTTCTTGGGTTATGTATTTAATCTCCAGCATACCTTACTAACCTCGTTATGTTAGCCTCATACTTTGCAACATTATCATCCTCCTTTTGTCTCAGACTCAGAAATTGTCTTTCCATATCTGCTCGATGGTCACGAGGAAGGTATTTTTCTAAAAATAGATCTTTGAACTCCCTCCATTCCATATTTTATACTTCATTATCTTCCTTCATGTTTTGAATCAATGACCACCATTGATCAGCACCTCCAGTGAGGCGGTAAACTGCCATGATAACTTTTTCCCTTTCACTACTCCCAAATCCTGAAATATTTTCTCTAGGGAATTTATCCATTGCTCAGCTACTAATGGATTTGTACTCCCATTGAATGTTGGTGGTTGATGTCTCATGAAGCGATCTATCATTGATCCTCCACGTTGTGGATCATGGTGCTCTATACAGGTGAGGTTATTATTCATAACCTGAGTGAGTTGTCCTAGTATGATGATTAGTTCATCATCACCAGTTGTATCACCAGCTCCACTATAATTATCTTGAGAAGGAGGGAAATCCCTATATGGAGTGAGTGCATTGATACAGTTTCCATTTCTTCCACTGGGTGCCATTTCTAAACAAAGGCATAAACTAGATCAGTTTATGAATCAAAATACATAATTCCATTATTATAAAACACTTAACATAAATTGAACTATTTATGGATATAATCCATAATCATAAAAATGTTTTCTTTGAGGAAGTATATACTCATAAACCCTTCATAATAATTTTTAAAGAAAATGAGAGTTATCCTAAGTATATCCCCCGGGAGTGTCGTAACCAAGAGTGCAGCAAGGCCCGTTGTCATGCACTAGTTCCCGTTCAAGTCTAGCTCAAAGCGGTGTTTTCGGGTATTACCCCTAGGTACATCTGTGCCAGAGCCACCTCTACCTACTCATATCTATATAGGGTTGTATTGCTCGAAAAACTCACAAAATCTCTACAATACCAAAATTCTAGGAAGTTCTTCTATACTAATCCTCAAAGTCCATCTTAAGTCTATGTGCTCTAATCAGAGTTTATCTAAATATAGATTCCAAGGTTTGTAATAAACTTCTTCTAATACCAACTGTAACGCCCCGACCCCAGTTACCCAAAGTCAGTGCCTTATTACATAACATTGGCATGATCACAAGAAAGATCAAATCTCGAAAGACCGATTAGTTTAGTAGCCTTGGAATAACTAGATACATTCATAAAGTTTGCATTACATCATAAAATGAAAACTACAAGAACATAGTCTCCATAGTCTAAACTCTTATCCCCCCTCATACTATCCTAGCAGGTCATTCATAATTTACTTCTTCACATCCTGGGAGAAAATAAAACATAGAAAAGGGGTGAGCTCAAATTCCCAGTAAGGATAACAATATAGTGGAAACTTTCATAAATAAGAATAAACATTTAAGGAAATGTATAACTAAAACAAAAGCCTCTTAAACATGAACTTCAATATATTATGGCGAAAATAAAATGAAATAATGCCATTTACTTATTCCAATGGATATTATACTAATCGAATAATCACATGCAATATCAATAACCAATTTCATAATGATGGAATGCATAATTCCATACTATCATAACCACATAGCCAAGGCCTCGTGCCAAGACTACAAATAAGATTTTGTCAAGTCCTTGTGCCAAGACACTAGTTTGTCTCATGATACCTACTAATGCATTGAGAAGCTATATCAGGCTCCACCCGTCACATATTAAGTCCAATGCATTCCAATATTAAAAGGTTTAAACATAACATAAACATTCGTATTAAAACTAGCATATGAAATGTAAATACTTAATCCATAACCATGAATTGTATAAAAATAACACAACCATAGTCAAACATATCACAAAACCTTCAATACAATATAGAAGTTTTGTATCATAATAAATCAACTTCAAATAAGCGTAAAATCCATCAAAGGATGTTGACATAGATGAAATCAAAACTCTTTTTTGAGAAATATCTCTTTCTATTTTAAAATTATTTAAGAGTCATATTTTTATAAAATAAAACTTTTTCTTTGAAAATATTCTTATAATCTTATAAGGGAAGTTTTGACGATTTTATAACAGTGGAAAATAGTCCCTCCTGCCGTATAAGTTAAAAAACTATTCTCACCTCAAATCTGTCGAAAAGGTTAAAAAAAGCACCTTGTTTGGAAAACGACAGAAAGATTCCCTTATAAATATCTTATAAAAAGTGAAACAATGGTATAAATGACTTTAACTCATATTATTGTAAATATTAAAAATGTTTTTAAATACATATTTAAGAAACATGGATGTGGATGATAAAGAGATCCCAGTAGATTATTACGTATAAACAACCTCGGATAATGAAGAGATTGAGAAATAAACTCTTACCTTATACTTTTCCTTGGTTGAGGGTAGGTTAACCTCTTGAATAATGGTGAAATAATTTTTATTAAATTATACAAGAATCATATACATTAATATGTTATCAAATATGATCTTTTAATGTCGATTTGTTAATAATATCATAGTATTATCGTTGTTTCGGGTGTTAACTTACTCATTTTCTTTTATAGGTTTTGTTATGTAAGCTGTGTTTTTCATGGATAGGTTGTATCATAATCATATCCATAATTATATAAAGACCTTAGATACTATTATTAATCATCAAATGAGAATTATACGTGAATGGATACGATGGAGAATGAATCTTATCGCGTTCGTGGAGAACGTTGTCCGTACATACGCACGAGCGACAATATCATTATTTTGATATTAAAATAATATTTAATTGAATGGTATATCATATATAAAGAATCATTATCATGTTATATTTATTATTTACATGAATTACAAATCATTATTATAACCATCCAAATAATAATTTATTGAATAACAATTACACCACGACGTGGAGACGGTAAGCCGTACGTACGCACATATGGTGATGTGTTATTCAAAGGATGGATAGAATACTGAATATAGTTATACAATATCTATAATAATATTACAGTATATAGGAGAAATGGGATTCACTATTTTAGGATGGCAATAACAATGAAAGAATAAGTGGAAGAAGAAAGGAACTTGAAAAGGGTGGTGAAATCATTACCTCTTATTCGGGTTCTTCCTTTTGATTTGATCAAAAGGGCTCCTTAGGATGGATTTATGACTAAAGGAAGGCCTCTAGGATGAATTTAGGGAAGTTGAGAGAGTATTTGGGTAGAGTTTGGCCGAGCCAAATGTCTTTGAGGGTATGAATTAATGAGAAGGGGGGTGCCCTTTTATAAGAGGGGTGAGGGGCATCTTGGGAAAAGCTATAAATATTATTTTATAATAAATTCATTTTCGGTCTCTAATGGCTCAAAAGTGGATTATTAAAAGGTTAAGGTGGGTATGGGTATAAAAACACTCAACTAATAGAATTTAGACAGGTTTGGGTCATTAAATTAACATTATCTTTTACTTTTAACTCTTAGTTAATTAGTTTGACACTTACCATGTCCCTTTGTATATTTATATTATATAGTTAATAAACTTACTATATACCTCCAAGAGTCCCCCAAGTGGTCCATTAATGATAAAAATATCATGATATAAGTCTCCTGTCCAAACATTAGATATTTAGGAATTTAATTTCAATTATTAATATAATATTTGTCTTCAAAACACTTTTATGTCAATTTTGACACTATTTGGAAAATTGATTTTTGTGAAAATCATAACAAAATTATTACTTCTAAAAAAGTTAATTAAATCATTCCTAACATGTCTTATTAACCTAAAAAATTAGTGTAACTCATAAAAAGTCTCAAATTATATTTATTTGGGTATTTATGATATCAATTATTTTAAATTTTCACTATTATGGTAATTACTGCATCATCATTGTGTCATAAATAAATCAAATTATTTAATGTCTAAAAATTATAAATAAAATACCATTATGTAGAAAATCTTTTTATATTTCTAATTAACATTTACAATCGAATTTATCTTTTGTATAACCCTATATTAAAAATGATTTTGTAAATAAACTTTGATTTTAACTCTTTTAACTCTTCTTTGAATTAAATAATAATAAATGTCCTAATCTAATCCATGTGGACCTAAATGATAATATTTTATTCCTAAGATTGTTTTTGGTCGAATTAATCTTATCCAATTGAATTAGGGCATGTGTTAGGGTAATATTAATATCATTTTTACCCTTAATTACCCTATTTACTTTTACCCGTGGTAAATAAAAGTAAAACGTTACTATTCACCAAAAATTATGTTCATTTCAATGAACAACATTTTAGTCCTTGATATTAACCGTGTCTCTCAGAATTTGAAAATTCCACTCATAGAAGCTGTAAAATTATGTTTTATGAAAAATTCAGTTTTTTTAACTTCCACTTAGTGGTTTCATTATTCATCAAAAAATAAAGTTTTTCAGAAAAAACCCAAAAATTCACCCTAGGCTAATTTTGATATTTTGAATCCAAAAATGAAGTATATTTTGAAAAATAAAATTTATAAATTTCAAAAAGTGGGTATTACTATTCATAATGGCTAGTTTGATTGGTTGTGGTGTGTTAGAACTCGATGTTGCGTACAACACACACTATTGCATTATTAAAAGAGAAGCGTACCGTAGAAGCTTGGGGTGTTACATTCTCCCCTCCAAATAATTTTGTCCTCGAAATTTCTAGAATAATACCGCATGAAAAGACTCGGGTGGTTCTTCATCATAAGTTTCTCGGGTTCCCACATTGCCTCTTCCATTTTGTGGTTCCTCCACAAGAATTTTACCAGACGAGTCATCCAGTTTCTCAGTACTTGTTCTCTCGTATCATGAATATTGGCGAGATCTTGGCAATACGACAGATCATGTTCTAGTTCTAATTCCTCATAGCTGAGTACATGCGTTGGGCCAGGCATGTATTTCCTCAATAGTTATACGTGGAACACATCGTGAACTTTGGAGAGATTTGGAGGCATTTCCAAACGATAAGCTACAACCCCAATTCGTTCTAGAATTTCAAAAGGTCTGATGTACCTGAGACTCAATTTACCTTTCGTACCAAAACGTATGACTCCCTTACATGGAGATACCTTCAGGAAAACATGATCACTGACTTGAAATTCCAAATCCTTCCTTCGATTATCAGCATAGCTCTTCTGCCTACTTTGAGCTTCTTTGATATGGTTTTGGACTACCTTCGCATTTTCCATCGTTTCCTACACCAGTTCTTGGCCTACAAGTTTTCTTTCACTAACGTCATCCCAACAGGTTGGTGTGAAACATCTCTTTCCGTATAACGCTTCATATGGTGCCATATGAATACTCGAATGGAAGAAATTGTTATAGGAAAATTCTACCAGAGGTGAATATTGATCCCACATACCTTGAAAGTCAAGTGAGTAGGATCTCACCATGTCTTCTAAGGTTTGAATAGTTCATTCTGATTGTCCATCTGTTTGAGGGTGGTAGGCAGTGCTCAAATGAAGTTCAGTATCCAAGGGTTTCTGAAGTCTTTTCTAGAATCTTGAAGTAAAACAGGGATCACGATCAGAAAAAATCGATAGGGGTACTCCATGAAGTCTCACAACTTCATTAATATATAGTCTTACTAGTAGTTCAAGTGGTAAATCTTCCCTTATAGAAAGAAAATGTGCTGACTTGTTAAGATGATCAACAATGACCCAAATTGCATCGTTCCTTCTAGGAGACGTTGGTAGCCCCATGACAAAGTCCATTGTAATATTATCCCATTTCCACTCCGATATGGGAAGAGGTTACATGACTCCTATAGGCTGTTGCCTTCCAACTTTCACTTATTGACAAACCATACATCTTGACACAAAATCGGCAATCTCCCTCTTCATGTTGTCCAACCAAAAATGTTCCTTCAAATCTCTATACATTTTGGTTCTCCCAGGGTGTATAGAGAAATTTGAACTATGAGCATCATCCAACAATTCCCTTTTTAGATCAGGTATATCGGGAACACAAAGCCTCTTCCCGAATTTCAAAATTCCTTCTTCATACACAATGTCTCTCAATCTCCCATCATTCATAGCTTTAATATTCTTTTGAAATTCTTCATCATTGGTCCAAGAACTCTTAATCTTTTCTAGAAAATATGGTTTGACAACCATTTAAAAAATCATTGATGTTTCACCTTCACTAGTTATTCCCATGTCCATATTCAATAGGTCCAGGAAAATTGGATCCCTTTCAATTCTCATACTGTTCAAAACTCCATGATCTTTTCTTCTCAAAGCATCTGCCACCTTGTTTTCTTTCCCCGGGTGGTAGTGTATCGTGCAATCATAATCCTTGAGTAATTCAAGTCATCTCCTTTGCCTCATGTTGAGTTCTTTTTGTAAAAAATATACTTCAAAGTATTGTGATCAGTATAAATCTCATATTTTTCACAATAGAGGTAGTGCCTCTATATATTCAAAGAAAATATCACAGCTGCTAACTCGATATCATGAGTAGGATAGTTTTGTTCATGAATTTTCAACTGCCGTGATGCATAGGCAAAAACCCTATCATTCTGTATCAGGACACAACCAAGTCCTTTCTTCGATGCATCACTATAAATAATGAACCCATCATTCCCCAATGGTAGAGTCAATATAGGATCATTGACTAATCTTCTCTTTAGTTCTTCGAAACATTATTCACACTCTTTTGTCCATACAAATTTAACCCCTTTATGTGTGAGCTTCATTAATGGGTTAGCCAATCGGGCAAAATTTTGGATGAAACGTTGATAATAACCTACCAAACCAATAAAACTGCATACCTCAGTTATACTCGTAGGTGCTGGACATTCTTGGATTTCCATGGTCTTAGAAGTATCAAAAGAGATTCCATCTTTAGAGACAATATGGCCAAGAAAAGAAATCTCATGAAGCCAGAATTCACACTTGCTAAACTTCCCATATAATTCATGTCTTCATAGAGTGTTCAGCATAATACGCAAGTGATTTTAATGATCTTCGTAGAATTTGGAGTATTCCAAGATATCATCAATAAATACCACCACAAATTCATCAAGATATTCCTTGAAAACTCTATTCATCATATCCATGAATATAGAGGGTCCATTAGTCAACCCAAAAGGCATTACTGTAAACTCGTAATGCCCATACCTGGTTCGAAATGCTATTTTCGGAATGTCTTCCTTCTTCACACACAACTAATGGTATCCAGATCGAAGGTCAATCTTTGAAAAGTATTGAGATCCATGCAGTTGGTCAAATAAATCATCAATGCGAGGTAGGGGATACTTGTTCTTTATTGTTATAGCATTGATCTCCCTGTAGTCGATACATAACCTCATAGATCCATCTTTCTTTTTAACAAAAATAACATGGGCTCCCCATGGAGAAACACTTGGGCGAATAAATCCTTTATTACTCAATTCCTCTAGTTTTTTCATTAGTTCAACTAATTCTACAGTGTCCATTCTATAAAGGGGTATTCGATATAGGCCTTGATCATGGAATTAAATCAATGGAAAACTCAACTTCTCACTCTAGAGGATGTCCAGGTAAATCTTGTGGAAACACATCAACATATTCTTTCAGAATAGGTACATCCTCTATTTTAACATTCGTTTCCTCACCCACTGTAATTTCATCCTCTTCCTCCCCAATAATTGAATTTTGTTGAGCTACTGGGGGTAGATCTAGATACGAATTAGGTGGTGATGATTCTGCTCTAAAGATAAGGTATTCTTTATCATCATCATCAAAAATCATAACCTCCTTCATCTTACAATAAATCTTCTCATCATAGTCCGAAAGTCAATTCACACCGAAGATTATATCAAACTCAATCATAGGTATGACGATGAGATCAGTGGATAAAGAACATTTATGTGCTCTAATGGGGACTGATTAACAAAACTTTGTTGCAATGATACTACCCTTTGGAGTTTTAACTGACAACTCCCTTGTTAAATAAAATTGAAAATATCTACTTTTTTTAGAAAACTGGGAAGATATGAAACAATACGATGATCTAGAATCAAATAATGCATTTTCTAAACTTGAGGAAACCATTAAATTACCTACCACCACGTCTTTCGGAGCTTCTACCTCAGTAGTAGTGATAACATATACTTGGACTTGATCCCTTGGCCTTTTCTGAGGTAAGTTCTTCTGACACTTAGGACATTCATTTGCATAATGTCCCATCTCCCTACAATTGTAGCACTGAACATCGGTATCTTCCTTCTTCCCTTTGCAATCACGAGCTTGGTGGCCTTTTTCACCACACTTGTAACAGACTCACTTTCCCTTCAAGCAAGTACCGGGGTGTTTCTTCCCACATTTACCACAGGATGGATATTCAACCTTTCCATTCTTTCACTTATTTCCATTCCCAGATTGATCAGCATATCTCTTCTTCTCTTGCATTGCTTTAAAGTCATACGACTTAGAGAATTATTTCTCTGTCTTGATAGAACATGAAACAATGCATTCATATGACAAGAAGGATTATGAGACTAATACTCGATGGAGAAATGGTCTTAACCCATCAAAGAAATGATCAATCTTACTTCTTGGGTTACCTATATAATATTCAGCATACCTTTCTAACCTTGTAATGTAAGCCTCATTCTTTGCGACATTCTCATCCTCCTTTTGTCACAGACTCAGAAATTGTCTTTCCATATCTGCTCGATGGTCAAGAGGAAAGTAGTTTTCTAAAAATAGATCTTTGAACACCCTCAATTCCACATTTGATACTTCATCATCTTCCTTCGTGTTTTGAATCAATGACCACCATCGATCAGCACCTCCAGTGAGGCAGTAAACTGCCATGATAACTTTTTCCCTTTCACTACTCCCCAAAGCCTGGAATATTTTCTCTAGGGAATTTATCCATTGCTCAGCTACTAAGGGATTTTTACTCCTATTGAAAGTTGTTGGTTTCTATCTCATTAAGAGATCTAACATTGATCCTCCATACTATGGATCAGGGTGCTCCATACGGGTAAGGTTATTATTCATAACCTGAGTGAGTTTTCCCAGTATGGTGATTAGTTGATCGACACCAGTTGCATCACCAACTCCACTATAATTATCTTCAGAAGGAGGGAAATCCCTACATGGAGTGCGTTCATTAATACGGTTTCCATTTCTTCCACTAGGCGCCATTTCTAAACAATGGCATAAACTAGATCAGTTTATGAATCAAAATACATAATTCCATACTTATCAAACACTTAAAATAAATTGAACTATTTATGGATATTATAAATAATCATAAAAATGTTTTCATTGAGGAAGTATATACTCATAAACCCTTCATAATAATTTGTAATGAAAATGAGATATGTCCTAAGAATATCCCCCGGGAGTGTCGTAACCAAGAGTGTAGCAAGGCCTGTTGTCGTGCACCAGTTCCCGTTCGAGTCTAGCTCAAAGCGGTGTTTTCGGGTTTTACCCCTAGGTACATTTGTGCCAGAGCCGCCTCTACCTGCTTGTATCCAGACAGGGATGTATTGCTCGAAAAACCCACAAAATATCTACAATACCAAAATTATAGGAAGTTCTTCTATACTAATCCTCAATGTCTATCTTAAGTCTATGTGCTCTAATCAGAGTTTATCTAAATCTAGCTTCCAAGGTTTGTACTATACGTATTCTGATACCATCTTTAACGCCCCGACCCCAGTTAACCAGAGTCGGTGCCTTATTACATAACATTGGCATGATCACAAGAAAGATCAAATCTTGAAAGACCGATTAGTTTAGTAGCCTTTGAATAACTATATACATTCATAAAGTTTACATTACATCATAAAATAAAAACTACAAGAACATAGTATCCATAGTCTACACTCTTATCCCCTCATACTATCCATGCAGGTCATTCATAATTTACTTCTTCACATCCTGGGAAAAAATAAAACATAGAAAAGTGGTGAGCTCAAATGCCCAGTAAGGATAACAATATAGAGGAAACTTTCATAAATAATATTAAACATTTTAGGAAATGTATAACTAAAACAAAAGCCTTTTAAACGTGAACTTCAACATAGTATGGAAAAAATAAAATGAAATAATGCCATTTACTTATTCCCATTGATATTATACTAATCGAATAATCACATGCAATATCAATAACCTCTTTCATAATGATGGAATGCATATTTCCAGACTATCATAACCACATAGCCAAGGCCTCGTTCCAAGACTCCAAATAATATTTTGTCAAGGCCTTGTACCAAGACACTAGTTTGTCTCATGAGACCTACCGATGCATCGAGGAGCTATAGCGGGCTCCACCCGTCACATATTAAGTCCAATGCATTCCCATATGAAAAGGTTTAAACATAACATAAACATTCATATTAAAACTAGCGTAAGAAATGTAAATACTTCATCCATAAACCATTAATGGTATAAAAATAACACATCTGCGGTCAAACATATCACAAAACCTTCAATACAATATAGAAGTTTTGTATCATAATAAATCAACTTCCAATATGCGTAAAATCCATCACAGGATGTTGACATAGATGAAATCAAAACTCTTTTTAGAGAAATATCTCTTTCTATTTTAAAATCATTTAAGAGTAATATATTTATAAAATAAAACATTTTCTTTGAAAATATTCTCATAAGCTTGTAAGGGAAGCTTTGAAGATTTTATAACAGGGGAGAATAGTGGCACCCGCCATATAAGTTAAAAAACATTCTTACCTCAATTCTGTCGAAAAGGTTAAAAAAATCACCTAGTTTGGAAAACGATGAAATGATTACCTTATAAACTTCTTATAAAAAGTCAAACAAGGTTATAAATGACTTTAACTCATATTATTGTAGATAGTAAAAACGTTTTGAAATACATATTTAAGAAACATTGATGTGGATGATAAAGAGATCCCATTAGATTATTACGTATAAACATCCTCGGATAATGAAGAGATTGTGAAATAAACCCTTACCTTGTACTTTTCCTTGGTTGAGGTTAGGTTAACCTCCAGAATAATGGTGAAATAATTTTTATTAAATTATAAAGGAAATATACATTAATATGATATCATATATGATCTTTTAAAGTTGATTTGATAATAATATCTTAGTATTATCGTTGTTTCGGGTGTTAACTTACTCGTTTTCCTTTATATGTTTTGTTATGTAAGCCGTGTTTTTCATGGATAGGTTGTATCATAATCATATCCATAATGATATCAATCCCTTATATACTATTATTAATCATAAAATTAGAATTAGACGTGAATGGATACGATGGAGAATGTATCTTATCGCGTTCATGGAGACGGTAGTCCGTACGTACGCACGAGCGACAATATCATTATTTTGATATTAAAATAATATTTAATTGGATGGTATATCATATATAAAGAATAATTATCAGGTTATATTTATTATTTACATGAATTACAAATCATTATTATACCCATCCAAATAATAATTTATTGAATAACAATTACACCACGACGTGGAGACGGCTAGCCGTACATACACACGTATGGTGACGTGTTATTAAAAGGATGGATAGAATAATGAATATAGTTATAAAATTTTTATAATAATATTACTGTATATAGGAGATACTGGATTCACTATTTTATAATGGCAATAACAAAGAATGATGAAGTGGAAGAAGAAAGGAACCTTAAAAAGGGTGGTGAAATCATTACCTCTTCTTCGGGTTCTTCCTTTTGATTTGATCAAAAGGGATCCATAGGTTGGATTTCTGACTAAAGGAAGGCCTCAAGGATGAAGTGAGGGAAGTTGAGAGAGTATTTGGGAAGAGTTTGGCTGATCCAAATGGCTTTAGAGGTGTGAATTAATGAGAATGGGGAGTGCTCTTTTATAAGAGGGGTGAGGGGCACCTTTGGAAAAACTATAAATATTATATTATAATAAATTCATATTCGGTTTCTAATGGATCCAAAGTGAATTATGTAAAGGTTAAGGTGGTTATGGGTCGAAAAAAACTCAACTAATATCATTTAGACAGGTTTGGGTCATTAAATTGACCTTATCATTTAGTTTTAACTCTTACTTAATTTGTTTGACACTTACCATGTCACTTTGTATATTTATATTATATAGTTAATAAACATACTATATACCTCCAAGAGACCCCCAAGTGGTCCATTAATGATAAAACTATCATGATATAAGTCTCGTTGCCGAACCATAGATATTTAATAATTTAATATCAATTAATAATATAATATTTGTTTTAAAAACACTTTTATGTCAATTTTGACACTATTTGGAAAATTGATTTTTTAGAAAATCATAAAAAAATTATTACTTCGAAAAAACTTAATTAAATAATTCCTAACATGTCATATTAACCTATAAAATTAGTGTAACTCATAAAAAGTCTCAAATTGTTTTTATTTGGGTATTTATAATATCAATTATTTTAAATTTTCACTATTATGGTAATTACTGGATTATCATTGTGTCATAAATAAATTAAATTATTTAATGTCTAAAATTTATAAATAAAATACCATTATTTTGAAATGTTTTTAGATTTCTAATGAATATTTACAATCGAATTTATCTTTTTTATAACCCAATATTAAAAATGATTTAGTAAATAAACTTTGATTTTAACTCTTTTAACTCTTCTTTGAATTAAATAATAATAAATGTCCTGATCTAATCCAAGTGGAGCTAAATGATAATATTTTATTCCTAAGGTTGTTTTTGGTCAAATTAAGCTTATCAAATTGAATTAGGACATGTGTTAGGTTAATATTAATATCATTTTTACCCATAATTACCCTATTTACTTTTAACCGTCGTAAATAAAAGTAAAACAGTTACTATTCACCAAAAAATATTTTCATCTCAATGAACCGCATTTTAGTCCTTCATATTAACCGTGTGTCTAAAATTTTTGAAATTCCACTCACAGAAGCGGTAAAATTATGTTTTATAAAAAATTCAGGTTTTTTAACTACCACTTAGTGGTTTCACTATTCATCAAAAAATGAAGTTTTTCAGAAAAAAACCAAAAAATCACACTAGGATAATTTCGATATTTCGAATCAAAAAATGAAGTCTATTTTGAAATATAAAATTTATAAATTTTAAAAAGTGGGTATTACTATTCATAACATCTAGTTTGATTGATTGTGGTATGTTAGAACTCGATGTTGCGTACAACACACACTATTGTATTATTCAAAGAGAAGCGTACCGTAGAAGCTTGGGGTGTTACATTCTCCCCTCCTTAAAATAATTTCATCCTCTAAATTTCTAGAATACTACCGCATGAAAATACTCGGGTGGTTCTTCATCATAAGTTCCTCGGGTTCCCACGTTGCCTCTTCCATCTTATGGTTTCTCCACAAGACTTTTACCAGACGAGTCGTCCGGTTACTAAGTACTTGTTCTCTCGTATCAAGAATCTTGACAGGAACTTTTCAATAAGACAGATCGAGTTCCAGTTTTAATTCCTCATAGCCGAGTACATGCGTTGGGTCTGGCTTGTATTTCCTCAATAGTGATACATGGAACACATCGTGAACTTTGGAGAGATTTGGCGGCATTTCCAAACGATAAGCTACAACCCCAATTCGTTCTAGAATTTCGAAAGTTCCGATATACCTGAGACTCAATTTACCTTTCTTACCAAAACGTATGACTCCCTTCCATGGAGATACCTTCCGGAAAACATGATCACTGACTTGAAATTCCAAATCCTTCCTTCGATTATCAATATAGCTCTTCTGCCTACTTTGAGCTGCTTTGATATGGTTTTGGATTACCATCACCTTTTCCATTGTTTCCTCCACCAGTTCTAGGCCTACAAGTTTTATTTCACCAACGTCATCCCAATAGGTTGGTGTGCGACATCTCTTTTCGTATAACGCTTCATATGGTGTCATATGAATACTCGAATGGAAGCTATTGTTATAAGAAAATTCTACCAGAGGTAAATATTGATCCCACATACCCTGAAAGTCAAGTGAGCAGGATCTCAACATGTCTTCTAAGGTTTGAATAGTTCGTTCTAATTTTCCATCTGTTTGAGGGTGGTAGGCAGTGATCAAATGAAGTTCAGTATCCAAGGCTTTCTGAAGTCTTTTCTAGAATCTTGAAGAAAAAAAGGGATCATGATCATAAAAAATTAATAGGGGTACTCCATGAAGTCTCACAACTTCATTAATATATAGTCTTTCTAGTCGTTCAAGTGGTAAGTCTTCCCTTATAGCAAGAAAATGTGCTTACTTGGTAAGACGATCAACAATGTCCCATATTGCATCGTTCCTTCTAGGAGTATTTGGTAGCCCCATGATAAAGTCCATCGTAATATTTTCCCATTTCCACTCCGGTATGGGAAGAGGTAGCATGACTCCTCTAGGGTGTTTCCTTCCAGCTTTCACTTGTTGAAAAACCATAAATCTTGAAACAAAATCAGAAATCTCCCTCTTCATGTTGTCCAACAAAAATTGTTCCTTCAAATCTCTATACATTTTGGTTCTCCCAGGGTGTATAGAGAAATTGGAACTATGAGCATCATCCAACAATTCCCTTTTTAGATCAGGTATATCGGGAACACAAAGCCTCTTCCCAAATTTCAAAATTCCTCCTTCATACAGAAAGTCTCTCAATCTCCCATCATTCACAGCTTTAATCTTCTTTTGAAATTTTTCATCATTGGTCTGAGAACTCTTAATCCTTTCTAGTAAAGATGGTTTTGCAACCATTTGAAAAAGCATTGATGTTTCACCTCCCCTGGTTATTCCCATGTCCATCTTCACTAGATCCATGAAAATTGGATCCCTTTCAATTATTATATTGTTCAAAACTCCATGATCTTTTTTTCTCAAAGCATCTTCCCCCTTGTTTGCTTTCCTCGGGTGGTAGTGTATCGTGCAATCATAGTCCTTGAGTAATTCAAGCCATCTCCTTTGCCTCACGGTGAGTTCGTTTTGTGAAAAATATACTTCAAACTCTTGTGATCGGTATAAATCTCATATTTTTCACCATAGAGGTAGTTCCTACATATCTTCAAAGCAAAGATCACAACTGCTAACTTGAGATCATGAGTAGGATAGTTTTGTTCATGAATTTTCAACTGCCGTGATGCATAGGCAATAACCCAATCATTCTGCATAAGCACACAACCAAGTCCTTTCATCTATGCATCACTATAAATAATGAACCCATCATTCCCTGATGGTAGAGTCAATATAGAAGCATTGACTAATATTCTCTTTAGTTCTTCGAAACATTCTTTACACTCTTTTTTCCAAACAAATTTAAACCCTTTATGTGTGATCTTCGTTAAGGGGTTAGCCAATCGGGCAAAATTCTGGACGAAACGTCGATAATAACATGTCAAACCAATAAAACTGCATACCTCCGTTATACTCGTAGGTGCTGTCCATTATTGGATTGCCTTGGTCTTAGAAGTATCAATAGAGATTCCATCTTTAGAGACAATATGGCCAAGAAAAGAAATCTCATGAAGCCTGAATTCACACTTTCTAAAATTCTCATATAATTCATGTCTTCTCAGAGTTTTCAGGATAATATGCAAGTGATTTTCATGATCTTCATAGCTTTTGGATTATACCAAGATATCATCAATAAATACCACCAAAACTTCATCTTGATATTCCTTGAAAACTCTATTCATCATATCCATGAATATAGAGGGTGCATTAGTCAATCCAAATGGCATTACTATAAACTCGTAATGCCCGTACCTGGTTCGAAATGCTATTTTCGGAATGTCTTCCTTCTTCACACACAACTGATGGTATCCCGATCGAAGGTCAATCTTTGAAAAGTATTGAGCTCCATGCAGTTGGTCAAATAAATCATCAATGCGAGGTAGGGGATACTTTTTCTTTATTGTTATAGCATTAATCTCCCTGTAGTAGATACATAACCTCATAGATCCATCTTTCTTTTTAACAAAAAGAACAGGGGATCCTCATGGAGAAACACTTGGGCGAATAAATCCCTTATTACTCAGTTCCTCTAGTTGTTTATTTAGTTCAACTAATTATATAGTGGCCATTTTATAAGGGGTCTTCGATATTGGCCTTGATCCAGGAATTAAATCAATGGAAAACTCAACTTCTTGATCTAGAGGATGTCCAGGTAAATCTTCCGGAAACACATCTATATATTCTTTCACAACAAGTACATCCTCTATTTGAACATTCATTTCTTCACCCACTGTAATTTCATCCTCTTCCTCCCCAATAATTGAATTTTGTTGAGCTACTGGGGGATGATCTAGATAATAATTAGGTGGTGATGATTCTTCTCTAAAGATAAGGTGTTCCTTATCATTATCATCAAAAATCGTAACCTCCTTCTTTTTACAGTAAATCTTTGCATCATATTCCGAAAGCCAATCTACACCGAGGATTATATCAAACTCAATCATAGGTATGATGATGAGATCAGCGGATAAATAATGTTTATGTGCTCTAATGGGGACTGATTAACAAAACTTTGTTCCAATGATACTTCCCTTAGGAGTTTTAACTGAAAACTCTCTTGTTAAATCAAATTGGAAATATCTAAATTTTTTAGAAAACTGGGAAGATATGAAATAATGCGATGATCCAGAATCAAATAATGCATTTGCTAAACTTGAGGAAACCATTAAATTACCTACCACCAAATCTTTCGGAGCTTCTACCTTCGCAGTAGTGATAACGTAAGCTTGGCCTTGATCCCTTGGCCTTTTCTGAGGTAAGTTCCCCTGACGCTTAGCACATTCATTTGTATAATGTCCCATCTCCCTACAATTGTATCACTGAACATCGGTAGCTTCCTTCTTCCCTTTACTATCATGACGTTGGTGGCCTTTTTCACCACAATTGTAACAGACTCACATTCCCTTGAAGCAAGTACCGGGGTGTTTATTCCCACATTTACCATAGGATGGATATTCAACATTTCCCTTCTTTCCCTTATTTACATTACCATATTGATCAATAGATCTTTTCTTCTCTTTCTTTGCTTTAAAGTCATAAGACTTAGAGAATTATTTCTCTGTCTTGATAGAACATGAGATAATGTCTTCATACGATGAAAAGGATTGTGAGACTAATGCTCGACAGAGAAATGGTTTTAACCCATCAAATAAATGATCAATCTTACTTCTTGGGTTACCTATATAATCTCTATCATACCTTGCTAACCTTGTAAAGTTAGCCTCATACTTTGTGACATTCTCATCCTCCTTTTGTCTCAGACTCAGAAATTGTCTTTCCATATCTGCTCGATGGTCATGAGGAAAGTATTTTTCTAAAAATAGATCATTGAAATCCCTCCATTCCATATTTCATACTTCATCATCTTCCTTCGTGTTTTGAATCAATGATCACCATTGATCAGCATCTCCGGTGAGGTAGTAAACTTCCATGGTAACTTTTTCCCTTTCACTACTCCCCAAATCCTGAAATATTTTCTCTAGGGAATTTATCCAGTGCACCGCTACTAAGGGATTTGTACTCCTATTGAACGTTGGTGGATACTGTCTAATTAATCGATCTAACGTTGATCCTCCACAATGTGGATCAGGGTGCTCCATATGGTAAAGGTGATTATTCATAACCTGAGTGAGTTGTCCCAGTATGGTGATTAGTCGATCGGCACCAGTTGCATCACCAACTCCACTATAATTATCTTCAGCAGGAGGGTAATACCTACATGGAGTGCGTGCATTGATACAGTTTCCATTTCATCCACTAGGCACCATTTCTAAATAATGTCATAAACTAGATTAGTTTATGAATCAAAATACATAATTCCATACTTATAAAACACTTAACATAAATTGAACTATTTATGGATATAATAAATAATCATAAAAATGTTTTCTTTGAGGAAGTATATACTCATAAACACTTCATAATAATTTGTAAAGAAAATGAGAGTTATCCTAATCATATCCCCCGGGAGTGTCGTAACCATGAGTCCAGCAAGGCCCGTTGTCGTGCACCAGTTCTCGTTCGAGTCTAGCTCAATGCGGTGTTTTCAGGTTTTACCCCTAGATACATATGTGCTAGAGTTTCCTCTACCTTCTTGTATCCAGGAAGGGATGTATTTCTCGGAAAACTCACAAAATCCCTACAATACCAAAATTCTAGGAAGTTCTTCTATACTAATCCTCAAAGTCCATCTTAGGTCTATGTGATATAATCAGAGTTTATCTAAATCTAGCTTCAAAGGTTTTTACTAAACTTCCTCTGATACCAACTGTAACGCCCCGACCCCAGTTACCCAGCGTCGGTGCATTATTACATAATAATGGCATGATCACAAGAATGATCAAATCTTGAAAGACCGATTAGTTTAGTATCCTTTTAATAACTATATACATTCATAAAGTTTACATTATAATAAAAATGAAAACTACAAGAACATAGTCTCTATAGTATAAACTCTTATCCCCTCATACTATCCCTGAAGGTCATTCATAATTTAATTCTTCACATCCTGGGAAAAAATAAAACACAGAAAAGGAGTGAGCTCAAATGCCCAGTACAGATAACAGTATAGAGGAAACTTTCATAAATAAGAATAAACATTTCATGCAATGTATAAATAAAACAAAAGCCTTTTAAACTTGAACTTCCAAATAATATGGAAAAAATAAAATGAAATATTGCCATTTACTTATGCCCATGGATATTCTACTAATCGAATAATCACATGCAATATCAATAACAACATTCATAATGATGGAATGTATAATGCCAGACGATCATAACCACATAGAAAAGGCCTTGTGCCAAGACTACAAATAAGATTTTGTCAAGGCCTTGTGCCAAGACACTAGTTTGTCTCATGAGACCTTCTGATACATCGAGGAGCTTTAGCGGGCTCCACCCGTCACATATTAAGTCTAATGCATTCCCATATGAAAAGGTTTAAACATAACAAAAACATTTGTATTAAAACTAGCATACAAAATGTAAATACTTCATCCATAAACCATGAATGGTATAAAAATAACACATCCATAGTCAAAAATATCACAAAACCTTCAATAAAATATAGAAGTTTTGTATCATAATAAATCAACTTCAAATAATCATAAAGTCCATCAAAAGATGTTGACATAGATGAAATCAAAACTCTTTTTAGAGAAATATCTCTTTCTATTTTAAAATCATTTAAGAGTCATATATTTATGAAAAAAACATTTTCTTTGAAAATATTCCTATAATCTTGTAAGGTAAGCTCTGACAATTTTATAATGGTGGAAAATATCCACACCCTCTGTATAAGTTAAAAAAAACATTTTTACCTTAATTCTGTCGAAAAGGTTAAAAAAAGCACCTTGGTTGGAAAACTGCGGAAATATTCCCTTATAAAGTTTTTATAAAAAGTAAAAAAAAAGGTATAAATGAATTTAACTCATATACTTTTAAATAGTTAAAATGTTTTGAAATACATTTTTAAGAAACATGGATGTGGATGATAAAGAAATCCTAGTAGATTATTATGCATAAACAACCTTGGATAATGAAGAGATTGCGAAATAAACCCTTACCTTGTATTTTTCCTTGGATGAGGGTAGGTTAAACTCCTTTATAATGGTGAAATAATTGTTATTAAATAATTCAATAATCATGTACATTAATATGATATCATATATGATCTTTTAACAATTATTTGTTAATAATATCTTAGTTTTATCGTTGTTTCGAGTGTTAACTTACTCGTTTTCTTTTATATGTTTCATGACGTAAGCCGTGTTTTTCCGGGATAGGTTGTATCTTAATAATATCCAGAATGATATCATGTCCTTAGATACTATTATTAATCATAAATTTAGAATTTTACTTTAATGGATACAATGGAGAATGAATCTTATCGCGTTCATGGAGACGGTAGTTCGTACGTACGCATGAGCGACAATATCATTCTTTGGATATTAAAATAATATATAATTGGATGGTATATCATATATACAGAATCATTATCATGTTATATTTATTATTTACATGAATTGAAAATCATTATTATTCCCATCCAAATAATAATTTATTGAATAACAATTACACCACGACGTGGAGACGGTAAGTCGTACGTACGCACGTATGCTGACATGTTATTCGAATGATGGATAGAATTCTGAATAAAGTTGTACAATATTTATAATAATATTAAAGTATATAGCAGATACTGGATTCACTATTTCAGAATGGGAATAACAAAGAAAGAAGAAGTGGAAGAAGAAAGGAACTTGAAAAAGGGTGGTGAAATCATTACCTCTTCTTCGGGTTCATCCTTTTTCTTTGATCAAAAGGGCTCCTTAGGTTGGCTTTCTGACTAAATTAAGGCCTCTAGGATGAAGTGAGGGAATTTGAGAGAGTATTTGGGCAGAGTTTGTCTGAGCCAAATGGCTTTGAAGGTGTGAATTAATGAGAAGGGGGGGTGACCTTTTATAAGAGGGTTGAGGGGCACCTTTGGAAAATCTATAAATATTATTTTATAATAAATTCATATTCGGTTTCTAATGGCTCCAAAGTGTATTATTTAAAGTTTAAGGTTGTTAGGGTTCGAAAAACACTCAACTAATAGAATTTAGACCGGTTTGGGTCATTATATTAACCTTAAATTTTAGTTTTAACTCTTAGTTAATTAGTTTGACACTTACCATGTCACTTTGTATTTTTATATTATATAGTTAATAAACTTACTATATACCTCCAAGAGACCCCCAAGTGGTCCATTAATGATAAAAATATCATGATATAAGTCTCTTTTCAGAAACTTAGATATTTGTGATATGAATATCAATTTATAATATAATATTTGTTTTAAAAACTCTTTTATGCCGATTTTGACACTATTTGGAAAATTGATTTTAGTGAAACTCATAACAGAATGATTACTACGAAAAAAGTTAATTAAATCATTCCTAACATGTAATATTAACCTATAAAATTAGTTTCATTCATAAAAAGTCTCAAATTATATTTATTTGGGTAATTATAATATCAATTATTTTTAATTTTTCACTATTATGGTATTTACTGCATCATCATTGTGTCATAAATAAATTAAATTATTTAATGTCTAAAAATTATAAATAAAATACCATTATGTAGGAAATATTTTTAGATTTCTAATGAATATTTACAATCTAATTTATCTTATGTATAACCCTATATTAAAAATGATTTAGTAAATAAACTTTGATTTTAACTCTTTTAACTCTTCTTTGAATTAAATAATAATAAATGTCCTAATCTAATCCAAGTGGACCTATATGATAATATTTTATTCCTAAGGTTGTTTTTGGTCGAATTAAGCTTATCCAATAGAATTAGGACATGTGTTAGGGTAATATTAATATCATTTTTACCCATAATTACCCTATTTACTTTTAACCGTGGTAAATAAAGGTAAAAAGTTACTATTCACCAAAAAATATTTTCATCTCAATGAACCACATTTTAGTCCTTGATATTAACCGTGTCTCTCGGATTTTTGAAATTCTACTCACAGAAGCGGTAAAATTATGTTTTATGAAAAATTCAGTTTTTTTAACTAGCACTTAGTGGTTTCACTATTCATCAAAAAAATGAAGTTTTTCAGAAAAAAAACCAAAAATTCACCCTAGGATAATTTCGATATTCCAAATCCAAAAATGAAGTCGATTTTGAAAAATAAAATTTATAAATTTCAAAAGGTTGGTATTACTATTCAAAATAGCTAGTTTGATTGGTTGTGGTGTGTTAGAACTCGATGTTGCGTACAACATACGCTATTGCATTATTCAAAGAGAGGCATACCGTAGAAGCTAGGGGTGTTACATTGGTGCCTTTATTACATATTCTTGTAACCCTCTCTGCTCGCTTATTATTTGTAACCCACGCTGCTACCTTACAATTTGTGTAACCATCGCTATTACACTTGGAGTAACCATATGTCTGATCTCCAACTTACACATACCCAATGAATTAGAGGGAGATATATGCCCTTCCCTTTATCATAAAAAATTCCCAAGAACCATAACACAATTATAGAACATGAATAATTTCATAAAAATATTTCTTTCGAATTTCGTAATATGAAATTTTAAAAGATGATTTAAAATGAAAAGACCCTTATAAATATCATATTATCCATGTGAGACTTCATAGAGGGGATGGAATATGTATAAAAACTGTAAATACACATAATTGAACATAATAATAACAAAAACCTTCACACAAAAAATTTTAATACCCTATAAATAACGAAGTATAAGGTTAACCTAAAGAATGGAAATCTGGCTGAGAATTCTCTTACCTCAGACTTTTCTTAAATAAAACCTATTTAAACCTCCTTTATAATGGTTCAAAGAGAGTTATTAATATCTTAAAGAATCATATCCATCTTTATAATACCATATATGACCATTTCATTGCATCATTTTACCATTTAATTTTCAGTATTTTGTTCCTTATGCTATTTTTGGGTGAGTTCCTTAAATGATTTCCATGATTGGTTCGTGATGGTTGTTCTCATCGATTGGAAGTGAAACTCCAGAATTGGAATGGAGTAGTATTTACATATTTTTAGAATCCATAAATTATTCCATTTATCATTTTTAATTCTTACATGAGTATGATTCATAAGTTAAAACATTAATGATGTTCGTTTAGATCATTTTAATGGTTTTTTGATAATAACAACCTCATTTTGTTTTATAAATTAAAACCCACTGTAAAAAAATTATAGAATAATGAATGAAAAATAATAAATATATTATAAACTGGTTCAACTATAAACAAGGTTTCATGACCATCCGTTAAGGAATTAAAGTAGATTGAAGTCACATCATCAAAGATGTCGGTAATTTGACACATCACAAACAGTTTTTTTAATTCCTTGAATAAGTGGGGGAGGAGAAGAAGAATGATAATGAATTTTTAATGAAATGAGAACATCCAGAATATACAATATTTCAGGAGCTTTGATGCCTCTTGGATAAGTGGAGGTGAGGAAAGAAGAAGAAAATAAAAGAACTCAAAATAAAATAAATTTGGTGAAACACCTTACGAAAATTCGGCACCCAAACGAAGTCACTTAAAATATCATAAAATTGTTTGATGAGAGAAAAGAGGTATGTCATCACTCTTACATAATATGGCCAATAAGGGGGTATGGAATGAATTATTCTTACATAAGACAAAGGGAATGAAAAAGAATAACATAATATGAAATAAAATAAAAGAGGATGTTTGCGTCTTGATCTCTTCTCCTTGAGATCCTTATTATGAACTTTGGTTTTGGTCTTTTGGTGGGACCATCAGCTCTATGATGTGGGGAAGATCCTTGGGAGGAGGTTTGGGAAGAACATAAGTAATTCACAAGTCTTGAGAGGTGTGGGAGGAATAGGGGAATGAGGGTAGTTTTTATAGTGGAGGAGAGGGGGTATTTTTCCTTATTTTAATCATTATTATAATATATGTTTCTCAATACTATAAATAATCCAAATTCATGTGATGCCAAATAGTAATTATGGAATTTTAGTTCGAATCAAGTCAGATTACATCACTTATTATGTCATAAATAATGTATTTTACTAATAATTTGAATATAGATTATTTTTCCATATTTTACAATTCACCAAAAATTCAAAAATTTCAGAAAAATCCCAAGAAATCACCCATATCATTTCTCAACATGTAGAATTAAAAAACTGGACTCCATTTTTTTAAAATAATTCTCCAAATATCATTAATTTAATATTTACGTAAAATCATACTTAGTTCAAAAATTAATAATTTAAAAACTTTAACTTCTTTTATAACACATTGAAAAATTAACCAAGATGTCATAATCTTAAAGCCTTAAGAAAATAAAATAATAATACAATTGACTATTCATTAGGGTCATATTACTATTCATATTACTATTCATTAGGGCATGTTACTGTTCCTCAAAAAGTCCAGTTGGTTTCATTAGAATCTAAATGACATACATGACAAAATTGTAGATGATCGTTTTTCAAAATTCAAAACATAGAAGTGGAAATTTTATTTTTAATGGCTAGTTATAAATATCTACTTAAAACAATGTTTCATGAATTTCCATTTATTTTTTAAATAAAACCATGCGGTGTTACATTTTCACATTCCAAAAATATCTAAAATGGGTAATTATCAAAACTTAGAGGTTATAATGTCAAAATATTTACATCCAATGTGGTTTTTAAATGTTTATATGTCATTTGACTTCTTATATTTCTAGTTTAACAACCATTAAAACAATCATCACCTTAACTACAGTAATTAATTTTTATTATTTTTGTTATTAATTATCTTTAAAAACTAAGATAATATTATTATATAATATAAATTATTATTATTAAAAATATGGACCCCATTTTATCAAATTCCATTGATAGTATATGTAGTATTTAATTTAATTTTATCCTATAGAGGCAATGAAAAGGCCGTTTTCTAAGGGGAAACAGTTCAAATGATTAATAATTTTATATGTAAAAATTCAACATGAAATTGATTATAATGAAATAAAATTGATAAATTTATATATTATTAAAATAATTTTAATTTTAAATCTATATTAAAATAACATTTATTAGGTTTATGATTTTAATGAAAAGAAATTTGTTAAATAAAAATAATTGTTTTTCACAGCTCCCTGACAATTCTATCTATACAGAAAATTCCCGAAAACTAAACGAATGATAATTTTTACAAGAATATTTCAATAATATTTTTTTTAAAAAAATATTATAAAATTAGTTTAAATTGATTTTAAATTATGTGATCAAAGAGTGATAGAACTTCCTTTTTGAAAAAACATAGTTTTTGGTAAAATATTTCTTCTTCTTTTGAATGGAACAAATTTTATATATAATATATTAATAACCATTTAATAAAATTTATAAATTTGTAAAATAAATAATTTGAATAATTTTGTTATAAATATTAATACCCTATAACATAATTATAAGGTTCTAATAGAAATGTTAATAATAAAAATTTAATAGACTACCGTGTTTTATTCAAACTCGGTGCTGTGTGCATTTCATGCTACCGAAGAGATCAAATTTATTTAAAAAGAAAAATAATATAAAATATAGCTGAGTAACATTGACTTATATGATTAAATTACCATGTCATATATTCTATCAAATATGATGTCCCTCATCAAAACTCTCAGAGTGTTACATTGGATACATAAACACATAATTATAAGAGATCTACATCATCTCTCACTATGTTCATTATAATTATCAACAATTTTAAAAAATCATAATTAAAATATTTCTTCATAATATAGGGGAAGGAAGATAGGAAATGGAGATCTTTTACTTTTAATATGGGAAAGGAAGGGAGATATCAATCATTAACTAATCATAACATGAGCATAATGGTATGAGAATAAGAGCATAAAATATAAAAATTATAACCAACATAACTAAGATCATATTATTGAATGAAGGAATAGATATTGAAATTTTATAAGAAATAAATAATAATGGAATTAAATAATAATATACATGAGATAATAACATTATAATAAGGCATAAAATGGTTGCATTCACATTACTGTAGAAATTCATTTCATTTTGGAAGGATCACATCAAAGTCAATCATTGTGGATTGGGTTCACTACCAATTCAATAATATCTGTAGTCCAGGATTACTCCTAAGACTATAATAGTGTATATAGTCTCCTCAATAACTGAGTTCAATCCCCATTCTAGTCCTTATTATCTTAGAATTTATCCATATTTATCCATTAAATAAAGGGATATATAATTCTCATCTTGATTTTCAGTTAATGAAAATCAAACATATGTGTGACACAAGATCATAAATAAAATTAATCATTAAAAACACATGAAAAATAAGTAGGTTTTATAAATATTTTACCATTTCATCATAGCATAACCCATGGAAAAGAAATGGGTTTCTCCAGACCTTCATCATAACATAATTAGAAAATGGGAAAAGAATGTTTTTCTTAGAATCATCCTTAAATAACCATCTTCACGATCAATAAAAAATGAAATAGGGTTGAATCAATGGAAAATATCCATATTAAATCATAAGTAACATAAAATAGTGTCATTATAGATGAAAATTTTCATTATAAGATTGTCCGAACATTTCTTGTGTATAATATCTGTTTCTAATTAAAATAAAAATTTTAAAATCATAAAATTTCACAAATATTAATGGAAGAATTTATTTGAAATGAAAATTTTATTCCTATAAATAAATATTAAATTTATTTAGTGGTCGTGAGGTCTATAAATTCTATTCATACTATGTACATTACGATTAAGATTCTATTCATATTTTCTATAAAAAGTCTATAGTATCTCATTTAGAAAAAGACAAGAAGATTAATGTTTAAATAATTTTTTAAAAATAAAATAATGTGTAAAAATTAGTTCAAAATTCATATTAGAATATAAAAACATTCATGAAAACATTTTTTGAAAACATGTATATGGGTTATAGTGAATTTTTTTATCAAAAAGTGAAATAAATACGGTTTTCATTAAAAAAAGATCTTTTGGACTTATGAGTCATTAAAGAGAAAAAAAATGAAAAGAAAAAATTTCATATAAATAAATAACTATATATATATGATGATAAAATAAATTTTATTCCAGTGTTAAATGTCATAAAATTTAAATATTGAAAACTTAATCATAAAAAATCATGATAAACAATGAAATTGTATCATAAAACACTTACCACTTCAGAATATTTCTTATTAATATATCATAAAAGGAGCATCCTTATATGGATAAATAAATCCTCACAATTTTTATGATAGTAATTATAATATTAATACTTTTAGGGTATATACACCACATAAAATAAACATGTGTTGAATATGACATGTGTTTTGCATAAATAAAAGTGAGATGAAAATCACTTAACATGAGTCTGATTTACTTTAAAAGATCAATAAACCATGATATAAGAAATTTTACCTAATTTTAATTATATAAAATAATAAATTTAAAATTTTAATATAATATATTATCCCCAAATAAAATTTAAATACCCATTTACTAATAATTTCTTATTAAAATGATTGTTTCTTAGTGTTAACATTTTTATTTTTCACGAGATTTCTAGTTCAACATTTCCAATACATGTAATTTTATCATGGTTCCAACATCAAAAAAATTATTATCAATGATTTAAAGATAATATATACATTTTATAAACATATTTATAACCATCCATGAATGGTATAGATTGAAAAAATGATTTACACCATTCATGGACATGGTAGGCCATACGTATGCATAAACAATATTTTCATCTTCTAATAAAAAATGGAAAGAATAATAGATAGTATTTTATCATCAAGATCCATAATTATATGATTAATAATATATATATACCTTAAATGTATTCTTATTACAATTCCTTGTTTGATTTCTATCAGGTATGTTTGAACTATTGTTTTCTATTTCCTTTTTACATTGGTTTTTAATGACGAAAAGGAAATGAGAGGATACCTATAATGGAAAACATAGTGATTTTATGGAATTTTATTCTGATACCTATATATTTTTATACTCATTATATAGTTACATGTTTTGTAATATCATTGCACACTGTGTAATATATTCTCGGATGAATTTGTGAACTGGATATAGGGAATGAGGGATTTACACACCATATAATAGATTCATGTCTTGTATTGGAAAATATCATGTTTTCAATAAAAATGTTATAATTTTTTGGTGCATGTGAGTTTATTCGAATACATGATGCGTAATGGAGGTTGATTCCATGCAATTTTATCTAGTTGTGTTCTTTAGGATCGAGAATGGTTGATTTTCATTTCAATCCACCTACAACCATCCTCTCTCAACATAGAGCATACCCTAGGCAATTTTGGGTGACTCATATCCTTTCGGATCGATTTTTTCAGTGATTGATCACCATTGGGGTTTTATTGCTTCTTTCTAGGTATGTAATCCTTCTTGTTCTTTTTATACGGCTATGGTTTTGGCGATATTTATGTTCAGATTTGTGATCGGATGGTGTTTTATATCGATCCTTCTCTAATTCCTTGTGTGCCTTGTCTTTCAAAGGTTTTCTACTATTTTTTGATCAAAATTACTGAACGTATCTAGGATTCTACCATGCTGAGGTATGTTTTTTTATTTAATAGTTTATTTATTTTAATTTCATAGCATTATTGATAACTTCATTTGGTTTTTTCATTGACTTGGATAGATAAGTAGTTTGAAATGATTTAATTGAAATGTAAATGTTTTCAAATTGGAGTTTTTATTTCAAAAAGGATTTTTATAATTTGGAATTTTCGTTTCAAACATTAAATTGGTTATTTCTATATTCAAAAAAAAATTAAAAAAACAATCGACATGGTTTTCAAAATGTATTAGGACAAATTCACATTGGTAAGATTTATTGCATCAAGAAAGAGACATGAGTAACCTAAGTGTGTGTCGCACAACTAGTGGGTAACTTTTTGTGATATCAAATGAGGATACACTATATATACTAGATCTATCATATATCAATTTAGTGTTTTGAGTGTATTTTATTCATTATACCATTAACTAGAGATGAGTACTATGTTCTTTTTCATTTATAATTTATGGTAATTTCTTGCATGATTGTTTTTGTCATGGAATGATTCTCAAGGATTTGAATATGAGGTCGTATCATATAGATTCACATGATATGTATTATCATGGATAAGTCTACATTATGTTGTGTGGATGTGCATTCCTATTTTTAATTATACTTGTAATATTTCTATTTAGATAATATGATAGTAATTTGCAAAAACTAATTGAAGAAAAAGGTAAAATGTTTTCTAAATGGTTTAGATTCTTAAATTGTTTTTGCAAAAAAAATTTTATTTAAAATCTATAATTGTTTCATTATTTATATTTGAAATTGTATAGAAAATATAGTGGTATCATATTTGGATTTTCCTCACACGCTACTTGTTCCATTGGGAACATTAAGATGTTTTATTATAGGTTTTAGGTAAAGGAAATTGCATCATGTAGTATGATGGTTTAACCTGTGGGTACTACTTTCAGGTTGGGTTGGTTTATAGGTTATTTTTGGTTATGTGGTATCTTGAATTATATTCTGGTTTAGCCTCTTTTGTATTTTATTGTATGTCATTATGGTATATCATCTATTTTATCTTAGTACTCTAGTTTTATGTATAGTTTTTCTTATATTTAATATTGGTTTTCTGGGATTATATTTTTACCTTTATTACATGATTGTCTAGTTTGGATGGTTTATCTAGTTGACTTGGGTGGTTAAGTATTAATTTAGTGTTAGACAGATTCTTATCCTAAAATGAGCCATAATTTCACGAGAATGGTTTTGTGTCATGTGTTGATAAGATTTAAGTTCATCAGAATTCATATAGTATGTGTGTAATGGGGGCCTGGCCGGCTCCCTTTCGTGACTGAAACTATGTTACTAGGGGTGGTTCGGGAATTTTACTAGGTTTAATACTTTGAGTTTCAACTTATGTGAATGAACTATATGGTATGTTTTTCTAAAATAACAATTTCTTTCTTAATTATGTTTTTTTCATGTTTTCTTTACATTCCAAATTTTTTAATATTTTTTATTAATACCTAATGTTGTTCCTATGATTTTGAAATTTTCCAATGATAGATTGTTTTTTTATTTTGTTTGACAATACCTTTGGGAATATATCTACCAAATCTAAGAGATGAAGCTGGGAGACAGTTTCCAAAAGATAATCCTCCAACAAACCCTAAATTTGTAGTAGTTATTATATGTGCTATTTGAACTCTATTTCAAGAGAGTCCCATTAACCCTAGATTCATTAAATATAAAAACCCTAAATTTACAAAGAAACATCCATTAATCCCTCATAGTGATAAAAGAGACCAAGAACTTTGGGATTATAATGAGTGAATATATATTATATTAACTTCTTGAAGATGCTTGAAGACTCTAATGTGGTGTTTTCTGTGTATATACTAGATGGCCCAGGAAGGAGATGGTGGGACATGATTGTGTAAGCTAAGTCACATGAGAATCTTACCTAGGCCTATATTTTTTCAACAGTTTCACCCAAGAAAATTGTGTGCGGTGAAGACCTAGGAGTTTATAAACATAGAACCAGGGGAAGTATAAAATGATGTTGATGGAACTTGAGGCCCAACTTGATGACCTATAGGCTAAAGGATTTATTCATCCTAATGTGCCACCTTGGGCTCCGTCTTTCCTCTTTTCAAAGAAGGTATATAGAAACCTAACACATTTTATCAATTATTGAATGTGGAATAATGTGATATTTACGAAAAAAATATAATTTTCCAAAGATTGATGATCTCTTTGATTTGCTGATAGGGGCTCGTTGGTTATCTAATATGGACATGTGGTTGAGGTATCCCTAGTTGAGAGAACAATATAAGGATATATGCAGAAAAACATTTAGTAGTTGATATGAGAATTTTTTGTTTTTTCTTATGATATTTAGTCTCACTAATTCTCCTATGGTGATTATGAACATGATTAACCAAATATTTCATTGGTTCTTAGACACTTCTCTTTGTGTACATGGATGATATTTTTGTATATTACAAGTCATAGGAAGAGCATATTGACTATTTGGATATCTCTCTTTGAACCGTGAAATAACATTGTATGTATGGTATGCTTTCCAAATGTGATTTTTAGATCCAAGAAGTTAGGTTTCTATTGATAGTGATATCTGAGAGAGGTTCTCCAATATATCCTTAAATGGTGCATGTAGTTATGTATTGGGAGTATCGTAGAATTTTTTTGAGATTCAAATCTTCTTGGTATTGGATAGTAACCTTAGTTGGTTTTTTAATGACTTATTCATGATCACATCTATAATGATAGTTTTCACCCATAAGGTTGTAACTTTATAATGACAAGTGTTAGAGATCTCTCAGGGAGAAAATGTTGAAGTTGAATATGGCACCAATTATGATTATTCTAGAATTGTGATCGGGTTATGTTTTTTGTGATGATTCAAGTATGGGTTTGGGTTGTGTCTTTAGGTAGGGGGAACATTTTGTGGCATATGGTTCTCCCCAATTACACACTCATGTGAATATCTTCCTTACCCATTATATTTAGTAGCCAGTATTCAAGAATGAACAGAAAAGTTAGAGTCCCTAACTCTTTGGAGATAATTTAATAGTGTATTTAGTTCATAAGAGCCTAAAATATTTTTTACATAGAGGGATCTGAAATTTTGATAGTGACTCTATGTTATGTATTTTAAGACATTTGATATTTATATTTAATATACCCCTAATAAAGGGAATGTGTTTTCCCATATATTGAATATAAAATGACTGACATAGTCTATGAAAGAATCAGATGGTGAGTGGTCTCTAATGAGTTTATTTTTTGAGATGAGCCTGAAAGTTGAAGAGGATGATGAAAATGTGGTATTGGATTCGATGAGAGGTAACACATCTTTTTATGAGTGATTTAATAATGATAATGTGTTAGAAACCAAGTTCCAACTCTTTAGTGAAATTATTTATGAGGGGATACCTTGGGGGAGTGGTCTCGGTCTCCGAGTTGAGATTTGTGCTTCTGCCGTAGGTTGGTTGTTTCATTTTAATTGGTGAAGGAGTTATAGTAAAGAGGGAACTGGTCATTTTGGTTCATTATCCTTAGGTATAAAAAAGATATATCATTACTTGATTCATCTATATTGGTGGAAGGGTATGAGATAGATGATAGAGGATTTTGTTTCATGGTTCCTTACATGTCAGAGACTTAAGGTTGAAATCTAGAGACTTGTGGGGTTTTTGCAGCCCTTATGCATTTTCATATAGAAGTGGGATGATATTTCCAGGGATTTAGTTATTTTATTCATATAATCATTGTAGGATGGGTTTTATTTGGTTGGTCATTGACCAAATCAAAAAAAATGAATGATTTTTTTACAAATCAATGATACAAAAAAATAGATCATCTTGGGGACAATATGCATGAGAGATTGTGAGACTTCACGAGGATACCCCTATAGTTCTTTTTTATAGATACCCAAAGATCATATATAGGTTTTATAATGGTATACGGGAGGTAATTTTTTCCCAGATTAGATTGAGCGTGTCTTATAATTCACATATGGATAGATTGACTAAGTAGGGTATCTGGGTTCTAGAATATATGCTACCGGATTGTGTGTTTCATTCCGAAGGGTCTTGTGAAAATAATTTACCTTTGGTTAGGTTTTACTATAAAAAATGTTATGAGGCTTCAATAAATATTTAAATCCTCCCAGATTTGTATACGAGGCCCTATACATATCCCTTATAATGGGAAGGGTTTGGACAGCGGTCCATGGTTGGCCTGAGTATTGTTTATGAAATGATAGATATGGTGTAGTTGATTCATTGGAATTTGATCATAGTACAGTGTCTTCATAAATCATATGAATACTATCAACATTAGACACTTGATTTTGATGTTGGTGATCAGTCTTTTCTCAAAAATGTCACTTATCCTAAGACATCATCGATTTGGTAAGAATGGTATGTTTTCTCTGAGGTTTTTTGGCCCCTTTGAAATTGATGGATAACTTGATAGGTTGTCCTATGAATTTAAAAAACTGTATAGTTTGAAATATATCCATGAAATGTGTTTGGTTTCTTAGTTTAGGATGTATATAAAAAATTATTTTCATATGATCAGATTGGAGGTTGTTGATCGTGAGCACAATGCCACTTTTGTTTAATATCTTGTTCAGATTATGGATCATCAGGATAATGTACATTATGGTAAAATAACCCCCTATTCATGTACTTTGGAATTGAAAACTGCACATCCATGAGACATGGGAGAAATATTCATTTATGAGGCAGCAATGGTATTCTATTTTGTGGATCAATAATCTTCAAGGATTTTTGGGGGAAGAAGGATTTTATAGTGGGGATATTTTAAGTCCCCATTACATTTATATCAGGTATGTTTTAACCTCTATTTTTGTTTCATTTTTTCATTAGGTTTTTAATTCCATAAATGAAATGGTGGGATACATATAATGGTTATGATAGGGATTTAGGGTATTTTTATTCATAGACCTACAGTTTTTGTTGCTCCCTAGACACTTACATGACATGTAATAGTAGTACACGTCGTCTAAAGGATTATGAGAATAAGTCATGAAATAGATATAGGGAATGAAATATTTACATGTTATTAAACATATTAAGATAATTTACTATAAAATATCATGTTTTTAATAAAAAGTAATGGTTTTTTTATGTTTATGAGATTCATGGAATAAATGATGTGTAATGATAATACACACTGTGTAATTTTAATGAGTTTTTGTTTTTTGGGTGGTTCATGGTTGATTTTCATTTCATTCCCCCGACATAATACCACTCTCAACCTAGAGCATAACCTAGTAAATCATGGGTAAATCATTTCCTTTATGATCTCTTTTTTTCAACAATTGATCACTATTCAGGTTTGATTTCTTCTCTCTCAATATACAATCCTTCTGGTTATTCTTTGTTTTTCAATATGGTTGTGTTTTTTAGTACGGTTTTTTGGATTTATAATTAGATGATGTTTTATATTGATCATTTTTTATTTATTGTTTTCCTTGTCTTTCAAAGGCCATTCAAGTAGTTTCTAGTCACTGTTATTGAATTAATCTAGGTTTCTACCATGTTTAGGTAGGTGGATGTAAACAATGGTTTAATTATTTTTATTGGGTATCCTTAATGATAAATTACATTGGGTTGTTCATTGATTTAAATTGATAAGTGTTTTCAATTGGTTTCATAGAAAGAAAAATGTTTTCAAAACGGGGTTCCTATTTGAAAATGTATTAGATTGATTTGGACTTGAGTTTTTAATCTCATAAGTGGTTTGGATTGACATTGAAAAATATTTATGACATTTTGAGAAAGGTTTTTAATATGTATTTGGAAAAATTCACAATGGTAACCATAGTTGTATCAATAAAGATATTTGGATAGCCTTTGTATTGTTTTATCACTAGGAGGTGAGATTTTGTAATATCGACTGGAAAGAATCGATATTTTTTAGATCCATGATATGCCTGTTTAAGATTGTGACTGTTTAGTACACATTTTCCAATAGTCTAAATCCAAACACAAATTGATTTTTCATTTATTCTTTATGGTTATTTATCTCATGATGTCTTTTATCATGGATTGATTCTCACAAATTTTTATATGTGGTTGTATAACAATGCTTCACATGATAGGTTATATAAAAGATATGTGCACCTATTATTTTATGGATATTACTTACTATTTTATTCACTTATAATTTTAATATTTTTAGTTTTTAAAATGAAATTTCATTATGAAAACCAAACAAAGAAAAGATGATAACAATTTATAATTGGTTGGGATTTATAAAAATGAATTGTCAAACAATTTTGTTTTAAAAGATATAATTATTTAATCCTTGATATTATACCATGTAAAGAAAATATAGTGGTATCTTAATGGGCTTTTCCTCACACAATAATTGTTCCTTTAGGAGTACATACATGTTTTATTTTAGAATTTTGGTTTCGGTAAGGGAATATTGTAGTATAATTGTTTGTCTGGTTACTATTTCATTCGGTTCTGGTTGTTCTGGAAGTGATTTTTTGTCATTTGGGATCTTAACATAATATTTTGTATCAATTTTTGTCTTGGATTGTATGTCTTAGTGGTATCTCATCTCATTCCTCTTTATACTAAAGTTTTGTATATTTTTTCATACATTCAATATTGGTTTATGATATCCTATTATTACCATTATTACATGATAGGTCGGTTCAGGTGGCCTATCTAGTTCACCCAGTGTGGTTTGATACACTTATTACAATCCATATATAATTTAAATGAATAAAAAATATTCTCACATTATGGAGGTGGTATTCCACAATTAATCACAAGAGACATTGACATTTTCCAAAGGAACGAAAGGTAAGAAGGAAGATGTGATATTAAAATTAAATAAGAATAGTTATTACATAGATATCATATATAAACTTAAATCCAATCATAATATCCCTTTATGAAATATGGTTATGGAAAATTATTTCTATATCTACATGAATGTGATAGTTCACACATATATAAGAGTAATACTTACACATCATATTTGATGGAAAAAAGAGTGTGTAATGATGGTTGAAAAGACATAATAACATTTTAGTATATTGAGTACATTGGGTAAATTATTTAGGATTTATACCATATATTTAGGCCGTGGTTAAAAAAGAAATAATTTGAATGGGGCCGAATAAGTTGATTACCACTCCTTTGGTATGTCACCCTTTGATCACTTTATAAGGATCCTTGGTATGGTAATTTAAGAAAAATATAAAATATAGGTTAATTATAGTTATGTTTACTAGATAATAGGGTAGGTTTGGTAGATCTAAAAGGCTCAATGTTGTGTAAATAAGATAAATGAGTGTTTCCATTTAATGTATTTAAAGCAGACTGAAATCACATCATACAACATGTCGATAATTTGACACATTGTGAACAATGTTTTCAATTCCTTGAATAATTGGGGGAGGAGAAGAAGATTGATGAGGATTTTTCCTTGAAAATGAGAAAATATATAATGTAGAATATTTCTATAGCTTTCATGACTCTTGGATAAGTGGAGGTGAGGAATGATGATGAATATAAAGGAACTCAAAATAAAATATAATTTAAGAAATCCCTTCCGAAAAGTTGGCAGCCTAACGACATCACTTAAAATTTTATAAAATAGTTTGATGGGAGAAAGGGGGAATCTCATCACTCTTACATAAGATATTTAGTAACTGGGATATAGAATGAAATATCCCAAAATAAGCCAATGGGAATGAAATATAATAACATAAAATGAAAGAAAATAAAGAAAATAAAAGAGGATGTTTACCTCTTGATCTTTTCTCCTTGAGATCAATCTTAAGGACTTTGGTTTTGGCCTTTTGGTTAGACCAACAGCTCTAGGATGTGGGGAAGATCCTTATGGGGGTGTTGGTAAGAACTTAGGGAAGGGCCAAGGCTTGAGAGTTGTGGGAGGAAGATGGTAATGAGGGTGGTCTTTATAGTGGAGTAGAGGGGGTATTTTTCATTAATTAAATCATTATTATAATATTTTTCTCATGTTTATGATTAATATTAATTCACGTGACCCCAAATTGTAATAATGGCATGTGAGTTTGAACTAAGAGGGCTTACATTATCTATGATGTCACAAATAGTGTATTTTACTGATAATTTGAATATACAGTATTTTTTCATATTTCACTGTTCATTGAAAATTCAAGAATTTCATAGAAATACCAGAAAATCACCGTTACCATATCCTGACACGTAGAATTCAAAAAATGAACTCCATGTTTTGAAAATATTCTTCTAAATATCATTAATTAAATTTAAAATAAATTCATACTTAATTCAAAAATTAATAATTTAAAAACTATAACTACTTTTATATCACATTGAAAAATTAAGAAATATGTCATTATCTTAAATCCTTAACAAAATAAAATAATAATACAATTTACTCTTCATTATGTTCATAGTACTATTCATAAGGTCATGTTACCATTCATCAAAAATACAAGTTGGTTTCATTATAATCAAAATAAAATACTGAACACAATTTTAGATGACCATTTTTTTAAATTCAAAACATAGAAGTTGAAAAATTATTATTAAAGTCTGGTTATAAATATCCACTTAAAACAAAGTTTCATGCATTTCAATTTATTTTTTTAAAAAAAACCTTGGGGTGTAACATTTCCATTTTCTAAAAGGATCTAAAATGGGTCATTATCAAACCTTAGAGGATATAATGTCGAAATATTGACACTCAATGTGGTTTTTGAATGTTTATGGGTCATTTGACTACTTATATTTTTAGTTTAACAACCATTAAAAGAATTATCAATTAATTGTAGTAATTGATTTTTACAATTTATACTATTTATACTATTCATTATTTTTTAAAACTAAGTTGATCTAATTGTATAATATAAATTATTATTATTAAAAATATGAAACCCATTTATCAAATACCATTCATAGTACCAATTGTATTTAATTTAAAATTAATCCCATAGAGGTAATGAAAAAGAGGATTTCCAAGGGGAAACAGTTCAACTGTTTAATAATATTATATGTAAAAAATTGAAATGAAATTGATTATAATGAAATAAATTTGATAAATTGTTATATTATTAAAATAATTTTTTCTTTTAAATCCATATTAAAATAAAATTTATATTTTTAATTATTTTAATGAAAATGTATTTTTTCAAAAAAAACAAGTCTTTTCACAGCTCACTGAATATTTTATCTTTTCAAAAAATTCTCAAAATTTAAACTATTGATAATTTCGACATGAAAATTTTAAATATATTTATTTTTAATATATATTATAAAATTAGTTTAAATTGATTTTAAATTATGTGATCAAGGAGCGATGGGACTGCATTTTCGATGAAACATAGTTTTTGGTAAAATATATCTTTTCCTTTCGATTTGTTCTAATTTTATATATAATATATTGATAATCATTTAATATATTTTATAAATTGGTAAAATAAATAATTCGAATAATTTTGTTATAAATATTCATACCCTATAACTTAATGACTAGGTTTTAATTGACATATTAATAATAGAAATTTAATAGACTATTGTGTTTTGTAAAACTCGGTGTTGTGTTCTTTTCATGCTACCAGAGAGATCAAATTTATTTACAAAGAAATATATTTTAAAATATAGGTGTGTAACATTGACTTATATGATTGTATTATCGTTTCATATAAGCTATCAAATATTTTGTCCCTCTTCTAAAATCTCAGAGTGTTACATTGGATTCATAAACACATGATCATAACAGATCTACATCATCACCCACTATGTTCATTATAATTTTCATCCTTCTTAAACATTTCATAATTAAAATATTTCTTCATAATCTAGGGGAAGGAAACATATGAAAGGGTGATCTTAGAGTATTAATAAGGGCAAGGAAGGGAGATATCAATGATCAATTAACAAGAGCATAATTGTATAAGAACATGAGCATAAAAAATAAAAAAAATAACCAACATAACTAAGATCATAATATTGATTGATTGAATATATATTGTAATTTCATAAGAAATAAATCATATTAGAATTAAATAATAATATACATGAGAGAATAACATTATAATAAGTCATAAAATGGTGGCATACACATTAGTGTAGAAATTAATTTCATTTTTCAAGGATCACATTAAAGTCAATCATTGTGGATTGGGTTCACTACCAATTAAACAATATCATTAGTCAAGTATTACTCCTAACACAATAATTTTTTATAGAGACTCTTCAATAACTGAGTTCACTCCCCATTCAAGTCCTTATTATCTAATAAGATATCCATCTTTATCCCTTAAATAGAGGGATATATAATTCTCATCTTGCTTTTTAGATAATGAAAATCATACATATGTGTTACACAAGATCATAAATGACATATGAAAAATAAGTTGTTTTTATAAAAATTTCCCCATTTCATCATAGCATAACCCATGGATATGAAATGGGTTTCTCAAAACACTAATCATAACATAATTAGAAAATGGTAAAAAATGGTTTTTCTAGAATTATCCTTGAATAAAAACCTTTAAAATCAATTAAAGGAATGAAATAGGGTTGAATCAATGGACCATATACCCATTAAATCATAAGTAACATAAAAGTATGTCATCATAGATGAAAAATTCCATTGATGGTTTATTTTAACATTTATTGAGTATAATATATGTTTCTCATTGAAATCACATATTTAAAATCTAAAAATTTCTCAAGTATTAACAGAAGTATTTATTTGAAATGAATCTTGTAATCCTATAAATTAATATTAAATTTACAGAGTAGTCATGATGGCTGGAAATTCTATTTATACTATGAACATTACGATAATGATTCTTTTCACATTTTCTATAAAATGTCTATAGTACCTCATTCGAAAAAAGACAAGAATATTTATGTTATAATACTTTTTAAAAAAAATATAATAATCGGTAAAAATTAGTTCAAAATAATATTATATTGTAAAAGTATTCTTGAAAACCTTTTTAGAAAACATATATATGGATGAAAATGGATTTTTGATTAAAAAGTGAAATAAAGCCAATTTTTATTAAAAAAAATTCTCCTGGTCTTATGAATCATTAAAGAGAAAAAAATTAAATGAAAACATTTCATATAAATAAATATAGATATATATATATATATGATGATAAAATACATTTTCTTCCAGTGATAAATGTCATAAAATTTCAATTTTGAAAACTTATTCATAAATAATGATGATACAAAATGACATTGTAACATAAAACGCATACCACTTCAGAATATTTCATGTTAACATATCATAAAAGAGGTATCATTATATGGATAAATACGTCCTCATAATGTTTATGATAGTAATTATATTATTAATACTTTTGAGGTATATACACTACATAAAATAAATGTTTGGTGAATATGACATGTATTTTGTATAAATAAAAGTTAGATGAAAATCACTTAACATGAGTTCGATTTACTTCAAAATATCTATAAACACCTGTATAATAAATTTATTCTAATAATAATTATATAAAATAATCATTTGAAAACTTATAATTTAATATATTAACCCCAAATAACATTTCAACACCCATTTAAAAATAATTTCTTTTTAAAATAATTGTTTCCTAGTATAACAAATTTTGTTTTTCATGAGAGTTCTAGTTCAGTAATTCCAAAATTTGAACATTGATCATGGTTCCAAAATATAAAAAATGTAATCAATTATTTAAATATAATATATACTCTTTATATACATATTTATAGCTATCCATGAAACGTATAGATCAAAAAAAAGATTTACACCATTCATGGAGATGGTTGGCCATACGTATGAATGAACAATATTTTAATCTTCAAACAAAAAAATGGAAAGAATTATAGATAGTATTTTATTATAAATATCCACAATTATATCATTAATACCATATATTTACCTTAAATTTATCCTTATTATAATTTTTTGTCACCTTTCTGTCAGGTATGTTTGAACCATTATTTTTTATTTCTTTTTAAATGTGTTTTTAATGCTGACAAAGAATTGGGAGGATACCTATAATGGTAAACATAGTGATTTTATGAAATTTTATTTTTATACCTATATATTTTTCTACTCATTATATAGTTACATGTTTTGTAAATTCATTTCACATTGTGTAATATATTATTGGAAGAATCTGTGAACAGGATATAGGGAATGAAGGCTTTACACACCATGTAACATATTCATGTCATGTAATGGAAACTATCATATTTTAAATAAAAATGTGATAGTTTTTTTGGTTCATGTGAGTTTTGTCGAATACATGATGTGTAATGGGGTTTCATGACATGTAATTTTATCTAGTTGTGTTCTTTAGGATGGAGAATGGTTGATTTTCATTTCAATCCACCTACAGTCAGCCTCTCTCAACCTAGAGCACACCCTAGACAATTATGGGCGACTAACATCCTTTCAAATCAATTCGTTTAGTGATTGATCACCATTTGGGATGGATTTATTCTCTCTAGGTCCATAATCATTAATTTTTTCTTTGTTTTTGGATATAGCTATGGTTTTGGATATATTTATGTTCGGATTTGTCATCAGATAGTGTTTTCTATCGAACCATTTCAGTTTCTTAGTGTGCCTTGTCTTTAAAAGTTATTTCTACTAGTTTTTTTGGTCAAAATTATTTAAAGAATTCAGGTTTCTACCATGTTGAGGTGGGTTTTTCTATTTAATGGTTTATTTATTTTAATTTCATATCATTGTTTTTAACTTCATTTGGTTAGTCAATTAACTTTAACATATAAGTAGTTTCAAATGATTTCATGAAAATGAATATGTTTTCAAATGGGGGGATTTCATTCAAAAAGTATTTTAAAGATTTATAATTTTGTTTTGAAACTCTGAATTGGTTATTCTTGGATTCCGAAATCAATTAAAAAAATATTTAAATGGTTTTCAAAATTTATTTGGAAAAAATCACTTTGGTAATCTTTATTGCATCACGAAAGAGACATGAGTATCATAAGTGTTTGTCGCACCACTAATGGATAAATTTTTGTGATATAGAATGGTGATACTCTATATCTTTTTGATACATCATATTTTTATTAGTGTTTTGAGTGTATATTATACATTATACCATTAACTATAGCTGAGTAAAATGTTCTTTTTCATTTATAATTTATGCTAATTTGCTGCTTGATTTTTTTTGTCATGGACTTATGCTAATGGATTTTTATATAAGGTTGTATCACATATCTTCACATGATAGGTAATATCATGGATATGTATACCTTATGTCATATGGATATGCATTCCTATTTTTTCACATCTTCTTTTCATATTTCTAGTTAGAGAATAAGATATTAATTTACGAAAAATAATGGTAGAAAAAAAATGTTTTATAAATGATTTGGATTTATAAATTTTTTTTGTAAAATTTTTTTTATTTAAAATATAAATTTTTTTAATTATTTATATTATAATGTGTATAGAAACAATAGTGGTATCCTATTGGGATTGTTTATCACATCCTACTTGTTACATTAGGAATATTATGATGTTTTATTATAGGTTTTACGTAAAGGAAATTGCATCTGGTAGTATGATGGTTTATATTCAAGATATTTATTTTAGGTTGGGTTTGTCTAGAGGTTATTGTTGGTCATGTTCTATCTTGAATTATATTCTGGTTTATCCTATTTTAAATTTTAGAGTATTTCAATGTGGTATATCATCTATTTCAACTTTGTACTCTGGTTTTACATCTAGTTTTTCTTATATTTAAAATTGGTTTTTTGTGATCCTATTTTTACCTTTATTACATGATGGTCCATTTTGGGTGGTTTTCTAGTTGACATGGGTTGGTTAGTTATAATTTTTTGTTATACGGATGGTTAGCCTAAAGTGTGTCATCATTTCGGGAGTTTGGTTCTGTGTCTTGGGTGGATAAGAGTTCGAACCATAAGAATTTATATAGTAGGTGTGGAGTAGGGGTCTGGTCGGCTCCCTTATGTAACTAAAACTAAGTTTCTAGGGTGGTCAAGAAATTTTACCAGGTTTAATAATTTGAGGTTCAGCTTTTTTGAATGAACTATATGGTATGTTATTCTAAATTTATCATTTCCTTTTTAATTATGTTTTTTCATGGTTTCTTTAAATTATTAATTTTTAAAGCATTATTATTAATAACTAATGTTGGTTATATGATTTTAAAATTTTCCCATGACAGGTTATTATAATATTTTTCTTAACAATACCATTGAGAAGATCTCTACCAAATCCAAGAGAGGAAGCGGAGAGATAGTTTCCAAAAAATAATCCTCTAGCCTAGCCAAAATTAGTAGTAGTTGTTATCAGTACTATTTTAACTCTCGATCAATTGAGTCTCATGAACCCTGAATTCATGGAATATCATGGCCCTAATTTACAATTAATCATCCATTAATCAATTATGCTGATAAAAGAGGCCAATAATTTAAAAAGTAACATGAGTTTATAAAAATTATCTTAACTTCTTGAAGACTCTGGAAGACTCTAACATAAGGTTTTCCAGGTATATAATAGATTGTAAAGGAATGAGATGGTGGGACTTGATTGTGTTAGCTATGTCACATGAGGATCTTACCTAGGATTTTATTTTTCCAATAGTTGCACCTAGGTACATTGTGTGTGGTGAAGACCCAGGATTTTCTAAACATAGAACCATTGGAAGCCTAAGGTTATTTAATATTTGTTCTATTTTGTTGAGTTCAGGTATTTGACATTGGAGCTAATCACTAATGGGTACCTAATGTCTTAGAGTCTTGAGTTAGGACTAAGACCTGATATTTAAATGATTTTGATATTCATGTTCCATCCAACCTTTTTATAGGTAATTGACAAGGATGTTTTGATTAAAGAAAATATAGCTAGGAATAAAGGTTTAAATGAAGGTTTAGTTGGATTAGTTGTTATCCAGGGTGTATTATCATTCTAAAAAATAAATTGAAAGAGTTACCAGTCCACCTTGGGTCCAGTTTTGGGGAATTAGATATGGAAACTGTATATTTGTTACTACCATTGTGAAAGGAGAGGTTATACCAATCATAATTATATAAATGATCCTATGAATTTTCATCTTTGTGACTGATCTTTACATATAATCCATTTTTGTGGAAGGATATCTCAGGGATGTAGGGAAGGATCCAATATGACCAAGGGTTAATAAAATTAGACCGATGCTTCCATCGGTGGTGGTTCTAATCCTTAGTCCATGTAATATGTTCATGTGGAAATGACTATATAGATTTATGTCGTGTAGTATGCCCCAATGGAATATGAAGAAAAAAACTAGTGATAGATCTAAGGTGTTTATCTCATCTTATATGGTTCTCAATTTTTTTGATATATTTTTTACTCATTATTTTATATCATCAATGTTCATGGACATGTACGTTTTATGTTCATAACTTATTCCATTCTTATTGTAATTTTCCACACCTTCGGGAAAGATGTTTGAATAAGGTTTTAGATGCCTTCTGGGTGGGTGATGATATCTGAATAAAACTTGGTGTGGAACTTATTAGTGGTTGATCTTAACAACTCCAACATTATTGTCATCTATGATTGGATGATCAGGGTCTGTGCCCAAATATATTATTATTATCGTCAATTTCAACTCTAATCTATTGATGGGGAAAGTCATTTTTCTAGGATGAGTGGGACTATAAATCAGGAAGGGTAGGGATAGTTATTTCCTATGATGGGTTAACCTCATTCATGTTTTTAGAGATGTTTCTTGATATATTTCACCATTTATTGGGTGGTAAACTTCCTGAATTTGTGTGTAAAAACCTTGAGGACTTTTCAGAAGATTTTTTTTAGTTTTCCTCCAAAGAGAGAGGTATAGTTTACTTTTGAATCAGGCCTTGGTATGATTCTCATTTATATGCCTTATCACCATATGAAACATACTATGTTGGTGGAACTTAAGGTCTAACATGACGACCTAGAGGCTAAAGCATTTATTCATCTTAGTGTGCCTCCATGGGCTTTGTCTTTCCTCTTTGTTAAAAAGGTATATGGGAGCATAAGACATTGTAGCAATTATTGAATGTTGAATCGAGTGATAGTTAAGAAAAAATGTAATTTTCCAAGGATTGATGATCTCTTTGATTAGCTTATAGTCTCTCGTTGGTTTTCTAAGATGGACATGTGGTTGAGGTGTCACTAATTGAGAGTCCAAAAAGATGATATATGTAGGATAAAATTTAAGAGTTGATAGGGGAATTTTGTGTTTTTTTATAATATTTAGTCTCACTAATTCCCCTATGGTGTTTATGAACATGATTAAAAAAATATTTCACTGGTTCAAACACTCTTTTCATTGTGTACATGGATGATATTTTGGTATATTACAAGTCATAGGAGGAGCATATTGACTATTTGGATATCTCTCATGGGACCTTGAAAAACATTGTATGTATGGAAATATTTCCAAAAAAGATATTTAGATCCAATTTGTGAAGTTTCTATGGACAGTGATATCTGAGCGGGGTTTTCCAGTTGATCCATAAATGGTACATGTAGTTATGTATTGGGTGTATCCTGAATTTTTTTTAGTTTCAAATCTTCATGGTATTGGCTAGTAATCTTAGATGGTTTGTTAAGGACTTATCCATGATCACATATCTAATGATAGTTTTAACAAATAATGTTGTAAATTTTGAATGAAAAGTGTTATGATCTTTTGAGAAGAAAAAGATGAAGTTGAATTCATCACCAATTTTGATTCTTCTAGAATTGTGACTGGGTTATGTTTTCTGTGATGCTTCTAGTATGGGTTTGGGTTGTGTCTTGAGGCTGGGGGAATAGTTTGTGCAATATGGTTCTCACCAATTATTCCCTCAGGTAAATATCTTCCATAACAATTATATATAGTTCTTAGTATTCGGGAATGAACAGAAAAAACTGGAGTCACTATATCTTTGGAAATCGGTTAACATTGTATTTAAAACATTAGAGTTTGAAATATTTTTTTACATAGTGGGATATTCATTTTTTATAGTGACTTCATGTAATGTATCTTACGACATTTGATTTTTATATTTATTAGTCCACTAATAAATGGAATTTTTACCCATATATTGAATATAGAAGTATTGACACAAGCTATGAAGGAATTAGATGGGGAGTGGTCTCCAATGAGTTTGTTTTTTTGAGATGAGCCTAGAAGTCGAAGAGGATGATGGAAATGTGGTATTGGATTTGATAAGAGGAAACTCATCTTTTGATGAGTGAGTTCAGCTTGAGAATTTGTAAGACACCAACTTCCAACGCTTTAGTAAAATAATTTATTTTGGGGATACCTCGGGTGAGTGGTCTCGGTCTCCCAGTTGATATTTATATTTTCGTAGTAGGTTGGATGTCTCATTTTTCTTGAGGACAGAGTAACAGTAAAGAGGGCATTGGTCATGTTGCTTCATTCTCCTTAGGTATAAAAAATATGTATCATTACTTGATTCATCTGTATTGGTGTCAGGGGATGAGATTGATGACAGAGGATTTTGTTTCATGGTTAGTTTATTGTCAGAGACTTATGGTTGAAAACTAGAGACCTGTGGGGTTTTTTCATCCATTATGCATTATGCTATAAAAGTGGGATGATATTTACATGGATTTAGTTGTTTTTTTTCAAATAAACATTTAGGGAATGATTTTATTTGGTTTATCATTGACCAAATCACCAAAAAATAGTGCATTTTGTACCTATAAAGGATACAAAAAAGTGGATCAGCTAGGAGACTTATATGTATGAGAGATTGTGAGACTTCATGGGGTTAGTTATATAGTTTTTTTATATGGACCCATGGTCCAAATATTGGTTTCTAATGGTATACAAGAGGTTATTTGTTCCCATATTAGATTGAGCATATATTATGATCCACATATGGATAGATGGACTGAAAGGGTTATCTGGGTTCTAGAATATATGCTACGGGATTGTTTGTTTGATTTTAGAGGGTCTAGTGAAAATAATTTACCATTAGATGGGATTTACTAAAAAAATAGTTATGAGGCTTCAATAAATATTGAAACCCTCATAGATTTGTATGGGAAGCCCTATACATCTCCCTTATGGTGGGAAGATTTTGGAAAACAGTCCTTGGTTTTCTCATGTATTGTTTAAGAAATGATAGATATGGTGCAGTTGATTATGAGGAATTTGATCGTAGAACAGTGTAATCATAAATCTTATGAATACTATCAACATTATCTGCTAGAGTTTTAATTTGGTGATTGGTATTTTCTCCAAATTTCACATATCTTGAGACATCATCAGTTTTGTTAGAAGGGTAAGCTTCCACTGATGCTTTTTGGCCCTGTTGAAATTTTTGGATGACTAGATAGGTTTTCCTATGAATTTCAAAAACCATCTAGTTTGACATATATCCAGGACATGTGTTAGGTTTCTTAGTTTATGAGGTATATAACAAATTATTTCCATATGATCGGATTGGAGGTTGTTGATCATGAGAACAATGCCACTTTTGATGAATAGCTAGTTCAGATTATAGATCACCAGGATAATGTACATTAGGGTCAAATGACCCCTTGTTAATGTATTATGGATTTGAAAAAAACATATCCCTGAGACATGGGTAAAGTAGTCATTTATGAAGTAGCAGTGGCCTTCTCTTTTGTGGATCAATAATCTTCATGGCTTTCTGGAAGAAGAAGGAATTTATTGTAGGGATATTTTAATGCCTCGTTACCATTATATTTGTTAGGTTTTAACCTCTATTTTTGTTTCCGTTTTTCATTATGTGTTTACTTCCAAAAAGAAAATGGGATGATACATATAATGGTTAATATAGGGATTTATGGTAATTTCATTCATAGAACTATATTTTTCTCTACTCCCTGGACACTTACATGACTTGTAATAGTAGTACACATCATGTAATGTATTCTTTGAAGAATTCATGAAATGGATCCAAGTAATGAAGGAATTACACGTTATATAACATATTCACATCATGTACTATAAGATATCACGTTTTTAATAATAAGTCAAGGGTTTTTTATGTATATGAGATTCATGTAATAAATGATGTTTAATGGTAATAAACGCTATGTAATTGTCATTAGTTGTAGTTTTTTGGGTGGTGCACGATTGATTTTAATTTCCTTCCACCTGTATCATACCACTCTCAACCCAGAGCTTAACCTAGGAAATCTTGGCTTAATCCTTAACTTCGGGATCATTTCATTCAACAATAGATCACTATTCCGGTTTGATTTTTCTCTCTCACCCTTATTGTCATTATTTTGTTTTCAATATGGCTATGTTTTTTCTACAATTTTGTTTTGGATTTATGATTTGATGGTGTTTTATATTGATCGTTTTTTGTTTTATGTTTTTCCTTTCCTTTGAAAGGAAATTATAGTAGTTTCTCATCACTATTATTCAATTCATCTGGGTTTCTACCTGGTTTAGGTAGGTGTCTCTATAAAATAGTTTAATTATTTTAAATTAGTATCATTGATGATAAATTATTTTGGGTTGTACCGTGATTTAAAGTGTTGAATGTTTTAAAATTATTTCCTAGAATGGAAAATGTTTTAAAAAAGGGGCTTTTCGTTGAAAATGGATTGGATTGAATTGGAATTGTGTTTTTAAACTCCTAAGTGGTTTGGATTGACATTGGAAAATACTTTTGACATTTTGAGCATGTTATTTAATATGTAATTGGAAAAATACACATTGGTAACCTTAGTTGTATCAAGAAAGATATGTGGATAGACTTAGTATGTGTTTTACCACTAAGAGGTAAGAGTTTGTGATATCTAAAATAAAGAATTAAATTTTTTTGATCCAACATATTTCTATTTTGGATTGAGAGTGTTTAGTACACATTTTCCAATAGTCTTATGCCTAACAGATGGTGATTTTTCATTTAACATTGATGGTTATTTATCTCATGAAGTTTTTTTATCATGGATTGATGCTCACATATTTTCCTATGAGGTTGTATCACATAGCTTCACACGATAGGTTATATCAAGGATATGTGTACCTATTATTTCATGGATATTATTTAATGTTTTTTTCACTTATACTTTTAATATTTTAGTTTTTGATAACAAAATGTTTTATGAAAACCAATCAAAGAAAAAGTGATAATGATTTATAATTGGTTTGGATTTATAAAAATGAATTGTCAAATGGTTTTGTTTTAAAAGATATAATTATTGAATCCTTGATATTATACCATGTAGAGATTATGTAGTGGTATCCAACTAGGATTTTCACCAAAAATAATTGTTCCTTTGGGAGAATGTTGATGTTTTAATTAATTATTTGGGTTATGGGGAGAGAATATTTTAGTATACTTATTTGTCTTTGTTACTACTTCCTTTGGTTTGGGTTCTTCCAGATGTGATTGTTGGTAATTTGGGATCTTAACATTCATTTTGTATCCTTTTTTGGCTTGGATTTTATGTATTTTTTGTCTCATTCCTTTCCTCTTTATACTAATGTTTTATGTATTAGTTTCATACATTCAATATCGGTTTATGTTATCATATTATTACCATTATTACATGATGGGTCGGTTCATGTGGCTTGTTTAGTTCTCCCAGGGTGGTTTGATACACTTATAACAATCCATAAAAAATGTAAGTGAATAAAAAAATATTCTAACGTTATGGAGGTGGTATTCCACACGTAAACACAATAGACATTTTCATTTTCAAAAGTAATGAAAGGTAAGAACGAATATGTGATATTAAAATTAAATAAGAATAGTTACTACATAAATATCATATATAAACATAAATCCAATCATTATAACCCTTCATGAAATATGGTTATGGAAAATGATTTGTATAACTACATGAAGGTGATAGTTTGCATGTATATAAGAGTGATACTTACACATCATATTTGATGGAAAATAGAGTGAATAATGATGGTTAAAAAGTCCTAATAACATTTTAGTATATCGAGTACATTGGATAAATTATTTAGGATGAATGCCATAGATTTAGAGGTGGTTAAAGATGAAATAATTTGAATGGGTTCAAGTAATATGATTACCACTCCTTTGGTAGGTCACCCTTTGATCGTTTCATAAGGATACTTGGAATGGTCATTTAAGAAAACTATAAAATATAGTTTAATTATAGTTTTGTTTACAAGATAATTGTGTCAGTATTGGAAGATCTAAATGTTCAATGTTGTGTAACTAATATAAATGAGTGTTTCCCTTTTAAAAGTAGCGGAGATGACACACTTTTAATATCATAAAAGATTAAAATATAATTATCTCATACTCAATCTAAATGCTTAAAAATGGAAATATATTCGATGGTGGGATAGTATATGGTCATATGTTTTTCTAAAATAAAATTATATATTCATGTTTAATTTTATGTGGTGCCATTTTCTCTTGGTTTAACCCCAAATAAACCCATTTATCCTTAACTATGATAATTATTTGTTACTATTTTTACAATTCATTATGACCAAAAATTAATTTTACCTTATTATATAACATTAATTAAGATAATTAAAAATATTTAATCTATTTTATCAAAATAAATTCAAATAAATTTTATATTTAAATTTAAAATTAATCTTGTAAAGCACGATGAAATGTGGTTTTCCATAAAAAAAATTTCAGGTGTATTAAAATATTTATACAAAAATATAACATAAAATTAATTCCATTAATCATAATTGTATTATTAAGGAAAAAATATAATAATTTTACTTTTAAAAATATTTTAAAAAAAATTGAATATTCTAAATGCTTGAAATGAAAATAAAGTTTTCGTTCTCATAACTCATAAAAAACTTATCCTTTTCAAAATAAATCTCCTAACTTCACTCTAAACTAATATTGACATAATAATTTATAAAATTAAATTCATTTTTTAATAAATTATCTTAATATTTAAGTAATAAAAAATATCATATTCTTCTAAAAATAAAAAAACAATTTTAATGGAACAAATTATTTAAGAAGCACGAAATGATATTAATAAAAAATTTCTGTGAACTTATAAATACTTTAAATTTATATAACACAGTTATTAATATATTATTTTCAAAATATGTTTAGTCATATTCACACTTCCATATTTATTTATAGATTATAATTATATTCTATATTTTAGTTCATTTAGACTTGTGGTTTGGAGTATAATAAACTATAGAATAAATTTAATTTACATGAAGATAAATATGTCATAAAATCTTGGGGTGCATCAAAAAAATTACTCACACATGATACTTAGAAGATAAATTAATTATTATAGATTAAAATTGCGTTAATGGGTTATGTTGTAGACACTAAAATTAGTTGAAGGTCTCAAGAAGGCATCCTTTCATAAATCAATGGTATATATCTACTTAGAAACCTATTCTGAGAAGAGAAAAAAGGATACGTGGAAAACTGGAGCGGTGCACGGAAAACTGCTTCCTTGCGTGGAAAACGGTTTTGTCTTGAAGTGGGTTTTGCATACTGAATGGGGAACTTTCGCACCACCAACCCTGGGTCCGGGTTTTCCAAGCAAGCTGAATATCACGCATAACCGCTACCCCCGATCACCTATAAATAGAAGTTCACCCCCCCCCCCCACTTCTGGCGGCTGAAGAATACGAACTATCTCCCTTATGTGGAATTCGGCTCTTCCGCATGCAAAAGATGACTTCAAGGTATGGGGTTTTTTGCATTAGGTCTCCTAGGGGTCTGCCTTTGTGCGGGACCACTAGGGATTGACACATTCCTAGGTCCTTAATTTTTGGTCCCCTTACATGCAAACCCTTCCACTTATATGAAATAAAATTATACCCTCGTGCGCACAGACCCTGCCACTTGAGTGCAAAATCCACTACTTGCGCACAAACAAACATTTTCCATTTATGTCCATGACTTCTTTTCCATTCAAACTAGATTTTAGTGTGCAATGGTGCCCTCTATTCATGCCTATTGATTTCAAACCTCTTCTTTTGCATACAAACCCTTCTCCTTGTGTGCGCCCTTTTGCATGTTTTCGATTTCTCTCTCCCGGACACCATCTGTATGAACTTCTTACACAAAAAACACCTATGTTACACACACTTCTCCAATATGAACCTTCTGGTTCATAAAAAGTGATTTCAATTTTTCGTGGGTGGTTCTTCTTGTTGTGTGTCTTTTTCTCATGATTCTTCTCATAGGCACGCTAATGGTTATTGCTTCTTTGCAGATCCATGCTAACGTGGACCCCTTAGTGGATCATTCAATGACTCCCCCTCACAACGACATTACTGGTGCCTTCCCTTGACCATGGTTTAAAGAAAGATGGTTATGTATGACCTAACGGTGCAAAGTGAACTCAACTAATCTAAACTATATTATGTTAAACTACCAAACAACATCATCCTCAGTACATGACGTAGAATTTTGGCCACACCACGTGCCTTTTACACTGGGTTCCCCACCACGAACATTCTCCACTCTCGCTCATCTTCACAAAAGTGAGTTCTTCCTCACATGGAATGAGATAAACTTTTATATAGTGGCATACTTCCACAGTGAGGGAAACAATCTCGGTGTAATCCGCTAGCCTTTTGGGAGGAGACAGCACCGTTTCTTCTTCTCTCTTCTTCAGTGCCGAAGAATAAGATGTGGGAGGGGCCCTGCGATCCTTGATTCCCCATCCTTCTCCCTCTGGGATTTTTCTCCATCAGACCTCCATCTTAGAGTAAGTCCCAATCTCTATATCCCTAGGCTACTAACCAAGTGTATTCCCTACTCCACTTCGCACGGATGCACGTTTCGCGACGTGATCATCAGGTCATTACATCCTCTTGTTTCTCACATCGATCATGACTCATGTGGGATTAGAGTAAGCACCAAACATGGAATCCTCCCATTCCAAACACTCCCATACTAGGTGGAATTTTATCCTTTCCAAGGAAAGGTACATTGGAAGCCACCCTGAGGTTCAATCCCAACACCTACTTGTCCCGACCCCTTTACGTTGGTTCACTAAACACTCCCTATCTATGTGGAATTTGATTATTTCCAAAGAAAGGTACATAAGACGCCTCCCTTAGGTTCAATCCCAACACCTACTAGTCCCAACCCCTTCACATAGGTTCACCAAACTCTCCCAAAGTACATGGACTTTGACCCTTTCCAAGGCAAGGTATATAGGAATCCTCCCTAAGGATCAATCACAACACCTACTAGTCCAGAACCATTCACGTCAGTTAACCAAACACTCTTGATCTACGTGGGATTTGATCTTTGCCAAGGAAACATATGTAGTAAGTCTCTTTGAGTTTCAAGCACAACACCTACTGGTCCCGACACCTCATATCAGTTCACCAAACATTCCCAAACTACATGCACTTTGACCTTGCCAAGGAAAGGTACATAGGAAGCCTCCCTCAGTTTCAAGACCCCACCTACTGGTCCCGACCCTCCACGTTGGTTCATCAAAGACTCCCAAAATACATGTAATTTGATCTTTTCCTGGGAAAGGTACATAAGATACCTCACTAAGGTTCAAACTGAACACCTTCTGGTCCCGACCCATTCACTTCGGTTCACCAAACACTTCTGTACTACATGGACTTTTCTCCTTTCCAAGGCCAGGTACATAAGAATCCTCCCTGAGGTTCAAGACCAACACCTACTGGTATTGAACCACTTTACATTGGATCACCAAACATTCCCAACCACTTCACATTGGATTACCCTTGTCCTACAAGGCGTTAAACTATATGCCCCTTTTCTTCCCGCGAGATTCTAAAAAGAACCCATTCGAACTACCTGGGACTGGATCCATATCTATTAGGAAGGGTATGTAGGAAGCCTTCTTGAGGTTCAACCCCATCCAGTGGTAAGCTGTTTTGATTCCATCCATTAGTAAGCCTTTGTACCCCATCCAACGGTAAGCCTTTATGACCACATATAGCGGAAAGACATTGTGACCTCATCTAGCGGTAAGCCATTATACCCCATCCAGTGGTAATCCATTGTGACCCCATCCAGTGGTAATCATTTGTACCCCAACTAGAGGTAAGCCATTATACCCCATCCAGTGGTATGTTTTTGTTATGCCAAATCAACGTTATTTCATTGTGATATATAATAGACGGTAAGTCGTTGTTTTCCCCAATCGATGGTAAGCTGTTGTGTTCCATGATCGACACCAAGCGGTTGTTTTCACGCAACCAGTGGTAATCCATTGTAGTATACAATCGATGGTAATCCGTCATAGACCCCTTTTTGGGACCTACATCTCTGGTATGCTCCCATGGCATCAAAACAATTCAGGATTCTAACCACGCATAATCCCTAATATACCATCAGGTCATTGTCTTATGTGTACACCCTGATTCTATGCCCCCATCCTGAACTACATGGATATTTATTATGTTCCTTGGGGATATGTAGGAATCCCCCCATAGGTTCAATCCCATCAACCATGTCTCATCCTAGTCTATCCCTTGAGCCTATGTATTTCGAGAAGGTCATTACCCAACCCTAAGGTTCCACTTCCTTCAATTCCCATCCATACGGGTCGCCTCTGCGGTGTCCCATCATCTCAACAAACTATGTAGACTTTGATTCCATACCATGGGGATATTTAGGAAGTCTCTTAGAGACTCAATCCCAACATCACTATCACTCTTACGATAGTTCCATATCATTCTCCATCCACACTCAATAATCTGTAGCCACCCTAATTCTTACCTGGCCCCCCTCATCCTATTGAGATCATGTCACCCACCATCTCACTGCTCCTAGTAGCCATTAGGTTTCTAACTACACATTATCCTTAACATCGATTTTCCCTCTAGGGGGTTCCACCCATCTATTCCACTCCCATTAGTGTTCTGATTAGTCTGATCCATCTTCGCTAGACATTAAACTCATGGAATGACCTTTTTTAGGCATGGTAAGCTGAGGAAAACCTCAGAGACATGCCTATGAAATATAATTCCCCGCATTTGATGTCAGATGCCTCAGGATTCCACACCCTCGAGTGGCCCTATCATGAGGGTAAGAAACCCAGACGCACTAGTGTTCTAGCATCTAGACAGGCCAGCGATGTCAAACGTGACTACCCCCCCCCCCCCCCCCGACCAAAGGTTTCTATCCTGACCAGACAACTTGGAATGTCCTGACATAAGCAATGTAATTAACCAGTGTCCATGAAGACTTGTCAGGGGGAAGAGTTTCATGAACAATGCCATAAGCCTATAAGGGAGACCTAGAATAGGCAACGATCTTCGAGGTAGAATCCATTGAAGGAGGAAATGACATCCCATTATCCCATTTTGATCAAGGAGAAAATGTCCTAGAATTAGGGATACATGCCTCCCCACTTTGGAAATCAGGAATGTGTGGAAACCAACAGTGCGTCCTCCTCCAAGAGACAGATGTGTGCCCTGGAGAAGGCGTCGGAAACAAAAATGGTGAACCCGAAATGAATGTTCTTCTACTCAATGTGGATATTAGTTGTATTTGAGACATCAATGGACTAGCATGTCAGCAGATCCATGTATCAGATGTCAGGTCCTGCCAAGAAAATAGTGGGACAGGTGTGATACTCACAAGAAATTGGGCCCGTTAAATGTTGGACATCCTGGTCTGCGATGTTATCAGCATGGATCATTCTTACCAGCCATGGAATACAAAATAGAGCTGGGGAACAGGATGCCAATTTCTTTCTTTTAGGTCTAATGGTTTAAATCTTCTATCCTTCTAGGACCCAAGTGGTCGTATCAGGAAATTGATCACTGCCAACCTACTGACGTAAAGGTAGGGGAAACGTCCATGCGGCAATCCTTCATGGCCTCATTTCCCCATTTCAACCTCCATGTCCACTGTTTCTATGTGCCCACACCCAATCTCTCCATCTGTGATCATTCAAAGAAGGGTGATAAATGACCTCATTCGGTGATATGAGGAAAAGGGGATTATCACAACCCACGATTTGGCCCATTAATACTTATAGGCTTTGGTGACTCATCGCCACCACCGCCCCCAAAGGTTGCACTGGGAGCCACTACTCCCCAATTCGACGCACAATGGTTTCAGGAGCCTCTCCCCATAACGCTTTGTTGACTCCCTCCCCTACACTGATTAGGTGAGGGATGTATATGCCAGCCCGGTTGGGATCCTATTCCAAGTGCTCTCAAGGAGGACTTCCACTAGGTCGTGTAAATGCTGCCACCTATCCCCACAAGATGAGGAGAAGATAAACTTTTCACCCGCACCACCGACCCTAGTACACTTAACCTAATGCTAGCGTCGGGCATGGGTTGAGTAGGACACCTTCCAAGGGGCATCAATGTCAGTGACTACCGTGTCATGTTCCACTGCTGAAGCATACCCTCACCACCACGTTTACACTGTGTAGGGGAACTCATAAGCCAGGCCCAGATCGAGGCCCGAACCACCCCAAGGGCAGGCTGGGTTGACTCTCCTGGTCATCCACGTAGGTAGCGCACGCCGCGGGAGACTTATGGCAACGATACCCAGTACGGTGGTCCTCCTCGTACCATTTCCAATGAGAGATTAGGTCTAAACCCCTCCCAATATTAGCATCAAGGTCTTCCCCCTGAGAAATTATATCCAGAATAAGGTCTCCCGATGTCTTTACAGCAGCTGATAAAGGTTCTCATCATCCTCGCAACCAGAAAGGAAGAGGTTTGCCTCAATTAAAAAACACCCAGCACGTAGGTCCTACCCATGATTTTCTCGACTAGTATGAGGAACCTTCTCACATTGATGTTTCCAGATGAAATAGCATGTTGTCCCTAACTAGGATCCCACCAGCTCCAGCGGAGGTCCTACCCGCTTTAGTACTTTCTGCAAAGATTCCCTCAGTACGTCAGCTAGTGGACATAGAGTTCCTCCTCATGTTCCCTTTGACATCTATTCGGATTCTCCTCACACCCCGACTCACCTATGAAGAAGTCATATCCACCCCAACACCAGTTCAGATGAAGGACCTCCTCTAGCCAAAAAAACCCCTATCCCGAAGAGCCATCTTGTGGTTGGAGGGCAGTTCAGCACCACCATGGAAAAATTCTAGGAAGATTCAGACCGAGATTAGACCTATCTGCATCTCATACTCTGAAGCGAAATATGATTCTGCAAGGGAACCCTCACCTCGATCTATTGGGTCGGGGGCTAGGGCAGGTATGAGGTGTATTAGACTCATAATTTTTTAATGTTAGGTCCACCAGATCCCTACCTCCCTTCTCAAATACATACAGGAGGATGATGATTTGGTATCTCTCAACGGTCTGGTTTCACAATCACCACCATCATCATGAGGAGCACTCTCCACCCCTACTAGAGATCGTAGAGAGTTATTCTAGGTATCGATGACAAACAAACAACGAAATGGTAAACCGCTAATAACTGTAGACCCTGCACCGAAAACTATGGTCGCCAGCCCGTATTATCATGATGTGGTGGATAAGCCACTACTATCTTCAAAGGATATCCCAAGATGTGGCAGCTTGTCTACCCACTCGCCGTATTCTCCACCAGCCAGCTTGTCGTCTCAGCACTCTACTTCAGTACCACTATTGGTTCATCAAAGGCCTCTAGTTGCCGAGTGGGGAAACCAAGGGCCAAACCCCATGCCTAATCTAAGGATTTTGTGGGACTTTCCTATGGTAGACCATTTCATGGAGATGTTTTGGCCAATCACAGCACCTAATTTTAGTGCACCAGAATCACTCTCCCGGGAGGAGGTTCGATGCTTTTTCCATGCCCTCTGAGAAACTCACTTTTGTATTTCTCATCGACGAGTGGCCTACCCCAAGAGTCAGGCACAGTTTGAAGACATTTTTCAACAATTCTATTTGATTGACTTGGCCTCACTCCTTTTGGACCATTGTCTTAAGTCACATGTCCACCATGGGACCCTAAAAACAATGGGTTCAAATCTTTAATGAGCTATGCATGATTTCAAGGAGGATTCTCCCCAAAATCATATATGTTTTTGGGATTGGTATGTGACCCTCCATTTCTGTTAAATCTGGCGCTAGCCTGACTTTCCAAGCGATCTTGAGGATATGACTCCAGGTTGAGTCACTGTTAAAATGGATGATATATCAGAGGATGAGATGAGTATAGAGATACTTGGTGGAATATTATCCCATGGTAGAGTTCCACAAATATTGGATTGGTCTGGAACGGTTACTCCCTATCAGATAAACCTACTGGGTCTTCCCGTGCCCACTGAGGCATTAGTCATCAGCCAAAATCCCAATATGGGTAAGGAGCACCTCGGAGTCCTCAAACACTCTGACCTGTTTGGCTCAAAACAAAATACAGATGATGATCCGGAAAAAAGCTATGTGGCATCAAAATCTCACAGAGAATAATATGATGGTTGATGACCTCCTTGCTGAGCTTTTCGCGGAGATATGGTCAGACTACAATGATCATTGGCTGGGGCAGCGGGGGAAGGCCCAACATCCCCCCAACGAATTGGCCCCAGGTGACCCTGACCGTCCTTCCAACGTAGACAGGGTAGAGGACGGGACTTATGGAATGTGGGTGATTCATGTGGCTCCAAATCCACCAAAGTGGCGTGATAATCACAGGAACCCAGCTCAGGTTCCCCCAGTCGCTCCGCAGACCATCCCACAACCTGCTCCACAAGTCTTCGGGCCTGTTAATCATGTTGAAGAACCTTCTAATGCACCGGTTGTCAGGAATCCTCTTCAAGATAGGGACCCCCGCTCAGATGATCTTATTGCGGAACTCATTGCTTGCCTCAAGGAGTTTGAGACTCGACAGGTAGAAATCCTTCCAGATGGTAAGTTTTATCTTTCCTGGGTGGATGATATTCTAGCACCCCAGGGTTTTGAAAATCCCACCTTCTCCCCCTTTAAAGGGAAGGGTGACCAACTGTAGCATCTGGCCCACTTCATTTCATGGTGTGGGCCCATGTTCGTAACTTCATCACAACAAGAGGCAACCAAAATATGGTGTTTTGAACAAACATTGGGAGGGCCTATGTTAGTTTGGTAAAACCAGCTACCCATCAGGTCATTAGCCGGTTGGGAAGATATTCATAGGAAACTTATTTACCAGTTCAGTTATAGCACTAAGAAGGTGAGTATTGTAGACCTCATGAAATTCAAATAGAGGCCTGAAGAGCGCGTCACAGACTTTGTCACCCAATGGAAAGGCTTTACCTACTCCTTTGATATGTCGCTGACTCAAGAACATCTTCTTATAATGTTTGTGTGGAATGTCAAGACTAAACTAGTCCCCTATCTCATTACCCAGAATTACCCTATAGGATTCTGAGACTTCTCAGAGAAGGCCCAGGGTCTAGACGAAGCTTTGTAGTAGGCTGATCAGGCACACTCGTCTCCTCCTACAATTCCTGCATGAAAGAGCGATGAGGCTAATCCTGCCGTGGTTGGGAAGATTAAAGCCCCCAGAAAACAGAAGTTATTTCATGTGGAGCCACCTCCATATCCTCACAAAGGCCCTCCACCATAGGCATATCCTCGGTCCCAGCAGCACCCACATCAAAATTAGCAGGCACCCTTGTGTAATGTGCTGCCACCACCCAGGTGAGATAACCAGGTCCCACCTCCTCAAAAGGCTTCTCCAGACCCTCGTCAAGGCCAAGATCCCATATCCCCCTTTTAAGAAAATAGAAATCTAACCTACTCTTTCAACAAGGCTCAGGTTCCTCATTATTTTTGAAGTGCCTTGGAATATGGAATTGTACTATTTCCCGAATGTAGGAGACCAGAAGAGGGAGATCTCACTAATAGTCCCAATTACTTCCCCTATCATTGTATCTTGGGGGACACCCTTAAACAATTATATGTGATTAAATATTGGTTTCGTGAATAGGTTGATAACAACATAGTCAGGTTATGCCCAACTCTGGTATATGTAGAATGTGTTTTTTTGAAGCCAGACAGCGGTAGTGACAGTGAAGGTGAGTGAAATTAGGATTCCAACTGCATGTCCCAGAAGTTCGATGGATGAATGTCTTGTAAGGATGTATGAAGTTCCCATGGAATTATCCGTGCATGTATGAATCAAACTGAGCCTTCAGAAGATGTCGCATCATCCATAGTCACTACTATTGCATCAATGGCTCTACATTCCCCTTCCTAGAAGAGAAGGCATTAGCAACACAAGGGAAAACAATGTCCCTCACAGACACCATTTCTATCCTATACTCACAGTAACTTCATGCCCCCAGAGATGGAAATTCCCCCCAAATTATATCGAGAAGTGGAGGATTCTTCCAGTGACATTCAAGGGTATGCCTCGGTTAACAATGTAGAGATTGTAAACCCCTAAATGATTTTGAACGGCGAAGATCGCCAGACAGATCTACCCAACGTCCCCAGTCGTCACTAGTGTCAATGGGTCCATGGATATATTGGTCATCAGAGTGCCTTGGCCAGTATTTCCATCTAGGATGTGCATGACACCAAAACCAGACAGCAGGCCCAGTGCAGAGCTCAGCATGTATAGCCTCCTCATCTAGCATCAGAAGGTCTTCCTTCACCACTGTTTGTGTTACGTGATCAAGAGGAGCTTCCTCAGTCATGCCATGATCAGCCACATGTTACTACATGTAGGTCCCAGTGATCTGAGAAACACTCGGTAGTCACTCCACAAGCTTCAACTATTGAGAAACGGGATAATCCCAGCACCAGTCAACCACTAGTTCATCCAGTGGGCCAAGTCATTCCCCCTTCCGTGGAGTGACCTCCTATAAGCATAAGAACATGCTTGGAATGGAAGTATGATGTTCTCAATAATATTTTCAGAATTCCTAAAAGGATCTCTATCCTCAAGGCCCTTCTCATGTTTCCATATATGCATGAATCCCTCATTGAGGCTTTAAGAAGCCCCGTCCAGTTTGAGACGGAGGTAGCAGATACAGAAGCCTTCCATGCTGAGGTAATTGAGTATGTTGAATTCCTGTCCATTATCTCTTTCTCTGGAGAAGATGAAGGCTCTCCCATACATGGGGACATCTTTCCATTGTACATTACCAACCATTTCAATGGCCTGGAGGTTTTTCACTTCCTAGTTGACACAGGATCTGTGATCAACCTAATCCTGACATGAACAATCTTTATAAGGGGCTGTCTGAGGATGACCTCTGTCCCTATGACATAAAAATACAATGTATTGATAAGACGAAATAGAGACTGGTCAGCAAGATCCTCTAAAAGACTCAGTTAGATGGCCTAGTTTCTAGCACTGAGTTCATGGTTGTATCCCAAGACACTACCTACAAAAGCAATGAAGGGTAGGCCATGGATTCACCTGCATACAGGGGTTCCTTAATCATATCACTAGTTACTTAAGTAATCTCTTAATGTTCAAGTGGGTACAATAAATGGGGACACATCTTCCATTCCCTTCTGTAAATCCCGCTACCTAGATGTCGACTATTAGAATATAAAATACAAGTATATTCAGAATAATTAGGCTAAACATGCTACGACTGTAACTGACCCATGGATATACCTAGATGATGCCTACATCTTCCCAATCCATCAATTAAAGGCTACAACCCTAGATGTGGGGAAATGATTTTTTGTTTCTAGAATGAGGGGGAAGCACATTCCCATGTCTACATGATGCTGAATGATCACCTCGTAATCCTACACAAATTAGGCTCAGGTAATCCTAGAGCCCTCTACACCCATAAGGTATCAGGATGTACACCCCATGGTAATAGAAATATGTCATACTTTCTAGTTTCACTGGGATGGGATAAACCATCTCAAGCCAACGCATCACTATTTCTTTGATATCATCAAGTGTGTCCCCTTGGGACAAACACTAGATGGGATTGGATTGAAAACATTCATTACTATAGTTTCCACATCATAGGTGACCCCTGATGTAGTGTCTACCATTGTTTAGGCCTACACCCACCTCCCATCGAGATATGATGATTCAATAGAAGCTCCTCCCACTGAGGATCCCTCCCCCATCTGCGAAGAAGAGATCTTAGAGGATGATCCTCCTACATTCGAAGAGGGTGTCTTCATCATGGTCAATGAATTGGTACAGGTGATCCTAGGTAGCAGGACGAATATGAAACCCACATTGACCGGTGTTGTTATGCCTATCAAAGAGAAACAATAGTATGTGGACTTCCTCAAAAAATACGATGATGTATTTTCTTGGAGTTATGATGGGATGCTGAGACTAGATACCCAGGTAGTCGTATACCACATCGTTCTTACATAAAATCACCGCAGGCAACCTCCCAGAAAGATGCACCCTTCTCACAGTTCCATGGTCGAGGCTGATGTTGACAAACTCATTAAAGACAAATTCATCTAGGAGTTTTGGACCCCAGATGGCAAGACAACATTGTTCCCATCAGAAATAAGAATGGACAAATTAGAGTCTACATCCACTTCTGGGATGTCAACAATCACGGTTCAAAGGATGATTTTCCCCTTCCCATGACATAGTTTTTGATCGACGCCACTACTACATTCCAATCCCTCTTATTTAAGGATGGGTATTCCGGATATAACCAAATCTGAATGGATCATGATGATGAGGAGTCTAAATCCTTCAGGTCACCACAATGTGCTTTGTTTTACCAAGTCATGCCCTTTGGTCTAAAAAATGAAGGTTCCACCTATCAGCGTTCCATGCATCGCATATTTAAACCGATCCTTGGGACATTTCTTTAATAGTACGTATTTAATCTAGTGGTCAAATATCACCAGTTTCTGGACCACTTCCAAGAACTTTAGAAAGTGTTTGTATTCATTTGTTCTCTCCATTTGAAGATGAACCCATTGACGTGTGCCTTCGGGGACACCTCCAGGAAGATTCTTGGACTATTTTTTAGATACAGTGGCATTGATATAGACCTAGAGAAGATCAAGTCCCTCAAAAAGATGTCTCCCATGAGAAAGATTTGGGGAATTCTAGGCTTTTAGGGTCACCTATCCTACATTTTCCGATTCATCGTAAATTTGGCCTTATAAGTGTAAGACCCTATCCCAGATCATGAAGAAAGGATCGGTCTACAAATTGGATGAGGAATGTCATAAATATTTTTAGGAAATAATGCATTATCTGCTCCAGCCTCCAGTCCTAATGCCTCCGATTTTCAGAAAGCCAATGGTCCTTTATGTGACCACCCTGGAATGATCTCTTGGTGCCCTTATCTCCTAGAAGAATAGTGAGGGAACAAAGAATATTGTTTATTATCTCAGACACATGATTATTGATATGGAGACTAGATACACTTCTATAGAGAAGAGCGACCTCATGCTGGTATTCGAATTACAGAAATTGTGACATTACTTGCAGCACCATGAGGTACAATTGGTGTCCTGGATGGATTCACGGAAGTACATCCAGAACCACCAAATATTGACAGGCTATCTAGCTTGGTGGGTATTGATCATCCAGTAGTTCGAAATTAGGTTCTTCCCTAAGACCACTATTAAAGGGAATGCATTGGAAGATTTCCTCGCCGCCCATCCAGCTTTCGCAGACTAGTCTTTGGACCTTGATTTTTCTGATGATAAAATCCTATCGGTAGACCTATCCATTCAGTGCTATAAAATTCACTTTGATGGTGTTCCCCAGAGCCCTATCGGTAGAAGGCTCAATTACTGTAGGCTCAACAGATTAGGCTTTGGTATCGTCTTCATTACCCTAGCATAAGTTGTTCTTCCATATTCATTCATGCTGTCAGAAGGCTGCACCATCATTGAGGCAGGATATTAGGCTCTCATCACTAGCCTCGAGTTTCCCAGCATGATTGATGTTCCACATTTTCATGTGAAAGGAAACTCTAAACTAGTCATCATGAAAATCAATGGTAATTATGTCATCTGAATTCTAGAGCTTGTACCACTGTAGAACACTCCCTCCAGCTCATGGCTCCGTTCTCATCTCGGCCAAAGGCTACTCATATTCCTCGATCCCAGAACAGTCATCCCGACACCTTTTCCAGTATTTTTGTAACACTTGGACAACCTAAACATGATGATTTTATTATCCCCATGGAGCACCAGAGAGTCATCTCCCTCGTCACTCTACATGACGTTAATATCCCATAGGTAAGCCACCTTACCACCGACGCTTCTACATCAGGACCCTATGGTCTCCCTGATGTTGTGTTCGAAGTAACTACCAACTGGAGGACACCCTTTATCGAGTACCTCTAGCACGAAAATATCTAGGAAAATCGAGCCGATCGTGAGAGAATCTGATGTTGCGCATTGCAGTTTACTCTCTAGAGTGGTCTCGTTCTTGAGCGGATCCTCTATAAGTGAGGATTTGATGGAGTTATCCTATATTATATTCAAGAAGATGAGATTTCTCCATTCATACAAAAGATTCATGCCAGTTCCACTGGAGCTCATTAGATAAAGACGAAATTATCTCACCATATCCAGAGATTGGTTTATTTTTTACCCTCCATGATCTGTGACTGCATCGAGTTTACTAAGAGATTCCATGAATGAAACTTTTATTCCAAATTTGTGCATTGGTCGTCGGATCCTCTCCACACCACCAATTACTATTGTCCCTTTGCAGACTAGGGACTTGATGTTGTGGGACCATATCCACTGGTGACAGCTCGCTAGTACAGGTTCATCCTGACAGCTACGGATTTATTTTCCCAGTGGGAATAAGTGGTTCCGCTCAAAGAGGTAAAGGACTATCCAATCATTATATTTGTGACATCCAACATCATCTAGTGATTTGGAGTCCCTCATTTTTGTTCTTATCGATAACGACACCAACTTTTGGGTAGTCGAGTGGAAGAAATTATATGCCAAGTACAATATCTGTTCTAACCATACCTCCCACAATCACACGCAACAAAATGTTAAGATCGAGGAATTCAAAAACACCTCTCTAAAAATATATAGAAAATGGTTGGTCAAAAAAGAGTTGGTAGGATAAACTCCCCAACTCCCTCTGGGCCTATCAGACATTGATGCACAATTCCTCATTGGTGACCCTATACTCCTTGGTGTACGGAACAGAGGCCTTCCTTCCCATCGGGATTCTATTTCCTCCATACACATAGTTTTATATGATCAAGAATCACCAGATAAGGTTGCTAAAATCCATCTGGCCGAATTAGAAACCCATTATGAGAATAGGCATCGTGACCTACATAATCTGGAAAGGCATCAGAAAAAGATAGCTAGAGCTTTCAACAAAAAGGTTCACCTGCATTCATTCTTGGAATGTGACATGGAGTTGTCCTTGAGAACACCAATGATACCTATTAGGAAAACTCCCAAGAAGGAGGCCAAATAGGAAGGAAGTTACATCATTCATAAGGTTTACCCCAATGGCGTGTACTCTCAAGTCACCATGGATGGTGAGCGTATAACTCCTTCCACCAATGCAAAATTCCTCAAGAAATACATTTCATGAGCATAAGGGTCCTACATGACCTTAAACTGTCATGTCAGACATGAAATTAAACAGTATATCATCCCACAGGTTGTTAAAATGTATTTGGTTTTCCATGACCTTAAACTGTTATGTCCTTCATGACATTAAACTATATGTCATCTCACACGACGTTAAACTGTAGATGCTCTTGCATGACCATAAACTCTCCAAATTCCTTGATACATGACATTAAACTACACAAAAAATTCAAGAACTATGTATGTATTGATTCACATCCTCATAGGATACGTACAAATTCTTGGACACCTCGTCTTGAGTCCATCCCCAAGACTCCTCTTTGACTATCCCTCTAGGTAAAGTTCTCTTGTAGGATCTCGTATGATGTGGTGTAGGCTTATTTGGCCACACCCATGTCAGTATTATGATGATCCACCATGTTACCCCTACTTTTTATTCTATTATCCCATGTCCTTACCACACAATGCTAAACTACATGGAATTCAATAATTACATGTATCTTGATTTCCATTCTTATGGGCTACGTAGACACGCCCGGGCAGTTTTTCTTGTGGGCCCAGCCCCAATCTTCAGGATATCCCCTTGGGTCGGAAATCATGGTGTGTTGATGGGTTTTTAATTCCATTACATCAGGTTCATCATGACCGCACCATATATCCATCTCCTTGAAGATATCCACCTCTTTCTTCATCCTTCTTGACGCTAAATTTCTCGAGCACATTTATGCTTCACACACTCCCTTTACATGGGACATCATCATATTTCACATTCAAGAGGGCCCTTGAATGATACTGATACATAGAATAGGTTATCTCCTCTCATTTCGAGTCAAAGCCCTCGAGGACCTCGAATGAAAAATTGATACAAGTCCCGTATTGAAAATATGATCAGCGGTCGACACTTGTTTGTTGTTTCCATTTCAGGTCATGTGATATGGATGTTGTGTTTCAAACATGGTCAATAGTTATCCTTCATCATTTTCACAACCCCCATTTGTCCTAAATATTGGGTGTAGTGGTTTATTTTGTCCTGATATCCCTTCAAAGAATAGTATGCCTCGTGTAGGAGTGTGATTCTAGTTGTCGAACCCTTATATGTTTGGGAGAGCCTTTTTCATATTCCTTGTTTCCCACACAGAGAACTGCTCACATGGGATTAGGAATTTTGGGAAGGTAATACCTGTAGGAAAGGTCATGTGGATATGGTCCTAACTCTTAGACCATAAACTAAGATCTCAATCACCCTTATTACAAGACGTTAAACTGCAAACTAGACAAGACTTCCTTTTTCAAGCCCCTTACCCCTTTTGGGTAACCTGACCAATGTTCTAACACTGGATTGTGTTGTATGGCCTGGACTCTATGTCCTTGTTCATGTCAGGCTATTTTTTACACATCCCATACATCCCCTAGGGACACCCCTTGATTATCGTCCTCACCACAAGAAGTTAAACTGCAAACTGGCTAGGACTTCCTATCTCAGGTCCCTCTCCCCTTTGTGGTCCCCTGACCCATGTTTTCACTCACGATTTTGCGGTATGGACGGGACTCTATGTTGTCGTTCACATCAGGGTATTTTTCCATGCCACATACATCCCCTTGGGATGCCCCTCCATTTTCATCCTCAATTCAAGGCATTAAACTACAAACTATCTGGGGCTTCCCATCTTGGATCCCTTTACTTTTTTGGCCCCCTGGCCTAAGTCCATTTTTGGGATCATACGGTGTGTCATTGGCTTATTTCCTCATCAATTCTTGGATGCCCTCCCTTCCATACATATCCCCCGTTGAGATATCATGCCCCTATTTGTGTCCTTGCTGCATGATGTAAAATTGAACAGAATCCTCCAAAACTATGCGTGGCTTGATTCCTATCCTTTTAGGATACATATGACTACCCGAAAATTTAGTCTTCATGTCTGACCCAATTTCATAGAAACCCCTCATATCTTCCATACCATATGGTCTATGTTCTCCCTGGAGGGAAATGAGGCATGGTATGGGCCTATGTTTTTATTCATGTCGGGTATGTAACAGCCATTCCATGTACCTCTTTTTCCTAAGAGATCATTGTCTTCATGCCCTATACTCACCTTTTCAAGTCGCCTACTCTTGATTTGGTCCCCAAAACCATCTAAGGTAGTTCACTGATGTTCCTAGGACCACTCTTGTTCAAGACAAAGAGTGTTGGATTCTACAAGATATGTTATTGCTCATTATCAGGGTTCATGATCCCCTTAATTTCAGGCTTCCGTCTTCTTATGCATCCGAAAGGACCCCCGAATTGCATGGATGCTAGGCCATGGGGCTCTCCTTCTATTTCAAGCCATGCCACCATGGATTTTGGATGATAATTTGATACAATTCCCAAGTTGCGAATATTATTATTGGTCGATTATCATTTGTCATTCCCATTACAGGTAACATGATATGAATTTTTTGTTTCAAACACGATCAATAGTTATCCTCCAATGTCACGCCAACCCCATAAATCCCTAAATGTATGCTGCATGATTCACTTCCTCTTCCACTACCTTAAGTAAAAGTGGAATTCTAACACTCTTGGTAATGTCTCTTAGTGCTCATTGGCACGTTAGAAGTGAAAAGTCAAGATAAGGTGTCGTCTGGGAATCTACACCAATTTAACATTTTCATTTATTCAGTTTGTTTTAAAAACATTCTCTGCCCTTGTTTCCCACATCGAGTGTAGCTCACGTGGTCTTAGGGATTTGGTCTAGGTTTTGGCCTCCATGGAAGGGTCACGCTTTTCTATGACCTGAGCTCTAAGATCTTAATCTAAGATATCATTATACGTCCATTTTTTAAGGTGTAAGAACCATGACTCTCTGAACTATGTATAGATATATTCCCTTGTTCATGGGATACATAGGAACGCCTAGACATCTTGTCTTTGGGTCCAGCTGAAATGCAGCTAATTACCTTGTCTGTTTGGCCTTGTGGCCCTAACATTCATGAAATTGTGTGGTGTGGTGTAGGAATTATGTCCTCCTTCACATAGGGTTTTAAACAGCTTCACCACATACTTATTTTCTAAGGAGCTAGTCTCTCATGCTTGTCGTCCTGCATGACCATAAACTGCACCCTCCGAACTATGTATGGCCTGATTCCCATCCTCAGGGGAAACATAAGAACACCTAGACATTTTGAACATTGGGTGAGCCCCATATTTTATAACGTTTTCTGGACCCTTGGACAGAGGTTTCTTCTCTAGAATTATGCATGGTGTTTTGTGGACCTTGTACCCACTCACGTCAGGTAATCTTTATCATATCATGTGCATTCCCACCAAAACCTCATTTCATCTATATGTGCCCAATCCATATGATGTTAAACTATGTTTTTTGGTCCCATGTGACTTTAAACTATTTTTTTCTTTATTTAATGACATTAAAATGCATTATTAGGCCCTTTAATATGACCCTAAAATAGGACATTATCATCTTGGATGCACGGAAAAAAATGACACTACATTGTGATGTCCTCACTCGAGGGGACATAATGTTAGGTATAGGTCCTCCACCATACCATTTTCCAATGCCTACATGAGGCTTTATTCCTGTAGCGATACCTGTATTATTCATCATAGGTTTATCGCTTCACAAAAAATTAACATCCATCCTAAAGAACAAACAAGATCTCTCAAATGTTGCTTCTTTTGGAGTGTCGTTCCGACTCACACGATAGTATTTTCCCTAGAAATAGTATCCATGTAAAACCCTTCTAGAACTAAATATGGTTTGATCTCTATCATAATGGGGTAGGTTGGAATGCCCAGGCACTTTTCCCTGGGCCCATCCGAAATATCATTTTTGGTCCCTCGACCTAAGATTTCCCCAAGTATAACATGGTGTGATGTGGGCTTATGTCCCCATTCACATCGGTTTTTTCATTTACGGAACCATGTGTCTCACTTCCCCATTTTTGTTTATGTTCTGAGCTCTATGACATTTAAACAAAGATCCAACCATCATGGTCATAGGACACTAAACTACGTGAAATTCTCTAGAAATACGTATTGCTTGATTGTCATCCTCATGGGATACGTAGGGATACCCGGACGTCCCATTCATGGGTCTAGCCCCATGAATCATCAATCCTACCCCCCCCCCCCTTCATCCTATTGGCCCGAACACCTTTGGAAGCATGTGGAGTGGGTATCACCTCTTGGTTTACTATTCACATTTGGTTTTTCAATAGCCACACTGTGTACCTCCCTTGTCTCTTCCCTTCTTGGTCCGAGTTCTACGATCCAAATCTATGATATCCCTAAGAGAACTGTGCATGAGGTTCGAATAATTTTCCACCCAGTGAGAACTTCATTAAATTAGTTCCCCTCTTAACATTCCACTCTACATCCTTAATCTTGGAGTGTGCGACCCATGACCCTTTTCCTTGGAAAAGGATTTTACTCCCTCTACCTGATTCATCCTATTGTCGCATTATAATGTATCATGACAAAGATCCAAAGGTGTGTAATTTTCACATCAACATTTCCTTGTTCCATGACTATGCTTTACAATCCCTTTATTTGGATCTTCACCATCTTCTATGTCTTAAATGATCCCTTTTATTTTCTTGTCTCATGCCATAATAGGTAAAATACCATCTTTTTCCAATGCCTCTTAAGACCACAAACAATATTTATGACAGGTCCCGCATTTAGAACATTGTCAGTGGACGACCCTCATTTTTATGTCCCTATTCGTGGATAATGTGAAGTAGATATTTTGTTTCGAACATGGTCATTAGTTATCCTCTATCATCACTCCACTACCATTGTGATCCAGATCTCGAGCATCATGATTCACATCTTTCCACTCACATATGTTCAATAGGAATTCCAGCGCACATTTTTTCACCTCTGTGGATCTCTATAGGTAAATCAGTAGGGTCAATAATTTTTGGATGTTACTTTCCTAGAATTACATTTCACCTAATGTGTTCCTTCCATCACTAGTAAATCTCACCAATACTCCTTATTTCCCACACTTATCAAGACTCACGTGGGCTTAGTAGTGTTGGTGAAGCATGTACTGGTGCTGCTATGCCACACTGGCCCTTCATCCCGCATGATGTTAAACTATGATTCTAGAACTACATGTGGATTGATTCCTATCATAATAGAGTTTTTAGGAAGGCCCAGTAACCTATGCCCTGGGCCTATCCTAACATTCACCTTCTATCCCTTGACATAAAAAAACATTAACCAGGGATTGGTGGTGTGTTGCGGACTCCCAATGTCCTTATTCACATCAGGTTTATAGCTATTGCTTCACATACTCCCTTAAGTGGATCTCCCCTTCCACTCTCGATCCTATCATATGATGTTAAACTAAAAAAGTCTTTGTGTCCTCAACCCTTGACACTAAACGGCGGTTCTACCCTGAACTAGTTCAGGATACCCAATGCTAACTACGGGATGTTCCAGATTCCTCGTCAAAGAGGGTATCCTTTACCAGAATTGTTATCCAACCAATCCATGTTTTAGAACTACATTTGTCTTGATTCTCACACTTGTGAGATATGTAGTGATGCCCATGAATTTTGACTCAAGACTAGCCCCATGGTTCTTATCCCTTCTTTCCCCTTAGCCCTGATCATGGTCCAGGTAGTATGACCTTGAAACAATGTGTACCATCCATACTGTACGACATTAAGCTACATGTATATTTCCTTCCTTGTTATGATGTAAAACCACAAGTCATTATTGTTCCTCGCCACATAGATCATGTTTAGAAGGTAGTTTTATCTCTGATAAGACTGATGCACCCACCTAATGTGTTTTCACCACAGTGGCGTAATTTCAAGAGTGTTAGACTCCATTTGAAAAACTCATAACTCCACCCCCCGCGCTTTTCATGCCCTTTGTTTGGACACTCATCCTATTTCACATTTTAAAGAACACCCTAGAAGTATGAAATCTCGGTCTATGTTTCACCTAGTATTGTGGGCCAACATTCTGAATGACTAATGGAAAACATTTTTGAGTCAAGCCCGGTGTTGCGAATATGGTCAGCAGTCGGCCCCCATTTGTTATCCCCATTTCACGCTAATCTAACATAGGTACTATGTTATGAACACAATAAAAATTTATCCTTCATTGTCATTCCACCTCTACAAAATTATGAATTTTGGGTATCGTGATTCACACATTCCACCCCCAATGTTGGGATTCATTCTAATGCCCCTGGAATTACCCCACTCGTGCACTAGAGAACATTGGGGAAATGATAATTTGACTATGCTATGAACTTTATTAACCAGTCAGGTTGGCCCCTTCCTTCTTGGAATCCTATATGGGTATTCTTTAACTTGAATTCCCATTTTTTTTTGGAACTTCCACTTTCAAACTAAGTGATAACGCGACCACCCCTTGTTTCTCACGTCGGGCCTAACCCACATGACATCGGTCATAACTCACATTATCTTAGTGATGGATTGATAATTATTTCACGGTTGTGGTTGGGATGAATTTAATTGAATAATCAAGTGAATAATTCATTCATTCATGTTGTTCAGAATTAAAAGCAGTATAAAAGGATATGTTTATGGGTTTGGCCAAAATAGGGCCCTTAAGGATCATCGTTTTTGATGGATTGCTCCAGTGTCTCGACCTTCTGGATTGTGGCCTCTAGAATTTACTCCTACCATATGAGATCCTTATCTTCATTAGTGGACATAGATCATAATTCATTGACCCTAGTCTGTTCTCCTGCTCGATCAGCTTGGATCTCAATCATTTGGTGGCTCTCTTGCACTATCTCGTCCTAGGCATCCACCTTCTAAGCCCTCAATTTCTCAATGATCTCAGAGTGGGTTTCAATATATTCCTCCCTTTATTTTTCTTTCTATCCAAGGAACCAGACCTCCTTCTACACCTTCTAGAATACATGGTTATTCTATGACTCTTTCTGGTGCCCTAGAATTTTGAAACGTTGGATATTCTCCCTTATCTTCCCATCCATGTAATCAGATACCATTACATGAATACATTGAGCATCCACCACTCTATAATAGAGGAATCATAGCTAGGTGCAGAGTTATCCCATCCATTTTAGACATTCTTCCTGTGGATGAGTGAGGAAGCATTTGATACACTTCCACCTCTTGCGCTGCGCCATACGGCTCTCATCGGCTACATCAGAATCAGATTCATCTATCTCTTCAGGGTGTGCAGGCCGATTGTTGGGGAAAGTGGCCAAAAGATCATCAGCATGGTCTCCTTCTAGTATTACTCCCAAGGTATTAGTCTCTTAAACATGAGGGTGAACTTCCTCTCTCATATAAATTTCATAAATTTTTCCCCCTCTGACTTCAGACCCCTCCCCAATGTTGATATCGCCAGTGTCCAAAGCCATTTTCTCACTTGGTGCCGGGGACGACCCAGTTTGAGAAATTTGTTCTGAGTGGGTCAGTGTGTTCTTCATGGAATCATCTATTTTTGGTCTATATATAGTGTCTTCTTGAGCCTCCAATATCATTATTAATACAAAAAAGATGAATTCCCCGATCAACATATCCCTTTGGTGATGCATACAAGTATTTGAGTAATAAAATGTACAAGAGCTCAACGCATTGACCTCCATAATTTTAGTCGTTATAAGATCTATATCTATGGGATATCCCTCTCCGCATGTCAATTCAATTATGGGTGTCTTCTCCCCACCTTGTAGTATCGGTGCGCCTTCACCCCCCTCGGATGGAGCACCCTGAACAATAACACCAACATACACCTGAACATAGGAAAAGCTCAGTTGGTGATTATGATGGATAGAAAGGGGAAATGATCCGATATGAATTAAGTGATAAATCGAGTATCCCATCTATGTCCATGTCATATTTGACAATCTCTCTACTCTCCCAAGGACGCAATTGGTGAGCCATCCCCAGAGACCCTTCACCTCCAATATCCTCTTCAACTCCCCTTATTTTTACCTCTTCTTCTCCTTGTCTTCTTCCTCCATTAATTCTCTTTCCTATTTATCATCATCACTGTCATCATCTTTAGATGACATTCATTCTGGATCATCCTCCTGGTCGGGCATCACTTTTACTAAGTGATTCAGTTCCTCGCGTCACCCCTGCTAGCACGAATACACATCCATGGCCGTTAGATATGTCTATTGATGATTAAAACTCACTATTTTGTAAATGATAATGAGACCAATTTATGGATGTTGGATCCCATCGTGAACTATTTTTTTAAGAGGGGTTTGGTTCCTATTGACTGTCTCAGGGTAAAACAAGCTGACCACAACACTAGGAAGATCACATATTCAACGGTTTTTAGCAGATACCTTAACTGCTTCCTAGGAAGCTCCCTAGTCACTCCGTGATAATGTTTAGAATACCCTATCTCTCTATAAAATGAGATCATTGTTGCTCCACGTGACGTTCCTACTACCGAGGTCCGGACTTCTACTAACCAGGCTACCTAACTTGTTCCTGCCCTCTCCTCCCTAGTGGTTCCTCATATTCTTTCTAACCTCTCAGATTCCACGTTCGCCACCTTGATTTTATAAACTTGTTTCTATAGGGTTCCCTCAGGGTATACCGCCACCTAATGCTTAGAAATATTTATTGAGAGGCCAACATCGACTCTTGTGGGGGAAAGGTAATCACCTCATCATACTATAAGTTGTAAACATCGGTCACATTTGACGAAGAACCCAAGGGTTTTCCTCTTATTGTAAATCTTTATAAACCTTCTTCAGAATTCGTTGGGGGCATCCAAACTGCCTGAAAAAACATGACAGAGCATATGGCTCTCAAATGATCTTTCTCTCGACTTGGGCCACAAGCAATCCACTTTGAGACTTTGAAAATATTCTCTTTTCTTTAGATATCCATCCCATCATCTACGATCTGGCCATCAGGGGTGGGGAATGGGCTAATTGTGAAATTGTTTTTATTCCCCATCTCGATTCTAATCTCTAATTCATTGAGAATCAATTGAATGGCCCCAAAAATGTTTAGAAAGGAATGTCGCATACCATTACATAGAGGATGAATAACATTTGGGAAGGTCAATCTACCACAGTGTGCGGCGATCCCACCGTGAAGGATTTGGAAAGGTCCACATGTCCTCCCGGATGACCCCCTCTTGAAATACACCCCTAGATGTCGTACAGTCTAGAAAACATGGGGACACCCAAGTTAAACCTCTGATTGGCTTCCATAATCCCTACCATCACCAATGTTGCCGAGAAAACAATCATCCTGGTATCCCTTACTAGAATCAGTTGTCCACTTGGGAAGGTTGTGAGAAATCTGGCCTATCAGGCATTGGGGTCCCAGCTCTCATCCACATGAAATCCCCAAGTTTGGTAGTCCCCCGTATCCAAGATTTTCCAATATGACCTACTCTTGATCCTTTGTGTCGTAGTCAGACACCGCTTTTATCGACCTGAAATCTTCACACTTTTGTCCCTCGAGAGGTACATCATGAACCATTTTGAATAAAAAAATGTCCTTTAGAATGTTGTTGAAATTTATTCTCTCTTAGGATAGGTCTAGAAGATGCCATGTTAGAATGGGGATTCACAACCTATCCCCCCAGATATTCTATGTCGGATGAAACTCTTTATATTGGTGACCATGTAAAGGGATACCTTCGATACATTGGGCATCCCAAAGGATGATGACAACCACCCCAAGATAGAGGTGGAATGTGTTGGTATCAGGGGACCACTGACTGAATAGCTTCAGCCCAAGATCTTGTTGATGGTAGAAGTGGAACTGTGACATCCACACCACCTCGAACAGCCCAATATACCATAGTTCTTCTCCGAAATGATCGCATGATTGGAATACCCAGTACACCCAAGCCCATCATTCAGTGGTAAAATTTCCTCTGGACCGCAGGTCCCAATCCATTAGTCGGCCTTTGGTGTCGTCGGTAATGCTCTGTCGAAAGGTAATCAGATAATGTGTAGGATTATCCTCGGTGACGTGCTCACCATTCGAGATAGTTCTGGTCTTCAGGGTGAGGACGTAAATGGGAATGTGTCTTGTTTCTTGGGAAGGGTGTCTGTTGTTTGTAATGTTGTATCATAGAAGATCATCCTTGTGCGTTACACATGACAGTGGTGTATCGACATCAAATCCCAGTATTGGTACCTCCTCTAAAATATTTAAGTCCCAAATTGGTAGACTGTCAGAAAGTGGGTAATCCCTTTGGTCTTGGGTCATCATATTGAAGAGGGATTTGTTATTGGATACGACTTTCTTTGCACCGTAAACCATAGGGTTATCACTCATCTCAGCCCTCCTCATGGCATATATAGCATCCCTCATGGAATTACTATGATCAAAATCCATTTTCCTTGCTGATGTTTATAAAAATTAGCAGGGTGCACACAAAATTAGGGTGCATGAAAAATTGGATATCTACGCACAAAACCAGATGAGCCGCACCTAAAATTATAGCTGCACGAAAAATTGATTCCAAGATCACGGAATTCCACTCCAAACATATGAATTCTGCACAACATTAGAAGAGTCTTCCTTGGATGAGTGCTTCGAAGATTATCATGTGAGAAATTTTTGTACAGACCATGGGACCCCTGAAGGGTTTTATTGGTGTAGAACGGGCTTTCCATGCATGTGAAAATTCTTTACGTGTGCCTGAAGGGATTTTACGTGCACCTTCCCCAGGGGGTCATCCGTCTCAGCATTTACCTCATAATCCATCCTTCACACCCCTTGGAGATCCAATTCCGAGAGGGGGAATTTTTAGACGCCTAAATCATCTGATGGTCAAAAGAAGGAATCCTTGCATAAAATGAATGTATATTTCAACTCTGAAACTGATTCTAGGAAGATCTAAAAGGCTATACGGAAAACGGAGAGGTGTGTGGAAAAATGATTCCTTGCGCGTAAAACAGTAATGTCCTGAAGTAGGTTTTGTGCACCTACATGAGAACATCCACACGACCGACCCTGAGGCCAGGTATTCTGTGTAGGCCGAATTCGACATGCACCTGCATTTATCGATCTCCTATAAATATAACTCCCTCCCCCCCACTTCCGGTGGATTAAAAAATATGAAATGTCTCCCCTATGTGGAATTGACCTCTTCCGCACGAAAAACATGACTTCAAGGCATGCAATTTTCCATGATAGGTCTCCTAGGGGTCCACCTTCACGTGGGACAACTAAATCTTGACGCTCTCCCAAGTCCTAAAGTGTTGGGGCCCTTGCATGGAAACCCTTCCACTTGTGTGAAAAAAAAACCTACACCCCTTGTGTGAAGACCTATGCACTTGGACGAAACTCCTCCACTTGCACACAGAAAAACTTCTTCCATTTACGCCCACGCCTTATTCTCCGCTCGGCCCAACTTTTTGTGCAGAATGGTACCCTAAATGTGCGCCTATTGTTCACTAACCTATTCTTTTGTGTTCAAACCCTTCTCCATATGTTCACCCTTTAGCATGTGTTCAATATCGCTCTCCCAGACATCATCTTCAGTCACTTCTTACACAAAAAAACACATATATTACAGCACCTTCTCCCGTAAAACACTACAAGTTCATACAAAGTGATTTCAATGTCCCTTCGGCAGTGTTTAATGTTTCATTTCTTTGCCTCATGCTTCTCCAAAAAGGCATGCTAATGGATATTACTTTTTCACATAGCCACACTAACGTGGATCCCTTAGTGGATCACTGTACGAAACCCCCTCACAACGACATTGTTGGTGTATTCCCTTTACCAAGGATTAAATTGTGACGATTATGTAAGTCCTAATATTTTGGGTAAACTTTCTTCATCTGAACTGTAGGAAATTAAACCGCCAAGTATCATCGTCCTCAGTATAGGACATTAATTTGCGGGCTCACCTTGTGCCTTCTACATAGGGTGACTTATCTTGAACATTCTCCACACCCTATGGTCTCCGTGAGAGTGAGATCTTCCTCACATGGAAGGAGATTCTCTTTAGTAGAGCAGAGTTTGTCCATAGGGAGGGAAACAATCTCCAATAAAAGTTATTATTATTATAAAGCCACTTTAAAGATAATTTGGAAACCATGGTTCACAAAACAAAAACCACTACGTACTGAAAGAGATCACAAAATGTTTAAACACAAGACTACGGCTCTTTGAGTCATAAAATATATATAATTCATAGTGCAGATTAATAAACCGAGTGTCTGGATCCACTCTGATAAGTTCTTCAAGGTGAGTAATGATTCTGTCCATTATCTGAATGAATTCCTCTAAGGTTATTTTTTATCGGTTGAAGCCCTGGGCGATGATTTTGTCTTTCTTGTCTATCCACACTTCTTTCTCCTCGGTGGAATCAAAATTCAACCATCTTTAATAAATTATTCAAATGTCTTCATTTGAGGCATTGGGTCGAAGTACTTTTTCAATCATTTTTTCCTTGGAGTGTAGTACGAGATTCAGACACCCCCTGCCTCTTTCTCCATCACTCTTGGTTCTTTGCCTGGGTCTCCACTTGCGCTTTCTTGTAGTCCATTCCCTTCCTGGTTTTCTCTTTTCTTGTCTGACATGGTTTCCATCGGTTTAGGAAAGTGAGATTAGTCTTTGCGTCCCTTAGATTTTTTCCCCTGGACCATGATACATTTCCCTGGGTCACACTTTCCATTTTTCCCCTTCTTCCTTCTTGGTCTATGAGGGCCTTTCCCTTGAAAATGTTTCACACTATCCGTCGAGACTTGGCTATACCCATAATCACATGAATCATCATCCTCCGATGTTAATGTTTTTTCTTGATCAGTCAGACCTTCAAAATGGGTTTTCAACTCCACCCTCGAGTCTTCTTTCGGGGGCCCTGGCCTGCACCGATAATCTGCTTTGCCTGCTTTGACCTCTACACCATTCTTCATCCCCTCCCTCCCAACCTTAAGGGATGAGGAGTTACGAAAGGAAGTTTCTGGGTCCAAGTACCCCAAGACACTAACTCCCTCCTACCTCCATTGTCCACGAAGTGAATCTGTAGTATCTTGAAAAAAGGAATTCCCCTATAGTGGTATTCCAGAATCCTCAGACTTCATGTTGTTGCCTCCCACAGGGGCAGCACTGCACGGGGGTACTGTCTTATCTGGGATTTTTTGACGCTCGAATCATTGGACCTAGATTGAGGATTCTGGTTATTATCCTCCAAGCCCTGACCTTGCAGTTAAATATGATTGGATTGACCTTCAGCGGAAAGCTCGATGTTTGGAAACTCCTTCTGAGGACTTGAACTCCTCCCAGATGAAATTATCACCCTCTCGCAACTATTTTCATTGGATCCATCTTTCCTAGAATCTTTCATGTCATTTATATGGCCCTCCCTCACCTCTTATTTTCCACCTGAGGGTTCATCCATGTCTTGATGTGTCACCACTCCTTTAATTCCAGCTCCCATAATCTGTGCACTACCCTTGGCAGTCAATTCTCTTAGATTACACACCCCCAGATCATGTTTCTGTCTTTCATACACAGTAACAACTGTCGGGTTCTGAAACTTCTCCACTAAATCCTTCACGATGCCATGTTATGAAATACCAGGACTATACCCTACCAGCTCCCTATCGGCTAGACCCTGATACCTCTTCTAAGAACAGGGACCACACCGGCCTACACTCCCTCAGCATCCTGCAAAATCAACTTCTTACCTCTACACTTTTCTAGTTGATTTCCAATTTTGAAGCATCGGGAGCACAAATCAAGCCAGGACTCAGAAACAACTAATTTTTTATACATGAACTCCTCACCCACAACAATCTACAAAGAATTAACTGGCGGGCCGGAGATATCCACGTTGACGCAAATCCACGGATAAATTGGGTGACACACTTCCCTTGTTTTACTATCAGAGCAAAGATATCAACTGACCATATTTTCAAGCATTCATGTAATGGATGGATTCTGAAAAAGAAGTGGATGTTCAATAAAACTTACCCAAATTGATGTGGTTGGAGAATCCCATTTCATATGATAGTCTTATGTCCATCGGGAGAGAAAAAATGGGAGCCATCATAGAATGGAGGGGCATACAACCCTGCCAATATCAGATCTTCTTCACATGAAAACCGGATCATTATATGCCTTGAGTCAAGGAGACCCATAGTGGCTTGCTCATGAATACCCCAAGTGTCAAAGATAAACGGGTCAAATAGGTCCACGAATGTATTTCCTTGCTTGAATCGTTCTATAAAGTTCGTATTCACCAAGGAGGAGGCATTCGTGAACTCCTGAGTCGAGATCGAAAGTTGTGGGATCCCATCGAAACATTATAGAACATTGGGAGAAAGGGTGATTTGGGGAATCAAGGGCAGGGAATCCGGATCCGAGAAGGGTACGAAGCGATGATCACCAAGAAGTGCCAGTGAAGATACCATGCCCCTATACCTCTAGGATTAGACCCCACTGTGCCTCAATCCTAGAGTATGTCCTAATCTACATCTCCATGGGCCGCTAAATATGTGTAATCCCAACTCCACTTCCCACGAATGTATCTTTCACGAAGTGATCGTCAGTTATTTGTTGCCTCTTGTTTCTCACACTGATAATGACTCACGTGGGCTTAGATTAAGCACTGTCCATGGAATCCCACCAATCTAAACACTCCCAAACTATGTGGAATTTGATCCTTTACAAGGCAATGTACATAAGAATCCTCCTTGAAGTTCAATCCCAACACCTAATGGTCTCAACCCCTTCATGATGGTTCACAAAACACTCCCGAACTATGTGGACTCTGATCCTTAGTAAGGAATGGTACGTAGGAAGCCTCCCTGAGGTTCCAGCCTAAAAACTACTAGTCTGGACCCCTTCACATCAGTTCACCAAACACTCTGAAACTATGTAGTCTCTGATCCTTTCCAAGGAAAGGTATGTAGTAATCCTCCCTAAGGTTCAATCCAAACCCATAATAGTCCCAACCCCTTCATGTCGGTTCCCCAAATACTCCTAAACTACATGGCCTTTGATCCTTTCTAAATTATGGTATGTATTAATCCCCCCTGAGGTTCAAACCCAACACCTAATTGTCCCGAACCCTTCACGACAGTTCACCAAAAACTCCAAAACTACGTGGGATTTGATCATTGCAAAGGAAAGGTATGTAGGAAGCCTCTATGAGGTTCAGGCCCAAAACCTACTATTCCAATACCCTTCCCATCGGTTCACCAAAAACTCCCAAACTACGTGGAATTTGATCCTTTCCAAGGAAAAGTATGTAGATATCCTCCCAAAGGTTCAGTCCCAAAACCGACCAGTCTCGACCCCCTTTACTTAAGTTCACCAAACAATCCAGACGACTTCACATCAGTTTACCATTGTAGTTCGTGACGTTAAACTGTACACCCCTTTTCATCCCACATGACGCTAAACAGTACCCATTCAATATATGTGGGCTTTTTTCCCTATCTCTTAGGTAGGGTACATAGGAATACATCCTGCGATTCAACCCCATCCAGCGGTAAGCCATTGTGACCCAATCCAGCAGTAATCCATTGTACCCCATCCATCAGTAATCCATTGTGACCTCATCCAGATGTAATCTATAGTAATCTCATCTAGTGTTAAGCTGTTGTACCCCATCCAGCGATATGCCAGTGTGACCCCATCCAGCAGTAAGCCATTGTACACCTACTAGAAGTATGTTTTTGTACCCCATCTAGTGGTAAGCCATTGTGACCCCATCCAGTAGTAATCCATTGTACCCTAATAGGTGGTAAGCCATTATACCCCATCCAGTGGTAATCCATTGTGATCCCCAATCGATGGTAAGCCATTTTGATCACTAATCGATGGTAAGTCATTGTTTTCCACAATCGACGGTAAGCCATTGTGTTCCCCAAAAGACGGAAAGCAGTTGTTTTCGCCCAACTAGTGGTAAGCCACTATAGTCCCCAATAAATGGTAATTCATCATAGTCCCCTTTGTTGTGACCTGTATATTCGGTCCGCCCCCATGGGATCCATCCAATTCGGGCTGCAAACCACATGCAATCATCTGTATACCATCGGGTCGTTGTCTTATGATTACACCCTTATTCTATTCCCCTATCATGAACTACATGGACTTTGATTTCCTTCCACCTAGATACATAGGTAGCCCCCTTGAGGTTCAGCCCCATCACCCATGTCTCATCTTGGTCATTCCCTCGAGCATATGTGTTTCGGGAAGGTCATTCCCCATCCCAGAGGTTCTACTTCCTCCAGTTCCCATCCTTACGGGTCGCCTCCTTAGGCGTCCCATCGTGTCACCGAACTATATGGAAATTGAATACCTACCATAGGGATACATAGGAAGTCTCTTTGAGACTCAATCCTAACATCACCATCGCTCTTACGGTGGTTCCATATCATTCTCCATCCAAACTCATCTATCTATACCCATCTTGATTCCTACCTAGGCCAGCACAACTCGATGAGATCATGTCACCCACCTTCTCACTGCTCTTAGTAGAAATCGGGTAGTTAACCACATGTTATCCCTATCATCAGTGTTCCCTACTGGGGTTTATACCCATCTGATCCACTCCTTATAGTTTTTTTATCTGTCTGATCTTTCTCCTCTTGACGTTAAACTCGCGTCATGCCCTATGTTAAGCATGGGAAGCTGAGGAAAACCTCAGAGACATGCCTATGGCATATAATTCCCCACATTCGATGTGGGGTGCCTTGGGAATCCAAGCCCTCGAGAATCCCTATCATAAGGGGAAGAACCCTAGACACACTAGTGTTCTAGTATCCTGACCCGCTAGTGATGTCCAACATGACTACTCCTCTGACCAAAGGTTACTTCCATGACCAGACCCCTAATAATGTCCTGACATATGTGGTGTAATTTACCAGTGTCCATGAAGACTTCTCACTAGGAAGGGTATCATGAATAACATATTTAGTCTATAAGGGTGACTCAGACTAGGAAATGAGATCTGAGGTTGATTCCATGGAAGGAGGAACTGACATCTCATCATCCCATTTCGATCAAAAAGAAACTGTCCCTAAATAGGAGATAGATGCCTCTCGCCTTTGGAAAGAAGGAATTAGAGGCAACAAGCAGTGGGTCCACCTCCAAGAGACATATGCAGGCCCCATAAAAAGCATCAGAAACATATGTGTAATCATAATGTATCATACTTCAAATTATTTGTTTCTTTTCTGCATACAAATCTCAAAACCATTGAGAATAATATCATAGATTTATTATAGAATAGATTTTAATGTAAAAAAAATATGTATTTCATTAATATTTAACTATATTATTTGTTTCACGCATTTATAAGAAATATCATTTCAAATTTCATTTGAGGTCCCATGAGATGTTTGAAATCACAATATGAATAAGATATTTTTCATTAACTACAATAACCTAGGAAAAAATAATTATATTAAAAATAGTATCTAAAATAAATATTATGTTATTGTTGTATTATATATGATGATGTTCTCTATTTTTGGGAAATGATAATATTTGTGGGTAATAAAATCTATGTATGTTTGTTCCATTAATAAGTAGAGTATATGATACCTATAAACAGAATTTAATACACTTTTGGTTATTAAAAAATATTAAAAAGTTAAAATGGGGAACTAGTGGACAACCTTCCTATGTTTTCTTCAATAAAAAAATGGAATTTATATTCATTATTAATCATTTTTTGTTATAATAAAAATATATAGTTTTTATAAATATAATTTTATATTATTATGTAAACATTATAAAATATTATTATTTGGGTTAGTCAGTGGTGGATGCGCAAACCTTGTCAAAAATAACCATGGTTTATAATATATGATCAGCATTCATTGTTGAAATGATCAATATGGGATGTACTATAATTCAAATAACTATAAATAATTCAATTAATATGAAATTATCATAGTATGTGACCACTATTGGTGGGTACCTCGGTGGCCATAAACATTTCATTTGTCATATGAGAATACTATCAAATGTTATTGGGTGAATAATTAAAAATGGGAGACATATATCGTATTAAAATTCTGAAAATATTTTGATTTAATTAATAAAAAAGTTGAATAATAATTTCTTAGCTTGTATTTTTCAACTATATTTTTGGAAGTGAGTGTTTAAGGTGTATAAACACCAACTCTATCATCTAAGAGGGAGAAATGTGTTGTCTATCTTCATATGGTGTGTGAGGGAGTATTCTCACATATTGAGAGGATTTATTAAATCATTAACAAGAATTAAATTTATCAAACATAATATATAAGAGTTTTTAATCTATTTAAGGACACCAAAATACACATGACAATTAATAGATCTTACACCAATGAGTGTTTGCACATTCCATGTTATATAGCCCTTATTTCTTCCATATAGCATGACACAGTGGCTACATGTTCCCTTTAATGAAAAAAAATTTAATATAATTTTTTACTTCATCTATTTTTCCATTTAAAACAATTTACATTCTAGATTAAACATTATAAATTAATTTTATAATGGAGAAGTTATTTTTACCATGTGATAGCATAGAGACTATGTATTTTATTCTTTATTATTTTATATTCATAATTTGATGAAGGTTACACTTATGAATATTCTAAGTGTACCTATTTATTCATTTCCATGATTTGATAAAAATATATATCTTCCCTTTGGTCATTTATTGATCAACTGATATATTTTTTACTAATGAAATGTTTTTGAAATTGATATGTGTTATTGAAGTCTAATAATGGTTTTAATTATACCTAACTAACTATGATATATATTTATATCCAATGACCATGAATAACACTATGATATCATCAGGATATGATGATTCAATGACGTTCTATTAAATGGTGTTAGTTGATAAATCTTTGGTAGGATTTATGGGATAAAATATTTTAGCTAGTATGTTGAGGTCAGGAATAATCATTCTTGACTTTTGAGACTAACTATATGATTTTATATGACCGATAGATGATGTGAGTATGTTGACACTCCTTTCGTCACAGAGTCTAAAGATTGGAAAAGGGGAATATCTTAGCTCAAAGTGATTCAACCTTTGGACAAATATAAAACAATTGACAAAGGATGGAATAAAAAGAACATTACACAATGGTAACGCAAGTTCTACCATGGTCACGCAAGTACACTTGCGCGCCGAAGTTGGCCACGCAAGTGACTTGCGCGCCCTAAGTGATAACCGCCCAGGGTCTTCTCCAGCATAAGTTCTACCATGGTCACGCAAGTACACTTGCGCGCCGAAGTTGGTCATGCATGTCACTTGCGCGCCCTAAGTGATAACCGCCCGGGGTCTTCTCCAGCCTATAAATACCCCCGGTGGGCCCCCCATTTCAAGAGAATTTTTTTTTCCAGAATTCACATACAGAGATCTGAACGCCCAAGTCTCTTCTTCAGGTCTTCCGAACTCTTTTAAGGTAATTCTTTACCTATAATGGAAGGTATAAATAATATGAGTAAGGTCTAAGTGTTAGAATTCACTAACACTTGCGCGCCTAAGTGGTTTTACCCTTAAGGGAAATGGACACACTTGTGTGCTGCCCTATTTCTCCACTATTACTTGTGTGTCATCTTCTGGAAAGCCTCTAGGGATGATTCTAAAGGATTTGATCAAGGATCTTACAAATATTACTCCAAGGGATGAAAATTGCACAAGTACCCAAGTGCTGCACCGGTATACCTACGCGACTAGGACTTGTGCGCCCATGAAGTACCTGCGCGCCTGCCAGGACTGGCATGCCCCTAACTTTTTGGGTGCCTTTCCTGCCCATTTCGCCCCTCTTATGTCATTCCACCTCTCCTATTCAAGATTCAGTCTTCAAGACACACTTAAAAGCCATTTATGGCATGATTTCATGATTTGGCTTCGTTATCTGAAAGGAACTCCATGGAACATCGCTCAAAATCTAGTTATTTATACATCTTTATGTCACTAAAGATTGAGATTTCATTCATTCAACCTCATCCTTTAAGATGGGAGAATCCTTAACCTGGGCCTCCTTTTCAGGAATAATCCCCAGTCATAATTCTTAAATATGGGCCTCTTTTTCATGAGTAATCCCCAGTCCAAATTCTCATTAATATGGGCATCTTCATTAGGTGTAAGTCCCAAGTCCCATAATCTGGGAATCCTCCTTAAGAGTAAGCCCCAGTCTTAAAGTCTCAAATATTGGAATCCTCCTCAGGAGTAAGCCCCAACCATAATTCCCTTAACCTGGGCCTCATTTTCATGAGTAAGACCCAGTCTCAAATATGCGCCTCCTTTTTAGGAGTAAGCCCCAAGTCCCTTTAATTTTCAAATCCCTTTAACCTGGGCCTCCTTTTCAGGAGCAATCCCCAGTCTTAATTTCCTTTTGATCTGGGATTCCTTCTCAGGAATAAAACCCAAACATAAGTCTCCTCCTAACATGGGGATCTTCCTTAGGAGTAAGTCCCAAGATTAGAGTATCCAAATCTCCATAAAGTGCATATACCTTTATGGACCATGTTCCTGGATTTCTTCCCTGAAGTAAATCTTAATCCTCATCTATTTTGGGCAGTCATACATACATAATCCCAACATCATTTTTTATGATAGCATCTTTCATAGCACAATTTTCTGGTTTTACTAATACCTCTTGTTTCTCACACCGATCATGACTCACGTGAGCTTAGAGTGTAAAAGTAATTATGACATCTTTCTTTGAGACATCAATCATAAACATCATACTCCATTATTCGAACTACATAGGTTCTCATTCCTTTTCCAAAACAAAGGATACCTAGGTGGCCCATCAACGGGTACGATTCCAATTATGAAATAATCCATGTCCTCCTGAATGACAATAATCTTTAAGTGCCCCACTGAGTGCCTTTAAAACCAGTATGGACATCATAATGACCAAGAGAATTTTATGTATTTTAAGGATACCATCAACTAAGAATCTCTAACAAATACAGATGATTATTCATCGATGAATAACCTCGAATACATATAAAATATTCTCTGAATTTCTTACATATCATTCATTGATTGTCATACTAAAGAAAAGCTCATTTTATACTTGGTAATGTATTAAGGATTCAAGAACATAACTTAAATCTATAAAGAGAGTCTCGGAGTAGACAATAATTTCCCTCAAAAAGGTGTGATGAGTCTGACCTCCCATCCTCTCGACCAATGGAAATTCCTAAGCCTCATCATTCCACAACTAATGAGCACCTACCTTTGGAAAGTAGGTCCAAATGTATATGGAATCATTGGATGTTTCCAATTCTACGAAAAAACCCATTAGAAACCGATTGGAATGTTTGAAATTTCAATCAACGAGGTAATCCCCGATTCCAGAGGGAAATAAAAAATGGTGAACCCGACGTGAATCCTTAACCAAGTTAAAATGATGTTTTTCTTATTTAGGCCCCATTTTAAACTCAATGAGAGGGCCAACAAAAAACAATCATTGAAATATGTGCTCATCCAAAAGATGTAGTAGCTGAATTTATATTGATTACATCTATTATATCCAACAGGCACTCTTTTCCGAGATCTTATGCATTTACAGAATGGCTTCTCTTATGTTGACATCTGTGAATACATCTACTGTGAAAACCTCTCCTGTGAATGCCACTACTGCTACTCCTGCTGGATCATCGTCCGCTCTGAGGATGACATCACCTACTCAGCATCTTCAACGCTGGGTATCAAATGTGCTGGTTAAAGAGTATCGTCAACACGGTACCATTCCAACTCTAGGGGATGCTCAACAAGCCATCTAAGTGAACAATTAAACCTGGTCATCCAGACAACGACAACCCGTGATCAATAAGCAGGCGGTGGTAACCACCGTCTCCAATCGTTTCGGGTCGTTATCCCCGAAACGCAATCACCATTCCCTCCCATATTCTGGGGAGGTGAATGAGCAGGTCCCTCAGGGCCTTAATTAAAAGAAGCAGGATTCGTTCCTGAGGGCTCCTATGAGTAATCGTCGTCAGACTCGTGCAGCAGTACACCCTCAACATGATGAGGGTACCAACTCCAGGCGTTCAACTCAGGTTCCTCGAACCCAAGCAGGCAAGACGAATTGCCAGAGGTGAAATCCGGTCAACAGTGAGCAGGTTCTCATCTATACCATCTCCAGAGAAGTCCACCAACCTAACTTGGTGGCAAGCAACGAGCGGAAACATACACCTGCCCGTTTTAATTCCATTGTCCAGTACACTCGTCTAGCAGCATCACGCCAATCCCGCCAGGCAATTCCGGTGGAGTACTATAGGCAGGAACATACACCTGCTTATACATCATATGCTAGTCAGTAGGCTTGTCTGACTACATATGATTGATCTCCTCAACCACATTCGGTGAAGTACAATCAGCAGGCACATACACCTACTGGTATTGATCAAGCCTACCAACAGTCTCACTTGGTAGCACTCAGAGAATTCAGTCGGAAAGCTTCGACGACAAACAAAATGCAGACTCAACTTTCTACCCCCACACTTGAGTACTGTCAGGATTCAATGACCGGAAAAGGAGGATAGGAGCAGGCATATACACCTACTCCAATCACATAATGGACGTATATCCCCGTTCCGGCAGCTAAAGTCACGAAGCATATTCTATCAAAGGTGAAAGAGCAGAAGAAAATCCCTGCTCATATACTGGATGTCTGCCATGATATTATAACAGCTTCAGCAGCATCTTAGGGAAAGACACATAAACCTATCCCTACCAGTGGAGCGGCACAGCAACTTTTCACTCCAGAACATACACACACATTTTTTCCAGTCCATTATGGTTGTGGGGAATACTCCCCCATATCAAACGGACAACCAATTCAGGCACATAATCCTAATTTTAGTAGAGATCGTCAGCCTAACCTGGCCATCTCTCCTAATCAAGCACATACACCTACTTAGAGCAGCCACATTCAGAAATAAGTGGTTTCCAAGGCGAGTAAGAAGCCATCTAAAAAGAAGACATGCCCAGCATAGTCAAGAGATCAAGAGCCAATATGTAACAAGGCCTTGCTCGATGCTGGAGTTCTTGAATCCCTCAGATAGTTATCTATTGGAATTCAAGATTCTACTCCCTCATTTCCCAATAATGGGAACATTAATTCCAATGGTCTTCAACAGACACTTCCTCATGAAGGCTTGCTTCATGAAAATTCGGTCGATCTAGACGTTTCATCTTTAGATGAAAGCTAAAATAACCCTTTGTGTGGCTAGAAGACCTAGGAGCAAGAGATCTCATCTATTGTTGTAACCCACCATGGTGGCCCTCCCCATGATGATGAATTTCTCTACGAAAGTCCTCTCCGTAGTAGTGACACACATTTCCCGGAAAATGCTCTAGTGGACAATGTAGTTCCGAGAAATCCCTCTTATCTTGAGGCACATGAAAATGGGAAACCAGTCATTTCTGATGCTTCATCGCTAGTAGATGATATACTTTCTCAATTAGAAGATAGCCGAGGGTGTTAGTCATTCTCCGAACCACCCCTAAGTCATGAATCTTCTATTTTTATCAGTGGTTTCTCTACCAATATTGTTGAATCCGATGAAGAAAAAAAGGAAGCACCAGCTCTGGTCAAATGAGGTAGAAGAATCTTCATTGAATGATAAAGAGTAAATGCTGAAAATTAGAAAAAAATTGGTGAAGGGTGAAGTGACAATCATGTTTTGGCCTCTGGCTGACTCTCAGTATGACATTCCAGAGATGTTGATGGAAGATTTGATTCATGATATTTGTCTCAATATATGGAAAACTCTTTTTCAGTTGAAAAAGAAAGTATTATCTTATGATGAATATGAAAATTATATTAAGATAATAGAAGGGTTACAATGTCAAAGTGATTTGGCCTCTCTATCAGTCTCTCGATATCTGAAGGCTAAAAAGAAACAGATAGCCCTTCAACATTCATGCCTTGGCGTACTAAGAAGATTGCGCCAGTTAATTTCCAATGCCCCATCTGGTAATCATTTCAGAGGATGGGGTGTTCATGGAGAACTATATTTCATTGTGCTCTCCAGTCAGCAAAGCCCGACGAAAATGGTCACTTGCAATTTTAATGTCTGGGGCCAGCCACAGTCAATGGGTTTTGTTTTTTATCAAAATATTTCCCAAAAACATGCCACAACTAGTTCTTCTCAAAATAAAGAATATAGATAAAAAGTTATTGAATTACTCCTGCATCAAGAAAACGAGAATATTGAATAGGCCTCTCGTATGGAGCAAGCACATCATCAAGTGAGAGAAGTGTCAGAAATCATCCAACGGTATTTCGAGCCGGGTGATAAAAGTTGATACAGGTTGATGCATCCAGCTAATTTCCGGACCAAGATCCGAAAGATCAAGCGAGGTTTTAAGAAAGTATAAGACCTAGAATTTCAAGATGCACCCCATCTTGCCAGATTGGGGACTCATTTAAAAAAACCCTTAGAATAAACAAATAGAATTCGAGGAGTTGAGTGGGAACAGCAGGAACAGCCCCAGTCCACTGAACTGTGGACTTTTTCAAATCAGCAATCCCCTCCTCAGAGAAAGTCAGTCTTTTCCTTATTGGGAATGAATCCTCAATAGGAATGAAGAGTGAAATTATCAGGAGATTCCCTCCAAATTAAGGTTCGTCAAGAAGTTCCTAAGGGATTAAATCAACAAAAGGAAATGTCTCATCAAAGACATGGAAGAAGAAAATATCATAGAAATGTGGATTGAAGGGATGTGATGTGTTATGCATCAATCAATGTCATCAATTATGATGTTGCTGATTCACCAGATGAGGCTCAATCAGGGGACTCAGATGAAGAGGTTCCTGCTCAGGAAGTTGTACGCACAGACACAAATGAAGAAGGTGTGCGTACACGAAATCAAAGATTTACCCAAAATCCGGGTGTTCTTTAAAATACCCACTTCCCCCTCTCTAGAAGGGTTTAAACAAGGGTAAGGGAAATAATCAGGTTACATATCCTCCCTATGTAGAAGGAAAATCACTCTCATTAGAGAAAATATTTGCGCAACAAGAGGAATAAATGAAATAATTGAGGAGGTTGAACGCAGAACTACTTCAAGGTAGTCTTCCTCCTAAGCATGCTGGAGTCAGTCAGCCAAGGGAGTTTGTTGTAGCTACTGAGATAGATCAAGAATATCCTCCTTTATCTGTACACCCTCACAGTTTTAATCCTACGGGTCAAGTGCAACAACAATTGGTAGTGTTTCCATTGGTTGCAGTACCAACCACCACATCTATCCAAGCTCTAGTCAGTGCACCTGTTCCGATTCAAGCTCAACCGGATGTTTCTCAAAAGTTAATAACTACTATTCAGTCATTAACATCTCGGTTGGAAGGTATGGAAGGGAAGTGTGCACCGGTTCAACCAGAAATGAATGCTTACCCTGAATGGGTAGATTCAATCTCTCCCCCATCAAATTTTGGGAATCCTGTATTCCCTATTTTCAATGGATCAGGTGATCCTGAATATCATTTGATGCATTACTTTTCTTGTTGTGATCCTATAATGGGAACTCCAGAGTAGCAAGAAGCAATGAAACTTAGATTCTTCATGCGAACCATGCAAGACCCAGCTTTTTTGTGGTATACAAGCTTGAAATCCCAGTCAATTACCGGATGGGAAGATCTCTGTCAACGATTTCTTCTTCAATTCATCTCAAATTTTCCAAAGACTACAATTTTTGATCTTACAAACTGTAAGCAAAGGGAGAATGATAGAGCCTCTGATTTCATTGCTCGCTGGAAGGGATTATGATATTCCCCGAGCTTAGCACTCCCTCAAGAGGAACTGTTGCCAATCTGTTTGGAAAATCTGCATGACAAATTACGTACGCCACTGAACCCTATGAAATACACAGGAGGGTTTCGAGACCTTACCTCAATCGCTCAACAGATTCAAGATTCTCTTATACAGACTAAGGTTAAATCTCATGTAATTACATCAGCTCCAAGAAGGATAATGGGTAAAGCAGAAACTGCTACAGTTATGCTTAAACAAGCACCTGTACCTGCTTCTACCTGAAAACCTTCATCTTTTCGAAGGGCTCCACACCCTGAGCGCCAAAAACAAAGGCCGTTTCATCAAGATGGTCAAAATATCAATGATGAAAACAATTTCAGGATCTGAAGAGCAAAACATACTCTTTACGAAATGAACAGGTTCCTGTTTACTTTATTTCGGCTCTAGAAAATAATTTGGTTCCGTTGCCAAGGCCCAAAAGGCCTAACAAGGAAGGAGATTAAGACTGTCCCAATTATTTTCCCATTCATAAAATGTTGGGGCATCCCATCCAAGAGTGTTTTGTATTCGAAGACCTCCTGCAAAAGATGGTCGACTCGTGACAAGTAAAATTAAAAGGTTCTTCATCTTAGGTAGCATGTTTTACTGCTACAGGTCCAGAGGAGGAAGGCGAGTGGCAAGAAGTTAAGAAAAAAAATGAAAAAAATATGATGATTGGATAGTCAGAAATATGATCAACTGAACTCATTCTATTTTGAGAATTCAATTGAAGAAACCAATTGTACCTTCTTCCATGAATGTCGTAGAAAAACCCTCTTCATTAGAGGGAAAATCCTCAAAGAAATGGAATGATTTAAAGAAAGAAAACGAATCCGAAGAAGATGAGTATGTGTCAAAGACTAATTTGTCTTGAACTTGGAAGACTTCATTCCATCTACTTTAAATCAACGGGCACCGCCCCACCAAATGGTACAGCCTAAATTGTTTAGTCAGGATGATTCTTCATCGGATGAAGAGTTAATCTTTGGTTCTATTAATATGATTCAATTAACAGATCCAGATGCTAGTCGCAGTTTAGATTTTGATGAGCCTGAATTCCCTGTATCAAATAGAGGAATCAGAGAATGTTCCAGAGGATTAGGATATAGGGGAAGACATGGATCTTTCAGAAGCCACTATTCCAATTTTACCCTTGCTAGAACTGTGTATGCAGCAGAAACTTCTGGTAGAGCCCTTTAGCGAGCTCAACAAGAACAAGAAGGTTCTTCTACTAATAAAAAAATCAGTACTGGAACAGTTATTTTGGAGGATTGGTTGGGGATTCCACCTTCATCCTCTAAACAAGTAAATAGATCTAATCGGTCTATTCTTCGAAAACTAGGAATATTGCCAACTCCTATCCCAATAAAAGAGGCATCAGCTTCCAAAGCATCTACTTCTAAGGAACCTGCTAAACCACATGTTCCTATTGGGAAACGCAGACCTCTGGATAAAAATAATGATGTATTGAAACTCTTGGCCGAAGTAGCAGCCATGTTATCAATTCTGGATGCTTTGAATCTGTCAAAAGATCTTCGGGAAGCACTCATCGAGGCTTTGTCAAGTCCTCAGGAGTTTGAAACTGAAATTTTTTCAGCTGAAGTCTATCACATAGAGAATAATCCTGCAGAATTCCATGAAATAATATATTTTACTAATGAAGATGAAGATGATGTTGTTCATTGGAATATTTGACCTTTGTACTTATCTAGCAAGGTCAATGTCGTAGATGTCTGAAGAGCTTTCATTGACAATGGTTCAAGAGTCAACCTCATGCCCATTCATACACTTCATCGATTGGGCCTCACGGAATCTGATTTATCTCCTTCTACCATGATGTTACAAGTATATGATAAAAATGAACAAGAACCACTGGGTGAAGTTACACTCAAAACTCAGTTTGGAGATCTTGCATCCAATTCAGATTTCATGGTTGTTGATCAAGACTCAACCTTCAACATCCTACTTGGAAGACCCTGGCTACATCAACATGCGACTATCCCTTCATCATACCATCAATGTCTGAAATATTGTTTCGATGGTCAATTTGGGACATTATATGGTGATAATGCCCCATTCAAGACACGTGAGTCTCAATACAGTGAGGCGTAATTCTATCACGTGAAAGAAAAGGATAAATCCACAACAAAGGAGATTACCATAGTTAATTATCCATATGGTTTAGAGAAGATTCCATTAAATCCATTTGCGCATGTGAGTACAGATTATGTGTTGTCTATCAGTCGAATTGACAGGATATACCCAAATCAAAATACTCTTATGGAAAGATCCATAATGTCAATTTCAGCAATCAAGCCAGACAACATGGGAGAAATTGGCGATTCTCCAAGCAGTGATGAAAGCCCAAATGGTGACATATTCATTTCATCTGTTGAAATCCAACAAGTCTATACTTCGTCAATCAGGCCAGCAGAATTTATAGAAACATCAGAGATGAACAGTGATGTCGATTCCCAATCCATCATCTCCTCTTTATTTCCCAAGGAAGACCCTTCATCATCAATTGGGTCACAAATGGAAGCTTCTTCTTCAAGATGTTCAAATTTTAACATCTCTTCTGATCATGGAAATTCTACTTTATCATATACTATGTAAGTAGAAATGGAAGAAATAGAACATGTTGAAGAAGAAGAGGAAGATCTCAAAGATTCTCCACCAGCATTTGAAGAGGGTATCTCTACCACCGTGGATGAACTCAGAGAAATAAATCTCGGTACAAAAGAAGATCCATGCCCCACTTTAATCAGTGCGTCCATGACTCTTGAAGAACAAGAAATGTATATTTCCTTTTTAAAGAAAAATCGAGACATATTTGCTTATAACTATACAGAGATGCCCGAGCTTGATCCTGATGTTGCTACTCATCATTTGGATTTACCAGAAGAACATCGAGGATTTAAGAAATCCATGAGAAGAACAAACCCAACTTATGCTTCCAAAACTGAAGCTGAAGTGGATAAGATTATCAAAGATAACTTCTTCAGAGAAGTTCAATATCCCAACTGGTTGGCTAATATTGTCCCTGTAAAGAAGAAGAACGGACAAATTACATTTTTCATCTATTTCGGAGATCTTAATCGGCATTATCCTAAGGATGATTTCCCAGTTCCGATTACAGAAATTTCAATTGATGCAACAGCTGGCTATGAAGAACTTTCCTTCATGGATGGATATTTTGGATATAATCAAATCTAAATGGCCCCAGATGATGAGGAATCCATAGCCTTCAGATCCCCTCAGGGTGTGTTTTTCTACCGGGTAATGCCCTTTGGCTTAAAGAATGCAGGCGCAACATATCAGCATGCCATGCATCGTATCTTCAAACCCTTTCAAGGGAAGTTTGTTGAATGATATGTGGAAGATTTTGTGGTTAAATCCAAACAACGTTCTAATCACTTGGATGATTTGGAAGTCATTTTCCGCAATCTTTGACAATATAATTTTAAGATGAACCCCTTAAAATGTTCTTTTGGGGTAACCTGAGGAAAATTTCTCGGCTTTATTGTATGCCATCGTCGTATTGAAGTTGATCCTGAGAATTCAAAGTCAATCCTTGGTATGTCACCTCCTTGAAATTTGAAAGAATTAAGAGGACTTCAAGAACACTTATCCTATATTCGGCGTTTCATCGCCAATTTGGTAGGTAAAAGTTCACCCTTCACCAAATTGATGAAGAATGGAGTCACTTACCAGTGTACTGAAGAATGTAAAGAAGCATTCGATATTCTCATGAAATACCTCTTGATTCCACCGGTACTCATGCCACCTATTGAAGGAAGACTACTTATCCTCTACGTGATAGCTTTAGAGTGATCATTGGGTGTCATTCTTGCTCAGAAGAATGATGCTGGAAATGAAAATAGCCTCTACTACCTCAGTCGGACAATGCTTGAAGCAGAAACCCGGTATTCAAGTATTGAGAAGTGCTGCATGGCATTAATCTTTTCAGTTCAGAAGTTGATACACTACCTGCAACATTAGGAGGTCCAATTGGTGTCTCGCAATAACCCACTCAAACTCATCCTTAGTCATCCAATGCTTACAAGATGTATGGAAAGGTGGGAAGTTATTTTGCAACAATTCGATATTCAGTATGTGTCTCAAAACGCAATTAAGGGCCAAGCTTGAGCTGATTTTATGGCTGAACACCCTTCAGTGGAAGAAAAATCTTCAGATATTGAACTCCCGGATGAGGAAATATTCTCTATTCAAGAAAGTCCTCAGGCATGGGAAATGTATTTTGATGGTGCTTCTATAATTCCAATAGGGAGGAAAATGGAAAATCCTAAATTTAACAAAGTTGGATTAGGAATTGTGCTCATTTCTCCAGAAAAGGTTGTGTTACCTTTTTCCTTCTTATTATGGGAAGGTGGTACAAATATTGAATCAGAATACCAAGCTCTCATCGCAGGCTTGGAATTGGCGCTTCAAGCACAAGTGAATCACTTAAAGGTGAAAGGTGATTCAGACATGGTAATCAAATAAGTCAATGGGGATTATGCCATCAGAAAAGAAGAAATAATCCCTTTTATGATTAAGGAAGAGATTTAATGGTGGAATTCCCTTTGGAACCAACATTTTCTTATGTCCCGCGATCACAAAATGCTCATGTTGATGCACAGGCTAATATAGCCACAGCTTTGGTAGATCCAAATCGAGATGAGACAACCATGAGTATTACCCACTGTCGTGCAATTTTACCTTATGTTTGAAGAAGAACAGAGGAGATTAATGAAATTAGTCCCATTCTTGAACCGTATGGTCATACTACAGGATGGATGTCACCTATCAGGGAATACCTTCAAAATGGAACACTTCTACCTGATAGAGCCGGGAAAAGAACAAATCTGGAAACATGTGGTCAATTTTACTATTTATGATAGCCCAGATCACCTAGAGAAAATTATCAACAACCATGGTTTTGATGGAGTTCTCTTTAGATGAATTTATAGTGAAGAGACAATGGATATCATGAATGAAGTGCAAGCAGGAGTCTGTGGTTCCCACCAGTCTAGACATAGACTGTCTGATCAGATTCGAAGTCTTGGATACTTTTGGCCTTCAATGATACAATATTGAGTTGATTTCATAAAGAAGTGTCATTCATGCCAAGTACATGCCAACTTCATTCATCAACCTCCAGAGTTTCTTCATACAGCTAAATACTCATGGACATTTTCCACATGGGGAATGGACGTGGTGGGACCTTACCCTTCAGCTACAGCCAAACAGTTTAAGTATATTCTTACTGCTACTGATTTCTTTTCCAAATGGGCAGAGGCAATACCTCTCATGGAAGTCAGTTCTAAATGCATTTTTTGCTTCATCATGTCTAACATCATTACCATATTTGGTGTCCCTCATACCATATTGACGGACAATGGCAGAAACTTCTGTTCATCCAAGGTGAAGAAGTTATATCAAGAATACAACATCAAATCCAACCATTCATCTCGGTATCATGCAGCGGCCAATGGCTAGATAGAAGCTTTCAACAAGACTTGTTCAAATATACTGCAAAAGATGGTGGATAAAGATAATAAATCATGGCCTGATAAGCTCTTTCATGCTTTATTGGCTTATCAGACTACCACCCGCACTGCAACTCGGTCACCTCTATATTCACTAGTATATGGAACTGAAGTCATCTTGCCCATTGAAGTTCAATTTCCTTTTCTCAAAGTAGCCATTTGTGATCAGTCATCTACAGATGAACACTCTCAAAAGTGATTGAATGAATTAGAATGATTAGATGAGAAAATATTGTGCACTTTGCACCACTTGGAAGTCTATCAGAATCGTATAGCACAGGCTTTCAACAAAAAAGTTCGTCTTCATTCATTCACTCAAGGAGAATTGGTATTAGTTCTCAGAACTCCAATGATAGCAGGAACGAAACCTCCCAAGCATTATCCAAAATAGGAAGGACCTTACTCAATACATAGGGTCTACTCCAATGGAGATTATTAATTAATCTCAATGTATGGAGAACTCTTCACTACTCCAACCAATGCCAGATTTTTGAAGAAGTATTTTGTATAAACATAAAATATATCATCAATGGTCCGGTATGACCTTAAACTGTACCACCGTTGAGTAAGACGTTAAACTACATAATCCACGGTCCATGGATATGACCTTAAACTATTTTTATTACTCTCATCCCACACGACGTTAAATTGTGACCTCCTAACTACATGACGCTAAACTGTATAAAAGTCACTTACGTCCATCACAATGTTAAAATTCATCATCCATGGTCCATACATATGACCTTAAACTATTTGTATTACTTTCATCCCACATGAAGTTAAACTGAAAAAAAATCCCTAATTTGTCTTCACTGCATGAAATTAAATTGCACAGTCCCCCTTCTATCCAGCATGACGCTAAACTGCACCATCCGCGGTCCATGCATATAACCTTAAACAATTCTCACTTTCGTCCAACATGACACTAAACTATATAATCCCTTTTTCTTCCAACATTACATTAAAATGTGTTCTCTTTTGTCCTTACTACATGACATTAAACTGCACAGTCCTTTTTTTCTAACATGATGTTAAACTACACAGTCCTCTTAATGAGCATCTATGATCTCCCTTCATCATGTTTTTATCGACATTTTATGAAGAAATGTTTTAGGTTTGATAAGTTTAAGAAGGGTCTAATGCATAAAGAATATAGTCAGAGAAGATGTAGTTTACCTTTTAATATATTGTTTATGTTTTAAATTTTCCAAATCCAATAGTACTAAGAAATTATGACATGTGTCATTGTATTATTTATTTAATAATAATTTATTAATATGTAATATCAATGTGTGAAAATAATATGTAACACTAGTTGGTACCATGGAAAGGATTGGATATCCTTAAGAAACTAGGAAGATAAAACCTTAGTAAGATCCATAGGTAAATTTATAAGGATGATAAAAATTAGGTGATAAATCATAATTTTTTGGAAATGATCATAAATGAACTAGGTTAAAAATAATGTTTCATATAATGTATCACAATATTAAAATTTTCTAAATTATTTTTACGATTTCACACTATGATTATCGATTCTCACATTGTGCTTTTTTATTTTATTCAATGGCTAGAACGTAGAGGAATCATGTTAATGATTAATGTGATGTAAAATGAAATAATTTACACCTAAATAAAAACTATTATGGGATCTAGAATGGGTAAACATTTAACAATTCTCTTAAAAAATTATAAATCTATGAATCATGTTGAGCTTACAGACAATAAAATGATTAAACATAATTTTATTGAATCCTTCATTAGGAAACATCAAACATATTTTAGTAGGTATATTGATTCACTAGTTTTTTACCATTATATTAGGACAATTGAAAATATTTTTTTTATTCACTGCTTAGGAGATTATAATGTTATTCTTATTGTTTATTATTTGTAATGAAAATTATATCAGTACTGGACTCTTATTTATAAAACAAGATAACAAGAAAAAATTGAATTTATAGAGTGGGGTGAATTTCAAAGATTAATATTAAACAAGTACTTTCCTTGTATTATTCATAAGAAAATAGGGAAGAAATTACATAGGATGAAATAGAATAATTATGAATGTATTGGTACCTACTAAGAAATTTTTACAAGACTTATATATAATTATTCAAGTATTATTATCCAAACCCAAAGTAAGATAGATGTATTTTATAGTTTCTTAAAAACAATTAACTGAAGGGATTTATCCATAAAGGACTTCAATAGCTATGAATAAATATTGAATTTTTATATCATGGTGGAAATTTGGATTTGGGTTATTTGTTAATCTCATGGTTTTGATACTAAAATAATGGTGGAATTCAAAGTAAATTCAAAAATTAAAATGGATGAGAAGATTATACTTCCTATTTGATCAATGTGCGGAAGGAAACATGTTTAAAATTGTATTAAATGAAATAAGAAATGTTTTATGTGTGGAAATTAAGACCATTTAGCTAGTGAATGTTGAAGTGTTAGGAATAAGTTATTGATTGATTTCAATAATGATAAATCTCCACCTAATGCAACACCAACAATCCCATGTTTTAAGTTCCATGAGTATGGGTATTATTAAAATTAGTTCCCAAATATAATGGTTAATGATGATTGTAATATTTAATAACCTCGTTAGCATAGAGATAATAGAAAATATCATTCAATAAATATTTCAGATGAAAGGTTTGATAATGACAAGGTTAAGGTTAAACTTATCATTAACTATAGAATAACTAGTATATTATTTTATTCTTGATCTACCATATCTTTTATTTCTAAGGAATTTCCAAAAGGTATCACAGTATCACCTCACCAATTATATTTCTAATTGGTATTAAAAAACCCCTAATGGTATGTGGATTTCATTGTAAGTCAATGATTCTTATCATGTATAATTTTTTTTACTTTTATTCCTTTAAATAATGTTACTATCCCAATATTTTAATGCGATGTTATTTTTGTAGTATATTCGCATTCTATAAATAAATCCAACATCAATTTCAAAGGAAGGGAACTAAAATTTTATATTATAAACAGACCTATGATCTCCTATTAGTGTGATAATAAATATGATTTTATTTAAATCACAACCATTTTTTGTGTATTTATTCTTATTCAATAGGGAAATTTGTCTTAAATGGTTTGGGAGAAACTCAACATCCATGATATTCCTAATGAGTATGTGTTAATTAATGTATTTTAGAAATAATTTTTGTAGCTTCTGGTTGGTTGAGAATGTGAGTTTTTGATAGAAATCACACTTGATTATACACCTATTTCCAAGAATACATATATAATAGCCCCAATTATGTTGCAATAATTAATGATAAAACTCTAGGAGAATATGACAAGGAATTCATTCAGCTAACTTAATCATTTTATGGTTCACTTATACTAATTTTCAAGAAGAAATATAGTCTATTTCACCTCTACATTGATTATCAATAACTCAACAAGATCAATATCAAGAAATATTATCCTCTTACCCATATTGAAGGATCATTTAGTAAAATTAAATAAGCTCAACAATTCTCTAATATTGGAATTTTTATTTGGATATCATTAATTTTATGTCCAGAAAGATGATATACGCAACGAATTTTTTTACCTTGTATATAAATTATGAATTTATAGTTATTATTTTTTATCATACCTATTACCCCTCTATCTTCATGGATATAAGGAATAGAATCTTTAGAGATTACCTTGATCAGTTTTGGTTGTCTTTATAAATGATATTAATGTGTATTCAATGATTAAAGAAGGTATTTAGGATTGTGAGTATTTTATAAATTCCCTAATGTAGGAGAAGTTATGTGAAACAATTATCAAGTGTTAATTTTTTCTTTAGAAAGTTTCATTATTGGGAAATGTAATTTATTTTAGGGTATATAATTAGGCACTTCAAAGTCAAATATTATGGGATATTGGCCCAATCCTACCACTCTGACTGAGGTCATAGTTTTCTTGGTTTAACTATATATTATTGGAACGTTCTTGGTAATTTTTCATGTCTATAAAATCCACTCACCAATTTTACATTGAAAGGATCAATGTTCCTTTGGATGGATGGATGTGAGTAAAGTTTTAAGGATCTAAAGTGAAGGCTAGTCAATGAACTTGTTCCTACTCTACCATATAGTGTAGAAGGGTTCGTAATATACAGTGATTAATTGAATTAGAAAATATGATGTTTCCACGTGAATAATGGTATGGTAATAGCTTATACCACATTAATATTGAAGTAATATGAGAAAAATTACCCAACTCATGATTCTGAATATAACTTTGATAATTTTTTATTAAAGATATAATGGTATTATCTCTATAGATAATTGTGAGACATGTATAATAATCACAAAAGTTTAAGGTATGTGTTCCCTCAAATATAGATGAAAATTAAAAAAAATGTGGTTGGGAGTGATTAATGATTATTACATCTAAATACATTACCTAAATGGGAATGTGAACATGGTTGTAGATACTCTAAGTCGAAATGATCATGCTTGCTTATCTATGATAAGGATAAAAAAATATCCAATAATTTTGGATTTTTAAAGGATGTAGCTAGAAATATTAATGTAATTGGTGAAATATAATCTAGCTCAAATGAGTGTTCAATTATCTATTCAAGTGATGATTAAAGAGCCACAAAAGAAATATATGAATCCTTAAAACAAGGGGTAACTTTTCTTTATTTTAACCATGATTATATTGGGATAATATTTTTTAGTAATTTGGTATTTATCCATTCAATATAAAATTTTACGAATGATATCGTGAATGAATCTAAAAGATATTTATTCTCTATTCATCAAAAAAGTAGGAAGATGTATAAAGGTTTGAAATATTATTTTTGGTGGGATGACATAATATGAGATATTATAGAATATATCTCTTAGTGCTTGGTATTTCTACTAGTTAAGGATAAGAGATAAAAGACTAAGGGTATTTTACAACTATAACCCTTATTAGAATGTAAATGGTAAAACATAATCATGTATTTTTTCATCATAATCCCCAAAACATATAAGGGGTATAATGGTATATGGTTTTTATTTGATCACCCATTGAATTGTTCACATGTCAACGATATTGTATAATATTCAACTCTAGATCAGCTTTCTTGGAAATACATTAAAGATGTGGTAGGGTTTCATGGAGTACCAAATTTCATCATATCGGATCGGGATCTGAGGCATACCTTGATATTCTAGAAAAATGTTTTGTGAGATTTAGATATCATGTTGACTTTCAGTATTGTGTACCATCCTTAGAGAAATTTTTAGTCTAAGAGAACACTTGAAACTCTAGAAGAAATGTTTATATATTATTCAATTTAATAGAAAGGTGGTTTGGATCAAACCCTTCAATTGGAGGAATTTCCATAAAACAATATCATTCACTCCCATAGTCATATAGATCCTTGTGATGCCCTATGTGGTAGGAAATGAATAACTCCATCATGATGGGATAAAGTTGGAGAAAGAAATATTTTTGGACCTAATATAGCTATATAAATGGAATTGGCTGTCAGATCTATTCAACAACACATACTAGAATATTAGAGTCGGTAAAAAAATTATGATGTTAGTAATTAGAAAGATCTAGAGTTTGAATTTGGTGAGAAGATCTTCCTATGAATCTCTACATAGAGGAATTTTAGAAAATTCAAAAAGAAGGGAATTTTTATCTTTAGGTATATTGGAAACTTCAATGTTCTTGACCATTTTGGGATAGTATCTTATTGATTGGATCTTACACTTAATTTCTCTCAAGTTCATGATGTGTTCAATGTATCTATACTAAAGAAGTACCAAACTAATCCTTCCAATGTACTGAACATAGAGGTCATACCAATAGATATAGATTATTCTTATAAAGAATAAATTGTTGTGATTCTGGATCGTAGAGTGAAATTTCTATGAAGAAATACCAATAAGTTGGTCAATTTTTTTTGGAGAAACCCCAAATTTAATGAAGCTATGTGGGAACCTAATAATGTAATGAGATAGAATAATATTCATCTGTTGGTATCAAAATGATGTATTTAGAGCGTGAAATTAATTTTTAGTTAGGTAGAATGTAACACCCTTCAATTTTTATAAATTATTTCTCTTAAAATAATTTAATATATTTTATAACATTCATTATATGCAACAACTAGTTTAAACAAACAACGATATACTATTAAAATATTAATATTTAAAATTACTATTGTATCCAAGTCAATTTATTGGTGAGTATGAATAACAGTAACTAAATTATGAATAATTTTTTTATTATATATTTATAAAACTAATTCAATGTTTATAAATTTTATAAATGAAAAATAAAAAATAGAATGTAAAGAGAATTATTTTTCTAAATAATAGTTTTTATGCACATAGTGTTTTTTTAAATTAATATTTTAAATTAATCTCTATACCAAAATTATTTTATTGAAATATATTTATCAATTTAATTATAAAATTTTTTAAAAACTCAAAAAATATTTTTCTATAAATATGATAATAATAAATTCAGTTGTATACTTAAGAATGTAATTTTTTTTAAAAAAAATATGTTTTTGTCGTGTTTTTGGCGCATACATTAAAATTACATTTTTCCATTCTTAAGTATTGAATTTGATAAAACTAATTAAATATTTAGAATGAGGAGTTCCAAATTTGGTAAGTAGACCCCTTTTATTTTTTGTCAATATGAATTGTACCTGTGGTATAAAATTATCCCCTCATTAAAGAGTAAATCAGGTTAATCGAGGATAAAAATAAGTGAAAAGTCCATAAAATTTCATCAAAAATATAATTGGATGAAGTTACATCTACAATTAATACCTTAATTTATAAATTTAGTTTTTTATGGGACATTGTTTCAAAAAAATGACTTATATATTATTTTAATCAAAGAAAGTTACAAAATTTCACTCTCTTTTTTTTAAATAACACTTTTGTTTCCACATAATGAAATGGAAATAAGTTTATTATACAAAATTATAAGTTCCTATTTTGAGTTAAATAAAATTAATTTCATAATATAAATTTATTTATAAATTATAGTAATTATATAATGACTTTAATTTCTTATCCATCACAAATTAATTATTTCTCCAATTAACAAAATATAATAATTTATTTTAAATATATTAATAGTTATATATTTTGAATTATTTAATGTCAACCACGAATTATCTAGATATATATGACATATTAAGATGTTTTTTATGATTTATATTCAAATTTAAACATTGTATTATGTATTTAATGTTAAATTAAATGAATAGTGTCAAAATTGATATAATTATATTTTATCAAAAAATATTTTATTAAAATAAATTAAAATAGTAAAAATACTAAACTAATAAAAAAATTATGCTACGGCCTCAAAATTTATAATTTTTTATTTATGGGGAAATTGTCATCATATAATTAAAAATTACAACCCTTTCATATTAAAATGATTGGTATCATATTTAAAATTTAAATCGCTTAACTAAGGTTTATTAAAAATAATAAGGACTAAAAATAAACGAAATATTTTATAAATTACATTTTTTGACTATATTATAACCCTATGATGTCTTATATTTGAATCCATGGAAATTTAGAAGAATATTTCTTCATAATAATATTTTAAAAAATTTAATCTTGTGGAAAATTAAAAAAATACCCCTCAAGTCAATTATAAAAACGCACATCTTCCCTCACTTATTCACACCATATTCATCATTCTATCTCAGCGATATTCTACCAATTACCTTTATGAACATTCCTAGAAACATTATATAGGATTTGTTCTTCACAAATTTCCATCCTAAAATCCTTTTAGTGGAAATCGAAAGGAGTTGTTTCAAAGAAGTAGTAATCGCCATACCCAATTGAATTATACCTATTCTTCTTTACCACCTATAATTACATGGTATTTAAATAAAATATTAAATTCTGTATCCATAATATTAATATAATTTTTTACGGTTTTTAAAAACCCATTATAACCCATCATTCCCATTAAGTTGGAAGTGAAATTATCGATCCTGCATACATACAACTTACTGCCTCCACATAGTTACACAATTCATTTGTCATCGCTATATTTTATGGATAGGTATTTTGATTGGTTTAAATTTTATATATGATATTAATGGAATAATTATAATTTTTTATTTGTAACATCATATATACCTTCTTACCAAACAATCCTTTAATAAATTCTAACATTGTTTGTGCCTACATGTGGACTACCACGTACACGAATGGGATGTGATTTTTATTCATTTATATTTTACTTGGATGGTAATGAAAATAAATAATTTATGTATTTACATTATATATGATATAATAATTAATCTATAAATTTTAAATAAATTTTTACATTCTTTATTTCTATTTATTAAAAAAATAAAACAACATTCATGCTTACATACGCCCTACTGTCTCCATGAATGGAAGAATGCATTTTTCTATATCTAAATATTATATTTGACTATAAATATGTAAATAGTTAGTATATAATATATGTAACACCCCAAGATTCTACGGTACGTTTCCCTTCGAATAATGCGATAGCGTGTGTTGTACGCAACCTCGAGTTCTAACACACACCACAACTAATTAAACTATCCGTTGTAAATAGTAATACCTACTTTTTGAAATCATATATATTTTATATTTAAAATGGACTTCATTTTTGGATTCGGAATATCGAAATTATCCTAGGGTGAAATTTTGGTACTTTTCGGATAACTTTTATATTTTGATGAATAGTGAAAATTACTAAATTTTAATTAAAAACAACTTTTTAAATAAAAATAAGTAATAGTGATAAATTATGAATTTGAGTGGTTTTAAAGTATATTTAGAATATATTTTTACCATTTAATATAATTTTGGTCATTGGACATAATTTTACAATTAAACAGAACATAAACAAGTGTCAATCTTTTGGTAGTTATTATCTCTTAAAAACACGCTTTTTGTTTTGACAGCGGGAATTAATTTTAAATTAATTTCTGCCACTTCTGTGTTTTGAATTTAGAAAAATGGATTCCATATTTGGAATCAGGATGTTCAAATTGTGTAAATAGGTAACTTTTATTTTTAGACATTTTGAATAATTACTGCGGTAAATATTTTATTTACCATGGTTAAGGGTAAATCCGGTAAATAAGGGTTAAAAAAATAATATTATAATAATACTAAATTACCCTAAAACGTGTCTTAACCCTATTGGTTGATACATGGTCGACCAGGAGCATCTTTGGGTCTATTTTGGGACCCCATGGATCCACTTGTAAGTGATAATGACACATTATATTAATAAAGCTAAAATAAAAATAAAAATGGCATAAGCTTACATCTTTTAGAAGAACAATTTTTACATAGGGTTATACATGTTGGATTTTCGATTATAAATATTCATTAGAAAGCTAAAAAGATTTCCTACATAATTATATTTTATTTATAATTTTTAGACATTAAATAATTTATTGTATTTATGACACAATGATGATGCAGTAATTACTATAATAGTAAAAAATTAAAATAATTGATATTATAAATACCCAAATAAATATAATATGAACCTTTTAATGAATTAAACTAATTTTATAGGCTAATAAGATATATTAGTATTGATTTAATGGACTTTTTTCGAAGTAATCAATATGTTATGAGTTTCACAAAAATCAACTATTGAATAGTGTCAAAATTGACATAATAGAGTTCTTAAAAAAATTATTATATTATTAATTGATATTAAATTCCTAAAAATCTAAGGTTCGGCCAAGAGACTTATATAATGATAGTTTAATCATTAATGAACCACCTGGGGGTCGCTTGGATGTATATAGTAAGTTTATTAACCATATTATATAAAAATACAAAGAGACATTGTAAAAGTGAAACTAATTAACTTACAGTTAATACTTAATGATAAGGTTAATATAAGTACCCAAACCTGTCTAAATTCTATTGGATGAGTTGTTTTCGACCTATCCCCACCTCAACCTTTTAATAGTCAACTTTGGAGCCATTGTAAACCGAATATGAATTTATTATAAATTAATATTTCTAGCTTTTCCAAAGGTGCCCCTCACCCCTCTTATAAAAGGGCACTCCTCCTTCTCATTTCCTCACACCTCTCAAGCCACTTGGCTCGTCCAAACTCTTCCCAAATAAGCTCCCCACATCCCTCTCCTCCTCCTTGAAGCTTCCCCTTAGGCAGAAAGCATTTCAAGAAGTCCTTTGGTTCCAACCAAAGTGAGTTACCTAAATTAAAGGTAACGATTTCTCTTAAATTATTTTCATTTATTTTGCCTCTTCAACCCCAAAAATCTTTTTATTTCCTTTCTTTTGTAACAACACCAGTATCCTCAATATACTAAGATATTGTTATAAGAAGGATTCAAACTACACATACACACAACTCCATCTAATGGATGATGAACATAATGTTTCTGTGAATGGCAAACTAACGCCTCACGAAACGATGATTGTTCAAAAACATCTTACCGCCTCTCATGGTGGCCATTATGATGGAACTGTAATTAAATATGATATTAATGATATATATTTTATATATAAGATTCTTTAATTCCATTTTATTTCATACCATTATTCATTTCATGTTGTATATACATACGATAATTTCATTTGAGGAAGTGCGGACTACCGCCCCCTTAAAATGATATGACTCGTTGATACCACACATGGAACGTATAAAGGATGGTGTTAATGAACTTATGTAACATATATAAAATATTATATTATACTGGAATAGTAATATACCTATGTATCATTTGAATTCGATTCTTTTAAAATAAAAATTAAATGGAAGTAGCGTTCCTGCGTACGTACGGACTACCGTCTCCACGAACGCGATGAGATTCATTCTCCATCGTATCCATTCAAGTATAATAATCATTTAATGATTTAAAAATGATGTTTAAGGACTTGATATAATTCTGGATATGAATAAGATACAACAAACATGACTTATGTAACAAAAAATATAAAAGAAAATGAGTAAGTTAACACCCGAAACGACGATAATTCTAAGATATTATTAACAAATCAATGTTAAAAGATAATATATGATATCATATTAATATATATGATTCTTGTATAATTTAATAACAATTATTTCACCATTATACAGGAGGTTAACCTACCCCAACCAAGTAAAAGTACAAGGTAAGGGTTATTTCACAATCTCTTCATTATCCGAGGTTGTTTATACGTAATAATCTACTGGGATCTCTTTATCATCCACATCCATGTTTCTTAAAAATGTATTTCAAAACATTTTTACTATTTACAAGAATATGGGTTAAAGTCATTTATACCATTGTTTGACTTTTTATAAGAGGTTTATAAAGGAATCTTTCCATCTTTTTTAAAACAAGGTCCTTTTTAACCTTTTCGACAGAATTGAGGTAAGAATGTTTTTTTTAACTTATACGGCGGGTGCGGTTATTTTCCGCCGTAATAAAATCGTCGAAGCTTTCCATACAAGCTTATAAGAATATTTTCAAAGAAAATTTTTTATTTTATATGGATCTTAAATGATTTCAAAATAAAAGGAGATACTTCTTTAAAAAGAATTTTGATTTCATCTATGTCAACATCCTTTGATGGATTTTAAGATTATTTGAAGTTGATTTATTATGATACAAAACTTCTATATTGTATTGAAGTTTTTTTTGATATGTTTGACTGTGGATGTGCTATTTTTATACCATTCATAGTTTATGGTGAAATTATTGACATTTCGTATGCTAGTTTTAATACGAATGTTTATGTTATGTTTAAACCTTTTCATATGGGAATGCATTGGACTTAATAAGTGACGGGTGGAGCCCGCTATAGCTCCTCGATGCATCGGTAGGTCTCATGAGGCAAACTAATGTCTTGGCAGAAGGCCTTGACAAAATCTTATTTGTAGTCTTGGCACGAGGCCTTGGCTATGTGGTTATGATAGTCTGGCATTATGCATTCCATAATTATGAAAGTGGTTATTGATATTGCATGTGATTATTCGATTAGTAGAATATCCATGTGAACAAGTAAATGACATTATTTCATTTTACTTTTGCCATACTATGTTGAAGTTCAATTTTAAAAGGCTTTTGTTTTAGTAATTCATTGCCTTAAATGTTTATGTTTATTTTGAATGTTCCGCTATATTGTTATCCTTACTGGGCATTTGAGCTCACCCCTTTTCTATGTTTTATTTTTCCCAGGTAGTGAATAAGTAAATTATGAATGACTTGCAGGGATATTATGAGGGGTTAATAGTGTGGATATGAAGACTTTGTTGTTGTAGTAGTTTTTCCCTTTGAAATGTAATGTAAAACTTTATGATTATATCTAGTGTTTCCAAGGCTACTAAACCAATCGGTCTTTCGGGATTTGATCTTTCTTGTGATCATGCCAATGTTATGTAATTAATGCACCGACTCTGGGTAGTTGGGGTCGGGGCGTTACAGTTGGTATCAGAGGAAGTTTAGTACAAACCTTGGAAGCTAGATTTAGATAAACTCTGATTAGAGCACGTAGACTTAAGATGAACTTTGAGGATTAGTATAGAAGAACTTCCTAGAATTTTGGTATTGTAGAGATTTTGTGAGTTTTCCGAGCAATACATCCATGTCTGGATACGAGCAGGTAGAGGCGGCTCTGGCACAGATGTACCTAGGGGTAAAACCCGAAAACACCGCTTTGAGCTAGACTCGAACGGGAACTGGTGCACGACAACGGGCCTTGCTGCACTCTTGGTTACGACACTCCCGGGGGATATGCTTAGGATAACTCTCATTTTCTTTACAAATCACTATGAAGGGTTTATGAGTATATACTTCCTCAAAGAAAACATTTTTATGATTATGGATTATATCCATAAATAGTTCAATTTATGTTAAGTGTTTTATAAGTATGGGATTATGTATTTTGATTCATAAACTGGTCTAGTTTATGCCATTGTTTAGAAATGGCGCCTAGTGGAAGAAATGGAAACCGCATCAATGCACGCACTCCATGTAGGGATTGCCCTCCTGGTCAAGATAATTATAGTGGGGCTGGTGATGCAACTGGTGCTGATCAGCTAATCACCGTACTGGGACAACTTACTCAGGTTATGAATAATAACCTTACCCGTATGGAGCACCCTGATCCGCAGCGTGGAGGATCAATGTTAGATCGATTCATGAGACGAAAACCACCAACTTTCAATGGGAGTACAAATCCCTTAGTAGCTGAGCAATGGATATTTTCCCTAGAGAAAATATTTCAGGCTTTGGGGAGTAGTGAAAGGGAAAAAGTTACCATGGCAGTTTATCGCCTCACTGGAGATGCTGATCAATGGTGGTCATTGATTCAAAACATGAAGGAAGATGATGAAGTATCAAACATGGAATGGATGGAGTTCAAAGATCTGTTTTTATAAAAATACTTCCCTCACGACCATCGAGCAGATATGGAAAGGCAATTTCTGAGTCTGAGACAAAAGGAGGACGAGAATGTCACAAAGTATGAGGCTAACTTTACAAGGTTAGCGAGGTATGCTGGAGATTATATTCGCAACCCAAGAAGTAAGATTGATCGTTTCTTTGATGGGTTAAAACCATTTCTCCATAGAGAATTAGTCTCACAATCCTTTTCGTCGTACGAAGACATTGTCTCATGTGCTATCAAGACCGAAAAGGAATTCTCTAAGTCTTATGACTTTAAAGCAAAGCAAGAGAAGAAGAGACCTGCTGATCAATCTGGGAATGGAAATAAGGGGAAGAAGGGAAAGGTTGAATATCCATCTTGTGGTAAATGCGGGAAGAAACATCCTGGTACTTTCTTGAAGGGAATGGGAGTCTGTTACAAGTGTCGTGAAAAAGGCCACCAAGATCATGATTGCAAGGGGAAGAAGGAAGCTACCAACGTTCAGTGCTACAATTGCAGGGAGATGGGGCATTATGAAAATGCATGTCCTAAGCGTCAGGAGAACATACCTCAGAAAAGGCCAAGGGATAAAGGCCAGGCTTATGCTATCACTACTGCTGAGGTAGAAGCTCCGAAAGACGTGGTGGCAGGTAATTTAATGGTTTCCTCAAGTTTAGCAAATGCATTATTTGATTCTGGATCATCGCATTGTTTCATATCTTCCCAGTTTGCTAAGAAAATTAGATATTTCCAATTTGATTTAATAAGGGAGTTGTCAGTTAAAACTCCTAAGGGAAGTATCGTTGCAACAATGTTTTGTGAATCAGTCCCCATTAGAGCACATAAATTTTCTTTATCTGCTGATTTCATCGTCATACCTATGATTGAGTTTGATATAATCCTCGGTATGGACTGGCTTTCAGACTATGATGCGAAGATTTATTGTAAGAAGAAAGAGGATACGATTCTTGATGATAATGATAAGGAGCACCTTATTTTTAGAGCAGAATCGTCACCACCTAATTCTTATTTAGATCCACCCCCTGTAGCTCAACTTAATTCAATTATCGGGGAGGAAGAGAATGAAATAACTGTCGGTGAGGAAAGGAATGTTCAAATAGAGGATGTACCTGTTGTGAAAGAATTTGTAGATGTATTTCCGGAAGATTTACCTGGACATCCTCCAGAACGAGAAGTTGAGTTTTCTATTGATTTGATTCCTGGATCAATGCCTATATCAAAGACCCCGTATAGAATGGCCACTGTAGAATTAGTCGAACTAAAGAAACAACTAGAGGAATTGAGTAATAAGGGATTTATTCTCCCTAGTGTTTCTCCATGGAGAGCCCCTGTTCTTTTTGTTAAAAAGAAAGATGGATCTATGAGGTTATGTATCGACTACAGGGAGATCGATGCTATAACGATAAAGAACAAGTATCCCCTACCTCGTATTGATGATTTATTTGACCAACTGCATGGAGCTCAATACTTTTCAAAGATTGACCTTCGATCTGGATACCATCAGTTGTGTGTAAAGAAGGAAGACATTCCGAAGACAGCATTTCGAACCAGGTACGGGCATTACGAGTTTACTGTAATGCCGTTTGGATTGACTAATGCACCCTCTGTATTCATGGATCTGATGAATAGAGTTTTCAAGGAGTATCTCGATGAATTTGTGGTGGTATTTATTGATGATATCTTGGTATACTCCAAAACCTACGAAGATCATGAAAATCACTTGCGCATTATCTTGAAGACTCTGAGGAGGCATGAATTATATGGGAAGTTTAGCAAGTGTGAATTCTGGCTTCAGGAGATTTCTTTTCTTGGCCATATTGTCTCTAAAGATGGAATCTCTTTTGATCCTTCTAAGACCAAGGCAATCTAAGAATGGCCAGCACCTACGAGTATAACTGAGGTACGTAGTTTTATTGGCTTGGCAGGTTATTATCGACGTTTCGTCCAGAATTTTGCCCGATTGGCTAACCCATTAACGAAGCTCACACGTAAAGGGGTTAAATTTGTTTGGACAAAAGAGTGTGAAGAATTTTTCGAAGAACTGAAGAGAAGATTAGTCAATGCTCCTATATTGACTCTACCATCGGGGAATGATGGGTTCGTTATTTATAGTGATGCATCAAAGAAAGGACTTGGCTGTGTCCTTATGCAGAATGATAGAGTTATTGCCTATGCATCACGACAGTTGAAAATTCATGAACAAAACTATCCTACTCATGATCTCGAGTTAGCAGCAGTGATCTTTGCTTTGAAAATATGGAGGCACTACCTCTATGGTGAAAAATGTGAGATTTATACTGATCACAAGAGTTTGAAGTATATTTTCTCACAAAAAGAACTCAACATGAGGCAAAGGAGATGGCTTGAATTACTCAAGGATTATGATTGTACGATACACTACCACCCAGGGAAGGCAAACAAGGTGGCAGATGCTTTGAGTAGAAAAGACCATGGAGTTTTGAACAATATGAGAATTGAAAGGGATCCAATTTTCATGGATCTAGTGAAGATGGACATGGGAATAACCAGGGAAGGTGAAACATCAATGCTTTTTCAAATGGTTGCCAAACCATCTTTACTAGAAAGGATTAAGAGTTCTCAGACCAATGATGAAGAATTCCAAAAGAAGATTAAAGCTGTGAATGATGGGAGATTGAGAGACTTTGTGTATGAAGATGGGATTTTGAAATTCGGGAAGAGACTTTGTGTTCCCAATATACCTGATCTAAAAAGGGAATTGCTGGATGACGCTCATAGTTCCAATTTCTCTATACACCCTGGGAGCACCAAAATGTATAGAGATTTGAAGGAACATTTTTGGTGGGACAACATGAAGAGGGAAATTGCTGATTTTGTGTCAAGATGTATGGTTTGTCAACAAGTGAAAGCTGGAAGGCAACAGCCTGGAGGAGTCATGCAACCTCTTCCCATACCGGAGTGGAAATGGGACAATATTACGATGGACTTTGTCATGGGGCTACCAAAGACTCCTAGAAGGAACGATGAAATATGGGTTATTGTTGATCGTCTTACCAAGTTAGCACATTTTCTTGCTATAAGAGAAGATCTACCCCTGGAACGTCTAGCAAGACTATACATTAATGAAGTTGTGAGACTTCATGGAGTACCCCTATCGATTGTTTCTGATCGTGATCCCTGTTTTACTTCAAGATTCTGGAAAAGTCTTCAGAAATCCCTGGATACTGAACTTCATTTGAGCACTTCTTACCACCCTCAGACAGACGGACAATCAGAACGGACTATTCAGACCTTAGAAGACATGTTGAGATCTTGCTCACTTGATTTTCAGGGTATGTGGGATCAATATTTACCACTGGTAGAATTTTCCTATAACAATAGCTTCCATTCGAGTATTCAGATGGCACCATATGAAGCGTTATACGGAAAGAGATGTCGTACACCAACCTGTTGGGATGACGTTGGTGAAAGAAAACTTGTAGGCCCAGAACTGGTGGAGGAAACGGTGGAAAAGGTGAAGGTAATCCAAAATCACATCAAAGCAGCTCAAAGTAGGCAGAAGAGCTATGCCGATAATCGAAGGAAGGATTTGGAATTTCAAGTCGGTGATCATGTTTTCCTGAAGGTATCTCCATGGAAGGGAGTCATACGTTTTGGTAAGAAAGGTAAATTGAGTCCCAGGTATATCGGACCTTTCGAAATTCTAAAACGAATTGGGGTTGTAGCTTACCGATTGGCAATGCCGCCAAGTCTCTACAAAGTTCACGATGTGTTCCACGTATCTCTGTTGAGGAAATAAATGCTTGACCCAACGCATGTACTCACCTATGAGGAATTAGAACTGGAACCCGATCTTTCCTATTGTGAAGAGCCCGTCAGGATTCTTGATACAAGAGAACAAGTACTGAGAAACCGGACGACGCGTCTGGTAAAAGTTTTGTGGAGAAATCATAAGATGGAAGAGGGAACGTGGGAACCCGAGGAACTTATGATGAAGAACCACCTGAGTCTTTTTATGCAGTAATACCCTAGAAATTGTGAGGACGCAATTATTTGAAGGAGGGGAGAATGTAACACCCCAAGCTTCTACGGTACGTTTCCCTTCGAATAATGTGATAGCGTGTGTTGTACGCAACCTCGAGTTCTAACACACACCACAACTAATTAAACTAGCCGTTGTAAATAGTAATACCTACTTTTTGAAATCATATATATTTTATATTTCAAAATGGACTTCATTTTTGGATTCGGAATATCGAAATTATCCTAGGGTGAAATTTTGGTACTTTTCGGATAACTTTTATATTTTGATGAATAGTGAAAATTACTAAATTTTAATTAAAAACAACTTTTTTAATCAAAATAAGTAATAGTGATAAATTATGAATTTGAGTGGTTTTAAATTATATTTAGAATATATTTTTACCATTTAATATAATGTTGGTCATTGGACATAATTTTACAATTAAACAGAACATAAACAAGTGTCAATCTTTTGGTAGTTATTATCTCTTAAAAACACGCTTTTTGTTTTGACAGCGGGAATTAATTTTAAATTAATTTCTGCCACTTCTGTGTTTTGAATTTAGAAAAATGGATTCCATATTTGGAATCAGGATGTTCAAATTGTGTAAATAGGTAACTTTTATTTTTAGACATTTTGAATAATTACTGCGGTAAATATTTTATTTACCATGGTTAAGGGTAAATCCGGTAAATAAGGGTTAAAAAAATAATATTATAATAATACTAAATTACCCTAAAACGTGTCTTAACCCTATTGGTTGATACATGGTCGACCATGAGCATCTTTGGGTCTATTTTGGGACCCCATGGATCCACTTGTAAGTGATAATGACACATTATATTAATAAAGCTAAAATAAAAATAAAAATGGCATAAGCTTACATCTTTTAGAAGAACAATTTTTACATAGGGTTATACATGTTGGATTTTCGATTATAAATATTCATTAGAAAGCTAAAACGATTTCCTACATAATTATATTTTATTTATAATTTTTAGACATTAAATAATTTATTTTATTTATGACACAATGACGATGAAGTAATTACAATAATAGTAAAAAATTAAAATAATTGATATTATAAATACCCAAATAAATATAATATGAAACTTTTAATGAATTAAACTAATTTTCTAGGCTAATATGATATATTAGTATTGATTTAATGGAATTTGTTCGAAGTAATCAATCTGTTATGAGTTTCACAAAAATCAACTATTGAATAGTGTCAAAATTGACATAATAGAGTTCTTAAAACAAATATTATATTATTAATTGATATTAAATTCCTAAAAATCTAAGGTTCGGCCAAGAGACTTATATTATGATAGGTTAATCATTAATGGACCACCTGTGGGTCGTTTGGATGTATATAGTAAGTTTATTAACCATATTATATAAAAATACAAAGAGACATTGTAAAAGTGAAACTAATTAACTTAGAGTTAATACTTAAATATAAGGTTAATATAAGTACCCAAACCTGTCTAAATTCTATTGGATGAGTTGTTTTCGACCTATCCCCACCTCAACCTTTTAATAGTCAACTTTGGAGCCATTGGAAACCGAATATGAATTTATTATAAATTAATATTTCTAGCTTTTCCAAAGGTGCCCCTCACCCCTCTTATAAAAGGGCACTCCTCCTTCTCATTTCCTCACACCTCTCAAGCCACTTGGCTCGTCCAAACTCTGCCCAACTAAGCTCCCCACATCCCTATCCTCCTCCTTGAAGCTTCCCCTTAGGCATAAAGCATTTCAAGAAGTCCTTTGGTTCCAACCAAAGTGAGTTACCTAAATTAAAGGTAACGATTTCTCTTAAATTATTTTCATTTATTTTGCCTCTTCAACCCCCAAAATCTTTTTATTTCCTTTCTTTTGTAACAACACCAGTATCCTCAATATACTAAGATATTGTTATAAGAAGTATTCAAACTACACATACACACAACTCCATCTAATGGATGATGAACATAATGTTTCTGTGAATGGCAAACTAACGCCTCACGAAACGATGATTGTTCAAAAACATCTTACCGCCTCTCATGGTGGCCATTATGATGGAACTGTAATTAAATATGATATTAATGATATATATTTTATATATAAGCTTCTGTAATTCCATTTTATTTCATACCATTATTCGTTTCATGTTGTATATACATACGATAATTTCATTTGAGGAAGTGCGGACTACCGCCCCCTTAAAATGATATGACTCGTTGATACCACACATGGAACGTATAAAGGATGGTGTTAATGAACTTATGTAACATATATAAAATATTATATTATACTGGAATAGTAATATACCTATGTATCATTTGTATTCGATTCTTTTAAAATAAAAATTAAATGGAAGTAGTGTTCGTGCGTACGTACGGACTACCGTCTCCACGAACGCGATGAGATTCATTCTCCATCGTATCCATTCAAGTATAATTATCATTTAATGATTTAAAAATGATGTTTAAGGACTTGATATAATTCTGGATATGAATAAGACACAACAAACATGACTAATGTAACAAAACATATAAAAGAAAATGAGTAAGTTAACACCCGAAACGACGATAATTCTAAGATATTATTAACAAATCAATGTTAAAAGATCATATATGATATCATATTAATATATATGATTCTTGTATAATTTAATAACAATTATTTCACCATTATACAGGAGGTTAACCTACCCCAACCAAGGAAAAGTACAAGGTAAGGGTTATTTCACAATCTCTTCATTATCCGAGGTTGTTTATACGTAATAATCTACTGGGATCTCTTTATCATCCACATCCATGTTTCTTAAAAATGTATTTCAAAACATTTTTACTATTTACAAGAATATGGGTTAAAGTCATTTATACCATTGTTTGACTTTTTATAAGAGGTTTATAACGGAATCTTTCCGTCGTTTTCAAAACAAGGTCCTTTTTAACCTTTTCGACAGAATTGAGGTAAGAATGTTTTTTTTAACTTATACGGCGGGTGCGGTTATTTTCCGCCGTAATAAAATCGTCGAAGCTTTCCATACAAGCTTATAAGAATATTTTCAAAGAAAATGTTTTATTTTATATGGATCTTAAATTATTTCAAAATAAAAGGAGATACTTCTTTAAAAAGAATTTTGATTTCATCTATGTCAACATCCTTTGATGGATTTTAAGATTATTTGAAGTTGATTTATTATGATACAAAACTTCTATATTGTATTGAAGTTTTTTTTGATATGTTTGACTATGGATGTGCTATTTTTATACCATTCATAGTTTATGGTGAAATTATTGACATTTCGTATGCTAGTTTTAATACGAATGTTTATGTTATGTTTAAACCTTTTCATATGGGAATGCATTGGACTTAATAAGTGACGGGTGGAGCCCGCTATAGCTCCTCGATGCATCGGTAGGTCTCATGAGGCAAACTAGTGTCTTGGCACAAGGCCTTGACAAAATCTTTTTTGTAGTCTTGGCAAGAGGCCTTGGCTATGTGGTTATGATAGTCTGGCATTATGCATTCCATAATTATGAAAGTGGTTATTGATATTGCATGTGATTATTCGATTAGAAGAATATCCATGTGAACAAGTAAATGACATTATTTCATTTTACTTTTGCCATACTATGTTGAAGTTCAATTTTAAAAGGCTTTTGTTTTAGTAATTCATTGCCTTAAATGTTTATGTTTATTTTGAATGTTCCTCTATATTGTTATCCTTACTGGGCATTTGAGCTCACCCCTTTTCTATGTTTTATTTTTCCCAGGTAGTGAAGAAGTAAATTATGAATGACTTGCAGGGATATTATGAGGGGTTAATAGTGTGGATATGAAGACTTTGTTGTTGTAGTAGTTTTTCACTTTGAAATGTAATGTAAAACTTTATGATTATATCTAGTGTTTCCAAGGCTACTAAACCAATCGGTCTTTCGGGATTTGATCTTTCTTGTGATCATGCCAATGTTATGTAATTAATGCACCGACTCTGGGTAGCTGGGGTCGGGGCGTTACAATATATTTATCTAATGATTAATATTTTGTATATGATGTAATATTGTTAAAAATATTAGTACGAGAAATACTGAACTAAAATACAAATGATAAATAAATTAGTTAACAAACTGAAATGACAATTTCAATAAGTAATTATAGATAAAAGGATTTTTGAAATGTTATAATGGGGTATAATATGATATTATAAATATTTTAATGAATTTTTTATAATTATAATAAATATAAATTTATTATATATGAGGTTAGAGTTCGTTCTATTTACAGTGAACTCGACGTAATTAAACTTCCCATCAATATTCGGGATTATTTATGTTTAAGTGTTTATTACGAGAATTATATGATCTTTTTCCTTCATATACATATATTTTATGAAAATTACATAATATATTTATTATTCTCCTAATACTTTTTAATTTGTTTTTCCAATTTTTGATATTTTACACAATATTTTGAATGGAATCTTTTTTTCATTTTCCCAATGAGGTGTTTGGGACTTTTCCAAAAAAAATTATGAAAGGAATTTTTTTAACTAATACCACATGAATTAAATGTATGAATATCATGATGCATAAAAAATTTTAATGTTCCTTTATAATTGTAGATATTTCTTTAAAAATAAAACGGTTTCTTTATTTCACTCATATATTTTTTTTATTTTTAAATTGTAAAATATATTTTTATAAATATAATCGTAATGATATTCTAATGGTATATATAATAATAAATAAAAGAATCCCTTTAATATAGTTATTAATTACATATTTTAAGACCCAATTATACCATACGTATTCATTCAATTGATAGAATTATTTATGAAATTGGATCCATTTCCATGGGTTACGCTATGATGAAATGTTTTTGAAACGAAATTATTTTCTAGAGTTTTGATATGATAAATATTTTAGAATCTTTTGGAACACATATATATCATATTTTTTTGTTATTGGTTGTATATATTTCTCCCTAAAATTCATTGGCTAATTATAAATATTTTTTGAGATCTAAGGGAACATAGTACTTTATCCCATGTCCTAAAGAGGGTTCTCGAGAGGTTATCCCTAGCCCGAAGCTGGTACACGAGGTGTTATCCAAATTCTAAAATGTCTGTAATTACTTTGGGTAAAATCTATATATATTGTTTTCTATACTTAATTTTATGCCACACTAATGGAAAAATACCATAAACCGACAGTTTCGAACCGTTGGAATAGGCCTCCAAACCATTGGTATAGCCTATACCAATGGTTTGGAGAATAGTGGGAAAGTAAATCGTGGGGATCGGTCTATACCAATGGGTTTTGGAAAACCATTAGTATAGACCAATACCAATGGTTCTCAAATCCGTTGGCATAAGTAATATTAAAATCTATACCAACGGTTTTATAAAACCATTGGTATATGTAATTCAAAAAACAATCATTCTGTGGGTTTGGATCCCAGCACCTCCCATTTATGATTGAATGACCTAACCACTAACCTAACATACTTTTTTGAACATAATTTCATAATTATATATAAGTATTATCATAAGTATTTTAAATTTTGATTTATTTAATGTATTTTTTACGAAGATTCCATTAAAAATACATGTACCTATACTAACTGTTCTCAAGACCATTTGTATAGACCTATTCCAATGGTTTTGAGAACCATTGGTATAGGTTATTTGATTTTGGGACCTATACCAATGGTTTTGGACAAACTGTTGGTATATGAGGGACCTATACCAAAGGTTTGGCAAAAAATATTGGTATAGGGTCTCCAAAATGGACCTATACCAATGGTTATCCCAAAATAGTTAGTATAGGTCCAAATTAGTGAACTATACCAATGGTTTTCCCAAAACTATTGTTATAGGTCCAAATTAGCGACTTATACCAATGGTTTTTTCCAAACTGTTTGTATAGGTCCAGATTAGTGAACTATACCAACGGTTTTCCCAAAACCTTTGGTATAGATCGTATTTACAGTAGTGCCACAATCTATATCATATTAAATATTTATGATCTCAAGGATCATGTTCTATTATTTCTTTATGATTCATGTCTTTTAAGATGACATGATTTCTTCCATGACTCATATTTATGATCTATGATATACAAGTTATAGTTTTAAAATGATAATATCGTACCCTTATGGTCATGTTATTCATATATGATTGTTGATATGTCCCTTGATTACCCACACTAAGCATCTATGGTCACTGTTTATTATGTTTTCTACCCCAATTTACAATGAAATTTTTTATGTATGATAATTCTAAGAAGTGAAATAGATATGGAGAAATTTGTGGTAAATGATGTAGTTCACCTATGAAACAGTCTTGAATGTGTCAAATTTTTCATATCATCTATACCTAATTGATTTTGGAATGGGTATATATTTTATGTTATTAATATTCATTGAATAATACATAATATCTATGTATAAAAAGTTTGGGTCACTATAATACCCATAGAGTGTGGGATCATTTGAATAATTTTTCATGAACTTAATAAAATAGTTGAATGAATAATGATGTGTTGGTTATTTTTGGTATATTATATTTCTCATTTTAGATTATTCATTATTTCAATTTCAAAGTAAATATAATACGGGTTTTTGGTTTTGTATTTTTTTTCAATACATGTTAATGATTCATTAGATCCTCTAAGAAAAAAAATGGTATTAGATTTATTTTATTCTTAAAATGATTCATGAAATCATTTTTCAAATAAAGAAAATTTGATGTTGTTATCTAAATTTTAATTTTTGATACAGATATTTCGGTGGTGTATCATGAAAAATATGATATTTTATACTGTGATATGATAATATCATATGATATAGCCCATAAACTTTTATGATATTGGATAATTTCTTATATTTTGGTATATATCACTATATGATATGACTCAATAAAATATTTTGATAGGTAATCTTACATTGTATTCATTAGACAATATAGAGCTTTATATCACTAATGATATTTACATGAATATCATTACAACCATAACATAGAACACAAAAAGATAACATAAGTTTTTGCCCCTATTGTAAACCATTTTATAGGTTTTAAAGTAAATAAAATATTTTTATTCAGTGTGATACATAAACTGTGATATTAGGAAAATAATATACGATTAGAACGATTTGATTTCCCTCTAAAAAAATAAGTTATGGATAAATATATTTTTAACTAGAATAAAATATATTATCCTTGTTATTAAAAAATATTTGAAAATAATTTGTACAAAATTTCATGTAATTTATTAATGAATAAAGTAGTTATTTTAGAATATATCCTTAGTTTCAATGAAAATAACATCATATATGGTTTTCAAAAGATTATTTGAAAAATATTCCCATATATAGAAATATGTGTTATTTCAAAAACAAAAAAAAAATTTGTATGGTTCATAAACTGTGTTTATTAGATAAAATATATATTATAAGAGGGTAGTGAGGGTATTTTGTTAAAAAATATAATTTTATTATGGTAAAATAAATTTCTATACCCGTGATATTAATATTCAATTTCAAATTTTACCATAAAAGAGTTTTGGAATTGTTGGTAAAGAAAGATAATTTGAAGTGTTGCATTTTTTATAAATTGATCTCAAAGAAAATTTGAATAAAAACATACCACAATGATTGTTAAGAAATTACGAGGGGTTTCAAAACTAAATCTAATTTCATTAACATCATAACCTTATATTATTTTGATGAAAATAAATTTGATTATTATATTCAATAAGTTAAACTTCATTATTGATGTAATATTTAATCATTGTTGTGGCACATTAAATGAGTTTAGTTAGATTTTTATATTTTATGTTCACATAGACATATGGTTGGAGTTATGTAAATATTTAATGAGTACGATAAAACCGTAAATGTATTGTAGTCTTAAGGCCATATTGTTGGTCTATCATATATTAAATGGTTATATGGGCACCAATAAATGCTTTTTTCAGTTTAATAATGAAATTAAGGATATTAAAGAAATCATGTAATATAATGAATTTATATACATCTTAATCTTTCAAGTTGGATTCATTTAATCCCAAAGTGATATGATAACTAAAATCTTAAAATAAATATTTTAGTTATCCAAAAATGCTGAATTTAATGGAATATTACTTCATTTTTTGAAATGTTAGCGATAAAATTTGTAAAATGTTTTATAAATATTTTAATATGAACACGAGGGACAATAAATGTTTTCTGTACTAAATTTCCCATAATTTAAACCCCATGAGGTGTTATATATTATGTATTTGAAATGAAATAGAGGTATGTTTCATATTGAATCAACATAACCTATGATTGAGAATATACCTTACATTTGATTCATTATATATCGATAAATTTCTCATGTTGTCCTTGATGTTGAACTAATCATCTGTGGTTGGGTATATTACTGATTATTTCATTAGCTAAACTTTAAAAAATATTTTGTTTTTCATTTAATAAAAGGAGATTCACTACTTGGATCATGATAAAAATACACTAAAGAATTTTTTACATGTGAATCAATATGTAAAATGTGTCTTATTTAAATATTAATATGAGAATAAATTGATGTGATAATCCATCATGGTAAATTACATGTGGCATGTTCATCCATTAGGTATGTACATAATTGGATAATTGAGAATGATAAACTTAAACATCAGATTGAAATACTTTATATCCTATAGATTCATGATATATTATATATATGGATTATATGATTATGAATACAAATAATTAATAAAATTTAGGGATATAGGTATAGTGATTCATGTTCCCAATTGAGATCATTCAAAATATAATTGTATCTCGAGTAACATGTACTCTTTTCTAGGGGCTTCCCATTGCTTACATTTATGGTTTTAAATGCCTAAAATTATTCTGTATTCTTGAAAACCCAATGAATTTATAAATTATTTTTTATTTAATAAGATTTATATTTTACAATGTTTAGAGATACACTTTGAAGGTGTTTAGGGTTTATTAAAATAAGTTTTTGGAAATATATTCAAATATTATTTTCTATAGTGTGTTATGTGGTAATGTTTATGGATATCATTCCAATATTTTTTTGAAAACATCTTGAATTATTTCATGATATAATTTATACATTATTTTATATAATTGAATATTATATAAAATACCATAAAGACTATGAGGATATTTTAGTTGTTAGATATTGATTCGAAAATACCGTAAATCCTAATGTTTATATGATATATATTGGCTTATATCATATTGTATAATATAGGTTTTGACATATTATATGACATATATAAAACCAAATCAAATAATATTCAATAGTATATGATATCATATAGCATGTTAAATGAGATACTATTCCACTGAATCATCATTAAATGAGTTTAAATATTAAATGCATGCATATTTTTTCGTGATGTTATATACTATTTTAATCTAATCGATATCTAAATAAAAAATTATTTATGAATTTTGAAATGCATTATGTTTGTGAGTCCAAACCTAGGGCTTATAAAATTAATTTTAAGACCCCAAAATGGAATCTAATTAGAATGGATATAAAATTGATTCCTTCCCTGACGATACTTCTTTGTTAGGATTATTTTAAACTCAAGATAGATGAATACCTTGAATGAAAGGACAATCCTACACATTCATTTGGTAATTCTTAAAATTTTTTATAGCCTAAGAGGAAGGGGTAATTTGAATAATTTTATTCTATCTTAATTTATAAGGTGATTAATGACATAAGGATATATAACTTCAATATAAAATATATTATTTATTTTATTTTATTCTTGGTTGAAACTTCATATTATGGATGATCATGATTGATGGTTTCTTATAAATTAAACTTCATCAATAATATTTTTGATCCTATAAAAATAATAAAAAAGTATCCAGTTTTATCCTTCCAATTTAATGATGTAAATTTTGTGCTATCGTATAACTCAACACGATGACTGGTGGTTTAAATTCCCAGAGACACACATATGGGGTGATGATGATGGTGATATTGACGAATTATTTTTCAATCACCATATTTATGAATTATATAAATGTAAGTATTTTAATCTTTTCCTTGAGATCGATGTAAAAAAAATGTGTGACTCATTTCATTGAATTCAAATATTGAATGATAATGATATGATATTCTACTATATTAACAATATAAATTTGTATATAATAATACATAATTATTTTCCCTGTAGTGACTTCATAAATTGGTTAATGTGTGATTTATTTGAAAACATATTTTTCCCAATTTATTGATAAAAGTATAGTATTCAACCAACTTCTGTATATTTATTTGATTCCTTAACACAATGACATGAATCTTGTGACAATGTTTGAGGGTTGAGTACACATTGAGCTTTGTATCACACTGTTTGTTATGATATGTCCAAGTAAGGGGTCCTCTAAATTATTCTTGGTGTTTTGGAATCATGATTAAAATTTTCATTCATGTATGTGAGGACTCTATACACATAATGTTTTCTAACAATCGACTATATTTATTCTAGAGAGAGGAACCTTCATATTAGTTTATCAACACTATGTAATTTCTATATAACATTATAATGAAAATTTAACCCTAACTATGTGTGATGTATGTTTTTAGATAAATAATGGTGGTTTTATAATAAAAATATTTTTTCTTTAGTGAGTGACTAATTTTTGTTAATTTTTCATATAATTTCCTTTAATGAGATAAAATTTTGGATTGTGGAATAAGGAAATTGGTATAAGATATAATTATTTGTAACACCATGTGTGAATTTATAGAGGATTTGTTATCATTTACATTGTTTTACCAATATTACCGATGTGTTCCATTGAATATTATAGTGTTGACTCTATACTATAATTCCATATTATTTGATGATTATGAATGAATTAAAATGAGTTTGGTGTTTCATTGCACATGATATATCCAACTGATAGTAACAACTTATTAGTGTTCAAAGATCTTTTTTTTAGATCAATGTATTAATTATTTCTTTCAATATAGTATTTTTTATAGGGATAATTATTTCTTCATAGGGGATGAGTATTCATTTATTTTTATAGTTTTTAACATGGGTATTAATTTATAGAATTTTATTAAATTTGACCATGGTTACCATATTGTAAATATTATTAATAAATAATATGGAAATGTTTTGTGTCTTCATTCATGATAGATGTTATTGCACCTATATTTTTAGTTTTAGTTATATTATACAGATCCTATTCATATTTTCTTATAATATTTGATTTAAAAATTCTTGATAGTATTTATATTTGAAAAATTATTCCATTTTATGAGTGTAAATCATCTTAGTTTTTAGGTCTTATTGATGATCTATTTGAGGCTGGTGGGGGAGGAACACATGATAATTTCTATGACCTTAGGCATATCTCGATAGGGATAAGACATAACTATATAAATCATAAATCTGGTCTTCCTTTAGACTATATCCTAGTTTTTTATCACATCTATTAAAAATAGGGGTAGATGTATATTATTTTTAGTAATAAGAAAATCAATATTTCAATGAAACTTAATATTTTTTTTATTTTAATATATAAAAATAAAAAGAATTTTGAATTTCTATATTCTATGTCTCTCAAAAATCCTCTATGTTTTTTTGTTCATTTCATTTTGTGGTTAAGAATTTTTTAATTTCTTTTTTAGAAAACATATCCTTATCAATATTGGGTAAAAACCAAAGATCGTAATGGATTTCAAAAGTTTTATAAATTAAATAATATTTTTCAAAACATAATGTTTTAAAGTAATTATAATATTTTATTATAATTAATCTCATTGTCTATTTAGAATGTTAAATTGAATAAAATTAATAGATAATTAATATGGTAATTTTTTAGTTTTTTTATCAAAAATATTTACCAAATATTCCAATTATTTTTATTATCAGGAAAATAGTTTTTTCATACCAAAAACCACTTTAATAATCCCCATTATTTTTTGGATTATTGTTATCCACTCATATAGAATCCCTTTTTTATAGTGCACCGTAATTTTTATACGTAGATATCAAATATTGATATATGATTATTTATTACATAGCATAATTATCCATGCTATAATCTTATAGGTCTAGCGCCTTTAGAAACATGTATAAATAGAAAAATATATTATATGTGAACAACTTTATCTCCCACTATGTTCTAGATATCTAGAATGATTTTTAAATACTTTATAATTTATACCTTTATTCAAAAATAGGGTAAAATAAAGAAAATAAAATGTTATCTTATATGCTCATTACGGGTTAACAAGGAAGATATCAACATTCACTTAAATATAACATGACCATCTGCATATGATAACATGAGAGTAAAATTTAAAAACCATACCTAATATATCTTAAACCATAATTTTGAATCATTAAACAAATATTGGATGTTAATAAGACAAGAATCGTAAATTAATTAATGAACATTATCTTTAAGAGCATAATGAATTATTAAGACTTAGATTTTTGGAATACACATAAGAATAAAAAATCATTTGATTAGTAGTAAATTCTAACTTCCAAGGCTATCATGGTGGATTTTTTTTACTCCCCAAACACTAATTTTTTTAAAGGTTTAAACTTTCAACTATAATAGTGAATAGATTTCATTACTAAAATTATTTTACTCCCTATTCTAGTCTTTTATGTGTCTTGAGATATCCATAATTACCCAATACATTAGAGGGACATATATTTCCATATAACCCCTAAAAAATTAAAATCCAACATATTTAAGCTAAAATATCATAAAAATTCATAAACTCATAACAAAAGAAAATAAATTGGTTTTCTAAACATTTCATCATGGAATCACCTATGGAAAAGAAAAGGGTTTCACAAACATTTCATTAATTCATCATAGTGTAGCCCATGTAAAAGGAATAAGTTTCATAATCATTATGTCATCATAATCATAAACCATATAAAGAATGAATAATAAGGGTATTATTGAATAACACAATCAGAAAAAAAAACATAATAAACATCATAGTATATTATCATAGCTAAAAATAAATTTAAAACACTTTCTATACTATTTTCTCAGGAAAATAACCTTTTCACTTTGAAAACACTTATTAAAAATCTTAAAAGTTCACAAATATTAATGGAAATAATTTCTTTGGAAATAACCTTGAATTTTTTTTTATGTATTCATTAAATAATTGAGTGGTCATGATGATGGAAAATTTATTTCAGGCCATGTACAATAGAAAAATGATTCATTTTACATTTTTGGAATAAATTCAAATGTAACCCATTTATAAAATGAAAAGGAGAATCATTTTTAACCATTATATAAAAAGCCAATAAATTTACTCAGGATTTCAACACATATGATTTAATTATTTTTATTCATAACCATATTATAAGTTATACCCCAATAATCATGAGGCCCATTTCTTGGGAATAAAAGCTTCACAATACAATAAAAGTAATCACGAAACATGAAATACCTATTTTATTCTCCATATTTAACTCTAGAATCCATTTAATCTCCAAAAACTACATCAGAAAACCTAGGGAACACATAAAGCAGAGCAGGGTCATAAAAAACCTATTATTGAATAAACATGATAAGGAATATTGACATTAAATTCAAAGGTATTACATTATATCATAAAATATGAGGCACATGATTTATCACATAGAGGAATTACATAATTAAAATAGTATCATAATATCATGAAATCATTTGAAATGTCGACAAAAAATATAACATGACATAAAAATGATACAAGGATGTCTTCTTCGACAATATCACACAGTGGAAGTCGTTTCATATTGGATTAGTTTTACTCCCTAATCCCCTATATGAAGTCTCATGAGACGAAATCTATACCCAATTCATTGAATCAATATCTATGTGAACCCATCATAAAATGATCAACATTTATGTGTTCTATAAGAATTAATTAAATCATATTTCATAAACATAATAATTACTCATTGAAATAAAGTGGGTTTCAAAATTGTTCCTCATATCATAATAAAATTGAATTTCTTAATGAATTCATTTGAGAAATTAACATAAGGCATGCATTAGACCATCAAATGGAGGGATAATAATATACGTATATATGTTAGAGTCATATATAAATCATTTATAATAATTTCAAAACATTAAAGTGAGGTAAATTGGGTTAGAGAGAAATATTGTTTAAAACCAAATGAAAAGGGTAGTTTATAGGGATCCCTTACACCCACAAACAAAAAATTGTCTGATATCATAATATACCACCTATTTAAAACACATTTTTAAAATACATATGATAAAGATAAATATGGTTTTTCAATGATGATGGCATAGATTTTTATACAAAATATACAATATACAATAACGGTTATGATGGATGGAAATTTCATTATCATCATACATTTCAAAATAGAACATTTCATTTATCTTTTTTTTAATTAAGGACAAAACAATCCCACAAAATTACATAAAAACATTTTATTTGAATAAAATAGTTTAAATGTAAAAAATTACATAAAATTTAGTTTATAATTAATTTATTTAAATATAAATACATCCATAAAATAATTTTATTATAATGTACATGGAAGAAAAATATTTAAAATATAAATCTTCAAAAAAAATAAATGTTTTCTTTATGGTACAGTATCCTTTATATAAAACCTTAAAAATATTACTTTTAAAAAACATTTTATGGTAATTTAAATATGGTAAAACATCACTATTGTAAACCATTGGTTCATAAATAATAATTTTATGGAAACATTTAGAAGAACATGTACATGGAAAATAGTGTTTTAAGGAAAACATGGAATGATTGCTTATTTTAACGATGGTCCATTACGACATTGGTCACTTTTAAATTTTCATCCCCAGAAAAGAGTTTAATCAAATAAAACATAGAATATCATTAAAATAAGTAGTTTTTTATAAAATATTTAAAAGGGTAATTATAGACCCCACACAAAAGAAATAGCGGTTAATATGGTATAAGTCACTATGACACAATATGGTGACTATAAATTCCTTACTCACAGTCCAGACATAATTTGTATGCCTGTTATCTCTGCTATATTAAAAAATATAAATTATTATTTTTCTTTTAAAAAAATTATAGGTTTAATCCCTTACACTTGACCCATTTACATTATTTATTTTAATGACAAATTTAATTACTTAATCAGCTAACTCCATGTCGGGTGTTTTGAGGACGTTAATTTTATAAATTCAAAATGGAATTAGTGTGTTGTCGATGATCAAAGGAGACATTTTTTTACAACCTGTATAATAATATCATGAAATAATTATAATCTTTATATGTAAATATTTCTTCTAAAAAATCATGAATTTTAGTTATAAAAAACTATGATAGAATCATTGAGATAGTAGGACGTATGTATGCATGTTCTATATTTAAATTTTTAAAATATCAACATGGAATGTAGGCATGTTATATTTTATATTTACATTATTATTATTATATAATAAATATCATATTATTTCTTCAAATAAACATACTTATAACATCAATCTGATGAATGAATAAAAAATGAATCACGTCACTTCTTGAGAAGGTAGTCTACCATACACATGAATGATGTTATAATTTATCAATGTATGGTAGGGTAACAAATTATATTATATATTAAATTTTAATAATTATTAATATTTCTTGATATATTATATATAATATATATCCATTATCATAATATTCCTTGAGATTTGTTTATGGAAAATTAATTTCATCAGCCCGCTACATGATAGTTTGAAATACACACGAATGATTATTTTAATTCCCATTTGATGGAAAAGGGGATGGGTGTTGGATATGAATATAAAAAACATATTAGTATATGAAATAAATTGATGTTACTATATCATCATGTTTTAATAATATTTTAATGAGGTGGAAGAAGAAACAAAACAAAGCCCCTCTATTTATAAAGATACTTATTCTTCGGACAACCTCTCTAGGATTATATCTAAAACCATTCATGATTGGATTTATAATCAGAATGAGGACTCTAGGATGTGGGTATGAATATAATTAAGGTATTTGGTATGGTATTTTCTAAAACAGATGCCTTTTTTAAGAGGGTAAATTAGAGGATCTGAGGCTTTGTTTTATATGTGAGTGAGAATGTCATTTTTATAAATATATAAAAAAATTTAATAATGGGAAGTCAATCTCTAGATAACTGCCTAAATAATTGAAGAATAGTTTATTTTAGGTGTTATATGGTTAAAAAAGACCTCAAAAATTAAAACTTGAAAATTTTACTATATTTACCTATAAGCTTATTCACTTTTACCATTTAGTTTTCTACCATGGAATCAATTTCTATACTATTTTTTATATTCATTATGAAAAAATTTAATTTTACATTATTAAATAATAATTATTTTTTGGATTCAAAAAATGGAATCCATTTTAAAAAATTTATATCATATAAGTATATTAATTATGATTAATTATAAACACATAAAATGTGTTACAACGGGTTTTCAACAAATAAATGTTCAAGCAATAGAATATCTTATATTAACTCAATGACTGCAAATAATCATTGTATGAATTTTTAATAATATAAATATTTGAATAATATATGAATTTTTATTAAATATTTCTTTATTAAGGTTTATTTAAATTAATTAATGTGGATAATCATTAAGCACTTTAAAATAGTTTGTAGAAAAACCTTTTAAGCATACAAATTAACTTATGCAAAAAACCTCAATATAGATAATTGAAATTAAAAAAATACATTATTATGAATAAAAGTTTTTATTTTTTCCATTAATACAAAAACTAGAATATAATAGGATTCTAAAATTTCCTTTTTTAATGAAAACTAATTATAGTATTTGAAAAATCTATAATTTTCACTATTCACTGAAAAATCAATCATTTCAGAAAAACCTAAAAATTTCACTATAAGTTAAATTTAATATGATTGTTTCAAAAAAAATTATTTTATAACAGTGATGTGATAAATTTAATATTAATAAATTATAATATTTTTTCACAAAAATCAATAAAAATCACTTTTGAATAAAACATTATTTTTTATAGAATAAAATGTAGTTTTTTCAAAATGGAGTTCTTATTTATTTATAATTTATGGAAAATTATTCTTATTAAGACCTTTATATAAATTTTTATAATCTATTAATCCTATTAATACCCTCCAATTTTACATCAAGTTAATATCAGTCACACATAAATAAAAAATTTAATATTTTTTTGTGTTTCATTTAAATTCAATATTGTGTGTTGTATACTATATTGAGAACGATTTTCTCCTATTATATCAATTTTTTATACTAAATATGGGTGAAAATATAATTAAACTATAATATTATAATATAAGAAACATTTTTAAAACATTCTTATAAAACCTGGACATGGAAGTCAATGGTTTTTTTACTGATGGGAGAAATAAAATTGATTTTCTTAAAAAACATTTTTTTGAATCCTGAGTACATAAAGAGTGTAAAATGAAAGGAAAAAATTTAATTGATATATATATATATATTATAAAATTTATGAGATTCTTGTGAGGTATATATCAAAATATCATTATTCAAAACATAATCATAAACCATTCTGATAAACAATGAGACTGTACTATTAAAAAATTATGACTTTGTTAACTTTTAACTTGTAATCCACATAGAGGAATGAAATATAATTAAAATATTAATATCACTAACCAAGTTATATTAATGGTATAACAGGTGAAATGGTATGTATATTCACCTCATAAAAAATATATTTTCATAACATAACAAATGTCTTAAAGAAGGCAATTTGAGACGAAAATACCTTACCTCAAGTCTGAAATCCATTATATGTGTTCAAAACTACATTATAAAAATTAAAAATTTATTATAATTCCATTAAATAACTATTATAATATATTTCATACCATATAATATCTGCATATAACCTTTTACAACATTTTTATTAACAGTTCATTGTCAAAATCATTATTTTGAGTGATAAATACATTATTTTTCAAGAAATTTTTGGTCCTTGTAATATGGTCAAGGGTAAATAATATAAAAAATTTCAATCATTATATAAATATAATATATATTAATTATATAAATATTTATATTCACCCCTAAATTTGGAGATAGAAAATAATACATCGTTTATGGTTAAGGTAGGTTGTACGTATACAAGAATGATGTTTCTATTTTTTATAGGGATTGAAAAAAATAAAGACAAATACAAATTATAATATATACAATTATTTTAATTATATAATATAAATTATATAAGTTAATAAAATAAATCTTTATTACCATCTATTTAAAATAGAAATTAAAAATGAATTACATTGCATTGTGAAGCTGGTAGTCCAAAAATACACATGGGAAATGATATCATTTTCCATTGAATTGGACGGTGAGATGTTATATGTGATATTATAATTAAATAAGTATAATTATTTCATTAATATCATATATGTATATATATATATATATTAAATACATCATTATAATTATCTGTGGGTGGGGTGACAGAAAATGAATTACATCAATTCGTGAGGCGGAATCCCATCATAAACATGATCGATGGTTTCATTTCCCATTTGATGGAAGTGGAAATAGATTTAGTTAATTACATTAACATAATAAAATATATGGAAATGTAATATTTTATTGATATTATTTCATATTTTTTGAGAATATTTGAAGGATTTGGAGGAAGAAATAATACAAAATTCTCAGGTAAGAACCATTCCTCTTATTCGGACCACCTCTTTATGTTTGCACCAAATGACATTATATAAGGGTTTTGTAATCAATATAAAGGATATAGTTAGTGGTATGTGAATAAAAAAATGGTCTAGTATTTTCCGATATAAAATTATATTGATGTGTTAATAAGAGATGATAGTGGGTGTCTTTTATAATTAGAAGAGAGGATACAGTTGGACTTTTTTATAGAGTCAAATAATTCAATGTATTATTCTCCCCAAATATATCCAAAATGGACCATTTATAAACTATAGATTATATAAGTTTGAAATATGACCATAAAATATAAATTAACAATATTTTAGGCCATTTTGAAAAATATCCCTTTAGTTTAACCCCGTTATATTTATTTTAGCCTTAACCATTATAATAACCTTTTAATTTCTTTACAATACCTTATGAAAAAAAATTAATTCAACTTTATAAGAAAATAATATTAATTATATTTCTAAATATTTAATCATGTTTATCAAATTTAATTCTATGAAGTGGAATAATTTAAATTTAAATTTAACCCAAAAAAGAATTTAAAAGTGGTTTTCCAAAGAAAAAGTTTTATTTAGTAAAAACTGTTCATGTATCAAAATTAAACCTAAATTTAATTAAATCATATAAATTTTATTAATAATAAAATTATTGACAGTATTTTAATTTTAAAACAGTTTTGATAAAATCTATATTTTTAAAATATATTAAACAAAAATACAATCTTTTATAAAAATATGTATTTTAATAATTTGGTGACAAACAAATAGTTTCATAAAATTCTCAAAAATTCTACGTAAGATATCATTGAAATTTTTATTTCAAAAATTAATATTATTTTGTTAAATGTGTTTCCTAAATGTAGAAAAAATTAATTTTTAAATTTGTGTGCAAAATGGGATGAGACAAATATTTAGAACAAATGTAATTTTAAGCATAAAATTATATTTATTCTTATCCCATTCAAAAAAAATTAGATAAATTATGAAATATTAAATATATAATATGAAAATTCCATTCAAATCATTCAATAATAGTGATTCATTTATTTTATAAATATAAATACACAATGGGTTCATAAAAACCATTTTTTCCATAAAAACAATTTATTTTTATGTCAAATGATTTTTATTTTTATTTATAGTCAATTGATAAATAATAAATCAAGTTTATACATGTGTAAAATATATAAATTTATCAATTTATTTAGTCATATTCATACCCAAAAATTAAATTTATATATTATGATATATTACTATTACAATCCTTTTAGACTCGGGGTTGCATGTATAGAAAGATATCAAATAGATTTATTTAAAAAGAAATATATCCAAAAAATCATGAAGAGTTATAATTGTCACACATTAAATTATATCATGAAAAAATTTCTTAATTATAGTGGAAGTAATATTTTTTTTTTTATGAGTCTGCCATAGACTTGTGAAATGTCTTTTTTAGTGATAAAAATATTTTATCATCAAATTTCTTCATATGATGTCTAATTTTTCAGCCTATGGATATTATCATAGATGGATAGTTAGTATTTATCTATATCCTATCTTCCCATTTCATTATAATTCCTCATTCATTTTTTCCAATATATTTTTCAATTCACTCTATTAATAATGAAATTTGTGTTTATAAATCTCATTAACATTCCATGAGTACTTTTACTATATCAATGTCCCTTCCTTCCATGGTGTTATACATTTAGTAATATACCCCCTGTAAATATTTATTGACGAATCCAAAAAATTCTCTTATTATTTATTTTTCCACTTTATTTTTTATTCAATAATATTTTATACAATATATTTATGATTCATTAATAATTTATTTTATTCTTTATATTTTCCTTGTATGTTTTTGTGACATTAAAATTAAGAATTGATTCTTTCCTCATTATTTTTTTATTCATTTGTAGCTATATCATTTATTCAAAGATCAGATAAAAAGAATAATTTTGGAGATTATTGCCTATTTAGATTATAATTATTTAGAATAACATTCTTTGTTCTACCATAGATTTATCTATCCCAACACTACTAATGTTCTCAAAACTCCAAAAACGCACTATTTGTTTAAATGAATGATGAAATTTCATTCATGATTTTCTTGGGAAATAACCAATATTTTATCTTTAGATAAAAATACATAAACGACCAGGGAATAATATGCCATTCAACTATAAACTCTAAATTATATTAGCATATAATTATTTTAATAATCCTTTAACATATAATTTTAAACTATAAATGATATTTCATAGACATATATTTTATCTCTAAAACCTAAAAGACATTTACATTAGATATATTTTACTAGTATTGGATAATCTAATTTCTTTATGAGACAATAATTTTTTTTTGAGAAAACTCTAATTTTATTGTCACACATATCTATTTTTTTATATGATCATATATTTACAAATTTTCATGGGTATTTTATCAACCATTTTAGTCTCTTTATTCAGAGAATACATAAATTATCTATGCATAATATATATTAATTATAATTTCTTATTTTATCACATTTTATAATAGTTAATTAAAAAGTATTCTTCCCCATAAATTAATCATTAATAAACATATTTTATTTTCAGATTTTCTCTACACTTACTGAAACTCTTAGATATTTTTTCCAAGAAATTATCTATTATAATTACTAGTAAACTCATCTAATTATGATGATTTTTTGGGATGATCATTGACTGTACTAATGGAAATATATTAAACATATTTCTTATCCATGATTTTATTCAAACCTTTTATGTTTCCAGAATTATCACCCACAATTTAGTATTAAATAAAATAAATTTGGGATTACTTATATTTATGTATGTTTATATGTATATATATATATATATATTCGTGTGTGTGTGTGAGATCAATATTATGGGAGTCATAAACGTAGAAGCATGGGAATATAGATATAAATAATAATATGCTCGATATAATATTTTTATCAATAGTGGAAACATTATTACCCTTTTCCTGTTATTGATGCCACTTGGAATTAATTAATACAAAAAAATAAACTAATATTCTTTGAATAATAGTAGATATTAACATAACAGATATATCTTATTTAATCAATAGAGGAATCCTTAAAATATTTAGGATAAAGATATGTAATAATTAATACCAACCCCCACTAATGTTTTTCATTATTATTTTCATTCTATATAATTTCACAAATAATCTCCTTAAAGTATGAAACAAATTAATAACTCTATGTATATATGTATTTATACAAGGTTCACAGAGAATGCGAGTGGGTATATCATTCTTTTGAAAAGTATAATCCCTGAGTCATATAATCAAATTATATCACTAATAAATTACAAGAATATATAAAAATAAATATACATATTCCCCTTCAAATTATTAATATTTCCACAATCATCCCTCAAATTTAGACATTCATAAATTCCCACCTAATGGATTATGCAACAAAGACTTGATGATGGTGGATTCCACCAGTCCCAATCAAAATATACTACCTGTAAATATTTAATTCTCATTTGGGATATAATGATTAATTGTAAACGATATGAAGATATATCATCACCTTATTGTTAAATAATTTTATAAAACCCTGTATGATTTAATTAATAAGAGATTTAATATCCATCTATTTAAAACTATAAAACTTATTCTAACTAAGTTAGTCATTTATTATTCTTATTACTCTTATCTTGACCTCTATATTTTCTATTTATATAAAGCCAAACCCACTCTATTATATTTATAATGTTAATATGATTAATTTTTTTATCATTGATAATACTATGTTAATGCACCATAAATTATTAGATAAAACATTCATAAGAGAGTTATTTTATCTCTTTCTCTGTGGCATGGTTAATTAATTAGGCAATTAATTCTTTGAATCATTGTATATAACTTCTAGATTAGAAAATCATGGATTATTTGTGTGGGTTTTCATATAAAACACGGTTTCATACATTGTAGTAAATATTTAAACATGTAATATTAATATTTGTACATTACTATTTATGAAACCCTTATAAGAAATCTATTAATATATTAGTTTTTATTTATATAAACACATTAGCAATCTTGTAAATATTTTATTTATACATTTATCTATATATAATTATTAAATTATATGATCTAAGCATGGTAGAGTGTAGGTATAATTTCTTTTTAAATCCATTAATTTATTTAGAAATGAATATAGTTTCCCATAATGTTTTTATTTGAAACTTTTGTTTCATTTTTTCACCACTAATAAAAATTAAAGATTTTATTGCGATAATCTCATAAACTAAACTACAGAGACAATATTTTTATGTAGTAAATTATTTCCACTCTTCAAAACATCTCATAAGAGTTTAATATAACTCTCCTATTTTGTTGGAAAATTCAAGACTAAATTATTTATACTTTTATTGGATAAAATCACAGCATTAATTTTACACATGTAAAATGAGTTCTGTATAATTTTATATAATATCTCATAGGATAAAAAAATTTGAATTATGATGAATTTTTTTAATTTTTATACTTATACTAGTTGAAATCTTCTTATCAAATTAAAAAAATGATTATTTTTGAAAAATAATTTGATTCCCTATAAATAGAAATGAAATTCATAATATTTAACCTTTCTCATTAGTTCTTCAGATTTTAGGGGTTTTCATGAATTTTTTTCTACTTACGGGCATGAAGATATCCTTGATATTCTTTTATTGGTATTAGCAACCTATTCATGATGTTATTATCGATTTATAAATTTTATGACAGTTATAAATTTCATAAATAACAGGGATACCATTTCTAGTGATATATTGATATCATCAATAAAAATATTGGCAAGGAAGGCATTATGAATTTTTTATCCATTTGTCATGGTTTTTCTGGTCAAGATATGTAATATTTCTATCCCTAAATAGTTCAATTAATGAACACCCAAAATAAAATATTGATTTGTGGTGTGATATGTGTTATCATAATTCATATTATTTTAAAAAAATACATATCCTTTTCAACATGACACATACAAAATTAGAATGATATTACATCTTGGATTCAGGATATTACTTTTAAAGAAATTTTATAGGTTTTTCATTTGATATCATAATAGTAGGTGTTTAATATTTTTATTTTGCATGAAGACGGTATTTTATTGATGCGGGACATCATATTTTATCATCTTTAGTCCTCTCATTATTCCTAATTCAAAAGATGTGATAAAAATCTTTCACCATCAATGATAATCATGTTTAATAATGATATTTGATTTTCATTTTTTGAATGAAAAATAAATTATAAATTTTTTATAAATTGTAATAACATTTATTTATAAAATTATTAAAATTTATTTAGGATTTTTTAGAAATTTTTTAAAAATTATGCTTTAGAAAAAAATTATTAATTATTTAATAAATGTTTAATAACAATATTTTTATTATTAAAAATAATATTAATGATAATTAACTTACTCGTAGTTAAATTAATAATTATTTTTTAAAATAATAATATTAAAATTGTAATGTAATTTTAAAAGGGTTTATAAAATATAAAATACGGAAACATAATTGTTATTTATTTTCATTTTTCTAAATGCTCTTAAATTATAATATTAGATGTTTTTACAAATCATCTTTTTTTGAAAATTTATCTAAACCATTCTCAATTTTTTTATTAAATATAAGCTTAAGTAAATATAAAATTTTAGATATTAAATAATATAATATTTTAATAATATAAATTAAAATTTCAATATTATTTTTAAAATATGAAAAATGTCACATTTTCTTAAATAATATATTTTAAAAAAGAATAAGATCAAATGTAAACCATATAAATTTGAAATATAATGGGTTAGTATTTTTGAAATAATTGTTATATCTTAATTACTAAATTTTATAGAATGTCATCATTTCAAATTTATGAATTATATAACTTTTATATTTTTATTTAATAATAAATGATTTATAAATAAAAAAATTATTATTTTATTCCCTAATATATTTTTAATGACTCAGATTTTCTGTGTATTATTTTTGGATATAATATGTTTTATTTTTTAGACTAGGTAGTGTGACAACGTGAAATTACGAGGCCAATGTTCTCAGAATAAATATTTGAAATATATTAAGCATATTAAATAGTACACCAATTCAGTTTTCTAGAGAATTTGGAATAAATCCAAAAAATTGGACCATATCAAAAATATGAGGGCACTGATTGGTTAAGAACATGGGTTTTACCCAAGGTGTGACATAATCTATTTCAACATGGTCCGTATGTGAAAATGATGTTACGGTCCTAAAATTATTAAAATAAATTAACTAAAAAAATTATTTATTTTTTCAATGAAGTGAATAAGTTCCTCTTTAAATATATAGTTGTATGATTTTTTCAGGGTTGGCCACTCAAACCTTAGCGATTCAGAAAATAATTGGAGAGGTTTCTTGGCGAATGGAGACGGTTTGGGATCGAATCGTGGATCATTTTTCTGATGACATTCATGGATCTCATCAACAATGGAAATGAAAATTTTATTCATTAAAATCGATCCAAAATATAGGTATAATGTTTTGTTTTGGGATTTGCATCTTGCTTATTAATCCTAGATGAACGTGAACCAATACCACAAATAGAATTGATAAGTACATCTCTTGTATAATTAAATTGATGTAATTGTTTATTTTTTTTTCAATTTATACCTCTTCATTAGTCTCATACTATGACAATGAATTGAGGAAAAATGAAAAACACCCGAGGATAATTCCTCACACGTTTTGGGTTTTGTATTTCTTCACCTGTTCATAGAACATTCATTTATGGGAATTTTTTCAGCCCGTGGTTCGATGAATACCTAGTATTTTGTCATTGTGAGATTATTATTCTATGAAATAGATCAATACTATAGGTTTAGTTCATGATCGATGGTGGATCGATGTGCGACAATGTGGGTGGATTATCAGGAGTGGAATGAATAGATATTGTGTTCTTGTTCTTCCTGATTTTGACGCACAATGATGGTTTTTTATTGACAGATCATTTACCTAGTAGATTTGAACCTTGATTCCAACTAACTATGATGGATGGCTCAACTTAACTCTGGTCTATAGGTTCTGAAAAGGGAAGAAAATTTGCCTATGTGCAATAAATCTTGGAAGAGATTCTGAATGATCTGGAAAAGTGTCAAATAATACCATATGTATTTCTGGATTACGCTCCCTATCAGTACACCTAGTTACGGTGATAGGGTTCTAGATGGATTTATGTATCATACATCATGTTACCCTTCTATGAGGCTCTTCATGTACCTTGGAAGATACACGGACATGGGCTGAAGTACACTTCCAGTGGCACGCTGTGTACTCGGACCCGGACCTGACCACATGTACATGTGTTAGAAAATAGAGATGACCACTATTATATGGACATGGCCCAACATCATAGGTTGGGTGTCGTATGTCCTTAGACACTGTATACTTCCTCTACAAGTCATTTATCATGATAATGTCATGTTGTGTGAAGCTATTCCACATGGAAAGACGTGGGGATAGCTGGACCCGCCATGTACCCCCTCATACATGCAGTTTACCCCCTAAAAGAGTGTTTATAGCTCTTTGATTCCTTATTTTGGACTATTATTGGTTATGTATATTCCCTTGTACCTTTTATTTATGGGTATTGTGTGACATATATCCCCATAACAAGATTTGGATCCCCCTATAGGTCAAGTCTCAGATATATTTTTGGTTTCCCTTTATGAGACTGTAGTGCGATCCTCTATCATCCTTATTCCCTTGATGGGGTTTGTTGAATTGGCATCACCTCCTTGATAATATCATTTATCCTCAATCTAGTAGGCTATATCATTAGGGTTTGTGGCATTATTTACATGTGTTCCCCTATATAGTGGGTTGAACCATATTGGGTTTGTGGTGTCCTCCAACAATTTTGGGCATGACCCCCTATCTAAGTATCAAGGTCTTTATAGACCAATAATATTTCCTCGGTGGGTTATGATGATCTATACCTACTTGTTAAGTTTCTCCTATGATAGCATGGCTCATGTAGTGGACACACCCAGAACAATCATTGATTATAATATAATTTTATGGCTGGAAGTTGGTTATGGAAACTTAGTAGCTTGGTGTTTTTCATGAGTATATCTGGGTGTTTTTTCAATAGATTTCTTGTTAGGTATTTTATTGATCTGTCTATAATTGGTTCTTTGGGTTGAGTGTTCTTGGGGTGTCGTACTTGTTATTTTTATACTCATCCCTTCATGGGGTTTCATTGCACATGTCATGTCTTATACAGGTGAAAACCCTTTTGATGGAGTCCACGGTGGATGAAAAGAGGGTGGTGCATAGTTAGAGATTGTATGATCGATTTGGATATGTAGCACTTTCATTTTGCTTTATTTCTCTACAATGGAGATCGTTGGAATTTTTACAGATTTTGGTTAGACTTGTATTTCGAACCTTTCTTTCTTTTACAACCTTATTGTCATAATCTATGGTGAGATGTTAGATATATTCATGAGTTATTTTAGTTTTTTTACATTTCAGAATTATGTGGGCTTGGATGTGTGTGTCTGTGTGCATGTAATTTAGTCTATTGCCTCCCATTCATGGAATATTCATATTCGGTGTCGGTCTCCATCCCTTGGCCTATTGGAGGTGGTCTTGGGGTAGTCACAGGTTAGACCTTGGCAGATCGGGTTAAGAAAAATTGGTATCATAGGTGATTGGTTCATCCTTATGAACAGAGTCGATGATATTGGTTTGGGGAAACATTGTTTAGTGTTTCGATTTCTGATTTTAGTATAGGGACTCCCTTGTTGGTTCGGTGGCTGATATATCCATACACCAGAACTCTGATCACTTACCTTTTTTACTTTGTATTTTTAAAAATTGGTTGTAGGGAATATTTTAGGTACATTTATCATTATGGAAATGTTTTTTTCATTTCCTTCTTCAATAAGCTCCCCATATATACTATTTTGATTGTAGCACATCTTTTCTTTCTTTAGGATCCCTCCATGTATATAACATATTATAATTCTATTGCATGATCATGAATATTATCCTCTTAGTGGATAGGCTTGAGTATTAGGGAATGTACTATATATAGCATCTTTGGGTGGTTTACCAGTTATACCACAACCCATTGAAAAACATCTAGTACTGGAAGTACCTACTATGTATGCATACAGGTTGAGTGCATTGCATGAGTTTCAGAGGTATGAACCACCTATGTTCTAGGGTGAGCCAGACCACCATGTGGCTGAAGACTGGCTTGAGAAGGTCACTCACATTTTATACCTTATGGGGATTTCTAAATATTATACGGATTTCTTCACATCAAGTCGTCTTCAAGGATTTGTTGGGAGATGGTGGATCTTGGTGACTCATTTACCGAAAGAGACAGCTCTGTCCTAACTTTGAGTGTCTCTTCCTGGAGAAGTTCTATATAGCCACATCTTGAATGGTATGAATACATGAGATTATGCACCTACAATAGGGATGCAAGACCATCTTGGATTACTCAACCAGGTTTAACGATCTCTCACATTACACATTGGAAATTTCATAAGACTAGTTCTTCATAGATTGTACCTTTGAGAAGTTCTTACACTGACACATTTTTGATTCCTTAGTATCTATTGTCATTCCCACCTATGTTGGGATACCTGAGCGTGCATTGGTGGTGGAGTGATTTCTAGCATAGAAAGCAATAAAAGTTCATGCTAGTATTGGGAACCCAATAATTGAGGCCTCAGTTAAAGGAATCTGATAGAATTCATAGGGAATGTAGAATGTCAAAAGCTTTTGGAGGTAATCCCATAACATAGGGCAGGCGGTGAAGGAATCTCAAGGAGGCTCCAATTAGAAAAGGGAGAGGTGTTGTTTATTCTGTGACAGTTGGGAGAATATGAATTGATATTTTCTAACCCATTATACATATAATCATGATATATATGAGGGACAAATGAGGTAGATACTAAGGAATGATCAGGGTGGTCTGGGGGTTGTAGACATTATAGACAGGATAGCAGGGCTATAGGAGGTGTTCGGAGGTTCGACCTATTACCACCACCACCCCTGAATGGTCCACACCAGGCTTAGGGAGCTTGTGGAGAAGTAAAAGACCATTAGTAAAATATGGGGGCCATGACCCCGAGGCTCTAAGGATGATACAAGGTATTTTCTATGTATCTTATACTTTAGCTTCAGTATTGATAGATACAAGTGCGATTCATTCCTTCATTTACACTTATCAGGTTTGAGACATAGATATTCTCATTGAGCCATTGGTTTGAACCTTGATGTTGGAGACTCTGATGGATGGTGGCTCAGTAATTGGGAACTTGTGTCAATATTGTATTATGACACTTAGAGGTGATAGATTTGTATGGGATCTCATTGTAGTATCGATGGGACCATATGAAATAATCATAGGTATAGACTATTTATCCACATTTCATTCCCGTATCGACAATTTTAGGTGGAGTATGCTCTGTGTCAATATTTAAATTATGATATTTTACTTTGTGGGTGAAAATTAAAACATGGATGAGTAGGAAAAGATTATGAAAAAAGGGGTGCAGCCGATTACACACTAGTTGTATTGCATGACACTTGGAGTATTGGATTCTTTGGGCTATCAGTTAATTTCAGTGGTGGAAGAGTATAGGGATTTCTTTCTAGATGACGTACTAGGCTTACCTCCTCGATGAGTGATAGATATATAAATGGAAATTCATCCTAGTATTGCACAAATATTTTCTCCAGTATAACATATTTATACAACATAACATTGATATCTAAACGTGTAGTTAGAAGAATTGTAGGACAAGGGATTTGTAAGACCTAATGATCCCCCCTCGGTAGCCCCGGTGTTATTCACCAAAAATTTAATGTGAGATTGAGGTTATGTATGGATTACCATCACATGAATATATTGGTAATGAATAATATGTGTTAGAAACAAATGATCGATGAAGCCTTTGATCAATTGAGAGGGGCATGATGGTTCTTGAAGATTGACTTCAGATCAAGATATCACAAACTATGAGTATGAGATGAGGATATACTGAGGACACAATTACGATGATTCTAAGGTCACAATGATTACATTATGATCCAATTCGGCATGAATAACATCCCAAAATAATTAATGTGACTCATAAAATGGATATTTTATCCTTTCATAGAATAGTTTGAGGTAGTCTTCATCGATGAAATCCCAGTTTATTCAACATCTACACAAGACAATGAAAGAAACCTTAGTATAGTCATGGACACACTCTGATTAAATAAGATTTTAGAGAATCATTAAAATTTTAGGTTTTGTATTTGAGAGTTATAATTTATAGGACACACCATATTAGAGGATAGAGTATTGGTGGATCTAGAAATGGTTGATGTAGTTACTTATTGGGAGCTAACCAAGATTGTTACCAAGGTGTGGACATTTCTTGGATTTTTAGGGTACTATAAGATGTTTTTACCCATTTTCTCTATAGGTATATCACCCTTAACGTCTTTTACATTGAATAGTAAACCTTTTGTGTTGATAGAAATGTGGCATAAGTGTTTTTAGGAGCTAAGAAAAAGATTAGCGAGAACTCTCATCTTGATATTTCTATAGGAGGGTGTCAAGTATGTAGTCTTCTACAATGCATCATGGCCTAGACATGATTATTTTTTGATTTATAGTTAGTTGGCAATTCTCTATGGTCCATTTCATTTGATACCACATGAGAAAAACAATGAGACCCAAGATATGGAGTTATCATCGGTAGTCATCACATAAAATATGTGGAGACAATACCAGATGGGTGAGTAGTTTATCATTTACTCTCACCACAGTACACTTCTCACATAAGTATCTTAACTTGGGAGAGGGGGATGACTAGTGTACCTCCTAGACTATTATATTGAGATTATCTATATTCCTAGGACGGGTAACATGCTGTAAGATTATATTATAAGGATATCTTGTTCTCAGTTGTTGGTCAAAGAATCATAGTAGTTTTCCACATTCTAGTTTTCCATCATGGAAAGGAATATTGGTTTATATATTTTCTTGATGGTTATTACGCCACCAATTTTACAATGTATCAGAGATTCTCAATATAGAGATACAAACTGTGAGATCTTATGTGATCATATATATACTAGACATGCTCTTGATGGATATTCTGAAAGTGCGGAGCATGATATACACTTTAGAGAATATATAATGGTACCTTTCACATTATGGGTGGTGGTGATGTGGTAGTTTCAAATATCCCCTTTGGAGTTACATACTAGTGTTGAAAATTTATATATGGACCTTCGATGTCAGTTTTTGTGTCCATGCATGGAAAAGGTATTTTTAGAGTTTCTCTCCCAATGCCTCATTGTCTACGTGTGAAGGTGGAGAACCAGGACCCAGGGGGTTCATCTCAATCCTTTAAGGATACATATTAGTAGTGGGATGGGATTTCAATTAACTTCATGATGATCTTACCACATACATTCAGGAGACAAGATTCAATCTGGGTGATTGAAGACCGACTTTCCATGTTGACCCACATCTTAGCTAATCGAGAGAAGAGTTTAGTAAAGAGTTTGGGGCGCCTATATGTTTAAGATATATTATGACTCCATTTGTTTTCCTCAACAATCATATATTTCTGTTATGATCAATTAAAATATCATTTATAGAATGGATTATAGGATTACTTTCGGTCTTAGTTTCACTTGGGTATTACATTTCACCCCCAAATAATGGTCGAACAAAGTAGACCATTCAGATATTAGAGGAAATGTTGTGGGATTTCATGTTGGACTGTGTCCGTACATATGATGATCACCTTTTGTTGGTGGATTTTTCCTACAACAAAGACACAATTACACAATTGGTATTGAACCATTCACGGATTTGTATAAGTGATCCTTCAGGTCACAACATTTTTATACTGATTCAGGTGAATCAACACTCATGGGCTCATAGTTTTTGTGATCTTCTATAGAGAAGCTCCACATCATCCAAGAGTGGATGGGGACTATATAGATCCATCATAAGCCTTATGCAGAACAACGATGAAGATCTTTGGAGTTCAAGGAGGGAGACCATGTGTTTTCGAGGGCCTCACCTTGACATAGATTGAGGATTTTTGGACGTGGTCTCAATATATACTTGAGATTCATTGGTCCCTTCCATTTACTACATAGATATGGAGAGGTGGTGTACCACATGGTTCTACCACCACAGTTGTACCAGGTACATGACATCCTCTAAATTTCGTGGATAAGGAGGTACATGAATTACCACTCACATGTTGTCGACTAGGGGGAGGTGGATAGTGAGTTTGAAATTCCTTTGTCAAGTACCCAGTAGAGATAAATTATTGGAAGGAGAGGATCTTCAATTAGAGTTTTATTTTCCTTGTGTGTGTCTCGTGGTAGCATGGTAATATTCAAGAGTGAACCTGGGATAACGAGACCCAGATGCGAGCATAGTACCCTAAAATTTTTGAGTAGGTTTTCTATTTTTATGTTGAAAATCCTCAATCTTGAGATAATTTAATGACTTGGTGTTTTTGTGAATTATATTTGGATGATATATAGGTTTTTTAGACCATGACTTAAGATGTCATGGGATTCTATGTTCAGGTGTTCCAGGAATGAATGATTAAAATATATTAAATATATTAAACAGAACATAAAAATAGTTTTCCTAAAAAAGTGTAATAACTCCTGAATGGGACCCTAGATAAAAAATATAAGGAAAAAATTGAGTTCATGACATAGGTTTTACCCTAGAAGCGACATAGTTTTTGTTAGCGTGGATGATTTTTGGAAAAGTTTTCATGGGAACAAAATTAATAAAATAAATCAATTAAAGAATTTATTTTATTTTTTTCTGAAGTAGTGACTTACTTCCCCTTTAAATATACGGTTAAATGATTTCATCAGGGTTGACTGCTAGAACCCTAGAGATCCAAAAAACCGTTAGAGATATTTCTCAAAAAATTACTACAGATTGGGATCATATTGTGGATAATTGGACTAATAGAGTTTTCGGATCTCATCAACGATGAAAACACTAACATTATTCATCGATGGTCGATCCAAAATCTCGATAGGATGTTTTTTTTGTGATTTCCATCCCGTATCTTAATCCTGAATCAATGGGGATCAATTGTCAAATAGAATTGAATTGTACATCATTGAGATAATTAAATTCATGGAATTTTTTTCATTCAATTTATGCCTCTTCGTTCTCCTCCATATATGAAAATTGATCGAGACCAAATGAACCACAGTGGAGGTTTGTTCCTCACATTTTTTGGCATTCAAATTTCATCCCCCATTCTTCGCACATTCATTGAGATCATTTTATTTTGGATATTCATTCTAAAAATAACAATTACTGGTCATTTTCTAACAATTATTCAGTGAAATATATCAATACTACAGGTGCAGTCGAGGTGCGACGGCAGCGATGAATGATTTGGAGCGAAACAAATGTATTTTTGGTTCCCATTATTCTCATTTTTTGATATTTAGTGATGATTTATTCTCAAAAGGATCATTTAATGAGCATATTTGAACCCAGATTATGGCATTTGTGGATGGAATGACTCATCCAACCTATGTCCTATAGTTTTTAGAAATAGTGGTGGCTTCGGCAAATCGTAGATTGCCGCATAATAGATTCTGGAGGATCTGGAAAAATCCCAAACAACACGATGTGTATTTTAGGATTACAAAACATTTTAGTACCCTGGCTATAGTGTTAGGGTTTTTAATAGAGTTAATCATAATATGCCATGTTACTCAATAATGTGTCATGTGACCCCTTTGTGATGTTCGTTGTGTACCTAAGAAGGAACACAAACACATATTGGAGTACGTAGTAATTATAACACTATGTACTCAAACACAAACATGACCACATATACATAGGTTTCCACACAAACATGGCCATTGATACATGGACACATCCATGTGACATGTTTAGAGTTTCATGTGTCTCCACACACCATGTAATTCCTCTATATGTCTTTTATCTTGAGACTTACATGTTGTCCGAAGCTCTTCTATGATGGATGATTTGAGGATAGTTGGAAACCCCATGTACACCCTTAAATAGTGTTTTATCTCCTCATTTCATTAGTTTGGACCATTATAGTTTGAGTGTGTTCCATTGGCCCTTTTCCTCGAGGTTAAAGTGTGGAATTACATCTGCATCATAGGATTTTTATCCCCCCTAGAGGCTAAGTATCAGATAGAGTTGTGGTGTCCATCAATGAGATTGGAGTGTGATACTCTATAATACTTATTCCCGATATGGAGATTTTTGAATCAACATGACCTATCAAATTATGGAGATGATCCTCCATATATAAGATCGTATAGATATGGTTTTTGGTATCATTGACATATGACCCCCAACATATCAGGTTGATCCAAATTGTGTATGTGGTGTCCCCCAATGGTTCTAGGTGTGACCCCCTATCTATGTATCTATGTGTTTATAGACCCGTGATCTTTCTTGGTAAAGGACCTGTAATCTAGTCCTCCTCTTCATGTATCATGGAGTGGAATATTCCGGAAATACCAATGCTCGATAAAAACCCTATGAATGGTAGTTTGTTATGACCACCTTGTTGTGGAGTGTTTTTAGTAAGTATATCTTGGTGTTTCTATTATACGTTGATTTATATATCATTTATTTAGGTGAATATACATTTTAATTCATGTTTAGTGTTTTTAGGGTGTCCTACTATGTGTTTTTATATTCACGCTTGAATAATTCTTTCCCACACATGTCGTGGCTTTTGAAAATGATGACCCTTTTGATGGTGTCATGGGAGGAAGGGGAGTGGGTAGAGTGTAGATGGACCTTTTCAGACTGAGGTGTTTACTGGGAGCTTTCATTTTTATTTAGTCCTCACCCTTGAAGAAGGTTGGAATCTTTTCAATTTTTGGTTGGTTTTCTACTTGGCCCATTTTTCTTCTTTTAGTAAATTAATGCCATACTTTGTTCTGTGATCGTAGATGTAAGCATGAATTCTATCAATTGTTTTAAATTTTATAGTTTAGTAGGATTGTATATTTGTGTGTGTGTGTGTGCATGTTATTTAGGATAATTCCTCCCATTTGTGGGATATTCCTACTCGATGCTACTTGTCAGCCCTTGGCCAATCGGAGTTGGGCTTAGGGTAGTAGCGGTTCGATCCTCGGTGGATCGGGTAATAATAATGTTTATATAAATTAATAATAATATGAAGATTATTTTGATTATTTTTAATTTTCAAACATATTTAATAAAATTTTGGGCAATGTATTTATATAGTTTCATGCTATGTTAAATCATATGATTTAATTTATCCCTCCCAAAAATTGATGTTTTTTGTTTATAATTTGATGTAAAAATTTATTTTTTAATAATTTTTATGTATTTTGAGTATAAAAATGATGTAATATTATATAATTTATTTGTATGATCTACTGGTTATGATATTATATGTTTTACATTTTAAAGACAAGGGTATATTTTTTTTATTGAAAATGGTGATTTTATCACCTATCAAAACATTCAAACTATTGAGATGGATTAATCTTTTGTAATTTTATATTATATAACATGAAATAATTTCATATACTAGTCGGATGAGTTTCTTATTTATATATAGTAAATATTATACTTAAAATTTTATTTTTGACACAAAATATTAATCATAAATTAAATAACATGTTATAAATTAACATGATTGGAACATGATAAATTAATTGAAAAAAATTATTTATTTAAATTATATTGAATAGAATAATACATAAATTATATGAATGAATGAGACAAAATATGCATGATATTATATAGAACTAATATACATGTATAATATAAGGACCCTCAAAATAATTTGTATTTTATTCTAATGAAAACAAACACTTTTTAGAAACATAGCTATTTAGTATAGTTTTGTTGTTCTATATCTAAGTGAATTTGAGTAATCTTATCTTTATCTCATAATAAAAATTATTTTTTCATTGAGATAAAAAAAAATATGGTCTCCAATTAGAGAGTATTATTTTATAGTAATATTTAGAATGCACTTATCTTGGTAAACATAATGATTATATTTAAAAGATAATGAAGATAAAATAATCTTTAATATATATTAGTGAATAGTATTATCTAAAACATTTATTAGATTTATATTATACTAATTAATATCATAGATTAATAAAAAATAATTAATTCGACAAAATAAAATGTGGAATTACTGAATAGTGAAACATAAATCATAACAAACATAAATATGTATTGTAAAATGATCTATCATTTTTATGGAAGTGTATCCTTTAAATTACCTCATCAAGTACTTATGAATAATGATATTTGTCTGTTATAGATTAATGTTTTTAAAAACAAATGTTTTTATGACCCATCCCTACTAGGACCACTTTTTGGTTTACATTGAGATTATGAGTAACCCTTGACGCCTTCCCCAAATGTGCCTCGTTTTTTTAGTATCACCAAGGAAACTTGAATATGATAAGGGATGAATTATCTTTTAAAATTCATTGAAAATAATGTCTACACTATTCAATAAGAAAAATGTTTTATGATTCCAAATAACCATAAATAATAAAAACACATCAAATATTAAAAAAACTAATATAATATGAGATCATTACTTGTAAATATAAAAACATTTAAACATGTCCCACGTAAAATAATGACTCCTGAAATATTTATGAAAGACATGTGTTAAAAAATAGTATTGTCCATCCCAATATATAACAATAATAATAAAATCAGTAAAATTATTAAATATTAGTAGGATTAATTATATAACATTTTCAGTTGGTTCCTGTAACTCCACAAGCTTCCACGGTACACTTCTCTTTGAATAATACAGTAGCGTGTGTTTACGCAACTTCGAGTTCTAACACACACCACAACCAAACAAAGTAGCTGTTATGAATAGTAATACCTACTTTTGGAAATTTTATAAATTTTATCTTTCAAAATGGACTTCTTTTTCATAATCGGAATATCAAAATTATCCTAAGTTGAATTTTTTGTAATTTTATGAGAACTTCCAATTTTTTATGAATAGTGAAAAATACTTAAAAACAACTTTTTTAATAAAAATAATTTATAGTGATAAATTATACTATTGAGTGGTTTTAAAGTATAATTAGAATATATTTTTACCATTTTATCCAAGGGTGGTCATTAAAATTAATTTCACTTTGAAATTGGACATAAACAATTGCCAATCTTTTGATATATATTGTTCCTTAAAAACACGCTATTTGTTGTGACAGCGGGAATTAATTATAAAATTAATTAATGCAACTTATATGTTTGGAATTTTTTAAAATAGACATCATTTTTGAATTCTGAATATCAATTATAACTTCGGGTGACATTTTGGCATTGTTGTGAAAAACATCAATTTTTGATGAATAGTGAAACCACTAAGTGGTAGTTAAAAAACTGATTTTTCGTTTAAATAAAACATTACCAATTCTGTGATTCGATTTTCAAAAATCCTAAATACATTGTTGTCATTAGGAAGTAAAATGTGGTTCAATGGGATTAAAATAATTTTTTGGTGAATAGTAACTTTTATGATTAATTAATCGCGATTAAAGGTAATTAGTGAAATTTAAGGTAAAAATTATATTATAAAAATATGAAAATACCCTTAAACTTTTCCTACCATTATTGGATGAGTCATGGCCGACCAATAAAATCCATGGGTCAACTTGGGGACCCCATGGAGCCACTTGGGTAAGAAAATGACATTAATAACTTTTTATTTAAAGTAAAAATAAAATTGTCACAAACATGTTTTGTTTTACTAAACAAATTATTACATGGGGTTATATAAGTTATATTTTAGACTATAAATATTAATTGGAAAGATAAAAATATTTCCTACATCATGATATTTTTTTTATAATTTTTATACATTAAATAAATTAAATTTTTTATGACACCATGATGATGCAGCGATTACCTCATTAATTAACAATTTAAATAAAATGAAAAGATAATGTAACATAAAAGACTTACACTTTTCAAAAACCTATTGGATGAGTATATTTCGAACCCTTATCACCTTATCCTCGAAATATATAAGTTTGGGACCTTTAAAATCTGAAACTCATTATATAATAAAGTAACATTTCATGACTTTCCAAGAGTGCCCCTCATCTCCTCTTATAAAAGGCCCCCACCACTACCACCTTATTCACACCTTCCAAGCCATTTGGCTCGGCCAACCTCTGCCAAAATACTCTCTAAACATCCCTCTCTTACTCCTATAAGCCTAAATATGGGAAGAATTCTTCCCAATGAAGCCTTTGGCTCAAATCAAAAAGAGTTACCCGATTTTAAGGTAATGTCTTCTCTTATGTTATTTTGTATTATTTTTCTTCTCCAACACCTTAAAATATTTTTATTCCTTTATTTTTTAACAACACCAGTATCTTAAATATACTAGTATATTGTTATTAGAAGGATTTTATTTACACTTACACACACTTTCATCTAATTGTTAAAGAACAAACTGTTTCTGTGGTTGGCGAATTTCTGCCTCACGAAATGATGATTGTTCAATCGTTTTTTAACACCTCTCATGGTGGCCATTATGATGACACTATTTTTATATATGATATATATTATGTTTTTGTTTTCCTTATGATTCTGTATTTTTCATTTGTGGCATAGCTTTATGAATTTCATTATGGCTAAATGCGATAATTTCATTTTAGGAAGTGCGGATTACCTCCCCCTCAAAGTGATTTGAATCGTTAATGCCATATGTGGGATGTATAAAGGATGGAGTAAATGGTATTATACATTATATTATACTAGAATTATGTTATACCTTTATATAATTATAATTTCATTCCATTAAATATGAAATAGAAATGAAAGTAGCGTTCATGCGTACGTACGGCTTACCGTCTCCATGAACGGTGCATTTCATTTCTTACCTCAAAATGTTACGTAATATTATTAATGAATGTATATAATGAATATATATGATATATATGATATCTAAATCATGAATATAATTCTGGATATAATGGATATTTTACCACATGAACAACTTTCAATTATAAGAAGTTTATTTTTGACTCAAGTACCAAAGATCGACAAAACAACCGTTATTAACATAAATAATTAAATAATGTTCATAACATGGCAATAAGTGATATAAAAGGAATAATAAACTTTAAAAAGGTTCTTACGAAATTATAAATTAACTCTAGTTTATTATTCATGTGGTTAAATAATGATCGAGTCAAGTCGGACACGAGGTAAGGGAACTTCTTAACCCAATTTCTATTCATTGGGTTAATCTCCTACATTCAAATTATGTCATGATATATTTATGTCCTATCTTGTATTTTTACTTTCTTTATGTGTACTTATAGTGAATACACATAATATATTTATTTTATTTTTAAAAAAATGATCTTTTTAAGGGACTTCGTCTCAATCTCCTTTCATTGAGGCTTATTTTGTTTTATACAAAACTTTATTTCATACGGTGTATAAACCCCTTTGACTTTTATGTTTATTCAAGAGGAATATTTTTTATATGAATAATTTTACTAAACGAAAAAATGGAATGTTTTTTTTCTCGTACCTATGTGGTGATAATGACTTCTCTGCCACCGTGACCATTATTTGAGTTTTGGCTTCCTCTACAAGCCATAACTTTTTTAAATGAAAAGTAATTACAATGTTTTAATTTTATTTTATTTTGGTCTTGAAAATGGTTTTGAAAGTGTTTTTTATAACAATGTGTTGTATTGATATCTTGTGATAGAAATGTGGAAATGTTATGTTTACTTTATGCATGTTTTATGTTATACGATTTTGTTATGGTTTATGATATGTTTAAACCTATTCATATGAGGAATGCATTGGACTTAATAAGTGCCGGGTAGAGCCCGCTATAGCTCCTCAATGCATCGGCAGGTCTCATGATACAAACTAGTGTCTTGGCACGAGGCTTTGACAAAATATTATTTGTAGTCTTGGAACGAGGCCTTGGCTATGTGGATATGATAGTCTGGCTTTATGCATTCCATCATTATGAAAGTGGTTATTGATATTTCATGTGGTTATTCGACCAGTAGAATATCCATTTGAATAAGTAAATGGCATTATCTCATTTTACATTGGCCATATTATTTTTAAGTTCAAGTTTAAAAGGATTTTGTTTTAGTTATACATTATATTAGATGTTTATGTTTATTTATGAAAGATTCTGCTATATTGTTATCCTTACTGAGCATCTGAGCTCACCCCTTTCAATGTTTTAATTTTTCCAGGATGTGAAGAAGTGTTTTATGAATGACCTGCAGGGATAGTTGGAAGGGGATATGAGTGTGGACTATATAGACCATGTTATTGTAGTTTTTCACTTTATGATATAATTCAACATTTATGAATGTATCTAGTGTTTCCAAGGCTACTAAACTAATCGGTCTTTCGAGACTTGATTTTTGTGATCATGCCAATGTTACGCAATAATGCACCGACTCTGGGTAACTGGGGTTAGGGCGTTATAGTTCCTCCCTCAAAACACTTATATCTATGTCGAATAATAATTAAAATACATTCATGAATAATTTATGAAACAACTTTTTATAAAATCCTCTATAAAATCAAAATCCCAAAAAATGTCCTGAAACCTCCCTAAAATATTAAGAGTATTATTTTATAACATAATCATGAAAATATATAATTATAGTTAACTAATAAATGTTTCCCCGTATCTAATCACTCTCACATCATAACATCAAATTCCCTTCTAAACCAATAATTTTTCATTCTCCATACAACATCATACCTTAACCTCATCAAAACAAACACACACACACAAACATATATATATATATATATATATCCATGTTTATATCATATAATAACCATAAATACATATCTCCATTATAATAAAGATTATGATAGGGCTTGTATGTGACTATTAATTTCTAAATTATCTTGAATATTAAGGTTTTATCTCCTACCAAAACACCCATGAGCATAGCTAGTATATCTATCCTTATTTATGGTTCGTTGTAGTTCTAAACTATACATAAACCATTATTTATATAACAAAGTATAAAATGGAATTTTCAACCAATATATCATAAATCTAGATTATATGTCTTGTTGAAGACATATATTCTCATCCTAGTGTATACATAATAATTACAATAGAATTTTACACCATTGTCCAATCATGTGATGAATTTCAGAAATATATCACAAAATTTATGTTTAATAAACGACCATAAAAAATATTTCACCATATTTTATATTACTATTTTAAAACATAATTCCATTTAAAACATAATTTATTATTCTGATATTATATAAATTTATTCTTTAGAATATATCCCATCCAGTTCATCTTCTATAATTTCTTTTTAATAAAGGTTCCTTGAAAAAAAATGTCCAAGGAAAATTTATTAGAATCTATAGAACTACATGATCCAGAAAGATGGGATTTTATGAAAATCTCTGTCATGGGTATGTATAAAATTGGAAGAAAGATCATACATCCCAGTAAGATTTATTTATTTATTATAAACCTAGTGAATATTTAACCACATTAATTGAACATTAGAAACCATTTACACATATAAATTAATATAAGAATTCAACATCTTTAATTGTGATGGATATTTATTCTATTTTTTGGACACTGATTCCAAATTTATGAGAGTTTTGATGTTTCTTTTATAGAAAAATCAAAAATATATATATAAACATTAATATTTCAAGATAAGATAAACCTTATAGAGACTATTAGTCATAATAGAAATTTTTAAGGGTGATCTAAGAAGAAAAAAATTATCAATTCCTTATGATGTTAACAATTTTCAATTTGGAATGACAAATAATTATATTAAAATTTTTGGAATGTGGTTTAAATTTCCACACATTTCATTTATAGAATCCTGAAATTCATGGGTTGTTTCATCCTCTAAATACATTCTTATTCACACTGAAAAAAAAATTTAAAATAAAAGAATAAACGTTTAATATTTTTCATGTTCCTCATAAAAATTCCAAATCATCATTGTTTTATTATTTATTAAAATGTATACTAGTTTAATTAGAACATCATATCTATGAATAGATGGCTCGATTATTCACTAGTATAGTGGACATATTTGAACAATGTGTCTCTTAGGAGTTTGATGATGATATTTTGGATCTAGAGAAGTAAAATAATAACTATTTGAAACCTAGAGTTTTTTATAAGAGAATAGTATTTTTCGATTTTATATTGGATGTATTACAATAGATATTAATTTTTAAAAACAATAATCCTATAATATAGAGAATCTAATTTGTATGATTACTCATTTACATGACTATATTAATGTTTTGACCTGATTCGCGTCACACTACGGGGTGAGGAAATGACCCGATGGATTGTGATCCATTTTTTGTTATCATGAAGGGCTTCACATCTAGTATGATGTCCTCAGATAGTCTCCAATGAGTTTTTTCGTGAAGCCAGAAACACCAAACGTCCCTTGTATCATTGATTAATGAAACATATTAACAATGGTAGGTTCTCATTGGATGATGATTTTTTCAAGGACACATAAAGACTCTATTGGTCGAGAGGATAGGAGGTCTGGCTCATCACAACCTTCTGGGGTGATGTGTTTCCTACTCCAAGACTCTCTTATATATTTAAGCAATGGTCATGTGTTCGTGAATCCTTGGTTCATTCCCAAGCATCTGTCCATAGATTACCCTAGTTTTTAAGGTTAACCATGTATATTATTGGGTCGGAAATTACTGAGACGATGCTAGATTCAACCAAATGATGAGGCACTATGGTGTTTATTATTATCCATGGAGGACAGAATTTTCTTTCATATCAGGATCAAACCCATAATATGGGATTCCTAGGTATCGTCATGAGAGGAATCATAACCCACATAGTTTGGTGCCACTTAATTGGACACACCACCTTTTAAGTTCATGTGACATGGACCCATCCATGAATATTATCATCGTGTAGTGAGGACATCCAAGAAGGTTCCTGGTCAATATTTCATGTGGGAGTTATATTGAAGTCACCCAGGATTCTTATAAGAGGCATGGTATCCTTTTTTGGCATGGCCCTACCAAGGATATGACCTGGTAAACACTAGGGTGATTTGGGTTCCGGGTTTGGGACTTAGGGAGGCTTCCTACATATCCCAATTAATTGGGAATAAATTCCCTCATATTTTGGATTATTTTGGGGCTTATACCATAAAGGATGCTCTATTTTTTGGGGGATTGATTGGGATTAACCTTTGTGAAATGTGACCCTATGAGGTCAGGCCTTAGATGTGAATCCTACATATCCTCATTTGAGTGGGAATCAGATTTATCATATATCATTTATAGGTTGTGACTTGATTGGGGATTATGCATGGGAGATTCTATTTTGAATGGGGGAATGATCTATCATTTAATGGATGAGATGATATGGATCTTGGGCCAAGACAAAGGATTCCTACGTATCTATGTTTGTTGGGAATCAGAGATATTTTAGTTTTTGTCTGGGTTCTATGAATGTTTTTTCATTAAAAACCTCTATTCCCATGTATGTCGTGTTTAGTGTGAGAAACAAGAGAGTGTGAAAGCATCAACAAAGGCATACATTCCCTTCTCCGCTGATGGAAAGGGAGAAGGGAGACGACGAATGAGGGTGTGCTTATGAGCCCAACAGGAGAGGGAAGGGGGCTTTGATTGTGTCAACCCCTCAACCGTGTTGATATCCAAGGTAATCATATATGGTGATCCATCTAAACGCACCCCAAGCTAGGATGAGGAAAGGATAATGTTCCACCTCTCATAAATGGATATGGGCTTTCCTTAGGATGATTACCCTAAAACAGGTCCTATAATAGGGGAGGTTCACCATACCTTGTCAAAGGGGAAGGAAAGCGTGAGATCCTCATTTTTCACTAGAAATCATGGAAGGGAAAGGCTAGTGACTACCCTCAATCCCTAAAATGGGGAGTTTGACATCATAATCTCTTGGTTGGACTCTGGGTTAGCTCGAGAATGTTCACTTAAGGGCGTATAGGGGGGTCTAAACTGTTGTGTGAAATTACATTGTGCCTCTTCTTACTATTTGTATGTAGACTCAAAAGGGCACGTTGATGTGCCCGATGGTCTATTCATATGGGTCTGGTGGGTTTGGAGGAGGCATTGGCCAGATGTGGATGGACTGGTTAGTGAAGGGGCCATAGAGGACGTGACGAGAATCAAGAGACAAGATTTGAATAGAATGGTGGAAAGCCAGAAGACACCCTATTCCACGTATCATTTCCTCGTGTGGGATGGGGGCTTCCCCACATAATGTACTATTATTCTGGTGAAGGGGTTATCCACGTACCAAAGTGGTATGCTAACCTAGATGTGAGCCACCATGTACTATTGTGGTATGTGGTCTTAAGCTCCATCTGCATATTATGGTGCCATGTTGTGTTGTGTCTTTTCTGTATAGTGATGCACCAAGCCGTTCACTAGACTGAAGGAGGATAACTATGCATGTGGATTATGTTATGTTCATCCCCAATTGGTTCACCAATTAGGTTTGTGACCAGTTGATTATTATTAATTTTCCTTTTTTATGGTTCACAGTGAGTTTATACCTACATGGAAATAGTTCACAATACTTTATCGATCATTCCCATTTGAATTATTCTATTTACAATCTCTTAATCATATAAGTCTCAATTCATCGGAATAAAACATAACCTTGTCTCCAAAATCCTTCTCCATTTTCTTTTTTTATTTACCCAGTTCCTCTGGTGGTCTCTTTATAGAGTTTTGGGGAAGCTGTATCTTCGAGCCCACAACACCTTTTATGGAATCCCACGGAGGGATCATCTAACCTGTAGATGACTCAGTCAATCGAGGATCATATTTTTTCGGTTCACGGCGGTGGAAATCACCACCTTAATCCTAGTAATGACGTTGTTGGTGGGATGCTTCTAGCTGTGCCTCATCCATGAATTGGTCAGTTTGTGGGGATGGTATGTGGGGACAGAATTCTTCGTTGTGATATCACTAACAACATGGTTCGTGGAACCTTGGTTCCTTATTTTTATCCCATCATTAAACATCTTGGTTCACTAGCCAATTCTCATGTGCTAGTGTTTCGTAGGTTGTCTTCATACTACTTGGTTTACAGTTTGCGCCTTCTGTGGACCATTCCTGGTATCCAGTATGTGGACTAGTTTGGGTCCTTTTAAAAATTGGATTTCATTAATATTCTCCTCAAATATTCATCCCCACATGAATCTATTTTCATTATCAAATTTTTTGGGGACCTAAAAATCCTCAATAAATCCCCTCCATCGGAATGAATCTATTTCATTATCAAATTTTTTGGGGCCACATGAATCTATTTTTATTCCCTTTGTGGATTTTTTGGGGCCCCAAAAATCCCCTCCATCAGAATGGGACTCGATCGGGATGAATCGGGGTTATTCCATTGTAGAAGCGGTCTTTATTTGAATGGTAGATCAGATAAAACTCTAATGTTTTTTGGAGTCTAGGGACTCAATGAAACGGAGAATGGAAATTAGAAGATTTATGCACTAACCTTGAATCTTCAAAGAACTTGTATCATGTGTGATGCAATGTTTACAACATTGATCTAACAACCATTTCAGGATGATTTAAGTACTTTGGATTTAATAATACAAAATGGAAAGGAGGAAAAATAATGTTGAAGAAAGGGTTTTCAATCATGAGGAGGCCATGAACAAATTTTACTATGGCCATGCATTTCAGTTTGATGGTTTATTTTTGGCTTACAAAACTTTTGGCCAACACTTGAGATAGCCATCCACTATTCAACCCGAGGCATATACGGGATCACTAGGGGTCAACCGCACACCTAGGAAAGCAAGGTCGAGGCTAGGCCTAAGAGTGTCAGTGTGCGCATAGCACACACCACTGTGTGGGGCGGAATAGAGGCTGGAGTACATTGTGGGTAATAGGTGCGTGCCTAAGGAGGCAGATTGGGCGCTAGGAGTGTGCCTGTAGAGAACTGATGCAGGGCATCATTAGAGGGGGAAGAAGATAATTCTGAACCGATGATGAGGGGAGATGATATATAAACTGAACCACTCATGTATCAACATTTCGATGTTGGAAAACATTTTAAAAATTCGGATTTAATCTCATCCGCTCATCTCATACCATATTTCAATCAACCGTCCTATTATCTGTAGAATTCGGTCACTCAAATCTTCACCGCTCATCTGATCTCATGCCACATGCCTTTGAACCAGGGTCGTATGATCCTCCTGCAGCATTGGATTCATCCCACACCATCATCTTTAATCTCTCAACACTGCTGCCACACACCAGTGACACTACACTCGTAGGAGAAGAAGCCCAATCACTATGGATGACCTCTAACTATCAAAGAAAAATAATTTTGGCATCATTAAGGCTACCGGAACAAACTGTGACCATACATGAAATCGACATCTTGAGTGCATGAGAAGTCTCGAAGAATAAAGATCGGTCGAGGAAAACATAGTTGTCGAGGCCACGTGGGTTCGAGCAAGAGTCATGCATGAGAATTGTGCACACAATCTTGACTCCATGCATGAGGATTGGATCCCGGGTTGAAGAGGAAACAAACCACGGATCTCATCATATCTTCATCTGTGGGTTTAAATATTTTAAAACCCCCTGATATCCTAAGAATTCAAATACGTGATCTCGATAGCATGTCACGTGGATAATGAACATGGAAGAGGTGCTCCCCTCACCTATAAAAGGATGTTCTCAAGACCTAATAATGCAGATGCTCCCTCATTCCCAAGAGCTTCTGTTTTCAAAAAAATAGATCATCCCTACGCATCACATAGCGAAGAGAAATCATAGCACTGCAAGTCTTCAAGGCTCAGAAAAGAAGATATCCCGCAAGCCTTCGACAGGTGCTACGCACACTCAAATATAATCATGAAGAACCAGTTCCTGCAACATGCGATTGGTTCCTAAAACCATCATTGTGCTTTTTGAAGGCCTAATAACCATGATCTAGTGGTTGATCCTTCATCCACCCACTGTTCTTCACGAACTCAAACACACTTTGTGAAAATACAAACCATGCATCCTATGAGTGATGTAGAAGACCCGTGGCCATTATGGATTCACAAAGAAAGGTGAGATCAGCCTCCTATTTTCATGCTTGTATTCTATTGTCTTGTAGTTTTTTGTTTCATAAAGAAGAAGGGGATTACAAGGGAAGGGAAACATGGTTTTGCATGCACCCATGTGCATTGTTTGAATAAAGCCTGGGGCCTTGAGTATTTGGTTGAAGAAGAATCATTTACAAATAAATGGTTTCACCCATTCAATTTTAAAGATATATATATATATATAAACATAAATAAACACTTTAACCAAGTACAAGAGGAAGAAAGAAAATAATGAATGTGACAAGGAGAAGAGGTTGTGTGTGTGCTCAAAGACCACACCCAATAGGGATCTCACACAAATATTGGAATACAAGAGTATATTCATGGATGTATGCACATGCACACATGAAGTGACTTAAATAATGAAACAAAAAAAGTGTCTGCATGTGTGTAAAGAATAAGTTGAAATAAATGGAAGAAAAGGTTCAACCTAATTGTAAAATGCATGATCACATGCATTCATGAACAAGAGAAAGAATAATTTATTCAGATGATGCCAGGTGAACCGATCTCCATTTCCAAAATAATCACATTGGTTTATATGATTCTATCCAAGAATATAGAAGATGTTTTAGTGTAGTTGGTTGTTTCACTAAGAATAAGAAAGAAGAAGTCTAGTGAATTTGGTGTTACACTAGAAATGAAGAGAAAGAATGAATGAATAATTTCTTTCCTACTGCTTTGAAAGTAATCAAATGAAGAGAACTAATGAAGACCAAGATTAGAACCTAAATTTTGAAGAAGGAAGCAGATTATCTCCATAGGAAGTATAAAGAACCAGATAGAGGTTGCAATTTGGATTATGCTTTCACTAGTCTAGGGAAGAGGATTGTTTCCCACCCCCTCCAAAGTGTAGGGACTCACACTGACTAGAGGTTTGTTTTCCTAGTCACTTCACTATAATATCATATCACATTATAGTAGATAATATATGAACTGATTATACCCATTTATGGTAAGGGTATAGAGGCTCTTATTGAGTGGTTAACCTTGTAAAAATATCATGTGCATATTTTTACTGCTTTCTATTATTGCATGAAACAGGGAAAAGAGAATAAGAAAATAAAGATTCTAACAGGTCAATAGGTGTAGGGATAAAAAAGTTGAATTTGGTTTAAAAAGTCTCCAACACTAATTCAACCCTATCAGTGTTTGGTATATCCCAAACTGGTCCTCTCAGTCACACAGGGGGATCATGAAGAAGTATGGGGTATTTATCTTCAATAATTTGTTGTGACCCGTCCTATGTTTGAAGATCCAAGCACTACTTAAATATTCTGATGTTTCAGGAATAAACCCATATGTGTCTCTTACGAAGAAACTCCCTACATAGGTCTAGCCTTTTCCTAGGAAAGGGGTAATTTTTTCCTTTTTTACATGGTAACTAGACTAGGACGAAGGATCTGGGTAACACTATATATCCTATAAGAGAAGAAAACGATATTCATGCAGTTCAATAGTTTCCTCCATTTATAGGTTTGTCTCATATATAGGAAGGTGTAGTTTTTATCCTTTTTTGTGTAGCATACATGTATCTACTATTCGTCTTGGTGGACCCCTTACCACCATTACTAATCTCGCATGGGTATGATCAGTGTGAGAAATAAGAAATTGCATGGGTCTCCTTTCATGATGAAGATGCAGTTGAGTGTACAATATAGGTATTTTGTTACCATGGGGTGGTTGGAATAGGATGAAATATCTTGTTATCACTACATATCCCATCGGTGGTTGTCAATCATGTCATATGTAGTTCTGAGACAATATTTTCCATGTACCATTTATCGCCCCTATAGAGTAAAAGGGGGGGTCATTTTTTGTGGCAGTTGGACTTGGATGGAAGATCCTACTTTCACTATAAATCCAATCAGAATATGGGACTCAAGTCATACATAGTTCTTTAGCGCATCATATAATGTGACTGATGTGGGGAACAGTGTCCCCTTGAGTGATAACATTCTTGGGGACACGTAGTTTAACATCATGTAGTAAGGAAAAACATTTTCCCTATGCATGTATGACCTATACGTAGGGATAGGGGAATTATTGATTTAGATTGGTGGATATACCTGGATGTATAATCCAAGTGTCACTATGTATCCTGTGATGGTAGTAATCAATCCATATGTAGTTCTATGGACTCCTCATCCTAGTCTGACCTTTTCATGGATAATGGAATTTTATACCATGATTTCAAGATTATTGGATTACTATACTCCTCTATGTATCACCATCGTGGGGGAAATCCTGGCCACCATTCCTAAGATCACATGAGTTATACTCGTTGTCATAAATAAGGAGGGACAAGGAGTTCCCTTGTAGGATAGGGGAAACATAGGATATAAAGGAGGAATTATTTGCCTTGTGATGGATAGACCATGACTTAGGGTCATGTTGTAACTACGTATCCTACAAGGGAAAGAATAAATCCATATGTAGTTCTGTAAAAGTCCCTCCATAGAAAGGATTGGTCCATACGAAAGGGGGTATTTTTTATCATCCCCTTGTGCAAATCAAATTCATGTAAAACAAGTCGTTGTTTAGGTCACAGTGATCACCATAAAGTTTAACATCTTTTTATTAGGATGAAAATGATAAGATTTTTAACATCGTACAGCATGGAAGAAACTGTTGAGTAGTTTAACATTGTATAACATAGAAAACTTCATTGTGCAGTTTATTTTCATGTGATCTGACCATCTTCCAAATAGTTTAACATCATCTGGGAAGGATGACTTCCATACAGTCAAACGTCATGTGGAAAGGATGTTTTTGGTACAGTTTAATGTTGTGTGGGAAGGAATTTTTTGTATAGTTCAATGTTATGTGGGAAGGACATATATGGAAATATTTTGGCTATATGAAATATTTCATTAGGAACCTTCCATTAGTTGGATCAATGCTGAGTTGTCCATCCATTAAAATTATGGAATATGCTCCATTTGAGTAAACTTTGTGTATAACATAAGGTCCTTCGATTTTATGTCAAACTTTGAAGGCTTATTCATGAGTATCATTGTGGTTCTAAGGACCAACACCATTTCACCTTCAAAGAAAGATCTAAGGAATACATTCTTATTAAAGGCTTAGGCAATCCGATTTTGGTAGACTTCCAGATGGTGAAAAATTTTCATTCTTTTGTCATCCAACTACTTTATCTCAACAAAATATTTTTGGGATTTCTCATCTATATATATTTTGTCATAAAATGTGATGTAGAGAAATGGAAGTTAAATTTCAATGGGCAGAACTGCCTCCATCCTGGATACTAATGAGTACGAGGTTGCATGAGTGGTGGTGAGGGTTGTGGTCTAGTAAGTCAAAAGAGCGTGGAAGAGATTTTTCGGCCATGATTTATTATGTTTTTCTACAATATTTTGGATTATGTTGGATAAGTCCTAGTTGAAAGACTCTTTTCCATTGGCCGCTGCATGGTTACGGGGTGAATGGTTGTCTCTGATACCATACTCCTAGTAGAGTTTTTTCAATTTAACAAATTAGAAATTAGTGTCGTTTTCCTCCATTATTTTGTGAGATACACCAAACTAGGTGATGATATTGGCTTTCACAAAGCTGAAAATAATTTTTTCTACGACTTCTTTAAAGGGTGAAACTTTTTCCCATTTGGAAAATAAGTTGGGTGTTATGAGAATAAACTTGAATTATCTAGTTTTAGAGGGATGATATGGTCCCACAACGTCCTTTCCCCTTATGGATAATGGATAGGAGTGGTTATCTATGTGATGAAACACTGGGGGTTTATGGATGAAATTGGTGTAGACTTCACAAAAATAGAACTTTTTGGTGAACTCGGTACAATACTACATCATGGTGGGACAATGGTACCCATGCTTTCCAATTTTATTAGAGAGTTTGGATGATGATTGGGGAGACACACATGTTCTGGAATGCACTTTTTTTATAAATAAATTGGTCTCTTATCTATCAATTCACCTGATAAGGACTCCATCAAGGCCTCACTCATAGAAAACATTTTTTTGATATGTAACTTTGTGCAGTATGAAATTGAATAATCATATTTGGATATGTTACCTTCCATCCCTATCTGGTGGGAGTCCTCCCTTTTCAAGATAGTCCATAATGGGGGCCTTCCGCTTGTGGTATGATCATATGTCTTAGAGAGGGGACTAATCTTCTTGATTTATTCTGTATTGGACTGAATATATGGTAAAACCATCCATTAGTGGGAAATGTGGCTGACGATTTCATTCCAATCTGGATCAGCCAGAGTAATTGATTTGTTTTCTAATGCATTAGATTATGCATTTTTCAATTGCAGTACATAATCTTGTGTGGCCTATGATGGTAATTCTACCATCAATTCTCAAACATGGTTTACTAAAGGGATCATCTCCTATTTCTTGATAACATTGTCACCATTGGCTTTCCTGATGACCTATTATTAATCTCTTGTTATCTTCAAGTGTTCTTCTTTCACATTGACCGATAGTTCCAGATTTATGGTAAGGGCTGGGTATTTAGCTTCATTTTTTATGAACCCCTCCAACAATAGGATAAAATATGTCCAGATTGACTTTTCTGGGGATAGAATTATTACTCCTAGCCCAACATTGTTGAGTCTAGGGTCATCCATTCTTTTCTTCTATCGGGCATTGAGATGTGTAACTAAAATGAATTTCCCACATCTTGGAGTTATATTAAATAAATAACACTTCCTCATTCAGTAACTAATCATCTAACGAAGCCACCTCTATTGGGGGATCCTCTATAAGTAAATCTGTTAATTCTTGGACTTTTATTGGTTTATGTGGTCTGAACTATATATCAAACTAATATAGGATGACTTCCCACCGTGACAGGCATCTAGTCAACATTGGAAGGCATTGAATTTACTTGAGTGGGTTTCTACGAGGGACCCAGTGTACCTCATGGTGTTGTAGATAATGCATCATCTTTTGAACCAAAAATCTCAAGGACATGAAAAACTTCTTAATATTTTAATACCGAGTCTCAGCAACAATCATGGTTCGACTGAGATAATAGATACTATTCTCGCTGCAAGTATCATTCCTTTATTCGAAATGGGTGCCTATGAATTTCTCCAAGGTGGTTTCTTATAGAATGAGTAGTCTTCCTTCGACATTAGGTGTTATCATCACTAGAATGAAGATAAATTTCTTTAAATTTTCAACTGCATCTGTAAAATCTTCATTCCATTGATATTCTACCCCTTTATTCATCAACCTGATGAAGGGAAAAAAATTTCCTTGAGGTTAGCTATGAAGCACCAAATGTAATAAAGGTTTCCATGGATTCCTTTAAACTCATCAAGGTTATGAGGTGGTAACATGCAAAGTATTTATTTTTTATTCATATGGTTGAAATTAATTCCACAGTGGTACATAAATAAGCCAAGTAATTTCCCTAAGTAACACTGATGGAACATTTTAGGGTGTTCATTTTCAATCTGTGATGTCGTAGTTTTCAGAAGACGATTTCAAGATCATCCAAATGGTCTAAGATTTGTTGTGATTTAACCACTAGATAATCAATATATCATTCAAATAACATTCTAAGGAAGGGTTTTAATATGTTATTCATGGAACGCTGATATGTTTTGTCTACGTTGATAAAACCAAAGGGAATTACCATGCACAAAAACACTCCATGGGTATCCCTAAATGTAGGGAATTATTCCTATTATTGGGAAATATGTATTTTATTATAACCTAAATAACCATCCATTAATGAGAGGCCTCATATGCGGTAGTTTCAATGATCAAAAATTCTATGATCAGGACTGATAAATCATCTTTCGAGTAGTGTCGGCTGAGGTCCCTAGAATAGATGAAAACCATGATCTGTCCATTTTTATTCTTGAAGGGGAAAATTTTTTCTACCTAGATGGGATACTCGACCTCATGAATGATGTTAGATCTGATGATCCTATCAACATCGACCTCTATTTTGGAAACATGGGTTAGGTGTGTCCTTCAAGAAGTTTGGTTATATCCATTATGATCTTTTGGAAGGCCCAAGTGGTGAGTGTCCACCTCAGGATTGAGGCCTATCATTACTGTATAGTTCTAGGAGAGAACATATTGATTTTGCATTGGGAAATAGTCATATAACTCTTGATCTTTGGAATGCATGGCCGCACTAAAAAGAGTGGTTCATGGATCTTCTTTAATACCCATGTTTATTTCTTTGAGTTCATTAATAGTGGTAGAGATGCATTCCCCAAATGCTGGAGCGGAATCCCTCGTGTTTTCTTCTTCTTCCTCTTTCACATCCTCATTCTCTTCTTCTTCATCTTCTGATGGGGAAACAATTCTTGAGATGATCATTTCATGATTTAGGGAAGATTCATACTTTCGGAGTCTGAGAACCGAAGCCACATATTCTATCTTAGCCATCAATTGAGGCTTCTCTAGAGATGGTGTAATGAGGTGGGAAAGAGTTTCCTCATCTTTTTTGAGTGATGAGTTACTCTATCCTATCTTAGTGGGTGAGTCATGGATGTCCTAGGGTTTTGATGATGGTTTGAGGGAATATTTATCTGAAACTTCCCTATTATATAAGGAGTCCGTGAGCCCTTCAATATTGTTATACTCAAAATATATAACTAAAATAATGAGTACTTTTGAATACGAATCTAAATTTGGATTTTTTTCCCTTACTCTGAATGATGGGAATTATGTATTCCTCCCTGATCTGCTTTAGGGGATCGATGATAAACATTTACAAACCATTTTCGGTGGTGATGGAATCAATTCCATCAACTGAGGGTTGTTTTTTTTCCTTTGGTTTATAGAAACTTCCATCAATATAATGTGATTCAAAAAAGTAAAATTGAGCCTTATTGGCATGTAGTGTCCCAATCTATCCATTAAAACTAAATTTTAGGCAGTGATGGTATGAGGATATTATTGGTGTATTTTTATGTAGCCTGGGCCTCCCTAGAAATTCATTTAAGGCAATATTTTTTCAAACCATCCGAAATTATCGGTCAGTTATGAGGTCACTGAAATGGGTTTCGAGCTTGATTTTTCTTAATGGATTTTTCCCACATTTGTCATACCCTAACAGGGTCGTGGTGCAGAGAATCACATCATCCTCATTGACGCCCAGCCAAAAAGTGTCTATAGTGGGAGCAGATTAACCCTAATTCCATTATTGTTGAGGAATTCTTGGATATTGATGCCATTTATTTTTCCAGACACATATAAGGGTTCGATGTTCCCTTTCTTGGTGGAGTCTTCATCTTGATCCATGAAGGACATAACTATGTGACATTCCACCAGAATTGGTCTTTGTTCGGTAAACATCAGCAGAGGCTACTTCGGCTTCAAACTCTTGGGGACTCATCAAAGCTTCAAAGTGTTCTTCTCTGAGATCTGCTGATATATTTAGTGCATCCAGGATTGACAGCTTATCTGGTATAGAAGCTAATTGTTTTAGAATATCATATTTATGATATAATGGTCATTACTTACCATCTTATGGATTATCTTTCATATGCACTTTAGGTTATTGAGCATTTTATAGATATGGTTCGGCCCTTGGGGTTAAATCCCGAAGAGATTCTATACTTTTTGTTTTTGGCCAATAATATTTGTCAGTATTCCAAAAAAAACTCGTTATTTTTTCCTCCTCTGGTGGATATTCTAGGATGATCAGGCCAGGATGGATTCTCATGGGGATAGGGTAATTTTCCTGTCCCTATTGGATTTTTTGGAGAGTTCATCCATGGGTTTTTGAAACACTGAAGTTTTTATTGGGGTTGTGTTCGTAAGCTTGATTTCTTCCATAGCTGTGTCTCCCTTGATATCCCTCGCTTCTATGGTTTCCTCCTATGACAATAAAAATGGGTGTTTGGAATTCTGTTTTATAACTTTATTCATTCTTAGAGAAGGGATCCATCAAGTGGATCACATTGACAGAGCCAAAAATTACATTTTTTTTCTAATGATATTTTTCTTTATCACCATCCCCTATTGATGCCATTTGGTGGGTCAGTGATCGTTGAGTGTTTAGTGGGGCGGTGCCCATTGTATTATTTGGTGGGGTCATTCCCATTGTGACATTTGTTGAGGTGGATTCCATATCTTTCGATCTGTTGGCATAAAATATTGGAGTGTCAAAGACAACTTTGGTGTAGGTTCAAGTTTATCTCCATGCACTTGTTTTCCTCCCTTCTGATTGGGATGATTTTTGTGAGGTTGGCCTTTGGAGGATTTTGGGGCCAATAATATTGGTTGTGTTTCACTAGGAGATGTTGGAGGCACAGTTGGTTGATTCAAGTGTTCTGTGAGTATACCATGAGCTCGGCTGAGAATTTTCCATGTCAAAAAACTATAGAAAATTTTATCCTTTTTATTAACAATTTTTTCCACTCTCTTATTCGTTTGGATCAGTGGTAGAAACACTCTTCACTTGCGTTGGTGGTGGTCCCAACCTGAATTTTCCAAAATCTATCATCATCTACCAGAGATCCTTGAAGATAAATACTCCTTGATGTTTTGTCCCAATATCCAGTTTAAGGGAAAGTAATTTAGTTGTTAATCAAGACCTAATTTTTCATATCTATTCATCTCTGGTATTAGAAACAAGTTATAATTCATGGAGGCTATGAAGTAACTATAGACTTTATCATATTGGAACGAGTGAACTTATTTATGTGTTACACGGATTGATTTTTTTTGACTCCCTGATGTTATTCTTACCAAGGTGGGGGTGGATACTAACATCATGAGGGCCCTATATGGTTTGGTGGTGGCCTTAGAGCTGGAGTCAGTGTAGGTCATGTATTAAGAGTGAAAAAAGCTACTTTAGAACTCCCTTCTCTTTTTACTGGGGTTGCTTGGGACATGAGATTAGTCTATTTCAAAGAATATTTTATCTATTGGGAGATGGTGGAGAAATCCTGGAACCCACTTGCATATTTCACTGGAATAAGAGGTGTTCACAACTCATCACATAGGTTGTCGATGCACATGGTTAAGATCTCATCTTGGGGTAGTGGATGATTCATGTAGTGAATTTGACCATTCCATATTTCAATAAAGTATGAATCCCTCTTGTTCTCTTGTTTTTAACCATTCATTAGATCACTAACTATTGCCTTTAGAAATTTCGAACTAATCTTGAAGAGAAACTATTATTGGTGGAAGAGGGATGTTGCTTGCCTAATTTGGGTAAGGTTTCCATTATGGTTGTATTGGAGTGTGTCACTCATCCATTGCTTCCATTCATGTTATCAAAAACTTGTTGGTATTCAGTAGCACTGAATTCATGTCTTGTTGGACATGAGTGTAAGCGAATGCAGTAGGGGGAATGATTGGATGTGTCGGTTATGCTGGAACATGTGGAAAATACCCAGCTGGTGGAATCCTTTGTGGATTTTTTTGAATCATTTCTAGTTTCTTCCCTAATGGAGGTAAATCTTGATATCTTTCTAGGATGGGGTTTAGGTAGACTTCTGGTCCCAGTGCTAACATAAATGACCATTCCAACCTTGATTTTTCCATTAGGATGCTCCTGGGAGGAAGAGGTACATCTAGAAAAAGTGTGTATTGATGCTCCACCTGAGGAATATACCCAGTAGGATGACTTTCTCTTAGCAGCATAGTATTGGTTTCCCTTAGATCTTTCATTTCTTCCCCATGTTGAGAAAATATCTCATCAAATGTGGGGGAATCATCTTCACTGGGAGGATGATGTGGATCATAAATCGTTCTCTTAATCTTTTATTTGTTGAGGATTCATGTGGGAGGTAATGGAAGATTAATAGAGGGGGAATGAAAATTTTGGACAACTCTTTGGTTTTAGGTGTGAACACCACCAGGCTCGGTGTGGACCGTCTCCAAGAGGGAACCCTCTTCTTCTATGTATTCGTTATTCAAATAATTTTTAGGATGGTATGTGGGGAAAATTTCCATGGTGTTCACTGATTCATATGGCATTGGGGTAGTGTATCAGGTGCTGAATAGTAAAAAAACTTCTTATTTCCATTATTGGATCTTTTTCGGTCATTCTACGATACTCTTCAGTTTTCTTGGTCAAAAGTGACTCTAAAAGATCCCTAATATGAATTGGTAGTACACCTCTATTATGGGGGATGTGAGTCATAGTACTGGATGGAACGAGTGACCCCTCTATCCATTCTTCTCCTCATATGGGAGAAGATAGACATCCACTAGGTGGGAATTGGAGGTAAACATTATCCCAGCCCTACGAGATGGGGTTTCTTCTATTCCTATGATGATGTACCTCAGCCCATAGTTTCTAGTCATATGGGGGTATTTTGTGTTAAGAATTCCCCTGGCCCTATGGGTTGGGGATGGTCGTGTATTGCGACATCTGCTATTGTTATCACCATTTTCTTAGTCTAACACATTCCCATGTGGGTTTGATCCAGACATGGTATTGATTTTTCATGTAAGTTACTTTATTTTAAGGGCATGATCAGTGCTCATTTGTTTGATTCCATTAGAAAGGAGGGATTCTGAATCTTCTCAGTGTCCTGGTTCAGAAGCTTCTCGAGGGTTTTCTCTTGTTGCACCCAATGCTTCTGAGACTTACTCAAGGCCGGTTCTTGTCGGGCATTCCACCTTTTCTAAGTTTGGACAACATTTTATTGTTGTATGGGGATGAAGAAATTGAAGGTTTACATTTCTAGTGGGTTCTACTAGATAGAAAGTGGGGTGAAGTGTATAGCCCAAGGTTCTTTCCATCCTTGGACATGAACACCAGATAGGGCGTCTTAGATAAGGCAGCACAGCTTCTGTAGTGTGTGGATGCAGGATAACCCAAGGTCATTATTTATCATTTCTATTTGTGTCCACCATATAGACGTAAGGGATTATACATAGATCTGATTGAGAATCTCTCCTAGTAAATTAACATTGTTTTCCTACTCTTCATAGGGAAGAAATTGTTCATTTATCTAGCAGATAGTTTTACATATATTAGTGAAAAGATTATGAGTATAATCTTTTGAAAAATTTCATGGTATGTAGAATGGAGAAGTGGTCATTGGACAATACAACATTGGTATTTCATACTTATCTATTTTTCTTCTCACAAGAAAAATATCTTTTTATTGTTCTGTGAGGGACTCTTCTACTTTATCCACACAGTTTGACTACTCCTTAATGTTTTTGTTCCAAGCAGTAGAGTTAGCGGGAGTCTCATTGACCTGTGAAAGGTACGATTGTGGATTCGAAGATGGGCATGAACTAGGGACATCCATATGTTGTGAAAGGATATCTCTTTTCATGGAGACATTATCCCACATGTTGTAATCCATTTTTTTCAAGCTCCTTGACATATGTGGGCATTCTCCCATTGGACCTGATGAGGGGAGGACCTTCTCTCCCACATAAACTTTTACTAAGGGGAGGACCTTAACAATTAGTGTTGTGATGGTGATGACAACAATCACATCTTGGTATCCTTCCATAGAGATAAATTCTATGGTCTATACCTTGGGAGGATAATCATGGTGGATAGTTAGAAGGGGGACCTTTTTTCCACTAGGCGTCATTGAGGGGATTTCCTTCATAATGACTGTTATTATGGTGAGAGCTATCATCCTAGATCTAGATACCGGGAGAATATCTCCATTTTACATTATGCAGAGGGCCTTTAGTATTTACTGAAATGAGGGGGGTACCTTCTCATTGATTAATGTCACTACAGAGAGGGCCTCTATAGAAACTGTTGTTTTGGAAAAGACTACAATCATGCCTTGAGCTCTGACTACTGGGGGAAACATATCTATAGCATTTACCATGGGTAGGACTATCAGGGTGGACTACAGCTAGGGGAGCTCCTTATTATTGTAAGACCTTCTGGCCAGAAGGAGGGCTACCCTGACACACATCTGGAGATAGGCTCTCGTGAACGATTGTTTCTAGCCCACGGTGTAAGCCCCCATGTGTTCTCAGGGGAGGAACTTTAGAGATACTGGTAGAGACATTGTGGGATGGACCTTCGCAACATCAAATGTCTCTTCCATAATTTGATAATGTATTTACATCATCTAAAGCTTCCATTTATAGATTTTTGATGGAGTTAAGAACTCCAGCTTTTAGAAGAGTAGAATCATGAGTGTACTCTTCATTTTACCATTGCCTTGGGATCTTTTCATTTTTGTGTGAACTCGTGTGAAAAACTAGGCCCCCTTCTATTGGTAATAGACGTTATATATGGTTCCATGTATAATTGTTTCCCACTATGTCTCAGAGTTATGTCGATGAACATCATGAGTTATAGAAGGGATATATTTTTTTCTTGGAGTATCCACCACATTGGATTGGAATCCCTTGTTGGAACGTGTATTTGTTCATAATTTGGTTGTCCTTATTCATGGAATATGGTTTTTGACCCTCCTAGACTCTAGTATGGATGTGGGTCTTCTCTAGGGTGATTATTTAGTTTGGTTGATGAATCACATCATTGAAGAGATCGGGTCATGGGCTCGAATCCTCACTTTTTTTGTTAATGCAATGACATCTTAACATGTCAGGATGATATAATATGGGATTGATGTCTAGTCTACCATCATATCCAAGATGTGTGGACATACGTCTTTGTATTGAGTGATTATGAATGCCTATTTCGATGTTAGAGTAGAAGTTTTTTCCTGACCCGGTCCTCCATCAGTTTCTAGTGGGTACTGGAAGTTCTCTAATGTCAGGGTAGAGGAATGAGTATACCACTGGTTGTCTTCTCTAGTTGCCACTGTATTTTTCTGGTGGGTTTTTATTTTTGAGAAGAAATTTTCATCTGCTCATTTTCCACTTTATTTTTCTCATGGTATTGATTTTCATCTGCCGAAATTTGAATCTGCTAATATTTTTTTCAGTGTATTTCGTTGGTGGGATTCATATTCACTGGAATTGTTGTATGAATTTCCATAATTTTTTCCCCAATTCAGATAGTGTGATTTCTATTCATCAGTATAAAATGTTACCTACTTATATTCAGTTTCGATCTTATTTGAATGACATTATTCTTATGCATTGATAGATATTTTTATCTGCCTATAATTTACCACTCTGTCTGCATAGAAGGACCAACAAGTACTGGAAATAATATGTCTTTTATTTTATTTTGAAACCCTATTTCCATTATGGGATTCATTGGAGAGATTGAGGATATGTATCTACTCATAAATATTCACTTTATTTCCGTGTAAGACTTTAGTAGTAGGGGAAGAATTGTATGACTTCCCATTATATGTTGTTGTGTTTGTGGGGAGAACCTTATCTTCAAAAAACTAGGGTAATCACCTCCACTTAATTGTGTGTTTTCCTCTCACTATGGGAATCCTGAGGAGCCTGTGTCCATTGGAATTTAGTAGGTTCTCTCAGCATGGGATCCTCTTCGGAGTGAGGATGTTTTGTTGTGCATCGCCGGTAGTGATTTCCTCCATCTAGATCCCTTGAGTAGATTTTCAATACATCTTGGATGATTTCATTGGAGATAACCTCATCTATCTCCATGAGATAAGGGAGGTATTTTTTTCTCATTCTGGATATAGGCTCCCGAATCAATTTTATATGGATAGTGGTGTCGTCGTGTGATAGATTTTCAGTCATGGATGAATAGGAAGTTGATGATCATTCAACAAATGGAGGACCTTCCTTGCATACTCCACCATGGGGAGTGCACAAAATTGTTGGTACTCAGTGATCAACATGTTTGAATAACAGCATTGAATATTCTATGTAGGCGAAGGGGTTCCTCTATACATTGGGGACCCAGAAACCTATGTGTTCATCGAGGCATTTGTCTGAGCATGTTTTCAAGAATCCATTTGGATTGAAGGTTTCTCTAGAATCCCGAAATACATGTAACAAGAACATATAAAGAAACTTCATCAAGGTAGCATCTCATGATCACATGGAATATTGGTAATCTTTCCTGACCATATTCTTTTTGAATGTGAAAGGGGATTATGGTGGGTGACGCACCACCTTGGATAAGGATTCACATCGGGTTCACCATTTATGTTTTGACCTGATTCGTATCATACCTGGGGATAAAGAAATTTCCTAACGGATAGTGAACCATTTTTGGTTATCATGAAGGGTTTCACATTTGGTGTGATATCCTCGGATGTTCTCTAATAGGTTTATTCATGGATCTAGAAACACCAAACAACCCTTGTATCCATGATTTATGAACCTGCATTCCAAAGGCAAGAGCTTGTTGGATGAAGATTTTCCCAACAACACTTAAGGAATCCATTGGACGAGAGGATGGGAGGTTGGGCTCATCAAACCCTTTTAAGGGAATTGTTTCCTACTATGGGACTCTCTTATAGATTTAAAAAATGTTTATGTGTTCATTATTACTTGGTTCTTTCCCAAGAATGTGTATATAGATTACCCCTTGGTTTCATGTTCAACCATATATACGCATGGGTTTGGAATTACTAAGACGACACTAGTTTAAGTCCTATGATGAGGTTCTCTGAAGATTATTGTTATCCAGGGAGGATGGAATTTTATTCAATATCAGGATTGAACCCATAATATGTGATTACTACGTATCCTAATGATAGGAATCAGAAACCATGTAACTTGGTACCACATAACTAGACACCTCCCTTTTAAGGTCATGTGACAAGTACCCATCCATGTAGTCTAGCATCACGCAATGAGGACATCTAGGTGGAAGGTTCCTAGTCAATATTTCATGGGGGACTTATGCTGAAGAATCCTAGGATGCTCATGGGAGACACAGTCTCTTGGGTCAACATGGCCCTTCTGGGGATATGGCCCAATGAACACTGCGGTGATTTGGGTGCTGGGTGTGGATCTTCGGGAGGCTTCTTACATATCCTAGTTAGTTGGGAATAAAAACACCCATAGCTGAGTTTAAGATGGGTATTATACCATAAAGAAGGCCCTATTTGTGGGTGGAATGATTTGGATTGAACTTTGTGAAATGTTCCCCTTTGATATCATTACTTAAATAGACATCCTATGTATCCTGGTTCGAGTAGGAATTGGGGTTCTTATAGTTCATTTCTGGTCTGTGAATTGATTGGGGATTACGTGTGGGAGATTCCCATTAGAAGGGGAAATGATCTCTCATATCAAGGATGAGATGATATAGAGGTTGGGACTATAAAAAGGATTTCTATGTATCCCAGTTGTGTTAGGTATCGTATTTCTCATAATTAATGGTCGGGTTGTGAGAATGTAATTTCATTACAGACCTCCAATCCCACATGAGGCACAACCGATGTGAGAAACAAGAGGAGTTGAAAGATACGAAAATGTCACACATTCCCCTATCCATTGAGGGAAAGGGAGGTGGGGGAAGGAGGATGGGGGTGGGGCTATGAGCCCTATGGGAGAGGGAAAGGTGCTTTGAATGTGTCATCCCCTCACCCATGTTGATATCTAGGGTAGTCACATCTGGTGAGCCATTTCTACACCCCCAAACTAGGATGCATAGGGTAGAAAGCACCAATTCAAATAAAATTATAGGATATTGCCTCTAGAGGAGTGCCAGCAACAACTTCTGGGAGAGCGGATGAGAATCATCCCTTGTCAAGGGGGATAGAAATTGTGAGCTCCCCATTTTTCACAAGCACTCATGGAAGGTAAATGACCATGAAAACCCTTGATCCCCAGAATAGAGAGGTTCACATCAGCTTCCCAATGATGGACTCCCTCAGGAATATAGACATAAGGATGGATCGGGGGTCTGAACAATTGTGGGAACTACCTTTGTGCCTTCTCTTACCTCAAGTATATAGACTCATAAGGGCACATTGATTATGCTAATAGTATGGTCATATGGTTCTTGTGGCTTTGGAGGACTCTTTTTCCGGATTCTAGTAGACTAGTTAGTAGATGGTCCATGGAGGGTGTGATATGAATGGAGAGATATGATTAGAACCAGAAAGTGGAAAACCTAAATATACCCCATTCTAGGTAAAATTTTCTCATGTGGGATGGGGGATTCCCTACATAGCCTACTATTATGCAATGAAGGGGTCATCCTCATACTGAAGTGGTACATAGAATTGGATGTGATTTTTCACATACCCTAGTGGTATGTGGCCTCATGTTCCATCCAAATAGCATTGTGTTGTGCGGCACAGGGTCTTGTCCATGTAGCAATGTACCATGCAGTACGCTAGGCTAATGTTGGGGTATTGTGACTTTGTTTCATGGGATGTTCATCTACAAATGAACTATGAATTATGGTTCTCTAATTATGTTCATTACCAGTTGATTATTATTAATTTTCCTTCTTTTTATGGTTCAGGGTGAGTTTATACCATTTGGAAAATGGCTCGTAGTCCTTTATCGATCATTCTCCTTTGATTTTTTCTGTTTGTAATCTCTAAATGCATGAAGTCTCAATTCTCTAGCATTAAATGTACCCCCGGTCTCCAAAATTATTATCCCTTTTCTTGTTTAATTTCATCACTTCCCCTGGTGTTCCTTTTATAGAGTGTCGGGGAAGTCGTATCGTCAAGAACACAACACCATTTCTGGAATCCAATGGAGGGATCATCTGACCCGTAGATGACTCGGTCAACTGAGGTTCTCAATGGCAGAAATTACCACCTCAATCCCATTAATGATGTAGTTCGCAGGATGTTGCCAGCCCCACCTCATCAGTGATCTACTTGGTCTGCAGGGATAGTATGTAGAGACTTACTTCTCTATCATATTTTCACAAATAACATGATTTTTGGTACCTTGGTTTTCTAATTTCTTCCCAGTCATGAAAGGATTGGTTCACTGTCCAATGATTTTTTGGCCACAATTTCGTAGGTTTTTTGTGTACCACTTTATTTGTGGTATGACCCTTCCATAAACATTTCCCAGTAACCAGTACACTGACCAATTTTTGTACTTTTCCAAATTTTATTTGTTCAATCTTCTACTCAAATTTTCATCCCCCCATGAATCTATTTCCTTTATCAAAATTTTTGGAGTATTTTCTTTCGCTTTGCATTTTTTTGGGGCCCTATAATAAATTACATGATGAAAAAAAATTATTTACATAGAAGACATTACCCTAATATTTAAATAAAATAAATTCCCATCATATATGAGAATCAGATGAGGAAATTGGTATAATAAGGGTACATATAATAATTGAACACAATATTGATGGAATCAAAATTCATGAGTTATGGTATAATTCTTGGAATAATATAAGTCTCAAATCAAAAGTGTGTAAGAACATGTTCCAATAACCATGAGCCATGAGATTATAACACAGTAAAAATAATAATCATAAGAGACTAAAAGTAAACCATAGCATATCATGGAACATGAAGTCATTATAAAATTATGACATAACATTAAAATAAAATCTTATAAATATGAAACAAAAACATGTTATTGAAAACCTTGTAAGAAAGAACTTTATTCCCATGTTTGAAAATATGATTAAAATCATTATGCCCATTCTTATGTGAATGAATTCATTATATATATATTCTTGACTATGTCATGAGATATAAACTTAATAAAATGATTTTTAGGGTGGTATAAGACACCAATAAACTTCATCCATATATATTTGTTCCATAAGAAAACAATCATATCTTAACAAACCCATTGAAAGAGAATTATTTTCATATTAATTTAAAATAAAATATTTTATGGAAATAATTCATGATTCCATCAGTGAACATTATAAACCCATGGAATATAAATGGGTATCCAAATATACTAAATAGATTTTTGATTATTTATCATTCAATTAAGCATGTCGTAATTACACTGCATAGATTAATGGTGTATTTTTTAGTCAATAATTTCCCAAACCAATCAATGAGTGGCATCTATATTTACTCCCTTAAATAAAATAAAGGGAATACATTGTGTTCTTTATGTAAATACATTAAATGATAAGTAATGCTTATCCATAGTCGATGGTTTGAAAAGAAAAAGGGAGTGATTAATCATTTCTGTGAAAGAAAAGAATACTTCAGGTGTTATCCTACGAAATAATGTGAATAGTATATTTAGAAGAATATCCTAGATCAAAAAGAAAATATATCTAAAGAAATTGAGTTAAATGAATTTCTTTAGGACCATTAGGAAACACGAACTGTCAAAATGAAACATTATTGATTTTTTTTGTAGAAATATCTTATAAACAAATATGAATAATAATTTCTTTTAGAATTCACAAAAACATAGATATGTAGTTTCATTTAAAAAGATAAAAATTGTGTAATTATGTACTTAAATTGGAAACATAAAATTTGTTATTTTCACACTTTAATTGAAATGAACCTTATGATAAAATGATAAAAAATTATTTAAAACATTAAAATAATTTTATGTAGTATAATATCATCTTAATAAATTGTTAAGGCTTTGATAAGGATATTTATAAATGTATCCAATGAATATAGTCATGGATAATAAGAATTATCAACCAAAAATATGGGGTAGTTTTAGTTTCCTTACAACATCAAAATATGATCCAAGAGAAATGATGTAGGGAAAAGATGAGTAAAATCCAAAGAATAACCAATAAGAATAAAATGATAGGATTTCTGTGCACCCTGCTTCACACATCCCTAGATGAAGTTCTAAAAAAGGTGATTCCTTATCTTGGAAATAAAACCATCTTATCATCCAGTAGATGCTATAATTGTAACAATAGAATAATCTTTCAGGTTCCCCTCAGCTATGAGAGCATAATCCACCACCTTAGTAAAATTAATTGACTGAAAGAGGTTAGTTTAGGACATAATCTCTTCCTTAAGTCCATCCTAAAATAATCTCATTTTATATGTCTCATATTCTGCCAAAGATAGAGAAAATAAGTGTACGTATGTAAAGAATCCAGTATAGTCCATCATGGACATTCTCCCCTAAGTCATTTGTATGAACTCCACTACTTTATCCTACCTCACTGTATATGGATAGACGTTCTCCAAGAACATTTTCAAGAAGTCCCTCCATAACATAATATTTGTCTATCCATTCCATGCATGAATTTCCCACCAGTGCTTTGCTGATTCTCAAAGCATATAAGCATCCTACATAGCCCTCCTCTCAGTAGGTATCTCAAAATAGTCAAGTATCATCTTGATGAACTCAACCCAGAATTCAACTCCCTCAGGTGCACCCGCTACAAAAAAAAATTGGACGGTGTTTCAATTGAAACTCTCTCATTAGGTGAAACTTGTTTTTTACAACCATTCCTGGGTATCTTCCCATGAGTTGCATAAAATTATAAAGGTTCACTCTGAATTTCACCCCTTATTCCTCACATATAAATATCGGTACCTCATGTTCCAAAACTAGTAGAGCATTACCATCCATATCCTTGTGTCATCCTCTCAACAAGCATCATCATGAAGGCATATCTCTACAATTTGAAACACACATCTTAGGACACATAACACAAATTTAACACACTTACATAAGAGGAAAAATATAACAATTCAGAACAAGTCTTCTCCCCACATCTTGTGATATGGTCAACATTGAGGCGATAACACTACCCTTAACCATCCCACACCTAGGTCTTTGTTATAAAATTGTATTCTCATTATCACATCAAGATTCACATTAGACACTCATTTATTCTCATGTTGCGTTATTTTATAATATTTCTCAATTTCTTGTTAGGAATCATTTTTATTTCAATTACACAAGAAATGAAAAATAGTTTTAAGTTAAAAAATATACCCAAAACCCGTTATACCATGAATGCCTAAAATTATGCATGTCACAAAATACTCCAAACTTCCTAGAATGATGCATTCAGACTCAACTATCATTCCATTCTAGACAATGAGTCTATTATTAGAAAATATCAAAAATAATTTCCCCATCACCCTATAAGTATGTCACCCAAGGAGAAATAATGTTCAACTGTAACAACAAAAAAATATTAACAATAATACCACCCTATGTACCTCAGATTCCCCTAACATGGGTTTTCAAATCCCATGCATGAGATTATGTCCAAGACTATAATATTCCTAGTATCAGGTCTTCCATTCCACAAAAAACTGTGAAATACTAAAAAATAAAACAAAACTCTTCTAATACTAGTTTGTAATGCCTCGGTATGGGTGTCACACACTGTTGCCCAGATAAATTTAGTCACATGACCCAAAGCGCGCCTCCCCGTATGCCAGAGGATTTCAACTAGTTGTGATGGTATGATATGTCTATAATGGGAATAATATAACCTCTTTTATCAAAGTAATAAAAAAGAGAAAATAATAAACAATAATGGAATCATATATAACCATAATTAATACCAATATCTCAAGATAATCAATGTAGGAAAATACAATATCAAACTAAAGAAGAAAACATGTCATGTTAATCTATGTTTCATGTGTCTAAAATGATGAAAACTAAAAATAAAAACACTGAAAACTCACAAGAGGATATCGAACCACTTCTGGTTTCCACATCTAAGATCCATCCTAACTCATCTACCTAACATATGGTCTTTTCCCTTAACCTATCCTATAATAACAAAGTCTTTTTGGTTACTAATTAGGGAGTCTGAGTTTCATGTGATTACAACTCAGTATGCCATCGCCATTGGGGTCTAAATAAATCTAGTCAAATAGTGTATGCAATTATATAAATAAATAAGTACAGTGCATGACTAAAAAGTTATAACATTATCATTTATTCTCTAATTAACCACATTCACTCTTATTTTCCCAAGGACACTCGAACCTCAACTCCTGCTTCATCTCATGCTAGAGCCGGAAGTGTTCCCAGGTAATATCATATCATAATATATGCTTTGACTTATGCCAGATCCTGAAGTATTTCGAGGTTATATCATATCATAGTACCAACTTTATCTCATACAGGAGCCTGATGTATTCCCAAGTGAGGTCAAGTCTTGGAGTGGCTTTGTTACCATTCTTTAGTTCATACATGAAATCCAATGTTACCATTTGTAATATACACAATATAATGTTTATGTTTCCATTATTTAATTTATACATGAATTACAATTTTATCATCCATACATCACACATTATAATGACCATGTTCTCATTCACTAATTCATACTTGAATGACCATGTTACCATTCATAAATACACATTAGAATGACTATGTTCCCATTATTTAACTCATACATGAATGACCATGTTACCATTAATAAACACATAGTAAATTCAGAAAAATATTTATCCACATACATTACCTTATAAATTCCACAATTAGTTAAACACTATAATCTGATTAGTTAATTCAACAATTAACTAATCATATTAATAATGTTAATTAATTAAAAAATAATGTAATAACATCTATTTCATCAATAATTTATTGATAATTTTATCACATAATTATCCTTAATTAATTCCCCAAATAATTAATTCATTGAACTCATTAATTAATTTAACAACTAATTAACCAATATGAACAGCTCAAGATTCCGTATATAATTTTCAAAATTATTTATCTCATTCACAATGTTTATTATTATTAATTAATTCCACAATTAATTAACTCGATATATGATATTAATATCACATAATTTATCTCAAATTTATTATCTCAATTCATCACATTAGAAGCATATAATTAATCCCACAATTAATTATCTCAATTTAACAAATTTAATATCCAATAATTAATTCCCCAGTAAATTATCGAAATCATGATCCCTAAATATCATAATTAATACCCCAATTAATAATCAAATTTTAAATCCCATAAATTCATAAATAATTCCCAAATTAAATATCCATTTCAACAAAACTTTAGGTAATCAATTGGAAAAATTACTTAACCCAATTTAAGAATTCCAATTGCCAATAAATGCATGGAATACTACAATTTTCATATATGTATCAAAATAATGAGTATGAGAATTGAATATTTGACCACCTACCTCAATTTTATTATTAATGATCACCTAATAGAAATCCCCAAAAATGAGCCGCACAAGGACATTTAATGGGATCTGTATCTAAAACCCTAAATCAAGATTAAAAAATACAATATATTAATTATAGATCTAGATCCACAAGCCTAGATCTGCATTTATCATATTGAGATCTAGATCAAGATAAATATTTAATATCATCCCACAAAAATAATTAGATAATAGAAGAGGATGAATGGGAAAGCAATGAGATAAGATCCATTTACCGAGAGAGGCAATGATCTTCGATATGGGATTCAAATTGTGAATAACGGAGGTTGGGCCACCTTGGAATTCCTATAGAAAGCTCCAAAACTGACGAAAATTAAAAGGGTCTAGTTTTGGGTCGAAAAGGGTGAGTTTCAGGGGGTCGGTAAAATTAAAAACTAATTTTTAAGCCACTTTCAAAATCATACATGGTTTCCTGGGAAAGGGCACATAGTTTTCCATAATCGTGTGCCTATAATTTTATGGGTGCATGTTTTCTCTTTGTAGGGAACATGGTTTGAAAAACCGTATGCTAGCCATGTGACCCCCTCCCTCATTCGAGGTTTCATAGTTATCTGGGTTGTGGTGTATAGTTTTCTTTAACCATGCACCAAACATTCACAATTTTATTTCCTTAATTTTTTACTTAAAACTAACCCAAACACATCCAAAGGTAAAACCCAAATGATATATACTCAACCCCAGAATAAAATTACCTATAAACATTCCAAAGAAAACACTAGAAAATTTATGAATCTTATAGTTATAATATTGTTTTTAGGATACTTATGTTTTACTTCAAATAAGGTCATATTACACCTTTTACAATAGAGAATTTTCCACAATGGTAATTTCAAGTATTAAAAATATATCATTCATTATTATTTTTTTTATTTAAGAACAAAATTTCTTATAGAATAATATATTTCATTATAAAGTATCCATTATTGGGTATTATTTTTAAGTGTAAAATATTTTAAGGCTATTTCACATCACATTTTGAGAAATACTTTAGAATGGATAATATAACTTCTCCGTTTATATAAATGTAAATTTTTTACAAAAATATTTTATATATTTTCACTAACATTTCCCTTTTTATTTTAAAAAGGATTCACCATGATACAGTTCATGTATTACTATTATTAAGCTAATAAATATTTATATTTGGGAATAATAAAATCATGGTAACAAATAATATAATCCCATATTCCTTTTAATGTGTTATAATTCTAGGAATCATTTGGAATAATTTTTTATCAAAATCAACAACTTTCCTAGTTTATTTTTTCACACTAGGTATATATTCATTTGAAACTATCCAATTTATTTCTTTGAATGTATTATGATATGTATATCCTCATATTTACTTATTCCTATACCCATTTTTATATATGGTGTAAACGTCACATTACACATAACCTAGATTAAATGATATTCACCTAGAATGAATTTTGTTATATAAAATTAGAGAAATGTATTGGAGTTTCGTATAATAAATTTCCAAAAGTGAGGATTATTGGGAAGTTGAATATGTGTAAATCCATCTTCATTTGTTCTCTAGATGATTTATGATCATGTTATAATTTCAATTAAATAAGGTAATATAATTGGAATAATATATATTTTTATTCTAATAATAATTACTATTGGAAGGATCATTCTGTATCGTTTGACCATCAACCTTATTTATCCAAATAGATTATGATCATGTTTTCATTTTTATTTAGAAGGTTAAATGATTGATATTATTAATTATTATTGACTACTAACATTGGTTTTTCATGTGTTGATATCCCTTATTTTTTATTATACGGTTGGCTATGTTTTTAATTTTTCCATAGGTTCCTTAGGGATTGGTATAAATGATCTCATTAACTCTTATAGTGAATTCATTTGTCTCAATTTGGTGATGGGTAGGGTCTAAAATTATATATCCCATTGATGTATACAAAATTATCACAAGATAAAATAGGTTGGTTGTTTGTGTATGCTCCTACCCAAAATAGTATATTTTATTTTCACAAGACATTGGATTTTTTTGAAGTCTTCCATTATATATCCCACTAGTACGAGAACAGTATTTTTTATATCTATATTTTCATTTATTATCATTAATATAACATGATATCATTTTTTATTTGATTATGGTTTCATGTTCTTTATTCATTCCATCCATTATATTTATGAAATGATTATGAAATTATTACATCATTTTTATTTTTTCCATACTGAAAATTTAATCTAACACATTCTTACATTTTATATTATATTTTTTTTAAAATAATTATTACATTTCATATTTTGATATTCATTGAACATGTGAAAGAATTTATGGGAAATATTGATAACTCATTATGGATTAAGTAGTTCCATAAATAATAAAAAAATATATACTCTTTGTATAATGAGCATGGCCTTTGTTCTGTATTTTTTATCCTAATTCTTTAAATCTATAAACCTAAAATAATCCATGGGATGTTTGTGATGTATTAATAATGATTGATTCTGATATTATAAATTGTCATATCTATTATTTTACTACTCTTATAAAATATGTTATGTAATGTATGTGACTTTAGGCATCTTATGAGGGAGTGTGGGACTAGGGAATCCTAATTATTATCAAATGAAAGGTTTAGAAAACATTAAAGGTTAGGATTTAGTTGAGTATAATTTTACGTTCCAAAAATATAAGAATGATCTCAAATCTAATTTATAGATTAAAAATTGTGGTAGTGTGTTATTTAGAATTAAGGTGATAATGATTTTTTGGGTATTTGGATTATATAACTTTTTTGAGAAAATAAAAAATAATTATAACTATAGGATGAAATCTCACTTTTTTGTAATGTATTCAGAATGTGGTTTTTCTAGATATTAAATACAAATATGGATACGAGAAAGAGGATATATTTTTATCAAAAATGTACCTAGGGGTAAAGACCACAAATTGGGTATGTTGGGTATTTAATCATTCATGACCTAGTACATGAATAAGAGGACTTACAGAACACCTTGTAAGACACCCTCAGGTATATATTTTTTTGGTAAATCACATTATGATTTTGAAAAATTATGATTGATTTGATTTTTTTTGGTTTAGACAACCTAATAGAAAAATGACCATAGATAACCAAATATTGAATAAGGAGAGTCAAATTTTGATTAGAATTAATCATACATTAAACAGAAATGTGTCATAAAGTAAAATATATTCATAATAATGTTTTCATATGTATATTTTAAATTTTACCATGACCATTTTGGTATAATTATTTTGTTGACACGTGATCATAAAGATGAAGTTGATAAAATTATGTATCTTGGAATAATTATTCCTAAAAACGGAATAAAGGAAAATATGTAAATTGTAAATAATTTTACTATATACTTATTGTGATGGAAAAGGTAAATTTATATATATTACCTAAGGAAGTGAGTCTAATATTTTAATAATCTTGAAAAATGTAACTATTTTTCCTTTGTGAGTGAAATGTAATTATGATATTATGGTTTATTGAAAATTTTATGAGGATTATTTGGAATGTCTATGTATTTTTCTTTATAATTTTTATATTCAAGGTATGGAAACATAAATTAAATTGTTTTTAAAACATTGAAATGTGATTTTATGAAAAGAATAAATTTTTGGGATAAGTATTGGAGAAAATATGAATGAGGGATGGATAAGTTTTAGGTTTAGTATACTTGTGATTTCCATATTAAAATAATTCTCGGGTGATTTTGAAAAATTAGTTTATGTAGTATCGATAACTATAGGATTGATGATAATTTATGATAATTTTAGTTATTTTTAACACATTGTTTGGAGATATATATGTATAGTTTTATAATATTTACTAATATGCGACGTTATGAACTAGTGGTTGATTCCATTTGATAGTAAAATATATTCAATTTTTTGAGAATTATATTACTTCCATGTGGTTTATTAACATGGACATAAAAATGGTTTTAGAAGTGGTATATATTAGAGAATGGATGATTAGGGTATATAAAAACTTAAAAATGATTATATAAATGAATAATGTATTTGAATAAATATAAGTAACTTATAATGGAATAAAAGATAAGTATAGATGTCACATTAGGAGTTATATACATAATGATAAAAATATTAAGAATACCCTCACCTTCATTCTTGAAGGAGTTATAATTAAAATAGTGGGAACATAATTTATTTAAGTAGTGAGAATGTAACAGAATGAAACTTTAATATATAAATTCATTTAAATATTTCAAAGTGTTCAATATTTTTAACACATGCAATACTAAACATAAATTAAATCGTGAAATAATTATATAAAATATAAATATTTAATTATGTCTATTGAAACCTTGTAATTTTCCAATAAAATAGTTTTCTATGATATTTTTTGATTTTAATCAAAATTAAATTTACAATTTTACAAATTTTAAATTAATAAGAATTAAATTCATTTTTTAATGCCTCATACCAAAATTTCGTATTACAACTTTTTGATATATTTCTAAAATGGTTGGATTTTATTGAAAATAATATTCTCCTAAAATCATAATTTTTTATGAAATTATCATTACATAAAAATGATCTATAAGAATAAAAAACATTTTTGGTGATCCAATAGAAATATATGTATTAACATTATTCATTATAATGTATTCATTCTGTTTATAAATCCTATGTTCTATATTTTTAGAATTAATAAAATGTTATTTTAATAAAAACTATTTTTTCCTTTTCTTTTAATCAATTATTTTAATTGGAAAATTGGTTTAGAATATCATTAAAATAATTATAACCTTTATTAATTTTATATTAAATCAATTTATTTCAGAAAAAATCGTATCAATGATAAATTTATCATATATATAAATTAAAATTTAAAAAAAAATCTAAAAACCCTTTTTACATGATTATATGTGATTAATATAAAAATATATTTTCACACTTTATATATATTAATTGATCGAATTAATTTCAAGAATTAATTAAAAAGAATCATATTAGATTAAATTTTCAATCATAATATTTGTGATAAAAATTAACTATTAATAATGAAAACAATTCCCCTGGTAAATTTAATTTAGGGTTAAAGAGAAAAGTTAAAGAAAAAATCACTAAAACACTCAATGTTTTCTCCAAAAAACATTTTTGGTAATTTTTAAACCTGAATCATTATATCCATTTATTTTTTTCTATTTTTCCATTAACTCTTGAAATGTAACAATACGTTATTGAAAATTTGATGGTTACTCCCAATATATCCCTTCTCCTACTTTATAACTGAGTGACATCTCTACCACTTCAATAAACCCCTTCCCCTTGAATTTATTTCAAAAAATAGTGAAATTTATCCTCCTATTACCCTATCGGACATTTAAATGTTTTTCATCCATTTTTTATCATGTTTCATTCATTTCTAATGATACATATTAGGAAGATTTAAGCCCTTATGTGAGTATTAATAATCATATATCATTTCTCTGTAATTATACTCAATCAAATTTATTAAATTCACTAAAATATAATGGAATTCATAACATTAATATTCTTAAAAGAATCTATATTAAGGTTATTATCCATTCTTATTCATTAATTTCATCTGTTAAGAAAAACAATATCATCCTTTATGTGTACCTGTGGACTAACTCCATCATTAAAAATTAAATTCATCTTTCATCACCACCCATAATTGATGGTTCTTAGAATTATTTAATGATTGAATAATATTTTTATGAAATCATTAAGTTTATGTTATGATAAAAATTTAAAATCTATTAATAATACATTCAATAAATGATTATCATTAATTTAATTGTTTAAAATGAAGGAACTGAGAGAAAATTGATATTTTCATTCTAGGTGATGAATTTTGATATTTTATTTTATATTATAAATTATTCAAAATTATTATATATATCCTTAATAAAAAATAATATCATTACTCTTCTTCTATAATTATATTATATATAAACCATCTCATAATTATCCTATAATCATGGTAGGTTCATGTTTGGATCTTTTTAACCTCCTACTTGAAAAATACCAAAATATTACATCATGTATGGTTATGATAACTTATTTAATAGTTTAATATGATATAAATATATAAATATTTATTTCAATATGGTATGTTTTTATCATCATTTAGCTCATTAGTTAAAGAAACACTTTACGTTCGATAAGAATAACTGAAACATGGTCCTCACAGGTTTCCTCTTCATGGTACATAATAAAAAATGAAATCAATTAAACATATATATTTATAAAATTATTTAAAAAATAATTTTAGTATCTTAAATGATCTAGTTGTAATTTAAAATTTATAAATAAAAGATACCAACTGGTAATTTATGAAATTAGATCGATGCGATAAATGATTAATTACAATCGATGTTGAAAATAGATTAAAAAAAATATTATATATATGATTATTATAAATTAGATATATATATATATGGTTATAGTTGTGAATATAAATATTCGGTATTTATTTAATGAACTTGATATAACTATTCATGAAATTTGGTGGAAGTGTAGAGAAGATGAGGATAATTAATGGGGTTTTGTCAAAAATTCTCCTCTATGAGACTTGTTTGGTATTATGAACCTAATTTCATTTATGTTGGGTATATAATACCTATATGAGATATTATGTAATGAATTTTATTTTAAAATTTTCTTTGAAGAAAATTTTTATGCCTGATCTTATATGGTGTTTTGATTCAAACATTTCTAAAGTTTTATGGGTTTTCATGGGCTCAATTTTGATTCTTGGAGACCTAAAACATTTTTGAACTATATATTTATTTTATAGTGTAATAAATAAACATGGGTATACTATTATCATAATATTTTAGTTAATATAAATTTAATATCCAATCCATTTTCCCTTATTCAATTGGTTATTGATTCATTTGTTTACCAAATAGTATTGAATTTCGGTAACTTACCATTCATTCATTGAGTTATAATAATTCTTTAAAAATTATTTTATATAAGTTTGATACATTATTCCCTTTTATTTTATTATGTGGTTCTTTTTCATCATTTTTTAGAGATATAAATTCTTACCACATAAACTCTTTGAAAAATATTTCTCACTTCATTATATATGTTTCTTGTAATGATTATTGATAATAATATACTTCCCATATGTAATATTATTTCATCATGAACTTTATTCATCCATTATGGGATTCTCCCACTCTAATATTTTATGGTATTTCAAAATCCTCTTTGGGAAAATTATTATTTATCATAAATAATATTTTATTACTCTTTTTGAAAATTTTTAATTTCATTTAAGTTATTTTCATGTTTCAAACATGTCCATTTCATAATAAAACTTTTATATTTTAGATCCAAAATTCCATCATAAAATATTTTTAATTTTTAAGAATTATTTATTAGAGATTATATTCAAAATTAAATGTTTTCAGTGAGTTTCACGTCACTATTAGAAATATATATTTGTAAGGTACATGTAATATCATATTTTAAATCCATGTAAGAAATGTATTCTAAAATATCTTTTATGTTTTCCCTTCCTTTTATCTTTTCATTTTCAAAAGGATTTACCCTAATATAGGTTATGTTGCACTATATATACAATAATATATATTCATTTTCTAGGGGAATGAAATCATGGTACCAAAGCATAAAATTCCTTATCCCAACATGGGTAGTATCATTAAATCATTATTTTTCAAGGTATTTTATCATCTATTAAACATTCATCTTGGTATCCATTGTCCCAATGAGAATATTTTATTTTGAAACAATCCATCTTACTTATCTGGGTAGATAATGATCATGTAATTATTATTTAATATTATCATATACCCATTTATCTATATGGTTATACATTACATTTACATAATTTAAATTGGATGATGTTCACATAGAATGAATGTTATTCTATTTGAATTGGTAAATTTATTCTTGTTACATATATCGATTTTCCAATATGGATGATTATTGGAAAGTACAATTTTTTTTTACTATATACCTTTTTTATCTACAGGGGTAATGATCATGTTGACCTTTTTATTGACATGGGGAAAATTCTTAGCACATTTTATATTATTATACCAAAAAAAATTATTATTGTAATGTTAATAATGTATTGTATGACCATCCAACATCTTTATAAGGATGGTTTATGAAAATGTAATACAATTTATTGATTTGGAGAAATGGATTTTAATTATTTATTATTATTAACAAATAATACAAGTTGATCATGCAAATATATTCTATATTTTTTATCTTACAGATAGAAATGTTTTTAGTTTTCTAATGTTTTCATAGAAAATGGTATTAAAGGTCATATTGACACTTATGGTGGGTAAATTGTACTTAATCGGTCGAAGGGTAGGGCCCCTTAATTATATATTCCATATATTCATCATCATTTCTCATGAGAAAAAATAGGGTTGGTTCTTTTTATGCCATGATTTCTTCGATTTTATGTTTTCCCTTTCTGATATTTTGATTTCACCCCATATTATGTTTCTATTTCCCCATGTTCTGATGAAATTTACAACACATAACATGTTTATATAGATAATAAGTGTTTAAACTTTTATGGGAGGAGGTGATTTCTCATTATTGATTATGTAGTTTCATATATAATGAAATAAAATTCACCTTTTGAAAATAACATTAGTTTTTTAATTAATTTTTTATCTAAAATTATCTATATCTATAATCCAAAAAAGATTCTTGATATATATGTGAATATTTTTTCATTATTATTTTTAATTGAGGTAGGATATATCCAAGTTTGTTTCTTGTATTAATTCGAGTTAGTAAATTTTTGTCTACAAGAACCCAATCTATGATTGTGGGTCTAGGGTTTTACACCCTTGTTTTTATTTATTTTCTCCCAAATTCAAGGTGATCAATGGTGTGGTCCGTTGGTCCTTTTAGATTCATATGGTTGACCTCATTCCTTTGCTTCAAAAAATTGAATCCTTGTAATCCAAGTTGATTTCATCTCCATTTTCTGTTGAGTTTTCCTATTTCATCCTTGTAAATTTAGGGTAGCAGCACTGGTTCATGTAATAATTAATTGGGATGTAATTTTTATAACTTAATCACAATATTTTAGGTTTTTGGGTTTTTTATCATAAGGATCACATTTAGAGGCATCAACTTTCTCATTCTTCTCATTGATTTCAAGGGGATAGTGAATCACCAATTGATTTAAGGGATTTCTAGACACCCATTGTATCATCAAGAATGGTATTATTGTAAAGACTAATCATCTAATATATCATTAATTTTTTAGGTATTAATTGAACCTTTTTTACCTCAATTAAGTCAGGTCCTGATTTTGGTTTGTTTTTAGAGATTTTGGATTTTTTGAAGTCTTTTTGGGTTGTTCACAGTTGGTGCATTGTTTGACCAAACCATGTACCCCCAGTGAATACTTTGCACCCCCTAGATAGTGGGGAATTCATGGTTGGCACATTGCTTCCCAAACCATGCTCCCACCGAGGGGAAATCATGTGCTCCAAATAGTATGGGTGCATTATTTCCCTTAACCGTGTTCCCCCCTCTAACTACCATCTTGAACTATATTTTAATGTTATAAAAATTGTTTCTAAATTGTTGAATTCCCCCAGTTTATATGGCTATTCACCCCATTCATATCTAACATGATTTATTTTTCTTTGGAGGCTCCCTAGAGGCAATATTGGCCCCTACAAACCCTCTACTTATTGGATCTAAGAAGCATTGATCTTTATCGATCTCCTTTGGGTAAGTGGATCGCCTCTTATATAGTTTATTCCAATAAATATTTCACTCATATATACATTTTGAAATATCAAAACATAATTATTGACCTAAAATCCATTTTGTTAGATCTTTATTCTAGGGTTTTGTCCATGGTATTTTGTGTATTCCTTCTTCGTTGGTGAGTCTCATTGCTAGTGTTGATTTCCATATCATTTATTTAATTATAGGTTCTTTTTTAATTAATTTCCATATAGTTGAACCTTAAATTTATTAATTAAATTGAAATTTTGTTTCAAATTATTTAAAAACATATATTTGAGATGATTTGATCTTTAATTTAAAATGTGTATGAATGTTAACAAAATCTATAATTTTAATGGAATTGAAATTGTGGGGTAGAATTAAAAAAATAATCGATTGATTTAGAAATATATTTAATGAAATAAATTAATTTATGATATTTAGAAATTGGATTAAATTGGAAATTTATTTGAAATATAACAAAAAGATAAAAATATATGATTTTGTTTTGAAATTAAAGGGCATGAGGAAAACTGAAAATGGGTAATTATATTTTGAAATGATTGATTTTTAATATGATTGATTGATTTTAAAAGAACATATTAGCCTATGTAGTTTTTGGAAATTGTGAGAGACATATTTGGACCCTGACTCCCTAGGAATGGGTTGATGGTGATAAAATTTAATAAAACAACAGCTGCATGACTTCTCGTTATTGGTTGTTGTATTGGGGTGTAGAATACCCATGATTGGTTACCCTATTAGGGTGTATTTTTCTGTGCACACCTAACTTGAACCATGATCACTATGAGATGTGTGAGGATACTATTACCTGATAAATTGAATTAACATAGTTATTTTTTACACGGTAGTTTTCTAAGATTTGTTTGATTTGATATACATTACTTTTTTTTGTTGAACTCTCTTATTAATTCTAACTGATTTATGTAAACTGTTTTATATAAAATGTTTACTTAAGACTATTTGAATGATTATTTCGACATATCTACCATCCTATGATTATAAAACAATGTTTTCATTTAAAATGTTCAAAATTAAATTCCATTCCTTATTTTATTGTAACATGTATATTATATAGTAAATTATTATTGTATTTATTATGGAAAACATATTGAGACCCTACTTTGATATGTAGCTCACAACCTACCTTTTCCTTCAAGAGTTAGTAGAATTTATTACCCTAGGTTTGATACAACAGAAAGATCTATATAGAGGTGGTGGTTATCATTAATCTTTTGGACCATATAGGGGTGATGGAGGTGACCATTAGAGATTTCATCTACTCGTTACATGGGATTATTTAGTTTTTATCTTGTCTTATATTAAGTACTGTGATGATGTACTAGTTTGGGTTTTTCTATGCATGTTTTTTCTAGTACTTTCTCCCTTTGGATTATTGAGCATACTAACTTGTAATATTTTGGATTCCACAATTTTTTAGGAACATTTGTTCATTCTTTAATCATGTATGATTCTAGGTGCTAATATCCAACCCTTGGGGATCAATAATTTTATTATATTTTTTATAACCATATTGATTATTAGGGATCTAGGGAATATGGGTTGGTTAATGAAAAATAGGTATTATAGGTGAAAGTTAAACATATTTCCTAAATTTTAATATGAGATTTGGTATGTCTTGATTGGAAGTAGCAGGAATTTGTGAGCAAGTTCCTAGTCATATATCATCATACTGAGAATTAAGTCACCATGGGTGTTTGGGAAAATATTTCTTGAGGAATAATTTATTATAATTATAATATTTTTTCTTCTTTTGATTTGGTTATGTTGAAATCAAAATCGTGAAACCTTATCTAGTGGGTCTGATATTCCCATTTCTCATGTTTCAGTTTTTGATTTGAGTACTCTTATGATTTCATCAATATCGATTATTGATATTGTGTAGCGTCATGCCTCTGATAAGATGTTTCAATAGGAACATACTAGAATCTTTTGGTGAACCATAGTGACAGAATCCATCCATGTAAGATAATCATGTTGAGATTTTTGTGTGTTTTTTCCATACTATGGTATAAGAACCTACACCTATTCCCATTTAGGCCCTAGTTTGGGAACCTCAAAGTGATGAATCTTAGAATAATGATTAAGAGTTTCTTCACAGAAATACCCCTTCATTCCAAGAATCTAATGAACCTCAAGAGGATAAGGATTGGGTGTACAAGATAAAGAATATTTTTGACTTCTTTAAAACACTTAAAGATATTATGGAAAAATAGATACCTTTATGCTGGAAGGGCCTAGAAATAGATAATGGGATTTAGTGGTAACAATAGAAGAAATATAGTTTAGAGTATAAGGACGTTAATGTTCTTTTTACTGATCAGTTCTATCTATAATTTATCGTATTGGATATGTATATGGATTTTCTATCCACAATTAAAAGGACTAGACAATGTTGCACTATGTAAACTGCTTTGCAAAAATAGGATATCTCTTACTAGAGATTGTATCAAATGATAATATTAAGGCTCCATAATTCTATATATGTCTTTAACCTGATATACATTCATAATTATTCTTACTGAAGATCACATTGTATGCTGATGTACTAGATAGGGAACTGATGTTGGATCTTGACATGTATGGTAAATCAAGGTTTATTGGAGTTCTTTTTTATCCTATTGGAATATCTTTGGGTTCCTCTAAAGTAAATAGGAATTGTAATAATTTCTTGGTGCATCATGATAATAGGAATCCTTTTTACCTCCTATAATTCCTGGTAGAGGACCTTTTACTTACTTTTAGTGTGGTATGGTTGGGAATTCAAGACGTTATTGGGTTGATTTTCCAAATATCTATAGTTATTTTGGACTCTCAACACACCTAAAAAAATTATTCCATTTAATTTATGCTCTGTATAGTGGAATGGGGTCATTAACACTAAAAAGTATTTTAGTGAAATCAAATGATTCAAGATCATAGGGGTTCTAACCACAAACATCTGAAATGAAGCTTCTTTATGTAGTATAAGGGTCACTAGAAGAAGATTATATGGTTCTGGTGATTATGATAGGTACCATATCTATAGATTCATCATTAGTGACTGCTTAGATTGATACTATTTAATCTCTCTGGTTTGTTTTCACTCATATTTTTAACCTGATAAATCTTCCTTTAGATCTTTTGTTTTATGTGATAGATATTACTATTACCCTCAAAACAAAGAGAAAGAAGTTTCTCTGTTTTTGGGTTTTGTTTTCTCTTTATCATAGAATAAATTGTCTACGAATTTTTGGTTCTCAACATGAAATTTTTTAATTTAATTTTTGGGATAGAGTTTCTCATTACTAATAAGGTTCGAATTGAGAAATATATTTTGATGGTCTCCATTACAATTCTTGATGGTGTTTTCTATGTATTTCAAGAATAATGGGACCCGAGGTCGAGTATATCAAAATATTATTACATAGATTTTAGGAAAGTGATATCAGTTTTTTCTTTTGATCTTGATTGTGAATCATTTAATGATAATATCTCTTCAGTTTTCATTGATTTTCCCAATGTGTTACCTTCTAATTTCTCTAGTTTTCCATCAGTTAAAGATATATAGTTTTTATTAATTTAGTGTATGGGGCTCAACTGATATCAATTATCTATTATAAAATTAAACCAGTAGAGTTGAAAGAGATAAATACTTAGTTGTATGATTGGTTAGGGAAAATATTTATACACCCAAACACATCTCCTTGGACATAACATATTCTCTTTAAGAAGAAATATGATAAAATACTACACCTCTATATTGATTACTGGATACTCAATTGAGTTATGATTAAGAAAAAGAACCTTATACCATTGATAGATGTTTTTTTTACTAGTTTAATGGTGAAAAGTGGATCTTGAATATTTAACTTTGATCTGGATATCACCAATTTAGAATAAAAGAATCTGACTTTCAAAAGACAAACTTATAGAGTAGGTATGTCCATTATGAGTATATTTTTATTCCTATTGGTCTGTAGAATGATCATGTAGTATTTATGGAATTAATGAAAATAATAATATTTGAGTATCTTGATAAGTTTTTTTGTCTTTGTGTATGTCATCCTAGTTTACTCTCAATCAAGGGAAAATCATGTGCATTATCATATAGTAGTTCCAAAATTTTTGAGAAAATAGCGACTATATTTCAGGCTACCAAAATGTGTATTTTTTATTTCAGAAGTGAATTTCTTGAGACATATTGTATCTAAACAAGGTAATGTAGTTGATTTATTGAATGTGAAATCTATTATGACATGGTTATAACAACATAAAAAATTTTATATTTCGGGATTCTTGGGCTTATCATTGTATTAACACAAGTTCTAAAAGATTTATCAAAGATGAATTCTCTGATGAATGCTCTCACTTGTAAGGGAGTGATGTTCATAGGGAATGAGAAATGTTATAATTTTGTTTATTGAGATTAAACATATTTCGAATTTTGTGACATTTTTTATTCTTCTTGAGTCCATTCACAGAAATTTTGTCTTTTTTGATGTATCAGGTTTAGGTTTTGATTGTGTTATTATGCAGGGTGATCACATGTTATCCTATGGTTTTTTAAAGCATAGGCCAAATGAAAAAAAATTAACCAACCCATTAACTTGAAATTTTAGTCATGATCCATGTGCTTTAGATATAGATGCATTAAATTTTCAAGGAATAGTTTACTAGGTTCTCAATCTTCTACCAAAAAGATTTGAACCATCAGTAGAGGATTTGGTCAAAATAACTGATATCATTTTATTTCTATATTTCTTTCACCCCAGGGAAAGAAAATGTCATAATTGATGTTTTGACATGGAAAATTCCAACCTAGGCCATGAAGTAACAATTATTATAGTGGAACATGAAATATATTTTTTCACAATTTCATTTTAGAGTCTGGGAGGAAGATGTCATGGTTGTCACGGTAATTATTATCTTGACCTCTGATTTTATCAAGATGATTCTTCCGGCGCCTAATATTGATGATGAATTTAGTGTCATAAGGGACTCTCTTAAGGGTGGGAAGACTATCAGTGGTAGGATTTTATCTTTTGAGGGAATACTATCAGTTCCTTTTTTCAGTTTTTATAACCCTGAATATTTTTTATGACATATGGTGATGATTCTAGTGGCTATGTATTTGAAGTTACATTACTAAATTTGTTTCATGTTTTTATACAAGTCATCAGTTGAAGGTGGATAAAAAAATACATTTGGTTGAACTTCAGTGAGTTAAGTTCCAGCATGGATGTGGGATGATATCTATTTAGACTTATTTCATTGGGTTTTCATATTCCCCTCAATGAAATAATGTGAAATGGGTTTTGATCAATTGGCTGACAATATCATATCACGTCTTACCCATTATGGATACAAAAAAAATTGAGGAGTTGGTAAAAATTTATGTGAAATCGGATTTTCATTTTCATGGAGTTAAATCTGTTATAGACTCTTATAGAGATCCCCATTTTACTTCTTGATTTTGGATATGACTTCAGGAGGCAATGGTATCTCATGTTTATTTCTAACATTATACCAACTGTAGATTAATGGATCGACCTAGAGGGCTATAAAAGTTCTAGAGTAATTGATCATGAATGTTTCCTTAATTTTGGTTGAACTTGGCATGTCCATTAGGGGATTTTTTTATTTTTATTATAACAATTGTTATCAGTCTGTAATTTGGTGGATCCTATTGAGGCCTTGTATAGTCGGCCAAGAAAATATTTCTTGTGTTTTTAATATATTGGTGAAGGTTATTTGGATAGACAAATTTTGGTCCAAGAGACAACATAAAAGATTATATTGATTCAAAAGAGAATTTTAAGGCCACAGAGATGGTAAAAATCTAATGCTGACAATTGTGAGAAACCATTGCAGTTCTCAGTTAGTGACAATGTTTTTTTCAAAGTTTCACCTGTGTTGGGTTACTGAACTCTTGGGAGGTAAGGGAAACTTTATCCTATTTTGAGGTTCCTTTGATGATTTTTATTAGGTGCAGAAAGTGGTTTACCATTTATAACTTACACTATAGTTAACAATGATATATAATGTGTTTCATGTATCGCAACTTTGGAAGTATCATTATGACCCATCTCCTATATTGAACTAGGATGATCTTGATGTTGATTTTGATTTATCTATGACTGTGTATCCATTCATGAATGTTGAATTTGAGATTACGGAACTTCATGGGAGGAAAATACATTGGGTCTATGGTCTATATAAGTATTTCTCTAATTCTCCTGATACTTGGGAGCATGAGTCACTGAAGAGAGAGAAGTGGCCTCATCTCATTGATATGAAAACAATTTGAAATGGTTTATCTTGGTGAAAAGTTTATTTTGGGGAGTTTTTAACATCTTATTACTTCTTTTTAGGTATTACATGAGCCTTTTCTACCACCTCTATGTTGGGTATTTTTAAAAGTTGTTCAAGGAGATTTTTGTTTTTTGGGAGGCTTGTTGGGTTGTTCATGGTTGGCGCATAGTTTATCAAAACTGTGTGCCCCTAGTGAAAACCATGAACCCCATAGATAGTGGAGAATTAATTTTTGGAACACGGTTAACAAAACCATGTTCCCGTCCAAGAGAAACCATTCACCCCAAACAATAGGGGTACATGGATATCAGACCGTTTCCCCTAACCATACTGTAATGCCCCGACACCAGTTACCCAGACTCGGTGAATTATATTAATCCATTGGAATGATTTCAAGGAATCAAGTCCCGAAGGACCGTTCAGTTTAGCATCCTTGGAAAATAGATTACAAACATTAACATTACTTTACAATTTCAAACATAAAAAACAACGTAAATAGTTCTTTCATAACGCCATTATTCCCTTTAGCTTAACCCTGCACATCAATAATAATACACTTCTTGGTATCCTGGGGAAAAATAAAACATAGAAAGCGGTGATCTCAAACGCTCGGTAAGGGTAATCAATACAGCAGAAGATAACATAAATATTAAGCATAGAGAATAATTGAAATCACATGCTTTTACCAATAATAAAAATGAATACTTTTATAGAAAGAATATGAGCTGAGGAAATAAAGCCATAATGAAGAATAATCTTGGGTATTCTACTAGTCGAATGACCACATGAACCATCAATATTATTTCCATAAGGAGCGAATGTATAATTCCAAAAATTCGGAAACATTTTGTCAAGTCCTCGTCCAAGATGTCTAAAAATGATTATGGCCTCGACCAAAACCACAAATTAAATTGGGAATGGGCCTCGACTAATTCCACGTCTATTTGTCTCATGAGACCTACCGATTCATTGAGAAGCTATAGTGTTCTCCACCAGTCACTTACTAAGTCCAACACATTCCTCATATGGAAAGGATTAAACATATCATAAACATTCGTATTAAAACTAGCATATGAAATGTCAATAATTTAACCATAAATCACGAATGGTATAAAAATAGCACATCCATAGTAAAAAATATCACAAAACATTCAATATAATATGGAAGTTTTGTATAACAATAAATTAACTCTCTATAAACTTAAAATCCATCAAAGGATGTTGACATAGATGAAATCAAAACCCTTTTTAGAGAAGTATCTCTTTCTTTTTTGAAATCATTTCAGAGTGACATAATTATAAAATAAAACATTTACTTGGAAAATATTCTTATAAGCTTCTAAGGGAAGCTTCAACGAGTTTATAACGGTAGAAAATAGCCGCACCCACCATATAAGTTAAAAAAATACATTTTTACCTTACTTTTGTCGAAAAGGTTAAAAAGAACCTTGTTTGGAAAGTGGAAAAAATATTATTTTATAAACATCTTATAAAAAGTAAACAAGGGTATAAATGACTTTAACCCATAGTTTATAAAATATTAAGAATTATTTAAAATACATTTTTATGAATCATGTATGTGGATGATAAAGTGGTCCCAGTAGATAATCACGTATAAACAACATCAAATAATGAAGACATTGTGAAATAAAACCTTACATTGTACTTTTCCTTGGTTGAGGGTAGTTTAACCTCTTGTATAATGGTTAAATAATTGTTATTAAATTATACAATAATCATATACATTAATATGATATCATATATTATCTTTTAACATTGCTTTGTTAATAATATCTTAGTATTATCGTCGTTTCGGGTGTTAACTTACTCGTTTTATTTTATATGTTTTGTCACATAAGCCATGTTTGTAATGGATAGGTTGTATGTTATTAATATTCAGAATGATATCAAGTCCTTAAAAAAAGTAATCATAAAATGAGAATTATACTTGAATGGATACGATGGGGAATGAACCTCATTGCGTTCGTGGAGACGGTAGTCCCTTCGTACGCACGAACACTACTTTCTTTTCATTTTTCATTTTAAAAGGAATCACAACCAAATGATACATAGTTATATTATTATTCAATTATAATATAATATCTTATATTTTTTACTTAAGTTCATTTATACCATCCTTTATACATTCCATGTATGGTATGAACAAGTCATATCACTTTGAGGGGGCGGTACTCCGTACTTCCTCAAATGAAATTATCGTATATATATACAACAAGAAACGAATAATGGTATGATATAAAATGGAATTATAGAATCTTATATATAAAATAAATATCATTAATATCATATTTAATTATAGTGTCATCGTAATGGCCACCATGAGAGGTGGTAGGAGATAATTGAACAATCATCGTTTCGTAAGGCATTTGGTTTCCATCCACAGAAACATTATGTTCTTCGCCCATTAGATGGAGTTGTGTTTATTTTTAGTTCGAATACTACTCATAAAAAATCCTAGTATATTTGGGATACTGGTTTTGTTACAAAAGAAAAGAATAACAAGAGTTTAGGGGTTTGAGAAGTAAATTAAAAGAAAAGAATCTAAGAGAAATCGTTACCTTTAACTTGGGTAACTCCCTTTGGTTTGAACCAAAAAGGACTCTTGAAGTGCCTTTTGGCTAGGGTAAGGCTTATAGGAGGAGGATATGGATTTAGGGAGATTAATTGGGTAGAGGATGGATGAGCCAAAAGGCTTGATAGTTTTGATTAATTGGTAAGAAGTGGTGTCCTTTTATAAGGAGAGGAGGGGCTATTTAGGAAAAAACAAAAAATATTATTTTATAATAAATTCATATTCGGTTTATAATGGATGAAAACAGAATTATTTGAAGTCTAAAGTGTGGATGGGTTGAGAAACACTCATCTAATAGGTTTTAGACCAGTTTGGGTCACTATTATACCCTTATCTTTTAGATTTAACTCTTAGTTAAATAGTTTGACATTTACCATGTCTCTTTGTATTTTATATTATATGGTTAATAAACATACTATAAACTGACAAGAGAACCCCAGGTGGTTCATTAATGACATACCTATCATCATATAAGTCGTTTGGGCGATCATTATATTTTTAGAAATATTATATCAACTAATAATATAATATTTGTTTTAAAAACTCCTTTATGTCAATTTTGACACTATTTAATAATTGATTTTTGTTAAAGTCTTAATAACTTTATTAATTCGAAAAAAATTCGTTTAATCAATCCTAACATGTCATGTTAACCAATAAAATTATTGGAATACATTAAAAGTATCAAATTATATTTATTTGGGTATTTATAATATCAATTATTTTAATATTTCACTAATAAGGTAATTACTACATCATCATTGTGTCATAAATAAATTAAATTATTTAATTTTTAGAAATTATAAATAAAATTCCATTATTTAGAAAATACTTTTATCTTTCTAATGAATCTTTATAATCGAATTTATCTTTTGTATAACCCTATATTAAATTTGTTTTAGTTATTAAACTTTGATTTTAAGTCTTTTAACTCTTCTTTGAATTAAATAATAATAAATGTCCTAATCTAATCCAAGTGGACCAAAGAGGTTCATATTTTATTCCTAGGGTTTTTTTGGTCGAAATATATTATCCAATAGAATTAGGAAATGTTTTATGATAATAATAATATCATTTTTATCCTTAATTACCATATTTACTTTTTACCATGTTAAATAAAAGTAAAAAGTTACTATTCACCAAAAATATTTTAATCTAATTGAACCACATTTTACTCCTTAATATTAACTGTTTTTCTCATATTTTCAAAATTCTACTCATATAAGTGGTAAAATTATGTTTTATGTAAATTTGCAAATTCTCCTAGGAGGTGGGTAAAAGACTGTGAAAAGTTCAATAAAACTTTTATATATCTAAAATTATTATAAAATGACTCCAATGAATTACATTGAACTAATATAGGTATTATATATCTATTTTGACATAAAATAATTTAAATAAAATAAATAATTATTTAAAAAAAATTGGTTTTAAACTATAACTCAATGTTTTTCACTATTCATCAAAAATTAAAAGTTTTCAAAAAAATACTGAAAATTTACCCTAAGATAATTTTGATATTCTAAATTCAATAATTAATTATATTTTATCAAATTAAAAACATATAAGTTGCATTTATTAATTTAAAATTAATTCTCGCGGTCAAAACAAAAAGCATGTTTTTAAGAAATAGTAACTATCAAATGATTGACACTTGTTTATGTCCGGTTCAAATGTGAAATTACGTCCAATGACCAAAATTGTATTAAATGGTAAAAATATATTCTAAATATACCTTAAAATAACACAAATTCAAAATTTATCACTATTAATTATTTCTATTAAAAAATTTGTATTTTATTAAAATTTACTAATTTTCACTATTCATCAAAATATGAAAGTTATCAGAAAATTACCAAAACTTTATTGAAACTAAATTCTTATGTCTTGATTCTAAAGAGGAATTTTATTTTGTCAAATTTAATATATAAAATTTTCAAATATTGGATTTAAAAAGGCTTCGCCATTAAAAGGCGGTAGAATTACTTTTTTTTTGAAAAATACTTCTTTTAACTTAAAAAAATGTTTTTGTTCTTACATTATGTCTAAGAAACTCATAATATGGATTCTAAAATTATAAGTATTATATAAAGTTAAAAATTTTGTTAATATTATTCATAAACGCTTTTGAACGGCTTGTTTGGTAAGTCACGGTGCGCTAGAACTCGGTGTTGCATATAGTGCAAGTTATTGAATTACATTGAAGAAATAATGTAATATGAAATCTTGGGGTGTTACATTATTCCCTCCTTCAATAAATTGCATCCTTGCAATTTGAAAATATTTTTAGAAAATAAATGGTTGAAAATAGAAAATACCTTTGGGAAAACCCACATCGGAAATTAGGTTAATAAAATTTAGTCTTAATAAGAGGAAAAGGGAAATGAAAGGGTTGCCACTAAATTATGATCTAGATTAGAAGAAAATTGGTGGGAATTAAAGACATATAATTGGAGGAAAAATTTAAATATTTATAGATAGTGATTGAGGTCATCAAACACAAACAAGTGTAAAATTGAGGGCCTTAAATTCATCAATCTATGATGATTTAAAATACCATCAGTTCAACAAAACATATGGTATTAGGATAACACATTTTTTTTTAAGATACCTTCAATAAAGTATAAGAATTTATTTCTTCATAGAATAAGAGAAGAAGAAAAATAATATTCTATTTATCCTATTCGTATAGGGATCAAAAAAATGAATTTATAATTCATCTACCAGATTTTTTTTAAAAAGACTACATTATTCAATCCCGGACATCACGTGGGCCATTTTTAGGTGATACACCCTTGTCGCCCTTTGGTTTCGGGTTCATGTCTTACGGCCTTGCCGGACGCGACGGGTTGTCGCCCGACCTTCAGGTTGTCCTGTTATGGAAATCCAAAAATAACCTCAAACTAGAATTATCCAAAATAATTCTTTCCAAACTCACAGTCCAAAATTTATAAGGAAGGTAAACACAATGAAGATACTTTTTTCCACATAATAACATGTGAACACATTCATCATGTATTCTTTTAAAACACTACAACATCCTGAATTACTATAAAACCTTATTGATTACATTCATGATCCCTTATTCCTTATAGAATACTGGATATACCCCTTTTATCCAAAAATGTTGTAAACTCCAACAATGATGGAATATACAAATCATTAATCAGTTTCAACATAATCAAGAATATCCAATATAATTTATCCAAATCAATCATGTATTATTCCAAAATCACTACCTCGGTATCAGAACTATATTATGGTTTATCTTTATCTCAACCATATATTTTTCAAAAATTTAACATGCTATTGAGTCAGTTTTTTTGGTTCCACACAATATCAAGTCTTTAATGAAATAGTACTGATGTACAATCCTTATATACACCATATTTATTATAACCAGTACATTGTTGATACAACACTCAAAAGACATAATTCTCTAATAACAAAATAAGAAATCTAATCATTCATCCTCATATATGGTAGTATCATAACTTGATTATTATCCAATAGCATCATTTGGGGAATACTCTGATGATTTGGACATCGGTTCTCGTAGTGTCCCAACTCTTTGCAAATGAAGCATTATTCATTTGAAACCTTTTTCTTACCCTTTCAGTCACGAACTTGGTGTCCTTTTTCTCCACACTTATTACAAACTCTCATTCCCTTCAGGCAAGTTCCAGGTTCTTTCTTCCCACAGTTATCACATATGGGAAAATTATTTCTTTCCCTCTTACCTTTATCCATCTTTCTCTCTTCCATCCTTTTCTTCTCTTGCTTCCCTTCAAAGCCATAGGACTCGGAGAATTATTTACCTTATCTTATTAAAACATGATACTATTTCTTCATATGTTGAGAATACATGGGAGACTATTTCCCTTCTAAATGTTGGCTTCATACTGTGAAAGAGATGATCATTCTTACTCTTTGGATCATACGTATTGTTGGAGTTCACATTCCTTCTACTAGGCGCCATTTCTATATAATAGCATAAACTAGGTCAGTTTATGAATTTCAGTGAATAATTCCAAACATGTAAAAAACCTAACGTAAATTGAATGGTTTATGGATATAATCATAAGGATGATTTCATTGAGGAATTATATACTCATAAACCCTTCATAATGATTTTTAAAGAAAATGAGAATTATCCTAAGCATATCCACCGGGAGTGTCATAACTAAGAGCGCAACAAGGCCCGTTATCATGCACCAGTTCCCGTTTGAGTCTAGCTCAAAGCGGTGTTTTAGGGTTTTACCTCTAGGTACATCTGTTCCAGAGTCGCCTCTACCTGCTCATATCCAGACAGGGATTTATTGCTCGGAAAACTCACAAAATCTCTACAATACCAAAATTCTAGGAAATTATTCTATACTAATCCTCAAAGTCTATCTTAGGGCTATGTGCTCTAATCGGAGTTTATCTAAATCTATCTTCCAAGGTTTGTAATAAACTTCCTCTGATACCAACTGTAATGCCCCAACCCCAATTACCCAGAGTCGGTGAATTATTTTAATACATTGGCATGATTACAAGGAATCAAGTCACGAAGGACTGATCAGTTTAGCAGCCTTGGAAAATATATTTCATAAATTAACATTACATTACAATTTCAAACATAAAACACAATGTAAATATTTCTTTGAGAACGCAATTATTCCCTTTAGCTTAACCCTACACATCACTCATAATAAAAATCATGGAATCCTGGGGAAAAATAAAAAATAGAAAGGGGTGAACTCAAATGCTCAGTAAGGGTAATCAATACAGCAGAAGATAACATAAATATTAAGCATGGAGAATAATTGAAACCACATGCTTTTACCAATAGTAAACATGAATACTTTTATGGAAAGAATATGAGCTGAGGAAATAAAGCCATAATAAAACATAATCATGGGTATTCTACAAGTCGAATGACCACATGAACCATCAATATTATTTCCATAATGAGGGAATGTATAATGCTGGACATTCTGAAACATTTTTTCAAGGCCTCGTACAAGACATCAAAAAATGATTAAGGCCTCGGCCAAAACCATAAATCAAATTGGGAAAGGGCCTCAGCCAATTACACGTCTAGTTTTCTCATGACCCCTACCTATGCATCGAGGAGCTATATCTGGCTCCACCGGTCACTTACTAAGTCCAACACATTCCTCATATGAAAAGGTTTAAACATATCAAAAACATTCGTATTAAAACTAGCATACGAAATGTCAATACTTTAACCATAAATCATGAATGGTATAAAAATAGAACATCTACATTCAAACATATCACAAAACCATCAATACAATATAAAAGATTTGTATCATAATAAATCAAATCCATATAAACTTAAAATCCATCAAAGGATGTTGACATTGATAAAATCAAAACCTTTTTTAGAGAAATATATCTTTCTATTTTGAAATCATTTAAGAGTGAAATAATTATAAAATAAAAAATCTATTTTGAATATATTCTTATAATCTTGTAAGGGAATCTTCGACAAGTTTATAACGGTAGAATATAGCCGTACCCACCGTATAAGTTAAAAAATACATTCTTACCTTAATTTTGTCGAAAAGGTTAAAAAGAACCTTGTTTGGAAAGCGACGGCAAGATTCCTTTATAAACATCTTATAAAAAGTAAAAAAGGGTATAAATGGATTTAACTAATAGTCTATAAAATATTAAGAATGATTTGAAATAGATTTTTAAGAAACATGGATTTGAATGATAAAGAGGTCCCAATAGATAATCACGTATAAATAACATCGGATAATAAAGAGATTGTGAAATAAACCCTTACCTTGTAATTATCCTTGGTTGAGGGTATTTTAAACTCCTTTATAATGGTGAAATAATTGTTATTAAATTTTACCAGAATCATATAATTTAATATGATATCATATATGATCTTTTAACATTTCATTGTTAATAATATCTTAGTATTATTGTCGTTTCGGATATTAACTTACTCATCTTGTTTTATATCTTTTGTTACATAAGCCATGTTTGTTATGGATAGGTTGTATCTTATTCATATACAGAACGATATCAAGTCCTTAAACTTTTTTTAATGATAAAATTATAGTTATACTTGAATGTATACGATGGGGAATGAATCTCATCACATTCGTGGAGACGGTAGTCCGTACGTACGCACGAACAAAACTTTCATTTTATTTTTAATTTTAAGAGGAATCAAAAAAAAATGACACATAGGTATATTATTATTCCATTATAATATAATATATTATATTTTTTACTTAATTTCATTAATACCATTCTTTTTACGTTCCATGTATGGTATGAACGAGTCATATAACTTTGAGGGGGTGGTAGTCCGCACTTCCTCAAATGAAATTGTCGTATATATATACAACCTGAAACGAATAATGGTATGCTATAAAATGGAATTACAGAAGCTTATATATAGAATTAATATCATTAATATCATATTTAATTATAGATCCCTCCTAATGGCCACCATGAGAGGCTGTAGGAGATATTTGAACAATCATCGTTTCGTGAGGCGTTTGGTTTCCATCCACAAAAACATTATGTTATTAACCCATTAGATAGAGGTGTGTGTAAGTGTTTTTATAATACTTCTCATTAAAATATCCTAGTATATTTTGGATACTGGTTTTATTACAAAAGAAACGAATAAGAGGAGTTTAGGGGTTGGAAAAGTAAAATAAAAGAAAAGAAGCTAAGAGAAATCGTTACCTTTAATTTGGGTAACTCCCTTTGGTTTGAACCAAAAAGGACTCATGATGTTCCTTATGCCTAGGGTAAGGCTTCTAAGTGGATTATATGGATGTAGGTAGCATAATTTTACAGTGTTTGGACAAGCAAAAAGGCTTGAGAGGTTTGAGGATTTGGTTAGAAGTGGTGTCCTTTTATAAGGGGGAGGAGGGGCTCTTTAGGAAAAACCAAAAGTATTATTTTATAATAAATTCATATTCGGTTTATAATGGATCAAAACTGGATTATTTGAAGTTTAAAGTGGGTACGGGTCGAAAAACACTCAACCAACTAGTTTTAGACAAGTTTGGGTCTCTATTTTACCCTTATCTTTTAGATTTAACTCTTAGTAAAATAGTTTGACATGTACCATGTCTCTTTGTATTTTTATATTATATGGTTAATAAATATTCTATAAAATGACAAATTAACCAAAAGTGGTTCATCAATGAAATACCTATCATCATATAAGTCCTTTGTCCGATCCTTAGATTTTTAGGAATATTATATCAACTAATAATATAATATTTGTTTTAAAAACTCCTTAATATCAATTTTGATACAATTTAATAATTGATTTCTGTTAAATTCTTAATAACATTATTAATTCAAAAAAAAATTCCTTTAATAAATCCTGACATGTCATATTAACCAATTAAATATGTGTAATTCATTAAAAGTCTCAAATTATATTTATTTGGGTATTTATAATATCAATTATTTTAATATTTTACTAAAAAGGTAATCATTACATCATCATTGTGTCATAAATAAATTATATTATTTAATGTTTAAAAATTATATATATAATTATATTATGTAGAAAATATTATTATCCTTCTAATGAATATTTATAATCGAATTTATATTATGTATAACCATATATTAAAAATGTTTTAGTTATTAAACTTTGATTTTAACTCTTTTAACTCTTCTTTGAATAAAATAATAATAAATGTACTAATCTAATCCAAGTGGACCAAAGAGATTCATATTTTATTCCTAAGGTTTTTTCTGGTTGAATTATACTTAGCCAATATAATAGGACATGTGTTAGGGTAATAATAATATCATTTTTATCCTTAATTACCCTATTTACTTTTTACCGTGGTAAATAAAAGATAAATGTTACTACTCACCAAAAATCATTTTTATCTTATTGAACCTAATTTTACTCGTTTATATTTACCGTGTTTTTCAGATATTTTAAATTCCACACACAGAAGCCCTAAAATTAAGTTTTATGTGAATTTTCAAATTCTCCTAGGAGGTGGGTAAAAGACGGTGAAAAGTTCAATAAAATTTTTATATATCAAAAATTATTATAAACTGACTCCAATGAATTAAATTGAACTTATATAGCTATTATGTATCTATTTTTACATAAAATAATTTAAATAAAATAAATAACTATTTAAATAAAAATTCGGTTTTAAACTTAACTCAATGTTTTCACTATTCATCAAAAATTAAAAGTTTTCAGAAAAATACCAAATATTTACCCTATGCTAATTTTTATATTACGAATTCAATAATGAATTATATTTTACCAAATTCAAAACAAATAAGTTTCATTTATTAATTTAAAATAAATTCCCACTCTCACAACAAAAAGCATGTTTTTAAGAAATAATAACTATCAAAATATTGACACTTCTTTATGTCCGGTTTAAATGTGAAATTACCTTCAATGACCAACATTGTATTAAATGGTAAAATTATATTATAAATATAATTTAAAATCACCCAAATACATAATTTATCACTATTAATTATTCCTATTAAAAATGTTGTTTTTAATTAAAATTTAGTAATTTTCACTATTCATCAAAATATGAAAGTTATCAAAAAAGTTCCAAAACATTATTGAAACTAAATTCTTATGTCCCGATTCTAAAGAAGAAGTTTATTTTGTCAAATAGAATATATAAAAGTTTCAAATATTTTATTTTAATGGGGTTTTCCATTAAAAGGCGGTAAAATTTCATTTTTTTTAAAAATACTTCTTTTATCTGAAAAAAATGTATTTGTTCATACATTGTGTCTAAGAAACTCATAATATGGATTCTAAAATTATAAGGAATATATAAAGTTCAAAATTCAGTTAATAATATTCATAACTGCTTTTGAACGGCTTGTTTGGTAAGTCATGGTGCGCTAGAACTCGGTGTTGTGTGTAGTGCAAGTTATTAAATTACTTTGAAGAAATAACATACTATGAAATATTGGTGTGTTACATTACCCCCCCCCCCTCATCCAGCAAACAGTGCACAAGGGATTTTATGGTTTTAAGAATTGTTTTTAAATTTATGAACCCCTCATTTTATGTTCATAATCATTCCATTCATACAAAACATTACTTATTCTTACTTTGAATCTCTCTATAAGATATTTTGGAACCTCCAAACCCTTTCCTTAGAGGATCTAAGTGGTATTGATCTCAATTGATCTCATCTGGGTAAGTGGATATTCCCTCATATTTTTTCTTCTGATCTCTCTTTCTTACCTATTTAGATTTTGATAAATAATCATAAAATTGTTGGATATGAATACTATTTTATTGGATCTTGGTTCTATATTTTATTCTTTTGCCCCATTTTTCTTTATCTTCAAGTCTTGTTTTTGGTGTTGATTTTTTGATCATTGATTTAAAGGTAGGTGGTTCCATAAATATTTTCCCTTAAATTTAAACCTATAATTTATTAATTAAATTTAAATTTGTTTTCAAATGATTTAAAAACATTGATTTTAGATGATTCAATCTTTGATTTGAAATGGTGATGAAAATTGATAAAAACCTCAATTTCAATGGAATTGAAATTTTGGTGTGGGTTTATGAAAAATTATGGCTTGATATAGAAATTATTTTGATGAAATGAATTAATTCATAATCTTGAGATAAGAAACAAGATAGAATGTTATTTTAAATTGAATGAAATGATGATAACCTATAATTTATTTTTGAATTGAATTATTATATTGAAAATTGAAATTGAAAATTTATATTTTAATTTTTTTTAAAATAAAAGATTCCTAATTTGATTGTTTGATTATTGAAACAAATTATAGCCAGGGTATTTAGTTGTAATTGGGACAACCATACCTGAACCTTGATTCATTATAAATGGATTTTGGTTTAAAATTGATAATAAAAAACTAATAAATGACTACCCATTAAGGATTCCCCTATTGAGGTGAAGTATACATGTTATAGGTTCCACTATTGGGGTGTATTTTTGTGTGCACACCTGACTAGAACCGTCATCGCTATGAGAAGTTTGTGGATCCTATTACTAGATAAAATGGATTATGATACATCTTTTTTACATGGTTATTTTTTATGATTTATTTTATTTTATATAGATGAAATTATTTCATTGATGTATTTTATTCTTGATAACTATTTTGTATATACCATTTTATATAAAATTTTCATTATTCCTGTTTGAGTTTTTTTTCATATCTTCAATCCGTTGATTATGAAAGTATATTTTGGTTTAAAATATCTAAAATTAAATTTAATTATTTATGTTATTATAAGTTATATAATTTATGCTAAATTGTTTTGGTATTGACTATGGAATATTTTGTGAGACCCCAATATGGTTTATATCTCACATACAACATTTTCTTTCAGGTGATTATAGACTTTATTATTCTCAGTCTATGAAAAGGGAATGCACTCCTTGGAGTGGTGTATGTTCTTGATCCTTCGGACTATGAGGTGGGGATGGAGGTGATAAGTGGAGATTTAATCCACTTATTCCATGGGATGGTTGATTTTCCATCTTTCTTTATACTGAGTACTTTGATGATGTACTACATTGTGTTTTGTTATACCGGCTGTTTTTGGTAATTTATTCATTTATAGTGTTGATAATACTAACTTGTAATATTTTTTCTTCCACTATTTTTGTAAAAAATTCATTTCCCATTTGAAAATTTATGATCTAATTTTCTAGTCTCCAACTAGTGGGGAATGGGAATTCCCTTTATACATTGTCAAATCCAACTCAAGTATCAATGTACCAGGATATTCATGTTGTTTTGAGAAACATTTGGATTTCCGTTCATGTTATTGTCTTTATTTCCTTTATTATAAATTTTGTTGGTTGATTATTTTTTATGGTTTTTTTGGTAGGGATTGATTTCATCAAACACAAAAAAAGAAATATGAATTTTATAAAGATGATGAACCAATAATGAAATAATTTGAATGTAGAAGGGTGAAAATGTTTTATTTTATATTTTATATAATATTATATATGATTATAATTAATCATGGATACATGAAGATATAATTATTTCATTATAATATTTTTAATGGAATTTGATACCTTCCAAAATTTAATAATAACTTAAGGAAGGAAAAAAGAATGGGAGAATTCTAGAATAAAAATTATGAATCATGTTACTGGAATTTTTAGTGTTCCATATTATCGTTGTTTTTTATTTCTTTGAAGTGAATGGTGGGTGTAGTGATATATATTTTTATTGTGAGTTCATTTATTTTGGGAAAAATTCATTTTGTTAAATTGAAATGGGAATTGTGGGTGAGAAATTAGAATGTTGACTAGGTGTAACAATATCTAGAATGATAAACTATTGATGAACAAAGTACATGGTTCACATGATGATAAATTAAAAAAGTTAATTGTTTTATAGATGAGAAGATAATGAATGTAATGGTTGGTTATGGTTTTAATAAATGTGATATTCAATGTATAGATGAATTTGGAATTGTATTTAGAAGGATGAACAATTGGGAATGGATGAATGAATAGATAATAAATTAAATGTTGTAGAGAATTAGCTATTGATGGGATAATTGAATGATATGGTTGTGTGAAACTATTGTTTTTGAGCCTCCTATTTAAAAAAAAATCATTGGTCTTACTAATGTTATTATCATTTTATACTTTTTGATTCTTTATTTGTGGTTATTATGTTGTGAATAGAAATTATAGGTGTGTTTTGATAGAAGTAAAGATGTAGGGAACTTATTTTAGAGGATTCTATTGACCACTATAGATATATAATCAAATGATATTATCGGTTAGTATTGTAGAATGACCAGTTATGATGGTATGGTGTTAGATAACACTCAGGGATGATGTGTAGATGTTGGAGAAGTACCATTTATGGTGTGTTGGTTCTAGAGAACATAAAGTGATGAAATGTTAGTGTTGGAGAACACCTAGTAATGACATATTGATGTTAGAGGTCACCTAGTGATGATAGGTTTGTGTTATAGAAAAACCATTGATAATGGGTTGGTGTTAGTGACCAATGAATGATGGGAGGTTGGTTTTCTATAAAACCCTATTTTGAAAGCTTGGTGCTCAAGATATCCCACTGATGAGATGTTGGTGTTGGATATTTCCCAATAATGATCAGTTAGTGTCGGATATATATAAATGATAATTTTTTGGTAGTAGATATCACTCATAGATGAGGAGTATGTGATGTGTGGTGGGGATTATACATGGTAGGAGGATAGAATAAGGTTAATGTTCTTCAGTTTTATATATCATATTATAGGGAATATTATTGTGTTGATGGGGGATGTACACATAAGGAGGATGGAACGAGGTTGATGTACTTCATTTTTAAATCATGCAACCGACTATTTATTAGGATGTATATATTTAGGATGCTTCTGGTACCGAATGAGTGTAGTGTCATATTTCATGTATATTATGTTTTTTCACCTCGATGATGTTGTGACATGGATTATTCCAATTCTTATTATCATTTGGGGTATTAATTATATCTATATTATTTTTATTGGTTGATTACCACCCATTAATACTCTTTTATATATATTATCAATAGATGTATACTTACGTATAATAATGTTCCAACCATGTATATCCAAATAGCTCACCACACCATGGTTTTCTAAGTGTTTATAGGATGGATCGTTAGAGATAGGGATACAGTTTGGGTAGAATGGAAAGAGTTGGTGAATGGATTAGAGTTTATATTTTCAAATCCATGTAGTTCCTCATTGTTTAAATTTTTCCATGTAAGCATCATTCATATTTTGGGTAATTATTTAACAAATTGAAACCCTTTTTTGTTTATTAGAGATCATAACCTTATCTTAGGTCCTCAAATCTTTAATGATAGAAATTCATTTTATATATGGTATTTCTTTTACACCCTTAGTTCTAGATTCTAATATAATCTACTTGAAGGTAGTACTCGGGGGGTAATTATCAATCTTCCATCATTTTATACATAGCAGGTGTACCATTATAGGTATGGTAGTAAATAAAAGCTCTATCAAAGGAGTTTCATGATAGTTAAGGTGGAGTTTTTTTGTTAGACATAGGTGTGGACTATATGTGATTTATATTTTTCTTGTGAGACAAACACAAAATGTGTGACATATAACAAGGATTCCAGAACGGTTAAAAATATTTGGCTCCCCATATGATTCAATTAAACAACCTCCATAACCAAATGAATATGTTTATGTGTATGTTTAACCATTATAGTGTAGAAATTATATGGTGTTACATGCATCATGTTCATTAGTTTCATTAACAATCATCTATTGAATTTGATGTATGTTTATCTGATTATACCTGGGTTAATGAACCATTACTATTTATTGAAAAGATTTTATAACATGTTGTACATTAGTAATATAGTAACTACCTATCATGATCTATTTTTATGAAACATTTTTAGGCTTACATGTGATATTCCCATGTATGTTATAATATAAACCTTCATAAATTGAATATTTTCTGATGTTTAAGTTCATATATTATTAACAAATTTTTAAAAATTTTATAATTATTATTTAAGCATGCCTATTGTATTATCTTGAGTATATCTATTGATTTTTTTTTGTAACTCTGTAGAGAATATTTTTTCAAGTATACTCTATTTCCCCATGCTCAAATGAATTGTTTTGATTCCATGTTTAGGATTATTTTGATATCCTTTTAATTTTATGATCCATGTTCCATTTTTCATTGATGATGTATTATTATCATGTCAAAGAGAACAATTACAGAATTTTTTATTGAAATATTGAATTATATAATTCCTTTAGAATGAAAAGATTATTTTTTGATAATCTATATAAATTTTATGTCTTTGGAAGAAATAACACGACCACCCTTTTTGGAATTGAGATAAATTTTTAGATTAAAATCATTTAGATGTTGTAAACATGTGTTGAAAATTTAATACAAGGCTGGAAACCTTTGGAAAAAAATATAATTTTTTAAAAATGATAAATATGTTCAATGGTAACTTTTAAAAATTTAAAAGTTTTTTAAATTACCAAATCTATATAGTTTTCAAAAAATGATTAAAATAATTATTTAACTAGACTATTTATATTTTTGAACAATTAAAATATGATTTTAATGTAATTTGGTACCTTTATTCTTATGTTATATAAATAACTTATCTTATGAATTTATTATAAGGCCGGTTTGTGACTATTTGTTTAACATTCTGGGGAAATTTTGAACATTCTTTGCAAAAAAATTTAAGGATTTAATTTTTTTCATCATTGAACATATTCTTCCAAGATTAAAAAAAATTAGATTACTGAAATAATTATTACATACATGTTGTTTTATGAGTATTATTACTTGAGTAATTGGTGTAATATAGATATTCATATCACACATGATTGTAGAAAAATAATCATATAATTTAATGTTTCATAGAAAGAATGTATAAAGTTGAAAACAATGTTTTTATTTTTATATGAGTTATTATCTTATAAATCCTTGAGAATGTTATATTTTTATTATATTTTATTTTGAATATGAATTAATTTTTTTTATATAGGGTTTAAATATGGTGGTAGAATCATGTTGACTTTATTTTACTGTATAAGACAGTTTTAATTAGTAATTAAATGATTATATATTGTTTGGTTTGAGTATGTACAATATGAAACATTATAATTGTACATGGGTAATTTTATTTTTTATTCTAAAAGAATTTTTTATTTGGAAATATGAAATCATGTTGTATGATTGATAAATCTTCTATGAAATTTTATATATGGGAGTGAACAACATGATGTAAAAAAAATGAATCGTGTTTTTTATTGTTCTATAACATGTGTGTTTCCTTAGGGATAAATTTTTAAGTTAATTATTCCAAGACAGATCGAAATACGATAGCATGCGCAATTTTTGTTTTTCACATTATTGCATTCTTGAGTTATTTAAATGTTATGAATAATAATTCCCATGAAAATAACTCAGAAATATTGAGTAATTTTTTTTGATTTTTATATTAACTTTTGAAATGAAATTTTTATATTTGAATCATAGAGACTATTATTGGAATTATAAAATATTTTTTTAGGTCTTTTTATGATGAAAGTTTAGAAAAATGAAGATGAATACATGGATCGTTTTTTCCTTAATATGAAAAAGGTGTCATATTTGAGATATCATTTCTCACTGTTATGATAATATATTCTAACTATTATTTTTTTCTTTAATTATATATATGTAATTACCCACTATCGTTAATATAATAGTCACATAATGTTGGTAATAGGAAACGTGGTTATTTGTAAATCATGGAATTGATGAAAATGATATTTCATTCCATAACAAAATTATTATAAATTAAATAACTACTATATTTAATATCCACCTTATTGATTGGGTTTTTTATGATGTATATTATACTAATGGTTTATATAATATATTCAAGTATATATTTAAAGGGAAACCATTTCCCCCAATCAATATGCATTATATTTATGGAATATTATGATACCATGTGGAAGAGTCTAAGCCTCCCAAAGAATAAAATATACTGATTCTATGGATGGGTATCCTTAATTTATATTCTTGTGAGAGTGTTGGTTTAGATTATAGCATGATATTTTTTAGCCATTGGGGATGCAACTGGTTTCGATGGTGGGAATGAGATGATGTGATCTATTATTGTCCTAGTGGTGGAAGGATAGTTATGAGGGTAAGAAATGATTCCATGTCTAGTTTAGGGTTAATATTTTTTTATTTTTTTGGTAGTGTGTGTTATGACTACTAGCATAAGAATAGGTTGGTATGGTGGTGTGTATGGTTATGTGGAAGAGATATTGAATGTGGTTAATTTGAGACAGTGTGGGGTTGGTCCTTATGGAGGATGGAGATCTGGTTTTGTGTGGTTCAGTGTGGAAGAGTTGGTTTGTGAGAATTGACATGTCCTGATGATCTTCTTTCTATGTTCAAATTCTCATTGTGTATTGATTGTCTTTCATGTGTGGTTTAATCTAATAATTAAATATTTTTGTTTAATTTTGTTTTTTAGAAATTTTATTGAGTATAGGAATGTGAGAAGGGGGAAGATATATCATAGGTTAAATCTTGTTTAAATTATAGGGGTAATAAATTATTTTATTCACTGGTGGATCTTCTAACCTAATTGTTGAGTAATGGTTGGAGGAAGTTGAAGTAGAATTTTAGATGGTTAAGACGCCTTGTATTTTTGGGGATTATTGATTACTTTTTTTTTATAATGCAGCTTACAAATAGTGGTTGATGACATCAGATATGATGGATACGATTTCTTGGGTGGAATTCATTATTTTATACCTAAATAAATTTTTTTCTCCAGAAAAGATACATGGTCAGAAGAGATATCATATAGATGATCCGGAGGGTGTTTATAGTGTGGCTCACTTTAGGGACCATATATTATAATTGATTACTTCTTTCCTTCAAATAATTCCAGATCTTCTAGAGTGGACACAATTTTCAGAGCCCCATTGAAGAAAAATATTAAATAATTAGTTATGCCTTTTTATTTGGGGTCTCGGGTAGAGGTGAGAGACCAAGCAGATATCATGGATAAATTTATATCTATAAAAGAGAGTTTAATTAGACAACCCTCCCATGTGGTTTGGAATGTAGAGTTGAATGCTAAATGTTTTCTTCTTGAGTTTTATATTGGAATAGAGTGAAGAAGTATTCTATGGATAGATCATGAATTTTTACTCTTGGGTTGAGTTTTTCAAGTTTTCTAGTGTCTATGATGTTGATCTATTTTTGGCGTGATACTATGAGAAATTATTAATATAGCTATCCAAATATTAATCAACTCACCTAGTGTTCAATTGAATGTTATTAGAGAAGGAATTTATTGGTTCAGGTCAACTCTTTTCACTGAAACATTAAATTGGATTTTGAGATTAGATTTTAATTGTGTTCGATGATTTTGGAATTCAAGAGTTTTTGTTTCTCTATAAATTTTAGAAACATCCCTTCTAATAATGGAATAAAATGGTTTAAAGAAGCTGAGAATTTTTTTTCAAGGTCTATATATATTGAATCATGGATAAGGATGAATGAGTAATTTGGTAGAGTTGTTTGTATGTGAGGAAGATGATTCCACATTGATTTCATTTGATGGTGGAATCTAATTTGATAGGTATATCCTATTTTCTATGGGGTTTCTAAGTGATGTTTTATGGATATAATTGTTTTTCAGATCTTTATGAGTTTGTTGGGAATAGTTTTGTTTAATATTATATGAATCTCTAGTTCTTTATTAGCACATTTGTTTCTTCGGTGTTTGGTTTTGGTTTTCATGGTAGAGATTAATTTTAGTTATATCTAATATAACAGTTCAGACCTTCCAATTCTATTATGTTGTATGCTCTGTTTATCTGAGGCATCCATAGTGATTTTTGAGTCAGAAGAGGTCATGTGGGAATTGAAATTATATCCATATAAATTTTTCAAGGCATGAAGTCATGTTCATGGTGTGCAAATCAAATAGGCCATTTTGGTCAAAATATTGGTTATGAATATTCACAACAAGGAGGATATGTTCACATAATTATTGACTTCAGGATTTAAATATTCCATGTTTCGGGATTTTCAATGGGTTTTTAATTCCATTATTTTACAGTTTGATGACCCACATCATGACATGATTGAGTTTTTTTTGAAACATAGAAAATATATGATTCAGTCTAGATATCCTTGATTCTATTTCTATTCTCATGAAATCTCAGTAAAATAGGGTGTTATTTTTAGGGAATTTATTATTTCATTGGCCGGGCTAATTATGTTTCCATAGGAAATTGATTCCTTATCATATAATGTATTGTATTTTCTCTTTTACAATGGTTTCCTTCTATTGTTTCCTTGAAAATTCCTAGTATTAATGTAGATTCATGTAAAAATATGTTGTAATGTTATTTTTATTAGTTAATCATTTTGATTTAGGGTGTTTAGTGCCAAAAATCTTATGGATAATATACTTTCTAATCCTTTTTCTCCTTCATATCATCAATTTCCAAAGGGATTGTAAAGTGAGGGTTGAGGTTAGGGATTTCTAAACTTCTCTTCTATATTATTGAATGATATTCTTGAATTTCCTCACTGTGACTTCTTTCTTTGTTGTTACCTTAAATTCTATTATAATAGAAGCTATCATTTGATTATTATTTTTGGTTTTTTGGGAGTGGTAAGGATTTAATGAAACCCCAAAAATGAGGTATGAATTTAATTTATATGACGAACCAGTTATGATGGAATTGAAAGTGATATGAGTGATTGGGTGCACTTAAGTATTCTATTTGATTTTCTATATTCCAATCCTTACACATTGACACATGATACTATGATTATATGTTGATATTATTGTCAATAGACCTCAAAACCTCCCAAAATTGATTAATAAATTAATTAATGAAAAAAATATGATAATGTTTTCAAAGGAAAAACACCTAAATTAGGTTACAAACATTTTTTATGCTCTATATTGTCATTATTGTTGAGTTATTTAATGTGAAAGGGGGTGTAGTGAGTTTAATATTTATTAATAGTTTCCTGGTTTTGGATATAACTAGTTTTTTAAATGGTAATTTGATTTCTATTTGATACCCTATAAAGGCACGTGGGATCAATAATAACGAAATATTTAAAAAATTGTTATAATATCATACATGGTTTTCATATTGAGAAATTGAAATGGTATCTAGGTTTTAGAAGAGTGTTAATAAATGTAAATATTTTATATATATTTTATAAATGTGATAAAATTGGATAGAGGAATCTAGGATTGAATTCGGAATGATGAATGATTAGGAATAGATAAACTAATAAATACTAAATTAAATGTGGCTATGAACAAGTTATTTATAAAGAAATGGAATTATATGTTTTGTTAAATTGTTGTTTTTAGGTCCTTTTATTTATGAATATTTATCGTGTTATCACAATGATTTATTCTCTATGAATTTTTAGGATTGATGTGTTGTTATTATATTTTGTGTCGGAATTATAGAAGTGGTGTGGAAGAAGGAAATATGTGGATAACATATTTCATGGGTTTACCTAGACCGTTATGATTATATAGTTGTATGAGATGATTGGATAGCATTGGAGAACTCCTAGTCCTAATGATTTGATGTTGGAGAATGACCTTTAATGATGGGTTACCATAGGATAATTTACATTGACGACTGGTTGGTGTTAGATATTTTTTAATGATGTTGGATTGGTGTTTCATATCACCTAGTGATGAAAGGTTATTATTGGAGATTTCTAGGAGATAATGGGTTGGTGATGGATCATGGCTAGTGATGAAATGTTTGTGTTCGAGATCACCCAAAGATAACAGGTAGGTGTTAGATATCTCTAAGTTATTATGAGTGTGTGATGTATAGTGGGGTTTATGTGTTATAGTAAAAGGTATTTAGGATTATTTCCTTCACATTAATGATACACTACTATAGAGAATGGGGTGGTGTTGTTGGGTGATGTATATAGAATGAGGTCATAAGGTTTATTTCCTTCATGTTAACATTAACCTACCAACTTTTGATTGGGAAAGTAGACATTAATGATGTTGTAGTAATAGAAGGAAAATAGTGTTATTAGTCTCCTTATCTACACTACTGGATCTAGTGCTATAAACATGTTCTTTATAGACACACATTGATACATCCTATAAAAGTCTACAAATAACCACCATTAATCAAAAGATTAGTACTGATTAATCAATCATATACATCTTGATGATATTTTACGGTATAAGGATTTAGATAATTAAGAAAAAAAATAAACATATAAATCAAATTTTCATTGTATCAAATGTAAAACATTACCATTATATATGAAAATATATAATCAATATTGAGTCTTCAATGTACTCCAAAAATTCCTGAACACAAGTCATTATTCAAAATAATCCAAGTTTTCTAATTTTCTTCAAAACCTGGGCATATAAAACGATATGAATTAGTGAGCTCAATCACCGAGTAAGTTAAACCATACACCTATGGAAATCATGGAATGGACAGGTGAGAAATATTATTATAGGAATATGAAAATGATATGAAACCATATTCAACATTAAACTGAGATCACTTTATATTCATTAAAATAAATGAAATCATGTATAACAATAATACCGATATAATACTAATGAAATTTATAATTTCATGCATAAAAACACGTTTTAAAATTTTATTACCAAAAAATTGTTTTGTCAAGACTGCAGTCAAGGAATCATGTTGAATTGGGATGTAATACACTAAATAGGCAAACCTTTTTTTTCTGATGATACTTTTCGATGCACTGAGGAACCATATAATTATGGGCCTCACCTGTCACCTGATTAACCCCAATTAAATCCCATATGTTATAATAATACTTTTCATACCATTCCATAAATGAACACTTATTGAATAAAATAGGGAAATCTGTATAATGAAATATAATGTATGTTAATTCTTAATAGACATGTGTTGGTTGTAAATAATCCTCAAGTGTATTAATAATTATTCCCATGTTAATAAAGGGATAAAATAAACGTAACCCCTCATGAAAAATATAATGTATGGACAAATAATACCAATAAAAAATTTCAGTAATCTTACATAATGGAATAATAAATACAGAACAACAATTATGTTCTCCATGTAAAAAAAAGGGAGTTTATGATTAGAAACCATTTGAGGGAACTAGGTGGATGGTTAAAAATAAATATTGAATATTACAATAATCATATATATTGGTATAAAATATAGAATGCTTATAAAATTCTATATTTTAGTATAAAAACATTCTTCCTAAGAGATCATCATCCAATATAAATTATTTAAAATATTATGTTTACACAGTATAGAGAAATTAATATACAACCAAGTCAATATTAAAAGAATAATGGTCACAATCCATATTGATAATGGATGTTGATGGTTCCAGATGAAAATAACCCCTATGAAACTAGGAAAAAATGAAGGTTGTTTTAATAAATAAAAAATGACCATGAAAAAAGAATTATTTTTAATGATATAATAGAAGGAAGGGTTTCAAATCAAATTGTTTGATACCCCATGTTCAATCCCACAAATGAGAAAATAAATATACATGAGGATAAATAATGAAAGATAAACACTATTAGGGTAATTATTTGTCAAAATGATATGGTAAATTTAAGAGAAAGATGAAAAGAAAAGTTATACAAATGTTTCAACAATAAAATAAAATAAAATTACATGACCCTTTCAATGTTATCTTTACAAAACGTTATGTAAAAGCTTTATATATCCAAAAAATTAAATAATAGTATAAAAAAGTTGAAAATTGAAAAATTATACAGTATATCTTAGAGAAACATGGATATAAAGACAAAACAAGTGAACCTGGAAGGAAAAATCATTTCTCGTATTTTAAAAGTACCTTTGTTAAAGCTCCCAATTTTAGAAGAGTAACAAAGAATTTATTCGTATTAAAAATTAATTTATGTTAGACGATTATTAAATAACATATAATTAATTATTAGTGTTGGGGACCCAACAATAGAAGTAATAGTTTCATGATTACACAATTTAACTTCAGTAAATAGAACTAGAGCTTTCAATATAACTTATAGGAGACATATTACATAAAGTATGAAAGATTTAAAATGGGGTTAAAATGGTAAAAATGTAAAAAAAATGGTATAATAACACATTATATAATTAAAGTGTATAATGTAACACACATATATGGAAAAAATTAAAGAAAATAGTTATAACTCAAAGAATGAATATTGAGTCACAAAAAACTCATAAGGTTGGGGTAAAACTTGATTCAAAATACATTTCAAGAAAATAAAAATAATAGAATTAATTTAGCACATGAATTACAGGGAAATTTGTAACAAAAAAATCCCATGATATTAAATCAATTGAATATCATAAAAAAGAATCATGGATCATAACATGTAGTGTTTCTCAATGAATTATAATTGACTCCCTGAAAACCCATATGGTTTAAGTAAAATTTCAGAAAAAAAACCCAGAAAATTGAGAGATTTTAATTGAACATAATTCACCATAATCAAAATATAATTCATGATATGATATAAAAAATAGGTATTATATACACCATAAAATATTATTTAGGTTCATAATACTAAACATATCTGAAATAGAGGAATGTGAGACAAACAACCTTACCTCTCTCTCAATTCATTATACACTTACACCAAATGATCGGAATAATTAAATTAATATCATTAAATACCAACCCAATAAACTTATTTCTTTATATACACATTTATTTCCCTTATTTGTATATATTAATTAAAAAAAATATTAGTTAGTTTTTAACTATTTTTAACTCCTAGTGTAAATAATCGTCATCACTTAAAGAAAGTTTCATAAAGTGGTGTTGGTGCCTATTAAATTCTAAAATTTAACAATTCATAAAAAATATAAGGTACTGGAATATATATTCCAAGATATTTCATAAATCTATAATTTAATTTCATGCTTGTTTTTTACAAATCATGATGATGAAATTGACTAAAATCTTGTTTCGGTAAATATAATGAACTATAGCTATTTTATTAATTAATGAGTTTAATTTTTATATAATATTACCTTAAAAAAACCATTATATAAATATTTATATCATATTACAGTAGTAAATAACTTCTCATAGTCATCCATTACATAAATGTATTAAATTTTTCAATAAGCTATTTAAACCGACCAAAATAGGAACCTATAATAATTAATGTGTTATTATGATGTGGTTTAGTCGTAATATCAATATATGAGAATCATAATGATAATATATGGTTCTTATTATAATTATAGATTATAATTTTAAATATGTATAATGATAATATAATATATATTAATTCATTACTTTAAAGGGATATATCACTTCATTCTTAGTTCACATTTTTATATAATGGAATTAAAGACAATCAAATTTTTATCATATAATTAATAGGCTCTAAACTTTTTCTTAACATAAAAAAATTATTCCATAGAAAAAATATCTATAATTTAATTTAATTCTCATGACCATCCATGTAATCAGTTTTATTTATATTTTTTATTTCCAAATATGCATAAGGTAGATTATTTCATTTTAAATTGATTGGTATGAAGGTGTAATATGATTTATTTTTTCGAAGTGATAAAAATTATATAAATATCAAAGTTATTTATTTAATTCTAAATCTAGACCATATTTATGTGGTGTTAATTAAAATTGAAACATGTTGCGTTTTTTAGGTGGATGTCCTGAGAACAAACGAATTGTAATTTTGTTTTTCATAATAGGAAAGGAAAAATGTGACTAATGATTATTTCCATAGAATAATAAAATTAACTATATTACCAATAATAATTTCATTAAATAATAATTTAAATATTATATTTCAAATTAATAAATAGAAAATAAATAATTTTTGTTAAAATAATTACTCACGCTGACCACATTGAAATTTTATTGAAAGATCCCTTATAAATGAATGGCATAAGATAATATGATTTGGAAAAAATATCAATTGAGTGAAAGAGTGTTCTAGGGTATGTAAAGGTTTTTTGATTAGTAATGGAAACAAGAATTTTAGGAGTGCCTTGAAGGGGTGGTGATGGTCACCTTTTGTATGTGGTGAGAATAGTAATTTTTTTAAATATTACACCATTATATAGAGAGGGAACATGTTAAGCATGTAAAGTGGCTCTAAAATGAGAAATAATTTATTTTAGAAGATATATGATCTATACACACCTCATATATAAAATTAGAGATATTTTTTATGATTTTTGAATCTCTTTACCCTTGAATTATTAACTTTTAGTTTTATCTTTTATTGTGGTAACTATTTTTTTACATATGGTAATATTCTCTTTATTCATAAAAATAAAGTGGTCATTATTAGATAGTTTGGAATCACTAATTATTCATTTTAAATTGGTATCATTTTATTAAATTTTTCAAAGTGTAATGATAATATTTTTAAACCAAAAATGTATAATGCATTATAAGTTATTTTGAGAAAATATTTTTTATAATCTAAAATATTAAATATTTGATTGTAAATTAAAACAAACATTTCTTAAATTATAAAGTAACAAATAAAATATATATTTGGTGAAATAAAAAGGTTTCACAAATCTTTAATTAATTCTTATATATTAATAATTTCAAAAAATTCCTAGAACTTATAAAAAAGGATATTTTGGACTATTCACTTTATAATCAATTTCTCAGAAAAATACAAAATATTCATCTTAAATTATTTTTTCTAATTATTCCAAAAATGATGTTCATTTTTTAAATTTTTTTATTAATATTTTATATTTCAATATTTAAATAAACTTCAAAAATATAGTGGAAGACTGTTCACATTAAGAAATATCGTTTTAAAATGATAATTATTCTTTATTCTAATTACCTATTAATTACTATTCAATTTATCAGTATGATATTATTAATATTATAAATATATTATATTATTATTTAATCTAAATATTCTTAATTTATTGAAATAAAACACCAATTTTAGATAAATTCAGTTTTCATCGTTGAATGATTTTCTATCTTATTTTAGTAAAACTAATTGAATTTCATTTATATTAAAAATAAGCATTATTTTCATTCTATAAATATATCATAAATAGGTTACTTATATTCCTTCCCTATAATTTAAAGAATAATTTTTAATGATAATACATATTATTTAATAAAATATTTCTTGGTTTCATTTTGGTTAAGTGTTGTGTGAGGAGAAAGGTATCGAACAGAATTACTTATTTCATGGTAATCATATAGAATGATCTAAGGGTGTTACTTTCTCCAGCACATAAATAAATTAAATCCTTTAATTTTTTTTATTAAGCATATAAATGATCGAATAAATCATTTTAATATTTATTATTATTCATGAATTTTTTAGTTATATTCATTATAATTATGTTAAGTAATTTTTTAAAATAAAAAAAGTAAAATGTTTTATTAATCACATTTCAAATAGATTTAATTTATAAAATTAATTTTAAAATTATATAATTTTACATTTTAAAAAATTAATTTTATTTTTATATTAATCATGTCAAAATTATCAGAAAATTAATATTTTAGGATTTTCTGTAAATAATTATGTTTCAAGGAATAATTAAAAATACTGATTTTTATTAAAGACTGTATTTTATTTAAAAGTATTTAAAAGTGAAAGTAATATTTTTTATTACTTTTAAATTTTAATTACATTAATTTTATTTAAAATAATACAAAAATGGTTTTTGAAATGTATTTTACAAATTAATTTTGTATAAGAAAGTTTTATATTAAAAAATTGACTTTTTCTGAAAAAATACTTTTTTGTTGGGTTTTTAGTTTAAATTTAAATTATATTTTTCTAAATATATTATTTGAACTTTGAAAAACATAATACCTTATTTTAAAACAATAATATAGAATTTAGTGAATATTTATAATTTATTAACGGTTAATATAAATGGTTGACTTTGTAATTTTGTTACTATAATAGAGGAAAATTCAGTTAAATTAGGTTACATATATAACGATAAAAACCATTAAACAAGTAAAACACTTAACTAAATCACATTGTATGATTATATTTAGACCATAATCATCCAAAGTACAAATTTATAACCTTTTTAGGGCTACTAATATGAGTTTATGACCTTTATAATATTTTATTTAATGAAAAGTCTAACATGTTACACTCTTGTTTTTAATAAGAGTAATATTTTTAATATGGTGTAATCTAAAAGATATGTTTGACTATTAATATTAATTTTAAACTAAATATATTTATATTCATCATGGTAATTGATTTAAGTTTTAGAGAAGAAATATTTACCATAAATGCTTATACAATTCTGATGCAGTAATTATTCAATTATGAAAAAAATAAAATAAATGATATCAAAAATATTATAATATATTTAATATGAGATAAATTATGTGATGAAATAATTTTATAGAATAATTTTACTTATTAGTTATATTTTTAAATATTTTTTTCGAACTTTATTTTTTATCATTATATTATTAAATTCAAATTAATAAATAGTTCTCAAAAATTAAATTATGGATATTCTATAGTAAATAATATTTTACTAAATGATATAAAATTATTAAATATCTAAAATTTTGAAACATTATTAGGATTAGGTTTATAATATAAATCAGTTTCTATTTATGGGTAGTTTTTCATTTTATATTATTTATATTATCCTTCAAATTGAAAAAAAACCCATATCTTCCCTGTAATAGTTAGAGGGGATAAATAATTGTTAAATCCAAAAGATAATGTTATAAATATAAACAAAACAAATAAAATTTTTATTTGGTTATGTTATTTAGACCCATAATAATATTATATTAAAAATAACTCACATTATATAGATTTTCAATTAAAAATTAATTTATATTAATTTAGTATTTTGAGAAATTCCAAGATTTCCCCTCTTCTATCTTATAAAAGGTAACCACTTCTTCTCAATCCATCACACATTAAAATAATTGTTACACACAATACCTACTAATAAACCCTAATATAATCAATACTATCTTTCTAGAGGTCTTTTTTATGAATAATATCAATATTAGTGGTTTTAAGGTGTTATGTAAAGAAAGTTTTCTAAATAACAGGTACATTTGTTTTCTATATGTTTTAGTTTTCTTTATTATTACAAATACATCAATCCATATTCCACCATGATAAGATAATAGAAAAAATATAATCCATATAATTGGATTTTATTATTTTAGTGTGACAACATATATTCATCTCCATTTCCATGAAATGGTAAAATAATTCCTCATTCATGTGTACAAACGACTATGGCCTCACGAACTGACATAATTATTTTTCTATCACCATATCTAATATATAGATTATAATGATGGAATTAATGTTTATATATGATATTAATTACATATATATCATTATAATATGATAATATATTATTTAACTTATTACATTTCTTTTTAATAAAAAATGATAACTTCATTCGTGCATATGTGTGGACTACCACCACCATGCAATGGTATGATTTGTTTTTCATCACTACATAAAATGGATGATATAAGTAATTATATTTAAAGAATTAATATTATATTTAATATATTTTTATAATTATTTAAAGTAAAAGTTGTACTTACCTTGTTTCCATAATGATATTTATAAAATGGAGATGCTTATCATGTTTATGTATATCCTACCACTGCAATGATATTCATGAAGTTCATTTTTCATAACCATGTTTAATAATTGGATTTAAAATTATAAATGATATAAAAGTATAATTATTTCATGAATAGTATTATGGATAAGATGTAACATTGGGAAATTTGAACATAATAAAACATACCAAAGTCATTTTGGACTTATGAACTAAATTTCAAAAAATTATCTAAAGGGTACTTAATTAATAATATAATCATATATAATAGAGAAATAAGTTACATAAAAGGAATAATTATCTTAAAAAGGTTCTTATTTATGTAATTAATTAACATATTTTATTATTTAAAAATATAATTAATGTACATAATGAGTCAATCCCATGTTAAGGGACTTTATCTTAATCTCCATTTGTATATTAATATTTTGGTGTTATGTACCTATATTATTTTATTTGGTGTATATACAACACCTTTGATATATTATATAAATAATATAATTTTATTCATGTTATTTAAAAGTTTATTTTAATTTCTTTCTTTCTTATGGATTATGGTTCAAATGATACCAAATTCATAAAGTTTTATTTCATAATCTCATAATTATTAAAGATTTTTTATATTTAAGTCTCTATTGGGGAATTTTTATCTTTCATTTCCATGTTTTATAAAATTAATTTAAAAATATAAGTCAAATTTAATCCAACAATTTGTAAAAAAAAATTACCCATGATTTATTTTTTTTACAAATTGTTTTGAAAGAAACGATTTTTTCATTTTCCAAACGAGGTAATTTGTGAATTTTTTAACAAAAATAAGAAAGGAATTGTTTTTAAATATATATTTCATGGGTGATTTTTTCCACCAAAATAACTATTTTTAATTTGATATTCATTTAAATTATTAAATTGTTATTTTCAAATAATCTTTTCTCCTTTATATGTGCACAATTTTCCCGGAAAATAGTTATACCAAAATGAAAATTTTATTTTAGTTATAATATTTTTTGAATACAAAATTTCATGATTTATAATTATGTTATAGTTCTTAGTAATTTTTATGATTATTAGTGGTTCCATGATAAACCAAGGATGGAGGGTTAGATTATAACCTTTAATTCATTTGGTTTGGAAGTTGACCATATAGTTATTTCTTATTTGATACAGATTTAACCGATTAGATTTCTCCTAAGAGATAGTTGGAATAAACTATGATTTCTATTCCAGGATTAACTTTTACGGTAAGTCTATGAGTATCTTGGATGGTTACTCTCTTTTAATTCATATAATTTAGTTGTGTGGGTCTTCCATGGTTATCTTTTTTAGTTACTCCAATGATTCCCCAAGTTTCTAAAATATTTTATCTATGTTTTCTACTGGTTTTAAAAATTTTCTTTATGAAATAAATGTTGGTTTTCATATAGAAATTATTTATTCCATAATCTCAAATAATAATGTTATAAAGTTAATCATATCATTATTTTTTATATTTTTCACTAGATTAAAATATATATTTATTTTATGTAACTTATTGATCTTTTGTGCTCATCCTATTTTTATAAAATGTATTTCATTGGATTTATATATAACTATGTCCAAGTATGAGATCAAGATGAAAATTGTAAATATTTTTCATAAAAAGGAACCATGTTTTATTTAGAACGTTTTTTGGTGGGAAAAGTGGATACCTAGTGTTAGTTTCAAATAAATATATATTGATTCACTATGTAAGAGTTTTTCCTAATTCTCTAAAACTATAAACCAAAAAGATACTCGAGATTGTTAGAAAGTGAATTCAAGTTAAAAAAACACTAGAATGTGTAATTATTATGGTCAGGTCTATGCAGTTGGTATCATAGAAGGGTTTATAAAAAATTGGAGATTATTCATCTTTCTTGAGAGGATTTATTAAGAGTTATGAATGTCATCAGTTGTTTATAATTTTAAATATGTTAATATGATCAATGCACTGGAAGTGACTTTTAATGATTTATGTTATAAAATTGTAAGGAGACTAATTATTTTTTTTTTGAGACATTTATTTTTTAGGTAATTATGGGTCATTACATTTTTGGATGCATAATGAATGTTGTGGTATAAACTTCGAGGTTAATATTTTATTTAATTTTTAATATATTATGAATATTTTTTAGTATGTTTCTATCATTTAAATATTGTTATAACTATTATACTTTTATAAAAAAGGATGATGTAATGCCTCGGCCCCATAGGCCCAGAGTCAGTGCATTATTACGTATCATTGGCATGATCACAAAAGATCAAGTCTCAAAAGACTGATTATTTTAATATCCTTGGAAGTACTAGAAACATTCATAAGGTTTACATTACATAATAAAATGGAAAACTACAACAACATTGTTTCCATATTCAACATTGAGACCCCATAGACTATCCATGTAGATCAGACATAATATTCTTCTTTGCATCCTGGGAAAAATAAAACATACAAAGGGGTGAGCTCATATGCTCAGTAAGTATAACATTATAGCTGAAACTTTCATAAATAAGCATAAACATTTAAGGCAGTGTATATGACTAAAACAAAAGCCTTTTAAACGTGAGGTTAAGCATAAAATGGAAACGATAAAATCAAATAATGCCACTTACTTATTCACGTGTATTTTCTAGTAGTCGAATAATCACATGTAATATCAATAACCACTTTCATAATGATGGAATGCATAATGACAGACTATCATAACCACATAGTCAAGGCCTTGTGCCAAGACTACAAATAAGATTTTATCAAGGCCTTGTCCCAAGACACTAGTTTGTCTCATGAGACCTACCGATGCATCGAAGAGCTATAGAAGGCTCCACTAATCACTTTCTAAGTCCAATTAATTCCTCATATAAAATTTTGAAATAGAACATAAACATTCGTATTAAAACTAGCATACGAAATGTCAATACTTTATCCACAAACCATGAATGGTATAAAAATAGAATATCCACAGTCAAACATAACTCATTCAATGAAATATGGAAGATTGTATTGTAACAGATTAACCTCAATCGAGAATAATTAATGATATTGACATAGATGAAAATAATCATCAAAACTATTTGAGAGAAATATCCCCCTTTTTCTTGAAAACTTTTAAAAGACACACTATTTTTCAAGAATCTGTTTAAAAAAGATTTCTGAATCAATGTGTCCCATACCACTTATAAACTTTTAAAAATAATTTTAATTTTAAAACATAAATTTCCATGTAAATAAATCCTTAAAACCATTTTTAAGACATGGATATTACTGATAATTATTTAGAATAATAAATCTTTAAAACATTTAAAATGGTATTTTAGTTAGAGTTCCTAACCAAAATAGAGACACTTGAATACAAATAATTTAGGAAATAAAAACTTAATAATATAATGAGAATAAAGGTAGTCATGATATACTATGTCAAAGTACATTATATACACCATATAAAAGTGAATTGGTGTATAATAACAAATAACTCTCCTGGAATGTAAATTGAGATGAAATCTCTTATAAAGACTGTATCCTTAGGTTAAGGATAAATCAACAACATAATTATGTGTGAAAAATATAAATACACTCAATATGATTGGATATTCATTTTAAATCAATCATAAGACATTCACACATATTCTTGTAAAAACAACACCAATGAATTGGATATTTAACATAACAAATAGAGATTGAGTTAAAATTACTCTTATCAAGTTCATATCGATGACTTAAGAATTTATCAATGGAGTGATTATGTGTATCAAAAGTATATCCATCGAAAGAGTAGTGTAAATTATGACATAATCAAATTAATTGTGATTCCACACATAATCTTGGGGTAAAATAATCAACGAAGTATGCGTAATGTCGAATGAGTGGAAATTTAAATTTGTAATTACCTTAATAATTTAGTAACTCACAAAACATACATCCCATGAAAGATGGATCATACAATGATGATGTAAATATCTGTAAATTAAAGTATATTACTCAATTAATAAAATCATGGGAATTACACACACCACATGCAATAAATAAGTGGTGAAAAAATGGAAATCTCATGGAATTAAAAGTGAGATAAGAAACTCCTTACCTTGTAATTTTCCTTGGTCTATGGTAGGTTAACCTCTTTTATAATGGTGAAATAATTGTTATTAAATTAAACAAGAATTATATACATTAATATGATATCATATATGATCTTTTAACATTGCTTTTTATTAATATCTTAGTATTATCATCGTATCGGTTGTTAACGGGTTCATTTTCCTTTATATTCAGTGTCATGTGAGTCATATTTGTTATGGATGGGATGTATATTATTCATATCCATAATTATATCAAGTCATTAAACATTATTTTTAAACATCAAATGAGAATTAAACTAGAATGGATACGATGGAGGATGAATCACATCACGTTCGTGGAGATGGTAGTTCGTACGTACGCACGAGCGACAATATCATTCTTTTAATATTAAAATAATATATAATTGGATGGTATATCATATATACGGAATTATTATCATGTTATATTTATCATTTACATCAATTAAACATCATTATTATACCCATCCAAATAATAATGTATTGAATAACAATTACACGACGACGTGGAGACGGTACGTCGTGCGTACGCACGTATGGTGACATGTCATTCAAAGGATGGATAGAATAATGAATATGGTTTTACCATATTTATAATAACATAACATTATATAGAATATACTGGAGTTATTATTTTATAATGGAAACAACAAAGAGAAAGGAAGTGGAAGAAGAAAGGAACTTGAAAGAGGGTGGTGAAATTATTACCTCTTCTTGGGGTTCTTCCTTTTGATTTGATCAGAAGGGCTCCTTAGGTTGGATTTATGACTAAAGTAAGGACTCTAGGATTAAGTGAGGGGAGTTGAGAGGATATTTTTTCAGGTATTGGACAAACCAAAAAGCTTTGAAGGTATGAATTTGAGAGAAGTGTGGGTGCCCGTTTATAAGTTCGGTGAGGGGAACCTTAGGAAAAACATAAAATATTATTTTATAATAAATTCATAATAGGTTTATAATGGCTCAAAAATTTATTTTTTAAAGGTAAAGGTTGGTATAGGTCGAAAAACACTCAACCAGTAGGTTTTAGATAGGTTTGGGTCACTATATTAAATTTATCTTTTATACTTAACTCTTAGTTAAATATTTTGACATTTACCATGTCTCTTTTTATTTTTATATTATATAGTTAATAAACTTACTATATACTTCCAAGAAACTACCATGTGGTATATTAATAATACAACTATCATTATATAGGTCCTTTATCCAATCCTTATATTTTTATGAATATAATATCAATTAATAATATAATGTTCGTTTTAAAAACTCTTTTATGTCAATTTTGATACTATTTAATAATTGATTTTTTTAAAGTATTAACAACTTTATTAATTGGAGACAAATATATTTAATCAATACAATCATGTCATAGTAACCTATAAAATTCGTTTATGGCATAAAAACTTTCAAATTATATTTATTTTAACATTTTTAATAAAAATTATTTGATTTTTTCATTAATAAGGAAAATGCTACATCATTATTGTGTCATAAATAAATTTAATTATTCAATGTCTAAAAATTATAAATAAAATCCCATTATGTAGGAAATAATTTTAAAGTTCTAATGAATATTTATAGTCTAATATATAACATATATAACCCAATGTAAAAAAATTTGTTAAAAGATAAATGCATATGTCATCTTTGTATTTACATTAACTTAATTAATATAAAGTGTCATTTTCACTTACAAGTGTCTCTATGGGGTCCCAAAATCGACCCAAATATGCCCATGGTCGGAAATGTATCCTCCAATAGGGTTAGAAAATGTGTTATGGTAATTTAATATTATTATAATATTATTTTGTACCCTTATTTACCGGATTTACCCTTTAACTGTGGTAAATAAAATATTTACCGAAGTAATTATTCAAAAGTCTAAAAATAAAAGTTACCTATTTATAAAATCTATACCTCAAGATTCTAAATATGGAATCAATTTTTATAAATTCAAAACACAGAAGTGGCATAAATTAATTTAAAATCAATTCTCGTTATCAAAACCAAAAGTGTATTTTTAAGAAATAATAAATATCAAAAGATTGACACTTCTTTATGTCCAGTTTAAATGTGAAATTATGTCCAAGGAACAAAATTGTATTAAATGTTAAAAATATAATCTAATTATACTTTAAAACTACTCAAATTAAAAATTTATCACTATTAATTATTTTGATTAAAAAAGTTGTTTTTAATTAAAATTTAGTTATTTTCACTATTCATCAAAATATTAAAGTTATCATAAAAGTACAAAATATTCAACCTAAGATAATTTTGATATTATTATTACAAAAATGAAGTTCATTTTGAAAGATAAAATGCATAAAATTTCAAAAAAATGGGTATTACCATTGATAACGGCTAGTTTGATGAGTCATGGTGCGCTTGAACTCGAAGTTGCGGGTAGTGCAAGTTATTGAAATTTTGGGGTGTTGCAGATAACATGTAGATAACATTACAACCCATCACATCTATAAATGACTTTATTTTTTTACCCACAACGTAAAATCCATAGGGGTGCATCACATACCACTGGCCTATGTGATGTCCTGGTTATTATGAAGTTGCTTCTCTTCACTTCAATGATCTGATAGATAAATGATAATTTCATTTATGGTATCATTTTTTTTATAGTATGTATTACCATTGTGATTCGAAAATGATTTTATGATAAAAGAATTAATATTATTGTAATATAAGATCAATAAAAATTTAGGTATCATTATAGGGTTAATATAAATAGAACATTATGGGATTTTATTTGGGGAATAAATGTTGAATCTCTTTTTTAAAGAAAGTATTATTTTATTATGGATTTATGGTTATTCAAGTTATTTATGTAAATGGTTATCATATCATGGGGATTATGTGATTTTGTAAACTAAATTTGTTTATGATACATTAAGATTGATTGATGTTATTTTGGGAGATAAAAAATAAAATTTATCTTGGAAGACTATGTGATCAAATACTCCTAAATTTTATGTTTCTGTATTATTTTATAATATTTTTTAGTAATATTGAAGATACTTATTTTTTTAATGAAGTATGAAGAAATTTTGGTGTTACTATTGAATATTATAGATCAAAGTATATTTTTTCATATGAATATTTATTCTTTTGGGGGAATTTAATTATCTTTTACTGACCAATTTGGTTTTTGTTAATGTATAAAGATAGGAGGAATAGATTTTTATTATTTTTTGGATATTATTATCTATAGAATTTGATTATACTAATTCATGAAAGAAATATTCATCTTCAATAAACATAATTTATATATAAAAACATGAATTTTTTGTTGTAAATTTACTAAAGGATCAAACTCTAATTTTCAAGTAAGTATATTTATTTATGTTTTTAGTATATATAGTAATAGAATTCATTAAAATTAGGAAAATAATTTTGAAAACAAATAGTATCAATTTAATTTTATATTTATAATTCAATGTAATTTTAACCAATCATGGATTTTTGATGTTGTCATGGTAAACATTCCATTACTATATTCTCTATCACATTATATCAGTCCTTGGGATTTGGTTTTCTCTTCCATATCCATGCTTTCACTTCCCACTAATTTTATCCAACATGAAGTTACTCCATATGACTTTCATACTTCCCTTCTTTCACTTATCAAATGTACTTTTATCTAATCCTTTTTAGGATATGGGATTTAAATGAAGGTATTTTGAATAGTCAAACACTAGTTATTGGTCCCATGTTCAAAATTGTGAGTACACAACTTCAAAATGGGGGGTGATATAAAAACCTAGGTAATAATAGAATAAATGATTTTAATATTTATTATTATTCTTTAATTATGTATTTATAATCACTATAAATATATTAACTGGTTATTAAATTCAAAAAGGAAATGTTTGAATTAAACTCATTTCTTATAATATTTTAGAAAAAATTATTTACAAAATATGAAATTTTAAAATTAAAAAAATTATTTCTTTTTTAAATTCATCATGTCAGAATGATCATAGGAAGAATTTCAGATAATTTCAAAAAAATGTTTAATTTCCAAGGAACATTGAATAAAAATAATTTTTATGAAAGACTGTATTTTATTTTAAATTATTTACAAGTTTAAATTAGTTTTTTTTAGTTTCCAATTTTCATTTGTTAAATTTAATTTAAAATAATTAAATAATTTTTTTAAATGGATTTTATACTTGAATTTAGTATAGAAAATAATATTTAAAATGGTAATGTTTCAGAACAACTATTTTTTGTTGCATTTTTTTGGTTGAAAATTTAACAAAATTATAAGAAATATGTGATTTTGTTTTTAAAAAATGAATTCAATATTTTTAATCATGGGGTCTTAATTTAGTAAATAGGTCCCATTTATTATTGTTCAATATGAATAGTAAATATAGAAATGTTCTTTTCCATAGTAAAGGGTAAATCAAGTAATCTAGGTAACATATAAAAAAAGAACCATTAAATGACTCAAACAAAGTGAATAAATATTATTTTATTAGTATATATCAACCATAACAATCCAAGGTTAGACTTTATGAACATTTGGGGACACATGGATGAAATCATAACCTTTATAGTATTTTATTTGATGAAAAGTAAATCTTGTCACACTCTTGTTTTTAATAAGTGTCAAATTTCTAATATGGTGTTACCTGGAGGAAATGTTTAGTATATATATTATTTTTAAATCTAAGATATTTCTCTTCATCATTGTAATTTTTTGAATTTTTATTGAGAAAATAATTACATTAAATTCTTACAGAACCCAAATGCATAAATTATTCAATTAATTAAAAAAACATAATAAATGATATTTAAAATATTTAAATACATATAATCTGTTAAAAATAATGTAGTAAAAATATTTCTCATATTAATATGAAATTTTAGGGACATTATTAAATAATGTTTTTATAATTTTAAGTTTTATATTGATAATATTAATGTTAATGTAATAAATAGTTCTACAAATTGACAATATGGATATTTTATAGTAATGACATTTTATTAAATGATATAAAAGACAAAAAACACCAATTCATAAAATATATTATGGTAATATTGAAACAGTCAACCATGTTCCATTTTTCGGAATTTATTCATTTTATTGTAACTTTATTAACCCTCAATATTTAAAAATACATATTGTCATGGTAATATCTAATTTTGTGAAATAAGGGTAAATACTGAAATATGTGGGTAACAAATATAGTCAAAAAATGTCTAATTTTTATTTTCTATATATATTTATACCCATGATAATATTTTAATATAAATTAATTATTTTTCATATTTTTTTAATTAAAATAAATTTATTGTAATTTAATTTTTTAAGGAATTTCATGAGGGCCCCTCCCCTATCCTGTAAATAGTAACCAGTTCTTATTAATAATTAACAATTAAAACCCATTTTTATCATCCAAAACCTTCAAAATTAACTTAATAAAATCCCTCTCGTCATTTTATATATCTTTTTTTTGGTATATTACGAAGCATATAAGTATTAATTTTTTTTAAATGATGTTTTTTAAATAAGAGGTATAGTTATTAACAACTTGTTTTAGTTTTGTTTCTTCTTCCACATACCTCAAACCTTGTTCATACAAGATAAAATAATAAATCCCAAATACTCCATATAATTAAATGTTATTATCTTAGTGTAATGACCTATATCCACATCCACTACCTTCAATTGGGAAAAGAATTCACTGTTCGTGTGTACAACAGACTACCGCCTCGCGAACCGATGTCATGGGTCTTCCATCACTTTCTCTCATTGATGGATTATAATGATGGAATTAATATTTATATATTATATTAATGAAATATTTATCATTATAAAAAGATAATATACGTTTTACTTTATTACCTTTCCATTCAATGAAAAATGATAATTTCGTTCGTGTGTACGAGTGGACTATCATCTCCATGAAGGGATGTGATTATTTTTTCAAACCATCATAACATGTATGATATATATAGGTATATTTAAAGAATTAATATGTTATTTATGATTTTATTATCATTTTGTATTGTTAAAATTATACATACTTTCTTTCTATAATGGTCATTGAAAAATGGAAAGGTTACTCATGCGTACGTATGACCTATTGTCATGATGATCGTAACAAAGTTCATCATTCATAACCATATTTAAATATTGTCATTAAAATTGTAATTGATATATAAAAATTATAATAATTTGATTAATATTATTATGGATATGATGCAATAGTGTCCTCTTTGACCATAATTCAATGTATTGAACTCATTATGGACTTATGAACTGAATATCATCAAAATTTCTGAAGTGTACTTAATTAATTAAGTTATTGTATTTAGATTGAAATAAATAATATAAATTTAATAGTTATTTTTAAAAAATTCATAAAAACTAAAAAATAACAAACGTTTAATATTTTTTTAGATAAATAATGTTTGTGATGAGTCAGAATCAAGGTAAGGGGATTCATAAAAATATCTTTTCATAGAGTAATAATTTGGTGTTATGAACATATATTATTTTACGAGGTGTAAAGAGATCCCCTTTGATATATTATAGAATTCATCTATTTTTATTCATGATATTTAATGTTTTATTTGAATTTATTTCCATCATGGGGATTATAAATGAAATGATACCAAATCAGTAAGGGTTTTTTAGACAATCTCATCATTATTCAGAATTTTATATCTTAAAGTATCCATTGGGGGAATATTTCTATCCCATGTAATTTTTTTAAAAAAATCAGATTTTTTTTATCATGTTCTTCTTAAATGGTTTAAAATTATTTTTAACCATGTTTTAATTTTTTTTAAACAATTTCAATGGAATCTTATATTCATTTCGCAAATGAGGTACTTGACTTTTCTAATAAAAATATGGAATAAATGTTTATTTATCTTATAAAAAATGAGAATATTTTCCTTCCATCATTAATAATTTTTTATTTTATTCTACCTTTACATGTTCATGTGCTTATTTTATAAGAAATTGTTTTTTTGTATGTGTGAAATATTTTTAAAAATAAGTGATTTGAAAATTAAAAGGTTATTTCCCTTAAGAAGGTTTTTATAATACAATATTCCATGATTTGTAATTATATTGTGGTTCTTATGAATTACTGTTATGATAGTTTTTTTCATGAAAACCTAAGTATGGGTGGTTACATTATAACCACCAATGTATTGGGTATATAATTTGACCATATGGTTATTTCATATGTGATACAGAGTTAATATATTAGGATTCTATTTAGATATAATAGGAATATATTGTGGTTTTTATTCAAAAATTTACAATTATTCTTATTATATGAGTTGTTTTGATGGTTACTCTATATAAATTTTTAGATTCTAACTATGAATGTATTCCTTTAGTAGTTGTGGTGGTTACACCAATGATGCCCTGAGATTCAAAAAAGGTAACTATATTATGGTTTTTATGTTTTTTACTATATTAACATGTTTTTTCTTTTATGTCCCTTACTGAGGTTTTTAGGCTAATCCCACATTTTTTAAATGTTTTTTAGAGTTTTTAAGGAAGTGTAGGTAAAAGGATGAAGTAAAGATAAAAATTTAATGATTTATCATGAAAAGAAACCATGTTTTTTTTAAACAAATTGGTGGGAATAATGGATACTGAGTGTAAGTTTTAACTAGTAATGTATGTTTTTACTATGTATGAGTTTTTGTTAATTCCCTAAGACACTAAACAAAAAAATATCCTTAGGATTTTTATAAAGTATATTCTATTTTGAAAACGAGATGTTTTAATGATTGGGTATGGGTCCTTACAATTTTATTTATCACACATGATGAAATTAGATGAAACTATTCTCAACTTATTTATCATTCAGTATATAGAATCAAATATGATATCTGCAATACCCTCTTAGGATATATCAAGTTACTTAACCATACTAAATCAATATTAATCACTATTATACTCATATTCACAAGTATATACATACCCTAATAATGTATTCACAATAACATACCTTTTCCAAATCCATTTGAATGACTAAATCAATAAACTAGTGTGATATTACATATTTTGCATAGAAATTAAATCTATATTTAACCCTAAAATGGTATTAATAATTACTCTATAAATTCAAACACTATTACATATATATAATAATCCAAAAAATGATATGAACATGACCAGAATGATCATAGCTCATGTTTCATTAATTTAATGTTCAATTAAAAGTCTATCAAGACAATCTAATTCACTATTACAAAAATCAATCAACCCTTTCTTATCCCCTTATTAATAATATCTTAATCCCAATATTTATCCATAAATCATCTATGTGTTAATAAATTTTTTTCCAAAAAATATAACCTTTTCATAAAATAACTTTTCAAGCTTATTAATATAATTTAATATATCTTTCCAATCTATTAAAATAGAACTACAGAAGAATTTTTTTTAAATTTTTCACATAATAATCATAACCTTTAGAATATATGAGACTGTCATTGACAAATAATAATAACTAATGAAAATAGCTAAGAGTATCAAGATTAAATTTTTATTCCAATACCAACATAATTACCTTGGGTAAGGAAAAGAGACTCATTGTTTCATCATATTTGGAATATAATGAAATTCTTAACCATTTATGTTTTCTCACTTATTCTACAATAATACATAGTGGTTTCTTTATAAAAAAACTTATATACTTCATCTTCATAGTCCTTTTTGAACAAATAAAAAAACCATAGTTTCTATGATATAACCTAAATAAAAATATGAAAATTTATATTTGAATATGTCTTCCCATATGAAATTTTTTTTCAACATATGATACTTTTGGATCAAACTAAACTCTCCTAGTTTGTTTTTTGGTTGTCAAAGGTCATTTTTCTATATCGTTTTCTAACCAAAATGGTTATCATCATTAATAAATTCATTAAATTGGTTAATAGTGGAAACAATATTTTCCAATTAATATATCATCGGGGTTTCAAAATAGATGTTTAGTTAGGCCTATTTGTAAAGAACTAGGTGATTATTGATTTAATATGCAGTCTTCCTTTTTCTGGGTTATTTTCCCTAGGTATATTTGAATCAGTTCTTATGTCCACTTATAGTAATCTGACATAGAGGAATTTCTAAGAGAACCAAATCCTTTGTATATTGAACAAAACATTGAATTATCTTAGACTTCTCCATTTCATTTTCAATAATTTTTATCCTAATCAGAATAAATTTTGAATTAATACCTTATCATTAAATTATATAATATCTCAAAGGGTTATCCATTATGATAAAACATAACTTATCTATGCTTAAATTACAATAAAAAACATTCTCTTCCAAGTTATTTGAAACTTTATCTTAATTTTAACTCTTATTCCCAAGACACACACTTCTATATCTATTTCCATGAATACATACAATAAATACACATTTTTATACTACCCATAAAATCTTGTATTAATCCTACATATTTACATAATCAGTAATGATTAATCAATCACTAACATCCTTAGGATATTTTTTGGTTTATATGTATATTTAAATAAGATAAAACATAAACTTATAATTCCCATTTTTATTGTATCAAATGGAAAACTTTCCTTTGATATATGAAACTACTAAATCAATAATGAGTCTTCAATCTCTCCCATATATTATTTACCACATTTTATCATTTTAAACATGTCACACGAACTAATTTTATTCATAACATATAGAGAGGTAAACATATAATGGTGTGTACTCAAATGTTCAATAAGGGAAAACATACAAATAATACAATCGTGGCAAAAAATAGAAGAAATATTATAATTAGAATAAATAAATAATACGAATCCATAAAAATATGTAATAGAGATAATTATATTACTATGAAAAAAATGAAAACATTGATATCAAAAAAAATAATCTCAAATTGATGAAATTAATAATTTTAGAAATATGAAAAATATTCTCAAGAACATGCGCTAAGACATTTGATTATCATCAAGACAACAGTAAACATATCTTTCTAAATTTGGAAGGCATACTTCAAACACACAAACCTGGTCATAAAAGGGATAACCTTATCATAACCCATTGGGATGAAAAAGGTGTATGGTTAAACAATACCTATTCAAATTGAAAATAATATTCCATATTGGGATAAAAATATACATAATTCTAATACTTTTCCTCATTTTAATAAAATAACATTATTTAATAGTGAACTTCATTGAATCAAAATTCTTTAAAATGTGATGATCACTCTATGTTAAAAAATTCGTATTTAAATAATTGAATACTATAATAATCATGATCACAAACCATCTATAAAATAATATTGGACGGTTTCAAATTAACTTAACCCCACCTAAATAAGGAAACATATAACGGTTCTGAAATAAATTAAGGACACCTCCACCAAAATAATTCTTTGAATTGTATCACAAAAGAAGTGATCAAGAATTGAATTGTTATATTCCAAGAGTTATATCCCTAATAGATAACATATATATAAATATATATCTTTATTTGGATGAATTGTGAAACAAAATCACCATTATGTTAAAACATTTTATAAATTATAATGGAAATTTATGAGAAATCTTACAAAAACATTTAGTAAACTTTTTTAATATTGGAATAGAATAAAAAATTATATATGTATTTGGAAATTAACTTTTTAAAGAGTGATAGGACTTATTTTTGAGAAAAATAATTTTAAAAATATTTATTGATAATAGATCCTTGAAAATACATAATAGTTATCATGTCAAAATGAAGATAGGGTAAAAACATGCGAAAGTGAAAAGAAATTCAATTTTTCTTATTTTCTAAATAACTTATTTAAAATCCACATTCTCAGGGGTTAAAAACACTCACATTTTAAAAAATATTAATAATATTATAAAATAACATATAAAAACATTAGGGTAGGATAGACCAAGCTTGGAAGAAATAATTTTATGAAGAAATAAAATACTCAAGTAATGGGTACTTGAATTATCAATATCCCTCACATGAAACATACTACATGAAGCATGAATCCTTTAAAATGGGGTTTATATGGTAATAATTTTAACAAATAGTTAATATCATCTAATTAAATCTAAGGGAATAATTCACCCAACTTATATGAAATAATATTAAGTGAACAATCATCACTCAATGAATGATAATTGAGTCACAGAAATCTATTATGGTTGGAGTAACAATTAACTCAAAATACATTTTATGGAACAAAATTAAATGGATTATTTTCTCCAATGAATTAAAAATAAATATGGAATATAAAATTAATGGTGTATTAATTTAATATAATACTACACAAATTAAAAAAACATTCCTAACATGTAACATATCTCAAAAATCATAATTGAGACCCAAAAACCCATGTAGCATGAGTGACACATTAATAAAACCCACATGAACGAATTAGAATCCAATTGATCTTAAAATACCTTGATTAAAATATATTTTATAATATGATATATAATAGGTAGTATATGTACCAAATAAATAAAATTATGTTCCTAACACTAAACATGTCTCAAAGAGAGTAATTTAATATAGAAATCCTTACCTCAATTTGGATTCATTATTCACTTGCATTTATCACCCTGAATAATTGAATTGAGTCCATTAAATACATACTCATAAACCTTAATCATAACTATATCCATTTATAATCCTCAGTTATATTCATAATATATATTAGTTAGTTTATACCAATTTTCAACACTCTTTATATGTAATATTTATCATTTTAATTTAGTTTTATTAAATGAGGTGGGTACCAATTGTATTTCTAAAATTAAATCATTTATATAACATATAAGTCATTGTAATAGATACTACAACATATTTTATAAATATATAATTCCAATTCATGTTTGTTTTGATTATGAAATATGAAGATGAAATTTACTATGATATCATTTAAGTGATTCTTAATGTGTGGTGGGAATTTTGTTCATTAATTAGTTAAATATTTATATAACCTTATAAAAACAAAAAAACATCATTCACATATTTATATCATATTATTGTAAGAAAAATAGTATTTATTTCTGGTATAAATTCCTTTTTCACCATTAATTCTTAGTTTAGTTTCTTCAATATGTCCTAATATTAATGCACATTAAGTCCATTGAGGGATTGGGGTGTCTAGGACTGGACCAGATCCCAGAACTAGAGTTTTGGGTGAGAGTAGAAGGCTGAAAGGTTAGTAGAAACCATGTGGGTTGGGTCACATGGATGTATGGCTTGGTTTTTTGTTTTTATAGAACATGACTATGGTCTTATCATGATTTGTGCATGGTTAGTAAACCATGTGGTAAATTGTGCACTATTCCACAAGCCTCTAGGAAATCATTCACGGTTTCTATGCGATTTGATAAACCAATCGCATAAACCATGGGCCTTTTAATTTAAATAATTTTATTATTTTAAATTTAATTAATAAATATTTTTAAAACCTAAACATAGGTTTTATACAAATTCACAGTAGCCTCCCCTAGAATGTCTCAACCTAGACTAAAGTAGAATTTGAGAGATATCTCTCATCCAATCCTGGATTCATGTGCTTTGTACCTCATGAGATCTACAATGGAAAGTCCTACATTTCTATTTATCTATTCTCTATTCTTTTTGTTGTTGGTTGCCCTATTTGGATTTAGGCTCATATGCTATAATTTCTGATTCTTCATCTATTATTCAGATTTCTTCCAATATAGCTTGAATAAGAAGCCGATACTAATGATCTATCTAGCACAGACATAAGGTAGATGGTATTGTGCCTTTCAATTAATGTTGGTCCGTTTATATATCACTTTGTGTCGTACGACCAATTTCTGGGTGTCACATTAAATGAAATTAAATCCCTAGAATTTATAGGTTGTTTTTAGGTGATTAAAGAATATTTAGAGTATTTTATTGGTTAAATACCATGAGTGTGAAGCACCCCTTTGGGTATTGTTATTTAAATTGGCCCTTGATGGATTTTGTCCTTAGACACCCATGGTGAGCCTATATCACAATTGACCTGGCATGTTTATTTTGGGTTGATAATGGGAATTAAATTATCAATTGATGTAAATAGATTTGTGATGTGAATTAAGGTTGAATTGGTTTAAGGGATGGGATGGTTTTGACCCTTGAACCTTGATACGAAATTAATTACATTACTTGAAATGAATTGCACATGTGAGTTAAGAATTTCTATATTATGAAAATGCTTAATTAAGCTAGATTTTCCCTTATTGTTGATTTTCCCTTATGAGATAAATTTTAACAAATCCATATAATAGCTTATTATGATTTTAAAGATTTATATATTCAAAATTCTCATGTGATTAATTGAAAGGAAGTGTTTCTTGAGGTTGGAAAATGATTTATTAACCATTTGAGGTAAGATTGATATTACATGCCCTTGGTTTTTACATTGGCATGTTAAATGAAAAGTTTAAATGCAAATTTTAATTCATGGAATTCTTAATAGTCATGGGTGAATCAAGGATCCAAATAAAATATGTCATTAAAGGGCTATTTAGACTAGTGAATTGTAGCCATGGGGGAATCATGGATCCAATTGAAGGATTTCATAGACAAACTCATTGGACTAGTGAATTATATACCTTAGGTGAATCATGGATACAATTGAATAATGCCATGGATGGAATACATGTCCTGAAAATTGAATATTCACAGGGTGAATTGTGAATCCCAATGAAGGATTCCATGGATGGACTCATTGAGGATTGATTTATATTCCTAGTGAATCATGGATTAAAATGAAGGAATCTATGGACTGACTCAAAATGGGAATTGACTGGTTATGACTTGGATGATACTGAGGATCCCTATAGGACTGCTGATGGTGGACTCAATTGGCAGGACTCTATACCTCACCTATAAAGATACCATGTTCTAAAGAGGATTTTCGGGATGCTTTTTTAGGGTTTTAGTGGATAACATACTTGTGCAACACTTGAAATCTATCTTAGGAATGTCAAGGATGGGAACAATTTGATATCATACCTAGAGAGATACTATAATTTCAGCTTAGGAATGTTAGAGATGGTCTTAAGTTCCACGTTAAATTAATAATAAAACAATATAAATCATCATCTAGGACAAATAAAAATCATGAATTCGGGCGTGACACATATCTGTATATATTTTTTGTTTTGACATTTGTTTGTGTTATTGACTATACAAATTTTTCAAGCCAGATCCAGATCTCAAGACTTATATATTCAATTAGATTTAATTGGTTAGTGAATTAGATTAACTAAAATGGATGTTTAGTTTTGATTAATTCCTTTTTTATTTTCATAATCCTTGAACACATGTTATATATATTCACTGAATGCATGGAATAGACCCTGGGTGGTTTCCTACTAGGATTATATCTGACTCCATGTTTGGGTTACCTTTTGAGACCCAAATAGATTATATGATTACATCTGTCGATAAGTGAAAGTTCCCTAATACAAGTACTAGATATGCTTATTAGGAGCAGGAGAGCATGGGACCAATTTGATCCTTGTGATGCTTCTAGTATTTTATGGGATTTTTTATACATTTGGGACATGTATTTTATATGACTTCTATGTAACTATTTTTTTGTTTTATTAGAAACATGTGACATGTATCTTTTTCTAGAATTTAATATGACTTATTGATCTGTTTATACTATCAGTATTCCACTGTTTATTTCTGTTGTATGGTTTATTGCTCCCAGTATTGAACTATTTTTTATTTCCACTATGTTACACACTTTTAATGACATCATAGACTCCCCACTAATATACTTAGGCCCTTGGTGCTAGTTAGTGGCCTCTGGAATTTGGGGATATGTTCCTAAGTCCATGTAGAAATCAGTTTCAGAGAACTATTGAGTGAAATCCGGGTTTGGGATGTTAAATTATTCCAATAATTTAATTTATATTCTCATTCATGACATAAATTTGTAGTATTGTATTTGTAGGTCATTAAATCAACTAAAACATGAATCTACAAAAATTAATAAGTGATTATGAGGTGGTTTTATTTTAATATCCTTATAATATAAGAATTATGGAAATATTTTGTTAATATTAGTGTGATACATTAGAATTATAATGATTTAAAAATAGAATTTAATTTATATTAACTAATTACTTAGAAAAAAGATCTCATTTTTCTCTTTGTTTTCTCACTCTACATGATTTAATTAATGATAATAGTCTATTGAACATAAAATTAAAAAGTTCTAAAAGTTTTCACAGAATAACAGTAATGGTACCATAAAAATAATATTTCTCATTTAACTACATACTAATGACTGCCCATGTATGGTTTATATGAAAAAAAAGTGAGAATCAGTCTTTCTATGGAGGTAGTAGTCTACACATATGCATGGTGGATGATATCATTTTCTATAGAAAATTTTAAAGGATTAATATGGTTTACAGTTTATGAATGATAAAATATATATAAATATCCTAATTATTTATTAAATTACCCTTTTAGATCATCCTTGTATGATGGTAAGGGAAATCAAAGTATGTTTCATCATGGAGGTGGTAGTATGAAAACCACGAGATTTATAGTTTCATTTTTAAAATAGATAAGGGATCATGTGAAAAATGATTATTTCCGTAGAGTAATAAAATTCAATATATAACCAATACTAATTTCATTATATATGGATTTAAAATTAATATTGGAAAATAAAAATATAAAATAAATAAGTTAAGTAAAAATAATTATGCACGTTGTGCCTTTTCCAATTTCCTTCAAATATCACTTGACATAGAGTAATATAGTTCAAATATAATCTCAATGGAAAAATAATATTCTAGTGGGAGTAATAAGGGATGGTTTAATTAAGGAAAATAAATTATTTGTATTTCCTTAAAGGGGTGGTGATAGTTTATTTTATTAAGTGTTTAAAATGAAATTTTGGAAAATATTTTAATGTTATATAAATGGAAAACATGATTAACAAGTCAAGTGGTTACAGAATTGGGAATTATTTTACTGGGAAAGATATATTTTGGAGCCACACTGCAAACACTGAATTATAGAAATGGTTTAATAAATTTTCATGCCATTTACCCCCGGAATTATTACATTAATCATTTTATCATTTACAACATTAACTTATTTTTACCTATAGTAACATGTCCTTTATCCCCAAAAAAATAAATCCTTATTAGATAATTTCAACCCATGGATTATAAATTTGAAATAAATTTTATTTTATTCAATTTATAAAAGTATTAAAAATTATTTTTAAAGTAAAAATATATAATATGTTGAGAACAATTTTTTAGATTATATTACTTATTTTCTAAAATACCAAATATTTTTTTGTAAATTATAACCAACATTTATAAAATTATAAATTATATTATTAAATTAATAATTAGTCTTCTAGAGATTTTTTATAAACACATAATCCATACTTATAAAAAAATAATTTTATAAATTTCTAGTTATTTATAAAGACATCATTTTTCACTATAAACCTAAAAATCATTCTTTTTAGAAAAATTTTAAAAATTAATTTTATTTTTACAATATTAGTATTAATAAAAAACAATTTTTATTATCTCAAATTAAATTTATAAAATTTTGTAAATATATATTTTAACAAAATACCAAAATATAGTGGAAAACTAATCATATTGGATATTATTATTTAAAATTGTTAACTATTATTTATTCTTATTTCATATCAATTACTAATTAATTTTATAGTAATATAATCTTAATGTTACAAATATATTTTATTATTACCTAATCATGATATACTTTTATTCATTATTTAAAACACCAATATTTTGAATATATATTTTTATGCATAAAATTATTTTCTTAATTATTTTAACTATAACAATTTATTTTAATTAATATTAAAAGTTTCCTTTATTTTATTTATATAAAGATTTCAAAAAAAATTCTCTTATTCAATATTTATAATTAAATAGCAAGGTTTTAATAATCATACTTAATATTTACCTAAATATATCATGGTTTTGTTTATATTGGGTTTTGCCTATGGAGAAATCTATAAATGGCATTTAATTATTTAAAGGTAATCATATAATTGGATCATGGATTGTCAAAAGTTTCCTATTGATTTTTTATTATGTTTTTTTACTTGATGATGTTGTGACTTGTTCTTGTCTCATTAATTTTATGCTTTCAACTATTGATTATGTCATGATTATTTTTCTCGATTAATTATCACCCATGAAAACTCTTGTATATTTGTTACACATGGATGTTAACCTTTCTATAAGGTTGAACCTATCAATTAATCCAAAATTTATCACCTCAAAACAATTTTCAATGTTTTTATATGATGGATATTTGGAGTTGGGGATACTATTTGGGAAACATGGTTATAGTTAGTAGATATCTTGGTTTTTAGAGATTAATTTGAATAAATTTCAGGTTTTTTAAAAAAAATTCATGTAAGAATAATTTATATTGTGTAGGTGGTATTCCACACTCACACGAGTGATGCTTTTCTTTCTTAATGCAAAAGGGGATAGGTGGTTAATAGTAATTCCCATATAAATATGAAATTATATTTATAAATAGTACTAATGAATTATTATAAGAATAAGAAACATAGATATGGCAACTTATGTAAAAAATTAAACAAAGTATGAAAAATTGGCACTCCCATTGAGGGCTTTAGCTTTCCCATAGTGGAATCGATTTAAATGGATGGACTTCAATATATTTATTTAAAATAAATCAAACATAATTAATATAGGATTATATGGAATTTAAATTGGATATACCTTCCTGAGAAAACCAATATTGTGCGTGGTATTAATTTCTTGTTTTGAAGCCCCATTTATAAGTAGTGATAATGGAAATTGGGTAAATAATTCAAATTAATATAATGAGATAACTTTTAAAAATTGTCAATAAGAATAAAAAACATAAAATAATGAATGGAGTTATGAAATAAGATCCATAATCCCTAAAAATTAATTTTATCAATCATTTTAAACATGTTTTTAAGTCCTTTACTATAAGAATTTTCACCTTTACCATTTTCATTTCTACTGTGGTAACTAATATTTTCTGAGGTAATTTCAAAACAATTCATAATAATTAAATGGAACATATTAAATAATTTTTATGTAATAACTCTAAAAATGAAATAGAATTTCCATATAAAATTTATATGTATAAAAAAATATTTTAAGATTAGTGCATGTAGTGCGTAAAAACTTTTTTTAGAGCGTATTTTTCTACTTCAAACTTATAGATAGTATCACATTACCAGTGTATTCTATTTCAATGATGTAAATTAAATAATGAAAACCAAATATGTGGACTTCAATTATATCAAACACATAATTTTAAATATATATGTATTTAAAAGAAAATTACAACACCAATTTCATTTTTTTCTAAAAAATATTAGTTACATTCATAAAATGATAAACATAAGTCTTATAAATTAAGAAGTGTGTTTAAAAATTCATATTATTTATAATTAGATAAATATATTATAATTAAAAATAATTTATATGTTTTTATATTATATATAATTCATGAAAGAGACATAAATGCTATAGTTTTAATAAAAATTGTATTTTACACTATTGTCTAATAATAAATTATTTCAAAAAAATACAAAAAAAAAATAATCATTAAGATAATTTGGACCATAAAAAATTATAAATGATACTATTTTTTACTAATTCAATTTCAAAAATTTAAAATTTTAATTTTGTTTATAGAAATACATAGTAAAGAGAAAACTAATTTTGCTTAAGTATTTATTTTTATAAAATAATCATTCTTAATATTAGTTCATATCAATTCCTAATTTAAAGTATGATAAAATGTTAGTTAATATATAATAAAATATTAAAATTGTTCAATATAATTTATAATTAAATAATGAATTACACTTTTAATAAAAAATGTTTCATTTTAAATATTAATTTGAAATTAAATAATCTTTATGAAATAACATTAAAAATAAATATTTATATTCAAAAAATTTATTAATCCATTACTATTAATATATTTTTTATTTTTTAAAATAAATTATATCATACTTTAATATTAATTTTAATATGTAATTCATAAATATTTATTTACATTTTTAAAATAATATTTTTATTTCATTATTTATTATTTATGAAATATATTATTATAAATTAAATACTAATAACATAATAATTTAGTGTACCTACTAGATACATGTCAATATAGTGAACATATTTCTAATAACCTTGTTAATATTGACTATGTTTTCCCCTATATATAACCTTACTAAGTACATTCATTCCATTTAATAATTTAAATCTCAGTTATCTTTTCTGTAGTATTCATTCTATTTTTATCAATATGCTTTCTTTTCCCTTGATGTTCCTCATCATTATATGTTTTATTTCACTATTGGTGACCCTCATGGGTAATGACGATCTGGGATATATCCTAATGTTGAATATTTTATTCCATTATTTTTAATACCCACTTTTAATTTATACTTTTTTAATGGATGTGATAATCCATGGTGATTAGTAATCCATTATGAGTAATTCATAGTATCATGTAATTATTTTTAATGTTTTACTATTAATGAATGAATGTTTTTTAGTTTTAATTAATATCTGGTGTGATTTATTGTTTAATGTAATTAAATTCTAATGAAAATTTAAAAAAATTAAAGGATAGACATATACATTATGGATATAATATTCTTTTTAAAAACCAAGGGCCTTACATTATCCCCACTTAATAAATTTTATCGTTGAAATTTTAATTGTCACTTACTAATAAAAATACTTTAGACTACCTAATGATAATATTAAATCTTGGTATAGATTATAAGTGGTACAAATCATTCTATATTAGGTAAGAATGTGTGACATAGATTTTCTCTCATAGTTGGTATGCATTAAGATTCCCAACCATTTATTATAAATATTTCTCTATAGTTATGGTTTAGGAGTTTCTATAAACAAATATTCCACAACTTCATTTTCAAGATCCCATTTCCAATAAAATTTTAAAATCAAAATTATTGTGAAGATATTAAATTGAGTTAGAGTAAATGATATTATGAATGTGAATTACCGACAGTAATATGTATTCTCCAATGATATGTTTACATTAACCTATAATACTATGAGATATTTTATTCATCCTATAACTCTTTTGGTTCAAAAATTTTACTTTAAATTTTGTTTTATCATAATTTATAAACTATTACCATAAAGTAATTATGAAATAAAACATTTATAATATTTAGTAAAGATAATAGTATCTACCAATGAATATCTCCATGATTGTTATTATTGGTATATACTCTTAAGACCAATCTTTATGAACAATATTGAAGATTTTTTTTAATCTAAAAAATCATTTTTAGGGTGATTAAACATAGATTATTTTTTCCCATAGTTGCATCCACTTTCCAGTATCTATATAGATATGTAATTTTATGGATAACTATGAAATCCCTACATTAACAAAACATTTAGATGTTATCCTAAACATATAATTAACCCTTATAATTATCCTGTAGACTTATTCAAGTAATTTCCAATAAATATCTCTTATTTAAATCCTTAAAATATTCCCCATTACCTCAACCCTTAAATTATCCTCAACTAACATCCTAAAGTATAAAGTTATCTAAAAAATACTTTTATATAAAATGTGATTCCATAATTATGTTACCATCTCAATTACATGACTTAATGAAAAAATCTCATTAACACACATTACAATAATAATTTAGGTTTAGTGTTTTATATAAATAGAAAAAATATTAACAAAAATATATGTTGTCTTCTTAAATAATTGAATTTTATAAAAATATTAGAAAAAATAATTAATCTATTAAAGTCATAAATATATCTAAATAGATCTCCATATATATTACTTTTCAATAAAATTCATACATTTTTGTTTTCTTCATAACCCGGGGAAGTGGAAACATTTGAAATATAAGGGCTCAAATTCTTAGTAAGGGTATGAATATGCGATACTAATAAATGGTAATAAGTGAAAATAATATATGAAAATGGGTATAATCAAAGTACATGTGGATAGAATTCGAAACATAGAATAGATCAAAAGTAATTAGTCATTGAATATATATTTTCTTAATATAATACATGAATCGGTAGCATGTGAAACATGTGCGATAATCTTCAGATGTGAGAGCATAAGATTGTCAAAATATTTTAACAGTGAAAAATGGGAATATAGAATATCCTGGAACAAAAGTTAATCATATAATTATTACATAACATGATAGAAAATATCGGAACATCGAAAAACCATAAGAGTAAGAAAAACATTTGAGAAAACTCATTATTCATATGCCTATGTGAACAAAAAAATATGTCTCTTCCTGGAAATGAGATCAAACCTGTTATTCTCACTCCTAAGTGATGAAACTAATTGTGTCTATTCTCATATATCTCATCTAATGTAAAATTAAAAAAAACATCATTTGAGGGTAATATATGACACCACACATCATCATAAATTCATTTATATTCTCTAATAAATGAATTACGTCATAAATAAACCATTGAATGTAAATGAAGTTCATATAAATTTCAAATTCCATCATATAAAGAAAAATTTAAAAATTACATCAATAAACATAATGAACCTATAGAATATAAATGGATATTCAGTCACACTAAATTGATTTATTAGAATATATCATTCAATAAAGTATATGCAATTTACGCCATGTGGATAAACGGTATATAGTTTATTCAAACAATTCCTTAATAAATCGATGAATCGAATCTCTATGAAAAACCATTAATCAGAGGAATGAAATACTCAGTATTCACATAGTAAAGTAATTAGAAGAAAAATAATTAAAATTCACAATGGATGGTTATGATAGAATAAGATTATAATGGATCATTATGATAGTATAAAATAATATTTCACAATCCATGATGAGAGATTTCTTTTATGGTATATTTGGAACAATATCCTAAATCAATAATAAAATATTTAAAATGATTTTGATATGGAATAAAAAAAATTTGGGATCATTATTAAAATATCATTGGGAATAAGAAATATTATTTAACTTTTAAAAAAAATTAATCTAAGAAAAGTTATGTTACAAAATGTTTATAATTAGAATCTATTTTCAAATAATATAAAACATAAGCATGAAGTTTTAAATAATTAGGGACTAATGTTTAATGAATTGTACATATAGAAAACCATAAAATGTGATTATTTTTACTCAACAACAAAAATGTACCATATGAAAAATGACCAAAATTTTATTAAAACTTTAAAATAAGGAAAAATAATATAAAATGATCTTAAAAATTATTTTTTACATTAATAAGGACTTTATGAAAGCATCTAATGAATATAGTCATGCAATTTATGGATGCTTAACCAAAAATAAGAGCTCGGGTTAGTTTTCTTATAATGGATAAAAATGTACCAATGGGGTACTCAAAGATGTAGAAGAAAAGAACATGATTAATCATAGTTGAATAAATTTATATAATTTTTATAGATAAATTTTAACAAATTACTCTATTGAATTATCATTGAAAATAAATATATATTTTAAAAAGCGATTGGAAATGAAATAATCATTGAATTAATAACATAAGAATCAATGAACTATATAAGGATGATCATTAGATGGAAATTAAAATATTAGTAAAAAGAATAAATTTTAACATATGAATGTAATGGGGTATTGAATTAATCATACACAATAAATGATGGTGCACAATATCAACCAGGTCACAAGGAGTGGAAAATGAGATAAGGAAACCCTTACAAGTAACATAATATTTGATGTCTGATTATATTGATAATGAAGATCTGTAAAATAATTATAAAAACCTATAAATAAAGGATGAAATTAAATACAAATTTCTTATTTGGTAGAATAAATTAAACTTGGAAATTTTTATTTTTATAATAATTTTTCTATCTCAATTGATGAAAATTTAGTTAGAACAAACCATTACCATAATTCAAAACATCCATAAAATGTATTAAATTCCCTACTTAAAAAATATTAACTTTAATAAAAATATATTAAAGACCTGTATTAATACCCATAACCTTTTATATACTTCATTTACAATTATTATATTTATGTATACTTCTTATTTATCATATATTTTTAATATCATAAGTGAGTAATCCTGACTATTTTCAAGTAGTTTTAAATTAATGATAATGATATATTTTTTATACCAAATTTCATCATTCAAAGATCATTTAATTCAAAAGAATTTTTATTTTATAATTATTTAAATTTTTATATTTTAATTCTGTTGGGATTTTTGGTTATGGTCAAAGTTGAAAAAAAAATTCTACAAGCATGTTTCAGTGAATTTTATCAAACGAATGATGGAATATCAATTAATGAGTTTCATATTAATGTAACTATTAATGAAACAAAATGAAATAATTATTTTACTATTTATATAAAATATTATCGGTAGTTATGTTCACATATAGACATATTATATTATTGTTCATATGGGTTTTAATACCAACCTAATCCTTGTAATACCCTATTTAATGGATAAGTTTCATTTTTAATGTGTTCTCTTTTGGATAAATTTCATTCTTTCATAATAATAAGTAAAATATTTGTAATTTTTTATGTTTTTGAATATATTTTAAAAATATATTAATAAATAATTTAGAAACTAGTTTAAAAATTAAATACACAACTTTTTTGAGGTGGTAGTCCACACACAAACGAGTGACATTTTCTTTTTTCATAATGGAATAGGTGAATAGAGGATAAATATTATCCCATGGTAATAAAAAATAATTATAAAAATAATAATAATGATAGTATATAGTTATGAAGAAATAATATTTGGTAATAAAATATAGAAATTAAAATATGTTAAGAAAAATTAGAACTCAATTTTAGGGATCTGGATTTCCCTTTGAAGAATCCGTTGAAATCTAGTTCATAGGCTAAATTATTATGAAAATAAGATAAATAATTTAAAATAGTTTTATAGGTGAGAGAATTAGTATAGTTTTATTAGAGGAAAATAAAATTTTGATGTGGTCTTGAATGGCTGGTGAGATTCCCTTTTTATAAGTGGTGATAATGACATTTTTTGTAAATATTTCAACTTAAAATAAAGATAAAACATTTATCATAAGTGGAGAGGACTCCAAAATTAAAATATTGGAGTGGGGGATAAAATAAGATTGGTTGTACCTCATCTATAAAATTTTACAGATGTTTTCAAAAAAATTATGCTACTTACTCTTATAATGTTCAATTTTTAAATTTTTAGATTTTCATTGCTAACTAATTTTTACCTAAGTAATTTAATATTAGTAACTAAAGGTAAAATTGAAATTATAAAAACAATTTAGTCCTAAAGTTTAATATCTTATAATTTTTTGTTTCATCAATATTCACTCCCTTTTCCAATTTTTCAATTAGTTGTTATGCAATGCTTTGTTTCGTTTATTAGAACTAAATTATAAGAGTTCCGTTGGACTTTTATAATGTTTTTGGGTTATTCAAGTGGCATAGAGAGTGTCCTCGGTGTTTTGGTTTGGTTTTGGGATCATCAGAGGCCAAATTGATTGCTTTAAAGTTGTAGGTTAGGGTGGGCGGTTTAGGGTAAATTGTGCGGCCCCGTGTATGTAATTGTGCGACTCAGTTTTGTATTGTTTCACAGTTTGTGTAAATCATGTGTGGGAGGCAAACAGCATTGTGATCTACACATTAGTTTTTACATAGGGTTAGCAAATAGTTTTTCCATGGTTGGAAAATATTTTTGGAAGCTCTTGCGGGCTTGGATCCTTAGGTAGTGGTTTCCACATAGTTTTCACATGGTTTAGTAAACCGTGTGGGTAAACCATGTGACCTATACAAGATTCTTTTCTTTAGTTTTTCTTTTACTTTTTTCTTTCTTATTCTTCTCCTTCTTACCCTTTTTGTTCATAGCAGTGGGCTTAACCATCATTTCTCCACCTCCACCGATTTTGATCCCTCTTCTCAACCGATGATTTGTACTTCGATCTGTCAGAAGCTATAGGATTGCATCTCTAAGGATAACCACATATGTGCTTCTTCCTTTTTCATATTTTTCCTTATGGAATATTATTTCTGTAAAATCCAAATTTAGGGTTTTTTATGGAAACTCAAATCTAAATTGATCAGCTTTGAATTGGATCTTGTTATTGGATGTGCCTATGTCTACAAGTCTAAGGTAGGTGGTGCACACATTGATTTTTGTTTCTATAGACTTTTTGTGTGTGCAACTCAAAGCACTCATTTTGGGTATTTTGAGTGGGACACTAAAATACACCATGATTTATATAAAAATTAACGTGTGATTCTATGTGATGTTGTTACCAACAAGAATTTACCCGAGTGGTAAGGACTCATGCTTGGCATCCAAGAGACCCAGGTTCAGAAGTGGGTGGATGCAAATTTCCAAGTACTATAGCAGTACTGTAGCAGCCGGAACTATTCACTCAATTTGGGCCTTTGTAGATTTTGGTTGGTGCGAATCAAAGCACTCATTTTGGGTATTTTGAGTGGGAAAATAATATACCCCATGATTTATATAAAAACTAATGTGTGATTCTAAGGGATGTTGTTCCCAACGAGACCATACCCGAGTGGTAAGGGATCCTACTTGGCATCCAAGATACATAGGTTCAAAACCGGGTGGAGGTGAATTTCCAAGTACTATAGTAGTACTATAGCATCACTTTAGCAGTTGGAATTATTCACCCAATTTAGGCCTTCGGGCCACCAGTTTGGGCCTACGGGTCTCAAGGGAATTCGGGTCATCAAAGTCCTTCGGGCTACAGGGCCTTTGGGACACATAGACCATGGAGTAGCCCAGTTCACACAGAACATGTCCCAGAAGAGGATCAGAGCTACAAGAGTAGCAGCCACTAGAAGCAGAGCTTACCGGATTGGAATAATGAAAGGGTATGGCAGTATTCATTGAGACCAAGCACTATGCAACATTTTATGGGGAAATGCTAGCCGATCATCAATGAAATGTGGGGAGCTATGTGATCAATGATGTAGAATCTGGGGAGGGGCAGTTCAAGTGGGTTGGGCCTACGGGTCATGTATTGGGCATGGTATGCCTCTGGGCCTTCGAGTCATGTATCGCAGGTCAGTCGGGCCTTGTGCCTTGGGCATACGGGTCATGTACGGGTTCCCCTTCAATCCATAAAAGGGGGATTATCCATAATAAAATAAAAAAGTAGTCCTTCGATCCATTCGGGTAAGGGGTGTTGTTGGGGATGCCTTAAACTTTTTTTATGAGTGAGGTCAGGTTAGAGGTCGTCACTTATATCATTTTGGCCGAGGTTTCCAAAATCATCTAAATTGAATTGTTTGGTTTTAAATTTATTTTTTCAATTTAATATTACTTGGTTAAATTTATTTTATGAATTCAATAGCTCCATATTTAAATAATTATAATTTTTTAAGTTGTGATGTTCAATCATCTAAATTTAATTTTTTTTGAAAGGGAGTTGTTTTAATTGTTTATATATGTAATTGATTGAATTGAATTAGATGGGACCCAAGGGGTTATGAAAGGAATAGTACAAGATTATATTGGGATGGAATGGTCATCGGTATTGGGCATTGAGATTTTAGATTGAGGCGGTGAGGCTGTCAGGTTGGTCATGGATTGTGATTGTTGGATGGCATGGCTATCAGAATTGAGGGATATGGTCGTAGGGGGACTAGGTTCTAATTGGCTTGGATTAGGTTATTATTTTGGTTATTTTCTCTCACCAATGATTTCCAAGGCACAAATTCAGTCTTGTGAACAATGTAGGACTTTTTAGAGAGATGATTTTGATAACTCATGCGGGTAGAGGCCTCTGATAGATATGGTTTAGGTATAAATGGTTTGGGGGAACTTACCGTAGAAATCCCCATGAAAGGTGAGGAGCCTTTGGAAGATAGTGATGAGGATATCAGGTTGGGGGATGAGGCTCACTGATATTGTGGACATGATCCTAGATATTAATTGAGGATAGTTATCATTGTTCCTCTGGTTGTCAGACCTTAGGCTTATGTGAGCTTTCGAGCAGGGGTATGTGGGACCAGGTTACTGATTACATGGGCGTACCTTTGGGACGTCGGTACTATGTGGGACATGAGGTTTCAAGAGATATTTTGTGCTGGGTTACATGATTTTAGGTGTAACCTGAGGGTTCACAGGGACTATGCTACACTAGGGTTGCCTTGGGCCGTGGGCCAAGGACCCTATCGACTTCTGGGATTTCGTTGTTGGCCAAAGTATGTGACAATTCGTGGTGGCCATTGAGAACCATAGGGGTTGTTTTGTTTATCTTTCAATTTTTCAAATATTTATTTAATTATATTTCATGCCTTCTTAAAAACATATTCATGGAACACATCATTGGGTGGAATCCTACTAAGATTCATTTCACACTTGGCACTGGTCCTTAGGGGTGCCTAAAGACCTTATGAATTTAAGTTCAGGTATAGGACCATACTTAGGAGATGGATCATTGTGTCTATTTTCATGGAGATTGGTACGGACCTTGAGTTTATTCCTAGCTATAGTTTTAATTTTTTAGCTTTCATTCATGTATTAGCATGCTTATTTTTTATGTACCTACAGTGGTTAGACATGGGTTCCCTTTTTGTACGTGACATGTATTCCCTGTTATGAAATGCATGATTTGGTTGTTTTATAGAGCAAGCTACAAGTAATGTTTGAAATGATGATTTGTTTACTTTCCTCTACTTATATTGTTTATTTATTTCTTCCACTATTTGTCTGATATTATCTATGCTTCTACCCATGGTGGGTCTGGTTTCAGTCCGGTGAGTCTTATAATTTCCACCACATGCTATATCTTATTACTCGAACATGAATTATATCATTCCCTGAGGGTATAGTCCCACACATATTGTCATTTATACCTTCACTTATTATCGATAGCCTTCTAAATACAAGGAAGTTCACCTTAGTCCAGTGGCGCCTGGTCCGATTACACTATTTAGGTGTCTAATTAGTCCAGGGATGTTACAAGTTGTATCATAATATTTTCTTTACCTATTTTCTTGTTATTACTATTTTGATTATGGTAGACTATAGATTAGGTGGTGGCTGGTACTAGATTCCAAACTCGGTCTTGGGTGCTTGCATCCCCATGTATGAGGGACGGATTGAGTTTCCTTGGGTGGGAATTGTTGTTTTTTGTTTTGTGCATATTACACTTTAAATGATTTCCACCTCATTAGATCACTTCGAATGTGATGTTATTGGTTGTGATATGTGGCATCTACTAGGTGAGGTAATGGATGAGAATATGGACCCTTGGACTTCTATGGAAAGGGATTTATGATTCTTGTGTTTCTTGTATTTTTATAAGAACATTTTTGGGTATTTAAATTTTATAATTGCATGTATGCTTTGTAACATGATCATACCATGTGAAAATATCAAACTCCGTGTGAAAATGAAAATTTTCATGACATAAAATCTTTTGTAATGTGAGATGTGATATGTAATTGATATTCCATGCTTTGTATATTTGTATATTTTCATGTGGTGTAATAAATGGACCTTTCTCTTATAGGAGTATACACGGTCAATGGTTGAGGTGATTTTGATCACCGGGATTGGGTGACTCGGTCATCAGTTTGAGGCAAAATTGGTTGTTAGGACGGGCATGGCCTGGGGTTATATTGACACTTGGATATATTGAGGGTGGGTAAGGTGGCCATGAGTATGGGATGTCATGGGACATGGTTGTGATAGGGAAGAGTAAGGATAGATATTGTGTGCTCCCTTTTTACTACTTTCCCTATCTTTATTATATATAGTTATATATATGGGATGTCTGGACATTTATGGTATTCAACAAGTTCCTTTTGGATGGCTTGGATGGAGTGTTAGGACGGTTATGATACAGTGTCATAGCAGTAGGACAGGTTCAGACTCATGAGGGTAAGGGAGACCATGATCCACAAGTACAAGCTCAGGTTAAGGATCTCGTTTAGGTAGGGTGCTTTCCAGAATTGATATCATTTGGGTCGTGGCTTGATGATAATATTTTATTGATCCTAGAACATGTCTTTCAGGGGATCAACAGGGTACGTAAGGTGCAGATCCATCAATGGCATACTTGATGTAGGTGTTCCAAACGCATCACCCGCCAAATTTTTAGGGAGAGGTTGGACCACAAGTAATTGAAAACTAGATAGAGAACATGAATATAATCTTTGAGAAGCTCAAGATGCCTTCAAGCCGGAGGGTTTAGCTAGATTCTTACATTCTTAGGGGTCCACCTAAGCATTGGTGGGATTTGTAGGCTTAGGCTAGCTGACACGAGGTACTATCCTGAAAGGAATTTGGGGATAGATTCTTCGACCACATTATCCAATAGATGCTAAGGGCAGAGAAATCTCTAGATTTCTTAACCCTTTGGGCGGGTGACATGTCCATCATGGACTATACATATACCTTCACTAAATTGTCTCTATTTTCACCTATTATGTTATGAAATGAAACACAAAGGGTGAGTTGCTTCGAAGATGGTTTACGACATGACATTTGGATGAAGGTAAACATCTCTAGCCGAACCTCATTCATAGAGGTGGTTAATCAGGCACTCGTATCTGTGGAAAACCATAAAGACTGGTCCCACTGGAGCTAGGTGGCGGCTTCAAGTGATGTTTTAGATCGCAGGAAGCAAGGTATGGATGAGTTCTAGTAGGGAGGTCCGGCCAATGACTCGAGCAACCTACCTCAGAGTGGATCACATGTGGTTTTCTTCTAGTGTGGGCAGCCATGACATGTCTGGACTCAATGTGAGCTGCCACCAAATGAGTGTCAGGCATGTGGGTTGGTCAGGAATCACAAGAGTTTCTACAGGAATCCTTCATATATAGTTGAATAACATGTATTTTGGTCGACATAGGCTTTAGAGGTTGGTTCAAGATTGGAACCAAGTGACCGTAGCTAAGGATCAGCTTCATGTAGAGGAAATGACATAGATAGGGGGAACTATCAATAGGGTCAGGGGTTGGGGATAGTGTAGCACCATAGGGAGGCTAGGATTTGGGAAGTCATGTTTCAGGCCAGGTGCAGGCTGTGGAGCTACCCGGGGCTACACTGGCTAGTGAGCCGATGATAGTAAATGGTACGCCACGAGTTTGGCCATGATTTTTTATATTTTCCTTTGGTATGGAAGGTTAAGGAATGTCTATTCTGAGTTCACAGGGTGAACGAGCTATATATGGACTAACCAAACATATCTCAGTAGATTTAAATCATATGGTATGTGTTATCTATATATATATGTGTGTGTGATGTGTGAGGCATCAGGTTCTATACTTGAGCACTGCGGGTGCAGGTTACTTGAGGTTCCTTAGTTATTGGGGAATTTATTGAGGTGTGCGACACCGGGTTTTTTTGAGCATCCATGTGATGCGGGACATCATTGTACCATGGGTTCCATGGGCTATAGGTGGGCACTGATATAGTGTGGGACGTAATTTTGTGTGTCTAAAGAGACACGAGAACACCTGATGAGGTGCGGTAGTGACAATACCTCACAAGACGACCCTGAGTCTAGAAATAGGTCGATGTACCTTTGAATAATTTGAGTTTTTTGTTTGGAATGGACTGAGTGAGGAAATTCTTAAGGTGGGGATTCCCACCCCCATTAAGTTAATGGTCCTATATAATTAAGACGGGGGTAGTCTGGGTTATTTTTACTTATATGGGTATGTTCGATACCATCACTATGTTTCTTTTGATAGCTTGAGGTTGAGCTATATTATTGTGGGGAGATTTCAATTTCCTAGGTTTTTGAGTCAGGTCAAAATTCACTAAATTTTCCACATAGTATAGTAAAATATGCTAGTAAATGATGTGGACAATAGAAGATTCTTTTTTTAAGTTTTTTTTCTTTCTTCTTTCCTCTCCTTCTCCCTCATTGTGCACAGTAGAGGGTTTCACCCTCAATTCTCCTCCTCCGCCATTTTCTATCCTTCTCTTCAACGGATGATCCATTATTCAATATTTCATGAGATATAGGACCTCATCAGCAAGGATAACCCCACACATGCTTCCTCTTGGTTTATCTTTTGCCTAATAGACTGTTGTTTCCAACTGATCCACTTTTATGGGTTTTTTACAAAAACTCATATCTACGCTGATTGGTTTGAAATTAGATCCTAATATCGGGCATGCCTATATATACAAGTCTAATATAGGTAGTACATACCTTAATTTGTGTTTTACAGGCTTTGGGGGGTCGACTCAAAGCGTTCATTTGGGTATTTTGAGAAGGACCTTAATATACCTCATTCTTCGTAACAAAATGATGATGTGACCCTAATGGATGTCATTGGGAACTCCCAAACCTTTTTTGGATGATTGTAGATGGGTTAGAGTTTGCCTATCCATGGGAAATTTTGGCAGGGAGTGCCAAAATCATCTACATTGATTTTTTTTTGTTTAAATTTATTTTTTTAATGTAATATGTCTTGGTTAATTGAATTTGAGTCATTAAAGACCTCCATATTTAAATTGTGATAATTGTTTAAGTTTTTAAATTCAATCATCTAAATTGAATTTCTTGTTTAATGTGTGATTATTAAATTGTATATATATGTAATTGCTTGAATTGCATGAGATGGGACCCAAGGGGCCATGATTTCCACAACAAGAGAAGACATTTGGATGGAGTGGCCATTAGGATTGTGTGTTGAGATGACATATTAAGGTTTTGATGTAATCAAGATGAGCATCGTTCATGATACTTGGTTGGTTTGGCCATAAAATTTGAGTGACATGGTCGCTGGGGAATGAGGCGTTGATTGGTGTGGATTAGGTTCTTATTTTGGTGATTTCCACTCACCCATGATAACCAAATTACCAATTGAGTCATGTGAAAAGAAGAGGACCCTGTGATGATGTGTTTTTGACAACTCACGTGGGTAGAGGTCCCCGATAGATGTGGTTTAGGTAACTATGGTTTGGGGGTACTTTCTATGGAGTTCCACGTAGAAGGTGAGGAGCCTTCAATTGATAGAGATAAGGATATCAAGTTGGGGGTTGAGGCTCACCGAGATTGAGGTTGTGAGCATGGATATTAATTGTGGAAAAATATGGTTTTTCCTTCAGTTTTCAAGGCTTGGGCTGATGTGAACTTTTTTGTATGAGTCTATGGGACCAGGTTTCTGATTACTTGGGAGTTCCTTTGGGACATCGGTATTGTGTGAGACATGAGGTGTCTAGAGGCATATGGTTCCAGGTTACATGTTTTGAGTTAGATCTTGAGGGTTCACCTAGATTGTGCTAAATCTGGGGTACCATGGGCCATGGACTATGGACCCTCTCGACTTCTAATACTATAGGATTTTCAAAAGAAAGTGACACTTCACGGTGGTTGTTAAGCACCAGAGGTGTTTTTTTAACATTGGGATACTATTAATTTAATTGTATTGCATTCTTACTTAAACGGATATTTTTTGTACACACTGTTGGGTGGCATCCTATAGATATTTCTCTAACACCATGCACGGGTCCTTCGGGACCCGTGTAGACTATATAAATTTACGTTGAGATAAAGGATCAACCTCAAGAGTTAGATCATAGTAGTTGTTTGCAAATAGATTGGGATGGACCTTGAGGTCATGCCTAGATGAACATTTACTGTTTTTAGCTTTCATTCTTGTATCAACATGTTTATTTTATATGTCTCTACAATGGTTATCCAAGGGTTCCCTTTTTTACATGACATGTATGGCCTAGTATGAAATGTATGATTTGGTTGTTTTATAGTAGTATCTACAAGTTGTGGTTGGAATGTGATCTGGTTAATTTTCATTTCTTATGTTGTTTATTTATTGCTTCCACTATTTATCTAATATTGTATGTTCTTCTGCCCATGGTGGGTCTATTTCGATTCTGCGGAGTCTTATAATTTCCTCTATATGAAATATCTTTTTACTCAGACAAATATTATATCCTTCCATAAGTTTATATTCTCACAAAGATTTTCATTAACTCCATTGATGCTAGTAGGAAGGCTTTGACGTACGGGAAGTCGCTCTTAATGCCAGTGGTACTAGGTCTAATAACATTGTTTGGGTGGATAATCAGGCCAAGGATGCAACATAATGATTCCAAATATAAAATTTATTTTATCGATTCAAATTTATATGTGTATGAAAAATAAAGTTTTTACCTTGCCACATGTAACATGTAGAAACCTTTATTATGTAAAAAATATATATTTAAGAACAAAATTAGTATGTTGGATGAAATTATCAACATCATTAATGTTAATTATTAAAATAGAATTATTCTAAAAATATAAAATTAATGTGGATTTAAAAGAATGTAAAACGAATTCTAGAAAAATAAAATATATTTAAAAGAAGAGAGAAAATTCAATTTTCATTTTTTTGGAAAATATTCCATAATTTAGTAAAATGATAAACATGGGTTTTATTAAATAAGAATTATATTTAAAGATATTAAGTTTTAATCCAGAGATACTAATTTTATTAAAGAATTTGAAATTTTTTATTCCATAACTGATTTTCAATATAGTCATAAATGCTATGGTTTTGGTAGAAACGATATTTTTCACTCTTCACCAAAAATGAATTATTTTAAGAAAAATCTAAAATTCATTTAAAGAAATATTTTAAATTATAAATTCAAAAAATAATAGTTCTATATAATTGAAATCTAAAATATATAATGTTATTATTTTGTAATGTAAATAAAAATTATACAGAAAAAAATATTTTATTAAAAAATAAATAATTATGAATTAAGGTTTATTAATATTAATTCATATAAAATTATTATTTAAAGGATATTAAAATATTATTTCATATACACTAAATGTTTACACGTGGTGAATTTAATTTATAAGGGTAATATTTATAATAATTTAAACAGTATAGTGTTTCTGGAAAAATATATTTTTGTTTTAAATTACCTTTACCAAATGACATTAAAATTTATTATTTATATACTAAAAAATTAATATTAAAAATCCATTAATATTAATATCATTCTTTATAATTTATAAATACGTAATATAATATTCCAATAATAATAATAATATGTAACATAGAAATATATATTTATAACATTAAAATATTATTTTTTATTATATTATTTATTATTATTTAATTATATTATTTTAATTTGACTTCTATCAATCTGTGAAATCAGTATACTTGTTGGATACATGTATATCCTGTGATCATGTTTCCAATGACCATATTTCAGATAACCCTATTTATAAAGGAAACATTTTGTTCAAATATATAGTCTTCGTAGACACATTCATTAAATTCACACTTCTTATGTATCACCACTCATTTCCATATTTTTCATTTTAGATCTCACAATATTCATTCTCTTTTTAGGATATTGTTCTTCATTATATTTTTGTATTAGATATTGGGGATCTCCATGGGTGAATATGACCCAAGAAATCTCCTAGTTTGGAAGATTTTATTCATTTCTAATTATTATCTACATTTAATTGATTCACTTTTAAATTATAAAATAATCCATGGAGAGTAATAATATATTTTTTTGTAATATTTAGCATCAATTCCATTCATTGTAATTTTTATGAGGAATGATCAAATAGTTGTCAGTTTACCTCTAAATTTTTTTAATTTATTTTATAATCTATTCCAATTCAACTAAAAAATAGAAAAAATTAATTTTTTAAACTTTTATGAGGGAATGGATCTTTAAAACCCTTAGATTTTATTTTCCCAGTGAATAGAATTGTTGGGATGGATTCTGGAGGTTTTCTAGATGTTATGGGAGAGTTATTTTCATTCTTTTAATTTCCACACCATGGTTGTGGGAATGATGTTGGTCATTTTGTCCATGGGTGTTTAGAATCTATCCAAGGGGTTGAACGTGTGGTGTTGGGTTTCACCACAGTTTGAGAAATATCCTAGTTGGACATGTTATTGTCCTTGGATCTTGGAATGTCTTACTATGAGGCATTAGTAATTTGGAGAAACCCATTAATGGGAGTAGTGTTTTGGAGGACCATATGTGTCACATGATAAGTTGAAGCTCACCAAACATTGGTCCTAGATATGGTGAGTAAACAAAGACCTACATTTTAGAACTATAAAATAGTAACTAGTCATAAAAGTTGGTGTATGAAAAACATCACCTTGTAGCTCATCATGTTTTAGGTCATGGTGACTGCCAATATTGTTTTTAAAATATGAGAAATGGTGGAAATGGCCATGGGATATTTAGTTCTCTTTTGATAGAGGGATAAAATCAAGTACTGCACTATCTATATATCATAACCCCTATCTACAAAGGTACCCTCTTGGGAAAAAAATGATGGAAGGTAGATAATGACCAATGAGTCCCACCTCAAATAGGTCCTGAGTTTTTTTTAGCAAAAAGAGTATCAAAATCTCACAAATGAGGGGAATTTCCCTCTATAATAATATTATCAGAAGATGATATATCAATGATAAATCTACCAAATGAAATAATATAAAAAGGAAACCAAAACCATAACACATTTCATGAATAAATGATTTAGATATAGATAAAATTCTACCAAACATTACCCAAATGAAAAATTACGGAAGAGACATTGAAACAATTATGGATACTGAGATGAAAATGACTATCATAGACCATGAATACTTCCTTGAAACCAAAAAATAGTTGGTATGAACATATAGTGATCTTACAAGTATAATTAGTTGGGTCACCAGATTCTCTCTTTGAAAACTGATAAAATCATACTAGTGTGCCCATGAGAAAACAGTAAAACCAACAACACCTAAACAGATCATCTATCCAATCCTATCCTCACAATGTAATACCCACCAAATAATGCACCCAATTATAATAAAATAATATGAATCACATTGATAAAAGGATTCCCTACACTGATTTCCCACAAATTTACCACCCTCACACTTAAAAGCCATATGTCTTATCACCCTCACCTCATATGAACATCACATTTTTCCAAGAACCCCACATAAAACTAGACATCACATAACATCTCACCCCCAAGACAACTAATCCATCATATCACATCTGACCCAATAAATCATGGGTATCACATCACATCCCACCCATAGACACATGTTCTATTACAACACGTCTCATCTAATGACACATGATCCATCACATTAATTCCATAACCAAAACAGTAGGGAATCATGAACAAGAAGGACATCATTCATGTTCCCTACACCTAAAATGGATGAACCCCACCATAATACATATCATTGAATCAAATTTTGATAGTTCACTTTTAGATTTCATCCATCATATTAGGTTTGTGTCAACATCTCCTAGAGAAGATATTGAGAAATTGGGGGTAGCCAACTGGGCATCCCCACAACTATGATGTTGGGAAAATACACAAAAATATAGGGGTGTTGTCACATGGTTCTCGATGTTTGTGGGGTGTGTGTAGAAAATTATAAGGAACATATGTTAGGGCCAATAGGGGCCTATATACCCTGAGAGGGGGGGTGAATCAGGGTATGGATATTCTTTTTCGAAAAACTTCCTCCCCTACTGGATCTTGACCACTTTATTATAAGGGTCACTTTGTTTTCTCTTGTTCAATTGTTATGATCGGTTCTTCTCTAGTTTGCCTGATGATGATGCTTTAAATGCAACTCAGGAAAGTAAGTAGGAAGACACAAAGATTTTTACTTGTTTCACCCGCACTGGGCTACGTCCAAGGAGCATACGCCGACAAGTTCTCGGTCGTACCAAATTCCACTATTTTTCACTAGATGTGGATACAATGTTCGGGCTATATCACTTCTATGCCCAGGATCACTACCTATAAAAAATTTAGGGTCAGCTCACTGCTTTCCCAAGGGTCACTCCCTGTCTCCCTCTCTCTGGCTCACTGCCGGTGGAGAGGATCGTCTTCTTCCTCTTCCTAAGCTCACTGCTCTTTGAAGGAATCCACTCACAGTTTATAGACCTGTAGGTCTCTTCAGTTGAATGAATGAATGCATCTTCCTCTGTGTGTAGATGCTCTGTTGAAGTACAACTTTCACCCGTAGATGAATTTCTCTTTGCACCGAAGGAATCAGGCAACGTACCAGCTTCCACGCAGTCCGAGAATCACTTCTGGAACAAAACCTTACTTGGCGCGCAAGTCAACCTCGGCGCGCAAGTCACAACGGGCGCGCAAGTCCTCCTCAGACACTTGTGCGACTCAAGCTTCCTCAACTCCAAACTTTCGCGACACTCTTCCTTTTACGCCCAAACCAATATTGGCGCGCAACTGCCAACCGGCGCGCAACTTCTAACACCGGCGCACAACTTCAACTACTGGCACTCAAATTCACATGTGCGACCCACACTCACCACTTGCGCGACCACCACACCTACGCGACGGGAGCTTTGATTTATCAAAGTGTTGAACTCTGTTAAAAATGATGAGGGGTGGTCCAGTATTTATAGGCAATCTGACCACCCTGCGTGATGGTGCACAAGTCACCTGCGCGACCCAGTTTCGGCGCGCAAGTCCCCTGTCATTTTAGACACTTGCGCGACCAACTCCCAAACTTGCGCGAACCTCTTTACTTTGCCATTTTTTGATATTCTGATCATTAAAAACATATGGCGTGCAAGTTTCCAATACTCCAAGTCCTCGGCGTGCAAGTCCTTTTTCCAAAAACACTTTTCTTCATTTGCTGATTTTCAGGCCCTAAAATTTGGCAAACACTGGAAAACGGCGCCACCTTGTATTTGTTATTTTGTACCACCTCCAGATCATCCATTCCTTTTATCGACGTTCTTGAATCAAACATGGATCGTTGACCTCAACTCTTGAACTCGACATTCCCCCATGAAATCCTCTTTGTCAAAAAATATATATGTCATTGTTTTGCTTTGTCAACAATCACTACTCAGATGTCCACTTTGTCAACAAACACAATCACCTCAAAAATGATTCAATGATACCTTGAGGGATTTTTTCCCAAGAATCTCCCCCTTTGGGTTTGTTGACAACTCTTCCAAAACAAAGATACGTCGTTGATTATTCAGCCTCCATTCGCCTCATTGCGATTCTGATAGCGATCAAGGATTTACTCAACACATACTCTAAGCCCACATGAACAATGATCAGCGTGAGAAACAAGAGTAAATGAAAATTTCATCAATGAATCACTTTATCGCTGACATCCACTGTTGACACCAAACTGATACCAATTTGTACTAAACCGATACCAATTGTTGATGGATTTGTTGGAAGACCAATGTTTGGTTTGGAAATACTCTTACCACTTTCCAACACCAATCTTCTGCTTTTATCATGATCCTCAGCTATCGTGATATGTATTCTTTGATCGATCACTTCTAGCGTCGTCAGATTTAATACACTCCCCCTTTCTCATTGCTCCCCCTTTCTGGTTGCTCCACCTGTCAGCTTCTCCCCGTATCAATTATGATTTATCAAATCTATCAAATCTCTGCACTGTCTCCCCCTTGAACAATCACTATTTTCTCCTCCTTTAACAAACACTTTTCTCCCCCTTTGTCAACGAATCCAAAGGATAGTCCTTTGTAGTCTGTAATATAGTAGAGAACACATATCAGCATATTAGGGAAAAACACATCATACCTTAGGGAGAGAGGGGGGGTCCCTCATCCACACTATTTCAAGTGCACGGAATCAACTAAACTCCCAGAGCCAGTCGATGCCTCTCAAAAGATTCCTTGGGTAAGGCCTTTGTCAGAATGTCTGCAACCTGTAGCTCTGTAGGCACATACTCCAACTTCACGATTCCCTGCTCAACCTTATCCTTCATGAAATGATACTTGATCTCAATGTGCTTTGTACTGGAATGATGGATAGTATTTTTCTAAGATTTATAGTACTTGAGTTGTCACACTGGATTCCGATCGGAGACTTCACTTCAACTCCCATATCTTCAAGCTGCTGCTTCATCCACAATAACTGTATGCATGCTTGAGTGGCTGCAATATACTCAGCTTCTGCGGTGCTTAATGAAATGCAATCCTGATTCTTGCTCAACCAAGCAATACATAGTCCGCCAAGATAAAATGAACCTACAGATGTTGATTTCTTTTCATATGCTGAACCGGCCCAGTCTGCATCAGTATATCCCAATAATTCTATCTGACACTTGTCGTTATATGTCAGCCAAAAGTCCATTGTGCCCTTGATATACCAAAGTATTCTTTTCACTGCAAGCATGTGACTTTCCTTGGGATTACTTTGATATCTCGCTGCTTGGAATGTGGCGAAAACAATATCAGGCCTTGTCGCGGTCAAGTACAACAGACTTCCGATAATTTGCCTATATTCTGTGATATTAACTGCCTTGCCATCCTCATCTTTTGATAATCTCATCCGGGTAGCAACCAGAGTATTCATCTCCTTGGAATTATCCATTCCAAACCTTCTTAGAACCTCCTTGGCATATTTGGATTGATAAATAAAAGTTCCATTACTTCCTTGTGTCACCTGTAAACCAAGGAAAAATGTTAGCTCTACAATCATTGACATTTCAAACTCATTTTTCATGAATTCGGAGAACTGTCTGCATTGAGCTTCATCTGATCCGCCGAATATTATGTCATCAACATAAACCAGCACCATCATATGTTGATTACTTTCATTACTAAAATAGATATTGTAATCAACTCCTCCACGCTGAAAACCAAGCTTCTTCAAATACTGATCAAGCCTTGAGTACCATTCTCGTGGTGATTGTTTCAGCCCATACAATGCCTTCTTCAGCCTCCAAACTTTTTTCTCATCCTCATGAATAAGAAAACCATCTGGCTGCTCAATGTACACCTCTTCTTCCAGAACCACATTCAAGAACACGGATTTGACATCCATCTGGAACACTTTAAACTTTCTTTGCACTGCTATGGCCAAGAATAATCTGATTGTCTCCAGCCTTGCAACTGGTGCAAATGTCTCATCAACATCTATTCCTTCGATCTGGGAGTACCCCTTGCACACTAGTCATGCTTTGTTTCGAATCACAGTTCCATCTTCATTCATCTTGTTGCTATAGACCCATTTAGTCCCAATGACATTCTTGTCTGCTGGTCTCGAAACAATCTCCCACGTCTGGTTCTTCTCAATCTGATCAAGCTCTTCCTTCATAGCTTGAACCCAGTTTTCATCTTCAGATGCATCGGAAAAACATTTCGGCTCCACCTGTCAATTTCAGCTCGACTCATTGTCTTTTGTGCAGATAAAAATTTTACTTCCTCATACTCATCATCAGTATCCTATTTTGAATCATCTTCAGCCACTTCTTCACTTTTGACAGAAAACTTTTCACTGTGTCATTGTTCAATGATGTCATTTCATTGAACATCTTCTCTCAAATTTTTGTTGACACACTTTTTATTTTTCTCTTTCAGCTTCTTGGTATCCTGAAAGCAGTCAGCTGATACCACATTTTTGGAACATAATAGATAATCATGAAATCATGTGTGTTGTTTCTTGGCCCCCAATCATTCTTCATTAAAATAAACATTCATCCTTCATATCACATTGTGATCTTGCATATAATTAGGATATAGAAGCTCCCCTTGTGTTATGCAACTCTTCCATCTGTTAGGTCCACAACCATTCTTTTCCTCATGCATCATTTATTCTCATGTTCCAATCAGAATTGAGCCATCAACAAAATATCTAATCCTACTGAGTTGGAACTCGGTGTAGGAAACAAGAGACAATGTCAATAACACAATCACTTCATGTTGTGCTATGTTTCTCCCTTTCATCATCAACTTTGATACCTGATTTGAGTTAATCAAAACATTGAAGCATATCACGTCTCCACTTTTCATCTTTAGATGCCACTTCCCAATGGATCGTATCTCCCTAAAACCTGAAACACATGAATCATTAGTTAATAGAATTTATATACATAGGGAGATGGGTTGGTTCCAAACTCGTCAAGATGAGTATTGTGGTTGATCTGGATGGGTCAACCCATTGATTCTTTCTTACAGATCATCACACTCCTTCTTTGCTTCTTCTAGTTGCCTAGCCAACCTCAACTGTTCTGGCCATATGACTAGGCATTCTTTTCACACATTTGGAGTCTTTCTATGACATGTAGATTCGGTAGACTTAGCCTTTCTCACCATTTGGGGTTTAAACCCACTAGTACACATTTCTGTCTTTGACGTTCTACCAAAATTCCATTTTCCATGATTATTTCTATGAGAAGGAATATCTTTTCTTTCGATCTTCCCTTGTTTCTTCCACCATTGCAAGGGTCTTCCTCTTTTCTCCACTGCTTGTTGTGGCACACGGCTTGAAAATTTTTCAATGCATTCTTTGTTTATCTGACTTTTATCAGATTTATGAGTCGCCACCCTATTTTTCATTAGCGGTGGGTCCTCCACAGAATGTACTTTCTCCTTACTCACAGCTGTAGTGTTTCCTCTCGTTTTCTTCTAGATATGGTCATGTTCTTTCTTCGAGAGCGGTTGTGAGTGTGACAGAGACGGTGACTGATACACCTTTCGTTCAGCTCCATGTGATTCCCCTAAGGCTCTAAACATGTTCTCCAACTTTCCACTTTGTCTCCCATTGTATGATTTCTCATTATACACCACTAGTGTCAAGAATCTCCTTTCATGTTCCTTTCCCTTTCCTGCTTTCTTCTTGTAGCAATGTCTTTCCAAATGCCCATAATCAGAACATATAAAACATTTCCCATTAAAGGCATACCTCATTTCATCACTTCTCTGTCGATATGTTGATGCACCTTGAGATCCTCTTCTGATATTGGGCTCATGTGCTTCCTGACACATACTCATTGTGTGTCCATTTCCTCCACAGAAATAGCATCCGATGAATGTTTTCCTCAGAGAGACTCTCTTCTCTGATTTCTCATGACGCTTATTCTTCTCAGATCTAGTAATGTTTCTATTTTCACAGCCTGAGATGTATTCTTGTGCCTCTAGATAGAAGCTTGACGTGTGGCCATGAATCCCGCAGAAATAGCACATGTCATCACTTCTTCTTGTAACTATCCTCTTAGGCCTATCTCCCGCACCAACATGATTTTCTCCATTTCTGGAGTTGTTCACGGCTCTCTTCTTATCATGCATGGGAGGTGATTCATCAAATCCAATACCAGCTTTTCCAAAACTTGCTGGTCTTTGAGCTGAGAAAATATTCTGTTGTTTCTCTTTCGAAACAACATATCTGATCTTCATTTTATCATCACTTGTCGAAGGATGATCAAATAGTAAATGCAAGTAATCCTTTATTTTAGGCTTTCCTCTATCATTGGAACTCTCTAATTCCTTCTTAACTGATTCTACCTCTTCTTCCAACTTTTGAATCTCTGTCTCCCTTGATTCAAGTTGGACATCAAGTTCTCTCTTGAGAAGCTTCCCTCTTCTCATCTCATCTTCCAATTCACGTGTCAGCTTTTCCACCATTGCACTTTGTTTCACTACTTTCAATTTTTCCTCAGAAACCGATTTAGAGACAGATTCATTCTCTTATTGTAGGCTTCGATTCTTCTGAACTTCTTCAGAAAATTGTGCTACTAGATCATCATTTCTAGCTTTCATATTCTAAAAATTATCTGACTTTTGATTCTCTTCATAATCATCAGCCTTTTGTTTTCCTTTCATTTTAGCCATCTTTTGTAGTTCTTCGACATGAGAGTCATTCTTCTATGTTAGGTTAGTAAATATATCAATAAGCCTTTAATTTAAGCCTTTTAGCTTGTTGACCTCAATCTCCAATGCTTGGATCCGAATGTATTTAGACTTAATTTCATTGGTGTTTCCAACGTAACTTGGAATATCAGGTCTTTCGATGCACTTGACTTGATCTTTCACTTTTCTATTCAAGCCATCGATCTCCATTTTCTGTTCTTCAATCTTAAGCTTATACTCACCAAGTGATGCTGAGTTCTTTGGTGCGGAAAACTTGAGTTTCTCAATTTTATCCATCAACTCAGACTTCTCTTCTTTCTGCTGCTGCATATAGAGTTTGGCATCGTGAACCACTTTGTTGGATTTCTTGGTTTTGGCTCTCCATACATCTATCTCTTCAAGAGCAGCCTCTAACTCATCTTGCATATCTATTCTTCCTTTAATTATTTCTTCTTCATCATCACTTTGAAGTTCATGTACTTCACTCATTCCTACATCCTGCTTGAGTGAATCAATCTTTTCCCTATCAGATTCATCCAGACCTTCCTTCATTAAGCCGTTTGTTTCTTTTAATTGAATCACACTTTTTCCATACACACTTCCACACTGACGAATACTACCTGACTTCTGCTTCTTCTTTGATGTTTTTCCCTTTGTCATGGCACACAGATCGACTATACCAAGTCGGAGCAAACAAATCTGATAATAGAAACCTTCCCTCTGATACCAATTGTTAGGGCCAATAGGGGCCTATATAACCTGAGAGGGGGGGTGAATCAGGGTATGGATATTCTTTTTCGAAATACTTCCTGCCCCACTGGATCTTGACCACTTTATTACAAGGGTCACTTTGTTTTATCTTGTTCAATTGTTATGATCAGTTCTTCTCTAGTTTGCTTGATGATGATGCTTTAAATGCAACTCAGGGAAGTAAGTAGGTAGACACAAAGATTTTTACTTGGTTCACCCGCACTGGGCTATGCCCAAGGATCATACGCCGACAAGTTATCGGTCGTACCAAATTACACTATTTTTCACTAGATGTGGATACAATGTTCGGGCTAGATCACTTCTATGCCTAGGCTCACTGCCTATAAAAAATTTAGGGTCAGCTCACTGCTTTCCCAAGGGTCACTCCCTGTCTCTCTCTCTCTGGCTCACTGCCGGTGGAGAGGATCTTCTTCTTCCTCTTCCTAAGCTCACTGCTCTTGGAAGGAATCCACTCACAGTTTATAGACCTGTAGGTCTCTTCAGTTGCATGAATGAATGAATCTTCCTCTGTGTGTAGATGCTCTGTTGAAGTACAACTTTCACCCGTAGATGAATATCTCTTTGCACAGAAGGTATCGGACAACGTACCAGCTTCCACACAGTCCGATAATCACTGCTGGAACAAAACCTTACTTGGCGCGCAAGTCAACCTCGGCGCGCAAGTCACAACGGGCGCGCAAGTCCTCCTCAGACACTTGTGCGACTCAAGCTTCCTCAGCTCCAAACTTGCGCGACACTATTCCTTTTACGCCCAAAACAATATTGGCGCGCAACTGCCAACCGGCGCACAACTTCAACTACTGGCACGCAAATTCACCTGCGCGACCCACACTCACCACTTGCGCGACCACCACACCTGCGCGACGGGAGCTCTGATTTCTCAAATTGTTGAACTCCATTAAAAATGAGGAGGGGTGGTCCAGTATTTATAGGAAATCTGACCCCCCTGCACGATGGAGCGCAAGTCACCTACGCGACCCAGTTTTGGCGCGCAAGTCCCCTGTCATTTTAGACACTTGCGCGACCAACTCCCAAACTTGCGCGTACCTCTTTAAGTTGCCATTTTTTTATATTCTGATCTTGAAAAACATATGGCGCGCAAGTTTCCTATACTCTAAGTCCTCGGCGGGCAAGTCCTTTTGCCAAAAACACTTTTCTTCATTTGATTATTTTCAGGCCCTAAAATTTGGCAAACACTGGAAAACAGCGCCACCTTATATTTGTTCTTTTGTACCGCCTCCAGATCATCCATTCCTTTTAATGACATTCTTGAATCAAACATGGATCGTTGACCTCAACTCTTGAACTCGACATTCCACCATGAAATCCTCTTTGTCAACAAATTTATATGTCATTGTTTTGCTTTGTCAACAATCACTACTCAGATGTCAACTTTGTCAACAAACACAATCACCTCAAAAATGCTTCATTGATACCTTGAGGGATTTTTTCCCAACAATCTCCCCCTTTGGGTTTGCTGACAACTCTTCCAAAACAAAGATACGTCGTTGATTCTTCAGCCTCCATTCGCCTCATTGCGATTCTGATAGCGATCAACGATTTACTCAACACATACTCTAAGAACACATGAGCAATGCTCGGCGTGAGAAACAAGAGTAAATGAAAAGTTCATCAATGAATCACTTTATCGCTGACATCCACTGTTGAAACCAAACTGATACCAATTTGTACTAAACTGATACCAATTGTTGATGGATTTGTTGGAAGCCCAATGTTTGGTTTGGAAATAGTCTTACCACTTTCCAACACCACTCTTCTGCTTTTATCATGATCCTCAGCTATCGTGATATGTATTCTTTGATCGAACACTTCTAGCATCGTCAGATTTAAAACACTCCCCATTTCTCATTGCTCCCCCTTTCTGGCTGCTCCACCTGTCAGCTTCTCCCCGTATCAATTATGATTTATCAAATCTATCAAATATCAGCACTGTCTCCCCCTTTAACAATCAATATTTTCTCCTCCTTTAACAAACACTTTTCTCCCCCTTTGTCAACGAACCCAAAGGACAGTCCTTTGTAGTCTGTAACATAGTAGAGAACACATATCAGCATATTAGGGAAAACACATCATACCTCGGGGAGAGAGGGGGGGTCCCACATCCACACTATTTCAAGTGCGGGGAGTTGACTAAACTCCCAGAGCTAGTCGATGCCTCTCAAAAGCTTCCTTGGGTAAGGCCTTTGTCAGAATGTCTGCAACCTGTAGCTCTGTTGGCACATACTCCAACTTCACGATGCCCTGCTCAACCTTCTCCTTGATGAAATGATACTTGATCTCAATGTGATTTTTCCTGGATTGATGGATAGTATTTTTTCTAAGATTTATAGCACTTGAGTTGTCACACTGGATTCTGATCGGAGACTTCACTTCAACTCCCATATCTTCAAGCTGCTGCTTCATCCACAATAATTGTGTCCATGCTTGAGTGGCTTCAATATACTCAGCTTCTGCGGTGCTTAATGAAATGCAATCCTGCTTCTTGCTCAAGCAAGCAATACATTGTCCTCCAAGATAAAATGCACCTCCAGATGTTGATTTCTTGTCATCTGCTGAACCGGCCCAGTCTGCATCAGTATATCCCAATAATTCTGTCTGAGACTTGTTGTTATATGTCAGCCCGAAGTCCATTGTGCCCTTGATATAACGAAGTAGTCTTTTCACTGCAATCATGTGACTTTCCTTGGGATTAATTTGATATCTTGCTACTTGGCATGTGGCGAAAACAATATCAGGCCTTGTCGCGGTCAAGTACAACAGACTTCCGATAATTTGCCTATATTCTGTGATATTAACTGCCTTGCTATCCTCATCTTTTGATAATCTCATCCGGGTAGCAACCAGAGTCTTCATCTCTTTGGAATTATCCATTCCAAACCTTCTTAGAACCACCTTGGAATATTTGGATTGAGAAATAAAAGTGCCATTACTTCCTTGTGTCACCTGTAAACCAAGGAAAAATGTTATCTCTCCAATCATTGACATTTCAAACTCATTTTTCAGGAATTCGGAGAACTGTCTGCATTGAGCTTCATCTAATCCGCCGAATATTATGTCATCAACATAAACCAGCACCATCATCCGTTGATTACTTTCATTACTAAAATAGAGATTGTAATCAACTCCTCCACGCTGAAAACCAAGCTTCTTCAAATACTGATCAAGCCTTGAGTACCATGCTCGTGGTGCTTGTTTCAACCCATACAATGCCTTCTTCAGCCTGCAAACTTTTTTCTCATCCTCATGAATAAGAAAACCATATGGCTACTCAATGTACAGCTCTTCTTCCAGAACCCCATTCAAGAACTCGGATTTGACATCCATCTGGAACACTTTAAACTTTCTTTGCACTGCTATGGCCAAGAATAATCCGATTGTCTCCAGCCTTGCAACTGGTGAAAATGTCTCATCAACATATATTCCTTCGATCTGGGAGTACCCCTTGCACACTAGTTATGCTTTGTTTCAAATCACAGTTCCATCTTCATTCATCTTGTTACAATAGTCCCATTTAGTCCCAATGACATTCTTGTCTGCTGGTCTCGAAACAATCTCCCACATCTGGTTCTTCAAAATATGATCAAGCTCTTCATTCATAGCTTGAACCCAGTTTTCATCTTCAGCTGCATCGGAAAAACATTTCGGCTCCACCTGTCAATTTCAGCTCGACTCATTGTCTTTTGTGCAGATAAGAATTTTACTTCCTCATACTCATCATCAGTATCCTATTTTGAATCATCTTCAGCCACTTCTTCACTTTTGACCGAAAACTTTTCACTGTGTCATTGTTCAATGATGTCATTTCTTTGAACATCTTCACTGAAATTTTGTTGAAACACTTTTTATTTTTCTCTTGCAGCTTCTTGGTATCCTGAAAGCAGTCAGCTGATACCACATTTTTGGAACTTTATTGATAATCATGAAATCCTGTGTGTTGCTGCTTGGCCCCCAATCATTCTTCATTAAAATAAACATTCATCCTTCATATCACATTGTGATCTTGAATCTAATTAGGATATAGAATGCTCCCCCTGTGTTATGCAACTCTTCCATCTGTTAGGTCCACAACCATTCTTTTCCTCATGCATCATTTATTCTCATGTTCCAATCAGAATTGAGCCATCAACAAAATCTCTAAGCCTACGGAGTTGGCACTCGGTGTAGGAAACAAGAGACAATGTCAATAACACAATCACTTCCCGTTGAGTTATGTTTCTCCCTTTCATCATCAACTTTGATACCTGATTTGAGTTAATCAAAACATTGAAGCATATCACGTCTCCACTTTTCATCTTTAGATGCCACTTCCCCATGGATCGTATCTCCCTAAAACCTGAAACACATGAATCATTAGATAATAGCATTTATATACATAGGGAGAGGGGTTGGTTCCAAACTCCTCAAGATGAGGATTGTGGTTGATCCGGATGGGTCAACCCATTGATTCTTTCTTGCAGAGCATCACACTCCTTCTTTGCTTCTTCTAGTTGCCTAGCCAACCTCAACTGTTCTGGCTATATGACTAGGCATTATTTTCCCACATTTGGATCCTTTCTATGATATGTAGATTCGATAGACATAGCCTTTCTCACCATTTGGGGTTTAAACCCACTAGTACACATTTCTGTCTTTGACGTTCTACCAAAATTCCATTTTCCATGATTATTTCTATGAGAAGGAATCTCTTTTCTTTCGATCTTCCCTTGCTTCTTCCACCATTGCATGGGTCTTCCTCTTTTCTCCACTACTTTTTGTGGCACACGGCTTGCAAACCTTTCAATGCATTCTTTGTTTATCTGACTTTTATCAGATTTATGAGTCGCCACTCTATTTTTCATTAGCGGTGGGTCCTCCACTGAATGTACTTTCTCCTTACTCACAGTTGTAGTGTTTCCTCTCTTTTTCTTCTAAATATGATCATGTTCTTTCTTAGAGAGCGGTTGTGAGTGTGACAGAGATGGTGACTGATACACCTTTAGTTCAGATCCATGTGATTCCCCTGAGGCTCTAAACCTGTTCTCCAACTTTCCACTTTGTCTCCCATTGTAAGATTTCTCATTATACACCCCTAGTGTCAGGAATCTCCTTTCATGTTCCTTTATCTTTCCTGCTTTCTTCTTGTAGCAGTGTCTTTCCAAATGCACATAATCAGAACATAAAAAACATTTCCCATTAAAGGCATACCTCATTTCATCACTTCTCTGTCGAGATGTTGATGCACCTTGAGATCCTCTTCTGATATTGGGCTCCTGTGCTTCCTGACACATACTCATTGTGTGTCCCTTTCTTCCACAGAAATAGCATCTGATGAATGTTTTCCTCGGAGAGACTCTCTTCTCTGATTTCCCATGACGCTTCTTCTTCTCAGATCTAGTAATGTTTCTATTTTCACAGCCTGAGATGTATTCTTGTGCCTCTAGACAGAAGCTTGACGTGTGGCCCTGAATCCCGCAGAAATAGCACATGTCATCACTTCTTCTTTTAGCTATCCTCTTAGGCCTATCTCCCGCACCAACATGATTTTCTCCATTTCTGGAGTTGTTCACAGCTCTCTTCTTATCATGCATGGGAGGTGATTCATCAAATCCAATACCAGCTTTTCCAAAACTTGCTGGTTTTGAGATGAGAAAATATTCTGTTGTTTCTCTTCCGAAACAGCATATCTGATCATCATTTTATCATCACTTGTCGAAGGATGATCAAATAGTAAATGCAAGGCATCCTTTATTTTAGGATTTCCTCTATCATTGGAACTCTCTAATTCCTTATTAACTGATTCTAGCTCTTCTTCCAACTTTTGAATCTCTATCTCCCTTGATTCAAGTTGGACATCAAGTTCTCTCTTGAGAAGCTTCCCTCTTCTCATCTCATCTTCTAATTCACGTGTCAGCTTTTCCACCATTGCACTTTGTTTTACTACTTTCAATTTTTCCTCAGAAACAGATTTAGAGATAGATTCATTCTCTTGTTGTAGGCTTTGATTCTTCTGAACTTCTTCAGAAAATTGTGCTACTAGATCATCATTTCTAGCTTTCATATTCTGAACATTATCTGACTTTTGATTATCTTCATAATCATCAGCCTTTTGTTTTCCTTTCATTTTAGCCATCTTTTTTATTTCTTCGACATGAGAGTCATTCTTCTCTGTTAGTTCAGTAACTATATCAATAAGCCTTTTATTTAAGCCTTTTAGCTTATTGTGTAACGCCCCGACCCCAGCTACCCAGAGTCGGTGCATTACTTCATAACATTGGCATGATCACAAAAGATCAAGTATCGAAAGACCGATTAGTTTAGTAGCCTTGGAAACACTAGATACATTCATAAACGTTACATTACATCATAAAGTGAAAAACTACAATAACAAAGTCTCCATAGTCCACACTCATATCCTCTTCTGACTATCCCTGCAGGTCATTCATAAAATAATTCTTCACATCCTGAAAAATATTAAAACATTGAAAGGGGTGAGCACAGATGCTCAGTAAGGATAACAATATTGCGGAATCTTTCATAAATAAACATTAACATTTAAGGCAATTAAAACAAAAGCCTTTTAAACATGAACTTCAACATAATATGGAAAAAGTAAAATGAGATAATGCCATTTACTTATTCACATGGATGTTCTACTGGTCGAATAATCACATGCAATATCAATAACCACTTTCATAATGATGGAATGTATAATGCCAGACATTCTGAAACATTTTGTCAAGGCCTCGGCCAAGACGTCTAAAATGATTAAGGCCTCGGCCAAAACCATAAATCAAATTGGGAAAGGGCCTCGGACAATTCCACGTCTAGTCATCTCATGAGACCTACCGATGCATCGAGGAGCTATAGCGGGCTCCACCCGTCACTTATTAAGTCCAATACATTCCTCATATGAATAGGTTTAAACATATCATAAACCATAACATAATCGTATCACATAAAACATGCATAAAGGAAACATAACATTTCAACATTTCAATCACAAGATATCAATACAACACATTGATATAATAAAAACGCTTTCAAAACCATTTTCAATACCAAAATAAATGAAAGTTAAAACATTGTATTTATTTTTCATTAAAAAAATGATGGCTTGTAGAGGAAGCCGGAACTCAAATAATGGTCACAGCGGCGGAGAAGTCATTGTCGCTGCATAAGTAGGGAAAGAAAAACATTCGCTTTTTTCATTTAGAAAAACGCTTCATATAAAAAAGATTCCTTTTGAATAAACGTAAAATTCAAAGGGGTTTATACACCATATAAAAGAAAGTTGTGTATAAAACCCAATATGCCTCAATGAAAGGAGATTGAGACGAAGTCCTTAAAAAGATCATTTTTAAAATAAAATAGATCTATTATGTGTATTCACTATAGGTACACATAAAGAAAGTAAAAATACAAAATAGGACATAATAATATCATGACATAATTTGAAAGTAGGAGATTAACCCAAAGAATGGAAATTGGGTTAAGAAATTCCATTACCTTGTGTCCGACTTGATTCGACCGTTCTTTAACCTCCTGAATAATAAACTAGAGATAATATATACTTTATTAAGAACATTTTTCATTTTCATTATCCCTTTTATATCACTTATTACAATGTTATGAACATTATGTAATTATTTAAGTTAATAACGGTCGTTTTGTCGATCTTTGGTACTTGAGTCAAAAATAGACTTCTTATAATTACGAGTTGTTCATGTGGTGAAATATCCATTATATCCAGAATTATATTCATGATATAGATATCGTATATCTAATATATATCCAGTATATACATTCATTCATAATATTACATGACATTTAGAGGTAAGAAATGAAATGCACCATTCATGGAGACGGTAAGTCGTACGTACGTATGAACGCTACTTTCATTTCTATTTCATATTTAATGGAATGAAGTTATAATTATATAAAGGTATAATATAATTCCAGTATAATATAATGTATAATACCTTTTACTCCATCCTTTATACATCCCACATATGGCATTAACGATTCAAATCACTTTGAGAGGGCGGTAGTCCGCACTTCCTAAGATGAAATTATCGCGTTTACCCATAATGGAAATCATAAAGTATGGAATAAATGAGAAATACAGAATGATAAGGAAAACATAAACATAATATATATATCATATATGAAAATAGTGTCATAAAAATGGCCACCATTATTGTAACATCCCATGGTTTTCTAAAAATAAATTGAAAATGCTTGAAATTTTGTTTAAGGTATATATTTATAAGTATCCTTTAAACATAATTTTATTTCTTCTATGTTTTGAATTTCAAGAAACTATCATCTACAATTGTGTTCAGTATGTTATTTCGAGTCTGATGGAACAAACTTGTTTTTTTGGTGAATAGTAACATGCCCTTATGAATAGTAATATGAATAGTAATATGACCTCATGAATAGTAAATAATATTATTATTTTATTTTCCCATGGCAATAGGATAATGGGATCTTAATTAATTTTCCAATGTCACATAAAACTAATTGCACTTCAATTTTGTTATTTTTCGAATTAACTGTGACCTTTTTTTAAAATTAAATTAATAATATTTAGAAAATTATTTTTGAAAAATGGAGTTCATTTTTGAATTCTACACGTCGAAAAATGGTTGGGGTAAATTTTTGGTATTTTTCTGAAACTCTTGAATTTTCGGTGAATAGTGAAATACGGTAAAATACCGTATAATCAATTTATCAGTAAAAATGCACTATTTATGACATCATAAGTGATGCAAGGCCACTTGCTTCGAAATCACATGATATTATCACTATTTAGGGCCACTTGATTTGAGATTATTCATAGTCTTGATAAAAATATTATAATAATAATTAAAATAATCTAAAATACCTCCCCTCCTCCACTATAAATATCACCCTCACTCCCCTCTTCCTCCCACACCTCTCAAGCCTTGAGCATTGTCTAATTTCTGCCAAATTCCCTCCCCAATCTTCTTCCCCACGTCCTAGAGCTGCTGGTCTCACCAAAAGACCAAAATCAAAGCCCTTAAGAAGGATCTCAAGGGGAAGAGATCAAGAGGTAAACATCCTCTTTCATTTTCATTCTTTCCTTCCATTTTATGTTATTCTCTTCCTTTCCCTTTGTCTTTTGTTGGGATATTTCGTTAAATATTTCCCTTACTGTCCAAATTTTGTATGAATGATGACATATTCCATTCCTCTCATCAATCTCTTTTTTATGAAATTTTAAGAGACGCCGTTAGGCTGCCGAATTTTTGTAAGAAATTTCTCATGTTTTCTTCATTTCAAGATTCCCTTCTCTTCATTCTTCACCCCCTCTTATCCAAGAGGCATGAAATCTCCAGAATCATGTATATTCTGGATGTTTTCATGTTTATGGAAAATTACAAATCATTATTCCTCTCCTCTCTCACTTATTTAAAGAATCAAAAAACATTGTCCATTTGTGTCGAATTACCGATATCGTGGACGATGTATTTTCAATTATTTCAAGTCTGGTCATGAAACCATTTATATGGTTGAACCAGGTTATAATATATGTTTTATGACTCATATAAGGTTCTGGAATTCTTTTGTACTCTTGATTCAAATTTATAAGACAAAATGAAGTTGTAATTATCAAAGAACCACTTAAATGATCTAAACGAACATAACTAATGTTTTAACTTATAAATCATCATCATATAAAGCACCAAAGTGATGAATGGTATAATTTATGGTACTGGAATTATGTAAATAATACTCCATTCCAATTCTGTAGTTTCACTTCCAATCAACAAGAACGAATCATCATGAACCGATCGTGAAAATCACAAAAGAACTCACCCAAAATAATGCAAGGAACAAAATACTAACAAATAAGGGGTGAAATGAGGTTATGAAATGACCATATAAGATGTTATAAACATGAACAAGTTTCTTTAAAATACTAATAACACTCTTTTAACCATTATACAGGAGGTTCAAACAATTTTGATGTAAGACAAGCCCAAGGTAAGGGAATTCTTAACCCGATTTCCATTCTTTGGGTTAACCTTCTACTTTATAATTTATGTGCTATTTAAATTGTTTGTGTGATGGGTTCTGTTTATATTATGTTTAATTATGTGTATTTACAGAGTATATACATATTCCATCCACTCAATTAAGTATCACTTCAAGTATATGATGTTTATAAGGGACTTTTCTTCTAAAATCCTCTTTTAAAATTCTGTTTTATAAGATTCAAAGGCAATGTTTTTATGCTATTATTTATGTTGAATGATTATGTTTTGGCTATTGGGAATTGTTTATGATGAAGGGTGGGACCTATATTTCCCTCCAATGCATTGGGTATGAGTAAGTTGGAGGTCGGCCGTATGGTTACTCCAAGTGTAACTGTGATGGTTACACAAAGTAAGGTAGCCGTGAGGGTTACAAATTTTAAGGTAGCCAAGATGGTTACAAGATTATGTAAGTAATGCCCCAATATACCTTTATGATTATAATTATGTTTGTATGGATCTTGTGTAAATCTCATGTTACGCTAAGTAAGATTTTATGGGTGTAAATCATGTATTTTGAAAATGTTTCCATATGTCTTGTGTATTCATGGACTAATGAGATTTTTTCCTTCTTTTTCATACCTTACTGAGCTTTTGTGCTCATCCCAAGTTTTTTAAATGATTTTTCATAGGTTAATGGATGAATAATACAAGGAAGGAAGACATGTTAAATGTTGAAGAATTTTCAAGGAGTCTTGTTTTATGTTTTAATGTTTTATATTCTGAGGAAAATGGAAACTGATTTTATGGTATCCACTAAGTAACAATGTGTAATGTTATGAATATTTTGTCTTAATTCTCTAAAGCTCTAAACTTGAAAAGATCCTCAATGTAAAATGAAGTGTTTTCTTGAATAAATTCAAGATTATGTATGAAATAAGTGCGGGTCCTTATAGTTGGTATCAGAGGATGGTTTAGATAACTTTAGGGGTTAAGGTGATGCTAATAGAATACCATAAATAATTCTCACCCTATGTTTAATTTGTTATAGCATTTAAAGATTACCATGTTGCTTCATCTAAGAAATGTTTGTTTAGAATGGTTGTCCGCAGAAGGAACATGGATGCTGAAGAGGATAGGCACCGACCGAATGACATCCTTCCGGATCAACAGCCCGGAATGGTAGGGATTGGAACCGAGCAGTTTGTGACAGTAATGGCTCAGCTAACACAGGAAATAAATGGTGGTGGAATCCATGCAAGAGGACAAATAGATGTACCCCAACGGAACATGACAGTGGTGGAACATTTTATGAGACAACATCCTCCTGCATTCAGCGGATCTTCTGACCCAGTGGCAGCAGAAGGATGGATTAAAGCCCTTGAAAAGATATTTGATGTTATGGGATGTTCAGACAATCAAAAGGTAAGTCTTGCCATTTATCGTTTTGAAGGGGAAGCTGATCAGTGGTGGTCAATGGTAAGGAATGTCAGGGGTAGAGAGGATTTTGATGCCTTAGTATGGGATGAATTTAAAAGTCTTTTTCTTGAAAAATATTTTCCTAAGGTGGTGCGACTTAGAATGGAGAAACAATTCCTTGAACTGAAACAAAAGGAGGAAGATTCAGTGGCTATGTATGAGGCGAACTTCACCCGACTGGCGAGGTATGCTCCGAATCTTATTATGGATCTCGATAGCAAAATCAACCGCTTTTACTCAGGATTGAAGCCAAGGTATCGAAGGGCGTTGGCCTCCCGTGAATTCAAAAGTTACGAGAAACTTGTCCGATGTGCTGAGAGGGTAGAGATGGAGTTTGCTGACGATCACATGCAATTTGGAAACAAAGAGAAGAAGAGGTCAAATTGGAAAGCAATGGGTAAGAATCAACCAATGAAATCTGATGGTAAGAAAATACAGTTTCCAGTATGTGAAGAGTGTGGCAAGAAGCACCCTGGGGAATGTCTTATCAAAACTGGGAAGTGTTTTAAATGTGGTAAGTTTGGACATATGGCCCGAGATTGCAATGAAAATGATCCAAAGACTAATCCTGATAAGCAAACTATAAAGTGTTTTAAATGTGGGGAGATGGGTCACTATGCAAATGCCTGTCCAAAGAGGGATCCAAATGATTCAAAGAAGCCAGACTACAAGCAGAAAGGTGTAGTGAGATCCTTTGCGACTACGTCAGCAGATGTTGGGCCATCCAATGAAGTTGTATCAGGTACTTTGTTTGTTCACTCAGATTTTGCTAAAGTTTTGTTTGATACGGGGTCTACACATTCCTTCATCTCTGAGAAATTTTCTAGTAAATTAGAAATATCACCTCAACAAATGATACCCGAACTTGTTGTTAAAACACCAGGGGGAAATGTTATAGCAAAGAGGAATTATAAGAATATTTCTATTGTGGTATGTGGAAAGACTTTACCTGCAAACCTTGTTGTATTACCCTTAGTCGAGTTTGAAGTTATTCTGGGGATGGACTGGCTTTCTAATTATCATGCTAAGATTGACTGTAGAGCTAAAGAAGTTGTTTTTCAGAAAGAGTTTCAGTTTGTATACAAGAATGAACCCATACAATTGATAACATATCAAGAAGCTGAGAAACTACTGAAAGATGGAAATGAAAGTTATCTGGCTCATATTGTTGAAAACAAGGGAACTATTCAAATCAATGATGTGCCAGTGGTAAATGAATACCTTGATGTTTTTCCTGAGGAGTTACCCAGTGTCATACCTAAACGAGAAGTTGAATTCACAATTGACTTAGTTCCTGATGCTAAGCCAATTTCAAAACCCCCATATCGTATGGCTCCAATAGAACTTCTTGAATTGAAAAATCAGTTGCAGGATTTGCTTGTCAAAGGTTTCATTCGTCCCAGTACTTCACCATGGGGAGCCCCTGTTTTGTTTGTTAAAAAGAAAGATGGTTCCATGAGACTTTGCATTGATTATAGAGCTTTGAATAACATCACTGTTAAAAACAGGTATCCTTTGCCTCATATTGATGACTTGTTTGATCAGCTCCAGGGAGCTCAGTACTTTTCCAAGATTGACTTGAGATCCGGATACCATCAGCTGAAGGTGAAGGAGGATGACATCCCGAAAACAGCCTTTCGTACTAGATATGGGCATTATGAATTTGTTGTTATGCCATTTGGGTTAACTAATGCACCTGCTGTATTCATGAATCTTATGAATAGAGTATTTCATGAGTTCTTGGATAAGTTTGTGGTGGTATTTATTGATGACATTCTGGTTTTTTCTAAAAATAAAGAGGAGCATGAAAAACATCTAAGGGTTGTTTTACAAACTTTAAAAGAAAAGAAACTATATGGAAAATTCAGCAAGTGTGATTTTTGGTTGCAACAGATTTCTTTTCTTGGGCACATTGTAAATAAGGATGGAATAACAGTTGATCCTGCCAAAACAAAAGTAGTTGATGAATGGCCAAGACCCACAAATGTTACAGAGATTCGTAGTTTTCTGGGCTTAGCAAGTTATTACCGACGCTTTGTTAAGAACTTTGCACGGTTATCTAGCCCAATAACTAAGTTAACACGGAAAGGGGTTAAATTTGTTTGGACAGAGGAATGTGATGTTTGTTTTCAGGAACTAAAGAAGAGATTGGTGAATGCTCCAGTTTTGGCCTTACCTTCCCGGAATGGTGATTTTGTCATCTACAGTGATGCTTCTTTGAAGGGACTTGGTTGTGTTTTGATGCAGAATGATCAGGTAATTGCCTATGCCTCGAGACAACTTAAACCTCATGAGCTGAATTATCCCACACATGATTTGGAATTGGCAGCTGTGGTTTTTGCTTTGAAAATATGGAGGCATCATCTATACGGAACCAAATGCCAAATATATACTGACCATAAAAGTCTTAAGTATATATTCACTCAGAAGGAATTAAACATGAGGCAGAGAAGATGGCTAGAACTGATAAAGGATTATGACTGCACGATTAATTACCATCCTGGAAAAGCAAACAAAGTAGCGGATGCCTTAAGTCGGAAAAATCATGCATCATTAACCATGCTACGTTTGGAACGTGATCCCTTGATTAATGATTTGATAAATTTTGGCTTGGAAGTTGTTGGTGCGGGGAATATATCTGTTTTGTTTCAGGTTTCAGTGCAGTCTTCGTTGTCAGACAGAATTATGAAAGCGCAGAGGGAAGACCGAGAGCTACAGAAAAAGGTAGAATTGGTTAAAATGGGTAAGTTTCCAGAATTTAATCTTGATAAAGATTGTGTTTTAAGGTTTGGAAAAAGGTTGTGTGTGCCTTGTGATTCCCAGCTGAAGAAAGAATTGTTGTGTGAAGCTCATAGATCTCCATTTTCTGTTCATCCTGGAAGTACTAAGATGTACAGAGACCTTCGAGAGTATTACTGGTGGAATGGGATGAAAAGAGATATTGCTGATTTTACAATGAAATGTTTGACATGTCAGCAGGTTAAAGCAGAGCGACAGTTACCGAAGGGGATGCTTCAGCCTTTGCCGGTGCCAGAATGGAAATGGGAGAATATATCCATGGATTTTGTGGTGGGACTACCAAAGACTTCTCGAGGTAACAATGCAATATGGGTTATTGTTGATCGGCTAACAAAGTCTTCTCATTTTCTTTCTATTCGAGATACAATGACATTAGATCAGCTTTCTCGATTGTACCTCAAAGAGATTGTCAGGTTACATGGAGTTCCTCTTTCCATTGTGTCTGACCGAGATCCCAGGTTCACTTCTAAATTTTGGAAGGGACTTCAGAAGTCTTTGGGCACAGAGTTGAATTTCAGTACAGCTTTTCATCCTCAATCAGATGGGCAGTCAGAGCGAACGATTCAAACTTTGGAGGATATGCTTCGAGCTTGTTCAATGGACTATCAGGGAAGTTGGGATCAGCATCTTTCATTAGTTGAGTTTTCTTATAATAATAGTTTCCATTCCAGTATTCAGATGGCACCTTTTGAGGCCTTGTATGGAAAGCGGTGTCGGACTCCTGCGTTTTGGGATGAAGTCGGTGAAAGAAAGTTGATGGGGCCAGAATTAGTAGAATAAGTAGCTGAGAAAGTGAGGATGATCCAGCAACACATGAGGATAGCTCAAAGCAGGCAGAAAAGTTATGCAGATAACAGAAGGAAAGACTTCTCTTTCAAGGTAGGTGACCATGTTTTCCTTAAAATATCTCCTTGGAAAAGTGTGATGCGTTTCGGTAAGAAAGGGAAACTAAGTCCACGGTTCATCGGTCCTTTTGAAATCTTGGATAAAGTTGGAACAGTTGCGTACCGCGTAGCTTTGCCTCCGAGCTTATTTCAGGTACACAATGTTTTTCATGTTTCGATGTTGAGAAAGTATGTTCCAGATTCATCACATGTCTTGAGGCCGGAAGAAGTTCAGCTAGCAGAGAACCTTTCTTATGAAGAAAAACCGATTCAGATTCTTGATCGAAGAGAACAGGTATTGCGGAATAAGGTAATCCACCAGGTAAAGGTTTTGTGGAGAAACCACATGGCTGAAGAAGCAACATGGGAGTCTGAAAATGCTATGAGGGAAAAATACCCTCAGTTATTTAATAAGTAAATAAAATTGCGAGGACGCAATTTCAAGAAGGTGGGGATAATGTAACATCCCATGGTTTTCTAAAAATAAATTGAAAATGCTTGAAATTTTGTTTAAGGTATATATTTATAAGTATCCTTTAAACATAATTTTATTTCTTCTATGTTTTGAATTTCAAGAAACTATCATCTACAATTGTGTTCAGTATGTTATTTCGAGTCTGATGAAACAAACTTGTTTTTTTGGTGAATATTAACATGCCCTTATGAATAGTAATATGAATAGTAATATGACCTCATGAATAGTAAATAATATTATTATTTTATTTTCCCATGGCAATAGGATAATGGGATCTTAATTAATTTTCCAATGTCACATAAAACTAATTGCACTTCAATTTTGTTATTTTTCGAATTAACTGTGACCTTTTTTTAAAATTAAATTAATAATATTTAGAAAATTATTTTTGAAAAATGGAGTTCATTTTTGAATTCTACACGTCGAAAAATGGTTGGGGTAAATTTTTGGTATTTTTCTGAAACTCTTGAATTTTCGGTGAATAGTGAAATACGGTAAAATACCGTATAATCAATTTATCAGTAAAAATGCACTATTTATGACATCATAAGTGATGCAAGGTCACTTGCTTCGAAATCACATGATATTATCACTATTTAGGGCCACTTGATTTGAGATTATTCATAGTCTTGATAAAAATATTATAATAATAATTAAAATAATCTAAAATACCTCCCCTCCTCCACTATAAATATCACCCCCACTCCCCTCTTCCTCCCACACCTCTCAAGCCTTGATCATTGTCTAATTTCTGCCAAATCCCCTCCCCAATCTTCTTCCCCACGTCCTAGAGCTGCTGGTCTCACCAAATGACCAAAATCAAAGCCCTTAAGAAGGATCTCAAGGAGAAGAGATCAAGAGGTAAACATCCTCTTTCATTTTCATTCTTTCCTTCCATTTTATGTTATTCTCTTCCTTTCCCTTTGTCTTTTGTTGGGATATTTCGTTAAATATTTCCCTTACTGTCCAAATTTTGTATGAATGATGAGATATTCCATTCCTCTCATCAATCTCTTTTTTATGAAATTTTAAGAGACGCCGTTAGGCTGCCGAATTTTTGTAAGAAATTTCTCATGTTTTCTTCATTTCAAGATTCCCTTCTCTTCATTCTTCACCCCCTCTTATCCAAGAGGCATGAAATCTCCAGAATCATGTATATTCTGGATGTTGTCATGTTTATGGAAAATTACAAATCATTATTCCTCTCCTCTCTCACTTATTTAAAGAATCAAAAAACATTGTCCATTTGTGTCGAATTACCGATATCGTGGACGATGTATTTTCAATTATTTCAAGTCTGGTCATGAAACCATTTATATGGTTGAACCAGGTTATAATATATGTTTTATGACACATATAAGGTTCTGGAATTCTTTTGTACTCTTGATTCAAATTTATAAGACAAAATGAAGTTGTAATTATCAAAGAACCACTTAAATGATCTAAACGAACATAACTAATGTTTTAACTTATAAATCATCATCATATAAAGCACCAAAGTGATGAATGGTATAATTTATGGTACTGGAATTATGTAAATAATACTCCATTCCAATTCTGTAGTTTCACTTCCAATCAACAAGAACGAATCATCATGAACCGATCGTGAAAATCACAAAAGAACTCACCCAAAATAATGCAAGGAACAAAATACTAACAAATAAGGGGTGAAATGAGGTTATGAAATGACCATATAAGATGTTATAAACATTAACACGTTTCTTTAAAATACTAATAACACTCTTTTAACCATTATACAGGAGGTTCAAACAATTTTGAAGTAAGACAAGCCCAAGGTAAGGGAATTCTTAACCCGATTTCCATTCTTTGGGTTAACCTTCTACTTTATAATTTATGTGCTATTTAAATTGTTTTTGTGATGGGTTCTGTTTATATTATGTTTAATTATGTGTATTTACAGAGTATATACATATTCCATCCACTCAATTAAGTATCACTTCAAGTATATGATGTTTATAAGGGACTTTTCTTCTAAAATCCTCTTTTAAAATTCTGTTTTATAAGATTCAAAGGCAATGTTTTTATGCTATTATTTATGTTGAATGATTATGTTTTGGCTATTGGGCATTGTTTATGATGAAGGGTGGGACCTATATTTCCCTCCAATGCATTGGGTATGAGTAAGTTGGAGGTCGGCCGTATGGTTACTCCAAGTGTAACTGTGATGGTTACACAAAGTAAGGTAGCCGTGAGGGTTACAAATTTTAAGGTAGCCAAGATGGTTACAAGATTATGTAAGTAATGCCCCAATATACCTTTATGATTATAATTATGTTTGTATGGATCTTGTGTAAATCTCATGTTACTCTAAGTAAGATTTTATGGGTGTAAATCATGTATTTTGAAAATGTTTCCATATGTCTTGTGTATTCATGGACTAATGAGATTTTTTCCTTCTTTTTCATACCTTACTGAGCTTTTGTGCTCATCCCAAGTTTTTTAAATGATTTTTCACAGGTTAATGGATGAATAATACAAGGAAGGAAGACATGTTAAATGTTGAAGAATTTTCAAGGAGTCTTGTTTTATGTTTTAATGTTTTATATTCTGAGGAAAATGGAAACTGATTTTATGGTATCCACTAAGTAACAATGTGTAATGTTATGAATATTTTGTCTTAATTCTCTAAAGATCTAAACTTGAAAAGATACTCAATGTAAAATGAAGTGTTTTCTTGAATAAATTCAAGATTATGTATGAAATAAGTGCGGGTCCTTATAATTATAGGTGTTAAAATAATTTGAACAATCATCGTTTTGTGAGGCTGAAATTCGCCATCCACAGAAACAGTATGTTCTTTAACCATTAGATGTAGGTGTGTGCAAGTGTAGCTCGAATCCTTATTATAACAACATCCTAGTATATTGAGGATACTTGTGTTGTTACAAAAGAAAATAATAAAAAGATTTTAGGGGGTTGGAGAAGAAAAATAAAACAAAAGAACATAAGAGAAAACACTACCTTTAAAACGGGTAACACTTATTTATTTGAGGCAAAGGCTTCCTTGGGAAGAGTTCTGCCCAAAGTGAGGCTTCTAGGAGTAATAGGGGGAATTTGGGAGAGTATTTGGGCAGATGTTGGCTGAGCCAAATGGCTTGAAAGTGTGAATGAGGTGGTAGAGGTGGGGGCCTTTTATAAGTGGAGAGGAGGGGCACTTTTGGAAAGTAATAAAATGTTACTTTATTAAACAATGATTTTCGGACTCTAAAGGTCCCACACTTATATAATGCGAGGATAAGGTGATAGGGATTCGAAATCTACTCATAAAATAGGTTTTTTACAAGTGTAAGCCTTTGGATTTTACATTATCTTTTCATTTTATTTAAATCGTTAAATAATGAGGTCATCGCTGCATCATCATGATGTCATAAATAATTTAATTTATATAATGTCTAAAAATTATAAAAAAAATACTATGATGTAGGAAATCTTTTTAGCTTTCCAATGACTATTTATAGTCAAAAATATGACTTGTATAGCACCATTTAAAAATTATTTTAGTAAAACATTTCATGTTTGTGTCATTTTTTACTTTAACATTAAATAAAAGGTATTTATGTCATTTTCTAACTAAAGTGGCTCCATGGGGTCCCCAAGTTGACCCATGTATTGTCTTTGTCGGCCATGGAACATCCAATAAGGGTAGGACATGTGTTAATCTCATCTCATATTATTAAAACATTATTTTTACCTTAAACTACACTAATTACCTCTAATCGCGATTAAGAACTTAAAAGTTACAATTCACCAAAAATTATTTTTATCTCATTGAACCACATTTTACTTCTTAATGACAACCATGTATGTCGGATTTTTGAAATTCAAAACACAGAAGTGGTAATATTTCATTTAAACAAAAAATCAGTTATTTAACTACCACTTAGTGGTTTCACTATTCATCAAAAATTGAAGTTTTTCAGAATAATGCCAAACTTTCACCCTAAGCTATAATTGATATTCCGAATTCAAAAATGATGTCTATTTTACAAAATTCCAAACATATAAGTTTCATTAATTAATTTTATAATTAATTCCCGCTGTCACAACAAATAGCGTGTTTTTAAGAAACAATTTATATCAAAAGATTGACAATTGTTTATGTCCAATTTCATTGTTAAATTAATTCTAATGACCACCATTGGATAAAATGGTAAAAATATATTCTAATTATAATTTAAAACCACTAAATAGTATAATTTATCACAATAAATTATTTTGATTAAAAAAGTTGTTTTTAAGTATTTTTCACTATTCATAAAAAATTGAAAGTTCTCAGAAAATTACAAAAAATTCAACTTAGGATAATTTCGATATTACGAATAAAAAAATGAAGTCCATTTTGAAATATAAAATTTCTATAATTTTAAAAAGTTGTTATTACTATTCATAACGGCTACTTTGATTAGTCGTGGTGTGTTAGAACTCGAAGTTACATACAATGCAAGATATTGCATTATTGAAATAGAGGCGTATCGTGGAAGTTCGGGGTGTTACATTCTCCCCTCCTTCAATAAATTACGTCCTCGCAATTTGAAATTTTTCTTTGAAAATAAAAGGTTGAAAATAGAAAATACCTTTGTGGAAAACCCACAACGGAAATAAGGTTAATAAAATTAACCTTAATAAGAGGGAAATGGAAATAAGAAAGTCATCACCAAATTATGATCTCGATAAGGAGAACATTGGTGGCAATTAGAGACATATAATTGGAGGAAAAACGTAAATATTTGTAGGGAGTGATTGTGGTCATCAATCACAAACAAGTGTAAAATTGAGGGCCTCAAAGCCTTCAATCTATGTTGATTTAAAATATTATCAGTTCAACAAGGCATAAGTTATCAGGATAACACATTTTTTTGTTTTTATATCCCTTTACTAAAGTTTAAGAATTAATTTATTCATAGAATAAGAGATAGGTATATATATATTTATGCTTGACAAGTAGAGTTTCATCCTTCAACTAATTTCTACCACAAACTCATCTTTTACTCCAAATGGTAACGGAACTCAAAAATATTCTATTTATCCTAATTGTATAAGGTTCCAAATATTAACACATACCATTTAGATTAGTAAAACTATTTTGTAATAACCAGGGACTTCCTGTAGGCTAGTGGTAGGAAATAAAGGCCTGTCGCACTATGGTTGTGGGTTCGATTCCTGCAGCTTTGTCTGACGCGACGGGTTATGCCCCACCCTGCAGGTTGTCCTTTTCCTAAAACTATAGTATTATAATATTCCAAAAATAATCTTCATAAATGTTTTAACCTTAAAAAAACACTATCCAAAGATCAACTTAATCCATTCCAACCTTTATAGTTATCTAAAATACCTCCGTCCAGACTTTCTCTAAAAGGTCTCTAAATTCCAAAATCAATTGTAACCTCAGATTCCCCAAATAAAGTAAAGTTTCTCTTATTGTCACATACTAAAAATATTATTACCTTCATCATATTAAATCCATAATGAAAACAACATGTACTGCAGTACAATCCTTATATATATATCACATTATTCTAATAACCAGAATATAATCCATGAGTTCAAAAGCACCAATACATTAGTTATTCTGCTTCAACTGTAGTAACAGCATAAGATTGTCCTTGATCCCTTGGCCTTTTCTGAGGTAAGTTTCCCTGACGCTTAGGACATTCATTTGTATAATGACCCATTTCTCTACAATTGTAGCATTCAACTTTGATAGCCTCTTTCTTTCCCTTACAATCACGAGCCTGGTGACCCTTTTCTCCACATTTATAACAAACTCCCATTCCTTTTAGGCAAGTACCAGGGTGATTCTTCCCACAATTATCACATAATGGAAAATCCTTCTTTCCCTTTTTCCCTTTATCTGTCTCTTGTTCCACCGTTCTCTTCTTCTCTTGCTTTACTTTGTTGTCATAAGACTTAGAGAATTCCTTTTCTGTCTTGATAGCACATGAGACAATATCTTTGTATGATGAGAAGGATTGTGATATTAAAGCTCGATGGAGAAATGGTTTTAACCCATCAAAGAAACGATCAATCTTACTCCTTGGGTTACGTATATAATCGGCAGCATGCCTCGCTAACCTTGTAAAGTTAGCCTCATACTTTGCGACATTCTCATCCTCCTTCTGCCTCAGACTCAGAAATTTGCTTTCCATATCTGCTCGATGGTCACGAGGAAAGTATTTTTCTAATAAAAGCTCTTTGAACTCCCTCCATTCCATATTCGATACGTCATCATCTTCCTTTGTGTTTTGAATCAGCGACCACCACTGATCGGCTTCTCCTGTGAGGTGGTAAACTGCCATGACAACCTTCTCCCTTTCGCTACTCCCCAAGGCATGAAATATTTTCTCTAAGGAGTTTATCCATTGCTTAGCTACTAACGGATTTGTAACCCCATTAAATGATGGTGGTTGTTGCCTCATGAAGCGGTCTAACATTGATCCTCCACGTTGTGGATCAGGGTGATCCATACGAGTAAGGTTATTATTCATAACTTGAGTGAGTTGTCCCAGTATGGTAATAAGTTGATCAGCACCAGTTGTATCTCCAGATCCACAATAATTATCTTGAGCAGGAGGGAAATCCCTACACGGAGTGCGTGCATTGATACAGTTTCCATTCCTTCCACTAGGCGCCATTTCTAAACAATGGCATAATCTAGATTAGTTTATTAATCAAAATACATAATTCCATACTTGTAAAATACTTAACATAAATTGACCTATTTATGGATATAATCCATAATCATAAAAAGGTTTTATTTGAGGAAGTATATACTCATAACCATTCATAGTGGTTTGTAAAGAAAATGAGAATTATCCTAAGCATATCCCCCGGGAGTGTCGTAACCAAGAGTGCAGCAAGGCCCGTTGTCGTGCACCAGTTCCCATTCGAGTCTAGCTCAAAGCGGTGTTTTTAGGTTTTACCCCTAGGTACATCTGTGCCAGAGCCGCCTCTACCTGCTCGTATCCAGACAGGGATGTATTACTCGGAAAACTCACAAAATCTCTACAATAACAAAATTATATGAAGTTATTCTATACTAATCCTCAAAGTCTATCTTTGGGCTATGTTCTCTAATCAGAGTTTATCTAAATCTAGCTTCCAAGGTTAGTACTAAACTGCCTCTGATACCAACTGTAACGCCCTGACCCCAGCTACCCAGAGTCGGTGCATTACTTCGTAACATTGGCATGATCACAAAAGATCAAGTCTCGAAAGACCGATTAGTTTAGTAGCCTTGGAAACACTAGATACATTCATAAACGTTACATTACATCATAAAGTGAAAAACTACAATTACAAAGTCTCCATAGTCCACACTCATATCCTCTTCTGACTATCCCTGCAGGTTATTCATAAAATAATTCTTCACATCCTGAAAAATATTAAAACATTGAAAGGGGTGAGCTCAGATGCTCAGTAAGGATAACAATATTGCGGAAGCTTTCATAAATAAACATTAACATTTAAGGAAATTAAAGCAAAAGCCTTTTAAACATGAACTTCAACATAATATGGCAAAAGTAAAATGAGATAATTCCATTTACTTATTCACATGGATATTCTACTGGTCGAATAATCACATGCAATATCAATAACCACTTTCATAATGATGGAATGTATAATGCCAGACATTCTGAAACATTTTGTCAAGGCCTCGGCCAAGACGTCTAAAATGATTAAGGCCTCGGACAAAACCATAAATCAAATTGGGAAAGGGCCTCGGAAAATTCCACGTCTAGTCGTCTCATGAGACCTACCGATGCATCGAGGAGCTATAGCGGGCTCCACCCATCACTTATTAAGTCCAATACATTCCTCATATGAATAGGTTTAAACATATCATAAACCATAACAAAATCGTATCACATAAAACATGCATAAAGTAAACATAAAATTTCCACATTTCAATCACAAGATATCAATAAAACACATTGATATAATAAAAACGCTTTCAAAACCATTTTCAATACCAAAATAAAAGAAAGTTAAAACATTGTATTTCTTTTTCATTAAAAAAAATGATGGCTTGTAGAGGAAGCTGAAACTCAAATAATGTTCACGGTGGCGGAGAAGTCGTTGTCGCCGCATAAGTATGGAAAGAAGAACATTCCCTTTTGTCGTTTAGAAAAATGCTTCGTATAAAAAATATTCCTTTTGAATAAACGTAAAAGTCAAAGGGGTTTATACACCATATAAAAGAAAGTTGTGTATAAAACCAAATATGCCTCAATGAAAGGAGATTGAGACGAAGTCCTTAAAAAGATCATTTTTAAAATAAAATATATCTATTATGTGTATTCACTATAGGTACACATAAATAAAGTAAAAATACAAAATAGGACATAATAATATCATGACATAATTTGAAAGTAGGAGATTAACCCAAAGAATGGAAATTGGGTTAAGAAATTCCCTTACCTTGTGTCCGACTTGATTCGACCGTTCTTTAACCTCCTGATTAATAAACTAGAGTTAATATATACTTTATTAAGAACATTTTTCATTTTCATTATCCCTTTTATATCACTTATTACAATGTTATGAACATTATGTAATTATTTAAGTTAATAACGGTCGTTTTGTCGATCTTTGGTACTTGAGTCAAAAATAGACTTCTTATAATTATGAGTTGTTCATGTGGTGAAATATCCGTTATATCCAGAATTATATTCATGATATAGATATCATATATCTCATATATATCCAGTATATACATTCATTCATAATATTACATGACATTTAGAGGTAATAAATGAAATGCACCATTCATGGAGACGGTAAGCCGTACGTACGCATGAACGCTACATTCATTTATATTTCATATTTAATGGAATGAAGTTATAATTATATAAAGGTATAATATAATTCCAGTATAATATAATGTATAATACCATTTACTCTATCCTTTATACATCCCAAATATGGCATTAACGATTCAAATCACTTTGAGGGGGCGGTAGTCCTCACTTCCTAAGATGAAATTATCGCGTTTACCCATAATGGAAATCATAAAGTATGCCATAAATGAGAAATAAAGAATTATAAGGAAAACATAAACATAATATATATATATCATATATGAAAATAGTGTCATCAAAATGTCCACCATTATAGGTGTTAAAAGAATTTGAACAATCATCGTTTTGTGAGGCCGAAATTCGCCATCCACAGAAACAGTATGTTCTTTAACCATTAGATGTAGGTGTGTGTAAGTGTAGCTCTAATCTTTCTTATAAAAACATCCTAGTATATTGAGGATACTGGTTTTGTTACAAAAGAAAATAATAAAAAGAGTTTAGGGGGTTGGAGAAGCAAAATAAAACAAAAGAACGTAAGAGAAAACACTACCTTTAAAACAGGTAACACTTTTTGATTTGAGGCAAAGGCTTCCTTGGGAAGAGTTATACCCAAAGTGAGGCTTCTAGGAGTAAGAGGGGAATTTTGGAGAGTATTTTGGCAGAGGTTGTCTGAGCCAAATGGCTTGAAAGTGTGAATGAGGTGGTAGAGGTGGGGGCCTTTTATAAGTGGAGAGGAGGGGCACTTTTGGAAAGTAATAAAATGTTACTTTATTAAACAATGATTTTCGGATTCTAAAAGTCCCACACTTATATAATGCGAGGATAAGGTGATAAGGATTCGAAATATACTCATACAATAGGTTTTTTACAAGTTTAAGCCTTTGATTTTACATTATCTTTTCATTTTATTTAAATCGTTAAATAATGAGGTCATCGCTGCATCATCATGATGTCATAAATAATTTAATTTATTTAATGTCTAAAAATTATAAAAAAATACTATAATGTAGGAAATCTATTTATCTTTCCAATGACTATTTATAGTCAAAAATATGACCTGTATAACACCATGTAAAAATTAGTTTAGTAAAATATTTCATGTTTGTGTCATTTTTTACTTTAACATTAAATAAAAGGTATTTATGTCATTTTCTAACTAAAGTGGCTCCATGGGGTCCCCAAGTTGACCCATGGATTGTCTTGGTCGGCCATGGAACATCCAATAAGGGTAGGACATGTGTCAAGCTCATCTCATATTATTAAAACATTATTTTTACCTTAAACTACACTAATTACCTCTAATCGCGATTAAGAACTTAAAAGTTACTATTCACCAAAAACTATTTTAATCTCATTGGACCACATTTTACTTCTTAATGACAACCATGTATGTCGGATTTTTGAAATTCAAAACACAGAAGTGGTAATATTTCATTTAAACGAAAAATCAGTTATTTAACTACCACTTAGTGGTTTCACTATTCATCAAAAATTGAAGTTTTTCAGAATAATGCCAAAATTTCACCCTAAGCTATAATTGATATTCTGAATTAAAAAATGATGTCTATTTTACAAAATTCCAAACATATAAGTTGCATTAATTAATTTTATAATTAATTCCCGCTGTCACAACAAATAGCGTGTTTTTAAGAAACAATTTATATCAAAAGATTGGCAATTGTTTATGTCCAATTTCAATGTTAAATTAATTCTAATGACCACCATTGGATAAAATGGTAAAAATATATTCTAATTATAATTTAAAACCACTAAATAGTATAATTTATCACAATAAATTATTTTTATTAAAAAATTTGTTTTTAAGTATTTTTCACTATTCATAAAAAAATGAAAGTTCTCAGAAAATTACAAAAAATTCAACTTAGGATAATTTCGATATTATGAATACAAAAATGAAATCCATTTTGAAATATAAAATTTCTATAATTTTAAAAAGTGGTTATTACTATTCATAACGGCTACTTTGATTAGTCGCAGTGTGTTAGAACTCGAAGTTGCGTACAGTGCAAGCTATTGCATTATTGAAATAGAGGCGTATCGTGGAAGCTCGGGGTGTTACATGTTGACCTCAATCTCCAATGCTTGGATTCGAATGTCTTTAGACTTAATTTCATAGGTGTTTCCAATGTAACTTGGAATATCGGGTTTTTTGATGCACTTGACTTGATCTTTCACTTTTCTATTCAAGCCATCGATCTCCATTTTTTGTTCTTAAATCTTAATCTTATACTCACCAACTGATTCTGAGTTCTTTGGTGCTGAAAACTTGAGTTTCTCAATTTTATCCATCAACTCAGACTTCTCTTCTTCTTGCTGCTGCATATAGAGTTTGGCATCATGAACCACTTTGTTGGCTTTCTTGGTTTTGTCTCACCAAACATCTATCTCTTCAAGAGCAGCCTCTAACTCAGCTTGCATATCTATTCTTCCTTCAATTCTTTCTTCTTAATCATCACTTTGAAGTTCATGTACTTCACTCATTCCTACATCCTGCTTGAGTGAATCAATCTTTTCCCTATCAGATTCATCCAGACCTTCCTTCAGTAATCCGTTTGTTTCTTTTAATTGAATCACACTTTTTCCATACACACTTCCACACTGACGAATACTACCTGACTTCTGCTTCTTCTTTGATGTTTTTCCCTTTGCCATGGCACAAAGATCGACTATACCAAGTTGGAGCAAACAAATCTGATAACAGCAACCTCCCTCTGATACCAATTGTTAGGGGCAATAGGGGCCTATATACCCTGAGAGGGGGGTGAATCAGGGTATGGATATTCTTTTTCGAAATATTTCCTGCCCCACTGGATCTTGACCACTTTTTTACAAGGGTCACTTTGTTTTCTCTTGTTCAATTGTTATGATCAGTTCTTCTCTAGTTTGCCTGATGATGATGCTTTAAATGCAAATCCGGGAAGTAAGTAGGCAGAAACAAAGATTTTTACTTGGTTCACCCGCACTGGGCTACGTCCAAGGAGCATATGCTGACAAGTTGCCGGTCGTACCAAATTCCACTATTTTTACTAGATGTGGATACAATGTTCGGGATAGATCACTTCTATGCCTAGGCTCACTGCCTATAAAAAATTTAGGGTCAGCTCACTGCTTTCCCAAGGGTCACTCCCTGTATCTCTCTCTCTGGCTCACTGCCGGTGGAGAGGATCGTCTTCTTCCTCTTCCTAAGCTCACTGCTCTTGGAAGGAATCCACTCACAGTTTATAGACCTGTAGGTCTCTTCAGTTGCATGAATGAATGCATCTTCCTCTGTGTGTAGATGCTCTGTTGAAGTACAACTTTCACCCGTAGATGAATATCTCTTTGCACCGAAGGTATCGGGCAACGTACCAGCTTCCACGCAGTCCGAGAATCACTTCTGGAACAAAACCTTACTTGGCGCGCAAGTCAACCTCAGCGTGCAAGTATCGGCGCGCAAGTCACAACGGGCGCGCAAGTCCTCCTCAGACACTTGCGCGACTCAAGCTTCCTCAACTCCAAACTTGCGTGACACTCTTCCTTTTATTCCCAAACCAATATTGGCGCGCAACTTCCAACCGGCGCGCAACTTCTAACACCGGCGCACAACTTCAACTACTGGCGCGCAAATTCACCTGCGCGACCCACACTCACCACTTGCGCGACCACCACACCTGCGCGACGGGAGCTCTGATTTCTCAAAGTGTTGAACTCTGTTAAAAATGAGAAGGGGTGGTCAAGTATTTATAGGCAATCTGACCACCCTGCATGATGGTGCGCAAGTCACCTGCGTGACCCAGTTTCGGCACGCAAGTCCCCTGTCATTTTAGACACTTGCGCGACCAACTCCCAAACTTGTGTGAACCTCTTTACTTTTCCATTTTTTGATATTCTGATCTTGAAAAACATATGGCGCGCAAGTTTCCTATACTCCAAGTCCTCGGCGCGCAAGTCCTTTTGCCAAAAACACTTTTCATTATTTGCTGATTTTCAGGCCCTAAAATTTGGCAAACACTGGAAAAAGGTGCCACCTTGTATCTGTTCTTTTGTACCGCCTCCAGATCATCCATTCCTTTTAACGACATTCTTGAATCAAACATGGATCGTTGACCTCAACTCTTGAACTCGACATTCCACCATGAAATCCTCTTTTTCAACAAATTTATATGTCATTGTTTTTCTTTGTCAACAATCACTACTCAGATGTCCACTTTGTCAACAAACACAATCACCTCAAAAATGCTTCAATGAGACCTTGAGGGATTTTTTCCCAACAACATACATGGTATATAATATTATTAAACACAAACCAAGCCTATGGTTTCACATCATGGCAAAAACTAAATCAATACACTACTAGTCAGCCTCATAACACTACCACTTTCATTGACACCACTAAATACATGACACTACACAACAATACTCAATTAAAATTTCATATTTCATATTCATTCTAAAATTAATCCATTTTATAAATTTAAAATTACCAACCAATAACATTTAAATAGCTCATTCATCTCATAGTTTAACACTATATATTTCATATTAAGAAACAAAAAATTAATCCATTATTCCCTTTTTTTATTCATTATCCCTTAAACCCATTAAAGAAACATCTCATTCCATTAAAAACCATTAATAACCAATTCCATTACTACCTGAGAAACTATAATATCAAAAAATAACACACACAAAATAACCCAAACCAACAAAAATAATGTCATCTTCATCACCCCATTCATGAAAACATTCCCCACATGGATACCATCACACTTCACCACCACTTTCCACCATGACCGCCAAATATTAGCCACATATTTAACATCTCACCACATAACATCCACTTCTATAAACACAAATAATCACATTTCCATCACATCCACCCCACAACATGAAAAAACCATAACTCATCTACCATACACACTACAACCACTCATCACCATAAGTTTTCATTCACAACACATGCCATTTTTTCTATTTATCAAGAAGTATTTTCATCGATTCCAATTATTTATTTTAGGTGAATTCCCACAAAATTCACTCATCTCCCATGGTAAATAATTAATTAAATGAATATAAATGATTTTCAAATAACATTTACAGTTTTTTCAACAAAAACACCATGTTGGGTTCCACAGTATATGTCAAGTCAGTAGAAAAAATCTACCAAATTCTATAATTTTTAGGTATGAATTTATCTCATATAATAAAAATGTCAATAATAATATAAAAATATGTGAGGGAATTAGATTCATTCCTTTTAACATTCAATTTAAATTAACCATTTAATGTTCCTTATTAGGCTTGTGGAAACCATATTCCACTAGATAAAAAGGATTAAAACCACTTATGTATGATACATTAGATGGGATACAAGGGATCAAATACCGTAAATGGGGGATTATAATTCCTTTTCCATGTTTAATGTAAGAGGAAGGCCACCGTAATATATAATAATGAAGGATATCACCCTTACCAACCTATAAAATAATATCCACATTGTTCTCATACATAAACACCATAAAAACCAATGATTCCCTAAAAATATACATTCCTAGATGAATAAACATTGATAAAACATGAATAAATAGGGGAAAAGACAATAGAAGAACATAATGAAACTATAGGAGATTGATTTACCAATAATGGGTTCAAACACAACTGAATAGGGACTAAAATTTCCCTTTTGGATACACTTGGGTCACCTAATAAATGAGTGAAAAACTATAAATTTGATTGTGTCTGAGGAAATTTATGAATATATATAGGTGGTATGAAAAAATGGAACACTAAGACATAGCCTCCAACACCATGTCATGGCCCTTCTAAAAACCAAAGTGATTACAGCACCGAGGGGAAGGCCATGCCACAGCCCATCCTGTAAAACCATCTTTTGAGATCTAGAACTATTTACACATCATATATCCTATAAAAGGGGGAATATACTATGGAGAAATGATAAACGCTACAATGTACAACCTCATAACCAAAAGGGGGTACGTTTCAGCCCCACCCCATGGTGTATTGGTTCCAAATTTGGCATAATATCTGAAAAATGACCCTAATTCCACTATGATGTAGTCGGGGACTCCACATCACATCCAAGGCTCCATGGTGTATCTTTCACAAAAAATGGGCATAGCATCAAAAAACCTACAACCACCCACTATTTACTAGTTGTCCCTCTCATAATGAAGTGACTAAAATTACATTGTTGTGCCCAGATCCATGATATATAAACCCTGTCAGCTATTTTTCCAACTTCAACCTCCCTTTTCTTACATATACCTTTGAAACCTTCTTTTTACATCTCTACCACCAAAATTCCCACAATGTAATGTGATGAAAGGTATGAGAAATTTTATCAAATACCTCTTATACTTTTTTCCCTCAATAATAAAAATCAACCAGGAATTAATGAGGGAAGAAGTTCAAAAAAATCTCTTAAGATACCCCTCAACAATCTTGTTATAATACAAACACAACCACACCACCCTCCTTACACACCAAAACCAACCTAGTAAAATCACTAAATGTCCCTCAAAACCACATTATCACACAACTCTACATCAACCACAAACCACTGCCATCTTCAAAGTGACAACAGCACCACCATCTCATCCCCCAAAAATCCCAAGCCAATGATCATCACAACCTCCATGTGAAAGATTCATAAGTGAAAACATGTGAATTTAGACTCCCATTTAATGGTATTATCTTATTTGGGTAGCACTTCTGAATTCACAATCGTGTAAAAGTATAACATACCTCAATTAGGGATCATGTTTTACCTTATTCATGAGATTGATGATTTAAACCACACATTAGAACAAGAAATAGTGTCATGTCATAAATTAGAATTATTAAAACAATACATCATCAAGGAAAAATAGAGAAAATAATGAAAATAAAAAAAATTATTCTAGGAAATATTTATGAATATGTGTCTCGTGTCCCCAATTAATCTCCTCTGGGTCATCATGCCTCCATAGTACTTGAACCAATGTAATGTCTCATCCATGGAACACCTTCTCCTAATAATCTTTGATATAAATGGGTTGCTCCATGAATGTAATATCATCATAGATAACCAAATATCCCCATTAAATGACATGAGATTAATCAAGAAGGTACCAATGTATCTAAGAGATGTGCAAGACTTCATGAATCTGTTCTATACAAGGAAAACATTCTAACCAATAATCTACTTCAAAAACACATGCTAATACCACAAAAGGACCAAAAAATTAGGGAAATATCTTACTTCCCCTAAAAAACCTCTACTACCCATGTCAAGGGAAAACCTTTAAGAATGCATGGTATCCTACCTCAAACTCTGAAGTTCTCCTCCTATAATTAGAATAATCCTTCTTCAAATACTATACTGCTTTCATCCAATTATAAAAAAAATTAAATCTTCCCTATTTTCCTCTTCATTGCATTAAGACAAATAATTGATGACTCTCTGACCTCATCCTATAACAAAATAGAATGAAACATCTTCCCATACAAATCCTAAAATGGGGTCATGCTAATGCATGAATGTTATCTGTTATTATTGTTTGGAACCACTTTGTGTAAAAGTTTGTATTTTTTGTCAATAGTTTTCAATGAAGATAAAAATGAAGGAGATAAAGAAGTACTCCAATGAAATAGAGGAATAGAAATTCAGACGATTGTTGTACTAATAATAAGTTCAAAGAACATGTGTCAAAGGTGACAATTTGTTTACTTCAACGAAGAATGTGAAGTATAATCCATCGGAGGATGATTAAAGAAGAATGGGGTTTTGATAAAGACCATGAAATTCCCCATGATTTCATGAGAACCATTCAAGAGACGTCTTGAAGAATTGAATCATATGTTTTTCATGATGTAGATAATGACGGTTGAAGAAGAAGACAATGTGCAAGGGATTGGAATTCTGAGATGGCCATGCGGGGATTGGAATTTTGAGATGGCCATGCACATCACATTGTCTCAAAATATGATAATGCTAAATTTGTTCCTTCAAAGAATATATATCACGATAGTGGAGTCTCTGATGAAAGCAGAAGAGTTGCTGAATGATTCAAATCACTGAAATGAAGTGTTTTTGAGGTGATCGTGCTTGTTGAAAAAGCAAACAAATGACATACAAATTTGTTGACAAAGGAGATCTCATGGTGGCATGTCGAGTTCAAGGCATGTGCGCAGAATAGCTGGATGAATTTTTAGCGCAAGTAGTGTATCGAATCAGAAATACAGAAAATCGGCAAAGGCAAGTGACACGCGAAAAATCGGAGATGTTCACGTCATGTGCGCGGAAAATCAAACTGGTGTGCGTGATGTTGGTTGTGAGAAAAATTTGTGTTTGAAGTTTTACGTGCAAGAGAGGATTCATGTTCGGAATGATGAAAAATAGAGAAGTAATGAGATGCGCGAAAAACCAAGGCGGTGCGCGACAATAAAAGGAAGGTGCGCATAATTCAAATAACGGAGAGACCATTGTAGGCGCAGGAAGGGGTTTTATGTGTAGGATCCAAAACGCCTATAAATATGAGGGGAACCCCTCTCATTCAGGGAGGCTCGACACTTAGACAAATTCTGAGCTCTGATGCGCAGAAAAATTATGGTATAGATAGGTGAGTGAAAAGAAGAAGGATTTCATGAAAAATTTGGTGTTGCGCGAAAAAGGGAAGTTTTGCGCAAAAAGAAGAGTTGCGCGAAAAGCCTTTTACGCGCCAAAAAGTATTTTTACGCGCAAGGTTTGAGGTTTACGTGCAAGCCACCAGGAAGGGTGCGTGAAGAATTTTGGGGTCCCGCAGGCCTTTGAAAGGTTCTTAGCACTCTCAAATTTTCTTTGCGAAGACGGAAGAATAGTGAACCACTGTGTTAATTGAAGAGAAGTGGTTCCGCACACACATGACTGGTGTTTAACACCCACGTTGTGCGTTGTGAAGAAAAAAATAACATTTCGTGCAACTAAACTCAGATCTGCAAAAAAAATAGGGGAATATATCAATACACTCAGGTGTTAGTATTGGGAATCAAAGGAAGAGAAGAAGAAGATATAGTGCATTTATTTATTTCACTAAAGAAGAAGATTGAATACAAAAGAGAATCAACATAGTATTCTGATACAAGCAAAGTCTCATGATGAACATGAGACAAAGACTTCAATGCAAATCTATTGAAGAGACCTTCAACTCTATAAACTGAGTGGGACTTCACCAAAGTCAGTGAGCTACGGGGAGTCAACGAGAGTGACCCGAGGGATGCAGTGAGCTATCCCTGAACATTTGTAAAGGTAGTGAGCCTAGGACAGAGTGATTGTTCCCGAACCATTTGTAATCCACAACTAGTGAAGATTAGTGGAATTTGGTATGACCGGAAACTTTTCGGCGTACGCTCCTTGGATGTAGCCCTTAGTGGTGAACCAAGTAAAATTTATGTGTCATCTCTTTGCATGTGAATGTTTCATTGCTGATCATATCCATAATACAGGTTTAAGTAGTTCCTACCAACGTGGGAACAAGATCCACAACTTTAAGAAGAAAAGTTGACACCCTGATTCACCCCTCCCCTCTAAGGGTGTCCCGGGGTCCTACAATTATAAGAATATTTAACCAAGGAAAATTTATTCACCCAATATCCACTGAGATCTATGATGAATTTCTACATAATATCCTCTAATGTATGGATGGTCTACTCCATATTTTAATCCATCTTAGGGTGAAAAGTAGGGATAAGGCACAAATGAGGGCCAAAAGTGTACAATAATCACCTGTAGAATCACAATTTAAAATTTGTGTTCCAATAAGATATAATGGTCCTAATAACAACAATTAACCACGCCACCATATCCACACACCTCTTATTCTAGACATCCATAGTTCATAACCACTTTAATACTAGGATATGGGCATATTTTATCAATCAGTCCATTATCACCTTTATATCATGACAAACTCCCTAATATTGGGGTAACCCTATGATAAAATCAATTGAGGATGCATCCCATTTTCACTCGAGAATGTCCAAGGGTTGTAACAAATATCGAGGAACATGATTCCTAGACTTTACATATTGACATACTAAAAATCAATCCAAAAACTCTTCCACACCCAACTCGTCTTAGTCCACCAAAATTGATTCATGTATCCGTGGTAAATATTTTACACTCTCAAGTGTACCGCCAATGGAGAGAGATGAAACTCATGAATTAATCCCGTATGCATCACTATCATAACAAACAACCTCCTTTGAAAGACCATCTAGTTTTGACCATCCTCTGACTATCCCTCTCGAGAACAACTAATGACAACATGATCATGAATCAAATATACCTTTGATTAACCCCACAAAGACTCCTCCTTGTACTAAATTAAATAAAACATAACAATCATGTAAAATAAGTTACCTTCACCACAAACCACCCTTACATTTAAGGTTATGGATGCTAAATCAACCATCTCCCACCAAGAATCTCTGGACTCTTGAATAACATCTTTATATAACTTTATGCACAATGAGTCACCCACAACTTTCCCATTTACTATGTAATATAATATCTCATATATATTTTCATGAGTAAAATCTATCAACCTCTATAATCATAGATTTATATCATTCTTTAAAAAATATACGTTGATATCTTGTGATTTTTGAACTCCAAAAAAGCACTCTATAATGACCTAATGTCGTCATAACTTTAGAATGAAATAGTCACTACTAGCTCCAGATCATTGGTGAAATAGTTAAGATCATGGGGATATAACCTCCTGGACCCATAATTGATTACTTCTTTTTTCATCAAGAAAAATCCCAATCCTAGATGATATTCATCAAAAAACTCCTCAAATATCACACCTTCCACTAGAAACTAGAGCATTCATCTATTTCCTATTTAGGCTGAAAAACCTTGTTTGAAACTATCCAGGATAGAAAATATTTTGGTCATTTATAGTCAATTTTATCAAAAGGGTCACAATATGTGATATTTTAGATAAAAATCTCTAGTAATTGACTGTGATACTAAGTAAACTATGAACCTTTTCTACATTCTTGGATGTATGCTATAAAACAATTTCCTTGACCTTTAATGGGTATATAACCAATCCCTAATTAGATACCACATTACCAATTAAGTTCACCTATCATTTACAAAACATACACTTAGATGAAATTCCATAGAGATGGTAGCATCAAAGAATCAACAAGATATTTCTAAGATGATCTTCATGCTCCTCCATTAACATTGAGTAGATTAATATTTTTTTGATGAATGTGAATTTGAACTGGCCTTAGAATTAATGGATCATGGAGTACCATATTACTTATTGGTTAATAATACTTGATCACCCCATATAAAAACACTAGGCTATATGAAACCCTTATATATCAAATGATCTATCTGAAACCATAATTCCCACAACATAGAAGGTTAAATTAGATAATGTTCTCTCAAAATTGGAGAAGCACTTAGTTGTATTCTTATACCATACTCAATATCAGGTTAAGAGGTATCATCACAAATTCCTTGGTAAAAGTATCTCAAGAGATCCTAGGAAACATTGGGAACCTCAATTTTCCCATTTTTTATAGCTTTTACAAACAACTGGACCACCAAATAAAGAAGGTGATCTACTCTTAAACTACCCATTGACAACCCAACACACCAAGGTAAAGGACACTCTATCTATCCACATATGAGTAAAATACTCTCAAAAGGAAGTATTCAATACTAGAATACATATTATACAACTAGTGTATACCAAGGAGGAAATTGTACGACTAAATCTAGAGTAATAATATATCCCTGTATGATTGGTGTGGCTCTATAAATAGTGTAAATCCCAAGAACACATCAAAAAAACATATCTAGACTCCAAATGGTATAGCCAAAACTATGGTATTTATAATCTAAACTATCTATATTCCCTAATCATGGAAAAGAGTGGATAAAACAAAGAATTTTGAATCTCATGAATCTAATAATTCATGAAATAGAGTTAGGGAAAATTTGATTATACCTCTAACGATTTATGGTTCCTCTTTTACAGACACTTCCATTATATGAAACTATCAAAACCCAACACCTCAATCTCTATAATGATGGAAACATCCAAGTACACACTACAGTTTTATTTACTCAACATTTAGAACATTTAATTGTCTTCCACTGCCTACTATGTCTCCTCACGGTGGAGTATATTCTTGCTTCCCCTACTAATGAAAGGTTCTCACAAGTATATACTACTCTATATTATACTAAATATGTACACCTTAAAAAAACGAATCTCTAAGAACCACTGGGAACTGACATTGGTGGTTTCCATGAACCCCCATAGATAAATAAAATTTTCCCTATGACCTTATGAGCATCATGGATTCCATTGTCCCTAGAAGGCCAAAATCGAACCCGTTGAGGTTGAATTAATTCCAGTTGAAACATAACATTCCCTGACACCAAATACCTACAAATTAAAACTCTTCTACTTAGGTATCCACTATTTTTCACTTCTCATTGCAATCCTCATCATGAGTTCATTTTCTTTATCACCTTTTCCTTCTTCTGAATCTCCATATATGTCATCAATATAAAGGGATTAACTTGTTAATGGGTATAAGGATTAAGTGTCCCCTTGAATAAACTTGTACTATAGTACTTATCACTAAAAAACAATTGAAATGTTCTGATGGTATTTAAACATTATTATTAGGACATGGCCTTAAACATTACACAATTTATTAAATACATTTAAAATTCACTTCCTCAAATTCCTAAAGAACATTTCAGTTAAGAGATTTAGAAAATTAAGATATAATTCATACATATAAACCCACAAGAATAAAAATTGGGTACTCTTAAAAAAATATCCATTATTTTTATAGTACACTTTTTTTAATAAGAAAATAAAATATTTTATTGAAAAGACTTCACAATATTCATCTTGGATTCTTCTTTTCTCTTACCCATCCTTAAACCATGTGAAAATATTTTAAAAAATGGGAAGAGTGCAAAAATATCTTTAATAAACAAAAATAAGAAGAAGAAAAACCATTACTCCATGAATACATATAAACATATGAAATAATTTTCACAAAGACATACCTCTCGCCTAATAAGTATCTTATATTGACTTTGTGGAACCATGAGATTTCCATGAAACAAAAAAATATAAATAATACCCTAAAGGTAAATTGGGGAATTAATTACTTAATATTTTAACCCTCATGGATACCATATTATTTTTAACCCTCACAGCTACATTACAATGTAACCCTCATGACTACCTTACAATGTAACACTCATGGCTAAATTATGATGTAACCATTGTATTTTCACTTGGAGTAATAATACGATCAACCTATAACATTAACATACCCAATTAATTGGAGAGAGACATAGGTCCCACCTAACATAATAAACAATTCCCATTAACCAAAACATAATCATCAAACAATAATTCCTGAATCCTAAAAACATTCCATTGGAATTTTGAAAAAATAGAAATTTAAAAGGGGATTTTTAAAGAAAAGTCCCATAGAAATATTATATATTATAATTGAGAAATGATAAAAAAAAGTATAGAATATGTGTATTCACTATAAATACCGGTAATAAAACATAATATAATCAAAATTAATTTCATCAATAATCTTAATACTACATAATCAACGATGTATTTGGTTAACACATAGAATGGAAATTAGGTTAAGAATTCCCTTACCTCAGGATTTTCATAATTAAAAAGTGTTAAAACCTCTTGTAAAATGGTGTAAAGAGTGTTATTAATATATGAATAAACTATATTAATATTAATAATTACATATATGATATTATTATAACATATTTACTTTCATTTATTATCAATATTATCTTATTTTTATTGTTCTAGGTGCATTTATTTCATGGTTTCCATGGTTGAATCATTATGGATGTTCTTGTAAAATGGCAGAAAAATAAAGAACTGGAATGAAATGGAATAAATTTTTCAAATAATTTTAAATGATACCATATATCATTTTTTTTATATGATGATGAATCATTATATAAAACATTAATGTAAATGATTTAATTTATTTTGGCAGTTTTTACGATCATCACGAACTTGTATCATTTTATTCAATATCATGTTTATGTATTGGTTTGAAAACTTTAAATAACTTATAATATTTATAATAGAATATTATTTAACCATAATAATGGTTTCACAACCATCTTTTAAGGTGAAAATGAAAAATGAAATTGTATCATCCACAATGGCGGTAAATCGACACATCACATATGATGTTCTCATTTTTAGAATAAAGGGACGAGGAGGGGATGTTTAATGATGTATTTTTTCATACGCATGATAAAATTAAATTATTTATAATATACTTTTGTTTTAATTCCACTTTGATGACTTTAGGGGAATATAGTATAACAATATAAAAGGAACTCAAAAGAAAATAAAATAAAATGAAAGAGGATTTGACATCTTAAGTTCTCTTTCTTGAGAACCTTTTTATGGCCCTTGGTCATAGAATTTTAGTGAGACGAGTAGGTATTCATCATGGGTAAGAGGATTGGGAAGGAAATTGGGTATAAATTAAACAAGATACAAGGCTTTGATGTGTGAGATAAATAGGTGGTGAGGGCGGTATTTATAGTCTAGGAGAGGGGTGTTTTCTCATTATATATTCATTAGTTTATTTTTTTGGTAAAGACTATGAATAGTTTGATAATTATCAATAAATATAATAAAAATAATGAAGGAGGATTGGATATTGTGGTTCTTACAACTGCAATGACTCAAGTAATAGTTTATTTAACTTATATGGTATATATAATATAAATTATTGTATTTTAATATTCACAAAAAATCAACTATTTTAGAAAAATCATAAAAATTCACCATACCCATTTTTATACATGTTGAATTCAAAATTGAAATTTATTTTCAGGGTAAATTTTTCTAAATAAAAAAATCTAATTTTTAATTTAAATCATCATTTATTATAAAAACACTTGTTTTAAAATTATAACTAATTTTCTAAAACTTTGATAAATTAATTAAGGTCTCATAAAATTATCCTATGATAATGATACAAAAAAATATATTTATTAATGAATATATTTTATGAAATAATATTTTCTTTTAAAATATTATATTAATTATAAAATTTTATTTAATTATTTATGACTTATAAAAATACAAACACATAGCTTATCATTTCCAAAACATGTATTTATGTTTTCAATGATATAAATATATCATGGTTACACTTATAAGATACATAAATTTTATTTATACTCTCATAGGTGGGGTTACTATTGTATTAGAATATATTCATTAATTATAAGTACCACTTATTTAATTATACATTTATAATGAATTTAACTATTTAATTTCAAAAAGAAAGAAAATTATTATATATTTACCCGAGTTGTTACATTATCCCCACCTTATGGAAATTGTGTCCTCGCAATTTTTATTTACTTATTAAAAAAGTTAGGATACCTTTTTCTTTTAGCATTTTAATATTCCCATGTTACTTCTTCAACAATGTGGTTTCTCTACCAAACCTTAACCTAGTGAATTAATTTATTCTTAAATACTTTCTATTTATAATCAAGAATATGAATAGTTTTATCTTCATAAGAAAGGTTCTCTTCCAACTGAACTACATCTAGGCTCAAAACATGATGTGACTCTGGCACATATTTTCTCAACATTGAAACATGAATAACATTGTGTAACTAAGATAAACTCTGAGGTAAAGATACTCGATAGGCGACTAGTCCAACATTATCCATGATTTCATAAGGTCCAATAAACCATGAAATTAACATTCCTTTAATACCAAAATACATAACACATTTCTAGTGTGAGATTATATGAAAAATATGATTACCTACCATGAAAAAAGTTATTTCTTCATGTTATATGCATAACATTTCTTCATGTTCTATGTTTTCCTCATGTGTTGTTGGATCAACTTCGCTTTATCATCTACTTCATGTACTAATTATGGTCCTATAAAAAAAATTTCTCTAAATTAATCCCAAAATACTACAGATCAAAATGGATTTCTATATAATTCCTCAAAATGATTCATATGTATACTATAATGAAAATTTTTACTATAAGAAATTCAACTGAAGAATAATTTCAATCCCAACTTCCTTAATAATATATTGATAAAAGTTTAAAGCAAATACTCCAAGGCCTAAATTGTTTTCTCATTCCTTCCATCAAATTGAGGATTAAAAGTAGTGATGAAATTTAATTCCATTCCAAAATAATTCCAAAGGCCTTTATAAATGTTATAAGTGACCTTGGGATCTCGGTTAGATACAATGTACAGTGGAACTCCATATAACATTACAATCTCTTTGAGTTGCAGTCGATAAAGATGATCCAAAGACATAGTATCTCGAATAGAAATAAAATGTGCGGATTTAGTTAGTTGGTCAAAAATAACTCAAATTTATTTGTTTCCATGATAATTCGTTGGTATCCTTACTATTAAGTCCATGGATATATTTTCCCATTTCCACTCAGGTTTTTGGAAAAGGATGAAACATCCCCTTTGGTAGTTCTTTCTCTTTTTTAACCTATTAACATGCCAAAAATTTCATGGTAAAATATACAATATCTCTTTTCATTAAATACCTCCAGAAATAATCTTGATAGTATATTTATATCCTTGTACATTCATGATGAACTATAAAATGATAAATATGAGATTTAAACATCAATTGTTTTTACAACTGGGAATTACAAGGCACATATAATCTCTTCCCAAATCTAAAAACACAATATTTATCATTGTTAAATTATATAAACTTACTTATTTTAACAAATTCTATCTTTTTCTGTAACTAAAGTTCTCCCATTAATTCTTTATTAATTCTATATAATAGATATAATTGCATAGACACCTAAAAACATAGGAATTTCTTACACCAACAACTTCCAAGCCAAAATTCATCAAATCATTAATCAAGGGGTTATGTTCCAAACATAAAATGGTTAATGTAGCATGATGTTTTAGACTCATGGAATCCTACACATTGTTTTCTTTTCTAGGATGATAATTTATCATGTAATTATAATCCTTTATCAGTTCAAATTGTATTCTCTTCCACATGTTGATTTACTTTTGAGTAAATATATACTTCAAAAATTTGTGCTTAGTGTGTATTTCAAATTTGGATCCATATAAATGATACCTCCAAATTTTCAAAGAAAAAACCAAATATGCTAAATGAAAATCATGTGTGGGATAGTTTAATTCATGATATTTTGGTTTTCTTGAAGTAAAAGAAATTACTTGATCATTCTACATCCAAACACAACCAAGTCCCATCAAATAAGAATCTCTATAGATGAAAAGGTCTCAATTTCTATATGGAAGGGATAAAACTAGAACATTCACCAATCGCTTCATGATTTCTTAAAAAACATCACATTCTTATGTACAAATAAATTTAAACTATTTCCATGTTAAATTATTTATTGGGATACATAACCATGCAATGTTTCTAAAAAACTATTGATAATAGCATGCTAATCTAACAAAACTATGAATTTCTATCACATTTTTAGGTTTTGTCATTTCATCAACAACATTAATTTAGGGAGGATAAACTTTTATACCATACTTATTTACAATATTCCCATGAAATAAATATTTTGCAACCAAAAATCACGTATTCTAAATTTTCTGTATTAGTTTTTTTCTTTGAGAGTTTGTAAGATAATACTTAAATGTTTTTCATGATCCTCATAACTTTTTAAAATAGAAAAATATAATCAATAAAAACAACAACAAACTTATCAAAATATTCATGGAATATTATATTTATAATATCCATGAATATAGTGGGGTAATGTTTCAAACCAAATGGTATAAAAACAAACTCATAATAGCCATATCTAGTATGAAATGATTGTTTCAAGATGTCATCCTCCTTTACCTTCAGCTGATGGAACCCGGATCTGATGTCATTCTTGGAAATATACTAAGCTCCCTAGATCTGGTCAAAAAATTCATCCATATGAGGGAATGGATAATTATTCATAATATTAATTATATTCAAAGATATATAATCAATTCAAATCCTCATCAAACCTTATTTGTTTCCATGAACAATACAGGAGAACTATATGGTGAAGTGCTAATATGAATAAAGCCTTTATCAAGATAATTATGTACCCAGATTTTCAATTTTAAAAAACCACTTGAGTTATTTGATAAGGTGAATTTTTAATTGGATTAGAATTAGGAACTAATTAAATAGTAAATTAAACTTCCTGATCAGGTATATCACTAGGAAACTCATCCGGAAAAACATCATGGTATTCAATTACCACTGGAACATCATTTATCTGATAATTTCCCCGGTTTTCTACAACAATAGAAAGATAGCTTTAATTTCCATATTTTACCATTTTCTCATCATCCAGATATGTTATCAATGGTATGGGGTCACTCTTGTATTCAAATTTAGACACTTTATTAAAAACAATATCTTTAACTCTACAATCAATCTTAGGATGATAAATATAAATCCAATACATATTGAGAATAATATCAAACTCTAATAGGGGGGAAAAACAATATGGTTTTCAGGTAATTTCATTCCACAAAAAAACAACATGAAAATTCTTATAAAGGATTTTTTTCAATATGTCTCTATGGCGTTTTAACCATAAGTCTTGGTCTCATTTTTTTAGGTGAATTTTCCAATTTACCAGAAAATTTATCAACAATAATGGAATGTGTATACCCCATATCAAACAAGACATTAGAAACATATAAGTAAATAAAAAACTACATGATTCCACTTCATTATATGGCCCAAAAGTTTTAAACATAGTCACAAAGGATCTCACAACACCTTTCTTCTTATAATCTGGTTTCATTCAATCATTTCAATCTTTCTTTGGGCATGTATTTTAATAATTTCCCATATCCCCACATTTAAAAAACATTATAATTTTATTTAATATCTAATATCTTTTTCATTTCAATCATGGTCCATATGTAAAAACTTACCACATCAAAAAAAACATCCCATATTTTTCAAGGCATCCTCTAGCGTGTTTTTTACCACAATTCCCACAAATGCGAAACTGAATTTTCATACCATCATATTTCTTTTAATTACTGTTACCCATCACAATCCATATATATCCCCTATTGCACTTGTTTTCATGTCACATTTGATCAATAAAAAACTCCATTACACTCTCATCACATCGAAAAAGTTTATCATAACTACTGAATTCATGGGAGGCCAAAGTCATTCAGTATCTTGACTTCAATGCTGAGTAAAAATGATTGATTTTATTATAAATATCTCGAATGATATATGGATCATACCTTGCCAATAAGGTAAATATATCTCCATACATGTCCACTAAGTCTTCCTACTTTTTTTATTCAATTAATTTATTTTCCATCTTAAGTCGAACCACCATTAGAAAATATTTTTCAATGAAAATATTTTTAAATTCATCCTATTCCAAGTAATCTATCTCATCACTATCCCTGATATTCATTGACATTGACCACTACTGTCTAGATTCACCTTAAAAGTGATAAATAGTAAGACTATCCATTTGATAATAGAAACAACCAATGACATAGAATATCATTTCAAGGGATTTAATCCACCCTTCATCCACCACTGGGTCTGAAGATCCACATAAATAAAGAGGGTGTTGCCTCCTGAAATGTTCCAATACAATCATGTTCATTTGTGATAGCTTTGGTTGTTCTCTTTCATGGATTACACTTCCTTTTATAGCCTAAATAAACTGTTCTATTACTATTACAAATTGTTCAGTTCCAATTTCTACCATTCGAGGTTGCAAATTTGGAAAGATATCATCCTCTCAATGCCTTCTTAATTCAGCTTCCCAATTTCATCTATAGAAAACCATTCCGAATAGACACATCTTAAATGAAACAACATTTTAATATTCAAATTATACATCATTTAAAATTAACCATGAGTTAAAAATCATTCATGGTGTTCTATTAACCTCATTCTAACCCCTAATGTTATCTAAATCATGCTCTGATACCAACTATAAGGTCCTAGCTTTAAATATTACATAATCTTATAAATTCCCTTAGAATTAAATTACATACATTCCAAAAGTTATTTTCAGTTTATTTTTTATAAAATTATGAAATAATTCAAACATATCAACCCACAAGAATACAAATTTGGTACTACTAGAACAGTGTCAATTTCATCTATATACAAATGTTTTTAATTAAAACCTAAAATACTTTCATGGAAAGTCATCACAACATTAATCTTTGCTTTTCATTTTCTCTTACCCAACCTTAAACCCTATGGAATAACTTTTTAAAACATGGTATAGGAACAAGAAATCTAAATAAAGGACATAAAATATAGAGAGAAACCATTTTTTCATAAATACTTATAAACAAATGAAATAATTTTCACAAAGACACACTTCCCACCCAATATATATCATATAATTACTTTATAAAAACATGAGATTTCCATGAAGCATAGAAAATATAAATAATAACATAAAGGTAAATTGGTTCATTAATTACTTAAGATTTTAACCATCATGGGTACCATAGAATTTCTAACCCTCATGACTACCTTACAATGTAACCCTCATGGCTACCTTACAATGTAACCCTTGTGACTACTTTATATTGTAACCATCGTAGTTACACTTGTAGTAACCATAAGGTTAAATTAAAACATAAAAATAATCAATGCATTAGAGGGAGATATAGGTACCACCCTTCTTCATAAACATTTCCCAAAAACTATAAAAAAATTGTAAAACAATAATACTTTCATCATAAAAACATTTCTTTATAATTTTGTAAAAATAGAAATTTAAAAAGAGTATTTTTAATGAAACGTATCTTAAAATATCATATATTTGAAGTGAAAAATGATAAAAAGAATATAATATGTTTATAAACTATAAATACACAAAATAAAACAAAATATAATAAAAATTAATTTCACAAATAATCTTAGAACCACATAATCAATTAAGTATATGGTTAACCCAAATAATGGAAATATGGTTAAGAGTTCCCTTACCTCAGGTTCATCGTACATAAAACATGTTCAAAACCCCTTTATAATGGTTTAATGAGTGTTATTAATATATTATAGAACCATATTTATATTTATAATTTTATATATTATATTATTATAACATCCTTTTAATCATTTATTAATAATATTTTTTAATTTTCAATTTTTCTAGTGCATTTATTTCATGGTTTCCATGGTTTGTTAATTATGGATTTTCTTGTAGAATGAAAGAAAAAAAACACTATAAGTGTTATTAAATGGTTTTAATATGTTTATATTGGTTTAAATCGTATCATTTATCATTTTTTATATGAGTAGGAGTTATTAGGTAAAACATTAATGAAAATGACTTAATTTATTTTGGTGGTTTTTTCGATCATCACAAACTTGTTTCATTATATTAAATAAAATGTTTCTATATTGGTTTTAGAATATTAAATTACTTATAATATGTATAATAAAATATTATTTAACAATATTAATTCATTTATGACCAAACATGAAGGCTCTGATGAAAAATTAATGTGTATCATCTACAATGGTGGTAAATCGACACATCACAGATGGTGTTCTAATTTTTAGAATAAAATAGAGTGGATTAGAAGTTTGATAATGAATTTTTTCATCAACAGGGTAAAATTAAATTATATATAATATACTAGATATTTTATTACACATTGATAAGTGGAGGTTAAAAGAGTATAAGAATAGAAAAGTAATTGAAAAGGAAATGAAAGAGTATTTTACCTCTTGAATTATCCTCATTGAGAACCTCCTTAAGGCCCTAGGTTTTGGCCTTTTGATGAGAGAATAAGGTCTTGGATATGGGTATGAGTATTGGGATGGAAATTGGTAAGAAATTAAAAAATATTTATGGCATTGAGATTTGAGGAGAAGAGGTGGTGAGTGGTGGTATTTATAGTAGAGGAGATGGGTTTTTCTCATTATCATATTCATTAGTTTTTTATTTTGGATCAAGACTATGAATAGTTTGATAATTAACACTAAATATATATAAATAATGAAGTGGGGATCAAGATTATGGTGGTTACATCAGAAATGACTTAATTAATATTTTATTTAACTTATAATGTATATATACTGTAAATTACAATATTTTACTATTCACAAAAATTCTAGTATTTTTAAAAAAATCTCAAAAATTCAACCGAACTAGTTTTTTATGTGTATAATTAAAAATTGAAATCCATTTTTTTTAAATAATTTTCTAATTATGAGAAATATTTTTTAATTAAAATCATCTTTTATTCAAAAAGTTCCAGTTTTAAAATTATAACATATTTTATGATACTTTAAAAAATTAATTAAGGCCTCATAAAATTATATTATAAATATAAGAAAACCAAATATATATTTATGAATATATTTTATGAAAATATATTTTATTTCTAAAAATTATAATAACTATAAAATTCTAATTTAATATTTATGAATTAAAAAAATTTCAACATCTAATTTATTATTTCAAAAACATTTATTTACATATTTCATGACATAAATATATCTGGCTTACACTTATTAGATACATAAATTTTATTTATACTCCCATAGGTGAGGTCACTATTGTATTAGTATATATTCAATAATTATAAATACTTATTATTTCATTATACATTTATAATGAATTTAACTATTTAGTTCAAAAATGAAAACAAATTCTTATTATAAGTACATGGGTACTAAATTGATTCTTCACTCCTGTATGGTCATACTCCCCTTCTTATGAGAGAGAAGCTCCTACCTCTTCTATACCTTCATAGTTTATGAAAGAAACTCTACCTAGAACTCTTTCAAGATGTCATCCCATGACCCATCTTCCGCCACTATATCACCAAGATATATCACCCACCACTGTGGAAGAGCTCCACGCATTTGATTAACTACCAAAGTGACCATGTAATCCACTAGGACTCAGATTAAATTGAAATCAATCTCAGGATCCTCCAACTATCTCTCTGACTCTATATTGTAAATATTTACCTTGTAATTTCCAAAACCTACTGCTAAAGAGTGTAGACTATTCTCTATAACTTATCATCCTTCCCAAAAAATAGACCCTCTAATGATCAGATAAGTAAGCTTGGTGAACTATCATTGCATAAACCACATGCAGACAAAATCTGAGGCTATAGCTAAAATGGAAACAAGTATTTTATACTCACAATTAGTATGTAATTTTATTAAGATTTTTTTAATTTATTTTAACAATTCCAAAACTATGTAATTTATACATGAAAACAAGATAATCATGATGCATGTAACACTTCTAAGTCTCTGAATTTCATGCATCACCACCACACTTTTTCATTCAATACACATAGAGTCATTTAGTAAGATCATGGGGGCCCTTAAATCATGTGTTCTAGCTAGTATTCCCAGGCCTATGTGACACAGCAAAAAAAATTGATACAATTTCCCAAAAAACCCAGGAAATCCTTATTATTCCCAACTCCATACTCTATCTTATCCCACAATCATAAATTCACTACCACTCTGTTCCAACCCCCTCCCTCCAAATCTACCCCTCCTAGGATATTAATGATGGACGGGAGATAATGAACCCCCAAGTCTAGCCTCCATTAGGCCCCAATTTGGATACTATAACAAATGGTATAAAAATATCACAAATGGTAAGAATTCGCCTATTTAATAATAGGATCATGATATATTATATGAATGATCAATCCAATGCATGGAATAATATAAAAAAGAAACCAAAACTATCCTAAAAATAATATTTCGACTGACTATTTAATATTTTATTTCAAAATGGGTATATGAAAATGCTAATAAAAAATCTATAAACCAAAACTCTAACAACATAATAAATACCTAGGCCATTCTAAAAAAATTTAATTGAGGTTGAATCCTTTACCCTATATAAGTTGCAATTGATATATGTAACTTCCATGTTTGGATCATCCTTGATGATATCCTCAAAGTGATAAGAAATCTTTTCCTAGGTCTAAATACACACCACAAGACTTATTTTCCCTCATATATTTCGTGTTCCAAGATCTGATCCGATTTTCCAATCCAAATTTTTTTTAACATCATTAATGTCAAAATGATGACCAATCTCAAACATTATATTGTCCTCCTCATTAAGAACAAGTATTTTAAATGAATATTACAATATTTCACCCTTGTAATGTATTAGAGGAATAAATCCCTTCCCTTTTTCAACTTCCACCCTTCCTTAATCCTCTCTTCAGTAATTAGTTAACTCCCTTACCATCAACTATTTTGGTTTTACTATCATGTCCCCTTGAGAATCCTCAGCCTCATGGAAAGGAGTTGGTACTTTCTCTCCCAACATTACTAGTTCCAAGATAAAACCTTTGTCAGGTGTAAATAGAACCTTCCTTACCTATGCCTCAGTATTATTTAGTTTCACTGATGATATGGTGACCATGAATTTTGATATATTTGAGTAGTCTTTGCTTTTTTGCGTTTTTTTCCTTTGTTAACTATAAAATTCCCAAATATATAGCTACCTTACGTACCATTACATGATCAAATACCAATTTACAACATTTAATGGTGATCCTACTCATAGTAAAAACTAGGTTAAGATTCTATTTCTTTTTCACTCAACTCAATATCCACCTAGTTCTTTGACATATCCATCTTTATTTTCCTTCATGGAATGATTTTACACCACCCTTTTAGGATTTTTATCATCCTTCCCATTTCAACATTATATTATCAAAATTATTTTGAATCTAGATCGAGCCTAGGGGATCCCATAATCCAGAGGACCTAGGAATCTAAGTAGCTCAGGTATCTGGACCAATAAATTCCTATAAAAATAGCCAAAACCCAGATTCAATGTTATTTTCATAATAATTAACTCTGGTTCAAGATTTTGTACACTGGAAAGCACCATCATCAAGTTCAATACCTTTTTCTTCACATCCAACAATAGCATTATATATAGAATAAGGTTAAATAGTGTAATTTCTTATCCCAAGATCTATTAAGACTTACAAATATGGATTAAAACCGTCTAAATAAAACCAAAAATAGGAAAATAAAGTTCCCAATTATTGATAAAATTGGTATCTGATACTAATTTTCCCCTAATTTTATGTTCTCACACACCATCATCATAGTTCTAAATTCTCCCATCAATTTCAAATAGTACATCATGCCAAACACCTCATGTTATATTATCCATAACATCACATCACATCTGAAAACACATGGTATATCACATCACATATCACCTAAATACAAATAGTCCATCACATCCCAACTCACTCGAATACATCTTGAACATCACATCACCTCACACCCAAAGAAACCTAGGGCATCACATCAAATCTATAACCAGAAAATTAGGGTATCATATTCATGTAGAAAATCAATATTGTAACCTCTTCCTACCACACATGACCACCTCCATAATCTATCTCATCATATCACGTCATAATAGTGTGCTTTTGATCATTATTCATCGCATTCCATGTGTGTTAATGTCTCGTAGATGTAAGAGAGGTAAAGAGGGTTCGTCCATCATTTCACCATCACTATTGGGATTTTGGGGAAATTACTCCCAAAATATATGGGTGTTGGAACATGGTTCTCGATGTGGTTGGGGGTGTATTGAAAAATAAAAGAAACCTAAATATTATATAAAATAATAGCACATAATCCCAAACTTTTGTATTGCAACAAGGAACCAAACAATTCACTACATTACCACTAAACCTTAGAAAACATCCACTTTTTTCACTACTAAATGTACAAAACCACAAAATAATCCACGATCCATATTTCATATTCCATCTTCTATCTCAAATAATGAAATTTTTCAGATTTCACATTACCAACCAATCACATTAAAACAAGCCATTCATTTCAAATTTCTATCCCCATTATTTTACATTAATAAATAGCCATTTAAGATATACATTCCCTTTTTATTTAATTATTATCTATTCTACCTCTTAAACAAACAAACCCATTCCATTTCAATTTCTTAATAAACAATTTCATTATTACCTGGGAAACTATAGCATAAAACCAGCACAAGAATAAACAACCTATAACAAAAACAATAATAACAACCTCATCCCACATTTAATTACAATAATTATTACATGTATACCATCACATGTCACCACTTCATTCCACTACAACCCCATATATCAGCAAAAGTTTCCACATATCACCACATCAAAATAACTTACATATCCATGTCTCATCACTTTCCCATAGAAATCACCCCAAATAATGGTCACACCATAAAGCATTATCCTCACATACTAAAACCACCCACCATAAAACATTTCACATCACAAAACATAATGTTTTTATATTTATCAAGTGGGTTAATCATCCATTCTACTTCTTTATTTTATTTGAATTTTCACACAAGTCATAGATCTCATGTATAAACCATTTCATTAACTAGATATAAGGTATTAGCAATTAAATTTATATTAATTTAAATAAATACACCAAAACAATGTTCTATCACACATTTTAATGAAAGAAAAAAAATCCTTAAACAGCCAAAATCTTAAGTGGGGCATTTAGACCATGAAATCACAATACCAATAATAACATCCAACATTGTAAAGATGTAAGAATCATTCCTCTTACACTTAAATTTAAATTAACCATTTATTTATCTTTATTAGGCATAATAAAACCTTATTCTCATAAATAAACAAGATTAAAATACATCTTATATGATACTAATTATGAGAGATGAGGGATATCATACATCAATTAGTTTATTTTGATTTATTGAGTAGGTTTAAGGAAAGAAGAAGGCCTCATCAAAACATATAAATGGGGGAGTTAAACCTTACTAGCCTATTAAATAGAAACAACTTCATTAAATTTAAAAACACCATTAAAAATGACTCCTTTATGGAAACCCCATTGAGATGATGAAACAGTGAGAAAAATATGAGAAAATAGGGGGAGGGTAAGAGGGGAAATCATTAAAACTTGAAAAGATCAATTATCCAAGAAAAGGTTTGAATACAACTAAATATAAGCCAAAATAGACATTTGGGATACACAAGGGGGACCTCAAAAATGAGAGAAACCCTAGAAAATTTATTGGGTCTGAGTGAATTTATTAATTCAGGGGTGGTCTAGAAAAACAAGAGACCGCAATGCATCCTCCATCACCTCACCACATCCCTACTAATAACTGAAGGGATTACAATATAGAGGGTAAGAACACATCATAACCCAAATATTCAAAATATATATCAATATATGTAGTTATTTTCATGTCTTAGATCCAATATAATGGGTTGGAGAGGAAGATTCATCCATGATCGATGTTCCTCGTAGCCTCACAGTGGAGAAAGGGGCTACATCATTGCCCCACTCCATTATTTATACATTCCAAAATAGGTATAAACCTAGAAATCTAACCCTTGTTCGACTATGATATAGCCAGAGTATCCATACCGCAACCATCACCTATTAAGAAGGGGTTATGCCATAGCTGATGACCACAGTGTTTTTACTGCCAAAAATCGTAGTAGATCCAAAAACACCTCTAACCATATACTGTAACACTATTGTCCCACATACACCACAATGGTCTCCCCTATGGAGAAACACCTATCACCCTTATATAAGACCCATGTCAGTCATATTCTCTCACAGAAACCTCCATCTTCCTCATACTACCCTCATAATAGCCTCTAACACCTCTACTATAATAATTCCAATAATTTAATGGTCTTGAAGTTATAGGTCGTTACACTATGTCGTAGTGAGTCCAATCAAGATTACTATAAAAAACATGGGCCTAAAATCCCTTATTTTGGCATCCCTTTTTATCCTTTAATATTTAGATGACCCCAAAAAACCATGGATCCGTTATTTCATATCTCGTAATGGTTTCACCCTCTTTTATTATGGAGTATTGAGTGGAATTCATTAATGGTACCATCCTCCCTCCTTTACACTTTCTTTTGATTATTTTTGGGGTGAACCTCTCTATTTTGTAATGAGTCCTGATGCATGGTTTTGAAATGGGATGTTATGGATAGATACTGGTGAATTTACCTTTCATATTTGTGATATTTGATTCCTTGATTATTTTTTTAGTGTGGTTCTCTTTGATGCTCCATTAATTATAGTGTATCATTATTCTCCCTATCTTTTCTGAGATTCTGTAGATATTTTATGATTTTAGCTTCCTTTTAATGGAGAATATGGGTTAAAATAATCAGATAAATAATTTTCATCATCTAAGAATATTGGTAATTCAGTGTAATGAAATGTGTTTGTCATTTTCATTATATTTCATATTATGAGTCCTTCTTGTAGGTATTATTGAAAATAATAGTTGATGAGAGCCTTGTTTTCACTATGATTGATGTAATTTATGAGGCTATTATTTTCATTATTTGAATGATTTGTCCATGTATAAAAATATATTATCATGCATATATTGTTAATGTACTGATTAGACATGAAAATTTGGTATTTTTTTATAATACCCATTCTAATGAAAATATAGTGATACAAAATTCAGGGAACTAGAAATATGGTAGATGTTGAACCTGTTATGTGATTCCATTTATTAATGTTCTTTATTAATTAAATTTTTAATTTTTTTTGATATTTCTAGGATTTCCCCATTGATGGTGGAGACTAGGACCAAGATTTATGGGGTGGAAATAAGTATATTTTTGTTTTTATGGGAAGAGATGAGGTCTAGTGAACCATGATTGACTTATGTAGTTGTTGTCATGTGGTTGACGTTATGATATAGTTGGGTTGTGGTGATGGATTGGTATTCATTGAGATGTGGAGTTAGGTGATGTGGGGTGGTTGATTTACAATGTGGTGTAGCTATGTTAAATTCCTTTATATCTAAGGAATGAATTTGAAATACCAAAACTGAAATAAAATGGTTTGGATTTCAATTAGAATCCATTGAAATTGATGTTTGGAAATTGGATTAGATTAATCAAATGATAATTGAATATGATTCATTAATGTGAAATGTAATTAATTAACAATTGGGAGTTAGTGGGAACTAAAACATTCTATAAATGGTGGAACTTGTAATTATAATGATGGATTGTGTTTCTTGTGTGTCATAATTTTTTTTTGTGTGACGCATTAGTGGTCATAACTGATAGTGGTCAAGGTTTTGAGATGTTGTAGTGATGTTCAGAGACACATTAGGTTTCTTAAAGTTAATCCCCTAGTTTTTGAGGTATACTATCTATTTATTATAAATTTTTTGTTATTTCTATATATTCCCCAGCTGAGTATCATAACATTCTAATTCCAAAATGATTTGGGTTCCAAGTGTTTACCTAGTATAAAGGATAGTGGTGTGTAATATGACTAGTTTCTACCTCTTCTGTGTACTTTTTTATGTAGTAGTGATGATATTGGGTTTCTATTATAGATCTCCCAATGATAATGTATTGGTATTAGATATCATCTAGTGATAATGAGGATAATATATGTGGTGGGGTTCATGCATAGTTATAGGAGGGAACAAGGTTGATTTGATTTGCATTCATGATAACATAGTTCACTAGGGATGTGTCCCAACCCACATCAAATATGGTTAGATATGTTATGTGGTTTCATTGAATGGATTATATAAAATTACATTTATCTTTGGTGTCTGTTGGAGAAAATCAGTGGGGGTGGTTGTTGGGTGCCTTACTTATATTATTTCGATTCTATATTATTATACACGGATGATTTATTTTTTGGACAGTTCCATGGAGAGGATATGACTAGATAGTTGACATGTCTAGGTTCTTTTTGGTTATACTATTTTAAATGTTCCATTGACATTCTTGTTAATGTTATGCTTGAGAGATATTATTTTTGATACTATGGAGTATACATTTTATAGTCACCCTATGTATATATAAACTATTTTTTGGTTTACAAGTGGACTTCATAGACTAAGACGCCTTCTAATTTCATGGGAATTTCGGATGTTATTGAGTTTCTTCCATTGGATTGTCTTTTAGTACTTTACATAGAGTCTTTTATTTGTATTTGTTGTCTTTTTTTTATGAATTTTGGGATAGTTTTTGTAAAATATTATTTTACATGATTGATTTATCCTATGGTTTGTAACTGATATCTCAATCATAAATTATTTTAAGGGGTTTACCTCACATGTTTGTGACTTTATTTATACACTCAATGCCAAACACAACCATAGATCTTATAGAGGGATAATCAGAAATTTTTTATCTCATCCATCATTGTTATCCTAGGAAGGGTATTATTGGTTTTAGGTGGTTATGAAATAGTGGTCTAAAATTATTTTTATAGGATATATTATGTATCTTGGAGATAATAATTTTTTAAGACTATATGGGATGGTGTGGAAATGGTATCAGTAGAGTATGGTGCATGATGTAGGTCAGTAAGGATGGCTAGGAAATAAAATATTGGGGTCACCCAAGATTTTATGTGCGAAATATATTATTTTTGAGTTTCCAAGTGAAGTGGTACTTCTTGTAGTGTAGAGATATATATGAGGTGAAAAAATTATTCTTTTTTTATTATGGTTAACCATCTGGTATAGGGAAGTTAAACCGATTTTAATTAAATAATTAATGAATTATGTGTTACTGATCTTAGGGATACATATATATGTTTATGAAATTATTCTTCTTTGAATTAATGGGTTTTATGGGTATTATATATTTTTTATTCTAATATAGTTGATCATAAAGTGGTCAGTCAGATAGAGGATAATGAATCATAGTTGAGGGCCATGTGTTCTTCTTAGTAAAAGAGTCTATAAAAGTAAAAGGGGATCACCCCTAGTCTATAGATAGAGTGTTCAATGGATTATCTTGAGATATACTTTGATTTGATATGAGTTTGATATATTTTCTTAATTTTGTTAGTGGTTATTTAGATGCGAGGGGTAATGTGTTAGTGGTTGACCTTGTAACTTGGTGATCAATATAATGTACATGATCCATTGCATATCTTCAAGAGGTTGTTTTATGTGAAGTTCATGCCATCAATTATTAAGGTAGTAAATATGAAGGAGATACTCTCCATTTAACGGACGATCAAAATCATGTGAGTTATTGGTATATTGATAAACTTTTCATTTCATTCCCAACATATTTACAGATGATAATTCTAGAGCATAGAATTTTTATTGGGAATTATGGCTGATAATTAGATATGTAGTCACCCCATTTATGATTCCAAAATAAATGAGGTAATAGTATAAATAGTAAGTGATCATATGGATAAACTCTCATGGAGGAGATACCCAAGAAGTAGACCGTCAAGTAAGGCCTACGATCATAGATTCATATAGTGGATCTCAAATATTAGTACAATTGAGGTTTTGTTTATCAGGAAGTCGATCACAACAGACCACTTTTCCATTTTTCAAGGCATGTGGTTCTTGAGTATCTATTTTTGGATTCCCATTGGTGTGTTTGGTATGCATTGTTCATTTTCATCATTATCATCAATACCTAAATACATAGTTTGGTTGGTTTTTTTGGGTATTCAGGCCCCTTTTCAGTAGTAACTGGGGCCGAACCAATTTTATATTAATTAGGTCTACAAAATTATATCAATTGTGGGGATATGGTGTTGGTAGTCATTAAATACATGATGTCTCTTGCCTTCAATGACATAGATTGGTGTATTTCACTTGAAGACATTATATTTGAGGTATAGTATCAGGACACGATCTAGTTAATGATATATAGATATTGCTTATAGAGGGTTTATAGGTTTTTTTAGGTACGATGAATTTTATATCTGTATTTTTTATACCTTGTCTGATTCTGGGGTTTATCACTCCTTAATTTCGAATGAATTAGTAAAAAAATTTGGACTGATGGTGGAGATTTTTCCACTTCCCCCAGTATGACTCCCCGAACCATCCTAGAACATGTTCCATAAACACATTCTTTAAAAATAATATTTTATTACTAATAATGATTCATAAGCATAACTATTTAATAAATAAAAGGAATAAAACAAAATATTACATCACATAAATTCTAAATATATATTAGGTTTAGATATTTATATAAGTAGTAAAAAACATCAACTAACAAAACATGTATTTCACAACTAAAAGATATATTTTTTTCCAATTTATGTGAAACTAGATAATCCATAATAGGTACTCAAAATCTCAAATAAATTATCCACAAATTATATCCTACTTAACATGTAGTGTGTAATACTTTTCATCATAACATGTGGATATTTAAACATATGTATGGACTCAAATTCTCAATATGGGAGAAATAAAACTAAGGAATTCAAAAAAATAAGACTAATATGAATAATATAAAAATAATAAATAAATCTAATAATTAAACAATCAACTGAAACTGAGATCATTTTATATAGATGATAAAAAATTAAAACATGTATATAAATAATATTGATCCCATAATAATGGAATGCATAAATCTATATATAAAAAATAATTTAAAGAAACCATGTTAAGATAGTTAATTTTAATTGAGATAGTAGTCAAGGCATTTTTTTTGAATTGGTCGTGAATAAACCATATACAAAAAAGGTTTTTCTCATAAAAACAGTCAATATATCCAGAAGATATATAATTTTGTGCCCCACATTTCACCTGATCAAGTGATATACATTCACTGTAAGTTTTATCCATACCTTTCATACCATATCATATATAACCATTTGATGAATAAAAATATATCTATCTATATAATAAAGAATATAGAATATCAATACATGATCAACAAGCATTAGTAATTAATAAACATCATTAATTTTAAAACATTTCACCATGTTCATAAAAAGGATAACATGGATATTAACGACCATGAGAATGAATATGGTTGTTCAAACAATACTTAGTCAACTTTTCAATAGTCATCTGTATTGGAATATCAATATATGTTATGGAAATACTTTTCCCTATGTCAATAAAAGGGATCAAATTATCCTAAACCGTATGTAGAATGAAGGTTGATGGTTAAACCATAGATATTCAAATTTGAAATAATCATCCATTTTATAATTTCAATATACAAAACATCAATACTTTTTCCCATTTATGTATAATAACATTCCTTAAAGATTAATATCATAAAATCTAAATTATATAAAAAATAAAAATTTGTAGTGTGATGATTATACAAATGTGTTAATATTTGATAAACCTGATCATAATTCATCCATATAATGAAGGTGGATGGTTTTAAAATAATAAATCACTAGTGTAATAATGGAACATTGAAGGATAATAGCATAGATGAAAGTTATTGTTTCAAAATAATGCATGAATGATACCACGAAACAATGGATAAGGATTTCGATTATATAATACCAGTTTTTCATTCCCTAAAGGATAAATATAATTATATATATTAATTTATATATTTTTAGAAAAACAATTAGTGAAAATAATTTTGAAAATGGACATTAAAATTTAGATGATATTCATGAAAACAATCATAAATTTGATGTAAAAGATGATGTCAAGGGTTCCTTCCTAAAGTATTTTTCAAATATTTAACTGAAAAATAGTTGAATTTTTTTAAAATAATAAAAAATAATAGGTCCATGAAATTAATTAATTTGTATCCTAGATAAATGTGGTGAGGAATACAAAGCATATAAAATTTAAATTAAAACCTGCTTTTCATATCATCAAAAATACATTTTTTCAGTGATCACATTTTAAAACGTGTAACTATAAATTATTTTTTATCAAAATATATTTTCCTCTATATATTTAGAGATATTAACATAAAATGAAATATTATGGTGGGATAACCCATGCATGGAAGAATTAAATTCATGAATAAACAATATAAATCAAGGATTAAAGACTTAAGTTAACAATATTTCTTATAAGAAATATATCTCAAGAAGTGAGAAATATTATTCATAGGGTTTAGGTGGATGGAATGTATATTTCCATAAAATAATGAGGTATTACCACATAATATTATAAATTGGAATAATGAATAAATGTTATTTAAAATAATTTTAATAGAATTATCATAACTCAATGAATGAATGATGATTTACAAAAAAACATACTAGTGGGGAAGAATAAATGGAAACCCACTTAAATACAAGAACATTACTTTTATAGTAAACCAAAATAAATTTAAAAAGTATTATAAAAATATATACATGGTTGGTTAATATATACTAAAAATAAAACATTGTTCACAAAATGTATTATGTTAGAAATAATCAGATATGAGACCATGAAAACACTTACGACTTTAGAAACATTGGAATTAAAATCCATTAAAAGGGAGGGATTGTAATTTAACATCAAATATAGTAAATAAATTATATTTCATTATATTTTATCTGAAATATAAATTATATACACTAAATAAATTAAATCAAGTATATAATACCATACATTTCTAAAATAGAGGAGTTTGAAACAAAAACCATTACCTTGATCCTGATTCATTTAACACTCCCATATCATTTCCTACAACAACTCAAGGCCCAAGAGTGATAAATCCCCTAGATCATTACTTCAAATTTGTGACCTAAAGATCCTCCCATAAAAGACCTTGAATGGTTGTGTACCAATTTTGGAGTAGTAAATACTGTTATATAAGAATTATTACATGATTTCTTGATCCTCCCAATTGTATCCAATGTCAAACATGAAATCCTAAAACCTGTCCCCCAAAACCTGAATAGTCTAGTTAGGCAAGCTATATATCTAGGGGTGAAACATTATGGTCAAAGGTAACAGTGTCCCAAAAACCTCTTGTAATCCAGTCAATAATCATGACCGGAAGAAAGTTTTACAATCTTATACAATCGTCTAAGGATCTATGTGGAGCCAAAATATCATCTATAATTAACGGTACCCCAATATATATACTAAACTACTCTCTCAAATGGATATGAAGTGGTATGATTTCGTGATTTAGTCTATGATGACCTAGATAGCATCCTAACTTCTAACTGCTTATGTAAGTCTAATCACGGAGTCCACGGATATACCAACCCACTTCTACATTAGCATGTTTAGGAGTTGAGAAAAACCTATTAGATCATGTCCACTATCATTCACCTTTTGGAAAGTGAGGCATCCAGAGACTAACTTAGCTACACACAACTTCATATGTGTCATTAAGAACTGACAATAAATTTCTTGTTAAATCTTCACCATACCTGGATTTACCTCTAAGTGGGATGTATGAAACTTTCTTATAACCACCTCTTATAGTGTCACTATTACCATATTTCATCCTTAGAAAAGGATGAAATTCTCCTAATATCTATAAAATCCATCATGATCGTGTCCAGCTGATATATGAACATGAAAGGCCTCACAATCGATATCTCCAAGTTGATTCTCCCTAACATGCAGAAGATGTGGAGGGGTAACCCCCATTATTAGGAGGTAAAAATTCCTATCCTTTTCTAGTAAGGAATATTATAATGATTCCAACTGCTCCAATGCATCTCTTAATAACTACAAACAAGATATTCATTTGAAATTATATGCCACCGCATTCCACTTGGCTGGATTATAGAATATCTCAAAGCCACATTCGTGGGGAGACTCTAGCCAATTCCTCAATATCAAGTAAATATTTCTCTATGAATAGATATAATTAAGACTCTTGTGGTCATAATAGTCTATAAAACACTCACCTATATTGTAGTGTATCCATATATTTGGGGAGAATAGAACAGCTTCTTTCTCAATATCATGGGTCACATACTTATACTCATAGGGTATCTAATTTTAAGACTCATAGTCTATGAATGATTTATTATCCATCTAGAAATGTCCATGCTCAGTTTTGGAGGCTTCTCAGAATACAAACTTCTAAACACCTTCCTCTTGCATCCTTCATATGTGGGAACTCATCAACCTCTACTGCAACTCTTGAAAGGCCTATTGGAAGCTCATTTTACCCATGAAAGGATTCCACATTAGGGTGAACCAGTTAAGGATTATATATAATATTAAATTTAGGTGTAAATATTTCGTAGTTCCCTACCAGCCTAAGGGATACTCACACCTCAATCATGTTATTCCATGGATTCCAAGCTAGCACTATGTCAACCGTTGTCATGTCCACTTATACTCCCTTTTATGAGATGACATTTCCTAGGAAGTGAACCCCTAAAATATAAAATAGAGACATTGAAAGATTCCCACAAAACAATTTCCCTCAAATTATGTCAATTAAAATCCAAAAATGTATCAAATTATACTCCTCTAATACCAAATACATAAGAATGTCATTGATAAAGACTGCAAGATATGATACAGGAAAGGATGAAAGAATTGGTTTATAAGTCCCATGAACACTGATAAGGAATTAATCACACCAAATGGAATAAAAAAGAACTCATATTGACCATAAAAACATCATAATTCCATATTTGGTATATACTAATGTTGAACATGGATCTACTAATAGCTGAAACTAAGTTTATTAGTCAAATACTTCCTCAAAACATTCAACTAGTCAAAGAGATCATCGATTCTCATGAGTGGATAGTTATTCTTCAAAATAATCTAATTTTGGGGAATGTAATTCATGTATAACCTCAATATCTAATATAATTTATTAGTGAACAAAAATGGGTCTCCCAAGGTTACTCACTAGGTCTGAAAAATCCCTTTCTTTGAAAATCCTCAAAATTCACCTTCATATCTTACTTCTGTGCGGGATCCATCAGATATGTTAGAGAAAATATTAAGTTAATACATTGGTGAAAGTATATATAGAAATATTTCTCTCAGTGGAGAGATAAGCCTACAAATTTTTTAAGGAATATGTCCTCATACTCCACCAAAGCATCTAGAAGATGTAAACTCATAACATCTTCTACTCAAAGGGTAGTACAGTCCAACTAGTTAGTAATCGATTGTATCCTCCTGTGTATGATCCCATCATTTTCTATTATGGTTTTCTTATCTTCCAAGAAAAAATTCTTCATCCCTTAAATGTATACACAGAACATCCTCAACCTAAATCATTAAATATGTGCATGAAAAGTGGATAGGAGGTCCATACTGAGTATCAAATCATATGTCCTCATCATAGATATAAACAGATCCTATGGGAATATCTATCCTCTTAGAGTTTTTTCACACTAATTTAAGAATTGTATGAAGATGGAATATCCTATGGTATTAGTCTCCAAACAAAAATATTGATCCAAAGGATCAAATAGAATCTCTATATTTTGAATAGTTGATGTGGAATGTAAATAGTGGATTAATCTTGTGTCTATCAGTACTGTATATAATGTAGGGAAGAAACAGATCATACCTTTAATAGTCTTTGGAGACTCGTGGTCATAGTGCTCTAGTTTATATAGATATCCTCATCCTTGAACCCTAGCTCCTTGGGCCCGGCATATATATCCTTGGGATGATGGTGGAAATATACCAAAATATAGACCAACTCCCACTACTCTCAAAGTTCTTCTACCAAGATTTCCACTATGAGGGACTCCCATATTTGTCCATTTACTCTATTTAGGACATCCTTTAAATTCCTCCCAATTAGATTTATTATGGGTCAAATAAAGACACACAAGTTTCTCACCCCATAATAAAAGATATATCTCCTCTCCCTCTCCTACCGATATCCATCCAGAAATCCAAAAACTATAGAACCGCTTCCCTTATAATTTCTTTAGAAAAACATATCTCACCTAGATCCCAAAGTTTTCCATAAACTACCTTCTTATGATGTCTTATCTCTAAGGTTCCCACTACCATCACAAATTGTTTTTTATTTCTCCACTATGAGGCTCTCCACCCACAAGGATCACTCGAGCACCCCAAAATATGTATGAATGAATAGGGATATCAAAAAATACATGATATCTCTATAGAGTAACGGATAAATGTTCCCTTATATAATGAATGCTTCTCAAACCATATACATAGAGTATTGTGATATGATATTGAATAATGATAAAAAATAATTTTCTATAATTCTACCTAACTAATGATTCAGATGATATTCGATGTGTACAACTCATAACGTGGTTGGATAGAACCCATACCAAAAGAGACTCCTAAAATATTTCTAAGAGATAGTTTCCTTATGATGAATCTCATTCACCATAATCCGACATATTCCAATTGATCCATAAATAGGGTTCAGTACTAAGACTCCCATCAAATTACTAGGGTTCCAAAAGGGGTAGAAAAAACAACCAACTACCTCAAGCTAGTCCTCTACTACCTGAGGTTCCATCCCACCCCAAAACCTAAGGGTTATCTACCTCTAAAACTCATGGAGTGAACTCATCCTTCACAAATCCTTTTTAGAAACTACTATAGAAACATGTTACTCAATAGGTGGAGGAAATACTGGAAAACCATGCAGAGGTACCACCATCTATATAGGTCCTTATAGAAAATAATCATCAATTGGACGATCGTTCTCACAATCATGCTACATAATAATACCAAGATATCATCATGGGGGAATCCTAAAAAAATTCAAGATTTATCATGGTCAAACAATATATATGGGTAGTTGACTCAAGAAGGACATAAAATAAAATATCCATTATTATATAATTCAGGTTACAATATTTTATTGGAAAGAAATTACTACATGTACTGAGCCAACAGGATGGTTATCAGAGTTCTTGTGAGTAGATACATCAGCCACCAAAACAACAATAGAGTCCCTAGCCTAAGATCTGAACATGAGATACATTACCATTGATTCCAAAGTTCCCAAAACAAACAACAAAACTAGAAAACATTTGAACTATAGTAATATGAATCCCTCCATTTTACCACTCAATAATGACTCAACCTTCTAGAGAATGGATGGATGGAGATAAGCTTGGAGTGACACCCAAATCCCACCTCAAATAGGAAAGGGGCAAGTGACAAGTGTTGGGTAGGTATATCACATATATAGGAATCCCTATCCTTTAGTACCTATACACATGCATACATCTACAACCGCCTATAAAGTACTGAAAGGTGTGATAAAATTGATACCAAAATGCATCCATACATAGATATCTCACATACTTGTGTGACACTAGTATGGAAAGCTTAAAGGTCCATATACAATCCCACTAAAACTATAAAAGACTCTAATGAGATAACAAAGAGTGGAATGCCTCCAAATGAAATCCTGAAACTAACCAAAGACTATCTAGATAAACTATGATCCACTTATACCTGATCCACCAAGAATATACTTGAATGTAATGTCTTTTTAATACGATATGAGGCTAATCCTGTATAGGGGTGAGTATATCAATACCTTATAGGACACCCCAATATCACCAAACCTAAAGCATCAAGAGAGCAGTCAATTCATCATTGTGAAAGTATATTAATCATAATATGATACATAATAATAATATCTCATATATACATAATATGGACACTAAGTCACAAATTATAGTCATAATAATATTTGCAGTCTAGGATTATGATTGATACTTCAAGGTAATTCTTGTCTAGGATAACACTCTCCTAAAGTCTTCTAACACTAATGGTTCTCATCCGAGAGGTTGAGTTCATCAAGACTCAACTTGAAGAATTTACATGCTAAAACTATAAAGATATCAATGAACATATAGAAATATTACCCAAGGCCTATCTGGGATGCCTAAACCTAACTATAATAGCCTTATTGGAAGGGAATCCAATTCATTGGTATGTATTTCAGGTGATTCCTAACCCTACCTGAGTATTCAGCAATGATAGAGGATCAAAACCAAGGCCACACATTGAAATTCATGAATCTATCTAAGACTAATTCCAATGAGGGGATCACATCCATTAATTAGAACATAATATCTCATTATCACCTCGTAAGACTGGACCAATGAGACAAAAAAACTAATGATATTTGTCTATATTGAATAGATTAAGGCCCTTAACCTACTCTAGAAAAAGTAAACATAATTTATAGGGTATAAAAAGTGTTTCATGGCTACTAGGGTCTACCCATGTACTCCATACCATACCCATGTACTTTGGACCATGCCTATATACTTTTTCCATGTGCATGCACTCCGGTTGTGATATAGTGTTCTCGACCATTCCGGGAACTCTTTTAATGTTTTTTGCTTATGTACCTTGAGTGTGCCTATATACACTGGCTATTCTCATATACATGGTTGTGTCCAATGACTATATGTTCCTAGGGTATAACCCGAGATAAATATTTTGAGTCACAAAACATGTGGACAAATAGCATGACCTGTGGTATTTAATTTTTATGAATCCATATCCACTGCAACACAAATCTTCAAACAATATTCTCATCCGAACTGCAAGACGTGTAAATCATGATTTTTCACAATCCTCTTGTATTCACACATTTCAACCTATGACACTTTCCCCTTCGGTAATATTATGAAAACCATACAAAAAACATGGTTCTAGTGTTAAAAGAACCGAAATATTGATTTGTGGATGGATTCTTTCCACTTGATCATCTTAGGAAATGCTTCACATTACGATACACTGTCTCATTTCCAAACCACATACTAAAATAGTTGATCTAGTCTCCAATCAATTTATAATCTTTCATTTCACATAATATAACCCACATCATTCTCTTGATCTCAAAAAAACATAGACATGAACTGTGGAATGAAATATTAAATTCGCCGGGATAGTTTTCTGAGGATTTGTTGAACCGTCATCCAAAATAAATACTAACGACTAACATATGTAAAAAATAGAAAAGAAGAAATCATGAATGTGAGGAATGAACCTCTTCCATTTTTCATGTTATCTGCAAAAATTTTAAGGACATAACATAAATTGAGGGGAAATTTCCAAGGATCAACAAATATTTCAATTCCAAATTCTAGGAAGATAACCACTAATTTAAAATCCAAATATGGACCGAGGAATTTATTTGGTAAGGGATTAATTCACATTCGATCAAGGATAATAAAAAATGATTAATCTAGAAAAAAACAACCTAACTCATGTTTGGATTTATATCTAATAAATAATAGTTATATGTGACTATCCCTAGTGAGATCCATGAACTCCCTTGGCCCACTAACTGTCAACACATGATCTGTTGTCATTCATCAAGGATTTCCTCCAATTGCTCGTGTCAAATCATTTGGGTTATGTGACTGACTCAAAGGTTTTTTCATAATAGGATTTAAATAGAGGATATTATGTTTTGGTCAATTTAATAAATAATATATATATTAATCCTCCCATGATTCAACATAAGTCATACACCCAACACACAAAGTTATGTCACTCTTAGGGTAAAACCCACATTTTGTATATAATTACACTCTTATATATCCCATCCAATACTTAATTTGGGATTTACTAAATTATTTTAGAAAATAAATTCCTACATATTAATATATCATTAATGTTTTAGTATATAAATATTAAGCATCCCAAGGCCTTGGAATATAGTGTTGACTCATCCCTTGGATTTGAAAATATTCTTTTAAATATTCAAAATAATTATAATAAAAAACTAAAGTCATTATATTACTATTTTAAGTAAAATGTTCAAAAATTGTAAAAAAAGGGAGGGGAATGTGACTATGGGTCAAAACACACCTCAACCACTCGTTTGGGGGACACCATTGGGTGTTTTAGGGTAATTAGTTTTACTTCAAATATTTTACCAAAATTTAATTTTACTATAGAAATTAATTTTTAACCACAATAAATAAATTCAATGAAAAAACAAATAATTATCATATTAACAGAATTTAATATTTTTATATATAATTTAGAAAATATTATATGATAATAAATTTTCTAATCATTTGAAAATAATATTTTATTGTTAACACATACAATGCATACCAAGTATTTTTCAGGAAAATTGTGTTTTAAAGATATAATATTTTATGTAATACATAGTTATTAAAATTATCAACAACCATGAATAAAATTATTCTACTTTAAAACAAATAAAAATTTACATATTTTCATGGAGTTATGTTACTAAATCTCATCATGAATATAATTTTTCTATGAAAGAACAAGAAACTTTTTTATTAATGTAAAATTATAATTTATTAATAAAAATTTTTGACATAGGTTTCAAAAGATAAAAGAATGTTTTAAAATACATAAATTTATTCTATAGATTCATATTTTATAACTAAATTTTTTTAATATCATAAATCTTTCTTATATAATGATAACATAATAAAAATTATATTTTTTGTGAAAATCGTATTTTTCAACTGAAACCCAACCTTTTTGAAATTTTCTTTAAAAAATATTATATTTTCATGTGAGTGATTTTAAAATTGATTTAATTTTATTAATTTCAAATTCTAAAATTTATAAATTCAATTTTAGAATAAATTGATATCATATAATGAAAAATCTTTTTATTTAAAAAAGAAATTTTCAAATATTAACTATTATTATTCTTCTTTCATATCATTTATTAATTAGTTTTTTGGTTATAAATTATTAATATTGTCAATATATTTTATTATTAGCTGAAATTCATATACATAGCTTCTTGAAATAAAACATATATTTTATGAAAATAGATTTTTAAACATAAACTGATTTTCAATGTGGTTTTAACTATACAAATCGAATTTCATTCATATATATAGTTAAAATGGTTTTGTTTCTATAAATATTTCATAAATAAGTAACTCTTATTGATTCTAATTAATTAAAAAGATATGTATTAATGGTCTAAACATGTCATGGTTTCATTTTAGCTCAGTTTATCATATATAGAAATCTATTGAACAAATAGAATTATTTAAATTTAATCATATATGAAAATTTGAGGGTGTTATATTACCCCATTAAATAAATTTCATCCCCAAAATTTGTATCATATGATCAGAGTAAACTATATAGGGAACTCAGAAGAATAATTACACTAAAAGATGATTATTAGTTTATTTTGGATGTGGAATGAGATTTATCATTATGAGAAATTATTATAATCAATTTATAATGGAAGATAACCCATTTTTAATTTGACATATAATTATACATAGAAAAGAAGATATATATCAATAAGGAATAACTTCCCATAAACCTTGAAAGTGATTTTTAAGATAATCATAATAATAGGAATTTTTTATTTATAACACAATATCCAGTAGTAGGTGAAAAAGTACATTAGATAGGACAATATAAAATCTTGAGTGAAAACTCACTATCTGATAAATTAGTAGTAGTTTCAGAAGTTTTTCATTGATCAAATAATTTTTGGTGACTAATTCTCTAATTAACCATTAGATTAGTACATTAATTTTTATATTTTATAACTCTCTTGAAATTTAAGTATTAAGTTTTTATATATTTTCTCATTAGCCTAGATTTTTGAGGTTGTTGACCATCATCTATAACATCCCGTCACGAGTTCCACATACTAGTGCCCCAAGCCGATTAGTCACATGAACTCAAGCATGCCTCCCCATACACCAGACACTACCGACTAGCAGTGAGGGTTAATATCGATCATGGGGAGACTATTCCCTCTTTATCAAAGTCGAACAACAACAAATATGTAAATAATAATAAACAAATTATATAACAAAATAACCAGGAAATACCAGTTTCACACTATAACTAAAACAAGAATACAATAACCACACTAACATATTTGATATTTCATGACAGTACGTTCCAACTTTCAAATGAAAAACCCAAAGTAAGACAGTAACAACTCCAAGCAGGTCCCGAAGCCATGTATGGTTCCCTAATCCATGCTGCATCCCAAATCATCTATCCAAAAAATAGATTTTTTTTCACAACCTATCATACAACCATGAAATATTTGTAGGTACTAATCAGGCATCCCAAGTAGTGTGTGAGAACAACTCATTATGCCACAACCAATGGATTATAAAACTATATCCACTCAATAACAGTGTATGCAATTATATAAAAAATAAAGTGAAATACATAAATCAAATAGTTTATCACATTCTCAATTATTCTTTAAAAACCCATATAAACCATCAGGTTCTTTAGGACACCATAATCCCAGTACCTACTTTATCCCATATCTGATTTTGAACAACATCACAATACAATAGTTAGAATTTTTCATATCATTCGATCATATCGCATACACATGGAACCATTGTCCAATGGCAACTCAGGGGTATAGAAGATTATTTCTGACAAACCGTGGGTATTTGAAGCATTATTCCTAGTCCCACACATCGTTTATCAATAAATTATTCAATATGGGATTTTGATGCAGAAGACTGTGTCCAACACACATTTATCTATCAATTCATCACTATGGGATTTTGATGCAGTAGACCATGTCCCACACACATTTATCAATGAATTCATCAATATGGGAATTTGATACAACATACCATGTTTCACACACATTTATCATAGATGTCACAATATAATAGATATCACATCAATCAAGGTAAATCGACATCAAGCTTCTTATCACATTTCACAATCGAAACACCTATTAACTAATTAAACAAGTAATTAATCTAGTTCAATATATTTCATTATTATAATAATTATCTTTAATTAATTAAAAAATTAATTAAACAAATTTAGAAATCTCAATAAACATCAATTAATTCAATAATTAATTATTCCAATTCAATCAATTACATAATCACAAAAATTCCCATTAATTAATTGAATAATTAATTAATACAATTCAACAATCTAAATATCCCATAATTAATTGAATAATTATTTATTCCAATTTATTCAATTTCATAATCCCAAAAAAAATTATAATTTAACTCAGAAATTAATTAATACAATTCAATAATCTCAATATCACATTACTAATTTAATAAATAATTACTCTAATTCAATAAATTGTATTATCACAACAATACCCATTAATTAATTAAAAAATTAATTATCCCAATTCAACAATCTCAATATCCTATAATTAATTCAACAATTATTTATTCCAATTCACAATCCTTTAGTTAATTAATTTACCAAATCAATTAATTCAATTTGAAAAAATCAATTAATAATAATATAATAGATATTCTACAATTATATACACATAATTTAAATCAAGACTTTATGATTTGAATAATATATTGTATACCTCAAATAGTTGATGAGTGATCACCAATGGATATACCCAAATAAAGAGTAATTATCAAGAACACATCGATGGACATGATCTAGATATGGATCCTAGATCCAAGATCAAAAAAAATTCAACAAACCTAGATCTAAACAAATCATCAACAAGAAGAAACCACCCCTTTGTTATCTGAAAAAAGAGATTGGAGGAAGGGAAAACTAATTGTGAAGAAAACACATACCTGATTAGGTGTAGATCTAATAATCTACCCTTTGACTCGTGAACAATAGAGGTCTAGATCCCTAATCGTGCGTCTGGGAGCCTCCAAAAATGAAAATACTGGTCTTGCTAGAGTTGGGTTGAAATGGGGTAAATTATTGATGGTTTATGATTTTAAAAAACATACTTTTTATTAATTAAAACCTCACAAAAAAAATTTTGGGCAGGGGATCATGGTTTTCCAAATTTTTCACCTTAACCATGCGCCTATTCTATGGAAGGTGCATAGTTACTCCTAAAAGGGTGAACGGTTTGGAAAACCTTACACCAACCATGAAAATTACCTCTTTTTTGGTTCACATTGTTTTCTAGGATTGGAGCATAGTTTGGGAAACTCGTTCACCAACTGTTCACAACCCCTCGTCCATCAAAGTTTCTCCAATTTCTCCTAAAAACTCTCCATCTTAAAACACAAACAAAAATATACTCCAAAAAAGGAAAAATAATTCCTATAAATGATCTTTAGACATATCCAGAAGATTTTGGGATCTTATAATATCCCCACCTTAAAACAACATATCCTTGATCTGGACTCCCAAGAATCTCTAAGATTCTGAGTCAAAAATATCTAGCTAATGAGCACACATATCCACATCACTCTCCCATGTTTTTTCTGAACATGACCACATTTCCACAATACACAAACTATCAACACGGTCTTCCACCACAACACTTTCTCACTATGATCCAACACACATATTGAATGCTCCTCAAAGGACGCATCTATCTCAAGATCAATATCATACCCATCGATCACATGAGAATGGTTGGGGTGATACCTCTGAAGTTGTAACACATGAAAATTGTCATGGATATAACTATATCTCTATGGAAGAGCCAATAGATACATCACTAGCTTGATTCTCTCCACTAGCTCATATAGTCTAATGAACCAAGGTGTTATCTTTCTGTATCTATGTATCCTACGGTGATCCAATCCTAGAAACACTTTAAGGAATACATGATCACTCATATAAACTCTAGGTATCATCGACATCAATAAGCATAAAACTTCTATATTCTCTGAGTTGTATCCATACGCTTTTAAGTCAATTGGACATACTCTAATGTCTCCTTAACTAGACTTGGTCCCAACAATTCTGACTCACCTACCTCCATCCAACATAGAGGTTATCTACATGTACATCCCTAAAGAGCCTCATATGGTTTCATCTGAATAATTTTCTAATAACTTTTTTATATAATAACTCCACCAAAGATATTTTCTTCCCCCAAGACCCCCCAAATTTGAGGATAGAAGCCATTAATATATTCTCATGCACCATTTTAGTATGTTCCAAATACCAATATGCCTATAGTTGTAAACCCATACTCATAATTACTTGTATCCCAAGCACCTTATACAAGACCTGTAAGAAGAGTGACATAAAATGTGAGTCATAATCTGAAACTGTAGTCTATAGAACTCTGTGTTGATGGACTATCCCTAGAACGTAAAATTCTCCCAACTGGTTGACTTAAAAAGTATCCTATAAAAGTAAGAAATAAGATATATTTTTCTAATTTTCCACAATCAACTAAATAGAATATTTATTTTGAGGTGTCAATGAGACACCCACACAAAATTCCAAAGTAAATCCATCCCACTTCCATTCTAGAATGGGAAATGGCTGTAGTAAACCACTAGGTTATTGATGATCAGCCTTCAACTATTGACAAGTTTATCATCATGTCATGAAACCTGTTATCTCCTTTTTCATGAACAACCACAAAAACTATCATCGTAGGTCATGATACATTTTGGTTACACCTAGATGCACCACACACTTTGTGGAATGAAATTTATGCATCATATCCTCTCGTATACTAGTAGAAACAGTAATATGATTCATGACATAGATGGTCTCGTCCACATCTATGGTCCAATTGGAAGGTGAATCCCTACCTTATAGAATTTATCTCAAGGCCAAATATTTTATATCCTCATACCTCTTATCTCTAATCCTACTCAAAATTGTGGTCTCCATAGAAACTGATATGAGATTCATCTTCTCCTGGGTCTCCTAATCCACAACATGCATCTCAGCTAGTAAAGTCGTCATCTTCCACTCTAAACATGACTTCTGAACAACCTGAGACGGATTTTTCCTATTAAAAGTTCTATCCACACTATTTTACTTCTTAATAATATATGATAGATAAAATTCAATTGACTTCACATACTCAACCCCTCTAAGTTTTCGTAGATTCAAGTATTACTACAAAATTATATACTTTAATCTATTATGATCGGTATACTCAGTAAAACTCTCACAAAGCAAGTAATACCACCAACACATTAAATAATAAAACATTGTAGCTGACTTGAGGTCATACATTGGTTATTTTTTCTTGTGTTCTCAACTACCAAGACCCATATTCCATAACTTCATCTCCCTATATTGACACACCTCCATGCCCGATCCTAGAAGCATCACAAAACAATGTATACTCCTCACCTGAATCGAGGATGGTCAAGATTGATGTTGATGTAAAATTATTCTTCAACGTCTGTAAGGCATTATCACATGATTCTAACCATTCAAACATTATCCCCTTCTTGGAAAATCTTAAAAGAGGTGCTTCCAATCTTGAAAATTCTTGGATAAATCTATGATAATATCCAGAAAACCCCAGAAAACTATGAATATTGAAAACATTCTTGGGTTGATCCCAAAAAATAAATTCTTAATCTTTTTCTGGGTCCATACACTCATTGTCCTTTGATATTATTTGAGCCAGGTAATGTAATTGATCAATCCAAAAATTACACTTAGATGGATTGGTGTATAGACGATGCCCTCTTAGTGTACTCAAGATGATTTAAAGATGTTGGGAATGATGATCATGAGTCTTGAAGTACAACAAGATTGAATCCACAAACACAAACACAAACTGATCTAGGTACTGATGAAAACTTATGTTTATTAAGACCATAAAAACTTTAGGTACATTCTACAACCCAAACCGCATTATAATGAACTCAATAAGTCCATACCTAATTCTGAAAGTTTTCCTCGGTATATCAAAATGTCAAAATCTAAACTGATGATACCTTAATCTCAATTTGATGTTTGAGAAGATGTAATCTCATATAAACTTATAAAAAGTATCATTTATATGTAGAAGAGGATATTGGTTCTTCACAGTCATCTGGTTCAACTTTGGGTAGTCAACACACAAGCGAAAGTTCATATCATCCTTATTTTCAAACCAGACTAGAGAACCCTAAGGAGATATAATAGGATTGATAAACCCTTTATCCATAAACTCTTCTAGATGAGTATTTATCTCTTGAATCTCTTTCAATTCCATTATTTATGGTGGGATAAAAACTATTGCATCCCCAAACATGAGCTCAATTGTAAATTCCATATCTCTTTTAGGTGGCCTCCTAGGAAATTCTTTTGTAAAAACATCTTGAAATCAATCCACTAGCTGTGGAAACACATTCTAATATACCCCTCTTTTATCTAAAAAAAATTATCATCATGGGTGGTGAGATTCCCCATTTTCTATTGAACCGGCCATGCATGGCCCACATGGATATTCTACTCTTCATAGTGAAGATATTTTTCTCCCTCAAGACACGTAAAAGTCACTCTTTAGAGGTCATAAAAATTTTGTCTTAGTATAAGACTAACTAGTACATACCCATAATTAAGTCAAAGTATACCATGTAGAGGATGTAAATATCCTAAATTAAATGATTCTCCCCAATCTTAAGAGAATTACCTTTTCACAAATAGATGTCTCTAGATCTTACCCCCAAATGTGTGTCTATCGTCAGCACCCCACTCACATAGTGCACCACCAGGATAAAACAATTCAAAATATTTGTATAAATAAAATAATGAGATCAAACTATATCAAATAATCCCCTAAATATCAAAAAATCTACAAGAATCATACCTCTAACTATCGGTGTTCCAATATCACTATCCACCAGTGTATGTTGAACGACATGAAATTGTTCTACCTCATTCCTTGTGATGTATTCTGAGTCCCCTAAGCTGCACCACTCTACTTATATAGGTGCTCATTCTTAGAATCACCACATACAAAACCTAGACCTCCATAGCTAGTAGTAATCCCACTTCCCATATGATATGGTGTAGAATATCCTCTTACTATTCCCTAATTCTGTCTATTTTCTCTATAATTAACCGTCTATTTTGGATTACTAAAAAAATATGTAGATGTCCCATCATACTATATGATATAAAATCTAAAATTGATTTGGTGCAGTGTATGTGATAGTGTCTCATCCTACCGCATTGGTGTAAAGGAACTCGAGTAAGATCCTGAGTAACTGATCCTTCTCCCTAGCCACTCTTCTTTTCCAAGATTTGGTCAACATTCTCAAAATAATTATTCTTACCCATGGATTATGTACCATTGGGTCATCTAGTAGAAGTGAGTTTTGTTCCACTAGAACCCTCCTTTAATTTCCCCTCAACTATGAGAGCATGACCCACCACCACAACGAACTTCTTCAAATGGAAGATGTTAAACTATGACATAATATCACATTTAATTCCATCATGGAAACACCTTTCGGTAGATGTATCATCTCTTTCTAATTCTAGAGAAAAGTGTTGGAGGTCTGTAAAGTGGCCAAAATAGTCCACTATAGAGATACTCCCTTAATTCAACCACCTGACCTTAGCTTCTCTCTCCTTTCTTAGTGTCTCTATTTAAAATTTCTCCAGAAACATCTCCAAAAATTTATTCCATTCCATACCATCCTTTATTTCTGACGGGACCTAAACATCTCACTAGCTCTTTTATGATCCTCAAAACATATAAGTATCCAAATTGACCCTCTTATTGGTAAGAGTCTCTAAATATTCATGTATATTTTGGATGGACTAAATCTAGAACTCTAATGCCTCATGTCCACCCTCTTCATTTAAGGTTAGAGGGTGCTGCAACGAAAACTCTCGCATCCAAATATACATACTCTTCACAACATTATATGGTGCTCTCTCTACATACTATATGAATCTTTCTTTGTTTTCCCAAAATTTGTCTCCTAATTCTTCACCTACCACTACTGATGCCCCAGTTTCCATGAGAAGAGGATCATCTCTAGCCATGTCGTCTGGTAATCCTCTCAATAAGAATCATCATGGAGGAATATATAAACAATTACAAACACACATATTAGTAAACATAATTCAAATTTAACAAAACTAATAATAAGATTTTAGAAAATCCATAACAATTTAGTTTCCCTAACTTTTCCACATGGTCAAAACGGAGGCACTATCACTGCCTTTAACCATCCTATATCAAAGTCATGGTTAAAAAAGGTTAAAAACAATCTCATCATTCAAGTTTATCATTAGAAACACATTTTCAACATTTTTCATCATTTTTTAATTTTCAATTCACATTAGACACCATTTTCAGTTCATTAGTGAAAGCAAAAAACAATTCCAATTTCAACCACCTACCCAAAAACTATTTTCCCCCTTGTGCCTAAAATGGTGAATGTCACAAAATAATCATGGGGCCTAAAATGATTCATGCATACTCAACTCTGAGTCCATTTCGGACCACATGTCAAATCTTATAAAATTTCATAAGTAATAATCAAATTACACAACAAGTGAATCACTCGATGTGAAACAACATAAATTGTAAAGAAACACATCAATAACAAAAATACCACTCTAGCTACATGGATTTTTCCCTTGTATGTGGGTTAGATACTCCAATTCACAATATCTTTGTAACGCCCTAACCCCAGTTACCCAGATTCAGTGCATTATTTTAATATATTGGTATGATTACAAAGAATCAAGTCCTGAAGGACCGATCAGTTTAGCAGCCTTGGAAAATAGATTATATACATGAATGATACATTACACTTTATAACATAGAACACAACATAAGTAATCCTTTATGAACTCCATTATTCCCTTATCTTAACCCTAGATATCAATAAAAATGCACTTCTTGGAATCCTGGGATAATAAAACATAGAAAGGGTAGAGATCAAACACTCAGTAAGGGTAAGCAATACAGTGGAAGATAACATAAATATTAAGAATGGTGAATAATTGAAACCAATAACTTTACCAATAATAAACATGAATACTTTTATGGCAGGAATATGAGCTGAGTAAATAATTCCATAATAAAACATAATCATGGGTATTCTACTAGTAGAATGACCACATGAACCATCAATATTATTTTCATAATGAGGGAATGTATAATGCCAGACTTTCTAAAACATTTTATCAAGGCCTCGGCCAAGACGTCTAAAAATGATTAAGGCCATGGCCAAAACCATATATCAAATTGGGAAAGGGCCTCTGCCATTTCCACATCTAGTTGTCTCATGAGACCTAACGATGCATCGAGGAGCTATAGCAGGCTCCACCTGTCACTTACTCTCTCCAATACATTCCTTATATGAAAAGGTTGAAACATAACATAAACATTCATATTAGAACTAGCATACGAAATGTCAATAATTTAACCATAAAACATGAATGGTATAAAACTAGAACATCCACGGTCAAAAATATCATAACTTATTCAATAAAATATAGAATATTGTATTATAATAAATCAACCTCAATCAAAAATAATATCCAGTAAAGGATGCTGACATAGTTGAAAATTATGAGTAAAACTTTTTGAGAGAAATATCCTTTTTGTAAAATCATTTAAAATTCACACATTTATAAAGGAAGTAATTTAAAAGAGATTTTTGAATCAAAGTGTCTCATACCACTTTGAAACTTTTGAAAAAAATTATTATTTCAAAACATTCATGTCCATATAAATAAATGCTTAAAATCATTTTGAAAACATGGACATTAATTAAAAATCTTTAGAAAGATAAATCTTTAAAACATTTAAAATTATGCTCTTGATAAAGATTACCTTTCACAAATCTTTAAAATATTCATTTTGAAATCATTTTTATGAAAAATGGACATGGATGATAAAAATTTCCCAGTAAATACTTACACATATACAATCTCGGATAATAATGAGATTGAGAAATTAACCCTTACCAAATTGGTAACTTAAAAAACATGCACCCCGTGAAAGAAATATCATACAATGAATATGTAAATACACATAAATTAAAGTGTATTACACAATTAATACAATTATGGGCAGTACATACACCACACAGAAGGTAATAGTGGCTATATGGCATGAATATCAGGGGAATAAAGAGTGAGATGAAAACCCCTTACCTTGCACTTTATTTTAGTCGAGGGTACGTTTAACCTCCTGTATGAATACCTTAGTATGTTATTAAACTATACCAAAACCATATTAATATTTATTATATCATACATTATTCATTTATGACTTTACACTACCCATTAATAATAATTTCCATGTTAAATTAACATTTCGGATAATAATCGCTTTCTTTATCGTACGTGTTTTAACTTGTTAATATTGATTGTATCACTTAGATAATGATTTAAATACTTAAATAATATAAAACATGATTTATATATCCTGTATATTTAGAATATAAATATGTATAATAGACATATATATGAAATCGAAAACATCATTTATGAAGACGATAGTCCGTACGTACGCATAAAAGTTGTTTCTGTTTTCATATCGTATTGAACGGAACTAATTAAATAAGATATATGTATGTGCATAAATACATATTTATATATATATATATCTGCAGTAGAATTATTATGTCATATATTACATACTTATTAGTAATATATTTTTATAATCGTCGACGAATGGTGGACTTGGAAATGAATCTCATCGCGTCGTGGAGACGGTAATCCGTACGTAAGCACGAGTGAAAATATCATTATTTTGATATTAAAATAATATATAATTGGATGTTATATCACATATACAGAATCATTATAATGTTATATTTATTATTTACATCAATTACACATCATTTTTATACCCATCCAAATAATAATGTATTGAATAACAATTACACCATGACATGGAGACGGTAAGCCATACGTACACACGTATGGTGACATGTCATTAAAAGGATGGATAGAATAATGAATATGGTTTTAAAGTATCACAGTATATAAAAGATACTTGTGTTATTAGTTTAGAATGGAAATAACAAAGAAAGAATAATTGGAAGAAGAAAGGAACTTGGAAGAGGGTGGTGAAAAGGTTACATCTTTTTCGGGTTCTTTCTTTTGATTTGATCCAAAGGGCTCATTAGGTTGGCTTTATGATCAAAATAAGGCCTCTAGGTTGAAGTGATTATAGTTGAGAGAATATTTGGTCAGTTTTTGGCCAAACCAAAAGTCTTTTAAGGTATTAATAATTGGTTAGAAGTGGAGTCCTTTTATAAGGGGGAGGAGGGGATCTTTAGGAAAAACTTAAAGTATTAATTTATAATAAATTCATATTTGGTTTATAATGGATCAAAAGTGGATTATTAAAATTATAATGTGGGGATGGGTCTAAATCCACTCAACAAATAGGTTTTAGACAAGTTTGGGTCACATTATTAACCTTATCTTTTAGTTTTAACCCTTAGTAAATTAGTCTGACATTTACCATGTCTCTTTGTATTTTTATATTATATGGTTAATAAACTTACTATAAACTTTCAATAGACCCCCAAGTGGTCCATTAATAATTAAATAATCATGATATAATTATTTTGTCTGAGCCGTATATTTTTAGGAATAGAATATCAATTACTCATATAATATTTTTTTTAAATATTAATTTATGTCAATTTTGACACTATTTGATATTTTGTTTTTTTAAAAGTCATCACAACTTGATTACTTCAAAAACGATACATTTAATAAGCCCTAACATGTCATATTAACCTATAAAATTCTTGTATGTCATCAAAACTTTGAAATTATATTTATTTTAATCTTTATAATACCATTTATTTGATTCTTTCATTAATAAGGTAATTACTGCATCATCATTGTGTCATAAATAAATTTAAATATTTAACTTATAAAAATTATAAATAAAATACCATGATATAGTAAATCCTTTTATATTTATAATTAATATTTATAGTCGAATTTATCTTATGTATAACCCAATATTAAAAATATTTTAGTTAATAAACTTTGAATTTAACACTTTTAACTCTTCTTTAAATTAAATAATAATAAGTGTCCTAATCTAATCCAAGTGGACCTAAAGGGTCAAATTTTATTCCTAAGGTTTTTTTGGTCGAATTACACTTACCCAATAGAATTAGGATATGTTTTAGGGTAATAATAATATCATTTTTAGCCTTAATTACTCTATCTACTTTTAACCGTGGTAAGTAAAAGTAAAAATTTATTATTCACCAAATATGATTTTCATCCTATTGAACCAAATTTTACTCCTTGATATTAACCGTGTCTCTCAAATTTTATAAATTTAACTCACATAAGTGGTAAAATTAAGTTTTATGTGAATTTACAAATTCTCCTAGGAGGTGGGTAAAAGACGGTGAAAAGATCAATAATATTTTTATATATCTAAAATTATTATAAACTGACTCTAATGAATAACATTGAACTTATATAGTTATTATGTATCTATTTTGACCTAAAATAAATTTAAATAAAATAAATAATTATTTAAATAAAAATTTGGTTTTAAACTATAACTTAGTGTTTTTCACTATTCATCAAAAATTAAAAGTTTTCAGAAATATACCAAAACATTACCCTAGGTTAATTTAGATATTCCAAATCCAAAAATTATATCTATTTTACCAAATTCAAAACATATAAGTTTCACTTATTAATTTAAAATAAATTCTCGTTGTCAAAACAAAAAGCGTGTTTTTAAGAAACCATAACTATCAAAATATTGACACTTGTTTATGTCCAATTTCAAAGTGAAATTAATTCCAATGACCAAAATTGGATAAAATGGTAAAAATATAATCAAATTATACTTCCAAACCATTCATATGTATAGTTGAACACTATAAATTATTTTGATTAAATAGTTGTTTTCAGTTAAAATATAGTATTTTCACTATTCGCCCAAATATGAAAGTTATCATAAAAACACCAAAAATTTATTAAAACTAAATTCTTATAACCTGATTCTAATGAAGAAGTTTATTTTGTCAAATTGAATATATAAAATTTTAAAATATTGGATTTAAACAGGGTTCGCCATTAAAAGGTGATATAATTTCATTTTTTGAAAAATGCTTTTTTTATCTGAAAAAAATTGTATTTGTTATTAAATTATGTCTAAGAAACTCATAATATGGATTCTAAAATTATAAGGATTATATAAAGATTAAAATTAGGTTAATAATATTCATAACTTCTTTTGAACGACTAGTTTGGTAAGTCATGGTGCGCTTGAACTCAGTGTTGCGTGTAGTGCAAGTTATTGAATTACTTTGAAAATATAATGTACTATGAAATCATGGGGTCCTAAATTCTTCCCTCCTTCAATAAATTGCTTCCTCTCAATTTAAATTGTTCTTCAAAAATAAAAGGTTGAAAATAGAAAATATCTTTAGGGGAAAACCCACATCAGAAATTGGGTTAATAAAATTTAGTCTTAATAAGAGGAATATATATATATATATATGTATGTATAATTGATAAGTAGAGTTTCATATTTCAACTAATTCCTACCACAAACTCATCTCTCACTAAAGATGATTTCAAAAATATTTCTATTTATCCAAATCTTATAAGGTTCCAAAAATAATGAATTTATAATTCATTTGTCAGACTATTTAAAAAATCTAAATTATACAAACCAATACATCACATAGTATAGTCGTAGGTGATGCACCTTTTTCGCTCTTCAGTTGCGGGTTCGAGTCTTTCGGCCTTGTAGAATGCGACTAGTTGTCGCCCGACCTCTGGGTTGTCCTTTTATAAGAATCCAAAAATAACCTTAACAATAGTATCCAATTTAAAACTTAATCCATTCTAACCTTTAGACTTATCCAAAATACTTATATCCAAACTCTCAGTCCAAAATATATAAGGAATTTAAACACAATGAAGATCCTTTTTTCCAGGTAATAACATGTGAACACCTTCATCATGTATTCTTTTAAAACACCGAAACATCCTGAATTACCATAAACCTTATTGATTTCATTCATGATCCATTATTCTTTATAGAATAATAGATATACTCCTTCTATCCAAAAATGTTTTAAACTCCAACAATGATGGAATATACAAATCATTAATCAGTTTCAAGGAAGTCAAAAATGTCCAATATAATTTATCCAAATCAACCATCTCTTATTCCAAAATCACTACCTCATTATGAGGACCATATTAAGGATTACCTTTCCTTCAAACTTATGTTTTCCAAAAAATTTAGCTTACTATTAAGTCATTTTTATTAGAACCATATAATCTCAAATCCTCAATAAAATAGTACTGCAGTACAATCTTTATTTATCTCCATAATTCATATAACCAGTATATTGTTGATACAACACTCAAATGAAATAATTCTATATTAACAACATAAGAACACTAGTCATTCCTCTTCAAATGATGTTGTATCATAAATTTATTATTATCCAATAACATCACTTAAGGTATACTCTGATGACTGAGACATTGATTCATGTAGTGTCCCAACACCTTGCAGATGAAGCATTGTACATTTGAATTTTTTTTCTTACCCTTGAAATCACGTACTTGGTGTCCTTTTTCTCTACACTTATAACAAAACTCCCATTCCTTTCAAGCATTTATCATGGTGATTCTTTCCACAGTTATCACATATGGGAAAATCCTTCTTTTCCCTCTTCCCTTTATCCATCTTTCTCTATTTTATACTTTTCTTATCTTGCTTCCCTTCAAAGCCATAGGACAGGGAGAATTATTTACTTATCTTATTAACACATGATACTATTTCTTCTTATGTTGAGAATATATGGGAGACTACTTCCCTGCTAAATGTTTCCTTAATACTATGAAATATATAATCCTTCTTACTCTTTGGATCATACGTATTGCTGGAGTTCACATTCCTTCTATTGGGTGCCATTTCTATACATTGTCATACACTAGGTTAGTTTATGAATCGCAATTCACAATTCCAAATATGTAAAATACCTAATGTAAATTGAATAGTTTATGGATATAATCCATAATCACAAAAAAAATTCTTTGAGGAGGTATATACAAATAAACCCTTCATAGTGGTTTGTAATGAAAATGATAATTATCCTAAGCATATCCCTAGGGAGTGTCATAACCAAGGGTGCAGCAAGATCCATTGTCGTGCACCAGTTCCCGTTAGAGTCTAGCTCAAAGCGGTGTTTCGGGTTTTACCCATAGCTACATCTGTTCCAGAGATGCCTCTACCTGCTCGTATCCAGACAGGGATGTATTTTCTTGTAAAACTCACAAAATCTCTACATTACAAAAATTCTAGGAAGTTCTTTTATATTAATCCTCAAATTCTATCTTAGGGTAATGTGATCTAATCATAATTTATCTAAATATAGTTTCCAACATTATTGCTAAACTTCCTCTCATACCAATAGTAACACCCCGACCCCAGTTACCCAGATTCGGTGCATTATTTTAATATATTGGCATGATTACAAGGAATCAAGTCGTGAAGGACCGATCGGTTTAGAAGTCTTGGAAAATAGATAACATACATGAATGTTATATTACACTTTATAACATACAACACAACATAAGTAATCCTTTATGAACTCCATTATTCCCTTAGCTTAACCCTGCATATCAATCAAAATGCACTTCTTGGAATCCTGGGAAAAATAAAACATAGAAAGGGGTGATCTCAAATGCTTAGTAAGGGTAAGCTATACAGTGGAAGATAACATAAATATTAAGCATGGTGAATAATTGAAACCAATGACTTTACAAATAATAAACATGAATACTTTTATGGCAGGAATATGAGCTGAGTAAATAATGCCATAATAAAACATAATCATGGGTATTCTACTAGTCGAATGACCACATGAACCATCAATATTATTTTCATAATGAGGGAATTTATAATGCTAGAGATTCTAAAACATTTTGTCAAGGACTCGACAAAGATGTCTAAAAATGATTAAGGTCTCGACCAAAACCTTATCTCAAATTGGGAAAGGGCCTCAACTAGTTCCATGTCTAGTTGTCTCATAAGACATACCGATGCATCGAGGAGCTATAGCGGGATCCACCCGTCACATACTATGTCCAATACATTACTCATATGAAAAGGTTGAAACATAACAAAAACATTCGTATTAGAACTAGCATATGAAATATCAATACTTTAACCATAAACCATGAATGGTATAAAAATAGAACATCCACGGCAAAATATATCATAACTCATTCAATACAATATGGAATATTGTATTATAATAAATCATACTCAATCAAAAATAATATCCAGTAAAGGATGCTGACATAGTTGAAAATTATGATTAAAACTTTTTGAGATAAATATCCTTTTTGTAAAATCATTTAAAAGTCACACATTTATAAAGGACGTAATTTAAAAGATATTTTTGAATCAAAGATTCCTATACCACTTTGAAACTTTTTAAAATAATTATTATTTCAAAACATTCATGACCATATAATTAAATCCTTAAAATCATTTTGAAAACATGGACATTAATTAAAAATATTTAGAAAGATAAATCTTTAAAACATTTAAAATTTTGGTATTGATAAAGAGTACCTTTCACAAATCTTTAAAATATTCATTTTGAAATCAGTTTTATGAAAAATGGACATGGATGATAAAAATGTCCTTGTAAATACTTACACATAAACAATCTCGGATAATAATGAGATTGAGGAACTAACCCTTACCAATTTGGTAACATACAAAACAAACACCCCATGAATAAAGTATCAAACAATGAATATGTAAATACACATTAATTAAATTTTATTACACAATGAATACAATTATGGGCAGTATATACACCACAAAAAAGGTAATTGTGGAAAAATGGAATGGATCTCACGGGAATAAGGAGTGAGATGAAAACCCCTTACCTTGCACATTCTTTTAGTCGAGGGTACGTTTAACCTCCTATATGAAGACCGTAGTATGTTATTATATTATACCAGAACCATATTAATATTTATGATATCATACATTATTAATTTATGACTTTATACTAACCATTAATAATAATTTCCATGTTAAATTATAAATTCGGATAATAATCGCTTTCTTTATCGTACGTGTTTTAACTTGTTACTCTTGATTGTATCACTTATATAATGATTTAAATACATATAAAATATAAAAAATGATTAATATATCATGTATATTTAGAATATAAATATGTATAATAGACATATATATGAAATGGAAAACACCATTTATGTAGACGGTAGTCCATACGTGCGCATAAACGTTGTTTCCGTTTTCATATCGTATTGAATGGAACTAAGTGAATAAGATATATGTATATACATAAATACATATATATATATAAATATATATATCTACAGTAGCATTATTATGTCATATATTACATACTTATTAGTAATATATTTTTATAATCGTCGATGAATGGTGGACTTGGAAATGAATCTCATCGCCTCATGGAGATGGTAATCCGTACGTACGCACGAGCAAAAATATCTTTCTTTTGATTTTAAAATAATATATAATTGGATGTTATATCATATATAAAGAATCATTATCATGTTATATTTATTATCTACATCAATTACAGTCATTATAATACCCATACAAATAATAATGTATTGAATAACAATTACACCACGACATGGAGACGGTAATCCGTACGTACGCACGTATGGTGACATGTCATTAAAAGGATAGATAGAATAATGAATATGGTTGTAAAATATCAAGTATATAGAAGATACTTGATTTATTAGTTTAGAATGGAAATAACAAAGAAAGCAGAAGTGGACGAAGAAAGGAACTTGGAAGAGTGTGGTGAAAACATTACCTCTTTTTCGGATTCTTCCTTTTGATTTGATCAAAAGGGCTCCTTAGGTTGGCTTTCTGATCAAACTAAGGCCTCTAGGTTTAAGTGAGGATAGTTGAGAGAATATTTTCTTAGGTTTTGGCCGAACCAAAAGTCTTTGAAGGTATTAAGAATTGGTGAGAAGTGGAGTCTTTTTATATAGTCGAATTTATCTTATGTATATCCCTATATTAAAAATGGTTTAGTTAATAAACTTTGAATTTAACACTTTTAACTCTTCTTTAAATTAAATAATAATAAATTTCCTAATCTAATATAATTGTACCTAAAGGGGCATATTTTATTCCTATGGTTGTTTTTGGTCAAATTAAACTTATAAAATAGAATTAGGACATGTGTTAGGGTAATAATAATATCATTTTTACCCTTAATTACCCTTTCTACTTTTAACTGTGGTGAATAAAAGTAAAAAGACAATATTCACCAAAAATTATTTTCATCTTATTGAAACAAATTTTACTCCTTTATATTAACCATGTCTCTTGGATTTTCGTAATTTAACTCACATAAGCGTTAAAATTATGTTTTATGTGAATTTACAAATTCTCCTAGGAGGTGGGTAAAAGACGGTGAAAAGTTCAATAAGATTTTTATATATCAAAAATTATTATAAACTAAATCTAATGAATTAAATTGAACTTATATTGGTATTATGTATCTATTTTGACCTAAAATAAATTTAAATAAAATAAATAATTATTTAAATAAAAATTCGAATTTAAACTATAACTTAGTGTTTTTCACTACTCATCAACAATTAAAAAATTCAGAAAAATACCAAAAATTTAACCTAGGTCAATTTAGATATTAAAAATCCCAAAATTATCTATATTTTACCAAATTCAGAACATATAAGTTGAATTTATTAATTTAAAATTAATTCCTGTTGTAAAAATAAAAGTGTGTTTTTAAGAAATAATAACTATCAAAAGATTGACACTTGTTTATGTCCAATTACAAAGTGAAATTAATTACAATGACCAACATTGGATTAAATGGTAAAAATATAATCTAATTATACATCCAAACCATTCATATGTATAGTTTAACACTATAAATTATTTTGATTAAAAAAGTTGTTTTCAGTTAAAGTATTGTACTTTTCACTATAAACCCAAATATGAAAGTTATCATAAAAACACCAAAAATTTATTGAAACTAAATTCTTATATCCCAATTCTAATTAAGAAGTTTATTTTGTCAAATTGAATATATAAAAGTTTAAAATATTGTATTTAAAAAGGGTTCTCCATTAAAAGGTGGTAAAATTGCATTTTTTGAAAAATGTTTCTTTTATCTGAAAAAAATGTATTTGTTCTTACATTATTTCTAGGAAACTCATAATATGGATTCTAAAATTATAACGATTATATAAAGTTCAAAATTTAGTTAATAATATTCATAACTTCTTTTGAACAGCTTGTTTGGTAAGTCGTGGTGCGCTTGAACTCAGTGTTGTGTGTAGTGCAAGTTATTGAATTACTTTGAAAATATAACGTACTATGAAATCTTGGGGTGTTACAATCTTAACCACATACCAATTCATATTATTCTTCTGTATAACATTCACAAATAGTATGACAAATGAAAATATATGAACACTCCCCTGATACCACTTTGTAACATCTTGAATTGGATGCCACGCACAGGTGCCCTGAGCATATGGGTTACTTGACCTCAAGAGGGCCTCCCAGTACAATAGAGGCTCTTGACTAGAACCGAGGGTCAATATATGTCATGGGGAGACTATACCCTCTTTAACAATGAACCATGACATCATAATTAAACAATAATAAAAAAAGTATATAACCAAATAACCAGATAATACTACTTTCACATGATAACTAAAATAGGAATACAATAACCAAACTAAAATAGTAGATATTTCATACAAAGTACGTCCCAAATGTTTAATGAAAAATCCAAAAGTAAGACACTTGAAACTCCAAGAAAGTCCCAACACTAGGTCAGGTTCCCTCATTTATGGCCCATCCTGACTCAGCTATCAAACATAAGGATATTTCCCTTATCCTATCCAGAAACTATGAATTAAATTGAGGTGATGATTAGGTAGACCGAGTAGGGTGTGAGTACAACTAATTAACCCACCACAAAAAATGTCTAAAACAATATAAATTTAATTACAGTGTAAACAGATGTATAAAGAATAAATTACAATTTATAAAGAAAAATGTTTATCACGTTCTTGATCAATATTTAAATAAACTCATAACCCACCGAGTTCCTAAGGAAACTTTACTCCCAATACCTTCTCCATCCCATTTAGGACTCTAAACCACATCACAATACCTTGGTTATTATTTATCATCTCATTCAATCATATCATGGACACTTGGAACCATTGTAAAATTCTAACTCATGGGTGTAGGACATCATGTATAACACCCCATGGATATTTGGAGCATCAGTCCTTGTCCAAACACATAATTTATCAATCAATTCGTCACTATGGTATTTTTATGAATCAGAACATGTCTCGCACAAGTTTATCAATCAATTCATCACTATGGGATTTTGATGCAGCTTACCATGTACCACACAAATTTATCAATCAATTCATCAATATTTGAATTTGATGTAAATAACAGGCCCCACACACATTTATCAATCAATTCATCACTATGGGCTTTTGATGTAGCAGACCATGTCATACACACATCTATCACAGATATCATAATATCCCATATATCACATCATTCAATGTAAATCAATATTAACCTTATTATCATGTTCAACAATCAAAAAATCTATAATTTTTTTCAAGAATTAATTTATCCAATTCACTAAATTGAATTATCACAACAATTCCAATTAATTAATTCAACATATAATTAACCTAATTTAACAATCTCAATATACCAAAATTAATTCATCAATTAATTATTCAGATTCAATCAATTTGATAATCACAACAATTCCCATTAAATAATTCAACAATTAATTAAAACAATTCAACAATCTCGATATCCCATAATTATTGCAATAATTAATTATTCCAAATTAAGTCAATTTCATAATCACAAAAATTCCCATTAATTAATTCAACAATTAATTTATTCAATTCAAAACTCATAATATCAGATAATTAATTACTTCAATTCAATAATTTTAATTATCACAAAAACTAAGATTAATTAATTCAACAATATTAATCTCCCATAATTAATTCAACAATTAATTATTCTAATTCACAATCCCTTAATCTATTAATTTTCCAAATTAATTAATTAAATTCATGAAATTAAATTGATAATAATCCAAAAAAATATACAATTATATAAACATAATTTAAATCAAGAATTTGGTATTTGAATAATAGACCACCTACCTCAAATTGTTTATGAGCGGTCGCCAAATAATAAACCCAAATGAAGCGAAACGATCAAGAACATGTCGAAGAACAAGATCAAGATATGATTCATAGATCTAGTATAAAATGAAACAAGTTTAAACAAACATAGATATAAATTAAACCTCAATAGGATAAAACCATCCCTTTATTATCTAAAAAGAGAGAAAATAGTAATAGAGACTTAATTATGAAGAAAACACACACCCACATACGTAAAGATCTGACAATATTCTCTTTGATTCACCATGAATAGAGGTCGGGAGCACTATGAATGCATATGGGAGCCTACAAAAATTATAGAAATGTATTAGGGAGGATTTGGGTCAAAAGAGTTTTATGTTCAGGGAGTTCGGGATTTTAAAAACTAATTTTTGGATTAGTTAAAATTGTGGGCAGGGTTTCGTGGGAAATGTCGCACGGTTTTCCAAACTGTGCTCCTTAATCATGTGCCTCTCCATTGAGGAGAATGGTGAGTCCTAAAATGGTGCAAAGTTCAAAAAACCATACACCCGTAATGTGAATCCCCTCTATTTTGGTTTATACAGTTTACTGGGCGAGGCGTACGGTTTTGGAAAACCATGCGCCAACCATGCATAGGCCTTTCTCCTTCCAATTTTCTCTAATTTCACCTAAAAAATACCCAAGTTAAAACCAAAAAAATATTATACTGAAAATAGTATAAAATAATAATTTTAAACAAGATCGAGGAATTCCTAGAAAATTTTAATATCTTACATCACCTCCCCACTTATAGCATGTACTTGTACCTTTAAAGAAATTTCCCCATTCTTCTTCACAAATTATTGAAAAGTAGAAAATTGAATATTTTTTACTTTATCATCTTATATACCTTAATTTATATTGGATTTCATACTTTTATTTTTTTTTATGGTATTTCCACTATGTTCATGTTGTTTATAAGAATTATTAACAGTTAGTTTGGAATAATCACATAATTTCCCACTCTATAACTTATACTGTTACATTATTCAATCAAATAGTTTTCACATTGTCCATGTAATATACAATTAACATCATTGATTTAGGATTATACCATCACTAAAAACTATAGAGTTAACATATGTTCTAATAATTATAAGAAAACTATCATAAATAACAAAAATAAAAACTAAAATCATGATGTCCTTCTTTATAACACTATTATGTTACCCTATAGTTCTTAAATCTGAACATATATCAGACTCAATTCAACTAATATAATTATTTTTTCAACCTAGGTTATGTTAAGTTGGGATCTATAATATTTTTTTATGTAATACTCAACATGTAAATCCCAAATTAATTTGATGTTTCTTAAAAAACATAAATCTAAAAAACATTGAAATATAAGCCCTCAAAATCCAACATATCCATTATCCTAAAAATCACATATCAATTAATATGTACCTTAACTTTATAAAAACTACATTCAAATATATTTTATGAATGGAGAAATTATTATTAGGTTATCTAACAAAATTTCATCCAAATACCTCATAATGGTTAATAAAGATAATTTGAATTAACCAAAACATATTCCTGGGGAGTATCAAACCAAGTGTGTTGTGATTCTTCTTTGTAATGCAAGATATAGGGATTGATTTAATAAATAATTCTCCTTTTGTGGTTATTACCCTTAGGTACATATATTATAGATCCAAAATCCCCATGAAGTATCCAGATAGGGATATAATTTCAAAGATAAGCATATAATATCTATTTTAACTAAACATCATGATATTATCTTATGCTTGGAGTTCTTTAATAGAATTACATATAGGGTTTTTATTAAAGTTATATAATTATATTCTCTAAATAAAATGTAAATTATTAACCTAATAATAAATCATATAATATCACAAAGTGTTATATATACCGTTGAAATTATGATCAACCTATCTTATCAATTCTTGAATTATCCTCAACAAACATAATAATCTCCATGTTTATATAAACCTTGACCGATTACCAATTATGAAACCCTCTGAACTGCACTCCCAAATATGGAAAAATAAAAACATACATTATATACTAACTTCCATTCAAACTGTTGTTTCTTGGAAAATATTATCCAATAGTTACACGAATATAAATAAAATATATCATTATTTACATTTCTAGGAACTATTTTGTTTAGTGTCTTAGATAATTAGAAAAAAAACATAAACTAAAAAATGAATGAAATTATGAGTTGATGGATACATTTTTTCCACTCTATTAGATACTAGTTGATCCAAAATAAGTTTTAAATGCCTCTAATATATTATATATACATGATATCCTATCATGAAAATCATGTGTACTAATTTTTTTCATAATCTAGGGAAATGGAAACAAATGATGTGGTGAGATAAAATAATCAGTAAGTGAGAAAAATAACATAATATATCAAAATAATAATAATGTTATATACAATTTTATAGGAATAAATACTATTAATAATGTTGTAATCATATAAAACTGACAGCATGGTATATCCACTTTAAAAAATGAAAACACAAATATTTACCAAATTGATCTCATACAGATGGAATGCATAATTCTAGAAATCAAAAACATTATTTTAAGGTTTTTTGTAGATAAATTTACTTTTTTATACAATAGTCAATAAATATGACTAATGTTTTTAATAATACCATAAGCGTTATTTCTTATAAGGAATATTGATGCACCAAGGGGATATATAATTATGGGCACCACTCGTGACCTGATTAAGTTAAAATAATTAAACATAAAAGTCAATAAGAGCTTTTATATCATTCCATATTGAACCATTGTCTCAATAAAACAAGTCTATACATTTAATGTAGAATATATAATATAAATACATTAACAACTTGCATTAGTAGTTAATAGTTATCAGGAATGTCAATATTATTCCCCAATTAAATAAAAGGGAGAACATGATCATAACCCATATTGGGAAAGAAGTTGGGTGGTTATAAAATACTTATTCAAAATTCCAATAATGTTCTATATTAGAATAAAAATATAAGGTACACCAATACTTTTCTCTGTGCCATTAAAAAGGATAACATGATAATAAACCATTTGGGGAAATAAGGTGGGTGGTGAGAAAATTAATATGAAAACATTATAGTATTCATATATATTAGAATGAAAACATAAGGGTTGCCAATAATTTTACCTAATTTGATAAAATATAATTATTTCTATCTAAATATCATCCATTATGAAATATATAAAAAAAATCACACCATTTATATTAATGATTATTAGGTTAAAAAAATACATGAATAACATAATCATAATACATCGAGAGAAGGATGGTGGATAGTTTCAAAATAACATATACCTAGTTTAATAAAGGAAACATAGAAGTATAATGAAATAGATAAATGTTATACATGAAAAATAATTCCTGAATGATATTATTAAATAAGGTATCAAGAAATGGATTGTCTGTTACCGTGTGTTCATTTTCCCACAAGGTAAATATATATTAGAATACAAATAGAGACAAATAAACCCTATTATGGTAAATAATTTTGAAAATTTATTTGAAAACATAATAGAGATTCAATAAAATAGATTATCATTGAAATAACAGAGGAAGTTACAGTTCATTGCAGTAACACCCTTAGATTTTCTGAATTATTTTTTTTTTTGAATTAATTTAACATTTTTGTTATTTTTCATTTCACACAACACTATAAATAGTTTATCTTAATTTAAATAACTGTATTAGTTTTATATTATAAGAAAAACCAATTTAATCATGTGCTATAAGAAAAAAATTCTTTCTCTACATGGAACACCAAGGTAAGAATTCATTACACAAAATAGTGACTTTCCTTTATGGCTTGTATAACACGCAAGTCTGAGTTCTAAAAAATAATAGGATATCATAAAATTATTTTTATTTGATATAAAAACATATAACATAACCATTAAATTAGATTTCATGAATATTATTAACTAATTTATGAAAATATATGGTTTATACAAATATAATCTGAATTCATAGTTTACTGAATAATTAGAAATTAATATGAAAACTGATTAAATATAAAGGGAACTATTATTATTTTTATAGTCTCAAAGTTTTTTAAAATAATAAATTGAATTAATTATAATTATTGAGTGATATTAATGTAATATATATTTTATATATTCAATGAAATATTTTTTATATTCATCCAATATATTTTATATACTTAAGATAAGAACACCCTAAATTTTATACTTAAAACCCTAAATTTTTTATAAATGTATTTTTACCACCTTTTAATGGAGAACCCATTTTAAATCCAATTTTTGAACTTTTATAAATTTAATACGTTAAAATAAATTTATATTTTTAATAGAAACATAAAAAAATTAGGCTCAAATAAATATTTGGTATTTTTCTATAAGGATTCATTTTTTTAATGAATAGTTAAAAATACTGGATTTTAATTCAAAAATTCTTTTTCATCTAATTTATTTATAAGGGGAAATTATAATTAGTTTAAAAGTTTAATTAGGTAATATTTTTATTAATTAATCCAATTTAGTTCATTGTAAAAAATATCACATAGAAATTTGATATAAAAACATCGTAAACTTTTAATCATTTTTAATTTAAAAACACACAGTGTCATCTCTTCAACAAGATTAGTTTTAAATTAATTTCTGCCAATTTAGTTATTGGAATTTATAAAAATTGATTCCATATTTGGAATAAGAATAATTTTCAATTTATATTAAGTTCAACTTAGTTTTTGACAAAAACATATTAGTGAATGTAATTACAATTAATTACATCAATTAAAGAAAAATTAAGCTCAAAGACTAAACATTAAATGTAAGACCCAAAATGACCTAAAACTTTTTCTAGGATCCATTTTATAACAATATTTCTAATTGATACTACCTTGGATTTAATTGGTTCTTTTATTGGATCCACTTTACATATGAAAAATATGTATAAAATTCCATTGTAAAAATATTACAAAAGTGTCACACCTCCAAACTCCTCTCCCACATCCTCACACATCTCAAGTCCCTTTTATCACCTATACTAAGCTAAAATAATCTTCAAAAATCCCTATATTCATCCTATAATACTCCCCTTTTTCTTAAATAAATCCATGTCAACCTTTTGGCATAAACCAAAAGGAGTTACCCGATTAAGAGGTAACGCCTTCACTCAAACTTCTTTCTTTAATTTTCTCCCCCCCACTCTATTTATTCCATTCTTGTATAAAAAACCTAATATAATCAAAATACAAAGATTTTTTGAATCTATAGTTTCTACCAACACTTACACGCACCTCCATCTAATTGGTAACGAGCATATTGTTAACGTGTATGGCGAACAACCACCTCACAAAAAGATAATTGTTTATTTTTTCATGCAGCCTCTCATGGTGGACATTGTGGTGGAAACGTTTTTATATATGTTATATATTTTATTTATTATTTCATAAATATTTTCTAATCATTTTATAACTCATATCACAATACTTTTCATTAGCTGTAAATATGATAATTTTGTTTGAGGAACTGTGGACTACCTCCCCCTCAAAGAGATATGATTCGTTCACACACTACATGAAATGTATTAATGATGGGTTTAGTGAATATATATCATATATATGACATATATAATATAATAAATAAAATTTAATAACTATACTTATATATATATTTCATTTACCTTCTTTCTTTCAATACATCAATAAAATTAGAAACAACATTAATGCATACTTACGACCTACCATCTCCATGAATGGGGTATTCCATTTCATACATATATATTATATATATTATTATAATACACATATAATGAATATAAATTATATTTATATTATTATTTAAATTCTATAAATCATGATATACGTTTAAGGACAAAATATATAACAAATTAAGACACATGTGAAGAACAAAGAAAATATTAACCGAAGAGAAACGTTACCATCTGATGGTTAACTGGAGGGTAATATAAGGTCATAATAAACCCACATATAGTTTTATATATAATAATATTTTTATTTAAAATATGTATAAAAAATTTATATTTATTATAAAGGTGTTTTTAATGATTATGATGAGAGTCAAGACACAATGTAGGGGAAGTTTCATATCACTTTTATTTCTATGAGATACATTCTTTATTTTCTACTCACTTATTTTTTGTAGTGTATGTACTTACCATGAATGAATTATATTTCTGTTATACGTAAATTTAATGGGTATTTAAATATCAATTTTATTAAATTTATTTCATGGGTTTATGTTTAAAAATTTACAAATTCAATAAGATAGTTTTGTCTCAATTTACCTTATTTCAGAGTAATGTTTTGTTATAAACCTAAATTCTAATTCAAGGTGTATATAAATCCATTTTAAAAATTATATAATTAATCTCATTCTTTTCATGATATTTTATAATTCATTTAATTTCCTTTTCTTACATGTATTGTTTTATCCCATGTTACCAAGTAGTAAGAGCTTATTGGAACAATCTCAACATTTTTCGAGACTGTTAATGATTATGCTTCCTTTGATTAAATATTATTGTCCATCTCTCAAGAAAACTCATGAGATTAATTATACTATATTATTTAATGATATATTCTTGAATTGGTGCCATTATTCCCCTCTTTTGTATATAAAATAGTAAAAAATGTGTTTTTAAGAAAGCCTGACTTTACCATATCTTCCGTCAGAAATCGGTGTTCCATCAAAACCATGTTTTATATAATGGGTTTCCAAGAAAATTCTATTATTATCCATTAATCGTTAAAATAATTTTTTCTCTTTTTTTCTTTTTCTAATTTTTTCCAAGAAATCATCATGTCTGTTTCCAGATAATTAATTTTTCTATCATTTTTACCATGCAAAAGAAATGTTCTTTTTTCATTATATGACATGTACGGATTTACGCGCCATCATTTCTGTGAAGATTCCTTTTCATGTTTAAAAGGTAAATTTTTTAGAAAGTGTTCTTTATTATTTTCAAAGAAATAGTTTTTAAAATGTTTTCGGGATTCTATCATAATTTTTTAAGGAAAATGGTTTTCAAAATGTTTTCAAACCTTATTTATACGTTTTCAAAGTATTTTCAAATAAATGGTTTTCAAAACATTTTCAGGATTTATTTATATGTTTTCAAAATTGTTTTCAAATAAATAAATTTTTAAAAAAATTTGAATTTTATTTTATAAGTTTTGAAGAAAAAAGGTTTTCAAAATTTTTTCAAGATTATTTTAAATTTTTATAAAGAACAAAGGTTTTCAAAGTGATTTAAATTTTTTTTCATAAGTTTTAAATGTATTTTATTATAAAATTGTTTTCAAATGATTTTATTTAATAAAAATACATTTTCAAATTTGGAAGTATATTTTCCTAAATAAACATTTTTGGAAAATGTTTAAAAATCATTTTCTAGATAAGATAAACTTTTTTGATGTTACTCATGCCTTTCTAGGAAATGATCTAAAGGGTCCATTCATATTCATTATATAAGTGGGTTATGGTTAATTTCATGGTCTTTATAAAACCCATTTCTATTTCAAGGGTTATATGTTTATGGAATCCATTTCTCTTTTATAGGTTATATGCTTTTGAAATTCACTTCATTTCATGGGTTATGTTTATAAAGAAATGATTATGAAAACAATATTTTTCCATATGTTATGATATAATTACATGTTTACAATAACCATTTCTTTTCATGGGCTAAGATATTATTTATTATGATTTTTTGGAACATGATTGTATGATTTCATTTTAAGATGGGTGTGACCTATATCTCCCTCCAATTCATTGGTTAAATATTTATATCTCATGATATATACTAAGATTTTATTGGGGGTGAACCTTGACTACTAAGATGGACATGTGAGTAACCATGATAACCAAGATGGTATGAGGAGTGATGTTGTGCTACTAATATGTCCATGGGACTGAACCATGACTACCAGGAAGGTATGGGGAGTGAACCCATACTACTAAGATGGTCTTGGAAGTGACGCCTTAGCTACTATGGAAATAATATTATATGCTTATGTGTTTTCCACAATTCCATGTTTTATTTATATGTTATTATTTCTTGGATTATGTTATTTATTTCCTTACGAATCATGTATTATGAACTATCAAGATTTAATACATTATTCATGTTTATGATCTTTGATATTCATGGTATGATCTTATAAAGTTATGATCGCATTCTCATACCCTTATGCTCATGTTTATGCTTATATGTATCCCTTGTTTACCATTACTAAGCATTTGAGCACACCCCTTTTTATGTTTCCATCCCCAGGTTATAAACATATGTATTATGTATGATTTTTCTATAAATGGTTCTAGTCGTGAAGAACCTAGTGAGGGATAATGTAGCTCACTTATATATCAGTCTTTATGTTTTCATGTTTCCATGTTTCCAAAGGCACTAAACTAATACAGTCTGTGGGTGTCTATTTGTATAATGTTTATGTATTCTGAAAAATTGATGTAATGTTAATGTATGAAAAGAGAGGGTCACTATATTTTTTATCAGATTAAAGGTTTAGTTAAACATTTGAAATGAGGATAAGAAACTTTTAATGAGATCCCTAGGTATCTTTCTAATGATATGTCTTGGGATGTCTCTAAGGTAAATTATAAGGATAAGTTAACTTTTAGAAAAATGTAATTGAATTTTGGTAAAGGATATAGTGTATGGTTTCCTATAAATACATCCATGTCTAGATAATATAAGTTGATTTAGCTCTAGCACATATGTACCTAGGTGTAACAACTCTGAAAAGATGTTTTGAGCCTCACTCGAGGTAATCTCTACATGACAATGGGCCTTTCTAGATACCTGGTTTGACACTCATGGGGGGTATGTTTTGGTAATTCCAAAACACTTCATAAATAATCATGAAGTATTTAAATATAATTTATCTATGAATGACCTACGTTGAACATAGGGTGTCATAGATTAATGAAGGTTTTATTATTTACACACTATAAGTAAATATTTTCACGACTATGTGGTTTTCTAATGTTATAAGTAACAATCCAACAATGATTTTGGTTTTACTCAATGTTAGGAACCATAAGGAACTAGAATAATTTTGAATGTGATGAAATATTTTATAATAAGTAGTAAAGTAGGATTATAACTGGAGTGAAAGACGTTGTGATCATGCCTAATCAGTTTTTAGGGAACATGATTAGCAATGTGTTCCATAACCAACTTTTAGACTCTCTGAGGAAGATAAAGAATGAGTTCGCTGAGATTTTGGGTAATGGAGACCATGGATGAAAGAATATTTAGTTTCCTTTGTGTCAAGAATGTGGAATTAATCACCTAAGTGAATGTATTATAGGAACCAAAAGTTGTTTTGACTGTGGAAAAGAAGAACACAAGACAAGTGATTGTAAGGGAAAATGAAGTGTTTAATTAACCAAATGGATGAGAATATTATACTACCTAAGACATCGTCAAAGGTTAAGTGTTTTAATTTTGGAATAAATGATCATTTTTCAACTCAATGTTCCAAGAGTATGTATCCTAAAGAGAATCACCAAGGTGGTGTGATTAATGGTCACATTCCTAATGATGAAGAGACTACAGATGAAATGTGAAAGGAAAAAGGTATTATTTAATAATATAAGATAGCCTTGTTAATGCCTTAATGATGTATTAATTTATTTTTTTATCTAATTATTTTAAAATATTATGTTATATGAATGATGAAATATACTAGTATGTCTTACTTATGTTTTTTGCTCAGTATTTACAAGTTTATATTGAATTTACATGGGGGACTGGTGAGGTGATTTAATGACTGGTGATATTTTGACTAAGGGAAGGTAACCCTTAATATTTTATTTATGTTAAGATAATGTTGTTTGGATAATGATTTTTGGTTTATGAATAAGTAAATTGGATGGTATTGATTACCTTGGAACTAAGTAAGGACTTTTTGATAAGTGGTTTGTGCAATCATTGGGGAAGTTAATAGAATTTTTTGGATATAATAATATGTCAAATATAATTTAGAATAAGGAAAAATGCATGTTTTCAACAAGTATTTATGGTAATTTAAGACATTATCTAGTTTTAGTCAAAAAATATGATAAGGGAACGTGACAACAAAGTGGTAATTTTTGATATATGCGGGATTAATGTTAAGCTAATTTCATGACTTTATTTCTAATGTTTTGGATTTTCATCTTTCCGAAGGGTTATTAGTTTAACCATTCCTGAAATGTTTATGTTAAACATTAGAGAAAGTTTTTACGTACTGAGTTTTTATTGAAAACCTTAGTTAAAAGGATATTTATTGATTAACCTTATTTCAATGATGTCTATATTATTTATTTCAGAAATTATATTAGTGTAGTTTTAGAAAACTACATCATGTATGTCTAGTTCAAACCAATAGAGTCTGGAATGGTCGTGGGTCTTGAACCCATGACCGAACGATGATAATGGTTTCACTCCTACCACTAACATACACGATGTCCTAGTTATTATGTAATTGTTTTTGATGAATAAATATTAATGATAAACCATTAGAGTTACTTTTTATGTTTAAATATTAATGTATTAACCATTTTTATTATGAATAAAAGTTAGAGACAAATAGATATACTATTCATTCTTTTATAGGCCATAAGATCTACTGAAAGTGTCTTTTAGTAATTTAGGAATCAATGCCAATTTTTGGACATCCATTTCCTGAAGTAATGAATGAATTATAAATAGATAAAAGCACAAAAAAAATAATGACATTTTTTTATAGAAATATATTAAGCAAGTATATTTCCTTATATTCATGTTCAATAATATAATTACTTAATTATATAATAATGATAAAAAATTTGCCCTAATACCTTTTTTTTAACCAATGTCCTCATAAATCACCACATATTTATATATTTTAGGCCTTTAAATTTTCTTAGATCATTAACTTTTTTGTGATTGATGATTTAAATCACTCTTTATAAATATTTATATTTATCTTCCATGTCCAATCATCACTCCCAACCAATGTTCTCCTATGTGGAAACCCAGTTATACCTTACTTTGGGTAACCATTATGCTTCCAACTTTCCCTTTTTATGGGATGTTTTAGTATTCATTTTTATGATGTGGATTTCTATGAATTAAATTTCAAGTATTAAACCATTTATAGTCCAAATTAATTTGATGGATAAATTCATTTTAATTTTTTTAAATGTAACACCTCTAGATTTTGTGATTTTGTTTTTGAATTAATATAACCATTTTGATATTTTTCATTTCACGGAACACTGAAAATAGTTTATCTTATATTAATGAACTATATTTTTCTTGCATTATACACAACACCATATTAATTTTTCACTACAAGAAGCTTAATTTTTTTCTTTCTCTACATGAAACATTGAGGTTATCTTGTGTTACATGCAACAACAACTTTCCTAGATGGCTCCATAACACACAAGATCGAGTTTTACTGAATAATAGTATATCATAAAAATATTATTATTTAATATAATAAGATATAACCTAACTATTAAATTAGATTTTTTGAATATTATTAACTAATTTATGTTAATATAGGGTTTAAAAAAATATAAGATGAATTCATAGGTTATCAATTAAATAGAAATGAGTATGAAAACGAATTCAATGTAAGAAAGAAATATTTTTATTTTTATTGTCACAAAGTTGTTTTACCCAAATAAATTTAATTAAATATAATTATTGAGTGAAACTAATTTAATTTATATGTTATATGTTGAGTAATAAAATTATATTCATCCAATTTATTTGATAGACATAAGATAAGAAAAACCCCAATTTTATAGTTAAAAACTTATATTTGTTATAAAGGTATTTTTTCATCTTTTAGGGATGAACCCATTTTAAATAATTTTTTTGGAACTTTTATAGATTTAATATGTAAAAATAAACTTTATATTTGTAATATAACAATAAAAAATTGGTTATAATATGTTTTTGGTATTTTTCTAAATGGTAACATGTTTTATAAATAGTTAAAAATACTCGATTTTATTTCAAAACTTCTTCTTCATATAATTTCTTTATAATATTAAATTTTAATTAGTTTAAAAGTTTAAATGGATACAATTTTTATCAAATAATATAATTCAGTTCATTTTTAACCAATTTCACATTGAAATTGGATATAAACACTCAATAAACTTTTGATAATATTTACTTTAAAAACCCACAGTGTCGTCATGTCGGCACGATTAATTTTAAATTAATTTATGCCACGAATTTGATTGAAATTTAGAAAAATGGATTCCAAAATTTGAATCATAAAAATTTATAATTTATGATATGGTTAAATTATTTTTTGACTAAAAATATTTGTGAATGTAATTAAAATTAATTACATTGATTAAGGAAAAATTAAGCTTAACTAAGGACAAAACCATAAATTTAAAACCCAATATGACCTAGTAACTTGTCCAAGATCCATTGGATGGAAATATTTATACCCTATCCAGACTTTTCTCTAATTTGGTACATTATGGGATCCAATTGACATGTGAAAAACATGTATTGTATTCTTTTGTCAAAATATTACAAGAGTCTCACTCCTCCTCCACTATAAAAGGCCTCCTCTCCACCAACTTCCTTACACCTAAAAATCCCTTTGCCACATCCAAAATATGCTAAAATAATTTCCCAACATCCATCCATTCCTTCTATAATCATCCCCTTTGTAATAAAGAAATCTAAGGAAAACTTTTGGTATAGACCAAAAGGAGTTACCCAATTAAGAGGTAATGTATTCTCTCAAGCTGCTTTCTTTTATTTTCTTTCTCAACCCCCTACACTATATTTATTACATGATTTTATAGAAAAAAAATTATATTAAATATAGAATTATTTATTTATTAAATTTTTTTACCTAAAATTACCCCCCCCCCCTCCATCTTATGGGTAACGAACATAATGTTTATGTGTATGGTGAACTACCACCTCACAAAATGATGATTGTTTATTTTTCCTTACCGCCTATCATGGTGGACATTATGATGGAAAATATATTTATATATGTTATATATTATATTTATTATTCCTTTAATATTATTTAATCCAATTACTACACATATATTTATACTTTCCATTTTGTGTAAATACCATAATTTTGTTTGAGGAAGTGTGGACTACCACCCCTCAAAGTGATGTGATTTGTTCACACACTACATAAAATGCTTTCAAAATGGGTTTAGACAATATATATAATATATATGATATAATAAAACTACTGTAATATATATTTATAAATATACACATATTTCATTTAACGCATTTCTTTCAACGTGACAATAAAAACAGAAACAATGTTCATGTGTACCTACAGCTTTCCATCTTCATAAACGGTGTATCCCATTTCAAAAATATATATTATATAGATTATTATAAAACAAATTTAATGAATATATATGATATTTATATCATTTTTTAAATTATTTAAATCATAATATATGTATAAGGATCAAATATATAAACAAATTGAGACACATGTGAAGAACAAAGTGAATATTACCTAAAGTGAAACCTTAACTTATGATGGTTAAAAAGCAGGTAATATAAGGTCATAATCAAAAAATATATAGTAATAGATATAATAATATGGTAATGTAAAATATTTATAAAAAAATTATATTTATTATATAGGTTTTCTTAATGATTACAACAAGATTCAAGACATAAGGTAAGGGAAATTTCATCTCACTTTTATTTTTCTTAGATACATGCCTTACTCAAAAATATATTATTTTGTGTGGGGTATGTACTTACTAGGAATTAATTATATTTATATTATACTTAAATTTATGGTTATTTCAATATCTATTGTTTTAACTTTCATTCATGGGGTTTAATTTTCAAAAGTTACCAAATCGGTAAGATAGTTTGGTCACAATTTATCTTCTTTGAGACTCATGTTTTTTATGCACCTAAATTCGTTTTAAAGTTGTATATAATTCAATTTTACATGTTATAACATGAATATAATTCTTTAAATGATTTTTTATTCTTCATGTAATTTCATTTTCTTACTTGGAGTGTGTGATCCCAAGTTACAAAGTATTAAGAATTTATTGAAACAATCTCATCGTTTTACGAGGTTGTTAATGATTTTTCTTCCTCAGATAAACTATTATGAACCATCTCTCAAGAACACTCATGTGTCTCCTTTTCCTCATTTATTTAATGATAAATTCAGGTATTGGTACCATTATTCCACACCTTTTTATATAATATAGTTAAGAATGTGTTTTTAATAAATCCCAACTTTACCCTCTCTTCGGTCAGAAATAAGTATTCCATCAGAACCATGTTTTCTAAAAATAGTTTCAAATAATATTATACTAATATCCTATAATAATTAAAAGAAACTTTTTTCCCTTTTTGTCTTTAACTAATGTTTTCAAAGGAATATTTTTGTTGCTTTCCAAACAAGTCATTTTCTACCCTTTTAACTGTGTAGAAGAAATTTTATTTTTACCTTGTAAAGTATGTAGAGATTTACCCATCGTCATTTCAATGAATCTTAAATCTCATGTTTAAAAATTTAATTTTTAAGAAAGATATTTTTTAATTATTTTCAAATAAATGGTTTTCCCAATTTTTTCAAACTTCATTTATATATTTTCAAGTAATATTCTTGTCAAATTATGTCCAATCCTTATTTATACGTTTTCAATATACATTCAATGAAATGGTTTTCAAAACGTTTTCAATATTCTTTCATATGTTTTTCAATAAAAAATTTTAATAAAAAATAAATATTTCCTTCTAATTTTTCAAAAAAAAATTTCAAAGAAAAAGGTTATAAATATTTTTTGAATATTACTCTATAATATTTCAAGGAAAAAGCTTTTCAAAAAAAATTCATGCTTCTTTTATAAGTTTTCAAGGAAAAAGGTTTTAAAAATTATTTCAAGTCTTCTATATAAATATTAAATTTATTTTATTAGAAAATTATTTTCAAATGTTTTTATGTATTAATAATAATTTTTGAAAGAAGAAAATATATTTTAATTTTGAAATATTTTGGAAAGATATTTTAAAATTATTTCCCATCTAATATGGCATCTATTAATGTGACTCATGCCTTTCTAGGAAATGATATAAAGGTTCCATTCATATTCTTTCTCTGAATGGGTTGTGCTTAATTTCATGTTCTTTTTGAAACATGTTTCTTTTTTACAAGTTATTTTTTTATTAAATCATTTTCACTTTCATATGTTATAGGATTTTAAAACCTTGTTCTTTTTACGGGTTATTTTTATGATGAAATGATTATGAAACCTACCTTTTTACATAGGTTGTGATATTATTACATGTTTATAATACCCATATCATTTAAGGGGTTATTATACGATTGTTTATGATTTTATGGCACATGTATTTATGATTTCCTTATGAGATGTTTGAGACCTATATCTCCCTCCATTACATTAGGTAAATATTTATATCTCATGATATAGACTAATATGGTCTTGGGAGTGAACCTTGACTACTAAGATGGTCATCGAAGTTAACCGTGACTACCAAAATGGCATGAGAAGTGAACTCATTCTAATAAGATAGTTACGGGAGTGAACCATTACTACTAAGATGGTGTAGGGAGTGAACTCATACTACCAATATAGTATTGGCATTGATTTCTTTGCTACTATGGAAATAATATGACATGCTTATTTGTTTTAAAAAATTCTATGTTTTGTTTATTTGTTATGATTTCATGGATTATCTCTTATATTTACTTATTATCCATGTCTTATGAACTATCATGATTAATTCCATGATTCTTGTTTATTAACTTTGATATGAAGGGTATGATCTTCTGAAGTTATGGTCACATTATTATAACTTTAAACTCATGTTTTTTCTTACATTTATCCCTTATTTATCCTTAATAAGCATCTGAGATCACCCCTTTTATGTTTACTTTCCCAGGTTATTAAGATATATATTATGTAATATGTGTCTAAAAATGGTTCTAGTCATGAATAACCTAGTGTAAGATAATTTAAGTCACCTATATATCAATGTTTATGTTTTAATGTTTGCAAAGTCACTAAACTAATATGGTATTTGGGAATCTATTTGTTTAATATTTTATATATTCTGAAAAAGTGATGTAATGTTAATTTATGAAAAGTGAGGGTCGATATAACTGACAAAAGTATTTTTTTTTAAATAGTGAAGTTAGTTGTCTATGAAAATAATTAAATTCAAAAATAATATTCAATATTAGGTCCTCCAAAATACATAATTTTAATATTCGATAAATGTGGGGGGAAGAAAAATAATAATAAAGTGAACTGAATCCCCATTTTAATTGTCTTCAAAAATACCTTTTCTCAAAAAAACATTGTAAAAAGTTTAGTAAAACATTATTAGGTATAAATATATCATTTTACCCATATAGGTAGATAAATGAATATAAAATAAAATATTTGGGAGAGATAATATATTGATGGACAAATTATGTTCATGATGAAATAATATAACTCAAGGAAAGGTGACTTGAATTGTAAATATTCCTTATGAGTAACATATCCCAATAAGTGAGAAATATTTCTAAAATGGTTTTTATGGTAAGGGTATTTATAACTTCTAGAAGTATTTTTAAAATAGTGATGTTAATCGAATATAAAATTAATTAAATTAAAAAATAATATTAAATATTAGGTCCTTGAAAATACATAAGTATAATATTTGATAAATGTGAGAGGAAGACAAAACCTAAGAAAGTGAAATGAAAACACCTTTTAAATGTCTTCAAAAATACCTTTGCTCAAAACTCACATAGTAAAAAGTTTAGTAAAAAAATATTTGGTATAAATCTATCATTTTAACCATATAGGTAGATAAATGAATATGGAATAAATTTTTTTGGATGGATAATATATTAATGGATAAATGATGTTCAGGATGAAATAATATAACTCTAGGAAATGTGACTTGAATTATAACTTTTTCTTACGAGTAACATATCCTAAGTAGTGAGAAATATTTATGAAATGGTTTATATGGCAAGAATGTATATCTCAAGGAAAAATTGATATAGTACCACATAATATAATAAAAGGTTATAATGTACCAAAATTATATGAAATAAGTTCATTATAACAATAATAACTCAATGAATGAAAGTTGAGTAACAAAAAAAATTACTACTTGGAAAACAATTGAATCAAAATCAAATTTTGTAAGGGAAATTTATTTTTATAGCAAATTCAGTGAAATAAATATATTAATATTAAAATATATACATGGATAGTGAATGCATTATTCAAAGAAAACATAGTTCAGAAAATGTATTATGTCTCAAGTAATCATAATTGAGACCAAGAAACCCTTACAACTTTGTAAACATTCAAATAAAAACCCCTTGAATGATAGGGATTATAATGTAAGTTAAAATAATCAGAATTAAATAAAAATTATTATATAATATAACAAATAAGTTTTATATACATCGGATAAATGAAATTATTTTCCAAATAACATCAATGTCTCAAAGAGAGGAATATGATATGATAACACTTACCTCGATCCCAATTAGCTTTTCACATGCACCAAAAATACATAATAATTAAGTTCAACAACCAAATATCTAATAAAATATTTTATAACTTTAACCTAATATAAAACTTATTTACAATCATTCAACAAATAAAAATATTAGTTTTTTTAATAATTTTCAACACCGGGTGTCAGTAATCTCTGTCATTTTGAAAAATATTTGTAATAAAAGTGTTTGTATCTATTATTTTTAAAGTTAATTTAGATATTATATCCTATAATATTATGGAACACATTTTCAAAGTTAGTTCATAAATCTACAATTTCATTATATGGTAGTTTTTGTTACAAACCATGAAGACGAAATTGACAACGATCATGTTTGAATTACAGTAAAAAAACAAAAGGTGTTTACCTAATTAATTTTTAAAATATTAAAATAACCATTATTTAACAAATAAAAAATAATAATTTATATATTTTAACATATTATAGAAATAAATACTTTATCATAGTCATCCATTATATAAATTATTAGTTTATACCAATTAGGTGGTTAAACAGGCCCAAACATGAACCCATCGTTATTAATAGATGATTATGTGGTGGATTGGATGTAATATAATTGTAAGAGAATAAAAATAATCATATATAATGTTTATTCATGTGATATACCATAATTAAAAAAATTATAAATATACTTATATTTTTATAAAGTCGTTACTTAGAATGAAAATTTTATTTTCCTCTTTGTTCACTCATTTTAAATAGTTAAATTAATGAAAATAATTTTTTGATCATATAAAAAATATTTTATAAAATATTTAGTACTAAAAACCTAATGATTTCATAAATATAATATTTATTAATTAAACCAATCAATTAACCATAAATAATTGGTGGTGATGAAAAAATAATTTCTTAACCTATGGTTGTGATAGTTAGCACGTATGAATGATAAATTGATTCATATTTTCCTAATGGAAGTGATAAATGAAGGTAAAATGATAATAAATATTAAATAATAACATTATATTATATAAAATTTACTAGTATAATTATATTATAATTTCTATGATAAATATGAATGAAGATAAATAATAATAAATGTTAAGTATTTGTTAATACTCACATAGGGTACCTGAATCCTTCTTTGATTTATCTATGGATATGAAGGAATTAAAAAAATAAAGATTAGAATAAACTAATGGAAATAGTAGATTGTGATCCAGTACGATAAATTTAGAATGATTTCAAAGGAACATTTTAATAAGTGGCGAGTCATGATGTGATGGGAATGTTATCTTCTTATAAGTTAGGAGAAGGGAACTTCTGAAATACCCTTAACATTTTCAATAATGTGGTGTTATTTTTAAAATCTCAATTGGGAAAAAAAAGAAAAAAAATTAGGGCAATTTTAGTGTGGGGAGAAACTAAGCACAACGACTCATTTGAGAGAAAAATTTTATTACTTTAATTATTTTAGTTTTATTTTTACACTTTTACAAAAATTTAATTTTTATATGGTAATTAATTTTTAACCATAGTAATTAATTTTAATTTAAAAAATTAATATAAATAAATTTTCCTAAATTGAATCCTATGATTTCTTATTTTTAAATAATTATATCAAAATAAATATTTTAGTGTTTGAAAAGTTAATTTTATTAATAATACACATAATGCTTAAAATAGATTTTTACAAATAGTTTTCTTTATGTTTAAAATTTATGGGTATGACATAGTGATTAAAATTAAAAATTCTCGTGATATAAATTTTATTATTTTAAAAATATAAAAATAATGAGGATTTATGGAATGTAAAAATAGAATATCTCCTTGAAAATACATGACTCAAATAAATACTGAAACCAATTTTTATTAAAGTATCATGATACATTTGTTCTAAAAATGATTGACATAGATTTTTCTGTTCAATAAACATTCTAAAATTAAAAAATTTATTACCTAGATTAATAATTTTAATCAATTTTTTTAGTATTATACACCATTATTATATAATCATAAATTCATAAAAATTATAATTTTCTTGGTTGAAATAATATTCTAATAATAACTTACCTTATGAGAGAAAGATCAAATAAATTTACTATCTGAATTTTGATATAATCACGTCAATAATGAAGTGTATTTTATTAATTTAAAATTCCAAATTTTAAAAATTCACTTTTTTAATAAAATCAAAAAATATAATGGAGGATAAATATTTGAAAAATGGATTACAAATTATTAACTGTAATTATTTGTATTCTATATAATTTCATAATTAATTCATTGGTAATAAATTATTCCTATTATCAGTATATTTTTTTATTTTTTCAAAATAATGTACTTATTTCTTAAAATAATAGTTCAACATTTGAATAATATATTATTGTGTATAAAATGATATTATTATATGTTTTATCTATACTAATTGAATTTCATTCATATTAAACATAGAATTTTTTTTACTTTTGTAAATATTTCATAAAGCGATTACTCATATTTATTAATGTTAATCCAAGAGTTATGTTTTAATGATCTTATCATATCATGGTTTTTTATTATTTCAGTTTTGTATATAGATAAATCTATTGAACATGTTGACTTATAAAAATAAAATAGTATATTGAAATTTAAAGGTGTTTCACCTGATGATATACATTCCAGTTGAATATTGTACTTACTTTTTTATGTGTTCAAAAAATAAAAACTAATAATGGGGTTTCACTAGTTGGTGTGGGAATTATTCTTATTACAGATATGACTATACTATGTTATCCTTGGAATTTACTATGTGTACACTTTGTGAGATGTTTTTTATTTCATTTGGTGTAGAGATTATTTATCTAACATTAGAGGCTTAAGAGGGATGTTTTTTAGTAATTGGAGATATTGGATGGCTAGTAGATGTGTTGAACCTTTTTTATCTCGGTATTTGGATCTTTTGGATGATGCTTAGATGGTGGATGTTCCTAAGGTTGTTGAGGAGTTCCTGGATGTCTTCTTAAATTAGGTTAGTATACTACCATGTCAGTGTGATGTCAATTTTGGAATAGATTTACATCAAAGTTCATATCATATTTTCATGGATCCTTATTTGATGGAACCCAAAAATTTATGGGGGTTGGGGCTCCGTTTTGATGATATGATGTAGAATAGTTTCCTCATTACTAGTTTTTCCTCTAAGGGTGATAATGTGTTATTCTCTAAGAAATAATAATATAGAATGATTATGTGCATAAACTCATGAAGGTTGAATTAGGTGGCAGTCTATAGTCATTAACCTTTTTCTAGGATAAAATATCTATTCAATAAGCTTATTATATGTAGCTATTTTTATAAGATCCAGAAATGGTTTTGATTTCATTATTTTAGGGTCAAGAATAAGAATATCCCAAATACTCCCTTCATTTACAGGTATGAGAATTTTATTTTGTGGCCATGTCATTCAGAATCAAGAATTCACCTAAAGTATTTATTGGACTCATGAACTTCATGTTTTATGAGTTTATATACAATTAACTGATCATTTATATTAAAAATATATTTATCTACTTGAAATTAGAGGAGGATCATTCTAAGAATCTCATATTTTCCATGCATATTCTTTAACAACAACAACTATATGTAAAGATGTTAAAGTGATAAATTTAGAGTCATATAGTGAATTTCTTTGGGAATGTGGTGACATATTAGGGTGTGGTCATAAACCCATAAAAATATATATTTGATTATTTAACAGAACCCAAGAATTTTGTAGAGTACCACAACATTCTTGGTCTTACGAGACATTGTCAGAGGGTTTTTTTTTTGTTCCTTATAAATTTCATCCCCATTAACTGCATTCAATAGGGAGGAATAGGCTATAATATAGACAGATAAATGTTAGGAACCTTTCAACTACTTGAATGGGAGGTTGGTAATTATATTAGTGAATTGGTGTCCTATATAAATGGGTAAGTTGGAATTCCTTTCTTACACTTCATACTAGATCATTGTATTTGTCTTAATGTAATAAAGGTTGGTGATTTCTTATGGGTCTAGAAATTTGTGTCCTCGTGGCCTTAACTATGACACCCATGATATAGAATTTATGATTTTGGTTTTTGTTGAATTTTTTGGTGAAATTACCTCATTTATGAGGGTTTATTGTTTTTATAGACAAAAAATGTAACTACCCAAACTTTTATAAATGAATTTCCCTTTTGAGTAAAAAAATACATATAAATTATTGTTGTTTTAGAAAACACATCCAATACATTAAATATTTTAGACCATAATAAAATATAATCTATTAGGGTTAAAATACTATTATGTGTCATAAACATTTATAATATAGACATTTTATAGTGTCCATTATGATTTTTATATATTAAGGTTTACAATAATATCTAATTGACATTAATGGAAAGAGCGACGACCTCGACCAATAGGATTATACCCTATAAATCACATTTATCGAAGATTCCAAGGGAGATGAAATCCTTAGGCCTTATCATGACCAAAACCTATATGATATTAAACAATTAAAACTTTATTGAAACCATTTATGGGATATTATCAGGATTATTGAGATCACCACCCAAAACATGTTCGTTGAACCACGCACAAAAAATTCCACCAACACACACCTTTTAATTAGGTCATATAGTGGTATAATAAGGGGTTATGTATGTCAACCCTATAATTATTAATTTTTTTATTTTCCTTCTAAATAGTATAATACATATACTTATCCCTTTTTAAAAGTTATTTATACACATAGTGATATAATTAGTTTTAAAAAAATGGATTTTGATATGAAAATATGAAAAATAAATTTTTGGTTAATATGTAGTTTCTACAAAGACACTCTTTTTATCCAATTAAACAATTTAAAAATATTAATTTTATGAAATTTACTTATAAAATATTATTTATTTAAATAATAATGATATTATACTTTAATAAAGCCCAATGAAGTTTTTTAAATAGGCTTGAAAGTTGCATGTGTCCTTCAAAATTATATTTTCACGTAAATTAATGATATTATTTAAAAGTTAAAATATTCATATTTTGAAAAATATTTTGGTAAAGTAGATAATATTTTTCAAATCCAAATATAAAAATTTGGAAATGGTGAAAATTTCATAATTTTTGGAGACAGTAAAGTTTTTAGGTAATAATTAAATTTTTTATAACTATACGGTATGTATAATGACATCATAATAGCCCAAAAATATTGTGATAAATATGGTAAAATAAATATATGATAAAATTATATTTCTACTTTAAAATAACTCATATTAAATTTATTTTATTAATTTTAAAAACCTATAAATAGTTCTCTAAAACCTATATTACATTTTATGGTTTTATAAAACATTATTTATAAACATAACTCATTTCTATGTTATAAATGATATTATTTTAATGATATAGGTTCTTATCCTTATAAAATATTCAAAGCGACTCCTGTTTGGAATAATCCATTAAAAACAATGGGAATGTTTTTTTGTCACATAGTTTCTAAAAAACAATGTTGATAGAGAGATTCTAAAACCATTGGCGGAGATTCTTAAGAACATGAGAACACCTTTGGATGGAATTGTAAAGGAAGAGGGAGATAAAATTAATTCTAAATAGGTTTTAAGTGAAGATTAATTATAGTATAGTTGGTGATTTTTATCAAGTGAATGGGGTATTCTTTATTAATTTCTTAACTAAGGTTTGCGGTTTGGATTATTTTATCACTTATATTCCGAAAAAAATGATCATAAATTAATAAACAATTTACCTCAATTTTTCTATGAATACCCACCCATCCTCCCATTAAACAACACTAAAAATATATTGAGCATAATTTTTCTCTCCCTATATTTCTCTAAATCCGTCCCAATGTGTTCTTAATCTCTTAAGAAGCTCCTCTCAAGATTTTGGAATAAATCTCCCAAAGTATGAGAGTCTATTTATCTTCCATTATATTCAAGTTAATTATTTATATTAAGCCTTTTGATTCTAAATTTCTCTTATTGTAATGTATTTTTACACTTCCCTTCACAGTTCTCATGATTCCCAATTAATTATATACCGCATTTCACTTTAGTTAAACATTTCCATGATCTGTTATATACACCTTCTATTCTTCCAAAATAATCCCTTTATTTTCCCGGCCAAAATTTTGTAATCATAATACATAACCCCATTTCAACTCAAGTTTATTCAACTATATAAAACATACCTTTATTAATCGATTAATTCCGGTTATATAACCAACAATACATAATATTGTTATTAAAATTGATTAAATATGTTCAAATTTTGTATGATCTGTGTGGAAAATAATGTATGTTAATGATATGAATGTAACTGGTATAATCTAAATTAAATAGTCATTAAATACATTGAGTAGTTATTTTATCTTCTAACATACCTTGTATGGTGGATGGTATACTAGCCTAATCACACTAAGCTATTATTTCTTGGTGGTTAACGTTGACATATGAAAATGATGTCATGTTTTATGTTGTTTCCACATTCCTATGATTATTTGATGTTAACATATTATGTCATGATCTGATGTTTATGATTATTATTGTCAACATTTTATGTCACCATGTTATCTCTTTGACTCCCATATACTTCTTTACATCATTTTATGTGTTGATTATTATATTAATGTGATTTATAGCTCACCCTTTTCTTATGTACATCCCCAGGTTATCCCATTCAAATTGAAAATCTAATTGGAATTCTAAGTTTGTGTTATATAGTCTTCAAATTATGTTGTTATGTCCCTATTTCAAGTTATTGTGACTTGTATCTAGTTAACCAAATACACTATTCCTTTCAATCTTTTAGGGGTTTTTCATGTGTATCTAAATCTAAAAAATAATATAAAATATTTCAGTTTTCATAGTAGGCATTAGATCAAGTTCTAGTAATCTTTGAGGATTAGGATTACCAAACCATAGTGTAAATCATAGGTGTAATACCAAACATACAAAAAAATTGGTTTACCAACAACAAAATTTTTGTCTGTAAACTAAAAGTGGATATGGATTTTGGATAAATATACCTACATGTAATTATACACCAAGGGATCTTTGGTTATTAACTCAATTTGTACCTAGTGCATAAAAAATAGGCTTTATTGCATAATAGGTTTTATACTCTTGAGGGATATTCTTTGGTAAATTAAAAATCTACTTAATAATAATAGTAATGGGAATAAAATGATTTTGAAGTTTAATGTTAGGAAATATTCCATGGTTATCATAGATTTAAAACTAGAAATTAATATAATTAAGAATATATTTCATTGAGAACTTATTAATTAAATTTTAATAGGATGTGTTTAAATTTGGAAAATTCTACTCCCTATTTTTCCTTTTATTTTAGTCAGTAACTTGAAATATGAGGAACTGAGTCAAAAACCAATGTGGTGGAAATTTGATGAATTCTCAAATGAGACTCATAACATGAATAGAGAATGTGTTATGAAATTAATATAAAAACATGCCCCATTTACTCTTTTATTGAATAGAATAATGAATCATGAGGAATACCCACATCCCCTTAAGAAATATAAAGTTTCATTAAAGACATTATGTGATAAAGGAATCAAAAAAAATTCTGGATTTTATGGTCCCTTAATCGTTGAAGCATGGATCAAATCCATTGAGAATATATTATTTACAATCTAATTCTCTATGTAAGATAAGTTTGTGAAGGATTTTTATTATATGTAGGGTGAAGTTGATCAATGGGTAACATTGACAAAGAATATGTACCCTGAGGAAGAGATAAATGAGATGTATTTGAAATAATTTGGGAAAAAATATTTTGATAAATATAATACTTTCACTCTTCAATAGAAAATGTAAAGGTGGTACATTATCCCCAGTAAAAATTAAAAACAATTGTTCCTGGTGTATGAGGTGAACTTCCATTGATTTTCATGATATGGATATGATTTTTCTATTAATCCTAAATGTAAATTTGTCCATTTATTTAATGATCTATAGCCGAATATATTAAAATCGTTGTATATTTGAGACTCTAAAAGCTAAAAATAATAAATTGTTGTGCCCTCCAATTAAAAATGAATGTTAGATAATATCAAGGGTCTCATGGGTCTAGAGATATAAAGTGAATAATAGAGTTTAATTGTGGTTGAGATATTTAGAGACCTCATTTTAGAAATATAGTTTTATTCTATACCTATCAATAATTTGGGAAGAATTATCCCAATATTTTCATTAATTGGAAAGTAAATTCCTTGGGTTTGGTAAGGAGGGACACCAATCTTGTTAATTCTAACATGAGAAACCCACCAATGTGATTGAAGAAAGGAATGGTACTATCAACCCTCATCATATTTTACAATGTTTTAATGTTATTGAATAAGAAAACCATGATAATAAATGTAAAAATACAATGGTGTTAAATGGTCACTGGAAAAAATAACCTCCAAAGACTAGAGGTAAAGGGAAAGCCAATTCTATAAAACCTACTATGTTGGATAAAAATAATCATTTATTGACCGTAACACTAGTTATTCATTCATGAATAGTAACTTTAATATATGATTATAGTTCTATAAATTCATTAATATCATCAAAGATTATTATTACTCTTCAAATACCTCCTCAAAAAATGAAAGTTGAGTTATTGATAAAATAGTAAATTGGTCAATTATTTCATCCCAAGAATATAACCTCTCTCATCTATATTTACTAGAAGAAGTTCTTAGTAAACCTTTTAATACACCATTTTTCATAATTTCATGTCATTATTGGTATGAAATGGATTTTCATGAATAGAGTAAATGTAAATTTCTATGCTAAAAAATCACCTTCAATGTTATGAATCACCATTTATTATATATAATTGTAAAGAGGAAGATGGGCCTCCTTTAGAATCATCATATAAAGAATGTATATTGTTTCCTTATTAGAAAGACTATCTTGCTAAAATTATTTATACTAAGGAATATATTATCCTTCACTAAATACAATTTTTAGGAAAATGTGATTATAGGTTCCCAAAAAAAATTTGGTCTTCCGCCTAACTAAGAGTTTGAGTTCTAAATTGATCATATACCTGGAGATTTTACAATATCCAAGTCTCAATAAATAATGTCCATTGTTGGACTTAAAAGGATAAAGAATAAACTATAAGAGAATATACATAAAGTGTTTGAAAACACAAGTGCCTCACTATGGGTTCTATCAATCCTTTTTTCAAGGGTATTGATGGTTCAATCTGACGTTTTATTGATTATCTTGATATCAACATGATCACAATAAAGAAAAATTATCTTATACCACATATTGATGATTTTTTTCAATCATATATATGGATATGATTACATATATAAAATACATGTCTAATTATGATATTATCGTATAGATGTAATGTTGGTGGATATTCCCAAGACAGTTAAATTTACAAGGTAATATAGAACTACCATTTCATAGTGATACCTCACAAATCCTTTCATGGAATTAATGAATAGAGTCTCTTGGTATTTCCATTAAAAGGTTTCAGTAATCATGATATATAACATTTTTATAAACTATATAAGTATGGTGGAACATTATATTACTTTTAATGATATATTAAATTCATCATGAAAGGAAATCTTACAAGAAAAGTATAGTATATAGGAGTTTTGGACCAAGAAAGTTACATTCATGGGGATTTTTAGCAACCCTAAAGAGATATCTTTGGATTATTTGAAAATAGTTTCAATTAAATGATATACCATAAAAACATATATGATATAGATATATATATTCCTCATATTATCTTGGAACTATCTTTTATTTTTTAAAGCATTCTCATGATTTTCATTCCCACGAACTAATAAAACTCAGAAGAGAGTGATGATTTTATGATCTGATGAATGTAAGTAGAGAATTACATATTAAAAGAAGTTCCTAACCACCACACCTATTATCACATTACACACCAGTGGGGAAGGAATTTTTAATTTTAGTTATGTGACCAAAATGGATTTTTTTACTCATGAAAAATGAAGGCATGAAATCCTATTCGGTCCTATTAAAAAACCATGAGCATAACTACCCAACTCATGATCTAGAATTGGCTATAGTGATTTTCCCATTGAATATTTAAATACATTATCTCTATGGGGATAAGTGTGACATATATATGGATCATAAAATCAACAATTATATATTCACACAAAATGAGATCAATATTGTCCAATGAATTTTGTTAGAGCTAATCAAGGAATATAATTATTTAATCAATTATCATTTTGGGAAGGTGAATATATTTAAAGATTTATTTAGTATAAAGAATCTCGAAAACATATCCATGATATGGATTAAAAGGGATGAAATAATAGAGTACATGAATAGTAATTACAAGGGAATCATAAAAGGATTTTTATCTTATCATGATCAAAATAATGGCTCAAACATCTACTCCTAAGAAGATCAAGGAGGCCACCAAAGAAAATAAAAATGTGCGGGGAGATATTGATCCTTCTAACTTATCCAAGACCTTTTATAATACCTTACTAAATTCCTTCCCATAATCCTAGTTCCCATGTTCATATCTTAGGGATATTATTTATAGGATAAAGATTTATGTGAAAGAAGGTATCTTCATGAAGTATAAATATAAACCGAGATATTTCAATTTTATTTATTCTTTAAAAATCACTAAATATATTGTATCCAACATAAAATGAATAATAAAATATCTTTAATATATTTATTTATTATTATGAATATAGAATATCCATTTACCCATTGTTTCCAACAAATCAGAAATGAAATTACCGCTCATGCATACATGTGGACTATCACCTCCTCGTATTAATAAGATACATTTTCCATAACAAAAAAATATTTATCGATATAATGTTAGATATCATAAATATATATAATATTTTTGATATATTTTTGATCCTATAATTATAAAATATTATTTATCATTCTTTATTTTTTTAAAGAAATGTAAATTGTGATCGTGCATGTTTACCAAAATATCATTTCCATAAATAGTGTAATTAATTTTTCTATATCTACCATTTATGGATTGTTAAAAATATGTATATAATGAATTTATATAATATTTATATCATTATTAACACATATTAGATGATGAAACCATCATTAATATACAAGTCTCTGAAATACTTAATGGAAACATAACAAAAAATTGAAACTGTTATCACTCAGAATAGATATTTTAATAAATAATATTTTTATATGGCTTAAAATATATTATAATTAAACCACATGTGAAAAAATAAATAATAATATGGTTATATTGTAGAATCATAATTATTTTTAACTTATTATCTCTATGTTTGGACTGTTTATTATGAAAGTTAAACATAAGGTAAGGGTTTTACAACACAATCACATTTTTAACAAGATTATTTATAAATAAATTTCTGATGATGACATTTTATGATCTTTGTATCAATATTAACTTTTATAAATTTAATTACCTTTTTAACATGTAAATTACTTATTAATAAATGATGTTATGGATGGAACATGAATTACATGGGTTATTTTGGACTTTAATATTGTCCGTCAAATTTAAAAGATAGTTATGCATCATTAATGTTGATTATATTCCCATTAAAATGTGACCATAAATATTAGTATATTAAAGGTTCTAATAAATTGGATTCGACAAATCTAAACGAAGTGATGTCCTTAACCAGTAGTATTTTACCATATGAAGACCATTTATCAAAGATTATGTGGACAATAGCACCACTAGGATTTTCCCTTGACCATTACCAAGATATATTCAATAACTAAATCTTGGGAAAACTAATTACAGGAGAATTTGTATCTATTTGAGATCGTGTCCCAAACCAATTTCTCAAAATCACCCCCATCAAAATACCACTATCACAAACCCTACCCTTTGGAAATTCACTAGTGTAATAAAATTCTGTGTACGTAGACCCTAATAGTGTGAAATTTTATATTTTGGATTTAATAAAACAATTATTATAGTCAAGTGATTTTAATATTACAATTCAAATGATAATATACTGATATTATGAAACAAAAATTTTGATTTTGGGAAATATATTTTTTCAATAAAGACAACCTCTTTGATGAGTATAATATATTTTGAAATGAATGAAATATTAATAAAATGTTATTAATAAATAGTATTAATTAAAAATAAATGATTATATAATTTTACAATGTAAAATATAATTTTTATAATGGTCATAAAACTATTATTTTCAAAAACAAGTATTTTTAAATAAATTAGTATTTTTGATTTAAAAATATAAATTATTATATTTAGATAATAGTTTTTTAAAAATAAATTTTATTTTTCAAATAAGCATGATAATATTATCTATTAATTTCTTTTCATAATTTTCTAAGAGTGTCAATTTTTTTGGGAAAAAATTTAATACAGTATAATTATATATTATGTATTATGACATCATAAAATCCCAAAAGTGTTGTAATAAATACAATAAAGAGTATCCATGAACAAAATTGTCTTTCCCTTTGAAATAATGTGTTTTCATGTTGTTGAATTAATTTTATAAACCCTTAATGAATCCTCTAAATCCAATATTATATTTTAAGGTTCTAAAATATATTCTTTATAAAAATGAGTCCCATTCTCCTCATCATGGGAATTATATTAATTTTTTCAATTATTATCCATATAAAATAAGAAAAAACACTATTATTTTCTAAAATACTTGTGATGAAACCATGTTAAGGGTTGTTGTTTTTATTTTTTATCATATATAGTCCAAAAACTATTTTTGAAAATTAATAATGAATTCCCCTAACGTTTTCTATATAAACCCTCCCAAAATCCCCTTACTCTTCACGAAAAAATGTGGAAACACAGTAGTAATATAGATTTCCATCTATATAGTCCTATCAAGTTTCCCCAAGTGCTTAATAAGCTCCTATCAAGATTTTAAAAGCATCTTCACATAGTAAATGGTCTTTTCCTTCTCCTCTTTTTTAAATCACCTTATTTATGTCATTCCTTTTGATTTCCAATAGTTAAAAGTTGTGGTATGATTTTACACATACCGCCTACTTTACTTATTATTTATAAGTAAAGACAGACCCATAATTCTCTCACCCATCCCTTATATAACCCTTTATGTGCACTTGTGATATTGCATAAATTATCTAACGATTTCCCATGACAAAGAGTTATGTAGTGAATACCCATATCCATTTCAACTCATGTGTATTCACCAATCTAAAACTATACTTAATTGATTGCAGATTAAAATTATATATCCTAAAATCATTAATTTGTTGGGATAAAATTAATGAAATGCATCATTATGTTTTATGGTCTATGTGGAACACTTATGCATGTTCATGATAAAAAAGTTATGGGTGAGCTCAGAATTATATAGCCCTCCAATGCATTGGGAAATATTTTAATATCATGATATTCCAAGTATGGTTCATAAGAGTTTATCTTAAGCACACTATGTTATGTTATATTAGTTGATATGCCTGACTTATGCTTATGATGTCATATTTTATATTGTTTCCACATTCTCAGGTTACCTTTATATTACCATGTTATATCATGCCTCATTATTCAGGATTATGTTTCTCATCCCTATTATCTTACCAACATATTCCTCCTATGACATATGTATTTTTTTAACTTATTCTCTGATTTTTTTCTTCTCTTACTCTTTTTTATAACTCACCCCTTTCTTATATACATCCTAAGGTTGTTCCATATAGTTTTAAATTATCCAAGGAATATAAGGGAATGTTTTAGAGTTATTAGATAATGATATTGTACCCATGCTTCATTTTAAAATTCTATGTACCTAATTTCTCAATGAAACTAGGCCTCATGATTATTTAGAGATGTATTATTGGTAAAATTGTGTAATAAATCAAGAATTAAGGTATAATATAATATGAGATATCATATTTAGTATCAGGGGAAAATTTTAGTTATTTAGGGGACCAATAAGAGAAAAATATAGTGAAATCCTTAGGAATATGACTAAGAATAGGAAAATAATAATAAATTTTGGTGAAGTGTAGAGAGAGTGGTTTTCAAATAAATAAATCCCTCTCTGGATACTACAAGTTAATGTGGCTCTAACATAGAGGTACATAGGGGTAACAACCAAAAAATGGTTCATTTATCTAGACTCAATTGTCACATGGTGTTTGATAATGGGCCTTATTACACACCATGTTTTACTCTCTCTAGGGATATGATTTGGTAAATTTGGGAGCTCATAATGAACCATTATTAAGGGAACAAAAAACCATAAGATTTAATGTTTGGAAACATATCATTGATAAACATAAATTGAAACATATAAATTCATAGGATAAAGAAAATATGTCATTTATGACTTTACCATTTAATATTAATGGTTTCCACTTTATGAGTTTAATATTTTAAAAATACCCAAATATAATTTTTCCCATTATTTCTCTCAAATGTCTATAAATATGATAAACTAAGTCAACAACCAATGTTATTGCTAATGTGATGATGACCCGAATGTGTTTCCCAGCCCGATGGGAGTAGGAATCATAATCCAAATGATAATAATTTCTCAATTGACTTGTATTTTGAATAGAAACCTAAATTAGGAGGAACACCAAAATCCCCTTAATATAGAGAAAGTTACAATTGATACCCTAATGACACAATGGCCTCTCACTTGTAGTGGATATTCTAATCTATTAATCACAGATAAATAAATCAACTCAACTAAAAAGATCGTCTCCATACTTTAGTGCTCTGAGAAAGAAACGTTCTTGTTATCTATTTATCATATAGAGGAATAATCTAATAAATGGTGGATACTGGCCAAAAATATGAACCCCTAGGAGGAGATCATAGTGATGGAGTTTAAAAATTGATGGAAATTTTTTTTTACTAATATTTTCCTCAAAATCTCTAAATTTAATATAGAGGGATTTTCTTAGCCTTAAGTAAAATGATGAAAAATCCATTAGGATGTATAGACAATGCATCACCTGGCTAGAATAATAAATGTATAGCTTCATCATTACCCCTAAATTGAAATTTGACTACTTATTTAGTGGGATAAATATGTGTTTACCAAAATCCATGCCCATTTAAGACTTCCACAGCTATGTGGAAATGTTCTTATATTCCCTCAAAGTTGAAATAGTGATCAGGAAATCTCAGGGTTTTCATTGGAATTAGAAGATAAAAATAAAGTTTCATTATGGAATTATTATGGAGAAATATAATGGTGGTAAAAAAGTACATTGTACCCCTTATCAAAATTGTGGGAAGATGTATCGCAGAAATTTTCTGAAGGGGATAAGAAAATACTTTATGTGTGGGAAGAAAGACCACATAGTTATCAATTTTCAATGGGAGAAACCCACCATTGTGATGGAAGAAAAGAATTGTCCAATTAACCATCATCCATTGATACAATTTTTCTATTAGATTAAACATGGAAACTATTTGAATCAATTACCAAACCTAGGTTTTTTTGAATATTTCTGATGATAAAAACCTCTAAGTCCTAGAGTGCATGTGCAAGCATATGCACACACAACTACTAAGGTGGATCCCAATAATGAAGCGGTGATAGGTATACTAGTTATTTATTAATTAATGTAGGGAATAAAGTATTTGATTAATTTTATATTCATTATTTAATATCATTCATGTTTAGTATAACTATTGAAACACCACCTAAAAACATGGAAGTTGAGTTATCAATGAAGGGGGAAAGTGGTTCAATTATTAAATCCCAATAATATAACTCACGAATATCCTAAATTGTGAGATGATTTTCCTATAAATCCATTTAACACTCCCCTTAGTATTAATCAATTGTATTATGGGAATCAATTAGATCCCCTGTATAGATGCAACATAAATTTTTTAGAGAATAAAATCACCCTCCATATCCTAAATTGCCCTCGAATTCTATACAATATCAAGGATGATGAAGAATGTTATTTGGTTCTAACATCTCATGAATCGATATTCATTCCATGAATGAAATATTTTCAATATCAAATGATTAAGACTAAATAAAATATCAAACTTGATGAAATTACCATTATAAAGGAAAATACTTATGTATTCCCCCCAATGAATTGATTGTCTTTCCTCCTAGCAGTGAAGTTGAGTTCCAAATTGAGATCATACTCATAAATTTTCTTATGTATAAGACTCTGTAATCAAAGGAAATTCATTAACATGAGGAGATAAATAAATAATGACTAAATAATTGTTATAAACGGTTTATACACCCACATGATTCATTATGGGTTTCACTTCTCCATTTTTCAAGAAGAAGGATGGTTTAATGCTCCTATTAATTTATTATTTTGAGCTTAATAAGATCATGATTGTCAGGAACTAGATCTGGTTGCCTTAAAAATCGGCACCTGACCCAGTCCATGGAAAGAGCCGAAGGGAATTCCTAACCCTATGGGCTGGAACAAGTGCTCAGATATCGAAAACATGCATTTGGGAATGATTTACCAGAGTTTTTAAAAGTAAACAAACCAACAAGTATGAATAAAATGAATCTGAAAATTTACACCAAACAAGTCTTAAAAAAATTCTGAATTGAAATACATAGTTTTATACAAGTACCAAAGACTACGGCATGGGAAGAAATCCAAAAATAAGAGCCTAAGAACCACCTCATGGAATGGATCAATTCCCATAAGCCATCTCCATGACACCTCATCATGATGGACCACTAGAAACTCAGACCACCAATTCTAAGAGCTTTACCCAAACCTGAAACAAACACTACCATGTCTATTTACACCTAATGGTGTATGTATGGTTTGAGACTAAGACCAGTAACATTCCACCCAAAAGGATTTCATTTGATAATCATTTTAAGAAAAAAATATTGAATGTTTTTATAAAAAATAATTCTAGTAACAATTTCAAAGAGATGAAAATTTAAAATTAAAACTGCTGTCAAGATGGTTACTTTAAAGAAAGAACACTTTTAAATAAAATTCACATGCTTCTGCATTTTTCAATACAGACACACCGTATGTTGACGGTAAGTATAAAATATCCAATGAGCACTAGTAAAGGGAAATAAACCTAGGCACTAGCTAGTTTTGGGTTCTAGGTACCTTGCATCTCGGTGAAAAGTAAGCATAACAAATATCTTTTCTTGTGCACAAGCCACTTGTAGGGAAAATACCCATAACCTAGTGGTTCCTAACATCATCAGAATAGATTAGTTAGTGTTTTCATTGTCAAACATGCTATGTGAAGTAGGGGAGAAACCACTCTGGATCACTAGCATACTAGTACATGTTCACCCACCTAGATTCTCGAATTTTCCATCTTGTCCTCAAAAAAGTTCCACATATTATAAAGTATCGTTTTCACATGAAAATTACATTTCTAAATCACACACACACCAAAAATACCACAATAATGTCACATAATAATCCTTTCACATTCAAATTCATTTTAACATCATACTTTCGCAAAACATCCCACAAACATGTTTCTCACCTTTCTTAGAATCTAAAAAATCATTTCAACAATTCATTAAATGTTCTCAAAAAATTTTACATCAAAAATCATCAATTTCCCTTTTGAAAACGCACTTTTAGAATATAAACCCACCAAATAGTACTCCAAAATGTTTTTTACCCTTTTTTAACTCAATAAATCATTTAGAGACTTCATAAAACATTTTGAAGAAGTGTAATGAGTCTTTTCACATAAAACCCAATCCAAAACACTCTTTTAATGAAAAACACACAACAACACCATACCCAACCTGATTTTTCATCTCTAAAAACATTTAATAAAATAATTTCGTGATCCGTAAAATAACCCCAATTGATACAACATGGGATACACATGAAAAACACTCATTTTTACACAAAAATGCAACATTAAAATCAACCATTTAATCAATGATACCAAAAATGGTTTTCGCAACAACACAATGGAAGTGGAACATGCTCAAAACATAAATCAAGAAAATATAGCTTTTCATAGAATTGTTACACATGGAATCACCTACCTTTTCCTTCAAAACCCCAAATCATTGTGTGAAACTTCAACTGCACCACCGTCGCACCATAAGGGAATGAAAAAGAACCCTAATACACAAGATTTCACTAAAAATATAGAAAATAAAACCCTAAGTATAAACCCTATCTACTTTACATTTTAGAAATTCTAGGAGGAGGAATGAAACCCCAAGTATAATGAAGAAAACAAAGAGAGAAACACTTACTTGCCTGGTTTTAAAGTCTCCCCACCAAAAAACCAATCAAAAATGGGTTCCTAAGGAGCTTGGGGGAGCTTGGGAGCCTTCCATGGATGTGAGCCATGAAATGAAGATGAAATGGGCGAAATAGGGTTTAATATGGAAGGAAAAATTTGGAATTATAAATATATTTTTAATGTACTGGACACCCTGTATGCTTTGGCTGCATGGTTTAGTAAACCTTGCATCAGAACCGTGCAACTTGTTATGTCCACCCAAAAATATTCCATTTTTCACCAAATTCAGTGTGGAACCATGGGGTGATTCAAGGGGATCTTAGGTGGAATTAAAGGGGAGTCTAGGGATGTAAATATAGGCTATGTAAAAGAGGAAATTATGCCTTAATGTCTCAAACATGTCACACCTGACTCCCGAGGAAATGAACAAGAATTGGAAGGAAATGAAAACTAAAAGCCTAATTGTGATAATTATCCCCACCAAAAATATTTATTCCCCTAGAAATCCACAGCATAGTCAGATAAAAAAACAAAACCCAAAATTATTTCTATGTTCAAAGGGGGGTTCCAAATGAAAAGGCAACATGGTCACTACGACAGGAAAAGAGGGCTATGAGTTAACTCGAGCAGACAAGACGGACTCTCCCTGTAAGGGTAACCCTCCCCCAAAATCCAAGTCACCATTAGTTGATCAAAATAATGAATAGTATTCTCTAATCAACAAATATTTACACCACATGATTGAAACGAGAAACATAATTGAACCATATCCCATGAAAAAACACCTTAAACCCTACTAATCAAAGATCAAGAAATTTGTGAAACAAACAACAAATTCGAACGAGGTCACCACAACCTTACTTTAAGAAAATCATTAGTCACACTCCTATAGAAATATTTACCCAAGAAAGAAGATTATTGTTAGATATCTCCAAACAAGACTAACTATCAAAAATCCAATACCATGAATAACTCTTTTAAAGTAATGGGAGATTTGTATGGTTAGTCCTCACTGTTTGGGAAACTATTTGGTAACCGTTCAGACCATTCAATCCAAATAAGAAAATTCACATGGTTACCATGGGTGAGGACCATGGCTTTGAAAAGGTTGTGCAGTAGGTTATGTATCATACTGCACGGTTTCCTAATTAGGTGAACAGTTACCACTAATTTTTTAATAACTATGAGTTGGGGCCTTCCCTCCCAATAATATAAATTTTCATCTAAAAACTGTAATAAAACTCGAGGGGAAAATTATACCAACACCTGAGACTAAACCAGAACACCATCACAGGAAGGTCCGGATGGACTCCGCACCATAAGAGACAACTTAATTTCCCAAGGAAGAACTAGGACAACAACAGGGGGCTAAATGGACTCCCCACGATAAGAACCAACCATATTAACCAACTATCATGGGCCAACATGAAAAATACCCAATAAGAACCAATATCTACTGTAAGGGTGGTCAATGAATGAAACTCCAAACCAATAGAGACATTATATTGTTCACCACACCCATGCGCATCCCCATCCTTCACTAAGACCAACCAGTAAAGAGAACAAAAAGATCCTACCTGGTTATTCATACATGAACAACCATACTTAGAGCTTCACCCAAAAGGATTCAAGCACTGGGGTTTCAGAAAAAAACTAACCCGCCTTCTTATAACCAAGGTGGAACTTCCTCACTGGCACTGATTACAACCCTGAGGGATAAGGTACGCATGTCCCTATCCACGACATTGGCCCACTTGGAATGAAACCACCACATCAAAACCTCAAACTGTCTCCACATCCCACACTACATATAGATGTTAAACCAATATCCATTATACCCATGGGGTTTCATTACTATGTACCATCTTCTCTCTAGGACCTATGGCTAGAGATCATATGATTGAAGCATCTCCTACCTCGTAGTCAGGAACCAAAACCCCCTGAGCATAACTTCTTCTTTTGGTGCCACAAGTAGCTACACCATGATCCAACTGCATAAAAAGAACATAAAATTACAAGACTCCACTGAACATGACTCTTGAAAGTGATATAAACATTACCAGGAGTGGAACCTTAAACATAGTTCCAAGTAACATGAGATTACCGCAAGTAACCATAACAGCCTCAAATGACTAGTTTTTTCACATTAGTGGCCTATGATGATCACTTGCTTAGAAGAGATCTATTAAAGGCCCAAAGGAACTCTTAGATAGCATCATGCACTAACATCCCCAGACCTCTTTCACCTTCCTCACTATAATCCACCTTCACCACTTCAAAATAAAACTTATAGACACAATGGTGTCAAACTTCACCATTGATGATTTAATAAACTCTTGAAACCTAGGGAACCAAGGTGTATTTCAACCTTCCAAAACCACTCTCCCACTATGTAGGGATCAACTTAACCAATAAATAATGGGGGTAGACTCAATCTCCAAAGTTCAAGAAGAAAGTTCTTATGTTGATCAACTAGAGGATCTTCCAACAATGGATAACATGTGGATTCACATCAATCATGTATTAACTCTTTATGGGGGCATAACCTAGCCAAAAAAACCCTAAGGACCCAACCAAGATGGTCCTTTGGTCAAAATATACCACAAATAAGAACTGAACATATTACTGGAACATATGCATGGGCTTCCGAAAATAATTCTCAAAATAGACCACAAACCAACACATCAACCCAACATATTGACAAAACAAAAAACCCAAAACATAGTTTAAAAAAGTGGGGTTATAAAACTCAAAATATCCCACAACAACAATCCTAAAAGCACTAAAAATAGGTGACCCAAAAACTGGTTTTCAAAATATAAAACTTTATTTAAAATAAATCATTTTATTGAAAATAAATGGGTCAGTTGTTAGTGAATCCATCAATGGAACCTCGTGGTCCTTACACATGCTTGTTTATATGCCACACTAGGAACCATCCTCATATCCATACTGAAAAAAATACATACATTCCATTAACCACCAATTTTCCAATGTAAATCCATGCATGTGGTTGATTTCATAAATACAAAAGGTTAAAACAAGAAATTCTTTCCACATTAAAGACCAATACATTCAACCGAAACAACGTTTTCCTCAAAACCGCTAGCCACCAAATCAAACCCAAATTAAAATATTAAAAAAATCAAAAAAAAAAGAACCAAACATTCAAACAAAAACTCACTTTCATGTCATATACATTGATTTCAAAATATCTGAACCCATTTCAAAACACTTCTAGTTTGATGAAATACTATATTACATCAACACCAATTATTTAAAAAAACACATTTATTCTCATTTAAAACAAGTCCCCATAAATTCATGAAACATTCTAAAATCCTACCAATTCCCAAATAAAAAATTCATCTTTAAACCCCACACATAAATTCCAAAACACTTTATTCCATTCAAAACACTTTTCTATATTTCAGAAAATTCTATTTGAAACAGATATTCAAAACCCACTTTAACACAATTCATACATTCAAAAGAGGTGTAAATACACCATTCACCATTTCAAAATAGTTCTAAGAACACATTTAAACCCCTTCAAAAATCAAACCATTTATTCTTTACATGAAATTAATTTCAAAAAAATTCACATTTCTTAAAATCAAGTCACTATTACATTAAAACAAAGTCTTCGTGTTTTCAAAACAAAAAAACACAAGATAATATGAGAAGAAATTAGTGATGGAGGGGGTCTTGGACATATGGTTGGAGGTCATATTCCAATAACTTCACCGTAATGGATCGTGTTTTAAGATAATATCCCCAGATCCACATGACTTTCCAGGTCCTACGAGCTCACTGAGACCATTGACCCAACTCTCTTTTCATTTCCCCAGTCATTGATGAACCATGATAACAAAAGAACTAAAATAAAAAACAACATCCCTGGGTGACATGAATCCCATCACAAGTTGTGCTATAAAGGAAAAATACTCGTAATCATAATTTCAAGTCCTGAAAATCCTAACTCTGGTTTACCCGGACTCTTTCCCAAAAGGACAAGACCCAAAAAAATTGAACCTCCACTCATACCATTTTTTCACTAACCAGATCTGGTTTCCTTCAAAACCATCACCCAACCAATACTCTGGAAACCCCAAAGGGAATTTTTTATCCCCATGTTCTGGAACAAGTGCATGGGTATCATAAACAGGTGTTTGGGAATGATTTACCTAATTTTAGAAACATAAAACAACCAACAAGGATGAATAAAAAGAATCTGAAAATTTACCCCAAACAAGTATTAACAATAAATAATAATTGAAATACATAGGTTTATACAAGGACCAAAGTATACTGAAAGGGAAGAAATCCAAAAAATAATATCCCAAGAACCACCTAATGGCAAGGGTAAATTCTATCAAGGCATCTCCATGACACTACTTCACAAAGAACCACTATAAACTCAGACCACCAGTTCTAAGAGATTTTCCCAAATATAAAAAAACATTACTAAGTCTACAAACACCAAAAAGTGTAAGTAGGGTGTGAGACTAGTCTTATTAGGATTCCACGAAAAATTATTCCATGTGATAATCATTTTAAGATGAAATTATTGCATGTTTTTATAAACGAGAATGTTATTAGCAATTTCAAAGAGATGTAACTTCAAAATGAAAGTATATTTCAAGAGGTTTAATTTAAAAAAAATAACAATTTTAAATAAAAGGAATATAATATAGAATTTTTCAATACAAAGACATTTTATTCCAACGATAAGTATAAAATATCCAATGAGAACTAGTCAAGGGATATAAACTTAGGCACTAGCTTGCTATGGGCCCCAAGTACCTCATATCTCGATGAAAAGTAATCATAAAAAATATTTGTTTTTGTGAAAAAGAAAATAGTATGAAAATACCCATAACCTAGTCGTCACTAACATCATCATAATAGTTAGGTTAGTGTTATCACTGTCCAAAATTCTATATGAAATAGGGATGAAACCACTCTGTATCACTAGAATACTAGTACATATCCTCCCACCTAGATACTCGGGTTTTCCCTCTTGTGCTAAAACAAGTTACACATATTATAAATTACCATTTGCACATGAAAGTTCCATTTCCAAATCAAACACACACCAAAAATCCCACAAGCTTGTCACATAATACTCCTTTTACATTCAAATTTATTTTAACATCATACTTTCATAAAAAAAATCCAAAAACATGTTTTCCACCTTTCTTAGAATTTAATAAATCGTATTAACAATTCATAAAATTTTCACAAAACGTTTGATATCACAAATCACCACTTTCAATTTTAAAAATCCATTTTTTAAAACAACACCCACCAAACATAAAACCAATATATTTTTTACCCTTTTTGTAAATCAATAAATCATTTAGACTCTACATAAAATAATTTAAAGAATTGTAATGAGGATTTGCACATAAAACCCATTCAAAAACACCATTTTAAGGTGAAATACATAACAACACCATACCCAACCATATTTTTCATCCCTAACACCATTTAATAAAATAATTTCGTGCAACATAAAACAACCGCAATTGATGCAACATGGGATACACATGAAAAACACTCAATTTTACACAAAAAATGCCACATTAAAATCACCCACTTAATCAATGCTACCAAAAATGGTTTTCACTACAAAAAAATGGAAGAGGAACAAGATAAAAACATAAATCAAGAAAAATCTAAATCATTGTAGAATTTCTACATATATAATCACCTAAATTTTTCATCAAAACCCCTAATCATTGTGCAAAACTTCAATCGCACCACCACCGCACCACAAGGGATGGAAAATGAACCCTAATACACAATATTTCACCAAAAAGACACAAAATCAAACCCTAGGTACGAAACCTTACTATTGTACCTTTTGGAACATCAAGGAGGATGAAGGAAACCCCCAAAGAGAAGGAAGAAAACAAATATAGAAACACTTACTTTCATGGTTTTGATGTTTCCCCACCAAAAAAACCCATTAAAATGGGTTCCTAAGGATCTCGGGGGGGCTTGGGAGCCTTCCATGGATGTGAGGCACAAAATGTGGAATAATTTAGCAAAATAGGGTTTATTTGAGAAGGTAAAATTGTAATTAAAAAAATATTTTTAATGTGTTGGACACCCTGCATGGTTTGGATGAATCGTTTAGTAAATTGGGAAGCCAAACTATACGACCTCTTCTTTCCACCCAAAAACATGCCATTTTTCTCTAAATTAAAAGGGGAAACAAGGGGGAATTAAATGGGAAATTAGTGGGATTCAAGGGGAGTATAGGTATGGAAATATAGGCCATCTAAAATAGGAAGTAATGCCCCAAAGTATCAAAAATTTCACACCCAGATCCCAAGGGAAAGAACAAGAATCTAAAAAAAATGAAAACTAAAATTTTGGGTGTGACATTGATAAAGAATAAGTGTCCTCTAACATAGATTGATGAATTTATTTACCAGAAATGTGGATCCTAATACTCTCCAAGGTGGATCTCTGGTCAATATACTACCATGTAAAGGTTAAAAAGGGAGATATCCCTATGAATTGTTTTTGTACAAGGTAGGAACACTATGAGTTCGTAGTGATTAAATTTAGACTCAATAATTATCTAGAAATAATTATAGAATTGATGAATAGATTCATTAGGGGTTAACATGAATAATTTGTGGTAATTGTTACAGTTTATATTTTTATCTACTCCAAAAGAAAGTAGAAACATGATGATTGTTTCAATTTTATACTAAAGCCTTTCCAAAAGGAAATGTTATTTGAGAATTATAGTGAATATGAGTTTTTTTATAGAAGGTAACCTTCATGGGGAATGTTATCATTACTAGAATAATTTCAATGGATAATTCAAAAAATATAAAAATTTAAGGATGAACAAGACTAAAATATATGATGGAAATCCATAGTTTCCTTTGATAACATGGGTACTATCATTGAGTTGTGATAAACTTCTTGAAATTTACATGAACACTAACCAAGATCACTCAAAAGAAAGTGGAGTTTTTCTGGAATGATTAATGTGAATAAATCCTTAAAAATTAAATAAGTTCCTAATCAATGCACTTGTTCTCACATGACCCACCAGTAGGGAAGGATTTTTTATATACATTAATGAATCTTAAAAACTAGTGGGTTCTGTACTCATGCAAGATGAAAATTGATAGACTATTCCTCCTACCAATTAAAGATCCATGAGTTGACTGAAAATTAAATTTTTATTATTCAAACTCTTTTAAGGAAAAATTGAGAAACCATGAGATCCAAATAAACATAGTATAATCATTGAAGAACAACTTAATCCAACCATAATTAATCTCCCTAAATAATTTCCAAGAGATATTGGTTACATGGGTGTCTAGTTCCTCCCTTAGAAAATCATCAAAATGAATGACCATCTTGTCCCAAGATTGGATATACTCCTCATCACTGATATTTATGCCATTGAATCCTTCAATAAGGATTAGGTCCTTCTTGTAGATCCAACTATATTTATCCTCTTTGAGGTCCGCCTTTAAAGACCACCACATCATTCTGGTAGCTTCCTCCTCATTAGCATTAAGAGATATAGTATATTCAACCACTTCTTCTTCCAATCTCGTAAGAAATTCTGAAGATTGCTCAAACACCTCACCTGATTTCTGTGGGTGGTAGGTATCATTGTTTTTCATATTATTAACTTTAAAATTATTTTTTGAGCATGTCTCCATTGGAGGATGCAAATAGGATTAATTCTTCATCTCTTTTTGGATACCCTTTCAGCTCCTACTTCTCCCCAAGCATGGATATATATATATCACAAAACCTTCGCCTCTACTTATCCAGCACTGGATTCACTCTCACCCTTAATCTCTTGAATAATGTCAATAAGAAGAAATTGTTCAAAATGATTACCTAAATCTACTGCTACCTCCTCCATACTAGGTTGTATCATATTTCCTTTTCCTGAGAACACCACCTCTGTAAATAAGGGTTCTAAGGATCCTTGGTTGATTCCTCAAACACCTTGTAATCCTTTTCACTAGCTAGATCAAATCATTACATATCAGAATGGGTTGAATGTATCTTACCTACATCCCTTTCCAACATAGAATGAATTGTATCCCTATATATCCCCAATTGAGATACATCATCAACATCATGACAAAAACCCATGCCCGGTGCATTTTCAAGATTCATTTCCACTAGAAGATTCGGACCATTGATATCACCTATTATCCTACTGAAAACACTCTTAAATTTTGGTTCTGGAGGTATAGACTTAGATAGCTTTGGCCTTGTCTGGGTAAAATCACCTGAATTTGAAATTCTATCAATTTGAGTGATCAAAACTGAACATGGTCTACCCTACTTCATAGAAGTAGCATTTCAGTCAGCCTTCAATGTAAACTCTGAACCTTCAGTCTGAGCAATCCCACAACCAATAGTAGAACTAATAAACTTCATACACAAAGAGTTTTTCTAAGTAGTAGGCACCTCACCCGGGACTAGTTCAGTCTGAGAAGAATTCATTCAGTTTCCTCCCACATTACACGTTTCCCATCCTTCTCTCCATGTCCCAATTTCTTACACACAGAACAAAAATCATACCAATTTTCAAAGAAAATGGATTTACTACACCTAAAATCTTCAACAAAAATGATCCAGAAAAACTAAATATGTGGATTCGACAAATCAACCCCAACGCATATCCTAGGTGTAATTGGGTGACATATGGCTCAAGTTCATCTATCTGAGCACTAATAATGACCTATGAGATTCCCTATCATACGTAAAATTCAAGGATTTTTGAAAGGGAAGTGGAAGTATAGGATGCCTTAGCTAAACAGCCATGGAAGATGAATCATTCTTCATATGTTAGTCATAATACCATTCAAAGAGGAGGAAATGAGACCCTGTACAGGATTAAGGGGCACTCCACCAATCCAAAATAAGATCCTCTTCTGAAGAAAACCTGATCATGATTATTTTTTAATCAATAAGTTTGACTATCGATTGACCTTGAAGGCCCCATGAATCAAATAAGAATCATTCGAAAAAATCCAAAGACGGACGATGAATCTTGAAATGATAAATCAAAGTAAGATGCAGCAAGGAAGATGCTTTGGTTAACTCACCATTCAATATTCATTCTTACAGTGCTCTATTATAGATGTGTGGAACCCTAGGGCTGAGATCTATCTGAGGGAAGTATGGGGGATATTTGGGATTAGAGAAAGGTCTAAAGATGGTCAACCACCTTCAAAAGACATCAGAGGACCCTCCCCCACCGAGGGGGGATGGGAAACTATAAGGGCCATCGGCAGCTAGGGCATGGCCGACCAAGCAGATCGCACACCAATCAAAGATCCATGAGATAGACTATCCAAACCATGATCATGAATAGGATTTCGTTATCATCACATTGAATATTTTGGTACACTATCCCTATGGGGAGAAGTGTGAAATATATATGGATCATAAAAGAAAAAATTATATATTCACATAAAATGAGAAAAATATGAACCAATGGAGGTTGTTATATATGATAAGGGATTATAATTTTTCAATCAGTTACCATCCTGGTAAAGAAAACAAAGAGAAATATACTCTGAGTATATGACACAAAAGGATGACGATTCTATATTGAGATTATCAAGGAGGCCGAAAAATATGATGAGTTATGAAACAAGAAGGTAGATAATACTCATGATTTTAACTTTACTGAAGATGGTCTTATATGGTCTAGAACCTGGATGTTTTTTACATAAAAACATGTGCTAAAGATGGAACTTCTAGATGATGTGAATTTCTAATCCTTCTCTATTCATTCTGAAAGAACTAATATGAATAGATATTTGAATGAAAACTTCTGGTGGGATAACATGAAGATAGATATTGTGGAGTTTCTATATGGATGCTTGGTATAACAAAAAGTCAATACAGAATGACCAAAGTATATGGATATGTTGAAACCACTACCCATACTAGTATGGAAATGGGAAAACATTACCATGGATTTCATTTTAGGAATCCTCAATAAAACTAAAAGAAATAACAGAATCTTGGTGGTAGTCAATATCCATACCATGTCAATGCATTTCATTACTATCAAGGAATATTTCCCACATGACCAACTCTCCATTATATATATAATGTAATTGTTATGAATACATGGTGTTCAACTCTCAATTGTATTTTATTAATAACTAAGGTTTACATTGAGGTTTTAAAGAATCCTTTAGAATATATTAGATATTAAACTAATTTTTAACAATGTTTATCACTCTCATACGGATCATCAATCTAAAATAAAAATTAAACCTCTATATGATATACTAAGATTATGTTTAATGGAATTATAATGATGTTTGGACCACCACCTTCCCCTAGTAGAGTTCTCATATAACAAAATTTTCCATTAAATCATTCAAATGTCACTTTATCGGGATATTTATGGAAAGTGGTGTCAAACTCCAATATGTTGGGACAAAGATAGAGAGTAGAAACTAATGTGACTTGATCTTATTAAAGATATGAACAAGAAGGTTAAAACCATTGGGAATCATATGAAATTTGTAAAAAACTGAAAGAAATTATATGTAGAGAATCATTAATAGAACATATAATTTGATGATGAGGATGATGTTTTCCTTTGTATATCACCATGGAACAAATTCTTGAGGTTTGGGAAATATCTATTTGAGATTCATTGACCCATTTGATATCCTTGATATCATTAGAGAGGTCACTTCTACTAGAACACCCACCTAACCTATCTAAATTACATGATGTGTTTCATTTATCCCTCTTGATAAAGTACATACCAGACCCCTCACTTATATTGAATCCATAGGTGGTACCATTGGAGAATGATCTTTCATATCAAGAGCAGTTGGTGATGATCCTAGATTATACAGACAAATTTTTACAAAATAAGAAAACTCTCCTAGTAAAAGTGTTGTCGTGGAACCAAAAGTTTGTGAAGTAACATAAGAAACAAAATAGGAGATGAAACAAAAGTACCCTGATATATTTTATTGTAAGAAAGAAATTTCAAGGATGAAATTTCTGAATGGGGGAATAATGAAACGACCCAAACTTTTAAAAATGAAATTTCCTTTTCAAATAAGTAAATACCTTATTAAGAAATGAAGTTATAGAAAATACACGCACTTATTTTCTTACTTTGGACCATTGTATGTCTGTTAAATTTTTTCAACTATTATGAATCCTAACCATTGACAATATTGTCATTGTACAATGACCATTATGATTAGTATGTTAAAGGGTTATGATAATTTCCACTTGATGGAGACAAAGAATGTGATGTCCTTAACTAGTAGAATCGTACACTATGAAGCCCATTTATTGGAGCTTCCATGGGAGATACCATCCATGGGTTTTTCCTTTAACTAAGACATAGTTGGGATTCAACAAATAAAGTTTGATAAAATCTATTTAAGTTTGAATTTCATTCTCCTTTAGATCATGTCCCAAACCATGTTTGGTAAACCACTATATTGAAATCACACCATAGTGGACCATACACTTAGGGAATTCGTTGGTTTATTAAGGGGATATGTATCTAAACTCTAATAGTATGAATTTTTATATATTATTTTTAATAAAATAATGATTATATTCATCATTTTTTAGTTTTTATTTTCGTATTTTTAAATAATGATTTCTAAAAATATATATTTTGATATCATGAAACATAAAATATATTTTTGAAAATTATATTGTTTCAATCATGACATTGTTTTGGATGAATTCAAGTAATTTTGAAATAAATTCTATTTTAATAAATATTTTTATAAAATTATATTGTTTAACTATAAATGATAATATAAGTTTATAAAGTTAAATATATTGGTTATAAGGTTTATAAAACTATTATTTTCAAAACAATTTATTTTTTAATAAATTTTATTTTTGTTTTAATAGTGTAAATTATTATAATTAGATAATTATTTTGAAAAAGTAAATATTATTTTTTAAATAAAAAAATTTAAATTTTGATTTTGACATTATTTTCTGAGATAATCAATTTTTTGGGTAAAAATTAAATACACTATAATTATACTATATTTATTATCATATCATAAAATCCCAAAAGTGTTTTAGTAGATTCTATAATGAGTATCCTGTACCAAAATTATGATTACCCTTAAAAATAATGAATTTTTTAGGTTATTGGATTAATTTTATAAACCTGTAATGAATCTCCAAAACATATATTATATATCAAGGTTTTAAACTAAATTACTTAAATACATGACTCACTTCCACATCACCAATGGGATTATTTTAAGGTTTTTGGTTCTTAACAACTCCTATTTGGTAGAAAATAAAGGAAAAACATAGGGGTAGTTTTTGGTTTTTATTAAAGTGTAATATAATGTCTCAAACATAAGCTTGGAAATTAATAAATAATTCTCCTCTCTTTCACTATATAATCCAACATAGACTCACATTCCGCTTTATTAAAAAACATGTCCATCATGACAATAAACTTTTGTTCTCTCTCTATAGTCTTACCATAGTTCCCATAAGCTCTTAATAATATCCTCCTAGTATTTTTGAAGAGTCCTCTAAATTTAAGGGGTCCAATTATTCTCCTCTTTATTCAATCATATTATTTATGCTATGAATTTTAATTTCTAACAGTTTAAAGTAGTAATATCATTCTACACATACCTATTACTGTCCTTATGATTCCCATGAAATTAGAGACCCCTTTATCTCTCATTTACCCCTTCCATAATCCTATATGTAAATCTATTATACTATTGAAATTATCATATGCTTTTCCACTCCAAAAATATTTATTATGAATACCCGACTACATTTCCACTCAAAGGGATTCACTTAGTAAAACATATCCTTCTTTGATTTTAGTGTTAAATATATCTAACCCATACTCCATAATTGTGGTGTTAAAATTGATGAAATATATCATTATGTTGCACACTCTATTTGGTACACTTATTCTGGTATAAGATATGAAAGTTATGGGTGAGCTCCAAATTACATATCCCTATAATTCATTGGGTAATTTTCTTATCTAGTGATATTCATGTATGGTTCACATGATGTTATCCTAAGAAAACTATGTTATTTTTTCTTGGTTGTGTGCCTAAAATTATGTTTATTACTTCTTATTTTCTGTTGTTGCCACATTCCCCTACTACCTTTATTTGTCATGTTATATCATTCCTCATTGTTCATAATTGGTATTATCACCCCTCTTATGTTGCCTTTATATTCCTCTTATAATACTTTAAATTATGATATGGTTATTTATCACCTTGCTAGGATTTGTTAATCACCCATTTGTTATGTACATCTCTAGTTTATCCCATGATATTTTAGAATATCCAAGGAATATAAAGTCGTGATTTAGAGTTATTAAATAATGATTTTATACCCCTTGTATCAAGTTAATGTTCTATGTCCCAAATTTCCAAAATAAATTGGGCCCCTCGGTCTAATGGGGTTGAATTATGTGTATATGTATGTAATAAATCATAAAATATAGAGTTATAAAATATAATTTTTCATAATCTATAACTCATAAATCTTATATATTTTCTTATCCATTACTTATTCCTAGGGATTTCAAGTTTCCCTTTCATTTTCCTCTACTTATGTTCTTAAAAGTCTAAAGTAATGATTTTATGGAAACTGGCTTTATTTTTCTCTTTTTTCATAATTATTTTTCACCAATGGCTATATTTTTTCATAAAATACATTCAAGAATGGAATTATTTTTCTATAATGATTGATTAATTTAATTTTTACTCTTATTTTACTTTTTATAAAAAGTTTAAAAGGAAACAACTTTTATTTTTATGAATGAGGTACATTTTACCAATGATTTGAATGATATATTTATATTATCGTATACTTCAAAAATGGATTTTCCTACCATAGTGAACACTTGTTTATTAGATTTTTCCTTCACATGTTTCCATCATTCATTTAAAATAAATTTTTTTCCTTAATATATTTGAAATTTAACATTTTAAAAAAAGTCATTTCAAAATAATAAGGTAATTTTTCCTTAGAAATGTTCCAATGTATATTTAATAGAATTTTTCATTTATGATAACTTCCCTTCATGTTAATTATGGTTGAAAAAGGATATTATTTTATTATACCATCAATACTTTTTATCTAGATGGTTTATGATTATGATAGTGAGATATTAATGAATCCTATTTATTTAGTCCATGGATTAAGCTATGATGAAACAAAAATTGATTTCATGTTATTGTGGAATGTATATGAATGGATTATGATTTTTTTACTTGTGGGTACATTATAACCCACTAAATAATTCGGTAAATAATAATGTTTTATGATCCCAAAGGGTATATGGGATGCTATCCAAAGCCTTAAAAGTGGATACGTGGGAGGTTAACCCAAGACCAAAAGAGTGTAAATCGGTGATTAACCTAAACCCAAAAGAGGCTTCATGGGAGGTTATCTCAACCTTGAAGTACATAATCTTTTGGTTTTCCCAATCCTAACATGTGATTAATGTCTTGGTGTTTAGGAATGATATAATATTTCTATTATTAGGATTATTAAACACATTATAAAACTATTTTATGAAATTATATTATGCCAATGTTATTCTATCATGTCTCATGTTCATTGAATTCTATAAGACTCAAACTTTATGAAATGACAAGATTTATTCTATGAACCATTCTTATGATATACGATTTATTGGGGATGTCTTTTGAATTTTATGATAGTGTTTTCATACCTTTATTCTCATTTTATACAAAAATAATCATTGATTTCTCTTATTTTTACCAATATTAAGCATCTGAGCACACCCTATATTATTTTTTTCCTCTATATATGAAGGTAAGTTTTATGTATGATAAGTATATTGAGGGTAGTAGTTGTGATGAAAAAAAAGGTGATATGATGTGGATCATTTATGTACATGTTTTTTACATAAAAATATTTAAAAATACACTAAAACATTACATTTCTAGCATTTTTAGACATGATATTTAATGAATATTAATCCAATAAGATGTAATTTTAAGTATGGAATTTTTATGTAACCTTATTAATGAGGCCTCACTACAGGGACCCATTCATGAGATTATCCCATTTGGTGGAAATTTGGTGATTTCTCCAACAACGGGGTAGCATAAAAACCTACCATCAGTCGCATAGGTGGATGATTTGTGCCATTTTGAGAAATTTTTAGATCAATTATTACTAGATAATGATGTGGGTAGGGTGATCATGCGTTATAATTTTTATAGGATGGTTCTAATAAGGTTTATTTGATTCTTGTATGTGAAAAAGATCATCTGACTTCACTGAGTGCCCTCGGTGACTATCTCTAACTATCATGTCTAATTTATGTATCAGTTATGGAGTGGTTTGAAAAAGAATTTTGGGACTCATCTATGTTTTATCATGAATTTTAACCCATATATTGATGTCATATCTAGGTATACTATTTAGATCCTAGAGTATATGCTGATGGATTGTATTCTAGAATTTTTATGGAGTTAGAGGATCATTTTCCACCTGTAGTTCATTTATATAACAATTTTTATTGCTCCATGATTGGAATAGATCCATTTTAGGCCCTTTGTATGAGACACTATAGGTAACCGTTATGATGGAGTGAGTTGGTAGAGTCAACACTCAGGGGACCAGTATTGGTTCATTCAATGATAGAGTTTGTTTATATCATTTAGGAACAAATTAGGATATTTAAGAGCCATCATATGTTCTATATAGATATTAAAAATAGGACCCTGATGTTATAAAAGGTTTATCATGTGTTCTTGAGGGTCTCCCCTCAACGTTTCATATGATTATTTTTTTATGAACATAATCTATATCTAAGGTGCATTTTTCTATTAAATACTCTATACAATGTTTTTAAGTTTGAAAACATCAAGGCGATATTCTTATAGCTGGTTGTGTCTTGAAAATCATCAGTGATTCAATTTTGAGTAGATACATGCATGATCTGATACACATTATCAACTGGTGAGACCTAAAAATTGAATATAGGGGGATCATTATAGATTACTCAATGGATACTGAGGATCGGTAAGAGGGGTTCTTTTGATGGTGAGTGTACACTTAGTGCATGTCTGATGGTATCTCAAGAATCTAGTGAAAATATCCTATGAGTATTTGGGCATGGTTGGAGATTATCACCCTTCCCATTATCAGTGATTTTTTTCATTTGGGTTTGAATGCACTAATTGTGAAAAGAATTTAACAAACCTGGTTGTTTGGTTTGGGCCCATTTATATTTTTCATAAATTCTATCACTTTTTTTATTATTTCATATTTTTTTCGATGGTCATTTGAACCGAGGTGTTGAAAATTTAAAATTTATTTTAATATTTTAGGATTTCACTCCTTTTTTTCATTTTTTATCCTCATGGACTTGAATAGAGAGGTTGACAATACAGTTTTGTCCCTAATGTGATATTTACCCTTGGATTTATATAATATTCATTTTCATTATGATTCGAGATGATGTATAGTATCCAAAAAAATTAAAACAAATAAGTTAAATAATTGATTTAATTTATTTATTATCACCACTAAGAAAAAATGTTTCAATCTAATTCTATCTATAAAAAATATTATAGTTATCCATCAAACCCTTGATATTGTAATAGAATGAGAGATCCATCCCACTAGGAATTGATGTTTGAAAATATCTTGGGATCAATTAATCACTACATATGATAATAAAAACTTCTCTTATTCACTAATTGATTGTGGATATTAATGAAGTAAACAATGAACATAAAGGATTCATTAATGAAATCACTAGAGAATTTGTTTTAAACTAAGAATCTATCAATTTTTGAGTTGGGGATTTATTTTTTTGTATCTATCCCCATTATAATTGTTTTAAAAAACATGGAATAATTCCTTTTCAATTAATTCAATATTTATCTTTTTAGGATACTGATTAAATATTTTTTATTCGAATATTAGGAATTGAGAATTATTTTTTCTTGACTATTTAAATTCATATTCATCTCTTGGGTTTTCATAAATGACATTGTTCAATCCAAAAAAGGCCATTGTTGGTTCCTAAATTTTTTATTTTATGGATTCCTCTATTTTTTCTGTAGTTTTCATCATCAGTGTCCAATTTTACCTAATGTTCATCCATTTCCATGGAACTAATTATTAATGTTACTAATTTATGGTTCCAGGAATATTTATTGATTATTTTGAAATTTAGAATTTATCATTATCAAGGTGGGAAATTGGGAAAAGATATTTTTGATGAGGTTCATCTCATGGAGGATTCATAGGGTGGGATGTGAAGGGTGATAATCCTTTCATAAGAGGTGACGGTGATTTGTTTTCTAACTAAAAGTATACATAATATGTCATTTGGAGAGGAAATAATGATGGTTCACATGGTTTTTGGATTCACTAGTAGAAATCATAGTGAGATTAATGGAGAAGTGAAATATTTAGTGAGGCGTTGGAAGGAATATCCCTTTCTAGAAAATTTATAGCAACTTGATGTGTAGCATAGAAGAATGAATTTAATATGTATTTTCATCAAATACTTAGGTTTAGACTAGAGTTAAATATCAAATGCAGATGATAATTATATGCATTCATTTTTACCCAATCCTTGTTAGGTTGGTGTGTACCAAAATTATTTCCTCATCGACCTATGTGACTCAAAATTCAATGTGGCATGGTCCAAACCCCATGTAACTTTAGAGGTATATGTTTTGGGTAGATGGGGTTAAAAAAATATTACCCCTTCAGACTTGAAATATCCTTTATCCAATATTCATGTAATGTAGTGGGGTTTGTACATGTTATATTGGAAAAAAATAAAACCAAGTGGCTAATTTAGGACAACATTCCATGTAAACTTGGTTATATCTTAAGAACAATCGTTTCGGGCTTATTGTGAAATCCAAAGGAGGTTTCTCAAAGAATTATAAATTTTAATGAAGCTCTATAAATTTTACTTCGTCTTGGACATTCTCTAAACATGTTGTATCCATCATAACATGAATAACTAATTAAAATAAATATATTTAGTTATTATTATGATGATGTAACAATCTCTTTCGACCACTTTTCCATCAAATGGAAAATGAATGTATCTCTTGTGCATACATGTGGACTACCACCACCCGACAGTGATTTGATACATTTTCCCTCACTATACCATATTTATGGACATAATGATGGATTTAATAAATGTATATTATATTTATGATTTATTTATATTCTTTTAATGTTAAATTATTATTTATCATTCCTTTATTTTTTTCATTAGAAAATGAAAATAATGTTCATTCAAATATACAGATTATCTCTCTCCATTAACGGTGTAATTAATTTTTCTATATATATATATATATATATTTATATATCTTTTATAGAATATTTAAAATGTTTATAAAATGAATATATGTCGTATTTATATCATTATTAACACTTTTTAGATGATGTGATATTCATTAATGTAAAAGTATTTGATCTATATAACCAAAATATTCATGAAAAATGAAATAGTTATCACCTGAAGGAGTGATTTTAATAAATAATTTATAATGAATTAGTTTCGAAATTTTATAATTGAACCATATATCGTATTATAAACATGAATATAGTTTTACTATATAATTATAATTAATTTTAATTTATTATATAGGTTTTTAGGGTGATTGTGAATCAATTCAGGCATGAGGTGAGGGTTTTACATTATTATCTAATTTTTACCAAGATTATTTTTGCTTGAATTTTTAATGATAATATTATATGATATATCACTTTAAAAGATTGTGAATATTATTATAATTTTTTTATTTATTGATATTTATGTTTTATTTTTTTTCCACCCACTAATTTTTCAAAATCCAAAAATAATGTTTTCAAAAAAGACAAATTTGTTTTTGTATTTAGTCAGAAATATTTTCCTTCAATGTCTATATTTTCATTAAAGTATTTTCAAGATTATTTTTAATTTTATAAAATTATTTATTCATTTTATTTTTACCCATGTTTGACTTTCTATAATAAATAAAATGTAACTTATTATAATTTTCTGAATGGCGTACTTCTTAACAATTATGTGAAAGACATTTTTGTTTTATCATATACCATAGGAATGAATTTTCCATACATAATGGATACTACTTTCTTTGAAGCATAATTTACAAGATTCCATAGTTAATTTCAATTAAAATATTTTCCATAATATTTTTTAAATTTTACATTTTAAATAAGTTATTTTATAATTAAAATGGTATTTTAGACAAGAAATGTTCTAGTGATCTTTTAAAGGAATATTTCATCTACTATAACATCCCTTGATGTTAATTATTTTTCACTGGGAATAATATCCTAATATACCATCCTTTTTATTTATCTATATGTTTTATTATTATTATGATAAAATTTTAATGAATCCCATTTTATTTTCCCATGGTTTAAGATATGAGGAAATGGTAAATGTTTTCATGATCATGTGGACTATATATGAATGGATTATAATTATTTTTATGGATGTGTCTATTATGTCCCTCCAATCCATTTTGTAAAGATTAAAATTTTATGACCACAAAGGTTACATGGGAGGTTATAAAAATCAAAAATAAATAATTTATATGGGAGGTTATCCCAAGCCCAAAAGAGAGTACATGGGAGGTTATTACAAACCCAAAAGAAATTTCATGGGAGTTTATCCCAAATCTGAAGAAAGAAAAATGGTGGGTAAACCTAGCTAAACATTTGATTGTTGTCTTGGTTGGTAAGATTGAGGTAGAATATAGACCAACTTTTTATAGTCTAATTAGATGATTCATGTCATATAAATCATTATTTGGTTCAGGTAGTCCCTTATGAAAATGTTCATAGGATGATTATGCATTATAAATTTTAGAGGAAGGGTCTGACCAAGTTTCATTGTAAGAAAAACCAATAAACATCACATGTATTATGTAAGAATTGAAAATCATAAAATAAGAGGATATGGAATTCAAATGTATTTTGAGAAGGATCCCTATAAACTAAGTATAGGTGATCTTATTCCTATGTTGGATTATATAATATTATTATAAACTATAAAAACTACCAAGAGAAAATAAATGGATAGGTAGTGGGTGGTTTACTCGGTTATAGGAAACAATTCAAAGAAGAATTATTCATAGAGAGGTAGTCATGGTAGAGGAGAAGTAATATTTAGAATTTTTGGTTTATTCTGTGATCTTTTACCACCACCCCTACCTCTAATTGATCCTCTAAAGATCAAGGAGTTCACAATTAGAGTTGTGTTCAATCATAGGTTGTTGAGTTTTATGATCTTGAGGCTTCTAGAATGATCAGTGTTATAATTAGTATCTTGTTAATCATATATTATATTTTTATGGACGTAGTATTAATTAATTTTATTCTAGTTTATTCCCTTGATAGAAAATTGGATATACTATTATATCCTCTAGCTCGACCCTAATGGTTGAAGACTTCTTCTGGAGAGGATTTTATGGTCATACTCTTCTTTTGGAAGGGTAATTCTGTTCTTTGTGGAGAATATTTGACATGTGACATTTTTTTGTCTCCAATGATAATATATGTTTCCATTATCAACTTGTACAATCTATCCAATATCTCCACTCAAATATATTATTTTTTATGATTGGATATGGTGGAATTGGATAGGGTTGTTGAGATTTTCAAATAATAGTGATATATAATTACAGGGATAGTAGGTCGGGGGGTTTTTGTAAAATATTATAGATTATTCCCCAATAGTTGTCTAAAATGACTTATAGTGTAGTACACTTAGTGGAAGTATGATTCCCTATATTGGAAGATGAGTACACACTTGTCTTCCTTTATAACATTCATGGGTTACCTACTCATCGAGTGGAGGAATTATATATTTAATTTTACCCGAGTACCACTCTAATATGATTAATTGAGTATCAGCAGGTTTATATAGGGATTCAAGAGATAAGGGTGTAGTTTGAGGACATTAAGAGTAAAGGATTTATCGGACTCGGTGACCCCTCTGGTTAGCATCAATATATTTATCCAAATATGTGGACGAGATACCATGGTTATGTGTAGATTACCATCACCTAAATGAGGTGACCATTATAAATAAATATCATATACCAAAGATTGATTCAATTTTTTTTTAGTTTAAATGGGATAAGTCATTATCAAATATATACCTCAGATTTGGATATCACAAACAATGGGTATATTAGGGAGATGTCCTGAGGGAAATATCCCTATATCTCTATTGTCATTTTAAGAACCTTGTGGAATCCTATTGAATGACCAATACCCTAATGGTTTTTATGAGGAATTTGAATTTGATATTTCAGCCTTTTTAATAATTGTTCATGGTGGTATTTATTAATTTCATAATAAAACTTTGTTTCTAATTCTAAGAAGGAAATGAATTTGAGGATGTACCAATACATACACAAATATAATCATTTTTATATGAAATTATTGAATTTTTAGTTATGGATTATAAAGGTTCACTTTCGTGGATAAGTAATATCAGATGAGAGATTTGATTTGGATCTAGTGAAGATCATGGTTACGCTACCTTGAAGTGACCGAAGATCATAATAGGATTGTATATTTTACATGGTTGTTTAGGATATTACAAGAGATTATTTATATAGTTATTTTTTATTTTAAGTCCATTTATTTCCTTGAAATTTATGGGGTGTCCTTTTTCTAGTTAGAGAATATTTTGAATGCCTTTGAGGAATTATGGTATTTGTTAGCTAATTCTCTCAACATGATGATTCCATAAGAGTGGTTAGATTACATATTGTTCTATGATACCTCAAGAGACAATCATATATGTGTGTTGATTCATAGGTATGTGGTTATATACTATAGATCTAGGTAGTTGTGAATCCAATATAAGAACTACAGAACCCATGACTTGGATCTAGAAATTCTTATATACACCTTGAATACTTGGATACACTACCTTATTCATGTGAATTTTTTCATTTACTCTGAAAAAAAATGTTTTCATGTGAATATTTACATAGAGATATCTCAAAATGACATAGATATAATTGTTGGAGTTCCTATAGAGACTCAAATTATTTTTTATAATTAATAAAAACAGAAAGCACACACATGTCCCTGACTCATTAGGGATGGAAATGATGGATTCTAAGAGAATAAACCATAAAAAGATATTACAGACCTCAAAAATAGATCTTGTACTAGTATAAATAATTATAGTGTCATCAAGACTCTCCTTAGAAAACCATTTGGATCTTAGAGGATATACTAAGGGTTTTTATTTAATAATTCTAAATAGTTGGGAGGAACATTTACAACAGGTGGTTCTTTCATATAAAGAAACATTTTCCCTCCCTGATTATAATGGATCCATTTGAGGCTCTTTATGGGAGAGTATATATATCACCATTATGATGGTTTGAGTTGTTAGAGTCGAATCACATGGGACTAGTGTTGGTGTATACAATTATAGATTTCATTCAAATGATTTTGGAATATATGAAGATAGTGTAGATCCATCATAATTCATATAAATACATTTCATAAAGTCCCTTGGAATTTGAGGAGGGTTATCATGTTGTCCTAATTGTCTCTCATTGATCTGTGTTATATAAATATAACTATGGAGGGAATATATTTAAGAGGTGAATCTTTCTTATCCATATTATATACAATATTTTCAAGGTTTTATACTACATAGAATTATTCCCATAGCTTGCCACATTTATGTAATCATTAATGTTTTGATGCTGAGGAGATACATGCATGATCTAATTCCTTTTATCAACTTGGGAAAGGTGAATAATTAATATAGAGAAACCATTATGGATTACCCAATTATGATATATGATTAGTAGGAGGGGATCCTATGATGGTGAATGATTTCCTAGTATGTGTCCATTGGTAGCTCAAGAGTCTCTAAGAGATCTCTTGGGAGTGGTAGGACATGATTTTCGTACAATACCTACACCTTTTTGAGTGAGTCTTGCTTTTAGGTATGAATTTACTAAATGTGGGGAGAATATAAAAACCCTTGTTTTTTGGTTTATAAACATTATTATTTTTTAAAAAAATCATCATTTTTTGTGATGACATGTTTATTGGGGGGACTTCAGACATTAATGTTGATTTTTTAAGATATATTTGAATATATAGTGTTCTTAATCCTATTTAGTTCCATATATTATCATCATGGCCTCATATAGAGAAATTAAGACCGTGGCTTTGTCTGGGATAGGGTCTTTAACCAAGGAGTGACATAATTTTTATCTACATTAGTGTTTGCGATGATGTGTAGTCACTAGGTAAAATAATATGAACAAGTTAAATAGCATATTTAATTTAATAATTATCATCTTTATCAATGAATGTTCATATTCAAACCCCAATAGGACAAACCTATTTGGTTATCCATCAAAACCTATAGACTTTAATTGAGTGAGATTGTCCTCTCATAGGGCATTGATATTGGATGATGTATTGGTATTAATGAATCACTACCAGTGACAAAGTGAACTTCAATTCTTCCCAAAAAAAATTGATACTCATGTAGTAAATGATAGAAACATAGAATTATTAAGTGAAATCACTTGAGAATTTTTTTTCGCTAACAATCAATCCTTTTTTGATTTTTGGATTTTTTTTGTATTTATCCCTATATTATTTGTTGCTGAAAACATGGATTATTTCCATTTTGAATTAATTCTATAATCATCATGGATTATTCTAGTATAATTATATTTTATTCTTTCATTTGTAAATGAGAATTAATTTTTCCTAATTTTTTAGATTCATATCTATATCTTGATGTCCCGTCAATGACATTTGTGAATCTGAATAAGACCATCATTGGTTTTTTAATTTTGTTTTGTGTATTTCTCCATTAATTCGTTGAGTGTTCATAATTAGTCTCCAATTTGAATTGTTTTCCATAAATTTATAAGGAACTGTTTCATTATATGATATATGTATGGTTCCAAGGAATTTTTTTTATTTTTTAGAAAATTTGGAATTCAACATGATTTAGGTGTGATAATTAGGATATAATTTCATTATAGGCTTATGTGATGGTGTATTTTTGGGGTAAGATATATGGGATGATGTTTTATCACATCATATTCATAATAACATAACATTTTGGAAATCTTAACCTGCAAAAGAGATCATAATTTCATAACATGGGATAAATCATACTAGTGAAATGTAATCCCAATAATCATAACTTAAAACATGAAACTTTTTGTCATATAAAAATAATCATATATAATCATTTCTTATTAGTCAAGACTCATTTCCAAGACTATCCTAGCGGACAAGGTCTATTTCTGAACTGAGTTCACTCCTCGTTTCAGTCATGTATCACTGAATCGGATTAACCTATCATTACAGCCATATCTATCTCATGAGATATAAATATTTACTCAATGAATTTGAGGGAGATATAGGTCTCACCCTTCTCATAATGATACCATTCTTATGTGTGCCACAAGATCATAAATCATACATCATAGCATAACCCATGTAATAAAAATGGTATTCCTAAATATGATTCCATAATAACATAATCCATATAAGATAAAAGGAAATCATAAAAATAATTCCATAATAACATAATCAAATAAATGTAAAAATATGTATAGAAACAGAACCCTATATTATCTTAGATGGAAAATAATTTTGATAAAACACTTGAACTTCATTCTTGAGGAAAATATCCTTTCTACTTCAAAAAAAAATTCCTTTCTTAACATGTCATACAATTTTAAACTAAAATAAGTTAATTAAAAATAAACTTGAAAACTTATAAAGGAATATTCATGGAAATAAATTTCTAAAAATCCATTCATGTCGTATAAGTTAAAGAAAAACATTATCCTTGTACTTTGGCCAGAAAAGTCAAAAAGTGCCTCGTTCAAAAAAACGACAAAAGAATCTGTTCATATCTTTTACTAAAAACTCACCGAAGGGTAAAATTGGATTTAGAAAATTGTAGGAGGATAGAAATAATATTACATATTGAGTAAACATGTATGTGGATGATAAATATTCCCTAGTAAATTCTGAAGTATAAATAATCTCAGATAAAAATGAGATTGCGAGATTTTCCCTTACCTTAGGTCCGATTTGCTTCGTACGTGTATGAACCTCCTGTATAATGATTTAAATAATGTTATTTACTTATTTCATAATCATAATTATTGTTATGATGTCAAATATGGACATATTCTTATCTTCTTATTAGTAATATTTCATTGCTACTTGTTATTCGGGTGTTTATTGCTTTTTGTTCTTATGCGTGTTTTTTCGAATAAATTCTTATTCTTATTTTTAGGCTATAGATACCTCATTTCCAGAATGGTATAATTGTAATATATATCATATTTATTCATCAAATTCATTTATATAATCATTAAGCATTTAAGATCATGTAGAACGAGTCGCATCACATCGTGGAGACGGTAGGTCGTACGTTTGCACGAGCGATGATATCATTCCCATGATCGTGGAATTGTATTGAAGTGTATGTATACTATTTCAGAATCAATATCACTTTAAAATAATCGTATATAGTTATTCTTTACACCATTATACCCATCCAAGTATGGTGGTGGTGGAAAACATATTACACCACGGCGTAGAGACGGTATCCCGTACGTACGCACGCGCGGTGATTTCATTTTCCATAGGATGGATAGAAGGTGAAATAGGGTTGTTTCATATTTATAATAACATATCAGTATATGATTGATACTAATGTTATTAGTTCATAATGAAACAACTAAATAAGAATAAGTAGAAGAAGAAATAAAGTTGAAAGAATCAGTAACGGACATTACCTCTTTTTTGAAGCACCTCTTCTTAACCTCCTCTTAGGGCACTAACACATGTAAAAATTCTATTGGATAAGTTTAATTCGACCAAAAACAACCTTAGGAATAAAATATGAATATTTAGGTCCACTTGGATTAGATTAGGACATTTAATATTATTTTATTTAAAGAATAGTTAAAATAGTTAAAAGCAAAGTTTAATTACAAAAACATTTTTAATATATGGTTATAAATAAGATAAATTCGACTATAAATTTTCATTATAAAGATAAAAATATTTCCTAAATAATGGTTTTTTAATTATAAATTTTAGACTTTAAATAATTTAATTTATTTATGACACAATGATGATGCAATAATTACCTTATTAAGGAAATATTAACATAATTGATATTATAAATACCCAAATAAATGAAATTTTAGACTTTTTAAGAATTACACTAATTTTATTGGTTAATATGACATAAAATAAGTTTAAATAAAATAAATTATTATTTAAATAAAAAGTCGGTTTTTAAATAGTAACCTAGTGTTTTAACTATTCATCAAAATTGAATGTTTTCAGAAAAATACCAAAAATTCACCCTAGGATAATTTCAATATTCCGAATCCAAAAATGAAGTCCATTTTCAAAGATAAAATTTATAAAATTTCAAAAAGTGGGTATTAATATTTATAACAGCTAGTTTTAATAATATTTTAATATCATATCGTTGTTTAGTGAAACTCGGTATTGCATACAATGCAATCTATCGAGGAAGGTCGTGATTTCTTGTAAAGCAAGCCTAACTATTGTTTTGTGTAGTGAAAGATTCCTTTGATGATGTATATAACATAAAAACAAAATATTTCTCATAAAAATCTTGGGTGTTAAAATACTCATATATTATATTTCAGAAATATTATATTCTTTTTAATACACTAGTGAAGAATTGTTTTTCATTATAATTACATCTGACCTTTTTGTAACTAGCTTTTCATAATGTATTTTGACTAAATATTATCAATAAATATAACATAATATATTATTGGGATATTTCATATCTATATAATATAAATCAAGTGTATTTTAATCTCTCCCTTTGGATATAAGTAGTTTACTACCCCTTTATATTTCTTCATCAATAGTAAAAAAAATCTTATCTATACCATATTATTTATAATAACTCCCTTTTCAATTGACAGTTATTAATATTTTTTTACTAATTAGAAAACTTATTTATTTAAAATCTCATTTTTTTTATTTGTACTAATTAATTAGTCACTAATTTTTTCTAGGATAGTATAATACTTTTGATATTAATCTCAAACATCAAATTTATTTATACTTAACTTGAAAATATAGTATATGTTCGTTTTTTTAACATCCCTCACATTGAAAAAAAATAAATGATATATATTAAAACATGTAGTTTTTTATATAGAATAATTATTGATGTGATAATGCTAAAGATTCATCAATATTCCATTGTTATTAGAGCATTTAATTTGGTGATGCATTATAAATGATATCGATAATATGTTATTAGGTAGACATATAATCAAGATTTATTTTCAACTTAAAAACTCCTCCTTATAAATACAAGATGAGATTGATAGGAATATTGTTGAGTGGATTAGGGAGATTATTTTATTAGTTAATTATATGTTGGTATTCCTTTTTAATTCTCAATGGATAATTGAATTTCATTTTTATATATTCAGATAATTCATTCATAGATATCATTTCTGTTCATATTTATGAAATTTCCACATTCTAAAAACAAATAGTACTATGTGTGATGAAATATTTATTTTATAAATACCCACTTGAATGATTCCTTCTATTAATAAATTCATTATATGAATTATAATTTATATCAGCAACATTTTCTATATATCCATCAATAGTGTTTCTAAATAGTATACTCTGAATCTCACTCATAATAAAACCTAAAATATGATGTTTATTTGACATATATCAGAATTTATTTAGTATCCAAGATGTAGGATATATTAGTATCAAACTCATACCATGAACATTTTGAAACTACACATTTTATCTTATGAAAAGATATTTCTAAATATAAAAAAACTATAGTTATATTTTTAATTTCATTTGAGTTTAAACTTAGTTTATCCCCTTAATTGATTAACTCCACATGCTAGGTGAAATGTTCTGATTCATCCTTTTACTCTTCCATCCAAAATTTATTCAATAATTATATATTTTATTATTCTTATGATAAGGATATATAATTAATCTTTTTCAATACATGTGTCTTAAAATATAATTTCATCTCTCACATCAATGACATTTGTTTGTTTTACACATATATTTAGAACTATATATATAAATATACTTCTTATACACTAATAAAAAATAATTTCATCAATATATAGTCAAATAATAATTTCATTAATATACAATCCATTTTTTAAATGTATGTGTAATAAAATAACAATTAGGATTTAAATACAATGTATTTGAAAACATCTTTAGGATAAATATTTCTCATGACAACATTTATATATTAATACCATTTAACAAGAAAAATACTCTCAATTTACATATTTAAAGTTATTATTAAATCATTCCATTTTGGAATTTATATTTAACATACATTTTAGAAACCCTTAATTTTTTGTAATAAATAATGTATAGATATATTATAATAGACACCTTTCTACAAACCAATGTAATTGTTTCTTCTATATTTGTTTTCTTAACATGGTAATACATGATGAGTGCTTGTGTGTATTTTTCTGTTACTGATTTACATTTTTTTTTCTATTTATTAAATCCCAAATGGTTATCCTTATATGATCCCAATTCATATTTTGTAAAATATTTTATATAGAAGTTTCCTAAAATATAATATATTTATCCATTCATATCACTCACCCATTATTTATAAACATTTAATTCATTAAGATTATATAGATTAATTTTTTTGGTTATATGATCACTTGAAATAAATATAATTATTTTCTAAATTAGTACCTATCGATCATTAATGTTGTTTTCATCAAAAAAGTGTATCTTTCCTACTTATTCAATAGATTTGATCCTCAAAAACAATCTCCTTCTTTGTAAATAGTTTATTTGTTATTGAATATCACAATAAATGTTGTTAGTTATTGATTCTTTCATAACATATTATATAGAATAATTCATATTATGATACAAAACAAACCTATTGTCTTCATAATTTATTTCTATCACCATGATTTCAATGTAAATGATCTTAATATCATATTTATTTTAAAAATATTATGAAACTTATTGTTATAACTTTTTTAGCATGTTATTTATAATAAATAACCTACTAATGTTCCATTTTTAACTTTCCCATCAAATTTTACAAAACTATGTCTGTTAATTATAATGAATTATAAGATTCTAAATACTATAATGTATTTCATGGATGATTTTTTTCAGAGTATAACATAAAATATTTTTTAACATTATTTGGATATAAAATAAAACTATTATGAATATATATTTCTATTTAAATGATTTCATTTATTTTTAACACATTGAAGTTAATATGAATATTTTTTCCCAACTCCACTAGTGATAAATATTTCTTCTTCACAACTCATGTTTTACGGTTTTTATGGAATAGTAAATCTATATTTAGTTTGATAGTTTTCTAGATATTACTCAAAGTAATTTTATATGAATTTATTTTAATTTTATTTCAAAATATATTAATAAATTAAATGGGTATATTTTAAAAATATATTTTAGACATTTTAATTTTTTCCATATCTTATAATATTTATTACATAAAAAAATATTTTCTCCCTATAGAATAATCCACTAAAGGTAATGAAATATATTTCGTAATTGAATAATTTATATTTAATAGGTTCAAATAAATTTAAATGTGTTATTTTATTTTTCCACATTGATTTACTCTCAACCAAAGATACAATTTTCATATACTAGTATACCATATTAGAAAATTTAAAAAAACAACTCTTTCTATATTTAATTTATGATGATTCATTATTAGTCCATTCTTGATGATTGTTTATTCATGATTTTAGGGAAAAAATGACTGAGATTATTATGATATATATTGTTATCATCATTTTAACTAGAATAGCATGATACATTTAAAATATTCTTGAGTGATTTATATTCATAAAAATTAACATCTATCCCATTTCAATAATGGGGTTTGGTGACATTTTTTTAGAGTTTATCATGAATTTGTTCTTAAACCATAAATTGTAAAATTCTGTTATGTGATCCAATTAAATGATAGTTTGGTATTTATTATGACAACATTAAATATATAGATCAATATTAGATAATTCATATTTTTTTCATTCTATGATAATGAGGATGCAATTCATTCAATGTGATATAATTCAAGATCAAATAATTTGAATCCAAATAAAAGCATGAAATATAATGAAATTATAAGAAATTAAAATTTTAGACACCTTCTATAAATTTTTCATAACATAGGATAGAGAGTTACAATTGGATTGATTCATTTTTCATATGAAATATAATTAGAATCCCATGAAATAAAAAAAGTTCATCTCAAAAAGGTAATTATCTGATAATTTACATGTTAAAATATTATGAATGTTAATTATGTATGGATGACTTTCTCATATATAACTTCCACTTATTTTGATTCCTAAATGAAAAAAAAAGTCATTGAAGTCACAACAAGAAACTTCTAATACATTAAAAAAACATGATATATATATTAGATCGAAAAATTTTCTTTTGAATTCATATTTTTATTTTCAGGAATGATAAATTTAACTGATTAGTGTGAACAATCACAATTTGAACTAAATAATAATAATAGATCCAAAAAACTCAATTATTAATAAAAATAAAAACACCAAAGATGGAGAAGATAACCCTATTGGGGAAATCACACCACTTAATAACCCATAGGTAATACTAGGAAATCACACTCAATATATTACTCATTTTATGTCATCCTCAAATTATATTGACATGTAGACAAGGGATATTTCAACTTCCACATGGTTCTAACCTAACCACAATTCAGTTTATGTTAAACATTATAAATAAAATTCACTCCACCCCTAGATTGAAAATAACTTGATCAAACACATTGATTATTCATCACCATTACGTTAGATCAAATGATCCAACATTATTGATCCACCATAAGACTAGGTTGAAAAATATCTACCATAAACTTGAATAATTTATAAAAGAAACTTTATCAGACAAAGTTCCCAATAATGAAAAATTAACATTGAGTCCCTGTAAAGAACCACCCTCCCATGTCTTATTTTTCTATTAGAGACCAAAAATAAATAAACTAAAGGTATCTATAAAATTGATTAGTTTAAAAAACAATAATAATTCACATGAAAATTCAAAAAACAAATAAGGAATAAAAGACTAGAATCATTTCAGTTATATAATAATGTAAAATAGAAAAATAAAACTCCAAAAAAGTAAAAGACCCTAGAACTAACGTGGAACCACTCCATACCATGACAAAAACACACCATGATCTACCTCCAAAAACCCATAGAGTGATATCAATGAGCCCCACTAGTGAGGAAATAAAGTAGTACATTTATCGTATCATGGAAAAATATATATTCACATGCACCAATGTGCATATAGAGGGGGTGATTAATCATACCCAGTTGGAAATATCTAAGAGAATTTTACAACATTCCACTAAAACCAAAAAAATGTTAGCTTATAGGAATATAAAATTGGTAGGATAAATTAAAAAATAATATAAAATTTGTATCTAAATAAAAAAAGAAGTAGATAAATATGATTTTAAAAAGGAGTGAAACCAAAAAATGTTTCTATTTCATGAATAATAAATAGTTCATAAATTCAAATTTTTAATAATCATTCATGTTTAAAAACACAAACACACACATCCATTCATGATGAGTGACATAACCATGCTCATCAGCAGTGATAAATCATCCACCAATCCATCTATTAGTGTAAATTCTTCCATGTTTTTTTCTAATAGGCACCAAGCACCAATTCTATTTCAAATGTCCATATAAAATAAAAATAATGAACACACACCAACTATTTTACTTTTCTTTTTTCACCCACATCCCATTTATTCCAATAAAATGTTTTAACCCATTCTATCCTTTTATAGAACCTTTTAAATAGTTTTTTAAAATATTATGGGTGACACCCACAAACATGTTTCAAAATACAACCTGCAAGATATAATATTGCAAAGTTTTATCTAGGAAAATCCATTGAAATGAATAAGTGAAATATTTATAGAAACCTAAGATCATTTGTGTTGTAATTAAAGTGGATTGTGGGAAAAACCATCAAACATGGGTTTAGTTATACATTGAATATTTGATAATTCTGTAGATATGACTTCTTTAATTCATTAATCTATAAAATATTCAAGAAAACCAATCAAATCACATCTGATCCTATAGATATGAGTATAAAAACACCAATATATGGTCATAATTATGTAAACCCAAGGTTAACCAAAATTTTAAGAAGGAACAATGCCCTAACCATTGATTTCAAATATCAAAATCCCAAATATTAATTATAATTAGATTCCATACATTAAATATTATCAGAATCACCTTGAGGGAACCCTGGAATGAGAGTGGAAGATAATGGGAACAATATGGGTATTTTTTAGTGTAAGATGAATTAAAATATATAATAAATGACCTGATTCATGAAATAAAAAGGGATTTCACATCATGATTCGTATAGGGGTGTAGTATGCAGAAATTTACCCGCACTCAACTTAAAATTCCACAAACATTTCATGTCTTTGATGGGTCTAAAATAATGAAAAATTTATTCCATGAAACCCATTCACCCATTGAAAGTAACTAACAATACCCACCATGAAATCATTTACATTTTGAATAACCATTCACAAAATAAATTTTCTCTATAGATTGATTCCATATTACTTTCTATTTAACCCTCCAAATTCCTCTAGAAATTTAACCCAATTAATCCAAACATAAATGAACAATAATAATATAGTTTTTTATATCAAACTTGGGGTGATACATTCTCACCATTATTGGTCATTTTATCCTCTGGAATATGGATATCAATGTTTCACTTGAACAGTTCATGCCATTACACCTACATGAACTTCACTCATTCCCATTTTTCCTATTAGATATTTTTATTCTTTAATAAGATTAATACCATGAAAATAAGTCTCCCTTGAGAGTTGTTTTCCAACTAATCCATAATCTAAACTAGTTCAAGTGTAACAACCCATGTTTTGAGCCAAGGTAAAATTCCAAGGGAATTTGATTTTTTAGCATTTATTAGATGTTTTTCTCCTTGATATAATCTTCAGAACGTAAATTTGATAGTTGAAACACTTCAATGTGTTGTTTTGAGACTTGGGTAAGGCCCCAAGCGGTTCCCTGGGTCTCTTGTGGTTTCTTCTTGCATGTTTCGGCAACCTATGCCAAAGGCGAAGCACTTTAGGTCATTTTGGTTCACCTTCCATCAATTTGGGTTATGTTTCCTCCATTATTAAATAATACTAAATTTTTTTGTTTGGGATTTGGTAGTTTAAACATTTATAGTATTTTTTTTATAATGAGTTTTTGTCTTTGTTGGGATGGGATCAAGTCGACGTCTTCAAAGGTTTACATGTGTATGCATAGGTAGGCACGTACCTGTATAAGTTCTTACTTTATATATTCACCCATGGAATGATGAATATATAAAATGGGGTTAGGTTTTATTATTTGGGTATATAAAAATTCATACATGTTCAAGTAAAAAAGTATTATATTCAAGTATAAGCATATATGTAAGGATCCACTTTTACTTTTTTGGCCATGAAAATGTGTACATAGAGGCTAGGTTTCCTTATATATAAGTGAAGGTGAAAATTATTGTATGTTGTAAATATAATGTTTATGTTTCCATTGTCATGGTCATCATGTTCGGAGATGTTTCGGCTTGGTATTCTTCTTCTTGAGGTAGGATCTCTTTCCATTTTCACTTTAAATTGAAAAACACATTAATTTATCAATTTTCACACCTTCCTTGGATATGAATTAGTGTTGTATGATCTTTTTTAGAATAAATTTTTTATGTGAATTGAATTAATTTCCTCTAGGTTTAATTGGTCGAAATTATTCTTAAACATAAATTGAATATGACTCTTAAAATGATGTTTAGTTATGCAAAATGAATTATTTGTAAACAATGTCATGTTTTCATAATAAAAACCCTTGATGATGTGTGTTTTCTTAAATTGAAAAATCATATGTCCGCTTGCTTATAGTTTTGTGCTTAAACATAGTATTATTTCCCACTATCATTGGCCATATTCCATTTTTTCTTGGATTATTATAAATTAAATGAGTTGTTTAGTACTTATTTATTAATCCTTTTTCTTGGTTGAATAGAAATATGTGCTTGGTCAAGCTTTATAACGTGAGATATTAAAATTTTTTCAATGACATGTGACTTGAGCCACATTAATGCAATGCCCCAATTGTTGTATTTGATTGCTTAAGTTTATTTCATGTTTCTTAGTGATCTTGTCTTGTGGCTTGGAGCTTATGCATGTGCTTAATGCCTTATTCCCTATTGATGGTTCAAAATGTTCTATATGGATATCTTGTTTATATTTAGGGATTGAAATGTTTATTTTATGACATGAAATTATATAAATTCTCCACCTTCTAATAAATTCTTTCTTTGTTATGGCTCACTTGCTATGGGCCAGGAGAGAACATCGTTCCTGGTTTAAGGATTTCATATATGGAATCACTTTGTTTGGTTGGATATTATTGATTCCTTGATAGTGATACATTATCTTTCAATGTATGGACTCTTATGGTGGTTTACCTATTATCATGAGTGAGTCTGGTTCCCACGGGGGGAAACCAAGGATGGACACATTTGGAAAAAAAATTATGTCATGCCTCGGGCGATACCTAGTCACCTATGTGAGATACTTTCCCTGGCCTTAGATTCACCATACCTAAGTGATAAAAGGGATGCGGAATAGGTTTCATTTTATGGACTCAATGTTAATGGTTTATTTAGAGACTCCCATAGTGACCCTTGGGATTCAGTTTAGATTATATTGGATGGGATCGGGACTCCACCACTAGACTTGATATATTGATTGCTAGTGTTATATGACTTGCCTCTTTTTATGTCGAAGTATTCTCTTTTAATGACATGAATGTGAGTCCCTAAGCCAAAACACACATTTGGGGGTATTCCTTCCTTAGTTTCTTTATTTATAATAGTTTATTAAGGTGTATTGGCCTCTGTATACCATACTTTCTTCAACAGGTACCTTTTTTCTGACTTCCGACTTAGGCTAAAGCAGATTGTATACGACGGGTGTCCATGTGGGTACCCAGACCAATTTTTTTGTGTTTAATTTATTTATTTCACTACTTTATACATATTGTAATGTTATAATTATTTTATTTCATGAAATGGATTGGGCTAGAGATTGTGGGTTCTGGCCTACTGATATTTTATCTCAAACCCTTCTCGGGCACCATTGGTACCTGAGTAAACATTATGATCCCAGTTAAGGATTAATGGAATCATGTTTCTTTTAGTTCTTGAGTGATTTGTTTCCTTAGGATGAAGGTTGGTGGAAGAGGACTGATATGGTGCTCGAGATTCTTTTGGATCTAGTAATTGGGCGATTATTCATTTATTACATTTTATTGTTATTTGTACTTTTTATTTCTTGTACTTTTAGAATCATCAGTAATACATGAATTTTTGTACATTGGCATTGGAAAATTTTATTAAGTTATTATATTATTCTTATGTTATTTTTTTATTTTTTTATTATTTCTTTTTTTGTTGTTTATTGATAGACACCTAATATACAGTTGTTCTGCTCTGATCTTGAGGCTATGGTCTCCCCATCATACCATCATTAGACCCTATCTACTAGTTAGTTTCCTTTTACATATGTGGAGGTGCACTTGAGGCCTTGTGCCAAATTTCATGGCTACTATTTTCATAGTTAGTCGGTTCGGAATGTTACAAAGTGGTATCAGCAGTTTATTTTTTTCCTTGTCTTACAATTTTGTGACTGGCAGATAGAAGACTATGAATGTGTCATTTATTGGTAAATAGTCATTCATAGGAGTGATCAACCAACATACGGGGAAAATAAAAAATTTCTAGGGATGTGACTATTGTTCATTCTTTTCACTATTACAGTTTATTTGATATCACCTTGAATGATTTGAGTACTTTACACTACCTTTTAATTTATGATAATTTGTAATTACCCGTGGACTAGTATTTCAAGGGTGTACACTAAATGAATCATTATAGGCACAAAATAATTCACATTTCATGAATATTCCATTCCATGTAGGATGAATTACTAGGTTGTTTTAAATCTGTTAATATTCCTTTCATGTTTCATTACCATTTTATTGTGTTTTCTTACTTATGGAGTTTAAATCAATACCTAATTTTTATTTCTTGTGATTATTTTACAATTTCTTATTTCTTTACATGTTTAGGTAACTTATTAGTGTGGTTTTTTAAATTCTCATGTTTATATTCATAGTTCGTATGAGCTGAAACACTCTAATTGTGAGTAAATGGGAGCCAAATTCTAGATTTTAAGGTATATGGGTGCCATATAAATTGGAAAATGATGACCCAGACAATTTATAAACTGTACTTGTACCTTATATATTTATAAGCCACTGAATAAATGTTAAAACTGTTAAATTTTTTTCCCTAAAGACATTGATTTTGGTCAGATGGGAATGAGTTGGAAAAGGGTGGTGCATATAATCAAACCAATGTTGTTTCTCTATATATATATATATATATATTCTTTAGAATAAATTTTAAGAATATTGAAATTTATTTTAAATTCTAGATTAAGTGGTTGTGGTTATATGGGAGCTATCTACAAATTATAAAGTTTATGAGGGATTTATATTGTGAAAGGTGGTAACCCATAAGACTAAACTCTTTATTTTCATCATTTTTTTAAATATAAATGTTATAAAATTTTGTCCATAACTGAATTGGATTCCTTTTTATGGATTTTACCCTTATTATATGTTTATAATTACTCATATAACTAAGTATTAAAAAAATGAATAACTGACCTAAGTAGATCAGTTGGGGCATGTTCTTAATAAAGTGGAGCCGCTAAGGGTGTTTTCAAAATCTAAATTCTTACATTGTTCAGGGTTTCTTTTGTTGAACCCAAAATGGATAAATAGGACTCATGTGGGTCTCTTGTTCTTTTTTATGACCTAGTTTCTAACCCTATGGGGGTATTTCATGCTACAAAAATGGGTTTCCTTAAAGTGTCAGCTTTTTTGGGCTTCTGGCATGACAAATACCCCTTTAGTTAATAAAATACCTTCAAATATGCATAAAATATTTAGTGTGGGTTCTTATATATAAATTAATGGTTTTTAAGATGAGTTTATGTGACATCATGTCCTACTTATATAGGGATGTATTTTAGTACTAATGATTAAGGAGGTAGTTTAAAATGGATTACATGTTTTTCCTTATAGCTGGTGTTAGTTTTTTCATAAAACTAAACATGAAATATTTAAAGTCTTAAATTATTTTTGTTTTAAATTCTTTAAAATGAAACCTAAAGTGGAGTTTTTTATTAACCCTTATGTAAGGTTAGTTTAAAGCCTTCCATCATTTTACCTTAAAATAGAATGAAAGCATTTCCATAGGATTATTCCTTCCTATGTCTGAATCTAAATGATATGACTTTAAGCCTAGTGACCTTCCATAGGGATGACTTCATTTTTGGTCAACTCTTTTAGATTTGATATGGTAATATCATGTTTTAGGTATCACCCTCATATCATTATAACCCTTTTCAGTTGCTTGCAATCAGTTTCTCTTAAGTGGTAATATTTGGGTTCCATAGTCCTAAGTAAGAATCTTTGTTTCTAGAATGACACCTTTCTTTTAGAAGGTGGTTGTGTATTTCTTGACCCTTTCTCCAAGTGTGATCATTCAAAATTTCTCAATTCAACCAATATAGACATTTCAAGGGCACATTTGGACGCTTAGTAGGTCGTACAACCCTTCTTATCCATGCTTTTTAGTGTTGTAAGACTTGGGAGGTTTTCGGTTTTTTCTACATTCATGCGGAGTAATGAGACTCAGATATAGTTCTTCATTTGGGCCATCCAATACATAAATTCATATAGTTGATAAGCCTATGGATAGTACAATGTATATGTCATTTTCTCACGTAAACATGGGGTAGTACATGTTTATATACACAGTAACCATCATCTTGTTAATCATGAAGTGAACTATTTAAATTCAGTGGTACTCACTCAAACCATGAGTTGTTACCCCTTGAAGGTTGATCAGCTCCAGAGTCTAATGACCTAGGAATCAATAAAGATATTAGATTGTCCCAATGTTTGGTATGATATTTTAAGAATAATAATGATTTTGACACATTGTTTGGTTTTCTAGTCTTTACGCCTAATCTCTTAACTGGTGGGAACATGACTCGGAGATTCATCACATGTGCATATTGGTGTGAATTAAATCTAGAGCTCTTAAGTGTATATTTATCTCTATCTCTTAGGTTAAAAAAATTTTTAAGCATGGTGAACACCTCTATCATCATGTACTATATAATGAGATCCCATTCTATATTTAATCTAATGTTAAATAAACTCCTAAGGTGGGAGGGTCATGTGAACTCTAGTTAAATTTTTCCTTCCAAGTAGAATAAGCACAACCTATAGTACCATTTCAAACTAGTTGGACTTTCTCAAGATACCTTATGGATGGTAATATCTTCTTATCAACTCAGTGATTTCTTGAGATCATGATAATGTTGTGATTGGTGACCATGGGATGCCTTGTGTAGAAATAGAATCATGGCTGGGTAATGGTGATGCACCAACATATATATCTGAGAGCTTCCAATAAATTTGACCTATAATAGATCAACACCCTTCCCCTTTTTTAGGAAAGTTCTATTTGAAAATGTATGGATAACTTCACCCTCTTTATGGAGAAAGAGTCTCAAATCCTTTATGGAGATCATTAAAAATCAATTAGTGTACTCTCAACTTTAAGGCGGCCATGTCCCCTATATTTGTATTATCTGTTTACACTAAGGGAGAATTGGCCTTCTTATATTCGAATGTTTTAAAACACTATTGGGTTTTTTTGGGTGGTTTTGATCAAAGTTATACATTAAAATCATGGTTTCTCTTAAAGTAATGGTTAGTCCTGAGTGATACATGGGCTCTCAAGTAGGAATTCCTTGGATGGACCAACAGAAAAGATTTATTTATTTTGACTTGATTACCAAGAATATGTTGTTTTGGGGTCATTTGATGTTATTTTTTGTAGACATTCAGCTTGTAATGAAGTCTCACATGCAATATTTGGAGTTGGTTTACCTTGGATGAGCTCCTTGGAATCTAATTGTTGACTCTGAGGTCACCCCGGTTTTTAGTTGGGCTAATACGGGTTGTTTTACCATGATGATCCAAATATGATGGATTGAGTATTATTCCATGTTTGTGCTGGGGAACAACAATTTAAATAAGTATTTTTTTCTAGAGGCAACACCGAAAAAATTTTATAAGGATTTTTGATCATTCTATAATAAGTCCCAAGGTGAATTCATCTAAATTCATCATGTTTGGAATTTTAAATGCATCATCCATCTAAGCCAGGTGCCTCGAGGGTAGTTAACCAGGATGGTGCAACTTGATATCCCTCTCTCTTATCATGTGTGGTTTATGAGGAACTGTGTTATGACCCTGTTGGGTGTGATGGGGTGAATATAGGTTTCGTCCATATATTTTTATGGAATGGTTGGAATGGTTGGTTTAGAAGAGGTCAGTTGGGAATAAATTCTTTTTTGAGTTCATTTCTTGTGTTATGAGTGTCGTTGGATCTCTACAGAAACATTTTGAAGGAAAATTATGATGGTGGAGGTTTTGTTGCTCAGAATTGTCCCCTTTATGATTTTAAAAACCAATGGTTGGAAGTACCATCATCCAAATGTCAAAATAGATGATGATGTAATCTTATCTCAGGTTTTATGGGATCGATTAATATTTTTTTGACGTTTTAGCTCAGAAACAAGTGTTGTTTTGAGTTTCTAGGGTTTATGGGTCATGTGTTAAGGTGATTCTTAGAGGTCTGTTGGGTGTTTGGAAATGAAACATGGATTTTTGAATGAAACTTCACAAGCCTTTTTGTTTGGGGGATATTTATATTTTTCTTGAAGGATTCGTAGGGATGAGAAGTTCTAAGGTGTGGATATTGTAACGACCCATATTTTGAGCCAAGGTGAAATTCCAAGGGAGTTTAAATTTTTAGAATTTACCCATTGGTATGTTCCTTGATCTGAGATTTTTAAGGTAGTTTCAAGAGTTTTAACACTTCAAATTGTTGTTTTGAGACTTTTTTAAAGGCATGAGGGGTTCCCCATGTGTCTCGTTGAGTTTTAGAAGCATTAGGCCCCAAATATCTCATGTTTGTGTGGTCTGTATAGGGCGCACGGTCTGTCTAAAACTATGTGATCCCATTAGAAAACTTTGTGACCTATAGCAAGTGGATATAGGTGGTTCACATGATATTCACATGGTTTCACAAACCATCCACCCAACTTGCACGCTTAGTGTAATTTATGTAGTGTGTGTGCACTGTTCATTGCATGGTTGGTGAATGGTTTGTCTAACTGCATGACCCAAACCATGCGCAATTTTTTTTAAAATTATTAAATTAATTAAAATAAAACTAAATTAAAATAATTTAAAACCAAATCTACCCTCCCTCCTCTAATAACTCATGTGATGCACCCCCCCCCCCCCCAACCTCTCGGTCACACGGGTGATAACCACATCAGCCTCCCCTCTTCGCAACAATTTCACTTGGATTCTTCAATTTTCTCATTCGATTTGTTGAGGTAAGATATATTTCTATCCTTTTCCTTCTTTCTAGAATGTTTTTTTCTTCTACATCTCCCCATTTTTCGGTTGAACCATAGTGTTTCGATTGGTCTAGTTTTTTATGATTATATTCTCAATAGGGTGTGTGGTGGGTCTCTTGAGGATTCTTATTATGTGTTTCAGTATCCACTATTGAAGGAAAATCCCTTTGGGTAATTTTGGTTCTCCCTCCATAAATTTCAGGTAATTTTTCTTCTTTTATTAAGTAATACTCAATTTATGATTGTGGATTTTTTTAGTTTCAGAGTTTATAGTATTTTTATATAGTGTGTTTTGGTCTTTGTTAGGATGGGTTAAAGCTGCCATAATTGAATGATCACATGTGTATGCATGGGTTGGAATGTTCCTGTATAAGTTCCCCCTTTATATATATTCACCCATTGTTGTATTAATATATATAATGGGGTTAGGTGTGATTATATTTGTATATGAAAATGCATACATGTATAAGTAAATAGAAGTATATGAACATGTAATCGTATATGTAAGGATACCCTTTTATATATTTGGCCATGAAAATAGGTACATAGGGGCTTGGTAACCATCCATATAAAAAAGGGTGGATATAAATGAAAGTGTTAAATGGAAGGTTAGAGTTTTCATTGTCAAGGTCATCTAGTTTCGAGATGTTTCGTCTTTTTCTTATTTTTCTTGAGGTAGGATCCCTTTCCATTTTTACATTAACTTTAAGAATGCATTAATTTATCTCTTTTCTCACCTTACATGGATATTAATTAGTGTTGTAAGATTTATTATATAATAAATTTTTTATGTGAATTTAGTTTATTTCCTATGAGTTTAATTGGTTGAAATTATTCTTAAACATGAATTTAGTATGAATCTTTAAATGATGTTTAATTATGATATATTAATTATTGGTAAAACAATTAATGTTTTCATAATAAAACCCCTCAATATGGTGCATTTTCATCAATTGAGAAATGATATGTGCATTGTATTTTAGCTTTTCACTTAATATTGTGCTTAATTCTTATTTTCCTTTCTCGTATTCTATAGTTTCTTGGATTTTTATAAATGAAATGAGTTGTTTAGTGCTTATTGATTAATCCATTTATTTGGTTCAATGGAATGTTTTTCTTTGTAAAAATTAATAGGTTGTGCTATTGAAATGTCATTGATGACTTGTGATTAAGGGCATGTTAATTCTATGTGACTATGGTTGTATTTCATTACTTAATCTTATTTCATGTTGATTAGTGATCATTTATTTAGGCTTAGAGTTTATGTGTGTGCTTAATGCCTTATGCCCCCTTGATGGTTCCAACTATGCTATATGGATAGCTTGTTTTTCTTGGGGAATTAAATTGTTTATTTCATTAAATTATATTATATAAATTCTATGCCTTTTGATAAATGCATTGTTTTCTATGGCCCACTTTCTATGGTCCAGGAGAGAACATGGTTCCTAATTTTTGTATTCCATGGGTGCAATCATCATGTTTGGTTGGATCTTATTTACATGCATGTATTGATACATTATCTTTCCATGTACGGGATCTCTAGAAGGTTTAATTATTCTCATGAATGAGTCTGGTTCCCTATGGGATAAATCAAGGATGGAATCTTTTGTAAAGATGATCGTGACATGCCTCGGGTGATACTCGGACCCCTATGTGAGATATATAGAATGGGCTCAGAGTCACCATCCATGAGTGATACTAGGGGGGGTGAATGTTTTTCCTTGGATGGACATAGAGGTATTGTTTTATTTGTAGTCACCTATAGATACCATTGGGATTCTGTTTAGATCTCTTTGGATGGGATCGGGACTCCACCACTGGATTTGAAGGATTGGTTGCTTGTGTAATCTACGTATCCTCTTGTTATGTTAAAGTATTCTCTTTTGATGACATGAAATTGTGGCCTCTATCAAAAGCTCAAGTTTGGGGTTATTCCTTCCTTAGTTGCTTTGTTTATAATGGTTTTTTAGGTGTGTTGGCCACTTTATACCATAATTTCTTCCATAGGTACCTCTTTTTAGACTTCTGGCTTAGGTTGAAGTAGTTGATATGGGATGGGAGTCCATGTGGAAACCTGGACCAAAGTGTTTGTGTTTATTTTATTTACCTCACTACTTTATACTTATTGGAATGTTGTTCTTATTTTATTTCCCAAAATGGATTGGACTAGACAGTGTGGGTGCTAGCCTAATGAGATTGTATCTCACACCTTGATCGGGAATAAATGGAACCATATTAGACTTTATGATAGTAGGTATGGATAAATGTAATAATGTTCCTTCTGATGCTTGAATGATTTGGTTCCTTAGAATGGAGGTTGGGGGAAGAGGACTCAAATGGTTGTTGAGATTCTTGTGGAACTAGTCATTGGGAAGTTATTTTTTTAGTACATTATATGTTTATTTGTAGTTATTACTTCTTGTACTTGTATCATCATCAGTCATGCATTAATTTTTTTTAAATTGGTGTAGGCCACTTTTAATCAGTTATTATATTATTTTCTTCTTGTTTTTTGTCTTTTATTATTCTTGAATTCACTATTGTCTATTGATCTTCAACTAATATACTGTTGTGATACTATGATTTTGAGGGTATAGTCTCCCCACCATACCACCATTAGGCCCTCACTACTAGTAAACAACCTCTCGTGTATAGGGAGGCACGCATAAGGATATGTGACAACCAATCTAGCTACTATTTCCATAGTTAGTCAAGATGAGATGTTACATCATGTATAAAAGTTTTATCAGGATCAAGAGTAAAATGATCCCAATGGATCGCATGACTAGAATATTGATAATACTTCATTAGTTGGGAGACATGTTGGACATCGTGAATGAAACTAAATTTCAATTGTAAGGTTAACTTATATGAAATATTTTTAACATTTCAATCAATATAAAATCATCCAGGATAACATACTGAAATATTCCATTAATTTCCAATTCATCAATAAACATGTCTTGTTGAAACCATTATGAATAAGTGGTCACTCGTCATTGAAAGAGAACTTCCAATGATGATGATAAAAATAATATTTATTTCATCTCTATCCATAGCCATCTACTTCAAGAACAAATCAATATTTTATATAGTCTCATTAAAAAAACTAGATCTAATCGAAGATATTTCCCTCCTTTACACCCAAAATAGTGGAGAAAAATAATGACACCCATATATTTCCTTGAACAGGGATATATGTAGTATCTCCTAGTATATTATATTATAGAATAATTTTATCAAAGTTATATGATATTCAATTGACCATCCATACTCCATGAAACAATCATTGAGCATATCATCTAATGTATGAATTGTTCATTACCATTTATTGTTAATCAAAGGATTATATGTCATTCTCATGGTAAAATGAGTTATAAGATCCTATTGTAATAATTTCAGGAATTTGGAAGATAATAAATACTCTATATTAGAGAATATCGATAATAGAACTACATAAAACGTTACGACATCTCGAATATATTGATTTTTGAAATAATTCACCGTGTTGGACTCTCTAATTGGGAAGAAGTGTTATAGCTTGGTGATTTGATCAAAACACTCCCAATTAGAATCATGTTTCTAAATAATCCTTTTTATACTAGTAAAAATGTAACACCCCAAGCTTCCACGGTACATTTCCCTTTGAATAATGCAATATCTTTCATTGTACACAACGTTGAGATTCTAACACACCGCGACACATCAAAGTAGTCATTATGAAAATTAATACCCAATTTTTAATATTTTATAAATTTTATATCTCAATATGGAATTCATTTTTGTATTCAAAATATCTAAATTATCCTACGGTAAAATTTTGGTACTTTTCAGATAACTTTTATATTTTGATGAGTAGTGAAAATTACTAAATTTTAATTAAAAAAAACTTTTTCAATCAAAATAATTAATAGTGATAAATTATGAATTTGAGAGTTTTTAAAGTATATTTAGAATATATTTTTACCATTTAATACAATTTTGGTCATTGGACATAATTTCACATTTAAACCGAACATAATCAACTGTCAATCTTTTGATAGTTATTATCTCTTAAAAACATGCTTTTTGTTTTAACAACAGAAATTAATTTTAAATTAATTTATACCACTTCTGTGTTTTGAATTTAAAAATATGGATTCCATATTTGGAATTAGGAGGTCCAAATTGTGTAAATATGTAACTTTTATTTGTATACATTTTCATTAATTACTTCGGTAAATATTTTATTTACCATGGTTAAAGGGTAAATCTGGTAAATAAGGGTAAAAAATAATATTATAATAATATTAATTTACCCTAAAATGTTTCCTAACCCTATTGGTTGATACATTTCAGACCCTGGAAATTGTTGAGTCGATTTGGGGACCCCATGGAGCCACTTGTAGGTGATAAGGACACTTTATATTAATTAAGTTAAAGTAAATACAAAAATGACATAAGCATATATCATTTAGAAAAACAATTTTTACATAGGGTTATATATGTTATAATTTCGACTATAAATATTCATTAGAAATATAAAACTATTTCCTACATAATGGTATTTTATTTATAATTTTTATACATTTAATAATTAAATTTTTTTATGACACAATAATGATACAGTATTTTCCTTATTAATGAAAGAATCAAATAATTTGTATTATAAATGTTCAAATAAATATACTTTGAAAGTTTTGATGACATAAAAAAAATTTCTTGGTTTATATGACATGTTAGGATTTCTTAAATTAATTGTTTTTGAATTAATAATGTTGTTAAGACATTAAAAAAAATCAATTATTAAATAGTGTCAAAATTGAAATAAATGAGTTTTTAAAACAAATATTATATTATAAATTGATATAATATTCCTAAAAATATAAGGCTCTGCAAAAGGACTTATATAATGATATTTCTATCGTTAATGGACCACTTGGGGGTCTATTGGAAGTATATATTATGTTTATTAACTATATAATATAAAAATACAAAGAGACATGGTAAATATCAAACTATTTAACTAAGAGTTAAATATAAATGATAAGGTTAATATAGTGACCTAAACCTATCTAAAACCTACTGGTTAAGTGTTTTTCAAAATATCCCCACATTAAACTTTAAATAATCCATTTTTGAGCCATTATAAACCGAATAAGAATTTATTATAAAATAATACTTTAAGTTTTTTCTAAAGATCCCCTCCTCCCCCTTATAAAAGGACACAACTTCTACACAATTCTTCATACATTCAAATCCTTTTTGATTGTCCAAAACCGGCCAAAATATCCTATAAACGTCTTTCACTTCAACCTAGAGGCCTTATTTTTATCATAATTCCAACCTATGGAGCCCTTTTGATCAAATCAAAAAGAAGAACCCGAATAAGAGGTAATGATTTCACCACCCTCTTTCAAGTTCCTTTCTTCTTCCACCTCTTATTTCATTGTTATTTTCATTATAAAATAATAAATCCATTATCTTATATATACTTTGATGTTATTATAAATATTTTACAACCAAATTCATTATTCTATCCACCCTTTAAATGACATGTCACCATACATGCGTACGTACGGCTTACCGTCTCCACGTCGTGATGTAATTGTTATTCAAAATATTATTATTTGGATGGGTATAATAATGATGTGTATTTGATGTAAATAATAAATATAACATAATTATGATTCTGTATATATGATATACCATCCAATTATATATTATTTTAAAATCAAAATAATGATATTTTTGCGCGTGCGTACATACGAACTACCATCTCCACGAACGCGATGAGATTCATTACCCATTGTATCCATTCAAGTATAATTATCATTTGATGACTAAAAATAATGTTTAAGGACTTGATATTGTTATGTATATGAATAAGATAAAACCTATCCATAACAAACATGGCTTATGTAACATATAAAATAAAACGAGTAAGTTAACATTCGAAACGATGATAACACTAAGATATTATTAACAAAGCATTATTAAAAGATCATATATGATATAATATTAATGTATATGATTCTTTTATAATTTAATAACAATAATTTCACCATTATACAGGAGGTTAACCTACTCTCGACAAAGTAAAAGTACAGGGTAAGGAGTTTTCATCTCACTCCTTATTCCCATGAGATTCATGCCATATTGCCACTATTACCTTTTGTGTGGTGTATGTACTACCCATAATTGTATTCATTGTGTAATAAACTTTAATTTATGTGTATTTACATATTCATTGTATGATACTTATTTCATGGGGTGTAGTTTTTGTAAGTTACCAAATTGTTAAGGGTTAATTCCTTAATCTCATTACTATCTGAGATTGTTTATGTGTAAGTATTTACTGGGACATTTTTATCATCCATGTCCATTTTTCATAAAAATGATTTCAAAATGAATATTTTAAAAAAAAATTGAAAGGTACTCTTTATCAAGATTATAATTTTAAATGTTTTAAAGATTAATCTTTCTAAATCTTTTTAATTAATGTCTATGTTTTCAAAATGATTTTAAGGATTTATTTATATGGACATGAATGTTTTGAAAGAATAATTATTTTCAAAATTTTCAAAGTGGTATGGGACACTTTGATTCAAAAATATCTTTTAAATTACTTCCTTTATAAATGTGTGACATATAAATGATTTTACGAAAAGGATATTTCTCTTAAAAAAATTTACTCATCATTTTCAACTATGTCCGCATCCTTTACTGGATATTATTTTTGATTGAGGATAATTTATTATAATACAATATTTCATATTGTATTGAATGAGTTATGATATGTTTGACTGTGGATGTTTTATTTTTATACCATTCATGGTTTATGGTTAATGTATTGACATTTTGTATGCTTGTTCTAATATGAATGTTTTTTTCAACCTTTTCATATGAGGAATGTGTTGGACATAGTAAGTGACGGGTGGAGCCCGCTATAGCTCCTCGATGCATCGGTAGGTCTCATGATACAACTAGACGTTGAATTAGTCGAGGCCCTTTCCCAATTTGATATATGGTTTTGGTCAAGGACTTAATCATTTTTAGACGTCTTGGCCAAGGCCTTGAAAAAATGTTTTAGAATTTCTGGCATTATACATTCCCTCATTATGAAAATAATATTGATGGTTCATGTTGTCATTTGACTAGTAAAATACCCATGATTATGTTTTATTATGGAATTATTTAATCAACTCATATTCCTACCATAAAAGTATTCATGTTTATTATTGGTAAAGTCATTGGTTTCAATTATTCACCATGCTTAATATTTATGTTATCTTCTGTTGTATTGCTTACCCTTACTGAGCGTTTGAGCTCACCCCTTTCTATGTTTTATTTTTCTAGGATTCCAATAAGTGCCTTCTTATTGATATGAAGGGTTAAGCTAATTGAATAATTTAGTTCATAAAGAATTACTTATGTTGTGTGTTATGTTATAAGGTTTAATGTAACATCCATGTATGTAATCTATTTTACAAGACTGATAAACTGATCGGTACTTCGGGAATTGATTCCTTGTAATCATGCCAATTTATTAAAATAATGAACTAACTCTGGGTAACTGGGGTTGGGGTGTTATAGTTGGTATCCGAAGATTCTTAGTAAAAACCTTGGAAGCTATATTTAGATAAACTCTGATTAGAGCACATAGACCTAAGATGGACTTTGAGGATTAGTGTAGAATAACATCCTAGAATTTTGGTATTGTAGAGATTTTGTGAGTTTTCCAAGCAATACATATCTGTATGGATACGAGTAGGTAGAGGAGGCTCTGGCACAGATGTACCTAGGGGTAAAACCCAAAAACACCGTTTTGAGCTAGACTTGAACGGGAACTGGTGCACGACAACAGGTCTTGTTGCACTCTTGGTTACGACACTCCCGGGGGATATGCTTATGATAATTCTCATTTTCATTACAAACCATTATGAAGGGTTTATGAGTATATACTTCCTCAAATAAGACATTTTTATTATTATGGATTATATCCATAAATTGTTCAATTTATGATAAGTGTTTTAAAAGTTTGGATTTATGTATTGTGATTCATAAACTAATCTAGTGTATTCCATTGTTTAGAAATGCTGGCTAGTGGAAGAAATAAAAACTGTATCAATGCACACACTCAATATAGGGATTTCCCTCCTGCTCAAAATAATTATAGTGGTGATGGTGATGCAACTGGTGATGATCAGCTAATCACCATACTGGGAAAACTCCCTCAGGTTATGAATAATAACCTTACCCGTATGGATCACCCCGATCCACAGCATGGCGTATCAATGTTAGATCCCTTAATGAGGAAACAACCACCAACATTAAATGGGGGTAAAAAGCCACTATTGGCTGAGCAATGGATAAGTTCCCTAGAGAAAATATTTTAGTCTTTGGGGAGTAGTGAAAGGGAAAAGGTTATCATGGCAGTTTACTGCCTCACTGGAGATGATTATCAATAGTGGTCATTAATTAAAAACACAAAGGAAGATTAAGAATTATCAAGTATGGAATGGAGGTAGTTTAAAGAGATTTTCTTAGAAAAATACTTTCCTCATGACCATCGAGCAGATATGGAAAGGCAATTTCTCAGTCTGAGGCAAAAGGAGGATGAGAATGTCGCAAAGTATTAAGCTAACTTTACAAGGATAGCGAGGCATGCGGCAGATTATATATGTAACCTGAGGAGTAAGATTAATCGTTTCTTTGATGGGTTAAAAACCATTTCTCCATCGAGTATTAGTCTCACAATCCTTCTCATCATATGAAGGCATTGTATCATGTGCTATAAAGACAAAAAAGGAATTATCTAAATCTTATGACAATAAAGTAAAGCAAGAGAAGAAGAAAACAGTGGAACAAGAGGAAGATAAAGGGAAAAAGTTGAAGAATGATTTTCCATTTTGTTATAATTGTGGGAAGAAACACCCTGGTACTTGCCTAAAAGGAATGGGAGTTTGTTACAAATGTGGAGAAAAAGGTCACCAGGCTCTTGATTGCAAGGGAAAGAAAGATGCTATCAATGTTGAATGCTATAATTGTAGAGAAATGGGGCATTATGCGAATGAATTCATTAATATATAAGGAAACTTACCTAAAAAAGGCCAAGGGATCAAGGCCAATATTACATTATTACTACAGTTGAAGTGGAATAATTAATGTATTTGTGTTTTTGGACTCAAATATTATATTCTGTTTATAAGAATAATGTGATATATATAAGGATTGTACTGTAGTACTTGTTGTTTTCATTAAGGTTTTAATATGACTAAGTTAATCATATTTTCAGTATGTGACAATAAGATAAACTTTACTTTTTCTGGGGAATGTGATGGGACAATTGATTTTGGAATTTAGATACTTTTTTCGGAGATTCTGGATAGAGGTACTTTGGATAACTATAATGTTTGGAGAGGATTAAGTTGAACTTTGGATAGTATTGTTTACGGTTAAAACAATTATTATGATCAATTTTTGGAATATTATGATACTATTGTTTTAGGAAAAGGACAACCTGCAGGTCGGGCGATAACCCATCGTGTCGGACAAAGCAGCAGGAATCGAACCTACAACCATAGTGCGACATGCCTTTATTACCTACCACTAGCCTGCAGGAAGTCCCTGGTCATTACAAATTATTTTTATTCATTTTAATGGTATATTTTAATGTTTGGATCCTTATATTATTAGGATAAATATAATATTTTTGAGTTATATTATCTTTTGGAGTGAAAGATGAGTTTGTGGTAGAAATTAGTCAAAGGATGTAACTCAACTTGTCAAGTATATATATATATATATATGTATATATATTTCTCTTATTCTATGAAGAAAATAATTCATAAACATTAAGTAAGGTATCTTAGAACAAAAAATGTTTTATCCTAATACCTTATGTTTTGTTGAACCAATGATATTTTAAATCATCATAGATTGATGGCTTTGTGGCCCTCAATTCTACAATTGTTTGTGACTGATGACCTCAATCACTCCATATAAATATTTACGTTTTTCCTCCAATTATGTGTCTCTAATTTCCACCATTGTTCTCCAAATCGAGATCATAATTTTTTGGTGACCCTTTCATTTCTCTTTTCCCCTTATTAAGACTAAATTTTATTAACCCAATTTCTGATGTGGGATTTCCCACAAAGATATTTTATATTTTCAACCTTTTATTTTCGAAGAACAATTTCAAATTGAGAGGATGAAATTTATTGAAGTAAGGGAGAATGTAACACCCCAAGCTTCCATAGTACGTTTCCCTTTTAATAATGCAATAGCTTACATTGTACGCAACTTTGAGATTCTAACACACTGCGGCCAATCAAAGTGGACGTTATGAATAGTAATACCCACTTGTTGAAATTTTATAAATTTTATCTCTAAAAATGGACTTTAGTTTTGGATTTATAATATCAAAATTATCCTAGGGTTAAATTTTTGTACATTTTGGATAACTTTTATATTTTGATGAATAGTGAAAATTACTAAATTTTAATTAAAAACAAATTTTTTAATCAAAATAATTAATAGTGATAAATTATGAATTTCAGTGGTTTTAAAGTATATTTAGAATATATTTTTACCATTTAATACAATGTCAGTAATTGGACACAATTTAACATTTAAACTGCACATAAACAACTATCAATCTTTTGATAGTTATTATCTCTTAAAAACACTCTTTTTGTTTTAACAGCGGGAATTATTTTTAAATTAATTTATGACACTTCTGTGTTTTGAATTTCGAAATATGGATTCCATATTATCAATCAGGGGGTCTAAATTGTGTAAATAGGTAACTTTTATTTTTAGACATTTTGAATAATTACTTCGGTAAATATTTTATTTACCATGGTTAAAGGGTAAATCAGATAAATAAGGGTAAAAAATAATATTATAATAATATTAATTTACCCTAAAACGTGTCCTAACACTATTAGTTAATAAATTTCCAACCATGGGAATCTTTGGGTCGATTTTGGGACCCCATGGAGCCACTTGTAGGTGATAAGGACACTTTATATTAATTAAGTTAAAGTAAACACAAAAATGACATAAGCATATATCTTTTAGCAAAAAAAATTTTACATAGGGTTATATATGTTATATTTTCTACTATAAATATTAATTATAAATATAAAACTATTTTCTACATAATGGTATTTTATTTATAATTTTTAGACATTGAATAATTAAATTTATTTATGACCCAATAATGATACAGTATTTCCTTATTAATGAAAGAATCAAATAATTAGTATTATAAATGTTAAAATAAATATAATTTGAAAGTTTTGATGACATCCAAAAAATTTATTGGTTAATAAGACATGGAATTATTGCATAAATTAATTTTTTTTTGAATTAATAAAGTTTTTAAGACTTTAACAAAAATTAATTATTAAATAGTGTCAAAATTGACATAAAGAAGTTTTTAAAACAAATATTATATTGTAAATTGATATAATATTTCTAAAAATATAAGGTTCGGACAAAGGACTTATATAATGATAGGTGTATCATTAATAGTCCACTTGGGGGTCTCTAGAAAGTATATAGTATGTTTATTAACTATATAATATAAAAATACAAAGAGACATGGTAAATGTCAAACTATTTAACTAAGAGTTAAATATAAATGATAAGGTTAATATAGTGACCCAAACCTGTATAAAACCTATTGTTTGAGTGGTTTTCGACCTATACCCACCTTAAACTTTAAATAATACATTTTTGATGCATTATAAACTGAATATGAATTTATTATAAAATAATACTTTAAGTTTTTCCTGAAAAGACCCTCCTCCCCCTTATAAAAGGACACCACTTCTAAAAAATTATTCACACATTTAAATCCTTTTGGTTCGGCCAAAACCTGCCCAAATATCTTCTAAACTTCCCTCAATTAAACCTAGAGGCCTTAGGTTTATCATAAAGACAACCTATGGAGCCCTTTTGATCAAATCAAAAAGAAGAATCCGAAGAAGAGGTAATGATTTCACCACCCTCTTTCAAGTTCCTTTCTTCTTCCACTACTTATTTCTTTGTTATTTTAATTATAAAATAATAAAACCAGTATCTTCTATATAAATTGATGTTATTATTAATATTTTACAACCAAATTCATTATTCTATCCACCCTTTTAATGACATGTCACCATACGTGCGTACGTACATCTTACCATATCCACGTCATGGTGTAATTGTTATTCAATACATTATTATTTTTATGGGTATAATAATGATGTGTATTTGATGTAAATAATAAATATAACATGATTAGTATTCTATATATATGATATAACATCCAATTATTCATTATTTTAATATCAAAAGAATGATATTGTCGCTTGTGCGTACGTATGGACTATTGTCACCATGAACGCGATGAGATTCATTCCTCATCGTATCCATTCAAGTCTAATTATCATTTTCTGATTAAAATAATGTTTAAGGACTTGATATCATTCTGGATATGAATAAGATACAACCTATCCATAACAAACATGGCTTATTTAACATATAAAATAAAACGAGTAAGTTAACACCGAAAACGACGATAACACTAAGATATTATTAACAAAGCATTGTTAAAAGATCATATTTGATATCATATTAATGTATTTGATTATTGTATAATTTAATAACAATAATTTCACCATTATACATGAGGTTAACCTACCCTTGAAAAATTAAAATTACAAGGTAAGGAGTTTTCATCTCACTCCTTATTCCCATGAGATTCATGCCATATTGCCACTATTACCTTCTGTGTGGTGTATGTATTTCCCATAATTGTGTTCATTGTGTAATACACTTTAATTTATGTGTATTTACATATTCATTGAATGATATTTCTTTCATGGGGTGTATGTTTTTTAAGTTAACAAATAAGTAAGGTTTAATTCCTCAATCTCATTATTATCTGAGATTGTTTATGTGTATGTATTTACTGGGACATTTTTATCATCCATGTCCAATTTTCATAAAAATGATTTCAAAATGAAAATTTTAAAGATTTGTGAAAGATACTCTTTATCAAGATCATAATTTTAAATGTTTTAAGCATTTATCTTTCTAAATCTTTTTAATTAATGTCCATGATTTCAAAATGATTTTAAGGATTTATTTATATGGACATGAATGTTTTGAAATAATAATTATTTTAAAAACTTTAAAAGTGGTATGGGACTCTTTGATTCCAAAATCTCTTTTAAATTAATTCCTTTATAAATGTGTGACTTATAAATGATTTTACAAAATGGATATTTCTCACAAAAAGTTTTACTCATCATTTTCAACTATGTCAGCATCCTTTACTGGATATTATTTTTGATTGAGGATGATTTATTATAATACAATATTCCATATTGTATTGAATGAGTTATGATATGTTTGACTATGTATGTTCTATTTTTATACCATTCTTGGTTTATGGTTAATGTACTGACATTTCGTATGCTAGTTCTAATACAAATTTTTATGTTTTGTTTCAAACTTTTAATATGAGGAATGTATTGGACATAGTAAGTGACGGGTGGAGCTCGCTATAGCTCCATGATGCATCGGTAGGTATCATGAGACAACTAGATGTGGAATTGGTCGAGGCCCTTTCCCAATTTGATATATGGTTTTGGCCCAGGCCTTAATCATTTTTAGACATCTTGGCTGAGGCCTTGAGAAAATGTTTTATAATGTCTGGTATTATACATTCCCTCATTATTAAAATAATATTGATGGTTCATGTGGTCATTCGACTCGTATAATACCCATGATTATGTTTTATTATGGAATTATTTACTCATCTCATATTCCTGCCATAAAAGTATTCATGTTTATTATTGGTAAAGTAATTGGTTTCAATTATTCGTCATGCTTAATATTTATGTTATCTTCCACTGTATTTCTTACCGTTACTGAGCGTTTGAACTCACCCCTTTCTATGTTTTATTTTTCTAGGATTCCAAGAAGTGAATTTTGAATGATATGCAGGGTTAATCTAAGGGAATAATGGAGTTTATAAAGGATTACTTATGTTGTGTGGTATGTTATAAAGTGTAATGTAAAATTCATGTATGTAATCTATTTTCCAAGACTGTTAAACTAATCGGTCCTTCGAGACTTGATTCCTTGAAATCATGCTAATATATTAATATAATGCACCGACTTTGGGTAACTGGGGTCGGGGAGTTACATAAAATTCCTTTGTAAATGTGTTTCCACATATATATATAGATATATTTATAGATATTAGTATACCCACTAGTAATTTATTCTCAACATTTACCTGATTACTTGTTAGATATATCATACTATAATCTGTAACCTTGTTCCTCATACCTATTGACAATAAATGATTTTTTATTACATTATAAATTTTTTAACTTCCCATATTAATAATCCATTTCAAATGGGGATACACTAAATGAATTTTTTCCTTTAAAAGGTTGAGGTACAAAAATTTTGTTCTCAAATAATAATAAATAGATTGAAACTTCTATCCAACCATCAGGATATTTTTGACGATTTAGGATTGACCTAATAGTTATGTAATAGGAATATATTCTCTAAACCGCTTTTATATGATATAATAAGTCCATAAAAACATAGTAAGGGAATAAAAATTAATTGAAATTCTTTTTAACAGATTCCATAATAATATTATCAATCATGATCAATTTTTGAAATTGGTTATGAGCATCCCTAGCCATTATTCTATGTGATTTTTGACTCTATGAATTTTCCATAAAATAACATTTATAGGGTGTGTACACCAATTCAAAATAATACATCTTGATATAATGAATCCATATATATTTCCTCAAGTTCTTTTATCACTAAAGAATGAAATATGTCAAACACTTTTGTTTAGTGAAGAATGTAAAATTTTATTAAAATTGGTAGTAATGCTAGGTTTTTAATGCATTATCACTTGTATCTAATTCTAGGTCATGTGTATGATAGTTCTTATCATGATTTCATAACATCCTTGAACCATAGGCCATAGTATGATCTCCTTTCATGATAAAAAAAGAAACATTACTTCCATATGCATCCCAATATACCACGTAATTGTTACCTAGTTTTGGAATGTTTTTGATGGGTTTCAAGGTGGTACAAGATTTATATTATAGAAAATATATCATAAATTTCTCTGTCTTTGTTAATGGAACACCCTCTCTAGATAGATATATCATGAGAGAAATAATCCAAAAAAATCCAAAAAAAAGATATGGTAATATTATGAGAATCATATTTAACTGTGTATCTCAAAAATATTATTTAGTGGCTGCCAATATATGACTAATACAATCATCCAAGGGTCAACTTATATGAACTCTTTAGAACTAAAATTCCTATGGATATATTTTTCAATATTAAAAATATATCCTTGGAAAATTTATCATATAACAAATGATTATGAAATTCATTTAACATAACTTCCATCAATTCCCCATTTTCATTACTTTGTTCAGAATACACCAAAATATCCTCAAAAATAAAACAACAAAAGAATAAAGATACTAATGGAAGATGAGGTTCATCAAGTCCGTGAAGATTATAGTTGAATTCATCAAAACAAAGGGACTATTGATATATTCTTAATGTAAATATCATATATGTAATGATGTATTTAGAGGATTCTCTTTTCTAACACTAAACTTATGATATCATGATTGGATATCAATTATAGAGAACAACTTATATCCCTTTTGTTGATAAAACAAATCATTTATTTTGAGTAATATTGTACCGATTTTTTATTGAAAATTGATTTAGTATATGATAATCAAAACATAAATGAACCTAACCATCTACCTTTTTTGAAAAATAAAACTAGTGTAACAAATCCTGATGTAAAAGTTGGATGAATACTTTACTCTCCAACTCTTCAAGATGATCTTTAATTACCAAAACGTTTTTTGATCCATTATATATAAATTAAGAGAATTAGGTCTTGTTCTTGGGAGTATATATATAGAAAATTAAATTTTGCTATCAAGTGGAAACCTATAGATATAATTTGGAAATAGATTAGGGTATTGATCCACTATATAAAAAAGAGTCATATTTACAATTTCATAAATATTTCCTACATTCATTTTGGAAAAATAATAATAGATAGTTCCATATATTAACACTAATGGTCATTATATACCTATATATATATATCCCAATACCCATAAAATATGTGAAGTTCTCCATCTAAGGATATGAACATCACTTGTTGAGTGTACCAGTCGATATGTGCTTTAAACTCCAAATGCCAGTCCATCACAAGGATTTATCAAAAAATCAATCTCAAGGACTATAAACTCTTAATGAAACTATATAGCATCAATGAAAATGGAATTTACTGGGAACATTAATCCTCTTCACTCCTTCTATTTTAGGGGTTTCTTAATACTCATGAGATGAGGAATTATTTACTTATGTAAACCATACTGTTTAACTATATAATAATCTTGAAAATAATTTTATTCTTCAGTATCAAACAAGAAAGACATGGATAATAGTTTTTTTAGAAGGATGGTACCTTTCACTATTGAGGGACTCAATTTCTCTATTGATATATCCATCTCAACTCTATATAACTATTGATCAGCTACCACAGGATATATCATTCTTCCCTAATCAGGTATTGACATAAAAAAATAACATTTTATTAGAGATTTTTATATTTATCTATACATATAATAACAACTAGTATGATTGGACTATTACTACCTTGTATAAAAATCATGAGGTTGATTTGACACAGTTCCACCTATTAATTTCATAATGTTATAAAAATAATTCTTGGGATACCTTTTTTCATAGTGGTGGTAATTTCTTTATGGTTCCATTCTTTCTTTCTTCCTATTCCTAATAATTCCATACTATTTTTAGTTAGGTTAATCGTTGTGATTATTTTGAAAAGAGATCAATATGATATATTTATTTTCTATTAAATTTATACATTGGGAGTAATGAATCCCTATTGTGATTATTTACTAAGTTGGAATTCACTCCATCACTAAGATTCAAGATGGTTTCACCTCAAATATAGATTTCAGTAAGATCTATTTCTCTTACCGGCCCCTTATATTCCATTTCTATATAATTATTAATAAAAAACATTACAACAATTGAGAGAACCTAAATCCAAACACCCCCTAAAATATTTTATATTTTTGTATCTCACTTATAACTACCTCTAGTACAAAGTGAACAAGATGAATTAATTTATCCATCTATTAAATCACAAGCATGATTTTTTTTATAAGTGAAATAATTCTATTTTATACTTTATCTTGATGTTTTAAGGGAATAATTTCTTGCTAAATAGTTCCAAAAATCTATACCAAGTGAGGTATCGATCCAAAATTTATTGTAAAGTTATGTTCCACCATGAAATTATATGGACCTCAAGTATATATAATTATAGGTTAACCTTAATTTCATCTGGAGTATCTAATAAATAAAATATTATAGTTATTGTACTCATCTATACCACTACATGATCAGTTTCATAATAACTAGAAAACATCAGTGGGTTCTAAATTATAAATTCTTTTAAATTATTATCATAATAATATTACTCAATTCTAGGTCCCATTATAATATCATGAAAGTATTTTACAATAATCTAATCCAAATCCTGGTTTACCTATGGTTTTCTATAACCAAATTTGTAATTGATCCCTCTTGTAGGTCTATCATTATCTTTACTTGGGGAATTTTATTTCAACAATATTTTTTAGAAATATATAATTTATCATTTTTTACTCATTATTTTTTTAGGGTTGTATTTAATATATCAACACAAAAATCAAAATATTGATGAAACAAAATCAAATAATCATGTAAAAATGTATTCCTAGTTGTAATTCCCTTGACAAATGCATGATACCAATCCATCATCTGGTAAACCCATTATGATGAGTTGAAAAAACACCTAGAAGTGCTTAACAATGATATTTTTTATTCTCATAATACCCATGTAACATTAATTTTAATATAAAATGATTAGCTTTGTCTTTTATTCTATAAATATCATTTTCTAACAATCTAATATCATTTCTATTATCTCCAAAAGGAAAACAGACTGACCAATGGGAAATAAATTCTAATGGTTAAACATAAAGTTACAAGGGGAAATTATTTACCATATAATAACATAAACACACACAAACATTATAAGATAAATATAAATAAATAAACTAAATATATGTCTACAAATAATTCATACACCAACCCAACCATAATAAATTTGACAAATCTAGTAACAAATGTGGAAATAAAGACCAATATTAGAGTAGCAATTGAATGAAGTAAATTATAAAAATAAAACACTAATAATGTTAATGTAACTAATACCTAGGTGGAACCACTTCAAAACATGTCATGAACACTCTAATATCAACCCATATCAATATATAAAATGACTACGGGTCCCCACTATTGATGTAATAAACTTGTCCCCTTCCTATATCATAGATTAAAACATAAACATAAACACAAAATAGAATATTCTAGGGGTATAGAGACATATTATTTTCATACATTTATATTTCATATTCTTTTATGAATATTCGATAAATTACATAAACACATGCATGGGGACCATAATAGTTTAGTTTCTTTAGAGATTAGTTATGCAATATTCTAATTTGGTGAAAGTTATTAAACAGTTACCATAAATATATTCAACTTTAGTAATCCTAAAAATAATAACTTGCGTAAAATCATTATTTATAACCTATGGAAATAAAACATAATAAAGGGTGAGCTTATATGCACAGTTAGGGTAAATAAGGGAGATAAGTGAGTATAACATGAACATAAGGGTATAATAACATGAGAATAACATTTTAAAAACATACACTATAGATAATAGTTCATAATATTGAGTCCTAGAACAAATATTAGCATTTCATAAGATATGGATAATAAGGTAATCAAGGAACATGAGCTATGAGATCATAACATTGGAAAAACATAGCTTTTTAAAATATTCATAATAATAGAAAAATATATTTCAAGGCTAACTAATAAGTCTTTAATAACATATTATGCTTGGTATAAACACTAGTTTAACTTCTTCAATATTGGGATAATAATACATTTACCCTCTTTTTTGTTTTTGATAAACTCTCATGTACCCTCTTTTGGGCTTGGTATAACCTCTTGTCAACCCTTTTTTGGCCATGGGATAACCTCCCATGTACCATTTGAGGTCATATATCATTAATCATTACCCAATTAATTGATGGAGATATAGGTCCCACCCATGTAAAAATTAAAACCATACTTATTTAGTCCATAATATTATAAATCATTCATCATATCATCACATCATAACCCATGAAAAGAAAAATGGTTTTATAAACATTCATTAATACACCAAAGCATAACCCATGAAAATAATCAAGGGTTTCATAATCACTTAATCAACATAAAAATTAATCACATAGAGAAATAATAAGGATGGTATCATTGGTTCATATACCAATTAAATAATAACAAATATCAAATGATGTTATCTTAGATGGAAAATTATTTTGAAAAAAAGTTATATAAAAGTTTTCACGAGGAAAATAAATTTTCATTGAAAAGCAATTCTTAAACCTAACAATTCATAAAATATTTTGGAAATAATTTTCATTGAAAATAAATTTGATAAATTATAAATGAATATTTCAAAAAAAATTGATATCATGAAAGAATACAATTATATACATGTCGTATATTTTAACACAAAGTTTCTTTTCACATTTTCAGTAAAATCCATGCATGCATTGTTTTGAAAATGTCATGAATATTCCTTTAAAAAAATTAAAATCTCAAACATAGTTAAATATATATTTCAACATAATTTTTATAATGTCAAAAAAAATGAAAACACTTTTAGAAACCGTGGTTTTGTAAGAAAAATGAGTTTTTGAACGAATAGATAAATAGAGATGATTTTCCTTCAAACATTATTTTGAACTCTTGAGTATATAAGGATAATTAAATGAAGGTAAAACATTTAATATCATTAAATAACTATAGGATAAAAAAATTAATGAGTTTCGTGATATGTTAATCATAAAAAATTTTCATTATAAACATAATAATGGATAATCCTGAGAAATGGTGAAATTGCAACATAAAATCATTAACCCCTTAGTAACTTTGAATTATTATCCCCATGATATAAGTAAATAAAAAAAAGATAAAATATCATGATAATAAATAGATTTATGATATTATGTTTAATAGGGTATATATATACACCTCATAAAATAAGATATGTACATAACATAACATATGTCTCAAGGAAGGAAAAATGAGTCAAAAATCCAATATCGCATTGGTAACTTTGAAACCATAAACCCCAAGAAAGAGAGATCTTACATTGTATATTTAAATCCAAGTAATTATAAGGATAATAATAATAAAATAAATTCATAGGAAATATATACACCACATAAAATATATAGGTGGTGAATATGGCATGTATCTCACGGAAGTAAAAGAGTGAGATGGAAATCCATTACCTTAAGTCTCAAATTTGTTAGTACATGTTCGAACATAATGTATAATAAATTAAATTATATATTACATATAATACATAACAATATATATATATATATGTAATATTATATATTATTTAATTTTTAAATTTTATCGTCCATTTATTAATAATTCCTTGTTAAAGTCAAGTTTCCTGCAATAACTGCTTTGTTTTTTGTGTATGTTTGTTTTTCTTATTTTTAGTCCTCAAACTTTGATAATTATTCTATAATATATATAATTTTAACCATGATATAAATATCATATATATTCAATATATATTTCTTTATAGTGATCCTTAAATGTTAGAGATAAAAATTAAATACACCATTCATGGAGATGGTAGCCCATACATATGCATCAAGTTTGTTTCCATTTTCTGGACGAAGATAAATAATAAAGGTAAATAATATATTACCATTCCATAATCATTTTTATTAAAAAAAATTTCTTGTCCAAATGGAAAAGATAAATTTATTAAATCAAATTAAGATTACATAAGTTTGAAGGAAGAAATTTCATTACAATATTTCTTATAAAGAGGGATCAGTTCAAAAGGAAGATCATTAAACCAAGAAAGTTCCATGTTGATTCCTTTTTTAGAAGGCCCATCCGCCACTGAGTTATCTTCTCTATAAACATGAGTGATAATGTTGTTTCAACTAGAGAGAGAGGTGAGATAGGACATCCATCTAACAATGAGTTTCCAAGACATATGAATCACTACATTTTGAATAAATTTCTATACTGTAGTGGAATGACTTTCAAGATATAGGTTATACATGACTTTAAGGTGAACAAAGTGAATGTCATGAATGATGCTAATAATTTTAGCTTTAAGAGAGGAAAATATATCACATTTTTGGATGAAGCATCCCAAGACATTACCAAAGTGATATCTATAAAAAGATCCACATCCTATAGGTCCCATGTTACCTTTTCATGCTCCATAAACATTTATTTTAATCTATATTTTCAAAGGGGTCTTCAGAAAAATTCAAAGAGACATGGAAATATTTTGAATTTTTCTAGGTTCTCCGATTTTCTGTAGTATCATGAAATTATTCACGGTATTATACTATTGATCGAACTGAATATTGATATACTCCTTAGCTAAATTTATGATTAAATATAGAGCCATCTGTGTGAGGAATAGAGTATTCCCTTGAATGATATCATTATGACCAGACCAAATAAGATATACCGGTTCAGCTACAGCGGCCAGAAAAATCTTCTTAACATATGGCACTATCTATATTGTTGTATAGAACTGATGTTGAGCCACCACATTGAAGAATTCAGGAATATTAACCTCAAATAGATCATTTAGCACATTTTATAAAGTTAAGGCAGTTTCACATGATAGGAACAAATGGGTGATGTATTCTCTATGTTGGTTTCAGAACCTGTATCGGGAACATAAAACAATTCAAAATTATTATAAGAAATCATCACTAGGTAACTTATTATGGGAATGTATCTAAATCACGGTTATCTTGGAAGGCATGATCTAAGACTTTTTATAATATTAAATCCAGGATAACTCGTTATTAGGTTCAAATTTGGAATAATAAAAAGCTTTGGAATCAGGAATTCCATTTCGAGCAAGCTCCCAGATTAAAATATATTTGGAAGGTAAAATTATAGTTGGTGAGAATATTGATGTGATTCCCAGACATTTACATATAGAAAAGATCCAAACAAATCATGGATATAAACATTTGTATCCATAGGGTGATGTTTTTGATTCACTAAAACTATAAGAGGGGAGCTCTTCCAATTATCAAGCCAGAATTTTAAATAAGAATCCCTATAAGAAATCCATCATGAATGTGACATAATATTAGCATAAGAATATTTTATGGATGGTTAGATAGAGGAGACAATATTAGTATTGTGGACCTTTTTTATTTATCAATGAATTTACCTCTGATAAAGATTAGAGACATCGAGCCATAAGTAAGAATGTTCCTAGTGAACATGGCATGAAGAGGCTCATTGAATAATTTGATGTTTTTGATTATCTTGCCTCCATTTTCAAGTGGTTTTCAACATTTAATTCAATAAATAATGATTAATTTTTTTTCAACCATGCTTCCACTCCACAAAAAATTCTTTATGTAGATTTTGAGATGAGTGAGCAAAGAGGTAGGCCATTTATAAATCATAAAGGAATGAACCAGTTTGGAAACAATAGTGTACTTAACCAAATAACTTCTACCATCTAGGGAGAGATATTTCCCTTTCTGAGAAAATATTTTCTTCTTGATATGGTCCACAATATTGATAAAATAACTGGCTTTAGGATACCCATAGAATATAGGAACACCAGGGTATTGTATAGGAATAGATACTTCTATATTTCCCAGGTCCATCAAGAGTTGAGATCTCTTAGGTGTTGTTATGACCTTTCCAAAATAGATGTAAGATTTTTTCCAATTAATATCTTTCCCTGAAACCTATTTATAGTGAGTGAGGGACCTCTTTAAATTTTTCATGTTTCTTTTAGTACCATGCAAAAAAAGGATCATTTCATTAGCGTACAGAAAATGAGTGGGGGATTCCAAATGTCTTGAATCCTATATAGGTTTAAGAATGCCATGATCTATTATTTGAGTGAGAATCCTACTCAAATAATCCTAAACTATAGTGAAATATTATGGTTGAGAGATGATCGCATTTCCTAAGACCTTTTGAGCAAGTGAAGAAATCATTAGTAGAACTATTAATGAGTACTAAAATATTATAAGACTCAAAAATAGCTTTAACCCAATTCAAAAATATGTCATTGAAGCCAAAGCTGTGAAGCACCTTAAAGATCAAGTCCCAATCCATGGTTTCAAAATCTTTTATAATATCCATATTAAGATAAATATATCCACCCATACTAATCTTTTTAAAGATTTTGATAAATTTTGATTACATGCTTATACAATCCTAAATGTTTCTTCCTTTAACAAAACCAAACTTGTTCGAAGAGAAATTTTCACGAGAAATTATGGTGAGTCTTTTGGAAAAGAGTTTGATAATAATTTTCTTACTGGTTTTGATGAGAGAAATGAGTCTGAATAGATGAATCTCTGACAAATTTTTATCCTTGGGAATGAGAGTGAGGAATTAAGTATTAAGTCCATGAGGTAAGATCATTGTAAAGAAGAAATTTTTAACCATCCTGCAAACATCCAAGTGAATGATATCCTAGTAAGTTTGGAAGAAGGCATTAGTGAAATAATCTACTCCGAGAGCACTATTTTGTTTAAGGATGAAAACTGCTTCATGAATCTCAAAGTCAAGAGGAATAATAGTGAGATAGATATTATATTCATCACTAATCATTCTTGGAATGATACCTTCTTGAAGGTATTTTTTGAGATTAACACCATTGAAATTTTTTTCAAAGTAAGATATAATATTATTAGCAAGGAACTTATCGTTATCAAGAATTATATCACCATATATCATGAGGGTGATTGGATGAAAAGACTTCCTGGTTCATTATAGTTCATTGTATAATTTAGTGTTTATATCCCTATCATTTAACCATTTTTCTTTAAAGGTATCCTTATAAAGTTTTTCTTTAATGGAGAGCAGTGAATTAAGATTAGCAATAAGGTTTATTTCATTCTGAATATTCACCTCAAAATCATATATTGTGGTTTCACATTTGATCTGGTTGATATGTGTCTCTATATCAACAATATCCTTCTCTATCTTGTTGTATCTTCCCTTGAACTAACCCTAATGATTTTACTTTAAATGATTTAACTTTATGATGCAAGAATAAGAATCATTTCTACCATGATAATAAGACAAAAAATCAGTCACAAACTTGCTAAAATCATGGCGAGAAGACCAAAAATTATTGAAATGGAAACGAAATCGTGGCTTGGAGGTAATTTTAATAAGGATAAACAAAATAGGATGATGGTCAGATTTAATATTTGGGAGGGTAATGATTGAAATAGTATCCCAATTATCAATGGATTGATAATTATATAAAGCATGGTCTAGTTTTCTAGAAACCATATTAGACGTGTGCCTTCTATACAAGGTGTATTTATCTTCAACAAGACTAATTTCAATGAAGTTAAAACTTTCCAAACAAGCCTTGAATTCTTTTAAAGAGAGAGTGAGATGAGAAGCTCTTGATATTGCACTAGGACACAAAATGTCATTGAAATCACAAATAATAATCCATTATTCTTGACTGTCTTGCTTGTAGAGTTCAATACATTTCCAAAACCCTCCTCTTTCCTAATAATTGTCCTTAGCATAGACAAAATAGTAGTAGAAATGAATATTGTTCTGGAATACTTCACAAGTTATCATTTTTTCATATGCATTGAAAATATAATCCCCAATGATATATTTAAAAGTAAAGACCCATAAGGTATCAATATTAGAAAAAAGCATTATTATTTACTAGTATCCGATATCCTATGATTTCAAGGACAACAACACCAGGGGAATAGAATTTTTGGGTTTATTAGTGCCCAGTAAATTGGGTCTTTGAACATGAATGAGTATGTGAAGTGATACGGTGATTTCATTGTTTTCTAGTACATAACAATTATAGAATAATAAATTCATTTGTTTCTTCATTGTAGGGGGAGCCCTCTTTTTTCGTTCCACCTTATTTCATATTTCTACTTGATTTTATAATTTTAGAATCCTTTGAAATGTATTTCCCAGAGGTGTTGGATTGGCCTGAAAAAATCCGAGACATAATGGGTTTTTTGATGCTTTGAACAGCTATAGTAGAGTTTCTACCCTGCGCATTTCCACTGATTCCTGAATTTTTTTAGAGTCACTATTTGGGGAGAATGATTATTGGCTTCATTGATGTTGGAACTAGGGGTAGAATCATGGAAGGTGGTCTGAGCACTATAGTGGCATTCATGATTTATTGATTAACATCATGTAACACAGTAGAGGCCTCATTTGGATAAGTAGGGATGACATAATTAGTATCACCTCTGTAGGGGGTGTGCTAAGAAACATCAAGGTTTTCATAGTTAATAGGGAGAACTTGGCTGAAGAAGTGATCATAAGGCCACCCCGCACAGCCAAATTTTTATTATATTTTTAATGACTCATTGATATGTATTCACTAATAGTATCATTTGAATCCATAGGGTCATAATACAGGTAATCCTTAAAAATATCATCAGTGAATGAGGTCATTTTCCCTGAAACATAAGTCACAGAATTAGAGGAAACAGGACCTCCAGCAACTGGTATATCAGCAGGGAAATTAATGCAGGTTATAAGATGTAAAATATCTTGGGAAAGATCATTTTATAGATTATAATCTTCAATCCCATGCTCTTCTTCTTCCACCAAATTTTCCCAAGAATTCCTAAGACTGTGATTTTTATAGGGCACATGTTTTTTCATCCATTTAGGTTTCATCATCTTTTTGGAGTGTTCCCATTTGTCAAAATATTTTACTTTACCCTTCTTATTTTTAACCAATTTTTTCGACTCATAAAGATCATGTGTTGGTATAATTTTTTTTTATGACCTTGAAATTAGAAAATTAATGTCCAACAATTTTTCATACATCAAAAAATGGTGAGAAGGTGGAAGATGGTCTTATTGTTTTTTATGTTGGGTCAGGGCTCTTCTTTGAAGTCTTGAATATTTTGTTTTGTCCTTGAATGTTGGAACATGGAGTCATTATTATTTTAAGTCTTTTATGTCATGTTGTTTTCCCCCTTATCCCGTGAAAGGGGGTTTATGCTAATAAAAAATTAATTTCTAGTTAGTCAATTCCAGGTTGAAAACCCCAAAATATAATAAATTCATAATTTAAGAACAGAAAAGGACCATGGTTTATAACCTTTGGTATACAAAATCCATAAAAGCAAGGATAATTTTCATTATTAATGTATTTGATGTAGAGACTCTATAACTGCAAAAATTGAGAAAACTCCATCATCTGACTTTTTAATGGGTGACTTAGGGAAGGAATTGTTTGGTATTTTCGAACCTCAAAGAGCCTCTGGGAATTAAATACCCTTAGGTATGTGGATATGTGAACTCCAATATATCCTTTTGATATTTTATTTTGGATCTTGATTCACATTTTGATGGATCGAAACATATGAATATAGATTAATGTTTCTAGGGTTTCCATAGAAAATGTGATCTCTTAGAGTCGTCGAAGAGAGCCTTTCCTTCTCCTCCATCTTCCCAACTCTTTAGAGGTATCATTTTTATTTCATATGTATCATATACTTTAATTAAAACCATCCTTGTTACCTTCCATGTATATCATGAACGAATCACATCACTTCATGATGCGGTAGTCCGTCGTACAAGAAAATGATGTTATCGTATTCCCATGGAATGAAAAGTAAGAAGGATCATGTGATATCATGATTAAATAAGCATAATAATATCATAAATATCATATATAAATATTAAATTAATAATTATATCTATTTTTGATAGGTGTTAATGACAAAAAATTAATGACATAGGTTCACAAGGTGGTAGTCTGTCATATACACTACTATAAAATAGGCCTTTTACAGCGCTAAAAATGGCATTTATTAGTGCTAGAAAAGCACTAACTACATGAGTGAAGTTAAAATCCCTGGACTTTTATTAGTGCTGAAAAAGTGTTGATAAATATTCCCTTTATCGGTAATAAAAAACATTGATAAATGGTACCTTTATCAGTGCTTTTAGAAGCGTTGATAAATAAACCATTATTAGTGCTTTAGTTTAGTGCCACTAAAAACCATTTATTAGCACTTATAGAGTCACTAATTAAGTATACTTTTATCAACACATTCAAAAATACTGATAAAGTTCCATTATGTGGTGTGTTGTAACAGCACATTGAATAACCCCTACAGTGTGTTGTAATAGCACACCATAGCACCAAAAACTCACCAAATATCAATAAAAACAAGTCCCAATAAATTATTTAAATGAAATTAAATTTACAACACAAACACAAGAAAAAAACACTATATTATAGAAATTTCAAACATTGGTTTATACAATTACATAAATATAAATTATTATATACATTCAAAAACATCAATGTTCCTTTATATTTTAATCCTAACCTGACTCATACTATTTCCGAAAAAACCACCCCTTCTTGAGCAAAAGAACGCACCTATATAAGAAAAAAATAGTATGTTAGAAATAATATATGGAAATATATTAAAAAAAGTGTTAATTTTACCAAAAATTGATGTCAATTTTAAATAAAAAGACCCACTTAGAGTCATACCAATCACACTGTGCATCGGATTGAGGTGTGACCAATTCCAACATGTCTTAAATGACTTTTGGATCATTGTCCTAAAGTATCAAAACAATATAAATGTGTTTTTTTGGTTTTGAGTATGTCTGTTTTATTTTTTCTAAAATTTCATTTTAAACTGGAAACATGCACTTTTGACTCATTTTTATCACATCATGTATTGGTTCGACATGAAATATATTCCTACATATCACAAATGACTTATGAATCATTATTATAAATTATCAAGAAAATCCATGTGTGTTTGATTGGTTCTTAATGAGTGACATTTTTTGAACTAAAGTATCAAATTAATCTAAATATGTTTGTTCAGTTTTAAGGTGCGGTTGATTCTTTCATAGGCATGACACATTGAGTCATAGCAGTCACATCGCGCATCAAATTGAGGTGTGGTTGATTTATACACATCTAAAATGACTTATGAATTGTTTCCCTAAGTGTGAATGAAGTAAACGCCTCCATAAAACTCTTTTTCCAATCATATAAAACCCCATAATTTTTTTAAATAAACAAACAAAAGATCTTGAACCGAACAAAAAACACACACATAAGAAAAAAAGAGTGATTTCTAAAAAAATAGACATCTCCAAGCAGGCATGATAGAAAGAGGGGAACTAGTTTAAGAAAGGATAACTATTTAAAGGTTCACATTTAGAAAAACAAAACCATTTGAACTAAAAAAGGATGATTTCATCATAATATTATAATGAAATATGAACATAAAAAATCCAAAAAACAAAAAAGAGGAAACTCTAAATGTCATTACCCCCAAAATGGGATAAAACAATTGATCCAATGTGTTGAATTCTTCTTTCCCAACAACTAATCCAAAAACTCTTCCTCCACAAACTTCTCAAAATAGAGATCCTTGGAGAAAGGGAAATGCCCTTTGATCCCTATATAAAGACTCCAAATGAAAATAGAATCTTCCAATATATCTTATGACACCACCTCTGGAGAAAATAAAACTAGATCATTATAGTGTTAAACATAAGCCTTCATTGTCTACTGACCTTGTTGGACACTCTTGAGATCTTCCCTTTTCATCATCTTCAGCTCCTCTGGTATAAACCATCAAACAAATATGAACTTAAAAACATCCCACTTCATCCCAAATTGTAGCTTTGGTGGGGAAAAAAACTCCCATTCTTCCAAAGCTGGACCCCCAAGAAGAACTGGAACTTCATGAAATCCAATGTATTTGGGAGTTCCCAACACTATAAAGACATGATCAACTTCCTAAATCCACTTCATTGCCTCTACAAAACCTTGATTGATATAGAATATGGGCACCAACTGAAGAGAATTATAAATAGGGCGAGTCCTGCTAGATACTTTGGGGACCTTTCTGGGCAGCATATACTGAATAACACAAAAAAATCATAAAATTATGTTCATAATCAATTCCTCACATACCTTTACATATGAAAATAGTCAAAAGGAATACCAAGGGTCACACTTACCTGTTTATCACCAAACCCAACAATTTACCAAATTTTCAATCCAAAAAAATCTTTAAAATTATTTTTCTAATCTGAGACCATTTGAAAGAAATCATTTTAATTTTGAAAATAATTTTGGTTTTAAAAACTTACTCACAAAAATCAAGACCAAAATAAGAAAAAATTACTCTAAGCCACCGAAATGAGGAACTAATAGTCATTATTAACCCAGAAACATGGTAGTGGGACATATTTTACATAGTATATAGGTTTACTATGATTAAAAAGATAAACAACCACAAGTACTCATCAAAACTCAAAAGTACCACCATATATATAATATTAGGCCACCAGTTTCTTGTTTGTGTTAAAACAAATTCCCTATATACACTAGCCTATCAATACGTACCTAGTTCTATTCCATTATTTACCTAGTGCCTACCTCACAAGGGTACCTCTATCTTTCACCATTCTCTCTAATAAAATCCTCTAACCCCTCTTTTAACTACCCTTCAAAAGAAATACATCCAAAATGAGACTCAGATACTAACATTAAAGTGGATTAAAGGGTTAGATCATATGGGGAATTTGAAATATCCGCAACCTCAAGAATTTCATAATCAGTAATAATCAACCATATTCTTGAAATAAAAGATTCAACCATTGGGTTTCCATATGTGTAAGGATAGCTGTTAAAAATTTCTTAGACTTTTACAAGAATTTTAATAGGTTTGATGTATTTCGAAGTTAATTTCATCTTTTTTATAATACATTCGTGAACCAATCTCAACTAAAAAATAAATAAACATGTGATCATTAACACTAAATTACAAGGGTCACATCTAATGGTTATTATAGGACATTAGTTGACTTTGAGTAGTTTCAAAATGTTTTTGAAATAACATCACTGGGTCTATTATTTCTTGGATAAGACCAGGGTTATTCATAGGATATTCTTCTATCTTTATCTAATATAAAAGAGAGTGAAAATTTATTTAATATAATTCTTCATATGGGTCCATCTGGATAAGTGATTGATAACTGTTTTATAAGAGAATTACAGAAATGAAAGTTAATACTTCTAGGGGCCATTGAATTCAAGAATTAAGGCTCAAAGAATATCCTCCAATATCAAGATAGTCTGATTAGAATGATCATTAGTCAATAGAATAATGAAAGTATAAAATTTCACCCATAACCTCCTTAAAAATTAATTTCCTTTCTATAAACAAGATAAAAACATCATATTACTATCAGATACAGCACTATATGGGACACCTAAAATCATTTTTATCTCTTTGAAGTACAATTAACTGAGTTTATCAACTGAGGAAGCCTCTTCATTGTGTATTAATTTATTCATATTATTTAGGTGATCCACTATAACCCATGTTACGTATTTCTATTTAGATGATCTTGAAAAACTAGTCTTTAAATCCATCATGATTTCATCCCATTTAATAATTGGAAAAGAAAGTATTGAAAGAGTAATTATTGGTTTTTTTTATTTTTCCTTCACTGGATTATAGGTAAATAGTTTATCAAGGAATACAACAATTCATTTCAGCATTATAATCCATAAAAACTTGTGACTAATATCTTGTTACATATTTATGATCCTTACATGAACTTAGAGGAGTCACACTGGTAGTGGTGAATAGATGATATGTAGGGTTTTTATGGTTAAGAACAGCACAAAAAACAAAATAAAAAATGCGGAACCCAAAAGTTAAAACAATGATAGAGTAAAATTAGTAAATAACATAAATTAGATTCTAGCCTTGATTCTTCTGTGGGAATTTAGAGTAGTTGCTCCGATAGTAGAGGAGTTCTGCAAGAGATTGAGAATCGAGACTGATTGAGTACTAGTTAGGGTTATTTTAAATAGAACGGGAACACATTTAACAGCACTTTTAGAAAATCACTGATAAATATAACTTTTATCAGCATTAAATTGATAAACACCGATTAAAGGGATATTTATAAATACGGAAAAAGCACGGATAAATCTCAATATTTATCAGTTGTAATATTTTAGCACTGATAAAGATTCTTTTTAACAGTGTTTTTTTAGCGATGATAAAGGATTTATTTAAATAAATTTATTGTGATTTTATAATTATTAAATATATATAATTAATTATTTTTAATTCTATAAATACTTATTTAAAAAACAATAATTATTTATTTATAATAATTATTCATATATAAATTTATAAATATAGTAAATATACATTTATAAATATATTTATTTAAAAATATATTCTTAACAAGTAATGGAGATGTAATCTTAAATACATGAATTTTAAAAATGAGTGAAATTGAATAATTCAAAATGAGTACACTTTAAAAATATAAGAAAGATGATAAGTTTTATAGATTAAATATAAATTATTAAAAAAATATAGATATTTATATATATATATATATATATATATATATTGAAGTGATATGAATACAAATGAAAATGCTAAAACATAGTAAAATAAATACATATATATAAATAATTCAAAATGATCAAATTCAAAAAATAAAATAAAAACTATTAAAATATTAAAAATGAATGCCCTTGCTATAATAGTATTAAAAATAAAAAAAAATTGACTGATTTAAAACATAATATATTAAATTTATGATGTTATAATGAAATTCTAAAATATAGTGAAATTTGAATAAATTGCATAAATGTTAGGTGTATGTATTTTTATATATTATGTAAATATATTTTTGTGTGCATTTATATATAAAACTACATTAATTATATGTATATAGATATATATATTTGTGTGTGTGTGTGCGTATGTGAAATCAATGTAACACATGACATTTGATATATGTTAAATTGAAAAATCAAGCAACATTAAAAATGAATAAGACATTAATATTTTTTTAATTAATATTTTATTCATTTTATATATATTTATATTTAATATATATTATTTATTACTATTTATAATTAATATATATATTATACTAATTAATTTTTTTTAATAATTTTTTCATTAAAAAATTAAATAATTTTAAAATTTATTCTTTTTTCATTTTTTTTGTTTAATTATATATTAATTTATATATATAAATTTAATATATATTAATTTTTAATATTTATAATCTATATATGTGTAAATAAAATTTATTCATTTTTATCAATAATTATTTAATTAATAAAATGTTTAATATTTTTCTTAATTTACTCAATTTAAATTTTAATTTATTTCATTATTTTATTTATTTTATTTTATGTATCATATATTTAATATATAATATTTATTAATGTTTAAAATTTATATATATGTATATTCAATTTATTCATTGTTAACGATAATTAATTAAATTATTTAATTATTAAAGAAATTAATTTTATTTGTTTAATTATTTCATTTTATCATGGACCTTTATCATCACTAATAAAGCATTGATAAAAGTTACCATTTATTAGTTCTTTATTTTTAACACTTGTAAAGGGTACTTTTTATCAGCGTTCAAAATAAAGCACTGATAATGGGTAACCTTTATCGGTGCTAAAATAAATCACTTATAAAGGTGAATTTTAACAACACTAAATAAGAAATGTGAATAAAGGGTTCCCTTTATCAGTGCTTTTATTTAGCACTGATAAATATAGACTTTCATTGCGTATTTTTCCAGCCCTTATAAATGTTAGTCCTATTGAAGGTGCATTTTGTAGTAGTGATACACGAATGATGATTTTGTAACCAATATGATGGAAGAGGAAACGGTTGTTGGTAATAAACCAAACATAAAAACAACTCATTATATGGAAGATACATATTTTATTATATCACATTAGTTTAATAATAATTTAAGTATGTGGATGAAAAAATAAAATAAAATGATTGATTAGGGATGTTACCTCTTCTTCTGACAACTTCTTTTGGTTTACCCAAAAAGGATTTTTAGGTTCCCATTCTGACCCATATAAGGCTTCTGGTATGAGAGTAGTGATGTAAGGAAGTGATTTGTGCATTTATCTTCTGAAACAATGGTTTTTGTATGTTTTAAGAGGAGAGAAGAGGGGAGGTTTTTTATAAGTGAGGTGAGTGGCACACATGTAATTTTTGAAAAGAAAAATATGTACCCACGTTTTTCAGATAAAAATAGCTAAGAAAAGGACCATTCTCAAACATAGATGTGATAAGTTCTTACAATTTCTATTAAATTGGCATTCACAAGTTCTGGAAAATTTTTAACCATTATATTTTTTGTATTACGCTCAAGAAAACCTATTTTTACGTTAACCGTGATAAATAGTTTTTACAATTTTACTATTCATTATGGTAAAAAATTAAGATGATTTTATTATATAATATTAATTGTGATGATTAAAAATTTGGAATAAATTTTTCCAAATTCAATTCACATAAGTGGCCAATTTTAATTTAAAATTATTCTCAGAGATGCATTGAGAAATCTTGTTTGAAAAGGGAAAACGATGAAAAGTTTTTATTTAAAGATTAAATAATAAAATGTCTAAAATGACATAAATTGAATTAATAGATATATAATTGAAAAAATAATCTTTTAAAATCATCTCAAATTTTTTAATGTTTTGAAATACTTTAAAATAAATGAAAATTCTTAATAAAAACATCACTTATCACTATTTATCAAAAAAATTATCTTCTTCGAAAATTAGAAAAAATTAACCCTAAGATAATTTTGACATGAGTATTTAAAAAATTATGTTTTTTTTATCAAATAAATTTTCTAAAATTGGAAAATTTTAATTTTAAAATAAGTTCACAAAATGTGATAAATATGTTTTTCATAAAAATATAGTTTTAAGAAAAAAAAATTATTTATTCTTATCACTTTTCAAAAAATCACATAAAATGAATTTTAAAATATTTTATTAAATATAGTATATATAATTTTTATTAAAATCATAAACTAAAAGTGATTCATTTAATTTATTGATGTAAAAAAAATTATTCTCATAAAAAGAGTTTTTTTCTAAAAATATTTCCTTTATTTTCAAATAGTTTATATTTTTATTTCTAATTAATTGGTCATTAAATAAATAATTTCATATATATGTGTAAACCATATATTTTTATAATTTAATTAATCCTATTAATACTGACCATTCTACTGGATAAGTGATAACTATATAATAGTATTTTTACAGTATGTCATGTTTCATATGAATTCAGTGTTGCATGTATTGAAAGTTAAACTCAATGTTGTATGTAATGAAAGATAAACTTGGTGTTATGTATAACACAATATAAAATAGGTGTTTAATGTAATGTAAGATAAACATGATATTATGTTTAACACACAATATTGAAAACATTAAATTTATATGAAAAAAATATTCTATAAAATCTAAATGTGTTACATTAAAACTTCTTAATAAATTATATCCTCTCAATTTGAACTTGTGCTTGGTAAACAATGGTTTAACAGTTGAAAATAACTTTTTTTGGTAAACTCACATCATAAAAAATTTTAATAAAACTTTATCTTGATTATAAATAAATGTATGTGTGAATTTCATCAAGAATTACACAAACTAGGTTTCCAAATAAGAGAACATAGGTGTGAAGTGATAATTTAGACATGAAATAAAATAATAATGTCCAAATAATTAAGGATAGTTATAAAGATCATTGATCATAAGAAATTGAATCATCATTTGAAAATAAAAAACCAAAATCCATAATCCATAGAGGTGTGAAATAGATCATTAATATCATCATAAATGATGGTAATAGGATAACATTTTAATTAATGATTTCTTTCTAGAGTTGGGAATTTTTTAGGAGAAGATATAAGTATATGAGTTCATTGAATTTTATAATAAAAATATCAAACTTTGGTGGTTCTTATAATAATTTCTACTTCATCTCTTACTCAAATAAATCAAGATGAATTTTTTAAGCCGGGATCACTAACAAATCATAAGATCCATAATGGAATGATAAGTCATTCCTTCAATATCTTATTATCATCATAAACAATGGTTAGAACATGTTATCAAAAATACATAATCCTTCTTATGGTGAAGTAATACATTAATATCTCAATCCTCATCCAAATTTCAACTTAAACAATTCCATAAATAGTTTACCTTATAACCCTTCAAAAATTCAAAAATTATAAATAAGTTTACTAAATTTACCAAAATAAATATAACACTAATCTTACAAATATAATTAAGTATTTATTAATGGTAACATTTAAAATATGCAGTTACCTTGGACATATATTCTTCTAAATCTAGTTAATAAACAGAATTACCAAAAAACCTTAATGACAACATACATACTACTCTTTTCCATAAATAAAACCATGTATTATTGAATATATTCTATAAACACAATAATTATGAAAACTCCATCAACAATAACATAAACAACATTGTCCCAAAATCATTAATAAGTTCCAAGCTCATAAATACTTTCTAATTTACTTTATTTGTATCAGTTATCTCTATATCCAAACTATATATCATTTTATCAACATAAAGAACATATTAAGGAATACCTTCGCTTAATCAAAATATCACCTTTACATTAAATCACTTTTCCAGGTAATCAAAACCATTCAACATATTTTTTCAAATCCCTATCTACAATCTTATACTAAAAAATCCGTCTATATTTTATGATTCATATAACATAATTCTTGAACTATAATATATAAACATATAAATTTTCCCACTTTCTTCAAAAACCATTAACTAATCTTCTATATATAATTCTTAAAATAACACTTTCATATAATATGAAATATTAATCATGTATTGACATTAGTCAACCTCAATTTAATCATGATTCTCCAGTTTAATATAAAAAATATGATAAGAACATGTCATACCTTTAATATTTTATTTTTATCTCCCTCATCACCAACATTATAACCATTACTTATACCACCTTAATAATTCTCTCAATGATATTTACGCTTAGTACATCGATTTTTATAATGAACATACCTTCCACATTTAAAACTTTGTCCATCGATAATACTTTAGGGAGACTAATATTCCCTTACATTATGTCAACTAAACTTTTCATTTTTTCTCAGTAATTACTTACTTTGTTCCCTTCTTCTCAATATATAAAACATCTTCTTATTCCTTTAAGACATTCTCTAGAGTTATTTTCCCCAAATTATTGACATCTAAGAAATTGATACTTCTTTCCTCTATAGTTTCCACCAACAAAACACTCAATGAAATCTACCCATCTCTTCTTTGTTGTATCCGAGAGTTAGTTAAGGGAAAAGTTGTTAATAATATATAGTGATAACTGATTAAGAATAATCACAATATCCTTCATCCCATTTTTCATCCCATTTGGTTTCATATCGACACATTATCTATAACATTGAACATTAATCTAGTTCATAAATAGTTTATAAATATTCACAAATAAACCCTAATTAAAACCTTTTTTATAATCTAGGAAAGTAAAAATAAGAAAGGGTGATCTCATGTGCTCAATAATGGTAAATAAGGAATATACATTACTGTAACAAAAATATAAGGGTATGAGAAGAAGATCATAATATTTGAAAACTAGAACTTTCTAATCATATATCATAATTATGAGTCATGACATAAATATTAGTAGTTCATAATACATGGATCATAATGGAATCAAAGAAAATGGTCCATGAGAGTATAACATTGGAATATCACATAGATTTGTGGCATATATGCAATCATAAAAAATTGTATGTCAATACTACCCACCAAGACATTCATAACATATTATTATTAGGCTAACAACCCATGTTACTACTTCAATATTGGGATAACATGCCATTTAAGTTGTTTTGGGCTTGGTATAACCTCTCATGTACCCTCTTTCAGGCTTCGGATAACCTACTGTGTACCCATTTCAAGCTTGGGAAAACCTCTCATGTATACTTTGACCTTATATATCATTAATCATTACCAATGCGTTATAGGCAGATATAGGTCCCATCCATATCATAATTTAAATCATTCTTATTTGTACCACAATATCATAAAATATTCATTATATCATCACATTATAACCCAGGTAAATACAATTGTTTTCATAAACATTCCTTGATTCACCATAGCATAACCCATGAAAAATACATGCATTTAATAACCATTACCTAAAAATACATTAAACATCCATATAAATAATGAGTATGGTTTCATTAGTTCATACCTATATTAAATAATAATTAATATCATAGGACTTAATCTTAGATGGATAAATTTTATTTAAATAAAATAACATGGAACATTTCTTGAGGAAAATAAATTTTCATTGAAAATAAATTTTTAAAACAAATAATTTATAAAATATTTTTGAAATGATTTTATTTAAAAATAAAATTTGAAAATATAAATTAATATTTAAAATTTTTAGAGGTAATGATGGTGGAAAATTTTACAAATTACATATATTTTAAAAAAATATTCCTTTCAAATTTTTGGTAAAATCCAAGAGGGGCATTGTTTAGAAAAAGACATGAAGATTTTATTCAAAAAATTCTGTTAAAATTAAAAAAAATTGTAAAATTTTTTTTATAAATTTTTTTTAAAATGTTAAAAACATTAGAATACATGGTTTTGAATAAAAAGAAGTTTTCGAACAAAGAGATAAATAAATATTATTTTTATTAAATTATTATTTTGAAATAATGAATACACAAAGAGATTAAAATGAATTTAAAACATGTATTCTAATGAAATAACCATAGTTAAGGAAAATTAAAGAGGTTCTTGTGACATCGATCATATTATTTTATCATCAAAAATAGAATCTAGAACAATCTTGGAAAATTATGAGACTGTAATATAAAATCTTTACCACTTTGGTAACTTTGAATTTTAATACCCATGATGGAATAACATAAATTAGACTTTCAATATAATGATAATAAATAAATTCATTATATTATTTGTGAGTGGGGATGTATATACACCTCATAACAAAAGATAGGTGCATACCATAACATATATCTTAAGGAAATAAAATTGCGAAGAAAATGTCTTACCATATTGGTAACTTTGAAAGAATAATACCCATGAAATAGTGATCCTAAAATGGATATTTAAATCCAAATAATTTTAATTATAATAATCATAATATAAAATCATCGGTAGTATATACACCATATAAAATGGATAGGTATTGAATATGGAATGTGTCTCACATAAGTAAAAAATGAGATATAAATCCCTTACATTAAGTCTTGAATTCCTTCAAACACATTAGAAACTTCTGTATAATAATTATAATTATATTAAATACAAAATATGTATCATACCATATATGATTTATTTATGACCTTTTATTACCCATTTATCAATAATTCCATGTTAAAGTCATGTTTTAGGCAATAACTACTTTGTTTTTTATGTAGGTTTTGATTTTTTATTTTTTTTATACTTATGTTGATAATGGTTCCAAAATTTTCATAATTTTAAAAAATAATACCACTGTCATATCTATTAGGTATTAATGTGTCTATAGTGATCCATAAAAGTTAGAGATAAAAAAATAAAATACAAGGTTCATGGAGACGGTTGATTGTACATATGTTTGAACATTGTTTCCATTTTCTCGATGAAAATAAAGAGTGTAACATAATATGTTAACATTAAAGAATAATTTTTATGTCATATATATCACATATTTCCATTAAAACCATAATTATTTCCTTCTATTTAAATCATGAACAAATTGCATCGCTTCGCGAGATGGTAGTCCATTATACACACGTAAGACGTTATCATATTCCCAACAAAACGAATGTAGGAAGGAAAAATGTGATATAATGATTCTAGAAGAATAATAATATCATAAATATAATATAAAAAAATAAATCCATTATTATATATATCTGTGAGAGGTGGCAATGGAAAATTTAATGACATTAGGTCACAGGGTGGTAGTCCGCTATACACACAAATAATGAGTTTGTAGATCATATGATGGAATAGGAGAAGTTTTTAGATAATTAAATTGACATAAAAATATATAGGTGTATGTAATATAATTATTTTATTATATCACCGTTTTTTAATATAAAATTATGGATGTATAAGAAGAAATAAATAAAATTACTTGATTGGGGGCATTACATATTCTTCAAACAACTTTATTTTTTTTGTACTAAAAGGATACTTAGGGTTGATTTATAAATAAATAAGGATTATATGATTATAGGATATAATTATTTAATATATTTTTGTAGGTAATGCTAGAAAAGGGTTATGGAAGTGTGAAGTAGACAGGAGATTGTGTGTCATTATATAAGTGAGGTGGGTGTCTCACTTGTAATTTTTTAAAAGAAAAAGGTATACCCTTTATTTTCAGATTCAAAAAGGTTAAAAAATGGGAAATTACATATCATATAGTAGATAATATCATCATGTTTCCATTAAATTTGTTTTTTATTAGTTTTGGGCCATTTTTAACAGTTATCTTTTTAGTTTAACTCCTAGTAAACTCATTTTTACCTAAACCATGGTATATAATTTTTACTATTTTTAATATTAGTTATGGTAAAAAATTATATTGACCTTATTCAATAATATAAATTATGATAATTAAAAATATGGAATCCATTTTTAAAAATTCAATTTAATTAATTGATAAATTTTAATATAATATTAATCTCGTAAACGCATCGAGAAATCGGGTTTCCAAAGAAACAATGTTCAAAAGCTTAAAAAGTTTTTATATAAAAATTCAATATGAAAATGATTCAAGTTAAATAAATTATATTAATAGATATAATTGAACTAATTTTTTTATAACCATATTTAAAAAATTTAATGCTTCTAAATACATTAAAAAATTATAATTCCTAATAAAAATCATCATTTTTCACTATTCATCAAAAAAAATATCTTCTCAAAAAATTCTCAAAAATTCACACAAAGATAAATTTCTTGTGATAATTTCAAATATGGAGTTTATTTTTAAAAATTAATATTTGAAATGTGGAACATGTTAATTTTAAAAGTAGTGCACAAAATGGTATAAAATCATTTTTTAATGAAATATATATTTTAAGTGAAAATTGGATTTATTCTTATCTCTTGTCAACAAAATACCTAATATGAATGTTAAAAAATAAATTGAATTTATAATATAAGAATATTTTAAAAATCATTAAATAAAATTAATTGATTTAATTTATAGATTAAAAGCCTACTTATGCACATAAAAATGTTTCTCTCATAAAAAGATTTCTAATATTTTCATATAACTTTTATTTTCATTTATAATAAATTTTTCACAAAAAAATTAATTTTATATAAATGTGTATAAAATATATTTTGATAATTTAGTTAATACTATTCATACCCACCATTCCAATGGATTAGTGATTACTATATATTAATATTTTAATAGTATGTCACATTTTCTTTAAACTCAGTGTTACATGTAACGCAAGATAAACTCTATGTTGTGTGTAATGAAAGATAAACTTATTTTTGAATGTAACGTAAGACAAAATTTGTTTTGTTTTTAATGAAATATAAACTCAGTGTAATGTGTAATAAATAATATCAATAAAATTAAATTTATTTGAAATATATATTTCACAGAATCTTTGGGCATTATAGGGGGTAAATAATCATACTGAGTAGGAAAAATCTTATTGAATTTTCCCACGTGAAACTAAGAAGAGAAAAAATTAAGCTTACTAGAGTATAAATGAGATAATATGAATATCAAAATGTTGGTAAAACAGTTTTCACAATGTAAAATAAAGAACATGAAAAGTTTTTTTAAATATCATCTAAACCAAAAAAATCTCATTGAAGAAGAAAATATATTTATAAATTCCAATTTGGCATAATCAAACAGGTTCTCTATCTCACACACACACACATATGCATGATGAGTGAAATTTATATGTTCATGAGCAGTGATATATTCTCCACCAAACTATCTCTTAGTGGTAATTCTTCATTATTCCTTTCCTATTGGAACTTATAATCAAGTCTACTTCAACAAGGCCTCATAAAATATAAATCATGATCATAGACCAACCATGTTCCTTTCCATTCATGTCACACAACACATTTATTCTATGAACATGTGTTAACACCATCTTAAATTTAATAAATCCAGTTTAATCAATGTTTCAAGAATGTTATGGGAGATACCAGCAAAATAGTTTCAAAATAAAACTAGTAATATATAATTTTAGCATATTTTTAGCACGGATAAACCATTGAAAATAATAAAATATATCATTAAAAGAAAACAAAGATCCTTCAAATTTAAATCATAGCGGAATAAAGGGAAAAACATACCTCAACTTTTCTTTCAATATGAATCATATATGATTCTATAGATCTAATCTCTTTATTCTATTCATCTATTAAATCCCAAGTGAAATCAATCAAACCTCATTTTATCTCATATTTAAATGTATAAAAAATTAATATATAGTTCCATTAAAAAAGAATAAAGTATATGCTTGATGAGAAGGAAGAATAAGGTCTTGACCTTCAATTTCAATGATCAAATGATGTATGATTTATTGGAATCATAGTACGAATGTTGATGATTACTGAAACTTTCTGAAGGGGGTCTATAGTACTTTAGAGGAAGTTAATGGAAAACAAATTATGATTGAAATGTGTTCTAAGAATTTAAAAATATTGAGTTTTACCTTATTAATGACTTAAAAAAGGATTTCACGTTATAAATCTTTGACAACTCTCAAACGTAAAAATTCACATAGCCTCTACTTAAAATTCCTCAACCCCATTCACATATTGAATGGATATCATGTACATAACTTATTCTACTGAAAAACTTATTCACATGTGTAAATTAATTCATGGAACCTTCTTATAAAACATTCATGTCATAAATAACCATTCATGGTATGAATTGTTCCTATGTTCATATCCCATCTTATCTTCTCTTTAACCCTCCAAACTCCTCTAGAAGTTTAATCTGTCAACTCAAACCATAAAATATGAAGCATAATACATAAAATTACCTTAAATAGGGAATTTAATATTTCATCTGAATTATAATTTATCATAATTCACATCTTTTATTTTTTTATACATTTTAATTATTTTTGTAATTTTTTATTTTTTCATCTTTTTCTATAATTTTCCCCCATTTTTCTGATAATTTACTTTTTTAGTAAATTTTAAAAAAATTATATAATATTTATATATCCTTTTATAAAAATCAATTTATATTATTTTTTAATGTTATTATAGTTAATAATATTAGTAATGGTGAAAGAGGGGTGTACTATTTGGAATAATCTTCTTACTCAAATAAAATAATATATATAAAAAATTTATATTCAATACCTTTGGAGAAAAAAAATTAGTATACTTCAAATGAAAATTTAATTTTTAATGTTAGGGAATACCAATCATAATAACATTAAGATCCACTATGTCTCCAAGAGAATGATTATTGTGGAACAAACATTTCGCATTCATCTAGACTCATTATCAGGTATAGATAATTTTAATCCCTCTCTTTCTAAGACATGATATTAATTAAAATCAATATTAAATAATAACATTAAGTATGTTAATTTCATTATTAAATGATGTAATAATTTTTTAATGAAAAAATAATATTTATCTTTACTAATTTATTGTTATTGGAGAGAAATTGATTTATGAACATAAAAATTCTCCAATGAAACAACATAAAGAAAAAATAGAGTTTGTTGGAGTGAATTTTTGAAAACCCAATTTCATTTTCACCACAAAGGTATTATTTTGTGTCATTATTTTTTAATTATTCATTAATTTTTAATTTTTAAGGATTCATTGACTTCTTTCATTACTCTATTTTGTTCAATTCAAGATATACAAGTACATGTTTCAAATAATCTTATATCACTCAAGAAGAATACCCATAAATTTATCCAATACCCCCTATTACAAAAATTGAATAAAACATACTAGAAATAGAAGGTTCATGTGGTAAAAATAATTTTGAAAATAGTGGTCACAATAAAGTTCATACAACTAATGGTTTGAGACAAATAATTATTGAAGTTTCAAAAAAACAATCCCTACTCACCATCAATTTTTTATAGAAAAATATTTATGACATTTTTGTAACAGACCAACATGAGTCAACCAATAATATTATCCAAATTTTCATATGATAAGGCATGAAGTGCATTCTCAATCACCATCGACAAGTGATAATTACCTTTGTATCATACAATCAAACATGGTAATAATTTTACCCTATAACAAACATATGATAATATAGAAGTAGTCATAGTATCACTTTTGACATCTATAATACATCACAGGTCATGTTAAACCAATAGATTTAGCATACACTATAGTATACTGAGTTATAGATAAAAAATATTAAAGACCACATTTATATAACCTTAGGCGACCCATGGGTCCACCCCATCATGACCCATGCCCACACCATCCCAACCCACTGAAAGGAAACACAAAGAAGGAGATTCATCCCCTATAAGATCATCTTCCCATTACCTATATCCTATAAAACCATGTCTGCATATGCCCAAATGAGTATGCAGGGTATAAGGAAAATGAACTCAGGAGGATATCACCATGAAACTATACAATTTTTATCCACATGAATTTATTAGTTATTATATAAAACATATTTCTAAATCATTTCAAGATATGTTTTTTTTTCATATAAAATCAAGCTTTTTACTTATTTAAAAAAAATGCATATCCTAATAATAAAATAATTATATCATAAAGTATATCCATGTGGAAAATGAATATGAATAATTTAGGTTTTTATATATCAATATCCATATCAAGTGGAAAATTAACCATATCAAATAAACATACACACAATGTATCCACGAAGCACAAAAGAGAAATATTATACATGAGGGTGTACACAACTAAGACACACCAAGTGTATCTTGATAGAATTATGGAATTATATTATATGGGAACCTCATACCCTCTATAAAAATTTCCACTAGTTACTATGGCATCAGATACACCTATCATACTGACAGCTTACTCTATTACATTTCATTTAAGTGTATTTTCACCATACCCCAAGGTATCTTATTGTCCTATATTTAATCATTATGTTTATAGAAAATAAATCTCATAATTCATAAATAGTTTCTAAGGAAAATATAGAACTAAATACAAGCATGAAAATGAATTTTAAATTCATATTATTCTTTGAGGCATTCCGTTAAATCCATATTTAACATTGAAAAATATTTGTTTTTTTAAAATCGATTATGAAAACAATGTTTTATCAATTAAAGATTATATAACCTCTCATGTATCATAAAACATCAATTTCATTATTCAAAACTAAAGTATCATCATAAGAATAAAAGAATTTAAATGGATATACCATAGTAATGAGACACCTACCTCATGATCAAAGAATAAAATGTTGTTACTTCTAGTCTGGTGATGGGTGAGGTAGAGATCAGATCCTAAAAGAAACTAGATTTGATGGAAAAAAACTCAATTATCCATGTACATTATATTTCAAGTGACCATGTCTTATAAATAATCAAATTCATATAGAAGAAGATATGAAAAAATATTTGAATGGACATAAATCATTAGATTACAATCAATGGATATCTAAGCCTTCAATTGGAATTAAGATCCACCCTTAGAGAGTGGGATATATCCAAGATCATCACCAAGGTACCGATATATATATAGAAATAATATTAGTTTCAATAATTACATATTTGGAAGAACAAAAAAATTAATGCTAGGCTAAGAATTCAGTTATTCCCCCACTTAATTTCATGTCTAGTGGTGTTACTGATGAGCCGCTAGACATCCACTAACTAGATAGGGATTAAAATTTGGATGAATATTGGGTATAGGTAGTAGGACTATACCTTTAGGTCTCCAACAGCAATCCAGTGGAACATATAGTCTTTTAGGTGTTTTTCGATCATTCATCGGCTAGCTGGAGGTCCCTCATTGTCTAGTCGGTGGCCTCCTATAGCCACCAAAAGCCCTAAATCACTCCTAACTAAATATAAATAAAGAAAAAAATATTAAAGGGATAAAAGACACTTCATAACTAATTTGAAATATAGGTTGTGGTAATTATCCCCACCGTAAATTCCTTTTGTCTGCAAAAAGGATCAGGATTATGAATTTGAAAAGAGATCAGGAAATTATGGTATCATCAAGGCCAAATTCACCCATGTGTCATGGTTATCTTTACGAAACTATCATATCACATAAACCAGTGAGATCACATTGGAAAAAATCATCGTATCCTGTCATTTAACTATCTAAACTAACCTTTAAATCACTAAGGTTGGGGTTTCAATCTCAATATCCTCCCACTAAATCATGTGTGATGTATTTTTTATACACTAATTCAGTTAAGAAAAATGGTACACAACATGGATAAAATTCCAATTAGAAAGTAAGTAAAATAATTAATCCACATGAGTGGTTGTAAAATCTCAAATGGTATGATATAATGTAAATCAAACTTACCCTCATTCTCAAAATGTATATGTCTCAAATGAAGTGAAACTATAATAAAAACATGATCACCAACCTTAAATTTAAACGGATGCTGGAACTAATCAGAATAAGAATTATAGTGACTCTAGGATGTTTGTAATATTTTCCTGATCAATTTCATTATTTCATTCATCTTTTATATAATCTTCATTCAATCATATGACTATTCTCTAACATATTCCCAACAAATAGGTGATATATGTGTCCTCCCATAAAATGCCACAAATGGCCCCATTATGATCGAAGATTTATAACTATTGTCATAAGAAAAATACAATAAGGCTATAATTTTCCCCTATGATCGAGTGATGTTAAGAATACATTCCCAAATAATTTCTTTAAGAATATGGATGGATCTTCCTATCTGGTCATCCATATGGGGATGATACGTTATGCTCAACATTAACTAAGAACCTATCACTACTTTCAGTCCACACTAAAACTGAGATGTAATGTGATAATTCATATCTAAAATAATAGCAATGTTCCCACACTTAATCCTAATGACTTATTACACATAAAATTACCCATCATCATTTACCTTAAAAGACTCCTTTATAGGTGGTAAATGTTTTAATTTCATGATTTGATCCATAGTCACTCAAATCACATATTTATTGCTAGTAGTCTATGATATCCCAATTAAGAAATACATGTCTATCTCATCTGATTTCTATACTATATTGGGTAATGGTTTCACTAAACCATCATCACCATTTGATTTTATAATATATTTATATTTAAATAAATTGGTAGTGTTTGATAACTTTCTTAACACATAACATGGAGCTAAAAATAGAAAGAGATATATTGTAGTCAAGCTCATGAATCGGTGGTTTAAATTACAATAACATCATTAATAAAAACACATATGAAGATTTTATATAATAAAAATGTATTGATTATTTCATTATAAATAAGTTCCCAATTTTCATTAATGTCATTTTATGCCTTAAAAAATATTTTTTTCTAAAATTGGTTTACTGTATTTTTGGAATAGACATTATATTTAATTTATAAAAATTTATAAATTTTATATGATAAATAAATATTATTTTTAAAATCATAATGTTCATGTTTTTTAGAATTGATTTTTTAGATTTTTCAAAAAGGTTTTATTTTTAAGTGAATAGTGAAAAATATCGATTTATTTAAAACTAACATTTTTTTAATCAATAAATTTAATAGTACCTTTCTATTTTGGATTTATTTTTAATGTTAGTAAAGATATATTATATTAAAAATAATCTAAAAAATTTTATAGGAATCATCATTGTATTGGATTTTGGTAAAAGTACATTTTTATGTATAAAAACACAATTTTCAAAAAAAATAATTTTCTTTGTGTTTTATGAATTTGTATAAAAAATAATATTTGGAACTAAAATAAATTGAATCCTAGAAAACTAATCCCTCATTTTTAATCAATATGTTTAAATTTTGTAAATATTTCTCTTTTTTAGGCATTGTTAATAAAAAAGTGGTAAAATTTATCACCTCAGTAAAGGGTCGAATGGGATAAACAAGGCCTTAAATATGGAATAATACATCTTCAATAGACATTATTATATTTCATATATGATTTTTGTTCAATTTAACCATTCACATATTTGAAAATATCTAAATTTGGTTCAATTTCGATTTGACATAATCCTTTATATTTTTTTGTGTAAAAGAAAATTCCAAAATATCACTCTCTTTCTTTTAAGTTATCTTATATGTTCACATAGGGATATGTAAATGTAATGAATTGATATGAAAGTTTATTTTTAACAAAAATATTTTATTATGAATTTATTATATTTTAAATTTCTAATGGTGGTATAATTATTTTAAATTCTTACACAGTTCTGAAAGAATGCATGTGTAATAAGCATGAAAATTTATGTAATTGATTTTACAAACATCAAAAGTAATATTTTTTAGATTAATTAGGGTGTAAAAATAATGTTATGGTAAAAAATAATGTATAATAGATAGTTAAAATGTTTATAGTTTAATTTCATTTATATGTAATTTTTATTAATGTCAAATTATGTTGATAGTTATTAATATAACAATAATTGTATTTTATGTAAAATATTATTTTACTATATTATTTAAAATTGATAAAATGATTGAAAGAGGAAAATGTAGATGGGATATTGTTTGAAAATTCATGTCTTGTCTATTTTTTGAGCTAATTATTACCTTATATGTAAATTTATAAAACTTAAATATTGAAAATCTTATCACCATGGTTAAGGCTAAAATTGGCTAATGAAGAAGTTACACCAAAAGATAAGGTTTAAATTTCTTCATAATGTGACATCTGAGGAATTTTTTATTTTAATAATTTTTTATTAAATGATTTGTTTTATAATTAAATAAGATAAATTATAACTTAAACTGGACTTAAATTTTTTCCTTAATCAAATTTGGTTTTGTTTATAAATTAAGATAAAATTTTACTTTTATTTTATTAAATAATATATATGTACATTAATATATTTATTCATTGAAGGATTTTTAAAATATCCATAAATATATTATTCTTTACTTAAAAGTACTCTTTTTCAAAACCTCTTGTTTTAATATTTTATGTGTTTGATATATTCTTCAAGAAAAACTATTTTATTATATGAATCCTATGAAAATAAATTTTTAAGTGTTTATAAAATCCATTTTTGAGTAATACTAAGGTGATAATATTAGAAATAATTTTCATGTAATACTAAGACCATATGTTAAAAGTATATAATTTATTATTTCAGTTATAATGAAACTCTATATTAGATAGACAATACACAAAGTAGTATAATTATGATATTTATATAACTTATTAGTAAATTTAAGTAAGTAAATTTAAAGATATTAAAGAATATTAATAATATTTGGATAATAAAATTATTTAACAAAACAAAATTTTAAAATAATTAATAAGTGTAAAATTTAGTTTTGAAGTTATAAATAAAATAAATAAAACAATAATAGATTTTAAATTATAAGACTTTAGAAAAATATATATATAAGTGGAAGATAATTTATACCTTACATAATTTTAACATAATAAAAAATATTTTATAATTTTTACAACAAAAATATGGCCAGTCAAGAAAGGTGGATTGGATATCCCTTCAAGATAGGGGGAAATCTCAACCCTAGGGACGTCTATCCATAAACACCAAGCTTGGTGGAAGTGTGGCCTCGTATGGAGGAATCATATCAGGACACCTCACATAGAGGATAGAGAATTGGTTAGGTGGAAATCCTACATTGGCCTATATATAAGGACCATCAGAATAACACCCGGTTAGATGCTTCTAGATGGATGAAGTCATGGATTACTTTATATGTGAACAAGAAAACATTAAATATTTCAATGTGGGGTTGTTAACTTTTTTCATTGTTCAAACATTTAAAAACAACTACTTAATTCATGTTCATCTGATCGAACTCATTACATCCATTTGATCACCTTCTAACTTTATATTCCTCACAACACCTCCCCCCCCCCCATTTTTCATTGGTTATTCCATCACATTCTAGTCCAAAAAATTTTACATAGAAGTAATATATTTGATATTCTCTCCCTACGTGATAACACCAGCAAAGTTTTCCTTCATAAAGTAACCTACAACTGATGATTTCCCCATAAGTAAAATACCTTACCTTTGATAAACTTTAAAAAGTGTTAGGCCTATGTCTATCACCAGTGGATATACTTTATTCCTAAGGAAGCTTCAAAAATCTAAATTTAAACACAAACATTTATCATTATTTCATCAGGTATTACAATTTCCACATAAAATCAATTCATTTATATTTTCTTATCCATTGATTCATCATTTTGAAAATACATGAAGAGATGGTTTCAAAAAACCTTATTTGAGACTCGTGTACATAGGATACTATTTTCAACAACATCCATTTAAACTGAATATTCATTGTCATGATTAAAATCCCATTTATGGTATGTTTTCAATATCTTATATTTTATGTACAAAAATAAATTGTTCTTTTCAAGTTTATAGTTATGTAAATGAAATGAATATTTTTAAAATAAATTATTTATGATTATAGGTGAAAACCTATATATTCAATGTATTATTTTATGTAAGAAATAATGGTTAAAAATTCCATTAATTCATATAATTGAATCATATCATTTCAAGTTATTATTTTCTATACATGTCATTCATGATCATAATTATGGCCATATGTTATTGATTATTCATGGAATTTCATACATATATATAAATATAAATATATGTATATGTATATATATTTATATATATATATATAATAATGTACATTGAATAATTTATTCCTTTATAAGAACTTCCTTCAAAATGTATTTTATAAGTTTATGAATGAATGTTAATTTAAATACATGGATTTTAAACATTCCTTTGTTAACATCCCATACATGTATCCAAAGGATATTTTTCTTGATACTTGGTTATACAAAATTTATCAAGTTATTTCCTAGGAAAGTTAGTGTATATATATATATAAACATAAGTGTGTAAATATGTAATAATGGATTGTCATATTTTTAAAGAGAATAATCTAGTGATATATATATATATATATAAAGAAATATCAAAATGTTTTATAAAAAATAGGCACATAAACTTTCTAAAAATGATAGGGGATTAGGGATTGAACCCATCCCTATGGAACTGGGTAGTCCTAGATAGCCTTCAATGTTTTAATTGGACCCATGGTTTTATTTTTCAAATTTTTCATAATATTTTTTGAAAAATCACTAGATTGTTTTATTAAGAAAATCATTTTCAAATCATAAGTATTTTCAAATGTATTATAGCATTTTCAAAGCATGATTATTTTAAAAGTTATTATATAATTTTCAAATATTAATTATTTTCAAATTCATCATATAATTTTCCAATTGTAAGTATTTTCAAAGGTATTATAATTTTTTCAAAGGATATTTATTTTCAAATATATTTTTGAAAGGTGTTTTTAAAATATTTTTTTCAAAATTATAAATATTGTCAAAGGAATTTTAAAATTAGTTTCTAGAGTTATATTTTGAAAAAAAATGTTTTGAAAATAATTTTTTCAAATGAGTCTAAAAAACTATTTTAGAAAAAAAAATCATTGACTTTTAAAACCCCTTACTAGGTAATTATGCTCACCCTATCTTTTTAAATAAAAATCAGGAACATTTAGATGTTTCAAGGAGATAATAATTGGTAAAAAGCTTGAATGAGATAATTCTTATATATTACTTTTTAACTACTAATTAAAATGTGATAATCTATAATATTAGTACTTTTCCTCCAAATCCTAGACCATAAAATATACTTATATGTATAATGGACTATATATTTTCATATTCTTTTATAAAAAAACATAGAGCATTATTTTTTTACCGTATTTGGAAGCGTGGGTCTAGTGGTCTTACATATAAACCTATTAAAATTTTATTATATGAATGGATTTAAACCACTCCCTATCTTAGTGTCTCATTTGTTTCTATTTGGTTTCATTTAACATTTAAATGAATTAATTTTATTTAAATATTTTAAATTATACCAAGTGTGTCCTTTGCTTCACTATAAAACGAAACTACTTATCCTATATTCTTCACACAACCAAGATCCCTCTATAATGTAAAACCCATAATTTAATATAACTCTAGATTAATTCTCCACATGATCAATCTTATGGTATTTAAAAATTAATAACCTTTTTATAATTAAGGTGTGATCCAAAGGACGCTTCTTAGTGAAGAGCTTTAACTCTTAATCAAGTTCTTTAAATTTTAATTATTCACCTACCTCATTTATATCTATATAATCCTTTACTAAATAATGAATTCCTGATATTAAATACAGTAATTTGTTATTATGATGATGGAATAACCATTATCCACCTTCATTCTATCCAATGTGAAATGAAAACATTTCTCATGTGTACATGTGGGCTACCACCTCTTGAAATAATTTGTTTTTTCACTGCCTATTATCATGTATGGTTATAATGATGGATTTACCAAATATATATGGTATTTATTATATTATTTTTGTTATATAAATTTTTCTTTTTATTTACTTTTCATTCATTCAATCCATTGAAAAGTGGAAACATCACTCATGCGTACGCACATATAAACATCTCCATAAAGTGATCTGATTAATTATTCATCACTTATATATAAGTGTAGTTATATAATTGAATATATTGATTACATATGATATTCGTGACATGGAATAAATTATATAGATAATGAAATCATGATCAATGTGAGTGTATTGGGACCAATGAACTGAAATATGCATGAAAAACAAAGCATTTGTCACACAAAATAGTGACTTTAATAAAGGTTTGTTAACAAATGGGTGATAATATTTTATAAGTAAATCATGCATATGGTATGATATATATTAATATGGTTTTATAATATATTTACAATACATTTATATTTATTATACAGGAGTTGAAAATGTGATGGAATTGATAAAAGACTTAAGGTAGGGGATTTATGTTGCAAACACATTGCTTTTCATGATTGTAAATGAAAAATTTACACATAAGACAATTATAAGAATTTTATCTTTTAAACCACATATATTTTTTTATCATATGGTTATTAATGTAATTTTTAGGTATCAGTACCATTTTCCTATCTTTTTCACTTAAAATGATAAATAAAATATTTTTAATAAAAACTAACTTTATTTCATATTTGGTGGAAAGTGTTTTTCTAAAATTGTTCAAATTCTCTTTTAAATGTTTTCAGGAATTTTTTTACTAATCTATAATGATTTATTAAATTAATTTTAAAAAATTAATTTTTTAAATGGTTTAAAAGTAATATTCTTGACATTTTTTGAATAAGGTATTTTTAGCTAATGAGTGAATGGAATAATTGTTTTAACATATTTATGACAAACAAATTTCCCCAATGTTATGACTACTCTTTTATTTGAATATTACATTATATTATTACATGGATATTTTCATAAAAAAATTCCCTAACATTGTATAAATTTTTAAATTTTGAATAAGTTATTTCAAAATGAAAAAGGGATTTTCCTCTAGGAATGTCCCATTAAACTTATAAGGTATTTTAATCTATGACAATTTCTTTTGGTGTTACATATGATTCATTGTGTAAATGATACAATGATACCATCCTTATTATTTTATGGATGGTTTTTGAATATGAGGATAAAATCCTAACAAAATCCATTTTTTATTTTCATGTGTTAAATTATGATAAAATGATACATGTTTTCAAAACCTTATTAAATAAATATGAATATATTATGATTATGTTATGTTTGGATTTGTAATAGCTCTAAAATTAATTGCGTAATTTGATATTAATATATCATAATATGTTGATGATAATCATTGACATGATTTATAATATATTTTTTTACATATCGATATGAGAGTATGATTTATTATAGTAATGCTCATATGATTATGGATGAAAATGGTTAATAATTGATATATTCATATTTTGATGTGTGAGAAAGATTACTTTTATATATTCTCATATGATTATACTTAAACCTTCTTTAGAATATCTATGTTAAAAATATATTGATTTTCTATGGTTATAATTCCATATTTTTATGTTGTGGGTCTAAAATAATTACTACTTCTTCTAAACCCTTATTGAGAATGCTTCTAGATATGAATTTATTTTTTAGATTATGATATATGGTTTTATTAGTATGAAAATTTTATATTATAAAAAAGAACTTTCTTATGTTATCATAAAATTATGACCATCTTATTCTCTCTTATGATTGTTATCTCCCTTATTTACCCATAATGAGCATCTAAGATCACCCCTTCTTATGTTTTCATTCTCAAGTTTTGATGCAAGTATTTAACTATGATTTTTCTAGAATGGTACTAATATAAAGATAATTATAAGAGTTATTAAAGATATTTTATAAAACTAGTTGATTATGTATCTAGTAACCAAAGACAATAAACCTTTATAGTCCTTTGAATGTATATTTTTTATATATAAGGAATATTCATCTAATATGATGTAATATTTATGTTTGTTATGATCACGTCACCTTAGTTTGTAATAGGGTGGGGTTTAGTTATTTTGGGAGATAAGTACTAGAGGGATTTAATGAAATACCTAGGTATAATTCTATGTAAAGGATGCCTTCATAATGATTTATTAAAGTAAATATTATGTGGTCTTCCAAGAAAATATATCCCTATCATGATATAGGCACATAGATGAGTTTGTGGTATATATTCACAAAGTTGTAATAGCTTTGAAAGTGGAATAATAGTTATTAATATGATCATCCCCAATGTAGGTTGAGTGGTACAATGATTGTACACTTGACTAGACACTACTGAGGGATATGCTTGAGTAATTTCACAAATTCATTATGAACCATTATGAAGGATTTAGATAGACAAAGACCATGGATGGATTACATTAAAACTAAAGTATCATAGATTGAAAAATAATGTTCCATGATTTATACACCTTATGGATTATTTTATATGATTTTATGATTAAATTATATGATTATTTTTACTCACACTATGATTTTTAGTTTTAGTCAATAGTTGGAAGTAGTAGGAATCTTGTTAATACAAAATGTGACAAACAATAGAATTATTTTCTCACAAGAAACCAAATGAAATGGTATATAAAATTTTAAATAATTTTATTATTATTAATAATACATATCATTATATTATTAAAAACCTAACCTTTGGTGTATTTCCTAACACATACAAAGAGAGAAATAAAGAGTTTTAAGGTAGTTTGGTTTATGATGATTATGGAGGGATGTAGATTAAGTTTCGTACATGTAAATAATGTGGAAAGAAACACCCTAGTAAATGTCTTAAAGGGAGGAGAAGATATTTTTTATATAGAAATAAAGAGAATAGGGAAATTAATTTACAATGGAAAATAAAGAGTTTGATGGAAGGAAATAAATTTCATCCTATGGTACCATTTATCATTCAATAACTTGTGTTTGGGAAGCATGGTATGTATCTGAGTCAATGACCAAATTTAAGGGCTAACACATAGACCATGAAAGGTAATATGCTATTAAAAATATTAAAATGAATTATTTAAGTTTTTATATATTTTTATTTGATAAATTTTTGGTAAAATTATTTTTTAATTATATTATGGTTATAAAAATCATGAATCATCGAAGGATTGTTCTACAACAGTTCTTATTTAAGGATTTTCAAGAATATGTTTAATGATTATTATGATCATGAAATGTGATTTAGTGGTAAGGTAATTTTTTGGAAAAAAATTATTGAGGGATAGATAGCCCATAATATGTTCTTGATGATGAGATAATAATGTTTAGTTGGAATAAAGGTATGATTTATATTAATAATGTAAATTTTATAGTTTGTAAACAGTTAATTTTTGGAAGTATATATAATTTTTTCATGGATTTATGATTATTTAGGATATTTATAGAAATTATTAAAATATTTTTTATGAGCATATAAATTGGGTATATATTTTTTTTATGAACTAATGAGAGAAATATTATTTTGAGATAATTGTTAAGTTGATCAAGGAAGAATATGTGATCAAATAATTCTAATCATTATGATTCAATTTTTCTCTAGAATATATTGAATACATTTATGGTTATTTGAACTTTAGTTGTTATTGTAGATATTTTAGAGATTATTGTATGAATACTTTTTCAAATTCTATAACTTTGGATAATAATTTCAGTTTTGGTAAATATCTATAGAATGGATGAATCAATTTTCATTCTTTTATGAGAATTCTGATTTATTAAAAGATAATTTTAGTGATTTGGGAATAAAAAAATCACAATATTTATTTATTATATGGAATATGAGATGATATAAGGATGTAAAATTTATTGAAACACAAAAGGAAGATGAACTTATGCCTATGGTATGGAATGAAATCAAGTATTTCTGATATCTCATGTTTTTTACCTTGATCTTACATAATTTCCTTAACTCAATTAATAGAAAGATAAATATATCAACACTAATGCATAATGTATCATTAAACTATAAAGGAATTTTTTTGGAAACCCATGAGTCTTGTAATGATATATACTTGGTTTCAGAAAAAATTAATTAGGATATACTAATATTCTTAGTGGTGGCATAAAATATTATTTACCATGATAGAATAAAATTCATATTTAATTACTAATGCATCACACACTAATTATAATAAGTGATAATTAAAATTATGATAGGTGAATTTATTAAAGGGGATATAATATCTCACCCTTATATTTTAGAATATATTTATCATTAAAAAAACTTTAATTGTACGATAACTAGCTTGACATGTAGCATAAAGATTAAAACAACAAATGATATATTATAAACAATCCATGAAATAGGATGTATGAATTGGAATAACAACATTATGAAAAATATGTTTAAATATTTTATATAAATAAAATATGTTAATTAATTCATAGTAAATAATTAATCAATCTTTAGTAAAGTCATTTTATGTTTCTTCAAAAATGGTTTCCTTAAAAAATTTAAAAATTTTACATGGAGATTATAATTTTTTTATACCACAATTAGAAATTTTATTTGTTTAAGTTATATAATTTTTTAAATAATGGTGTAAGTATTATATTTTTTTATTATTTCTATTTTTCTTAATCTCTTTATTTATTAATGAATAGTTGAAAATAAATATTTTTCTAAAACTGTTATTTATTAAATCAATTAATTTAAAATTACTAAGATTTTATATATTTAGTTTTAAATTGAATTAAAATTTTTTTTTCTAAGAAAATATAAATAATTAAATATGAATCAAAATTATATTTAATTTTTTTATAAGATAACATTAATATTTAGGAACACAATTTTTTAAAAACTAATTTTATTATGTTTTACATATTTACATTAAACTTTATTTCCTCAACATATAAAAATTGAATCCTAAAAAATGGATATAATAAATTTAAAAATTAGGTATAAATATTTTAAATACGGATCTTTATTGTTATTAATTATGAATTTAAGCTTTGGTAAACTTTATAATATCAGTAAAGGGTAAAATGGGAGAAATAGGGTTAAAACTGTAGAATAAGGAATAAAAAATCCATACACTTGATTAAATTTAATTATATGAGTTTAATTTTAATAACCCCTTGATATATTTATATATATGTCATCGTGGTTCTATTTATCTTTCATAATGTCATTTATATTAATTTTGGTAATGGAAAATTCCAAAAATGGCACTCTCTTGGTTTTAATTTCTCAAAAATACTCACATAAGGAAAAGAAGATGTTATGAAGGAATATAAAATATTATTTATAACATAATTAATTTTTTTATGATGGTAATTTATTTATATTTTTTTAATGGTATAATTATCTTAATTTCTTACACAACACTGACACAATTCTTGTACTAGTAGTAGAAAGTTCAATATAAATAAAGTTTAAAACATCAAAATTAATGTTGTTTCAATGAATTATAGTTTTACATGATTTTTATTACTATTAATAATGTATAATTTATGGTGAAAGAGTTTATTTTCAAATTCAACTTCTATATTCATGTCTTTAATGTCAAACTATTTGAATAGTTATTAAAATCACTTTAATAGTAATTTATGTTAAATTATATTTTATTAAATGAATTAAAAATAATAAAAATATTTAAAAATGCCAAGGGGGATTGAATATGGTCAAAAATTTAAACCGTTTTCCATTTTTTTACACAACTATTACCTTATATGTAAATTTATAATCCTTTAATAATGAAAAGTTTGTTACCCCAATTAAGGTTAAAATTTGTTAACAAAGATATTAAAAAAGAAGATATAGTTTATAATTCTACGTTAACATTTCAAAATGTTATTTTTTAAATGAATTTAAACCTATAAATATCTCATATTTTAAATTTGAGACACTTTGTTCCACTATCTTATGATAAATAATTTATTATACGTAAATCATTTTTGTAATTCCATGTTTGTCCTTTTATTCATTATAATAGGATAAAATCTCTCCATTACTACTTACACCACATTGAGAATTTTATCTTAGCCAGGACATAACATAATACCATCCTAGATTCATTTCAAAAACCATATTTCTTCTTCTATTTCCAAAATACCATCCATTAAAGGATAAGGGTTTAATCCAAAGGAGGTTTTTCAACGAAGTCGTATAACTCTTAACTGAGTGCATTCAATTTTATTTCTTATTTTTTCATCACTAAATCTAATTTATCCATTGTAAAATAAATATTTATGTATATTCAGTATACTTAATTTTTATTTGGATAATGTAACAAACATTATCCACCTCATTTCCATCATATAGTAAAAGAAAATATTTTCCTTGCATATGTGTGGACTACCACCTACACCAAGTTATGCATTTATTTTTCATTAAACATCACATTAATTGTTAATTGTTTTAATTTAATAAATATATATTATTTTTATGATTTTATCATTTTTTTTGAATGTTTAATTATTATTTTATTCTTTATTTCAATACATGGAAAGATAAATCTTCAATAGTGTGTATATATGGACTATAGTCTCCACAAAGTGATGTTATTATTATTTTTTGAACAATTCTTATGGAAATATATATAACTGTATATAATGATTAAATATTATATTACTGAAATTTTTAAAAATTTAAAGATAATGGTACCATGATAAATGTACATGCATCTTGACTGGTGAACTGAGTGAAGCATGAAAAACAAATCAGTTATCACCCAAAATAGTGATTTTAATAAATAATGGTTAATAAATGGGTGATAATATGTTATAAGTAAATAATATATATTGTATTATATATATGATTATGGTACTTAAATATATGTTTAAAAATATATATTTATTATATAGGAGGCTTGAACCCAGATAATGAAATACGAGACTTGAGATTTGGGATTTATGTTACGGTCTCGTTTCTATGCGAGATTTTCAGTGCTAAATTTCCATTGAAGGTAATTATAAGGATTGTAACCATTAATCAATATATATTTTCTTATAAAATATTTATTTATGTAATTTTCAACTAATATTACCATCCACTCTTTGATACTTAAAATTATTGATAAAACAAATTATGAAAAAATAAACATGATTTCTTCTTTGTTCAGAAATCATTTTCTTCAATGTCCATATTTTATTTTAAGTTTTTTCAAGAATTTATTTAATATCAATTTAGGATTGATTAAAGTAATTTTTACTGAAATTTTATATAAAATTATTTAATGGAAATTATTTTCATTTTCTAAATGGGGTATTTTTACCAAAGAAATGAAGTGAATATTTTTTTAGCATATACCATATGAAGGAATTTTTCTTCCATCATGAGTAGTATTTTTGTAAAAGATTACTATACCTATATTTGATAAATAAAAATGTTTTCACAATATTATAAATATTTATAGATTTTAAATAAGTGATTTCATAATGAAAATGGTATTTTCCCCAATAAGTGTTCTAGTTATCTTTTAAGGTATTTTCAATTTCAACAACATTCATTGATGTTACATATACTTCACTAGGGACATGACCTAATGATACCATAAATATTATTTCATTATATTGATATTTATTATAATGATTAAATCATAATGAATCCCATTATTCTTTTCATAGGTTATATTATTACAAAATGATAAAGAAAATAACATATTACATACATATGAATGGATTATTATTATGTGATGGTTGGATATTTAATAGACCAAAAATAAATTTAGTAATATGATATTGATATCTCATGAGATTATTATCTTAAATGTGGACATTATTGTGAATATATTTGTTCACATATTTTTTTGTGAGTATGATTGATTCTCGTTATCCTCCCTAGATTGGGCATGTATGTGATTATATATAAATATGTTCATATTTCGATGAATGAGTATGATTTATTAATGATATGGTCATAATATTATGCATGAACATGATTGTTAATATCTATATTCATAATATATTTTTTCATACACTTATTATGTCACACATATATGTTAGGACTCATGAATGATGATTACATCATTAACACCCTTATTGACCATACTTCAAGATATGACTTTATTTTTGGAGTATATGTTCAATGATATTCTGGGTATGGATATTTTATATTGAGAAAACACACTTAATTATATTATTATACCATTATGATCATATAATGTTCTATTATGATTGATATATCCATTTTTTAACCTTATTGAGCATCTCAAATCACACTTTCTTAAGTTTTCTTTCCTGAGTTTTTTATGGGAGGATTTAAGAGAGATGTGTCTCGAAGGGAAATAAGATAAAGATATTTTTAGGAGATGTTGAAGATAATTTAATAAATAAGTTGATTATATATGTAATCTATAAAGTAATTAAACCTTTATAGTCCTTAGGAATGTATATTTGTTATATGTATAGAATATTTATTTAAAAATATGTCATATTTGTGTTTTTTATACTCGATTCATCTCAAAACTGAAGGTTCTATGATGTCCTGTATTGATTTTCAGACACATAAGACGCCAAGAAACAAATTTTCAATCAATAAACTCATTACTGAACTCTATTAGTGATTTTTTAGTTCATAATACAACATGGTGGCTCTTGGGTGAATGGATTAATTAAGCGAATTTCTATTCTCCATCAATTACTCTCTCATATTCATAAGAATAAACATCCTACCAAGAAATTCCGATATCAAGTGAGGATAAAATGATTACTCAATAAAGTTATCCCAACCATAAATAATCCTACAGAAGTGATGAAACTTTTCATAATCAGTATTTTAAAGGGGAATATATTCATCCACATATGATCCAGTCATTTTATAATCTAGGAATACTTATCCTTCATCTCTCATGTTATCAAAATGCATCTCAACAAACAAGCCCATCAACAGCCACTCTTCCACTAATTTTTTCACTACATGAGTCAAAAAATTTCTACACAAAGAATCTATTATTGGACCTGTGACACTCCCGAAATAAATTAGATACCCTATAGCCCACTAACTTGTGGTATTCACTGAATTGGGCCACTCAACTGGGAAAAGTAACTTGTATATCTCCACTAGCCAACTAGATATTTATTTCACCTTCCTAGATAATCGAACTTGAGGCTGGTTGGAATTTAACGAACTTGGAAGCTTCTCTTGTACCACTACACCATATGGTGTAGTGGTACCAGAGAAGATCCCAGGTTGGTTAAATTCAAGTCATTTATGGGTTCAATTGTCTGGGGAGGGGAAATAAATCCCCAAATAGCTAGGGGATATATTCAGGATAATCGGCCTAGTTGAGTGGAATAATTCAGTGAATCCCACAATTTAGTAGGTTGTGGGGTATGTGGTCCATTTTGGGAGCATCACAAGTCCAACAAAAGGCACCTTTTTAGTGGACCTACACCACTAACTGGTTCGTAGGTTGGACACGCCCCAGCCCCTATCTCGAATTCTGGGCTCATCTATTCCATTTACTAGGCTATGCATCAAGAACTTTTCCCATGAAATATTGGGATTTAGTACGCCTCCCCCATGATTTAGACTTAGGACCTTAGTCTTAACAACCACCATGAAGCTTCACAAGTACCACTATGTAGTGGTACTCTTGACGCTACCTTGTGGTTGTTAATCCTCAGGTCTGAGGTTTTAATCTTAGGGGAGGTTTATTTAATCCCATTAGGGCATAGGGACAGTTCTTGATGCATGGACTAGTGAGTGGACTATATGATCCCATAATTTGAGTTAGGGGTTGGTGTGTGTCTGGCCTACAACCCAGTTAGTGGTGTAGGTCCACTAAAAAAAGCTCATTTTTGGTTGGATCAGTGACACTCCCAATGACGTACCAGATACCCCACAGCCCACTAACTCATGGGCTGAACTCCACTGGGCAGAGAATCCAAGATAACTCCCCTAGATAGTAGGGGATTAATTTTTCTTCCCTATAGAATTGAACCTAGGGTAGACTAAAATTTAACCAACTGGGGATCTTCTCTGATATCTCCCTAGTTGGTTAAATTCCAGTCAACCCCAGGTTCGATTATCTAGGGAGGTGAAATAAATCCCCTTCTAGATAGGAAATATATCTATGATACTCACCCAAGTTGAGTGTCTAAATGTAGTGTAGACCATGAGTTAGTAGGTTGTGGGGTATCTGGTCCATTTTCGGGAGTGTTACGGGTCCAACCTCTATGACCATGTACCATTTCCTATTGGTATAAGATACTTTAAAATCAAAGGTATAAAGGATTTATATGAATATTCTATATCTAAAGTTAAAATAACCCTAAGTGATGATATTACTTGGACTATTATGGTCCATTTACACTATAAACCATTTCTTGAAGAAGTAGTAGAACTATTTTATTAGGACATGCATCACATCTGTTAACTCAAGATCCTGAATAGAGTAGTTCTTCTCATTAGGGAATAATTCATGAGATCCATAAGATAATATATTTTTTCCTATGTTAGAACACATCCCAAATCTATACCCAAGGAATTTATGTAGACATCATTTCCCAAAAACATCTAGGGAAGTATTGGGACTATAGTTGATGTCAATATCACTTTCAACTCCTCAAAATATTTCTAGCACTGATTGTTCTAAAAAAACTCAACACCCTTTCATGTTGACACTTTAATAGGATATTAAATCATGAATATGTACCAAAAAATATATTTTAGTGGCAATATATTCTCATGAAACTTTAGAAATGAAAAAATTTTATTGGGTGCTTCAAATAAATCACTACCTGAATCTTTATAGGATCCATTGAGACACTCTTATCATAAATATCACGGCCCATAAATTTCACCTCTAGAGTCTAGAATTATTATTTATATTGATTATTTTAATGGATATTCTTTATCAATATCTCAAGAATAATATTAAATTGGTTATAAATATCCATCTCTATTTAGTAATGAGTAAAGATTTCTCCCATAAAAATGGAAAAAAATCTAAGAACCAATAGAATATATGATTCATAAAATCCATAAACACTATAGGATATTTAGTAATAAAAATAACCATGATCAAATACTCATAATTTTCATACCTTCTCTTGAACACTTTTTTTATAAAAACTTATTCTTAAACCCTCTTTTGAGGGAAACCTAGTCTCAGATCAATTTTTAAAAACCATTGGGCACCCTTAATCTGAATAAAAAGGTAATCAATCCTAGGAATGATTTATTTGTTCTTAAATATCACCTTTTGATATTTTGTTAATCAAAAAACCATATTTTCGTATCCTCTTTATTTAAAAAGTGTACTATTGATGCCTAATCTGAAATTATAGGATATATAAGTTCCATAGCCTCAAAATACCCAAGTTAAACCTTCAATTATTTTAATTTAGTGGGTTATATATGATATTATTATATAGAAATTATACTTTACCATAGAATAAAGTATATAGTAAACTCCATATCCATGTAAAGTGTTAACCTAGATAAATCATGTAGAAATAAATAAGAATACTCACTTAATACCTCTAGAAGAGGTCCATTAAGACATGAATCAATAGCATCAAGATACATCCTTGATCACTGGTATTAAATCATCTTAGAAAAAGAGATAATAGGCCCTGACCACTTAGGTATAGGTTCCCACTCACTCTAAAATACATGAATGACTTCATCAGATGAGTGGAATTATACTTGATGATGGTAGCTATCAATCAAGGATTTATAACTAATCATCCAATCATGAAAAAGATAATATTAAAGATGTCAATATCAAGAAATATAAAATACCCTGTAGTTTCATGGTCAAAATTAATCACATGATAGTTAATACATAAAACCCCTATTACTAATTATTTCCCAAAGGATTGGAAACATTCATAGTGAGGGTGATATTTTTTTATCATAATCCAAATTCTTTTATAAGATTAGATTATATAAATGAATTATTTTCACTAGTTTCAAAAAAGACGGTCTTACCTTGGAATCCTCAGGCGCACACTCCACAATGCATATACATCTATCTTTAGTCTTTCCTTTCTTCACAACCTGTCATCACCCTCAGATTTATATTGATATCCTTTCCCTTTGTTTAAAAAGTTTAATATTGAGATACCTTGTTGAAGGTGGTAGTAACTATACCTCTATAGGATTCTCTCTCACAGAAATGATGAAGATGGACTGATTTTCCATATGTGTAACTTACCATTGATGCTTCCTTACAACCATGTTTGGGGTGCCCAATTCTTCTACACTGATAACAGACCACCTATCACTACACTAACATCTACACAAACTTTCCACCACCTCAGGGTAGTTAACCCTACTTATTCTTATGGATTGAAAAAGAACACTAACATACTCTTATTATCACTAATATTTTTTAGAGTCTTGTCTTCCCATATGTATTTGTCTCATCCATAACTAACTTGTCTAAAACGTCATTAAATATTAGTAGGAACATAATAATCATAATATACAAAATATTTATCATAAACCCCATCTCAAACATCCAAAACTCTATATAACAATTAAAAAGATATTTGGAGGAATTTTCACCAACTTAAAAAACCAATAAACATACTACATGATAGAACAGTATCTCTGTATTATGGTAAATAACTCTCTTTCCTTTTCCACCCTCAATAAATCAGGATATCACTATTGATTGAAGGAGTTCTTGAAAAAATTTCTAGTGAGATCTTATTTCTACTTGTCTTGAAAATAGATTCTCATGGTTTCCTTCTAACCACAAATCATATAAGTGGATAAACCAATCATGGGAGATTCTAGAGTTTTTAATAAGTTTAAAATCCTCTAAATTATCTTAATTCATTATTTTTATTATGATAGTATCTTTTCACCATGAAATATCAGTGGAAACTTCTTAGTGAATTTTGAAGCTTGGACCACCATCCATTGTGGTTTAATATGGGATACGTAGTCTAATGACTAGATTGTTTAGACTATAGTTTCCACCAGAACTGATTCAATAAGAGGATTTTTCTATGGGGATTTCTCCATTGATTCCAATATAAAATTCAGATATGGTCTTCTTTGAGGAGCCATATTATCAAAACAATGGGAAAATACCTTAATAATAAAATTAAATTCCTTTATCATAAAATGAATATTAATGAACTGAAGTGAAAAAGGATAAAATCAAAAATATTGATGCTAAACAACCCTAGACATCCCATGGTAACTAAAGGTTTTTCATTAAAGTAATAAATACATGGAAACTCTCATACTACCATTTGAGTTTAAATGGTATTATCTCCAGTCTATCAGCAAGCACTATATTTAAGGGGGTGATATAGAAATATGATCAAAGGTGATAATGAGAACCTATTATGATTTTATTTTGTAACAGTCTAACCTGAATCAACACATTATGTTACCTATATATTTCTTCCATAATGACTAAAGCACATTCCTGATAACCATTGGTTGGTTACAAGAACATGGGTACCATAAATAGAAACATTGGAATAATTTAACCATCTAACAAACATTTTTTTAGATAGAAATAACCACAGTATCATATCAGGCATCCATAATGCATCACATGTTAAGGAAACAAAACCATAAAGATAGCATCCACAATAGTATAACAAGGTCTAGAAGATCAATATAAGAGACCAACAATATAAAAATCTGAATAGATCCATGGGTTTTTCCACTCATGATCATATGGAACCACCATCCCATCCCACTAGAATGCAACATGTATAAGAAGATGCATCCTCTACATGACTCTTTTCACATTACCAGTATCCTATAAAACCATTCATGCATACACCCTAATTCATATGCAGTTTTTTAGGAAAATTAGCCTTGTAGGATACCAGTATTAATCAATAACGTTTCTCTCCAAATGAATCTATTAAATAATCTATAAAATAAATTCTTAAAATTTTTAATGATAAATTATTTTTTTCATTTAAAATAATCCATTTGTTTTCTTTTAAAAAACAAGACATATTCTACTAAGAAATGAAATATGACATAAAAATATTCATGAGGGTTAAGTAAATGAATAAACTATGTTACCATGTATTAATACCCATATCAAGTGAGAAAATGAACATATCAAATATTAATGCATGTAATATATCCACAAAGAACAAAAGTTAAATCCATGACACAAGGGTATAAACAATAAACACACACCAAGGAACACTAGAGGACATAAGTGAATCCTAATTTCCGTGAACCTTATCCCCTTGTGAGGATATACACTAGAAAACATGATATTAAAGTCACCTACACTAGTGATAGATTACTCCAGTATGGTTCATTTATGTTTAGTTTTTTTCCATGACCTAATTTCTCTTAATGTGTTATATTTCATTATTACATTTCATGAAATTAAATCCCCACATTTCATAAAGCATTACCAAGGAAAATAAAGATACAAATACAATCATGAAAACCCATTTTCAATTCATTTTCTTCTTTGATGAATTCCAATAATTCTAGATTTAATATAAAAAATTACTTTTTTAATGAAATTCTATTTTGAAAACAATTTCACATCCTTGAAAGTTCATATCACCTATCATAGATCTCAGAAAATCAATTTCATTATTCAAAACAAATAGATCAACACAAGAACATAAGTATATTAATGGATTGAATGTAGGATATAGACAACTACCATATATTAAATTGAAGAATAATTTCTTTCTAGACCAATGATGGGAGTGAAAAATATCATGTCCTTAAGAACCTAGATCCTATAGAAAAAACATTAATTCTCAAGGTTCATTCTAAGTCGATTGACATAGTCTCATAAAGAATAAATTCATGGAGAAAAATTATAACAAACCAGTCTTAATGTACATATACATTACATAATTTTTGTGTAATACTTAAAAAAATTCACAAATAGGCGCCCAAAGACTGTATTAGTTTAGTGCCTTTAGAAACATTATTACATAAGCGAGCTACATTATCTCTCACTAGGTTATTCGTGACTATAACCCTTCTTATACACATCATAATTACTAAATATATTTATAACCTAGGGAAGGAAACATAAAAAGGGGGGGCGTAGATGCTCAGTAAGGGTAAATAAGGGATACACGTAAGTACAAACATGAGTATAGGGGTATGATAATCTGATCGTAACATTATAAGATCATACCATGCATATCAAATATCATAAACATAAATCATGGAATAAATATTGGAAGTTTATAAGGAATGAATCATAATGAAATAAATAACATAATCTCGAAAATCATAACTTATGAATAAGACATCGAATTTTGGAAAACACATAAGCATATAATATGATTCCCATAGTAGTCAAGGAATCACTTCCAACTTCATCTCGGTAGCATGTATTCACTCCCCATACCTTATTATTAGTCATGGTTCACTCCCATATCCATCTTAGTTGCATTAGATCACTCTACATACAATCTTGGTAGTCATTGTTCACTCCCTTGGCTATATTAGTAGTCGAGGTTCACTCCAAATTCCATCTTAGTCTATATCATGAGATATAAATCTTTACTTAATGCATTAGAGGGAGATATAGGTCCCACCCATATCATAGTAAATTCATACATACATCTTCCACAAGATCATTAAAAATCATATCATCACCTATAAAATGATATGGGTATCATAATAATGTAATCATATCATAATATATATAATAAGATATAGGTTTCATAATCATTTCATCAAAATAATAACCCATGAATCAAGACAGGATTCAAAAGAATATAACCCATGAAAGAGAAACAAGTTTCATAAACAGCATGCCATAAAAACATAAATAATCCATATAAATAATATGAAGAGAAATATTAAATCATTTTCCTAGAAAGGTATTAGTAACACAAACAAATGTCATCTTAGAGGGGAAATAGTTTTTAAAGAACTTTTAAAACATTTATCGAGGAAAAAATATCATTTCTTCTTTAAAAAAATGATTTTTAAAAAATTATGAAGACCATTTTCATTAAAATAAACTTGAAAATTAAAAGGAAATATTGAAAACATTTTTTATACCAATTTCTTTAAAAACTTATAAAATAATCTCGAAAATATTTTCAAAACCATTTTCTTTGAAAACTTAAAAATGAATCTTGAAAACATTTTTGAAAAACTTTTAATTTGAAATTTGTTTTGAAAACTTATAAAAGAAGATTTGAAAATCATAAAAAAAATTAAAATTATTTTTCTATGAAAATTATCTTAAAATATCATTTGAAAATATTTTTTAAAATATTGTTTTTAAAATAAAATAGATTTTCGACTAAAGATAAAAATATGTCCAGATCTTTCCTAAAAAAAATTTTCTTAATTATATTATATAAAAAAGAGTAGAAAATGGTAATAAAACATTATGATATCATTAATAAACATATTAGAATAATATTCATGAGATTTCTTAAGTGATTGATCATAATATTTCATCAAATTTATCATAAACATAAACAACCTCCAAAAGCAATGATATTGTTTCAATAAATATTTATCACTTGGTAAATTAGAACCATACTCTCCATTTAAGAAAATAAAATTAAATGAAGCTTAAAATATAATTAAATTAAGTATTTTAATTATAAAAAATGTCAAATTTATGTATATGCACCTCAAAAAAAATGTTTGTGCATAACAAAACATGTGTCTTAAAGAAGAAAAGTTGAGATAAAATTATCTTACAGATTTGGTAGATTTTGAAACATTAGCCCCATGAAATAAAGCTCAAATAATGGATATGTAATTAACCATAAATATGTGTATAAAAATAATATAATACATCCATGGGAAGTATACACAACAAACAAGAGGAATGGGTGGTGAATAAAGAATGTACCTCAAAAAAAATAAGTGATACGAAATTCCCTTACCTTGTGTCCTGACTCTTGTTGTACTCTTAAAACATTATTTTATAATTAATATAAGATTATTATAAATATATCACATTGTCACGACCCTTCCTCGGGGCCCGTGCCGTGACTACCCCAAGCTCGCCTTCCATAGGCCAGGGGCTGCCGACTAGCACCAAGGCGTAAATCCCGAAAAAAAGGGAAGGTGTTGCCTTTGAAAAGTAAACAAGAACCACAGAGTAAGCAAATGGAAAAGTAAACACTAAGTAAAAACTGTAACAAGCTGTGCTGAAAGTAAAAAAGGGGCCGGAAATACAAGCCCAACTGTAAAGTACAACTAAAAGGGAAAAACATCAACTGAAAAGAAAAGCCGCAACGTCGAGCCGTCCTCTGGAAGTCCTACCTGAAGGGTGGGTACAGATAGCCTCCACTGCTCCTCGGGTCCAACTGACCGCTCTGAGTACGTCCCACCCAGTGGTCCACCTCCAGGTACCGTCCTGCTCCGCAAGCCTCCACCACGATCAGCGTTGTCCGTCGTCTGCATCCAACACAACGAAGTGCAGGCATAGCCCGTGCAGCGGTGAGTATAAGCTACTCAGTAGGGACCCTGAGACCCCCGAGGGTCTCCCAAATCCACAAAGGATAAACCACAAAGGAAATATACAATCACGAAGTAACAAACGACACTGCTTAGGTATATGCCCATACATATACCTAAGTCAAAAATTCTGATATGCTCAAACCTCTGAGCCCAAGTACAACTCGGTCCACACAGGAAAGTATACGTATTCCACACAGGAAAGCAAAATGTAATCCACACAGGATAGCACAACACAATCCACACAGGAAAGAAAACAGGATTCAGCTCACACAGGTTCGATCATGAAGTGGAACCCAAAGCTATTGGGAAACTCCTTCTCCATCAAGTGCAGTGGTTATGTCGCTACAACTAAGCGCTTCCCTCTTACCTTGGACAGCTGTAGTTCTCCATCTATCGGGTACTGTGGGCCTGCTGCTACCACCAAGTGCTCCCCCGTGCCGTTACAACCAAGCTCTCCTCCGTCGTGGGTCTGCCGCTACAACCAAGCGCTCCCATGTGCCGCTACAACCAAGCGCACCTCTGCCGTGGGTCTGCCTCTACAACCAAGCGCTCCTCTGTGCTGCTACAACCAAGCGCACCTCTGTCGTGGGTCTGCCGCTACAACCAAGCGCTCCCCTGTGCCGCTACAACCAAGCGCACCTCTGTCGTTGCTCTGCCGCTACAACCAAGCACTCCCCTGTGCCGCTACAACCAAGCACACCTCTATCCTGGGACTGCCGCTACAACCAAGTGCTCCCATATGCCGCTACAACCAAGCGCTCCCCCACCGGGCTATCCGTAACACACCGAGTCGTTCGATCAGTAGTCGTCAGGTCTCAACCGGGTCTAGGGTTTCCGCACACAGCATGCTCATTTCGGGAGGGTCCACTCCACGAGCTAAGAGGTCGATGCATCAACTGACATGTAGTCCGGAGTTGATGTATCCCAAGATGTACCATAGTGGTCACTGCTGAAAACACGGAGTATTCCCGTACGGTTTTCATCATTGTCGCAGTCGAACCCACTGAGGATCTCCGTACATTCATCGTCGCAGTCCACTGAGGATCTCTGCACAGTCGTCGCTGTCGAAGTAGCAGTCGCTTCCAGCTCTAGGGTTCCCGCACACAGAAAGCTCGTTCGGGAGGGTCCGCTCCACGAGCCGAGAGGCTGATACATCAACTGACTTAAAGTCCAGAGTTGATGTATCCAAAAGTTCTGTATCGTCAACAGAAACTCAACGTCGCAGACGACGCGTCAATCGGACGCCCGGTCTGAGAGTTATTGGCTTTTTCGTCCCAGGGGCCCGGTTGGTTTTTAAGGCAAAACCAACACGACTGTACTCCACCTGCATCCAAACCTCGGGCGGAGTATGCCAAAAGATCCGTCTCACTTAGAGGAATCCACCAAAGCTGACGGCACGTCAATCGGACGTCCGTAGCTCAAGATATGAGCGTTTCCACTCCGAGGGCCCGGTTGGTTTCGTGTACGAACCAACCCGGCCGAACCCAATGTATTCTGAAACCTTGAGTGCGATATACCGAAACGACCGTCTCGATCCAAGGATCGCGTTGCCGCTGACGGCGCGTCGTCCGGAGACCCGTAGCTCAAGTTACCGGCAAAAGACCGAAAACGGTCCGAAGACGGGGGGTCCGGGCCCGGGCCGACCTGGCTCGACCCCCCCCCCCCCTTGGGTTGGCCGAACCGGGTCGACCCGACCCGGCCGGTCGGACCGGCCTGGCTCGGTTCGGCCGAGCGGCCGTGCGCCGCGGGGCGCTGCCCCCGCGGTCTGGAGGTGCTGCGGCCCTCGAAGGGCCGCGCTGTCAAGCGGACGCGGCTTCTGTTGTGTCCCATGCGGGCGAGCTGGACCCGCGCGGCCGCGGCTGAAGTCGCGGCGGCGCGCCAGGGCGCCGCCGCCGGCATCTTCCGCAGGCCACCGGAGTTGCTCTGGTGGTCTGTTTTCCTTCTCGTCTGCGCCGTTGTTCCTCCCAGATTCCGTTCTTCACTGCGGGATCATCAAAATTCCCTTGTGTCACGTTTTTCCATCACCCACAAAATCCGCAAAACCACGAAGAACGGCGGAGGGTTGTCGGGCCGTGTTCGTTTGGCCTGCACCCTCCGCGTTGGATAAAAACAATGGGAGAAAATTATTCAACACATGAACCAACAATTTTAATAAAATAAAATTGTTCATATTAATCCGGTTCTTTAATTTTTAAAGAAACGTTCATGGGAATATAAAATATTCACAACAACCCCTACCTCGTCAAGTCGTCGCCCGCGGGTTCTTCGCGGAATTGGTCGCCGCGGAAGGAGGCGATCGTCGCATCGTCGCGGTATCCGGCGTCGTGTCGTCGCGGAAGGGTGTCGCGTCGACGAACTCTGAGGTTCAAGAACAAAAAGATTTAATTAATAATAATTAAATCCTTCTTGAGTCAAAAACCACAAAGGAAAATTAAAAGAAAAATCCGAGATCTTTTACCTCAAACAGAAGATCGAAGATTTCGTCGCGGAGGAAGGAACTCCGCAGAAGAACGTCGCGGGAGAGGAAACGTCGGCATCGCGGCACACGGCGTCGCGTCGTCGATTTCCGTGGGTTTGGCGTTCTTCGTCGGAGGTCGACGTTCTTCGCGTTCTTCGCGAAGAAGGGTGAAGGCACAAGAATTGTGTCAAAGCCTCTCAACGTGTAATCTTCCAAAAGTCGGCGTTGGCCTTATTTTATTATTACGCCAAAAAACGAAAAAGAGGTAAGTAATGACCCATTAATTCGCAGAATTAATTCAATGAAAGAAACTGCCCATTTAATTCACGAATAAAACCGCCCAATTAAATGGTGCGTTAAGAATTTAAGAAAACGCGTCAGTTGACTTTCATAATGACGGGTTTTTTCGGGTGCGTTACTTAGCGGAAAAGAAATGGTGGGGCTCGTGCGGTCCCCACCCCACAAATATCCTACCAAGAGGGTAGGATATTTTTGGATAAAACCATATCCGCAACAACTCATCTTAAGTAGCTTTAAGTGGTCTTCAAGCGGCTTTAAGTGAAATAAAAATAAAATTGTCGCACAACTTTATTTTATTTCTTAACTTAAAACCCAAAAATTAAAAACAAAAACCGAGAAAAAGCAACTCCGAAAGAGACATTTCTAAGAAAATACAGGCGCTTCGATTCCATCGGTGCCCTCGGAATTCGATTCCGAGCACTGGTTCAAAAGTTAGAAAAACTCGCTCGTTCATTAACTGAACGTACCCGAGCCAAACTTCGGAAATTAATTCTGGGCACACCGGGCCTCGGAATCAGGCGCCGTCAGAAACTGCGTTCTTGTAAAATTCCAAAGAAAATTAAGAAAAAAAAATTCATTGAAATTTCTGGGTCTTTACATTACTCCCACCACAGGGCTTCACTTCCCCGTAAAGCTTCAATACAAACTAGGGATACAAAGGCGGTAGAGCTAGGCGGTAAGCCACCTCGCCAATCCTTATGAGGACCTGAAAGGGTCCGATGAAGCATGGAGACAACTTGCCACCTCGTCCAAAACTCCGCAATCCACGTCGAGGTGAGACCCGCATGAAGACGTGGTCTCCATCCTCAAACTCCAGTGGCCTCCGCCTCCTGAATGACCTGGACCTTCTCTATCGTGGCCTAGACCACCTCTGGTCCACAAGAGCTGATATGATTTCTTCCTTGCCGATAAGAGAAATCTGGTCTCATCCCCTGGATGAACCACGTTCTTTTCCTAATACAGTCAATCCCGACATGGATGATACTAACCCATACCAAGGATGACGTCGTAAGGCCTCGACGCTACTACCAAGAGATCCAACCGTTTCTATCACCTCCAATGGTTGAGTCACACTGTCGGCATCAGTGTGTGGTAACTGGGTCTCCTCCAGTAGGTACCTATCAAGTGAGGGTCAAGTCAACATTCTAAACCGGAACCTCTTAGTAACAACACAAGAGAGGACAGGAAAGTAAATGCCACAAGAAAAGGTGTCTTTTATTACTGCAGCTTAAGTACAAAGACACAAAGCATCTACAAACATACATCAACAAAACTAGAAGCAACATGAACAAACATCTCCAGGTCTGGAGATAGTCCCGCTCCTGTCCATCTTCTCCCGGATCCCCATGATCGTAGGCCTCAGCTGCCTGAAGCTGAGCTCTCACATGTCCTCTTGTCCCCTGCGGTCGGGGTGGACCTCCTGGTGGTGGTGGTGGCAACACCCCGAAGCGTCGTCCACCTCCAGCTGCACGGCCAGCTCCCCTGCCATGGCCGCCTGCTCCTTGCGGCCCGCCCTGATCGAACCTCTTCCTCTTCTTGGGGGGTCCTTCGTCCATCTGCTGGTCATCCGTATAGCGGGTCGGACAGTCATGATCCATGTGACCAATCCCTCCGTAGGAGTAACACTGCCCTCTCATGGCAAGTCGTTGTCCACCCCGAGTGTCTCGCACAAACGATCCAGAGTCATGCTGTCAACCACCTGTAGGTCTAGTCCTCTTGGACCCCTGTGTAATCTGTCTACTGCCCGCTGCAGAAGACTCTGCCACATGCCAGAAATTGGTGGGTCCTGCTGCTAGTGACTGCTCAGCAAGGAAACTCTCCACTAATAGGGCTCGCTCCAACACCCCTGCCTGAGTCGGAATGTTGAGGGACATCATCGAAGCCCTGATCTCGTGCCTCAGTCCCTGCTCGAAGGTCCGGGCCTGGAAGAACGGGTCCCGTACCATATCTGTGGAGTAGAGCGAGAGATCAGTAAATCTCGCCGAGTACTGGGCCACTGTCATGCTGCCCTGCCGCAGCTATAGTATCTCCGGGATGCGCACCACTCGAAGGGTGGCTGGGACGAACTCAGAGCGGAAGATGCTCTCAAAGTCCATCCGGAGGAGAGATGTCTCATCGTGCACCTGGAGCATCAGGCTCCACCATCTGTCAGCTGCCGCGTGCAGGAGGCTCGCTGCGAGGATCACCATGAGGTCTGCTAGTGTGCTCACGAGCCTGAAAACTCGAACGACCGCCTCCAGGCAGTCCTCGGCTGCCTGGGGGTCCGTCTCCCCACGAAACCTGGGCGGTCGCTGGCGCTGGAACTCATGCAGTGCACTAAGGCGACGTGCATCGTCAGCGGCTGGGGCTGGTAGAATAGGTGGCTCGGTGGGTATAGGTACCGCCGGTGCATTAGCTGTCAAAGGGCCCTGTACCGACTCCTCGACGCTCGGTGGGCTCTCGCCACGCACATCACTCGGAACCCTAGCTAGCTGTCGTCGTGGGGCCATCCTGAAAAGGAAACAAGTGTGCCACGGTCAGAATAGTATACCTGGTGAGCTGACACAAGTAATCACAAAGAAAACTTGAAACACACATGCAATCAATGTTTTTGTGCATTAAGTCGGAAATCAGAAGTCAGGGTCCCGGTGTACGGATACGTCGGTCGCCGCACCAACACTGGACTCCCTGAACTGATAACCACACCCAATATGCTAAACACTATTGCTTCACATAGAAGAAAGATCAGAGTATGTGGTAGAACTGACCACCTCTGATACCAATTTGTTACGACCCGTCCTCGGGGCCCGTGTCGTGACTACCCCAAGCCCGCCTTCCATAGGCCAGGGGCTGGCGACTAGCACCAAGGTGTAAATCCCGAAAAAAAGGGAAGGCATTGCCTTTGAAAAGTAAACAAGAACCACAGAGTAAGCAAGCGGAAAAGTAAACACTAAGTAAAAACTATAACAAGCTATGCTGAAAGTGAAAAAGGGGCCGGAAATACAAGCCCAACTGTAAAGTACAACTAAAAGGGAAAAATAGAAAGTGAAAGGAAAAGCCGCAGCGTCGAGCCGTCCTCTGGAAGTCCCACCTGAAGGGTGGGTACAGATAGCCTCCATTGCTCCTTGGGTCCACCTGACCGCTCCGAGTGCGTCCCGCCCAGTGGTCCACCTCCAGGTACCGTCCTGCTCCGGATGCCTCCACCACGATCAGCACTGTCCGTCGTCTGCATCCAACACAACGAAGTGCGGGCATAGCCTGTGCAGGGGTGAGTATAAGCTACTCAGTAGGGACCCCGAGACCCCCTAGGGTCTCCCAAAATCCACAAAGGATAAACCACAAAGTAAAGATACAATCACGAAGTAACAACCGACACTGCTTAGGTATATGCCCATACATATACCTAAGTCAACAATTCTGATACGCTCAAACCTCCAAGCCCAAGTACAACTCAGTCCACACAGGAAAGTATACGTATTCCACACAGAAAAGCAAAACATAATCCACACAGGATAGCACAACACAATCCACACAGGAAAGCAAACAGGATTCAGCTCACACAGGTTTGATCATGAAGTGGAACCCAAAGCTATTGGGAAACTCCTTCTCCATCATGTGCAGTGGTTATGCCGCTACAACCAAGTGCTTCCCTCTTACCTTGGACTGCTGTAGTTCTCCATATATCGGGTACTGTGGGCCTGCTGCTACCACCAAGCGCTGTCCCGTGCCGTTACAACCAAGCGCTCCTCTGTCGTGGGTCTGCCGGTACAACCAAGCGCTCTCCTGTGCCGCTACAACCAAGCGCACCTATGTCGTGAGTCTGTCGCTACAACCAAGCGCTCCCATGTGCCGCTACAACCAAGCGCACCTCTTTCGTGGGTCTGCCGCTACAACCAAGCACTCCCCTATGCCGCTACAACCAAGCACACCTCTGTCGTGGGTCTGCCGCTACAACCAAGCGCTCCCCTATGCCGCTACAACCAAGCGCACCTCTGTCGTGGGTCTGCCGCTACAAATAAGCGCTCCCATATGCCGCTACAACCAAGGTCTCCCCCGCTGGGTTATCCGTAACACACCGATTCGTTCGATCAGCAGTCGTCAAGTCTCAACCAGCTCTAGGGTTTCAGCACACAGCATGCTCGTTTCGGGAGGGTCCACTCCACGAGCTAAGAGGTCGATGCATCAACTGACATGTAGTCCGGAGTTGATGTATCCCAAGATGTACCGTAGTGGTCACTGCCGAAAACACGGAGGATTCCCGTACAGTTTTCATCATCGTCGCAGTCGAACCCACTGAGGATCTCCGTACAGTCATCGTCGCAGTCCACTGAGGATCTCTGCACAGTCGTCGCTGTCGAAGTAGCAGTTGCAGCCAGCTCTAGGGTTCCCGCACACAGCAAGATCGTTCGGGAGGGTCCGCTCCACGAGCCGAGAGGCTGATACATCAACTGACTTAAATTCCAGATTTGATGTATCCAAAAGTTCTGTATCGTCAACAGGAACTCAACGTCGCAGACGGCGCGTCAATCGAACGCCCGGTCTGACAGTTATTGGATTTTTCATCTCAGGGGCCCGGTTGGTTTTTAAGGCAAAACCAACCCGACCGTACTCCACCTGCGTCCAAACCTCGGGCGGAGTATGCCAAAATATCCGTCTCACTTAGAAGAATCCAACAAAGTTGACAGCACGTCAATCGGACGTCTGTAACTCAAGATATGGGCGTTTCCGCTCCGAGGGCCCGGTTGGTTTCGTATACGAACCAGCCCGGCCGAACCCAAGGTATTCCGAAATATTGAGTGCGATATACCGAAACGACCGTCTCGATCCAAGGATCGTGTTTCTGCTAACGTAGCGTCGTTCGGAGGCCCGTAGCTCAGGTTATGGGCAAAATACCGAAAACGGTCCGAAGACGGGGGGTCCGGGCCCGGGCCGACCCGGCCCGACCCCCCCCCCCCCCTTGGGTCGGCCGAACTGGGTCGACCCGAACCGGTCCGACCCGGTCCGATCCGGCCAGGGCGCGGCCCGGCCGGTCGGACCGGCCTGGCTCGGTTCGGCCGAGCGGCCTTGCGCCGCGGGGCGCTGCCCCCGCGGTCTGGAGGTGTCGTGGCCCTCGAAGGGTCGCGCTGTCAAGCGGACGCGGCTTCTGCCGCATCTCGTGCGGACGAGCTGGACCCGCGCGGCCGCGGGTCCGCTAGCCGCCGCCGTCGCGACTTCAACTGTGGCGGCCCTGTCCGGTGGCGCGCCGGGGCGCCACCGCCTCCGGCCGCCGGCAGCTTCCGCGGGCCACTGGAGTTGCTCCGGTGGTCCGTTTTTCTTCCCGGCTACGCCACTGTTCCTCCCAGGTTCCGTTCTTCACTGCGGGATCATCAAAACGCCTTTGCGTCACATTTTGCCGTCACCCACCAAATCCGCACAACCACGAAGAACGGCGGAGGGTTGTCGGGCCGTGTTCGTTTGGCCCGCACCCTCCGCGTTAGATAAAAACAACGGGAGAAAATTATTCAACACATGAACCAACAATTTTAATAAAATAAAATTGTTCATATGAATCTGGTTCTTTAATTTTTAAAGAAACGTTCATGGGAATATAAAATATTCACAATAACCCCTACCTCGTCAAGTCGTCGCCCGCAGGTTCTTCGCGGAATTGGTCGCCGCAGAAGGAGGCGATCGTCGCGTCGTCGCGGTATCCAGCGTCGCGTCTTCACGGAAGGGTGTCGCGTCAACGAACTCCAAGGTTCAAGAATAAAAATATTTAATTAATAATAATTAAATCCTTATTGAGTCAAAAATGACAAAGGAAAATTAAAAGAAAAATCCGAGATCTCTTACCTCAAACAGAAGATCGAAGATTTCGTCGCGGAGGAAGGACCGCCGCAGAAGAACGTCGCGGGAGAGGAAACGTTGGCATCGCGGCACACGGCGTCGCGTCGTCGATTTCCGCGGGTTCGGCGTTCTTCGTCGGAGGCCGGCGTTCTTCGCGTTCTTCGTGAAGAAGGGTGAAGGCACAATAATTCTGTCAAAGCCTCTCAACGTGTAATCTTACAAAAGTCGGCGTTGGCCTTATTTTATTATTACACCAACAAACGGAAAAGAGGTCAGTAATGACCCATTAATTCGCAGAATTAATTCAATGAAAGAAACTGCCCATTTAATTCACGAATAAAACCGCCTAATTAAATGGTGCGTTAAGAATTTAAGAAAACACATTAGTTGACTTTTATAATGACGGGTTTTCACGGGTGCGTTACTTAGCGGAAAAGAAACGGTGGGGCTCGTGCGGGCCCCACCCCACAAATATCCTACCAAGAGGGTAGGATATTTCTGGATAGCACCCTATCCACAACAACTCAGCTTAAGTAGCTTTAAGTGGTCTTCAAGCGGCTTTAAGTGAAATAAAAATAAAATTGTCGCACAACTTTATTTTATTTCTTAACTTAAAACCCAAAAATTAAAAACCACAACCGAGCAAACACAACTCCGGAAGAGGCGTTTCTAAGCAAATACCGGCACTGCGATTCCATTAGTGCCTTCATAATTCGATTCCGAGCACCGGTTCAAAAGTTAGAAAAACCCGCTCGTTTGTTCACTTAACGTACCCAAGCCAAACTTCGGAAATTAATTTCGGGCACACCGGGCCTCGGAATCAGGCGCCGTCAGAAACTGCGTTCTTGTAAAATTCCAAAGAAAATTAAGAAAAATATATTTCCTTGAAATTTCCAGGTCTTTACACACATAACCATATTATTCTATTTAATACCATATATGGTTTTATTATGACATTATATTACCTGCTCGTTAACAATTCTATGTTAAGGTTTCACTTCGGGAATATCTTCTTTGTTCATCACATCTCTCTTAATTTATTGTATCATTGGTCATTATAGTTATAACCTGATTTAAATAATTTCAACCATTATATAAATATCAATTATATTCATTATATTTTTATTATAATAATTGGTATAATATAAAATTATGAAATGGAATACACCGTTCATGGAGACGGTAGGTCATACGACGCAGGAACGTTGTTTGTGTTTTATTATTGTATGGAAAGAAAGACATAAAATAAAATATATTTATATATGTATATAATATCATTATAGTAGCATTATTATTTCAAATATATCATATAATTTCACTGAATTAGTCCTTAATAAATTCCATGTGGTGTGTGAATGAATCACATCGCTTTGATTGGGTGGTAGTCCACACTTCCTCAAAAACAAATATCGTATTCACACCAAATGGAAAGTGTAAATATATTTCTTATAAAAAGTATTAAATAAGATTAAATAAATAATAAATATAATATATAAAATAAATAAATAGATTTTCTATCACAATTACCACCATGATAGGCGGAAAATGAAAAATGAACAGTCATTGTTTCATGAGGTGGTAGTTCGTCATACACGTAAATAGTATGTTCGTTACCCATTAGATGGAAGTGTGTGTAATTTTAGGTAGAAAACATATCATAAAAACATCCTAGTATATTTAGGATACTGTTTTTTTATAAAATCATGAAATAAGATGAGTTTAGAGGGTGGACAATTGAAATAAAATAAAATAACTTAAGGAAGAATGTTACTTATTGTTCGGGTAACTCCTTTTGGTTTGCACCAAAGGGATTACTTGAATTGATTTATTACAAATGTTATAATTATTTTATTAGGCTAGGTATGTTTAGGATCTATTTGGGTAGTTATTTTTCACCCCAAATTGGCTTGAGAGGTGTGCTCAAGTGGGAGGAGAGCATACCTCTTTACTGTATAGGTGGAGTGACACTCTTGTAATTTTGGGGAAAGGGAATTTAACCCACGTTTTTTCCATGGAAAGTGTGTCCAATAACAGTCCCAAGTCGTTAAAAGAGTTTATAGGGTATAATATGTTTATATAATGTATTTTGGACAATTTTATAGGTCATTATGGCCCTTAAATTTAAGGATTAGTCCTTTATTAAGATTAATTTTACCTTAATCATTGTGATTATTTTTAATTACTTTCACTAATATTTTTGGTAAAAAACTAAGTTGAAATTATTATAAATAAAAAAGTATGGTTATTAAAAATATGGAATCCATTTTTACAAATTATAATCACATTTTTTTTATAAATTTATTTAAAATTTATTTCATAGTCGGGTCAACAATGTGGTTTTTTAAAGTAAAAACGTTCAAAAGATTGCAATGTTTTTATATTCAATTTAAATGGGAAATTGATTCCAATGACAAAAATTGGGTTTATTGATAAAAATATTATCTAAATAAGTTTTCAAACCAATTTAAAATATACATTAACCATATAAATAAATTATATGAAAAATAAATTTTGAACTAAAATTCAGTATTTTTCACTATTCATTATAAAATGAAACTTCACAAAAAAGTAAAAAGAAATTTTCCCTAAACTATTTATTATGTTAGAATTTAAAATATTAATTTCATTTTTACATATTAAATATATAAAAGTTCCAAAAATTGAATTTAAAATGCATTCTCCCTTAAAAGAAGGTAAAAATGCCTTCATAAAAATATTGGTTTTTAACCATAAAATTGGGTTTTTTCTTATCTTATATCTATAAAATATATTAGATGAATATAAAAAATATTTTATTGAATATATAACATATATATTAAATTAATATCACTCATTAATTTTAATAAATTTTATTTTATTATGGTAAAACATCTTTGTCACTATAAAAATAATAATATTTTCTTTTATATTCAATCAGATTTCATACTCTCTTCTAATTAATTAGTGATATATAAATTTATATTATATTTTTGTAAAAAATATATTTTCTTGGTTAATACTATTCATACCCACTAATTTAACCTCTATTTTAAATCTAATTATATTAAATAATAACATTTTAATAATATATTGTTCAGTAAAACTCGGTCTTGCGTGTTATGAAATACATCAATGAAAGTTATTCCTACATGTAACAAAAGATAACATAGGTTTTATGTATAGAGAAATATAAAATTAATGTTTCGTGTAGTTCATGTTGTGTATAACACAAGTCAAACATGGTGCTTTAATATAAAATAAACTATTTTTAGTGTTATGTAAAATGAAAAGTATCAAAAGATTAAATTAATTTGAAAAAAAATAATTCAGAAATTCTTGTGTTATTAAATTATACCCCATTAAAATGAATTTAAACCTAAAAATTCATCTAGATATGAATGGTTTAATACCTGAAATTTCCATTTATAGAAACCCACATCGAAAAAAATGAATACTAAAACTTCCATTAAAAAGGAAATATAGAACTGTAACGGTAAAAAAGTAACTCATAAATAGATTCCCACATAAGAGAACATATGTTGGACATGAAAACATGGGCATTGAATATAAATATAAATAATAATATTTGAAGTAGGGTTATATAGAACTTTGTTAAGAGAAATATAACTATCAATTTCTATAGATGGTTAACCATATAACCATTATGAAAGATGAAAATACAAATATTTAGAAAGAATGAAAAGAAATAATTTTATCCTTGATCCCCAATATATCTCAAAGTAGATCTTGGTTGTTACATTCCAAACATGTGAATACCATCATTAGGTATTCTCTTGAAACATGTTAATGACCTTAATTAATGTAAATACTTACTAAAAAAATGCATGTTTCTTTATTCCAAAGGTTACTAGATATATTCCTTAAATCCAATAAGATTTAAACATCATCTAGGATGACATAGACCACTTTCTCAAAAAAATCATTAATCAGAAATAGGGTAATCAGTACTATATAGTTTACTTTATCCAAATTAATCCTCACTTTATCCAAGTTAAACATATTTTTATCAACATCTTGATCACATTAAAGTTTACCTTCCCTTAATCAAAATATTACTTTTCTATTAAATAACTTTTCTATATCTTCATCACCATTCAATATATCATTTTCAATACTTAATTAAAACTTATAATAAAAATGTTAACCAAGTTCCTACTAGTTCTGTCCATTGAATGTTAACCAAGTTCCTACTAGTTCTGTCCATTGAATGTTAATCAATTTTTATAATTCCTATACTTTCCAAATATGAAACATTAAATTTTAACCAAGTTCATACTAGTTTTGTCCATTGACTAAAACCAAAAAGCACAGGGTGAGAAACACATATCATAGAATAAAACCACATAATCATGAAAATTTACTTATAGGATGTCTAAATCATGACACCTAATTTTTAATTGATGACACCTTGGGTTTATCCTAGTTTATTCATAGTAATATTCCATTTATATCCTCCATTATGGTTCATGAAGAGTTTTTTAATTCTCAAAGCATATCCCCTATTATTTTCAAATGAGTTGTGTAGCAAGGCCCATTGCCGTGTAACAGATTACCCTAAGTCCAGACTGGGACATCTTGTCAGAGTTGTTACCTTGAGGTATATCTGTGCTAGAGTCACATCCACTTATAGTATCTAGACATATATGTATTACTAGGAATCCACTTACTATATCATTTTCCAAAATTCTAAGACATTTTCCTAAATGTTAACTAATCCTTATACTTATCATTAGAGATATACCTATACATATCCTTATAAATATAGCTAGGGATGCCAATAAAGTTTTCTCTTCATAGTTTCCAAAGGTTAACTAAAAATTTTATCTAATATAAATAATAAAAAATCAGTCTTAAAATATATAAAAACTACATCATTTTTCCGGAATACTTAAAACCTTACACAAACAGATTCCCAAAGACCATGTTAGTTTGGTTCATTTAGAAACATAGAGACATAAATATTGTTACATAAGAGATCAAAATTTTCTACTACTAGGTTATTCAGGACTAGAAACCTTCTTATACACATTATACATATTATATATATTCATAACATGGGGAATTAAACATAAAAAGGGGTGATTTTAGATGCTTAGTAAGGGTAAAAAAGGGACACATAAGCAAAAACATGTGTATAGGGGTGTGGGAACATGATCATAACATTATAAGATCATACCCTGCATATCAAATATCATAAACATGAATCATGTAATAAATATTGGTAGTTCATAAGGAATAAATCATAAGTAAATTAAGAACATAATCCATGAAATAATAACTTAATAATGATACATTGAATGGGGGAAAATACATAATCATATAATATGATTTTCCATATTAGTCAATGAATCACTTCGAAGGCCATATTGGTGGTATGATTTCACTCCCCATATCATCTTGGTAGTATTGGTTCACTCTCATAGCCATTTTAGTAGCATTATTTTACTCCTCATACTATCTTGGTAGTCATGGTTCACTCCCATGGTCATATTAATTGTCAAGGTTCACTTCTAAGACCATATTAATCTATCTCATGAGATATAAATCATTACCCAATGCATTGGAGAGAGAGATATATCCCACTCATATCATTGTGAAATCAAACATACATGTTCCACAAGATCATTAAAAATAATATCATAACCCATGAAATTAAATTAGAATCAAAAAAATTAATCTTATCATAACCATAAGAATAATATACAGGTTTCATAATCATTTCATTGAAATCATAAATCATGAATAGTGGTGGGTTTCAAAATCATATAACCCATAATGGAGAAATGTGTTTCATAAACATCATGCCATAAAAATATAAACCATTAAAATAAATAATATTAATGGAAATATTAAATCATTTTCCTATAAAGGCATGAGTAACACCAATGTATTTTATCTTAGATGGGAAATATTTTTGAAAGAGATTTTAAAACATTTATTTAAGAAAATATCATTTCTTATTTGAAAAATTTTCTTTTTAAAACATTAAAAATTTTAAATTAAATTTTCATTAAAATAAAGTTGAAAACTTATAATGAAATATTGAAAACATTTTTAAAACCATTTTCCTTAAAAACATATAAAATAAGCTCGAAGTATTATGAAAACCATTTTCTGTGAAAAATTATAATAGAATATTGAAAACATTTTTGAAAACAAAATTCATTAAAATTTGTTTTGAAAACATATTAAGGAATATTTCAAAACCATAAAACCTTTTTAAAATCCTTTATCCATGAAAATTATCTTAAAATTTCATTTGAAAACATTTTTGAAAACATGGTTTTGAAATAAAATAGATTTCTAACCGAAGAGAAAAATATGGTCATATTTTTCTTAAAAACATTTGTTTTAATTATCTTAAGTACCAAAGTGTTGAAAATGGTAATAATACATGAGTATTTAAAGAATAAATAGATCATAATAATATTTATGAGAGTTCCTAATATATTAATCATAACATTTCATCAAATGAATCATAAACATAAACAATCTTGAAAAGTAATGAGATTATTTCAATAAAATCCTATCACTTGGTAACATGGGATAATACTCTCCATGTAATAAAAGGAAATTAATTTATCCTTAAAATATCATGAAAATAATTATATTCATTATATAAAATGTCAAATGTAAGTATATACACCTCAGAAAATAATGCTGGTGCATAAAAAAACATGTGTCTCAAAGAAGGCAAGTTGAGACAATATTATCTTACTGATTTGATAGATTTTGAAACATTAAACCCATGAAATAAAGATAATATAATGGATATGTAATTACACATAAATTTAATTAATATAATTATATAATACATCCATGTTCAGTATACACACCACAAAAATGTAATGGGTGGTGAATAAGGGATGTATCTCACCGGAATAAAAAGTGTGATGAAATTCCCTTACCTTGTGTGTTGACTCTCATCATACTCATACAAAACTACTGTATAATAAATATAATTTTATTATAAATCTCTAATATGACCATATTATTATATATAATACCATATATGATTTTATTATGACATTTTATTACCTTCTTGTTAACAATTATATGTTAAGGTTTCACTTTGGGTAATATCCACTATAGTATTCGCATGTGTCTTAATTTGATATATCATTGGACCTTATACTTATATCATGATTTAAATAATTTAAACCGTGATATAAATATTATTTATATTCATTGTATTTTTATTATAATAATATATATAATATAAAAGTATGAAATGGAATACATCGTTCATGGAGATGGTAGGTCATATGTACGCATGAACATTGTTTCTATTTAATTGTTGTATAGAATGGAAGAAAGAAAATAACATATATGTATATATGTATATAATATAATTAAATTATAATTATTATTTACTATATATCATATAATTTTACTAAAAATTTTCTTAATACATTCCTGGTAGTGTGTAAACGAATCACATCACTTTAAGGGGGCAGTAGTCCATACTTCCTCAAACGAAATTATCGTATTTACATCAAATTGAAGGTATAGGGATATGTGTTTTAAAAGGATTAAATATTATTAAAGAAATAATAAATATAAAATATAAAATATATAAATATTTTTTCCATCATAATTTACACCATGAGATGCGGTAAAGGAAAAATGAACAATCATCTTTTCGTGATGCGGTAGTTCGTCGTACACATAAACAGTATGTTCATGACCCATTAGATGGAAGTGTGTGTAAGTTTTGGTTGAACCCTTATAATAAAATAATCATAGTATATTTATGATACATTTTTATACAATCATGGAATAATAAGATTTTATGGGTGGAGAATTGAAATAAAATAAAATAACTTGAGGAAGAATGTTACATCTTATTTGAGTAACTTCTTTTGGTTTTCACCAAAGGGCTTAACTAGATTGGTTTTTTCCAAAATGAGGATTCTAGGATGATTATAGGAATTATTAGGAGATACTTGGTCAGATATTTGTCGATCCAAAGTGTCTTTATAGGTTTGAGTAAGTGGAAGGATAAGAGACCTTTTTATAGAGGAGGAGGAGTCGCACTCTTGTAATTTTTGGGAAAGTAAATTCCACCCATGTTTTACCATTTAAAGTGGATCAAATAATGTTAAAACGTATATATATGTGATTATAGGGTATAAATATGTCAATAAAATATATTTTTTACATGTTTATATTTAATTTAGGCCCTTAAAATTAAGGTTTGGTCCATATTTAAGCAAAATTTTACCTTAATCGATGTGATTAATTTTAATTACCTTCACTAATATTTTTGGTCAAAAACTAAGTTGAAATTATAAGAAATTATAAATTATTCTTATAAAAATTATTAAATTCATTTTACTAAATTCCAATCATATAAGTGATATAAATTAATTTAAATTTAATCCCGCAGTCGGGTGGACAATACAGATTTTTAAAGTAAAAACATTCAAACTTTTTTATGTTTATATATTAAATTTCAAAGTGAAATTGATTAAAATGACCTAAATTGGGTTTATATATAAAAATATTATCTCTTTAAAATTTTAACCCAATTTAAAATATAATTTATTCTTATAAATAAATTATATGAAAACGTATTTTTGAACTGAAATTCAGTATTTTTCATTATTCATTAAAAAATAAAACTTCACTGAAAAATACCAAACGTTTACCCTAAACTAATTAAAATGTTACAATTTGAAATATGAAGTTAATTTGGTCATATTAAATCGATAAATTTCCAAAAATTTAATTTAAAATTAGTTCTCCATTAAAAAGCGGTAAAAATGTCTTAATAAAAATATATGTTTTAAGCATAAAATTGGGTTTGTTCTTATATTATGTATATAAAATATATTGGAAAAATATAAAAAATATATTATTGAATATATAAAATATATATTATATTAGTATCACTCACTAATTTTAATTAATTAATTTATTCTGGTAAAACAGCTTTGTGGCCATAAAAATAATAAATATTTTCCATATATTCAATCGGTCTTCATATTCATTTATAATTAATTGGTAACCTATGGATTCATATTATATTTTTTTAAACAACAGATTTTCATAAATTAGTTAATAATATTAATAAATAGTAATTTAACATCTAGTTTATGTGATATTATATTAAATAATAACATTTTAATAATATATTATTATTCGGTAAAACTCGATCTTGAATGTTACATAAGCCAGTGAGGAAAGTCAATATTGCATGTAATGTAAGCTAAAATCGGTGTTCTATGTAGATAAAGATCAAATGTATGTTTCTTTTAGTGAACATTTACCTTTGTGTTGCATATAATAAGCCAAACATTATTATTTAATATAAAATAAAATATTTTCAGTTTTGAGTAAAATGAAAAATATCAAAAATATTAAATCAATTTGAAAAAAAATTATTTTAAAAATATCAAGGTGTTACAAAAATAGATGAAAATTGATTCAAACTGATCAAACACACTGGATTACAATCAATAGACATCCAATATTTCAATCACAATGAAGAACCGCCAATGGGGAGGGGGGAGAGAGAGAAAGTCAACAACAAGGAGACTCTAAAGAAAGAGAAATCATATTAGGGTCTAAAGGGAAACATTTGTGGAATTAAACCTTTATTATTAAGTAAAATATTATAATGGTCCCTACTTAACTGCATTTCTAGTGGTATTATCAGCTAGCTAATAAATATTCACTAGTTGGGTAGTGGTCTACTATATGGATGGTGATGAACCACGAGATGGACTATATGTACAAGCAATGAGCCTATGCCTACATGTCTTCACTAGGAAGATAGTGGGACTCGTATTCTAGAAAGTGTTCTATAAGCATTCATTAGATAACTGGTGGTCACTCATCGGTTATGTGATTTCTAATTTTAGAAAACAATGAGCCCAAAACCCTATCCTTACTTATGAATGACCTAAAAACTGAAAATACATAGAAAAAAGAAGGTATATACCTAATTCAAAACACATGGTGTGGAAATTATTACTCTCTAGTAATTTTTAATTTTATTCCTTATATTACATTATCATTAATATCGATGTATGTTTTGTTTTTTGGGGTTGACAGGATCACCTGTTAAATGTTTTAATTTTTTCAAAATTAATAAATTGTGTTAATTAAAGTATTAAAATTTTGTGTTTATTTTCATCTTTTAATTTTTATTTTTATCTCCCTTTATTTTCCTTTCCCTTTCGTTTTACTTTGAAATAATAAATTAAAATAGAATTTTAATTCTGTTTTGTTTTTGTGTTTAAAAACCTTTGGTCATATTTATGTAAAAACATATTATTAGTTGTTATTAAATAAGTTATAAAAGGATAATTATTTATAAATGGAAATTTATCACAAATTATTTTTAAAGAAATAAAATATTCATTTAAAATAATAATTAAGTATTATTGTTTGTTTTTTGGAAAATGGTTGTGTGATTAATGATTTGATTGATTTCTTCATTACATTTGAATTTAAAGAGTATTATTAAATATTGAAATTTTATTATAAATTATTCATTTGACGTATTCTCTTTATTTCACAAACATCACTAAATTTTGGGATAAAATTCCAAAAAAATGATATTCTAAATTTCTTATAATTGTTTTAACTATCAAAAAATATCTAAAAATTATTTTTATTTCTTATAAATTTCAAAATTATTCCAAATTAACCTATGATTGTGTCCCCATTATCTGAATGATTCTTTCATACTATGAAAAATATAAAATGTATAAATATATTATAAAAGAGCGAAGTGATGAAATGAAAAATTAATGAGGATATATAGGTTGGTTACATTTTTTTATTTCAGGAGTTCTTAAATGAGTGTGTCTTGAAATTCAATTGTAATGGATAAGAGCGGGTTTATTGGGATGAATTCTATGAGATTTAATATTCTTATGATAATTTTATTATATCACAAAAAAGTGATGATATGTATAGTGAGTTATCATTTCCAATTAAACAAAATAATTTTTGATGAGAATGATGCTTTACACATTGAATTTAAAAAGATATTGAAGTTTTTCTAAATGTGCCCTAATTTATGAGAAATATATGATCCTGTCAAAACTATAATTTTCATTTTTGGATTTTTTTTATTTGAAATTTTAATATTATAATTATAATTATTGTAAGTATTTAGAGATTTGATAATAGAATTTTTAAAAAATTATCTTATATGTTATAAAAATGAGTGGCCATAATGAGTAATTTTACCATATGGTAAAAATATAAATTCTTTAAATGTTTTTTGTAGGAATTTTATTCAGACCTATTAACATTTACACTTCATGATTCATAAATTTTTTAAAAAAAATTCCTTTACTATTTAATTTGGGGCCATAAAAATAAAATTAGAATATTTTAATACATTAATCAATTAGAAAATATTTTTTCAATTTTATCCAAACATTCTCTAAACAGATCTAAATTAGTAAATCATTATTTTTAGGAATTAGTGTTACTAATTTATAATTCATTAAACCAGAGAAAAATATGGGTGTAATCAATAGATTATAAATGAAAGTATTTAATTTAATCAAATTATAGGCTGGAAAGATTTTGTAATGCCTTGAAAAAAACTATTGGTTCCATGATGGATTGTAACATGGCATTATGTGCACCGTATCGTATACAGAAGGTCGCCTACTAGTAATGAGGGTCAGTATCTTTTAATGGGAGGCTATATACTCAGTTTCATTTACATTAAGAAATTATAATATAAAAAATACAATAATATATAGTAAATAGAGTAAACATACAATGTAGATGGAATACTAATCACACAAAAAATTAAACAAGAATCCCAATCTGAAAATCCCAAACCATGTATAAGTGATAGTAGGTAATTGAAAAAATATATAGTTTCATCTACTATAATATGTCCATGTACTAATCACAACTCCATGGTCCTTGTCCCAACCTTCAACAATGGGCCCCTTAAACTTAATCAGATCCCTATAAAAAAGTTTGTATGCACATCAAAATTATCATATAGTGTAAGTAACAAATCCTACTAGGACACCACTAATGCATCAATATAAAATGTTCATGTCTATAACTATTGTATTCTATGATAATAATAAATGTTAAAAAGTGAATAATAAACATACATTCATGCACCATGTTTTCATGCACTAAACAACACATCACAAACCCCTAAACATATATGCTTCATCTTCATTCTTGAAATATAATCAAGGTTTATCGAAAAAGATCATGAATAATCCAAAGGATAAAGATATGTCACTTCTTATCTTCAAGGGATATATTTTATCAAGATACTTAGTATCCTTAAGGAATCGATTTCCAACACATTCCTTAGTATCCTCAAAGCATCAAGTTCCTTCTGGCTGACAATGTTTTCACAGTCTTACCATATATAGGGGTCCACAATCATCATCATCAATCATCATGTGTATTCAACCTATAAGGGTTAATCATACTGTGATGGTTAGCTGTCATATACTCCATTAACATAACCTAAAATTGAAAGGTAATACATGACAAGGTAGATCATAATAAAAAAAATAATAACATAACATCATGTGATCATTGTAAAACCATTAAATAACATGTGAATCAGCATCAAACATAGTAAAATGATTCTTCAAAATACTCATTGAATCATTATTCATAATGGGTCTCATGTCTTACACACAAACCCATAATATATTTCACTCAATCATAAAAAAAATATTACAACATAAGAATCACAACATGGAAACAATTGTAAATAATAAATTCAAATAGTTTTTAAATCCCTATCTAAATCTAGTTAATGAAGAACTATAATATTTGACAAGGATCAAATATTGAACATGTGGCACACCAATGTAGAATAGATTAAATTTCAAGGATGTTTATTCTAGTTTTGATTCATCAAATGTAGATGGTTTAGGATGGATTCACATGAGTAATCTATGTCATGAAAGTTATTATAGTATCATATATGTGACGATGTCCATAAATGGATCCAAAACTAAGGTATATTGAAGGAAGGGATGAAAATTAACTAGAATACATTTTTTATTAAATGGTGGAAGATTAATTCATATTTAATTCCTTATATAAGAATTGGTTCTTTCCAATGATCATCAATTCATCAAAAATCCAAAGAACGGAAGAGAGATTCAAGTTAGAAGAAGGACTCGTTATTATCATTCTAAAAATATTTACCCAAAAACATCACCATTATTAAGAGTTCAAGTATCTTTAAAGAGAGTTCACCATTGACACGTTAATTTCACCACTAATATACCATGAATTCATCAATGAATTATGGTTCTATCATTGATCTTCTCAAGACATAAGATCTAGGGAGATGATTCATCAATAGTTACCCATTGAATTCCCATTGTCGAAGGTAAATCTATGTTTAATCAAGAAACAATGTCAACACACTAGATACTAAAGTGATATATATTGAATTAATTAATCCATAATTATATCATCAAGTAAAACATATATCCATCATATATCTATAATCATCACACAAGATGGATTAATGAAATTCCATAGATCTAAGAATAAAATAGCTGCCAAATGACACCAAATTGATAAAACTTTTATGTATCGAGGGGATAAGGATGAGAGAGATTTAGAGACCCAAAGGTTTCTCTTTAATTTTAAATTGTCTATAAGGGTTCATATTTGGATATAAAATAAGGTGAAATTTTTTTCTAATAAAAACCACAGTGTGCATTAAATACACATCCTGAATGGGTAAATCGGTGAGTCAGTGGGCCTCACTAGAAGGTCAGTGTCACCTTCCGATGGATCAAGATTGGCCATCAACTGATCGATGGGTTATTTTATAGATATAATAAACAATGGAACCCCACTTGTTGGCTGCTAGTATCCACTAGTGAGATGGGGGCTGTTTTATAACCACCACAAGCCCATTCCCTTCCTCTACACATCAACCTTCAGTTATTAGACACATAGTCAATGGAACCCATCCTCTTCAAAAACCATAATAGTGAAAAATTATAAGAGAAATTAGAAATTTATAATCTTGAAATACCACATACATTGAAATAAAATGAGGATTTTATCATTCTCCCACTCTAGTGATTTATCTTCCTAGAAAAGTAAATTCAAAGGTTTTACTCAAAGAAACTTTATCACTGATCTTGAACATCAATATATCACTCCCAAGTATCCTACTTGATCTATCCATAATAATATAGAATTTAAAAAAGAGATATCAACTTCCCTATAAGTACATTAACTCTCCATTAAATTATTCTCACTAGTTGCTTCATGTATTATCTGTAAATATCCAACTCAAAATAATTGTAATAGATTACATGTTTAGGATCATGAATTTACATACAGATCTCAAAGGGTCCAATATATCATGTAACTAACTTATCGTGATTCATCAAACATTAGTGGACTGACTTTTGATTCACTTTAATAAATAACCAAACACATATAGAAAACTAAAATGGTCTCCTTCTATTATTGGAATAAGACATTTGTTGACTATGATCTATGATCAACCTTTTCTGAATAAACTATACTCTATCAGTGTTATACTATACCAACCTAAGCACCACAATTTCTGACTCATCAGTGTCATTAAAATAGAGGTGTAATCAATATTTTCCCCCATAAAGAGAATCCTAAGGTGTCGTCCAAATAGATTAAAGGTAACATTTGTGTTTTTTGAAATCAAACAAGGATATGTGATTATCTAAAGATCCAATGAAGTATAGGGAACAAGCATGAAATATATCAATAGTGTGGGAACCATTTACATGGGCTATCCTTTAGTCTGAGGATGGTGAGTTGTTCTCAACCTCATTTGGGTCCCTATAGCGTAATTTAAGACATTCCAAAACTAAAACAAAATATGTGTATCTATGTCAGATAAAATTATTTAGGTAAATCCATGAAATCATACAATCCCATGGATATAAAACACCCCAATATCATTTATGGAGTGAGTCTCACTGATCATTATGAAATGAGAAACTTTTATTTTTCAGTCAAAAATCATGTAAACTTCTTCATAACTCTTTAGGGTCCTAGGTAACCCCAACACAATTTTCATTGTGAAATCCTCCCACTTTCATAAGAGAACATGAAGTGTCTGAAGAAAACCACTATCATGATGGTGCTCAAAAAATTTTCTCTAGAAATAAAGGAATTGGGGGGATGAATCCTACCATATCCTTCTTTATTAATAGATGCCAAAATATTTCCCGAAATCATGGTACATCATTTTTTCATGAGGTTTTACCACCCACATAGAGGTATGAAAGCCTCTGATCAGATCCTCCCTAATGGAAATAGGTACTTTGAATATACCATGTATTAGGATAATATCAATGTCACCAAACAACCTCCTGGGTATTGGGTCATCTCTAACTAGTTATTCCTACATCACATCACACAATGGGTTAGTTCATTATGAAACATTTACTTGGTATACCTATGAATACATGACCAGAAAAGGATACAATGTCATTGATCCCTAAAACACACATTAATTATTGATTAAAATTATTCTTTCCTAACAATCCTTTGATGAATTTATCCTATAATTATCATTTGATCTCTTCAGGTGCTTTGTTTCTCCAAAGGCCATTCTCCAAGCTCATGAGATACCTAAATAAAATTTCTATGATCATCTATTATTAATTTACAACTAACTGGAGTATAATTAAACTCAATGTAAAACATATATAGATACTCTTACCAATTATACTACCTCGTGTTTATGTCCCACTATGTGAAGTTTTAATGAAGTCCATTGTGGTCATTATAGACAAAAAACCATTCATTGAAGAGATATTATTGCCTAAACATCTACGAATAGACAATAAATACTTGTTCCAAGTAAATATTTGGATAGTTCCTCTCATAGGTTCATATCTGACATGACCCTTAAGCTACTACTTTCCCAAATCAACATCATCACCACTCCTAAACCAACAGCTAGTGAATTACAGTAAAAATCATAATTTATCTATTGGGAAGGAAGTATCAACACAAGATATATACTAAAATTCCCCTATAAATCATGAAATGGCTCTTCGCATTGATCAGACCACTAGAACTTCACTCACTTCTTCATCAATTCATTCATAAGTGTGAAAATTTAAAGAATTCCATGATATAATGTTGATAATATACAACTAAACCTAGAAAGCTTCTAATATCGAACATGATCTAGGGACATGTCAAGTATTTCATTGCATAAACTTTATATGGTTACATAGATAAACCTATCTAAAACACCACGTTTCTTATGAATTTCACCATTAAAATCCAAATGTTACACATCAATAGTTTGGAATAAAGCTAATGTTCACTAAGTTTACTCAAGGTTATCTAGAGATGTTTGGCATTACTATTTTGGGTTAGTGAGTAGATAGGGATTTTTTAATTGAACAACATAATTAATAAGTCAAGATATGGGTATAATGACTTGTACAAGATATCCATGAATTTTTCTATCACATTTCTAAAACCAAAAAAATCACCAAGAACTAATATATCTTATTAATTCTCCAAAATTAAGTGTTTGGGATGCCCTCCTCTCTAACCCAATACAAGGGATAGATGGATTGATGATCAATATAGGATAACCATTGGGATCCCCATAACTGATTGTATATATCATTAATAATTGGAAAAGGATATTTTTTTTCACCATCACCTAATTCATCTTATGGTAATCCACACAGATTTGATGACTACCATCAAGATTCTTGGAGAACAAGTTAAATGCACACCATTGTGAAGTACTCATCCTGATCAATCCCTTCAAATATAAGTCCTATAGATTCAATTTGATCTCATTAAACATGGTGGATGCCATATGATTAGTGGGTATAAAAATTGGCATCATACATAGTATGAGATCTATCTGAACGTCAACTCATCTATATGGAATGAGTTCTATGGGGTCATCCAAAGAGACATCTCAATGGTGACCCATGACTAGAGTAAAAGATCTGGGGCTCCCATTAATCCTACTGAATGATCCATATATGATATCTCTACCATGATTATCATGAGCTAACTGAAGTTTGTGCCAACTCTACCTACTCCCAGTTCTTATTCTCTTGTCACCACATACTTATATCCCTTTAGTGAAGTAAATGAAACTTTTATTCTATATTAATCAATTTGATATTAGATGTTGGTAAAAAATTCCATAGTGCGAATCATTTTGAAGTATATAATCTATTGAATTATATAGTCCCACATATGTCCATAATCAGAAATGACTATAGTTCATGTTTTTCCTCTACCCATGTAGAACATTATCTATGAATCCAAATAGAAAACTACTAAATATGCCTTATCATTATACACTAAAACCACATGGTCTAAGGTGATATATATAACATGTGATAATGCCCAACCTTCCCATAGTTTAAGAACTATGGAACTCCTCTTGAGGGGACCAAAGAATCCATACACCACTCCACCTACATACCACGAATCTTCTTAATATCCCTAGTATTTCTCTTCTTTATACCATTGGAGTTTTCCGCAATAAACAATGAAGGTATACCCACCTGTTCGGTGAAGTATGGAAGAAAACTAGATACTCGATCCTCCCCCATAACCTTATTGATTGTCAAGATGCTATCTAGATCATATAGGTATTTATCTAGGTCAAAACTCTAGAACTGACATATAATGTCAAGATGAATTCCAATCTCAATATTCCAAAAACAATTGCATCGTTTACACCTAAGGGAAGAGAAATGATGAGCAGCTCAATGAAATTAGAAGAGTAAACATAAAGTATCATGGAATCCTACTATAGCTCCATGAACTCTTTGGTTATATCAAGAATCATCCTAATAAGAAATAATTACCCATAGAATAGATAATTGATGGCATCCCATGTGATACCCACTCATCTGTCAGCCTATCCCATGACACCGAACAAACAGCTTTTGGGTCCTTGTAGCATGAACAAGACCAACATAACCTTCTAGTTCACATGTCACTCAATAATATTGAAAATACCCTCTATAAAGTATATCCAGTCTTCAGTATCCCATGGTCCTCCAGTTCCCAAAATGGATAGGGGATACTAGAGTAGGAAGTTTTTCGTATAGGAGACCATGGACCTAGGTGCCCCTCTAACATAGTTTGGAACAAGTATAATTACTCATAGATGGAGTGGTACTACTGCATGTGCTACCATAATGGGCATAGAAATGTACTTTGTAGCTCCCTCTAGCATAGTCAGGGTTGGAATAGGGGTTTCCTCTCTAGAGGGAGTACCCTAGCATATTTCAACTGGTGGCCCCATCAGTATTCTATGTGTTGGAATCATATGTAACCTAAATGGACATATTTATAGCATTTAGGATAAACCCTAATAAGTATATGGGATCACACAAAGGTTTCCCTTGGATTCTACCCACAACCAAATGTATAAACCCCTAACACTAACAGTTTTTGTTTACCAGTTCAAGTTAGTAAACATAATATATATATACATAATAGAACACTTAAGTTATACTAATTAATTCTAATATAGTTATATCACAAGATAATGAAAACACGGATATATGACACAATATAGTGAAAATATATCCCAAATAGATAAAAAAAATTGAGGAATTAAATTAGAAACTAACATATAGAATAAAAAAATAGGAATATATATGGAATTTGATCCTATATTCCAAATAATAATGCATAAACTCACCAAAATACATAGATAATAGTAATAAAATTCCTCTTAACGGTAACTTAGAGGTCCATTTCACATGTGATAGCTATGCATACGACAACACCCCTACCCGACTCCTACATAAATATCTCCTTTTGACCATGTCCCAGGAAATTCCATGTTGAGAATAAAAAAAATTGTTCTCTAATAGAATATTTTAACTCCCCAACATGAACTATTGTGTCTATGTCATAATGTAACATGACCTCATGAACACCTACACATAATTAAGAAGTTTCTAACCAGAATTGGGGTTCTATATCCATTAGTGGGGAAACTATAATCTCAGTATCATGTCTTTCCAAAAATAAAAAATAAAAAAAATAATCAAAAGTGTAAACATGAAAAAATTATGTTGATGGTATACCTTTCATACAAATAATTAAAAAGGGCTCACATTGTGGAAATCCAAACAAAAGTATACGTGAAAATATGTGAATGAATAAATAAACAGTATAATTCTCTACAGTACATCGTGTTACCACTCCCAACTCTATTCTCCTAGGCTCAATAGACTTCCATGGTCCCCTTGACCATGCTCATATCCCTATACATGAATTATGCATGCACATTGAAAGTTCATAGAGGGTGTGACTAATAAAACATAGTATTACCCCACTAATTCATCATTAAAAACTGTTCACATTTATAATAGGTGTATTCCATGATAATAATCAATATAAAGTAAATAAAAACAATCATATAATTGTGTGCCGAGTATTCATGTGCTAACCATGTTGCCTCAAACCCCGAATTGTACCTTCTTTGCATCCATTTTAAAAATATGATCATGGGTCATCCAAAAAAGATTGATAATGATTCAAAACTATAGAGATATGTTACTCGGTATCCTCAAGGTGTCAATATGATCATGCTAATAGGTATCCTTAGGGAATATAGTTTTGGCACATTCCTCGATATCCTTAAGTCGTTTATTTTTTTGGGACACAAGTCTATCACGCTCATGCCTTATGTAGGGGTTCACCAACATCATCATCACATGACATAAACACTCTCCCTCTAAAGAGTATTCATACCACGATGGTAACCTATCACATACACTAATAACCAAACCTCCAATGTCAAGACAATACAGAACCCAGAAGATTAATATAAATCAATAATAATATAATATCATGATAATATAGTGGTATCATAGAACAAAAAAATAATTAACATCAACCATGGTAACAAGATAATCTAGAAAACCTTGTAATTAAGATTAAAAATAGGTTTTATTGGATACACACACTCACCCATAAATGATCACACTCAAGAATGTAATATACATGTAAACACAAAAATTAGAAAACTATAACAAGTGTATACAAGATACCCAAATGGGGATGATATTCTAACCTTCTTGTTATTGATGAAGAAAACAAAATTTTGAAAGTATCAAAGAATGAACACATCAAAAACCATTATAGAATGGATTACACATCATAGATGTCTATTTTTACTCTAGTTCAACAAAGGAATAGGTTTTATAATGGAGTCTTGGGATGAAACTATGTAAAGAAAGTGATTTTGCTACCATAAGACCTATGATATCCATCAACTGAGCCAAAATCAAGGTATATTTAAATAAGGGGGTCCAATTTATTATAATTATATATCGATAAAATAACATATCATTAATTCATTTTTTATTCTAGAATTAAGCCTCGGGTCTAGAAAATGATCATCAATTCATCAACAATTCGACATTACAAAGCAGAATCTATGAGGGAGAAGTCATCATGATTGTCATTTTAAAAATACTTACATGGATAGATCACTATTCATGAGATTTTTTTCTCCATTCAATATATTTCATTAATGAAACGTCAATGTCACCACCAATATACCCTCAATTTATCAAAATATTATGGATCTATCGTCGATCTAATGTTGAGAAGAGAACTTGGATCGTGGTTTATCAACACTTCCCCATCAAATGCTCATTATCAATGGTTGATCATGGTTTTATTAAAATTATATTAACATGATAGATATTATACCAATCTATGAAGAATGGAAAATTACATCATCAGATCACCAAGAGAAAACATATAAAAATAGATTTATGCTCATCACACAAGAATAATAAAGGAATAAAATAGATCTAAGAAGAACCTATAGCTAAAATACCCCATAATCAACCAAATTTAGCTAGATAAAATGGGGATGGATGAGTGATATTTAGATACCAAGAGGAAGCATTTTAATTCAAAATTTTACAAGGATTTCAGATCTGAATATTAAAAAAGGGGATAAAACATGTATAATGACAACTTATAGGTTCATTAAATTCCCTATGGACTGGGTGCATCGGTTGGTTGGTGGGGTCTTCTATATCAATTATACATACTATAACCAATCTGGTTTCATAGTGGGTTTCATCGGCATGTTGTTAGTAGTTTTCTATACTCCTAAAGGTCATTCCCTTCCTTAACACTTCCAAATTTGGTTTATGGACCCTTAGTCACTAAAGTCCATCCTCTTTATAATGAATATTAGAGAAGAATAAGAATATAAATAAGAAATTTATAATATTTAAATATCTAATACATTGAAATAAAATGGAGATATTATATATTTGATTCATGTTCATTAAATATGATATAGAATGGAATAAATAGATTTAATTTTTTTGATTTTTGATGATTTAGAGAGAAAATTTGATTCCTAGTAAAATGAAAAAAATGGAGTCACAAAATTATACTTTATTAAGTACGTAATATTTTTAAACATAAGGAAATATATTAATGATATAACATACCTATATAACATATACCTTGACTTATTTTTGAGAAAGACGTGAAATTTAGTTTATTAAAATAAAATCATATTTCATTTAATAGTTTATAACTTCTATAAAGTGAGGGAGAAATTTTTTGGATGTTTTAGTTTTTTTAAATTATTCACCATGTACCTCAAAATAGAATTGTGATATTTTTTGTAGCAGAACGTGATTTTTTTAATTATTCATAATTATAATTATTAGAAGTTTTTTCAAATAATTTCATCTATTTTTCTTCATTATCCTCCCTTACATATATGTTCATGTCGTTATTCCAATATATTAATCAAATAAAGTATAATTTTAATGATTTCATTAATTTAATAACCTGTTATATGATATTTTGAATGAATTAAATGATATAATGATTCAAATTTAGAGAAATATATGATAAATATAAATTTTGGGTATATGATTATGAGAGATTATTTTTTTTCTCTATGATGTTAACATTTTTCTTATGGAATATTAAAAAATAATCCTAGAGATAAATAATTGATCATTAATGGGTAAAAAATTGTTTTAGTGGGTTATATATGAAACTTTTTTAAACCTTTTCGATATTCAACCAAGAGTATACTATTATTGGTAATTAGTCTTTGAAATTATACTTGAAAATAACAGACCCTTATGGACCACTCTTGGGTCTTTAATGAAGGTGAGATTTAAACTTGAGGCCTTCTTCAAATAATCCCTAGGTTAGTGGCTAGCACCGAGGTTATAAGACATGCATATGGGAGGCATTACCCTTATAGAAGCCTGTGAAAAATTAATTGACTGCCATTCAAAAATTATGAATTTTCATTCCTACAAAATAAATTCCCCAACCCAAATTATACTTTTAAATAAAATATAAATCATCAAGAAATTACATAAATGAAATGCTCTAAAAATTCATCCATGCTACCCAAATAGTATCTCAATACCTATTGGTATATCCGAAAATCACATAGAAAACTATGGTTGGTTGACAACTTGGGAGTAATCAATTGGATCAACCATATAATAAAAATCATCATTCATGGGAAATTAATATACATGTTCAATCTGCAGTTAAATCAACCAAAATGAACATAAAAACTCAATGATAAGAAGAAATAATATATCATGATAAATAACAAATACTCCATATCTTATGTTATTTTCTACCATTTCCTCTATTTCCCACCATATCCACATCATGTTTCCATAAAAACCAGCCTTTCCAAAAGGATAATAATGAAATATCATAAAATCCACATCCATCATCGATCACCAAGAATCTTGGGACCATATATTTCCACCAATATCATCTATCAACAAATCCATGACTTCTCAAACAGATAGCAATCCAACATGACAACCACTCCCTAAATCTAACTACAAATGTGAGAAATATAAGACAATAATAACAAATCATAAATCAACACCCCTTTCCACAATAAACCACAGTGTCAAATAACCACATACACTAAATTGATAGTCATATTCATATGAGATCCATTCATAGACACTATTTCACCACCACATCACATATCCTTATCCATTGAATTTATGCCACATTTAGACAGTACATTTGTGGGGTAATATAAACATTTAGGACATAAACCTTACTCTATAATCCTTCCATATAAATATCTCACCTATGATATATAACAATAACATTTTCATCAATATAGATAAGTATCATAAAAATAAATTACATCATCATAGTGCTCTTCTCCTACCAATAATGACCCCACCATGTATTTTTTTCTCATATCTATCATGTCGGGACTACCAGTACATAATATATCTCTCATAATCCCAATACCACTTAGGGTATTACTATACACCACATTCTATGGTAGTATAATAATACATTCTTTGAGAAATAACATCCCATAAGGTTCCACATCATCATCTCCATTTAAACATTATTTTTTCCAAACCACTTACTCATGTATTATTAACAACATAACACAGATCAAAAAGAATTATGTTCATAAAACATGAACATGAAAAATAGTATAACCATCATTTATGAGGAAAGGGTATCCATGTAAGCAATAATTTCAAATTTTGACATCATTATCATTATAACCATTTACAGTTTACGGCACCAATATATTTATTATTCTATCCATTTATACCTTTAAGGATTTATTTAATTAATATACTATCTTCATTCATTTGAAATTCCACTACCACTTAAATTTCCCAATAACACTGCTCTTTTATAGCCTAATTTAGTTATATTCATGAATAATATTGAAAAACCAATTTTCATAATACCTCCATCAAGAAAAGATATAAAATCATTAAACATAACCTAAATCACCAACAACAATAATATTATTAAAATTATAGTTTCTAGAAAATCCCCCTTTTTATGATCTTTATGTAATTATCCAATTAAAAAGGTGTTGGTGTTCTCTAAAAATGTCAATGTTAATAAAAACACATAAACAAGGTTCAATCATTAATAATAAACACAGATAACATATTAGGGAAACCATAAATCACTTCCACTGTTTCCCCTTCAAATTGAATCATAAATGGTTGAACATCTTAATTTAATTTTTTTTTCATTAGATTGTTTCCCATATATTAATTCATTCCCCATATTCAAAGAGAAATAGTATCAATAATATAGAAGAGGAAATATAATAATCTGTTTTAGATATAATCAATGTAGTCTAGTTTATCATATTATATTTTAAATGATAGAATACGATTCTAGAATCCTCTTATCTTAGATGGAACTTCACAATCCATAATGTGACCATGGAGGAGAAGAAGTTCATGGAATGATTATTTCATCCAAGTGAGATGAATCTTAATCAAAACTAAACCAAAGTTATCCCTAAATGAATGTGATGAAAAATAATAACTCATCCCATCCATGATGGAAGAATAAGGATATAATGATTAAATAATGAAATAAACCCACTTAATATTGTATGGAATCAACCTCATAATGGAATGTATGAATAAACTGAATAAGGGCTCTAAATTAACTCCCAAAACCATCTTTAGTCTCCCATGATTTGAGGTAAATTAATGAAATAATAATGTTTTCAAAAGGTACCAATTTATATTCAGGATTGAATTTAAATGATCATGGAAAAAATGTACATTCCATATTGTAAAGGTTAGGTAAAAACAAAAAACCAAAGTAAAACCATATAGGATATGTTGTAATGGGTCCTGATCAAAAAGATCTCTAAAGATAATACTTAGAATCTGTAATTCCCTGACCCCAGAATCTCAGAGCCGGTGAATTATTTTAACTTTATATTAAAATTTAAAACATGAAAAACAGCATAGATAATCTTATGAGGACACCATTATTCTCCTAGAATAACCCTGTATATCAGTCATAATACACATCTTGGAATACTGGGAAAGTAAAACATAAGAAAAGGGTGATCTTGGATGCTCAGTAAGGGTAAACAATACAGCAGAAGCTTTCATAAATATGCATAAACTTTTAACGCAAGGTATAAAACAGAAACACAATCCTTATAAACATAATCTTGAGCATACTATGGAAAGAATTAATCAAATAATTTAATTTGAACATTCACATAGATATTATACTAGACAAATAATTGCATGTAATATCAATAATTAATCTCATAATGAGGGGATGAATAATGCTAGACATCATAACTATACTTTCAAGGCCTCAATCCAAGACTATATATAAACATGTAAAAACCCAAACTAGTTTGTCTCCTGAGACCTACCAATGAATCTAGGGGCTATAGCAAGCCCTGCCCATTACTTACTAAGTCTAATTCATTCCTAATATGAAAATGGGAAAATATAACCAACATAAACATTCAATTAAAACTATCATATGAAATGTTAATACATTAACCATAAAACATAAATGGTATAAAAATAGCATATCTAAAGTTAAAAATATCATAAACCATTCGATAAAATATGATATATTTTATCATACACTACTGTAAAATGGACTTATCCCCATTGTTTTTCCAAAAACCATGGGGATAGGTACCCCTATACCCATGGTTTTTGAAAACCTTTGGCATAGGTCAATTTTCTAGTCTTATACCCATGGTTTTCCAAAACCGTGGGTATAAGGGGGTCTATCCCCATGGTTTTCCAAAACCATGGGGATAGGTCCTGAAAAGTCACTTATACCTATGGTTTTTGAAATCCGTGAGTATAGGGGTACCTATCCCCAAACTTTTCCCCAAAACTGTGTGGATAGGTCTGGGCTAAAATATGTATACCCATGGTTATGAAAAATCATGGGTATAGGTTTTGCGTGTGTGCGCGGGAAATTTTTTTTCCCGTGGGAAGGAAATTTTTTTGGCGGGAGTCTTATACCCACGGTTCTTCCCTCTATACCCACGGTTTATATAACTATATTTAACTATATATATATATATATATACACATAGGTGATGTTAGGGTAGTGGTTAGACGCAGTGTTTGTAGCGAAGAGGTTGTAAGATCAAAACCCACCGCCTACATTATTTTAGGATTTATACCGACGGTTTTGAAACCAAGGGAAAAAGCCTTTGAAACCATGGAAATTGGGTACGTTTTGTTGAAACAGTGGTAGAACACCCATACCCACGGTTTTGGAAAACCGTGGTATCGGATGGGGACCTATACCGACGCCTTTCTAGCCCATGGTTCCCAAAACCGTGGGTATAGGCTATACCCACGGTTTTGGGGGCTATACCCACGGTTTTGAACCATAGGTATAGGCCGTTTTTTCAGTAGTGATAAGAAAACAACCTCAATTAAGCATAAAATCCAACAAAATAGGTTGACATATATGAAAAGTTTCTAAATAAAATCATTAGAAATTTATTTAGTGACACTACTGGAAAATAGCTCTATACCCACGGTTTTTGAAAACTGTGGGTATAGGGGTATTATGGGAACCTATACCCACATTTTTCCAAAACCATGGGTATAGGTCCCCTATACCGACGGTTTTTGGAAAAACTGTGGGTATTAGTTATTTTTTTGATGACCTATACCCACGGTTTTAGAAAACCATGGGGGGAAAATAGTTATACCCGTAGTTTTGGTCAAAACCATGGGAATAGGATTTTATTTCAAGGCCTATACACATGGTTTTGGGAAAATCATGGGTATAGGATTTTGTTTCCAAGACCTATACCCACAATTTTATAAAACCATGGGTATAGCTTTACCAAGTTATGGCTGGAAAAAAAATCCCTAGAACACAAAAAAATTAGTGGGAAAACCTATACCCATGGTTTTCCCTCTTATACCCATGGTTCATATTAATATATATATATAAATACAAATAAATAACAACAAAAGTTTCCTAAATGAGTTGGTGAGGAGCTATTTGATGTTTTACATGGTCGCGGGATCGAATCCTAGTGAATGATTTTTTTCTAATACTGGGAGAAATATAAATATATTAAAATAAATATAGATATATAAAAATATAAGTGAGTTTTCTGGGTTGGTTTATTGTTGGAACATGGAAGTTGAGGTTGCGGGATCGAAACCCGTGAGGCCCTGTTTTTCTAATACAGGCGTGAAATAATATATTTAGTGAAATATAGATATATAATCATATAAGTGGCCTAGAGTGAGTGGTGAGGTGTCTTAAATATATAATGTAAGCCATAGGTTCTATTTCTATAGCTGCATTTTTTGTACAATTTATACCCATGGTTTGAAAACTATGGGTATAAGAATTTGATAGTGTGGTGGGGGGAAATGTGGCTTTGAAATGGTGGAAATAAAGCTTTACCCATGGTTTATAAAACCATGGGTATATTTTGGCCACCTATCTGGATTCCTTGGTTTCCCACAGTTCCCAAAACCATCGGTATAGTCTATACCCATGATTTTGGGGGCTATACCCACAGTCCTGAACCATGGGTATAGGTAATTTTTTCAGTAGTGAGAAATACCCCCTTTTATTGAAAATAGTTATTTAAAATGAAATACAATTTAAAAATAAAATATTTACATTGAATATAATATTGTAATATTATAAATGAATCTTTAAAACATTAAGGTGTCATGATGGCAGAAAAATCCACTCACATCGTATAAGTTAAAAAACATTCTTCTCATACTTTGTCAAAAAATTCAAACAAAGTTCTTCGTAATGAAAATGAAAATAGATTCCTCTTTATAAAATTTAACATGGATAAAAATTTATTTAAATAGTTGTAAAATAAAATTAATAATGTTTTGAAATTTATTTTTAAAATACATGGATATGTATGACAAATATGTTACATTAAATTCTTACATAAAATTAATCTTGGATAATAAAGAGATTGAAAAATCAATCCTTACCCTATACTTTTATTTAGTTGAGGGTACATTAACCTCATGTATAATTTTTAAATCATGTTATTAAATTATAATAATACTATATCTATATTTATGATCTCATATATTATCCTCTTATATATTTTTGTTAATAATATTACAATATTACCATTATTTTGGGTGTTAACTGCTTCATTTTTCTATGCACGTTTTGTTATGTAATTCATGTTTCTAATAAATATGATATATTTTATTCAAATGAAGAATTATATTAAGTTCATAAATATTATATATACTCATATTATACATTTTTTTAATCATTATTTAATGGTCAACATGGAGAATGGATCTTATCGTGTTGTGGAGACGGTAGGTCGTACGTACGCATGAGAGACGGTATCATTCCTTTAATAGTTAAACGATATAGAATTGGATGTTATATTAATTATACATTGAAATTATCATATAATATTAATTATTTATATCCATTATACTCATCATTATACCCATAAAAATAAATTAGTGAAGAAAAAAATTATGCCATAGTGTGGAGACGGTAAGTTGTATGTACGCACGCATGGGGATATTGTTTTTCATAGGATGGGTAAAAAGAGGAATATAATTATCCAATAATCATAAAAAAATATAAAAATATAGTATATTATAGAGTTATTATTTTAGTATAGAAAAGCCTTATTAAAATGAAGTAGAATAAGAAAAGAACTTTGAAAGAGCTGATAAAACAATTACCTCTTTCTTGTGTATTTTATTTTGATTTGAACAAAATGACTCCTTAGGTTGCCTTTCTGCCCAAATTGTGGCCTCTAGAATTAATTTAGGGAAGTTTTGAGGATAAATTTTAGTTTTTATCCAACCTAAATTGATTTATAGGTGTCATTAAAATAGAATGAGGGGTGCCCTTTTATAAGATAAGGGAAGGGTACTTTAGGAAACTCCAAAACTATTAATTTATTATAAATTAAATTTTGATTCAAAATAGATCCGAAGTGAGTAATTTATAAGAAAAGATTATTATGGGTATAAATAATCTAAAACAATAAAATTAATATATTTTTTGATTTTATTTTAAAACTTTTCATTTGTATTTATTCTTAATTAATCTATTTAATTTTAATTGTAGTAATAATATTATTAATCTTAAAAGGTTATAAATATTTACTTATGTGGTGTAAATTTTCCATAAATGGACACTTTATGAAATATTAGACCTTATAATTATCACTTTTTAGTTTTTAAAGTTGTTTATTATTTTTAAATAATTTAATAAAATGTTTGTTTGTAAAATATACATAGTGTCAATTTTGACACTATTCATTTCATTGACATTAAATAAAATCTAAAAATAAATATAAATTGGAGAAAAATAATTTAATATAATTATAAAATGTCATATTCACTTATATGATTTTTTTTAAAACCTTAATTAATTCAAATTATATTTCCTTTAATATTTTTAATACCATTTTTTTATATTTATATTAATAAAATAATTTATGCTTCACTATTGTGTCATCATTAATGGTAATTATTTAATCTATAAAAAATATAAATAAATTTCTCTGATGTATATAATGATTTTATATTTCTGAATAATATTTATGATAGAATATATCATTTGTTGATATGGAAATTAACATTATTATACTTATAAGAAATGAGAGTGTGACATTTTGTCACATTCATTGATTTTAATAATATCCATGTCATATTCATTTACAAGTGTCCATTAAAAGATTAAAATTAAAACATTAGATGATAATTTTATAATTTAGGCATCCAATATAATTTTTATAGTTGTTAGTATAATTTTATAAAATTATTTTTACCTTTAATTACCCGATTTACCCTTAACCGTGGTAATAAAAAATTACTAAAGTTTCTATTCATAATGTCAAAAAATAAAAGCTACATATTTATATAATTTTCACCCATTGATTCCAAATAAGGAATCCATTTTTAGAAATTAAAATTACATAAGTTTATTTTTTTAAATTAAAATTAATCTCACTTATGGAATGAGAAAACTTGTTTTTTTAAAGTTAAAACCATCAAAAGATTGACATGTGTTTATATCCAATTTTAAAGTGAAAATAATTACAATGACCTAAATTAGATTGAATAATAAAAATATAATATAATTATACTTTAAAACCAATAAAATTTACAATTTAACACTATAAATAATTTTGATGAAAAAATTCGTTTTCAATTAAAATTTAGTGTTTTTCACTATTCATCAAAACATGAAACTTATTAGAAAAGTACCAAAAATTGAACCAAAATAAATTTTCATATTACGATTCAAAATAATAATTTTATTCTATCAAGATTAAAATATAAATGTTTCAAATATTTTATTTAAAATGGTTTCACCATTAAAAGGAATTAAAATTACTTTTTAGAAAAATATAGTCTTTTAATGCATAAAATTGGATTAATTCTTATCTTATGCCTGTAAAATCATTTGAATAAATGTAAAAACATTTCATCAGTTATACAATATATAAATTTCATAATTTGTTTAATTCTATTCATTTATGATGATGTAACGTCTAGGTTATAATGGTTGTGTTAAAATAATGATATTTAATTATATGTCGTTGTTTATTTAAACTTGGTGTCGTGTGAAACGTAAGCTATCGAAGAGATTAAATTTAAAAAGATAAATAATTTTAAAACCTTTAGGTGTTACATTTTCCCCTCCTTTAATAAATTACATCCTCAAAATTTTCAAATTCGGGTTCAGTAACTAAGGTTTGACTATTCAAAATTCCTTTATTGAAATCTCACATCGAAACAATGGTAGATAAAACTTACACTTTAAAATAAATAAAGAGAAGTATAATGGTTATCAGAGATAACTCATATAAGTGTTACGTGTTTAAAAACATGGACATGAAATAAAAATCTGGCTTTAAATTTCTGATGGAGAGTGATACAGAGCGTGGTTAGGATAAAGTTAACAGGTACAAAGCTATAAATATACAATGATGTAAGGGACCATTTGATTCATCGAAAAAAGTAATAGGGTAACATTTTTTTAATATCTTTTCCCTAGATTTGATGAATATTTTACTAATTAGATAAGAACTTAATTTATTTCTTTCCATGCCATAAGCATAATCTCATCCTTTAGTAGTGCTTCGGTCTATTTTCACTTCAACCCTTACACCAAAATAAATTTTTCAAGCCTAAAGAACTTTTGATAAATCATAAGGCTCACAAGTATTTCCTTCATCCACTAAACGAATTTTGAATCCAAAAAGGTTTTCCAAAATTATCCAATACCTCATTATTTAGCCTCAAACAATAATATCTAATGTTCAACTTACTCTATTCCAACCTTAAGATTTATCCAAAACACTTTAGTCCAAATTAACAGTCCAAAAAGGTCTCTAGATTTCCAAAATCAATCGCAAAATCATATTCTCTCAACAATGTAATGTATCTCTTATTAACACATACCAAATATTTAATAACCTTAAAAACCGTAATGAAAACATTTATGCCTCCAAATCCTTAAATAAGAATTACTATATTATAATCCTTAAATATTATATTATTCTTTTAACAGAATTCTTGAATCGAAAAACAAAAAATATATTAATTATTCCACTTTGACCATAGTAACAGCATAAGCTAGACCTTGATCCATTTTCTTCTTCTGAGCTATATTTACTTTATGCTTTGGACAATAATTTTCATAATGTACGATTTCTTTAAAATTATAGCATTACACATCTACAAATTATTTATTTACCTGATAATAATGAGCCTGGTGACCTTTCTATCCACACTTGTAACAAACATTAATTCCTTTCAGGAAATTACCGGGGTGTTTCTTCCCACAATTATCCTATATAGAAAAATCCTTCTTTTCCATTTTCTTTTTATTCGTCTCTTGCTCCACCGTTCTCTTATTCTCTTGCTTTCCCTTAAAGTTATAAGACTTAGAAAATTATTTCTCTATCTTGATATCACATGAGACTATATCTTCATATGATGAGAATGTTTAGAAGACCAAAGCATTTTGGAGAAATAGTTTTAACCCATCAAATAAACAATCAATCTTACTCTTTGGGTTATGTATGTAGTATTTATCATGCCATGTTAACCTTGTAATGTTTTCATCATTCTTTGAAACATTCTTATCCTATTTTTTCCTTGAATTCAAGATTTATATTTCCATATCCTCTCTCTATTCAGGAGGAAAATACATTTCTAAAAAAATTTCCCTAAAATAATTCCATTCCATAATTGAAATTTCTTCCTTCTATTTCATGCTTTGAATTAGGGACCACCATTGATCCTCATCTCCGAATAGATGATAAACTTCCATAAAAACCTTCTCCCTTTTGTTTCTTCCCAAAGAATGAAATGTCTACTATAAATAACTTGTCCATTATTCAGCTATAAATGGATTTTTAGTTCTATTGAATGTTATAGTTTTTTGTCTCATGGATTAATCTAACATTGTTCCTCCACATTATGGATTAGGATGCTCTAAACATTTATAGTTATTGTTCATAACCTGAGTCAACTATCCAAGTATAGTTATAAGTTTCTTAGCACTAGTTTCATCTGAGGCTCCAAAATAATTATCTTGAATAGAGTGGAAATTCCTACATGGATTAAGTGTGTTGATATAGTTTCCATTCCTTCAACTAGGATCCATTTCTAAACAATGGAATATTCTAGATTAGATTATATCATAATGTATAATCCAAATGCTCTAAAAATTCATAACATAAATTAAAAATCTTATGCATATCTAATCTTATAATCATAAACATGGTTTCTTTAGGGAAATATTTAATCTTAAATTATTCATAATGGTTTTAAAAGAAAATGATAATTATCCTAAGCATATCCCCTAGGAGTGTTAAACCAGGTGCATGGAAAGGCTCATTGTCGTGTACCAGTTTACCCTGAGTCATGCCCAAAACACCTTGTCAAATTTATTACTCCTAGGTACATATGTGACAGAACCATGTCACTTTTAGTATCTATACAGAGATATATTTTCTTGGAATACCCACATAATATATACATTACCAAAATTCTAGGACATTATTCTATACTTATCCTCAAAGTCTATCTTAGTGTTATGTTCCCTAATCTACATTTTCTAAATAAATTTTCTGAGGTTTTTATTAAACTTTCATTGATACCAACTACAATCATCGACCCCAAAATCCTAGAGCTAGTGCATTATTTTTATACATTAGCCTAACTATAAGGAATTATATCTCGAAGGACTAATTAGTTTATCAATCTTGGAAAATATATTACATATATGAACATTACATTACAATTAAAAAAACAACATAGATAATCCTTTGATAACTCCATTATTCTCCTAGTATAACCCTAAATATTAGTGATAATACACATCTTGGCATCCTGGAAAATTAAAACATAAGAAAGGGGTGGTCTCGGATACTCAATATGGATAAACAATACACCAAAATCTTTCATAAATAAGAATATACTTTTAAGGAAAGCTATAAAACTGAATCACAAGACTTTTAAACAAAATCTTAAGCATAATATAGAATGAATTAATCAAATAATTCCATTTAAATATTCACATGGATATTTTACTATCTGAATAATCACATGTAATATCAATAACTAATCTCATAATGAGGGAATTTATAATGTCAGACATCATAACCATACTGTCAAGGCCTCATGCCAAGAATATACATAAATGGGTAAAAACAAAAAACTAGTTTGTCTCATGAGACCTTTTGATTCATTGAGGGGCTATATTTGGTCATTACTATCACTTAATAATTCCAATTCATTCCTTATATGAAAAGGTTGAAACATGTCCAACATAAACATTCACATTAAAACTAGCATACGAAATGTTAATACTTTTACCATAAACCACGAATGGTATCAAAATAGAACATCCATAGTCAAACATATCATAATAAATTCAATATAATATGATAGATTGTATCATAAGAAAACAACCTTAATTAAGCATAAAATCCAACAAAGGATTTTGACATAGATGAAATGTTCTTAATAAAATCATTAGAAATGTTTTTAGAGAAATACCCCTTTTATTGAAAATACTTATTTAAAATGACATAAAATTTAAAAATAATCTATTTTCACTAAAAATAATCTTTTAATATTGTAAATTAATCTTAAAAACTTTAAGGCTTCATGATGGTGGAAAAATACTCTCATGCTTTATAAGTTAATAAAACATTCTTCTCCTACTTTGTCGAAAATGTCAAACAAAGTACCTCATAAAGAAAATGACAAAAAGATTTTTTTTATAAAACTGGACATGGGGAAAATGTATTTGGAAAATTTTAAAATGATAGTTATAATGTTTTGAAATATATTCTTAAGAAATATATACATGGATGATAAATATGTTCCAGTAAATTCCTATGTAAAAGCAATCCCAGATAATAAAGAGATTGTGAAATTAATCATTTCCTTGTACTTTCCTTTAGTTGAGGGTGTGTTAACCTCATGTATAATGTTTAAAGCAGTTTATTAAATTATATCAGAACTATATTTATATTTATGATATCATATATTATCCTATTATATTATTTTTTTAATAATATTTATGTATTACCATTATTTCGGGTGTTAACTACTTCATTTTCATTTGCATGTTTTGTTGTGTAATTAAAGTTTCTATTGAGTATCATATATTTTATTCAAATAAAAAATGATATTAAGTTCATAAATATTATATTTACTCATATTATAAATTTTTATAATCATTATTGAATGGTTAACGAGGATATTGAATCTCACCTCGTTGTGGAGATGGTAACTCGTACGTATGCTCGAGCGACTGTATCATTCCTTTAATGGTTAAATGATATAGAATTGGATGGTATATTAATTATAAAGAAAAATTATCATGTCTTATTCATTAGTTATATATATTATACTCATAATTATACTCATCCAAATAAAGTATAGATGAAAAAAAATACACCACAGTGTGGAGATGGTAAGTTGTACGTATGCATGCATGGTGGTATTGTTTTCCATAGGGTGAGTAAAAAGAAGGAATATGGTTGCACCATAATCATAAAAAAATATAATAATATATTATATGATGGATTTATTATTTTAAAATGGAAACAAATTTTTAAGAGGAAGTAGAAGAAGAAAATAACTTTAAAAGAGTTGATTAAACATTTACCTCTTCCTTGTGTATCTTTTTTTTATTTGAAAAAAATGACTCCTTAGTTTGGATTTATTCCCAAAGTATGGCCTATAGAATGAAGTGAGTGAATCTTATAGGGTAAATGGTTTGGTTTTGGCTGATCCAAATTTCTTTAAAGGTGTGTATAAAAGAGAAGTAGGGTTCCCTTTAATAATTGAGGGGAGGGGCACTTTCGGAAACTCCAATACTATTAATTTATTATAAATTAATTTTTGATTCCAAAATGATAAAAAGTAAGTTATTTAGAATATAATATTATTATGGTTTTAAATACTATTAACCAATAAAATTTATACTTGTTTTTATTTTATTTTAAACATTTTCATTTTTATTTATCCTTAATTAATCTATTTAATTTTAATTATATTAATAATATTATAAATATTTAAAGATTATAAATATTTAATTATGTAGTGTAAACTATACATATATGAAAACATTATGAAATTTTAGACCTTATAATTATCAATTTTTAGTTTTTAAATATTTTCATTATTTTTAAATAGTTTAATAAAATGTTATTTTTATATAATATCAATACTGTCAATTTTGACACAATTAATTTCTTTCACTTTAAATAAAATCCAAAAGGAAAGATAACTTTGAAAAAAACAATTTAATGTACTAATAACATGTCATATTCATTTATAAAATTAAAGTATCACCTTAATTAAATAAAATTATATTTCATTTAATATTTTTAAAACCATTTATTTGATGTTTCTATTAAAAAAATAATTTATGCTTCACTATTGTGTCATAATTAATGGCAATTATTAAATATATAAAAATTATAAATATATTACTATGATATATATAATTTTTTTATATTTCCATATACTCCTTATGATCGAATTTTTCACCTATTTATCTTTATATTAAAATTATTATACTTATAAGAAATGAGTGTGTGAAATTTTGTTACATTCATTTGTTTTAATAATATATATGTCATATTCATGGAAAAGTGTCCATCAAATGAATCCATTTCAAAACATAGATGATAATGGTATAATTTAGTCATCCAATAGTATTTTCATAGGTGTTGGGTTAATTTTATAATATTAATTGTACCTTTAATTACTCTATTTACCATTAACCACGGTAATAAAAATTTACTAAATTTTCTATTCATAATGTCAAGAAATAAAAGATACATGTTTATATAATTTGACCCATTTATTCCAAATATGGAATCTATTTTTTAAAATTTAAAGTACATAAGTTTTTGTAATTAAATTAAAATTAATATCATTTATGGAATGAGAAAACAGATTTTTGAAAAGTAAAACCCATCAAAAGATTGACATGTGTTTATATCTAATTTTAATGTGAAAATAATTACAATGAACTACATTATATTAAATGATACAAATATAATATAATTATAATTTAAAACCAATAAAAAGTATAATTTAACACTATAAATTATTTTGATGAAAAATGATGTTTTCAATTAAAATTTAGTATTTTTTAGTATTCATTAAGACATGAGAAATATCAGAAAATTACAAACAAATTGAACCAAAATAAATTTTTATATTACTATTTAAAAAAAGATTTTTTTTTTAATATTAAAAAATTAAAAGTTTCAAATATTATATTTAAAATGGGTTCTCTATTAAAATGTGGTAAAATTTATTTTTATAAAAATATATTCTTTTAATGCATAAATTTGGAATAATTATTATCTTTTGCCTATAAAATAATTTTTATGGATTTCAAAAAATTTGATTAATTATATAATATATAAATTTAATAATTTTTTAATATTATTCATTCATGTCGATGTAACAGATAGGTTATAATGGTCCTGTTAAAATAACAATATTTAATTATATATCATTGTTCATTTAAACATGGTTTTCAGTGAAACGTAAGTTATTGAAGAGATTAAATTTCAAAATAGGCATAATATAAAATCTTGCGGTGTTAAAAAATCTCCCCCCATAAACTCAGTTAGTCCTCAAAATCCTATAATTCCTTAAAAGGACCATGAGACAACCAAGAACATGGTGAAATGTCACCCAATAGGATACAGTAACCAAAACACCACCCTTCTAGACTTCTTGTCATAGAGTGGAGTACCATGCTACAGCCTACAGCCTAACCCTTATAAAAAAATCTCCAACCTAAACCACGACAAAATTAAAGAGTGGTTCCATAAGGGTCCCTCATATATAAGTGCCAAGGGATATTTTCCCCCATGGTTATATAGTATATCAGATTTTCAAAAGTATAAAGATATCATGTATGGATAAACCTCAAACCATTATACTTCTTAAACTATTTCACAACACTGTAACCTATCCAAACTCAACCACCCATGGTGCAGTTCACACACCCATTCCCTTAAATATTTTTCTAGCTATAACTTCAATTGAAGATCCACTTCTTCTCCCTTAAATTATCCCCAAATTTTATAACCCAAGAAATAAATGAAGTAATAGTATGAGAATGTTCGGGTTATTACATTAGATAATTAGTGACCTCAGTTTTACCTATAAAGGAATCATCTATGTTTTTAACTTTTTATGTTCTGATACATTTATGATGGTAAAAGGGTAATTTTACTCTAGATAATTACTTGAAAAGAAAATAATATAAATGTTCCTTTGATTCCAGAATATGGGTTTTTTGCTATGTGTGATTGGCAAGAAACTTTAAGTACAGAAAACCCTTATAAATAGTGTAATAAAAATATTGTATTATTTTTATTCATTGTGTGCTTATTTTTTTTGTGATACTTATATCTATTGAATGATGTATCAAATGGGGAAAATGAGGCCATGGTTGAATATAGTATGTGGTATTTACCATAGTCTATATATAATATTTTTTTGAAATGAAAGAAACTAAAGGTGTAGTTATGGAAAGATAAAAATTAATTTATTAAATACTTAAGTTAAATTAATTAATTTTCTAGGTGACCAATGAACTATATATTTGTACCTTTAATTTGTGAATCTTAAAGGGTCATCCAATTAACATATAGAAAATCTTAATAGGAGATCCCTATATTGGTGATACCAAGAATTTATAAAAATATTGATAGAGGATTATGTAGTGGGAGTAGTTCCGTGATGAAGTCGGTGATTGCATTGCACTATGGTGATGAACAGAACTGTGACATTGACAATGGATCAATGTAATGATTTATTTACCATAAGGTAGGTCTTTTAATTTAGAGATTTTTTCCCATATTTTATATTATCACAACAATAGATTTACTATTCTAAAATTTAATCTTATATTGAGCATCTCATATCCCTGGTAATATATATTTTTGGATGATTTATGATTGTTGAGTAATTGGCCTTGATCCTATCATCCTTATTGTTTTCATAGATTTATATTATCTTATAAGATTGATGGTTGCAAATGGTTTTTTTTTTGTATCCCTACTTTGTTTTTTCATGGTTCTCTCAAACTATTATTCATGAATTAATCACTGGAAATCATTATTCTTGTTGTTTGGTATTTACATGGACCAATTTACATTATCTTTGAATACTAGGATTGAGTTAATCGATTTCTTTTCAAAGATTAGTATGGTTACATGAACATGGAATCCATAGGAAGATGGTAGAGAATAGTAATATTTGAATAGGTTGATTTAATTACACTAGAGATGTGAAAAAAATGGTGCTTCTAAGAATGATCATGATACTATTTATCTATAGACAGATATCATTTTCCAATGATGAAATATTTTGGATTGAAACCTCAAACATGGGATCATTAATGGTGTCAAAATAACAGTGATGAATGGAAAAAATTATATCATTATAAGGTGTGTGAGAGAAATGGAAAAATTAAATGATGATCTATATTCTAGGTGAGCAATGTCTGAAATTGTTCCTTCGATGATCATATCAATTCAGTCAATACAGTCAGTGATTTTATTGACTGAGATTAGTAGAGGATCGAGAAAATTATTTAAATATTATGGAGGAGGATGACCAATCTAGAAATTTCCAAACTATATGATGTGTAGTTCAAAAGAACAGACATTTTTTATTTTTAATGATATGGAACTAGGGTTTTCTATTGATAAATATTTTATATGACTAGGTGGTGTATCCCACACACCATGTGACCCTAGATGCCATTCCATGCATGGGTAGAATGTAAATTCCTAGGAACTCAATGGGGGGTTCCACACACCATGTTACCTTAGAGGAACATAAATCTTGAATTTACGTAGACAAACTCTATCGATCTCAAAACTATACTCCATGTGATATAACTTACATTCTATATTGAATGAGCGAACATAGTGTAATGACCCAGGAATCCACTATATATTTTCCTTAAATAATAAAAATCAATAGCCTTCCTCATGAAAAAAAATCAAACTAAAACAAAACCAATATATGATTATAATGTTAAAAAATACTCATTGAATTAGTAGGTTATAATATTATTAACCAAATTATTAAATATATTTATATATTTAAATATATTAATATTATTTTATATAAAATTACATAACTCATTATTGTGTTTAAAAATATATATCTTTTTATGTGATGTACTTTTATTAATGAAAAATAAATATATTTTTGTCAAATATTTATTAAAATAGAATATTATATCTATTTATTAATTCTATCCATATTAGTGTTTTATAGAAATTATAAATAAGAATAACTGGTATTATAAAAAATATATTCCTATAAAAATAGTTTCTCAACACATTTTATGATATTATTTTAAAGTTAAGATAGAAAATTATAGAAATTTAATTTAACAAAACAAGTATTGTTTTTTATTTAGAATATCAATATTATATTAAGATTGATTTATTAGATTTTTCTATAAAGATATATTTTTGGTGAATAATAGAGAATTTAATTTTTTTCAATAACATAAATGTTATTACATAATTTGTATATGATTATGAACTTGAAATTCATAAAAAAAATTCCTTAGAAAAAATATATTTTTTATAAGTGACTTTATATTTTTTAAAATGTTTTTTTGTAATTTAAAAACCCATATTTCACATTTTAGAACATAATTGTTTCTCAAAAAAATATTTTTAATACATTATACATTTAGTATTTAAAAATTAATATTAATTAAAGTTAGAAAATGAATCAAATAAAGTGGAATTCAAATTTGGAATCAGTATTTCTAAATTATATAATAATGTAAATTTTATTTTTGGTCATAATGTATAAGTTACATTAATTAAAAACATAATTTCTTGGTTAAAAACAAAAAAGGATAAAAATGGTTTAACTAAGAGGGAAACACCATTAACATATTAAATTCTTTTGTTGAAATGGATGTTTGAGGCATTTATCAACCATATTAATTACTCACACTATTATTTCTCAATTTTTGAGCCATATTCCATGAGAATGACTTCCAATTATTGAAACAATTTAGTATTTACAGATATACCAAAACTTTTCACTTATAAATGGGGCATTCCACTCCTCACATCCCCTCAAACCTCAACTAAATTAGTTTATAAACAAATCTATCCAACCTTTTCATGTACAATCCAAACCACTATAAATATTTTCTAGTCTTCTCAAAAGTCAATACCTAAATAACATAACCCCCTTCGCATAGAAGATATTTTAAGAAGTGAGGTATAAAATTTTTAACCACCCCTTTATCAATTATATTTCTTTATATGCACTTTTTCCTCATAAAATTAAATTATATCCTATTAAACATATAACTTCATTATAACTGGTATAATTATATGTTATTTTAATTATGTAATATTCATTAATCAACCTTCACATTTCCATTAAGAAAAAAATGAAAATATCATTCGTGTGTGTGTGTGTAGACTATTGACTTCAAAAAATAACATGTTTATTTCCATTTACCACTAAACTTGGTGATTTAAATAGTTAATTTAATATATAATTATTTTATTTATGACTTATTTGTGCCCCTTGAATGATAAACCAAATTATTTATCTCTTTTATTCTATGAAAATGAAATCATCATTCTTGAATTTGTGCAGATTACTGCCTCTATAGACTGATGTATTCTATTTTTCACTATCACCTTAATTTTCTAATTATATGAATTATTTTAACAGTTAAAATTGATTTTTTTTTATTTAAATAATTCCCTATTAGTAAAAAAATAATTTCTTATTAAGGATATGAATTATAATCACTCATTATAAAATTAACCATCATAAACCAACCAACTAAGAAGGATTTTTTTTGTTTTTGGATTATTTTATCTCCATAAATAGTTCTCTTAATCATTTAAATTATAAATTATCACACCAATAAAAATTAAATTATGTCTTTATTCTAATAGTATAAATATATTTCAACTAAATCACTTATTAATCATCTGTTAATTAGGGTATGATCCTATTTGGTTTGGCTTAACCACCTACTTTAAAATTGATTTAAACATTTATCTTGGATGATGGTGGGAATTTAATTTATATTAGTATATGATATAAATAATTATAATATGTTTTTTTTATTATTTAATGATAATATAAAGTTTATCTACTTATTTTTGTACACACACTTCATTCGTGAAGAATCATCGATACATGCTCATCACCAAAGTTATCATTAAATATCATTATCAATACTCCAATAGAATGAAATTATATCATTACATATAATTATAAGACATAAATTAAAATAACTTTAATGATTAGATAATAAAGAACTTTTGGATAAGAGTGAATAACAACACCGCCATTATGATACTAGTTTAAAATAATCAACACTACTCATATCCAATATTAAAAATAGATATTAATTCTATAATATACATATAGTGTATAATTATAAAATAATTTTATAAAATGTAAATTATATAAATAATTCCCAAAAATATTTTATTAAGGAAATTATGTTTTTTAAAAAGGGGCATAGAGTACATTCATATATGCTGGAAAATAAGTTATGGTGTTCTATGTATCAAATTTTATTTATTGAGACATATTTCATAATGTGCATTGTGATATATTTTATATCATGTGATCAATTCCTAATAAATATAACATAACAAACACATGGTTTTTGAAGATCCATATCACTTACTTTCTTTACATGGCCTTTTATTCAAAAGATGCCAAACTTGAAAGGGGTTTTGATTAAAATGTTACTCAAACTGTAAGGGTATTGATCTCCAGTATTTTATTCTAATCATCATTATTTAATAAAGAGAGTCCATATATGGAATTTTTTTCTTTCTAAAAACCCACATCATATTATTTGGATATTCATTATGATTTATATGTCAAATAAAAATTTGATTTCTCATTAACACATATTTTACCCAATTTTTTTTGGAAAGTTAAATCAACCCAAAATCTTCTTCCTGGTATAGAACCTCCATTTTTTCATATACATTTTCATTGTATACTTTTTAATGTTTCCTTATCTATGAATAAATAATTTATTAAGTTATTTTTCTACAATATGACTTTATTTTAAAATATTTAAATAAATTTTTAATGTTTTATATATGGGTCGGATTTTTCAAATGTGAAAAGATTCTCTTTTAACTTTTATATGTGAACAAGTTATTTCACCATCTATATCATTTTATATAAAACCTTATCTCAATGTTATAATGTTTTAAGGAATAAATTTTTTCTATAAATTTTATAAAACATTTCATTTAGTTTTTTGAAAAGATCCAGAATATTTATTACTACCAAAGTGGGTTTTGAAAAACTTCCAAAAAAGTGTTTTTATTCAATGTCTCTAGTATAGGATATATAGTATACATGATAGAGTAAATTCTTCAAACGACACAATAAACCTTCTTTATAAGGATGGATTTTGTAACTTCTCTCTATTTTAGAGGATTTATTCATTGCTTCCTTTTTATTTCAAAATCATATAGTATATATAAATACAATATATCTTCTATTTTTTATTTATGATCACTTCACAATTACTTAATATAATTGAAGAGTGTTCACATAGGTTCCATACATAGATTCATTAGGGGAGTAGTTTCTGTGGTCGTATACCATTTATCTATATGGATTAAGTACAATATTTTTTATTAAATTTAATGAATGGTATTTACCTAGAAAATTACTTACTATCATTAGATACTCATTTATTTTTTATGGGTTTATCATATAGTGATTAATTTTATAAATATTAATGATATTCTTATGTATATCCATCTTAAAAGGAAATGAAATCAATTTTATTTTTATGGGTTATTTATAATGTATTTAATGAAAATCATTTTCATTACATGTTTTATTTAGGCTATACAATATAAATGAATATCATTTGAAATTTTTATAAAAACCCACTTTATTTCCATTGGTTATTTTTTATGTAATTAGTGGTTGAATTTCAAGTGGCATGAGTATGTATGGATTAATGATTTTTATGATCCTATATCTCCCCAAAATTCATTGGATAAAAGTATATATATATATATATATATATATATATAATGATATTAGTATTCTCCAGTTTTTTGTACTTGTTAATAACCATGGGGACTAATTTTATGGCTCATAAATGTATTGTAACCATATAAAAATGTTTTCTTAATATTTGAAAGATATTCCACAGTTTTATTTCAATTATCATTACTATGTGATACTTTTGTGGCTCATGTTTATTTACTCATGTTTCTAAAATCTTTTAATTCATGTATCATGTTAATTCAATCCTTGTTCCATGATTTATAATATATTAATTATTAGGAATAAGTTTCCTATGTGTAATGATTATACTCATATTCTCATCTTATGATAAGTTATGATATTTTATTGTTAAATATTATGTTTACCATTAATGATCATTTAAAATCAAATTTTTCTTATGTTTCTATTTCTCCCTAGTTATGAATATAGGAAAAGTATTAAATGTATAAAGGAGATTATTATGTGGGGAATTAGTGGTATATTTTGAAGACTCATTATGGATTTAGTATTTTTTTATTAATTGGTAAATTTTATAATTAACAAAATATCATGGGTTTTATTAGATATGTTTGGTCCAAAATTACTAAAATACTAAAATTAAATGGTATTTTTAACATATTGTAATAATTTTTTTTATTTATATTATGGGGTTAATATAGTCATGTTTATAGGATATTAAAGTTAGTATTAGAGTATGGTTTAGTTTAAATTTTAGATTGGGATGATATCAGTTGAGGATAATTTGAGAGTTATAAATGATATAAAATGTTGATAAGTTGAGGTTGATTTTAATTTAAAATGTAACGATAACCCTTTAGGTGGTTTTTCATAAAAGTAGAAAATTTACATTGATCTTTCCTCATGATGGGAATAAGATCACTTGGCACTTGATCCTCCCAATGAAAATCAGATACACTAACACCTTTGTTAGCAAGACCATCCACCAATGCATTTGCTTCTCTATATACATGGGTAATAATGTGATACTTTGAATAAAGTAGATCCAATCATTTTGTCCATCGATTAGTCAGCTTCTAAGAGAGATGAATTGAACATGTCCTGAGAGCTAACACCACATGCATGGAATCACATTCAATCCATAACTTATTCCAACCTCTTCTATCAACCTGTGAAACTGCCTCAATAACTCCACACATCTATACTACAAGAGAATAGGAAAATCCACATGAACTACAAAGGTAACCAATAACACACCCTTTGTGATCCTTAAAAACTGCACCAAAACCTTAATCACCTGGATTACCTTGCGAAGCGCTATCTGATTTCATCTTGATCTAACCATGAAAAGGGGATTTTCATAACACTTCAATTGTGTCAAGAGGTGATGTAAAATTTTCCTTGACACCCACCCTAGTGAGGACTAACATGTTGTGAATGGAGTTCCCATGGGATTTACCTCTCGGAATGACAGCCTCACGGACTGCAGTTAGAATTCCAAAAATAACAGAACCTGTAGAAAAGTCCTTCTACTTATGAATGAATATATTTTTATAATACTAGATAATCTATATTAGATCCTCTAAAATAGTTAGAAATAAAAATAAGAGTTTCATTGAGAGACTAAGAGAAGGAAAATCCTCATAAATTCAACCAACGAGTTATCCTATGGAAGATGCACTTAAGAGATGCTGGACACAGCCTCCCATGTTGCTGAAGCTGCCGCATATCTAAGAAATATATGGTCAATGTATTCCCTTTTTTTGACATAGAACGCACCTTGAGCAGAGGGATATACCACATTTTTTGAAATTGATCATCCATTGGAAGCTTCATGTGTGCTAATCTCCAAGAAAAAGCGGTCTGAGAAGGTTTGATGAAGACCTTATTCAATTTACCCATCCACTAAAGACCAAAAACACTACCAACAGAGTGCTTATAAAATAATTTTGAGTAGAGGATCCCATTAGGGGCCAGCTAACATACCCAAATGTCCCCCTGGAAGAGAAGAAGTGTTTTCTTACAATTGAAATAACCTGATTATGAAGACCTTCCATATAGCGAAGTAAATATTTGATTGACAGGTCAAAACCTAGGTTGGAGTTATCAAAAAGATCCAATTCTTCCAAATGTATTCTAGTCCAATTTCATTTTCAAAATGTAAGGTAGGATTCCTTTGATACTAGATAGTGAGGTTCTGCATCAATTCTGCAAAAGATGTTCCTAAAATAATTCCAAACATATGAGCTAAAGTAATTTAGGTTTCCTGACTGGAGTCTGTGTATAAATATATCTCTATGAAAAGATAGAGACTCAGATTTCATGTTAACAAGCCTCCATATAAATCCATCCTCTATAGAATCATTGAAACAACCTAGGTTCTTGATACACAATCGCTCATCATCATAAGGATTTCACATTGAATTCTAAGGGATCATTGCAATCCTCTTTTCAGGGATACTTCCACTCCATATGATGTTATTGATAGAGGCATTGATGTTCTTTATTAAAGAAATTGGACACTTGTAAACCATGAATGAGTAAAAAAAATTTGAGATAATAATGGACTTCTCAAGACACACTCTACCATCCATGGATAAAGATTTACCCTTCCAGGAGGAAAGTTTCCTTTGAATCATAACAACAATGCTAGAGAAATAGCAAACCTCCAGTATCCCCCAAAATAAAGGCACCCCCAAGTAAGTGAAGGTGAGAGATCCCTCACGAATACCCATCTCTCTGATGATGTCATTATTCCTAGTGGATGGGAAATTTCTTCCAATGTATGAAAAGGAATTTATCCAACTAATCTCATGTCCCAAAACCATCTCATAGTTAAAAAGGGCTCTCTTGATGTTCTTGATATTTCCCTTATCCCCTTGAGTGAATATGATAATGTCATCAGCGTATAGGATATTCAAAGGAGCAACCAACCCTCTTCCAACATGAATAGTCTTCAACTTTCCATTTCCAGCCATGATAGATAGAAACCTACTGAGTTAGTCCTTGTAAATATAGAAAATGACCGCTGATAAAGGATTGCCCTACCTAAAACCTCTTGAACATGCTAAGTAACCTTCAGGGGATCCACTAATAAGAATTTAATTATGAGCTGAGCTCAAAATAGACTTGAACCAATTAATGAAGACATGATCAAAGACATACATGGAAAGGATCTTGCATATGAATCCCCAGTCTATTGTATCAAAATACTTCCTTATTTCTAGTTCGAGGTAAATGTTACCACCTCTTATGGGAATTTTGAGAAGATTCACATATTTTAAGGAAATTATAAAGAAATATTGAATCGATATCCCCTTGATTAAGCCAAACTAATTGGCAGAGAAAATATTTCAAGAAATGTGTGATAACGTTCTAGAAAGAATTTTGAAAAATATTTTGTAAATAGTATTGACCAAGGAAACTAGCCCAGATAAGTGGATTTCATTTGCATTATCCACTTTCAGAATAAGGGAAAGGAACTTTGCATTCAATCCACTAGGAAGGATCCCACCTTTGAAAACTGTATAACCAACTTGAAAACATCTGCATTAATTCTATCCCAGAAATATTGAAAGAATAAATTACCAAAACTATTAGAACTATGATAATTCTCATATTTGAGGTTGAATATAGCCTTCTTGATTTCTGAATCATGAGGAATAACAATAAGGTTGGAGTTATCATCTTGATTCACAAGCCTTGGAATCACCCCATCCAAAGGGTTAATGGAAGAATGTGACCCATTGAAGAGCATCTTGAAGTAAGGAATGATGTGCTCCACTTGATCCTTTCTATTATCAATTAAGATATCACCATTTTTTTATCAAGGAAATGGGCTTAGAGATATTTATAATTTTCTAAAGAGAATTAAAAAAATTTGAATTCCTTTCACCATCCTTTAACCATTTATCCTTGAAGGAATCTATTTGCAAGGCATACTTTAGCTTAAGAAGTTTTTTTAACTTGATGATTAACTCAATTTCATCCAACCACCCATTAGACAAATAATTGATCGAGTTAATCTCTTGAACATTCTGAAGGGATGCCTCAAGTGAAGAAATATCTGAATCAAGGGAGATAAATCGATTCTTGCTCTAGAATTTCAGATTCCTTTTGATGATTTTCATCTTAGTGATATAAGAAAAATCAGAATTCCTGTAATTCATGGAGTTCTATGTGTGATAAAAAATGACCCTACAATCCAGTTTAGTGACCCAGGCCTTATTGAACCTAAAGGAGAGAGGGATATTGGGTTTCTTTTCAGCAAGGTCCACCAGAATTAGGTGATGATCAGAATTGAGTTTGTCATGGGTTGAACATGATATAGATCCCCATGTATCCAGGGAATCACAATTGATTAAAGCCCTGACAATTTTTCTGGAGACAAAACTATTTAGATGCCTCTTATACTAGGTGTATTTGGAACCTACCAAGTTGACCTCAGCTGGGTCATTTGGGTCGATCCATGCTCTGAATTCTCTGGAAGAGATAGAATTTTTGACAGCTCCCATTTTTTCATTCAGATTTATGATTGCATTGAAATCCCCCAATATGATCCATGGGCTAGAGATTCTAGAGTTCAGGGACCCCATTTCCATAAATAAGGTCCTACGATCTTGATAACTATTATTGGCATATATGAAGGTATAAATAATCAGATCTAAGATAATTAAAGGAGAATGTGACATGTTGATCGCTTGAAATAGCCATGGAGGTACTGGACAGAGAAGAGGGAACTAAGACCCAGAGCCTTTTGACATCAGTTGAACACATATTGGTGCCAATTAAAGAGAAAACCAACTTTTATAAGTTGGAAATATTAGGATGGAAGATCTTTTTAGGCTCGGAGAGGCCTATAAGAATATGTTTGTGCTTCTGGATGAACAATTGAATGGATCTGGTGGTTTCTAGGTTAGAAAGGCCTTGACAATTCCAAAACAACGTCTTCATTTGAAACTAACTTTGAGGTTGGGACCCCTCATGTTTTAACCCTTGGTTTCTTGGGTGGTCAACCAGCCTTCTTTTTAGGAGTTGTGGAGCCTTCTGGTAGATCAGTTACATCAAATTTATTGTTCATCAAAAAATTTCCTTTTGCATTCAAGTCTGAATTCACCACATATATTAGAGTTTCATGGTTAGAGTTGATGTTAGCATCAATGTCTTTGTTTCCACATTCAATTTGATCATCTCTACCCAAATGAATTCTATCTATACTAGTAGGTTCCTTGTTGCCTAGAGATTCAAATCCATTAATCTGCTTTCCAATATGTTCCTCTGTCTTCTTATTCAAAGTACTATTAATACTACTATGGATGATTCTCCCTAAAATTTTTGTAGGATTTCCAGAATTAGAGACCTTGTATGATATAGTTGTAGTAATTGGGAGAAATATCTCATGGGGGTTCTATCTAGAGTGGGGAATATCACCAACATCACAAGGTGGAACTTCCAAATGAGGGGTGTCCTTTTGTGATTCATTAATTGGATTATTTTCATCCCTTAATGAGAATACCAAGTTGTAGATGTTATTAAATAGTTCAAGGGATTTAGATTCATCTTATATTTCTTCCTTCCAGATCAATACCAGATAGAAATTTTCATTTGATATCTCAGAATCCAGGTCTTTTGCAGCATCTTGTGCCTCTTCCTCTTCTAATATGTCTTCCTAGGTCTGTTTCCTATTGGATGGACCAGGCTGATTCTTTTTAGGGATAACAGGTTGGATCTGTTCAGGAATGATAGGAGAGATAACTAGTTGAGTCCTCACAGGGGCCTATGAAGGTCCAGATTGATCCCTGATGACTCCTATATTCTCAACAGGAACATTTTTGGATATTTTACTCTTGTTGGCATCACTCCATTTTATGGATTTAAGGACAGTGACCTTGTTTTTTAGAACTCTTCAATTGGAAACCAAATGGCCCACCATCCTGAAAGCCTCATAAAAAGGAGGAACATTCTCGTATTCAACTTTCACCTTTGATCTTTTATCCTTAGCAAAGAAGGATATTCTATTGGGGCACTTCAATTCCAGGTTGACATCTACAAGCATACAAGCAAAGAAGCCAGGTTATCCATCAATGGTCCTTTGGTCAAATCTGATTGGAGTACCAATACAAGAGGTTATGTCATTCAAAATCCTTGGATGCCAATACACCCAGTTTAGACCATGAAACCTTATCTAGATCTGGGAATTATATTTATTAAGTTTAAAGGGGTTGAAATTGACATCCCATTTGGATATCCTAAGAATTCCAGGCTTCAACTAAAAATTCTCAACATTCCATACCGATTTCATTGCCTCCCAAGATTGTTGGATGATATGAAAAAAACCTCTCCCAATGGTAATTAACCTCCAATCCCTATTTCCCCAGCTGTGAGAAATACGACTCTTAAGCTCAACATAAAACTAGGTTCTATCACCCTTTGAGTAGATCACGTGACCTAGTATTGATAACTTAAAAATATATATCCTTTGATGAAGTGCTTCCGGATATATCTCAATAGAAAATCCACCATTCTCAAGTCGTTTGAAATTGGATTGTTTATATGGATCGTCCTTGGAAGGATCTCTGAAACCCAAGAGGTCTTCCGCAAATGATAAACCTTTCTTCTTCAAAACCAAGGGTTCTTGGGAATCTGTGGTTTTGATCAGATTTTTTAGGGGTCCACGATCATCCTTGTATGATATCTCCCATTTAGAGATAAACAAATCCATCAAGGAAATTAAGATCGCAAACAGAAAAACAAGGAATCTCCATTTCCATATTCAAAATCGATGTCTCCTCCTGCTCTCACCATCTACATTAAAAGTTATTTTTATTTCTCTTACATTTTTAATTGAAAACCACATTTTCATCTAAATAATTTAGTGTTAAATTATATATTTGAATGGTTTTAAAGTATAATTATATAAATTTTTTATCATTTAATCTAATTTATTTCATTTGAATAATTTTCAAATTGATTTTGGATATAAAAACATTTCAATCATTTGAAGGTTTTGACTTCAAAAACTCATTTTCTCATTCCATCAAGAGGATTAATTTTTAATTAATTTCTAAAATTTATGTGTTTGGAATTTTGAAAAATGTATTTAATATTTGGAATCATAAGGTCCAAATTTAATAAATAGGTCCCTTATATTTTTTTTCAATATGAATGGTAACTTTAGTAAATTTTTTATTAACATGATTGAGGGCAAATCGGGTGATTATGGCTAAACAAATACTATAAATATTCAAAAATTACCCTAACACTTGTCCTAATTCTATTGTATGAGTATATTTCATCCCTAAGTGTCAAAGGATCGTTTATTAGACTATTTAGGGCCTTTTGGATGAGAATATAACCTTTATAATTTTATATTCAAAGGAAAGTCAATTTTGTCATACTTTTGTTTTTAATAAGAGAAATATTTTTAATGTGGGTTATATAAGGGGTATATTCAACTATAAATATTATTTAGAAAAATTAAATATTTACATACATCATGGTAATTTATTTATAATTTTTAGTGATAATATAATTACCTTATATAGTGACATATTGATGATGTATTAATTGTTTAATTAATGGAAGAATCAAATAAATGATAATAAAAATATTAAAATAAATATAATTTGATATAATAAATTTTATCCTTAAATTTTATGGATGAATTTTACATTTTAGTGCTGATTTAAAATATTTTTTTGAATATATAATGTTTTTATGATATTTTTAAAAATTCAAGTGATGAATAGTGTCAAAATTTACATTATTGATATTTTAACATAAATAATATTTTATTAAATGATTTAAAATTTATAAGAATATAGATTTTGCCCAAATTATTTTTACAAGTACCAAAATATTATAAATGACTTGTTTATTAGTCTTTTTCTATTTTATAGTAATTATATTAACCCTTAAATTGTAAATAACATGATATCACGGTAAGAATTAAAAAGTTTAAATAATGGTTAATGTTAAAAGATAATGATTAAAATAGTAATACATTATATAATTTTTATTAGAGGTAGTTATTTAGACCCAAAAGAATTATATATTCTAAATTGATAATTTTGGATCCATTTGGACTATAAAATTAATTTATATTTATTGAATATTTTGAAGAATTCCAAGAGTGCCTCTCCCTATCTTATAAAAGAGAACCCATTATTCACTTTTCTTTACACATAAAAACCTATTTTTTTGGACAATATATACCAAAATACCTTACTATAATCCCTACCCACATTATTTAGATCTTATTTTATGATTAACACTCACCTTATAGGTGTTAAGGTGTTCATCAAAGGAGATCATCCGAAGAAGAGGTGTCATTTTTAATTAATTATTTCTATTTTATTTCTTATTCCACTTACTTCAAGTATTATTCAACCATGATGAATTAATAACTCCATTATCCTAAATATAAGAATATGTTATTAATTTAATATCATCACCTAAATCTATCTTCACTTACATCAAATGGGAAATTAATTATCATTCATATGTACGGAGAACTATCGCCTCGTGAACCGTTATAATTCGTTTCCCATCACCATACCTCAAGTCTAGTTTTAATGATATAAAAAAATTATATATGATATTAATTACATATTTATAATTATTAAAATATAATATATCATTTAAATATATACCTTTACATTCACAATAAAATGATAACATCAATTGTGTGTATGTGTGAACTATCGCCTCTAAGAAGCGATGTGATTCGTTTTTCATCACCAAATCACATGGATGAAATATATAAGTATATTTAAATTATTAATATTATATTAATGATATTATTATCATTATGTAAATATAAAATAATATTTACCATATTTCTATAATGATCACTGAAAATATAAACATTACTCATCCGTACGTACGACCTACCATCTCCAGGATTATAACATTGTTCATTTTTCATAACCATACATAAATGGTATGATTTAAAAGTATAATTAATGCATAAAATTGATTATTATGTCATGAATATTTTTTTATATTATGTAATAATTACCACTTTTACTATTAACATCGCACCAAAGTCATGTTGGACTCAAGTACCAAATATCATCAAAAAATTTGACATGAACTTAAAAAATTAATTAATTGTTATAACATGAAAATAAGTTATAGTAAAAGAATAATAAATATTAAAAAAGTTATAAATAAATTAAATAATTAACCAAAGTATATTATTTTGGAATATTAACATTGTATGTGATGATTTGGACTCAATATAAGGGATTATTTGAGTAAAACATTTTTTTAATGTTTTAATGATTTATTATTTTAAATATTTATCTTTCATGTCCATGTTTTGAAAATAGTTTATATGAATGTATTTATATGGACATTAATGTTTTAAAATTTTAATTTTCTATTTTCTCTCAAATTTTTCAATGTGGTATGGGATACATTGATTTAAAAATATCTATTTAAATGTTTTAAGGGGGTTTTAAAGATGGATTGGTTATTAAATAACTTAAAATGTTTTAATATGAGTGGAAATGAAATTTTATGAGTTGAATATTTAAAATTGAAATATTTTATGTGTTATAATTATATGATCGTACTTATAATTTTTATGGGTGGTTACTTGATAAAAAAAGGAAGGGTGGTTCCGTGATAAACCAAGGATGGGTGGTTGCGTTATAACCTCCAATGCATTGGGTATGGATGATGGATGTATGGATATTCTATTTATACGATTGACATGTATGGAAGTCAACTGCGTGGTTATTCCATTTGAATATAATTATGTCCCTATTTACCTGCTTATATTTTATATGCTTGATTATGATTTTTCATAAAAATCATTTTATTTTAAAAAGGTAATATAGTGATCTTTTTGAAATAATGATTCATTTTATAAGGTAAAAATGTATGTTTTTTAAGAAATGTTTTATGGTTCTTCACTAGACTAATGGATTCCTTTATCTTAATTTCCTTACTAAGATTTTTTCATCATCCCAATTTTTAAATTTTTTTCATAGAGTTTAATGAAGAGTTGGGACAAGGATGAGATCAAGGGAAAATTGTGAAGTTTTATCAACATAACAAATCATGATTTATTTTAAATGTTTTTGTTTTATGGAACAAAATGGATACTGAGTATAAGTGTCCACTTATAATAAATGGGTTTACTATGTTATATTTTTTTATAATTCTATAAAACTCTATACTTAAAAGATATTTGGGAGATGAAAGTGATTTTTAGTTATAAAAATAACTAGAATATGTAATTTTTAAGGTTGGGTTCTTACAGTTGGTATCATAACAAGGTTTATACAGCTCTAGAGATTACGATGTTTTCTTAAGAGTTATATATATCATCATGAGTTTTTAATTTTCAGGTTTATCATAATTTCAGTGTCTTAGATACCCCATTTTAGGATTTATGTTATCAAATTTTAAGCTGATTAACGGTGTTTTTTAAGACATTCATTTTTTAGGTAATTTTGGGTCATTACCTTTTGGGAAGAAATATGAAAGGTATGAGATAGACATTGAGGTCAGAACATATTACTATTATTTTTAAGGACTTTATCATATTTTTTGAATATTATAAGAATTATATAGTTTTAGAAAAAGGATAACCCACTGGATGGGTGACAACACTTCACGTATGGTAAGGCCACCATAATCGAACCTACAATCGAAGGGCGATCAGGGTGCATCACCTACCAGTAGCCTACATGAAGTCCCAGTTTGTATGAATTTTTATTTTTAGTTAAATGATTTTATGGATAAAGAAAAATTTTATTTTTTTAACATATATTTTACTAAACAGATATCCTTGGGATTGGAAAATGATTTAGTGATTAAGTGATTAATGTTTTTTCAGAAGATATTTTGTATTTTTGGAACCCTATATGACCAAGGTAAATAGAATACTATCGGATTTTATTTGATAAGTAAAGTTAGAATTATATTTTTGTAGAATATATAATTTTATTATGGGCATATGGTGATTTGGTTTATTTATAAAAATAATTATCATATTTTGGAGATTATATGATTTAAGAAATTAAATTTTTGGTATGAGACATTAAGAGTGATTAATGTTATTTGTAGATAAATGTTAAAATTTATCTTGGAATACAATTTTATCAAATCCTTATAATTTTTGGGTTTCAATCTTAGTCTAGAAATTTTTTCAGGAATTTTAATGAATGTTATTTATTGAATGGTCTATGTTAAACTTTGGGTATTACTGTTGAATTTTAGATATTAAAATTATTTTTTCATCCTGTGTTGGTTTATTATTTTTTGATAATTATTTTATATAATAATAACCATTTTGGTTTTGGATATTGTTTCAAAACATGATAAATAGATAAAAAAATATTTAGTGGATTAGGTGATTCTATATAAGATGATTCTAGTACTTGAGGCATGAAAAATTCATCTTGAATACTCATCATTTGGAGAAAAATATGATTTTATGGTGGAAATTATTTAAAGGAAGAAACACTACTAATTAACTACGTATATTTTCTTGTGTTCTTAACCCGGGTAGTAAAATAATTTCTCAACTCTGTGAAAATAATATTGAAACAAAAACATTGTTTGTTTATTTTTATTATTGATAAATCCATGACCTTTTTAACCCATCACATATTTATTGTTTTATTATTTTTAAATTTTTCATGACTATATTCAATATTAATCTCCATTAGAACATGATAGTTATTTTATATTTCATGTATAGGTTTTTCTACATGGAAACCATGTGATGTGTTATCTCAAGTGACTATTGTACTTCCCTTTCTTAATTTTAAAGTAAAATTTTTTTACCCTTTTTAAGATGTGGGATTTCAATAAAAGAATTTTGAAATGTAAAAACTTAGTTATCAATCCTGAATTCAAAGTTGTGAGTATTAAATTTCCAAAAAAGAGGGAGAATTTAACTTCATGAGTTTTTAAAAAAGAAATAATATGTTCGATATCATACAAGATACGCCACATCAAGATTAAATGAACAAGTAAATACTATTATTTAAATGATACCATTATAACTTATCTATTAGAATGGTAGGTATGAATAAGATAAAATTAATTGTGTAAATATGGTTTACAAATTTATATATAATTATTTTAACAATTAATTATAAATGAATGTAAACCCCTTTTTAAAATAGAAGGAAATATTTTTCTGAAAACAATTCAAATGTGCACAAGTGTGTTTTATACCAATAAATAAACCAATCACACTTATTGGATGATATTAATGATATATATAATATATATATATATATATATTAAATATAATTTTTAAAATTCATCTTATTTTTTCTATACATGATATAAAAACAAATCAAATTTTACAAATAAATGAAGTATTTTTATAAAAAGTTAGTTTTGTCTCCTTTTGATTGCACACTTGTTTTAAATATAGTTTTTTATAATTTAATAAATTATTTTTTATAATATAAACTTTTAATTTAAAATATAAATAAAAAAATTACTTTCGTTTAATTTTTGGTATTTTTATGATAAAACTCAATTTTTTAAGAAAAGTGAAAAAAATATTTCATTTTTAATTGAAAACATATTTTCATCTAAAAAATATTTAGTGGAAAATTATATATTTGAATTGTTTAAAAGAATAATTAGATCTATTTTTTATCATTTAATCCAATTTAGGTTATTTTAATCAATTTCTCATTGAATTTGGATATAAAAACATTTCAATCTTTCGAAGGTTTTTACTTCAAAAACTCATTTTCTCATTCCATCAATGAGATTAATTATTAATTAATTTCTTAAATTTATGAGTTTGTAATTTTAAAAAATGGATTAAATATTTTTAATAATAAGTTCAAAATTTATTAAATAGTTGCCTTTTATTTTTGGGCAATATGAATAGTAACCTTAGTAAAAAAATATTAACAGGAATGAGGGTAAATCAAGTAATTAAGAGTAAAAATAATATTATAAATATTAGAAAATTACCCTAACACTTGTCTTGATTTTATTAGATGATTATCTTGCATCCCTAAGAATCAAAGGATCAGTTATGATACCATTTAAGGCCTTTTGGATGAGAATATAACCTTTATAATATTATATTCAAAGCAAAATCAGTTTTTTCATACTTTTGTTTTTAACAAGAGAAATACTTTTAATGTGGGGTTATATAAGGGATATGTTCGACTATAAATATTATTTATAAAGAAAAAATTTTATCTATATCATGGTAATTTATTTATAATTTTAGTGATAATATAATTAACTTATATGGTGACACCATGATGATGCAGTAATTTCTTAATTAATGGAAGAATCAAATAAATGATTTTAAACTATTAAAATAAATATAATTTGATATAATTAATGTAGTACATGAATTTTATGGATTAATTTAAATTTTTTTGACTATTTAGATGAGTTTTTTCAAAGATATCTTATTGTTATGCTATTTTTAAAATATTTAGTGATGAATAGTGTCGAAATTGACATTATTTATATTTTTAAAAAAATTATTAAATGAATTAAAATTTGTAAAGATCCCAATTTTGGCCAACTAATTTGGATAATTATATAAATTTCATAAATTAATCATTTATTTGTATTTGGTATTTTATATTAATTATATTAATCCTCAAAGTGTAAATTGCATGATATCAAGATAATAATTAAAAAAGATAAATAATGGTTAAAGCTAAAGGATAAGACTTAAAAAATAGTCAGAAATTATATAATTTTTGTTTTATGAATTTACTTCAACCCAAAAGTATCCTAGATTCTAAATTAATAAGTTTGGATCCATTTTTATTATAAAATTAATTAATATTAATTTAATATTTTGAATAATTCCAAGAGTGTCCCTCTCCTCTCCTATAAAAGGGAACTCATTATTCTATTTTATTAAAACCCAAAAACCTATTTGGTTCATCCAATAACTTCCAAAATAACTCCATATAATCCATACCCACATTCCAGATATCTTATTTTAGGAAGAAAACTCACCTTATAGGTGTTAAGGTATTAATCAAAGGAGATCATCTAAAGAAGAGGTGTGGTTTTTAATTAAGTATTTATATTTTATTTCTTATTACACTTCCTCATAATATTATTCAACCATGATTAAATAATAAATACATTATATTAGATATAATTATATTATTTTACTTAATATCATAACCTAAATCCTTTTCCACCTCCATCTAATGGGAAAAGAATATCGTTCGTGTCTATGGTGAACTACCACCTCGCAAACCAATATAATCCATTTTCCATCACCATCTCTTAATGATAGTTATAATGATGGAATTAATGTTTATATATTATATTATTGACATATTTATCATTATTAAAATATAATATATCATTTAAAAGTATACCTTTCGATGCACATTAAAAATGATAATGTTATTCATACGTATGTGTGAACTATCACATCCACGAAGCAATGTGATTCATTATTAATCACCACATCACATGGATGATATGTATAAGTATATTTAAATAATTAATAAGATATTAATGATATTATTATAATTTCATAAATATAAATAATACTTTCTTTCTTTCCATAATGATCATTAAAAAATGGAATTGTTACTCATGCGTACGTACGGCCTACCGTCTCCATGATTATAACATAATTAATTTTTTATAATCATACATAAATGGTTTTATTTAAATGTATAATTTATGTATAAAATTTATTATTATTTCCTGAATATTATTCTCAATATTATTTACAAATTACTACTTTGACTATTAACATCATACCAAAGCCATTTTGGACTCAAGTACCGAATATAATTAAAATGTCTGAAATGAACATAAGAATTTAAGTGATTGTTATAACAAGATAATAAGTGATATAAAATTAATAATAAAAAATAAAATTTTCTAAAAAAATTAAATAATTAACCTATGTTTATTATTTATTAATATAAATATTTTTTGTGATGAGTAAGACACGAGGTAGGGGACTCTTTAATTAAAACATAATTTTTAAGGTTTTAAAGATGTATTCTTCCAAATAATTCTATTTAATGTACATGTTTTCAAAATAGTTTTTATTAAAGTATTTATATGGACATTAATGTTTTAAAATGTTAATTTTTTTATTTCTCTCAAATTTCTCAAAGTTATATGTGACACTTTTATTTAAAATTATCTTCTTAAATGTTTTAAATGGATTTAAAAATGTTTTGGTTATTAAATAACTTGAAATGTTTTTATATGAGTGAAAATAAAATTTTATGAGTGACATGTTGATAATTGAAATATTTTATTTTTTATGATTATATAATGTTACTTAGACATTTGACGGGTGGTTACATGATAAACAAAGTATGGGTGGTTCTGTGATAAACAAATGATGGGTGGTTACATTATAACCTCCAATGAATTTGGTATGGAAGTCGGTCATATGGATATTCCATTTTTAATATTTAAATGTATGTAATTCAACCTCATGGTTATTACATTTGAGTATACTAATGTCCCAAGTTTCATAAATATATTTTATAAACTTTCTTATGAGTTTTCATGAAAATCATTTAATTTAGTATGGGTTTTCACTTGAAAAATGGTTTCCATTCTTTTAAGTTCTTTTATGGGATTTCATGCTCATCCTAAGTTTTAAAATGTTATTAGTAGAGTTTAATGAATATTTGAGACAAGTATGAGATCAAAGGAAAATTGTAAAGATATTTTATCATAAGAAATCATGATTTATTTTAAAGTTTTTTGTTTTATGGAAAAAAATACTTAGTATATATTTCCACTTGTAACAAATGGGTTTACTATGTAAGAGTTTTTTATAATTTTCTAAGACTCTAAACCTAAAATATATTGGGAAAATAAAGTGACTTCAAGTTTTGAAAATAACTATAATATATAATGTTTGACGCTGGGTTCTTACAATTATGATAAAGGGAATTTATTGAAAACCCTTGGCATAATTCAAAGGGATATGTTTGAGTAAAGGATAACTTCCTGAATTTTTTTTAAAGAAGATATTTAGTGATTTTCATGGAAATATGATCACTATTTGGATACTAAAAGTGGGTGTAGGATCTATTATAGATGTACCTATGGGTAATAACCCTAAAAATGGTGTATTGGTTATTTACTAAATTATCACCTGGTGTTTGGAATAGAGACCTAACATCACACCTGATATGGGAGTCTTGGGGGATTTTCTTTGGTCAATCACATTATTTTTATAGAGTATTATAGGGTATTTATTTCCTAATTACTTAAGTAAATTATTCTAGGAATTATAAGTGAACATAACTTTAATAAATTTGGATTGAACTAAATGTACTAAATAATTAGATGAAGTTGTTATTAGGGATGATTGAGTTTTTATGTTCATGTGATAATTTACTCTGTTTTTTTATATCTTATTAAAAGTTTTGGATTTAGTATTTGGATGAAACATAATAATTAAAATGAAGATGAGAAAGGTGTCTATCAAAAACCCACTATGTCTTATAACTGAATTAGGTAGAATATATCAATGGTTAATAATTTTCGTATATTCCTATTATGAAAAAAAATATATGATTATCCAATTCTTAACAAAGGTCATGAGGGTAATATCATAATTGAAATTAATTCTTGTTACCATTTTCTATTTTCAATGGTGATTTATATTTATTTATGATATTCATTTATAATATAAAATTTATAAGAATTATATTAAACATTAATGTATTGTTCCCAGAAAAATATGATTGGAAATATATATTAAATGGTATCAATAACCTTGAAATGTTATTTTATGACAAGGTTATATATTTATATAAATATTGGAGGAAGCATGATTAGATGTTAGTAACTCTTGGTTTTTATATCAGTTTGATGTTGAGATAAAAAGGGTTAAATTATTTTGATAAATTAACATTGATATTAATGTTATCTTATGGGTTGATAATTTATTAATGATATTTTTTGGTGAATTTCATTGAATTTTGGGATTGTGGTATATAACAGTTGGTGTGTGACTTTATAGAATTTGAGGGTTAAAGATACTGTTAATTTTTTTAAGTATATATGGGTTTAGTATGGTTTAATATCTTAGATATTTATATGGTTTCGTAAAAAGTATTTTTTGTATAATATATGATTATTATATATACAAACATGGGTATATTATTGTGTGAATGGATAATATTGTTTGAATAAAGATAAGTAACTTGATATAACATAAGAGAGTAATGTAGATGTCATATTATAAGTTATACACTTAATGATGAATATTTCAAGAATAATCTCACCTACAATATTTAATGGGCCATACTAAAAATTGCAATGGTGATATTTATTTAAGGGAAGGAGAATGTAAAGACCTGATATTTCCCATAAATAAAAAATGTGTTTGATAGATTTCTCCACTAAAATAAATAAAACAAAAAAAACATGAAATGTATATATTTTTAAAACATGGTCATCGAATTATTAGGTATTAATAGGTCTACTAAAATTATGAAATATATTAATATATTTTGATATTTAAATGTTATTTTATATAGGTAATCATAATTCATTATCGTGTTTAAGAATTTATCTTTTTATGTGTTGTTATTTTTATTAAATAACAATAATTATATTATTATAAAATTATAATTTAAATGAAATATAATATTTATTTATTAATACTAGATTTATTAGTGTCTTATAGAAATTTAAAATTAAAAAAACAATTAATTTTAAAAAATGTATTTCCTATAAAAATATTATTCATTATATTTTATGTTTTTTCTATTTTATTTCAAAGTTAAAATAGATAATTATATAAATTTAATATGAAAAAATAACATTCATTTTTTTATTTAATAATTATATATTAGTTTAGGATTAATTCTTGGTATTTTATTAATATTTTTTATTTTTAGGTGAATAGTGTAAAATATCGATTTTTTGTAAATAACATGACTTTTATGACATTGTTAGTATATAAGTATAAATTGTAAATTTATTAAACGTTTTTATAATAAATAATTTGTTTTTTTATGTGACTTAATAATTTTATAAATATTTTTTAAATATACATATACATATTTTTCATTTTAGAACTTAAGTTTTATTTTTATAAAAAATTATTTTAATACATTATATATTAAGTATATTAAAATTAATTTTTATTAATTTAAGGAATTAAATCTAATAAAATGGATTTAACATTTGGAATCAATAGGTCCAAATTATCTAATAAGAGTTATTTTTCTTTTTTCATAGAGCATAAGTTACCTTATGCAAATCTACATACCTTGTTAAACAACAAAAGGGGTAAAAAAAGTTTAACCAAAAAATGCCACAAATTTGTTTAAAACATGTGTGGGAATTTATGGTTGGTGTTTTTTGGTAGGACCAAGCTGATAATTAAGGTGATCATATTCAGATGTTATCTTTTTCTCCATAACGTTTTTGAAGAAAAGAAAATCACCTCACTTTATATTTGTAGAAAATCACACTGACCATCATATTTGATAAATTGAAATCGCAATGCTTGAAAAAGGTCAATCATATTGGGGATGAATCTTATTACAAGTAAAGGGTCATTAGATTCACTTTGGATCTAGTTTGTAAGAAGTGATTGTAATGGAGGAGAATCGAAGTCTACATTGCTATGGTTTTAAATGTGATGATGCTTTACTGATCTTGGAATTATCATAAATCAAAAGTATTTGGAAAAAATGGGATTTAATCTTGATGAAAGAAAGAGGGAGTTAAAGAGATGTTTCCAATCATATTCATATTGTTCGGATCTAGAAGGAAAGAGAAAAAGGCTGTTGGAGATCATATTCAAATTGATCGCAATCAGGATTATCATAATCATGTCTATCATCTTCGGGTCATTTATATTCTCAGAAACCATATTCAAGCTAAGAATTAAATAAAGATGGTATTGTAAGAGTAAGAAGATGCTGGAATGGATGGGAAGTTACAATACTTTCCATTGTAAGTTAGACGATCCTAAACCAAGTTTTTAATGTATTCAAAGTCATGAAGGAATTCATGATAAAAGAATAGGCTTGTGATTGAATGAATTTGTTGAAGTCTAATCCACTGAAACCAGTCCATTGGTTTTAGTATCTCATCATATTCACCAGAGGTGGAAATTGTTTGTTTGGGAGAAGTTTGTGTTATCTTATTCAAAAAATAAAGATGAACTCTGATTTGTTTTCAAATGTTTTTTTAATTGGTTCAGGTGACATTTTATTAAAATTGATGATAATTTATAATTCTAAAGATAAGAATAAGTATATGTGATTAAATCACTTCATTAAAGTGGATCAATAGAAGAGTTCAAAGAAATAGCTGGATGTGTTGTTGAGGGGGAGCTTGAAATTTTAAGAAGATTTTTCTTTTCAACAAATAGTAAAGAGCTTCAAAATGAATAAAACACATTATAATGGAGTTTGTAAAGAAGATAAAAGTTATCTATTTCTTCAAAAAATATATAATTGGTATATATAATTGCAATGAATAAATCGGATTGAGAAAAATGGGATGATAAATTCGATTCGAACTAGTGTTTGAAAATAATGTTTGAAGAAGAGTTGAAGTCTTGGAGAATATTTGATAAGGATTGAGATGAAACGAGAAGAGTTGATAATCATTTATGAAGTCATATATGCACCCTAAATTAAAGAATTCCAGAAAATATGGGTAATTTTTTTGAGTGGGAAACCATTTCATATTCCCTCCAAAACCACTCTTGGTTCACCTATAAAGTTTTAGATTTACATCATACTTTCTGACTTAAGTACTGTTCATGGTGAAGAGGAGAGAAGGTGGAGCACTAAAGAATTTTAGAGAGATAAAAAGAATTTTACATATTGAGATATGTTAAAGAAGTTTCATCAGACATAAGTGAAAGAAGAAGAGACAAGATTGTAATATTTTCATTTGATCATTGTATTCAGTGATCATCATTTTCAGTTATTTATTGCATTCTTCTTGATAGTATTTTCAGTTGGTCATTGTATCAGGTTGGACAATCAGATCAGAATTTCCATATTGGGATTTCCAAACATAGGAAGAGAAAATTATGAATTGAATCAATCATATTCTGACTAAGATATATCATTGTATTGGGAAATAATATTAGAAGGATCAGTCTGGTAAGGTCAGATTAGGAAATCAGAATGAGTTATATATCAAAGTCCTTATTGTTCTAACCATATTCTGGTAAGAAAGTGGATAATTGTTTTGAAATGGATGAATTTTTGGAAATTGACAAATAATCACAGGTAACATGTTTTGTTACACAAAAATTGTATTGCACCAATTGTGCTAGAGAAAGAACATGTGCTATTGGATTATTTTCATAGTACTACATGAGTAAAAGGGTGTATCCTACTAATTTTATTCCACATAAAAGGATTGTTTTATAGTTAATTGTGTTGTATTGGATTATTTCAAAAACTATACCAAGTACGTAGCTATTCTTATTGAATAGTGAACCTTGAAAATAATTTTGTTCCTGCGGATGTGTGTCTGAATTTATTTCTGTAGGGAATGAAATCTTTAACAGGAGATAATGGTTGTTTTATTTACAGGGAAACATAAAATAAAAATTATCACCAATTCACCCCTCCCTATCTTAGTGATATAATTATCCTAACTAGGCACTTTAACTGGTATCAGAGGTAAAGGTTCCCTTTTCTTATTCTTTTTTGATGGATAATTTGAATTTTGTGAATAGTAAAGGTATTCCGGTTTTCTATAGTAAGAATTATAATATATGGGAAGATAGAACGTTGTATTATCTTTTGCCTATTAGATATTATGTTCTTGAAGTTTCAATATATGGGTTTCCTCTTATTGATGATAAAGTTCCTCTTACATCTATTGATAATAAGAATATTGACTGTGATGGAAGGGCCAAGAATGATTTATTATTTTTACTTTTTGAAAGTGGATTCTTATTGGTGAAAGTTGTTACCAACACTAAAGGTATATAGGACAAATTGAAAAACATATACAAAGGAAAAACAAAATTAAAGAAGGAAAAATTACAAATATAGATATTAAAGTATAAAGATTTGAATATGGGTGAATAACAATCTATTTGGGACTTCTTTGCCAAGGTAAATGAAATTTTCAGCACTATCAAATGTCTTCGTGTAATGTTAGATGATTCTACAGCTGTTAAAAATATTTTGAGAATCCTTCTAGAAAAGTTTGATGCAAAATTTCCTTCACTAGAAGACAGAGATCCTGAAAAATTATCTCTAGATTATTTTCATAGCACACTGATTACTTATGAAATTAGAAGGGAGAAAGATATGAAAAGAAAAATATAAGTTCATAAAGAAATGTCTTTCAAGGATACTAATAAAGATAATTCTAATAAGATTATTATTGAAGATGAATCTGGGGAATCTGATTCTGAAAATGAGGTATATAAAAATTTTGATGATATTTTATCCTTGTTTTATAAAAATGTGAAAATAGATACAGGGAAATACAAAGGGAAACTTCCATTGAAATGTTTTGAATGTAGATTTGTTGGTAATTTTGTAGAAAATTGTCCTCAATGAAAGAAATAATATGATATTAATGAAGAATAAAGAATAATAATAAGGGAAGTGAAGAAACAAGAATATAAAGTAAAATCATATTCTATAGGGAAAGATAGAAAATTCTTCATATCTAAAAAAAATTCTTATCTATATATGAAGAAGAAGAAGGCAGTGATGGTGAATCCAAAAAATATGTTCAGTATGATATTGATATTAATTTTATTGTAATAGTTAATGATGAATATTTCGGAAGTATTAGTTATGAAGAAGAAGAAACTAAACTTTAATTTTATTTTAAAGCATAATTGAAAGAATGTGTAAGAAAGATCATTGGGATTGAAAAGAATAACAAAGAATTCGAATATGAATATTCCTCAAGAAGAAATCAAGAATGTTTTGTTGATGAGAAGGAGAAGCTGATGAATGAAATTCCTGATTTGAAGAAATATCTTGAGGAATAAAATAATCTTAATGAACATCTGGAGGTAAAGCTAAAGGAAAAATAAGAAGAGTTGTAACATATCCTAGAAAAGTTTTTGAAATATGAACAGAGAAATACAAGTTTCAAAAACTCTATTTATGAAGTTAGTGTGAGTTATTGAAAGTATAAACTGGATAATGGTCAACAAAATTTAACTTCAAAGGGTGAGAAGAAAGACAGAATTGTTTCTAAAAATAAAAAATTTGAGAAAGTTATATATGTGGCCAAGACCATCAATGTTGAGAATTCAGAAGTTACAAAATACCTTGAGTCGAAAAATGTTTTCAAACTTTATTAGTCCAAAAAATATTCTAATACTTTTTATTTTTATAAGTCTAAAAATAAAAATAATACTCCAATTGATAACAGAATGGTTGGTATCTTAGAAAAGAAAGACAAGAATGTTATTGAGAAACATATTCACAATTCTGGTCAGTATAAAAGTTTTAGAGTAAAATACTCTTTCTATGGATACTTCTAGTATTGTAGTGGATTCAAAAATATATAAAATATGTGTTGGTTCAACAAAAAATATTACTATTTCCCCATAGGTTATGAAATGAAAAGGTTAATTTGGATTCAATTCCATCAAAAGAAGAAACCTTAGAACGTTGGTGTGAAAATTGAAAATAGGTTCTAACCTTTGGAAACTATTTTTAAAATATGTGAACAACCTGGAAACCTTGAAAAGGGTTGTATTGTATTGTTACCCACACAAAAAATGATTCTTAACAATTCTCAGAAGTCGAAAGTAAATAAAGAAAAGGAAGAAAAAAATGCTCTTATTGTTGAAACCACTCTGAAAGATATAAAAGGAGAGAAACCGTGTATTATTGATAGTGGGTGTTCTTATCATATGATATGATATTTGAAGTTTTTGGAGAATTTGAAATATTTTAAATAAGGAATATGGATATTTGGAAATAATGAATCTCTGAGAATCAAAGGTGTTGGATCAGCCATCATTGGAAAATAAAAGTTGAAATCCAATAAAGCATTGGATGTTTATGGGTTGAAACACATTTTTCAAGTGTTTCACAATTTTTTGATGATGGTAACAAATGTATCTTCAGAAAAATATGGATTTTTAAAAAAAAGTGAAGAATATGGAATGTTAATTACAAGAGGAAAATGTACAAAAGGGAATTTGTTTCATGTTGGTGAAATACAAAACTATTTTTACTTGAGTATGGTGGAAGAGAATCAATTGTGGAATAAAAGGATAATACCTATGTGTCAAAGAAACATGAGAAAATTTTCAAAAAGAGATAGTGTCCGAGACATTCCTGATTTTCTATGAAGAAGAGATTATTGTTGCACTATTTTTCATAAAGTAAATATCACAAACTCATTTCATAATAAAGTTTAGACTTGTTCAAAATGACCCCTGGATCTGATTCATTGAGATATATGTGGGCCAATGAGAAAAATAATAAGAAAATATAGATATGTACTCCACCACTTTCATTGATGATTTTACTCTCATTATTTGTGTTATTTTAATGAAACATAAATCAGATGCCTTGAAAATGTTTAAAAGTTTCAAAAGGAAAGCTGAAAAGGAATGTGAGTATTCAATGAAGAAGTTGAGAAGAAACAATAGAGGTGAATACAAAAGTGAAGAGTTTCAAATTTATCTAGATAATCATGGAATTCGGCATGAGTATAATTTATCATACACTCCTCAACAAAATTGGGTTACTCAAATAAATAATATAAGCTTAATGGGAATGGGAAAAACAATGTTACTTGAATATGTTCTTTCTCATTACTATTAGAGGCAAGACAGGATTACTTCTATTTATATTCAAAATCATTATTTCTATAGGCCTAATTAAGATATGACTCTATATGAATTGTTTTATGAGAAAACCCCATGTTTGAAACACTTAATATTTTTCGAGAGTCCATGTATTATAAAGAATAAAGGTGGAAACTATGGAAATTTTGAGCAGAAAGGTGACGATGTAATCTTTCTTAGTTATGCTTTGTAAAGAAGAGGATACAGATGTTTTAACAAAAAAATAACAAGAATTTTTTATTTTTTTGATGTGAAAGTAATTTAAAAGGAAAAAGAATATAAACATATCCATACAGATAAGTAATTTGAGAGGGGAATTTTTTATAACAATTCCAATAATGATACAGACAATTGTAATCCTACTCAAAGAGAAGAATCAGACTCAGCTATTTCCAATGGTGAGGAAGACACTCAAAAATCTCATCATAAGTTAAGGAATAAAGTGGAAGCTTAGAATATAATTGGGTATAAACATAATAAGGTTCAAATAATAATAACAACCATTTCTATTATACATACTTTAATTTTACAAAAATGGAGTCGAATGGTGTAAAAGAATCTTTTGAGTATCTTGAATAGGTTTAGGACATGAATGAAGAGTTGGATTAGATTGAAAATAATGATACATAGGAAATCATAACCAATCTAAAAAACCCAAAAAATATTAGTACAAAATGTGTTTTCTAAAAAATATGAATGACTAAGTTGAAGTGATGAGAAACAAAACAATATTGGTGAGTTAAGGGTATTCAAAAATTGAAAGTATTGATTTTGAAAAAACCTTTACTCTGTTTACAATATTATAAACAATCATAAAATTTCTTATTATTACTACACAATGAGGGTATAAGATCTTTCAAATGTATGTTAAATCTGCAATCTTGAATGGTGATATTGATGAGGTAGTTTAAATTGAACAACCTTGTGGCTTTGTTAGTAGGATAGATGAAATTTATGTATGTAGATTGAATAAGGCATTTCATGGTCTAAAACAAGATCCAAAAGTATGGTATTAAAAATTGGAAACCTTCTTAAGGAAGATGTGTTTCAAGAATGGAATATTTGATAGTAATATTTACATTAGATAATGTCAAGAGTATTACCTCATTGTAATTCTTTATGATGATGACATTATCTTTTCTAGTAATTATGAAAGTAGTTGTGAAAGATTTTTTGATGAAATAAAAAAGGTATTTGATATGTATATACTGGGTAAATGAAATACTTTCTTAGGTTTAAAATTTTTCAAATGGAGAAACACATTTATATTTCTCAAGAAAATTATTTTAAGGAAGTTTTTAATAGTTTCAGTATGGAAAACTCAAAACTTGTTTCCACAATGATTTTAGTGGTAAAAAGTTGATAAAAGGTGGAGAGAAAAAAATAGTTGATCAAAAAGAATTTCAGAATCTGATTGGAAGTTTATTATATTTTACTGCGTCGAGACCTGATATTTTTATGTTGTTACTTTATGTTCCATATTTCAGATTGCACCTAAAGAATAACATTTAATTTTTGGAAAAAATTATTCTCGGATACATCAAAGTCATAATAAATTTTAGAATTGAGTATGACATCTTAGAAAGTTGATTTTTTTGGGTATTCATATACTAATTGGGCAGGAAATGCTGATGATAGAATATCCCCATCTAGTGGAGTATAATTTCTAGAAAATAATATGTTAGTTGGAATTCAAAGAAATAGAATTTAGTAACTCTTGGTATGTCTAAAGTTGAGTATGTTTCTTCTACTCAAGCCCCTACTCAATTCATGTGGATTAAAACTCAATTAGAATATTTACTTGTTGAAGTGATCTTACCCTTACCCTTGGGTTTTGATAATAAATGTACAATAAATATCATCGTGAATCCATTTCAACATTATCATTCAAAATATATTAATATCAAATATCAATTTATCAAAGAGCTTACGGAGAAGAATTAATTAAAGCTGGAGTATCCTCCTACATCGGAATAAGTTGCTGACATTTTAACAAAACCATTACTAACGGCGTATTTTTCTAAATTGAGGTTGACCATGTAAATCCAACCTCTTTCTCATCAATGTTGAGATATGTTTTTTTATCACCTATCTCATCTTAACTTTGTATAGTTTTTTCAAGGGGTATAATTGAATTGTTTCATAAATTTATCCTTTTGAATTCATGTAAAAAGAGGGAGTTTTCAGTAAGATGTGAATTCAACAATTTAAGTGTGTGAACTATTCTAAATTTTTTTTGGAGTGGTTGTAGGAAATGATTTTTTTTTATTCTAGGGAAGGTAAAAATGATGAGAAATAAAGACTGGAGAAAAGAAAAGATACGAAATTTTTCATAATTTCTTCTTTTAGACATCATGATTTTTCTTTCAGTGATTCTTGTTTCATACAATGAGTTAGCTCACTTAGTATTAGAATTTCTAATAAGTAATCAATTTCTTAAGGATAAAAAGTTCATTGATTTATAAAACAAGTTTAATAGAAAAATTCAAAGGGGGATATTGTTAGGACCAAGTTGATAATGAAGATTATTGTATTTAGATGTTGTATTCTGTTGTCAAGAAATGTTTAAAGAAAATAAAATCACATCACTTTTTATTTGAAGAAAATCAGACTAAAAATTGTATTTGATGATCAGACGCACAATTATTGAAACATTATATCATATTTAGGATGAATATTGCTCTAAGTAAAGGGTCATCAGATTCACTCTGGATCCAATTTTGAAGAAGTGATCGTAATGGAGGAGAACTGGAGTCTACATGACTACGATTTTAAATGTGACGATGCTTTGATGATCTTGTAATTATCATAAATCACAAGTATTTGGAAAACACGTGATTCAAGCTTAATGAAAGAAATAGGTAGTGAAAGAGATGTTACCAGTCATAATCATATTGATCAGATCTGGATGGAAAGAGAAAAAGGGTGATAGATATCATATTAAGTCTGATCGTAATCATACTGATCATAATCATGTCTATCATATTCAGGTCATTTTTATTATGTACAATCATATCAGGGATGAGAAGTAAAGAAATATCTTTCTAGAAGAGTAAGAAGATGTTGAAAATGATGGGATGTTTCAATACTTTCCATTTTAAGTCAGAAAATGCTAAATCTGGTTTTCAATGTATTCAAAGTCATGAAGGAATTCATGATACAAGAACAGGTTTGTGATTGAAGGAATTTGCTAAAGTCGAATATGCAAAAACTGTTCCATCATATTCAGTATCTCATCATATTCACCAGAGGTAAAAATTGTCTATTTTGGAGAATTCAGTGGTATCATATTCAGAAGAGAAAAATGAACTCTGATTCATTTTCAAATGTTTTGTTTTTAAATTGAGTTATGATCCATCATGTCATAATTGATGCAAATTAATATTTCCAAATAGAGGAAAAAGTAAATGTGATTAAATCACTTCATTCAAGTGGATCAAGAGAGTAGATAAAGTAAATATCTTGATTTTTTATTGAGGGGGGCTTGAAATTTGAAGAAGATTATTCTTTTCAATAGTTGGTATAGAGGTTCGTAATGAAGAAAACACATCATAATAGAGTTTTCAAAGAATATAAAAGTTGTATATTTCTTCATAAAATATATAATTGGTACAAATAATTGTAATGAAGAAATTGTATTGAGAAAATTTTAATGGGAAATAAGATTCTTACTGGTTATTGAGAAGAAAGTCGGAAGAATAGTTGAAGTCGTGGAGAAGATTTGAGAAGGGTCGAGAAGAAATGAGAAGAGTTGAGAAGTGTTGATGAAGTCATATATGAACTCAAAATTCAAGGATACATAAAAATTTTGTTAATTTGGTTGAGTGGGAAACCATTTCAGATTCCCACCAAAACCACTCTTAGGTACCTGTAAAAGGTGAGAGGTATATCATACTTTCTAACTGAAGTATTGTTCACGGTGAAGAGGAGACAAGGCGGAGCGCTGAAGAATTTTAAAGAGAGAAGAAGGATTTTCCATATTGAGTTGTATTGAATAATTTTTTCCAAGTATAAGTGAAAGGATAAGAGACAATACTACAATGTTTTCAACTGATCATCATATTCAGTGATCATAATATTCATATGTTTATTACATTCAACTTCTCATCATATTTGGACAGTCATCTTATGAGGCTGGATAGTCAGATCAGGATTTCTGTATTTGGATTTTTGTACTAAGGATGTATTAATTTTTAATTGACTAAATTGTACTATGGCAGAGATATATTATTGTTTTGGGTAATTCGATGGGAAAGATCAGACTAGGTAGATCGGATTGGGAAATCAGACTGAGTTCTATATCAAAGTCATTATTGATCTTACCAACTTCTAGGTAATAAAGTGAATAATTGTTTTGAAATGAATACATTTATAGAAATTGAAAAAGAATAATATGTAACATGTTTTGTTACACAAATTTTGTATTACACCAATTGTGCTAGATGGGGAACATGCACTATTAGATTGTTATCATAGTGATACATGAGTGAAAGGGTATATCTTATTCGATGTATTCCATATAAAATTATTTTTTTCTAGTAGATTGTGTGGTTTTTAATTATTTACAAGCCATACCAAGGACATATCTATTCTTATTGAGTATTAAATCTTGTAAATACTTGTTTTCGTGTGGATGTGTGTTTGAATTTTTTTTAAAAGTTAATGAAATCTTTAACAGGAGGTGAAGGTTGTTTCATTTTTAAGGAAACATAAAAGAAAAAGTAACACTGATTCACCCCCTCCCCCTCTCAGTGATACAATTATCCTGACTAGGCACTTTCATTTTTTAAAACCTTATACCTTCCCATATGTATTATTTGGTCAATTTTTGAACCAATTTACTTGGGATTGACTTAATATTATTGAACATTTTATGGTATTTAAATAAATGCCATACATTTTAACTTATAAAATGGGTGATTCTCTCTTGAATTTCCCTCACACCACAACCCATATAGTTTGTCTCAATCCCTATCCAAAAATATTCTCAAAATTCATATCTACCTTCAAGATTTTATGGTATTCTCAAACTACCATCCTTAAAAGTCATATCCCCTTCACAAAGGAGATAATTCATGAAGTGAGGTATTAATTTATAATAGTTACTTTTATATTTCTATTTCGTTCTGTGAACTTATTATTCTTAAAATTAAATTACACTATCAAAAAATGATAAGATAAGTTTCACTATTATACTAATATTTTATTTTAAATAAATTGGAATCATTAACCAACCTTCACTTTACCATTGAGAAAAATAAAAATTTGAATCATGTGTGTGTGTGTTCATAATACCGCCTTCAAGAAGTAACATATTCATTTTACTTCAACATATAACATAGATAGTTAGAAAAATATTTTAAATTATAATTATTATATTTTTGAATTCATTAAAAATTTTGAAATGATAAATCATATTATTCATATCCCTTGTTATATGAAAATGAAATCTTCATCCATGTGTGTGTGCAGACTATCACCTCCATGGATCAATGTATCCTATTTTTAATACCATAATTAATGGATCGTTATATTAATTTTTTAAAATGTTAAATTTTATTTTAATAATATAAATATTGCTACGGTTATACATATTTTATAACCTACTAAGAATATGAATGAAAAACAATCATTATTAAATAATTGTTTTAATTATTCTAACATATAAGAGGAATTAATTTATTCATAGTATATTATAGTTTTGCATCTTAATTTTATTTTACTATATCTTTTAAATACTAACATATCAAACTAATAAAAAATAAATAATATCATTATACTATTGTTATAATTATTCTAGAAATAAATCACTTCATAATAATCCATTAATTATGGTATGTTCTTGTTTCAGTTGGTTTAACCACTGACTTGAACAATGTTATAAATCTATATCCTAAATAATTATGGGAATATAATTTCTATTAATATACGATATAAATTATTAAATAATTAATTTTTGTTAATCTTTAATGATAATAAATAAAATTAACTAATTATTTAAGAAAACACCAAACGTTAGCTAAGAATCATCGAAACATGATTATCACCAAATTTATTTTTAATAATCGCAACAAAAACTCACATAGAATGAAATTATGACATTATAAATAATTATAAAAACATTTATAGTTTCATTCATTGTTGGGGAATGATTATATTTTGGATAATAATGGAGAAAAACAATGATATTTTGAAACTAAATCAAAACTACAAAGATCACTCACACCTGATATTTATAATAGATAATAACTGACTGATATACATGTAAAATAAAAACCCATATAATTTATACAAATTATTTCATTATATAATACATGATGATATACATAATATAATTCAAAAATATTGAGATTTTTAGTATCCTTTTTTATTATATATATATCACAATAACTTGAAATAGGGATACACCAACATTTTTTAAAAACTCTATAAAATGATCTTATATTCCATTACTATTATAATACTACATAGGATTACCTAGGGACATAATTAAGAGATGGTTAAACTAAAAAGTCTAGTAAGGGGATAATAAAAGAATAGAAAAATATAATTTTTTATATATGAGATAACAGGGATAATATGGTGACATATAAATGAGATAATCATAATTAGGAACTTAAAAACATGATATAAGATGATAACATCAAGGAATCATAAGAATGTGGAAACAATATAAAACATGACATCATAAGTATATGAAAAATATTACCACTAATAAATCATAACATAATGTTCTTAGGATAACCTCTAATGCACCATACATGGTATCTCAAGAGATAGAAACATTTCTCAAAGCATTGGACAACTATATAATTTTGAGACCACCTCTAACATTCAGATCATGTACATGAATTTGTGTTTCACGTAGATCAAGAAATTTAAGAACATATTTCATCACTTTTAATTCCATGATTAAGGATTATGGGTTATAAGAATTGATGTCCCCAATATATTGATTATATGTAAAACTATTTCAATACCCTTTATTTAAAATGTGTACAAGTATTCAGAATACAAAATTTTGGCCTGCAAAAATTATAACATAATTTTTAAAGCATAATGGGTTTACATAAAGGTTCATATAATGGATTTATTATAGTAAATTATGGTATATAATAAATTTGTAATCATAAGGACATTAAATGGATTTTTTAAAACATATTACACCATGATCAATTGGAATTAAAAATTCTTAATACAAATAATTTGCTTTAATGAAGAGGAGGATGAGAATCACATGCGTGATATGTTTCTTCTAAAAGAATGGGAGGTTCTTCTTAAGAGAATAATAATACTTTAGGTGGGATTCATATAGGTATTGATATATTAAATTCAATATAAATTTTTTTTAGTATAGAGGAATGAGAGGATGGGTGGGTATATATAGAAAAAGAGATGGTAATTATTTATTAATTTATAAACACTAGTTTTGGACCCTACCTTATAAAATAATGAAATTCAAAAAACATTTCTTGGTTTTTTCATATTTATTCTAGAAAAGAGAAGTGAAATTCAATATTTAATTACACCAATAACTAAAATCATAAAAATAATATCATTCTTGATAATTAAGTGAGTTATGTTAATAAAGAATTGTTTTTAATCCATAAAATATAATATTGTTTTTTGAGTAATAATTATAGATTTGTAAAAGTAATCCAATAACTTAAAATAAAAGTTATTTTATTGTAGAAATATATTTCTATTCAAGTATTCCTTTTGTGGTATTTATTATGCTACCATTAGGGTATTATGAATTCATAATACATACCCTAAATTGATACTATATTAAATTTTTACCAAAAAATTCAACTATCTCAAGAAATTCTGTAATATTTATGAGTGGAAAATTTTTATGTGATGATTCAATAAATAATATTTACTTTAAAAAATTATAAATATGATAATTTACACTTTTAAATAAATATAATTATTTAATATAAATACTATTTTTTATGTCACTAATAACTTTTTAATCCTTATAAAAATTCCAAGAGAATTACTTAAATTTTAATATCATTTATATTTAAATAAATTTTTTTGATAAGATTATTTCATGAAAATATCATTTATTTATGAATTCTTCAATTAATAGAAATTATTTTTTTAATTGAAATTATATATTTCCCAATAATACAATTTTGGTTTCTTCATATAAAAATTTAATTTATATTAAAGTAATTATATAATAGTGTGTATAATGTAACAATGAAAATCTATAAATATAATGATTATTTTATTAAAAACAATATTCAAATTCCTAATACTAGGGCTTAGATACATGACCCATTATTATACCATCATAAACCATAATGGTAAGGTTTGTGAAGGTGTTACTTTCTAGGGGTGGTTTTGAAAACATGGATTTTTTGGTGATATCGATATTCTTCAATATCTCTTATAAATGGTTTCACTCAAGATTTAATTTAACAATATCGACTTGGGTTTGGTCAAGGGAAAAGCATATTAATTTCATCTCCCTTGTAAGCTCTAATAAATGGTCTTTATAAAATATTTTCCTACTGGTTAATTCCATCTATCCTTCCTTCTTTTTTCAATTAGATATTATTATAACATTTAATATATATTAATATTATTGGTCTCTATAGAATGACTATATTATCAATGGATATGATTATGTGTAGTTTTTTATATCTGTCATGATATATTTTATAACATTCCAAAATAATAAATATAGTGAATGATATTTCAATAAATACATCACTTAATAAGATAATTATTCATTTAGAAAGGAATTTATTTATAAAACTTTTGGTGGTTGCATTATTACCCCTTTATAAATTTCGCCCTCAAAATTTTCTTTTATACACTAAAATATTTGAGGGTATATATTTTTCATAACTTTTTCAATTCTAATGGTTCTTCCTCAAACTTTTGGTTCCACCATATTACATTGACTAGTTTATTTTTCTTTATTCAGAGAACATTTTCTATATAATCTTAAGCCATCGCCGGTTACTCTTATATCTGAAAGAACGTCTTCAAAATGCATTGCATCTAGATGCAATATATCTTAGAGCTCTAGTATGTACTTCCTTAGGAGGGATACATGGAACACATCATGTACTTGAAATATGCTAGGAATCAGTGTTTGTGAATATTCCACAACTCTAGTGTAATGAAGGATCTCAAATGGGCCAATATATCAAGGACTAAACTTTCCCTTCTTCCCAAAATTCATGAAATTCTTCAATAGTGATATATACAAAAACAACTTATTTCCATCATTAAAATTTAGGTCACATCCTTCATTTTCTAAGTAAATTCTCTATCGAACATGTGTGTATTTCATATAGTGCATAATGTTTTAGTACTTATTTATCATATATTAGATAATATCAAGTCACATTAGCTTTTGTTCTCTAAATTCATCCCAAAATATTGGATTCTAACCCCATTTCCCATTCATAGACTCATAATTTGACATTTGAATGATGGAATGAAAACTTTTTTATATAATAATACCACTAGGTGAAGGTTCTTATCACAATATCCTTGGAAATCCATTTAACATGATCTTAGAATATCCTCTAGATTTTGAATAGTTATTTCAGACTAAAAATCAGTATGAGGGTGATAAGTAATACTAAAACTCATTTCTGTATTCATTTATTACTAAAGGCTTCTCATAAATATTTAGGTAAGAATCATATATCAATAATATATAATTTATAGTAATAATCCATGTAGTTATTCTAATTCTCATGTGTATATCTTTCCAAGTTTTTCAATATAAAAATATTACTTGAAAAAAATGAAATTCATTGACTTTGTAAGAAGATCTGCTACCACCCAAATTTCATTATTTTCTTTTGATATCCTGGATAGTGTTATGATCCATCCATCCAATATTAATATTTTTTATTGAAAATAATGGTAGGTAAATGCCCAAAATTATCATGGGGGTCTGAAGTAATAGATTCCCATGGAATCAACCCATTATTTACTAATGCAACTGGGGGAGGGGTGGATCATGTACTATAAAGATAGTACATGTTTTATCTATAGTGTCCCAAGAAGATAGGAAGTCAGAATTCGTTTTACCTTCTATACAAGTGTGGGTAAGAACCATTATACTATTAAGAAAACTCCATCAATTTCAAACTAAATAGGTAATATCCCAAGGTATTGTGATCAATACTTGGATAGAACTAATGATAATATAGGAATTAGTTTCCACATAATAAACTTAATAGTCTGAGAGGGGTACACTCCAACCCATTTATCATGGTAGTGGATTCTACCATGAGGTAAATCCTTGGACATTGAACATACTACAATCCAAGACGATGTATCCTACCTGATCACGAAAAACCCCCCCTCCCTACATACAACCATCCATGCATGAACTGTTGACTTTTAATTTGAGTCCTCTATTAAGGGGAATCCATCGCAACCATTTACCTTGAAGAGATGGTATTTGAACTGTGAAATGATTACCCCTACCATCCATGATCCACCACAAGGAGGAGGAAAGTTCCAATTTCCTAATTAAAAGAACCATCTCTTCTGCTAAAGCATTATCCCCGACCATCATTTCCAACCATGAACTCAATAATCCTCTATGTATTTACTTGTTATGTTCATTCCATATACTCCAAAATCCATCTTCCATTAACATCATTCTCTCCTTACACTTTTGAGTGTTATCTTTCAATCCATGGAACTAGTAGTGAAGAAAAATGTCACCAGGAATCCCATGTACATCTAGCCTAGTGAAAACTCTAATGCCATAGAAAATAGAATATTTCCATTACCCTTTAAATAATATGTGAGATTATAATACTTCCTTGGGGTCATGACCAAAAGAACACTTGGAAACAATGAAGTCCTCTTTATGTCATACCCCCTCATCAGTGATAAGATCCTGGTTACAGATGTGCCAGATAAGAGAGTTTATATAAGCAGAAATATCATTGCACCAAAGAATACCACCCCATGAATTTTTTCTAGATTCAGAATGAAAAACACATCGATATTCCTTCGATGAGAAAAATCTAGTGGAGAATCTAGTGAAAACATGTTTGTCAGGTCTAGTGGAGATCAAAATACTCTAAAATATCCTTTTCTCTTGGGGTTGAGTGTATCATGGATAAATGAGTGAAATATAATAGCTTTCAAGAAGGAAATATTGGTTACTATATATCTAGGGAATTCCAACACATTCCAAACCCAATTATTATTCTATAAGCTTATCATTCCACATCCAACTATCCACTATGAGTGTTGCTATAGATAATGGATATGATTCTGGATTGAATCCCAAGTCATAGAGTATATTACTCAAGAGGCATCTGGATGTGCCCCATATTTTTTGGTAATAAACATTTTCCATAAAGATCTCCCTTCCATAAAATACTATTCTATATTATCCTAATGACAGTTAATGGTGTTTGTAACACTTCTAAGTTTGATTCCACCATCCTCATCCTCACAAGACATCCAATTCCATGAGGCCCAGTGGTGTATAACATTCTATTTTGTATCCCATATGAAGTTGTCTAGAATGTTCCCTATATTCTATAGAACCTTCTTGTGATGAATGAAAAAACATACATGGGAATTGAGTTAAGGACGATGTTAACCAGGGAGATACATCTCTTGAAGGAGAGTAAATGATTTTTCCAATTAAGAATACATGTGGATATATTATCAACAAGCCCATAAAAATGGTCAATAAGGATCTTACCTAGGGAGATTTGGTCTCCTACATACTCCATGGGAAACTGTATTTTGGAGACCCCCATCCTATCTTCAATTATCTTTCCTCTTCAATATGAGTAGGACATTGAGATATAAATTCTTTTTTCCATGGATGGATATCTAACCACTCCTTTTCTAAAAATGTTAAGAATATAGTTCATCTTATGAATAAAACTTCTATTTTCATTTATAAATAGGATAATTTCATCCTCAAATAATATGTGAGTAATCCCAATGAAGTTTGTCCTAAATAAGAATGGAAGAACCCACCCCTCACTGCTACATTTATTTAGATACCTACTAAAAGAGTCTTAGGTCATAATAAATACATTGGGATGATGTACCTTTTATGATTCCTATTTCCATCATTTTCATGTACATGGAGATTAAATCTCTTCCAATACTCATCATGGATAGGTTTGCAGGTTCTTTTATACTCAGATCATCGGCCTCTTAATTTACCATCCCATGATGGTAATGGATTAAACATTCATAATCATCAATCAGTTATAACCAAATTCATTGGATCATATTGAGAATATTTTGTGTGAATATAAACATGTTTAATTTATAATATATATATATATATATATATTATATTTATCACCATATCCATAGAGATAAAGTCACCAAATTTTCAATGAGATGAACACTATAGCCAATTCAAGATCTTGTTTCGGGTAGTTCTACTCATGGATATTTAATTAATGGGAGGCATAGTATTTAACTTTATAATTTGTCATGAGAACATATCCCAATACCTTTTTGGATAAATAACTATAAATAAAAAATATTTTCCCACATATGGTTAAATTGAGAATAGGTTCATTGATTAATGTCTTATTTAAAAATTTAATGATCTCCTTGCATTCATCAGTATATAAAGACTTCACTACCTTACAAGTTTACTTGGTTAGTGGGATTTTAAATAATGATAATATTCTCAAAAATTGACTATAGTAACCAACTAATTCATAGATAATATATATCTCCATAATGGATATTTTCATAGGAAATCCATCAATTACCACTGTCTTTTAAGGATCCATAGATAACCCTTAATTGGTGATAACATTCCCTTGGAATGTTACTTTCTCTATACAAAATCTCATTTACCATAATTACCATATAAATCCTCCTTTCGCAAGTCCTTTAGTAAATTATTCAAATTCTATTCATGTTCTTCCTTGAAATTAATATAGATAATAATATTATACCTGAAGGCTACTACAAATTTCTTGAGGTAATCCCAAAATACTCAATTCATTAACTCCATGATGGTATTTGTAGAAGTAATTAATCTAAATGGAATCACTATGTACTGTTAGTGATTGTAACTTGTATAAAAATTAGTCTTGGAAATATCCACCTTCATCACATTTACATGATAACATCCTAACCAAATATCCATATTGGAGAAGTACTGGTTCCACATAGTTGATCGAAAACATTAATCAATATGTGGTAGAGGATACATGTTCTTTATTGTGATGATTTTGAGATCATTATAATCAATACATAGGGGAATTGAACCATCCTTCATCTTGAAGAAAAGAATCAAAACACCCGACAATGAATAACTTGGGTTTCTAAACCCTCCATCCAAATTCTTATATTATTTATTCTTCAACACTTCATGTTCAATGATGAAAATTTTATAAAAAGTCTTGAATATTGATAATTCTATAGGTATAAGTTATATTGAGATCCCATACTCTTATCTAAGAGGATGATAAGATATTTTTTTAGAAAAAAACATTAATATATTTCCTTACAATGGGAATTTCATCAAGATTGATATTTTACTTATTCTAACTCATGTGTGCCAAATATGATTTATTATAAGTAAATAATATTCATGAATGATATGATGATTCAAAATGAGATCCATCTTCCTCATTACACATTTATAAAATCATAGGGTGATTCGTGATACATAGGTTGATTTCAATCTCTTGTTAATTTATGTCAGATATACACATGTAAAGATAGTTCATACCCAAAATAACATCGAATTCTACTAAAGGGGGAATCATAAATTTGGATAGGAAATTTACCCCACAGAATATTGATCGGGGAGAAGTTATATACTTAGGATACAATAATTTATCCATTTATTTTTTTAATTATTAATCAAAATCAATGTTTCCAGGTAGTGTTAAAATAGTTATACTAAACATGAGTGATATGAATAAATTTATAGAATATAAATCAAATAGTATGCTATCTATTCCTAAATAAATAACTAGAATACCTTTTAGTACATTATTATTATGATCCACATCAATAATTGTGATGGAATATTATCACCCTTTCTTTATGGGCCTTGGAGGATGTTATCTCTAATTATCTATGAAAACCCTTGACCTAGTACATTTATTCTAAGAGTTTCCTTACTTATTATAGTTTAAATAATATAAAATAGGCAAAGTTTGGACTGAAGCATTCTTTTCTTTCATCACATTTTTGGGTTTCTACCATTATCATTTTCTTGGTTTGTTCCCCTCTATACCACACCTAAAGCACTTTTTTCCACTTTAGATATTTTTTGGGATGCTTCTTCACACACATTTAGTAAGTGTGATTTTTGATTTCATCCCATCATGATATTTCTTCATCATTCCATGAGGAATTAAATTCTATTCTCCATTTTCAATCTCTAGTCCCAAGATACCCTTGAGATTCATTGATCTCAATTTTAACTATGAGGGAATATCAGACAATTTATTCATAGATATAAAAGTCTTAAATCACCAAATCCTTTTATATATTCACCTTTATCCCATTAAAGAAGTTTTAAACAATTAATTTGGGGTCAATGAAAAAACAACAGTCATATCACATAATTCATGTAAAGTTATCTTCATACACATTGATGGATTTAACTTTCTTTCTCTTAAGTAGAAGGAATTCCCTACACATTTAAATTATGGTAGTGTGAGGAAAATACTTATCTAAAAACCTTTCCTCAGTTATTTTTATTCCATCACATTGATATCTTCCTTGGTCTATATATTATATATCAATATCAATCATTGATCATCTTCTCATTCCATGTGATAAACAACCATCATGACCTTATCTTAATAAAAGAATTAATGTATAGAGAGGATAATTTAAATGGATTTGATAAATTGTTTAGTGATTAAGGTATTTGAATATTGATTGAATTTAAAAGTCCTTTATCACATAATGGTACTAATTATAACATGATTCTTCTTAGGGGGTGTGGTTTTTCCTCTTAATTCATGTTTCTTTTCAATACATGATTTAATTGAGTGATTATTTTCCTAAAGTTCTCAAATAATATACCCATATGATTGGTCTTTTCATTAGTGAAATCACCACATTTCCCATCACATTTGTTTTTATATAGATTTCTCTTACTTCCATTCATTTACTAAAATAATGAAAAAATTAGGGATGATAATTTTCAAACTATTAATCATATAAAAGGGAAACTATGAACATTAAATGTATAACTCTTATATGAAATATATTCTTATCATGTGAAATTTAGGTTTTCATCTAAGTTATCCACACATTATTTTCTAACATTAAATTTCATAATCATTTTTGTTCCCTACATAATGGTTCATAGTGATCATTTGAATTTACCAAATAATATCTTGTTGGGAGAATTAAACCAAGTGTGTGATCACATTATCATTGAGAACATGTGAAATTTAATTATTTATAAATATTATAGACTAATAGTAGAGTGGTGAGTATTATTATCATATCTATATAGAAGTAAAAAAATAAATTTGTAAAAAATAAAAAAAAAATATCAAAGAAACAAGGGAAAACTAGATGAAATGATGGAAGAGAAAAAAAGATTTATACCGAAGTGAACTGATGAAGAAGTGAGTGGAATCAAGGAAAGAAAAAGATGAATTTAGGAGAAATTAGATTATTTGAGTCAGTAAAATACCATTTATCATGATAATAATAATACTCATAGGTTCTGAAGGCCATGTTAAGGATGTTTTGTCTGGTGACTTTTCTTGAGGATTGATACTTCTTTCTAACACACAAGAAGAAATAACTACATCCTTTTCCAATAAAAGTAATTAAATTGAATTTAATTAGGTTTATTAATTTTCAACTCATCACCAATCATTACTTGAAGGGGGAAGGAAATAATGATCACAAATAATTTAATCAATGACATAAACTCTATAAAAATGGAATGCTCTAAACTTCCAGAAATCTCTCTCAAAAATGTTGAATTCAAGAAAAGGAGAAATTGAATTTTTACATCCCATAAAATTTGGCTCTAACTTCATCCATTGAAACGTAACTAGAGAATGAATAAATTGGCATTGAATAAAATAAGTAAGAACATAGACCTCAATGAAATAAACTAATCATGAACATGGGAAAAGATTCAAATCATTCTGTTCCAATTCCCTTAAAAAAGTACAGTTACACATGATTATAGAAATAATGAAAAAATAATTCAAGAAATTAATTTAAAAGAATGAAAAATAGAACAAGTAATAAAATATAGAGAAAAATATTCTTTATCGGAGTATATTTTCCCTCCATTTCAAGATTTTGTCAATTCTTAGTTATTGTTTTTCTATTATATTATACCTATACTCTCCAAAAAATAGAATATCTCTCTTATCCAAATTCTAAAATCTTATTCCTTTTATTTTTCCTCTATCTAACTGAAAAATATCCTCTTCTATTTTTTCATAATAGTAAAATGGTATAATTAATTCTATGTCATTATTTCATCATCACTGTGATATTAGTAAATTGATGTCAATATTCTCCAGCCACTTTCATAGGAAATTAAGTGCTCTAGCTAGCACAATGGAATGAGCTCATGATAAATTAAAAAAATAAGTCTTAGGATTCATATTCAAAGAGTAATTTGAACAAAAATCATCTGCATAAGTTTAGAACATTGAAAATTCAACATTATGAAGAAAGATACCCTAAGAGCATCAACTCAAACATGGATAAAATCAAAATCAGCAAACTCAATAATTCAACAACAAATTTTGGACTCATATTATCCTTCCTTGAGTTCCAGTAATGACATCATCCAAACCAATTGTTTGTAAAAGAATTTATGGAACTATATTTATCCTATATTAATTTCAATATTTGACAGAAAAATCTTGACAACAAACCCCAGATCATAATTTGGAAAGTGAAAGTATCGAACATTTACCTTATCATAGAATCAAATAGAATTCATCATTGGCTTAGCTTGGTCATCATCTTTAATTTGGAATCCCAATATCATGAATTTGGTTAGGGTTTTCATTATTAGAGTTTAGGATTCAACATACTCATAATATACTATTCATATTCAAATTATCAATGAAACCAAAACTTATGTTCAAATCATTTCAACAAAAAAACATCAAATTTAGATCATCTGTGACCTATGATCATCTTCTTCAATATGCATTCAGACCCAGTTGGAAGTATCTTTAACCGAGTTAAATATTGGGATTTAAGTATTCATCTTCCCTATCAATATTCATAACTGAATCAGGTTGATGTTTTTCAAAAATGACTACGTATTTGTTTAATCTTCAACAGTTTCTCGGTTTTTATTTCATATTCATGAAATTATCCAACATATCTTAGATTATATTTTATGGATTCATATTATTTCAAATAGTGATTTCAAATAAAATTGAAATCGATTGATCTTCATCTTCACTTGGATGGTGGTGGGGTATTTATACAAACTTTTTCAAGGATCTTTTGGAATATTCAGTCATCCCCTTTTTGGATTTGATCTCTTTCTTTCCTCATAATCTTGAGATAATCAGTGTATGAAACTTCTTCATCATAATCTCATCCAAATGGGTTTCAATAATCAGTATCACTCGACATATTTTCATCACATGTCTCTATATGTGTGATCATGGTTGTATATTCAACATTTTTTTGAATCCTGGGACATTATTAACTGGTTCAATTTTTGAATTGTGTATGTGGTATCTGAATGAGAAATGGCTATGTGGGTGGTTGTAGAAAGAACATATACAAGAATTTCTTCTCTAATTGTATACTTGAACTGATAATAATTACCATACATGGTTTCATTCCCAAAATCATCTATATAAACCCCTTGAAGTCTGTTCTATTTTGTAATTATCTATATGTCAATTTCAATTTCCATAACATAACTCGTAGCATCATCACAAAACATTATAAAATTAATAGATTAAAAATCCATCAAATTATAAAATAAATATTCAATTTTTAATTAAATAAAATAATAAATAAAAATTTAAATTAAATAAACCCAAACAATTATTTTGATAAAGCTAAAAAAGATTAAAAATTTAAAGCAACCTATATAAAATATTTATCAAATTAATTAAATTAAATTAAGAGATGATAAAAATCATAAAAGAATATAATTTTTAATTAATGTTGAAAATTATGATATTATTAAAGTCATTAAATTATAAGTTAAATTAACCATTAATTAACTGATTAATTTAAAATAGAAATGAAAAAGATAAAAATTAAATTAATAGAAAACAAAATAAACAGTGCCTCTAAATAAAGATATTATTTTAAAACAAACAATATAATTAAATTAATAAAATGCAATGTTGGACAATAAAATATAATTTTAACATAGAAACCCTCATTTAAACATCAATGTAATAAATCTAATATTTGAAAAAACAATTGTAAACAACTATATATTTAGTGAATAAAATAAACATTTTATCATTAAATACTTAATAAATTTATAAAATAGAACACGGAAAAATGTAATGAATAAACAACACATAAAATTCCCCCACACAAATTTTTTTCCTCATCCTCAAGAAACCACTTAGTCATATACATTGGTAGAAAATAAATTTCAGAATGTAAAAACTAGAATACAATTATATTTTGATTTTCAAAATGATTTTCTCTCATGGATTCTCTGATTTAGTAAAATATAAACACCCTCTTAATTCAAATTAATTCAGTGTAAAATTAGTTACTATTTTACAAAAAATATTTAAATTAAAAAATATTATAATGAACCAAACATATGTAAATTTTTATCCAAATATATTTCCAAACTTCCCTTTTATCTCTCACTGAACAAACTCACATAAACAATGAGTCCATAATAAATAGACATGCCATTGGATGGGGTTGATTGAAAAAAATTGGTGGAATAAATAACCCATTAAATAGTTTGAGGAATAAATAATTATAAGAATGAAAGAATAAGTTCAATATAGATTAGGATTTTCATTTCATAATTCATTTGGATTTATATCTTATGAAATAAATTCTAATTAAAAGGATCAAAATTAATGATTCTTTTAGATAATTCTCAACATATTTTATCGAGAATCATTTTTTACAAGAGGGAAAAATGATTTAACTAATTAAATCATAGAGGTATTAAATACTAACCTCCTCATAGTGGAATTACAACATCTAAATCTGAGAAAATTATTAACCTAGTTAAAATTATTAAGAGATACATAAATAATAAAATTTACAACAACAAAAATTAACGGTTCTGATAGGCTCACATTAGAACATAACAAATAACATTTTAATACCCCTCCCCAACATTTAAAAATCAAAATTTTCCCCAATGTTTAACTCTAATTAATATAACCTTTAAGATAATAAAGATTCAAAGATATTTTCAATTGAGTGAATGTTTCATGCTTAGGGTCACAAGAAAGTTAAAAAATTACTTTTTCACACAAAAATAACTATCAAAACATTAAATTATGTAAAATAACAAAAATATGAACTCCAAATAAATTTATCACACCCAAAAAGCATGAAACAATTTTTTTAAGAAGAATAAAATGAAATATATAATTTAAATTTTTAACTCCCCTGGTATAGTGCATTAACACTAAAATTTGAGGAAAAAAATCTCCAAATTTTATACCTTAACTAAGTTCCTATGGTATTACAAAATTATTCTCCTAAAAAATTATACCGATATAAATTAATTTATTGAATTTAAATTTCAAACCAAAAAAACTACAGATATGAGTTAGGGAAGTGTTTTTAATTTGGTTTCAAAAGGTAGGTCCTTGATCAAGGATCCACATCAAGCCTCGTCCAAGGAAATAATAAAAATAAATGAAAGGGATATCATTATCTATATTTTTAAAAGTCATTATAAAAGTGTCCAAGTATAAAATTAGGAGTTTTAAGTTAAATTGGAGAGAAACACACAACCGAGTAGGAGAATTTTATTGAAACAAACAGAAATAGATAAAGATAAAAAAATCAGGGGATGCCTCCCATGAAATGCTAAATTTTAAGTCATCAGGAAAAAATTATCCCGGAATTGTTCTATCCAATAATATTCATAGAGTATGATTCGTTTTTGATTTTAAAGTAATTAATTTTCATGAAAATTTTAACTTATTCTCTTAGGGATTTAAACACTCTATCTTCCCACAACACCCTTCCCAGATATGAAAAGGTTCTATTATTTAGCTTCTTGGCACTAGTAGCTTTAGGTTTATTAACTTCATAAAATCAATATAATATGGAAATTAGTCTCTTAGAGTTTTCTGAATAAATTATAACTTCATATACCAAAAAAATCCTTCACATTTGATGGATTTAACATTTCAGAATTATGTGAAATATTTTCTACAACTAGATCCCTATTAACCACATAATTTTACTCAAAAACAACTTCATTATTGAGGCATAGAAATATTCATTGATATAATCTATAAACATATCAATATTATGGACAAAAATATAATCATGTATTATCTAGAATGATACAGGTTTAGATAATGGTAGAGTAATTTCAAAATATTTCCCATATACAACAATATTAATTGATTCAACACCCATTTTGTTGCAATGGAAACCTCCTAAATCTTTCATAATAATTCTATAATCTCAAGGATAGAAAAATAATTATCATAATACCTTATATTAGTATGAGAATATTTTCATTCAAGATCAATAAATCTTCCTATATTATCACTTTCTACAATCTCAAAAGGTTGGGTTGATACATTTTCTATTACTAAAGGTTCAAAAATCACTCAATATTTTTCCTCATTCTTAAAACACTCACTTTCAGAATAAGAAATAATAAAATAAAACTTTAACTTCTTAGGATGATGTGAATAGGAAGAGGTTTCCATGTTAGAAACAAAATAGGGTTGTGAACTTTGAACATTAGAATGAGTAACTCTTTCAAATTGAAAGTTTGGGTGTATTGAGACCACTTCATAAACAAGATTAATGAACTTTATATGCTTAATCTCAAGTTTCCCTAGCCTTTCAATCTTATGTGTGGACTCAGATTCAACAAAATTTGTGTGAAAATGATCATTAATAGATCATTGAATTATTTCTTAAAAAATACCATGACTATCTTTCCTAATATTTGGTCTAAACATTTCCTCATCCACACCAATCAACTTACAACTATCTATAATATATAAATCTTCAAAAAAATGGAACTCCTCTTGATCATCATTAGCCGGAAGGGTCACTTTACCCTTTGAAACATCTATAATATTCCCAACATTATCCTATAATGGTCTTCCTAAAATGATTATAACCTTTTTATCTCATTAAATTTCAAGAATAAAGAAGTCAGTGGGGAATGTTATATTTTCTAAATCAAATAAAAGTTCATCCATGATCACACAAAGATAGGAAAGTGACATGTCAGCAAGTTATAAAGAAATAAATATTTATTTCACTTCACTATGACCTAAATTAATAAGTAAAGAGTATGACATAAGGTTAATTATATCTTCTGAATAATAGTGGCATGTAATCTCATCAATCCCACAAATTTTACAACATATGAAAAAGGAACATAAATATTACATTTTGGGAGGAATATTTTTCTAAACAATGACACTACACTCTTCATTAATATTGTTTATTGAAAACTCATCCCAATCCCTATTGTTAGCCAAGAATATTTTAATTAATTTCAACCAAGATGGAAAATTATATAAATCCATCATAAATGGAATATTAATATTAATACCTCTAAATAATTGAAGGAAATTTTGTGTAATTTAGTTCAATTTTCCTTTTGATTCTTTGTGAAAAAGGGATGACAGGGGTATAATTGGTCAAGATTGGTTGATTACTCTCTTCATAATCAAACCATACTTTATTATTTATTTCTTTAATAATTTATCAATTAATTTTAATTATTTCATGGTTCTTTTTACGTGAATATTCAGCATTTTTTTTGACTCTACACAATACTGTCGAATTTTTTCAGATTTGGTGTTTTTTCGAGTTTTTATTTACTGGATTCTCTAAAACATTATGTTTAAATTATCAATGTTATTTTATATATTGTTATTGAGTTTTCATAATTGGTATAGTAATTACAACCATCAGATTCTCCCTATTATTAGGCTTTGTAGTGCTTTTATTCTTTCATTTTTCTCATACTCCTAAATATCATGCCATTTATCCCTTTTTAACTCATAAATTGTTGATATTATACTATTGAGTATCTATTTTGATAAATAGCTACCTAATCATCCCTTATAATTAAAAATTATAATTAGAAGGTCCAGTGGTATTTCGAAATAAATTCCTTGGATGATATTAGTAACCAATACAAGAATCAAATTTTAAAAAATATAGTTCTCTCCATGAAAATTTTAGATTATATTATTAATCTTCATTATACAGACTCAAAAAAAGGACATTGATAGCTTCATTTATAGGCATGAAGTCAAAAAAATTGGAACTCTCTTCAATATTTATGGAGATTTCAATGTTTGGAAAAAAAATTATAATAACCATACATCCCAAAATGAGAACATGGATACCTATGTAAATTTTCATCAACTATAGAAAATTTGGAACTAGTTTCCTCCCTATGAACAACACTCTTCTTTATAATTTTATGTTGTGACTTTTTTGAAAGTTCTTTAAATACTTTTGTGAACTCATTGGCTTTTATTTACGACAAATCACTATCATAATATTTATCGTCATGATTTAGATTATAAAGAGTGAGTTTATTGAAGAATGTATCCATTAAGAGATGGGGGTAATTTTAGTGATAAAGACATTTTCTAAAGTGTTCCCTAAACCTATCCCATGATTCATGAAAAAATTTATCTTCATATTGAATGAAACTGATTATTTTTTACTCAATTAAGTTTTTTCTTCCCTTGGATAAAATTTCCCTATGAATGTATTTAAGAGTTAGTCCAACTATCAAATATTTCGTCATTTAATTTTTGGAACAAGCTCCTAGCCTTAAATATTAAACTGTATAGAAATACTTTCAACATATGATCCTCATCAAAAATCTCAAGTAAATTTAATTTTTTAATTATGATATAAAATTATCTAATGAACACTAAATAATCCTCACCAACTTTTTTAATAAATGATTTTTACATTGATAGGTAGATTTTTTTCCATTCATAATTCCAAGAACTTGGGGATAACCATATTAATAAAGGATTACTTAAAACTATTATAAGGGTTAAATACCTAAAACTATAACAATAAAAATTGTAATTCCAAGTTTGAGTAGAAACTAAATTTTTTCTCCCCATAACTCTCTGAATTTCTAGATATATATTTTTTATTTTAGTCGTTTTCTTTTTTTTAAGGGAAGAAAATTGTTTTTTAATTTATGGTATTGTTTTTTAAATTTCTTATTTATAATTTTCCCTTATTTTTATATGATTTTAGGTAAAACATGTTCAATAATATAATAATATAGTGTGATAAACAAGTATATTTTCTACAGAAATCTTGTATATATATTTTTTTATTTTTTTTATAAAAAAATTTCAATGTTTTTTTAATATATCTTTTTTCTTGGTAGAACTCACCTTCTTGGGAAATGAGAATATGATTTGATCACATCATCATTGAGAATTTTTCAAATTTAATTATTTATAAAACCTACAGACTAACATTAAATGGGTGAGTAAGAGTATCATATCCACATATAAGGGAAAATAAATGTGCAACCAAAAAAATTAATACAAAGAAAAAGAAACTAAAACAAGGGAAAACTATACGAAAATATTAAAGATAAGAAATTATGTATATAGAAGTGATATGATAATGAAGTGAGTAGAATAAAGGGAAAGAAAAATATGACTTCATAGGAAATTTGATAGTTTGAGTTGGTAAAATATCACTACTAATTCTAAGAATTAATCTCATAGTTTCAAAAGGTAATTTTAAGGATGTGTTTCCCATTCACTTTTCTAGAGGATTGACATGTCTATCTATAATTTGAGAAGAAATATAAAATCTTCTTGGATAAGATAAAAAATACAACCTTTTCCAATTAAAGTACTTCATTAAAGTTAATGAGGTTTAAAAATTTCCTACTCTTCACCTATTAGTACTTGAAGTAGGAAAAAAATTATGCTAAAGAAGAATTGAAATAAGGAAGTACACTCGATGAAAATTACATGCTATAAACTTCTATAAAGGATCTCTCCATTTTTTGGATTCAAAGAGAAGAATAAATTGATTTTCAAGCACCTAATAAATTCAAATCTAACTTTATCTATAGATAAATCACTAGATATGGAATAAATTTATGGTGAATAATAGAAGGAAGAACTTTGACATCCAAGAAATAAACTTATCATGAACATGGAAAAATATTCAAAAAAAATTATTCCAATTACCCTAAAAATGTTTAGTGACACATGATATGAGTATAAATATTAAAAAATTAATTCTTTAAATTCATAGAAAAGAAAAAAGAATAGATAAATAACTAGATATGGAAGAAATTTTTAGTTTTTGATTGTAATTAATGTAATTAAATTCATGACATTGTTTTTCTTACATTCCTTATTATAAGTCTTCATACAAATGTGGGTATCCACATAATTTATAGGGTTTAACCTCATTAACTGTCTCATAGGTTGGTGTTTGATTTTAAGGAAGTAATAAGTTTTCCATATTTTTATTAATGGATTTGATTTGGTACATAATATGGGTGGTCTCTTCTACTTAATGAATTCTATGACGAGGAGGTCCTTGATCACTCTATTATAAACTGTTATTGTTTAAAACCTCATCCAGAACTACTCAAACCACTTTTGATGTCTTGATAATAATTCTTCAATTAGTAGTGACATAAACCATAGTCTGTGTAGTGGGTTGTAATCTCTGGTATAAAGCACAAAAATTTAGTCATTTGGGGAAAACCAAAAGGAATTACCCAAAGAAGAGGTAACATACTTCCATGAACTCTTTTGTTTTATTTTCATTCTCCACCACATAAATTATTTTTATTCTATGATTATATAATAATATAAGTATCCTAAATATAAAAAATACCTCAGTAGATTGCTTCTCAAACTTGTGGATCAGAGAAAACTTAGACCTATTCAAGCCTCTATGAACTAAAACATGCCCACTAATCTTCTATATGTTGATGATATCATTCAGTTTATACAAGGTGATAAAAGGATTATACAAGTGCTAAAAACTGCACTTGCTCATTATGAAAAAGTTTTGGGACAAGATATATGCTGGAATAAATCAATTTTTTTTTGGGAAAATCTTCCCATTACAAAGGTAAAATATTATTATTAACAACCTTAGTATTAAAGAGGGTACTTTTCCATGCACTTATCTTGGGGTACCCATCTTATGGGGAAGACCAAAATCTAGTTACTTCCAACATTGTTGATCAAATCACACATCAGTTTTCTACTTGGAAAGGTAAATCCTTACCTATGGCGGGAAGAATCTACCTTTTTAAATCTTCTATCATTTCTAAAATGGTTTACTCGTTGATGATATAAAAATGGCTTTACAGTACCATTAAAAACTTAATACTTGTATTAAAAATTTCGTCTGGACTGTAAATATTCTTGAAAGGAATCTTGTCACAATTCCCTGGAGGAAATGTTGTAAACCTTTGGAGAAAGGAGGTATTGGAATTAAAAACCTTGAAATTTTTAATGATTCTTTGCAATCCAGGCTTGTCTGGAGGTTGATTCATAACAACTCTGATGCTATTGAGTTTCTTAAGTAATGATTTCTCAGTAAACTTAAAAAGGGAAACTTAAATTAAATTCATTCCTTTATCTATCCTTTTTTAGGAATATTTATCAAAATATTATGAGTAATGCTAGATGGATGGTCAATGCTGATTCTTCTTTGAATTTTTGGACTGATAATTGGACGGGTACCCCCTTAATTTCTTTATTACCCTCTAACTCTTATCTGAAAAATATAAATAATACCATTAAGTATGTAATTCAATTGATTATACATGATATTACTCATAACATTAATCACATAATTGACAATTACCCTTATTCGATTTCTGAAGACTTCCCTATTTGGGAACTTTCTCACAATGGCATTCTTGGCTCAAAAAAGTTTTACAATCATAACTTCTTGAACTCTAATTCTTTTTTTGGGTGGTTGAATGACTTTAATAAACCTTTGATCAAACCTTTGAGACTCAATCTTATATGTTGAATCTCTTATAGTATAATTCCCATTGTAGTGTGTCTTAAATCATTTGGTATGCAACTTTGTTCTAAGTGCCATATATAAAATCAACACAGGGAGGACATTAACTATCTTTTTCTTTCATGTGCTACATCCTTTTCTTTTTGGAACTATATTTATGATATTTTTAATTGCATATGGTCTTTTTCTGATTTTATCACCTCTTAGATAAAAAGATGTGTCGAACACGATGCCTCTCAGAAAATTAAGAAAATGTTACTCTCTGCTGTTGTTGAGTTGATGCACATGATCTCGTATGATAGAAATAATTTTATTCACAACCAATTCTCATTAAATATCAATGCAGTTAAAGATAATATCTTCATTGCGGTGAAAGAAGTAGCCTCTATCCAGAAAGCACATTGAAACAATTATGTTAGTGACTTTGAGATTCTCCACAGACTTCGGATTAATGGAATCTATAGGCAACACAAACGCACCCTTGAAGTTTCTGGAAAGCCTCGATCCCTGGATGGATTAATGTCAAAATTTACGGGGCCTCAAAAGGAAATCTAGGTCTTGCGGGTTGTGGAGCTATCTTCATAGACTACCTTGTCTAGTTACATGGGTGCTTCTATGGTACCTGTGGTACGTCCTCCTCATTGGAAGCAGAAATGATGGATATGATACATGCTGTCAATTTTTCCCATCAAAAAGGCTAGAGGGAGCTTTTGATTGAGAGTGACTTGACCAAAATTGTTCAGGATATCTTGAATGGTGTGATCCATCTCACATGTCCTCTAAAAAACTGCTGGATGAGATGTCTTTATTTGCTTCGGGATATCAACTACATCACAACGCATGCGTATCGGGAGGCGAATATGGTTACTGATGCCCTTGCCAACAAAGGTCGCAATCAGAACTTGACTTGGTCTGATACCTTGCTTCATGAATTTCACCATTTGTATGATAAAGATTTTAATAAAATCCCATACTTCAGACTCATGTAACACTTTTTTTTATATATTCAATAAATTGTTCCTTGGTCTTTGACTGAGGCACTACCTTCTTTAAAAAAAACTTCAACATTTCTATGTGCATACATAGTAATACAGGTTGGGTTATATAAATTTATAATCTGATCATGTCCATGTGGAATAAAAAATGTTTTGGAGTACTATCAAATTATGTCATTGTTTCTACGGAAGCATCTTTTTACATAAGTATAGTGACAATAAACAAAAACCTAGGATTTTCTCACACCCTTTCCTTTACTAGTTTCTTGTTACAATTTGTACACATGAATTAATTTCATCATCTTTATTTCTATTTTAGTCCATGATATGGGACCCTTTGACTAATTCAAGGATATAGGACACTCATGAACTACTTTATTTCGATCTAGAGACTGAAATATATATCTATTCATATCAATGATTAGACATGGCTGAGCGAAACAATCTTGTGGATCTCATACCCACTAATTTCAAATATGCTCACCCTAAATACCAGGAATAGAAACATATAATATAGGATTGAACCATCATGGATTGTGACTTTCCATCCATTGGTGGTGTTATACTCAGCATTGTTCATCCTCCTATTCAGTAGCATGCCTTTGAGATCAAACCTTGATTGATTGATATGATATATAACATTGGAAATTTTAGTATACTTTAGAGTGAATATACACATTAACATATCTCTAATTTCTATGAAGTTTGTGACCCCTTCCAGAACCAAGGAGGATATTCAAATGAAATTCATATCAGGTTATTTCCCTTCTCCTTTCATAGTAAATACAAGGGTTGGATAAGGAATCATGCTCTTAAATCCATCACAACATGGGATAATGAAGCTAAAAAATTCATAGATAAATATTTCCCACCCATACATACATGGAAACTCTCAAATTCCATAAAAAACTTCTCTTGGGAAGATGGTGATTTATCCTAGTAGGCTTTGGAACATTTTAAAGAATTGGCCTAGAATTTTCCACATCACAGACATATTATGTAGTTTCATCTTCAATCTTTTTACCAGAGATTACAACCCACTGCACAGACTATGGTTGATGTCACTACTAATGGAAGAATTATTATCAAGACATCAAAAGTGGTTTGAGTAGTTCTGGATGAGGTTTTAGACAATAATAGTTTATAATAGAGTGATCAAGGACCTCCTCTTCATTGAATTGATTAAGTAGAAGAGACCACCCATATTATGGACCAAATCAAATCCATTAATAAAAATATTGAAAACTTACTACTTCCTCAAAACCAAACATCGCCCTATGAGAAAGTTAAGAAGGTTAAACCCTATGAATTGTGTAGAGACCCACATTTGTATTAAGACTTATAATAAGGAATGGAAGAACAATAATTTCATGAATTTAATTACATTATTTACAATCAAAAACCACAACAATTTGAGCAACCCTTTCACCCACAGATACCGATGCAATAGAAACAACCAAATCAATGATACTAAAAATAATTAAGTGGTTGTATAAAAACATAGGATAAGGGACCACCTGGATAACCACATCAGAATATATCACCTATAACAAAATAACCCTACCCTATAAAACCATTTTCCTCTAAGGTTTAGTGTAACACCCCGATATTTTGAGAAATAATTTTTTCTAATTAATTTAAACTTTTTGATATTTTGCATTTAACACAACATTGAATATAGTTTTTGTTATATGAAAGTAACAAGTTATTAGTTCTTCATGTACTAAACCAATTTAATCATTCATTATATGCTACACTAAGATAATCTTGTTCTACCTGCAACATAGAGATAGCTTACGTTACACACAAGACTGAGTGTTACTCCCTTTTAATGGTGTAACTATTTTAAAAATAAATTTTGAAACTTGTATAAAGTTTATTTGTCAAAATAAACTTAATTTTTGAATTCATAATTTGAAAATTATCTTAAGATTATTTTTTTCTTTTTTTCTAAGAAGTTTCATTTTTATGAATAGTGAAAAATACTCCATTTTAGTTCAAAATTTCCTTATCATTTAAATAATTATTAATGTTAAATTATATTTTAAATTGGTTTTTAAAGTCAAAGTATATTAATTATAAATATATTAATCCAATTTAGCTCATTGTAATAATTTTTATATTGAATTTATATATATAAACTTATTGAACTTTTAATCATTTTCACCTTAAAAACCTGCTTTCTCACCACATCTCCAGGATTAGCTTTAAATTTAATTTTTCCACTTATATGAATTGAATTTGGAAAATTGTATATACACAGTTATAATGAGTATAATATTTATAGTCTAATAAAATAAACTTGGTTTTCTAAAAAAAATATATTAGTGGACGTAATTAAAATTAATTATAGTGATTAAGGGAAATTTAAGCTTAGCAAGGGGATAAACCTTAAACTTAAGGGCCAAAATGACCTAGAAACTTGTATAAAATCCATTTTATACCAATAGTTAGACCATATCCCCTACTGGTTCAAATTTTAAGATTTATTGGGATACTATTCTGTGAAAGTAGACTATATAATAAGATAAGTAAAGAAAAAGACAAAAAAGGAACATTCCTTACCTTTAACATTTATAAAGATTTAGAGTATGGAATAAGCCACATAGTTTAGGTTATAAAAATTATTTTGAAAGTTAAATGAGTTTTTTTATCATGTCAATTTAAATTTAATTTTTAGATATAATATAATTACATTTAATTCTTAACAGACACTAACGCATCGATTGTTTAGTTAATAATTAAATAAAATAAATGATGCTAACATTAAAGGTAATGTAAATTTAATGAACTATTTAGTTACATTATTTTTTTAGATGAATATATCATGTTACATAGATATTAACAAAAAATATTTTAATTCCAATAATATTTTTATATTTTTTAAATTAAAATTAAATAAATAATGTCAAAATTGACATTAATATGTTATTTTACAATAAATGATATGTTATTAAAAGAATTAAAATTACTAAAATCATATATTCAAAAAATTTATTTTTAAATATTAATAAATATAAGATATTTTCTAATTATGGACCAATTTATCTTTTATAATTAACATATTGACCTTTAAATAGAAAAATCCTTGTTAGCACGGTTCGGGTTAACGTGGTGTTTTTGCGCGTTACATGCGCTTATTTTAAAATTAACTTCCAACACACTTGGGATTAAATTTTTTAAAATTATATATAATAATTATAATTATGTGGTTATATATTTTCTAATAAATCTAAATTTAATTTACTCTTAATGGTTAAAATACTTTAGTTAGAATACTACTTGCCTTAATAAAAACCAAAATGATAAAAGTTGGGGAACATAGAAGTTAAGGAAACAAATTATAAAAATAAACTTATTTTTGTGTGGTAGAGTTTTTTATAGACCATAATTACCCTTTAATACACCTTTTTCTATTTTTTAATCTCATGAGGTAAGGGAGACCTACCAATATTGTTTACATTTTTGGTATTTACAAGAATGTCACTCCTCCCCTCTATAAAAAGGCATTCAATCTTCTCATTCCTTACACCTCTCAATCCAATTTAGCTCATCCAACCCCTACCCAAATAATCTCCTAATATACCTAATATAAAGCTAGAATCCTATATTTTGGTATAAAGAACAAAAATTTATTCATTTGGGGAAACCCAAAAGGAATTACCTAAAGAAGAGGTAACATCCTTCTATGAGCTCTTTTGTTTTATTTTCATTCTCCGCCACATAAATTATTCTTATTCCATGATTATATAATAATTTAAGTATCCTAAATATAATTATATGTTGTTATTATAATATTTAAACTGAAAACTATGCATACTTCCATCAAATGGTTAACAAACTTACCGTTCTTGTGTACGGCGAACTACTACCGAAAAAAATGATGTTGTTCATTTTTTATTTACCACATGTCATGGTTAGGAATTATGATGGAAAAAATATTTTTATATTATATATATATGATATTTATGATTTATTTATTATTATTTAATTATTATATAACACATAACTACATGATTTTCATTTTTTGTAAATACAATAACTTTGTTTGTAGACGTGTGGACTATCGCCTCCTCAAAGCGATGTGATTCATTCACACATTACATGGAATGTATTAAGGATGGGTTTAGAAAAAATATATGATATATGTAAAATAATAATTCTATTATAATTATAATATATATATACATATATGTCATTTTCTTTCTTTCTTTCAATGAGACAATAAAACGGAAACAACATTTATGTGTATGTATGGCCTACTGTCTCCATGAACAGTGTATTTCATTTATTATTTATATATTTTATATATTACTATAAATACATATAAAATTAATATATATTATATTTATACCATTTTTTACATTATTTAAATAAATAAATCATGATCTAAGTAAAAGTAAATATAATAACATGCCAAATCATGTACGAAAAACAAAGTAGTTATTACCCGAAATATAACCTAAAATGGAATTTTTAATAAATGGGTAATATAAGGCCATAATAAAATCCTATATGGAATGATATATAAGAATATTTTTCTTTTTTATATTTATAATAAACTTATACTTATTTTATTTTACATTTGAATGTGTACAAAGAAAGTCAAGACTTAAGGTAAGGGTTTTCTCGTCTCACTTTTATTCCTATGAGACTTATACTTTATTCACCACTCATTTATTTTTTGTGGTGTATATACTTACCATTATTTAATTATATTATTATTACAATTAAATTTATGGTAATTTACATATCCCTTTTATTATATTTATTTTAGGGGATTTATGGTTGAAAAGTTACCAAATCGATAAAGTAATTTTGTCTCAATTTTCCTTCTTTGATACACATGACATGTTATGAACCTATATTTTTATATAAGGTGTATATAATACCCATTGAAATGTTATATCATTAATATCCTTATTTAATTATATTGTAATCTTCCTTTAATTTTATTATTTCATGGGGATTATGATTCAAAATTACTAAAGTGGTAGCAGTTCATTACTACAATATCATCGTTTATTAAGATCGTTTATGATTATGCTTACATTGATGAAATATTATGATCCATATCTCAATAACTCTCATTAATATTGTTATTATCCATTTATCCATGATATATACATGTATTGGTTCCATTTTTCAACTCTTTTATACATAATATAATTAATAAATTGTTTTTAAGAATATCTGAATTTAATTCTCTCTTCGGTCGGAAATTGTTTTATTCACAAAACCATGTTTTCTAAAAATATTTTCAAAAATATTTTACTATGATTTGTAAAATACATTTTTACCCATGTTTTAAATTTTTAATAAAAAAAATTAAAATTAACCTCATTGTCATCTTCTGATCAAGACACTTTTATAAACTTGTTACGGTGTAGAAGGAATGTTTGGCATGTATAGATTTATCTGCCTTCATGATTGTCATTTATTTAAATTTTATTTTATAGGTTTTCAAGGTTATTTTAAAAGATAAATTTTTTCAAAAAAAAAGTATGTTTAATAAGTTTTTTAAATGATTTTTATCCTTCTTTATAAATTTTCAAAGTTTTTTCAAAGAAAATGGGTTTTAAAATGATTTTAAAGATAATTTTATAAGTTTTAAATGAAAAAGGTTTTCAAATGTTTTCAATATTCCTTTATAAGTTTTCAAATTTATTTTCAAAGAAATTTTTTTCAAAATAATCTAAATATTCCTTTATAAAATTTCAGGGTTACTTTCAATGAATAAGATTTCAAAATTTTTTATGATTTAAAAATATTTTTTCAAAGAAAAAAATATATATTACTCAAGAAATGTTTTAAATTAAATTGAAAATCTTTATCTATATAAAAATAATTTTTGAAAGGGTTTCATGAAAGGGATTTTCAATGAAAGTCTATTTTCCTTAAGAAATGTTCTATGTGATATTTCAAAATCCTTCTCTATCTAAGATGACATGCTTTTTTATAGTTTATGATTTACTGGGGATAAGATCCAAGAATATCATTCATATTACTCTTTTAATGGTTTATCTTTTTATGGAATGATGTTTATGAAAAAAGTTTCTCTTCCATGGTTTATATTATTTTGAAACCCACTTATTTTAATAGGTTATGTTTTTATGAAATGATTATGAAACCTATCTCTTTTCCATAAGTAATTATATGATAAAAATTTTATGATACCCATTTCATTTCATGGTTTGTGATATGATGTTTATGAAACCCATATCTTTTTATGGGTCATGATATGATGAAATATTTGTTATAATATGGAACATGTATGTATGATTTTATTATTTGATGGGTGGTACCTATATCTACCTCTAATGAGTTGGGTAAATATTTATATATAATGAGATAATGATGGGAAATAAGTCCATAGGCTTGATCCAAAATGGGAAATAGGTGTGTCTTGATCCAAAATGGGAAATAGGTGTGTCCTGATTCACTATAGGAATATGGGGAAACCTGATATACTATGGGAAGATGGGGAAACTCAATACACTATGGGGATATGGGTAAACCTGATCCACTCTGGGATGATGGGGAAACTCGATCCCTTATAATAAATAGATTGCGACTGAGAATGGTGGTGTGTCCCGCCTAGTAGGTGTAGTCCCCATGAAGTACCCTAATAATTTTTTTGGCAATGATCCTTTACTTATAGGGACTGATATTACATTTTTATGTGTTTGAAAAAAAAATATTTCTTATTCCTATGATATTATCACATGGTTTATGTTCTTGGTTATCATATGATTCATGTCTTATGAACTGCTAATCTTTATGTCATGTCTCATGATTATGATCTTTGATATGTTGGTTATGATCTTCAAATTTTATGCTCTTGTTCTCATACTCTTATGTTCATGTCATTCTTATGTATTTCCTTTATTTAAACTTTCTGAGCATTCATTTCCACCCATTTCTTATGCTTCCTTTACCTAGGTTATGAAGAAAAGTTTTATATAGGAGTACTAAAGTGGAAGATCTTTAATGGAGATGTTGAAGATATTTCACCAAACTAAAAGAACATGTACCAAGTTTACAAAGACACTAAACTATTAGGGTCCTCAAGTATGTATTTTTTTAATGTTATGAATATTCATCTAAAATGATGTAATATCCATGTATGTTAAGTATGGGTTTCTATTGTTAGTATCAAAGTAAATATTTAGTTGACCATTTGAAACTATGATGAGGAAACATTAGTGATATTACTAGGGATATTTATAAGGATATGTCTATGTACATATCTAAAGATATGTATAAGGATAAGTACAATTAATATAAAATGTTCTAGAATTTTGGAAAAGGATAGAGTGAGTGGTTTCCTAGTAATACATCCATGTCTAGATACTACAAGTGGATATGTCTCTGGTATAGATGTACATAGGGGTAACATCCCCAAAAACATTATATTTATCTAGAATCGGTCAGTAATAAGTGTACAATAATGGGTCGTGGTGCACACCAAGTTTTACACTACCATGGGATATTATTTCGGAATTCAAAAAACCTTTATAAACCATCCTGACTAATTTAAATAGATGATGACTATGAATGACCTAGGATAAACCTGAGGTGTCCTAGATTAATAAGGAAGGATTTAAGATTTAGATATCATATAAGTAATTTTTCATAATTATGTGGTTTTTTTCTATGATAAGTATTTCTCACTCTATGATTTCTAGTTTTAGTCAATTGAGGGAACTAGAATAAATGTGGTTAACATTTAATGTTTCATATGTGGAAAGTATGGGCATTATTAAAACAAATTTCCTAATTGAAAATCTCATAAAGATAATCAATAAGATGGTATGGGTATTGGTTATATTACTGAAGATAAAGGGACCGCAAATGCCATGTGAAAGGTATGGGATGTTATAATATTATTTTTTACATTAAAAGTAAGAATCGTGATTAGATTGAGGTTGAGCAACCTTAATACATGATTCATATTTTATATTCTGAGAAAAGGGGTATTAAGTAATAAGATGATTAAGCATGAGTAATGGATTATAAATAAAGTTGAATGATTTAAGTGTGTATGTATGGGAATTAAAGAATTATATTATATAAATAATTAAGTATATGTTATTAATTAATCATTTAAAATGATATGTTTAATGGTGCTAATGAAATAATAAATTGATTTAATGTAAATGTGGTATTGTGATCGAGAGAAAGAAACCCTTAATATGTTTCTGGGGATGAGAAAATGATATTTAATATGGATAAAGAGATGATGATATGGATAAAGTAAATTGGATAGTATTTATGACATTATTAATGATAAATTATTTGATTAAAAAGTGGTTTATGTTGTCGTTGATGAATTTTTAAAGCATTTTTTGTATTTAAGGAATATATCCAATAATCTTTGGAATAAGGAAGCATAAATGTTTTCCAATAGGGTTTATGGTAATTTAGTTTATTACCATGTTACGAGATAATCTATGACGAAAGTTTTCACATTTTTGGTATGTGAAAACAAAGGTATACATTATAATATATGGGGGATCAATGTTAAGATTATTTTGATAAATTTAGTGACCTTATTTCTAAAAAATTTTATTTCCATATTTTGGAAAGGTTACATGGTTATCCATTTATGAAATAGTTTAAGTTAAAATTCGGAAGAGTTTTTAGATATTAATTAATATCTCTCTATATGATGATTTATGCATATTTAATAACCTTTTCTAACCATTTTGTTGTGATGTAAAGTAAAGATAGGTGGAATGGACTATAATTCTATTTATTGATCTCATGATTTTTTAGTTCTCCAAGAATAAAAAATTTACCTTCATTTCTGGAGTAACAAATGAATTGGAAATTGGTCAAGGCACAACCAAAGGGTGAGATTGTTCTGAAATCAAGTAAGTATATCTTCTTTTTAAATTTCTTAACTTTAGGAAGGGGATATTGAAACCAAAAATGTTATCCTAGTACCTTCATTTCTTATGAATCAAATGGTCCCTTAGATCTTTAGAGATTTATGGATTTGTGATCATTAAATTTCTCCTGACCATGTTCTCTATCATTCTCTATCAAAACTTGATAGTTATATTTTTCTTTTATTTTCATGTTTTCACTTACCGCTTATGTTCTTCTATGTAAGAGTTACTTTGGGTAACCGTTATGGTTCCAACTTTCCCTTTTTAAAGGAAGTTTTAGTATTCATTTTTATAATGTGGGTTTCTATGAAAGTAACTATAAGTATTAAACCTTTGATAACCTAGATTAATTTTAAGGGAGAAATTCATTTTAAGGGGGGTAGAATGTAACACCCCAATATTTTGGGAAATATTTTTCTCGAATTAATTTAAACTTTTTTATATTTTACATTTCACAAAAAAATGAATATAGATTATGTTATATGAAAGCCCCAAGTTATTATTTCATTTTATGATACACCAAGTTAACCTTTCATTATACTCTACACCAAGATAATCATGTGTTACACACAACACGGAGATAGCTTGTGTTACATGCAAGACTGAGTTTTTTCATCTTTTAGTGAAGCACTAATTTTAGAACTAAATTTTTAAACTTTTATAAATTTTATTTATTTAAATAAACTACATTTTTGAATGTTTAATGTTAAAATTATCTTAAGATCCTTTTTTTTCTATTTTTATGATAGGTTTTATTTTTGTATGAATAGTGGAAAATACTGCATTTTAGTTAAAAACTACATTTTCATTTCAATAATTATTAAAGATAAATTATATTATAAATTGGTTTTTAAAGTCTCAATAAATCTGTTATACATATATTAATCCAATTTATTTCATTTGAATCATATTTATATTTAATTTAGATACAAAAACATATTAAACTTTTGAAAATTTTCACCTTAAAAACCCGTTTTCTCGCCACGTCTACGGCATTAGCTTTAAATTTAATTTTGACACTACTGTGAATTGAATTTCAAAAAATGGACATGAACATTTGTAAACAGTATAATATTTATATTCTGATAATATAAACCTAGCTTTTGACCAAAAATATTAGTGTGAGTAATTGAAATTAATTATAGTGATTAAGGGAAAATTAATCTTAACAATGGGCTAAACCATAAACTTAAGAGCTAAAATGACCTTGAAACTTGTCAAAAATCTATTGGTAGCCAATAGTTAGACCATATACCATATTGGTTCTAATTTTATGTGTTTTTGGGATACTATTCCATGAAAGTTACCTATATAATAAGTTCATTAAGGAAAAAGAAAAAAAAATTCCTTACCTTTAACATTTATAAATCTTTAGAGTATGGAAGAAGCAACATAGTTTCAGTTATAAACATTATTTTTAAATATAAATTAGTTTTTTATCATGGTAATTTAACTTTAATTTATATATATGATATAATTACATTTAATTCTTAACAAATTCAAACGTATGGATTATTTAGTTAATAATTAAATAAAATAAATGATGTTAAAAACATTAAAAGAAAAGTAAATTTAATTAACTGTTATGTTACATTATTTTTGTATATAAATATATCATTTTACACAGATTTTAACTTGATATATTTTAATTCAAATAATATTTTGATATTTTTTAAATCAAAATTAAATAAATAATTTCAAAATTGACATTAATGTTATTTTAAAATAAATGATATTTTATTAAAAGAATTAAAATTACTAAAAATCCTAAATTATGCCAATTTATTTTTAAATTTTAATAAATATAAAATATGGTCCAATAATGTACCAATTGATCTTTTATAATTAACATATTTACCTTTGAATAGAAAAAACATTATTAGCACGGTTCGGGTTAAAATAGTGTTTTCATGTGTTACATGAACTTGTTTTAAAATTAATTTCAAACACATATGGGATTTAATTTTTATAAATTAGATATAATATTTAAAATTAATTAGTTCTATTTTTTCTAATAAATATTACTTTAATTTACTTTTAATTGTTAAAATAATTATGTTATAATACTAGTGGCCATAATAAAAACCAAAAATGATAAAAGTGGGAAAACATAGAAGTTATGGGAAAAATTTATAAAAATACACTTATTTTTGTGTTTTGGATGTTCTTATCAACCATAATTCCTCTTAAATCCATTATTCTCCCATTTTGGAAGAACACTAGGTAAGTTAGACCTCCCAATAGTGTTTACCTTTTGGTATTTATAAGAATGTCACTCATCCTCCTCTATAAAAAGGAATTCAGTATTCCCCTTCATTACACCTCTCAAGACACTTTGGATCATGAAACCCCTTAAAAAATAATCTCGCAAAATCCATACTCTAAAACTAGAAGCCTCAATTTTGTCCTAAATCAAACCAAGTTAGTCCTTTATTGTAAACCAAATTGAATTATAGAAAGAAGAGGTAATATCCATCCACAAGCTCTTTTGTTTTATTTTCATTCTCCACCACCTAAATTATTCTTATTTAATTATTATATAATAAACTCATTATACTCAATATACTGATATTTTTTTCTAAGGGTTATACCTACACCTACACACACGTCTATCAAATAGGTAATGAACTTACCATTATTGTGTATGGAAAACTACCGCCTCACGAAATAATGTTGTTCATTTTTCCTTTACCACATCTCATAGTTGGGAGTTATAGTGTATACTCTATTTTAATATGATATTTATGATATTTATGATTTATTTATTCTTCTAAAATTATTATATAACACAAATATTCATGATTTCCATTTTTTGTAAATACAATAACTTCTTTTGTGGACGTACGGACTAACACCTTCACAAAGCTATGTGATTCATTCACACATTTAATGGAATGTATTAAGGATGGGTTTAGTAAACATATATGATATATGTGAAATAATAATTCTATTTTAATTATAATATATATATATATATACACATATATGTCATTTTCTTTCTTTCTTTCAATATGATAATAAAATGAAAACATCATTCATGCGTACGTACGGCCTATAGTCTCAATGAATGGTGTATTCCATTTCTTATTTCTATCTTTTATATATTGTTATAAATATATATATAATATTTATACCATGTTTTACATTATATAAATAATTAAATCATTATGTAATTAAAAGTACCAAGAATAACAAGTCAAATCATGCACGAAAAAGAAAGAGGTTATTACCCAAAACATAGCCTAAACATGGAATTATTAATAAACAGGTAATATAAAGAAAAAATAAAATCATATATGGTTTTATATATAAGAATTTGGTAATTTGGTATATTTTTAATAAACTTATACTTATTATAAAATATGTTTGGATGTGTTCGAAGATATTCAATACTTAAGTAAGGGTTTTCTCATCTCACTTTTATTTATGTGAGACTTGTTGTTAATTAACCACTCATTTATTTTTTGTGGTGTATATACTTCCAATTATTATGTTATATTATTATTATTCTTAAATTTAAGGTAATTTAAATGTCACATCCCGCCTCCCCGGGCCATGAACCATGTCATCTGACCCCATGGGTCTCCTGTTATACCTTGGTTGCCTTCCCAGCACACATAGGATACCATGGGTCTCTTGGCAATGTGCTCGTACACGGCCTTAACCCGTGTTCTCCAACCCATTTAATTGGTACACAGGTTAGCCCATACCACTATCCATGTAAAGTCATGTGGTATAGTACATGCTCGTGTACTCCAAACTGTGTCCGTGTATCCCCGGGATACACGCCGAGTCTTGCGAATCTGTTTCTACCATTATTCGTAGAGAGTACACGTCGTGCCTCTTGGCCATGTATTTCTGTCTATGTTTGTGTATTTCCCAAAATACACGCTGAGTCTCACATAGCCGCCACCTCCTTGTTGTGTGGTGAGTACACACCGTGTGACAGATGTCACACGCCGTGTGTTAACCGCCTGCTACCGAACTAAGGCGGAGAGACCGGGCCAAACTAACACGGTCTGAATCCTCTTCCATTATTGTGATTGTTGGTGGTTCTTCATGTTCTTCATGGGTGAAGAATAACGGATCATTACGGGTTCATTATGCGATGCAACGATCCCAAAATTAAATACTCAACATCACGGTGACCTAGCGGAGGTGCGATGATGATATCGGGCGACGGTTTGGACCGGAACGGGATGGACTGTTCCTCAACCGTTCTTCAAGCGGGAATTCAAAACGTGTTTTCGGAGCCGATATGAAGCTTGAAAACACCGGAATAAACTTCAGGACATCGGAGCGACCTAGAGTCTGAAGTTTCATGACGAACAAACCATCGGAATGAAGAACGGGAATCAAGGGAGGCATGCTGGCCAGAGGCGTCGTTTTTGGAAAATTCCAGACTACACTGTGTGTACTACTAGAGAACACGCCGTGTAGTGCGGGAATTCTGCGGCTAGGGTTTCGGATGTCAGATAGCTAACACACGGCATGTGAAATCTATCACACAGTGTGTCCTCTCCACACAACATGGAGGTGGTGGATACGTGAGACTCGACGTGTATATTTGGAAATACACGGACACAGACAGAAATACACAGCCAAGAGGCACGATGTGTACTCTCTGCGCAGAATGGCATAAACAGATTCGCAAGACTTGACGTGTATCTCGGGGATACATGGACACGGTGTGGAGTAAATGAGCATGTACTCTACCATGCGAACATACATGACTAGTGGTACGGGCTAACTCGTGTAGCAATTACACACGTTGGAGAACACGGGTTGAGGACGTGTACGAGAAAATGGCCAGTGTACATGGAGATGACCCCAAATGTTTGGACATGGCGTGTAACAATACCACACACCATGTACTTACTTTTCTACACGACCAGCCCTTCCACACGGGCTGTTGCACATGGGCAGTACCTGAGGTCGGACTACACGGTGTGTACCTTATACCAACACGCCATGTACTTTTTGGTAAAAGGCTTGGTCATCTTGTACATAGTATCTTGGATACGTTTTTTTTTTGATTATCCCCCTATGACATGGAGGACTTTCGGAATACATCAACTTGAGACTTTGTGGTAGTTGATGTATCGACCCCTTGGCTCGAGGAGCAGACCCTCTTGGAATCGAGCGTGTTGTGTACGGGAACCCTAGAGCTATATGCGACTGCAATGACTACCGTACTGGAATACTCCATGGGTTCGACGACGGAGAAAACTGTACTGGAATCCTCCATAGGTTCAAAAACGATGACTACTGTACTTGTATCCTATGTGGGTCCAATAGTTTGACTTCTATACTAGTATCCTATATGGGTCCGACGGAGTAGCTGGTCTAGTATCCTATGTGGGTCCGACAGCTTAACTGGTCGAGTATCATACGGGGGTCCGACAGCTTAGATGAATCAGTGACTACATCTGATCATCTTTATCACTTTACAAAATATGTATACCTGTGTGAGCTGAGTCTTGACTTTCAATCACTATCATCAATGTGATTGACTTTACTTTTTGTGTGGACTGGGTTGTGATTGGGCTCGAGAGTTGGAGCTGAATTGGGATTGATGACTTAGGTATATGTATGGGCATATACCTAAGTAGAGTTGGTTGATACTTAGTGTTTGTATCTTTTATTTTTGGTTTATCCTTCATGGATTCTGGGAGACCTTCTAGGGTCTCGGGGTCCCTACTGAGTATTGTTATACTCACCCCTGCACGGGCTATGCCCGCACTACGTTGTGTTGGGTGTAGACAACGAACAGCACTGATCGTGGTAGAGACTTGTGAAGTTGGATGGTACTTGGAGGTGGACCACTCGACAGGACGTACACGGAGCAAACGGGCGGACCCAAGGTGCGGAGGAGACCATATGTACCCACCCTTCAGGTGGGATTCTCGGAGGACGACTTAATGGTTGTTGCTTTACTTTACTGTTATTGTACTAGTCTTTCAGTTGTATTGTACTCACTGTTGGGCTTGTATTTTTGGCCCCATTTCTTTTCAACACTTACTTCTGTATATAGTTTTACTTATGCTTACTTCAGTTGCGTACTCTGTTGTGTTTTTTTTACTTCTATAAAGGCAATGCCTTCCCAGTATAGGGATTTACGCCTTTGGTGCTAGTCGCCAACCCCTAGCCTATGGAAGGTGGGCCTGGGGTAGTCACGGAACGTGCCCTGAGGATGGGTCGTGACAATCTCTGGTCCTACAAGTGATGACTCCCCTAGGTCAGTCCATCACAGAGGTGATCTGCAAGGTCGGTCATACAGTGCCTCGTAAGGTGCCATCCCGATAGTGGAGTGGTAGCTATTGTTGTACGAAAACTCCACCAAGGTTAGGTGATCCTCCCAGCTATGACCAAAGTCAAGGACACATGCATGAAGCATGTCCTCGAGAGTCTGAATTTTCCTCTCATTCTGACCATCTTTCTGAGGATGAAAGGCGGTGCTCAAGCGAAGATGCGTCCCAAAAGCCTCCTGTAATACCTTCCATAGCCGGGAAGTGAAACGAGCATCTCGATCGGAAACGATAGACGATGGCACACCATGAATTCATACGATATCTTGATCGTAGAGGCATCCAAATCTCTCTATTGATCCCTGCTCTCTGATCGCTGAGAAGTGGGCTTACTTGGTGAGTCATTCTACGATAACCCAGATAGAGTCATTTCCTCTGTATGTACATGGAATCCCCGTCACGAAATCCATAGATATCCCATCCCACTTCCACTCTGGGACCTCTAAGGGTTGTACCAAGCCTGCTGGTACCTGGTGCTCTGTCTTCACTTATTGACAAGTGAGGCATCATGAAACAAACTCTGCTACAGCCTTCTTCATACCCGGCCACCAATGTTGTCATATGAGGTCCTGGTACATCTTCGCCACTCGTGGATGTACCACTATAGGGGAAGTGTGAAACTCCCTCAGCACCTCCTCCTGTAGTGAAACTGGTACCATGGTGCATCCCCTGAAGAGGATGATGTGCTCCCCTCCTTCAGAAAATTCATCAGGTGCCTGCCCTGAGGATATCTGAGCACGCCACGTCTCATAGTCAACGTCCCCACGTTGTGCCTCCCTGACTCACTAAAGTAGTTGAGGAGTGACTGTGATAGACTGAATAAAGGTTGATCCATCTATATCCACAAAGGATATATGTAACATGGCTAGTTGCTTTGTCGCCTCTCCTAGTAATTGAATGCCCCGTCTCCTACTGAGAGAATCAGCTACAACGTTCCCCTTTCCAGGAGTGTATACTATCTCAATGTCATAGTACTGGAGAAACTCGAGACATCGTCATTGTCTCAGGTTCAGTTCCTTCTAAAAGAAGATGTACCTAAGACTCTGGTGGTCAGAATAGACTATAAAGCGCTTGCCCATCAGATAGTGTCACCACATCTTCAAGGTGAAGACCACTGCTGTTAACTCCAGGTCATGGGTTTCATAGTTCTGCTTGTGTTGTCTCAACTGTCATGAACTGTAAGTGATCATCGCTAACTACTGCATCAGTACACACCCGAGTTTGGTCCCTGATGTGTCGTAGTAAACTACATACCCTACACCCTCCTCTGGTAGCCTCAATATGGGCGCACTGGTCAACCTCTGTCTTAGCTCCTGAAAGCTCTGTTGTCATCTATCTAACCATACGAAGGGTTTCCCCTTCTTCGTCAAATATGAAACCGGTTCTGCAACTCTGGAGAAGATTGGCACAAATCTCTGATAGTACCTAGCTAGACCCAGGAAACTCTGAACCTCCATCACACTCCTCGATGGCTCCCAAGAAAGTACTGCCTCGATCTTCACTGGATCCACTACAACTCTATCCTCCAAGATGACGTGTCCCAAGAAGTGAACCTCTCAAATCCAGAACTGGCACTTCGAGAGATTACCATAAATCTAGTGCTCTCAGAGTGTGTCTAGTACTACCCACAAATGGTTGGCGTGCTCCTCCTCAGTAGTCGAGTAAATCAGTATGTCATCGATGAAGACTATGACAAATCAATTGAGGTAAGGCTAGAAGATCATATTCATTAGACTCATGAACACTGCTGGAGAGTTGTTTATACCTAAGGGCATAACCAAGAACTCGTAGTGGCCATACCGAAACCTGAAGGTTGTCTTCTGCACATCCTCATCTCAAACTCTGAGCTGGTGATAGCCTAACCTGAGGTCAATCTTCGAGAACCATCGTGCTCCCTTGAGCTGATCAAAGAGGTATTAAATCCTTGGGAGTGGGTACTTGTTCTTCACGGTCACATGATTCAAGTGATGGTAGTTGACACATAGTCTCGAGCTCTCATCCGCCTTCTTGGTGAACAAAATCGGCAAATCCCAGGGTGAAACACTGGGTTGGATAAATCCCTTTCCTTGCAAGTCCTCTAGTTGTACTCGTAGCTCACGAAGCTCAGTGGGATCCATCCGATATGCTTGAGTAGATATCGGTTCTATCCCAGATTACAGGTCTATGTAGAAGTCTACCTCTCTATGAGGAGGTAGTCCGGGAATGTCGTCAGGAAAAACATATGCATACTGATCCACCACTATAGGAAAACTTGGATTTATCACATCAACCGCTCCAAGGATGAGACTAGCCAACTGATGTGTGATCGGCTGCCCTCTCCTCCACAAAAGTCCATCCTATGCTATAAAGGCTCCCTTATTTCCAGTGAAGGTAAACCTAGTCCCATCCATGCGGACACACCGCACTTTGCGCCCAATGCAGTTGATCTGAGCATGGACTGTAGACAACCAGTCCATACCCAAGATGACGTCATAAGGCCTCGACGCTGATACAAGAAGATCTCATCCGAAGCTATTGCCTCCTAGAGTAAGCTCACACTGTTGGAACCAGTGCGTAATTGTCGAGTCTACTCCCGTAAGAGTCTCTAGCTGTAAGGATCAATCCAAAATCTCCGTCGAAATATTTGAGCTCCGAACAAGGGTAGCGAAAATAAGATAATGACTCGCACCTGTGTCTATAAGTACTGCAGAAAGGGTGGAGTAGACATAGATAGTACCTCAAATCATCTCAGGTGAGCCATGGTCATAGGCCTCGACTGCCTGGAGCTGAGCATGCCCCTATCTGCCAGCTCCCTATGGTCGGGGCGGATGAAGACTGCACAGAGCTGACAGAAGTCCTATACAGATAGGAGACTTCGACCACTGGATTTCGAGTATGGTGACCACATTTTCCTATGGTTCTCACTTCGATGAGGTCTATGGATATTTGGTTGGGGCGGAAAGTTATCTCCATGTTTCATCAGATCTTTCCGGTTCCTCAGTAGAGTAGGCGAGGTGGCTTACTTCCTGGCCCTTCCACCTCAGTTGCACCGGGTACATGACGTCTTCTATGTATCTCAGCTGAGGAGATACGTGCACGACCCGACCCACATCATCAATCATGGGGAGCTGGACATCTATGACAGGGCGACATTCAAGGAGGTACTAATGGAGATCGAGGATCGATAGGAGCGGGTCCTACGTGGATGGTAGATTCCTCTGGTGTGCATTCGCTGGAAACATGGGAACCTCCAAGAGAGAACTTGGTTGCATGAGACTCAGATGCGAGCTCAGTACACCCATTTGTTTCCATAGTGTATGTTGTTGATTTATGGGGAAGTAAAGCCCTGAGGTGGGGGTAATTTAAAGACCCAAAATTTCAAGGAATTTTTTTTTCTTAAATACTTAGGAATTTTACGAGTCTGCGGTTTCTGATGGAACTTGATTCTGAGGCCCAGTGTGCCCGGAATCAATTTCTGAATTTTTTTGGGGGTAAGTTCAGTAAACGTACGTTCAGGTTTAGCTATCTTTTGAACTGCTGCTCAGAATTGAAATATAAGGACACCGATGAACTCACAGTTCCGGTATTCGCTTAAGGGGACCTTTACCGCAGTTTTGTTTTATGTGGGTTGATAGTTAATATTTGGGAATTTAGAATAATATAAATAAAATTTTTGGAACACAATTTTATTTATGGAAGTTAGTTAATTCCTCTCAAGGGGAGTTAGAGGTGGGGACCACACCCACATAACCTCCAATGAGAGGATATTTGTGAGGTGGGGCCCACACGAGCCTAACATTTTCATCTTCCCATAACATCCCATAAACTCCCTTAAACCCCCTTGTTTAATTCTTGAAAACTCCCCTCTTTTATTGTTAAACTCTCCACCTTCCACTTGGTCATTAATATGACAACACCTTGAATTAATTATTTTGTACTCCACAAAATTAATTAATTACTTTGGGAGGATTTGAATCATTTTGAAAATTCATGGAGAGTTCATTAAAAGAAGGGGAGCCTTAATATAATATTGCCTTAAAAAATATTTTGAGGTGGAACCTCTGGAAGATTAGAAAGAAAGGTGTTCTTATCCCGATGAAGAATGCCTCTGACGAAGAACGACTTTCTACCTCGACAAAGAACGATGTATGATTTGAAGAACGCGAAGTCTCCAATGACGCTTCTTGTTCGTGTGCACACCGACGTCAATGGAATCGACACCGTTCTTCCGCGACGCCCTACTATCGCGACGTTCGTCTTCCATGGCTCGATGACGTGCAACGTCTTTTCAAGGTTGGGGGATTATGTTCAATTTTAATTGATTAAAAATGTTCTTGTTCTTCGTTGAAAATCATGGTTTGCCTTTGGCCTTTGATACCAATTTGTCACGACCCGTCCTCAGGACCCGTGTTGTGACTACCCCAAGCCCGCCTTCCATAGGCCAAGGGATGGCGACTAGCACCAAAGGCATAAATCCCTATACTGGGAAGGAATTGCCTTTATAGAAGTAAAAAAACACAACAGAGTACGCAACTGAAGTAAGCACAAGTAAAATTGTATACAAAAGTAAGTGCTGAAAAGTAAGGGGGCTGGAAATACAAGACCAACAGTGAGTACAGTACAACTGAAAGACTAGTAAAACAGCAGTAAAGTAGAAACCACTGAGTCGTCCTCCAGGAATCCCACCTAAAGGGTGGGTACATATGGTCTCCTCCACACCTCGGGTCCATCTGTCCGCTCCGTGTACGTCCCGTCGAGTGGTCCACCTCTGGGTACCATCCAGCTTCACAAGTCTCTACCACGATCAGTGTTGTTTGTTGTCTGCATCCAACACAACGTAGTGCGGGAATATCCCATGCAGGGGTGAGTATAACAATACTCGGTAGGGACCCTGAGACCCACGAAGGTCTTCCAGAATCCACAAAGGATAAACCACAAAGGAAAGATACAAACACTAAGTATCAACCAAATCTACTAAGGTATATTCCCATACATATACCTAAGTCATCAATCCCAGTTCAGCTCCAACTCTCGAGCCCAATCACAACCCAGTCCACACAGGAAGTAAATTCAATCACATTGATGATAATGATTGAAAGTCAAGACTCAACTCACACATGTATACTTATTTTGTAAAGTGATAAATATGACCTGATGTAGTCACTGATTCATCTAAGTTGTCGAGCCCACGTAGGATACTAGACCATCTACTCTATTGGACCCACGTAGGATACCTGTACATAAGTCAAACCGTCAGACCCACGTAGGATAAAAGTACAGTAGTCATCGCTGTCGAACCTATAGAGGATTCTAGTATAGTTGTCGTCGTTTTTGAACCCATGGGGGATTTCAGTACGGTAGTCGTTGTAGTCGCAGCTAGCTCTAGGGTTCTCTCACACAGTACGCTCGATTCTGGGAGGGTCTGCTCCTCGAGCCAAGGGGTCGATACATCAACTAAAAATAAGTCTCAAGTTGATGTATTCTGAAATTCCTCTATGTCATAGGGGGTTAATCCAAACAAAACGTATCCAAGATAATGTGTACAAGATGACCAAGCCTTTTACCAAAACTTACATAGAATGTTGGTATAAGGTACACGTCGTGTAGTCAGACCTCGGGTACTGCCCATGTGCAACGGTCCGTGTCGAAGGGCTGGTTGTGTAGAAAAGTAAGTACATAGCATGTGGTATGGTTACACGATGTGTCCAAACATATGGGGTCAGCTCCGTGTACACTGGCTATGTGCTCGTACACGGCCTCAACCCATGTTCTCCAACTCGTGTAATTGGTACACGAGTTAGCCCATACCACTGGCCATGTCTGGTCGTGTGGTAGAGTACATGCCCATGTGGTAGAGTACATGCCCGTGTGGCAGAGTACATAACCACATACACGGTCCCCAAGCCCGCCTTCCATAGGCCAAGGGCTGGCGACTAGCACCAAAGGCGTAAATCCTGATAAAAAGGGAAGGCATTGCCTTTATGAAATTAAACAAACACAATAGAGTACGCAAGCTGAAGAAAACACTAAGTAAACTGATTACAAAATTAAGTGCTGAAAAGTAAATGGGACAGTATACAAACCCAACTGAAAGTACAGTACAACTGAAAGTCTATTACAATAGCAGTAAATTAAAGCATCAACCACTGAGTCGTCATTCAGGAATCCCACCTGAAGGGTGGGTACAGATGGTCTCTTCGTCACCTCGGGTCCATCCGTCCACTCCGTATACATCACGCTAAGTGGTCCACCTCCGGGTATCGTCAAGCTCCACAAGTCTCTACCACGATTAGTGTTGTCCGTCATTTTCATCCAACACAACGTAGTGCGGGCATAGCCCGTGTAGGGGTGAGTATAACAATACTCAGTAGGGACCCCGAGACCCCCGAAGGTCTCCCAGAATCCACGAAGGATAAACAACAAGAAAATATAAAATCATGAAGTATCAACCAACTCTACTTAGGTATATGCCCATACATATACCTATGTCATAAATCTAGTTTATCTATAACTCTCGAGCCCAAGAACAACCCAGTCCACATAGGAAATAATTAAAACACATCGATGATAACAATTGAAATTCAAGACTCATCTCACACAAGTATACATCTTTCGTAAAGTGATAAAGATGATCAGATGCAGTCACGGATTCATCTAAGTTGTAAGACCCATGTAGAATACTAGAACAGCTAAGCTGTCGGACCCATGTAGGATTCTAGATCAGCTACTCTATCGGACCCACGTAGGATACTAGAATAGAAGTCAAATTGTCGGACCCACGTAGGATACAAGTACAGTAATCATCGTCGTCGAACCCACGGAGGATTCCAGTACAGTAGTCATCGTCGCTGAACCCACAGAGGATTCCAGTATGGTTGTCGTCACTGCCGAACCCACGGAGGATTCTAGTACAGTTGTCATCTCTGCTGAACCCAAGGAGGATTCCAGTATAGTTGTCGTCGTTGCCGAACCCACGGAGGATTCCAGTACAGTTGTCGTCTCTGCCGAAGTCAGCTCTAGGGTTCCCGCACACAGCACGCTCAATTCCGGGAGGGTCTGCTCCTCAAGCCAAGGGGGGTCGATACATCAACTATCTAGAAGTCCAAAGTTGATGTATCACGTAGTTCCGTCTCGTCAAAAGAAACCCAACGCGACAGACGACGCGTCAATCGGACGCCCGGTCTGAGAGTTATTGGCTTTTCCATTCCAGGGGCCCGGTTGGATTTCAGGTACAATCCAACCCGGACATACTCCAATATCATCCTAATTCTGCATGGAATATACCAAAATTATCATCCCGTTAAAATTAAACCAACTTAGTTGACGGCATGTCATTCGGACATCCGGTCCTTAAGTTATAAGTGTTTCTGCTCCGAGGGCCCGGTTGGTTTCGAGTTCGAACCAACCCGGCCATATCCAAACTTTTCCAAAACCTTGAGTTTAATATACCAAAACAACCATCTCGATTCTAGGAATCCAATGCAACTGATGGTGCATCGATCAGAGGTTCGTAGCCCAAGTTATGTGCGATTAACCGAAAATGGTCTGAAGAGGGGGGTCTGGGGCCGGTCCGACCCGGCCCAACCCACCCTGGGTCGGCCTGAACTGGGTCGACATGACCCGGGTCCGGGTCCGGACCAGAAGGGTGTGGCCTGTCCTAGAATATCGGCCCGGCCCAGGGCACCGGCCCAGCCCGCGTGGTGCGGTGCCCCGGTCCGCATGACGCGGTGCCCCAACTCGCGTGGCGCGGTGCCCTAGTCCGCGTGACGCAGTGGCCCAGCTGCGTGGCTGGGGTGTCGAAGTCCAACTGGTCAGTGTGACCAGGTGGCGACGGTTCCCTATAGTGCCCGCCCTAAACAATTAAGGGGGTGGTTTTTTTGCGCCCCCTGTCTCCCATAACGGAACCGGAAAGCACCGGTTCCTCTCCACGGAACCCAATGGGTTCTGCCCTGGTGCACCCTCACCGGCGGCCGGCTCAGCCGGCCGCCCTTATGCTTATCTGTCCCGGCCCATCTGCGGCTTCCCCTTTCGGTGCGGCACAACGGTGTCGCACTTTCTTCAAACCGTCGCGGCCCTTCTGGTCGCAGTCCTCTTCCTCTGGCGCAGTGCGACACCACCGCACCCCTCTGGCATAGCTGCGGCCTGTGGTGGTTGCGGCCCCATTCTTCGCATAGCTCCGGCAACTTGTGTCAATTGCACTGTCGGTTTATTATGTGGTTCTCTCTACCGGTGGTTCTGTTGCACCACAGCCGTCATCAATCCATCAATATCCATCGGATGGGCGTCGGTTCATGTTTGTTCGGCCCACGCCCTCCGTGTTAGATAATAACAATTTGGCTAGCAAGAACCACTAATAAAGATGAGGTAAAAGGATTCAAATTAAACTATAATGAACCCTAACTCGATCGTTGTTTGCTGACGACATCATGGGAAGAATGGAAAGTTGACAATGATCATTGCATCCGCCTCGCACTTCAGATCCGAATTTGTGCGTCGGATATTCGTCGGGATCTGATCTTCATCAAAGGATCATTCTTCGCTGGGAAGAATGTCATTGGAGAACCGTTCCTCGTCCACCAAAACCTTTCCAACCTTTTTCCCCCAACCAATCCTATTTAACATAAATAATGTTCATTAAATGGGTGGTTACACCTCTTGAGTTACCACACATTTAATTCCTTACATTAAATGAGAATTTTCAAAATTTCATAATTCAATTAAAAATAAAATACAATTTTTATTTTATTTTTATCCCATGAAACCTCGAAAAACCAACATTCACCCCAACTCGATTGCAATCGAAGAGAAGGTCCTATTAAGTGATTATCGATGCTAGGAGTTCAACGGTGTCCTCGGATTTCAATTCCGAGCACCGGTTCAAAAGATACATTTACCCGCTCGCACGTTTACTGAATGTACCCGAACAAAATGACAGAAATTGATTCTGGGCACACTGAGCCTCGAAATCAAGTGCCGTTAGAAACCGCAGACTCGTAAAATTCAAAATTATTTAAGAAAAAATTTTCCTTGAAATTTTCAGGTCTTTACATTACCCCCACCTCAGGGCTTTACGTCCCCATAAAGCTATAACACGCACTAGGGAAACAAATGGGGATACTGAACACGCATCTAAGCCTCCCGCTCCCATGTGCTCTCCTGGAGGTTCTCATGCTGCCAGTGAATGTGTGCTAGAGGAATCGACCGTCCACATAGGACCCACTTCTGTTGATCCTCAATCTCCACCAGAACCTCCGTGAATGTTGCCCCGTCATCGATTTCCAGTTCTCCATGGTCAATGATGTGGAAAGGGTCGTGCACATATCTCCTTAGCTGAGATACGTGGAAGACGTCATGCACCTGGTGTAACTAAGGTGGAAGGGCCAGGCGGTAAGCCACCTCACCTACTCTGTTGAGGACCTGGAAAGGTCTGATGAAGCACGAAGATAACTTTCTGCCCTGGACAAATCTCCATAGACCCTGTCGAGGTGAGACTGTAAAAAAACGTGGTCGCCATCCTCGAACTCCAGTGGTCTCTGTCTTCTATCAGCATAGGACTTTTGTCTTCTCTCTATAGTCTTCATCCACTCCTGGATGATCTTCACCTTCTCTGTCGTAGCCTGAAGATGGGAATACTGGTCAACCTCTGCCTCGGCTCCTGAAAGCTCTGCTGGCATCTATCTGACCACACAAAGGGTTTCCCTTTCTTCATCAAAGCTAAAAGCAGTGCTGCAACTCTGGATAAGTCTGGTACAAAGGTATGTCTGGCTGAATCCTAAATGATCAACTGCACCCTCTTATGCATGATTCCATCCCGTGATGCATGGGTTTTCCTTTTTGCTGACCAAGGAAAACCCCATCCCAACATTATAGATAAACCACAACATTTTTTCCTAATATAGTCAATCTATGTATGAACTATGGTTGCCCAGTCCATGCCCAAAATAACGTCGTAAGGTCTCAATGATGCCACCAAGAGGCTCCAACCGAAACTCTCGCATCAAGGGTCAGATCACACCGTCGTTGTAAGTGTGATTATTGAGTCACCTCCCAGAGGTATCTCCAGACGTGAGGGTCAAGTCCACAGTTTTAACTGGAAACTCTAGGTCTAGGACAAGATTCGTGGAAGTAAGGAATGATTGGTACATATTTCTACTGATACGGCAGCTCATAGTAGACACAAATCGTACCTTGAATCATTCCTAGATCCCCTGGGTCACACTTCTTGACCACATGCAACTATTCTCTTCCCCAACCCTCCAATTCCCTGAGCCTGGCAGGTGGTTGACATGTCAAAATGTACACCACCTCATGCTGCTCTCTTAGCTCTACTTCAACGTCTGATGCTCTGCAGATTGATTTGTCCTTAACACTTCCCCTTCTTGAAACATTTTACATGCCCAAGTCTCTGAGACTAGTGCCAATTCACTGCTTCCCAATGCTAACATTCACTGGTTGTATCCGCTCAGCCAAAGAACATTCAACCACAAAGGTTCTCTCTAGAACCCTAAAATAAGTAAGAATGCATAGATGAAAAATTGTTGTCTTAGATGTCATTTAAACACACCTCGCTCTAAGGTCCGAGCTAGAAGAACTGATCGTATCATAGTCATCAAGTACCAGGAATGATTGGTACACCTTGATGAATACTCAACTACCGACATGCCATCCTATTGAAGCTGTATAAGCTCTAGAAAACTCTTAGCCACCTCTTCAAGCCATTCCTCAGTCGCCTATGAGTCGGGCTTGCCTTAGAACCCAAGGGGTATCTGATTCTGAAACACATGTAAGTCACTAAGCCTACATGTGTCATCTACCGGTACTGCCGGTTGTAACTGCTGACCAACTGGCAGTGATATAGCTGACATACTACCTGAAGGTACCATCTCAGGTAATGGTCCATGTACCAAGGCCTCATCAGAATGTGGACCATCCTCATGGTCACTCACTGAAAATCACTAATAGCTAAGTCCACCATTCACTCTACTGGTGTCTCAAATAGGCGGAAAACTCTAGAAATCTCCTCCAGCCATTCCTCTGCTACCTGGGGATCTATCTCACCTCGTAACCTCAGAGGCCTCTACTACTGGAACTCGTGCAATGCACTCTATTGGCATGCACTCTCTGCTACTGGAGCGGGTGGTATCGGTGGCCTAGCGGGTAGTGGTACCGCTAGTGCCTCCGCTGTGATGGGGTCCTGTACCGAGGCCTCGTCGCTCGATGGGATATCATCTCGTACATAACTTGGAACCCTAGCTGGCTACCTTCGTGGGTCCATCCTCGAAAAGAAACAGGTGTTCCATGGTCAAAACAATATACCTGACGAGCTGACACAAAGTAATCACAAAGAAAACTTTTGAAACACACATGAAATCAGTGTTTTCGTGCACTGAGTTGAAAATCAGAAGTCAGGGTCCTGGTGTATGGATACGTCGGCCGCCGCACCAATACTGGACTCGCTGAACTGATAACCACACTCAATACTCCTAACACTATTTCTTTACAGAGATTAAATAATCAGATTCATTAGTTCTACGATAGAACTGACTCCTCTGATACTAATTTTTCATGACCCATCCTCGGGGCTCGTGTCGTGACTACCCCATGCCTGCCTTCCATAGGCCAGGGGCTGGCAACTAGCACTAAAGGCGTAAATCCCGATAAAAGGGAAGGAATTATCTTTATGAAAGTAAAAAAACACAACAGAGTACACAAGATAAAGAAAACACTAAGTAAACTGAGTACAAAAGTAAGTGCTGAAAAGTAAATGGGCCAGTATACAAACCCAACTGAAAGTACAGTACAACTAAAAGTCTAGTACAACATCAGTAAAGTAAAGCAGCAACCACTGAGTCATCCTCCAGGAATCCCACCTGATGGGTGGGTATAGATGGTCTCTTCGGAACCTCGGGTCCGTTCGTCCGCTCTGTATACATCACGCCAAGTGGTCCACCTCCGGGTACCGCCTAGCTCCACAAGTCTCTACCATGATCAGTGTTGTCCGTCGTCTGTATCCAACACAACGTAGTGCGGGCATAGCCCGTGCAAAGGTGATTATTACAATACTTATTAGGGACCCCGAGACCCCCGAAGGTCTCTTAGAATCTACAAAAGATAAACCACAATAAAAGATACCATCACAAAGTATCAACCAACTCTACTTAGGTATATTCCCATACATATACCTAAGTCATCAATCTAGTTCGGATCCAACTCTCGAGCCCAAGCACAACCCAATCCACACTGGAAAGAAGTCAAACACATAGATGATAATGATTAAAATTCAAGACTCAGCTCACACAGGTATACATCTTTCGTAAAGTGATAAAGATGATCAGATGCAGTCACTGATTCATCTAAGTTGTCGGACCCACGTAAGATACTAGACCAGCTAAGCTGTCGGACCCACGTAGGATTCTAGACCAGCTACTCTGTCAGACCCACATAGGATACTAGAACAGAATTCAAACTGTCGGACCCACGTAGGATACAAGTATAGTAATCATCACCGTCAAACCCAAGGAGGATTCCAGTACGGTAGTCATCGTCTCCGAACCCATGGAGGATTCCAGTATGGTTGTCATCACTGTCGAACCCACGGAGGATTCCAGTATCGTTGTCATCTCTGCCGAACCCACAGAGTATTCCAGTACCGTTGTCATCGATGCCGAACCCACATATGATTCTAGTACTGTTTTCGTCTCTGTCGAACCCATAGAGGATTCAAGTAGAGTTTTCGTCACTACCGAACCCACGGAGGATTCCAGTACAGTTGTCGTCTCTGCCGAAGTCATCTGTAGGTTCCCGCACATAGCACGCTCGATTACGGGAGGTCCACTCCTTGATCCAAGGGGGGTTGCTACATCAACTATCTCGAAGTCCAGATTTGATGTATCTCATAGTTCTGTCTCATCAAAAGAAACCCAATGCGATAGACGGCGCGTCAATCGGATGACCGGTCTAAGAGTTATTGGTTTTTCCGTTCCAAGGGCCCAGTTGGATTTTGGGTACTATCCAACCCGGCCATACTCTAATCTCATCCGAATTCTACATGAATTATACCAAAAGGACCGTCCCCTCAAAAGTAAACCAATGTAGTTTATGGCACATCATTCAGACATATGGTCCTTAAGCTATAAGTGTTTCCGTTCTGAGGGCCCGGTTGGTTTCGAGTTCAAACCAACCCAATTGTACCCAAACTTCTCCAAAACCTTGATTGTAATATTTCTAAACGACCGTCTCGATCCGATAAATCCAACACAACAAACGGTGCATCAATCGGAGGTCCGTAGCTCAAGTTATGGGCGATTAACCGAAAATGGTCTGAAGAGGGGGGTCTCGACCCGGTCCGACCCGACCCAACCCACCCTGGGTCGGCCCGAAACGGGTCGACCCGACCCGGGTCCGGGTCCGGCCCAGAAGGGCGCGGCCCGGCCAAGAATGCCAGCCCAGGCCAGGGCGTCGGTCCGGCCTGCGTGGCGCGGCGACCCGACCCGCATGGCGCGGCAGCCCGACCCGCGTGGCGCGTCGTCCCGGCCCGCGTGGCGCGCCGGCCCGGCCCGCGTGGCGCAGTGCCCCAGCCCACGTGGTGTGGTGCCCTGGTCCGCGTAACGTGGTGGCCCAACCGTGTGGCTGGGGCGGCGAAGTCTGCCTGGTCAACGTGACCAGGTGGCGATGGTGCCCTGCAGGGCCCGCCCTAAACAATTAAGGGGGCGGTTTTTTGCGCCCCCTATCTCCCGTAACAGAACTGGAAAGCGCCGGTTCCACCCTGGCGCACCCTCACCGGTGGCCAGCTCAGCCGGCCGCCCTCCTGCTTATCTGTCGTGGCCCAGCTGCGGCTTCCCCTTCCGGCGCGACGCAACGGCACCGCGCTCTCTCCGATCGTCGCGGCCTGCATGGTCGTGGCCCCTATACCACGTGGCGCGACGGTGTCACGCTTTCTTCCATCTGTCGTGGACCTTCTAGCCACGGTCCTCTTCCTCTGGCGTGGTGCGACGGCACCTCACCCCTTTGGCATTCCCGCGGCCCGTGGTGGTTGCAGCCCCATTCTTCGCACAGCTCCGGCGACCGGTGTCAATTGTGCTGCCAGTTTATTCGGCAGTTCTCTCTACCAGGGGTGTTGTTGCACCACTGCCATCATCAATCCATCAAGATCCATCGTAGCTACGTCAGGCCATGTTTGTTTGGCTTGTGCCCTCCGCGTTAAATAATAACAATTTTTCTAACAAGAACCACAAATAAAGATGAGGTACGAGGATTCAAATTAAACAATAATGACCCCTACCTAAATCGTTGTTTACTGACAACGTCGCAGGAAGAAGGTGAAGTTGACGACGATCATTGCATCTGCCTCGCACTTTGGATCTGAATTCGTGCATTGGAGATTTGTCGGGATCCGATCTTCGTCGAAGGATCGTTCTTCACTGGGAAGAACGTCGTTGGAGAACCGTTCCTCATCCACCAAAACCTTTCCAACCTTTTTCCCCCAACCAATCATGTTTAACATAAATAATGTTCATTAAATGGGTGGTTACACCTCTTGGGTTACCACACATTTAATTCCCCTCATTAAATGAGATGTTTCAAAATTTCATAATTCAATTAAAAATAAAATACAATGTTTATTTTATTTTTATCCCATGAAACCTTGAAAAACCAACATTCACCCCAACTACATTGCGATCAAAGAGAAGGTCCCCTTAAGCGATTACCGAAGCTATGAGTTCAACGGTGTCCTCGGATTTCAATTCTGAGCACCGGATCAAAACATACATTTACCCGCTCGCACGTTTACTGAATGTACCCGAACAAAACTTCAGAAATTGATTTCGGGCACACCAGGCCTTGGAATCAAGTACCGTCAGAAACCGCAGACTTGTAAAATTCCAAAGTATTTAAGAAAAAAATTTCCTTGAAATTTCCGGGTCTTTACATTAAATATCTATTTTATTATATTTATTTAATGTTCTTTATGGTTTAAAAGTTACCAAATCAGTTAAGTAATTTTTTCTCAATTTTCCTTCTTCGAGACACATGCAATGTTATGAACCTATATTTTTCTATGAGGTGTATATACTGCCCTTTAACATGTTATATCATAAATATACTTATTTCATGACATTTTAAGCTTCATGTAATTTTTTTATTTCACGATTATTATGATTCAAAGTTACCAAAGTGGTAATAATTTATTATTATAATCTCATCATTTATCGATATTTTTTATGATTATGCTTCCATTGATGAAATATTCTAGTCCATATCTCAATAAATCTAATGAGTTTTATTATCTTATATTTATCCATGATATCTCTATGTATTGGTACCATTTTTCAACTCTTTTGTACTTAAGATAATTAATAAAGTGTTCTTAAAATGATCTGAATTTATTTTTCTCTTCGGTCATAAATTTTTTTTATTCAAAAAACCATGTTTTCTAAAAAATCAAAATTATTTTACTATGATGTATAAAAGAAATTTTTACCCATTTTTTTCTTTTTAATAAAAAAAGGTTTTAAAATTAATCTCCTTTTCATTTTCTGATCGAGGCACTTTCTTAAACTATTTACGACATAGAAGGAATGTTTGGCATGTACGGATTTATCCTCCTCCATGACCATCATTTCTTTGAAGATTATTTTATATATTTTCAAGGTTATTTTCAAAGAGAAATTTTTTCAAAAAAAGATTATGTTTAATAAGTATTTTAAATTATTTTTTATCCTTATTTATAAGTTTTCAAAGTGCTTTCATGGTAATGTTTTTTCAAAATGATTTTTAAAATTCCTTTATATGTTTTAAAGGAAAACTGTTTTCAAATGTTTTCAAGATTACTTTATACGATTTAAAAGTTATTATCAAAGAAAAGGTTTTCAAAATTATTTCAAGCTTCCTTTATATATTTTCAAGGTTATCTTCAAGGAAAAAGGTTTTCAAAATTTTTTATGGTTTAAAAAGAATTCCTCAAAGTCAAAAACATATTTTACTCAAGAAATGTTTTAAATGAAATTGTAAAGATTTCTTTATAAGAAAAATATTTTTGAAATGGTTTTATGAAAGGAATTTTCAATGAAAGGCTATCCTTCTTAATAAATATTCTATGTGATATTTGAAAATAATTCTCCATTTTAAATGACATTATTTCTTATAGTTTATGCTATACTATGGATAGAATCCAATAATACCATTCATGTTCTTCCTTCAATGGTTTATGTTTTGATGGCATGATATTTATTATGCATGTTTCTCTTCCACATCTTATATTCTTTTAAAACCTGCTTCCTTTTACAGGTTATTCTTTGATTAAATTATTATAAAACTTATTTCTTCATAGGTAATGATATGATGAAATTTTTATGATACCCATTTCATTTCATGGGTTATGATATGATGCTTATGAAACTCATTTATTTTTATGGGACATTATATAATGAATATTTTATTATCATGTGGCATATGTATGTATGATTTTATTGTGTGATGGGTGGGACCTATATCTACCTTCAATGCATTGGGTAAAGATTTATATCTCATGAGATAATGATGAGAAACAAGTCGACAGGCTTGATCCAAAATGGGAAATAGGTACGTCCTGATCCAAAATAGGAAATATGTGTCTCCTGATCTACTATAGTAAGATGGATAAATCCAATACACTATGGGAAGATGGGGAAACCTGATCCACTATGGGAATATGGGGAAACCAAATCCACTATGGGAATATGGGGAAACCCGATCCACTATGGGAAGATGGGGAAACCTGATCCACTATAGTAATATGGGGAAACCCGATCCCTATAAGGAAATGACTATGAGTGGGGATGGTGGTGTGTCCCGCCCAATAGGTTCAGTCCCCATGAAGTGACCTAATACGTTTTTGGAAATGATCCTTGACATATAGGGAATGATATTACATGTTTATGTTTTTCCAAAAAAAAATATGTCTTATGCCTATGATATGCTCACATGGTTCGTGTTATTGATTATATTATGATTCATGTCTTATTAACTAACAATCTTTATGCCATGTCTCATGATTATGATATTTTTTATAAAGGGTGTGATCTTAAAATAGTATGATCATGTTCCCTTACCCTTATGTAAATTTTCTACTTACATATTTCCTTTATTTACACTTACTGATCATTCGATCTCACTCTTTTCTTATATTTCCTTTTCCAGGGTTATGAAAAAATGTTTTAAGTAGGAGTACTAAAGGGGAATATCTTTAAGGGAGATGTTGAAGATATTTCACCAAACTAGAAGAACATGTTCCAATTTTCTAAAGACACTAAACTATTACAGTACTTTGGCATGTATTTTTTTAATGTGCTGAATATTCATCTAAAATGATGTAATATCCATGTATGTTAATCTTGGGTCACTATACTTAGTAGTTTTCACCTACTCATAAGAAATAATTTCATCAAGATCTTCCTAGTAAGCCACAATCCCTACCTCAATACTTAAATGTTGAAAGTATCCTCACAAAATTTATTCAAAAAGAGAACTAACGAATGGCTATGTAAGAGATATAGATGAAAAATAAAATGGCTTCTCTCCACATCTTGGAGCACTAAGTAGGGTGATTTTCAATGACCCTATAGGACCGACTACCAGTTATATTTCTTAATAATACTGAGACACACCAAATAAAAGAGGCTATAGATATAGTTTTTCAAAGTGGAAAAGAGATAAACTTTCAACATCCATACAAAAGTGATGAAAATAATATAGAATAACATGAATCATCCATGATAGTCATCAAAAAATACAGTGATGAGAGAACATGGAAAGATAGTATAGAACAAAATATGGAAGTATAAAAAAGTAAAAAATCTCAAGTACAAGAATATCTTATTAAGGAAAATTTCTACGTGGAACTGCCAACATACAAATCCTCTCTTCCATTCTAAGATATATTGATACAATGGAAGATATAGGGGTATTATAAGAAAATTATGGAGATGTTTAAGAAACACACATCAATATCTTCTTTAAAGTTTTCATTGACATGCCTGTTTACGCTAAATTCTTAAAGGATATACTCTTTAATAAGATAATGTTTGAATATTTTGGTGTAATTTATTTGAATGAAGAATGGTCCATAGTTTTTTAATAGAAGTTCCCACAAAATATGAGAGACCATTATATCTTCTTAATACCCTAAACCATAGGAAAATGTATTTTTGGATAACATTTATGTGATCTCATAAAAGTATAGATCTCATTCAGATGTGTGGATTTTGAAAATTAAGACATGAAGACCTGAATCCGATGAGATCTTCACTTCACCTTGTTGGTCAATCATGTATGTATCCTTGGGGACATCTTAAGGATGGTTTAGTAAAAGTTAGAAAATTCATTTTCCATGATTATTTTCTTATCATATATATGGAGAAGGAAATATACATCCCCATAATTCTAGGATGTCCATTTCTTTCCACAAAAAAATAATTAATAGATGTGAACTAAGGTATAGTAAATTTTAGTATTGGAAAATAATATGTAGTTTTTTATCTAATAAAATCTTCCAAGAACTATGGAGACTCATCTGATTGTCAATACATTTTTATAACTGATAAAAAATATGATTTTTTTCCTATTGAAAATGAAAGGGAGAATATGTCTCATGATGATGAATATAGTGGTCGATATGAGGAGGTAAATTAAATAAAACCATTAATGTGAGATTCATTCTTGGATTTCATACCCTTGGTTGTTAATCCCCCAACACTAGAATTGAATCGTATAGAAATAACATTAAAATATTCATTCTTTGAGAACTAAGAGGCTCTTCCAATCATAATATGTTCATAACTAAATGAATAGAAAGAAGAACAATCAATAAATGTCCTCAATATGTAAAAAAATCAATAGTTTGGGTGTATATGACATCTAAGGTAATATCCCAATAATCTAATCCCATAAAATTATATAGGAGGAAGGATCTAAGACCAAATTCCAAACCTATAGGTGACTCACCCCACCACTGAATTAAGTTATTAAAGAGGATTTTTTGTATAATCTCGATGCCGGTATTATATTTTCTATCTCTAACAGCGAGTGGGTGAGCTTGCTGCAATTTGTGCCAAATAAGGGAGGCTTTAATGTGCTTAAGAACAATGGAAATAAATTTATCCCAAAATGAATGATTACTAGATGGTGAGTGTGTGTCTTCAAAAAAAATATCAATATAGAAATCCAAAATAAAAACTTCCCTTTATATTTCATGGATTGGATTCTTGAGAGATTAGCTAGGAATGATTTTATTGTTTCTTTGATTTATTTTTCAGATACAACATAATCGTTATTGACCAAGTTGGTTATTCAAAGATAGTGTTCACCTATCCTTTTGAAACATTCTCATGTCATCGAATGTACTTTGGGATGTGAAATTCACTAGAAAAATTTTGAAGTTGTATGACACATATATTTAATGATATATTATAGTATTTTCTAGAAATTATTATGAATGATTTTATCATATATAGATAATCCTTTGAAGTCTGTTTGAAAAATTTGGAACTGGAGTTGCAACACTGTGAATAAAAATTCCTAGTGATGAATAGGGAGAAAGTACATTTCATGGTAAAAGGAGGTATCTTCCTCAAACATAAAATTTCAAAGCACAACAAGGATTTAGACCCAACTAAAATTAATTATATCAAATACTTACTTGAACCCACTACTGAGAAAGTAATAAGGATATTTTTGGGTCATGCAGGATTGTATCATCACTTTTTTAAGGACATTACACAAATATCCAGACCACTGACATAGCTAATGTCTATGGATGTTCCTCTTGAATTCCTGAATAATATTGTATTGAATTTAATGCATTAAAAAATATCTTATGTACACTCTTGTCATGGTATCTCTAGACAAGAAGAAATAATTCGAACTAATGTACAATGTCAATGACTTTGTTGTGGGTGTTGTTTTAGGATACTGAGTTGCACATATCTTTCATCCCATTTATTATGAATACCACACTCTAAATGGATCTAAAATAAATTATATGACCACATGGAAATATTTTTTGGGAGTGGTCTTTGAATTTGAAAAAATTAGATCATATATTATATTATCTAGAGTCGTGGTTTACACTGTTCATGCAACATTGTAATACCTTATGAATAAAACAGATTCCAAAACTTGGCTGATTAGGTGGATCCTACTGTTATAATAATTTTATATCATCATCAATGACCCAAAAGGTTCTAAAAATGTTATTGTAGACCATTATAAACCTCCTCTTCCCAATATAGAAAACGATGAATATTTGAGTGTTGAATTTAGATTCCCCAATGAGAAACTCTTCATTGTGGATGTCCAAGCATGACCATAGTACACTAACACAGAAAAATATCTTTCCACTAAAACCCTTTATAACTTTTTTTCCTATCAAATGATGAATAAGTTATCCTCTTATGCTTCACACTATTACTGGGATAATCCATTATTGTTTAAGAATTTATCTAATATATTACTATGACATTTCCTTCCAAAGTACAAAGTTAAAATTTTATTAGAGTTCTATCATACTTCATTGACTATAGGACATCATGCCTCTGAATGTACTATAGTTAAAATTCCCCGAAGTGTTTTCTTTTGTACCACGCTCAATCAGTATAGTAGAAATTTTATACAAATCTGTGATTAGTGTTAGTAAATAGGAATCATTAGGAAATATAATAAAATCCATCAAAAACCTATACTAAATGTAGAAATATTAATTGTTTGTTGAGTTGGTTTCATGGGCCCATTTATCAATTCACATGGAATTTTTTACATCTTATTCAGTGTGGACTATGTCTCAAAATGGGTAGAAGCAGAAGCCATCACCCATGACACTGCCAAGTTTGTCATAAAATTTCTGAATAAAAGTATCTTTTTCGGATTCTGATTTCCCTGATTACTAATTAATCATTGAGAGACACATTTAATTAATAATGATTTAAAATGGATACTGTAATTTTATGATATTTGATATAATATTGGCATGACTTACCACTAGTAAACAAGTAAGTAGGTGGGAAACTCTAATAAAGAGATTAAAAAAATTGGAAAAGACATTCAATGGGAATTGAAAATATTGGAGTCTCATGCTTGATGACACACTGTGGGCATACCACATAACTTATAAAGCACCCATCAAGAAAAACCTTTCCAAAATATCTATAGAAACCCATTCCATTTGCTAGTAGAATTAGAACATTCCTAATATTGGGAAATTAAAAAGTTAAATCTAGATGCACAAAAATATAGGAATCATAGACTATTAAAACTAGATGAGATTGAGGAAATTATAATAGTATCTTATAAAAATCCCAAAAGTTATAAGGAGAAAACAAAGTAGTATCATGATCGAAACATATCGTGATGGGTTTCCAAACCAAAGGACAAAGTTCTGTTATTCAATTCATATATGAAATTATTCCCCATATAATTAAAATCTTGATGGTTGGGTCTGTTTGAAATTATTAAATTCTTCCCCTATGGAACTATCACAATTTAAAAAGGAAATGGAACACCATTCAAATTCAATGAACAAAGACAAAAAATATTACCAAGATAACTTTCAAGAAGAATGTTTATTATATTTCAAAATCACATGAATTGGGGGATGTATAACTCTTGATGTAAAATGAAGTGTTATATGGGAATTAACCTAGGCTTTTCCCCTCTAATTAAATTAGAATAATTGAAGCTTAGTAGACTAATATTGATTTTTCCCTTCATAAAAAATAAAAATGTAAGAAATTAAATTTATGTCGTAAAATGTCACAGCCTACAAAATCCATGTATCACTTTCCACACTATAAATACTTGATTTAAGGTGTAGATATTCTATTTGGGTTATTGAAGTCATAACCCTAGGGTTTACATCACTGATACCTCCACTGCTCCCTCTTCTCCCTCCCTCAACTATGCCTCCTCCTTCCTATTCTCCTCCCTAGCCACCCACTGATTTACTTCCTCCCCACTCAACTAACCCTCCTCCTTATCCCTCAATTCATCCACCAAATACTCAATTCTCTACTACTACCATATTCTCATCCAAATTCATCGATATCTTTCTTCTAAGTGTTGTACACAAGGCTCGTCTCCACCCACAACTAAGATTTGGACCTAGAATCTAAGACCACTAAGTCTATCTTAATATCCTTCACCACCGCCATCAGTAGATCCCATACCCATATGATTTTGTTTCATAGTATATATCCCACCACTCATAGGGTGTGCCTATTCTTTACCACATCCTTCCCTGCATTCTCTCTCTAAGCCCCTATCATCAGGTATTCTTGGCTCAATTATAGGCCAAGCCAATGCAGGATAACAAAAGTTTGGACATGGATGTGCTCCATAAGATCTTGGTGGACTAAGAGGTCATAGAGGCCCTCATATAGATTCACCTATTTCAGATTTTCGAGGTGCATGAGAAGACATTTTGGGATATCTGTATATAGTTTCTAAACACTTTTGAGCTGGATGTTATCATCGTTACATTCTAGTTGTGCAACTGGAATTTCAATCTAACTTTGGGTGAGTTCAAAGTCAACTAGGGAGTTTATTTGTATAATTTTTCTACCTTTCCAACCTATGTATCCTTGTGTCTTGATCAGAACAAGGTAGATACTCTGTAGAGATGGGTGTGGATAGCCTATGACCCCACCTACATTCATGATCTTCAAAATATGAAGAGCACCCAGTTGAAGGTTGAAACTCTCGGGATCATCCATCGTGAATTAGATAATGCTTGGATAGCACAGGGAGACCCCCATAAGTCCATAACATAGATCAAGGTGGAAATCCTCACCACATCCACAATATCCCCTATGCTAAACATGGCCTGGAAGTTCTCCCAGTACAATGAAAGTTAGTATAAGAGGAACTATGGTTTTCTTATCAGGGAATAATTTATTTCCTGAAAGGAGAGACATCTGGGGGCCTTCACCAGCCCCCAGCCCCTCTCCTCACTAGGTCACCTATAGTTGATGGACCTACCAATGCTTTATAAGATTGGGATGCTTCAGAATGTGGGATATTACTATGATTGGAGACCTGAGAATGATGATTCCACTGATGAGTCCCCTACTCCTAATGCTTATGCCATCCCTTTTACTCACAAATATCATCCCTACGATTCTAGTCCTGAGTAATTAGTATCTAATCATCATAACAACATTCCTTAAGATATATAGAAGGTGTTTCAAAACCATTATCTCCATCTCCAGTGTAGTTTGGAGAAACATTGGTGGATCTGTCACTATTTCAACATCCCATTCACTAAGCCTTTATATGCTACACCCTCCATCCACTTCATCTTCCTAACCATATACCACATTTTAGATATCCTCTAGATCCATCACCACCCCATCCACTATTTCACCTTTATCCATGTTGGTGGAAGTTCCTCCTGAGATCAGGGACCCTGCTGCCCAACATGACTTCTTGGAGGAGCATGTTCAACCAGTCTAGGGCCCTACTATGACATCTACCTATGAAGTTCCTTTCATAGATACAACTACCAGATATCCAGCCTCATTTCGGATTAGCACCTCCCCAAGACCAGTGAAGGATGAGGTCACATCCAGCACTACAAAGACTTCTTTAACAGTCGATCCACCTACCCCTACCACTATTGCTGATATTGACATGACATGGTAGATCCAGACACCCATCACTAGTAAAGGGACCTCAGATTCTAATAGTGGGGTGTCTTCTAGATCTGTTTAGTCTTTACCTAGTGTACCCCTCCCTTTTTCCCTTTTTTTGGGTGTATTTATGTATCCCTTATATCCCCTTTTCCTGGATGTATCATTTACATTATATAATGGAAGGGAAATGATAATTTTGACTCTAAATGATTTTCTTACACTGTATTTATTACTTGTACATTCAGTTTCTATGTATATATCAAATTATTCTTATGTCACCTATGATAGACCCTCTAGGATACCATAAGGCCTTTCCCCGTGAGGTATTTCCCCGTGTTTTCGCGGTATAGGGAATGCCACAGGAGCCCCATCCACAACCTGCATGGATTCTCAATCTACCACACAAGATGTATGGTCGGACCATTTCTAAGGTGGTAAAACCTACCAAGATAACATTAGAGCTCAATGATATCGCTTGTAACGCCCCAACACTAGTTACCTAGAGTCGATGTATTATTTCATAACATGTTCATGATCACAATAGATTAAGTCTCAAAAGACCAATTAGTTTAGTAGCCTTGGAAGTACTAGATATATACATAAGTTTTACATTACATTATTAAATGAAAAGCAACAACATTGTGTCTCCTTTGAACACTCTTATATATCTTAGCATATTCCTGTAGGTTAGTCATAATATACTTCTTCACATCCTGGGAAAAATAAAACATAATAAAGGGGTGATCTTAGATGCTTAGTAAGGATAACAATATAGAATAAACTATCATAAATAATCATAAACGTTTAACACAATGTATAAGACTAAAACACATGACTTTTAAACATTAACTTCGGAATAATATGGAAAATATAAATCAAATAATGTCATTTACTTATTCACATGGATATTCTACTAGTCGAATAATCACATGTAATATCAATAGCCAATTTCATAATGATGGAATGCATAATTTCGGACATCATAACCACATATACAAGGCCTCGTTCCAAGACTACAAATAAAATTTTGTCAAGGCATTATTCCAAGACACTAGTCTGTATCATGAGACCTACCGATGCATCGAGGAGCTATAGTGGGCTCCACCCGTCACTTACTAAGTCCAATGGAATCCTCATATAAAAAGGTTGAAACATAATCTAAACATTCGTATTAAAACTAGCATACAAAATTTCAATATTTTAACCACAAACCATGACTGGTATAAAAATAGCACATCCACAGTCAAACAGAACTCATTCAATACAATATATAATATTTTATTACAATAAATTAACCTCAATTGATAATATTTAAGGATATTGACATAGATGAAAATAATCATCAAAACTATTTGAGATAAATATCCCCCTTTTTCTTCAAAACATTTAAAAGTATCAATATTTATCAAGAAGCAATTAAAAATAGATTTTTGAATCAAAGTCTCACATACCACTTTGAAAATTTTAAAATGAATTTTAATTTTAAAAAAATCATGCCCAAATAAATAAATCCTTAAAATCATTTTTAAAACATGGACCTTAATGAGAAAGATTTAGAAGAATAAATCTTTAAAACATTTAAAATTATATTTTAATTAGAGTTCCTAACCAAATGAGAGACGTTTGAATACAAATAATTGAGGTAATGAAAACTTTATAATATCATGAGAATAAAGGGATTCATGATATACTATGTCAAAGTACAGTATATACACCATGTAAAAGTGAATTGGTTCATAACAACAAAGAAGCCTCCATAAAATGTAAATTGAGATGAAATTATTTATAAAGAATGTATTTTTAAGTTAAGGATAAATCAATGACATAATTATTTGTGAAAAATATAAATACACTCAATATGATTATATACTTAGTGTAAATTAATCATAGTACATTCACACATATTCTTGTAACAACAACACCAATGACTTAGATGTTTAACTCAATGAATGGAAATTGAGTTAAGATTACTCTTATCAAGTTCATATCAATGAATTGAGAATTTTTAAATGGAGTGATTCTGTGTATCAAAATTATATCAACACAAATTGGAGTGGAAATTACTACATAAATAAATAAATAGTAATTTCACATATAATCTTGGAGTAAAATAATCGATGAAGTTTGCGTAAAAACCAATGAGTGGAAATTGAAATTAGAAATTCCCTTATCGATTTAGTAACATACAAAACATACACCCCATGAAATAAGGATCATAAAATAAAGATTAAAATTCCCATAAATTAAGTTATATTACACAATGAATACAATCATGGTCAGTACATGTCACACACGGTTTTTTTTTCTTTTCTGTCATTGTATTGATCCGGCCCATTAGAAATACCGATCCTTTTCATGGGTATTTGATGAGATAAATCTTGAGTTTTTAAGTTTCATATATTTATAACCACCCTAATTTGGGATCCCCATTGTTTGTTTAATAGTTTTTGAAGAAAGGGTGGTTACTTCATGATCTGGGCCAACCGTGAGCCCATTCCTAGTTTTAAAAACTGAATTTGTTTCTTTTATAAATCCTTTGTTTTTCATCCTTTTTCACCCATTCAACTTCTCACTTGTCCTATACTGATATATTAAAACTTATTTATCCTTTTGGACCCATTATAAATTCATAAGCCGGGTGAATTTGGGTTACTCATTTAGGTATTGGGCCAGCCCATGGGCCCATTTCCTGTTTAAAAAAAATAATTTGTTTCGTTTATATCTTTTTCATTTTTTACTATTTTTCGGTGATTCCACCTCCCCATCGAATCCAATAACCCTATCGTATCCCTAATAATCTATTTTACCTCTTTGGAGCTCATATGGGTCGCGTATTAGGGCGATTGTTCTCTGGTTTCCTCAAAACGTCCAGAATTGATAAGGTAAATTGTTTCACCCATAACTCATTCAATTCGTATTCTTTTGGCCACCAATTTTCTTCCCATGGTTCTTCAAGACCTTAGGAGGATCTCCAAAAAATTTCAAGCCATTCCATTCTCTATAGCATTATAGATCTAATGGAAGACGAAGAGTTTTCTAGGGTGAAAGGTGAGATTCCTTCTCCTTTCTCCTTCCTCTTCCCCCTCCTTTCATTATTTCGTGGATTTATTTTATCCCCTAGAATTGATCGACCTAGGGTTTTTTTATACCATGTTTTTTGATGGGTTTTATGTTTGATTAGGTCTGGTATTTATAGTTTTAGGGTTTATAAACCCGCGGCGGGTGATTTCGGGTGTGCGTTTCAATTACGCCAAAGATTTGAGGTAGGATATCCCTTGCACATGCCTTTATCATTCAAGTTTCATCATTTTAATATTTTACTAAACTGATATAAATCTTCATTATTGTTTTTAATCCTTTGGATAATTTTCTTGGTGTCCAAAGTGGTTGTTTAATCATTGTTTTGTGAAAGGTAGTGTTGTTTTGCCATGAAAGTGCTCAACAAGTGTTTGTTTAAATGTTCCGTTATCTTTTGAAAATATTTTGTGAGGTTTATAATCTGTTTTATGGTATTTTTAACATGTTACAGTATCTTGAATGAAAATATGACATTAAATTGGTGTTTTATTCCTTTTCATGTACATAAAATAAATTGTTTTGTTTAAAAAGGGCATGTCATGTGTTCGGTAAATTGCCCGGTTGGCTTTTATGTGTGATGTGTGATTTAAAAGTTATTTGATTGGATTTATAAAGGAATTGGAAGAATTATAAATGGTATTTTTGGGTACTTATATTGATTTCCAATTTGTATTTGTTTTTACAAACAAGTGGGTTTTGATTTACAACATATTTTGGCCCGAGTTGCCCAAAAATGGACTAATTCACATCTTTATGAAAATGGTTGTGTTTTGAATATGTAACCTAAGTATTATAAGAAATTTATGAATGAGGTTTACTGTTGTAAATGATGTTTATACAGATCCTTAATAAAATTAAAATGCATACCTTCATCAAAGGTTAGTTTTGAGAAAATGTTTAAAGGCCCGTTTGGCATTTCCTAATGAAGGAGTGTTTTACTTGTATATAACAAGTTGTGAAATTGGGATTGTTTTATGGTCCATTAAATGATTTTATTAAATGTTTATTGGGCTGCCAAATATTATTTGGTTTGGTTATGATGTGTTTTTATAATTTAAAGAGTGTTTTTGAAGGAGTTTTTTTTTGTGCAAAGCCTCAATACACTTCATGAAATTGTTTTACCAAAATATTTAGCGGTTTGTTGATTAGTGTAAGAAATGTGAATAAAGATTATGGGATATTTGTGTTTTTATGGTTTTGGAAGGGAATTTGGATATGAAATGTGTATTTGATAATATGTGTAACTTGATTGAGCACTAAAGGGAATCCTGGGTATTTAGGTGGGCGGACGTGTACTAGTATGCTAGTGATTCTGTGGGGGTTGGCCCCTGTTTCACGTAGCAAGTTTGACGATGACAACACTAACTAAACTATGATGATGATGATGATGATTGGGGACCACTAGGTTATGGGTATGTTCCCTACTAGTGGCTCGTGCATGAGAACAGATATTTATTATGGTTACTTTCACCGAGATACGAGGTACCTGGGGCTCACAACTAACTAGTGCCTAGGGGTATTCCTGTGACTAGTGCTCATTGGCTATTTTGTACTCACCGTCAGCATACGGTGTGTTTGGTTGGTAAATTCAGTAGTATGTGTTATTTATTTGAATGTTAAAATTCTTTAAAGCATCCCTCTTGAAAACTATATTCATTTTGAAGTTTCACCTCTTTGAAAATAATTGTTACTTGCATTTTTGTTTATTAAACATGCATGTTTTTGTCTGATAATTATTATAGCATGGAACCTCATTCGAAAACCATACTTTCAAATCTTGAATTTAAAACTATAAATTGATGTTTCTTTTATTTTAAAGTAATGTGCATTGGGAATAGAATACCGGGCTAACCTATTGAGTTTTAATACTCACGCCTATAGTCTTCTTTTTTTTTAGCCCTTGTGCAGGTTTCATCTTTAGTTCGATCACCTTGGGCGACATTTTATCATTGTGTTGGAGAGTGACCAGAAGTGTCACATGGAGTTAGTTGTTCATCGGGATTGTTCAGTTGAGTTGTTGGTTTTGTTCTAATTTTAGTTTCTTGTACAAATAATATTTAGTTCAATTTTTATATAAATTCATTTTGGGCTGTCCATTTATTTCCGCTGTTTGTTTGATTGTTTATATATGGGAGAAATCGTTCCCTTGTGTACTCTATTGATGCCCTTGGTGCTTGTCACCATCCCGGGAGGATCGGGAACGCCTCTCGGGACTTGTCGCGGGCTGGCCTGGGTGACCGGTTCAGGGTCGACTCGGGCTGGTTCGTGACAAAATGGTATCAGAGGAGGTCGGCTATTAGTGGACCTTTCTTTTTAGAGCGCCCTTGTTATTTTGGGGATGTCAAGGTAGATGGAGTAGGATTGTTGGGACTTGAGGGGTAAGTGCAAGAAGAGCGTCGCGAACTCTTTCTTGTTCTAATCCTCAGGTTTCCATGGAAGTCCGGTTTTATTAGTGTCCATTGTTCTAGTTGATTGTTTTGTATTGGTATATGACAAGGGGAGTCTGACCAATGGCCTTCGTAAGCTCACAGGGCCTGGAAAACCATGTGGAGATGGGGAATGGTCCTAATAAGTCTCTCTGTGTTGGTGTTGTGTTTGGCATATGGCCGCCAACCATATGGTCAAGTCACCCACCGACACTAGTTCCCTTTTTTTGGATCTCTTGAACCTTTCTTGAATTCTGAATTTTTGTTTTTAAAATCCTTGTGTGAGAATTGTGGAAATGGGTTTTAATGTAAGGATTAGATTTTGAAAACTAAAAAAAGGGGGTTTTCAATAATTAAATATAAGAATGGTTTTGGAAGGTTGTGTTTTTGTGAAAAAAAATGGAGGGAAGCAGAAATGATTTAAAGGGATTAGATTATCCATAATCTAAACTTGTGGTTTGTTGAAATAAAATGTTTTGAAATTGTGAATCATTTTAAAGTGAATCTGGATATTTTTTTAAAATGGGGTATTTTAGGATGTTAAAAAGTTTTTGAATGGGATAAATTAGTTTTGGAAATTGGTTTTGATTGGTTGGTGTTTTACTACAAACGGTATTGGTCTCAATGGACCTCGTATTTTGAAAATATCCCTTGCTGATTTTTTTTTAAAAAAAAATCGGAAGGGGTTTTTTGGAGTGGCTTGGTTATTTAAAAAGTTTTTGAAAATGAAAATGGGGAGGTTTTTAAGAAAATGGTTCTTAATTAATTGTGGTTTTTTGTTTGTGAAATATGAAAATGTTTTTTTTGACTTGGTGGTTGGTGTTCCTTTTGAAGGTAAATTGTTTTTTTGAATTATGATGTTTAATTTTAGCCTTTGGTGTTTTCATGGGTGCTCACATGCATGGTTTTATTTATATATGGAAGTATGGCCTATATGGTATGGTGGTTGGGTTCCAGGGGTGGCATGGAAATGTGCATGTGGGTGAGACTAGATGAAACACCATTGGTGAATGTGGAAACCCACCAAGTTAGTTTGATTTTTCAAAATTGTTTTGAGCTGAAAATTGTGGCCTTTTTTTAAAACCAATGGTTATGTGGCTTGATTTTTCTATGTTGTAGAAGAGTTGTTTATTCAGTAATCTTCTTTGTGATCTACAATTCATACTCTTGTTGTATCTTGAGATGATATCTTGTTGGTGTCTTGGTTTTGGAGAAATTTTCATTGGGTTTCTAAATATGTGTTTGATGTTGTGATATGGCTATGGATAGTTCTGCATTGGAAATCTTTCCTGATGATCAACCTAAGGATTCCTTTAAAATTTTAAATCCACCTATTTTGATGATGCCTCAACTTGTTTGTTGGAATAGAGAGCTGTTTGGGATCTATTAAAAGTGTTTCTAGGTCATGATAATTCTTTTGGACAGAGCAGTTGTGTTCGGTGATGTTGATGTGTTTCGTCGTATTCCTTGTCCATTCTGCCCCTCGTTTGGAGTGAGATAGAATTTTGATATGTATCTATGAGTTCCTATTTAGATTAAGGTTTTTGTTTGGTGATCAAGTGTGGTTTTTTTAGTGATGTGATCCTTATCACCTGACTGCGGTGCAACAAATGCATCAAGAATCAGGGCTCCAGCCATAGGCCTCGGAGTGAAGCTTTTCACGCAGTCAGAAAATCGACAGAGGTGTGGAGTGCTCAATTATGACCCTTACTCCTCTGTTTTTTTAAGTTATTTTCTATGTCAATGTTTTGGTTCTTCATTTCTATGAATTTCCCTTTGTCGCAACAAGCGTGGTGGACTTAACCCCTCACACAGTGTCTATGGTTATTCCTTCATGGATGTGGGTTTTCAATCAATGTCCCTATGTAGACTGCCTGTAAAACAATAAGGTGCAGTCTTGGTGTTACCTATTCATAGGGGGAGATTTTTGGGTAGTTTCTTTGTTTCTTTTGTTGTTTGAGTGGCCAAATTATTGGGTCCCCTTCCCTCTCATCCCCAAGTGACAGGGGTCCAGAATTGTGCTGAATGTGTCGACCAAGTTATTGTCCCCTCCATTCAGGAGTGGGTGGTTTATATGTTCATGTTTAAACTCTATTAACTTGGTATAGTAGTTTTTTGTAGGAGGGTTTTTTTGGCCTTGTGTGAGTGAGTCACAACTCTAGCTCATGTTCAATTCTTGTCTATTCATTGCTAGTTGGTTTCTAATGGTGGGGAGACCCACCATGGGACTCCTGGATTTTCATCCTAAGAACATTTCTAGTGATAGTTGATTCTTAATGGTGGGGAGTACATTCTGGAATCCTTAGGTGTTGTTTTTTTTCAGCTGGAAAGTGTTATGGCTTTCCGGGGGCGGAAAGTTTTAATGGTGGGGAGAATTGTCACACACGGTTTTTTTTTCTTTCCTCTCATTGTATTGATCCGGCCCATTAGAAATACCGATCCTTTTCATGGGTATTTGATGAGATAAATCTTGAGTTTTGAAGTTTCATATATCTCTAACCACCCTAATTTGGGATCCCCATTGTTTGTTTAATAGTTTTTGAAGAAAGGGTGGTTACTTCATGATCTGGGCCAACCGTGAGCCCATTCCTAGTTTTAAAAACTGAATTTGTTTCTTTTATAACTCCTTTGTTTTTCATCCCTTTTCACCCATTCAACTTCCCACTTGTCCTATACTGATATATTAAAACTTATTTATCCTTTTGGACCCATTATAAATTCATAAGCCGGGTGAATTTGGGTTACTCATTTAGGTATTGGGCCAGCCCATGGGCCCATTTCCTGTTTAAAAAAAATAATTTGTTTCGTTTATATCTTTTTCATTTTTTACTATTTTTCGGTGATTCCACCTCCCCCTCGAATAAAATAACCCTATCTTATCCCTAATAATCTATTTTACCTCTTTGGAGCTCATATGGGTCGCGTATTAGGGCGATTGTTCTCTGGTTTCCTCAAAACGTCCAGAATTGATAAGGTAAATTGTTTCACCTATAACTCATTCAATTCGTATTCTTTTGGCCACAAATTTTCTTCCCCTGGTTGTTCAAGACCTTAGGAGACTCTCCAAAAATTTTCAAGCCATTCCATTCTCTATAGCATTGCAGATCTAATGGAAGACGAAGAGTTTTCTAGGGTGAAAGGTGAGATTCCTTCTCCTTTCTCCTTCCTCTTCCCCCTCCTTTCATTATTTCGTGGATTTATTTTATCCCCTAGAATTGATCGACCTAGGTTTTTTTTATACCATGTTTTTTTTATGGGTTTTATGTTTGATTAGGTCTGGTATTTATAGTTTTAGGGTTTATAAACCCGCGGCGGGTGATTTCGGGTGTGCGTTTCAATTACGCCAAAGATTTGAGGTAGGATATCCCTTGCACATGCCTTTATCATTCAAGTTTCATCATTTTAATATTTTACTAAACTGATATAAATGTTCATTATTGTTTTTAAGCCTTTGGATAATTTTCTTGGTGTCCAAAGTGGTTGTTTAATCATTGTTTTGTGAAAGGTAGTGTTGTTTTTCCATGAAAGTGCTCAACAAGTGTTTGTTTAAATGTTCCGTTATCTTTTGAAAATATTTTGTGAGGTTTATAATTTGGTTTATGGTATTTTTAACATGTTACATTATCTTGAATGAAAATATGACATTCAATTGGTGTTTTATTCCTTTTCATGTACATAAAATAAATTGTTTTGTTTAAAAAGGGCATGTCATGTGTTCGGTAAATTGCCTGGTTGGCTTTTATGTGTGATGTGTGATTTAAAAGTTATTTGATTGGATTTATAAAGGAATTGGAAGAATTATAAATGGTATTTTTGGGTACTTATATTGATTTCCAATTTGGATTTGTTTTTACAAACAAGTGGGTTTTGATTTACAACATATTTTGGCCCGAGTTGCCCAAAAATGGACCAATTCACATCTTTATGAAAATGGTTGTGTTTTGAATATGTAACCTAAGTATTATAAGACATTTATGAATGAGGTTTACTATTGTAAATGATGTTTATACAGATCCTTAATAAAATTAAAATTCATACCTTCATCAAAGGTTAGTTTTGAGAAAATGTTTAAAGGCCCGTTTGGCATTTCCTAATGAAGGAGTGTTTTACTTGTATATAACAAGTTGTGAAATTGGGATTGTTTTATGGTCCATTAAATGATTTTATTAAATGTTTATTGGGCTGCCAACTATGATTTGGTTTTGTTATGATGTGTTTTTATAATTTAAAGAGTGTTTTTGATGGAGTTTTTTTTTTGTGCAAAGCCTCAATACACTTCATGAAATTGTTTTACCAAAATATTTAGCGGTTTGTTGATTAGTGTAAGAAATGTGAATAAAGATTATGGGATATTTGTGTTTTTATGGTTTTGGAATGGAATGTGGATATGAACTGTGTATTTGATAATATTTGTAACTTGATTGAGCACTAAAGGGAATCCTGGGTATCTAGGTGGGCGGACGTGTACTAGTATGCTAGTGATTCTGTGGGGGTTGGCCCCTGTTTCACGTAGCAAGTTTGACGATGACAACACTAACTAAACTATGATGATGATGATGATTGGGGACCACTAGGTTATGGGTATATTCCCTACTAGTGGCTCGTGCATGAGAATAGATATTTATTATGGTTACTTTCACCGAGATACGAGGTACCTGGGGCTCACAACTAACTAGTGCCTAGGGGTATTCCTGTGACTAGTGCTCATTGGCTATTTTGTACTCACCGTCGGCATACGGTGTGTTTGGTTGGTAAATTAAGTAGTATGTGTTATTTATTTGAATGTTAAAATTCTTTAAAGCATCCCTCTTGAAAACTATATTCATTTTGAAGTTTCACCTCTTTGAAAATAATTGTTACTTGCATTTTTGTTTATTAAACATGCATGTTTTTGTCCGATAATTATTATAGCATGGAACCTCATTTGAAAACCATACTTTCAAATATTGAATTTAAAACTATAAATTGATGTTTCTTTTATTTTAAAGTAATGTTCATTGGGAATAGAATACCGGGCTAACCTACTGAGTTTTAATACTCACGCCTATAGTCTTCTTCTTTTTTTAGCCATTGTGCAGGTTTCATCTTTAGTTCGATCACCTTGGGCGACATTTTATCATTGTGTTGGAGAGTGACCAGAAGTGTCACATGGAGTTAGTTGTTCATCGGGATTGTTCAGTTGAGTTGTTGGTTTTGTTCTAATTTTAGTTTCTTGTACAAATAATATTTAGTTCAATTTTTATATAAATTCATTTTGGGTTGTCCGTTTATTTCCGCTGTTTGTTTGATTGTTTATATATGGGCGAAATCGTTCCCTTGTGTACTCTATTGATGCCCTTGGTGCTTGTCACCATCCCGGGAGGATCAGGAACGCCTCTCGGGACTTGTCGCGGGCTGGCCTGGGATACCGGTTCAGGGTCGACTCGGGCTGGTTCGTGACAGTACATACACCACACAAAAGGAAATAGTGGCAATATAGCATGAAACTCACGCGAATAAGAAGTGAGATGAAAACCCCTTAACTTTTACTTTTACTTAGTAGATGGTACATTAACCTTCTATATAATAGTTAAATAATTGTTATTAAATTATACAAGAACAAAATACATAAATACGTTATCATATATGAACTTCTAATATTGCTTTGTTAATAATATTTTAGTAGTATCATTGTTTTGTGTGTTAACTGATTCATTTTCCTTTATATGTGTTGTTATGTAAGTCATGATTTTTATGGATAATATGTATTTGATTCATATCCAGGATTATATTAAGTTCTTAAACATTGTTTTTAATCATAAAATGAAAATTATTCTTGAATGGTTATGATGGGGAATGAATCTCATCGCATTCGTGGAGACGGTAATCCGTACGTACACACAAGCAAAAATATCATTCAATTAAAGGTGAAATTGTATATAATTGTATGTTATATAATATATACATAATCCTTAACATGTTATATTTATTATTTAAATCAATTATACATCATTATTATACCCATCCAAAAAATGAAGTGTTGAATAACAACTACACCACGACGTGGAGACGGTAAGCCGTACGTACGCACGTATGATGACTTTTTCATTCATAGGATGCATAGAATAATGAATATGGTTGAACCATATTTATAATAACATCACAGTATGTATAATTTACTGGATTTATTATTTTGGTATGTAAAAAACAAAGAAACCATAAGTGGAAGAAGAAGATAACTTTGAAAGAGGTTATGAAATTATTACCCCTTCTTCGGGTGCTTCATTTTGATTTGATAAAAAGGGCTCCTTAAGTTGGCTTTCTAATCAATGTAATGAATCTAGGATGAATTTAGGGTAGTTTGGAGGATATTTGGGTATGTTTTTGCCAATCCAAATGGCTTTGGAGGTGTGAAATTAGGAGAAGGGGAAGTTCCCTTTTATAAGAGAGGTGAGGGTCACTTTATGAAAAGCTTGAAATATTATTTAATTATAAATTCATTTTTGGTTTCTAATATATCCAAATGGATTTAAATTGAGTATGAGGTGATTATGGGTCAAAAACAGATCAACCAATAGGTTTTATAAAGGTTTAGGTCACCATATTAACCTTATATTTTATATTTAACTCTTAGTTAAATAGTTTGACATTTACCTTGTCTCATTATATTTTTATATTATATAGTTAATAAACTTACTATAAACTACCAAGATAACCCAAAGTGGTTCATTAATAACATATCTATCATTATATAAGTCCTTTTGATGAACCTTATATTTTTAGGACTAATATATAATTTAATAAAATAGTATTTTTTTTAAACTGAATTATGTCAATTTTGACACTATTTAGTATTTGGTTTTTGTTAAAGTCATATCAACTTGATTACTTCGAAAAAAATTCATTAAATCAACCCTAATATGTCATATTAAACTCTAAAATTCTTTTAAATTATCAAAAGTCTCAATTTACATTTATTTTAATATTTATAATATCAATTATTTTAATCTTTCATTAATTAGGTAATTACTGCATCATCATTGTGTCAAAAATAAATTTAACTATTTAATGTCTAAAAATTATAAATAAAATATCATGATGTTGGAAATTTTTTTAGATTTATAATGAATATTTATAGTCGAATTTATCTTATTTATAACCCTATATTAAAAATGGTTTAGTTATTAAACTTTGGATTTTACACTTTTAACTCTTCTTTAAATAAAATAATAATAAATGTCCTAATCTAATCCAAGTGGATAAAAAGGATCATATTTTATTACTAAGGTTTATTTTGGTCGAAATACACTTATCCAATAGAATTTGGATGTGTTTTATGGTAATTATAATATCATTTTAAAAATTAATTACCTTATTTACTTTTAACCGTGGTAAATAAAATTCAAACGTTACAATTCACCAAAAATTATTTTTATCTTATTGAACCACATTTTACTTACTTATGTTAACTGTGTATCTTTTATTTTTGAAGTTCAATTTACAGAAGCGGTAAAATTACGTTTTATGCAAATTTGCAAATGTGCCAAAAAGGTGGGTAAAAGACGGTAAAAAGTTCAATAAAATTTTATACATCTAATCTTAATATAAAATAAATCCAATGAATTACATTGAATTTCTATAGGTATTATATATATATTTTGACTTAAAATAAATTTAAATAAAATAAATAATTATTTAAATAAAAATTCGATTTTAAACAATAATGCAGTGTTTTTACTATTCATCAAAAATTGAAAGGTTTCATAAAAATACCAAAAATTCATTCTAAGATAATTTTGATATTTAAAATTCAAAAATTATGTATATTTCAAAAAATTAAAAACATATAATTAGTATTAATTAATTTAAAAAAATATTCTCGTTGACAAAACAAGAAAGCGGGTTTTTGAGAAATAAAAACTATCAAAAGATTGATATGTGTTCATATCCAATTTAAATGTAAAATTACTTTCAATTACCAAAGTTGGATTAAATTATAAAAATATAATATAATTATAAATCAAAACAATTCAAATATATAATTTAACACTATAAATTATTTTTATTAAAAAATTTATTTTTAATTAAAGTTTAGTATTTTTTACTATTCATCAAAATATGAAAGTTATCAGAAAAACACCAGAAATTTATCGAAACTAAATTTTTATGTCCCTCTTCTAAATAAGAAGTTTATTTTGTTAAATTGAATATATAAAAGTTTCAAATATTGTATTTAAAAATGGTTCTCCGTTAAAAGGCAGTAAAATTGCATTTTTTGAAAAATACTTCTTTTATCTGAAAATTTTAATTTGTTCTTATTTTATGGCTAAGAAACACATAATATGAATGTTAAAAATATATAGAGTGTATAAAATTCAAAATACAGTTAATACTATTCATAACCGCTTTTTGAACGGCTAGTTTGGTAAGTCGTGGGGCGCTCGAACTCGGTGTTCTGTGTAGCACAAGCTATTGAATTACTTTAAAAAAATAACTTACTATAAAATATTGGGGTGTTACATTATTCCCCCCTTCATAAATTTCATCCTCAAAATTTTAAAATTGGGCTTGGGAACTCCATTGAAATCCCCACATCGGAAAAAGAGTCAATAAAACTATCACTTTAAAAGAAAAAAGAGAATTACAAAGGTCACCTGAGATAACCCATATTAGGATTACATGTAGGAAAACATGGATATGGAAGATAAAATAAGTGTCAAGTTATGATAAAGATTGATAGAAAATATGATCTGGAGAAAGTTAACAACAAGAAAACCACAAACTTGTGATGGGTTAAACAGTCATTAGTTTCCCAGTAGGAAAAGTAAACGGACAATGTTTTTTGTTTTAAGTTCCATTTCATAAAGTTAAGGAATTTATTTATGAGATTGACTAAGAACATAAAGATATATACTTACTTTAAAGTATATTTTCATCCTTTAATAAATTTCTATCACTAACTCATCTTTTCTCCAAATGATGAGTATTCAAGATGACTTGGTCACACCTGAAGTGCTAGAATCAACTTCTAGAGAATCACATAATCCACAAAGTATGAACTATATATTTCCCTTGTCTTTAGAGATTAACCAAAACCAAATGGTTAGTACAAGATCAGATGATCCCCAAAATGGATAATCCTTTATAGAAAGAAATACTAATCTTAATTTCAAAAATTGAACAAACAATACCCAAAGTTCAATAAAGACCATTCAATAAACAATTGTCATTGTGATCCTTCAATATAATAAAAAGTAATATTGAAACCCAAAACTCAGAAGAATTTAATCAAATATTATTTCATAATAAATCTTTACATTTATCTTCAAATAATATCAACTACTCTTAAAGTCTCATACATAAGTGTAATTAACCAAATCACATATTCTCTATGATAGGTTAATCATTTCCATTAATAACTTGAATCTCTATGAAAAAACATAGATTCTTCCAAAATAAAAAAATACACCATTAATCCTCATATGAAATTCCATATTATTCTATTTTCCTTACTCATATAGTGTTCCAAATAGAGCATACGTCTTCCAAAATAACAGTTATCACTTAATCACCAAATCATTTTCCTATACTAAGGATATCTATTTGATAAAACATAAGATCCCAAATCAACTTATTATTGATCAATAAAATCATTTAACTAAAAATAATTAGTCACACTAACAAAGGACTTCAATTAGTCTAGTGGTAGGTGATAAATCTCAATCGTACTCAGGTTGTGGGTTTTATTCCCGTAGCTTTGTCCGATGCGACGGGTTGTCACATGGTCTATGTGTTGTCCTTTTTCAAAAACTATTTTTTATAACATTCCTAAAATGAGATAAATTCCTCAAAATAACCATAATATAATTTAACCACAAATTTTATCTCATACCTCGCATTTTCATCCCAAAAATTAATAACATGTAATTACCTCAAATTCAAGGATCATATAAACCAAAATGGTTCTTTATAACTATATCCAAAAAATAAAAGATAATACTTCCCCAAATAGCATTTTCACATAACAAACTGCATGGTTACACATACAAGAGAATAGTCTTCCAAAGTAATTCCATAAACAAATATCATTAATACTTTTAAACATTTCACCATCCATTTATTTCTACATAGTTTCTTCCTTGACCTAGAGGTTATCCTATAGAATACGACATTGACTCGGGTAATTCCAAGGTCCCTCACATTTATGGAAAATGACTATAATTGGATTCTTAGGATCATTTTTGTTTTCTTCCATAGTACTCTTCATTTTTTCTTGGAAATTTTTCACTTTATGTCCTTATTTCCCACATATAAATCATTTATTTGTCCCATTGAGACACTTTCCTAGGTGTCTCCTTACACATTTTTGGTATGATGGAAATTGAGCTTTTTTTCTCCACAGTTTCCACTGTTGGAGCTCTTATCATTCTCTACCATTATCTTCTTTATTGATTTTTGGAGTTGGTTAATGTATAAATTGTTGATCATATTTTTGGAAACCTGCTTCAGCATGAACATGATATCTTTTACACCTATTAACATTCCATTTAGTTTCTCATTTCCATCATCGTACCAACCTTGTACATCATGTTCAATATTACTATGACTTCCTTGGAATCCAACCATTGACTAACACAAGAAATCATAGCGTGAGTCATAAAATCATTTAGAGAATATAATGACACCTTATGTTCAATCTAAAACACCTTAGGATAAACCAAGGTTATTTATTATCATCTTATATTAAAATCCATCGAATCAGTTTGTAAAGAAAATTTTAATTATCCTAAGAATATCCCTCAAGAGTGTCGTAACCAAGAGTGATGTAAGGCCCATTATCGTGTATGAGGATACCCTGGGTCAAGCCCAAAACTCCTTGTCGGAGTTTTCACTCCTGGGTACATCTGTACCAGAGCCGCCTCTACCTGCTCGTATCCAGACAGGGATGTATTTCTTAGAAAACCCGCAAAATATTTACATTACCAAAAAATTTGGATGTCCTTCTATAAAAATCCTCAAATTATATCTTAGGGTAGTGTTTTCTAATTAGAGTTTTTCTAAATCTATCTTCCAAGGTTTGTACTAAACTTACTCTAATACCAATTGTAACGCTCCAAACCTTGTTACTCAGAGTCAATGCATTATTACATAACATTTTCCTGATCACAATAGATCAAGTCTCGAAATACTGATTAGTTTAGTATCCTTGGAAGTACTAGATACATACATAAGTTTTACATTACATTATTAAATGAAAAACAATAACATTGTGTCCCCTTTGAACACTCTTATATCTCGTATCATATTCCTACAGGTCAGTTATAATATACTTATTCACATCTGGGGAAAAATAAAACATAATAAAAGGGTGAATTCAAATGCTAAGTAAGGATAACAATATATAGGAAACTATCATAAATAATCATAAATGTTTAAGGCAATGTATAAGACCAAAGCACAATCCATTTAAACATAAAATTCAGCATAATATGGAAAATATAAATAAAATAATTCCATTTAGTTATTCACATGGATATTCTACTAGTCGAATAATCACATGTAATATCAATAGTTAATTTCATAATGATGGAATGCATAATACCGGACATCATAACCACATAGTCAATGCCTCGTTCCAAGACTAAAAATAAAAGTTTGTCAAGGCCTTGTGTCAAGACACTAGTTTGTCTCATGAGACCTACTGATGCATCGAGGAGTTATAGCAGGCTTCACCCATCACTTACTAAGTCCAATGCATTCCTCATATGAAAATTTTGAAACATAATCTAAACATTTGTATTAAAACTAGCATACAAAATGACAATATTTTAACCAAAAATCATGAATGGTATAAAAATAGCACATAAATAGTCAAACACAACTCATTCAATACAATATGGAAGATTTTATTACAATAAATTACCCTCAATCGAGAATAATGAAGGATATTGACATAGATGAAAATAATCATCAAAACTATTTGAGATAAATATCCCCCTTTTATTGAAAACATTTAAAAGTCTCACTATTTATCAAGAAGTTGTTAAAAATAGATTTCGGAATCCAAGTGTCTCATACAACTTTGAAACTTTTAAAAGGAATTTTAATTTTAAAACATTCATGTCCATATAAATTATAATGACCCATAGTTTACATACATTATTAATACTTAAAAATTGAAGCACGCTTATTACAACATATAACAAAACCATGAAAGGACCGTATAGGTATAGTGTCTTTAGAAACTTGGAAACATAAAAAACTGGTTCATAAATCATCTACAATGTCTCCGTTTTATTTTATCATATCTAAAGTCCCTTTTGGCATATCTTACTTAATACCCTTCTTCCTGACCTGAGGAAAAGAAAACATACAAAATGGTGAGCTCAAAAGCACAGTAAGGGTAAACAAAATAAATATCAATCACATCATATTCATAATAACATAACACTTTGGAAATGATAACCTGCAAAAGAGATCATAATTTCATAACATGGGATAAATCATAGTAGTGAAATGTAATCCCAATAATCATAACTTAAAACATGAAACTTTGTGGCATACACACATAATAATAGAGAATCATTTCTTAGTAGTCAAGACTCATTTCCAAGACTATCATAACGAACAAGGTCCATTTCTGAACCGAGTTCACTCCTCGTTTTAGTCCTGTATCACTAAACCGGATTAACCTGTCGTTCCAACCATGTCTATCTCATGAGATATAAATCTTTACCCAATGCATTGGAGGTAGATATAGGTCCCACCCATCTCATAATGATACCCTTCTTATGTGTGCCACAAGATCATAAATCATACATCATAGCATAACTCATGTAATAAAAATGGGATTCTTAAACATCATGTCATTATAACATAATCCATATAAGATAAAAGGACATCATAAAAATAATTCCATCATAAAATAATCAAATCAATGTAAAAATAGGGATATAAACAGAACCCTATATTATCTTATATGGAAAATAATTTTGATAAAACACTTGAACTTCATTCTTGAGGAAAATATCCTTTCTACTTCAAAAAAAAAATTCCTTTATTAACATGTCATACAATTTTAAACTAAAAGAAGTTGATTAAAAATAAACTTGAAAAATTTTAAATGAAGCTTCATGGAAATAATTTTCTACAAATCCATTCATGATGTATAAGCTAAAGAAAAACATTCTCCTTGTGCTTTGGCCGGAAAAGTCAAAAAGTACCTCGTTCAAAAAAATGACAAAAGATTCATTTCATATCTTTTACTAAAAACTTACCGAAGGGTAAAATTGGATTTAAAAAATTGTAAGAGGATAGAAATAATATTACATATTGAGGAAACATGGATGTGGATGATAAATATTCCCCATTAAATTCTGAAGTATAAACAATCTCAGATAAAAATGATATTGCAAGATTTTCCCTTACCTTAGGTCTGATTTGCTTCGTACATGTCTTAACCTCCTGTATAATGATTTAAATAATGTTATTGACTTATTCTATAATCTTACTCATTATTATGATATCATATATGGCCATATTCTTAGCTTCTTATTAGTAATATTTCATTGCTACTTGTTATTCGGGTATTTATTGCTTTTTGTTCTTATGCGTATTTTGTCGAATAAATTATTATTCTTCTTTTTAGGTTATAGATACCTCATTTCCATAATAATATTAGTGTAATATATATCATATTTATTCATTAAATTCATTTATATAATCATTAAGTGTTAGGTCCACAAGGCTGAATACCCTGAGAGGGGGGGTGAATCAGGGTATGACTAATTTAAAATTAACGCCCGTTCTGATCTTGTTTCGCTGTTAAGCAAAACACTCTTCTCTATCTTTCCTGTTGCACAAATTAAACAGAAAGTAACGCATGCACAGGACACAAAAAATTTACTTGGTTCACCTCAAAGGGCTACGTCCAAGGAGCATACCCCGACAAGTTGTCGGTCGTACCAATTCCACTAAAATTCACTAGCTGTTGATTACAATGTTCAGGCTAGATCACTTCTACGCCCAAGCTCACTGCCTTTACAATGTTTAGGGTTAGCTCACTATTTTCTCAAGGGTCACTCCCTATTTCTCTCTATCTGGCTCACTGCTGGTGGAGAGGATCACCTTGTTTCTCTTCATTTTCTCACTGCACTTGGAAGGAATCCACTCACAGTTTATAGACCTGTAGGTCTCTTCATTTGCATGAAGGAATGCATCTTCCTCTATAAGTAGATGCTCTGTTGAAGCCCAATTTTCACCCATAGATGAATATCTCTTTGCACCGAAGGAATCGGTCAAACTTCCAGCTTCCATGTAGCCTGAAAATCAATGCTGGAAATAAACCTTACTTGGCGCGCAAGTCTAACTCGGCGTGCAAGTATCGGCGCACAAGTCACAACAGGCGCGCAAGTCCTCCTCAGACACTTGCGCGACTCAAGCTTCCTCAACTCCAAACCTACACGACTCACTTACTTTTACGCCCAACCCAATATTGGCATGCAACTCCACACTGGCACGCAGTTTCAAACATGGGCATGTAACAATCACCCTGGCGCGCAAGTCCCACCTGCGCGACCACACACACCACTTGCGCGACCACCACACCTGCATGACGGGAGCTCGGATTTCTCAAAGTGTTGAACTCCGGTTGAGAATGAAGAGGGGTGGTCCAGTATTTATAGGAAAATTAACCACCCTGCACGATGGCGCGCAAGTCACCTGCGCGACCCAGTCTCGGCGCGCAAGTCTTTTGTCCTTTTAGACACTTACGCGACCAACTCCCAAACTTGCGCGAACCTATTTCCTTAGCCATATTTTGATCTTCTGATCTTGAAAAACATATGGAGCGCAAGTTTCCTATACTCCAAGTCCTCGGCGCACAAGTCCCTTTTCCAAAAACACTTTTCTTCATTTGTCGATTTTCAGGCCCAAAAATTTGGCAAACACTGGAAAACGGTGCCACCTTGTATCTGTTCTTTTGTACCGCCTCCAGATCATCCATTCCTTTTTTCGAAGTTATTGAATAAAACATGGATCGTTGACCTAATCTCTTGAACTCAACATTCCATCATGAAAGCCTCTTTGTCAACAAATTTGTATGTCATTGTTTTGCTTTGTCAACAATTACCACTCAGATGTCCACTTTATCAACAAACACAATCACCTCAAAAATGCTTCAATGATGCTTTGAGGGAATTTTTCCCAACAATATCACACTTTGGGTTTGTTGACAACTCTTTTATGGAAAGATACATTGTTAATTCTTCAGCCACAATTCGCCTTTGGCAATTCTGATAGCGATCAAGGATTTACTCAACATATACTCTAAGCCCACATGAGCAATGCTCGGCATGAGAAACAAGAGTAAATGGAAAGTTCATCAATGAGTCACTTCATCTCTGACATCCACTATTGACACCAAACTGATACTAATTTGTACTAAACTGATACCAATTGTTGAAGGACTTGTTGGAAAGCCAATGTTTGGTTTGGAAATATTCTCACCACTCTCCAACACCACTCTTCTGCTTTTATCACGATCCTCAGCTGTCGTGATTTCTATCCTTTGATCGATCACTTCTAGCATCGTCAGATTTAATATTCTCCCCCTTTATGTTCACAGCTTCATCCCTTGTCAGATACAAAACCTCTTTAGCCCTATTTCATGTGTTGTCCAAGCTAAGCTCTGGCTAAGCATGTTCAACTAGCTTCCACTCCCCCTATCTAGCTAATCCACTTATCAACTTCTCCTCATATCATTCATGATTTATCAAATCTCCACATTGTCTCCCCCTTGAACAATCACTATTTTCTCCCCCTCTTTCAACGAACCCAAAGGTCACTGCTTTGTAGTCTGTAACAGAGTAGAGAACACATATCAGAACATTAGGGAAAAACACATCATACTTCGGGGAGAGGGGGGGTTCCACATCCACACTATTTCAAGTGTGGGGAATCGACTAAACTCCTAGAGCCAGTCGATGCCTCTCAAAAGCTTCCTTGGGTAAGGTCTTTGTCAGAATGTCTACAACCTGTAGCTCTGTAGGCACATACTCCAACTTCACGATTCCCTGCTCAACCTTCTCCTTGATAAAATGATACTTAATCTCAATGTTATTTATCCTTGAATGATGGATGGGATTTTTGCTATGATTTATAGAACTTGAGTTGTCACACTAGATTCCGATCGGAGACTTCACTTCAACTCCCATATCTTCAATCTGCTGCTTCATCCACAATAATTGTGTGCATGCTTGAGTGGCCGCAATATACTCAGCTTCTACGGTACTCAATGAAATGCAATCTTTCTTCTTTCTTAGCCAAGAAATACACAATCCACCAATATAGAATGCACCACCTGACGTTGATTTTCTATCATCTGCTGAAGCGGCCCAGTCTGCATCAGTATATCCCAATAACTCTGTCTGAGATTTGTTAGTATATGTCAAGCCGAAATCCATTGTGCCCTGGATATACCGAAGTATTCTTTTCACTGCAACCATGTTGCTTTCTTTGGGATTACTCTGATATCTCGCTGCTTGGCATGTGGCGAAAACAATATCAGGCCTTGTTGCAGTCAAGTACAACAAACTACCAATAATTTTCCTTTATTCTGTGATATTAACTACCTTTCCATCATCATATTTTGATAATTTCAGCCAGGTATCAACCGGAGTCTTCATCTCCTTGGAATTATCCATTACAAACCTTCTTAGAACCTCCTTGGAATATTTGGATTGAGAAGTTAAAGTTCCATTACTTCCTTGTGTCACCTGTAAACCAAGGAAAAATGTTATCTCTCCAATCATTGTCATTTCAGACTCATTTTTCATAAATTAAGAAAACTTTCTGCACTGAGCTTCATCTGATCCGCCAAAAATTATGTCATCGACATACACCAGCACTATCATCCTTGTATTATTGTTATTACTGAAATAGAGATTGTAATCAACTCCTCCACACTGAAAACTAAGCTTCTTCAAGTACTGATCAAGCCTTGAGTACCATGCTCTTGGTGCTTGTTTCAGCCCATACAATGCCTTCTTCAGCTTGCAAACTTTTTTCTCATCCTCATGACTGAGAAAACCATCTGGCTGCTCAATATACACCTCCTCTTCCAGAACTCCATTCAAGAATGCAGATTTCACATCCATATGGAACACTTTGAATTTTTCTTTGCACTGTTATGGCCAAAAATAATCGGATTGTCTCTAGCCTTGCAACTAGTGCAAATGTCTCATCAACATCTATTCCCTCTATCTGGGAGTATCCCTTGCACACTAGTCGTTCTTTGTTCCAAATAACTGTGCCATCTTCATTCATCTAGTTGCGGTAGATCCATTTAGTACCGATGACATTATTGTCTGCTAGCCTCGAAACAATCTCCCAGGTCTGGTTCTTCTCAATCTGATCAAGCTCTTCATTCATAGCATGAACCCAGTTTTCGTCTTCAGCTGCATCGGAAAAAAATTTCAGCTCCACCTGAGACAAAAACGATGTTTGTTGTAATGATTTCATCCTTCGAGTCTGAACTGGATCTGTCTGATCACCAATGATATTCTACCTATCAATTTCAGCTCGACTATTTGGATTCCTTGCAGACACAGACTTGACACTTTCTTGTTCATCATCAGTATCTTCTTCTGATTTAGCCTCTGCCACTTCTTCTCCCCCTATGTTGCTTACCTCATCATCACTTTCATCCAGGAACTGTTCACTGGATCGTTGAGTATTCTGTTCATTTTCAACTATAGTGAAATCATTTCTCTCAACAATTTTTCCCAGCCTTTTGTTGAAATATTTATATGCTTTGCTTTTCCCTGAGTAGCCAAGGAATATCCCTTCATCTCCTCGTGCCTCAAACTTACTATGATTTTCTTTGTTGAGAATGAAACGCTTACTTTCAAAGATTCAAAAGTATTTCAACGTTGGCTTCTTTCCATACCACAGTTCATATGGAGTCTTCCCTTGCTTCGGACACAATAGAGACCTGTTTGAAACATAGACCGATGTCAAAACTGCTTCCTTCCAAAATTTCTCTGGTAGGTCCTTATTAATAAGCATTGTTCTGGCCATGTTGTTGATGATCTGATTTCTCCTTTCAACCACTCCATTCTGTTGGGGAGTTCTTACTGATGAAACTTGATTCCTTATCCCATGTTTCTCGAGATAGTTTTCGACCGGACTGTTTGTGAATTCCATACTGTTATCAGTACGAAACTTCAGAATTTTCTGCCCAAGCATCTTTTCTGATTCCCTCCTATACTGCTTTATACAACTGAACACCTATGTCTTATGGGTAATGATGAATACCCAGGCCATTCTGCTATAATCATAAATGAAAATAACATTGTACCTTTTCCCATTTATAGCTCGTGGTGAAATAGGTCCACATATATCAGCATGTACCAATTTGGGCACTCTGGATGAATTCTGTTCCTTTGGCCTGTATGTTTTTCTGATGATCTTCCCTTGTTGACAAGTATCACATGTATGAGTGCGATCACGTGATAGTTTGGGAAGGTATCTAGCAGCATCACACTTTACCAGATCTTTCATGGATGGTTGATATAGATAGCCAAGTCACTTATGCCACAGTTGGTTTTCTTCTTCTCTGGATAAAAAGCACGAATCTTCTTCCCCACCTACCAGGTAAAGATTTCCCTTTGTTCATTTTCCCTATAGAATAACTGCTCCATCTTTTCCTTTGACAATACACATCTTCTTGGTAAATCGGATAGAGTGCCCAGAGTCACATAGTTGACTGACGCTAAGCAAGTTATGACTGAGACCCTCTACTACCAAGACATCAGCACGTCTCATTTATTTTCCCCAAAACTTGGATTTTCCTGAGCCAATAATCTTTAGGCCTTCATCATTTCCAAATTTGACAACTCCTTCTTTTTCATATTTTATGTCTATAACCAGATCCTTGTTGCCTGTCATCTGAGACGTACAAACACAATCGAGAATCCACACACTAGAACGATCTGATGCTTTAAGGGAAATTTTAGCAACTACAGCCTTCTCAATTTTCTTCTTCTTGGTCCATACTTTTGCTTTCATACTCAGCATGGATTGAGGCTTCTGTCCTTTCTCAGAGTATGATGGACCACCTTCATCTTGCAGAGCTGCAAAACTGTTCTGAACTTTTAACTCACTTGTCAGTTTATTGATCTGCTGCTTGCGAACATTTTGATTCTTCTTTGGCACATTTTTCTGAATGGTCTAAGTGCAGTACCTATCCATGTGTCCAAATCCTCCGCACCAAAAATAGTGTCCTTCAAAATATGTTCTGGAAAACCATTCTTTTTTTGGATTCCATCTCTGTTCCTGTTCCCTTCAATATCTCTTGGCTATTGAACACACATACTGTGAATGTCCCATTTTCCCACAGCAATAACATCTGATATAGGATGCATTCCTTCGTGATACTTCAGCACTACGATTTTCCCTTTGGGATCTCTGAATATTCTGATTCTGTTTTGTGCCCAAATCAACCTTCAATTTTGGGACGGTTGTTTGCGGTCTGACTGCAATTGTCATAGATTTTTTTTCCTGATTCATCCCTGAAACGGCCTTAACATCTGAGCTCAATTGCTGCTTCTTCCCTACTGAACTTCTAGGCTCCTCTTTCATCTTCTCCTTCTTCTGAATGGCCTACTTTTCTGATATCACATTGGGGATCAAGAGTTTTTCTTGATCCTTAATTTTTTGTCGCAGACTGACCACTTCTTCTTCAAGCTCTTTGATACATCTGACCTGCTCCTTCCCTATGTTAGTCAAACAATCAATTTCCTTCTTTTGTTCCTCAATTTTAGGCTTATACTCAACAATATTTTCTGAGATCTCTGGTGTTGAGGATTTTAGTCTATCAATTTCTTCTAACAGATCAAAATTTTCTTAATATTTTTGTTGCATATAGAGTTTGGCATCATGAACCACTTTATTGGCTTTCTTCGTTTTGGCTCTCTAAACGTCTATCTCCTCAAGAGAGGCTTCCAATTCGGCTTCCATATCAACTCTCCCTTCAATTTCTTCTTCTTCTTCAGCATTAGCTTCTTCCTTTTTCTGAGAACTACCAACAATCTCCACCAAGGCATTTACCCCACGATCTCTGCAATTTTCTATTTCCTCAACCTCTTCATCCTCAGACTCATCTGAACTTTCAAATTCTTGTGAAAGAAAATTCTTTTTCTTGAAGAAATTTATCTTGAATTGTTTCTTCCCTTTTACAAATGCTGAAGTCTTCTTCTTGGGAATTTCAACTTCATCATCATCATTATCGTTATCTTGAAATTTCTTGGGGAATCTTGCCACAAGATGACCAACCTTTCCACATCGAAAGCATGCTAGTGGAAGTTTCCCTTTAAAATTCTCTCTTCCTCTTTGCAGATTTGAAGAAAGTAATGACATCACCTCATCTGTCTCTTCTTCCTCATTAAAATATTCAATGGTGAGCTTCTTCATGGCCTTGAATGCTACCTCTTTAGATTTCCCCTTTTCCACAGTCTCGTTATCATCATTTCTCATTTCATATGCAACAAGAGTGTTGTGCAGGTTATCCAATGTCAGTTCTTTTGGGTCTTTATCTTCCAAAACAGAAACTTTTGGATTGAACCAAGGTGGAAGTTTTCTCAATATGCGCTTCACAATTTTTATATCTTCGATAATTTCTCCAAGACCCTGCATGTATTCTACCACAACATTTACCCTGTCAAATAATGCATCAACAGACTCATTCGGGTTCATTCTCAGATCTTCATACTTGTTCCAAAACACTTGCAGCTTTGTCTCTCTCACCTTTGTATCCCCTTCATATATATTCAAAATCTTTTCCCACATGGAATGTGACGTTTTTCATGACATCACATTTGTATAAATGGGATTGGAGAGGGTTCCCCCTAAGGCATTGATTGCTTTGGAATCAGCATCCAACTCTCTATGTTCAGCTTCTGATAATGCACCACTATCAATATCAGCTGTGATACCATGCATAGCTGCTGAAAACACATCCATTCCCAAAGATCGGAAATAGTGTTGCATTCGATTCTTCCATATCTGAAAATTACATCCGTTGAAGATCAGAATCCCTTTATGATTAGTGACCTCCATTGAGAGAAGAACAACTGTCAACCTTTCCCTCTGATACCAATTGTTAGGTCCACAAGGCTAAATACCCTGAGAGGGGGGTTGAATCAGGGTATGACTAATTTAAAATTAACATTCGTTCTGATCTTGTTTCGCTGTTAAGAAAAACACTCTTCTCTCTCTTTCCTGTTGCACAAAGTAAACAGAAATTAATGCATGCACAGGACACAAAAATTTTACTTGGTTCACCGCAAAGGGCTACATCCAAGGAGCATACGCCGACAAGTTTCCGGTTGTACCAATTCCACTAAAATTCACTAGCTGTTGATTAAAATGTTTGGGCTAGATCACTTCTACGCCCAGGCTCACTGCCTTTACAATGTTTAGGGTCAGCTCACTGCTTTCCCAAGGGTCACTCCCTGTTTCTCTCTCTCTGGCTCACTACCGGTGGAGAGGATCACCTTCTTTCTATTCCTTTACTCACTACTCTTGGAAGGAATCCACTCACAGTTTATAGACTTGTAGGTCTCTTCATTTGCATGAAGGAATGCATCTTCCTCTTTAAGTAGATGCTCTGTTGAAGCCCAATTTTTACCCATAGAGGAATATCTCTTTGCACCGAAGTAATCGGGTAAACTTCCAGCTTCCACGCAGCCCGAAAATCAATGCTGGAAATAAACCTTACTTCGTGCACAAGTCTAACTCGGCGCGCAAGTATCGGCGTGCAAGTCACAACGGGTGCGCAAGTCCTCCTCAGACACTTGCGCGACTCATGCTTCCTCAACTCCAAACCTGCACGACTCACTTCCTTTTACGCCCAACCCAATATTGGCATGCAACTCCACACTGGAGCGCAGTTTCAAACACGGGCACACAACAATCACCCTGGCGCGCAAGTCCCACCTGCGCGACCACACACACCACTTGTGTGACCACCACACCTACGTGATGGGATCTCTGATTTTTCAAAGTGTTGAACTCCGGTTGAGAATGAAGAGGGGTGGTCCAGTATTTATAGGCAAATTGACCACCCTACGCGACGGCGTGCAAGTCACCTGCGCGACCCAATCTCAGCGCGCAAGTCTTCTGTCCTTTTAGACACTTGCGTGACCAACTCCCAAACTTGCGTGAACATATTTCCATAGCCATATTTTGATCTTCTGATCTTGAAAAACATATGGCGTGAAAGTTTCCTATACTCCAAGTCCTCGACACGCAAGTCCCTTTGCCAAAAACAGTTTTCTTCATTTGTCGATTTTCAGGCCCAAAAATTTGGTAAACACTAGAAAACGGCGCCACCTTATATCTATTCTTTTGTACCACCTCTAGATCATCCATTCCTTTTGTCGACGTTCTTGAATCAAACATGGATCGTTGACCTCAGCTCTTGAACTCGACATTCCATCATGAAATCCTCTTTGTCAACAAATTTTTATGTCATTGTTTTGATTTTTCAACAATCACCACTCAGATGTCCACTTTGTCAAAAAACACAATCGCCTCAAAAATGATTCAATGATGCCTAGAGTGAGTTTTTTCCAACATTAATCATTTAAGATCATGTATAACGAGTCGCATCACATCGTGGAGACGGTAGGTCGTACGTACGCACGAGCGATGATATCGTTCCCATGATTGTGGAATTGTATTGAAGTGTATGTATAATATTTCAGAATCAATATCACTTTACAATAATCATATATAGTTATTATTTACACCATTATACCCATCCAAGTAAGGTGGTGGTGGAAAACAGATTACACCACTGCATGGAGATGGTATTCCGTATGTACGCACGCGCGGTGATTTCGTTTTCCGTAGGATGGATAGAAGGTTAAATAGGGTTGTTTAATATTTATAATAACATATAAGTATATGAGTGATACTGATGTTAATACTTTATAATGAAACAACTAAAGAATAATAAGTAGAATAAGAAATAAATTTGAAAGAATCGGTAACGGACATTACCTCTTCTTTGAAGCGCCTCTTCTTAACCTCCTCTTAGGGCACTAAAGATGGTCTTTGAATAAGACCAGGACCTCTAGGATGTTTATAGGGAAGTTTAGAAGGGAAATGGGCAGGTTTTGGCCGAGCTTTAAGGCTCAAAGTGGTGTGAGTTGGAGAGGAAGGAGGTGCCCTTTTATAAGGGAGGAGAGGGGCACCTTAGGAAAAACTTAAAATATTATTTTATAATAAAGTCATATTCGGTTTTTAATAGCTCCAAATTGATTTATTTCGAAGCTAAGGTGGGGATGGGTCGAAATCCTCTTAACCAATAGATGTTAGACAAGTTTAGGTTACTATTTTAACCTTATCATTTTGATTTAACTCTAAGTTAAATAATTTAACTTTTACCGTGTCTTCTTGTTTTCTTACACTATATGGTTAATAAACTTACTATAACAAGCCAAACGAACCCCAAGTGGTTCATTATTAATATATATAACCTTATCTAAGTCATGTTCCCGAACCTTATATTTTTAAAAATAAAATAACAATTAATAATATAATATTTGTTTTAAAAACTATTTTATGTCAATTTTGACACTATTTGGTAATTGATTTTTGTGAAAATCATAACAGCATTATTAGTTCGAAAAAAGTTAATTAAATCAATAATAATATGTCATATTAACATATAAAATTAGTTTAATTCTTAAAAAGTCTCAAATTACATTTATTTGGGTATTTATAATATCAATTATGTTAATATTTCCTTAATAAGGTAATTACTGCATCATCATTGTGTCATAAATAAATTAAACTATTTAAAGTCTAAAAATTATAAATAAAATAAAATTATGTAGTAAATAGTTTTATCTTTCTAATGAATATTTATAGTCTAATTTATCTTATTTATAACCCTATATTAAAAATGTTTTAGTTATTAAACTTTGATTTTAACTATTTTAACTCTTCTTTAAATAAAATAATATTAAATGTCCTAATCTAATCCCAGTGGACCTAAATGGTCATATTTTATTCCTAAGGTTTTTTTTGGTTTAATTAAACTTATCCAATAGAATTAGGACATGTTTTAGGGTAATAATAATACCATTTTTACCCTTAATTACCCAATTTACTTTTAACCGTGGTAAATTAAAGTAAAAAGTTACTATTCTCCAAAAATTATTTTTATCTTATTGAACCACATTTCACTCTTTTATATTTACTGTGTCCCTCGTATTTTCAAAATTCCACTCATAGAAGCGGTAAAATTAAGTTTTATGTAAATTTCCAAACTCTCCTAGGAGGTGGGTAAAAGTCAGTGAAAAGTTCAATAAAATTTATATATATCTAAAATTATTATAAAATGACTCCAATGAATTACTTTTAACTTATATAGGTATTATGTATCAATTTTTACCTAAAATAATTTTAAATAAAATAAATAATTATTTAAATAAAAATTCGGTTTTTAAATAGTAACCCAGTGTTTTCAGTATTCATCAAAAATTGAAAGTTTTCGGAAAAATACCCAAAATTCACCCTAGGATAATTTCGATATTCCGATCCAAAAATGAAGTCCATTTTGAAAGATAAAATTTATAAAATTTCAAAAATTGGGTATTACTATTTATAACAGCTAGTTTTAATAATATTTTAATAGCATATCGTTGTTTAGTGAAACTCGGTATTGCATACAACACAAGCTATCGAGGAAGGTCGTGATTGCATGTAAAGCAATATAAGCTAGTGTTTTGTGTAGTGAAATAATACTTTGATGATTTATATAACATAAAAACAAAATATTTCTCATAAAAATCTTGGGTGTTACATAAATAAATCCTTAAAACCATTTTTAAAACATGGACATTAATGAAAAAGATTTAGAAGAATAAATCTTTAAAACATTTAAAATGATATTTTAATTATAGTTACTAACCAAATGGGAGACGTTTGAATACAAATAATTGAGGTAATAAAAACTTTATAATATCATGATAATAAATGGATTTATGATATACTATGTCAAATTATAGTATATACACCATATAAAACTGAATTGGTGCATAACAGCAAAGAAGTCTCAATAGAATGTAAATTGAGATGAAATTATTTATAAAGAATGTATCCTTAGGTTAAGGATAAATCAATGACATAATTATGTGTGAAAAATATAAATACACTCAATAATATTGGATATTCAATGTAAATCAATCAGCGGACATTCACGCATATTCTTGTAACAACAACACCAATGACTTAGATGTTTAACTCAATGAATGGAAATTGAGTTAAGATTACTCTTATCAAGTTTATATCGATGACTTGAGAATTTATCAATGGAGTGATTATGAGTATAAAATGTATATCCACACAATGGGATGTGTAAATTACTACATAAATAAATAAATAGTTATTTCACACATAATCTTGGAGTAAAATAATCAATGAAGTTTGCGTAAAACCCAATGAGTGGAAATCGAAATTAAAAATTCCCTTACCAATTTGGTAACATAAAAAATATACACCTCATGAAACAAGGATCATACAATGAAGATTAAAATTCCCATAAATTAAATTATATTACACAAAAAATACAATCATGGGCAGTACATACACCACATAAAAGGAAATAGTGGAAATATAGCATGAATCTCACGTGAATAAGAAGTGAAATGAAAACCCCTTACATTGTACTTTTCCTTAGTCGATGGTACGTTAACCTCTTTTATAATAGTTAAATAATTTTTATTAAATTATAAAAGAACCACATACATAAATATGATATCATATATGATCTTCTAATATTGCTTTATTAATAATATTTTAGTAGTATCATTGTTTCGGGTGTTAACTGATTTATTTTCCTTTATATGTTTTGTTATGTAAGTCATATTTTTTATGGATAAGAAGTATTTTATTAATATCTATAATTATATTAAGTTCTTAAAAATTATTTTTAATCATAAAATTAAAATTATTCTTGAATGGTTATGATGGGGAATGAATCTCATCGCATTCGTGGAGACGGTAATCCTTACGTACGAACGAGCGACAATATCATTCAATTGAATGTGAAATCATATATAATTGGATGTTATATCATATATAAAGAATAATTAACATGTTATATTTATTATTTACAAAAATTATACATCATTATTATACCCATCGAAATAATGAAGTGTTGAATAACAACTACACCACGACGTGGAGATGGTAAGCTGTACGTACACACGTATGGTGATTTTTTCATTCATAGGATGGATAGAATAATGAATATGGTTGTACCATATTTATAATAATATCACAGTATGTTTAATTTACTAGAGTTATTATTTTGGTATGGAAAAAAAGAAAGATGAAGTGGAAGAAAGAAGATAACTTTGAAAGAGGTGATGAAATTATTACCTCTTCTTCAGGTGCTTCCTTTTGATTTGATCAAAAGGGCTCCTTAGGTTAGATTTATGATCAAAGTAATGCCTCTAGGATTAATTTAGGTTAGTTTAGAGGATATTTGGGTAGGTGTTGTCCAAGATAAATGGCTCTGGAGGTGTGAAATTAAGAGAAGGGGAAGTTTCCTTTTATAAGAGAGGTAAGGGTCGCTTTAGGAAAATCTTGAAATATTATTTTATTATAAATTAATTTTCGGTTTTTAATGAATAAAAATGGATTTATTTCTAGGTTAATGTGGTTATGTGTCTAAAAATATCAACCAATAGGTTTTATATAGGTTTAGTTCACCATATTAACCTTATCATTTATATTTAACTCTTAGTTAAATAGTTTGACATTTACCTTATCTCATTGTATTTTTATATTATATGGTTAATAAACTTACTATAAACTTCCAAGAGAACCCCAAGTGGTTCATTAATAACATATATATCATTATATAAGTCCTTTGTCTAAACCTTATATTTTTAGGACTATTAAATAATTTAATAAATTAGTATTTGTTTTAAAAAATCAATTATGTCAATTTTGACACTATTTAGTATTAGGTTTTTTTGAAGTCATATCAACTTGATTACTTTGAACTAAATTCATTAAATAAACCCTAAAATTTCATATTAACCTAAAAAATTATTTTAAGGCATAAAAAGTCTCAATTTACATTTATTTTAATATTTATAATATCAATTATTTTAATCTTTCATTAATTAGGTAATAACTGCATCATCATTGTATCATAAATAACTTTAATTATTTAATGTCTAAAAATTATAAATAAAATTTTATGATGTAGGAAATATTTTTATATTTCAAATTAATATTTATAGTAGAATTTATCTTATGTATAACCCTATATTAAAAATGTTTTATTTATTAAACTTTGAATTTTACACTTTTAACTCTTCTTTAAATAAAATAATAATAAATGTTCTAATCTAATAAAAGTGGATAAAAAGGATCATATTTTATTCCTAAGGTTTATTTTGGTCTAAATACACATATCTAATAGAATTAGGACATGTGTTAGGGTAATTATAATATCATTTTTTTCCATTAATTGACCTATTTACTTTTAACCGTGGTAAATGAAATTCAAAAGTTACTATTCACCAAAAATTATTTTCATCTTATTGAACCAAATTTTACTTAATGATTTAAACTATGTCTCTCAGAGTTTTAAAATTCAATTCATAGAAGTGGTAAAAGTATATTTTATGCAAATTTTCAAAAGTGCCTAGAAGGTGGGTAAAAGACGGTAAAAAGTTCAATAAAATTTTATAAATCTAATCTTATTATAAAATGGCATCAATTAATTACATTGAATTTATATAGGTATTATGTATCTATTTTGACATATAATAAATTTAAATAAAATAAATAATTATTTAAATAAAAAGTCGGTTTTAAACAATAATGTAGTGTTTTTCACTATTCATCAAAAATCGAAAGTTTTAGAAAAATACCAAAAATTCACTCTAAGATAATTTTGATATTTAAAATTCAAAAATTATTTCTATTTAACCAAATTAAAAAAATAGAAGTTTTATTAATTAATTTAAAAAAATATTCCCATTGTCAAAACCAGAAAGTAGGTTTTTGAGAAATAAAAACTATCAAAATATTGATATGTGTTTATGTCCAATTTAAATGTAAAATTACTTCCAATGACCAATGTTGTATTAAATGATAAAAATATAATATAATTATACCTCAAAACCATTAAAATATATAATTTAACACTATAAATTATTTTGATTAAAAAAGTTGTTTTTAATTAAATTTAAGTACTTTTTACTATTCATCAAAATATGAAAGCTATCAGAAAATCACCAAAAATTTATCCAAACTAAATTTTTATATCCCTATTCTAAAGAAGAAGTTTATTTCATCAAATTTAATATATAAAAGTGTCAAATATTGGATTTAAAAATGGTCCTCCATTAAAAGGTGGTAAAATTTCATTTTTTGAAAAATACTTCTTTTATTTGAAAAATTAAATTTTTTCTTATTTTATATCTAAGAAAAACATAATATGGATATTAAAATTATATGGAGTATATAAAATTCAAATTTTAGTTAATACTGTTCATAACCACTTTTTGAACGGCTAGTTTGGTAAGTCGTGGTGCGCTCGAACTCGGTGTTGCGTGTAGCGTAAGCTATTGAATTAATTTAAAGAAAATAACTCACTATGAAATCGTGGGGTGTTACATCACCTATAGTTCCCACCAAAAGAAGAGGATAGTTGAGATAATGGAATGCTCTGATTGATCATTTTCCATCTTTCTAGTTGATGATGTCATTTTTATCACTTTATGGGAGGAAACCCATATATTGATTTTTTGAGTCTTTGATTAGTTTTTGTAGGTATTTTTCTAGTTTTTTTGTATAACAATTTTTTCATACGCTCAGTTTGTATTCTTCTCCATGAACATATATTTGAGCTGATACCCATTCTTATTTACTGTGTTCCCCTTCCCACTTTTCTACTTTATATTGGCTATATCATATGAACCGGTCATTTATCTAGCGCAGGTATATCTTTTTTCTCACATTTTTTTAGGTTTCTTATTACAAATCAACATCTAGTATTTTCCCCTATGGAATGATATTTTTTTATAGGAATATCTTTATTCCCTACACTGATTTTAGTCATTTCATTTGCAATTTGTTTCTTCTTTTATTGTTATCTCTCCCACATCACTTCCTAAAATAGTACAAACACTATTTCATTTTATGTGTGTTGGGGTGTCATTCATGATTTATATTGCATATAAATTTGGATTATTCTCTGTTCTCATTACTCTAGGATAAAATTTTCAATTGAATCATTAACATGAAATCTCAGTACACCCATGTAAATAAAAGAATTTTTTTTATGTAGAATGTTGAAATCTATTGTTTATTCCTGCTTTGATTTTTAGCATGATTTTTAAGTTGATTAATTTACTTATGATTCAAAATTTCTACAATTATTTTTGAATGACTTATTATTGGATACTATTCCATGAGTGATTTCCACTTTTGTATTTATTACCATTCCCGATAGGATTCTTGACCTACTTTTTCCAATTATTTTCTGAGCATATTTCATGAGAGATACTTGGGGAAATTAGCCCTATTATAAATTTAATTGGAATATTATCAATGATATGACTTAAAAATATGATATCTAATTGATTAATTTGTTTTGGACCTATTTTTCCTATTTTACTTGAGACTTACATGTACATCTTTTCTTCTGAAGCCCATAGAATCCATTGATGATGTTCTTATGATTGAGAAATGATACAAGATCATTTTATACTTTACTACCCTACTCTTTGGTATGATTGCATGATTTTAACATGAATAAGTTTTAGAGAACGGTCATTACTAATGGCACGATTTTTGTTAATAAGGATATGTGAGGTGACATTAACACCTGATTTATGGGATGTATTCCATGGTTACTTCTGAAAAACCATTCATGATCATCCTATTTCAAAAAATAAAAAAAATTATAATAACATGTGTTGTGTATTAGTAAGATAAAAAAACTCCATTACTAAACTGATGAATCTCATGGTAGATCATATGTAGTTGGGTGGTGGATGTGAGATCTTTCCTAACCACAAATTTGGAAAAAAAATTAAAAAAGAAGAAGAAGAAGCAAGATTCCTTCATTTTACTTTTATGGAATATCCATGGACTTGCCCTGAGCTTTTGGGAATGTAAAGATGCTACTTTCTATAAGAGGTTATTCATTGCTCTATTACAGATTATGATTCATTGAACATTAGAATCTACAATCATTTTTTAGATTTATTTTTATCATTTACGCACATACCCTCAACCTCAGAGTCATTTGAACATTATTCCAATGCTCTTGTGATTAATTGTGTTATTTGCCTTTACGGAGTGGAGATGTTAGAAATGATGAAATCTTATGGTTAGGAGCATGTATTTTTGGTATGGATATAAATCCAATTTAATTTTACCTTAAGTGATGAGAATAAATTCTTGTTGATAAAAATTAAAATTGGGTATAGTTATCAAATACACAGTTAAAGATGTAAATTAAAGGAAAAAAAGAAATTTGATTAATGAACTTGATTATGAGGCACAATTGATTTTATCTTCATGGGTGATTTTATAGGACTAAAAAATTCTTCTAACTATTTATTTTAATTTCTTGGTTGTAATTCTTGTTTCCATTTAGAAATTATTTCCTTTGGAATCATTGTTGAGACATTTTTCCTTGAGAAGAAGAAATTGTTCAAGTGTGGGGGAATTTGATAATATTAATTTATTTAGTTTTTTTTTTTTTGAACCATTTCTTTGGGCTTTGAACATGTAATGTACATTGATACTATGGGTTTTGGTTGAAATTTATAGGAAATTGGAGCTAAAGTTGAAAAGGGGGAGTTAATATTAAATTTCTTAGTTTTATTCATTTTACGCCATAAAAATTCATTTATGGTGAAAATCCATCGTGAAAATCCAACTCCAAACCCATGTCATAGAATTCATTTTAACTATAAAACCATCATTTTGAAGAATATATTACATTGTAAAAGTAATAATTATGTCGTAAATCCTCAAGTTTCAAATCCCTATGACTTTCGTTTAAGATGTAAAACAAGATGATATAAAAGCACTAAACTCCACAATAATATTTGTTATGATGTAAAACCATCACTTACGGTGTAAGAGTGCTGGGAAGATAGTAATTGAAGAATACATACAACATAAAACCCTTTTACGTCATATAGTGGTGTGGCCTATTTAATTTCCAGTAACTGGGAATTTTTAGGGAATGATTTTTTTCTTTATTTTCATGTTCTTTCATTCAATCTATTTTCTCATATTCACTTCAAAGTGTTGCCACTATGATTCCTTTAAATAAAATTCAATTATTTATTGTTGTTAAAAAAAATTCATTCCTTTTCAAATCATCACATTTTGTTTATTTCCACTACCTATTATAGTTTTTTTCTTTATTCTAATCAATAAAATTCCATATTCCAAGGTTAATTTTGTTCCTTCAGAACCTATCATGGATGATACCATGGTTGATCCTCTTAATGGGGTGGAATCTAAAACTTCTTATAAAGTTTTTTTTATTGAAAACTTACATTCTTCATTTATGAACCAGAGTTCTTTGAATCATAAGGGAATTATTTCTGAAAATGAGGATCATCAGTAGAGGATTGATGATAGTGAAATAACTGTTAAGTATTTTGAAAATAAGGGGATTGATCCTATTAAGGGTGCTTCTTCATATTATATCAGAGATATTATCCCTGCATCTTTTTAGAGGATTGAGGATAAGGAGGCACTTCATAAGGGATTTAAAAATGAGGTGATTGAATCTATTAACATCAGTAGTCTACTTTAAGCCTATGTGGATCCAAAAAAGAAGGCAGGAAGGCCTCCTAAATCTAGTAAAAAGAAAGTAGGGGAGGAGAATAAGGGGATTTCACCCCAGTTCAAGATCCAAATGAGGATGTTTTTTAAAATTTCCAAAGGCTGGACAATTATTCCACTTCCTGATCTCTTAGGATTCACATTCAGAAACATCGGCCTGTAATTATTGGGTTAGATGAACCCAAGAGAATATTTATTCTAGATTTTCTAGTCTAGAAAGTTTGGGTTTTCAACTTCTGGGCACTAATGATTGTTTGATAGAGGTAAATAATTTATAGGTCATGGATCACTTTTCTTTAATTTCTGATCTCTGGTTGGTACAAATGATCAACATGTCACTTGTGCCTTTATTATTAAGGGAATTCAACACTTTTGTTCCTTCTTCTGTGCTCACAATATATATCAAGATCGTAGAAATCATTGGCTGGATATTAATTCCCTTAGAAATATCATTGATGTTCCATGGACTATTCTTAGAGACTTTAACTTGATTTTGAATCCAAATGAAAAAATGGGTGTAGTGACCAATTGCCTTTTTTATAGGGAGTTCATAGAATTTATTGAACATAGTGATTTTATTGAGGTCAATCTGGTAGGTGCTAAATACACCTAGTATAAAAGACATCTCAGTGGTATGGTGGAAATCAAGCTTGGAAGGGATTTTGTTAATGATTCTGCTTTAAATACTTAGGAATCTATATTTTTTATGACTTTATCAAGGATAAACTATGATCATCATCCAATCGTGGTTGATCTTGTTGGAAAAGACTCTAAATATACCTTTCCTTTTATGTTTAATAAAGCTTGGGTGACTCATCCAGAAAGTGGGAAGCTTGTACAGGATGTATGGGGCTTGGTGGATTACAAGAATAATGCATTTTATTGAATTTTAAAATTAAATATTCTCAAAGGGAATCTTAATAACTACAACAAAGATAGATTTATCCATCTTGAGTAGTAAATATCCACTCTTAAGGTATCCCTTCAATACATTCAATATCATTGAACATTCAATGACTTTTCTGATTGAATTTTGAAAAAATATTAGTTAACTTTAAAACTTAGTAACCTCCTTAATTTCAAGTATTCCATGAAAAAAACTAATTTCAAGGATAATTGGATTAAATATGGGGATAGGAACTCTATGTTTTTAAATTCCCTTCAAAGAGTTAGAAGTGTGTCTCTCGAGCATTATCTTTACTTAAAAGTGGGGATCAGGTCATGAAAAATAGGCATGCTCTCTTAGAGAATATTATTTCTTACTACATGGATCTTTTTAATCGATCATCCACTATTTCTGATCCTACGGATGGTATTATTCCAAGGATGGTTAATCAATAGGACAATGCAAGACTTATATTCCTTCAGAACTAGAGATCAAGGATGTTGTCTTTAGTCTCAAGCTTGATAGTTCTCTTGGACCGGATGGCTTTAGAAACTTCTTCTTTTAGGATTATTGAGAGATCATTCAAGATGATGTTTTTAGGATCATTCTCAATTTCTTTAAAGGTGGTTCTATTCATTAGGGGTTGAATGCTCAGTTTCTTTCCCTAATTCTGAAGGTGGATAATGCCGATGAGATTCATATTTTTGGACCTGTTTCATTGGTCAATACCATTTACAAGATCATCAGTATGATCCTTGCCAATATATTGACTCTCATTTCGAGTGAAATAGTCTCTTTAAACCAATTTGGTTTCATTAAAGGGAGGTTCATCCAAAATTTTCTTATCACTACCTCGGAGTGTATTAATCTTCTCAAAATCTTGTTAGAGGAGGGAAAATTTCTCTAAAACATGATATTAAAAAATATTTTTATACGATGTATTGGGATTTTATATATAATATTCTTGTTATTTTTGGTTTTGATGGTGCTTTTATAATTGGATTAAAATCATATTGGGATATTCTCATATCTCTATACTTATCAATGGATCCCATGAGGGATACTTTACTTATTCTATAGGAGTCTAGAAGAGTGACCCTCTATCTGCTGTTATTTTCTCTATTATTGCAGACTATCTTAGTAGGTTGTTGTCTATCATGGCTGGAAATGGGAATTTAAAGACCATATGTGTTGGTAGAGGAATTGTTTGATCACACTCATCTTCTTTATTCTAATGATATCATTCTCTTCACCCAGGGGTATAATAGGAACATCAAGAATATCAAGAATGTTCTCTAGCACTATGAAGAAGTTTCAGGTCAACTGGTCAGCTGAAATAATTATTTTGTTTATTTTGGAAGGAACATTTTTGTTGTCAAAAAAGTTGATATTATCATAGACTTGGGTATTGGAGAGGGAATTTTTCCTTTTACCTACCTTGGTGTTCCTATGTTTTGGGGACGACCAAAATCATGTCACTTTTTTGGCATTATTAGTCAGATCATAAGGAATTTTTCCTCTTGGAAAGGCAAATCTCTCTCCATGACATGTCATATTTTTTTTTAATTTGTAATCATTTCTATGTTTGATTATTCTTTTATGGTTTATGAATGGTTTGTATCTCTTATCAAGTGTATTAATTCTACAATCAAGAATTTCATTTGGAGTGTTAGCATCTTGGAGAGGAAACTAGCCATTGTTCCTTGGAATATTTGTTGCAAGAATTTTGAGGAGGGGGTCTGGGAATCAAGAATATCAAGTTTTTAATCAGTCCTTGAAAGCTTATTTTTTTTATGGAAGCTTTTCAATGGAAATTTGGAATCTCTTGGATTTTTTCATGCTAGGTTCTGGAGTAAGATCAAATCTGGAAATTTTAATCACTTTGACTCCTTAGTATGGCCTTCCTTTAAGCCCACTTTTTCCTTAATTTCTTATCAATTTATATGGCTAGTCTCCAGAGACTCTTCTCTTAATTTTTGGACTACTAATTGGAATGGTGTTCCTTTTTTGACTACCTCACTCATGATGATTCAAATGTGGACTTAGATATTTTCTTCAAAGATCAAATCAATGGCATGGAGGCTCTTTCGGACCACATCAAGGAGGCAGTTAGTGCTTACTACTTCTCTTTACATGGAGATTTATGGATTTGGGAGTCTGTTTTAAGTGGAATTATCACATTAAAATTATTCTACTTTCATGTCATTGGTTCTCTAGTGGGTATGCACTGAATCAGAAATTTGAATAGGAATGTTATTGACCCTTCTCTGTTTAATCTTGTTTGGAGGTTGGCTCATCGAAGGATTCCAACTGATAATTTTTTTGAAGGTATGTGGTATTTTCTTATGCACAGTCTGTTTTCTTTTTCATCAACACATGGATGATTTTGATCATCTATTTTTGAGATGTGTAATTGCATCGTCCATGTGGAAGGTTGTTTCCGATATTTTCAATGTTCATCTTCCCTAAACCTTCTCTATACTAGACTCCATTAAAGGTTGTTTGGATCTATTGCTTTCTCCCAAGCTTTTGATGTTATCTCAGGTTGCAGCAAGTGAATTGGTTTTCATTCTTAGGCAGGCACATAATAGATGGATACATGATGGTGTCTCTTACACTACTCATGTTTCTTTGGATCATATTTTAGCTGTTGTCAAAAGTGTTAATGTATCCTGAAAGACATATTGTCATAATTCAATTCATGATCTTTCTATTCTCAAGAGAATTGACATTAATGGTAACTTCCGTCCTCCATTTGGCACAATGGAAGTTTTTTGGAAATCTCCCTTTATAGGATGGATTGAGATTAACACAGATGGATCATCGAGGGGAAATCCATTCCCCTCGGTCTATGGGGATGTTTTCAGAAATAATCATGGGAGTTTCTTAGGATATTTACATGGCTCATGTGGTGTTGTTTCCTCACTCAAGGTTGAGATGCATAGTGTTATCATTGAAATAGATCAAGCCAAGGATAAAGGTTGGAACAATCTTTGGCTGGAATGTGACACCGCCACAATGAAGGGGTAATCTATTCCCATCATGTTATATACTAGTCTTGATGTTGTCAATACACTGATCATGGTAGACAGGTATCAAGAAGATCCAGGAGAACAACATTGGACTGCTGTTAAGACAATCCTTAAGTATCTAAGAAGAAGTAAGGATATATTCCTGGTGTATGGAGGAGACGAGGAGGTTTTCATCAAAAGTTATGTTGATGATAGTTTTTAGACAGATCATAACAATCTTAAGTCATAATCAGGATATGTTTTTTGTCTCAATGGAGGAGCTATGAGCTGGAATAGTTCAAAGCAGCTAGTTGTCACCAATTCTACAATGGAGCCCGAATATATAGCGGCTTATGATGCATCCAAGTAAGTCATTTGGATTCATAAATTTATCTAAGATCTGGGTCTGATGCCTAGCAGTAAAGATCATATCACATTGTATTGTGATAATATTGCAGCAGTGGATCTTGAAAAAGAACCAATATCACATCAACGGACAAGGAACATTCTCCGGAAGTATCACCTCTTGAGGGATTTCTATCAAAGGGGTGAAGTTGAAGTAATTAGAGTGTCCATAGAAGAGAATGTGTTGGACCCCATGACTAAAGGCCTATCTTAGTAGAAGCATGAATATCATGTGAGAGCTAGTGGATTAAAGGTTGTTAGTAGTTGGCTCTAGTCTAAGTGGGATTCTATTGAAGTTGGAGGCCTAAACCCAACTAATTTGTACTTTATTCATTAATAAATACCTTATCACATCTTTATTATTATTTTGCATGAAAATTCATGTGATAATGTCCTAAGGATAACTGTTACACCAAAGGGTCATAGCAGATCCCTACTATGATGAGAACCTGGAAGTTCCATAACACTATTCTTGAATATATGTTCTATGGATAAATGATGTTATTTGATGGACATATATAATAGAGGACATTAGAGGTGAGGACTCATAAAACATTGAGGCACCTTCTCATGGTGTGAGACCATGGTAATATCCAGGAGGATATTATGAGAATGAGACCTTCTAGTAGGAAATACACATTTCATAGTTTCATTGGATGTTCTTATCTACGGACATGTGTATTGGTCCTTAGAATTTCAAATTATTATTAATGGGTATTATAACTCATGAACTTAGATGTATTGATGAAAAATTTGATGAAAAACATTTCACAATGAGGTCGAATGTGTTGGGTGCATCACAAGTAATACTGCATTAATAGATAATGAAATAAAGGATTTGTCCCTTCTGTTCAATAACGAAAGTTGATATCTTAATCCCTTTGATGGAATTGATATAGACTAAATAAATATATATCCATGGTGGGGAATTTGAGAGTTCAATTCTGGAAATTCAAATAAATAATAACTGATCGCATGGGTTGATGGCACTAACATGCAACCCGCTTGATTCAAGATATCGAGAAAAAGTGATTACATTACATGGTAAGCATTTGTAGTAGGTGACATGTCATTGCAGCATTAAATTCTTTCTCTATGGGTGCCTTAGCATGTTGTTAGATTCTAACCTTGGACTTTAGGTAGGCTCTTCCTAATTCCACTAAGAAATAGTCCTAGAGGTTCACACACTAAGTTTGTCAAAGTATCTCAGTTAAATATTCATTTAACAAGCTGAATAAAGATTATTCTTGATTATGGTTTAATAATTATTTAAGGATTCTTGATTGAATTTATTTCAACACTAGTTATTTGAGAGAATATATTGTGGGAAAAATAATATATTTATTATCTATTAATGTAGTGATATTTATTTAATAAATAAATCGTCATTATTCAAGGTCTAATAAATGTGGTGGAGGAAATAAAGAAAAAAAGGAAAAACAAAAGTACACGTTGTGTATATTAATAAATACACATTGTGTAGTTTTTCTAGGGATTTGTGAGAAATAATATTATTTATTTAATTAAATAATATTAGGTGTAATTCGTTGGGCACATTCCAGGTGATAATAATAATAATAATAGTTAAATGTTATTATTAGACATGGGGTATTAATAAGAATTAAATGAAATGAATAAATGCCTATGGGAAATTAATTAATTTTATTATTCTGTGTATTATAAATTCCAATTACATTATTCTCATTAATATTAGTTGTTATTTGTGGTTATACACAACAGATCTAGAGAAATCTCTCAAGCAAAGAGATAATTCCTTTCCTCCAAGAACACTCTCAAGTTATGAGAGAGATCCTCCTCCACTGGATCAAGAAGAGTGCTTTTGAAGCGACTCTTAAGGTGATCAAAGGTGGACATCACAAGCGAAGGCTCTTTCGTTCTAGCACCCAGATATCCCTTCGGTGACGTCTAGAGATATGTGGAGCACATGTGGATCACCGCTAGAGGAATCCTATACTTGGTTTCTATTACATAATGACGGATCACATCGGATCGTGATTGGAAACATCAACCAAGAGAGAATTCCATCAAGGTAATTATTGTCTTTTAATTAAATTAATTATAACCAACATATGATGATCCTCTCTATGGTTCTAGGACTCCCCTTTTTTCTTTCTTTCTTCATTCTATTTCAGCGATCCAACATTTTATCATCGTGATGGATCTCTTATTGATCGTTGTTAACAGAAAAAAATAAAGTTGGGTACACTGATTCACGCACTTTTGTTGCACCCAGAACCTACATTGATGATAGTGAAATAACTATTAATTGTTTTTAAAATGAGGGGATTGATCCTCTTAAGGGTGATTCTTCAGATTCTGTTAGAGATGTTGTCCCTGTATCTTTTTAGAGGATTCAGGACAAGGAGGCACTTCATAAGGGATATGAAAATGAGGGGATTGAATCCATTAACATCAGTAGTATACTTCAATCCTCTATAGCTCCTAAAAATAAGGCAGGAAGGACTCCTAAATCATGTAAAAATAAAGTAGGGGAGGGGAATAAGGTGAATTCACCCCAGTTCAAGATCCAAATGAGGATGTTTTTTGGAATTTCCAAGGGTTATCCAATGATGCCAATTCTAGATATCTTAGGCTTCACATTCAGAAACATCGGCCTATCATTATTGTGTTAGCTGAACCCAAGAGAATCTTTTCTTCTAGAGTTGTTATTCTAGAAAGTATGGGCTTTCAATATTCGGTTGTAACGCCCTGACCCCAGAATCCCAGAGTTGGTGCATTATTATGTATCATTGGCATGATCACAAAAGATCAAGTCTTGAAAGACTGATTAGTTTAGTATCCTTAGAAGTACTAGATACATTCATAAGGTTTACATTACATCATAAAATGGAAAACTACAACAAAATTGTTTCCATATACAACACTGAGACCCCATAGATTATCCCTGCAGGTCAGTCATAATATACTTCTTTGCATCCTTGGAAAAATAAAACATAGAAAGGGGTGATCTTAGATGCTCATTAAGGATAACATTATAGCGGAAACTTTCATAAATAAGCATAAACATTTAAGGTAGTGTATAAGAATAAAACAAAAGCCTTTTAAACTTGAACTTAAGCATAAAATGGAAAAGATAAAATCAAATAATGACATTTACTTATTAACATGGATATTCTACTAGTCAAATAATCACATGAAATATCAATAACCACTTTCATAATGATGTAATGCATAATGCCAAACTATCATAACCACATAGTCATGGCCTTGTGCCAAGACTACAAATAAGATTTTTTCAAGGCCTTGTTCCAAGACACTAGTTTGTCTCATGAGACCTACTGATGCATCGAGGAGCTATAGCGGGCTCAACCTGTCACTTACTAAGTCCAATGCATTCCTCATATGAAAAGTTTGAAACATAACATAAACATTCGTATTAAAACTAGCTTAAGAAATGTCAATAATTTATCCAAAAACCATGAATGGTATAAAAATACAACATCTACAGTCAAACATAACTTGTTCAATACAATATGGAAGGTTGTATTGTTATATATTAACCTCAATTTAGAATAATGAAGGATATCAACATAGATTAAAATAATCATCAAAAATATTTGAGAGAAATATCCCCCTTTTTCTTGAAAACATTTAAAAGTCACACTATTTGTCAAGAAGCCGTTTAAAATAGATTTTTGAATCAAAGTGTCCCATACCACTTTGAAACTTTTAAAATGAATTTTTAATTTTAAAACTTTAATGTCTATATAAATAAATCCTTAAAACCATTTTTAAAACATGGGCATTAATGAGAAAGATTTAGAATAATAAATCTTTAAAACATTTTAAAATGATATTTTAGTTAGAGTTCCTAACCCAAAGAGAGAAACTTGAATACAAATAATAGAGGTGATAAAAACATTATAAAATCATGAGAATAAAGGGATTCATGATATACTATGTCAAAGTACATTATATACACCATATAAAAGTGATTTAGTGTATAACAACAAAGAAGTCTCAATGGAATGTAAATTGAGATGAAATGTCTTATAAAGACCATATCCTTAGGTTAAGGATAAATCAATGAAATAATTATGTGTGAAAAATATAAATACACTCAATATTATTGGATATTCAGTGTAAATCAATCAGAGTAAATTCACACATATTCTTGTAAAAACAACACCAATGAATTAGATATTTAACTCAACAAATAGAGATTGAGTTAAAATTACTCTTATCAATTTCATATCGATGACTTGATAATTTATAAATGGAGTGATTATGTGTATAAAATGTATAACCACAGAAAGGGAAGTGTGAATTATGACATAAGAAAATGGACAGTAATTTCACACGTAATCTTGGAGTAAAATAATCAATGAAGTATGCGTAAAGCTGAATGAGTGAAAATTGAAATTTGTAATTCCTTTACCAATTTGGTAACTTACGAAACATACTAACATGAAAGATGGATCATACAATGATGATGTAAATATCCATAAATTAAATTATATTACACAATGAATACAATCATGGGTAGTACACACACCACATGCAATAAGTAAGTGGTGAACAATGGAAATCTCATGGAATTAAAAGTGAGATAAAAAACCCCTTACCCTGTACTTTTCCTTGGTCTATGGTAGGTTAAACTCCTGTATAATGGTGAAATAATTTTTATTAAATTATACAAGAATTATATACATTAATATGATATCATATATGATCTTTTAACATTGCTTTGTTAATAATATCTTAGTATTATCGTCGTATTGGGTGTTAACGGGTTCGTTTTCCTTTATATTCTTTGTTATGTGAGTCATATTTGTTATTTATGGGATATATCTTATTCATATACATAATTATATCAAGTCCTTAAAAATTATTCTTAATCATCAAATGAGAATTAGACAAGATTGGATACGATGTTAGATGAATCTCATCGCGTTCGTGGAGACAGTAGTCTGTACGTACGCACGAGCGACAATATCATTCTTTTGATATTAAAATAATATATAATTGGATGGTATATAATATATACAGAATAATTATCATATTATATTTATCATTTACATCAATTAAACATCATTATTATACACATCCAAATAATAATGTATTGAATAAAAATTACACCACGACGTGGAGACGGTCAGCCGTACGTACGCACGTATGGTGACATGTCATTCAAAGGATGGATAGAATAATGAATATGGTTGTACCATATTTATAATAACATCACATTATATAGAAGATACTGGATTTATTATTTTATAATGGAAACAACAAATAGAAAGGAAGTGGAATAAGAAAGGAACTTGAAAGAGGTTGGTGAAATTATTACCTCTTCTTCAGGTTATTCCTTTTGATTTGATCAAAAGGGCTCCTTAGGTTAAATTTCTGATGAAAGGAATGCCTATAGGATGAAGTGAGTGGAGTTTAGAGGATATTTGGGTAGTTTTTGGCTGAATCAAAAGACTTTTAAGGTATGAATTTGAGAGGGGTGCCCTTTTATAAGTGGGGTGAGGGGCACCTGAGGAAAAACATTAAATATTATTTTATAATAAATTCATATTAGGTTTATAATGGCTCCAAAGTGGATTATTTAAATGTTAATGCGGGGATAGGTTGAAAACCACTCAACCAATAGGTTTTAGACAGGTTTGGGTCACTATATTAACTTTATCTTTTTTATTTAATTCTTAGTTAAATAGTTTTACATTTACCATGTCTCTTTGTATTTTTATATTATATAGTTAATAAACTTACTATATACTTCCATGCAACCCCCAAGTGGTCCATTAATGATACACCTATAATTATATAAGCCTTTTTTTATAACCTTATATTTTTAGGAATATAATATCAATTAACAATATAATATTTGTTTTAAAAACTCTTTTATGTCAATTTTGACACTATTTAATAATTGATTTTTGTTAAAGTCTTAACAACTTTATTAATTCGAACCATGTTTATTTAATCAATCATAACATATCATAGAAACCTAGAAAATTAGTTTATGGCATCAAAACTTTCATATTATATTTATTTTAACATTTATAATACCAATTATTTGATTCTTTCATTAATAAGGAAAATACTACATCATTATTATGTCATAAATAAATTTAATTATTAAATGTCTAAAAATTATAAATAAAATACCATTATGTATGAAATATTTTTACATTTATAATGAATATTTATAGTCGAAAATATAAAATATATAACCATATTTAAAATTGTTTTTCTAAAAGATATATGCTTATGTCATTTTTGTATTTACTTTAACTTAATTAATATAAAGTGTCATTTTCACTTAGAAGTGGCTCCATGGGGTCCCAAAATCGACCCAAAGATTCCCATGGTTGGACATGTATCATCCAATAGGGTTAAGACACATGTTAGGGTAATTTAATATTATTATAATATTATTTTTTACCCTTATTTACCGGATTTACCCTTTAACCATGGTAAATAAAATATTTAACGAAGTAATTATTCAAAATGTCTAAAAACAAAAGTTACCTATTTACAAAATTTGGACCTCTTGATTATAAATATGGAATCTATTTTTCTAAATTCAAAACACATAAGTGGCAGAAATTAATTTAAAATTAATTCTCGTTGTCAAAACAAAAAGTGTGTTTTTAAGAAATAATAACTATCAAAAGATTGACACTTGCTTACGTCCAGATTAAATGTGAAATTATGTCCAATGACCAAAATTGGATTAAATGGTAAAAATATAATCTAATTATACTTTAAAACCACTCAAATTCATAATTTATCACTATTAATTATTTTTATTAAAAAAGTTGTTTTTAATTAAAATTTAGTAATTTTCACTATTCATCAAAATATTAAAGTTATCAGAAAAGTATCAAAAATTCACCCTAAGATAATTTCAATATTACGAATCCAAAAATGATGTTCATTTTGAAAGATAAAATGTATAAAATTTCAAAAATTTGGTATTACTATTCATAACGGCTAGCTTGGTAAGTCGTGGTGCGCTTGAACTTGAAGTTACGGGTAGTGTAAGTTATTGAAATTTTGGGGTGTTACATTATTCCCTCCTTCAATAAATTGTGTCCTCGTAATTTTTAAAATTGGGATTGGGAATAGAAATTTCCATATCGTAAAAGAGTCAATAAAACTATCACTTTAAAAAAAAGAGAAGTACAAAGGTCACCCAAGATAACCCATACTAGGATTCCATATAGGAAAACATGGATATAGATGATAAAATAAGTGTCAAATTTTGATGGAGATTGATAGAAAACATGATCAGGAGAAAGTTAACAACAAGAAAACCACAAACTTGTGATGGGACAAATGGTAATTAGTTTCCCAGTTGGAAAAGTAAACGGACATCGTTTTTTTTGTTTTAAGTTACATTTCATAAAGATGAGGAATTTATTTATGAGATTGACTAAGAACATAAAGAGATATACTTAATTTTTAAGTATATTTTCATTATTTAATAAATTTCTACCACTAACTCTCTTTTTTTAAACGATGAGTATTCAAGAGGACTTGGTCACACCGAAAGAGTGAGAATAAACTTCTAGAGAATCACATGATTCACAAAGGATAAACTATATGTTTACCTTTTCTTTAGAGATTAATAAAAACCAAAACGGTTAGTAAAAGGTCTAATGATCCCCCAAAAGGATATTCCTATAGGGAAAGAAACAGTAATCTTAATTTCTAAAATTAAACCAACAATACCCCAAAGTTAAATAAATACCATTCAATAAACAATTTTCCTTAAAATCCTTCAATATAATCCAAAATAATATTGAAACTCAAAACATAGAATAATTTGGTTATGTAGTCTTCCATATTAAATTGTATCTCCAAATGAAATCAACTGCTCTTAAAGTCACATACTTAAAAGTAATTAACCTAATCACATATTTTCTATTATAGGTTAATCATTTCCATAAATAACCCAAATCACTAGAAATACACAATAAAAACATAGATAAAAATCCACAATTACTCCTTAAATGAAATCCCATAGTATTCTATTTTCCTTAGGCATATAGTTTTCCCAACAAAGCGAAAGTCTTCCAAAATAACATTTATCACTTAATCACCAAATAATTTTCCTATTCTAAGGGTATTCATTTGATAAGACATAAGATCCCAAATCAACTTATTATTGATCAATAAAATCATTTAACTAAAAATAATTAGTCACACTAACCAGGGACTTCACATAGTCCAGTGGTAGGCAATAAATCTCAATCACACTCTGGTTGTGGGTTCGATTCCCACAGCTTTTTCCGATGCGATGGGTTGTCATATGGTCTGCGTGTTGTCCTTTTTCAAAAAATATATTTTATAAAATTACCAAAATGAGATAAATTCCTCAAAATAACCATAACATAATTTAACCACAAATGTTATCTCATACCTTGCATTTTCATCCCAAAATATAATAACCTGTAATTTCCTCAAACCCAATGATCATATAAAACCAAATGGTTATTTATAACTATATCCATAAGAGAAAAGATAAGTTTTCCTCAAAACTCACTTTCAAATGAAAAACTATAGGGTTAAAAATACAATAGAAAATTATTCCAAAGTAATCCCATCAACAAGGAGCACTAATACATTTAAACATTTCTCCAACCATTTATTTCCACATAGCTTCTTCTTTGACCAAGAAAATATCCTAAAGAATAGGGTATTCACTCGGGTAATGGAAAGGTCCCCTACATTAACATATAATGAATGTAAATGGATTCTTGGGACCATTTGTATTTTCATCCACAGTACTCTTCATTTTTCCTCTTCAATTCTTCACTTTATGTCCCTCTTTCCCACATGTAAATCATTTCTTTGTTCCATTGAGACACTTACCTGGGTGTCTCCTTCCACATTTCCTGCATGATAGAAATTGAGGATTCTTTTCTCCATGGTATCCACTACTGGAGCTCTTATCATTCATCACTTTTCTCTTCTTTTTTGAGTTTGAGAGTTGGTTAATATATATGTTGTTGATCATATTTTTGGAAAACTGATTTGGCATGAACATGATATCTTTTACGGCTATCAACATTCCATTTTGTTGCTCATTTCTACCACCATTCCCACCTTGTAAATCATTCTCAAAGTTACCATGACTTCCTTGGAATCCAACCGATTCACGCTCAAATTTACCCAAGAGAATAAGGTAGGATGGTCCTTGTAGTTTAGCTTGGGTTATCGAATCCTCAGAGACCTAAGAAGAAACCTATAGACACGTACATTCTATGGACTATTTTTGTCTATGAAGTGGCCAAATTGGGTTGATTTTAGATGGGTTTAAAGTAACTATAAGAGACTTAAGTGAATTCAATTTAAATTAATGAGTTGATCCTAGGTTATCACTTGGGGTGTATTGGACGTATTCCGTTTTCAATTTTTTCAATTTCTTTTATTTGAGTTGAGTTAATTTAAGGAGATCAAACAACTTCATAACTTATTGATTTTATACCAACACACAATAATACTAATCACCTAAACACTTTAAGGATCAATGTTTTGAGCACTTCAAGTTAAAGGTTCGTATTAGCACTTGAATTGTGTGGCCTTAAATTCAACAAGGACAATGGAGTTTAAAAATCATCAAATAAAAATCTCAATTAAAGAAGTGATTAGACATTAATGGGGTGATAAATAATATCCAATACAAACCCTTGATAGTCCCTTATATAAATACATAAGTTTTTTATCCCTCCATTGATTATATGGTTTCAATGGAAGCAGAAAGTAGACTCATGAGGGAAGAAATGGAGAAGTAAAAAAACACAATAAAATAACGATTATTCCACCGTTGTGTGATAATTTCACAAGGTTTGGTGTAAATAAATTCACACATTGATCCAATGGTATCAAAGTGATATTAATAACAATAGAATAAGAGGAGAATAATAACTTTTATTAATAAACTAAAGTGAATTGAACAACTTACATGTGAAAGACAAACTTGAGACAACAAAATCGCAGCATAACATTACAATTGAACAAAGCATAAAAGATGATCAACTCCTCCACCACCAATTCCTTGAATAGGAATTTTAGGATCCTTTGGTAGATCCCCAAATAGTACAAAGCATCTCAATTAATTTTTCTAGGCCATAGGTGGGTAGAAAGTAGAGGGAGAGTTGATTTTTTCACCCTTGACCCAAGGTGGAATCCAGCTTTCATCCACCGAACAGACGAGCTTGGAAGACCTTCTAGATGGCCGAATTAGAGTGTTTAATTGAAGAAGAAAATGGATCCTCAGATGTCTCCTAACCTCCTGTAAAATTTAGGCCCATTTGGAGTTGTTTATTCGGATATATGATTAGATTCGTGGGCTATTTTTCTGGTCATCAGAATCTGGCCCAGAATTTTATCTCTAACTTGGGCCACCTAAATAACCATAATGGAGGCCTAATTATCACTGGATTATGAATAATTATTTGTTAATCTATATGTCTTATATAATCCCACTAAATTTGGGATTCATTGGGTTTATAATGTGGGCTCCACATTCTCATCATTGGGCTGGTGTCCAATATGCCTTCTCTATAATTTCTTCCATTCATCTCCAAATATCTCCATAATCCTTTATGAATCCTCCATTGATCCCTGAATGAAAAATGTTCATATTGAAGTTTAGATAAGTTTCCCAAAATATAAAATTAAAATATAGATAATTACATTCCTTAAAATCAGATTAATCATTGGGTACTTTAAATGATGTTAATAAATGTACCACATAATAGTGCATTTTAAGAAGGAATTACAATCATAATGTGAAATGATGTTCAAAGTGTAAAATGAACTAAAATTATGTTTATGAATAATAAAGCACATTATTATTATATATATTTACAATGAATATTAGCCTCATTTAACAGCTAATCACACCCCCCAACTTGAGTTTTTCTAGTCCCAAGAAAAATGTATCTCAACAATATGAAATTCGAATTCCCTTTTCCAAAAACATTTTAATACACAATGATCACCAAAAACCCTTATAACAAAAAAATCATGAAACCCATAAAAATATTTTAATACAAGATAGTTTCATAAGAAGATCCAAAACCCAATCACATTCCTTTGTTCAAATTCATTTCCATATTTTATCCAATGTCAATTAAGTGTGAGGATGTGTTGTGTATCACAATAGACATGGGGTTTCAACTTTATTCAAAGGGGAAATTACGGAAGTGCTAGGTGGAATCACATTTCAATATTAATATGAGTATTAAATTTTTTTTATTGTATTTTTTTGGGTTTTTTTTTTGCAATTTTGCCATGGTAATTGAAATCGCACTCAAAAGAGTCAACCCCTGTAGCGAGACTTTACTGATGACTCTCAGGCTCAAAGACCATAGGGAACCATGTGAATCCCACATACTCGGGCATCATCTCAAGTTAACTCAGTTAAAAACAAATTCAAATTACCAAAAATACAGATAAAATTACTAACTCTGGGCCAGACAACTATGGAGTCACGATCTCCAAGTTCCGAAAGCCACACATTAGGTCATTTCATTGCTCTACGCGCAAATTTATTGTTTTTTTAAAAAAAATTTTGAATACTCATATTAAAACTAAAATGATCACCAAACCTATGCTATTTATTTGGGGGACCCCATGAACTCAAACTAATACCCCACTATCCAAAGGACGTGTGTTGTGATTTTCTTTTATTTGGATGAAAATATAAACCATGAAATATTACATTATACAGCCACACTTTCCAAAATCTATGCTCATGAAATTATACATAGATTAAAATCAAAATAAAGGCATGCTAAATTATTTGATATTCAGTTTCAAAGTGTGAAATGTGTATTACCATGTTTAAAGTTAAAGTCATTTTTCCTTCCATTTACACACATTTTTTTCAAATCATTCATTTTTTTGGCACAAAAGAATTTTTTAATTTTATCTCCCCCCCCCAACTTAAAATAACACTGTCCCCAGTGTTTGAAGAAATGAAAATTTAGAAGGAGTAGAGGCAGGTAAGGTAATTTCAAAAAGGAAATTGAAATATGAGTATGATGGAATGAAGTCACCTGTTGGTTGAAGTTGAAGTTCTTGTTGCTCCAATTTAGTCCTTTGATATCCATGTCACTTGCAGAGTTCCCTAGTGGAGAAAAAAAGAAAAGAAAAAGAAACAAAAAAAACTATATATATATATATATATATATATTTATATAATAAAGAAAGTAAAATATAAGTATATATAATAAAATTATAGAATAAGGATGCACAAAAAGTCATAGGTCAGTGGTAAGAACATGCCCCTTGTCTCCCTTTGGTCCTGGGTTCGAGTACTCGCGGCTTTGCCGGTTGCGACGGGGTTTGAACCACGACCTATGACGTATATTTTTTATTTATTTATTAATATATATATATATATATTATTATTTTAACCTACAAACACATTAAAATAAAACGAACTGATGATACATTGTCTTCTTTTTAAATTTCTGGGTAAGGTATTACTCAAGGATCACACCACGTGACACAGATGAATATGGTACTCCCCTTTCGTACCCATCCATACTCATAATAGAAGAAAAAGTAAACAGTATATATATATATATATATATATATATTTAAATATCAAAATTATTCATTAATCCTATTTAAAAAATGATTCATAAAGATGAAAATCATGGGTTGCCTCCCATGCAGCGCTTTGTTTAACGTCATTAGACTGACATGGACCCCTAATTGATTAATTATTTTCATCATCTAAGGTAGTTTCACACAATTCTTCATCAAATTCATTTTTTTGGAATGGTTCTATGAATGGTTTGACTCTATGACCATTAACTTTAAATGTTTGACCATTGGTGGGATCTTGAATTTCAACAGCCCCATGGGGGTACACCTTATGCACTATGTATGGACCTGACCATCTAGACCTCAACTTTCCTGAGTTTAAATGAAGTTTAGAACTATAAAAAAGAATAGTTTTACCCGGTTCAATGTTCTTGGTTTTAAGATTTTGAGATTGGTAGGCTTGTAATTTAGCTTTATTGATCCTTGAATTTTCATAAGCCTCCATCCTAAGTTCCTCAAGTTCATTGAGATCTAATTTCCTTTTTGTTTCGGCCAATGAGAGGTCATAATTCATTTTCTTAATTTCCCAAAAATACTTATGTTCAATCTCCACTAGTAAATGGCATGATTTACCATAAACCAACCTATATGGGGATATTCCTAAAATTGTTTTATATGCGGTTCGATAGGCCCAAAGAGAATCTAAGAGTTTGCTTGACCAATCTTTCCTAGATGGTTTAACAGTTTTCTCAAGAATTTGTTTAATTTCTCGATTGGATAACTCAGCTTGACCATTGGTTTATGGATGGTATGCAGTGGACACTTTGTGAGAAATTCCATACTTTTCCATGAGTTATGAGAATGGACGATTGCAAAAATGAGTTCCATGATCACTAATGATATCCCTAGGAATTCCAAATCTAGAGAAGATGTTTTCTTTTAAGAATCTAATCATAGTTTGATGATTATTGGATTTTGTGGGAATGGAATCAACCCATTTTGAGACATAATCAATAGCTAAGAGAATTTAAAGATATACCCTAGATTTTTGGAAGGGACCAATGAAATGAATTCCCCAACAGTCAAAGATTTCAACCAATAAGATGGGAGTGAGTGTCATTTGATAACTTTTTGTGATGGACCCTACTTTTTGACACCTAGGACAGCTTTGACAAAATGTGTAGGATTCCCTTGAGAGGTTGGGCTAGAATAGACCACACTAAAGAATCTTAGAAGATGTTTTCTTAGAGGAAAAGTGACCTCCACATGCCTCACTATGACAGAATTTAAGGATGAACTCTTGTTCAGATTCTGGGACGCACCTTTTAATGACTTGGTCAGGGCAGAACTTATAGAGGTAAGGGTCATCAAACACATAGTTACTAACATCAGAAAGGAATTTCCTTAGAGATTGAGTCCCTAATAATTTTGGAATTACTCTTGTAACTAAGAAGTTGGCTATGTCAGCATACCAAGGGTAGTCACTCACAGAGTATAGGTGTTCATCAGGAAATGAATTAGACACAGAAAGGTGATTTGAGTTGTCTTTTAATTCCATCCTAGAAAGGTGATCATCTACAACATTTTCAACAACCTTTTTATCTTTGATTGTGAGGTCAAATTCTTGTAAGAGAAGGACCCACCTAATCAGTCTAGCCTTGGAATCTTGTTTTTGGAAGAGGTATTTTAGTGCAGAATGGTCAGTGAACACAGTAATGGGGGATCCTAAGAGGTAGGACCTAAACTTCTCTAAGGCAAACACAATATCAAGTAACTCCTTTTCATTAGTGGTGTAGTTTATTTGGGAATCATTTAAGTATTTTCTTGCATAAGCAATGAACTAAGAAGTTTTATCACAACGTTTTCCTAACACAGCTCCTACAGCAAAGTCACTAGAATCACACATAATTTCAAAAGGGAAGGATCCAATTTAGAGGTTTCATAATGGGAGGAGAGGTGAGAGAGGATTTGAGGGTTGATAATGAACCCTCACAGCTTTCTGTCCAAAAAAATGGAGCATCCTTTACTAGTAGAGCACAAAGGGGAAAAGAGATTGAACTAAAGTCCTTGATGAATATTCTATAGAAACCTGCATGTGCTAAGAAATACCTCACTTACTTGACAGTTTTGGGTGATGGAAGGTGAAGAATGATATCAACCTTGGCTTTATCAACTTCAATCCCCCTACTCGAGGCTAGATGGCCAAGGACTAGTCCCTCTTTAACCATGAAATGGAATTTTTCCCAGTTTAGGACCAGATTCTTTTCTTCACATCTTGAAAATACTCTCTCTACATTCTAAAGACATCCCTCAAATGTATCCCCAAACACAGAGAATTCATCCATGAAGACCTCTAGAAAATCCCCTACCATGTTTGAGAAGATTCCCATCATGCACCGCTGGAAGGTTTTAGGGGAATTGCATAAACCAAAGGGCATGTGTTTGAAGTAAAAGGTGTTGAATGGACAGTTGAATGTAGTTTTCCCTTGATCCTCTAGGGATACCTCAATCTGATTGTACCCCGAGTACCCATCTAAGAAACAGCAGAAGGCATTACCTACCACTCTCTCAAGGACTTGTTCAATGAATGGTAAGGGGAAATGGTCCTTCTTGGTGAATGAGTTTAGCTTCTTATATTCAATGCAGACCCTCCATCCACTACTCACCCTATTTGGAAGAATCTCTCCATCCTTATTGGTTATCACTGTGATTACTGCCTTCTTGGGAACCACTTGGATTGGGCTTACCCACTCACTCTCAGTTATGGGATATATGATACCAACTTTTAACAATTTCAGAAGTTCTTTCCTTACTACCTCCATGATATTAGGATTGATTCGCTGTTGAGTTTGATGACATGGCTTTGAATCAGATTCCAGAACAATCCTATGAGTCCTGATAAGTGGGCTAATCCCAGGAATATCAGACAGGGTCCAAACAATGTCTTTCTTATGTTTCCTAAGTACATAGAGAAGCATACTTTCATGATTGGATTCAATATAAGAAGAAATTACAATAGGATGTGTTTGTTTGTCCCCTAGGAAGGCATACTTGAGTGCAGCAGGAAGTTCCTTCAATTCAAGATCAGGCGGGTTCGGAATTTCAGCAGAATATTGGGACATTGGATCAATATCAATTTTGTTTCCTAGAGTTTTAGATAGGATTGATTCCCCACATCTATAATTTTCAGCTACTAGATTAGATTGATCATATTTAGGGAAGGAAGTTTTATTGGTCTCCATAAAATTGGTTTCTTAAAAGTTTTCACTGATTGTTGGAATTAAGACTTCATCAAAAGAGTAATTTGAAAATGATTCAATCCAAGGAGATATACTTCCTTCATGTGAACAAAAAAAATCAATCTCATCCTGACTTAAACATTCATAAAATATTCCTTGATGTTCTATGGATTCATTATCAATGCTTCCTATCATGTTTACTTCATGAATGTCCTCACCATCCCCTATTTGTGAGCTTCCATTATAGATATTCAAGTCTAGACTCATGTTCCCAAAGGTGATGGTCATGTTCCCATTTTGAACTCAGATAATAGAGTTGATTGTTGCAAGGAAGGTATGAACAAGGATAATTGGGGTTTGTTCCTTATTTCCTAAGTTTGGATAGTTGTTAAGGACAATGAAGTCATCAGGGTAGATGAAGTTTTCAACCTTTACCAGAACATCCTTTAAAATACCCTTTGGAACCCTAATGCTACGATCATCATGTTGAAGTGTGAAAGATGTGGGTTGGAGTTCTTCTAAGCCTAACTAGAAGTACACAATATAGGGAATGAGATTGACACTATCACCTAGGTCACACAAGGCCTTGACAACTTTTCTCTCTCCTAGTTCAACATTGATGTAAGGGCAACCAGGGTATTTCAACTTAGGAGGAATGGTCCCTTGAATGGTGGTACTCACATTAGTAACCAAAAGGACTTGGTTTTTATGTGAAAATTTTCTTTTAAAAGTGAACAAGTCCTTAAGGTAATTTGAGTAGGCATGTATGGTTTGGATGGCATATAGAAGGGGAATGTTCAACTTGACTTGTGAGAAGATTTATCTCAATGTTTCACTCAATTCAGGCTTCATTTTCCCCCTCATGCATTGAAGAAATGGTGAAGGTTGTGGGGTTATTTGTTGAAGAGTTGTTTATTTGAAAATGTTATCGTGTTTTTCAGTTTGATCATTTGGTTCATTTGAATTTTCATCCAAGTTTGAATCTTTAGGTGGGTTCTGAATTATTTTTTCTGGTTTCTCAATTGATTTCCAACTTCTTAAAATAGTCACAGCCTTTAGTTGTTCATGAGTTGTTTGAGTGCAACTTGACTCTACACTTGAAGTTTAGGATGGTACCGCCTGAGTAGGTATGGGTGCCTTTCCAGTTTTGATGGTTTGAAGTTCTTGTTTTAGGGAAGAGACTTCTGAGTTCATCCTCTCCATTTGTTTTCACAGTTGTTCTAGTAGGCTTTGTGGAATAGTTTGGGTTGGTGATTGAGAAGATTGGTTTATCCCAGGGGGATATTTTGGAGGTGGGATGGTTTTTTGAAAATGGACCGGTGGTTGTTGGTATTGGATAGGTTGGGTTTGGAACTGGTTATGGGTTTAGTAGTTCTGATGGGGGTAAGGATTTTTTCCCTATGGCTGGCTAGTTTGTTGGTTATCTTTCCAACGGAAGCCTGGGTGGTCATTATACCTTGGGTTGAAGTTTTTTTGGTATTGAGTCTTTTGAAAGTTCAAGGAATTTACTTCCACTGGGGGTCCTCCTAAAATAACAACCTTGATGGATGGAATGGTTGGGAAGTTGTCTGTCTTATGGTCATGTTTGTCACAAATTGTGCAAACAGGGTCAACAGTTTGGATTTCATGGACTTTCCTAAGGTCTATCTCTTCAACCTTCCTAGAGAGTGCTACGAGTTTAGACCTAAGGCTTTCTTCTTCTCTAATTGTATAAATTCCAGTAGTTCTTTGTAGCCTTTCATAATAAGGTGAAGTTACTCGTGTTTGGTTTTGTTCAGAAAGGCTTTCTAGATACTCGTAGGCATCATTTGGGGATTTTTTTTTAAGGTTCCATTACACATCATGTCAATGAATTGTTTGTTCCCCGGACCCAACCCTTCATAGAAAATTCTCACTTATTCAGGAATAGAAAAACCATGGTGTAGAACCATGTTTATAGTGTCCTTGAACCTCTCCCATGTTTCATAGAATGACTCTCCCTCTTTTTCAAAAAAGTTTTGGATGCTCTTTTTAAGTGCAATTGTTTTGTGGTGGGGAAAGTATTTTTTGTAGAATTCTCTTTGTATTTGGTCCCAAGAGTTGATAGATGATGGTATCAAATTGTTTAGCCAATTTTTATCTCGATCATTTAAATAAAAAGTAAATAGTCTCATCTTACCTAATTCTAGTTCATGTGTGGGACACATGGTTTCTACAATGTCATTGAACTCCTTAATGTGAAGGTAGGGCATCTCGGACTCCATTCCATGGAATGTGGGAAGGTGGTTTAGGACATGGGGTTTAAAGATTTAGTTGGAATATCCTAGGTAATTGTGTCTAATTAATGAGGGGGAAATGGTCCAGGAAGGTGTGAGGTATTCATTCATGGTTTGATCGATTGCATTCCCCAAGTTTGGGGCTGCCTCATTTGGGTTTCCATTTTGGTTCCCACCGGGGTTTATGAGTTAGTTTCTTTGAATAACTTCAATTGAAATAGGATAAATTTTTAACTCTGGAGTATTAGAAAGATTAGGATCTAATGTAAAGAGTTCCCTTGGTTTACTTGACTCCCCAACCCCAGGACTATCCACCCTAACTAGACGGTTTGATTGATCGCAGGTGTAGGCGGACATGCGCCGAAAGAAAAAAAACGAGAAAGGGACAAGATAAGAGAATTTGGATGAGAAAAGAAGAAATGGGGGAGAAAATAATGGGTGTTTAGATTACTTACTTGGGTCCCCGGAAATGAAGCCAAAATTTGATTCACACTCAAATTTTCCTAAGAGAAGAAGGTAGGACGGTCCTTGTAGTTTAGCTTGGGTTGTCGAATCCTCAGAGAACTAAGAAGAAACCTATAGACACGTACATTATATGGACTATTTTTGTCTATGAAGTGGCCAAATTGGGTTGATTTTAGATGGGCTTAAAGTAACTCTAAGATACTTAAGTGAATTCAATTTAAAATAATGAGTTGATCCTAGGTTATCACTTGGGGTGGATTGGACGTATTCCGTTTTCAATTATTTCAATTTCTTATATTTGAGTTGAGTTTATTTAATGAGATCAAAAAACTTCATAACTTGCTAATTTTATACCAACACACCATAATACTAATCACCTATACACTTTAAGGATCAAAGTTTTGATCACTTCAAGTTAAAGGTTCGTATTAGCACTTGAATTGTGTGGCCTTAAATTCAACAAGGACGATGGAGTTTAAAAATCATCAAATAAAAATCTCAATTAAAGAAGTGATTAGACATTAATGGGGTGATAAATAACATCTAATCCAGCCCCTTACTACTCCCTTGGATCAACCCATATGTGGGTTATCCCTCCATTGATTCTATAGTTTCAATGGAAGCGGAAAGTAGACTCATGAGGGAAGAAATGGAGAAGTAAAAAAACACAACAAAATAACGATCATTCCACCATTGTGTGATAATTTCACAAGGTTTGGTGTGAATAAATTCACATATTGATCCAACGGTATCAAATTGATATTAATAACAATATAATAAGAGGATAAGAAGAACTTTTATTAAGAAACTAAAGTGAATTGAACAACTTACATGTGAAAGAAAAACTTGAGAAAACAAAATCACAGCATAACATTACAATTGAACAAAGCATCAAAGATGATCAACTCCTCCACCACCACTACCTTAAATAGTAATTTTGGGAGACTTAGGTCGATCCTCCAACAGTACAAAGCATCTCAATTAATTTTGGTAGGCCATAGGTGGGTCGAAAGTAGAGGGAGGGTTGATTTTTCCACCCTTGACCCGAGGTGGCATCCAGCTTTCATTCACCGAACAGACTAGCTTGGAATACCTTCTATATTTCGGAATTAGAGTAGTCTATAGAAGAATAAAATGTAGCCCCAGATGTCTCCTGACCTCATGTAAAATTGGGGCCCATTTAGAGTTTTGGATTCGGATATATGATTATATTTGTGGGATGTTTTTCTGGGCCTCAGAATCTGTCCCAGAATTTTATCTCTAACTTGGGTCGTCTAAATAACCATAATGGAGGCGAAATTAGCATTGGATTCTGAAGAATTGTTTGTTCCTCTATATGTATTATATAATACCACGAAATATGGGCTTAATTGGGTTTATAATGGTGGTTCCACATTCTCATCAGTGGGATGGTGTCCAATCTTCCTTCTCTAGAATTACTTTCATTCATCTCCAAATATCTCCATCATCCTTTATGATTCCTCCATTGATCCCTAAATGAAAAATGTTCATATTGAAGTGTAGATAAATTTCACAAAATATAAAATTAAAATATGGATAATTAAATTCCTTAAAATTAGATGATTCATTGGGTACTTTAAATGATGTTCAAAAATGTACCACATAATAGTGAATTTTAAGAAGGAATTACAATCATAATGTGAAATGATGTTCAAAGTGTAAAATTCACTAAAATTATGTTTGTGGATAATAAAGCACATTATTATTATATATATTAACAATTAATATTAGCCTCATTTAGTGGCTAATCACTAGCCATTTACTAAAACCAGAAAGCATTGTTTGAGTAACAGTAGTCATAAAATCATTTAGAGAGTATCATGACACCATATTTTAAATTTGAAACACCTTAGGATTAACCAAGGTCATTTATTCACATATTATATTAAAATACCTCAAATAGTTTTGTAAAGAAAATGTAAATTATTCTAAGCATATCCCACGGGAGTGTCGTAACCAAGAGTGAAGCAAGGCCCGTTGTCGTGCACCAGTTCTCGTTCAAGTCTAGCTCAAAGTGGTGTTTTCAGGTTTTACACCAAGGTACATATGTGCCAGAGCCGCCTCTACCTTATCGTATATATAAAGGGATTTATTTCTTGGAAAACTCATAAAATCTCTACAATACCAATATTTTAGGAAGTTCTTCTATACTAATTCTCAATGTCTATTTTAGGGCTATGTGATCTAATCAGAGTTTATCTAAATCTAGTTTCCAAGGTTTGTACTAAACTTCCTATGATACCAACTCTAACGCCCCGACCCCAGAATCCCAGAGTCGGTGCATTATTACGTATCGTTGTCATGATCACAAAATATCAAGTCTCAAAATACCGATTAGTTTAGTATCCTTGTAAGTACTAGATACATTCCTAAGGTTTACATTACATCATAAAATGGAAAACTACAACAACGTTGTTTCCATAGACAACACTGAGACCCCAGAGACTATCCCTGCAGGTCATTCATAATATACTTCTTTGCATCCTGGGAAAAATAAAACATAGAAAGGGGTGAGATCATATGCTTAGTAAGGATAACATTATAGCGGAAACTTTCATAAATAAGCATAAACATTTAAGGCAGTGTATAAGACTAAAACAAAAGCCTTTTAAACTTGAACTTCAGCATAAAATGGAAAAGATAAAATAAAATAATGTCATTTACTTATTCACATGGATATTCTACTAGTCTAATAATCACATGCAATATCAATAACCACTTTCATAATGATGTAATGCATAATTCCAGACTATCATAACCACATAGTCAAGGCCTTATGCCAAAAATACAAATAAGATTTTGTCAAGGCCTTGTGCCAAGACACTAGTTTGTCTCATTAGACCTACCAATGCATCGAGGAGCTATAGAGAGCTCTACCCGTCACTTAATAAGTACAATGAATTCCTTATATGAAAAGTTTTAAACATAACATAAACATTCATATTAAAACTAGCATACGAAATGTCAATACTTTATCCACAAACCATGAATGGTATAAAAATAGATTATCCACAGTCAAACATAACTCATTCAATATGATATGGAAGGTTGTATTGAAACAGATTAACCTCAATCTAGAATAATGAAGGATATCGACATAGATGAAAATAATCATCAAAACTATTTGAGAGAAATATCCCCCTTTTCTTGAAAACATTTAAAAGTCACACTATTTTTCAAGAAGCCGTTTAAAATATATTTTTGAATCAAATTGTCCCATACCACTTTGAAACTTTTAAAATGAATTTTTAATTCTAAAACTTTAATTTCCATATAAATAAATCCTTAAAACCATTTTTAAAACATGGACATTAATGAGAAAGATTTAGAATAATAAATCTTTAAAACATTTTAAAATGATATTTTAGTTAGAGTTACTAACCAAAAGACAGACACTTGAATACAAATAATAGAGGTAATAAAAACATTATAAAATCATGAGAATAAATGGATTCATGATATACTATGTCAAAGTAAATTATATACACCATATAAAAGTGATTTGGTGTATAACAACAAATAAGTCTTAATGGAATGTAAATTGTGATGAAATCTCTTACAAAGACCGTATCCTTAGGTTAAGGATAAATCAACGACATAATTGTGTGTGAAAAAAATAATTACACTCAATATTATTGGATATTCAGTGTAAATCAATCAGAGGAGATTCACACATATTCTTATAAAAACAACACCAATGAATTGGATATTTAACTCAACAAATAGAGTTTGAGTTAAAATTACTCTTATCAATTTCATATCGATGACTTGAGAATTTATCAATGGAGTGATTATGTGTATAAAAAGTATAACCATAGAAATGGAAGTATGAATTATGACATAAGAAAATGAATAGTGATTCCACACATAATCTTGGAGTAAAATAATCAATGAAGTATGCATAAAGCCGAATGAGTGGAAATTGAAATTTGTAATTCCCTTAACAATTTGGTAACTTACAAAACATACATCCCATGAAAGATGGATCATACAATGATGGTGTAAATATAAATAAATTAAAGTATATTACACAATGAATAAAATCATGGGTAGTACACACACCACATGCAATAAGTAAGTGGTGAAAAATGGAAATCTCACAGAATTAAAAGTGAGATAAGAAACCCCTTACCTTGTACTTTTCCTTGGTCTGTGGTAGGTTAACCTCCTATATAATGGTGAAATAATTGTTATTAAATTATAAAAGAATTATATACATTAATATGATATCATATATGATCTTTTAACATTGATTTGTTAATAATATCTTAGTATTATTGTCGTATTGGGTGTTAACGGGTTCGTTTTTGTAATGACCCACATTTTGAACCGGACTAAAACCTGGAGGAATTTGAACTTTTTATTTGCTGAACCAGTCATTTTGAAGACCGGGATTCGTACCAAGGTTCCAAAGGTTGGAACCCTTCCTTTTAAAGTTTTTGGACGTGGGTGGAGGCCCGTTAAGTTTCTCGGGTGGCTCGAGAGGTTTTGGAAGTGTCAGACCCTTGTTTTTAAAAGAGCTGCAGAGGGCACACGGTTGGCGCACGGTTTGGCTAACCGTGTGGCCCAAACCGTGTGGCCTTATTAAAGGAGGCAGTGGCTTGTGCATGGGCTGCGCACGGTTTGGTAAATCGTGCACCTAGCCCATGCAGCGGATGTCTTGGAGGTAGAGGACTCCGCGCGGTTTGGCAAATCGTGCGGGTCAAACTGTGTGCTTGGGTGAGTTTAGGTTTTTGGTTAAATTTAAAATAAAAGAAAATAAAAACTTAAAACCTTATATAATCTCTCCCTCACCCTCAATCGACCCGCACGAAGCCAAGGGGCTCTCCCCTTGAGCCGTGCGCGACACCCCCTTTCGGCCTCCTCTCAATCGAGCTTCCTCCTCCGATTTTCGGTCATTTCTTCATCAAATCTCCATGGTAAGATCCCCTCTTGCTTCTCCTCCCTTCCTCTAGTTTCTTTTCGACCAAATCGGCGCCCGGTGAGGTGCATCTAAACCCTAGGGCTTCGCGGTGTTTCTGAGTTTCAGTTTTCTTTTGGTTCTAGGTCATGAGGAAGGTCCGTTGGGACTCCTTGGTGCGCGTTCTGGCAACTCCCGCCGAAGGCGAAGCGGTTCGAGTGGTTTCGAACCATCTGTATGGTTTTGGAGTAATGATTTAACCTCTTTCTTTGTTTCTCACTTGTCAATTTTGGGGATTTTAATGTTTGTGAGTTCCTAGAACGTTGTTTATAGTGCGTTAGAGGTTTTGGAGTGGTTTCAAGTCGCCAAAGACTACTCTTAGTTAGAAAGCACCAAGAGATGGAGTGGATGGATGGATACACCTTGAGGTAGGGTCCCTCTCCTTTCCCTTTTATTTAAGTAAAGTGAAAGTGAATTTAATATTGCACTGCCTTATCATTTTAATTATGCAAGTTTAGTTCTGGTTAAATGCTGCTGTGCAAATCATGTGAATTGCAGGTATATGATAAAAGAGGTTGCTTGGTCACTAAACTAACGATTTAATAATAAAACCCCTCAATCAGAGGTGTACTGCCTTCAAGATAAAATGTAGTGATAGACTTTTTATGTTTTCCTGCTGAATTTTTGTGGTGCCTTGTTGTGCCTTGTATATGAACCTACTTTATTGAGACAAGGAGAATGAAAATGCTATGATACGTGTGTTTGGGTCAATTTTCCATGTTAGGAAAATTGAGTGAGATGGTAACCTTAGCGGGATGACCTAAGGTTATATGATATGTTTCCTCTAGAAGGTATCAAAGGGTTAAAGAGTGATAAAAGCATATCCTTTAAGATGAAATGGCTAAACTATAATGAACGGACTAGGGTGGTATAACCACGCCTTGGGATAACGTAATGATCACGGATTATGTTAGTAAAATGAATATACAAATATCTTTATTTAGATACTTAAGATGGGTTGCCTTAAGTATGAACGTGAATGTGTTCACTTGTGTGTATGTGGTATGATTCATTGAATGCTTATGAGGTAATGCAATAAGTAGTATACTATAAATATGTTTGTATTGTGAGTGCGCACATACTGATGCCACACCATGAATGATTGATTGTGAATGTGAAATGATTACTTGAAATGCATAAGAGGTACTGCCTTATGCATTGTAATATAATGCTGATAATGAATGTGTATGGTTATGGATGGGAGGCATTCATACCCCATGCCATCTACTTTGTATGATTATGGATGGGAGGCATGAATACCCCATGCCAGGTTATTTTGAGTATGGGTGGGAGGCATGTATACCCCACGCCTGATGTCATTTATATACATGTATGGAAGGGAGGAATTCTTACCCCTTGCCAGTTGATTTCTGTTGATGATTACATGTCTGGATGGGAGGTAGTTATACCCCATTCCAGTAGAATGAATGTGATGGAAGGGAGGCATTATTACCCCTTACCAGTTGATCTAGGGATGAGAGGCATTCTTACCTCGTGCCCACTAATTTCGATTGATGGAAGGGAGGCATTCTTACCCCTTTCCAGTTGACTCATAGGGATGAGAGGCATTCTTACCCCGTGCCCGCTAATCACGATTAATGGGTGGGAGGAATTCTTACCCCACGCCAGCTATGACCTAAATGTTTTTTTATATATATGAGGTGACATGATGAGGTTACTTTATCGGAAACGACCCAAAGTAGGTATAACCGTCAGGTGTCCCGTGGGAAACTAGACGGGTGTTATTTACTTATGTACTTCTGGTTACTATTTCTCCATACCTGCTCACTGTTTAATTATTATACACTATCTAGTTTGGGTTTGACACTGGCGGTGTCAGCCTACTGAGATTCATATCTCACACCCTACTCAGGCCGGCATTGCATTGGGGTACCCGAGTAGACCTTCTTGCTTACAGGACCTAGGTTGTGTATTGTGCTGGTTATACCTGAGGAGTTAGGAGCAGAGGACCAAGCAGGAGATTGGGATGCTCAGGAGTTTTGTCATTTGGATTTTCTGTCTTTTTTTTTGTTTTTTTTTTGTAAAGAATGATGTAATGTTTCCTGCTTTTATAAATGTATCATCATTTGTACATCCATGCATTGTAACTAGAGTTTTCTACCTTTTATAAAATGGATGTTATTCTGTCTATCACTGATGTCTTTCAATTGTTTACTTCTTCCGCTACTGAATATTATTCACTCTGATAATACTGTTATGTTTCTCTGATATGAGGGTATAGTCTCCCCAGTATCACCTCCTGAGACCCTCGCTGCTATTCGGCAGCCTCTGGCATATAGGAAGATGCTCCTGAGGCCATGTGACCTACCGGTCCAGCCACTGGTTCGATGGTAAGCTGGTCTGGGACGTTACAAATTGGTATCAGAGGTGCTTATTTTCTTTTTCCTTATTGTTTTGGGTTGGTAGACAGGAGATTAGGAAAGTGTCAGCGCTTGGATAATAGCCGTGCTTGGGACTTATCCCCCCACATATGAGAAATGACCAAGTGGATAGGGTTGGGAATTGTTGTTCATGTTGTTTGTTATTACAGTTGATATGAGTTCACCTTGAGTGAGTGTTGAAATTTCTTCTTCTTATGGTTTAAAAAAAATTCTAGAATTTTTCCCTTGGCCAGATATGGCAAGGAAACTGCATTTCATGCATCATTATAGGCACATAGGGATTATCATGTCATGCATAGTGCCATGCCATGTCTTTTCACCTTAGCTTGCCTGTACAATATGCTTAAGTGATTATATGTCATGCTTATGTGTTATAACATGTTTCTGTGATATAGCATGCTGTTGTGTTTACTACTTATGAGAACATGCTAGTTAAGTTTTAATATTTAAATATTTGCATGGGCTCAAATGGATTGGTTGTGATTATTACGGGAGCCAGTTTTCAGTTGTAAGGTGTATGGGTGCCTTATAGCTGGGAAAAAGGTAACCTGTGTAATCGGACTTTTGAAAAGGGCTGTTAAAATTTTAAAATTCTAAGTGAGTTAGTTTTGGTTAAAAAGGGGAGCCAAATTCCAATTTATAAAGTGTATGGGCACTTTATAGGTTGGTATATGGCCACCCATATACTTGGGTCATTGTATGTGAGCATGTTAAATTCTGGGTTGGAATCTGGTTTTGATAAAAAGTGGAGTCAATTTTCAATCCATGAAGTGTATGGGCGCTTCATGAATTGGGAAATTACAACCCATGTTAAATGAAATGACCATGAGGTGTCTTGAAATGGTTTTAAATGTAAGAATTGTGTGGATTTAATTTGAAATGAATTGGTGAATGCCTATGTGCAACTGGTCCCGAGTAGGTCAGTTGGAAATTGTTGTATGAGATAACCTGGTTTGGGATGTTTGAGAAAAATTGAGTAATTGCTTTGGGGTTGCTTTTTGAAGAACCCGAGATGGATAGAATGGGACCCTAGTAGGTCGCCCCTTTTGTTTAAATGGTTTTGTTTTTCTTAGTTGGTTGATAAAGATGGGATGTCTTTGAAAGTTTAATGTTTTAAAAGGAAGGTTTTTGCGAAACATGTCGGTTTTCTTGATGTTTAGTTGCAACCTTTTAAAGGGTTAAATATTTATGTGGTTTAATAGAAAGTGATTGGAAGTGGAACCTATAGTGGTGTGTTGAAACCCTAGTGTAAGGGGTAGTTTTTAGGTTCTCATTGAGTTTCCTTGGAATGGGACCGTAGGTTTTCCCGTGGGCGTTGTTTTCTTTAGCGATGGCTTGATGATTGGATTTTGAGCCTAGCAACTTTGTTTCACGTGACCCGGCGTTAGGGTCAATGTTTGATCTTCATAAGGGGCTATCTCATGGTTGTTAGCACCCTTAGCGTTTTAATTCCTTACTTGTTCCATGAGTTTTCTGACGTGAGGTGTCGTTCGGGTGTCGTTGTCCCTTGTTGGACTCTTTTTTTTCTAATGACACCCTTGTTCGGATGGGTGGTCGTTGGGTTTTTGACCTTCGTTGCGACTTTGGGTCAACTCCTTGGTAGAGTGGCCCAGCGTTAAAGAATTGTTTCGTCCCAATGTTCGGGATGGATTTCGAATGACTCGTGTGTTTTGAAACGCTGGTTTCCTTGTTTTGGATCTCTTCGTTTGATTGGTGATGTGATTGTAGCAGAGGATCGTCACAAGATCGTTGCGGTGTTTGTGTACTAGCGCATTTGTGCTCGGCTAGTTTATCTTCTTTCCCTTCGACGACTAGGATACTCCTAAGGTTGGGAGTGCATTGCGTCGAATCTGGTAAATGTTTCCTTCCAAGTAGAAGAGACAGTACCTGGAATTCCTTCTAGAAATGGTTTGATCGTGTTTGAATTCCTTGAGTTATGCGAGTTTAAAACGTGTGGATGCGTCGGCAGGTGAAGCCGAGTTCCTTACTTGAAGTCGACTAGTTGAGGTTCGACTGTTCATCCTTCCAGTAATCTGGTATGATTAGCTGAAATTTGTTTCAATCCTCTTGGTGTATTCTACTTAGCGAAGAACATGTCCCCTATCTGGTCTTCATCCAAGATGCACTAAGAGAGAGTCGGTCTTATCCGCGCTAATGCTTAAAAGCCGTTGGGCTTGTTCGGGTGTTTCTCTTTCGGCGTTGCACGCGAGATGTGTGGTTTCTTGTGTGGTTTGATCTTGGAAACGTGATCTCAAGTCATGTGTAGGCTTCGGCGAACGCGTTTGTGTTAAACGTAAGGTGCCTTGGAGGGAGGCATTGTGGTTTTTCTCGAAATATGCTGGTCATCTAAGTCAGGTGTCTTTTTAATGGTCAGTTGTTGAGTCTTGACTCTTTTCTTCCTTAGTTTAAGTGAATACGGTTGGTGGAGAACCATTTTAAGGCACATCGTCAGGTAATTATGAGTGCGGTTTGTGTCGGTCGGTTCCTTATATGAACAACTGGATCGACTTTGGCCTTGAGGTCGATGGGGAATCGACCGTTTGATCTGTTTCAAATCACGCTAGGAGCGTCGTTGGAATGCTTGGGGCGTGCTTTGAAAGTTAATTCCAACGGTGGTCCGAACCATAGTTTGGATTTGGTTACTTAATGTTAAAAAAACTAAGGTGGGAAGTATCAGTGGCTGGATACTTGGAACGACGATGACGGGTTCGTGTCTCTGGGTAGATGGGCTCGGGAAGAGCCGTCTTTGTGTTTCGTTTGGGAAACGAGCGTTGGCTCAAGTTTTGGTGGCTTAAGAACCGTAGGGTTTAATGGATTCTTAAGGGTGTGTTGGATGTTTTTGAATGCAACGTGATCGTTTGAACGAAGCTTCACGACCCTTGTAGGTTGGGTGATGTGTACGTTGTTTCTAAAGGCTTCTCAGGGACGAGAAGTTCTAAGGTGGGAAGGTTGTAATGACCCACGTTTTGAACCGGACTAAAACTCAGAGGAATTTGAACTTTTTGTTTGTTGAACCGGTCGTTTTGAAGACCGGGCTTCGTAAAAAGGTTCTGAAGGTTGGAACCCTTCCTTTTAAAGTTTTTGGACGTGGGCGAAGGCCCATTAAGTTTCTTGGGTGGCCCATGAGGTTTCGGAAGTGCCGGACCCTTGTTTTTAAAAGAGCTGCAGAGGGCGCATGGTTGGCGCACGGTTTGGCAAACCATGCGGCCCAAACCATGCGGCCTTATTAAAGGAGGCAGTGGATTGTGCACGGGTTGTGCACGGTTTGGCAAACCATGCGCCTAGCCCATGCAGCGAATGTCTTGGAGGCAGAGGACTCCGCACGGTTTGCGCACGGTTTGGCAAACCGTGTGGGTCAAACCGTGCGCTAGGGTGAGTTTAGGTTTTTTGTTAAATTTAAAATAAAAGAAAATAAAAACTTAAAACCTAATCTAATCTCTCCCTCACCCTCACTCGACCCGCATGAAGCCAAGGGGCTCTCCCCTTGAGCCGTGCGCGATACCCCCTTCCGGCCTCCTCTCAATCGAGCTTCCTCCTCCGATTTCTGTCCGTTTCTTCGTCGAATCTCCATGGTAAGCTCCCCTCTTGCTTCTCCTCCCTTCCTCTAGTTTCTTTTCGACCAAATTGGACCTCGGTGAGGTGCGCCCAAACCCTAGGGCTTTGGTGTGTTTCTGAGTTTCAGATTTCTTTTGGTTCTAGGTCATGCGGAAGGTCCGTTGGGACTCCTTGGTGCACGTTCCGGAAACTGTCACCGAAGGCGAAGCGGTTCGGGTGGTTTCAGACCATCGGTATGGTTTCGGGGTAAGGATTTCACCTCTTTCTTTGTTTCACACTTGTAGATTTTGGGGATTTTGATGTTTGTGAGTTCCTAGCATGTTGTTTATAGTGCGTTCGAGGTTTGGGCATGGTTTCGAGTCGCCAAAGACTACTCTTAGGTAGAAAGCACCAAGAGACGGAGTGGACGGATGGATCCACCTTGAGGTAGGGTCCCTCTCCTTTCCCTTTTATTTAAGTAAAGTGAAAGTTAATTTAATATTGCACTGCCTTAGCATTTTAATTCTGAAAGTTTAGTTCCGGTTAAATGCTGTTGTGAAAATCATGTGAATTGCAGGTATAAGATAAAAGAGGTTGTTTGGTCACTAAACTAACGATTTAATAATAAAACCCCTCAATCAGAGGTGCGCTGCCTTCAAGATAAAATGTAGTGATAGAATTTTTATGCTTGCCTGCTAAATTGTTGTGGTGCCTTGTTGTGCCTTGTATGTGAACCTGCTTTGTTGAGATAGGGGGAATGAAAATGTTGTGATACGTGTGTTTGGGTCAATTTTTCATGTTAGGAAAATTGAGTGAGATGGTAACCTTAGCGGGATGACATAAGGCTATATGATATTTTTCCTCTAGAAGGCATCAAAGGGTTAAAGAGTGATAAAAACATATCCTTTAAGATGAAATGGATAAACTAGAATGAATGGACTAGGGTGGTATGACCATGCCTTGGGATAACGTAATGAGAACGGATTATGTTAGTAAAATGAATATGCGAATATCTTGATTTAGATACTTAAGATGGGTTTCCTTAAGTATGAACGTGAATGTTTTCTCTTGTGTGTATGTGGTATTATTATTTGAATGCTTATGAGGTAATTCCATAAGTATTATACTATAAATATGTTTGTATTGTGAGTGCACACATGCTGATGCCACACCATGAATGATTGATTGTGAATGTGGAATGATTACTTGAAATGAATAAGAGGTACTGCCTTATGCATTGTAATATAATGCTGATAATGAATGTGTATGGTTATGGATGGGAGGCATTCATACCCCATTCCATCTACTTTGTATGATTATGGATGGGAGGCATGCATACACCATGCCAGCTTATTTTAAGTATGGGTGGGAGGCATGTCTACCCCACGCCTGATGTGATTTATATACGAGTATGGAAGGGAGGCATTCTTACCCCTTTCCAGTTGATCTCTGTTGATGATTACATGTCTGGATGAGAGGCAGTTATACCCCATTCCAGTAGAATGAATGTGATGGAAGGGAGGAATTCTTACCCCTTTCCAGTTGATCTAGGGACGAGAGGCATTCTTACCTCATGCCCACTAATTTCGATTGATGGAAGGGAGGCATTCTTACCCCTTCCCAGTTGACTCATAGGGACGAGAGGCATTCTTACCTCATGCCTACTAATCACGATTAATGGGTGGGAGGCATTCTTACCCCACGCCAGCTATGACCTAAATGTTTTTATATATATATGAGGTGACATGATGAGGTTACTTTACCGGCAACGAGCCGAAGTAGGTATAATTGTTAGGTGTCCCTTGGGAACCTGGATGGGTGTTATTTACTTACGTACTTCTGGTTACTATTTCTCCATACCTGTTCACTGTTTAATTATTATACACTGTCTGGTTTGGGTTTGACACCGGTGGTGCCGGCCTACTGAGATTCATATCTCACACCCTACTCAGGCCTCCATTGCACTGGGGAACCTGAGTAGACCTTCTTGCTTGAAGGACCTAGGTTGTGTACTGTGCTGGTTGTACCTGAGGAGTTAAGAGCAGAGGACCAAGCGGGAGCTTGGGATGCTCAGGAGTTTTTTCGTCTGGATTCGTTGTCTTTTCTTTTTGTATTGCTTGTAAAGCATGTTGTAATGTTTCCTGCTTTCATAAATGTATCATCATTTGTACATCCATGCATTTTCACTGGCTTTTTCCACCTTTTATAAAATGGATGTTATTCTGTCTATCACTGTTGTCTTTCAATTGTTTACTGCTTCCGCTACTGAATATTATTTACTCTGATAATACCGCTGCGTTATTCTGATATGAGGGTATAGTCTCCCCACTATCACCTCCTGAGACCCTCGCTGCTAGTCAGCAGCCTCTGGCATACGGGGAGACGTGCTTGAGGCCATGTGACATACCGGTTCGGCCACCGGTTCGATGGTAAGCCGGGACGAGACGTTACAGTTTTCCTTTATATTATTTGTTATGTAAGTCATATTTTTTATGGATGGGATGTATCTTATTCATATCAAGAATTATTTCAAGTCCTAAAACATTATTTTTAATCATCAAATGAGAATTAGACTAGAATGGTTATGATGGGGGATGAATCTCATCGCATTCATGGAGACGGTAGTCCTTACGTACGCTCGAGCGACAATATCATTCTTTTTATATTAAAATAATATATAATTAGATGGTATATCATATATACAGAATCATTATCATGTTGTATTTATCATTTACATCAATTAAACATCATTATTATACCCATCCAAATAATAATGTATTGAATAACAATTACACCACGACATGGAGACGGTAAGCCGTACGTACGCATGTATGGTGACATGTCATTCAAAGGATGGATAGAATAATGAATATGGTTGTACCATATTTATAATAACATCACATTATATAGAAGATACTGGAGTTATTATTTTATAATGGAAACAACAAAGAGAAAGGAAGTGGAAGAAGAAAGGAACTTGAAATAGGGTGGTGAAATTATTACCTCTTCTTCGGGTTCTTCCTTTTGATTTGATCAAAAGGGCTCCTTAGTTTGAATTTATGATGAAATGAAGGCCTCTAGGATGAAGTGAGGGGATTTTAGAGGATATTTGGGTAGGTTTTGGTCGAACCAAAAGGCTTTGAAGGTATGAATTTGAGATAAGGGGGTTCCCTTTTATAAGTGGGGTGAGGGGCACCTTAGAAAAAACATAAAATATTATTTTATAATAAATTCATATTATGTTTCTAATGGCTCCAAAGTAAATTATTTAAATTTTATTATGGGGATATGTCTAAAACCACTCAACCAATAGGTTTTAGACAGGTTTGGGTCACTATATTAACTTTATCTTTTTGATTTAACTCTTAGTTAAATAGTTTGACATTTACCATGTCTCTTTGTATTTTTATATTATATAGTTAATAAACTTACTATATACTTCCAAGTGACCCCCAAGTGGTCCATTAATGATACACCTATCATTATATAAGTCCTTTTCTCGAACCTTAGATTTTTAGGAATAGAATATCAATTAACAATATAATATTTGTTTTAAAAACTCTTTTATGTCAATTTTGACACTATTAAATAATTGATTTTTATTAAAGTCTTAACAACTTTATTAATTCAAACCAAGTTTATTTAATCAATATTAACATGTCATATTAACCTATAAAATTAGTTTTTGGCATCAAACTTTCAAATTATATTTATTTTAACATTTATAATACCAATTATTTTATTATTTCATTAATAAGGAAAATACTGCATCATTATTGTGTCATAAAAAAATTTAATTATTATATGTATAAAAATTATAAATAAAATAAAATTATTTATGAAATCTTTTTATCTTTCTAGTGAATATTTATAGTCAGAAATATAACATATATAACCCTATGTAAAAAAATTTTTTCTAAAAGATATATGCTTATGTCATTTTTGTATTTACTTTAACTTAATTAATATAAAGTGTCATTTTCACTTACAAGTGGATCCATGGGGTCCCAAAATCGATCCAAATATTACCATGGTCATACATGTATCATAAAATATGGTTAGGATATGTGTTATAATAATTTAATATTATTATAATATTATTTTTTACCCTTATTTACCGGATTTACCCTTTAACCATGGTAAATAAAATATTTACCGAAGTAATTATTCAAAATGTCTAAAAATAAAAGTTAACTATTTACACAATTTGGAACTCCTGATTTTAAATATTTAATCCATTTTTATAAATTCAAAACACAAAAGTGGCACAAATTAATTTAAAATTAATTCCCGTTCTCAAAACAAAAAGTGTGTTTTTAAGAAATAATAACTATGAAAAGATTGACTCTTGCTTATGTCCAGTTTAAATGTGAAATTATGTCCAATGACCAAAATTGGATTAAATGGTAAAAATATAATCTAATTATACTTTGAAACCACTCAAATTCATAATTTATCAATATTAATTATTTTTATTAAAAAATTTGTTTTTAATTAAAATTTAGTAATTTTCACTATTCATCAAAATATTAAAGTTATCAGAAAAGTACCAAAAATTCACCCTAAGCTAATTTAAATATTCCGAATCCAAAAATGAAGTTCATTTTGAAATATAAAATGTATAAAATTTCAAAAAGTGAGTATTACTATTCATAACGGCTAGTTTGGTAAGTCGTGGTGCGCTTGAACTTGAAATTGCAGGTAGTTTAAGTTATTGAAATCTTGGGGTGTTACACTGGTCACTAATGATTTTTTGATAGAGTTGAATAATTTATAGTTCATGGCACACTTTTCTTTAATTGACCCTTCTTTGGTTAGTACAAGCGACCAACATGCCACTGGTGCCTTTAGTGTTAAGGGAATTCAACACTTTTGTTCCTTCTTTTGTGCTCACAATATATATCAAGATCGTATAAATCATTGGCTGGATATTAATTCCATTAATAATATCATTTATGGTCCATGGACTATTCTTGGAGACATAAACTTGATTTTGAATCCAAATGAAAAAATGGGTGCAGTGACTAATTCTATTTCTTCTATGGAATTTAGAGCATGTATTGAACGCAATTATTTGATTTAGGTCAATCTGGTAGGTGATAAACACATATGGTATAAGATGAATCTCATTGGTATAGTGGTAACCAATCATGGCATGGATTTTGTTAATTATTACGATTTAAATACTTGGTAATCTATCTCTTACATGACTTTATCAAGGATTAACTCCTATCATCATCCAATCATGGTTGATATTATTGGAAAAAGACTCTAAATATACCTTTACTTTTAGGTTAAATAAAGCTTGGGTGACTCATTCAGAAAGGGGTAAGATTGTATAGGATGTATAGGGCTCAGTGTATTACAAGAATGATGCATTTTATTGCCTTTTCAAATTAAATTTTCTCAAAGGGAATCTTAAGAAGTGGAGAAAGGATAGATTCAGCAATCTTGAGTAGTAAATATACACTCTTGAGTTCTCCCTTCAACGCATTCAGGAGCATTACACATGCAATGACTTTTCTGATGGCATTTTGAGACAAGATGGGTTGACTTTAAAACTCAATAATCTCTTTAATTTGAAGGATTCCATGAAAAAAGATAATTTCAAGGATAATTGGCTTAAATATGTGGATAGGAACTCTATGTTTTTTAATTCCCTTCATAGAGTTATAAGTGTCTCTCTAGCCTTATCTTTACTTAAAAATGGGGATCAAGTCATGGAAAATAGACATGCTCTCTTAGAGAATATTATTTATTACTACATGGATCTTTTTAATGGCTCATCCTCTATTTCTAATCCTATTGATGGTATTATTCCAAGGTTGGTTAGTCAAGAGGAAAACTAAAGACTTACTTTTATTCCTTTGGAACCAGAGATCAAGGAGGTTGTCTTTAGTCTCAAGCCTAGTAGTTCTCCTAGCCCGGAAGGCTTTAAAAACTTCTTCTTTTAGGATTACTAAGAGATCATTCAATATGATGTTTGTAGGCTCGTTCTCCTTTTATTTAAAGGTGTTTCTCTTCCTTGGGGGTTGAATGATCATTTTCTTGACCAAATTACAAAGTGGAGAATGACGATGAGATTCATTTTTTTGGACATGTTGAATTGGTTAATACCATTTACAATATCATCAGTATGATCCTTGCCAATATATTTACTCTCATTTCGAGTGAAATTTTCTCTTTCAACAATTTTGGTTTCAATAAAGGGAGGGATATCCAGAATTGCCTTATTTTTTGGACCACTTTGTGTATAAGGTTGTATTTCTTGTCAATAGTTTTTAATGAAGATCAAAATGAAGTAGATCAAGAAGTACTCCAATGAAATGTAATGGAGGAATGGAAATTCAAATGATTGTTGTATTGATCATATGTTCAGAGAACATGTGTCAAAGGTGACACATTGTTTATAACAGTAAAGAATGGTGAGGCATAATCCATCTTTGTATGATTAAATAAGAATTGGTATTTGATTAAGACCATGCAATTCTTGATGATTTCACGAGAACCATGCAAGAGACTTCTTGCAGAATAAAATCATATGAATTTCAAGAAGTAAAGAATGACGGTTGAAGAAGAAGACAAATTGCAAGGGATTGGAATTATGAGATGTCTACGCACTTCACATTGTATTAAAATATGATGATGCTAAAGTTGATCTATAAAAGGATATATATCACGATAGTGGAGTTTGTGATAAAAGAAGAAGAGTTGTTGAGGAAGGAAAATCACAGAAAATAAGTTTTTTTAGGTGATTGTGCTTGTTGACAAAGAAAACAATGACACACAAATTTGTTGAAAAAGGGGATTTCATGGTGGCATGTCAAGTTCAAGGGTTTTGGTTAACGATCCATGTTTGATTCAAGAACGTCGAAAAAGGAATGGATGATCTGGAGGCGGTACAAAAATAACAGATACAATGTGGCGCTGTTTTCTAGTGTTTTCCAAATTATTGGGCCGAAAAATCGACAAATGAAGAAAAGTGGTTTTTGGAAAAGGGACTTGTGTACCGTGTACTTGAAGGCTTGGAAACTTGTGTGCCATATGTTTTTCAAGATCAGAACATCAAAATATGGATAAGGAAAGAGGGTCGCACAAGTATTGGTTTGGTCATGCAAGTGACTTGCGCGCCGTGAAGAGACTTGCGCGATGATTCCTAGGAGGCTTGGGAACTTGCGCACCTGTTGTTTTTCAAGATCAAAACATGAAAATATGGAAAATGGAGAAGGTCTCCCGAGTTTGGAGGTTGGTTATGTAAGTGACTTGAAGGGGAAGAGACATGCGTGTCGAGACCTGCACGCTAAGGGGAGACTTGCACGCCGTCACGCAGGGTGTCCAAATGCCTAAAAATACAGGTCGACCCCTCCTCATTCTGGACGATCTCAACACTTAGAGAAAATCAGAGCTCCCGTCGCACAGTTGTGGTGGTCGCACAAGTGGTGGTGGTTCGCGCAAGTTTGGATCTAGGGAAGGCAGATTCATGCAGGTAGTTTGGTGATACTTGCGCGCTAGGATTTGAAGTAGTGCGACTGGTGACCTTTGTGCGCCAAAACCGCTTTGGGTGGAAAAGTAGTTAGGTCATGCAAGTTTGAAGTTGAAGAGGTGTGTGGCGTGAAAGTGGGAGAGATGAACTTGTGCACCGGTTTGGACTTGTGTGCCGAGACTTGCGCACCGTCAAGAGACTTGCACGCCGGGCTTGGGGAAGCGCGCCAGGTATTGCTAAAGCCTTCTGATCTTTTTGGAGCTACACGAAAACTGGAATATTTCCTGATACCTTCAGTGCAAAGTGAGTTTAAAGAGGAAATATAAATGATACATGCATGATCTCATGCATACATGGAGAAATGATTCTGGAAATGTCAAGTTAGCTGAGCTTCATTTATTAAGCAATAACATAAGTGGTTGTGATTCAGGCGAACAAAGATAAGAGGATCTTGTGCATTCAGTCATTGCACTAAAGAAAAAGGATTTAACTGAAAAGAGAATAAACTCTGAACCCTGATGCAAGAAAAGTATCATGTTGAACAGGAGAAAAATAAATTCATGTTTATTTGTTAAAGAGACCTTCACGTCTATAAACTGAGTGTGACTTCACCAAGGGCAGTGAGCCCGGGGGAGTCAACGAGAGTGACCCGAGGGATGCAGTGAGCTATCCCTGAACCTTTGTAAAGGTAGTGATCCTAGGACAGAGTGACTGTTCCCGAACCTTTGTAATCCACAACTAGTAAAGATTAGTGTAATTTGGTATGACCGGAAACTTATCGGTGTATGCTCCTTGGACGTAGCCCTTAGTGGTGAACCAAGTAAAAATTGTTGTGTCACCTCTTTGCATGTGAATGTTTCATTACTGATCATATCCACCATACAATTTTAACTAGTTCCTACCAACATGGGAATAAGATCCCTGTTTTTAAAAGAAAAATTTGACACCCTAATTCACCCCTCCCCTCTCAGGGTGTCTCGAGGTCCTACAAGTGGTATCAGAGGGAAAGGTTCACATATGTTGGATACTCTACAGTACTTCTATTCAGAAGGGGATTTGAGTTTCTTTCCTACAGTCAACAATGAAGTGCAGTCTTGATGAAGATTCAGTCATTTCTGAGCAGAAGCCTACATCCAGGAAGACCATTACAAACAGGAAAAAGAAAGAGAATAATCAGTTGAAGAAGTCCCTCATATCCAAAGAAGATGCAGTGTCTGGTTCTCCATGCCCTTACAAGGATGAAGAAATATCAGGCTTGGAAAGTATCGAGCAGGTGGCTCGTGATTCTACTATAGGAATGGAAGACACTTGTATCCCAAGTGATCAAGAGAAATTAATAAGCTATCTGTGTGATATTCTTGAAGAAAGAGTTGCTTCTATTTTTAGAATATTTCAATGCATGCAGGATGAGATCAATCGATTGGAAAGAGAAGATGATAATTTGGAAAAGGGATTGGAAGGAAAAATTATTGAATGCTTAAAGCTCACCAAACAGATTAAAGTCTTTGAAGAAATAGAGGGAGTCAATAAGTCTCTAAAAGAAAAGATCCATGCACTTGAATTTGAGTTGAAGAAGTGCACTGAAGTCAAGATTTTTTGTTTGGAATAAACTTACAAGAGATTTAAGAAACTTGACTCTTTGTTACAAAACAAAGTTAAGATGCATGAAGTTGAAGTTGAAATATTGAAGAAGACTTGTGAAGATAAGATGATCATGATTGAAGATTAGAATATCATCCTCAATATTGAAAGTCAAAAATTGGAATCCCAACTGACAAATCTTGAGAAGACACATATTGAGACTTCACAAAAGAATGAAACAGAATCATTTTTTGCTGGTACTCAATGCTCACCGGAGGATACTAAATCCAAAAGACCTCAAAAATGTGATAATAAGATCATCACTTCACTCATTGATCTGTCACAATCAACTGAGAAAGTGAAGGTACCATCCAAACCATCTTGTACTCATGTTTCTAAATACATTCCCACAATCATTTCAGGCTGGAAGAAAAATTCTAAACAAGTATGGATGAGGAAAGGTGAGGAGAAGAAACCTACCACCATGGCTAGGGTGTATATGAAGAAAAAATTGGAAGATGGTTCCCCAGATAAAGAAAAAAACATTAGGAAGAATGCACAACAACCTCATAAATAAGAAACAAAGAAGAAATGATTTGTGGGTCAATGTTGGTGCTGCAACAGATTTGGGCATTATGCACTAGATTGTTGGTACAATCCCTTTAATGAAAAATCACAAAGAAATATTGTATCAAAGGGAAGAAATCTAGAGAAGAAGAAGCAACATCTGCAAGTCCAGAAGCATCTGTTTACAACAAATAGATTTGGAATGCCTGATAACATCTATGATGTATAAAATGGAAGTGGTCACAAGGTAAGCACATGTACCCATCTCAACATGATTTCACTATTGATAAGAAAAGAAGACCTCTGATTCCATCTAAGTATGAAGCAAGTACCTTGGGAAGAAATCAGAAGAATAGTGTGAACACACATTTCCCCAAGAAGATCTCACGTAGGGAAGCTGAGAAGACCCAGGATTTTAGATCCATGAAATTGATGGGTCATTCATCCAAAAGAAAAACTAAGTGGGATGAAACTCAGATGAACCCATGTGGAAGATCCAAACCAGCTGAAATAGTTCCAAATGACATATTGGTCATCTGGCTAGAATATTTGAAAAGAATGAGGAAACTTGAAGATGAAAAGGCCAAGTCTGGTGAGAAATGAAAAGAAATACTTTCACATGATGAAGACAGAGTGTAGGAGAGAATGAAAACCAAGAGAAACATGAATTTCAAAGAAGTTCTGTGTGAGAGATGTATGAGATCTGGTCACACTGCAAAAGGTTGTCCAACCTTAATACCAGAGCAAGAAGCTGTCCTCAAAAAGAGAAAGAATGCATCATTCAAAATGGTTATTAAGCAGAACAATTCACCACACAAAGAAGAAGAGAATGTGAAGAGAGCCATGCCATATCAACACATATCAGAACATATGTTCAAATGTGCAGGCATGAAGACTGGAGTGAACAGAGGAATTTGGTTGAGAAAAGCACCTCAACCATGCAGCTCATATTGATGAAGCAAGAAGGAACCACCTTTTTCCCTTAATCATTTGTGTATTGTATTTGTGCAAATAATGTATGGAATTGAAGGTGAAGCATGATCTCAAGGGGAGAACCTGTGAAGTAGTGAATGCTGTCAACTCTTGATAGCTAAGATGAAGAAGTTTCCATCCAGGAATATTCCTCAATTGATATTCAAAGATGAAGATGATGAGTAGTGTTTCCCTTGAGGTGGAGAAAAATGAAGAAGCTTCCAAAATCATTGTTTCAATCAGTATCAACTCCACCTGGTATTAAATGCAATTTCTCTGTAAATTTTTTGAAGAACATGTCATTGGAGAAGGTATGTCATTTCTCAATCTCTCAACCTTGGTTACTTAGAAAAAATATCATTCTCCAAAGGGTGATTAACTGAATTGATCAGTGACATAAGAAGAATGGAAGTGCCCCAAGGCCACTTATCCTACCAATTACACTTGAATGTTTTTGATCTGTTTTCTGATGTGAGTGTAGGAGTTCAAGGTTGATTAATTCCCTAGCACATTTGATTCCTTTAACCCAAAATGAAAGTGGAAAACCCTTGAAGACAAAGTACATGAGTTCTCATCTCATATGGTATCATGACCAGTGAATAATGGATAGCCTTATTGTCTAAATAAAATCCTCTTGTTTTCTACACCGAGTATTTATTAAGTAGTCTTAGAGTGAAATGATTGATGACACATTGATTATGTATAGATTGATACCCTCTCTACCATGAAATTTTTATTTCTTGTCAATAATGGGGAGAGAAAGTGAAATGAAAGTTTGCAAAGAAAAGTTGATTGAAGAAAAGATTCTCATTTTGACATTGACGAATTCATTTCATAAGATATGTAAGGTATTGACAACAAAATAAAAAGGGGGAGATTGTTGGGACCACTTTATGTGTAAGGTTTTATTTTTTGTCAATAGTTGTCAATGAAGATAAAAATTAAGGAGATCAAGAAGTACTCCAATGAAATGGAATGGAGGAATGTAAATTCAGATGATTGTTGTACTGATCATATGTTCATAGAACATGTGTCAAAGGTGACACATTGTTTACAACAGTGAAGAATGGTGAGGAATAATCCATATGGGGATGATTAAAGAAGAATGGGGATTTGATGAAGACCATGAAATTCTTGATGATTTCATTAGAACCATGCAAGATACTTCTTGCAGAATAAAATCGTATGATTTGCATGAAGTAAAGAATGACGGTTGAAAAAGAGGACAAATTGCAAGGGATTGGAATTCTGAGATGGCCATGCACTTCACATTGTATTAAAATATGATGATGCTAAATTTGATCTATCAAAGGATATATATCACTATAGTGGAGTTTGTGATGAAAGAAGAAGAGTTGCTGAGGAAGGCAAATCACAGAAAATAAGTTTTTTTAGGTGATTGTGCTTGTTGACAAAGAAAACAATGACACACAAATTTATTGACAAAGGGGATTTCATGGTGGCATGTCAATTTCAAGAGTTGTGGTTAACGATCCAAGTTTGATTCAAGAACATCAACAAAGGAATGGATGATATGGAGGTGGTACAAAAAGAACAGATACAAGGTGGCGCCGTTTTCCAGTGTTTGGAAAATTCTTGGGCCTGAAAATCGACAAATGAAGAAAAGTGGTTTTTGGAAAAGGGACTTGCGCGCCGTGTACTTGAAGGCTTGGAAACTTGCGTGCCATATGTTTTTCAAGATCATGATATCAAAATATGTCTAAGGAAAAAGGGTCATGCAAGTATTGGTTTGGTCGCGCAAGTGACTTGCGCGCCGTGAAGAGACTTGCACGCCGATGCCTAGGAGGCTTGGGAACTTGCGCACCTGTTGTTTTTCAAGATCATAACATGAAAATATGGAAAAGGGAGATGTTATCCCAAGTTTGGAGGTTGGTCACGCAAGTGACTTGTAGGGGAAGAGACCTGCACGCCAAGAATTGCACATCGAGGGGAGACTTGCGCGTCGTTGCTCAGGGTGTCCAAATGCTTATAAATACAGGTCGACCCCTCCACATTCTGGATGAGATCAACACTTAGAGAAAATAAGAGCTTCCGTCACACAGGTAGTTTGGTGATACTTGTGTTCTATGATTTTAAGTAGCACGATAGGTGACCTTTGTGTGCCAAAACCGGTTTGGGTGGAAAAGAAGTTGGGTCGCGCAAGTTTGAAGATGAAGAGGTGTGTGCCGTGCAAGTGGGAGACCTGAACTTGCACGATAGTTTGGACTTGCACGCTGAGACTTGCGCACCGTCAAGAGACGTCCGCGCCAGGCTTGGGGAACCGCGCCAGGTATTGCTGAAGCCCGCTGATATTTTTGGAGCTGCACGAAAGCTGGAAGATTGCCCGATACCTTCAGTGCAAAGTGAGTTTAAAGAGGAAATCTAAATGATACATGAATGATCTCATGCATACATGGAGAACTGATTCTGACAATGTGAAGTTAGCTGATCTTAATTTATTGAGAAATCACATAAGTGGTTGTGATTCAGGCGAACAAAGACAAGAGAATCTTGTGAATTCAGTCATTACACTGAAGAAGAAGTATTGAACTGAAAAAAGCATCAACTCTGAACCCTGATGCAAGAAAAGTCTCATGTTGAACAGGATACAAAGAACTTCATGTTTATCTGTTGAAGATACCTTCACGTATATAAACTGAGTGTGACTTCACCAAGGGCAGTGAGCCAGGGGGATTCAACAGGAGTGACCTGAGGGACGCAATGAGCTATCCCTGAACCTTTGTAAAGGCAGTGAGCCTGGGACAGAGTGATTGTTCCTGAACCTTTGTAATCCACAGCTGGTGAAGATTAGTGGAATTTGGTACGACTAGAAACTTGTCGGCGTATGCTCCTTGAACGTAGCCCTTAGTTGTGAACCAAGTAAAAATTGTTGTGTAACCTATTTGCATGTGAATGTTTCATTACTGATCATATCCATCATACAGGTTTAACTAGTTCCTACCAACGTGGGAACAAGATCCTTGCTTTTAAAAGAAAAAATTGACACCCTGATTCACCCTCCCATCTCAGGGTGTACCAAGGTCCTACAAGTGGTATCAGAGGGAAATGTTCACATATGTTGGATACTCTACAGTAATTCTATTCAGAAGAGGATTTTAGTTTCTTTCCTACAGTCAACAATGAAGTGTAGTTTTGATGAAGATTCAGTCATTTCTGAGCAGAAGCCTACATCCAACAAGACCATTACAAACAGGAAAAAGAAAGAGAAGAAGCAGTTGAAGAAGTCCCTCATATACAAAGAAGATGCAATGTCTGGTTCTCCATGCCCTTCCACTGATGAAGAAATATCAGGCTTGGAAAGTATCGAGCAGGTGGCTCGTGATTATACCATAGGAATGGAAGACACTTGTATCCCAAGTGATCAGGAGAAATTAATAAGCTATCTGCGTGATATTCCTGAAGAAAGAGTTGCTCCTGTTTTTAGAATAGTTCAGTGCATGCAGGATGAGATCAATCGATTGGAAAGAGAAGCTGATAATTTGGAAAAGGGCTTGGAAGGAAAAATTATTTAATGATTAAATCTCACTAAATAGATTAAAGTCTTTAAAGAAATAGATGGAGTCAATAAGACTCTAAAAGAAAAGATCCATGCGCTTGAAGCTGATCTGAAGAAGTGCACTGAAGTCAAGAGTTTTTGTTTGGAAGAAACTTCCAAGAGATTCAAGGAACTTGACTCTTTGTTACAAAACAAAGTTAAGATGCATGAAGTTGAAGTTGAAATATTGAAGAAGACTTATGAAGAGAAGATGATCATGGTTGAATATCAGAAGATCATCCTCAATATTGAAAGTCAAAAATTGGAATCCCAACTAACAAATCTTGAGAAGACACATATTGAGACTTCACAAAAGAATGAAACAGAATCAGTTGCTGCTGGTACTCAATGCTCACTGGAGGATACTAAAGCCAAAAGACCTCCAACATGTGATAAGAAGATCATGACTTCACTCATTGATCTATGACAAGCAACTGAGAAAGTGAAGGTACCATCCAAACCATCTTGTACTCATGTTTCTAAATACATTCCCACAATCAGTGCAGGCTGGAAGAAAAATTCTAAACAAGTATGGATGAGGAAAGGTGAGGATAAGAAACCTACCACCATGGCAAGGGTGGATATGAAGAAAAAATTGGAAGATGGTTACCCAGATAGAGAAAAAAACATTAGTAAGAAGGCCCAACAACCTCATAAAGAAGAAATAAAGAAGAAACGATTTGTGGGTCAATGTTGGTGCTGAAACAGATTTGGGCATTATGCACTGAATTTTTGGTACAATCCCTTTAATGAAAAAGCACAAAGAAAGTCTGTACCAAAGGGAAAAAATCCAGAGAAGAAGAAGCAACATCTGCAGGTCCAGAAGCATCTGTTTACAGCAAACCGATTTGGAATGCTTGATAACATCTGTGATGTATGCAACGGCAGTGGTCACAAGGTAAGATCATGTCCATCTCAACATGCTTTCACTGTTGATAAGAAAAGAAGAACTTCGATGCCATCTAAGTATGAAGAAAGTACCTTGGGAAAAAATCATAAGAATAGTGTGAACACACATTTCCCCAAGAAGATCTCACGTAGGGAAGCTGAGAAGACCTAGGATTTTAGATCCATGAAATTGAAGGTTCATTCATCTAAAAGAAAAACTAAGTGGAATGAAACTCAGATGAACCCATGTGGAAGATCCAAACCAATTGCAACAGTTCCAAATGACATATTGGTCATCTGGCCATAAGATTTGAAAAGAATGAGGAAACTTGAAGATGAAAAGGCCAAGGCTGGTGAGAATGGAAAAGAAAAACTTTCACATGATGAAGACAGAGTGGAGGAGAGATTGAAAACCAAGAGAAACACACGTTTCAAAGAAGTTCTGTGTGAGAGATGTATCAGATCTGGTCACACTGAAAAAGGTTGTCTGACCTTAATACCAGAGCAAGAAGTAGTCCTCAAAAAGATAAAAAATGCATCATCCAAAATGGTTATTAAGCAAAATAATTCTCCACACAAAGAAGAAGAGAATGTGAAGAGAGCCATGCCACATCAACACATACCTGAACATATGTTCAAATGTGCAGGCATGAATACTGGAGTGAACAGAGGAATTTGTATGAGAAAAGCACCTCAACCATGCAGCTCATATTGATGAAGTAAGAAGGAACCACCTTTTTACCTTAATAATTTGTGTATTGTATTTGTGCTAATAATGCAGGGAATAGAAGGTGAAGCATGATCTCAGGGGGAGAACCTGAGAAGTAGTGAATGTTGTCAACTCTTGATAGCTAAGCTGAAGAAGTTTCCATCCTAGAATATTCCTCAATTGATATTCAAAGATGAAGATGATGAGTAGTGTTTTCCTTGAGGGGGAGAAAAATGAAGAAGCTTCCAAAGCATTGTTTCAATCAGTATCAACTCCACTTGGTATTAAATGAAAATTACTCTGTAAATTTATTGAAGAACATATCATTGGAGAAGGTATGTCATTTCTCAATCTCTCAACCTTGGTTACTCAGAACAAAGATCATTCTCCAAAGGGGGAGTAACTGAATTTATCAGTGACATAAGAAGAATGGAAGTTCCCCATGGCCACTTATCCTGCCAATTACACTTGAATGTTTTTGATCTGTTTTCTGATGTGAGTGCAGTAGTTTAAGGTTGATTAATTCCCTATCACATTGGATTCCTTTAACCTGAAATGAAAGTGGAAAACCCTTGAAGACAAAGTACATGAGTTCTCATCTCATGTGGTATCATGACCAGTGAATAATGGACAACCATGTTGTCTAAATCAAATCCTCTTGTTTTCTACACCGAGCATTGCTTAAGTAGACTTAGAGTGAAATGATTGATGACACATTGCTTAATTATAGATGGATACCCTCTCTACCATGAACTTTTTATCTCTTGTCAATAAGGGGGAGAGAAAGTGAAATAAAAGTTTGCAAAGAAAAGTTGATTGAAGAAAAGATTCTCATTTTGACATTGACGAATTCATTTCAGAAGATATGTAAGGTATTGACAACAAAATACAAAGGGGAGATTATTGGTACCACTTTGTGTATAAGGTTGTATTTGTTGTCAATAGTTTTCAATGAAGATCAAAATGAAGGAGATCAAGAAGTACTCCAATGAAATGGAATGGAGGAATGGAAATTCAGATGATTGTTTTACTGATCATATGTTTAGAGAACATGTGTCAAAGGTGACACATTGTTTACAACAATAAAGAATGGTGAGGAATAATCCATTTGAGGATGATTAAAGAAGAATGGGGATTTGATGAAGACCATGAAATTATTGATGATTTCATGAGAACCATGCAAGAGACTTCTTGTAGAATAAAATCGTATGATTTTCATGAAGTAAAGAATGACGGTTGAAGAAGAAGACAAATTTCAAGGGATTGGAATTCTGAGATGTCCACGCACTTCACATTGTATTAAAATATGATGATGCTATATCTGATCTATCAAAGGATATATATCACGATAGTGGAGTTTGTGATGAAAGAATAAGAGTTGCTGAGGAAGGAAAATCACAGAAAATAAGTTTTTTTTAGGTGATTGTGCTTGTTGACAAAGAAAACAATGACACACAAATTTGTTGACAAAGGGGATTTCATGGTGGCATGTCGAGTTCAAGGGTTGTGGTTAACGATCCATGTTTGATTCAAAAACTTCGACAAAGGAATGGATGATCTGGAGGCGGTACAAAAAGAACATATACAGGGTGGCGCCGTTTTCCAGTGTTTTCCAAATTCTTGGGCCTGAAAATCGACAAATGAACAAAAGTAGTTTTTGGAAAATAGACTTGTGTGTCGTGTACTTGAAGGCTTGGAAACTTGTGCGCCATATATTTTTCAAGATCAGAACATCAAAATATGGCTAAGGAAAGAGGGTCGTGCAAGTATTGGTTTGGTCGCGCAAGTGACTTGCGCGCCGTGAAGAGACTTGCATGCCGATGCCTAGAAGTCTTGGGAACTTGTGTGCCTGTTGTTTTTCAAGATCAGAACATGAAAATTTGGAAAAGGGAGAAGGGCATCCAAGTTTGGAGGTTGGTCGCGCAAGTGACTTGTAAGGGAAGAGACCTGCGCGCCGAGACTTGCGCACCGAGGGGAGACTTGCGCGTCGTCGCGCAGGGTGTCCAAATGCCTATAATTACAGGTCGACCCCTCCTCATTTTGGACGAGCTCAACACTTAGAGAAAATCAGAGCTCCCGTCATGCAGGTGTGGTGGTCGCGCATGTGGTGGTGGGTCGCGCAAGTTTGGAGCTGGGGAAGGCAGAGTCGCGTAGGTAGTTTGGTGATACTTGCGTGCCAGGATTTGAAGTAGCGCAACAGGTGACCTTTGTGCGCCAAAACCGGTTTGGGTGGAAAAGTATTTGGGTCGCGCAAGTTTGAAGTTGAAGAGGTGTGTGCCGCGCAAGTGGGAGATCTGAACTTGCATGCCGGTTTGGACTTGCGTGCTGAGACTTGCGTGTCGTCAAGAGACATGCACGCCGGGCTTGGGGAAGCGCACCAGGTATTGTTGAAGCCCGCCGATATTTTTGGAGATGCACGAAAGCTTGAAGATTGCTCGATACCTTCGGTGCAAAGTGAGTTTAAAGAGGAAATCTAAATGATACATGCATGATCTCATGCATACATGGATAACTGATTCTGACAATGTCAAGTTAGCTAAGCTTCATTTATTGAGCAATCGCATAAGTGGTTGTGATTCAGGCGAACAAAGACAAGTGGATCTTGTGCATTCAGTCATTGCACTAAAAAAGAAGGATTGAACTGAAAAGAGCATCAACTATGAACCCTGATGCAAGAAAAGTCTCATGCTGAACAGGAGACAAATAACTTCAAGTTTATCTGTTGAATAGACCTTCACGTCTATAAACTGAGTGTGACTTCACCAAGGGTAGTGAGCCAGGGGGAGTCAATGGGAGTGAACCGAGGGACGTAGTGAGCTATCCTTGAACCTTTGTAAAGGCAGTGAGTCTGAGACAGAGTGATTGTTCCCGAACCTTTGTAATCCACATCTAGTGAAGATTAGTGGAATTTGGTACGACTGGCAACTTGTCGGCATATGCTCCTTGGACATTTCCCTTAGTGGTGAACCAAGTAAAAATTATTGGGTCACCTCTTTGCATGTGAATGTTTCATTACTGATCATATCCATCATACAGTTTTAACTAGTTTCTACCAACGTGGGAACAAGATCCTTGTTTTTAAAAGAAAAAGTTGACACCCTGATTCACCCATCCCCTCTCAGGGTGTCCCGGGGTCCTACACTTATCACTACCTTAGAGTTTATTAATCTGCTCAAAAATCCTATTAGAGGAGGGAACATTTCTCTCAAACTTGATATTAAAAAGTATTTTTATATGATGGATTGGGATTTTATTTGTAATATTCTTGCTATTTTTGGTTTTGATGGTGCTTTTATTAATTGGATTAAAATCATCTTGGGCTCTGCTCGTATCTCTGTTCTTGTCAATGGATCCCATGAGGGATACTTTACTTATTATAGAGGAGTCAAGAAGAGTGACCCTCTATCTGTTATTATGTTCTCTATTGTTGAGGATTATCTCAATAGGTTGTTGTCTATCATGGCTGGAAATGGGAAGTTAAAGACTATATGTGTTGGTAGAGGAATTTCTGCTCTCACTCATCTTCTTTATGTCGATGATATAATTCTCTTCACCCAAGGGGATAAGAGAAACATAAAAAATATCAAGAAATTTCTCTAGCACTATGTGGAAGTTTCAGGTCAATTGGTTAGTTGGAATAAATCTTTTGTTTATTTTGGAAGGAACATTTTTGTTGTCAAAAAGTTGACATTATCAGAGACCTGGGTATTGAAGAAGGATTTTTTCCTTTTACCTACCTTGGTGTTCCTATGTTTTGGGGACGACCAAAAGCCTATCACTTTGTCGGTATTATTAGTCGGATTAGAAGGCATTTTTCCTCTTGGAAAGACAATTCTCTCTACATGGCAGGTCATGTTTGTTTGGTTAAAGTTGTAATCATCTCTAAGTTTGCCTATTATTTTATGGTGTATGAATAGATTGTGTCTCTTATCAAGTGTATTAATGTTGCTATTAAAAATTTTATTTGGAGTGGCAGCATCTTGGAGATAAAACTGGCCACTGTTCCCTAGAATATTTGTTGTAAGCTTTTTGAGGAGGGGGTCTGGGAATCAAGAATCTCAGGTTTTTTAATCAGTCAATAAAAGCTTCTTTTTTATAGAAGCTTGTTAATAGAAATTCAGAAGCTCTTGGATTTTTGCATGTTAGGTTCCTAAGCAAGCTCAAATCTAGAATTTTGAATCACTTTGACTCCTCAGTATGGCCTTCCTTCAAGTCCATTTTTTCCTTAATTGCTTCCCAATCCAGATGGCCAGTCTCCATAGACTCTTCTCTTAATTTTTGGACTACTAATTGGAATGGTGTTCCCTTTTTTGACTACCCCACTCAGGATGATTCAAATTTGGACTTGGATATTTTGATCAGTGATCAAATCAATGGCATGGAGGCTCTTTCGGACCATATCAAGGAGGCGGTTCGTGCTTACTACTTCTCTTCACATGGAGATTTATGGATTTGGGAGTCTATTGTAAGCGGAATTCTCACATTGATATTGTTCTACCATTATGTCATTGGTTCTCTAGTGGGTATGCAGTGGATCAAAAATTTGAACACGAATGTGATTGACCCTTCTTGGTTTAATCTTGTTTAGAGGCTGGCTCATCGAAGGATTCAAACTGATAATTTTTTTGCAGGTCTAGGGTATTTCCTTATGCTCGGTCTGTGTCCTTTGTCATCAACACAGGGAGGATTTTGATCATCTCTTTTTGAGCTGTGTAATTGCATCATCCATGTGGAAGATTGTTGCTGGTATTTTCAAAGTTCAACTTCCCTTTACCTTCTCTATACGAGACTCCATTAAAGGCTGGTCGAATCTCTTGCTTTCTCCCCAACTTTTAATGATATCTCAGGTTGATGCAATAGAATTGGTTTTCATTCTTTGGCAGGCGCATAATAGATGGATACATGATGGTGTCTCTTTCACCCCCCATGTTTCTTTGGCTCATATTTTAGCTGCTGTCAAAAGTGTTAATGTCTCCTAAATGACATATTGTCATAATTCAATTCATGGTCCTTCTATTCTCAAGCGAATTGACATTAATAGTAACTTTCGTCCTCCTTTTGGCACAATGGAAGTTTTCTGGCAATCTCCTTTTATAGGATGGATTAAGATTAACACGGATGGATCGTCAAGAGGTAATCCATGCCCATCGGGCTATGGGGCTGTTTTCAGGAATAGTCATGGGTGTTTCTTATGATATTTGCATGGCTCATGTGGAGTTGTATCCTCACTCGAGGTTGAGATGCTTAGTGTTGTCATTGTGACAGAGCAAGCCAAGGAGAAAGGTTGGAACAATCTTTTGCTGGAATGTGACACCACCACAGTTGTTCATGCAGTCAGGACAGGATATGTTCATGTCCTTTGGAGGCTTACTAATCGGTGAATCAATTGTTTGGAGTTTATCTCATCCATTGATTACATCATCACCCATGTCTCCAGATGCTTTGCCAAATGGACTTGCCAGTAGAGGTGTGAATGACAAAGATCTCATTTGGTCTGAGCATATTCATTGAGATTTAATTTCCATTCTTCAGAGGACAAATGTAATGCTCATTTTAGACAACTGTTGACCTGATTTATTTTTAATAAAGGAGTCCTGCTCTTGAGGGCAGGTGCTCATCCTACCAAAACAAAAAAAGTCACGTTTAGGTTCAATTTTCTAGATCACCGGTTATTGACATTGTTCCCCTTTGCATTCGACCTCAAACTTCCACTAGGATACGTTCCTACGTTGTGTTACGCACCTACGTAGTAGTGCTAGTTGGGTTGTACAAATTTTTAATATGATCATGTCCATGCATAATCAATGGTTATGCGGGGACAGGTCACCATCACTGTGATTTTAGTAAATCACTATCAACAACATTCAGCCACTATCACACATAATTAAGTGTTCCACTTAGCACAAAGCAATGAGATGATGAACAATGAACAAAAGCACTCCCATGATTCAGATTCGCATAGGCATTTGAACATGATTCATGTGCATCAATTTGCAACATGGAAAGGACAGCATTCATAAACTAGATTCCAAAGTCAACTCGAACCTGGATAAAATCCCAACCAGCAAACACTATAGTTCAACAACCAACTTCGGACATGGAATCGCGTAGTATGGACGCCATCTTCATCCGACCACATTTGCAAGATCCGATGGAACAATCTAGAGCACAAACCCCAGATCAGCATTTGGAAACTGAAGGTTTCAACCTTTTACCTTATCGCAAAATCAATCGAACTTCATCGTAGGCTCAGCTTGATCGTCGTCTCCACTTCAGACTCCCAACCTCACGCCTTTGGTTGGGGTTGCCATCATCAGGGTTCGGGCTTCAACAGGCTCAAAATCCCCTGTTCGGCTTCAAATCTTTAATGAAACAAAAACTCAGGTATGAAGCATTTCAACAAAAACGATTGCGGATTTTTTCAAATTCGTAGCCAGATCGCGTTAGAGCTTTGTACAGAGATTGCGGATTTTTTCAATTTTCAGCGGTAGCTCAGTTTACATTTCATATTCATGCGATTCTCTGATAGATCTTAGATTCGATTTCTTGGATTCAGCATCCTTTGAACAGCGGCGCCAGATCCAACCGGAATCGGATGATCTTCATCCGCACCCGGCCGGCGGCGAGGTCTTTACAAAAACGTCATCAAGCTTCGTTTGGAATCCTCGCTCAGCCTCTCTTCAAATTCGAGCTCATGCTTCGCTCGAAATCTTGAGACGATCGGCGTATAAAACATATTCATCATGATCGCGGCCGGCTAGGTTCCAATCCTCAGTATCCCTCACCATCTTTGCATCTCAGATATCTAGCCACGCGGGCTCGGTTGGGTTTTCAGCATCTTCAAGAAGTTTGGATCGTAAATCAACTGGTTCGATTTCCGAATCGGGTACGGGGAATGCCCTCCATCCCCAAAATCAGTGACGTGACGGTGAAACCCTTGAAAACGGGGCGATCAATCAAAAAAATCATTATAAACATTTAAACATTTAAACATTTAAACATTTAAACATTTAAACATTTAAACATTTAAACATTTAAAATCATAACTAAACATCAAAACCAAATAAACTCACACTAATTATTTTTTTAAACAATAAAATATTTAAAATTAAAAACCGTAGCTAATTAATTAAATAAATGAATTAGGAGATGATAAAAAATATAAAAGAATTTAATTGTTAATTATGATTAAAAATTGTTATATTATAAATGTCAATAAATTATAGATTAAATTAATCTTTAATTAACTAATTATTAAAAAAAACAATGAAGGGAAAAAAAATTAAATTATTAGAAAAAAATGGTACTAAATAAAGATAAACTTTTTAAAATAAACTTCGGAATTAAATTAATCAAATTCAATGTTGGACAAAAAATTATAATTAAAAAAAATAACAACACTCATTTAAGAAGGAAATTAATAAATCTAATATTTAAACAAACAATTGTCAACAATCGTATATTTAGAGAATGAAATACACATTTTAGCATTAAATATTAAATAAATTAATGAAAAAGAATTCAGAAAAAATTAATGAATAGATGCCACATTGGTGTGCAACAAGGCATTTTTATCATGCATCGGGTGACGATCGAGTTAATACATAATCCGCTCTTTCTGAGGTTATTATCTCGAGGTAAAATTGTGTCAATGCCACATTCAATTGTACTATCCAGACATGAATTTTATTTCTAGAAAACCACTCTCTTTATACTTTAACAAATTTTTGGGATGTTTTTCATTTATTTAGGCTTATCCCTATGGTTTTCTAATCATAAGCCCCAAAACCTTGCTCTTATAAAAAAATGTGACAACCCATATATTTTATACACTTTATTTAATGATCAATTACATAAATATACACATAATACAATCCCAAAAATATCGATAGTCTCACTGTCATTATATAATTAGATACATATCATAATAACATGAAATAGGGATATAACGACATTATATTTAAAACTGCATAACATGCTATTATGTTCCATTGATCTTCTAATACTACATGAGATAATCTGATGATGCACATAAGAAAGAGTTGAGCTATAACTCCCATAAATAGAATAATCATAGCATAGTAGAATGTAAAATGGTACGTTTCAGTCAAGAGACATAGAATGATGACTTATAAAGGTGAGAATTATAATCATGAACATCAAATCACGATATAAGATGATAACATCAAGGAATCATAGGAATGTGACGGCAACATAAAATATAACATCATAAGAATATGTCAAGGCTAACCGTTGAGATATCATAACATAGTGTTCTTAGGCTCTCTCTCCATGCACTATACATGGTATCACATGGGGTAAAAACATTACTCATTCCATTGGAGTGCTATATTATTCTAGACCCACCCTTCACATTCATATCATGTATATGCTTTTGTGTTCCACATATATCATACATTATAAGAATGAATTTCATCACATTTAGTCTCAGGATTAAGTAGTGCGAGTTGTATACATGGAAGCCCCCAATCAATGAAGGACATGTACGACTAGGTGAATACTGTTGAGTGGAAATATAGATGAGTATTCACATCCCAAAAGGTTCATAGAAAGAATTAATGAGAGTTGATGGTGGTTTCCCATGTATTGGGAATCATAAGGTCAATAAAGGGATGTGTAAAAACACATTAAAAGACGAACAATTAGAAATCAAAAGGCTTAATGCAAAGAAAATATATGAATATATAGAAGGAGGAAGAGAGCCCCTTACTTCAGAGGTTGCATCAAAATGCTTATAAGGATCTTATTTAGATCTTTGGAATACCTCGGGAAGGATTTAGAGACGGAGAGGGAGAGGAACTTTATTTATATGGGTTTTGAGTGAAGAGGAATGTGTGGTTGGGTGGGTATTTATAGAAAAAGGTATAGGAATTCATTATTAATTTCTAAACTTATGTTTTAGACATAATGTAATTAAATAATCAAAACCACAAACCTTAAAAAGATTTTTTCCCATGGTTTCTGCAAAGGAGGCGTGAATTTAAATATTTTATTATACTAGGAACCAAACTCATTTTAATGATACCATTCTTGATTTGGAAATAAGTCATGTCCATAAAGAATTGTTTTTAAAACCATACAATATAATATATTTTTTTAGAGGATGCATTATAGGTTTGTAAAATTAATCAAATAACAACAAAAAGAAATCATTTTAACGGTGAAAACATTTATTTTTGTTACGGATTCATTTTATAGTATTTATTGCATCATTCTTGTGAAATTTTGATGTCATAATACATACCTTATATTTGTACCACATTTAATATTTACCACAAAATTATACTATCTCAGAAAATTATGAAAAATTTACCATTGTAAAATTTCAACATTGTGTTTTAAAAAAACATATTTATTTTACCAATTTTTATTCTATATATGAGAATTGAAAATATTAAATAAAAATCCTTATTTACTGGAAAATACTTGTTTTTACGACACAAACAACATTTTGACCCTTATAAAAATTACATTGGATATCATTAAATTTTATTATCATTTATCATTAAATAAATATTATTCTATAAGAATATTTCATAGAAATAGAATATATTTTGAAATTCTTGAATTTATCCAAAAGAGTGTTTTAATTGGAGCTTTATATTTTTAAAAAATACAATTTTGGTTTCTTCATATCAAAATCATATTTTTATTAAACTTATAATATAATAATGTGTGTAATGTAGTAATGAAAAGGGATAAAGGTAATCATTATTTAATTAAAAAGAAAAATATAAACATTCATACTACTAAGGTCTAAATACATAACCCCTTATTACACCAGCATACAACCTAAGGGTAAGGGGTGCAATAGTGATATTTTTTTGGGTTAGTGAGACAATCATGGTTTGGGCAGTGATCTTATTAAAATTGGAATTCTTCTATAAATGGGTTTTCTCAAGTTTCAAACATTGAATATAGGCTTGGGATGGGTCAGGGTCAAAACTCAATGATTCCATCTCCCTCAGAAGCTCCGATAAGTGGGATTTATAAGGTATAATCCTATTAGTTGGGGTCATTGTTCCTTCCTTCTGTGTTAATAACATATTATTATATATTTTAATATACAATAATATTATGTATATGAATTAGGTTCTGAAATAGATTGTTAAGATATTTATCTTTATTATACAGGTTCTTAGATTGTATTCGACTAAGCAGGAAAACAAGGTAAGATGTTCTTTATCTCAAATTCAGTTTATAGAGATATATTTCTTAATTTTCACCACAATACATTTAATATGGAGTTATTACTACCAAATGAATTATTTTTTTCATACTCATGGGGTTTAATGATCCATATCATTTACATTATTTAAATTTCCTTCAATCTAAAATATAATATAGATGAAATGGGATTTGATTTAAATGTTAGTCAAATTGTTAGGGTTTTTATTTCCAATCTTATTTTAAAATAAATATTGTTTTATAATGATAATCCATCTACATAATTATTAGTATTTTTAAAAACCCTTATAATATTCATTAAATATTCATTGCATTTAACATCACCTCTCAAAATTTAATTTCCCATTACTCTAATTTTACATGAAGTGTCTCTCGTAGTGAAATTGACCCCATCTCTTATTTATCTTTTTTTACAATTATATCTTAATGGGATGATAATGAATGTGTCCTTATCTATTCTTCAATAATATTTTATTGTCATTCTCTACTACTTGACCCACTTTTAAAAGTTTTAATGAAATTTTTAACATTTTATGTATGGGTCATTTTCATCAAATGTGAAAACTTATCTTTTAGAATTTATGCATGAACACATCATTCCTCCACCTTTTTCATTTTATATGAATCATTCGATCGCAACTTGTGATTTTTATAAATAAATGTTCATCTTTTTAGATTAATATTCAATAGATTTCACAAACACATGACTGAGGACCAGAAAGGTTCAGTGTCATTATATACTATATAAATTATCATTTTATGAAAGATCATCAACATCTCCCATAATGATCTTCCCATGTAGTACTCTTCATAGTCATACCATACTTAAGACCTTTCTTCATAACATGGGAAAATGATACAAAAAAAGGTGGGCTTAGATGCTCAGTACGGTTAAATATATGTGATATCAATCGATGATCATATGAATGCATAAGATAAGCATATGGGTACAAGATCATGACCATGACATATAATTTTCATACCCAATCTACCATTGATTATAAACCCGAGTCATGACATAAATCTTTATGATTTCAAAAGACATGAATCATAATAGTGAGAAATCATCATCAATCATAAACCATAAGTTTATGTCATAAAAGTGTGACCTCATCATCAGTATAGACACTCTTTTATATGTCAAAGTTAACTACAAAGAACATCAAATCATAACGGATTAGGCCTCAATAACTGTTTCCCATGGAATATCAAGAACATCTACTTGTTTCCCATAACAGATCAATAAAATCAACTTGTCTCTCACAATAGATCAAGTACATTTTCTTGTTTACTATAATGGATCAAGGGAATTGACTTGTTTACCATAATAGATCAAGCACATCAACTTGTTTCCAGTAATAGATCAAGCATATTGACTTCTTTCCCATAGTTATCTCATGAGATATGAAAAATTACCCAATGCATTGTAGGGTTATATAATTTGTGTCCCACTCATCACAAAATGAAAACAACCTATATATGTGCCAAAAGATCATAAAACATTCACCATATTATCATGTCATACCCCGTTAAAAGAAAATGGGTTTCATAAACATTTCATCAATTAATCATAGCATAACCCATGGAAAATAAACGGGTTTCATAAAAATCAAATCATCATAAATGTAAACCACCACCAGAAAAAAATAAGGATGTTACCATTGGATCATATCCCATGTAAAACATAATTAACATACAAGGATGTTATCAGAGATTATAATTCCTTTAAAATAATCACTGGAATATTTTCTGATGATAATACCATTTTCATTTCAAACTCACTTTTTTAAAATATAATAATTTCCCCAATATTAATGAAAAAATATTATTTAAAAATAAAATTGGAAACTTTTAAAGTAATATTTAAATAATTTAGTGGTCACAATGGTGGTAAATTCTATTCATGTTATATAAGTTAAAAGAAAACATTCCTTTCACACTTTTGTAAAAAAATTCAAAAAGTACCTTGTTCAGAAAATGACTAGAAGATTCCTTTTACACCATTTTGTAAAAATTAAATCATGGGTAAACATAAATTTAAACAATCCAAAGGTATTATTAGAAACATTCTTGAAAATATTTTTAGAAAAAATGGATATGGTAGAAAAAGGTTTTTCAACAGAAGAGAGAAATAACACCAGGTTCCCCTTAGAAATATTCATTAAATCTCTTGAGTACATAAAGTTAGGAAAATAATATGAAAACATTTATTCATTAGAAATAAAAAGAGAAGATGAAAAATAGAAAGGATTTATAAGATAATTATAATATAATTTTCTCTATGGAAATTCAAGCATTGATAATCCTGATTAAAATAGGATTGAAAGATAAATCTCTTACCTCAAGTCTCATCTTTCTTCGTACACGTTTGAACCCCATGTATAATAAATATCTATTTATTATAAATTTATTTTAGAAACATACTAATATTTATCAAACCACGTATGATTTACTTAAGAAATCTTATCACTTTTTTATTAATGATTTATTATTAAAATCACCGTTCTAGGTGATAACTCCTTCAATTTTCACGTATGTTTCAGTTCGTCAATCTTGGTCCTTATACTTTGACCATGGTTACATTATTTATATAATTTTATAAATGATAAAAATATCATATATATTCTTTATATATACTAATATAAATCCATAAAAGTTATAGATAATAAAAACGAATTACACCATTCATGTAGATGATGGGTTGTATGTATGCATGAACACCATTTTCACTTTTTGATGGATGGAATGAATGAAAGGTAAAAAAAATTCAACTTTATAGATTTAATATTATATCATATAAAGAATATATATTAATCAAATACATCATTATTAACATCCATGTAATGCAGAAATGAAAAATGAATCAGATTGCTTCAGGGAGGTGGTAGTCCACATGTACGCGTGAGCAACGTTATTGTTTTCTATAGGTTTGGAAGGTAAGTAGTTATATGTGATATTATCATTATAGAATAATAATTATGTCATAAATATAATATATTAACTTTAAATCTATCATAATTACCTTCCATGAATGATGGTGATGAAAACTGAATTTTATCACTATGTAGAGATGTTAAGTCATACGTATCCACAAACAATACTTTTACTTCCCATTTGATGAAAAAGAGGGAGGGTAATGGTGGTTTCATAATCATATTAACATTTAAGTATATTTATAATAATGAAATTATTATTTTATGGTAAATACCATAAATTTTGATGAGGTAAAAATGAATTAAAAAGGAAGTGATCGGTTAAGATGATTACCTCTTCTTTGAAACAACTCTTTTAGATATCTTCTAAAGGACCATAGGGATGGTATTTTAGGAAGAACATAAGATCCAGAATGTGTATAAGGGAGTGTAGATGAGAATTTTTAAGGGGATAGTCGAGATAGAATATTTAATGTGGTGTGAAGGAGAGAAAGGAGGGGTGCCATTTTATAATCGAGGAGAGAGACACTCTTAGGATATCTTAAAAGATTAAAATATAATAAATTAATTATCTAGAAAAATGATTTCAAATGGCCATGTATTCAATTATAAGGTAGGATAGGGTTGAAATTTCATCAACCAATAAAATTCGGACATGTTTATATGGTTTTTTAAACCTTATCTTTTCATTTAACACCTAAGTTAACCTATTTTAACATTAACCACGATAATGCCCTTTTCAATGTTAAAAGGTTATAATTTTACATATAACTTTACAATTGGATCATAATTGAACAAGGGGTATTTTTTTCAACCAGATATCATCCTCATTGTCCTCTTTAAAGATTATTATAATTTTTAAATAATTTATTATGATATTTTTTTATAAAATATAATTAATGTCAATTTTAACACTATTCAATTAATTGAATTAAAAAATGGAATTAAAATATAATCCTTTTACATATAAATAATATGTTATATTTATCTAGAAAATTATTAGAACTGTATGAATCACTCAAATTAAATTTCTTTTAATATTTTTAAAATCATTTATTTAGTTTTCCTATTAAATGATTAAATATTGTATTAGAATTAAATAAGAATTAAATGTAATTATTTAAGCACAAAAAATTATAAATAAATTTCCATCATGAATATAACTTAATTATTCACATAAAATACATTTATATTCCATCATAATTATCTATTACCCCTATGTGGACTCATAAAATATATTTAAAACTAAGAGAGTGAAATTTTATAACTTTTTTTATTTAAATATTATATTGGTAATTTTCATGGACATGTTTCCCTTAATACAATAATAATTTAGATGAAAAATTACGACCTTATAACATAGTTTTAATATATATTAACTCAATTTACCCTTTATCACAATGATAAACATTACCATAGTTACTATTCATAAAGCCTAAAAACAAAAGGGATCTATTTAAAAAATTTGAACATACTGATTTAAAATATGGAATATAATTTCTATAAGTTTTAGATATTAATTTTATAAATAATCATGCAAAATGCGATTAAAACATCCTTTTAGAAAAACATAATTTTAAGTATAAAAATGAATTTATTCTTGTCCCATGCCTAGAATAAATACTTGAGAAATGCCAAAAGATTTGATTAAAATATAATATGTAAAATTCATTAAAATCATTCAAAAATAACAACTAATTTTATTTATTAACATAAAAAATATTACGAGCATAAAACAGTTTTTAGGAAAAATGATTTCTAATGTATAAAAATATTTTTATACTAAATTATATAATAAAATTGATTACAATGAAACTAATTTTATTATTATTAACATAAGAGAACTAATTTTATATTGAAATATTTTTTAAACAAAATGGAACATTGAAAATTCATGAAAAAATACAATTTTTTGTAAAAAGCATTATGTTTCCCTGTTTATCGAAAAATCACACTTTTCAAAAAATTCCAAGAGATTAAACCTTGGATAATTTTGATACGATGATTTCAAAAAATTATTTTTTCTTGTCAAATAAATATAATAAAAGTAGAAAAAATATAATATTTTCTTAAAAAGAAAAAAATACAATTTTGATGGAAACATACTTTTGAAGCATAATATGACTAATATAAAAATCAAATGTTTATTTATTAAGAATTAATAAATAAATTGGTATTGAGTAGTACCATTATATATATTTCAAAAAAAATTCATTCCAATTCACACCCAAATATTCAATGACTAGGTTTTACTAGTCATAATAATATTTTATAGTCATTTAATCTTGGTGTCACGTGTTGTATATGCTATTGAAAACAACACACTTCTTTTAAAATATCAGGGTGTTACATTCTCTCACCTTTAATAAATTTTATCCTCACAATTTGAATTTATGCTCATTAATCAAGGGTTTTATATTTATAAATTTCTTTTGTTGAAAACTCACATCGTAAAAATACTCAATAAAATTTTATTCTTGAAAACATGGAAAGAAAAATATAATGGAAATTTAGAATAACAAATATCTAGGTTTAAATATAGGAGAACAATAGTAGGATGTGAAACTATGGAAATATAGGAGAAAAATAATTCCCAAGGGCTTATAGAAAGTGAGATAGAACATGTTCTGGAGGAAGTTAACAATAAAAAAACCCTAAATCTATGATGGGTGAAATGACTATCTATTCATTTGAAATTAAGTTAAAAGTATAACATATTATTTTAAGATCATTTTTCAAAATATGATGTATTATTTTAATATCATTTTATAAATCATAAGAAAATATAGTTACTTGATTTCTTTTCATATGATAATAATAAGTTCATACTTTAGTTGTGCTTTGATCAATTTCCACTTCATCTCATACTCCATGAAATTAATATTCAGGATGATTTTTTTATACCTGAAACACTAAAAATAAAATTTAAAGGATCATATTATTCATAAAAGAATAATAGATCATTACTCCTATATATTGAAATTATCCATAACAAAAAATGGTTATCACATGGTAAAATAATTCACACACTAACTAAACCTTTAAATAATATATTTCAGTCAAAAAATTCCACAATAACAACAAAGGTTAAAATTAGATCATTTAATAAACGACCTAAAAAATAAATAATATTTTTATATCAAAGGTGATCTCAAACCTTTCATATTACATTTCTAAAAATTTAATTGCGTTCTTCTCAAAAAACTACTTATTAATCATAAGGGTTACATATTACTTAACCCAATGAAACATCTCCCAAAATATCATTAATATCTATTATAAATTACTATATAATAATGTAATGTAGTTATCCTTACCAAATTATCATGAATAAAATTTAGATACCAACTTGTAAGGTTATCCTTAACTTGATCATAGATTATTTGAAATTATCACCTTGTCAATGAATCACTTTTCAACCATCAAAATTATCTATATCACATAGTACAATGGGATATAATTAACTTATCATTAAATAATATACTAACACAAAGGTTTATTTAAACCTAAATATAATATTCTTCCTAAAATCTAGTAAAAGATTCAAATTACATCAAAATCTTGTCACATAAAATATAAAAAAGGGGTATGTAAGCCTTTGAACATATTATAAACCATAAACCTATAAACCAATGATGATTTCTATAAATACTAAGTTATAATCACATGAAAACATACAAAAAATTAATAAAATAACTCAATCATTATTCCTAAAATAATATAATAGACTATTAAATATATTCCATAAATAAAAAAATGAAATATACATCATCACAGATGACCTAAATAACTTTATCATCAAATCGATAACTAATTTCATGGTTAAAAATACCATCCCATCAATTTCAATCATATATTTATCCCAACTGAACACTATCAATTTTATTGGTTATTATAAACATTCAACATACATTTTTAAATCCTTAAAGAAAATTACTATTGAACAATCCTTCAACATTTCATGATTCTTATATCCAAAATATTATTGGTATAATTATTGAATACCAAGACATAAAGAATTTAATCCTATCACATAAAAGATTGGAATAGAATTAGTATTTCCTTGTAATAGGATTTATCCCTTAGATTAGTGAATTGCCTTGAATAATTACCTTATTCCCTAGACAAGAGACATTGAACTATAAATAGTACCTTGGGATGGAATTCATTTTCCTCCATAAAACACTTTATTTTTACTCATCAATTATTTTATCTTTACCCTTAATTTTCACATAGTAAACACATTCCCATTCCATTGACACATTCACTTAAGTTCTTCCTCCCAAATTATTATCATTTAGGAAACTTGAATAAACTTTGTGTTGTTTTGTTTTAACAAAGTTTTGTATTTGTTGAAAATTAACCTTTTTATAAAATAATGTTTTTGTTCTTCTGGATTGGACCCATTCTATCAGAATGAGTTTTTATAATAAATATGAAAGTTATTTAATGTTTGAATACAAATAAAAATGGGGAGAAAAGTTATTTGTATTTAAGAAAGTTTTTTTTTCTGTACATATGATTTCAAACTGAGAAGTACAAGATGCAGAATGTGTAAGGAATATGGAACTTAGAAGTTAAATAAATTCATTTATCGGACACTCCATTAGACTCATATCCATTAGTATAAAGTTCAAGATTCATCAGATCATGAGTTGGTTAGAAATTCAGAAGCTGCATGGTGAGTAATTTAGAATTATGATGAATATATTAAAGGAAGACAATGATGGAAGGAGTTACAAAGTTCTTAAACATTCTAACTTTAAGCCAGAAAATACATTTCTGGTCATGGATTTCTCATAAATCATGAAACATTCTCATGATAAATTTTTTTGAATAAATGGAGAAATCATAAAAAATTTATTCGTTCCATAGATCAAGAAAAAGTTTTCATTGAATCCAGAAGTACCAGACATAGAAATTTTCAGAAGTCTAAAAGAGTTTATAAGTAATGAGGTTTGAATAATTTTGAAATTATAGAGTGGGGTTTCCATCATAATGAGTATTCCATCTTAATAAGAATTCCATCATAATGGGAATTCAATCGTTATGTGGATTTCATTAGACTAAATATGAGAAGTAAAGTTTAATCAGATTGACTGTAATAAGGAAAGTTGAATCATACTGAGTTTTTATTAGAAGGTCAGATCAAAATGAGTATAAGAATAAAGTTAGATCATAATGAGTAGAGGAAGATAGTCTAATCATAATGAGCAGAGGAAGATAGTTATATCTTAATGAGTAGAGGAAGTTAGTCAAACCATAACTGGAAAAAAAAGTTAGTCACATCAGACTAAATATTAAGAAGTTAATCAAACTGAAGCTGAGGAAGTTAATTGGAATAAATATGAGGAAGTTAACTAGACCAAAGCTAAGTAAGTTAATCAAACTAAAGTTGAGGAAGTTAATGATACTGAAGGTGAATAATTTAATTAGACTAAAGTCGAGGAAGTTAATTAGAATGAAGCTTAGAAAGTTAATCAGTCTAAAGCTATGGAAGTTACATAAAAATGAATAAATGTTAGTATGTTTGAAAAGACTAATTTAATAGAAATATTGAGAAGGTTTTAAGTAGTAAAAATTCACGTTTAAATTTTATTGATTTTCAGATATTTGAAATTTTAGTAAGTAGTAAAAGTTTTTCAATTTCCTTCCATTTATATTTTGAATTTCCTATAAATAGAAGCACAATACATTCATAATTTGAAACTTTTAATGTATGAGAAAAAGGTGGAGCATTGCATAATTCTTTTCAAGTTTTCCTTTCTGAACTGAGGTCTTAAAAGAAGGTTGGACACATGAAATTTTTGTTTACCAAACTGAGGAAGATCAGATTGATTATTTGAGAAGAGTTTGAGTAATATAGATTGTGAAAGTGTTCATCGTACTAAGTCCATCAACTGAATTCATTGGACTGAGTCCATTGGACCTAGCCTCATCAGACCGAGAAAATAGGCCCCAACTAGATCAAATTGAGGATCCGGACAGAGAATTTGTGGATTAGTTTGAACACATTCTTTATTATTTTATTTTGGGTTATTTTTTTTGTAAAAAAACTTTAAAGTTCCAGGAGTCTGTATAATCATTCCTATTAGGATACAAAAGGCGTCTAATAGGAGTTGGAAAAAGTTATATTCACTTCATTATAGTGAATTTCCATAGACCTATGGGAGTGGCTATGGAAAGGATGTAGGTTCTCACACTGAGGTTGAACCTTGTAAATATCATGTTATTTAATTTATTTCTTACTTTTGCATGCATGATTATTTACTGAAAGATTATAAGGATATTAAATTTATCAGGTTACATAGGTTATGTTTTAAAAGTATTGAAACTTATAAAAAGTGAAAAATAGATTCACCCCCCTTCTCAGTTGTTATTCAATCCTTTGGAACATAAATTGATATTAGAGGAAAGGTTCCCTTATTTAATCCTTGTCATGGATAATATCAATTCTGTAAATGGTAAAAGAATTCCTATATTTGATGGAAAAAATTATTATGTATGAAAAAATAGGATGATTCATTATCTCCAATCTCTTAGCTTGGAAGTTATTGATGCCGCTAAAATTGGTTTTCCACTTATTGAGAAAGATACCCTGATGAATTTTGTTGATAATATAAATATCATAATTTATGGAAAATCTAGAAATTATATCCTTATGTCCTTATCAAAAAAATGTTTATATGAATGTTATGGGTCTCAAAACATTAAAGAGTGTGTGAGACAAGTTTGAATTCATTTTTAAGGGAATAAAAAAGTGAAGGAAGAAAATATGAAAATATATCATAGTAAGTATGAAGACATCTAAATGAGAGACGGAGAAACTATTGATGAGTACTTCACCCGAGTAAATGATTTTTTTGCAACATTAGACAATTCAGAGATTTCATGAAATATTCTTTAATTATGACGATACTTATGATAAAATTTTCAGATAGGTTTGATTCTAAAATATCTTCTTAAGATGATAAATATGATTTATCTCTTAATGAGTTTCATAGATTTATTATTACATATAAGATGAGAAAAAAATACAATGTTAAAAAAGAAGATGAAATATGAAATAGCTTTTGAAGCCATGAGAAAACTAAAAATACAAGCACTACTATAAAAAAACTATACCCATGGTTTTGGAAAAAATGTGGGTATAGGTCACCCATGTACCCTGAGTTCTCCAAAAACCATGGGTATAGGGTTTAATTCAGACATATGCCCATTTTTTTTAAAAATCATGGGTATAGGGTTTGTTTTAAGACTTATACCCATGGTGTTTTCCAAAACTGTGGGTATAGGTCACCACTATACCCATAGTTTTTCAAAACCATGGGTATAGGGTTTGGTTCAAGACCTATACCCATAGTTCTTAAAAAAAACATGGGTATAGATCAAGCCTATACCCACATTTTTTCTAAAACCATGGGTATAGATTTTGGTTCAAAACATATACCCACAATTCTCCAAGAACCGTGGGTATAGGTCATCCCTATAGCCATGGGTTTTGAAAACTGTGGCTATAGCTTTCCCGCATAAGCACAGGAAAACAAATTCCCACAGGAATACCTATTTCCACATTTTTCACCTATATCCATGGTTTAATATATATATATATATATATATATATATATAAGTAAATATATATTTTTATACCGATAATATTATGCGGTGTAGTGGTTAGGCTCTTGGATTCTATAGTTGTAGTCCAGGGTTTGAATCCAGTAGTAGGAATTTTTTAAAATCATATAGCCACAATTTTAGAATTGTGGGTATAGGGTTATTAACACGATGTACTATTTCTCATACACCTATTACCATATTTTATAATTGTGACTATATAATTTTCAAACCGTGGGTATAGCTCAGAGATATACTAATGGATTAATCACCCATAATTTTATGGGCTATAACCACAGTTCAAAACCATGGGTATAGGGTAATTTTTTAGTAGTGAAGATGCTGAAGATGTTGATCCTTATGACTCTAAAGATAAATCGGAAGATGATTTGAATGAAAAAATCATGTCTCTTATATCCAAGAACTATCAAATAGAAAGAGGAAAGTATAGATTTAAGCTTCCTCTCAAAATGTTTTAAGTGTGGTGGAATCAGACACTTTTTTATAAATTTACCCAAGAAGAAATTTGCTGAATATCAAGATGATTATGATGAAAAATATCAATGGAATAAGTGGAACAAAAATTATAAAGAAGAAAAGTCATACAATAAATATAAGAATAAGTTTACTGGGAACAAGAGAAGTATGTTATGTAAAAAATCTAAATTGGACTTAACCAAAAAAAATCTTCAAAAGTTGAAAGTTAATAAAATGTTAGAACATTCATTGTAAAAGTTTAGAAAATAGAATACTCCTCAAATAGTAAAGAAAAATAATGTAAAGAATCTTATAGAGAGTATCACCTCATAAAAAAACTTATTGCATGTCTCGAGAAAAAAATCTCTTAATAAATAAGTCATAATGATAAAGAAAGATAGTGGAAAAGTTTTTGAAGCTGAATAATATGTTGTAAAGAAATAACAAGAATACATCCAAGAGATCTTAAGTTACAAACTAAGAATTTCTGAACATGGAAAGATGGTTGAAGACCTCAGTAAGAAGCTAGAAGCTAAGGAATAAGAAGTTAAAAAGTTTCAATCAAAACTTATCAAGTCTGAAAGTAATTTGAGGAATATGAATGAAAACTTTAATAAATCCATGGAAGTACCAGTTGAGAATTATAAACTTTATAAGAAAACTAAAATCAAGAATCATGTGAAATTTTGACCCTTCAAAAATAATGTTTCATCTAATATTTATAACATTTCAAGTGATAAGAAAAGTGTTGGGAAATATTGGATTAATAAGGGATCTGAGAAACCTATCACATCTAAAAAATTTTAAAATTTCATTAGTAGGAAAATGATCCATGTCTTGAGTATGATAGAGCAGAAAGAAGTTATAAATCTCAAAAAAGTTTCTATAAATAATGATCTTACTTCAGTAGAAACTCATGATTTGATGGATATTATTGGTTTTGTAGAATCTATGGGAACGAAGCTTTTAAATATTAGAACAACTTTTCAATCCCTAGAAGAAGGTTTGAACAAATGGAAATCAATGGTGGAAGAAGGATGAGTAACTTTCACAACCCATGGGAAGTTAGAAAAGAAAAAACTTAAGATGTTAGAAGCATTCCAACAAAAACTCAATTTTAATGTATAGAAGAAGTTTTGAAAGATGTTATCAGTATTTTCATCATGCCAAAAGATGCATTTCACTCCTTCTAGAAAAAGTTTCTTATTTTAGAAAAGAAAATGAGAAAAAAATAACAAATTTAAGGAAAGTGATTTTGTTATTGAGACAGATTTGAAAGCAAGTAAAATGAAAGAACGATGGATACTTAATAGCAATTTTTCTTCATATATGATAGGTGATATAAAACTATTGAAACAAGTTTAAAGTCATGATGGAGGATTTGTAACCTTTGGTAATGATAATTCCTTAAAAATTATAGGAATTGAAATAACTGATATTGAAGCAGAAAAGTTGAAATCTAAGGAAGTTTTATTTATTGATGGGATAAAACATAACTTACTTAGTGTAATTAAACTTTGTGATAATGTAAATGATTTTTTTAGAAGATATTCATTAGAAGTATTAAATATGGAAAAGTTATCACAAAAGTAGAAATATCTACTATTTTTTCAACTTGGAAAGTTTAATAACTCATGTTACTTGAGTGTTGAAGATGACAAAAAATTGTGGCACCAAAGACTTGGGATCCTTGGGAAGAAAATCATAGTTTTCTTATAAAGTTAATGATATCCATTATTTTCCATAATTGAAAATAAGATATGAAGATGTTTGTGTTACTTGTCAAAAAGTGAAGATGACTCACAAAAGTCATAGAAGAGTTGAGATTCAGCATGCACAAACTCTTAAACTTATTCATTATGATTTATGTGGGCCGATGATACATCAATAAAAAAATGAAATTTATAATTTATCACTTTTATTGATGATTTCACTTGGATGAAAAACATCATGTTTATGAAACATAAGCCAAAGGTTGTGGAAATGTTTAGGTTTTTTAGAAATGAAGTTGAGAAAGAATTAAGAGTTTATATAAAGAAGTTAAGAACAGATAACAGTACCGAATTCACAAGAAATACTTTTGAAACTTATCTAAGAAATCATGATATAAAAAATCAGTATAGTGATCTCAATACTCAACAAAAAAATGGAGTAGTATAAATAAAAAACAAAAGTTTTGTGGAAATGGGAAGAAGTATGTTAGTTGAATATAAACTTTCAAATCTCTATTTGAGATAAGATTTTAGTACTATTGTACATGTCAAAAATATATTCTTGTTGAGGTAGGAAACCAACATGAATTCTTATGAAATGCGATATAACAAAAAACATACATTTAAGTACTTAAAAGTTTTTGTAATTCAATGTTTACTTAAAATAAAAAATCTAGATTTGGGAATTTTTGATAAGAAATATGAGGAAGTAATTTTTATGGGTTACTCACGCAATGGAAGAAGTTACAGATGTTGGAACAAACAATTAAAAAGGTTGGGAGACTCATATGATGTGAAAGTAATTGAAAATAAATGTTCCATAAAAAAATTTGTTGAGAATGCTAAGGACAATAGACTAAATATTTCCAGTGATAGTGAAAGTGATTTGAAACATCCTTAAAAAGATACAAGAGAATCATGCGATGAGGAAAGTTTATCTAGAAGAGAAACTTTAAAATTTTCTACCATAGAAAAACATGCTGAGTCTGAATACATTATTAGAAATTATAAGGCTCTAGTTTATACCAGAAGAATGTTGATATTAGAAAATCAGAAGTTACTTATCTCAAAAATTGAATCAGAATCAGTTTTAGAAGCTATTCAATACAATGAATGGTTGGATGCTAGGAATGAAGAGTTCAATTAGATTGAAAAAAATTTAACATGGGAACATTTTTCATGGACAAAAAATAAAAATATTATCAAAACAAAGTGTATTTATAGAAAAAAATTGAATGATCATGGAGATGTTTTAAGAAATAAAGAAAGAATTATTTTTAATGGCTATACACAAGTGGAAGGTGTGTATTTTGAAGAAACTTTTTCCCCAGTTTCAAGATTAGAAACTATTATAATTTTTCTATCGGTGGTCATAAATCTAAATTAAAAAGTTTATTAGATCTATATAAACTCATATTTCTTAAATGGTGAGATTGAGGAAGAAGATTATATTAAATAACCTTGTGTTTTTCAATTTGATAATGCTGAAAACAAGGTTTGTAGATTGAATAAATCCTTGTATGGGTTGAAAAAGCACCACATTCCTGATATTCAAAACTTGATAGTTGTTTGAGAATGTTAAATTTTTCAAAAGTAAAGGTAGATAGTAACTTGTATGTTAAAGAAGTTAAATCCAGCATAATAATTATTATTGTGTATGTGGATGATATAATTTTTTTTGGGGAGGAAGAAAAATATTATGAAGAATTTTCTGAGTAAATGAAGAAGAATTTTGAAATGTAAATGTTGGTAGAATTAGATTTTTTCCTTGGCTTCAAGTTCAATAAAAAGAAAATTATATTTTATTATCTCAAGAAAAGTATGACAAGGAATTTTTAAAGAAGTTTGGGATGACAAAATCTAAAGAAGTTTCTACTCCTATATCTGTGAGTACAAAGTTGAGTAAAGATGAGTTCAGAAAAAGTGTGAATCATAAAGACTTTTAGAAGCTGATAGGAAGTTTACTTTACCTTACATCCTTAAAACTTGATATTGTTTATGCTATGACTTTGTGTGATAGGTATCAAAGTAATATAAAAGAATCAAATATATTCGTAGTAAAGAGAATTCTGAGATATGTAAAATGAATAACTTTACAAGGGTTGTTATACAAAATAAATTGTGAGATGAAGTTTCATGGTAAAACTGATACTGATTGGGATATAGATTATAATGATAGAAAATAAACATCAAGAGGTACATTTTTCATGAATGCTGTGTGATTTGGAATATTAGGAAAAACAATTTAGTAACTTTAAGAAAATCAGAATCAGAACATGTTGTAGCTACTCATACTTGTACTCAAATGTTGTGGATGAAAGTTTAGCTGGAATACTTGAAAGTGAAAGTGTCTAAGCTATTGAAGATACTTTGTGGTAATCAAAGTTCAATTAACCTTTTTAAAAATCCCATCCAACATTCAAGATAAAAAATAATTAATATGAAGTTTCAATTTATAAAATAGAAAGTCACTGATGGAGATTTTATACAGGAATATATCTCAACAAAGTATTAAATTTATGATATTTTCACAAAAGTTATACTGAAAGATATATTTGTGGAATTGAGGTTGAAAATTCATGTTCAAGATCCTCCCATGACTTTCTAAACCTAACAAGGTAGTCCCCCACCACAATTTGGATTTTTCTAAAAAGTGGGAGAGAAATTAACAACTTTGTACATTATAAGAAGTTTTTATTTATAATTATTTTATGAATATGAAGTTGTGGTTATCATAAAACGGGGGAGATAAAAAGAAAAGTGTGGAAAAGATAAAAATGAGAGGGAGTTTATCTTAACATGGATGAAATTTTTTATTATCACTATTGGATGGAATTACTTAAAAAACATTACTTTATATAGTAGTGTGGTTTCAGGACACTCTCTTTTGAGAAAGGATATGTTTTGATAAATTTTGAAAACCATGAGTTGTGGAAAAACAATATGAGTTAAAAACGTTATTAATGAGTGTTGTCAATAAATCCAGAGGGGGAGATTGAAGAAACCTTATAATGTTTTGTTTTAATAATTTTTTGTATTTTCTAAAAACCAAAATTTTGTAAAAGAATGTTTTTTTTCTTTAGGATCAGACCCAGTCCATCGAAATGAGTTTTTATAAAAAATAGGAATGTTGTTGAATTTTCAAATAAAAAAATGGGGTTGAAAAGTTTTTTTCTTTGAGAAAGTTGTTTTCCAGACATAAAATTTCAGACTAAGTAGTATCAGATTCATAAGGTATAAGAAATATAGAAGTTAGAAGTTCCATAAAGTTGTTTATTAGATGCACCATTGGAGTGAGATCCATTGACATAGAGTTTAAGATTAATTAGACTCAGTGATGGTTATAAAGTCAAAAGCTATAGAGTAAGGAAGTCATAATGATGCTGAAGAGATTGAAGGAAGATAGTGATGTCAACATTTAGAATATTATTAAACTTTCTAACCTCAAGTTAGAATATTCTTTACTGGTCATGGAGTTCTCATAAATCATGAAACATTCTCATGATAAATGTTTTTGAAGAAATGGAGGAATCATAAAAACTTTATCGGTTCCAGAGATCAAGAAAAAGTTTTCATCATATCTAAAAGTACTAGACAATTTTTTTTCTAAAGTCTGAATGAGTTTTAGATGATAAGGTTTGAATAATTTCAAAATTACAGAGCGGAGTTTCTATCATAATGATAATTCTATCATAATTAGAATTCAATCATAATAGTAATTCCATCGTTATGAGGATTCCATTAGACTGACTCTTAGAAGGAAAGTTAATTAGAACAACTCTAAGGAGCAAATTAAAATCATACTATGTTTTTTTAGAAATTTAGATCATAATGAGTAGATAAAGAAAGTCAGATCATAATAAGAATAGGAAGATAGTCAAATCCTAATGAGTAGATAAAGATAGTTAGATAATAATGAGCAGAGGAAGTTAGTGAGATTTTAATTAGTAGAGAAAGTTTGTCACATCAGACTAAAGCTGAGGAATTTAATCACATTGAAGATGAGGATGTTAATCAGAATTAAGCTGAGGAAGTTAATCAGACTAAATTTGAGGAAGTTAATTGGACTAAAGATGAGGAAGTTAATTATACTGGAACTTTGGATTTTAATCAGACTAAATCCAATGAAGTTAATAAAACTGAAGCTGAGAATGTTAATCAGACTAATGCTGAGGAAGTTACATCATACTAAAGAAAAGTTAGAATGTTTGAAAAGACTAATTTCATATAAATATTTAAAAGGTTTTAAGAATTCAAAGGTAAAGATTAAATGTGAGTGATTTTCAAAGATTTGAAGTTTGATTAAGTGGGACAAGTTTTTTAGTTTTTTTCCTTTACTATTTCTAGATTCCTATAAATAGATGCACAATAAATTTGTACTTTGAATCTTTTAACATATGTAGAAAAGGTTGAGCACTGTATAATTATTGACAACTTTTTATTTCCAGAATGAGATCTCAGAAGAAGGTTGGAAACCTAAATATTTATTTATCAGACTAAGGAAGACCAAAATAAGTATTTGAGTATAGTTTGAGTAATGTATATTGTGAATGGGTTCATCATACTGATTCCATCAGACTGAATTCATCAGGATGAGTCCATTAGACCCAGCCTCATCGGACTGATAGAATCGGACCCAGACAAATTAGACTAAGGATCCAGGCTAAGCATTTTTGGTGCAGTTTGAACACAGTTTTTATTCCTTTTTTGGCTTAATTGTTTGTAAGAAAACTTTATAAAATGATGGGAGTCAGTATAATCATTCTTATTTGGATATAGAATATGTCTAATAGAATTTGGAACAATTTTTATTCACTTATTCATTACAGTGAATTTATATAGACCCACAAGATTGGCTATTACAAGGATATAGTTTCTCTTATTGAGGTTGAACCTTATAAATATTTTGTTCTTTACTTACATTACTAATTTTTTCATGCATGAGTATTTACTAAAAGATGATAAGGATATGCAATTAAATAGGTTTTAGGGGTAAAGTTTTAAAATTATTGAAACTTATAAAAAGTGAACAATGGATTCAACCCCCTTTGTTAGTTGTTATTCGATCTTTTGGAACTTCAAAACATAGTCTTCTTTACGCTATAGTCTTCATGAAACTCTATATTACTCTTATTAGGTGTGTTAGGAAACTAATTTATATAGAGTTTTTTAATTATATAATGGGATAGATTATTCGACACAATGACAAGGTTTTTCATTCCATCTACCATTTCATTTGGTTGTTCATGATTACAAGAATTACATTTTCAATCAACATTAACACAAATTATCATAGTTTCATCCATTAACTAAAATAAAAAATAATTGTGTTGGAAGTAGTAGTAATATTGAGGAATCATGAAAAATAATTTATTAGACGTCTAAACTATAACACATTAATTTCAATATATAACACCTCATGTTTATCCTAGGGAATTCTTAGACAAAATCTACTCAAATACATCATAATGGTGTGTAAATAAAATGCAAATTAACCCAAGAATATCCCATGGGAGTGTCAAAATAGGTGAATAGTAAGGGAGCACTTACTAAGAAATAGAATGATGGTTGAGATATACTCAACCAACTCTTTTTAGGGTTGCAATCCCCTAGATTCATATTTTCCAAAACTATGTTCACTAATAGTATCTAGATAGGGATATATTTCTGAGAAAAATAAATAATCTCTTCCTAATAAAAATAGTTGGATGCTATGCTATACTTAGACTTATTCCCAAAGTTTTCACTAAAGTTATCTAATTCTAATATCATATATTAACTAAAACCTACTCTAATACCAAATATTGTGAATGATTATTTTCATACATAAATATATATCTTTTTTTTTGAATATTCAATACATTTAACAAATTCAAGACCAAGGACCATAATGGATTAGAATCTTAGGAAACAAGGTACAAAATAATATTATTAATGACCTTTAATATCTATCATAAACATGTTTCTATTTATACCTTTTATACACATTCATAACTCAATACATTTATTCATAAACTAGGGAAAGGAAACATAAGACTGGCTGATCTTAGTTGATGAGTATGGATAAACATGAATGATATCAATAAAATATCATATAAATGAATAATATAAGAATAAGGATATGATATCATGCCTATAACTTAATAATATCATACCTAATCTGTCAATGATCAGAAAAACAAGTCCTGATATAAAGTGTTATCATATTGAAATACACAGATCATAAGATTGAGAAATAATCATCAATCATAAACCAGAAGACTATGTCAAAAAAGTGTAGAACCATCATAGGTATAGTAACCATTTCATATGTAATGGATAACTAAAAATACCATCAAATCATAATTTATATGGCCTCAACACTTATTTCCCATGGTGGATCAAGAACACCAAATTGTTTCCCATAATGGATCATTTAAATAGACTTGTTTCCCATAATGGATAGTGTACATCAGCTTGTTTCCCATAACAGATCATGTATATTTACTTTTTTCTTGTAATGGATCAAGCACATCGACTTGTTTCCCATAATGTATTAGGCACATAAACTTGTTTCCCATAATTATCTCATGAGATATAAAACATTTCCGAATGAATTAGAGGTGTATTTAATTCTGGTCCCACCTGACACTTAATGAAAACCATACATATCTATTCCATAAGATAATAATATATTAATTTTATCATCATATCATAACCTATGAAAATAATACGGGTTTCATAAAAATTTCATCAATACATCATAGCAAAATTTGTGAAAAATAAGTGGGTTTCATAGACATCCAATCACTATAAACATAAACCATCCAGCGAAATAATAAGGATGGTATAATTTTATTATATCCTCATAAAAACACAATTAACATCAAAGTATGTTATCATATATTATAATTCCTTTAAAATAATCCCTAGAATATTTCCTCAGGAAAATACACTTTTAATTTTAAAACCACTTAATTAATTATTATAATTTATCAAATGTTATGGGAAAAAAATTCTATTTTAATATAAACATGATTTTTTTAAGAAAGTGTCAAATAATTGAATGGTAATGATATATATAAATTCAATTCATGCCATATAAGTTAAAATAAATCATTCCTTTCACACTTTTTTAAAAAATTTCAAATTTTTTCTTATTTGGAAACCAGTAAGAAGATTCCTTTTAAACCATTTTTTAAAATGTCAATCATGGGTAAATATGAATTTAATTTTTTTATGGAAATATTAAAAAAATTGTTGACAATATTTTTAGAGAACATGGATATGGGATAATTTTTTTTTGATAGAAGATGAAAAATTAGTTAGTTTTCCCTTAAAAAGTTATTTCAATGTATTGAGTAGATAAAGCGAGAAAAATGGAAGGAAAAAAATATTATTAATAAATATCCATATGTTAATAAACATTTTCATGATTTATCATAAAAATATCATATAATTTTATCAATGTAAATTCATGTATAAAAAACCTGATTAAAATAGGATGCGATATAAATCACTTACCTCAAGTATCGCCTTTATTCATATGCATTCGAAACTCCTATATAATAAATATATAATTATTATAAATTTATTATAGATTAATAAACATATATATCACACCATTTATTATTTACTTATGATATCTTATTAATATTTTATTAATAATTTTTAATTAAAATCACTGTTCTCGGTAATAACTGCTTCATTTTTACGCATGTTTCAGTTCAATAGTCTCTTTCCTTGTAGATAGATCAAGGTTCCATAATTTAAATAATTTTAATCATGATATAGATATAATATATTTTTATTAAATATATTTATATTTATCTATAAAATTTATAGATTGATAAATTGAATTAATCCTTTCATGGAGACAGTAGGCCGTACGTACACATAAACATTGTTTTCACTTTTCGAAGGATGGAATAAAAGAAAGGTAAATAATATTTCACCTTAGAAAAATTATTATTATATCATATGAATCATATATATTCATCAAAACCATCACTATTACCATACATGTAAAGAAGAGAATAAAAATTAATCACATCACTTCATAGAGGTGGTAGTCCACATTTACGCACGAGCAACATTATGGTTTTCCAATTATTTTGAAGGTAAGAAGTTAGGTATAGTAATATCATTAAAAATATATAATATTTTCATAAATATCATATATAAATTTAAATCCACCATAATAACCACCTATTAATTATGGTGATGAAAAATGGATTGTATCGCTACATGGAGATGGTAAGTTGTACGTACACACGAGCGATACTTTTACTTCCCATTTGATGAGAAAGAGGGTGGATAAGGGTTGTTTCATAATATTAATATAATTTAAGTATATTTATTTTACCAAATTTATTATTTTATGTTATATAACACAGATTTATAGGAGGTAAAATAATAATTAAAAAGGATGTGATTGGTTAAGACAATTACATATTAATTGAAAAAAATCCTTTAGATCCACTCTTAAGAACCCATAGGTTTGTATTTTGGAAATAAAACATCCTATAAAAAGTTTATAAGGGATTTTATAGGATAATGTTTCTGATTTCGGTTGATATAAAATGATGAAGGTAGTGCAAAGAAGATAAAGGAGGGGTACCCTTCTATAATTGAGGGGAGGGGGCACTATTGATATTTCTTAAAAGATTAAAATATTATAAAGTAATCCTTTAAAAACATGATTAAAAATGTAAAATTATTATTAGATAAGTTAGTATGGGTTTTAAATCACATAATTTAATAAAATTTGGACAATTTTATGTGTCATTTTAAACATTATCTTCTTAACCCCTTAGTTATTTTTTAGCTTAACAGTGATAATTCCTTTTTTATTCTTAAAGGGTTATAATTCTACATATAAGGTGAAAATTGGAACATAATTGTCCAATGGATGAAATTTTAATCCAAATATTATCCTACTTTTACCCTTTAAACATTTTTAATATTTCTAAATAATTTACTAATATATTATTTTGATAAAATATCATTAATTTCAATTTTGACACTATTTATTTAATTTGACATAAAAGACATTAATAAAAAGTTGGAATTAGAATATAATAATTTTATATGTGACTAATTTATATTATTTATCTATATAATTCTTATAATACTATAAATCACTTTTATTATATGAATTTTAATATCTTTAAAATTATTTATTTTATTTTTCTATTAATTGAATAAATACTTTATTAGCATTGCACAAGAATTTGAGGTAATTATTTAATCACTAAAAATATAAATAAATTATGATAATGAAGATAATTTTATTATTCAAAAATTATAAAATTATATCCATTCATAAAATTCTTTTGTCCTTATTTAAAGTCATAAATGACATTTAAAATGAAGAGAGAGACATTTTGTAACTTTTATGGTATTTAATATTATATAGGTTATCTCCATAGTAAAGTGTCCCTTAAAAAATAAAATTTCAATAAAAAAGAGGTAAGGATGTAATTAAATTCATCAAGTAATAATTATTATGAAAAATTATGGTCTTATCACTTAGTTTTAAACCATATTATCATGATTTACCCATTACTGCGATGATAAATTTTTACATTGTTACTATTCATAAAGCCTAAACACAAAAGGGAAATATTTAGAAAATTGTAACATACTCACTACAAATATGAAATACATTTTATCAAATTAATATCCTCTAATTGGTGTAAATTAAATTAAAAAGAAGAGTTTAAAACTTGATGGAAACCATTTTTTAGAAAAATATATTTTAAGCATAAAACTGTATTTATGCTTATCTTACATCTATAAAAAATATTAGAGAAATTATAAAAACATTTATTGAATATATAATATGTAAATTTATTAAAATAATTCATAAATATTTAATAATTTAAATTATTAAGATAAAAACACATTGTGTATATAAAGCAGTTTTTCAGAAAAATGATTTTTCAATTAAAAAAATGTTTTTATACTAAATTCGATAATAAAAATAATTATATTAAAGATAATTAGATTATTAATAATATAATATAAATAATTTTAATTTTAAATCATTTTAAAAAATATAAAATTTTAAATTCTTGAAAAAATAAATCATTCAATAAAAATCAATATTTTTTTATCGAAAAAATAATCTTTTCAAAAAATTCTAAGAAAATCACCCTATGATAATTTTTATATGATTATTTTAAAAAATTATGGTTATTTTTTCAAATAAATTTATTCATAGTGTAAAAAATTAATTATAAAATGTTCTTAATTATATATAGATGTGCTTTTTGAAGGAAACATATATTTGAAGCATAATATAGAATTAAAAAAAATTAAATGTTAATTTCCTAGTAATTAATCAATATAATGGAATTAACTATAAAAATTATACATGATTCATAATTTGGTAATTCTTATTCATACAATCTAATTTAACAGTTAGGTTTCACTCATTATAATAATATTTCAGGGTCGTTTAAGCACAATGTTGTGTGTCATATGCTATCAAACATAATGTTATTATTTTAAAATCTCAGAGAATTATCTATATGATTTCACGATTTCTAAAAAAATATTATTCTACCATATTTAAAATTCATTTATTTTATATTGTTTTTTAAAAATAATGAATATTTCTTACAAAGTGGTTTTTTTAAAACATAATTTTTTTTCCATCTAAGTAATTATTCTTTGACATATGTTATAATTGATCAAGGATATTCTAAAATATATACCACCCATATTCTTTTAATGGATTCCTTATATAATATCTATCTTTTTTGGAATAATTATCCATCATTTCCATTTTCATGCCTAATCATCGGCTTTTTATAATTATAAGATATCTTGTAATGTTTTCATCTCTAAACACTCTACATTTCCTTTATCTGATTGAAGAGTGTTCAATTAGATTTTATATATTGATTGATTGGGTAAATTTGTATCCTAGGTCTATACCCTTTATCTCTTTGGTGTAAATTCCATAGGGTTTATTATATTTATTTAATAGTATTTACTTATAATGTTACTTGATTTCATTGTATAGCCATTTATTTTCCATGGATTTATCATATCATAATTTTTGATAGAATTATTAATTATTTCATTATGTTAGACTCTCATAAAGTAGTAATCTATATTAACCTCCCTAATATCAACCTTCCCTTTCAAAATTTTAATTTCCTTCATGGAACTGGTGATTCCATCAGATCATTTATCTGTATGGATGAACAGACCCTTAACCTTCAGGATGCCTCAATGGATCACATCTATATCAAAGTGGACCTCTCCCAACTGAAACCAATGCATCTTCTCCTCTAGGCTAGGGAGTTGGTGGCGTAGTAAAAGAAGATGATATATCCTCCAACTTTTAATTTTTTATGGTGTGTCACCTCCATGTACACTCTCCATTTGTATTCTAAAAACATCGATCTAAATTACCATTGTCTCCTCAGCTGGCTTGGTTAGAGCCTGGGATGTCCTCAGATCCAGGGTTAATCGACCAACCCTTCATCCCAGAGAGAGTCACATTTTCACTTGTTGTTGATGACCCCTCTTCTTCATCCATAGATCCTATTTTCAACCCAAAACCTCTCCAGTAGACCTTTTTAGGTCCTAGACTATTTTACTGCAATATTTTCACTCAGTTTCTAGTCTCATGGGAAATTGAGGTAGCTAATCTTGCATTTTCTACCCTTTCTTCCTTCTCCTATCCAATTCTTCTAGGGTCGATTCATTTTTTTCTACCTAGATATATGAGTTTTCTATGCCTGGAACTAATACCCTACATGTTGTATCCAATTATAAGATTTCCTAATGTATGGAAACTAGTTTTACATTCTATGTTATCTTCATCCAATCCTTGAGGTAAGATCATTTCTCTCCCCCATCCAGTATCAATTATCTCTTCTCCCTAAGTTTCTAGTTTATTCTGTATCCATACTATTATCTTTTTTAATAGATATAGTTTATTATCCCATGCTTAGGAAGTCTCAAATTTATTGGTATCATCTTACCCACCTATCTCTAGTGGAATATTCACCAGATCTTAGTCTAAACACATTCTGTACCACTCTCAGTCTCATACAAAAGGCTCCTTGAATATTGGGACCAAAACTTGGCACAATATGTTTTGATGATATCACTAATTATATATAATGACCATGAATTGGGTGTGTGGGTAAAATTATATTTTTTTTCTTCTAAGAGGAATCATCATAAATTGTTCGTAGTGATTGAGCTCAACCCTAAGAAAAGACCTTCCAATATTGCTGCCTTTTCCAGGAAATTCGTTTTGTGAAACTGCTTGCATGGGGAGATCTCTAATAATCATGTGTGATTTATTTGGAATAAATACATATATATGGAGAGGATCGGTGCATCAAATTAGTTTATCACAACTAAGGTCATCTTTAAGTATTATAGTTTCTTTTTCTCCTTCATATATGCCATGTGTGATGCACATTTGAGAGTGCAGTTGTGAAGAAACCTAAAATCCTTCAAACCAGGGGACTCCACATGGTTTATGGATGGTGAATTTATAATGATCATGAATGGGTAAAAGAAGAAAGGCAGAAGGTTGTAACCCTATAAATATAGATCTGACATTACATCCTTTGTATCTAGGAAAGGACTTTCATATATGGGTTAAAAAGGTGATAAATACACCTGGTTTAATAATAAAAAAGGAATAATACACATATAGTGATTTCTTGATTGGTGATTCACCAATTGGAAATCTATCTCTTTATTACTAAATGAAAGATTAACTCACCTAGTTCAGGCCATATCAAACCACTCTCCACTACTTGTTGTCCTGGCTCTCAATCATTATAGTAATGGTCAGTTCTTCTACTCCAAAAAGTGGGCCTTAGATCTTGGTTACCATTTTTTGGAGAGAAAATATTGGAATAAACCCATACCTGATAATTCTTGGGCCAGTTTTCACAATAAACTTAGTCACCTAAAAGTGACCTATAAGACTAGATCTAAAGAAAACCTTCCCGATCTATTGGACTAGACCCCCTCAAATTTGATATTGATAAGGTGAAAATAAATATCAAGGCTAAATAGGATGAAAATATATTTGGAGAACTTGTTTAATAGAAAATTATTCTTGCATACAAGCTTCTTGAATAAGAGGTAATTTCTCATCAAACATATAAATCTACATGGTTGAGAGAAGGAGAAAAAACATTGTTTACATTAAATAATTTCTAATCAAAAGTAACCAGGGAACTAGTACAAACATCCTCAAGGAAGAAGGAACATTTACTAGAGACCCAATGGAGGTGGGAGGTATGACAATATTATATTTGATATCCCTTCTCACTGATCCTAACCCATGCATGTCGGATGGATACCCAAGGGGATATGATGATATTTTAGATACTATTCCAAATACATTCTTTGAGTCTATTAACCTTTTTTATGAAAATGTTTCAGAGGAAAATGTGATTTGGGTGGTGATAATTTATCTCAAACATGATAGTTCTCTTAGGCCTGATAGATTTATTGGATCATATTATAGAGTCTCTTGGGAGATGGTTAAAAGGTAATTGGTTGACATGATCTAAGATTTCATTCAAGGTGGTAGAATTACCTAAGTGGCATGTATAACCTATATTATTATCATACTGAAGGTGAATGACCCATCCTATCTTAGTGACTTCCGAACCATTAACATGTGAAATTTCCCCTAAAAAAATACCTGTGAGTGTGATTAAAAGGAGGCTTTTAGTGCACCTCCAAGGATGGGTTTTTAAGTAACACCATTCCTTTATTATAGGAAGATATACTTAGGAAACCATTAGCATTTCCCTTTAAATGATATTTGACATTGACAAAAAGACTCCTATATCAAATGTTTTCATCAAAATTTATATGGATAAGGCATATGATAGACTAGAATAGAGCTTCATCATCAGATTCATGACTAACATTGGTTTCACTAGAGTAACTTCCCCATAGATTCCTTAGGTGACCCAATTTACCTTGGAAAGTTATGTATTCACCATTTTGAGGTAGTGATTTACAATTTTTCCAATCAAATTAATGAATGAAAAAACAACTTTCTCTCATTTAGAGGGCAGATCACTCTTTTTAACTTCGTTATCACCTCCATACCTATGCACATTCCAACTATTATTAGGGTCCCAATTACAATGTCAAAAAGGATAGAGAATATAATGTAATCCTTTATCTTGGATGTGAATGGGGATAGTCAATTCCATTGGGGTTCAAGGGATATATTAGAGAGACCAACAGAGGATGGTGGTATCAGCCATATAAGTGTAATGGAGTGCATACAGAGCCAACAAGAAAAGTTACTTTGGGATTTTTTTGGAAGGATGGTCTCTATGGGCCAAATTTTGAGTGGATAAGTATGGGATGGACCTGGATAATCTAAAGGGTAGACCTTAATGTCTATGTAAGATACCACAGGATCACATTCATGTGTTTTAGGGACAATCTAGGTGGATTTTGGGCTGTAGGGATATAAAATTTTGGAATTGTAACTGGGCAAGTGAGACTCTCAACTTTCCTGGTTACCCTGCACCTGGAATCTATTTTTCTCAGGATAGAAAATATCTATCTTTTATCTATGAAATTTGGATTCCAAAACGATACAAAATATTCAAAAACATGTTGATCCCTTATAAACATCACAACATTGTCTTCACTGGCTCCTTTATGAGTTTATTCTCAGCCAAAGCATACCACAACAATCATAATGAAAACAGTGACCACAATGATGGTGGGGGGGGGGGGGTATCATATGGTGAAAATACATATCAAGGAAGTTCAAAATCCTTTTTTGGTTTATTTTTAACTACAAAATCTTAAATTACGAGGATGTTAGGCGGAAGGTTATTCAACTGGCATCCCGATGATGGTACTTTTATCTCCCCAGGGAAGAAATGAATGAACACCTATTTTTTGAAGTTGATTGGGTTTTTTGTGGAGTGGTTCTAATGATATTATAGGCCTCAACATATAAGTAAACTTTAGTGGAGGCTACCTCTAGTATTTGTTTTAATGAGAGGGTAACAACATTCATGTACGTAGAGAAAGTATGAAATTGTTGGCATCTAGATGCTGGATGATTTGATGTGAAACAAATATAGAACACCTTATAGGTGAACCCAAATCTAGTATATCCATGTAGGGTAAATCTTATTCCATTGTGGTGGATATGAATTCTATTGTGATGTAGTGGGATAATTCTCCCTCCTTGAGGGTGATTATCGCAGGTAGGAGGATGGATTTTACATCACACTATTTTGATATCTAGGGTCACTGGGTGTGTTGGAGGCCTCTAAATTATGGATTCAATCTCAATATATATGGTTACTTAGTAATAGTTCCATGCAGGTAGGAGGTTTCATTCACAACTCCAATGGTTTAGTGATTATGGATTTCAAGAGCTTTTACAGTGGTGTTGGTGACTCTCTCATTGTAGAGGCTCATGCCATTTAGAATGGGATAAAAATTTGTCATTACCACAAAATTAATACATATGAGATTAAAATGGGATATTATATCATTATTAATTACTTCCAATTAAAAGGTTTCACCCCCAGTTTATAACCAACCAGATCTGAAAATTCAAAAATTTCATTACTAACCGAGTTCACAAGCATCATACATGGTGTGAAGGAAACAAAGATTTAGAATGTATAGAGTCCAAATAAACCTAGATAATTAGTGTATAATATTATCTACTATGGTATCCCATCTAGTATAATGTGTGAATCCGGTTCAAGTTGATGCCCTTATCTTCATTAATTTAAACTGCCCTAACTTTGGTGTAATGATGTTTCATTAATAAAAATTTCTTAACTTTGGAATGATGTAATCTTATTTTTAATGAATTATTACTTTCATTAGTCTCTTATATATATTATTCTATGTGGTATTTTCCAATAGAGTCTATGACCCCATAGATAAATTCTATAATCCCTTATAGCCTTGGGAATAATCTGCTATTTGTGTGTTGAACATTGATGGTCATTAGTATCCCCTAGTGATCATGATGTGATGTAACATCCTAGGTAAATAAAGAATAATACATTTTCATATTTATTAATATTTGCGAATTAAATATTAATTTTACTTTAAAGGGGTTTCTATGTCCGATAGCGTACTCGATACGCAACAAAGAGTTACTTTGAAATCGTACGTTGCACACTAGTAATAAAATAATATTATTTTAAATGATAGTTAACACATAGCCGTTGTATTGGTGGGAATTGATAGAAATAACTAAAATATGATTATATATGTTTTTTAAATGTTTTTACATTTATCTAATAAAGGATAAAGGCTTAAAATACGAAAAGAATTCAATTTTAGGCTTATATACTCTAATTTTCACGAAAGGTCCACTTATCAACATTTGATGGCGAACCGTCATTAAATATAGTTTTGGTCACTCTTAGACATTCTTTTGGACCAAATAAAATTATTCTTTAGAATCGGGACATCAAATATTACTTTGTGTTATTTTTTTGTATTTTTCCGATAAAGTTCATTTTTTAATGAATAGTGTAAAATGTTGTATTTTAATTCAAAACCTCTTTTTAATCTAATTTATTAAGATGATTAAATTATCTTTTGAATTGGTTTTAAAGTTAAATTCGAATATATTTTTACCATTTAATCCAATGGTGGTCATTGGAATTAATTTCACTTTGAAATTGGACTTAAACTGGTGTCAATCTTTTGATACTTATTGTTTCATAAAAACACGCTATTTGTTTTGACAGCGGGAATTAATTATTAAATTAATTAATGAAACTTATATGTTTTTAATTTTGTAAAATGGAATTCATTTTTGAATTCGGAAATATCAAATATATCTTAGGGTGATGTTTTGGTTTTTTTCTGAAAAACATCAATTTTTGATGAATAGTGAAACCGCAAAGTGGTGGTTACAAAATTTGATTTTTCGTTTAAATGGGACTTTACCACTTCTGTGTTTTGAATCTCAAAAATCCAATTTAAATGATTTTCATTATTAAGTAAAATTTGGTTCAATGGGATTAAAATAAATTTTGGCGAATAGTAACTTTTATGTTTTATTAATCACGATTAAAGGTAATTAGTGTAATTTAAGGTAAAAATGATATTATAATAAAATGAAAATATCTTGAAACTTGTCCTAATCCTATTGGATGAGTTACGGCCGACCAATTCAACCCATGGGCCGATTTTTGGGTCCCCATGGAGCCACTTGGGTAAGATAAAGACATTAATTCTTTTTATTTAATGTAAAAGTATAAATGACACAAACAAGAGATGTTTTACTAAAAAAATTTTTACATGGGGTTATACAAGTCATATTTTTTACTATAAATATTAATTATAAATCTAAAAAGATTTCCTACATCATGATATATTTTTTATAATTTTTAGACATTAAATAAATTAAATTATTTATGACACCATGATGATGCAGCGATTACCTCATTATTTAATGATTTAAATAAAATGGAAAGATAATATAAAATATAAGACCTACACATGTCCAAAAACTATTGGATGGGTAGATTTAGAACCCTTATCACCTTATCCTCGAAACACATCAATTTGGGACCATTAATAACCGAAACTCATTCTAAAATAAAATAACATTTCTTTACTTTCCAAGAGTGCCCCTCCTCTCCTCTTATAAAAGGCCCCCACCTCTACCTCATTACCCACACTTCCAAAGCCTTTGGATCGACCAACCCCTGCTCATTTTGTCTCTCCACATCCCTCTATTACTCCTGGAATCCTCACTTTGGGCAGAAGTCTTCCCAAGGAAGCCTTTGATCTCAAACCAAAGGGAGTTACCCGATTATAAGGTAATGTCTTCACTTGAGTCCTTTTGTTTTATTTTGCTTCTCCAACCCCCTAAACTCTTTTTATTCATTTCTTTTGTAACAAATCCAGTATCTTCCATATACTAGGATGTTTTTATAAGAAGGATTCGAGCTACACTTACACACACCTACGTCTAATGGTTAAACAACATACTGTTTCCGTGGATGGAGAATTTCTGCCTCACGAAACGATGATTGTTCGATATTCTTCTAACACCTTCAAAGGTGGCCATTAAGATGTCACTATATTTATATATGATATATAATATGTGTATGTTTTCCTTAAGCTTCTGTATTTTTCATTTTGGGCATACCTTTATGATTTCCATTATGGGTAAATGCAATATCTTCATTTAAGGAAGTGCGGACTACCGCCCCCTCAAAGTGATTTGATTCGTTAATGCCATATGTGGGATGTATAAAGGATGTATTTAAAGTTATTATATATGATGTTATACTAGAATTATAATATACCTCTATATCATTATTATTTTTTTCCATTAAAGTATGACAAAGAAATGAAAGTAGCGTTCATGCGTACGTACGGCTTACCGTCTCCATGAACGGTGCATTTCATTTTTTATCCCCAAATGTAATGTACTATTATAAGTACATATATATAATGTATATATATGATGTATGTTATATCTAAATGATTAATATAATTCTGGAATTAAAATATACATACCTCTCATTTAGTTTTAATTCCATTAATATGACATAGAAATGAAAGTAGCGTTCATGCGTACGTACGGCTTACCGTCTCCATGAACGGTGCATTTCATTTCTTACCTCTAAATGATTATGTAATATTATAAATACATGTATATGCTGGATATATATGATATATATGATATCCAAATCGGGAATGTCATTCTGGATATAAAGAACCTTTGACCACACGAACAACATGTAATCGTAAGAAGTCCACTTTCGACTTAAGGACCAAATATCAACAAAACAAACATTATTAACTTAAATAATTACATAATGTTTATAACATGGCAATAAGTGATATAAAAGGAATAATGAACTTGAAAAAGGTTCTTAAGAAAATAGAAATTAACTCAAGTTTATTATTCAGGACGTTAAAGAACGATCGAGTCAAGTCGGACCCGAGGTAAGGGACTTCGTCTCAATCTCCTTTCATTGAGGCATATTTCGTTTTATAAACAACTATCTTTTATACGATGTATAAACCCCTTTTACTTTTACTTTTATTCAAAAGGAATCTTTTTCTATGAAGTGTTTTACAAAACGACAGAAAGGAATGTTTCTTTTAACGTACGCGGTGACAATGACCTTTTCCACCGCCGCGAGTATTATTTGGTCTTTGGCTTCCTCAACAAGCCGTAATGTTTTTAAAATAAAATAAATACCATATACTCTTTTATGTATTTTGGTATTGAAAATGGTTTTGATAAAGGATTCTAATATGTCAATATATTTAAATGATATATTGTGATTGAAATGTGGAAATGTTATCATTCCTTTATATTGGTTTTATGTTTTATAATTTTATATTGGTACTTGGACATTTTACGGGTGGTTACGTGATAAACCATATGACGGGTGGTGCAGTGAATACCAGGACGGGTGGTTATGTTATAACCTCCAATGCATTGGGTATGGAAGTCGGCCGTATGGCTATTTCATTAAGTATGTATGGAAGTTAGCCGAATGGCTATTCCATTAAGTGATATGTGTGGAAGTCGACCGTATGGTTATTCCACTTAAGTATGTTTATGTCCCAAGTTACCTTTATATGTTATGTGTTCTTTATATGGGTTTTATGGTAATCTTTTGGTTACAAAAGGGTAAGTAATGATATTTTATTCAATGAAGAGTTTTTACTACTTCATAAAGGTGAAAAGTATTACTTTGATAAAGTATACATGGTTTACTTTTTGTTTTGATAAACTAATAGTTTTTATTCTTTGTATATCCCTTATTGAGCCTTTTATACTCACCCCAAGTTTCTTTGAAATGTTTTTCACAGGAATTATTGTGGAATAGGGTCAATGATGGGATCAAGGGAATGTCATGCTATATAAAACATGGAACTAGACATGTTTCTTTTTAAGAGTTTTTTTATTCTATGGAAACTTAGTAGAAGTGTCTACTTTGTAATCTTTTGAGATGTAATAGTTATGTTCTAATTCTCTAAAACTCTAAACCTGAAAAGATCCTCAATGTGAATTATTCATTTAATTCAATATTAAGTAAGGTTTAAGGCCAGGGCCTTATAGTTGGTATCAAAGGTCAGTTTAGGCAACTTTAGGAGTTAGAAAATTGTTAAATCATAAGTTAATTTATGGTATGACTGAAATGATATAGCATTTAAAGATTACCATGTTGCTTCACCTAAGGTATTTCAGTGTTAAGAATGGTTTTTCGTAGAGGAAACATAGATGTTTTTTTTGGAAAGGCATACTGAGGGAAATGACCTTCCAAATCAGCATACTGAGATGGTCAGAATCAGAATTGAGCAGTTTACTATAGTGATGGCTCAGTTGAATCAGGTGATAAGTCGTGGTTGTGTAATTGATGATATTTTGTTGTTTTCTAAAAGTAAAGAGGAGCATGAAATTAATTTAATGGTTATCTTGCAAACCTTAAAATAAAAGAAACTATATGGAAAATTCAACAAGTGTGAGTTTTGGTTACAAAAAATTTCTTTCTTGGGTGACATTGTTTCAAAAGATGGCATAACTGTTGATCCTGCTAAAACAAAAGTTGTTGAAGAATGGACAAGACCCACAAATGTAACTGAGATCCACAATTTTCTTGGTTTTCCAGGTTACTACCGAAGGTTTGTTGAAAATTTTTCACGGTTATCTAGTCCAATGACTAAGCTAACTCGTAAGGGTGTTAAGTTCATCTGGACAGAAGAATGTGATGATTGTTTTCAGGAGTTGAAAAGAAGATTGGTGAATGCTCCAGTTTTGGCACTTCCTTCTAGGAATGGTGAGTTTGTTATATACAGTGATGCTTCTTTGAAGGGACTTGGCTGTTTCCTTATGCAGAATGATTAGGTAATTGCTTATGCTTCACGTCAGTTGAAAACTCATAAGGTAAATTACCCTACACATGATTTGGAATTAGCTGCTGTTGTTTTTTCTTTAAAAATTTGGAGGCATCATTTGTATGGAGTAAAGTGTGAAATATATACTGATCACAAAAGTTTAAAGTATATATTCACTCAGAAAGAATTGAACATGAGACAGAGGAGATGGCTGGAATTAATCAAGGATTATTATTGTACAATTCATTACCATCTGGGAAAAGCCAATAAAGTTTATGATGCTTTGAGTCGAAAAAGTAATGCTTCATTAACGATGTTGCATTTGGAACTTGATCCTTTGGTTAAGGATTTGATGAACTTTGGCATAGAAGTTGTTGGTGCAGGAAGATCTTATGTTTTGTTTCAGGTATCAGTGAGATCATCCCTATCAGACAGAATTAATCAAGCACAGAGGGAAGACAGTGAGTTGTAGAAAAAGGTAGAGCTGGTTCAGAAGGGTAAGTTTCCTGAATTCAACATTGATAGTGATTGTGTTTTGAGATTTGGGAAGAGATTATGTGTGCCTTGTGATTCACAGTTGAAGAATGAGTTGTTATGTGAGGCTCATAGTTCCCCGTTTTCAGTTCATCCTGGCAGTACTAAGATGTACAGAGATCTGTGGGAGTATTACTGGTGGGATGGAATGAAAAGAGATATTGCTGATTTTACTGTGAAGTGTTTGACTTGTCAGCAGGTTAAAGCAGAGCGGCAGTTACCGAAAGGGATGCTTCAACCTCTACCAGTGCCAGAGTGGAAATGGGAAAACATATCCATGGACTTTGTTGTGGGATTATCGAGGACATCTCGAGGTAATAATGCAATCTGGGTTAGTGTTGATCGCTTGACTAAATATTCTCATTTACTTGCTATACGAGATAATTTTTCCCTAGATAAACTTTCCCATTTGTATCTTAAAGAGATAGTCAGGTTACATGGAGTTCCTCTCTCCATTGTGTCCGATCGTGATCCCAGGTTTACTTCTAACTTTTGGAAAGGCCTTCAGAAGTCATTGGGTACTGAATTAAATTTTAGTACAACTTTTCATCCTCAATCAGATGGGCAGTCAGAACGAACAATTCAGACCTTGGAGGATATGCTACGAGCTTGTTCGATGGATTATCAGGGAAGTTGGGACCAACATCTTTCTTTGGTTGAATTTTCATATAATAACAGTTTTCATTCCAGTATACAGATGGCACCATTTGAGGCATTATATGGGAAGCGGTGTCGAACTCCAGCATTTTGGGATGAAGTGGGTGAAAGGAAGCTGATGGGACCAGAATTGGTAGAAGAGATGGCAGAAAAAGTTCAGTTGATTCAAAAACACATGAAAATAGCTCAGAGCAGACAGAAGAGTTATGCAGATAACCGAAGGAAGGATCTATCTTTCGAGGTAGGTGATCATGTTTTTCTCAAAGTCTCACCATGGAAAAGTGTGATGCTATTTGGTAAGAAAGGAAAGCTGAGTCCAAGGTTCATTGGACCATATAAAATTCTAGAGAGAGTTGGATCAGTTGCATACAGAGTGGAATTACTTCCGAGTTTATCTCAGGTACACAATGTTTTTCATGTTTCGATTCTGAGAAAGTATATGCCAGATCCATCTCATGTTTTGAGTCCAAAGGTAGTTCAGCTGAAAGAGAACCTATCTTATGAGGAACAACCGGTCCAGATTCTTGACCACAGGGAGCAGGTGTTACGGAATAAGGTGATTCATCAGGTAAAGGTTTTGTGGAAAACCCATATGATTGAAGAGGCAACATGAGAATCTGAAAATGCTATGAGGGATAAATACCCCCACTTATTTTGATAAGTGAATAAAATTGCGAGGACGCAATTTCCAAAAGGGGGGAAGGATGTAACATCACAGGTAAATAAAGAATAATACATTTTCATATTTATTAATATTTGCGAATTAAATATTAATTTTACTTTAAAGGGGTTTCTATGTTCGATAGCGTACCCGATATGCAACAAAGAGTTTCTTTGAAATCGCACGTTGCACACTAGTAATAAAATAATATTATTTTAAATGATAGTTAACACATAGCCATTGTATTGGTGGGAATGGATAGAAATAACTAAAATATGATTATATATGTTTGTTAAATGTTTTTACATTTATCTAATAAAGGATAAAGGCTTAAAATACGAAAAGAATTCAATTTTAGGCTTATATACTCTAATTTTCACGAAAGGTCCACTTATCAACATTTGATGGAGAACCGTCATTAAATATAGTTTTGGTCACTTTTAGACATTCTTTTGGACCAAATAAAACTCTTCTTTATAATCGGGACATCAAATATTACTTTGTGTTATTTTTTGGTATTTTTCCGATAAAGTTCATTTTTTAATGAATAGTGTAAAATGTTGTATTTTAATTCAAAACCTATTTTAATATGATGATTAGATTATCTTTTGAATTGGTTTTAAAGTTAAATTAGAATATATTTTTACCATTTAATCCAATGGTGGTCATTGGAATCAATTTCACTTTGAAATTGGACTTAAACTGGTGTCAATATTTTGATACTTATTGTTTCATAAAAACACGCTATTTGTTTTTACAGCGGGAATTAATTATTAAATTAATTAATGAAACTTATATGTTTTTAATTTTGTAAAATTGACTTAATTTTTGAATTCAGAAATATCAAATATATCTTAGGGTGATGTTTTGGTTTTTTTCTGAAAAACTTCAATTTTTGATGAATAGTGAAACCGCAAAGTGGTGGTTACAAAATTTGATTTTTCATTTAAATGGGACTTTACCACTTCTGTATTTTGAATCTCAAAAATCCAATTTAAATTATTTTCATTATTAAGTAAAATGTGGTTCAATGGGATTAAAATAAATTTTGGTGGATAGTAACTTTTATGTTTTATTAGTCACGATTAAAGGTAATTAGTGTAATTTAAGGTAAAAATGATATTATAATAAAATTAAAATATCTTGACACTTGTCCTAACCCTATTGGATGAGTTATTGCTGACCAAGTCAACCCATGGGCCGATTTTTGGGTCCCCATGGAGCCACTTGGGTAAGATAAAGACATTAATGCTTTTTATTTAATATAAAAGTAAAAATGACACAAACAAGAGATGTTTTACTAAAACAATTTTTACATGGGGTTATACCAGTCATATTTTTTACTATAAATATTAATTAGAAATATAAAACTATTTCCTACATCATGATATTTTTTTTTATAATTTTTAGACATTAAATAAATTAAATTATTTATGACACCATGATGATGCAGTGATTACCTCATTCTTTAACGATTTAAATAAAATGGAAAGATAATGTAAAATCTAAGACCTACACATGTCCAAAACCTATTGGATGGGTATATTTCTAACCCTTATCACCTTATCCTAGAAACACATCAATTTGGGACCATTAATAACCGAAACTAATTCTAAAATAAAATAACATTTCTTTACTTTCCAAGAGTGCCCCTCATCTCCTCTTATAAAAGGCCCCCACCTCTACCTCATTACCCACACTTCCAAAGCCTTTGAATCGACCAAACCCTACTAATTTTGTCTCTACAAATCCCTCTCTTACTCCTTGAAGCCTCACTTTGGGCATAAGTCTTCCCAAGGAAGCCTTTGAGCTCAAACCAAAGGGAGTTACCCGATTATAAGGTAATGTCTTCACTTGAGTCCTTTTGTTTTATTTTGATTCTCCAACCCCCTAAACTCTTTTTATTCATTACTTTTGTAAAAAATAAAGTATCTTCCATATACTAGGATGTTTTTATAAGAAGTATTCGAGCTACAATTACACACACCTACGTCCAATGGTTAAAGAACATACTGTTTCCGTGGATAGCGAATTTCTGGCTCACGAAACGATGATTGTTCGATATTCTTCTAACACCTTCAAAGGTGGCCATTAAGATGTCACTATATTTATATATGATATATAATATGTTTAGTTTTTCCTTAATCTTCTGTATTTTTCATTTTGGTCATACCTTTATGGTTTCCATTATGGGTAAATGCGGTATCTTCATTTAAGGAAGTGCGGACTACCGCCCCCTCAAAGTGATTTGATTCGTTAATGCCATATGTGGGATGTATAAAGGATGTATTTAAATTTATTATATATGATGTTATAATGGAATTATAATATACCTCTATATAATTATTATTTATTTCCATTAAAGTATGACAAAGAAATGAAAGTAGCGTTCATGCGTACGTACTGCTTACCGTCTCCATGAACGGTGCATTTCATTTCTTATCCCCAAATGTAATGTACTATTATAAGTACATATATATAATGTATATATATGATGTATGTTACATCTAAATGATTAATATAATTCTAGAATTAAAATATACATACCACTCATTTAGTTTTAATTCTATTAATATGACATAGAAATGAAAGTAGCGTTCATGCGTACGTACGGCTTACCGTCTCCATGAACAGTGCATTTCATTTCTTACCTCTAAATGATTATGTAATATTATAAATACATTTATATGATGGATATATATGATATATATGATATCCAAATCAGGAATTTCATTCTGGATATAAAGAACCTTTGACCACACGAACAACATGTAATCGTAAGAAGTCCACTTTCGACTTAAGGAGAAAATATCGACAAAACAAACATTATTAACTTAAATAATTAAATAATGTTTATAACATGGAAATAAGTGATATAAAAGGAATAATGAACTCGAAAAAGGTTCTTAAGCAAATAGAAATTAACTCAAGTTTATTATTCAGGACGTTAAAGAATGATCGAGTCAAGTCGGACCCGAGGTAAGGGACTTCGTCTCAATCTCCTTTCATTGAGGCATATTTCGTTTTATACACAACTATCTTTTATACAGTGTATAAAACCCTTTGACTTTGACTTTTATTCAAAAGGAATCTTTTTCTATGAAGCGTTTTACAAAACGATAGAAAGGAATGTTTCTTTTAACGTACGCGGTGACAACGACCTTTTCCGCCGCCGCGAGTATTATTTGGTCTTTGGCTTCCTCAACAAGCCGTAATGTTTTTAAAATAAAATAAATACCATATACTCTTTTATGTATTTTGGTATTGAAAATGGTTTTGATAAAGGATCCTATTATGTCAATATATTTAAATGATATATTGTGATTGAAATGTGGAAATGTTATCATTCCTTTATATTGGTTTTATGTTTTATAATTTTATATTGGTACTTGGACATTTTACGGGTGGTTACGTGATAAACCGTATGACGGGTGGTGCCGTGAATACCAGGATGGGTGGTTACGTTATAACCTCCAATGCATTGGGTATGGAAGTCGGCCATATGGCTATTCCATTAAGTATGTATGGAAGTTAGCCGAATGGCTATTCCATTAAGTGATATGTGTGGAAGTCGACCGTATGGTTATTCCACTTAAGTATCTTTATGTCCCAAGTTACCTTTATATGTTATGTGTTCTTTATATGGGTTTTATGGTAATATTTTGGTTACAAAAGGGTAAGTAATGATATTTTATTCAATGAAGAGTTTTTACTACTTCATAAAGGTGAAAAGTATTACTTTGATAAAGTATACATGGTTTACTTTTTGTTTTGATAAACTAACAATTTTTATACTTTGTGTATCCCTTACTGAGCTTTTTATGCTCACCCAAAGTTTCTTTGAAATGTTTTTCACAGGACTTAATGTGGAATAGGTTCAAGGATGGGATCAAGGGAATTTCATGCTATATAAAACATGGAACTAGACATGTTTCTTTTTGAGAGTTTTTTTTATTCTATGGAAACTTAGTAGAAGTGTCTAATTTGTAATCTTTTGAGATGTAATAATTATGTTCTAATTCTCTAAAACTCTAAACCTGAAAAGATCCTCAATGTGAATTATTCATTTAATTCAATATTAAGTAAGGTTTAAGGCTGGGGCTTTATATGTGATCCCTTATCTTTGTGTTAAATTACCACTTCTATAATGTCTTCCAGTGAGTTTTTCATTACTATGAGTATTTTGTAAGAGTTTTGAGACCTTATTGGATGATTGGTTTCACTTATATATGAACATCTATTTTTATCCTTTACATTTGAGTTGTGTGTGAAAACTCGATAGGCGAGCATGCTTCAAGCTAGTGCGGGTTCCCCTTAATAGATTTTTGTGGGGGAGTTACTAATATAATTATATACAGAATAATATTATATGAGATATGAGATTATTTAAAACCCTAGGTTATTGATTCAAGTTATGATATTCTAAATTAATATTGACTTTAGGCTTTATGAAATATTCAATAATCTAAGCACCACTTGCTTCTTATGCGATGTAGTATTTTTGTATGGAGCTATGTTTAATAATAATTCTTAATGTTTTTAAGACTTATATTTATTTATAATATTAGAATTATTATTCTTTACCTCCTTTAGACTACTCCTTAGAACTAGGATCATTCAATTGATTAATTTTCTTGTACTTCTTTTTGGTTATTAAAGCATCATAATGAGTACTTTTGTACTTATGATATCACTTCTATTAATTACAATTTAAATCATGATTTATTAAAAAATATTATACTTAATAAAACTTTAAATATTGAGAAAACTAGTATCTTTGGGAATTAGGTACATTACATAACAAATTGAAATAGGAAATACACCATGTTTATTGAACAGTTCTTTAAGATTCTCATACTTAAAACTACATGGGAAAACCTGGGGACATACATAAGAAAATGGTGATATATAAAGCCTAATAAGGGAATAAAAATGGAATAATATGAAAAAATTAATACATGTTATACAATAGGCATATCAATGGGTCATAAAATGGATGATAATCATAAGCATGAACAATGAGGCATGATATAGAATGATAACATAAAGGAAACATATGAAATATGATAACAACTTAAAATACTACATCATAAACATAGTTTAAGTATAGATTACAATAAATAATTATAGAAAAAGTCTTGTGATATATTAGGTTCACTCCTTAATCCCTTTCATGACGTCTCATGAAACTAAATTATTACCCAATGTATTGGAGCATTATATAATTCCGAATGAAACTGTCAGTTTCATTTCATCCTCATTTTTAAGTGTACCACATAGATCATAAAATATGGAGTCATTTTTAATCAATTATTATTCCATGATAAAGGAGTGTGAAATACATACATGAAAGTTTCCAACCTATTAAGTATAAGTTTATAAAGGTGCACACCCATGAAAGGAATTGGTTATGGGTATTCACTACACATTTGTTTGGCATGAAGTATCATGGTGAAAATTTGGAAGCATAACAACATCACTTAAGGATTCATAAAATGGGTTGGTGAGAGAAAAAGAGGTATCTCATCATTTTTACATAAAATGGATAGTAATAGGTATATGGAAAAACATATCCCATCAATATAAATTGGAAATAGAATCCATAAGATAATGAAGAAACTTGAATAAATATGAGAAGATGAGGATCCCTTACCTTGTGAGTGTGACTACAAATGCTTGGTAAGATCTTCTTGAGAGCTTGGGGGAACCTTGGGAGGACTATAGGGAGGTGAGGGAAGAATAAGGATGTGATATAAGGATTTTGAGTGAAGAGAAATGAGAGCTTGTTGGGTTTATATATGAAAGGAGTGGGGAATTATTTATTATTTCTAAAATATAGGTTTTGGACTCTATATAATAAAATAACCAAAAAAAAACCTTTCCATGGTTTTTCCCATGGTTTATGCCAAAGGGAAGTGGTTTTAATTATTCTATAATACTAAGGGCCAAAATTATTAAAATAATTATAGGTTTTGTAGGATTTATAAAGGCTTTATAAAATTAATCATATAACCTCAAAATAAATTTATTTTAAATGTTAAAAATATATTTGGTTGTGGATCCATTTTATAACATTTATTACATCACTTTCGGGTCATTATGTTGTCACAATAGGCACTGTATATTTATACCTTATTTATTTTTTACCAAAAAATTCAACTATCTTAGAAAATTATGAAAAATTAACCTAGATAATTTCAATGTTCTGATTCCAAAATTAATGATTATTTTCAAAAAAATAATTCTATAAGTATTTTAAATTTTACATTTAAAATAAAATTTATATTCAGTGAGAAATGATGGTTTTTTTGACAGGAATATTTTTTGAACAATTTTAGAAATTACATTTGACATTATAAAATTATACAATCATTTAAATTTAACAAAATCCATTTAATAATATTTTTTTCAAATATAATTTATTTTAAAAATATATTAATTCATCACAATGAATGTATTAATTGAAATTTCATATTACTAAAAAGTACAATTTGCGTTTTATTGCATCAAAATATAATTTTTATCAAACTATTTACTTAATTATTTATAAAAAATTAATAATAAATATAATCATCATTTTAGTGAGAATTAAATATAAATATTCATACAATTAGGGCTATATTGTTTCTATTCTTCGTAAAATTATTTTCACCCTTAATTATCATATTTTCTTTTTATCGAGTTAATAAATATTTACTAATGTTATCATTCATATTGGTCAAAAATTAAGTTTTAATTATTAACTAATATTAATCATGATGATTAAAAATATAGAATATATTTTATCATAATCAATTCACATAGGTGGAATAATTTAATTTAATATAAAACCTGGAATCATGATAGAAATCAGTTTTCTGAAAAATACATTTTTTAAGGAAAAGGTGATTTCATTTTATCTCTATAACCAATAATCTCAATTATATGAATTTAAATTCATAAATAAATATATATAATATAAAAATTCCTTTTAACCAATTTCCCAAAAGGGTTTATTTTAATTATTTATAATGGAGAAACATTATGCATTTAAAAAAGTTTTCTTAAAAAATGCGTTTTAATCCTAAAAATAAAATAATACTAAAATCCAGTATAATGATGATTTAGATGTCATTAATTGAATTAAATATAAATAAGTAATACTTATGTTACCTTTAAATAAAATTAAAATAATAATTGTACTTTTAAATTAATTAACTTATCTAAATAAATGACAATTTTATATAAAAAATAAAATTTTCACCATGCACTGAAAAATCTATATTTTTTTTGAAAAATACCAAAATTTCACCGTAAGTTAATTTTGATATAATGATACAAAAAATAGAGTTATATTTATAAAATTTATTTTCTATTTCTTCTAGAAACTAATTATAATATATTTTTTTCCATAAAAATAAATATAAACTCTTTTCTAAAGAAAACATATTTTGAAGAACAGAAAGACATTACAAAAAATTGATTGATTATTTAATAATAATTTATCAATATAATTATGACTTAAATATATTTAATAATTTCTTTAATCCTAATTATATAAAAAAATTTAATGGAAGGGTAAAATTGTCATATTTAAATAATTACTATTTTTTTTGGGTTTGATGTTACGTATCACATATTCCATCGAACATAATTTTATCTTTTAAAAACTTGGGATGTTACATTCTCCCCCATTTAATAAATAAAATCCTCAAAATTAAATCTTGAACTTGGTAATAAATGTTTTGAAACTTGAAAATATATTTATTGAAAACTCATATTACAAAAAGGGTTCATAAAATATCCTCTTGAAAAGAGATAAATAAAAGTTTGAAGGTCATCACAAAACTAGGTTTCCTAGTAAAAAAAATCTTGTGGGAAGTGAAAAAAATGTAAATATAAGAGAAAACTTTCTCTAAAGAACTAATTTAGTATGATAGATAACATGGTCAGTAGAAAGTCAATGACCACAACCCTAAATCTGTAATGCATAAAATGACCATCAATTCATCAGAAATGATCATAATATGAAAATATTTTTGACTAAAGATTGTTTTCCTAGAGTTAATGAATTCATTTATCATCTAGTATAGGAAAATAATAGAATATAATATATTGAAAAGTATAATTAATTTACACTATAATCTCATTTTTTTGTTTGAAATATGAGAACTCAAGATGAATTTTTTATGCATGAATCAATAGAATAAAATTATAAGGGATCACATAATCCACCAAAGAATAAAAATATATTCCTCATATTTCCACCCATTGAATATAATAAATGGAAAATTAGGGATGTGTACTTTTATAATATTAAATACACAAATTGGAATCCAATTAACAATAAAGGGATAACTTGTAAATGACATTTATTTCCTTAACTTATGAATTTCTATGCTTCTATCTATATTATCCATGATCTATTTCCTAACATATACTCTTTTAAATATTTTAATTCTTTTAATAATGATTCATAATGATCTTGTGAATTTACCGACTCATATCCCCCAGGAGTTTCAAACCTGGTGTGATATAATTCTTGTTTTCACGCCCCAGTTCCTAGTCAAGTCTAACTTAACAAGGTGCTTTTAGGTTTTACCCCTATATACATCTATGCCGTATCCACACACACTTGAATATATAGACATATATTTATTTGATTGATAAACTACTTACTATATAATTACCACAATTTAATAATTATTTCTTATATATAGTATTATACTTAAGGATATTGCTAGAGTTTTTTAATCATAATCCCAAAAATAAATAAACTTTTTTTTGATACCAACAATGAAAACTCTTTTCTTTATTTCACTTTAAATCATAATTTATTACATAAGATTAAACTTAATACAACCTAGGAGATCAAGAATTATAGTGTATTTTTAAATTAAGAACATTACATAACAACTTGAAACAAGAAATACATAATATTTATTGAAAACATCCTTAACATACTCATACTTAAAACTGCATGGGATAACCTGGGGACATACATAAGAATGAGGTGAGCTATAAAGACCAATAAGAAAATAAAAATGGAATAACATGAATAAAGTAATACATGTTAGAAAATAGGAATATCAATGAGGCATAAAAGGGGTGATAATTATAAAAATTAATAACGAGGCATGATATAACATGATAATATAAAAGAAACATGGGAAATATGGAAACAACTTAAAACAATGCATCATAAACATAGGTCGATGCTAAATGCCAAGAAATAATGATGGGAAAATCCTCATAAGGGATTGGGTTCACTCCCTAATCCCTTGAATGAAATCTCTTGTGACTAAAACAATACCGAATTCACTGGAGTGCTATATAATTTTGGACCCACCCGCCACTTTTATTCCATTCTTATGCTTAAGTGTGCCACATATATCATAAAACATGGAGTAATTTTTCATAAATTTTTATTCCATGATAAAGGAGTGTAGAATAATTAAATGAAATTACCCAATAAAATAAGTATAAGTTAATAATGGTGAAGAAATTTTATAGGAATTAGGTATTGGTATTCACTATATATTTGTTTTCCATGGAAAATCACGGTGAAATTTTGGCAGCATAACAACATCACTTAAAGATTCATAAAATGGGTTGATGATGGTGAATGATTTCTCTAATAATTTTTACATAAAATTTATATTAATAGGGACATGGAAAAATTTATCACATCAATTAAAATTGTAAATAGAATTCATAAAATAATGAAGAAACTTAAATAAAGAGGATAAGGTGAGGATCCCTTACCTTGAGAGTGTGACTCCAAATGATTAGTAAGAGCTTCTTGAGAGCTTAGGGGAACAATAGGAGGACTATATAGATGGGATGTTAGAGTGAGTAAGTGATGCAAGTATTTTGAGTGAAGATAAATGGGCGATTGGTTGGGTTTATATAGGAAATGTGTGGGAAATTCTTTATTATTTCTTAAACATGTGTTTTGGACTCCATATAATAAAATAACTAAAACCACAGACCTTCCCATGGTTTTCTCATAGTTATAAAAAAGAGTATTGGATTTATTTATTTTATAAGGCTATGGGATAAACTTAATAAAATACCTTGCTGACATGGTAGTGAGTCATGTCTTTAAAAAAATGAATTTAAAACCTTAGAATATATTATAGTTTTTGAAGGATTCATAAAGGCTTTATAAAATTAATCTAATGAACTCAAAATCACATTATTTTTAATGGTAAACATATATTTTGTAATTTATGCATTTTTTAACATTTATTACATCACCTTTGTGTCATTATTATGTCACAATACACACCATATATTTATACCATATTTAATTTTTACCCGAAAATTTGACTGTCTTAGAAAATTATGAAAAATTCACAATTATACAATTTCAACAAAATGATTCCAAAAATAATTGTTATTTTTTAAAAATAATTTTCTAAATAATTCAATTTTTACTTTTAAAATAGAATTTACATTTAGTGAGAGATGATGGATTTTTTGACAATAATAGTTTTTGAACCATTATAGAAATTATATTTGACATCACAAAAATTATATTATCATTTAAATTTTACAATTTTTTTAATAATAATATTTTATTAAAATATAATTTATTTAAAAAATAAATTAATTCATCATAAGGAATATATTAATTTAAATTACATATTACTCAAAAATATAATTAGTATTTTATCATCTCAAGATATAATTTTTATCAAAAATATTACTGAAAATTTATCAAAAAATGAGTAATAAATATAATCATAATTTTAGTGAAAAGTAAATATAAATTTTCATGCTATTTGGGTTACATTTTTTATTATCTGTAAAATTATTTTCACCCTTAACTATCCTATTTTCCTTTTATTAAGGTGATAAATATTTACTACAGTTATTATTCACATTTTTCACAAATTAAGTTAACCTTATTACATAATTTTAATTATGATGATTCAAAATATTGAATCCATTTTATCAAATTAAACTCATATAGGTGTAATAATTTAATTTAATATAAATCCCGAAATTAAGATGGAAAGATGTTTTTTTTAAAAATACATTATTTAAGGAAAATATGATTTCATTTTAACTATATAACCAATAATATTAATTATATGAATTTCAATTCATAAATAAAGATATATAATCTAAGAATTTATTTTAAATAATTTCTAAAAAGGGTTTATTTTAATTATTTATAATGGAGAATAATTATACATTTTAAAACAGTATTCAGAAAAATGAATTTTTAATCTTAAAAATAAACTTATACTAAAATTTGGAATAGTTATGATTTAAATGTAATTAATTGGATTAAATATAACTAAATAATAATTATGTTACCTTGAAATAAAATTAAAAGAATAATTATACTGTCAAATTAATTAATTCTCAAAAGAAATGATAATTTGACATAAAAATAGTATTTTCACTGTTCAATGAAGAATCTATATCTTTTGAAAAATTCTAAATTTTCACCAATAGTTAATCTTGGTATTATTATACAAAAAATAGATTTTTTTTATAATTTTTTTATTAATGTTTAATATATTAATTATAATATATTTTATTCATAAAAATAAATAAAAAATTATATCTGAAGAAAAAATATTTTGAAGAACAAAAAGACATTACCAAAAATTGATTGATTATTTAATAAGAAATTATTAATATAATTAATATATATATATAGTATAATGTAGTTAATCCTAATTATATCAAAAACTTTAATGTATGAATAAAATGATCCTATTTAAATAATCATAATTTACTTGGGTTTGGTGTTACATATCAAATATTATATCAAACATATTTTTCTCTTTTAAAAACACAAGGAATTACAATACTCACCCCTTAACAAGACTTGGGATCATAGATGTATTGTATTTTTAGACAATACACTACTCAGAGATGGTCTTATGGATATGGAGTTTACATTTCTTATTCAGGGTTGATGGATATAGACTTTGAGTGGTAAAATGTAGGTGGAGAATAGTTTCACCAAGAGTTGATGATAATAAGTAACATTTTTGGTTTTAGACAGCTATTAGTGAGGGACTCATTGGCTCGGATGGTTATTAGTTTCCTTTTATTATTGAAAATGTATTTTTACTTTTTAATATTTTTTTATTAGGACTATTTATGTATGTGGATCTCAGTATATGTATGATGTATGAGTTATATTCAGTTTAGTTGGATGAATTAATATATTATATGATGGTGTTATTTCTTAACTATTTAATTGGATATATAAGTTTATTGTAGTTTGTTATAGGGAAAGGATTCCCATGTTTCTAAATTTACTAATCGATACTGGTCATCAGCCCCTAACCTATTCAAGGAAATCATGGGGTGGCTCAATTGGAGTACTTCTAGTCTCTGTGGGAACCTGGTGAGTTTGGTCATGTTAGTCACCATAACCTAGATAGAGGGAATGGATTTTCAAGATAATTTAGTTATGAGTATTTTTATGGGAATTTTTTGGAAATGATTTCAAGAAGGTATTCAATTTTGTTAATAGACCAGAGAAACAACTATAGGAGAAACAAGTGATGTATCCTTTATCCAAGACATTGATAACTAGATTATTGAACCATAATCATAAGGCGTTGATCTTAAGGTTCATGTAAGTAAATACAAGAATAGTATAGTTGTCCATTATGATCTTTCACATCCTTAATATTATATGTCATCTATATATTCTCTAACTCTTACTAGTGTGTCCTATTAATTATAGGGAATTACACATTGATAACCTTATTTTGTATAGAGGAAAGGATGTGATGAGTCTATGCCTGTGTTTTTACATCTCACTGCCAAATAATAATAAATGAGGCATTTTTTCCTAAGATTTATTATGATGAGTTCTCAACTAAGAAATTTTATTCATCACTCTTCCCTTGTGCTAGGTGCATATATTTCTTGTGTAGTATATAGTAGTTCCCACTGGGCTGGGTGAGACTATTAGTAGATTGATAATTCTATAGGTCTTAAATGAAAGAGGCCTCATGAGTTAATGTGGTGTGCCTAATCCTTATATGATAGGGGATTATTTAGAATATGAGACTCATGTTTACATTTTTTTATAATGTTTTTTTATGGTGATGGTTAATGTGTTGTGATTACTATATAGAATAATATGTTGATAGTGAATGATTTTTTTTCATGAACTCATGATAGAACTGCTTCACCATGGATAGAGTTGGATCCATTTATAGAGTTATATTTTTAATATATAACATTGAACTTTTCATAAGTTATCATGACCATGTTATAGTATACTTTAGGGAAGTAGATTTTGTTATATGTTTTACAGACATGATTTTTTGTGAAGTTGTTTAGGATTAGTGTTTCTGTAAGACTCCATATGACCATTTATTGAGATGTGGATGACTATTCATAAATCACCACCTATGAAGGTATCAATCAAGTGATTATTTTAAAATCATAGTGTTAGTACCACATGGTTGTGGGAGTAGGTTGGAATTTAACCTTTAAATATCTAGAGTAGTTCTTTGGATGAACTTCCCCATCAGAGATAGTGAATTTGAGCATCTCTTTATTATAGAATAAAATGTTTTTCAAAAAATAATGATATAGATCCAATGGTGTGAGAGTCATTCATGGTGGGATGATGAATTGATTATTCCCCATAAACAAAACCCTCAGGTTGGATAATGAAAAATAGAGAGTATTGATGACCTGAGTTATAGAGTGACACATGTAGTGGACACCTATTCTTAGGAATAAACTAATGTGAACAATTTTACAACATGTGTCCATTTCTAAATGGACCATCATAATTTTTTTCATAGGAACACTCTATTCACCTAGTGATATATGTATAGAAGTTATATATTCTAGTGTAAACTTAGGTAAGACCCTTGATCTTTCATGAATATTCCATTGATGATGAATATTATACTATCATCATCATATTAGAGTGAAATTACCTATTATAGAGGAAGATTCATTTTTGAGAAGGAATTTATGAAAGTGAAGATGTGCGTTGGTACCCACATCAGTATGAATTGGTTACACACTGTGGGTATAATAAGGTGTTATTTTTTGTCTTAATGGTTTTGTTCCTATCCACAATAGTGAGAAAGACCCCTCAGGTGTGAAAAGTGTAATGTCCCGGTTTCGGGTGCCACCTGAAGGTGACCCGTACCTAGTTGGTCACATGGACTAAAGCACATTTCCCCAAATGACAAAGGTTTCCGACTAGTAGCGAGGGACTTGGGTGTGATAGTGGGTAAACTATTCCCTCATTAGAAGAGTAATGTAGTGGCAGGAAACAGATAACAATAACAGAAATAGTGATAATACCATACAACAGTAAACAATAAAAGACTGGAGAAATAAACAACTTGAGCATATAAATAAATGATGCATGATATATATGTATAGGAAATGTGCCAAATAAGTAACAATACCCGAATATAGTACTAAACCAAATTACAAAGAAAACAAATAAACTCCAATAGTATCGCAAGCCTCAGCTTGGTCCCATGCTCTCCAGCTCCACAACAATCAAGTACCTAAAGTAGAAGGGCGCTTGCCCTTATCTAGACCTGCAACAATATAATCTATTTGATCCTAAAAGCATAACCCAAACATATTGTTAGACTAATCCCTGTAGGCAACCACTCAAAGATCTATGCCTAACATTCAGTGAATATATATGGTAGGAAATATGCAAAATGATGCAATAAATAGGGAAGTACTCAAAAGTAAACAATCCCAAAGTTTCAATTACATCCATTTTCATTTATTAGTTAAGAAACCAACAATCATAAGTAACCCTATAGGAAATAATCACAACCTAACCCCTCTGGTTCAACCAATAAAACATAAGAAACCCTCTGGGAAGTACTTACAGTCTAACCCCTCTGGTTCAGCTTTAGCATAGACTCTCTGAGGAAGCACTCACCATAAATTCCCTTTGTGGTCTCGTATTGGTAACTATAGACACTCTAAGGAAGCACTCAACATCCAATTCCCCCTATGGTATCCCAACTAGGAACTAAAAAAAACTCTGATGGAGCACAAATTCCATCCCCCCTATGGTCTCACAACGTAAAAGTAAACAAACACTCTAGGGAAGCCCTTAGCATCCATTCCCCCTATAGTCTACTACACCAGGTTCCCATAGCCCCGTGTAAGTCAATAGTGCACAACGGTATATGGAAACCAATGTAAACCTCAAGAACTACTTGGATAAATAGTATATAGTATCTCACAACATGTCAGATAAATTCACTCCATCCTAACAATACTAGGCATGGAAAACAAAGCAGCCGAATATGAACAACTAAATAAAATGGTCAATATCATGAAAACATATGCAACACATCTATATCGAGGTAAATAAACCTATTTATAATCATAAATTATTTACTCAATCACACAAGACATAACGTGCAATAACAAGGTTAAAAACTATAAACACGCAATACCCCGAACAAGGGTATTGGGAATGTTGCACATATAACTCAAATAATAACTATGTAAAGGAAAAAACCACCTACCTCGACATTGTATGATCGATATACATGAGCCTTAGGCCATGAATCACCATAGAATTCCATATATCTACAAAAAATTATAAAAATTTCAACTGAGGATATCTCACGAGAGAAGAGAAATCAAGGAACTAGGCTATAGAAGAAGGAAGAACTCATCGATGTGATTCCAACATAACTAACAAAGTTCAATTTAGAGAATAAATGATGATTCGGAGGCCTAGAAAAGATTCTTTAGTATTTTTTTCTCCTGGATGAGATGGACCTAGAAGAATTGTGTTCTGCTGATTAGACATGATTCTGGTCCGATATAACAACTAAAAAGAAAATTACACGTCATGTTCTTTAAAAGTACATGGAATGTACTTTCCTTAACTGGTATCCTCTTTAGGAGGTCTCTAGGTCACCCCATATGGACATGTACTCGACCGTTACACAGTCATTACACGGTCACCCGTGGAAACTGGGTACATGACGTGTACTCCAAAGTACACGGTGTGTACTCCTTAAATTTTTAGATTCTCCTCTTTTCCTCAAAAAAACTATAAAAGAAAAACCCATACCTGAAACGAAGATCTAGGTTCTTACAAACTTTCCCACTTAAAGAAATTCATCCCTGAATTTCCCTATCAAGGCGGACTAGAAGAAGAATCCTTGAATAGCTCCGGCCACTGCGATCATATATTGGTCTCCCTCTCCCAAGTCTCCTCCTATACTCGCCTGTGCTTCCATAGCACCCATACCAGAGGAATAGAACAGCCACATAGAACCTTTACGCTGCGATCAACAATCCAGATAGGATTCTCCTCAAATGATGCATCCACCTCTAGCTCAACCTCCTCAGGTTGAAAGTCATGAGATGGGTCTGAGAAGTAACATTGGAGCTAATAAATGAGGAAGACATTGTGCATATCTCGACACCTCTGAGGAAACTGCAACCGATAGGAAATCGATCTGACTCTCTCCAAAACCTCAAATGACCTGGCGTATCTCGGTGAAAGCTTTCCCGGTCTCCTAATCCTCTTGTGTCCAAACCTCGATGAGGCATGTAGAAAAACCTGATCCCCAACCTCGAACTCCATAGGTAATCTCCATTGATTAGCATACTGTCATGACTAGACAATAGTGATTCTCTTCAAAATCAACTCTATGTACTCTATGGTATCCTGGACAATATGTGGTCCTAGCGTAGCTGTCTCTCCAGCCTCTAACCATCATAGGGGTGATCAAGAATGCCTACCATACAAATCCTTATAAGGTTCCATCTGAATAGTTTCTTGAAAACTATTATTGTAGGAAAAATCCACAGGAGGAATGTGCTTATCCCAAGAACCTCCAAAATCTAGGACGTATGCTCAAAGCATGTCCTCAAGCACCTGAATCGTACGCTCAGACTAGCCATCTGTCTGGGGATGGTAATATGTATTCAAAAGTACCTATGTACCCAAATCCCTTTGTAATCCCTGCTAGACCCAAGAAGTAAAATGGGCGTCTCCATCTAAAATAATGGAGTGTGAACCCCATGTAGATGTACAATCTCTCAGATGTACAACCTTCGCAGCTCATCTACTCTGAAGGTATCCTTAATCGGAAAGAGGTGATAAACCTTCACGAGTCAGTCAATGACAACCCGAACTGCATCATTCCCTTGAGGAGACCTCAGTAAACCTATCACGAAGTCCATCGTGACATCGTTCCAATTCCACTTGGGAATGGGTAACTGCTGTAAAATCTCTGCTGGTCACTGATGCTCCGCCTTCACCTACTGACAGGTGGTACACCTCATAAAAAAACGAGTAACATATCTCTTCATACCTGGCCACCAATACTGACGGTGTAGATCACGATACAGCTTGGTGACATCATGATGAACTGCCCAAACTAAGGAATTATAGTACAACATCATCTCCTTGCATACGTTTTCTAACACCCATATGCGCCCCTAGAAATGTAAGATCTCATCCTCACCTATGGTCTATCCTGAAAAAGGGTCCTCTCCTGACACACTCTCCTATAGGACTAGGCCTTATGAATCTGATAGCTGCCTCATTCGCACTCGATCAAGTAGAGTAAAGGTAACAACCATAGAAAAAAGGAACATCTTCACCTGTCTGTTGTGCAATTCCAAATGCATCTCAGAGAACAGAGCCATAAGCTGCCACTCACTGATGTCTTCCTGAACTGCCTGTATCTGAGTCCTCCTGATCAATGCATTAGCTACCATGTTGCCTTTCCCAGGTGTTTAGGAAAGCTCAAAGTAAAAGGACTAAAGGTACTCAACCAACCTTCAATGTATCAAATTCATATCATTCTTAATAATGATATATTTGAAACTTTTTTGGTCGGTGAAAAACAAAAAATTCTCTCCCAATAGATAATGTCTCCAACAACGTAAATCATGAACAACTACAGCCAACTCAAGATCATGCATCAGGTAATTCCTATCATTTGGCCTCAACTTCCGATACCCATACACAAAGACGCCCTCACCCTATATAAGAACTAATCTCAGCCTGATACCTGATGCATCATAGTATACAATATAACTCTTTCCTATCTTTGTAAAAACTAGTATAGGTGCTGAATTCAACCTTCATTTCAGATCTTGAAAGGCTGACTCACACGAATCTGACCAAAATAACTTCGAACCATTCTTAGTCAATCCCTTCAGTGGCATTGCTAAGTGTGAAAATTCCTGTATGAAATGTCTATAGTATCCAGACAGCCCTAGAAAAATTCATACCTCAAATACATTCTTTAGATTCTCCCAGGAAACTATTACTCTCACTTTCTATGAGTCTACTGACACTTCTGTCTCTGAGATAACTTGACCCAAGAAGTGAATTTGGTCTATCCAAAAGTGGCATTTTAAGATCTTAACATGTAACTTATGCTCCCTCAATTTATTCAAAACAATCTCAAGATGTGTGTCATGGTCGTGTCGACTATAAGAGTACACCAAGATATCATCCATGAAGACTACCACGGAAGAATCTAGGTATGGATGGAACACTCAGTTTATCAGTTCCATGAAAACCATAGGCGCATTTGTGAGAACAAACGGAATAACCACACATTCATATAGACAATACCTACTCCGAAAGGCTATATGAGGTATATTTGATGGTCTAACGTGCAACTAATGATAACCGGATCTCAATTAAATCTTCAAGAACACCCAGTCTCCTCAAAGCTAATCAAAGAGATCATCAATTCTTGGAAAGGGATATCGGTTCTTGACCATCAAATGGTTCAACTTCCGATAATCCACACAAAGTCTAAGGGCACCATCCTCCTTTTTTGAAAACAGGACAGGAGAACCCCAAGGAGAAGTACTGGGTTGTATGACACCCTTTTCCTACAATTCCTACAAATACTTCTTGATCTCCTGTAACTCTGGTGTATCCATCCTATAAGGAGTAATGGAAACTAGTACTGCTCCTGGAAAAAGCTCAATAGAAAAGTATACCGGTCGCTATGGAGGAAAACCTGAAAAGTACTCTAGAAAGACATCCCTAAAATGATTGACCACTAGAGGAAAGTCCAACTATGAAGTACCCTAGTCATCCAGATATAGAGTAGAAATTTGGGCTATAACTTCTCCTAGCCCATGATGCTCGGGTACCGCTCTACTCTTCTGGACATCCCATTCGACCTTATGAAGAAACGATCCACCCTATGGTGATGTGAAACTCACCCTACGATGATAGCAGTCGACAAAATCCTGGAAGAGAACCAACCAGTCCATTCTAAGAATGAATTCATAGCACTTAATCTATAGTACATAGTGGTCCCAAAAGAAGTGACATCCAATAAACTCTAGAGGGAACTCCTTGAACTATCGTACACTAGCTGTTGTTGTCCCCAACAAAGTGTCCAACGTCAAGACATCAGTAGAAGAAAAGATAAAAATCCCAAGGCTCTCCACAACAGAAACAGATATGAAACTATGGGAATCCCATGTATCAAAAAGTGCAGAAGATAAAACTAAGGCAACTAGGATCGTACCTCGAACTGTAGAGGGTTCTAGATATTGCTCTTACTGGGTCTGGTTCACTACAAAATTCTAGCCTGTACTGCGGCCCTATTATACTGACTGACCACCCAGAGCCGATTCACCCTGTTGTCACTAAAAGTCTAGTGACTGGCTACCACAACCGTGACCTCCACCTCAGTCTGAACGACCATAATAAATACAGTTCCTAAACTAGTGAGAAACTGGTGGTGCTGCTCCTAAATGAGGAGTCATAGAAGAACCTCTATCACCAGTTTCTGGTGAGAAAAAATTGATAGAACCAATAAATATGGCCCATCTTTCCATAAGATTGGAACTCCAATGGGTCTCTTAGGCAATTTGGCTTCATATGCCCACCCTTCCTGCACTGGTAGCACACCACCTGGCTACTAGAAGAAGTATCCCACCTACTATGATCTCCACGTGTAGACTCCCTACAACGCTTCCTAATGTTAGTATAAGGGGTACCAACATCAGATGATCAAACCCCTATCTATCAGATTTAGAATCCCTCAAATTGAGTTCTGTGAACAACGCCTGGTTGACTATTGATGTAATAGAAGTCAGCCTAAAGATGTTCACCTGAGATTAGATGTCGTTCCTGAGACCATCCTCAAACTTCCTCACCAGAAATAACCCATCACCTCATAGAATAGGCTTGAAGTGCTATAATTATGTGAAGTGAGAAGAGTATTCCATGACTAAGAGATTACCCTACTCCAGACTCATGAACTCTTAGTCCCGATCAGCCCTTAAAGTCTCCAGGTAGAAATAATCATATATGGAATGATGGAACTCATCCCAATCCATGACATGCTCGCATCCCACCTGTGAGATCACATCCCACCATCTCTTGGTGGATTCCTGAAGCATATAAGTATTGATATTCACCCTCCTATCTAGAGGAATATCCAGATGCTCAAAGATAGATTGTATGGATTCTAACCATGACTATGTAGCCTGAGGTCCTCCATCCCCTGTGAAGGTGGGAGGATGCTGCTTCTAGAAAACCCATGTCAGCTCTACAATAGAAGGGGAAGGATGCGGTACTCCTAGGAAGTTCTGCATGAACCTCATGAAGCCCTCTCAGAACTGTGCACTATCACCCACATTAGGAATAACGGCTGGTGCCAAGAATGGAACTACATGAGGATTTGTTGGTAGTCCTTGTTCATCCATGTTCAGTGTCTGATCACTACCCTATAACTGGAATACAACCGAAGGAAGTCTCCGTGGAATGACTCTGCAAGATCAAGCGTACACTTAGTTAGAGACTATCGAGGATTGAAACCTAGAATTGGAAGAAGGGAAAAAGAGAAAGAAATCATTCAATATTTTCAAAATAGGGATTCACAACGTGTATAAATCCTATACGGAGTGTTCCTTAAAGCCTTCTCATGGGTGTGTACTCCTGCCAACTCTGGTCATGTAACACCCCATACACACGATGTGCTTATCTAAGACATGGCATGTACTTGAATCATGTTACCCTTCCTAAATTCTTCTACATAACTAACCCACATGGTTCCCCTAGAACAAGACTACACAATGTGTTTGTGCCAGACATGATGTGTAATAGATGAAATTCAATGACCTGTGTTGTTAGTCACACAGCCAGTTACATGGATAACTCTACACAACATTTTTGTGATAGAAATGGCATGTACTAACTACCCATTATCCACCCGTGTCATTGGTCACACGGCTAGACACATGGTCTATACACATGACGTGGACGTCCGATACACAACGTGTTCCACCAAAGATTTCCCAACCCCATGTCTCTGCCAACACAGCCATGAAACATTTTGACACTACATGGCATGTAAATACTGTACACGACGTGTACATAAGAAAAATAGTTCCTTCCTAAACAGAGGGATACATGGAATGTATTTATCATTACATGCCGTGTATTTTGGGTTTTTATAGATAGTAAGCCTTATAAACTACTCCCAAACCTAGAAAACACTGAAAAGAACATTAAAGTTCCAAATTACGATCCATGAGGGCCCATACTACCCATGAATCAAAGCTTGGAATCTTCCACATGTCATATAAAAACATAACAGAGAAATGATCCACCAAATTCTAGTCCATGAGGGCCCATAACACCTCAAGAACCAAAGTTTGGAATTCATTTAAATGAAACCTTACACAATACAATACCCAATAAAATAGTAGGTATTCTATCAAGTCATCTATCACAACATCATGCATATCTAGCACAACATCTATCACAACAACATGCAATTAGTAATTCACCCCAAATGGAATGGTAATAATGCATGACATGTGATCTCTAGCAAGTGCCTATATGATGCATGAGATGGCATAAATTCATCTCATCGGGTTGCAACAAAAATAGAACCTCAATAATATAAAAAATAACAACACAAAACATGTGAATCATCTAATGGTGAAATCATGTTAGCTGTAATAATTGAAAACCCAAAAAAGTGCAATATACGAGGTAAATTGGCTTTTCCCTGTACAAAAGTTAGCTACTACCGAACACAACTTTTTACCAAGTACCTATTCCTTCCTATCCTTGGCTATAGGCTCCAAATAGTAAGTCAAGAAGAAAATAATTCCTCTGATACCACTTTTTAATGTCCCAGTCCTGGGTTACACATAGAGGTGCCCCGTACCTGGTTGGTCACATGGAATCAAACATATTTCCCCAAACGCCAGAGGCTACCGAAAAGTAGCAAGGGCCTTGGGTGTGATAGAGGGGAAACTATTCCTTCATTGGCAGAGTAAGCAGTATAAGGAAATTGATAAAAATAGCAGAAAAAATGATAATATCATACATTAGTAAAGAGCGTAAGATTGAATAAATAAACAACTGGAGCACATATATAAATGAGGCATGATACATATTTCTAGGAAAGTAGGAAAACAAGTCACAATGATGAAATATAGTACTAAAAAAAGTAAAAATAAAAAAATAAAATCCAATAGTATCGCAAGCCTCAGCTTGGTCCCATGCTCTCCAGCTCCACAACAATCAAGTACCTGAAGTAGAAGGGTGCTTTCCCTTATCTAGACCTGCAACAATATAATATTTTTAGTCCCAAAAGCATGACCCAAACAAGGTGTGATACAAATCCCAGTAGGTAATGACCCAAAGATCTATGCCTAACAGTTAGTGAATATATATGGTAGGCAATATGAAAAATGAAGTAATAAATAAGGAAGTACTCAAAATTAAACAATCCTACAGTTTCAATTACATCCATTATCATTTATTAGTTAAGAAACCAAAAATCACAAGTAAACCTATGGGAATTACTCACAGCCTAACCCCTATGGTTCAACCAATCAAACACAAGCAACCCTTTGGGAAGTACTCACAGTATAACCCCTATATTTCAGCTTTAGCACATACTCTAGGAGGAATCACTCACCATCAATTCCCCCTATGATCTCATATCGGTAACTATAGACACTCTGCGGAAGCACTCAACATCTAATTCCCCCTGTGGTCTCGCAACGAGGAATTAAAGACACTTTGAGGGATCACAAAGTCCACCCCCATATGGTCTCACAATGTAAAAGTAAAAAGACACTCTGGGGATGCCCTCAACATCCATTCCTCCTATGGTCTACTATACCAGGTTCCCATAGCCCTGTCTAAGTCAATTGGGCACAACGGTATATGGCATCCAAATTAAACCTCAAGAACTACTTGGATAAATAGTCTATAGTATCTTACAGTATGTCATATAAATTTACTCCATCCTAACAATACTAGGCATGGAAAACAAAGCAGCCTAATAGAAAAAGCTAGACCAAATGGTCAAAATCAAGAAAACATGGGAAACACATCCATAGAAAGGTAAATAACCCTATTTACAATCATAAATCCTCTACTCAATAACACAAGGCATAACATGAAATAATAAGGCTAAAAACCATAAACACGCAATACCCTGAATAGGGGTATTGGGAAATTTTGAACATATAACTCAAAGACTAACTACAAAAAGGAACAAACCACCTACCTCAACATTGTACGATCAATATAAATGATCCTCATGCCTTGAATCACCCTATAATTCCATAGATCTAAAAAAATTTATAAAAGGTTCAACTGAGGATATCTCACAAGAGAGGATAAATCAAGGAACAAGGCTCTAGAAGAAGGAAGAACTCACTGATGCAATTCCAACATAATTGATAGAGTTCGATTCAGAGAACGGACAACCATTTAGATTCCTAAAAAAGATTCATCGATATCCGTCACTCCTAGATGACACAGACCTAGAATAAGGGTGTTTTGCCAATTAGACGCGACCCCAATCCGATATAATAATTAAAAAGAAAAGTACATGGTGTGTTCTTTAAAAGTACACACTGTTCACTTTCCTTAAACGAAATCTTCTTTAGGCGGTCTCCAGGTCACCCCACACGACCATGTACTCAGCTGTTACCTGGTCACCTACAACAACTGAGTACACGACGTGTACTCCAAAGTACATGGCGTGTACTCCTTAAATTTCCAGATTCTCCTCTTTTCCTCAAAAACACTATAAAATAAAAACCCATACCTGAAATAAAGATCCAAGTTCTTAGAAAAAGTGGATCCATTCCTCTAGATGATAGGTTAGTTTCCCCATGATTAAAATGTGTTCATGTTATTTATATTTATAGGAAAATTTTCCTTTTGATGAATGTCATGGAATTCATAGAAGCTATAGAATGGTGACCTATGGATAACCCCAGGTGAGAAAATCATGTATTCATCATCCCAAATGACATGAATGATGAGCATTTTTTAGAGTTATAATGTATTAAAACAAATATCCCTGAGAAATTATTAATGTTAGAGCCTATCATTCTTTCATATTATTATATTATGAATCCTAGATTAGAGGAGTTCCTTGAGTCTTCATGAACTAAGGAGATAATGGATGAGTATATCAAAGTAATATATCATTGGTATAGTGGTTGGCCTTCTCGAGTGATGGGATTTGTGTCCAGGAAATCGTAAAATCATGTGAACAATTTTTTTGGGGAAATTTATTCATTTTGGGAAAGGGAGGCATTTATTTCAATTATCCAATGCTAGATTCCTCACACATTTATTGAAAAAACATGATTGTGTGAATGAAGGAGGAACTTCACTTGGTCTATTGAAAATGTTTTTTACTCAAGAAGGTTCCATATTTAGGTTTGGAGCTAACAATTTTGGGGTTTTCAAACTGTGTGGACCACCTATATCAGATTGTGTAAGATTAGGTCACCCAATGATTAGTATCATGGTTTTTATTAGTTAGTTGAGGAGGTTTTTGTGGGTGATGTGATATTTGATAACTTTGAAAAACAAGGGGTGAAAACCCTCTTAGAATTTATTTAAATGAGGGTGTAAATATAATTATGGATGTGATGTGAATTTGATAAACTCAAGGATGCAGGTGTAGAGGTTTTGATGGAAGCACATGATAATATTGTACAATAATCCAACAACAATGGAGTAGGAAAATAGTATATAGGTGGTGGAAGATGTTGATAATGTAAATTCTAAAAAACATGTATCCATGCATATTTTTTGACGTAATCATGAAAATTGGTTATTTTATTTTTGTGTTTATATAGTGTATATGGTGTTTTTACAATGATGACCATATGGAGTTCTCTTCAAGTGATGGGGAGTAGGGCGTTCCCACCAGGGTTGGGCTCATTAATAAACTGTTTGGGGGAGATAGTTGGAGGTTTGTGGGGGGTTTATCTCATTGAATGAGTTAATCAAATGGAATGAGAAGGTTGTGTAAGAAATGATAAGGGTGACCAAATGTTATTGATTACTTATGAATTCAAGATGTAATAGAACAAGTATCATGATGGGTGAGAAAACGTGTTCTCCTTCACCGATTTTAATGTATTGAATTTTCTTAGAGATCACATCTCTAAAGGGGTATGGAAGTGTGTGTTATGGTGTGATGTTTTCTAAAAATAATTCTCATGAATTTTTTTATTTTCCAAATCCATTTATCTCATTTTCAAGGAATAAATGATTTATGGTGGGGAGGATGTAGTGACCTAGATTTTTTCCTTTACAAGTCTTGTTATGTTTTTTATATTTTAATGTCCTGGGAAAATTACAGTGGTAAAACTATAATTTTACCCTAGGTGAGAAAATAAAATTTTTTTGGAGGGTTCTTTTGGTTTTGGAATATGGAGTTAACTCTTGAGTTGTGTCAAAGTGGAAATGTGAGTTCTAGAGTACCTTATAAATAATATAATAAAAATTTTATATTTTTTTTATTCTGTACATGAGAGTTTTTTTGAGACTCTAATAACACTCAAATAGAGTCTTGGATTTAGAAATAAAGACCAAGGTTGAATCCATAACATGGGATTTACCCTAGACTCAATATAACCCTTTATTGGATCAAACATCATGATTGGGTGTAGTATTTAGTAGATTACAATGAATTAATATAAAAATAAAATAAACTTATTTAATTTACACATGAAATAATAAACTATATTTTTATATCACTATTTGGATACTCCTCTAGGTTTATTCTCATAACTAAGAGGGATTATTTATGGGGGATCCCAATAGTGAAGAGATTGAGGATTGTAAAAAACATAAATAATAGTTCGATGGTAGGGATCTTATATTTAATGACACTAATCACCAAATTTCACTCATTGATAAATGGAAACATGGTTGTGATATTTTATTTATGAAATGATCATTATGATATGAGGTTGGGATTTAATTTTTTATAGAGTTTACACTGTATTTTATTTTTTAATAATAATGAATTAATTCATCTAAAAATATATATGTGATGGACCATCACATGACCTTTATAATGAATAGATTTGGTTGATATATGATTTCTACAAAATTGGAATTTAACCAATATTATTTCATGTTTTCATCAATTAAATTTATTGTAGATGATGTAACATTGCATATTTTCATATTTTTATACCACCTTTGTGGTTTCTTGGTTCTCTCTCACCTTTCATTATGGGTTTATCACCAAAAATTATTTTTTTAGTCATTTGACTATTACATAGACCAATTTCCATTACGATTGAATATTGGTATTACATTTACTGATTTTATATTTAAAATTATGATGGTATATTAATTTTAGATTGTTAATAATCATAACAAGTAGAGGTACAATAGTAACTGGTTACTTCACCTATGGTGGATATGTGAATAATGACGAGGCTTCGATAGAAAATCATTATACCAGCTATCGATATCCAAAAAACATTTTCTAGTGATATATATTTTTCAATAATGCATCCAATAGAGGATGATTAATTGTTTTTAAATATCATAGAAGAATGAATAAAATATTTTTTCAAGCTGTTGTGTGAAGGAAATAAAGATATCCATTAGTATTAACTTTATTGGGTGAGTGGTGGAAGGAATCATTCCTTTGACATCAAAATCAATTTAGTCAATGCATATTATGAGTTTATTGGATGATATTAGAAACAAAACAATAATATTCTTTGAAGATTTTGGTAGAGGATAGATTTTTTTAGAAAATTCTTGACTATATAAAATGGATTTTGGATGAACCCACACCTTTTATTTTGGAAGATGTCATATTGGGGGTTTTAGTGAGGAAAATATCAAACAAAAATATAATTGGGATCACATGTAATGTGACCCTAGATGAACATAATGGTTTTTATAGATTGTACATGCCCTAAAATCTATTGTACTCTCAAAATACCTGTGGTGAGTTCCACACACTGTGTTACCTATAAATAACATGACTCGAGTAGTGAAGAACACACTAAGTGTTGAACATTGACCTAGACAATATATGTCTAAACTTATATGAAATTTAGATGATATTCAACAATCCATATTTAATAGCCACACATGATAAGGTTTGTGGGATGAGGTGACTTTCTATGTATCCCTTAGACATATCATGTACTTTAATATTTCTTAGATAGGGATATTTGAGTATTCAATTCTTCATAGGTTATACCATTGGATGGAATCGAAGAGTATTTGATCACCTAGATAAATTTTGGTACCCCCTATAACCAAGGGAATGATCTTCTATCTCTTCCTTGAACTCTTATGGATTTAGGTATCCCCATGTGATTAGGGTGAGATCTTATATCATTAATCTTAATTTCTTTATTTGAGGTGTCTTCTTGTAAGTTTTATTTCCCTTTAGGAATTTCCTTTGAGGTCTGGTAATTTACTAGATGATTATTGTACCTTATATGATAACACATAGGGTTTTAATTTACCTTTTATGTAGAACATGATAACTTGGTAGGTTAGCATGATTTAGGTTTGGACTGGCTCCCCTTCTTGGATTTTTAAGGCTGCGTGAATACTGAAAGACTATACAAAACAATATTACATGAGATAAAATATTACTTTAAACCATTGATTTTTTTATCAAGATATGATTTTGTGGTTGGATATGGAATTTAGACTTCATATACTATTTATTTATCTAATCACCTCTAGTTTCTCATGAGATGTGGACTTTTGGGTTTAAATTTATGATGATAAAGACCTCTTTGTATCCCTGAGTCATCTAGTGATTGAGAATATCTGGATTATTCTTCTTCACCTTGTTCCTACCATTCCTTAGTAATATGAACATTGTGATATGGTGTTTATTTGTTCTTAATATTTTACTCACACCTAGATTCACCTTGAGACCATATATGATTTTTCTGTAAAGATAATTCATAGATTAAATATGGACTTGTGGATGTGTATTTAACATAGCTTATTAGGAGATGACACATTGTGACTTTGGGTGATGTGGTGTAGGTGGGTCATGGTGGTAACATGAGCGGTGGGTAGATTTTTTTGTTTATTCTTTTAGAGAGATTACATTGAGGGTCTCTTTGGAATGTATGGTTGTTAGTTTCCTTTGACTATTTGGTGATTATTGTTCCCTTTTTTCATTTTGTTATTCACACTAGGTCTCTATATGTATCTCATTAGATGTCTAATTTAGGTTCCATATTAAGTTTGGTTTGGTTTTTTATATAAATCATGTTTCCTAAATTTTGAATTGAATACATGGGATAGTTTTAGGTTGTTATAGGATGATGCATCCTAGGTGTGAGATTTTCTAACGTGGTTCTAGTCACCAATACCTGACCAATTTGAGTCAAGCTTGGGGTGTCAAACTCATTATATTGTTTGTCCCAGTGGTACCAATATGGGTTGGTTTGTATAATTATACCATTCAAATTATTATCATCCCTCAAAATCCAATCCAAACCCATAATAAAAACAATATCTTCCACTAAAATAATCCCCAGGTAGATAGCTCTCAAATAAAAAAAACACACCACTAACACCCAAAGTAAGGGGTAAATCAAAATATCTGAAATTGTATAAACACTTAAGAAGAAAAAAAACCATGATAGATACCTTGGAAACAAGCACACCACCACCAATAAAACATAGAACCATCTAACCTTGTCATAAAAAAATCCCATTAATGACTCCTTTCACCTCTACCATGATTCAAAATATACACTCTTCCAAAAACCACCACCATTTCCATTTAAAAAATTTTTGAATGAAAAAATTTATAGGAATTATATATGAATTCACTATTAATTTAAAATTTATATCCCAATAAAAAAACACCATAACATAGGTTCAAAATCCATTAATGTTTTTAGTGGCAGGAGTAGATTCACTCAAAGAATTTCTATATCTAAATATTCACTAAAGACTAAGAAACATTTTTATTCTTGGGTATGTCATATTGCCGAAGCCCCCTCATCATTAAATTGAAAATAGATTAGGTTTTCAAACAATGGAAACCATTATATACTGATACCTAGGGATCAAAGCTGCACTCTAGCTCTAGAATATCTCCATAGTCTACAAATATATGAAATCTGAGTCCCTTCGCTATTTGAATTCATATCAGTCTTCCAATCTACATGAGAAGAGCCTTCACCCAAACCCCCCATCATAAAAAATAATCTATCCATGATCTCTACATGATCAATAATCACATCCCAAGACATAAAATGAATAATAATGATATAAAAATGAATCAGCAACATTAATGTAATGTTAAAAATCTATGAAAACTCTATCATCTAGAAAAAACAAGGAAACCAACTAATTAAATAAATAAAACATCTTGAAATAGTTCACACACTATATTACCTAACCAAATATTATGAATCACCATTATATCATCACAAATATTTACTCAAGAAATGAAATCAATCTTGAATAACCCATGATATATTTCCAAATACATATCTCTTGATTCACTACACTTTTATACCCACAATCTTCAATTTTCTTTCCAAAACAAACCAATCATCGACACAAATTGGAATTGAATTGGAGCCTTAAACAACCCAAATGAAACCACATCCTCTTCAAGCCAATCCTTGGAATCAAGGATAGTGGCTCCACTAAAGAACATTGGTACTTCATACTTTTAATATTTAAGAATGGATTTATCCTATGATTCCTCCTTTTCCATTATATAAAAAATGTATCAACGGTATTCTGAGAATATATATTTGAATAAAAAAACAAGGCTAGAATAAACTGCATAAATAAAAACAATATCATAGAGAAGAAAAATATTTCACTAGGAATCACATCAATCCATCATCTATACTTACCCAATAGCTCACCTACACCAAATTATATATAGGAACATCACTACTCCCCACTTACCATAACATCACATCACACTTATTACATCAAACACCACAAATCATAACAAACAATTCAATAAATCATAAAGTCCGTCACACATCACTAATAAAACCACCCCACAATAATAAAAAAACCTTTTATCTTCCAAATAACCAGCCATGAAAATATTTTTAAACCACATAATTATACATCCAACACTACCAAAACTACCACCACTGAAGCCACACAATGCATGTTTATGGTATATAACTAGACCTACTATCTCTTCTAAATAAAAAAATCACAAATCCTCATACCCTTTAAGGAAAAATTCCATATCCTTATTATTTAACACATACCAACACCTAAACTAACCATAATAACCCTAATATAAAGTCATATAAATAATATCAAGGTAAACATGAAGAACCACCACATACCAAAAAATGTAACAAAATGATCAATCAACTTTTAACTATTAATTTCTTATATTTTTTTATTATGGATATAAATGACATATTTAAATATTTTAAATTTATTAAAGAGAAAATTTCATCACTATATTTAAGTGATAATACTTTTATGGTAGGTGATTCTATGAACTCAACCGTATCAATAACATACAATCATAATAATTGAGAAAATCACTGAATAAAGTTACTTCATAATTTATAATAATGGCATATAAAATCAAGGAATACTTTTTTTAAGCGGAAAAATACACATTCCATCCATCATTTAGAACGTTTTTTTGTTTCAAAAATATTTTTTTAGAAATATGTATGAATACATGAAGGAAATTAATAAACAAAACCACATTATAAATCACACCAAATTAACAATAAAGAGAAACTATCATACATTTAATTTCAATAGATACTTTTATATATGATTCATAAAATTCAGATGATTATCTACTCAATATTTATTTCTATGGACAATTCTTTAAATGATTAAACTAGACATAATTTAATAATTTCACCACTATGGAAACGTTATTTCACATTAAATAAAATGTGAAATGTTTTTAATTACTTAATTGATTACAAAATGCTCAATACAAAATATACTTTAAAAAATACATACTTGTGTTTACATAACACATCACACAACCATCTTTTCATATTAGTTATTATTTTAATAATAAATAATCTACATATTATTATCACACATGCTAATTTTTATATAAAAAAATAATCATTGTATGAAAATCATGATTTGATGTGTAATAGATAGAATCTCAGTATCAAAAAATAATATCTATGCTTTAGAAATAAGGGAAACGTTTATCCTTTTAAATTTTATCATATTTTAATAGGTTACTACTAGAAACACTTTTTTTGAATATAATTTATGAAATAAACAATAAAAATTCACTCATGAAACATATTCTTAACAAATTTATATAATCTATCATTAGTGGTTGAAAAAAATGGTATTAAAAAATGAATTGAAATTAAAATACTTCAATGAATGGCCCCAAAACCTTAAATGTTAGTAAACTGAAAATGGAATTATCCAAAATAAATACTCATTATAAGGTTCTAAAAAGTTTTTAATTTCATACAATAATAATATCTTATGAATGATTTAATAAAAATGCAAATATCATTAAATAGGAACATCATTCCATGTATTTTAAAAACCAAAGGAGAAATCAATTCACAAGGAATCATGTTATTTCAATCATGGGGGAAACACTTATAATTTTTTATAATGATTTAGTTAAACAGTAAATTTTAGTTAATTACTATTTCTATATTCCATTATTAGTATGTAACGAGTTCAATAATGAAAGATAAATCATAAAAAAACACCAAATAATATTCCCATATACACATTTATGGTTCCAAGTACACATTCTAATAGAGATAATGATGATGGTGCATATACATACCTATAATTCCTACAATGAAATAGTTATAATTTCAACTAAAAAATTTAATGGGTTATCAATGTTCTCATTTGAAAACATAGTAGGCCCCAAATATATGTGTTCTAGACTATATCCTTTGCCCACATTACATGTTAAAATCAATTTTGAATGCTTCCATATAAATAAAATGCTATAATCACCAGCGAAAAGCTCCAAACATCATAATAACCCTCAACCAAAAGATCTAATACAACTCTTTCATGACTCATTCCCAATGGAACCCCTCATAGGATTGTAATTAAGATAATATTAAATCAAAATTCCCACCTCTAATTAATCACACTGAATCCTATCCCCTGATATTTTAATCTCTTTAACTTATTTTTAGTTTAGTGACTTCTTGAAGTGGTAATAATTAGGTAGGAAAACCAATCTCCAAATCTAATAAATAATATTATAAAGAAGAAACAAAAATAACATATCATTCTCCACCATATTCCACAACTAACCAAAATTTTGTTTAACCACATACCCTATATTGACAGCCTCATCAAAATAATATCTAACTATAACTACTTTTACACTATCACATAACTTCTTTACACATCACATATCTAAATCTATTGGGTTTTTACAACTTCATATCCATACACTAGTTGGGTAATTTAAACACAAAAACACATTAACCTTGTACAATCCTCTTATATATTCAACCACCACTTATGCATCATCACAATCAAATTTTTACTATTATAATAGGGTATATTCAAATAGAAGTAAATTAATTGTGTTCCTTCCTATTACCATGTACAACTCACTCCATGTATCATTACCACATGCATGCCCTATAGATATTTCTAATATACCATGTTCCTATTGTCACACTAATACCCCATAACATCTTCCAGTAGACCACATACTATAGTATAATGATTATACATACTTAAACCAATCACAAACCATAATTTTTCACTTTATCAACCCCATATTCCACATCTTAAAAAAAAATTTCACAAACATTGTAAAAAATATAACACCAACACAGAGACAACACTTTTATAACATAAAAACATTATACATGACATAACCAAGATTCATAAAAAGGGTAACTGCATAGGAAACAATATATAAATTCCACCACATATTCATTCCAAAAATTTACAATTTACCAGCCTCATTAGACTTAGTGTACTATTCATTCATTACTTTCTTGATGTATTTAAATTCCAAACAATCATTATTCATTTCAGATTCTACTACCCAGTTCAATTTCCCATTACTATGACTATTTAATACCCCCATTTAACCAAAATTAAGGAGAATATAGCTAACACAAACTTTCCACCACCCCATAATGAAGAGACATAATAACTATAAGAAAAACCTAAATAACCAAGAATAATTGTAGCATTCACATTCCAATTTATAGAAAATAAATTTTTTTACAATCATTATGAGATTATATAATTGTTAAGGTTTGAAAGTTATCATGTGGTTTTAGAAAAAATAAAACCACATTAAAAATAATTAATCCATAAGAATCATCACATATAAAAAATCATGGAAAGCATGAAGCACTAAAACTATTACACCTTTAAATTGTATCTTAACTGGTATAATATATTACTTTAATTTCATTATTCCTTATAGTATTACCCTTATATTATTCCTCACCCCATTAAAAATATAAACCATGTCAATATTATAGAATAATAAAACCAATAAATCATTTGGTAATGAATCACAGTAAGTAGGTCTAGCATATTATATTCAATAATATAGAAGATAAGAGTAAGAAACCCCTACTATAGTTAGATGTTCACAATCCTTTGGGTGATTAAAGAGAAGAAGAAGAGGGTGGAATCAAGATATGAACAACATGAGAGTAAATATAACCTATCATAAACCATATTTACACCTATTAAAATTTCATCCAAATCCCCACACAAACCATCCTTGATGAATTCATAACAATAGAAAAAATAAATAATAGAATAATTACATAATAGATCACAAGGAATAGACTTCACGAATCCCTTAAAAAATATCACAAGGGTTATGAAAGGACTCCCAAAAACTCACTAGTTTCACCCATGAGTCGAGGGAATGAAATGAAATAAGAATATTTTTGAAAGGGACAACCAAATTATATTCTGTATAAAGATAAAAAGATAATATAACAATGGTACTGCCGATATTGTAATGGTTGAGGTAAAATACAAAACTATGATGCAACCTAATTGGCTATTCTATAATAGGTCCCATTAAAACTAATCCCCATATATAAACGAAAAAATATCCATCCTAAACTCAACTAAACCACCAGATTATATAAGTATACTAAAGGACCATGGTGTAACCATGTCTCATTGTACAATGACACCAATATGTTATAACCATATAGAATCATTCTTCCATAATCATAACTGTACTTGGGGGTAATATTCCACACCCTATAACCTTCCCCTTACTGAGAAAAATCACTACACATTATCATGATGCATCCAAAGGGTCAAACATTAAAGGGATTTTAGATGGTTGATCCAAGGGATCTCAACCTATATGGATTTATGAAATAGGATATAGGTCCCACTAAAATGATATTATAGAATTGTAAACACCAAAACATTCTTTGTTGTAACCTATCACATTACACCACTGTGTATTCCATCTCAAGCACCCATAACTTACTATACAAATCTATGTCATAGAAACTTTACCTAACTAGAATATTAACTAAAAATCCACTTTTTTCTATAGAAACTCTTTTCAAGACTACTAAACAACAAAATCACAATATAATAGTCTAAGAATGTAAATTTTATTATTTTTCATGCCATAGATAACTAAATTTTATTTCATTTAGAGGCCACTATCCCACCTAATTACAAAGAGTTTCCCCCCAAGATTCTAGTGGTGTTCTATAACCCGATCTAATGTTTAACCTATGTTCAACTAAAAGGATGATTTTAATCACACAATGAGTTTATTATACTCCAAACTGAATAGAGGGAGTCTACCTATAGTGACCTATATTTTTCGTACATAAATACTACATTTTATCACAAAAAATATCCAAAAATTATTAATACAATACCTTCCAACACTAAAAAGGTTTGGTATGTTTGGAAACATGGATTCATAAAAAAGGTACATAAATGGCGTAAATCATTTCCCATAAAATTATTCACCACCAAAACCTTACTATGACATAAAATTTTGACAAAAATTCTCCATAACCTGAGGATGGGAAACAAAACAATGGGCGAGATTTGATACTTAGTAAGGGTAAATATAAGTTATATAAATCATTGATCATAAGTGAGAATAAGATAAAAATTTTTTTATGATAACATGAGATCCATATTAGAAAATACTACCCATCAATTCATATATATTCTATAAGATCGTAAAATATTCATCATAATAAATTTTATGATAGCTAGGTCCACTAGATATTCAATCCACTATTATCTCAAGAGATATCCTTATTTACCCAATTCATTTAAGGGATATATAATTATAGGCCCACCCATAACATAATTAAATCCATACATATATATTCTATAAGATTGTAAAACATTCATCATAATATCAAATCGTAACCCATTTAAAGGATACAAGTTCAATAAACATTTCATCATAATTATCATAAATAACACTGAGAAAGAAACAAGTTGGTCACATTATATCATATCCCCAATAACTCTTTATAAACATCAAACTATGTTATTTTTGAAAAAAATACAAATACAATATCAATAGAAAATTTCTTAAGCAAAATAGCCCATTTTATTTGAATTTAATTTTTAAGAATATTTTTTTTAAATATTGATGAAATTATTTTCTTTTACATGACAAAATAATACATTTAAGGATGATTTAAATAAAAATTTACCCCTGATGGTAGAGAAATCCATTCATACGATGAATGTTAAAACAAAAATTCAATTAACATTTTTAGTAAAAAGTGAAAAAAACCATGTTTGGAAAATAATAAGAAGATTACTTTTAAACCATTGAAAGGAAATAAAAATATAGATAAAAATTAAAATAAATAATATTTTTAAAATGTAAAAAACATTTTTGAAAACATTTTAATGAATTTATAAAAATATGATAAAATATCCCTGATTGATTAGAGAAAAAAGGTTAGTTTTTATTAAAGAAATTATTTCAGTCTCTTAAGTGATTAAAAAGAAGAAAATACAAGGAAAAAATGAAATATATATAAAAACTAAAGTATAATAAAAAATATATGATTTTTATTGATAAATCAGATGATTTCATCATCTTAAAATTTAATGACAAATAATCTTGATAAAAATGAGATTGTAACATAAAACCCTTAACTCCAGTTAGTTATTAATCATAATATACATAACCTATTGTATAATATATTTAAATTAAATTATATTTTAATAATGAAACCATAATAATACCTATAATACCTTACATGTTTTATATATAACATTTTATCACCCATACGTTAATAGTCATTCATTATCACCATCATTTCATGTGTTAGATACATTGTTTTTCATGTATGTTTGGGTTTTGAAAATATTGTCCTGACACATTAATCACAATTTATTCTTATATAAAATTTAAAAAATGATATAAATATTATATATATTCACTATATACATATTTATAACCATTCACATAATGTAGAAAAGTAAAATTAAATACATCACTACATGTAGATGATATTCCATAAGTACACATGGGTGATATTTTCATTTTTTGATGGATATAACAAAAGAAAGGTTAATATTAATTCAACTACATATAATTATTATTATACTAAAAATATCATATATATATATATTAAATCTAACATAATAACCACCAAAAAAATATGGGGATGAAAAATGAATCAAATAACTACTTGGAGGTGGTAATCACATGTCGAGTGATAGTTTAATCTCCCATTTGATGAGTAAGAGGTGCTAAAATGTTTTTAAATTGTATACTATAATTTTTGTGGAATTAGAAGAAAAAATATAATTAGAATATTTTAGATAAGAACTATACATCTTCTTTGAGATACCCCCTTTGGCATACTCCTTAATCATTAAAGGATTGGTATTAGGAAAAGATAAGAAAATATAGGATGAGTGGAAGGATTATTAGAAGGTTTTAGAGTAGGGATATTTATATGTAAAGGTCCTAAATTGTGTGAATAAGGTAGAAGAAGATGTATCCTTTTATAAATGAATGGAGGGAAACACATGGAATTTTGTATAAGGGTTTTAATGTTATAATGGCACATTCATGGGAATGTGGCTTAAAATAGACAATTATTACATGTTAGGATTATATGAGGTTGAAATATATTTATAAAATATGAATATGATAGGTTTGGGTGGAAATCCTACCATTATATATTGGTTTAAACCATCAGTAAACAAATTTCAACCATAACAGTGGTAAATTTTCATAGTATTTTTACAATTCACTATGAAAAAAATTATGTTTACTATATTAGAATAAATTAATAATTATTTTTATAAATATATAATAAATTTTACCAGATTCAATTTCTGTGAGTATAATAATTTTATTTTAAATAAGAAAACACCCTATAATGAAAACATGTTTTAGAAGAATGTATCATTTAGAATAAAAAATAATTCACATATAATATATTCATTATAAAAACAATAAAATGTATGTTAAATTTTTTATTGAATATATAATCTATATATTTCATCAACACAATTAATCAATAGGGATTAATTTAATTTATTTTATAAAAAACAAATTATACACATATTTGTTTTTCCAGAAAAACATATTTTTAACCCCAAAAATAAACTTACATCAAAATAAAGTATAATGATGATTAATATGTAATTAATTATATTATTTATAATTAAAATAAACTTATCATAATTTTAGATCAAATTATAAACAAAATGGTACTTTTACTTGAATATTAATTATATATTTTTATAAAAATCAATAATGTTCACTCATCCCTAAAAAAACTTTTTAGAAAAATAGAAATAAATCACCCTAAGATATTATTCAAATGAAAATTTCAAAAATTATATTAATTTACTAAAATAAAATTTCTAAAAATTTTATATATTAATTATAATATTCATATAAAAAAATGTGATAAAACCCATTTTTAAGAAAATATATGTTGGAAACATTAAATGACTTTACTAAAAATTTAGTACTTATCTATTATGAATTAATCAATAAATATGCATTATCAAAAAACTTTATACATATTTTTTATAGACTTTTTATTAATATTTATATATATAAATTTAATTAATAGTTTATGATATTTTAATATATCACGGTTCATATAGACTTGGGGTTATGTGTAAGGCCATCTATTGGATACTTTAAATTTTATTTCAAAGGAAAAAAATATAAAATCATGGGGTGTTACATTTTACACCCTATAAAATTAATTGCACCCTCAAAATTAATCCAATCTTTTATAATCAAAGATATCTCTACTTCATCATATCCTTGGGTTCCCATGTAGCTTCCTCAAATTTTTAATTCCTCTAAATAACATTAACTAGTTGAGTAGTCTTGTTATGTAGAAATTTATCTCTATGGTCAAATATTTATACCAGTAGTTCTTCAGAGGAAATATCACACCCCAATGTTATAACCTATGAGTTTATTATAAATGATGGATATGATATATTCTTCCTCAAGGGAGATATATAGAACCAATTTTGAAATTTATTTGGTTTTTGTGGGAGTGATATGCAATAAACTATAGTCCATACTTAGTAAGTAATCTCGAAGGGAACAATATACACAGGGACCATCTTTAAATTCTTTCCAAATATCATAAGCTTATTCTATGGATAATTTTTTTTGGAAAACCTTCTCACCAACATCGAACTCCCGATATCACTAATGATTTTCCACATTACACTTCTTGTCGAATCTAAGATTTCCATATGTGATACTAAATGGATCTATCCCTTTATTCAATTTACATAGCTAGATTAGGTCCTCATTTCCTACCTTCTCTAACTTCATACCAATATATTAGAGTTATAAACATAATTATATAGAGGTATACATGAGGTTCCATATGAATACATGAGTGAAAGATATTATTGTAAGAAATATAAACCATAAGAAGGTGTTTGTCCCAACCACCTTTCAAATTTATAGAATATGATGTAATCATATATTCTAGGGATTTAATGGGCCTATTTGACTAACCATCTATCTAAGGATATGCAGTATCAAAACAAAACTCTATATCCAGATATTTATGAGGACTTCCCCAAAATATTGAGGTAAAACTTAGATCTTGATATGATATAATAAGATATTCCACCCCATTAAACATTACCACATAATTAATGTATATCAAAGAAAAATGATCAATATAGAAATATTCTCTAATAACAATGATGTGAGGTGAAATCATAAGGTGAGTTTAAAGACCCGTAAAATTCAATGGAATTTTTTTCTTAGTTTTCTTTGGGATTTTATAAGAACACAGTTTCTAACGGCACCTGATTCCGAGGCCCGGTGTGCCCAGAATCAATTTCCGAAGTTTGGCTCAGGTACGTTCAATGAACGAACGAGTGGGTTTTCCTAACTTTTGAACCGGTGCTCGGAATCGAAATATGAGGGCACCGATGGAATCTCAGCGCCGATAATTGTTTAGGAACACCTTTTCCGGAGTTGCGTTTTCTCGGGTGTGGTTTTAAAATTTTTGGGTTAAGTAAATGAATAAAAAAAAATGGGCAACCAATTTATTTTATTTTAAATTGTTTAACCTAAGCTAAGTGGTTGAAGTGGGACCCACTATATCCTACTCCACTAGGTAGGATATTTGTGGGGTGGGGACCACACGAGCCCCACCTTTTCAAATTCCATGAAAACCCCACCTTTAATTAGGTAACGCACCCGCACCCCCCTTTTTAAATGTAAGTAAACTCTTGCGTTTAAACTGATTAATAAACGCCTCATTAATTGGGCGGTTTAAACTCCTCAATTAATTCAATTAATTGATTAATTCAATTTTTGAATTTCAAACTTAAGTCTTGAGTAATAAAATAAGAGGTGACTTATTTTATTATTGTTGGGCTTGTTGTGTTGAGTTTTTGGGAGAAAAAGAGAAGACTTTAAGTTCTTCGTTCTTCGTCGAAGAACGCGAAGAACGCACCGCCGCCACCGAGGAACGCCGACCTCCGACGACGGACGACGGAGAAAGATGCCTTCCTCAAAGATCAACAAACGCCAACGATCCTCTTCTTCCGCGACGTCCCTTTCCGCGAAAAACCTCGTTCGACGACAACGCTTGAGCTAGGGAATTAATTTGAGAATGATATCTTTTCCCATGGTTTTTTCCCTTCTAAAACAAAGAATGAGGATCAACTAAATATTAAGTTGATCTGCGAAAGAATATGTTTGCGGGTTGGGAATTCTTGATTGCGAGGAAAACCGTAGGGGGTTTGAATTTGGCTCATGAATATTTCTTGACCGTCCAAAATCAATTTTTTTCTTAAGCCGCTTGATATCGGATTAACGGGAGGAGGTCGGGCCACACGAACATGGCCGAACCTCTTCCCCCTTTGTTAATGTGTTTTTCGAGGTTCGATCAATGGTGGCGCAGTGCAATGGAACCGTGCGGAAACAAGAAGGATCATCGGCGAAGAAGCGGGGTGCCATTACGCCACGCCGTGGAGGCCTAACGAAGGCGCAGCACCGTCGCGCCGCGCCGGAAAACCACAAAGAGACGCAGTTTGTTTATTTGGCGTGCGGATCGACGAGCCATGGAAGAACGAGCCGTAGGGGCGATTTGAAGGCTTTGCAGCGAAGGGTAGGTCCCTAGAGGACCGCAGGCGAAGACGGAATTGAAAACGGACCACCAGAGCAACTCCGGTGGTCCGCGGAAAGGCCTGCCGGCGCGCCGCCGGGAAGGGACCGCCGCGGCGGCAGGTGGCTGGTCCCGCGACCGTGCGGGACCGAGGGAGACCGGGGGGGGGGGGGGGGGGGGGGGTAACCCCCGCACCCACTGGCCACGCGGGCGCAGCGCCAGCGCCAGGCCAGCCGGCTACCCAGGCCGGGCCGGACCCGGTTCGGGCCGACCCAGGGGGTCTCGGTCCGGGTCGGACCAGGCCCGAACCCCGTATTTTTGGACTGTTTTCAGTCATTTTCCCATAACTTGGGATACAGACCTCCGATCGACGCACCTTCAGTTGCGATATGATCCGTGGATCGAGACGGTCGATTTAGTATATTAAACTAAAGGTTTCAGAGAACTTTGAGTACGGCCGGGTTGGTTCTGATACGAAACCAACCGGGCCCTCGGAGCGGAAACACTTATATCTTGAGCTCCGGACGTCCGATTGACGTGCCGTCAACTTTTTTGGATTCCTCTTGATGAGATGGAACTTTTGGAATACTTCTCCTGAGGTTTGGATGCAGTTGAATAGTGGCCGGGTTGGATTGAACCCGAAATCCAACCGGGCCCCTGGAACAGAAAAGCTGATAACTTTCAGACCAAAGGTCCATTTGACGAACCGTCAGCGGCGTTGGTGATCACGTTGCGAAACGGTCCCTATGAGAATACCCTATGAGATTTTAGGGTAGAGTTGAGATACGTCCGGGTTGGTTCGCACACAAAACCAACCGGGCCCCTGGGATGAAAAGGCTAATAACTCACAGACCGGGCGTCCGATTGACACGCCGTCTGTTGTGTTGAGATCCCTATGACGAGGCGGTCCTTTGAGATACTTATTCTTGGGACTTTGTGATACTTGGAGTATCGACCAGTAGCTCGTGGAGTGGACCCTCCCAGAGACGAGCATACGGAGTACGGAGACCGTGTAGCTGGCTGAGACCTAACGACTGCTTGACCGACTCGACTTGGAGTGAGTCGACTAGCCCAGTGGATGGAACACCACTTTGTTTGGGTGAAGAACCATGACGGATGGAGCACTACTGATCTTGGGTGCAGACCCGCGGTACTCTTCCGGAGAGTACCTCTGTAGGCTATTAGGGGGGGATGCACTACTGTGTTTGGGTGGAAGACCCCAGCGGGGAGCACTACTATGTTTGGGTGGTTGACCCGCAGTACTCGATAGGAGGAGTACCTCAACAGTCTTAGGTTAGTGACCAGTACCTCAGAGTCATGACAGGATCACTGTACTCTCCAGAGACGGATCTCTTCAGCAGTTACGGTTTCGATAATGAAAATCCTGGTTTGAGCTGAGTCTATGACCTTTGTGTTTACCTCATGATTGAGATGGGTCACTTGATAACTTAGGTATATGTATGGGCATATACCTGGGTGGTGGTTATCCGTTGATTTCATAACCTTTGTGTTTCCTCATGATTGAGATGGGTTACTTGATAACTTGGGTATAAGTACGGGCTTATACCTAAGTAAGGGTTATCTATTGAGATTCTGCTCGTGGTTATCCTTGTTGGATTTAGAGAGACCTTGAGGGTCTCGGGGTCCCTACTGAGTATCGTTATACTCACCCCTGCATGGGCTATGCCCGCATCTCGTTGTGTTGGATCCATACGATGAACAACGCTGACAGAGGCCGAGTATTCGAGGACTGGATGATACCCGTAGGTGGACCTCATGACGAGACAATATCCGGTGGTGGAATTCACGACGAGACGACACTCAGAGGAGGTTGATGGGCGAGAGCGTTGTGGAGGCTATCTGTACCTACCCTTCTGGTAGGATCCGTGGTGGACGATCTAGGAGCTGCGCTATCTATACCTACCCTTCAGGTAGGATCCTTGGTGGACGATCCAAGAGCTGCTTATCACCTTCCAGCTGTTTTATCTTTTTCCTTGTACTTTATAGTTGGGCTTGTATTTCCGGCCCCTTTACTTTCAGCACAGCTTGTTTCAGTTTTACTTTGTGTTTTACTTTCGCTTGTACTCTGTGTTTTTTTACTTTTATAAAGGAAATTCCTTCCCAGTTATTAGGATTTACGCCTTTGGTTCTAGTCGCCAGCCCCTGGCCTATGGAAGGCAGGATTGGGGTAGTCACGGTACGGGCCCCAAGGACGGGTCGTGACAAATTGGTATTAGAGGATTCGGTTCTACCGCAGAACTTATAACTCTGATATTCCCTTTCTATGAAGCAATAGTGTTAAGGGTACTGAGTGTGGTCTTCAGTTCAGGGAGTCAAGTGTTGGTGCGGTGGCCGTCGTATTCGTACACCAGGACCCTGACTAATGATTTCCATCTTTGTACATGAAAACACAGATTGCGTGTGTGTTTCCAAAATTTTAAAGTCAGATAAAACCAGGTCAGCTCACTAGGTATAAATCGTTGACCATGTCACATCTGTTCAGGATGTCTCCACGCAGACAGTCAGTTGGAGTTTCCAAGAGAGTACTCAATGACGGGCCATCGAGCGACGAGGCTCCGGTGCGGGGCCCTTTTTCTATGTTGGAACCCTCGGGTGGTGTACCAGCAGCACCACCACCTAATGGGCAGCAGATGCCACCAGCCATACTAGCGAACTGTGCATGCTAGCAGAGCGTGTTGCACGAGTTCCAGCAGTAGCTGCCTTCGAGGTTACGAGGCGAGGCAGATTCCCAGACAGCAGAGCACTGGCTGGAGGTGATTGCTAGAGTTTTCCGCCTAGCTGAGACATCAGTAGAGTGGATGGTGGACTTGGCTACTAGTGTTTTCCAGTGAATGACCATGAGGATGGTCTGCATAGTGATGAGGCTTCGGTACGTGGACCGATGCCTGAGATAGTGCCTTCGGGTAGTGTGTCAGCTATACATCACTACCTGTTAGTGAGCAGTTACAACCGACAGTGCCGGTAGGTGACACATGTAGGATTACTGCCTTACACGTGTTCCAACATCAGATACCCTCAAGTTCCGAGGTGAGCCCGACTCACAGGCACCTGAGGACTGGCTTGAGGAGGTGTTTGAAAGTTTTCTAGAGCTTATACAGCTTCGGAAGGACGACGTGTCGGTAGCTGAGAATTCATCGAGGCGTACCGAAAATTCCGGGTACTCGATGATTACGATTCGATCAGTTCTATAGAGCTCATAACTCTGAGCGTGGTGTGTTTAAGGATATTTGAGCCATCACTTTTTCCTCTATGCATTCCTACTCACGTTAGGGTGCTAGAGAGAACCTTGAGGTTGAATGTTCTTTGGCTGAACGAATACAGCTAGAGAATGTTAGATATTGGAATGCAGCGAGCTGGTGCCAGTCTCAGAGACTTGGGCGTGCGAATGTTTCAAGAAGAGGAAGTGTCAAGGAAAGATGAATCTACAGAGCAGCAGATGTGGAAGCAGAGCTAGGAGAGTAGCATGAGGTGGTGTACATATCAACATGTTACAAACACCCGCCTTTGTTATTCCCTCCAGTCTTAGGGAGCTGGAGGGTAGGGGAAGAGAGTAGCTACATGCGGTCAAGGAGTGTGACCCAATGGCTCTATGAATGATTTGAGGGATAGTCTGTGTCCACTACAAGCTGCCGAAGTAATAGATGTTGATACGAATAATTTCTTCCTTCCAAAAATCTTGTCCCATACCTAGAGTTTCCGGTAAGCCGTAGACTTGACCCTCACGTCTGGAGATACCTAGGGAGGAGACTCGATAATCACACTTACGCCGAAAGTGTGGTCTAACCCTCGAGGTGAGAGTTTTGGTTGGAATATTTTGGTGGTAGTGTCGAGGCCTTACGATGTTGATCTGGGTATGGATTGGATTCACGGTTCATACTTAGAATGACTGTATTAGGAAAAAAGGTTGTGGTTTATCTACAACGTTGGGATGGGGTTTTCCTGGGTCGGCGAAAAGGAAAACCTAGGCAACATAGGATGGAATTATGTATAAGAGGGTGCATTTGATCACTCAGGAGATGGCAAAACTTACTCTTGTGCCAAAATTCTCCAGAGTTGCGGAACCACTTCCAACAGAGCTTTCAGGAGCTGGGTTGACCGGTGCGCCCAACCTGTGGGCGTTGGTTACATAGTTCACTGCGATGCATTAGGGACCGGACTCGAGTGTGTCCTGATATAGGAGTGGGCAGTGATCGCCTATGGATCACGGAAGATGAGACAAGACAGAGCTGACAGGAAGCCTCTAGAGTTCAAGGTTGACAACCACGTCCTTATACGGGTCTCACCTCGACGAGGTTTACAGAGATGTGGCCAAGGTGGAAAGTAATCTCTGAGGTTCAGTGGACCTTTTCAGGTCCTCAGCTGGGTAGGAGAGGTGGTTTACCGCTTGACCCATCCACCTCAGTTGCACCGGGTTCACGATGACTTCCACGTATCTCAACTGAGGAGATACGTGCTTGACCCGACGCATGTCATCGACCATGGGGAACTGGACTTTGGCGATGGGGTGAATTTTTCGGGGTTCCAGTAGAGGTTGAGGATCGACAAGAGCGGATCCTACGAGGACGGTCAATTCCTTGGGTGCGCTTTCATTGGTAGTACGGGAACCTCCAGGTGATCACATGGGAGCGGAAGGCTCAGGTGCGTGCTCAGTACCGCTTTTGTATCCCTAGTTTGTGTTAAAGCTTTACGAGGACGTAAAACCCTAAGGTGGGAGTAATGTAAAGACCCATAAAATTCAAGGGAATTTTTTCTCCTTAATTTTCTTTGGGATTTTAAAAGAACGCAGTTTCTGACGGCACCTGATTCCGAGGCCCAGTGTGCCCGGAATCAATTTCCAAAGTTTGGCCCGGGTACGTTCAGTGAACGAACGAGCAGGTTTTCCTAACTTTTGAACCGGTGCTCGGAATCGAAATCCGAGGGGACCGATGGAATCACAGTGCCGGTAATTTCTTAGGAACACATTTTCTAGAGTTGCGTTTTCTCAGGTGTGGTTTTAAATTTTTTGGGTTAAGTAAATGAATAAAATAAAATGGGCAACAAATTTATTTTATTTTAACTTGTTTAACCTAAGATAAGTGGTTGAAGTGGGACCCACTATATCCTACTCCACTAGGTAGGATATTTGTGGGGTGGGGCCCACACGAGCCCCACCTTTTCAACTTCCACAAAACCCCCACCTTTAATTAGGTAACGCACCCGCACCCCCCTTTTTAAATGTAAGTCAACTCTTGTGTTTAAACTGATTAATAAACGCCTCATTAATTGGGCGGTTTAAACTCCTCAATTAATTCAATTAATTGATTGATTCAATTTTTGAATTTCAAACTTAAGTCTTGAGTAATAAAATAAGAGGTGGCTTATTTTATTATTGTTGGGCTTGTTGTGTTGAGTTTTTGGGAGAAAAAGAGAAGTCTTGAAGTTCTTCATTCTTCGTTGAAGAACATGAATAACGCACCATCGCCGACAAGGAACACCGACCTCTGACGACGGATGACGGTGAAAGATGCCTTCCTCAGAGATCAATAAATGCCAACGATCCTCTTCTTACACGTTGTCCCTTTTTACGAAAAACCTCGTTCGACGACAATGCTTGAGGTAGGGAATTAATTTGAGAATGATATCTTTTACCATGGATTTTTTCCCTTATAAAACAAAGAACGCGGATCAACTAAATATTAAGTTGATCCGCGAAAGAATATGTTTTCGGGTTGGGAATTCTTGATTGCGGGGAAAACCATAGGGGGTTTGAATTTGGTTCATGAATCTTTCTTGACCATCCAAAATCAATTTTTTATTAAGCCGCTTGATATCGGATTAACAGGAGGAGGTCGGGCTGCACGAACACGGCCAACCCTCTCCCCCCTTCGTTAATGTGTTTGTCGCGGTTCGATCAATGGTGGCACGGTGCAACGACACCGCACGGAAACAAGGAGGATAATCGGCAAAGAAGCGTATCTTAGGGGAGATTTGAAGGCTTTACAGTGAAGGGCAGGTCCCGGGAGGACTGCAGGCGAAGACGAAATTGAAAATGGACCACCGGAGCAACTCCGATGGTCCGCGGAAGGGCCTGCCGGCACGCCCCGCCGGCACGGCGGTTCCCGGCACGCCACCGAGAAAGGGCGGCCGCGACTGAAGCCGCGACGGCAGGTGGCTGGTCTCTCAGCCGTGCGAGACCGAGGGAGACTGGGGGGGGGGCATAACCCCCGCACCCGCTGGCCACGCGGGCGCCGCACCAGCGCCAGGCTAGCCGACTGCCCAGGCCGCGCCGCGCCGCGTCGGCCGGGCCGGGCCGCACCCACCGGGCCGGGCCACGCCCTATTGGGCTGGAACAAGACCCGGGTCGGGTCGACCCGGTTCGGGCCGACCCAGGGGGTCTCGGGCCGGGTCGGACCGGGCCCGAACCCCCTATTTTCGGGCTGTTTTCAGTAATTTTCCCATAACTTGGGCTACAGACCTCCGATCGATGCACCGTCAGTTGAGATGTGATCCTTGGATCAAGACAGACGATCCGGTATATTACACTCAAGGTTTCGGAGAACTTTGAGTATGGCGAGGTTGGTTCGGATACGAAACCAACCGGGCCCTCGGAGTGGAAACACTTATATCTTGAGCTCCGAACGTCCGATTGACGTGCCGTCGACTTTTTTGGATTCCTCTTGATGAGAAGGAACTTTTGGAATACTTCTCCTGAGTTTTGGATGTAGCTGGATAGTGGCCGGGTTGGATTGAACCCGAAATCCAACAGGGCCCCTGGAAAGGAAAAGTTGATAACTTTCAGACTGGACGTCCGTTTGACGAACCGTCAGCGGCGTTGGTGATCACGTTGAGAAACGGTGCCTATGAGAATACCCTATGAGAGTTCGGGGTACAGTTGAGATATGGCCAGGTTGGTTCGCACAAGAAACCAACCGGGCCCCTGGGACGAAAACACTAATAACTCACAGACCGGGCGTCCGATTGACGCGTCGTCTGTTGTGTTGAGACCCCTATGACGAGGCGGTTCTTTGAGATACTTCTTCATGGGACTTTGTGATACTTGGTGTATGGACCAGTAGCTCATGGAGAGGACTCTCCCAGAGATGAGCGTACGGAGTACGGAGACCGTGTAGCTGGCTGAGACCTAACGACTTCTTGACCGACTCGACTTGGAGAGTCGACTAGACCGGTGGACGGAGCACCACTTTGTTTGGGTACAGACCCAATGAGGAAGGTGCACTACTAAGCTTGGGTGCAGACCCACGGTACTCGTCCGGAGAGTACCTCTGCAGACTATTATGGGGGATGCAGTACTGTGTTTGGGTGGAAGACCCCGACGGGGAGCACTACTGTGTTTGGGTGGCTGAACCGCGGTACTCGACAGGAGGAGTACCTCTGCAGTCTTAGGTTAGTGAGCAGTACCTTAGAGTCATGACTGGATCACTGTACTCTCCAGAGACGAAGCTCTTCAGCAGTTACAGTTTTGATAATGAGAATCCTGGTTTGAACTGAGTCTATGACCTTTGTGTTTACCTCATGATTGAGATGGATCACTTGATAACTTAGGTATATGTATGGGCATATACCTGGGTGGTGGTTATCCATTTATTTCATAACCTTTGTGTTTCCTCATGATTGAGATGGGTTACTTGATAACTTAGGTATAAGTATGGGCTTATACCTAAGTAAGGGTTATCTGTTGAGATTCTGGTTGTGGTTATCCTTGTTGGATTTAGAGAGACCTTGAGGGTCTCGGGGTCCCTACTGAGTATCGTTATACTCACCGCTGCACGGGCTATGCCCACACCTCATTGTGTTGGATGCAGACGACGGACAACGCTGACAGAGGCCAAGTATTCGAGGACTAGACGATACCTGAAGGCGGAACTCACGACGAGACAGTATCCGGTGGTGGACTTCATGACGAGACAACACCCGGAGGAGGTTGATGGGAGAGAGAATTGTGGTGGCTATCTGTACCTACCCTTCAGGTAGGATCCGTGGTGGATGATCCAGGAGCTGCACTATATGTACCTACCCTTCAGGTAGGATCCTTGGTGGACGATCCAGGAGCTTCTTGTCACCTTCATGCTGTTTTATCTTTTTCCTTGTACTTTAGAGTTGGGCTTTTATTTCCGGCCCCTTTAATTTCAGCATAGCTTGTTTCAGTTTTACTTAGTGTTTTACTTCTGCTTGTACTCTGTGAGGTTTTGTTTACTATTATAAAGGCAATTACTTCCCAGTTATCGAGATTTACACCTTTGGTGCTAGTCTCCAGCCCCTGGCCTATGGAAGGCAGGCTTGGGGTAGTCACGACATGGGCCCTGAGGACGGGTCGTGACAGTGAGTCACTAAAACCCAAATATCATTATAGACATTTTTTTTGTTTTAGAGAGTCTAATGATGAAATCTATTGTGATGTTTTCACATTTTTATTCTAGTATGGGTAATGGTTGTAACAACCCCTTAGTATTTTTTATCTTATCCTTAACTTGATGAGATACCAAACATCGAGATACATACTCCGAAATATCTTTATTCATGTAATCCCAATAGAAATACTCATTAATATATCTATACATATTCATACTTCCAAGATAAATAAATATGAAGATCTATGAGCTTCTTATAATAGTTCCTTATTTAGTTTTGGTATTTACATGAAACATGATCAGTTCCTAAACCTGATCATTATATCACAACCAAGGTTAAAATTAGGAATTTTTCTCACCTTCTATTATAGATTCACATCCTTCTTCTAATACTCTTTAACATTTACATAGATTGATGATTGAATAATAATTTGAGAAAGATAATATTTCTCCACTTACTTCCAGATTTTTAGGTCCATCCTGTGAAAATCCATTAATATTGAATCATTTATGATCCTCATCATAGATAATCTTACACGATCCTTTAAACTAAAATCATCATCCACCTTGTTTTATTTTCCATGGTGGTAATTTATTGAGTAGTCATAATGTTTAGTCAACTACAACCTAATTATTTTTCAAATATTTAAGTATTTTTGGGTGAATATTTACTTTAAAATTTTATAATCAATATATATGTCACACCATTATCTGAAAATATATTTCTACACATATTTAATGAAAAATTTACCGCTTCTAACTATGAATCATAAGTTTTATAAATTTTCTCATGAAACTCAAATTGAAATTAGGAATAAGATATCACCACATCAATTTTTAATAAAAACACACCCCAAATCCTTATTTTATGCATTTTTGAAAATCAAAAACCCTTCTACAACATAGGGTTGCGTGAGAATAGGTGCACTAACCAAAATTCGCTTTAGTTTCTTGAAAATTTAAATACATTAATCATCCTAATAGAAATTAACTCTCTTTTGAGTTAACATGGTGAATAGATTTGATATGCATGAGATACCCTTTATAATGTGATGATAATATCAATTAAATCCTAGAAAAATATAGATATCAATCACATTGGTTAGTTTGGGACAGTGGTCAATAATTTTTAACTTTGATGGATCCACCTATATACCCTCTCTTGAGATTATATGACCCAAAAATGAAACATTTATTAGCCAAAATTCACTCTCATAAAATTTTGCATATAGATTCTCCTTCCATAGGGTTTTAAATATAATCCTCAATTAAACATCATGATATTCCAAGCTATTAAAATATATAAGAATATAATCTATAATTACTACAAAAAACTGATGAATATAAACTCTAAAGACAGTATTCATTAAAATCATTTGGATAAAAGTGGCATTAATAAGACCATATTGCATGAATATTATTAGGTTCACTAGGTTAACTACCCTAAGAGGGGGGGGGGGGGGTAAATTAGGGTATGACATATTAAAACTAATTCCCCTTAATATCTTGTTTTGTCATTAAAAAAAACATATTTCTCTCTTTCTCCCATAGAAATGTATGGATAGATATGAAATCATGCACAAGACCCAAAAATTTTACTTGGTTCACCCTCACTAGGTTACGTCTAAGGAGCATGGAATGACAATGTATCGATGTACCAAATACACTAAAACTCAATTACAATTACAAGGTTTGGGCTAGATCACTTCTTTTACCAGGCTCCCCACCTATACAAGGTTTAGGGGCTGGTTAATTCATTCCCAAGGGTCACTCCATATGTCTGTTTCTCTTGCTCACTGCTGGTGGAAAGGATCACAGTTTTCCTCTTTCTTCTCTCACTTCTCTTGGAAAGGATTCACCCATGTTTATGGACTTGTAGGTCCCTTCATTATCTATAATTAATACATCCTCATTTGTACATGGATGCTCTGTTGAAGTTCCACTTTCATCCAATAGATGAACACCACTTTACCATAGATGTACTAGGAAATATCTTTTGAACCACTTTAATGATTCTCAATACCTTCATAAAGATCCTCTTTAATGAAGTTCAAATATCCTTCATGAATATCCTACCTTTTTATGAAGCTCACCTAGATTTCATGAAGCACACCTCTTTCATGAAGCTCAACCAGCCTTCTCGAAAATCCTTCCTTTCGCAAAGATTACTTATCCATTGTGAATTAATTTACTTTAAAGATTCTCAGAACATTTGGATGGCATTTAAAGCCATCGAGAACTTCTTCACATATCACCTTTGCAAACCACCCTTCTGAACTACCCTTTGAGAACCACCTTGATGATTTTGGAGCCTTATGATTTTCATTAAGTCTCGCTTCTTTTCTGAAGAGGGTAGATGCTCATTTATAGTCATTTTCACTTATATCAAAACCTTTCAGGCCACATCATCACCATTTCTAAAAGATACCACTTTTCTTCCATGATGCTCCCTTTTTTTGAAGCTCCTCTGAAATTTCCCATTCACAATTCTTATCGTAATAGAGGATCCTTCAGTAAAAACTTTACACCACCGCGATGCTCCAATCATGATGCTCCTCACCTTCTCTAGCTGTGATTCTCTTCAATTTTCATATAGAATATCCTCTACATTTTTTATCCTTTGTGAAACACTCTCAGTGAAGCCCATATTTGTGAAATTCATGCCTTTTCCATATTTTTATGAGATCTTCAGATAAATCCACTTTTCATAATGCATGCCAAATTCCAAAATTTAGACCTCATCACTAGTGGAAATTTGACATATACCAACACATCTATACCAACGGTTTTTAAAAACTGTTGGTATAGGTCCCCTTTCCCAATGGTTTGGCCAAAACATTGGGGAAATCCCACTTTGAGGCTACTTTTCCCAATGGTTTGGCCAAAACGTTGGTAAAAGTCCACTTTGAGGCCACTTTTCCCAACTGTTTGGCCAAACTATTGCAAAAAGGCCACTTTGAGGCCATGTTTCCCAATGATTTTCCAAAACCGTTGGGAAAGGGTGGGGATTTCCCAATTATTTCACCAAACCATTGGAAAAAACCCACATTGTGGCCACTTTTCCCAATGGTTTGGCCTAAACGTTGGGAAAGGGTATGGATTTCCCAATAGTTTGGGAAAACCATTGGGAAAAGGCCACTTTGAGGCCACTTTTCCCAATGGTTTGGCCAAACCGTTGGGAAAGAGTGGGTAACTATCCCAACGGTTATCAAAACCCTTAGGAAAGACATATCCCAACAGTTTTTAGAACCATTGGGATTAGTAACCTTATTTTTTATCAGTACATTTATTAAATATCTTCAAATAAATCAATATATAAATTACACACACAGACACACACACACACACACATATATATATCCAAATATATTCACAAAGGAAACTCTAGGATAGTGGTAAATTCATTGATATATAACTTAGAGGTTGTGGGTTCAAACCTCTACTGGAACTTTTTTTATATATATACTTATCCCAATTATTTCCCCAAACCATTGGGAAAGACCTATCCCAACAATTTAGAAAACTGTTGGGAAAGACCTATTCCAACGGTTTGAAAATAGTTGGGATATGTCTTTCCCAACGGTTTTCTCCAAAATGTTGGGATAGGTCATTACCCACACCAAATCACCCAACGGCTTCCCAAACTATTGGTATAGTCTATACCAATAGTTTGGGGACCTATAACAATGGTTCCAAACCGTCGGTATAGGTAATGTTTCCATTAGTGCAAAAATTTGGAAAACATTGGGAAACATTGTTAAATTTTTTTCACAATTTTCTATACCAATTATAGGAAATAAATTCATTCATATTAAATCTTTGTTAACATACTATGTCAACAATCTCTCTAGATATCCAAAAATTTCCATGTAAACCCACTTTTTCAACAAACATAATCAACCCAAAAATGCTACAATGTGACCTTGTGGTATTTTTCCAAACAAACTCCCCATTTGGGTTTGTTGAAAACTATTTAATAGTTTGATACTTCATTAAAGCTTCATCCATCTTCTACTACAATTGGATTATTATGATTAATATAGTGGTCAAGTATTTTATTAACACATACTCTAAGCCCACATGATCCATGCTCGGTGTGAGAAACAAGAGTACTATGATAAGTAAATCAATTAATCAATTTAAAGAATGATCTTATTATTGTTGGAGTTGGTGGTCTAGAACCAACTACTTTGTACTTTATTCATTAAATAAAAACCTTATCACATCTTGATTGTTCTTCTGCATGACATGTCATGTGATAATGTCTTAAGGACAGCTATTGCATTAAAGGGTCGTAGCGGATCCCTGCTATGATGAGAACCCGGAAGTGCCATAACACTGTTCTTGAATGTATGTTCTATGTCCAGATGATATTATTTGAGGGACACAAATAATACAGGTCATTAGGGGATAAGACTCATAAAACATTGAGGCACCTTCTCATGGTGTGTTCCCTTGGTAATATCCAGGAGGATATTATGAGAATGAGACCCGCCAGTAGGAAATCCACATTTCATAGTGTCATTGGATGTTCCTATCTACAGACGTGTGTATTGATCCTTAGACTTTAAGATTATTATTAATGGGTATTACAACTCGCGCACTTAGATGTATTGAAGAAAACTATGACGACACACTGTTTGCAGCGAGGTAGGGTACGCTGGGTGCGTCATGAGTAATACCACATTAATAGATAATGAGAGAAAGGATTTGTCCCTTCCGTTCCATAACGAAAGTAGATATATCATGCCCTTTGATGGAATTGATATAGCCTAAATAAATCCATGGCCATGGTAAGGTATGGACAAGTTCAATTCCAGGAAGTCAAAGAAAGAATAATCAAGCACATGGGTTGATGGCACTAGCATGCAACCCGCTTGATTGAAGATATCGAGACAAAGGGATTATATTACACGGTAAGCGTTCGTAGGAGGTGACACGTCATTGCGGTGTTAACTTCTTTCTCTATGGGTGCCTTGGCGTGTTTCTAGACGCTAACCTTGGACTTTAGGCAGGCTTAGCCTAATGCCACTGAGAAATAGGCCTAGAGGGTCACACACTAAGTGTGTCCATGTATCTCAGTTAAATAATAATTTAACAAGTTAAATAAATATTATTCCCGACTGTGGTTTAATAATTATTTAAGGATGTCTGATCGCATTTATTTTGACACTAGTTATTCGAGAGAATATATTATGGATGAAATAATATATTTATTAGCGAGTAATGCAGTTAAATTTATTTAAGAAATAAATAGTCATTACTCAAGGTCTAATAAATGTGGTGGAGAAAAATGGAAAATAAAAGTACACGCCGTGTATTAATTATTACACGCCGTGTAGTTTTTCTAGTTGGGATTTTGAGGATTTAATATTGTTTTATTAAATGATATTTATTATAATCAGCGTGGGTGCATGTTAAGGAATTAATAATTCGACATGGGGGTTTTCAATAAGAGTTAATGAAATAAATAAAACGCGTAACACATTTATTTATTTTCATAACTCTATTAACCTCAAACCTGATTATAAATATCCTCGCAACCCCAACATTTTAAAGAGCCATTGTTGTGCACAATGGATTTGGAAATACTCTCAAGCTAGGAGATAATTATCTTTCCACCAAGAACGCCCTCAAGTTACGAGAGCAAGATCCTCCACCGGATCAAGGCGGTCGAAAGCGGACATCGCAAGCGAAGGTTCTTCCGCGCTAGCACCCGGAGATCCCTTCAGCGACGTCCTGAGATACGTGACATACGTGTGGATCACTGCTAGAGGAATCCTACACTTGGATTCTACGATGCAATGAAGGATCACTGAATCGTGACCGGACACATCAACGAAGAAAGAATTCCAACGAGGTAATTCTTATGAATTAATTAAATTAATTATAATCAACATATGATGATCCTCCTAAAGGGTTCCGGGAATCTTTTTTTCTTTTCATTCTTCATTATATTCCGAAGATTCGACATTTTATATCGTGACAGATCTCATATTGAACGTTGTTTAACATTAAAATTAAAGTTGGGCTAACCCACCAACGCGATTCCGCTGCGCCCGGAACCTATAAGTGGTATCAGAGCGGTCATATCGTTGGTTATAATTATTTAGTTTTTCGTTGGTGATTTATGCATTTAATAATTTAGTTATTTCAATTCATGTTTAATCGTTCTGGAAATCTAAATCTCGAGATCTGTTCCTCCTCCCTCGTTTCTCGTTCACCTCACAGAAACGATTTTTTCTTTTAATTTTGATTAAAATAAAATAGAGGAACTCATTCGAAGGAGCCAAACATTTCTGGCCGTATATCACCAGAATACACGACGTGTATTCGGAAGTACACACCTTGTAGTCTAGGTTCAATACATTGACTGATCCACCAAATCAGACTGTGTATTGGATTCTTTATAATAATTTAAGACACCGTGTGTTGACCAGAAACAGGTGGCACACGGTTTTCGGAATACACGCCATGTGGTCCAATGAACACGGCGTGTAGTCCCTTCGGGTTAGGGTTGGGTCGTGTACTCCGTACATGGCCTGCCCGGCCGGAAACCGTGTAATGCGGAAACTACACGGCGTGTGTCCCACTGTACACGCCGTGTACTCCGAAAATTTCCGAAGTACATTAACAAACCCTATCCCCGAGCGTGTACTTCGGATGGATGGTGAAGAAAAGTACACGCTGTGTAGTTGGAACTACATGCCGTGTACTCACCCAAATTACACAGATTTATTAAATTTATTATTATATTATACAAACCCTTGAGACGTGTATCATGGTGCAGGCGTAAAGCTGAGGCACAACACGTGATAGGTGTTTTATATATATGTGTTTAATTTAACATCTGCGTAATAAATGGGAATTCACCGGGTTGCATCCAAGGTACAAGTTACGTACAAGGATAATTTTAAATGAATTTATTTGTTTAAAATTATGATCGATGAGAATCTCAAGGAAATTCAGAAAAGGGATTTAAGATAAAAGGATTGATTAATTAAATATAATTAATTGATTCGAGCGTGATTTATCTTAAACAAGAACAATTAAAGAATTGAATTCTAGTTTTATTTATGCGTAAATATCGTTGCATGTATGGATGATCATGAGCTAGACCGAGACCTTTGTATGTGAATGGTTTCTTTTAATTTATTTATTTAAATTAAATTTGTTGGCCTGCGAGCCATCTCCTCATTAATATGTAGGGCCTACGCGCCCAAGTATTCTTTTATGTAAAACCCCCTTTTTACCCCTCACCTGTGTGTGAGATAAATGCATATGTAATGGATGGAGCTCCCAAGCTAGTGGAGGAGGCTCAAGTCAGGAGCCAAGGTGAAACCAATCTAAGGAGATACAAAGGCGGACAAGTGGAAAGCTGTAAACACGAACCCGAAAGGTTCAAGGTGTTTCTCCCCTAGGTATTGGGTTAGTTTATCAACCGCTAGATAAACTAACCAATAGAAAAGCTCATGATCATACCATTTATTTTAAAACTGTCAGTTGCATGGTTTATTTATTGTGGGTGTGTTGTCATGATCACACAATTAATGAATTAAACAAGCATGCAATATGGAACTAAAATAAAACTGGCTTATACATAAATATTATCTTAGACATGGTTAATCACTTAAGTATATCCCACTTAATATTAAAAAGCATGCAATCAAAGATAATAAAATGGAAATTTACGTATAAGGATAAAATCCCTCAAAATAAATATTAAGTTGGCATATCCTTCCATAATCTTGGTTAGAATCAAACCATAGTTCAAAGTGCTTGACCAACCCTAGTTGGGGTGCTTTCAATTATCATGGAATTCTAATTCAAGGATTTGGGTTGACTTGACTTGGTTCGCCTGAAGGGTTGACTGCCACAATAGGACTTGGTGTGACCAAGAGGCAAAGGTTGAGGAAATCCAAAAAGGATTTCAGGATTGGGGAGTCCACTCAGTGGATCAAGGAGCTGTGAGTTAATGCAGTTGGCATTTGGAATGCCTATCTAAAACCCTTCAAGTTTCTTGACCAACCCTAGTTGGGGTAATGCAAAGGGAAATATAGATCATTTCCACTAGAATATTCATGCAACAGAATATTCCAAAGTCAATGGTGAGGGATATTGGATTTCGATAAAATAGTGGGAGACTAATAAGTATTAATTTATTTATTTGTCCCAATTTTTGTAATAAAGTAATAAACCTTTGCTCATCTTAATTTGTAGAAACGACAATAAAATGACTTCAAACATATCATTGCGCACCATACTTGAAAAAGAAAACCTTCTCACCGACACCAATTTCCAAGAGTGGTAGAGGCGTTTACGCGTCATCCTTCGCCACGAAAGGAAATTATATGTGCTGGAAGATCCTATTCCAGTTGCGCCTGAGAACGAGGCTAGTGATGAGGAATTATCTCTCTACATGAAACACATGGATGATGCCACAAATGTCCAGTGTTTCATGCTATCAGCCATGTCTAATGACCTCCTGAAGCAACATGAAAACATGGACGCGTATAGCATGATGTCTCACCTTAAAGATCTCTACCAAGAGAAGGCAAGACATGAGAGGTATGAGATCTCCAATGATTTGTTCACCATGAAGTTTGAGAGTCTGCGCCATCTGGGCCTCATGTAGTCAAGCTTATTGGCTACATTGAACGCCTGGACATCTTAGGGATTAAATTCCCGGATGAGTTGCGTACAAATATCATCCTATCATCACTTCCCAAGACCTTATCTAGATTCATTGTCAACTATAACATGAGAGGCAATGAGAAGAGTCTATCAGAGCTTCTGAGCTTGATTCACCAGGTAGATAAGGACATGGGGCATGACAAACCTGCGGTCCTTATGGTTTACAAGAAAATGAAGGACAAGGCAAAGGGGCCAAAGACTTATAAATGGTCTGAAGCCCCCGAGCGCTATCCCTCCAATAAGGGGAAGATCCAGAGGCATGGAAAGGAATGGGAGGCAGTGTGTTTTTCATGTGGCAAGCAGGGTCACTAGAAGAGGAACTGCACCCAGAAGCGTGGGGACACTAAAGGTGCGTTTGTTATCGAGTGAAATCTTTCTATTTCTACACATTGGGTATTAGATACAGCTTGTGGGGCTCACATATGTATTCAAATGCAGGAACCAAGTATATTTAGAAAGATTTCCAGAGGAGAGGTGGATCTTTGAGCGGCCAATGGCACAAGGCTGGCTGCGTTGGCTATTGGAGACTACCACCTCTCATTGCTGACTGGGATGATTTTGGTTTTACATAACTGTTATTATGTGCCTAGTGTTACCAAGAACATAATTTCTGTATCTTGTTTGGATATAGATGGATTTGTTTTCAAATTTGGAAATAAGGGTTGTCTCTTTTATAAGAACAACGTATGTTATGGTATGAAACATTTAAATAATGGTTTGTATGTATTGAATTACGAAAACCAATTGTTGGCAATCGATAACGAAACAAACTCACATGACTCATACATCACCCAGTTATGGCATCACCATCTTGGTCATGTGAACGAGAAGCGTTTGAAAAAACTCTGCCAAGATGGCTATTTAGACTCTACTGAGCTAAAACCACTTGATAGATGTCACACTTGTTTACAAGGAAAAATTGCCAAGATGCCTTTTGGTGGACAAGGTGAAAGGGCCACATAGCTTCTAGGATTGGTACACACGGATGTGTGTGGACCATTTCTAGTAGAAGCTAGAGGTGGACATTCTTACTTCATTACTTTTACTGATGATTTGAGTAGATATGGCTATGTCTACTTAATGAGGTATAAGTCAGAGTCCTTAGAGAAATTTAAGGAATTAAAGAATGAAGTAGAGAATCATCTTGGTAAGAAGATAAAGAAGCTTTGATCGGATCGAGGTGGAGAATATCTGAACCAAGAGTTCATCGATCTTCTACGGGTGTCTGGGATTCTATGTCAGCTCACTCCTCCTTATACACTATAGTGGAATGGTGTTAGTGAAAGGATGAACCGCACCTTGTTGGACATGGTGAGGTCGATGATGAGTCATGCGGATCTTCCATTATCCTTTTGGGGATATGAATTACAAACTGCAGTATACACATTAAACCGAGTACCAACTAAGGCGAAAAATGGAATTCCATTCGAGTTATGGAATGGAAGGAAACCCACTTTGTCGCACACAGATGTATGGGGATGCAAGGTGTTTGTTAAGGCCTTCTCAGGCAAAAAACTAGCATCCCGAGGCACAAAGTGTATCTTTATAGGATATCCCAAGGAAACGAAAGGATATTACCTATATAACCCTCAAGACAAGAAAGTGACTATCACCAGACAAGCTGTCTTTCTTGAGAGGGAGCACATCCTCAAGAAGGATAGTGGGAGCAAGATTGACTTCAATGAAGTTGATGCTCAAGATACACAGGAGTTGGTACAGGAACAAGTTCCATAGGTCCCTATGGAAGAGGTTCCAGAAACACAAGTACTGCGTAGGAGCTCAAGAGAGGTAAGGGAACCAGAGAGATTTTATAGAGACCCGAAGCTTGACGTACATGAACATTACATTACTTTTGTGAAATAATTAATACATAACAAAAACAGACACACAAGGACCGTAATAGTTTAGTGTCTTTGTAAACTTGGAACGTAATATTCTAATCATGGTGAAAGATCTTCAACATCTCCCATAAAGATCTTCCCCTTTTTTTTTCTTACCTAAAACCTTTCTTTATATCCTCGGGAAAAGAAAACATAAAAAGGGTGAGCTCAAATGCTCAGTAAGGGTAAGCATGGATAAAATAAAACATACCATATACATTTGAACTTAAAAACATGAACATAATGTTTAAACATCAAAATCTTGAGCAATGACATAAAACATGGAAGTACGTATGGAATAGATCATAAATAAACATTAATAATGATAAAATAGAATGGGAATAAAACATGTAATTTTGGAAACCATTAAGCACATGATATGATTTCCATATTAGCCAAGGCATTGCTGCCAAGACCATCTTAGTGGACAAAGTCCCTTTCTGAATCGAGTTCACTCCTCGTTCTTGTCCTGTATTACTGAATAGATTTAACTTTCCGTTCCAGCCATGTCTATATCATGAGATATAAATCTTTACCCAATGCATTGGAGGGAGATATAGGTCCCACCCATCTCATAATGAAATCATTCTTACTTGTGCCACAACATAAACATTCATCATTCATCATAACCCAAAAAATAAAATGGGTTTCATAAACATCATTCCATCATCACATAATCCAAATAAAATAAATGGATATCATTTCATAATAAGAAAAGTGAAACCATGTAAATAATAGAGAAATGATACTTGAAACATACACATATGAAATAATGTCATCTTAGATGAAAAATGGTTTTGATAAAATACTTGAAATGAATTCTTGAGGAAAATATCCTTTTTTTCTTCAAAATATTTTTCTTTTCACAAAATGTCGTGCAATTTTAAAAGAAATTTATTTTATTGAAAATAGTTATGAAATATTTTGGAGGAATCTTCATGAAAATAAGGCTTTATAAAACCGTAAAAATCCTTTCATGCCGTATACGTTAAAAAAACATTCTTCTCGTACTTTTTTCGGAAAAGTCAAAAAAATACCTCGTAACGTAAAAAAAATAAATATTCCTTACATACCATGTAGTAAAATTCAAAAAGTCAAAAATGGGTAAAAAGGACTTTAAACATACATGAAAACACTTTTATAAAACTTGGACATGTACGATTTCAATAACCCCAGTAAATACTTACGAATAAGCAATCTCAGATAAAAATGTGATTTGCAAAATTATCCCTTATCTTAGGTCCGATATGCTTCGTACGTATCCAAACCTCCTGTATAATTATTTAAATAATGTCATTAACTTATTAAATAATAATATTAATTGTTATTATATCATATATGGTTCACTTATGACTTTATATTACCCGTTCTTTTGTAAATTCCATGTTAAAGAGTGTTTTGGGTAAAATCGTTTCATTTGTCATCCGTGTTTTGACATGTAATTATTCATATGATTTCATAGATCATGTTTATTTAATTCTAGAATATAAAACATGATTTATATATAATATATATTAATAATATACATATATATAACAAATCGATAAATGGAAGGAAATACACCGTTCATGGAGACGGTAGGCCGTACGTACGCATGAACGCTGTTTTCGTTTCTTTATTGAATTTAATGGAATTAAGTAGATGACATACATATATATATACAAAAATCCAGTATCATTATTATGTCATATATTTCATGATTACTCATTATATATACTTTATAATCATTCATTAATGGTTAACATGGAGAATGAATCTCATCGCTTCGTGGAGACGGTAGTCCGTACGTACGCACGAGCGATGATGTCGTTTCCATAATTATTGAATTGAATTGGAGTGGATGATACAATATATCAGAATAAGTATGATGTTATAATAACTATGTATAGTTATTATTTACACCATTATACCCATCCAATTAAGGTGGTGTTGGAAAAACAGATTACACCACGGCGTTGAGACGGTATTTCGTACGTACGCACGCGCGGTGATTTCGTTTTCCGTAGGATGGATAAATGGTGAAATAGGGTTGTTTCAAACTTATAATAACATATCCGTATATGAGTGATACTGATGTTATTACTTCATAATGAAACAACTAAATAAGAAGAAGTGTAAGAATAAATAAAGTTGAAAGAATCGGTAACGAACATTACCTCTTCTTTGAAGCGCCTCTTTGAGACCTCCTCTTAGGGCACTAAAATTGGTCTTTGAAGAAGACCAGGACCTCTAGGATGTTTCTAGGGAAGTGGAGAAGAGAATTTGGCAGGGTTTGGCCGAGATTGAAGTCTCAAATTTGTGAGGAAGAGAGGGAGGAGGTTCCCTTTTATAAGGGAGGAGAGGGGCACCTTTGGAATTCTTAAAAATATTAATTTATAATAAATCTAACCCCACTTAAAAACCTCAAAAAATGACTCATATCCAAATATTAGATTATATAGGCTTGTAATCTCATCAAAATATCAAATTTATACATGTTAAGAATTTATTTTAAACATTATCAACTTGATTTATCCTTATTTAATCAATTTAATTTTATTTGTGGTAATAACATTCTAAATTTTAAATTATAACAAATAATTACTTATTTGTTGTGAATTGTATATAATTGTATAATTTATAACATTTTATACCATATAAATTTAAATTTATAATTTTTAAATATTTTTGTGATTTTTAAACAATTTTATAATATGTTATTTTTATAAAATAACAATAGTGTCAATTTTGACACTATTCATTTATATGAATTTAAATAAAATATATACAGAAGATATGTTCTAACTAAAAGCTTTAATAGATTTATAAAAGGCCATATGTATCTATAAAATTAGTGGAGCACATTATATAGTTCATATAATATTTATTTTATTATTTTTAAAATCATTTATTTGGTTTATCTCTTAATAAAATAATTACTACAACATTTTTGTATAATTATTTAATATACTTATTTGTTGCATAAAAATTAAAAATAAAATTCTATGATGAAGATAAATCTATTAACTTTCACAATAATACTTTTACTCGAATTTATCATCTTAAAATCACAATATTTAAATTTTTATATTTATTAAATTATGAAGGTGACAACTTTGGCATCATTTAAAATAAAATAATATTAGTGTCATAATAACTTTTATAAGACTCAAAACGGTTATATATTAGGTAATTAGATTCTTATGGTATATATATACACTAAAAATAAGTTTTGGTCAGGTTTTTGGGCCTTTTAATGGGTATAATTATTTCAATAAAAACAATATTACCGATTTTTCACTTAATAAATAATTTCTGCATCATTAATGTATCACCATTAATGATAATTATTTAATCCCTAAAAAATCTAAATAAATTATCATGATTTATATAATTGTATTATATTTCTGGAGAATATTCATGTTCTAAATTTTATGATGTTTATCACTAAATTAAAATTATTATACTTATAAGATTTAGGAGAGTGACATGTTGTCACTTTCTTTGGTTTTAATAATAATTAAATTATTTTCATAGTCAAAATTCCATAAAATGAATCTAATCATACCCTTAGGTGATATGGGTCTACTTTTAGCCATACAATAGAATTTTGGCATGTGTTAGGGTAATTTTATAATATTATATTTACCCTTAATTACCCGATTTACCTTTAACTATGGTAAATAAAATTTACCGTAGTTACTATTCATAATTCCCAAAAATAAAAAGTAGCCTATTAACATAATTTGGACCCACTGATTCCAAATATGGAATCCATTTTTTCAAATTCAATATACAGAAGTTGCAGAAATTAAATTAAAATTAATCCCGTTGTCGAATGAAAACGGGTTTTTTGTTTAAAACGTTGTAAAAGATTGAATTGATTTAACCTATGAATTCAATGTAAAATCAATGATAATGACATAAATTATATTAAATGGTTAAAATATATTCTATTTATACTTTAAAACCATTCAATATTATAATTTAACCACATAAGTTATTATGATGAAAGAAGTTGTTTTTAATTAAAATTTAGCGTGTTTTTACTATTCATTAAAATATGAAAGTTATCAGAATAATATGAAAAATTTATCCAAGGTAAAATTTTATATCCTGATTCCAAAGAATAATTTTATTTTTTAAAATTTAACTTATAAACATGTTAAAAACTAGATTTAAAGTGGGTGCACCATCAAAAGGTGACAAAACTGCATTTTTTGAAAAATACTTATTTTACCCGAAAAATTTATTTTGTTCTTATACCATGTTCTAGTAAATGTGTAAGATGAATAATAATGTTATAAAATTCAAAATTTAGTTAATACTATTCATAACGGCTAGTTCATAATAATATTATAATAATATATCGTTGTTTAGTAAAACTCGGTATTGTGTACAACACATGCTATCGAGGAAGGTCGCGATTGCGTGTAATGCAAGCCAAGTCAAGGTTGCGTGTAGTGAAAGACTCCTTTGTTGCTACGTATAACAAAATACATTGAATATATATATATATATACTCAATGTTTCGTAGAATAAATACTATCAAACAAATATGAAATTGTGTGTAACACGATCCAGGATTTGTGTTGCGTATACTGCAAGATAATACGGTGTTGCGTATAGCGCAAGATAATATTGGTGTATCGTACAACAGAAGATATGAAAGAAATTAAAAAGAATATATCTTATAAAATCTCGGGTTATTACATTCTACCCCCCTTAAAATGAATTTCGCCCTCGAAATTCGTCGGGGTTATAAATGGTTTTCTACTTGAAAGTTTCTTTAATTGAAACCCACATCATAAAAAGGAATACCAAAACTTATCTTTATAAACTAAAGTATGAAACGTAACAGTTACCCAAATAAACTAATCACTGGGTTTCCACATAAGAGAACATAGGTGAAAATATGGATATGGAATAGAAATCTTACCATCATGTTCTGATAGAGAGTGGTAGAGAACATGGCTATGAAAAATACAATAATCATAAAGCCATAGATTTGTGATGATCTAAAGTACCATCTGATTCATCGGATATAAGGTCCCTAGGACAAGATTTTTGGTTTTCAAGATCATTTCCCTAAAGTTGATGAATTAAAAGAAATACTTACATGATTTTGGTACAATCTCACTGTTGTTCGTGAATTGAACAATTTCCACTTCATCCCTTAATGAAATGAAGTTGAATTTGTTATTCGTGATGTGTTAGCAGATCATGTGATAGAATGATGGGTCATTCCATCTGTTTTAAACAAAAGGTTAGAAAAAGTTATAAGTCCATCATATGGTTAGATTAATCATATATGGTTCCAAAAATGAACTTATACTTCATATATCATACCGCTTAATAAAATAAAACTAGTTTCTACTAACCAGGGACTTCCTGTAGGCGAGTGGTAGGCGATAAAGGCCAGTTGCACTTCGGTTGTGGGTTCAATTCCCACAGCCTTATCTGACGCGATGGGCTGTTGCCAGTCCTTCAGGTTGTCCTTTTTCTAAAACTACATTACTATAACATCCCATTGAAAAAAGTTCTATCCTTAAACAATACTAACTTATGTCCAACATAATCCATTCCAATCTTTAGGCTTATCTAAAATACTTCGGTCCAAGCTCATAGTATGAAGAAAATGATTACTTGAAATGTCACATAACAATCACGTGAATGCCATCATTTATCCCCCATATATCATAAGATATATCTTGTTGGTCAAATTACAAACATTTGAATACCTTAATCATGTATTCTATTGAAAAATAAATAACCATTTAACCTTAGTAAAAACATGAATGCTGTCAAAAGTTAACTCTTTCCACATACCAAAATCCCAAAATTTCTATATAATCAAACCATAATATCACTTAGTCCTTATATCAGTCATGATCTCATGAATAAAATCAAATATCTCATTATCTTCTTATCCCTTCATTATGCACATATCATCTACTTTCCAAAAATATCTGAATAACCTTCCATGGTTATCAGTACCAATCAATATATACTTTCATATACTTTAGGAAAAACAATAGTGTAACAATCCTTAGATGATTCTTTATTCCATAGTACCATACATTATTCTTTATAAACATACAATCATTCCACTAACTTCTTAAACCACTAGCTGAGCTTCATCATTTATTTCATCTCATATTTCATTTATAGTCTCTTCATCATCATCCATATAAATACTACCCGCATGACCATGCTGATTCTCTTCATGAGTTTTTCCCTTAGGGAATTGGTTTGCATAATACCCATACATTCCACATTTAAAACATCTAATCATTGTTGATGTCGTAGCAATACCATTATCCTTGTCCATGGTGTTAACTGAACCTTTTCCTTTGCACTTACTGGCTTTGTGTCCTTCTTTTAAACACCCAAAGCATCTTTCAGTTCCTTTGAAACAATCTCCCTGATGCCTCTTCCCACATGATTTACATGGGGGAAATTGAACTTTCATTCCTCTATGATCATCATGAAACTCCATCTTTCTCTTATTATCTGAGTCGGGAAACTTACCAAAGCTGAGATTATTGACCATATTATGAGATTTCTGATTAGGCATAATAATGATGTTTGGACTTCCAAATCCCGTTTCATTTGGTTGCTCATGAAGAATATCATTCCATTGTCCGTCATATCCTCTATTATCGTGAATCTTCCTGTTTCCAGCCATTTTCTAAAACCCAAAAAAATAGTGTGAGAGGAAAAAATCATGTTAGGGAAAACAACATAGTAAAGGGGAAGTACCCTCAATATCTAACATCTTAGGTTAAATTCTATTATCATTACCGTAGTTCTAGGACTATATCCTATACGTATACTTATCCTTAGGGATATCCCTAGACTTACCTTAAAAATATCTCTAGGGATCTCACTAACGTTTTCGCATCATAGTTTCCAAAGGTTGACTAAAACTTTCCTCTGATACCAAATGTAGAGACCCGAAGCTTGATGTATATGAACATTACATTACTTTTGCAGAATAATTAATACATAACAAAAATAGACACACAAGGACCGTAATAGTTTAGTGTCTTTGGAAACTTGGAGCGTAATCTTCTAATTGTGGCGAAAGATCTTCAACATCTCCCATAAAGATCTTCCCCTTTTTTTCTTACCTAAAACCTTTCTTTATATCCTAGGGAAAAGAAAACATAAAAAGGGTGAGCTCAAATGCTCAGTAAGGGTAATCATGGATAAAATAAAACATACCATATACATTTGAACTTAAAAACATAAACATAATGTTTAAACATCAAAAGCTTGAGCAATGACATAAAACATGGAAGTACGTATGACATATATCATAAAGAAACATTAAGAATGATAAAATAGCATGGGAATAAAACATGTAATTGTGGAAACCATTAAGCACATGATATGATTTCCATATTAGCCAAGGCATTGCTTCCAAGACCATCTTAGTGGAAAAAATTCTTTTCTGAATCTAGTTCACTCCTCGTTCCAGTCCTGTATTACTGAACCGGTTTAACTTGCCGTTCCAGCCATGTCTATCTCATGAGATATAAATATTTACCCAATGAATTGGAGGGAGATATAGGTCCCACCCATCTCATAATGAAATCATTCTTACTTGTGCCACAACATAAACATTCATCATTCATCATAACCTAAATAATAAAATGGGTTTCATAAACATCATTCCATCATCACATAATCCATATAAAAGAAATGGATATCATTTCATAATAAGAAAAGTGAAACCATGTAAATCATAGAGAAATGATACTTGAAACATACACATATTAAATAATGTCATCTTAGATGAAAAATGGTTTTGATAAAATACTTGAAATGAATTCTTGAGGAAAATATCATTTTTTTCTTCAAAATAATTTTCTTTTCACAAAATGTCATGCAATTTTAAAAGAAAAGGATTTTGTTGAAAATAGTCATGAAATATTTTTGAGGAAGCTTCATGAAAATAAGGATTTATAAAATCGTAAAAATCCTTTCATGCCGTATACGTTAAAAAAACATTCTTCTCGTACTTTTGTCGGAAAAGTCAAAAAAGTACCTCGTAACGTAAACAAAAGAAAGATTCCTTACATACCATGTAGTAAAAGTCAAAAAGTCAAAAATGGGTAAAAAGGAATTTAAACATTCATGAAAACACTTTTATAAAACTTAAGCATGGAAGATTTTAATAACCCCAGTAAATACTTACGAATAAGCAATCTCGGATAAAAATGAGATTTGGAAAATTATCCCTTACCTTAGGTCCGATATGCTTCGTACGTATCCAAAACTCCTGTATAATGATTTAAATAATGTCATTGACTTATTACAGAATCATATTCATTTTTATTATATCATATATGGTTCACTTATGACTTTATATAACCCGTTCTTTTGTAAATTCCATGTTAAAGAGTGTTTTGGGTAAAATCGTTTCATTTGTCGTCCGTGTTTTGACTTGTAATTATTCATATGATTACTTAGATCATGATTACTTAATTAAAGAATATAAAACATGATTTATATATAATATATATTAAGAATATACATATATATAATAGATTGATAAATGGAAAGAAATACACCGTTCATGGAGACGGTAGGCCGTACGTACGCATGAACGCTGTTTTCGTTTCTTTATTGAATTGAATGGAATTAAGTAGATGAAATAAATATATATATACATAAATCCTTTATCATTATTATGTCATATATTTCATGATTACTTATTATATATACTTTATAATCATTCATGAATGGTTAACATGAAGAATGAATCTCATCGCGTCGTGGAGACGGTAGTCCGTATGTACGCACGAGCGATGATGTCGTTTCCATGATTATTGAATTGAATTGGAGTGGATGATACAATATATCAGAATCATTATGAGGTTATAATAACTATTTATAGTTATTATTTACACCATTATACCCATCCAAGTAAGGTGGTGTTGGAAAAACAGATTACACCATGGCGTGGAGACGGTATTCCGTACATACGCACGCGCGATGATTTCATTTTTCATAGGATGGATAAATGGTGAAATAGGGTTGTTTCAAACTTATAATAAAATATCAGTATATTAGTGATACTGATTTTATTACTTCATAATGAAACAACTAAAGAAGAAGAAGTGGAAGAAGAAATAAAGTTGAAAGAATCGGTAACGAACATTACCTCTTCTTTGAAGCGCCTCTTTGAGACCTCCTCTTAGGGCACTAAAATTGGTCTTTGAAGAAAAACAGGACCTATAGGATGTTTCTAGGGAAGTGGAGAATAGAATTTGGTAGGGGTTGGCTGATCTTTAAGGCTAAAATGTGTGAGGAAGAGAGGGAGGAGGTGCCCTTTTATAAGGGAGGAGAGGGGCACCTTTAGAATTCTTAAAAATATTAATTTATAATAAATATAACCCCACTTAAAAACCTCAAAAAATGACTCATATCCGAATATTAGATTATATAGGGTTGTAATCCCATCAACCAATCAAATTTATACATGTTAGGAATTTATTTTAAACATTATCAACTTGATTTATACTTATTTAATCAATTTAATTTTATTTATGGTAATAACATTCTAAATTTTAAATTATAACAAATAATTACTTATTTGATGTGAATTGTCCATAATTGGATACTTTATAACATTTTCTACCATATAAATTTAAATTTATAATTTTTAAATATTTTTGTGATTTTTAAACAATTTTATAATATGTTATTTTTATAAAATAACAATAGTGTCAATTTTGACACTATTCATTTATATGAATTTACATAAAATATATACAGAAGATATATTCGAACTAAAAGCTTTAATAGATTTATAAAAGGCCATATGTATCTAGAAAATTAGTGTAGAACATTAAATAGTTCAAATAATATTTATTTTATTATTTTTAAAACCATTTATTTGGTTTATCTCTTAATAAAATAATTACTACAACATTTTTGTATAATTATTTAATATACTTATTTGTTGCATAAAAATTAAAAATAAAATTCTATGATGAAGATAAATATATTATATTTCACAATAATACTTTTAATCGAATTTATCATCTTAAAATCACAATAGTTAAATTTTTATATTTATTAAATAATGAAGGTGACAACTTTGGCATCATTTAAAATAAAATAATATAAGTGTCATAATAACTTTTATAAGACTCCAAACGGTTATATATTAGGTAATTAGATTCTTATGGTATATATATACACTAACAATAAGTTTTGTTCAGGTTTTTGGGCCTTTTAATGGGTATTATTATTTCAATAGAAACAATATTACTGATTTTTCACTTAATAAATAATTTCTGCATCATTAATGTATCACCATTAATGATAATTATTTAATCCCTAAAAAATATAAATAAATTATCATGATGTAGATAATTGTATTAGATTTATGGAGAATATTAATGTTCTAAATTTTATGATGTTTATCACTAAATTAAAATTATTATACTTATAAGATTTAAGAGAGTGACATGTTGTCACTTTCTTTGGTTTTAATAATAATTAAATTATTTTCATAGTCAAAAGTCCATAAAATGAATCTAATCATACCCTTAGGTGATATGGGTCTACTTTTATCCATCCAATAGAATTTTGGAATGTGTTATGGTAATTTTATAATATTATATTTACCCTTAATTACCCGATTTACCTTTAACTATGGTAAATAAAATTTACCGTAGTTACTATTCATAATTCCCAAAAATAAAAAGTAGCCTATTAACATAATTTGGACCCACTGATTCCAAATATGGAATCAATTTTTTCAAATTCAATAGACATAAGTTGCAGAAATTAAATTAAAATTAATCTTGTTGTCGAATGCAAACGGGTTTTTTGTTTAAAACATTGCAAAAGATTGAATTGATTTAACCTACGAATTCAATGTAAAATCAATGCTAATGAAATAAATTATATTAAATGGTAAAAATATATTCTATTTATACTTTAAAACCATTCAATATTATAATTTAACCACATAAGTTATTATGATGAAAAAAGTTGTTTTTAATTAAAATATAGCGTGTTTTTACTATTTATTAAAATATGAAAGTTATCAGAATAATATGAAAAATTTATCCAAGGTAAAATTTTATATCCTGATTCCAAAGAATAATTTTATTTTGTAAAATTGAACTTATAAACATGTTAAAAACTATATTTAATGTGGGTACGCCATCAAAAGGCGACAAAACTGCATTTTTTGAAAAATACTTATTTTACCCGAAAAATTTATTTTGTTCTTATACCATGTTCTAGAAAATGTGTAAGATGAATAATAATGTTATAAAATTAAAAATTTATTTAATACTATTCACAACGGCTAGTTCATAATAATATTATAATAATATATCATTGTTTAGTAAAACTCGGTATTGCGTACAACACACGCTATCGAGGAAGGTCGCGATTGCGTGTAATGCAAGCCAAGTCAGGGTTGCGTGTAGTGAATGACTCCTTTGTTGTTGCGTATAACAAAATACATTGAATATATATATATATACTCAATGTTTCGTAGAATAACTACTATCAAACAAACATGAAATTGTGTGTAACACGATCCAGGATTAGTGTTGCGTATACTGCAAGCTAATACGGTGTTGCGTATAACGCAAGATAATATTGGTGTATTGTACAACATAAGATATGAAAGAAATTAAAAATAATATATCTTATAAAATCCCGGGTTATTACAGATTTGGTTTCCTAGTCACCGAGGATGGTGAATCATTATTGTTGGACAATGATGAACCTCTCTTCTACAAGGAAGCAGTAGAAAGCTCAAAAGCTGCAAGATGGCTAGAAGCTATGAATTCTGAGATGGATTCCATGTATCAGAACCAAGTTTGGGTTCTGGTCGATGATCCAGTTGATGTAAAGCCTGTTGGATGCAAATGGGTATTCAAAAGAAAGCTGGACATGGAAGGTCAAGTTAGCACCTATAAAGCAAGGCTAGTGGCTAAAGGATTCAGACAATGTCAAGGAATAGACTATGATGAAACCTTCTCTCCAGTTTCCATGTTTAAATCCATAAGAATCATACTTTCCATAGCAGCTTACCATGACTACGAGATTTGGCAGATGGATGTCAAAACAACATTCCTTAATGGGAACCTTCAGGAAGATGTCTATATGACACAACCAGAAGGGTTTGTGACACCAGGTGAAGCCAAATGGGTTTGCAAGTTGCAGAAATCCATTTATGGATTGAAGCAAGCATCCAGGTCATGGAACATTCGATTTGATGAAGCCATAAAGGAATTTGGTTTCATTAAGAACGAATGTGAGCCATGTGTTTATAAGCAGTTTAATGGGAATGCGGTCATCATCCTAGTGGTATATGTTGATGACATATTTCTTATTGGAAACGACATACCATCCTTACAGTCAGTTAAGGACTGGTTGAACAAGTGTTTCTCCATGAAGGACTTAGGAGAAGCAGCCTACATTCTAGGGATCAAGATCATTCATGACAGATCCAAGAGGCTGCTTGGACTAAGTCAGGGTATATACATTGACCAGATACTAAAGAGATTTAGTATGGAAAAATCCAAGAGGGGATTGGTTCCAGTTTCACAAGGCTTACATATTTTTAAGAAAATGTGTCCCTAGACACAACATAAGAAAGATAGGATGAGAAAGATCCCATACGCTTCGGCTATAGGATCCATCATGTATGCCATGTTATGTACCAAGCTTGATGTTGCCTATGCACTGAGCATGGTAGGTAGATATCAAGCAGATCCAGGAGAACAACATTGGACTGCTGTTAAGACTATCCTTAAGTATCAGAGAAGAACTAAGGATATGTTCCTGGTGTATGGAGGAGACGAGGAGCTTGTCATCAGAGGGTATGCTGATGCTGGTTTTCAAACAGATCAGAATGATCTGAATTCGCAATCTGGATATGTTTTATGTCTCAATGGAGGAGTTGTGAGCTGGAAGAGTTCAAAGTAGCCAGTTGTCGCTGATTCTACAGTGGATTCCGAGTATGTAGCGGCTTCTGATGCAGCCAAGAAAGCCATCTGGATTCGGAACTTTGTCTAGGAGCTTGATGTGGTTCCTAGCAGTAAAGATCCCATTACATTGTATTGTGAAAATACTACAGCGGTGGCTCTTTCGAAAGAACCAAGGTCACATCAACGGACAAAGCACACACTCCGGAAGTATCACCTCTTGAGGGATTTCTATCAAAGGGGTGAAGTTGTAGTGAGCAGAGTGTCCACGGAAGAGAACGTGGCAGACCCCATGACTAAAGGCCTATCTCAGTAGAAGCATGAATATCATGTGAGAGCTAGCTGGTTAAAGGTTGTTAGCTGTTGGCTCTAGTCCAAGTGGGAGTCTATTGGAGTTGGTGGTCTAGAACCAACTACTTTGTACTTTATTCATTAAATAAAAACCTTATCACATCTTGATTGTTCTTCTGCATGACATGTCATGTGATAATGTCCTAAGGAAAACTGTTGCATTAAAGGGTCGTAGCGGATCCCTGCTATGATGAGAACCCGGAAGGGCCATAACACTATTCTTGAATGTATGTTCTATGGATGGATGATATTATTTGAGGGACATAAATAATACAGGTCATTAGGGGTGAGGACTCATAAAACTTTGAGGCACCTTCTCATGGTGTGCGCCCTTGGTAATATCCAGGAGGATATTATGAGAACGATACCTACCAGTAGGAAATCCACATTTCATAGTGTCATTGGATGTTCCTATCTACAGATGTGTGTATTGATCCTTAGACTTTAAGATTATTATTAATGGGTATTAAAACTCTCTCACTTATATGTATTGACGAAAACTATGACGACACACTATTCGCAGCAAGGTAGGATACGTTGGGTGCGTCACGAGTAATACCGCATTAATAGATAATGCGAGAAAGGATTTGTCCCTTCCGTTCCATAATGGAAGCAGATATCTCTGGCCCTTTGATGGAATTGATATAGCCTAAATAAATCCATGGCCATGGTAAGGTATGGGCAAGTTCAATTTCAGGAAGTCAAAGAAAGAATAATCAAGCACATGGGTTTATGACACTAGCATGCAACCCGCTTGATTGGAGATATCGAGACAAAGGGATTATATTACATGGTAAGCGTTCGTAGGAGGTGACACATCATTGTGGCGTTAACTTCTTTCTCTATGGGTGCCTTGGCGTGTTGCTAGATGATAACCTTGGACTTTAGGCAGGCTCAGCCTAATGCCACTGAGAAAGAGGCCTAGAGGGTCACACACTAAGTGTGTCCATGTATCTCAGTTAAATATTAATTTAACAAGTTAAATAAATATTATTACCGAATGTGGTTTAATAATTATTTAAGGATGTATGATCGCATTTATTTTGACACTAGTTATTTGAGAGAATATATTTTGGATTAAATAATATATTTATTAGAGAGTAATGCAGTGAAATTTATTTAAGAAATAAATAGTCATCACTCAAGGTCTAATAAATGTGGTGGAGAAAAATGGAAAATAAAAGTACACGCCGTGTATTAATTATTACACGCGTGTAGTTTTTCCATTTGGGATTTTGAGGATTTAATATTTTTTTATTAAATGATATTTATTATAATCAGTGTGGGTGCATGTCAAGGAATTAATAATTCGACATGGGGGTTTTCAATAAGAGTTAATGAAATAAATAAAACGCGTAACACATTTATTTATTTCCATAACTCTATTAACCTCAAACCCGATTATAAATATCATCGCAACCCCAACATTTTAAAGAGCCATTGTTGTGCACAACGGATTTGGAAATACTCTCAAGCCAAGAGAGAATTCCCTTTCCACCAAGAACGCCATCAAGTTACGAGAGCAAGATCCTCCACCGGATCAAGGTGGTCGAAGGCGGACATCGCAAGTGAATGTTCTTCCACGCTAGCACTCGTAGATCCCTTCGGCGACGTCCGGAGATACGTGACACACGTGTGGATCACCACTAAAGGAATCCTACACTTGGATTCTACGACACAACGACGGATCACCGAATTGTGATCGGACACATCAAAGAAGAAAGAATTCCAACAAGGTAATTATTATGCATTAATTAAATTAATTATAATCAACATATGATGATCCTCCTCAAGGGTTCCAGGACTCTTCTTTTCTTTTCGTTCTATTCTGAAGATTCGGCGTTTTATATCGTGACGGATCTCGTATTGAACGTTGTTTAACTTTAAAATTAAAGTTGGGCTAACCCACCAACGTACTTCCACTGCGCCCGGAACCTACACTTATTTCATCATGAACCTCACCTTTCGTGATATATAAAATTTGATTGATCACTTTTAGCATTGTCAGTTTTAAAACTCCCCCTGTCTCGCTACTCCCCCTAACAGCTTCAACTCCCCTATCTCGCTTCTCTACCTAACAACTTCTCCCCATGTCTTGACTAATAAATTTTCTCCCTTATACAACCACAATTTATCCCCCTTTATCAATGAACTTGAAATCCATTCCTTTTAGGTCTATAATAGGGTTAATAATACATATTAGCACATTAGGGAAAAACATACCATACCTCAGGGAGAAGGGGGTTTCAAATCCATAGTTTTTGAAGTGCAGGGAGTCATATGAACTCCTAGAATAATTAAATGCCTCCAAAAAACTTCTTTAGTTAAGGCCTTTGTCAGGATGTCCACAACCTATAGTTCTGTAGGAACATGCTCCATCTTCACAATCCCTTGATCCACCCTTTCCTTGATAAAATGATACTTGATTTCAATGTCCTTTTTCCTTGAGTGATTTATTGGATTTTTGATAAGATTTATAGAACTTGAATTATCATAATGGATTCTAATCAGAGACTTCACTTTCACTCACATATCATCAAGATGCTACTTCATCCACAATAACTACATGCTTTCTTGAGTAGCCACAATATACTCAGCTTCTATAGTGTTCAATGAAATGAAATATTGTTTCTTCCTTAGACAATAAATAAACAATCCACCAAGATAGAAATAAACTTCTAACATTGATTTTATGTCATATGCTGATCCAGCCCTATCAGTATCTGTATATCCCAATATCTCTTGTTAAGATTTATCATTATACATCAAACCAAAATCCAATATTCCCTTGATATAATGAAGTATTATTTTCACTGCAAACATGTGTCTTTCCTTGGGATTGAATCGATACCATGCCACTTGACATGTGGAAAAACAATATCTAGTCATGTTACTGTCAAGTACAACAAGATTTGAATGATCTTCCTATATTTGGTGATATTAATCATTTTTCATTCATCATCATTTGATAGTTTCATTTGGGTAGAAACTATGGTCATAATCTACTTGTAATTATCCATTCCAAATCTTCTAAAAACCTCATTGGCATATTTATATTGAGAAATAAATGTTCGATTATTTCTTTGTGTTACCTATAAACCAAGGAAACACTTCTGTTCACCAACCATTGACATTTCAAACTCACTTTTCCTAAATTTGAAAAACTATTTTCACTATGATTCATCTGATCATCCAAATATTATGTCATCGACATATATTGGAACCATTATTCTTTGATTATTTCAATGGTTGATATATATATTTTAATCAAATATACCACACTTAAAGCCAAGTTTTTTTATAAAATAATTTAGCCTCGAATACCATGATCATGGTTCTTGATTCAGACCATATAAACCCTTCTTCAACCAATGAACTCTGTTTTCATATTCATGAATGAGAAAAACATACAACTACTCAATATAAACATCTTATTCTAGAACTCCATTTAGAAATACTGACTTGAATTTCATCTAGAAACACTTGAACTTTCTTCTCACTACTATGACTAAGAATAATCAAATTGTATCTATCCTTGAAATAGGTGAAAAATTCTCATTAACATCAATACACTCTATCTGGGAGTACCCTTTACACACTAGTCATGTTTTTTTTTCAAATTACTGAACCATCTACATTCATTTTGTTGAAAAATATTCATTTAGTCCTAATGACATTCTTATCTATTGGTCTCGAAACAATATCCCATGTCTTATTCTTCTCAATTTGGTTAAAATCTTCATTCTTATCCTAAACCAAATTCTTATATCCATTTTCTTCATAAAAACATTTAGGATCTACTTGTGATAAGTAAGATTCTTTCTATAGAGTCTTCATCTGCCTTATCTACACTGATGCTGTCTAATCACCAATTATGTTCTATCTATCAATTTCAGATCTTCTCTTTTGTCTTTGTGTAGATACTGAATTTTTCTAATCCTTTTCATTATTTTAATATTCTTCTAAATCAGCCTCTAGAACTAGAACTTCCCTTGATATGCTTATCTCTTCATCACTATCCTCTTGATACTGATCATTAATTTTCTGAATATTCTACTCATTTTACACTATAGATACATCATTACTTCCAACTAACTTTCCCAACCACTTATTGAAGCATTTATATGATTTTCTTTTCTTTGAGTCTCCAAGAAATATCCCTACATTTCCATGGGATTCAAACTTCCTATATTTCTCCTTATTGATAATGAAACACTTATTTAAGCAAACTCGAAGGTACTTCAATGTTGGATTCTTTCCATACCAAAGATCATATGGAGTATTTTCCTCTTTTAGGAACAATAATAGTCTGTTTGATATATATACTGATGTCATGAATTCTTCTTTCCAAAACATCTCTAAAAGGTATTTCTCAATGAGAATTGTTCTATCCATGTTATCGATAATACGATTTCTTCTCTCAAACACTTAATTCCGCTATGGAGTTATTATAGTTAAAACTTGGTGCCTTATCCCATGATTCTCAAGATAATACTCCACTTGGAAGTTTGTGAACTCTGTTCCATTATCTATTCATATCTTCTAGATTGTTTGACCCAACATCTTCTCAACTTATCTTTGATAAGTTTTCATGAAACTGAACACCTCTAACTTATGGGTGATGATTTTCCCCCATGACATTCTTCTAAAATCATCAATAAAGAGAACATAATATCTCCTCCCATCAATAGATTTTGGTGATATTGGTCCATATACATCAATATGTAATTACTCAAGCAATTTTTTGGACCCTTTCTCTTTTTCCTTACATGTCATTCAAATGATCTTCCCTTATTGGAAAGAATCACACGTATGAGTATGATCATGTGATAATCTAGGTAGGACTTGAGTAGCATCATATTTCACCAAATATTCCATGGAAATTTGGCTCAAGTGGCCAAGATGTTTATGCCACAAATTATTTTATTCTTACTTGAAAAGAAAGTAGATATCTTCTTTTATAATCACTAGGTAGAGATTCCTTTTTGTAATCTTTCCTTGTAATAAAAAAATACCATATTTTTCCTTGATGACACATAATTTATTGGAAAATTTTATGGCATGTTCTAAGTCACACAACTAACTTACACTCAATAAGGTATGACTAAGACCTTCAACAACCAAGACATCTTCTTATCTCATGTATTTTCCTCTAACCTTGGATTTTTCGGAACCAATAATTTTCAGTCCCTCATCATTATAAAACCTTACGATACCTTATTTATCGTATCTAATTTTGGTGATGCGATCCTTATTTCCTTTCATATGATAAGTGCATCCACAATCAATGATCCATATCCTAGTTTGATCTGATGCTTTGAAATAAATATCTGTAACAACTGACTACTCAGCTCTTTTATTATTGATCCATATTTTTGAATGTATACTTGATAGGGATTGATAATATTTATCTTCCTCAGTGTATGATTTACTAGCTTCATTTTTTGCAACACCAGAAACGATTTTTCATTTTCAGTTTTCTTGATGGTTTATTGATTTTATTCTTGCTACCAATTTGGTTATGCTTATGCACATTCCTCTTTATGGTTGATGTATAGTATCTGACCATGTGTCCAAATATTCCACACCAATAGTAATGGCCCTTGAATTATGTTCTAGAGTATTGAACTCTGTTTGGATAACATTTTTATTCTTGTGCCCTTTGGTATTTATTGGCTATGTAACACACATTTTATGAGTTTCCCATCACTCCACAACAATAACACCTGATGCGAGGTATATTCCTATGTGTCAGTTCTACACTTGTGGTTGTCCCTTGGGTTTTTTTGAATCTCTTGATTCTACTTCATACCCAAATAAATTTTCAATATCATAGAAAGTGCTGGTGGTATGACTTCAACCATGACTGATTTCTTCTTCTGATTAATCCCCATACTATCCTCATCATTTCGATTAGAATGTTGCTTTTAGTTTTCTAGGCCTTTATTCTCCACCTGCATCTTCTCAGTTCCCTAAATAATCTTATTTCTCATTGTCATACTGATAGTCAATAGTTTTTCTTGATCTTTAACATTTCATCATATACAAATGACCTCTTCTTTATGTTCTTCAATACGTTTGATTTGATTTATTATATTTTGAGTAAAATTATCGATTTCTCTTTCCTAATCTTCAATTTTGGGCATGTACTCAAAAACCTTATCCGAGTTCTCTGGAAATGAAGACTTTATTTTTCAATTTCTTCATTCTTCTCAGTCTTCTCTTCTTCCTATGGATTCATATATAGTTTTTATCACGAACCACTTTTTTATATTTCCTCATTTTGGATCTCCAAACATATATTTCCTCAAGAGAAGCTTCTAATTTGACCCGAAGGTCAAATATACCTTCAACTTCCCCTTATTTATTGTCACTTTATTCTTTTGTGGAAGTATTTCTAAAAATTTCCACCATAGCATCGATTTTAGGATCCTTACAGTCCTATAATTATTCTGTCTCAGATTTTTGCAAACTATCATCTTCTCTTGAACGTAGATACTTATTTTTAAAGAATATTCTCTTAAAAATTTTCTTCCCTTTCACAAAGGTCAAATAATTCTTCATGGGAATTTAAACTTCTTCCTATTCATCTTCTTGAATCTTCTTCAGGTACCTTTATATAAGATGTCCAACTTTACACATTGAAAGCATGCAAGTGGAAGTTTACCTTTGAACTTTCCTTTTACTCTTTGGATATTTGAGGATAGGAAAGATATAAACTCATCTATCTATTCATCTTCATGTTAATCTTAAATGGAGTGATCCTTCTTGTCTTTGAATAAAACCTCTTTGTATTTCCACTTTTCCACAACATTGTTGTCATAATTTCTCATTCCATAATCTATAAGAATACTATACAAGTTGTCCAATGTCAACTCTTTTGAATCTTTATCTTATAATACTGAAACTTTTAGATTGAATTGTGGTAGAAGTTTTCTCAAGATACACTTCAAAATATTTATATATTCAATGACTTATCTAAGGACATGCATGTCTTCCACAACCACATTTTCCTAGTTAAAGAATGTATCAACTGACTCATTAGGGTGAATTATGAGATCCTTTTATTTGTTTCATAGAACAAGTAGATTTTCTTCTCTAACTTTTGAGTATCCCTCATAAATATTTAGTAACTTATTCCACATAGTATGTGATGAATTACATGAAATCACCTTTCTATAAATTGAATTTGACAGGGATCCACCTAAAACATTGATACCTTTGGAATTAACATCCAATTCCATTCTCTTAGCTTCTGATAAGGCCCCACTATCAATACTGGATGAAATACCATGCATCAATGCTATGAAGATATCCATTCCGAAAGATTGGATGCAGTGCTGCATCTGATTCATCCATAATTGAAAACTGTTTCCATAAAAGATGATGATTCTTTTATGATTTACTACCTCTATTTATTCTATAGATAAATAAATACTAACTTTTAAATTTTTACAATGATACTAACAATTAGTTCCACTAGGTTAACTACCCTCAGGGGGGGGGAATCAGGGTATGGCAGATTAAAACTACGGCCCCTTTGAATCTTGTTTCATCATTAAACAATACAAATTATCTCTTTACACTCTAGAAATGTATGAACAGATATGAAATCATGCACAAGACACAAAAATTTTACTTGGTTCACCATCAATGGGATACATCCAAGGAGAATACAATGATGATGTGCCGAGGTACTAAATCCACTAAATCCCACTACCAATTTAAAGGTTTGGGATAGATAACTTCTTTTCCCAAGCTCAATTACTTTACAAGGTTTAGGGTATTCTCATTGCATTCCTAAGGGTCACTCCCTAAATCTCTTTCTCTGACTCATTTCCAGTGGAAAGGATCACCATTTTCTTTTTTCCTTTATCCACTGCTCTTAGAAGGGATTCACCCATAGTTTATGGACTTATAGGTCCCTTAATTATCTCTAATGAATACATCCTCAATTGTATATGGATTCTATTTGGAAGTTATACTTTCATTCAATAGATTAATACCAATTTACTATACATCTACTGGGAAATGAATTCTGAAACACTTTTGTGATTCTCATTGCCTTCTTAAAGCTTCTATTTCAAGAAGCCCAAATAGTATTCATGAATATCATACTTTTCGTTAATCTCACTTACCCTTTGTGAAGAATACCTGTTTTACGAATCTCAAATAGACTTTGTGAAGCCCCTTTCTTTCGCAATTCTTACCTAGCTTTCATGAATTCCTTTAATTTTGCGATTCTCAGAACATTTAGTTGGAATTTATAGCCTTCGTAAACTTCTTCGCATATCACCTTTAAAAACCACCCTTCACGAACCACCTTCATGATTCTTGAGACTTAATATTTTTTTATGTCTGGATTCTTTTCTGAAGGGGGTAGAGGCTTATTTATAGGTGTTTTCACTGATTCCAGAACCTTCTAGGTCATGTCTTCACCATTTCACGAAGCTCCCACTTTCCCACCACAAGGATCCCTTTTTCAAGAAACTCCATCGAAATTTAATATTCGTGATTCCTATCGTAATCATAGCGCCTTTCGTTAAAAATTCACACTACCATGATGCTCCACCCGTGATGGTCCTCATCTTCACTATTCGCAATGCTTTTCACTATTCATGTAGAACAACATAAATTTTTTGATTTATTTAGAAACACTCTTTGCGAAGAACATATTCATGAAATTCATGCCTTTTCCATATTTTTTTAATATATTTAACGAAATCCTATTTTCATGATGCAAGCTAAATTCAAAATTTGGACCCCAAAAATTTGGAAAATATTGGGAAATGACGTCACCTTATATACACAATTTTCTGTACTACTTCCAGGGAATCCATTACTTTATCTTTTATCTTTGTCAATACACCATCTCAATTATCTCTATGGATCTCCACAACATAACATAGAAACCCGCTTTTTCAGCAAACAGAATCAACCCAAAAATTATGTGATGTTATGTTAATGTACTTTTTCCCAATAAATATAAATTTATAGTGTCCATATCCTGATCAAAAGGATATATTGGGTATGTATTTAATTTTTGACCTCAATGGATAATATCAATATTGATGATCAGTCTTGTAAAAATATTTGGATCCTCATAATTGATTGAAAAAATCATCGATACATAGAAGAAGATACTTATTCTTTACTATAATATTGTTATGTTCTTGATAATCAATATAGAGTCACATTGATCCATCTTTCTTATTAACAGAAATTATAGGTTCACCCTATACAGATACACTTGTTAAAATTAATCCCTTATCAATATTATCCAATTATTAATTCATCAATCACTACAACTCAATAGGGGAAATAATATATGAATTCATTTAAATAGGTGTATCCCCAGGTACAAGTTCTTTTGAAAACCTAACTTCATGATTCATAGGAAGACTAGGTTACTCTTCTATAAATACGTTAAAAAATCATATACAATAAACATATATTCAATGTTGAGTTTCTCCCCAACTATTTTAGATAAATATACCCTTTCAATAGGAATCAAAACCCATTCGATGGATGTAATTTCCATTAGAAGTTCATATTTTTCTTTACATTTAAAAAAATCATAGGTTTCTTCAGAATATAAAATTTATCTTCCCTTCCTCAAAAATTGATATAGTATATATATAATGGAAGGAAAACCATGCCCAAAATCCCAAAAATTTTTATTAGTGGAGTAATAATAAGAGTTAGGGGAATAACGTCCCCACAAAATTAAATTTGGGAAGATTAATTGATTTGAGATGAAATCATTTCACCATTAGATTTTTTATAACTATTTCAATATTTATTATTTGAGGTGGAAATGTGATACCTATAGATTTTTTTATATAAAATAGTTGGTAAAACCAGAATCAAATAATATATTAGAAGTTCTAGATTGGATATTAAGTCTACATTTCATCACTTTCTTATCACACCCCACTTCGACAATATTGATCACATAATATTTTACATTTCATATTGGCATAAGAGTTTATTGATTACAATCATCATCATTAACCCTTATATTTGAGATCTAGTTAGTATAATGTCTATACTCCTTTTAATTATATTTTTGGAGCATGGGTGGGGTATTTTATAGAAATTTATCTTAATTTGGATCATTAGATGAATTATTTCCATTATATAATCATTTGATCACATGATTCCCTTCTTTTCCAAATACAAAACATTTATGAGTCTCCTTATGATAATTTCCTCTGTGCTTTTTTCCATAATTCAGGTATAAATAAATGTTCATCTTCTTTACTCCATGATTTATGTTATTATAATTTACATTGAATTCCATATTTCTTTTCATATAAAAACCATTATATTGATGTGTGACTCAAATATCTACTTCCATATTGGTATCTCATCTAATGATTTATTCATAGCTTCTAATGTCTTGTATGGTTAAATCTCTATAGAGACATGGTTTTAGGCCATTATAAAATCAATCATTATTACTTTATGTATCAATATTTATACCATAATCCTAACTCACAAGTCATATAAAATTTGTGTCATAGGTACCAAAAAATTCGACAACCTTCTACTTAAGAATAAGGAATTTCTTACCCATCATCATACAAAGAATATAGGAATTGTACCTATTGAAAAATAAGAACATAAACTCATCCAATTATATGGAATCAATTTATTTCAATTGGCCTATATTTTTGAAAATATTCTACCATTTATCCACTTCACCCTCTAAATAACAAATAACTAAGATATAAATTTCATGTTACAAGAACCGGAGAATATAAAATAAATTTTTAGAGGTAATAAACCATTTCTCATTATCTAATTGATTAGAAGACCCACTAAAAGAAGGTGAAAAATCCTTCATGAAGGAATAACTAGTTTGTTGATCCTTACTTTTCTCATTTTAATCTTGACCTGATTCATCTCTTTAGAATGTAGCATAATAATAATAATAATAATATTTTTCATTTTATCTACTACAAAATTCTATTTATCAAGGTACAATCATTTCACTATCTATCACATCGAGCGTTAATATGGTTCTTTTTTATTTTAAAAATTTACTAAAAACAAAATGCATAGAATGGGAAATAATAATCATAGTGGGAAATATAATAATCATAAAAATCATTTGGAGTTAGTCTAAATCATGACACCTTATTTTCAATCTATAACACCATAGGTTTAACCTAGGACATCCATGTGCATTATCTAGTCAAATACTTAATATTTTATCTTAAAGTAAATGTGAATTTAACTGAGAATATCCCTCAAGAATTTCAAAATAAGTGTGTTGTAAGGAAATATTCACTGTGAACCAGAATGATTGATGAGAAATACCCAGACAAAATTTTTCAGGCCTATATTACCTTGATAAATCTCTACCAAAAAAATTTCTACATGTTTTTTTGTTGAAAGTGATGTATTTTTTTAGGGAAACCACATTCAATTCATTACCAAATCATAGGATGCTATCCTAAAAATTTTCTTATCCTAAGGGTTCTCGTTTAAGGTTATTCATATCAGATTTCAAAAGTTACTAATCCTTTATCTAATAAAAACTATAGTGAAGTCAATTTTCATAAATCAATACTACATCTTATTAATAAAATTATTCATGAAACATTAATATGATCCATTCTAAAACCACACAGGTTTAGTTTCTTCGGAAACATGGATACAAAAACAAAAGGTACATAATTTATCTAAATCATTTCCTATTAAGTTCTTCAAAACTATCACATTTCTTACACAAAACATACAAAAAACCATTCTCTATATCTCAAGGAAGGGAAACATAATAAAGGGTGTGATTAGATAACCAGTAAAGGTAATCATAAGAGATATCAATAAATGATTATAAATGAGTATAATATATGCATAAGGGTGTGAGAACATGAATATTACATTATAATATAGTACATATAAATTTATTTATCATAATCAGGAATCATGGAATAATGTTTTATCAATCAAAATTCATAGTACATAAGAGTGTGGAATCATTAATAATAAATCATGGGATATGGGAAATTACCATAAGAATAAAATATAAGTTTTTGTCATAAAAATATATATAGATAATAATTTCCTTTTTCAATAATCATTTCCAATATTATCATAGTGGATTGGGTTTAATCCCAATTACACCATTTCATTAGTCAAATTTCACTCCCAATTCAATCTTATTAGAGAATGTCCCTAATTGAAATGAGTTCACTCCCCATTCTAGTCCTAATTATCTCATGAGATATACTTAATTATTTAATTAATTAGAGGGATATATAATTTTTTAGACCACCCATCAAATAATGAATAACAAACATATGTATACCAAAAGATCATAAAATATTCATTCTATCTTCAAATCATAATCTGTATAAAGGATATGAGTTTAATAAAAATTTAATCACCATAATCATAAACCATACAAATAAATAATAAAAATGGTAAAATTGTATCATATCCCTAGTAAATCATAAGAAACATCCAAGTATATAGTTATAAATAAAAAACCCATTAACGTATCACTAAAATATTTAATAAACAAAATGCCCCTTTTTTATTTGAAACCAATTATATAAAATATTATAATTTACAAAATATGAAAGAAAATAATTTCTTTAAAAATAAAAACTAAAATTATAATGTAATATTTAATTAAATGATTATTCTTTTTGGTAGGGAAATTCGTTCTTGCTGTCTGTGTCAAAACAAAAATTCATTACACATTTTTAATAAAATTTAAAAAGTACCACAATTAGAAAATTATAAGAAGTTTCCTTTGAAACCTAGTAAGGAAAGTAAAATATAGGAAAAAATTATTATAAATAAATTTTTTACAATTTTAATAACTTTATTGAAGTCATTTGAAATAAAATATTGACATTTAAGAAAATATTCCCTTCCGAACAGAGAAACGAGGTTAGTTTTATATAAAAAAATATTTTATCCTCTTGAGTAATTTAATAGACAAAAATTAATGGAAAATATGAAATCTTGAAAATAACCAGAGTAGAGGAAAAAACATAATATTTTATATATAAAGATTATATAATTTCATATTCATGAAATTTTTTCATAAATAATGTTGATAATATTCAGTTTTGAACCAAAAACCAATATATGAGGTCTTTACTTCAAAATTTCCATGTCCTCCCATATAATAAATTTAAATTTTATTATAGTTATATAATAGAACCATAATAATACCTATAATACCATAAATGTTTTATTTATATCATCTTATCACCTGTTCATTAACAATATTACATTATCACCATCTTTTCAGGGGTCAACTTCTTTGTTTTTCTTGTATATTTTTGTTCGGCAGTTATGGTCCTTAGACTTTGATCATAGAAAATTGTATCCAAAATTTAAATAATAATATCAATATAATATATATTTATTATAAACATAATTAAAACCATTCATATAAAGTGGCGAGGAAAAATGAATTACATTACTATGAGGAGACGATAATCCATATATAATAACAAGTGATGTTTCAATTTTTTGATGGATGGAATGAATTAAAAAAATATTAATTTACTTTAAAATAATCATTATAATATCATGAATATCATATATATATATAAATTAAATCTATCATGATAACCACCCATGGATATTGGGTATTGAATATGAATCATATCTCTATATAGAGGCGATAGTCCACGCGTATGCTTGAGTGATAAATTCATCTGCCATTTTGTGACACCCATATATTTTGTGAAATATTTTTTTTCAAATAAATTTATTTTTTTTGATATATTGTTTTACATGTAAAACTAATTTTATTATATATTACACTTGACATCGAGTTTAAAAACAACATGGCGTTCTATTAAAATATTATTATTTCATATGATAATTATCGCCTAACTATTAGAATGGTGGGTATGTATATGATTAAATAAATTATGAATATTTATGGTTTAAAAATGTATATAAAATGAATTATTTAGTTACCAATTCATTAGAAATGAAAATTTATACTATTTGAAAATGAAGGAATTTTTTTTTCTAAAAAACTATTTTCATGCAGACAAACACATTTTACCTCAAAAAATAAAGCAAATCAATTTTTGTAAATTATTTTAATAATATATATATATATATATATATTATAAGATATAAATTTTTTAACATTCATCTTATGACTTTTCTGGACAATTGATAAGGATAAATCTAATTTTATACTTACAAACTATATTTATCTAAAAAATAGTTTTTTCATTTTTCATACTTTTTTTAAAAGAAATGTTTGAAACTTTTAGAAAGTTTATTTTAATAAATAATATTAAAAATTTAAATCATAAAATAAAAATTTTCATGGAGTGAATTTTTGATAATTTTTAGAGAATATAATTTTTTCAATGAAAAGTGAAAATACTGGTTTATATATAGAATTTTCATTTCTTTTAAGGAAATTTAATATTTAAAAATTATTTTAATATTTTTTTAGAAGTAAAATTAGTAAATTTTATATGTATTAATCCAATTTAGATTATTTTAACCAATTTAATATTGATATTTGAAATAAAAACTTTTTAAACTTTTGAATATTTTCTCTTTGGAAACCCACATTTTCGTCATGTTTGTGGATTAATTTTCAATTAAAATTCTCCACTTCTATGAATGGAATATGGAAAAATATATTCCATATTTGGAATAATAATAATTAATATTATATAATAAGTTAAAATTTATTTTCTTACTATAAAAAATATTAAGAAAATTGAAAATTAATTACCGTAGTTTTGTTTAAAATGAGTTTATCGAGTGTTAAACTAAATTGATAATAGGAAAAATGACCTTGAATCGATGTGATTCATATTTCACTAACTATTTTAATTAAAGGTAATTAGGTCAAAGTTAATGGATATATGTGATATATGTGAAATTAAAATGATTCTATAATGTTAATATATTATTTTCATTTATATCATTTCTTCTATTGAGAAAATGGAAGCATCATTCATACATACATACAACGTACCATCTCCATGTAAGGTGTATTTAATTTTTTTATCTCTAACATTTATGGATTAATATAAATACATATACAACTAATATATATTATATTGATATCATTCTTCAAATTATTTATATTATGTAACCCTGATCAAAGCAAGAGTACCGAAAATACTAAATCGAAACATACCTGGAAAAAAGCTGTTATTACCTGAAACATGAAATTAACATGGAGTTGTTAATAAATGGGTAATAAAAGGTAATAAGTAAATAATTTATGGTATTATATATGTAATTTATGGTATTTCACTAATATACGTATAATAAAAATATATTTATTACATGGGATGTTCAAATACGTACATAGGAAGACCAAACATATGGTAATAGATTTTCTATCTCACTTTTATATTTGTGAGATACACACCATATTCAACACTTTTTTATTATATGTTATGTATATAATACCCCTAAATGTATTTTATTTTTATTCTCATGAAATTTAAGGTTATTTATATATCCATTTTAGGATATTTTTTCATAGGTTTTATAGTTTAAAAGATACCAAAGCGGGAAGGGAATTTTATCTCAATTATTTGTCTTTGAGACACGGGTTGTGTTATGCAACTATATTCTTTTATGAGGTTTATATAAAGCCACATTGAAATATAATACCATGAATTTGTTTATTGTAATGATATTTTTTTAATGTTATTTTTATATTGGTCTAATGATTCAAAATTACCAAAGAGGTAAGGGTTTCAAGATAGAATCTCATCATTTATCACGATTTTTTATGTTGAGGATTATAATGATAAAATATTATGATCTATATGTCATGAAACTCATGAATTTTATTTTAATATAGTTATTTCATGGGAATAAAATTTTACCTTAATTTTAATCTCTTTTTAAACTTATGTTTTCAAAGTAATGTTTTTATGAAAAAAACATATTTCTTTTTTTCTTCGGTCGAAAAATATTTTTCTTCCAAAACAATTTCTTATAAAAATGTTATCAATAATGTTTTTAAAATTATCCAAATTATTTATTAATATAACTTTTACCCATGTTTTAATTTTTACAAAATGTTTTTAAATGAATATTCATGTAGTTTTCTAAACAAACCCCATTTGTCTTTTAGTAAAAATATAAAAGGAATATTTGTTTTAATGTTTACAACATGAACACAATTTTCTGCCATCATGAACATTATTTTCATTGAAGGTTAATTTATAATTTTTAATGTTTATTTTCATAGAAATGGATTTACAAAATATTTTATGAATTTTTAGTTTTAAAAAGATATTATCAAAGAAAATTTATTATTCTTAAAAAATGTTCCAAGTGTTTTTTCAAAATTATTTTATATATAAGATGACATAACTTGATGTTAAATATGATTTAATTGGGATATGATCCAATGATACCATTATTATTAATTTTATATATGGTTTATGTTTATAATGATGTGATTTTTAAGAAATATGTTTCTCTTCCCTGGGTTATACCATGATAAAATGTTTGTGAAACCCAATTCTATTCCATGGGTTATACCATTATAAAATTATTATGAAACCTACTTATTTTTAAATAGGTTATGATTTTAGGAAATAATTAAATGATTAATAAACCTATTTATTTTCAATAGGTTTTGTTTTGATGAAATGTTTATGAAACCTATTTTTTTCATGGGTTCTGATATGATGAATGTTTTATGATCTTGTGGAACACATATATATGATTTTTTATGTGATGGGTGGTACTTATACCCCCTTAAATTCATTTGGAAAGTATTTATATCTTATTAGATAAACAAGACTATAATGGGGAGTGAACCCATTTCTATAAGGGTCTTTGTCCACTATGATAGTATTAAAGTGAACCTTGAATACTACGATGGTTTGGGGAGTGAACCCATTCCATAATGATAGTATTTTAAAACACCCCTAAACTAATATGAACATTAATTTCTATACATATGTGTATACCACAAATCACTCTCTTTTACCAATGTTATATTCTCATGGATTATATTAATTGATCCCATTATGATTTATATCTTATGAAATGATAATATTTATTTTGTGACTCACATTATGATCTATGATATACATGGTATGGTTTTAAAATTTTAATCTCATTTTCTGAAACCCTTATTATCATAATATGTTGATATCTCCCTTATTTATCCTCACTAATTATTTGAGATGTCCCTTTATTTTGTTTACTTTTTACCAAGTTATTAAGAATGTTTTTAAGTAGGGTATGTATAATAAGATTAATATGTAGAAATATCATTATGGGATAAGTTGAATATCTTTCTTAAAATTAGATGATTTTTTCTATACTGAAACATGAATTCTTATTTATATAAAAAGATATAATATCTATGTATGAGAAGTTTAGTTCTTTAAACATTTGATGGGGAATAGGTTGGAAACATTTTTTCCTTGACTAAAACAACATTTTATTATATTTGTGATAGAATATTCAAAATATTTTGATGTATAAAACATGTTTATAAGAATTAGAAGAAGAAATAAAATTAGAATAGCTTTGTTAAGATATATTTATCTTCTTTGAGAGCCCTCCTTTAGCTAACTACTTAAGCCTTGACATATTTGTATCAGGAGGTGAAGAGAAGATATAGAATAAGGGAAAAGACTCTAGAATGATTTTGGAACATGTTTTTTCCCAGATATATAAGGCTCAAATTATTTGAATAAGGGATTGTAATACGTGCCAATTTACAATTCGGGGGATGGACACACATAGAATTTTATAAAGGATTTCATTGATATAAGTTCAAATTCATGGGAATGTGGTGATAAATGGATAAGTATTTAAATATAGGACAACATAATGTTGAAATGTCTTCAAAAAACAAGAATTTCAAAGGTTTAGTTCACAATTATATCATTATCACTTGGGTTAAAACCTCGATAAACCCATTTTAACATTAATTGGTGTAACAAAATTTCATAGTTTTAACTATTCACTATGAACAAAAAATTAAGAAGACCCTATTAGATTATATTAATATTTTTTATTCCAAATGTATAATAAATTTTACTAGATTAAATTTCTATAAGAGTTAATTTAAATAAGAATGCAAGCTGCAACAAAAACACGTTTTAGAGGAAATGAATCATTAAGCATAAAATATAATTAACCTAAATTATTTTCCATATAAATACTTTAAAATTATTTTTAAAATTTATGACATAATATATAAAATATAAATTTCATTAATAACATTAGTCAATATAAAATAATTTAATTTATAAAAAAAACTTTATGCATTTGAAAACAATTTTTCAAAAAAATGTGTTTTTAAGCCCAAAAATTAACTTTTTTAAAAATAAATTATAATGAAGATTGTGATATATTTTAAGTTATTATTTATAATTAAATCATAATTATGTTAATTTATGTTCAAATTATAAACATAATGTTACTTTTACATGAAATTAATTGGAAAATTTCTAAGAAATATGCATTCCATACTATTTACTGAAAAATAAATCTTTTAGAAAAATAAAAAAATTTACTTAATGATATGAATAAAATGGTGATTAAAAAATTATATTCCCATAATTAAATTTGTTTTTAAAAAAATTTATAAATTAATTATAACTTTCACATGCAAAAATGAGATAAAAACCATTTTTGTAGAAAATATATATTTGAAGCATAAAATGACTTTACTGAAAGTTTATTACTTATTTATTATGAATTAATAAATAAATTTTATATATTAAAAAAGTTTTTATATATTTTTCATAAAGAGATTTTTACTATTCATGCCTTCCAATTTAACGAATTGCATATAATGATTTACTATATTGTAGTTCATATAGACTCGAGGTTGCATTAAAGGCAAGATATCAAATACATCAAGATTTATTTTATAGGAAAAACATATAAAATTGTAGGGTGTTATGACACCACTCCCATAATTATTCTTCCTTTATTTAACTTTTTTATGATCCATCGATTATAATAAAATTTTATTTATCGATCATACATAGTAATTGATCATTATTTATCTCCATCATCTTTATATTCGCCCTACATGGATTTTTTGTTGTTTTTAATTAGGATATAATGTTGGATTATAGTAGATCAGGTAGAATCCATTTTAAATGAATAAAGTTTTTCATATATTGGAAAATAAAGGTTTTGGGATGGTGAATTCATGCGTTTTATCTTTATTTTGATTCTAGTATGTATCCAAATGTATTATTATGGGAATTTCACTAATATAAAATTATATTGATAAATTATTTGGTTATATAATGATAAGATTTTAGTTCCATGTTAGTTATGAGATGAATATGGTCTATATACACTTTATTTTATGAGATTATAGAATTATTTTACCTCTCAACAAATTTAATTAAATTAGAGAAATTATAAATTTTAGTTAGGAATTGTTTATTAAATGATAAATTATAATTCAATATGTGATAGAGGCTTATGGATATCGAGTATTGTTAGAGAGTAAAATTCCACGATTTTAGTATATAATTACCCTTTAATAAATATTTTTAAATATCATTGTTTAAATGAATCATTGATCAAAAAGGAACCCAAATTTTTTAATAAGATAAAATTGTTTAATGTGTTTGTTACAATATATCTAGTGAATTAGGGGGTAAAAATAGTTTTAACCATATTATGAAACAAACATAGAAATAAGATGCAATGGAATCCACCAGTATGATTATTCATTATAAGGCTCATATATATAAGCATGAAAAGGGGGTTGTGTCACATGGGTCTTCCATAGACAAATCTGAAGTGCGACTTCATTAATTATGGATTGATAGAAATTGTATGAAAGATATGTTCAATATCATGGAAATAATTTTAATATCTATACACATTAAATCACCACCCCTACTATGGCCATTACTCATCCCACTCATAGATCCCAATTGGAGTTCAAGTGATGATTTGTAAGTAGAATTTATATAAGGACCCATACTTAAACATTATATATTCTAGAGAATCGAAACTAGAATTCATTTTCATACATTAAAAATATATAATTTAGGTTTATATATTTATATATTTAGGTCATAAAAATTAAATAAAAAAATATTTATACAAAGTGTACATTTCTAGTATGTATCTATTTTCCCAAAATATAATACTTTTAAAATAAAATATGATTTCTTTTCAAGAAAAATATTCAGAACTTTCAACTTGAAATATTTCATTAAATTACCCATCCTTAAAAAATATGATTTTTTTAAAACATGGTATGAGTATAATAATATTATTAAGTTCATAAAATTATGAAATTTTTTAGTCTATTTTAAAAAATAATAAAACCTGTGAAATACCATTTCTTAAAACATACATTTTTATCTGAAAAATGCATCATTTTTCTTTTAAAAATATTATTATCTTACCTATTGAAATCAAATTATTACCATTAAAACACATTATAAATCATATAAACTTCATGTAGGATTGTTCAGGAAACATCAAATGAAAACCCATAAAAACCCATTACAATTGGAATAACCATACGTTTGAATTCAAATATAATTCTCCATAGAATATAAAAAAGTCTTGATAAGTTGGACTTATATCTTGGTGAATCAATTTTATAAGAATTATTAGGCTCACCCATGAGCTATAATGGGGATCAAACCTTTTTAAACAATGTCTAATGACCATATCATGAATAAAACCCTTTAAAAACTCATTTAAACACCTATGAAAAACAATTTTAGATATAAAAATAAAATTTTATCTTAAAAAATATTTGTAGTTAAAAAATTACCATAAAAGGAAATTATATATTTTATTTAAATAAAAAATTATATCTTATAGAGGAATCCAAAACTCAAAAAAGTTTACGGTGGTGGTAAAGTCGTCACCATATATGTTAAAATAGAACATTCTATTTATATTTCTATAAAGACAGTTTAATATTCTGTAAAAATATTCATTTTTAAATAATTTAAAATAATATAAATAGCGACCTAAATTTTATTTATAAAAAATTTATGTGTATATAAAATAATTATAATAACATGGAAGTAGAATAGAATCATTTTGAAAATAAATCTTTAAAACCAGGTTTAAGGTTAAAGTGTCCTTTTTCGTAAGTATGATACGTCACACATGTTCTTCATATTCTTGAATAAAAAAATATTATTTATATACATGATTAATAAAATTTTTAAATTTCATTATTCCTTTATTTAATTAAATACCTTTTTATATACAATTACTTAATCAATTAAATTCACGTCGAGTGTTTTGGCGTTATTCGACTCATATAACAAAAATGTCTTCAGTAGGTTAAATGTGTTCAAAGAGAACATTATTAAACCATATATAGAATAATAATAATGAAATAATTATATGTTTTATACATAAATAATAATTTTAAAATCAATCATTAATTATGGTTATGAAAAATTAACTACATTATAATCATTGAGGCTATAGTCCGTTCGTACACATGAGTAACATTTCTATTTATTAAAGATTATTATGGAATGAATATAAGTATTATTTCATCTCTATTGAATAAAAAATTATAAAATAATATTAAATATTTAAATATACTACCATATATCATCCTTGAAATGTGGTGATAAAAAATGAATAATGTTTCTTTATGGAGGTGGTAGTCCACACATACGTATGAATGATGTAACCATTTTTAAGTGAAAAGAAAGGTTACAAGGTAAACACTATTTTATCCTTTATTAAAGATAAATATTTCATATATATAATAAATAAAAATTAATTTAATCATTATAATCCATCCATTTTAGTTGGTGATGGAAAATGAATTATATCTGTTCGCGATGTGGTAGTCCACCATACACAAGAACGATGGTTTTATTTATCATTTGATGTTAAAGGATATGTTTATAGATTGTTAAAATAACATAAAATAACCTAATTATATGGAATATTTTTTATTATTATATATAAATGGTCAAGTATGATTTGAAGGAGGTGGAATAAGAAGTCATATAGATACTCGCAATTAAAAATGATACCTCTTATTTGGACAACCTCCTTTTATTAACCCCTTAATACCAATATGGATGGCATTATTCCTAAAAAAGTACTATAAAATGTGGGTAGAAATGTTATAAAGGTATTTTGGTATATATATTCCAAATAAAATTGTTTTTTGAGTCTTAAGTAAAGGTAAGAAGAGATGAATTTTTGTTAGAGTTGGGAGGCATACTCTTTGAATTTCTCAAAACATTAAATTAATATTAATTACATTTAAATTCCAAATAGATTAAAAAATATTTATTTATAATATATGATGATTATTATAAGGAACCAACCTTAAAAAATTACTTAATCTTGAATTAAATGAATAATTCACATTGAGGATCTTTTCAGATTTAGAGTTTTAGAGAATTAGGACATAACTATTACATATCACAAGATTACAAAGTAGACACTTCTACTCAGTTTCCAATTTTTTTCATAAAATAAAAACTCTTAAAAAGAAACATGTCTAGTTCCATGTTTTAGATAACATGTCGTTCCTTGATCCCATCCATGACTCTATTCACCTTTAAGTCCTGTGGAAAACGATTCAAAAACTTGGGATGAGCATAAAAAGCTCAATAAGGGATATAAAAATACAGAATGAAAACATTAGTCCATGTATACATAAGAATCAATGAAATCATACTTCACTCATAAAACATAAGCACTTTAACATACCTCATTAAATCATAATATTTATGAATAACTCATAGAAATCATAAGACATAAAGGTAAATTGAGGCATTCATAACATTCTTACGTAGAGAGTAACCCTCATGGTTACGTTTGGAAAACCCATTATAGTATATTCCCTAAATCTTTTCAGATAAACCTTAGAGTTTAACTCCTTCGCATTACCCAATGCATTGGAGAGCTATATCGGGCTCACCCGCCCTTAGTTTATCATGGAACCACCCGATTTCATAAACATTTCCCAAGAACCATAACATAATCATAATACTTAAAAAATGCATAAAAGAAACATAAAATTTACACATTTCAATCAAAAGATATCACATCATGATATTATCATAAATAAAAACATCTAATAAAATCAATAAAACTCTATGAGAGAAATATCCCTTTATACTTTGAAAATATTAAAAGAAGACATTTAAAAGAGATTTTAGAATCAAAGTGTCCCATACCACTTCGAAACTTTTGAAAGGGGTTTAAAACATTAATTTCCATATATATAAATCCTTAAAACCATTTTTAAAACATGTACATGGATGATAAATGTTTAAAAGAATAAATATTTAAAACCATTTAAAACAATGTTTTAATAAAAGAGTCCTTTTCCATTTTGAACATTTAAATTATAATCCACATGAAAGTAGACCATTTTAAAAACATTTAAATGAATTTAGTATAGACATAATATGGATATGGAAATTCAAAGGGGCTGTATATACACTTTATAAAAGAATAAAAGTGCATATAATTAAGAAATGTCTCAATGAGAAGAAATTGATATGTAATCCCAATCAAGGATCACGCCATTAGAGGAAGGATAAAGAAATGACATAATTATGTGTGAAAAATATAAATACACCAAATATAAGTGGATAATCAGTGTAGAACAATCATATGTCATACACACATATTCATAGCATGACATAATCAAGAAGTAGAGGCTTAACCCAAAGAATTCAAATTGGGTTAATAAGTTCCCCTACAGAAATTCGACAGCCTAACGAAATCACTTTAAAATTATGAAAATGAGATGATGAGAGATAAGAAGGGTATATCATCACTTGGAAATAACATTTAAAACAATAAGTATATATAATAACATATCCCAACATAAGAAGATGTAAATTAAAAGACCTAACAAAAAGAAGTATTTTTAAAAAGAGGAGGGTGAAACGTTCCCTTACCGATTTGGGTAACTTTCGAAACGTACACCCCAGGAAAGAAGGACTATACAACAATGATGTAAATACTCATAAACGAAAGTATATTACACAAAGAGTATAATAATGGGTAGTACATACACCACTCAAAGGAAATGGTGGAAAATTTAGCATAAATCTCACGGGAATAAAAGTGAGATGAAAAATCCCTTACGAAAACTCGGCAGCATAAAAGCGCCACTTAAAACATCCAAAAATGGATTTATGAGATAAAATAGGGTATATAATAATATTAACATAAAAATTACATAATTAGGAATATAAAACAACATCACCAAACATAATAAATACGAGCTTAAAAGAAATGACATAAAAGAGAGTACTTAAAAAGAAAGAGAGAGGTAGGATCCCTTACCTCGTGTCCGACTTGACTCGATCGTTCTTTAATCGCCTGAATAATAAACTTTGGTCAATTTATAATTGATTAAGGACCTCACTTAAATTTTATTATTCAATTCATATCACATATTATAATTTTATAATAATTTTTTAATTATGTGAGTTCATATTAGATGTTTTTCTCGATGTTTGGTACATGAGTCAAAAATGAACTTGTTTGAAAAATATTGTCCATGTAGTTATAATTAAATCATCTCCAGAATAGTATTAATGATTTAAATATCATATATATCTAGTAAATATTAATTTTATACCATTACATAACATTTGGAGATAAAAATAAATGAAATGCAAAGTTCATGGAGACGGTAGGCCGTACGTACGCATGAACGCTACTTTCATTTCTTTGTCATATTAATGGAATTAAAAATAAATGAGAGATATATATATTATAATTCCAGTATAATATATATGTTATATAGGTTACATATGTTCATTAATTTCATTCTTTATACATTCCATGTGTTGCATGAACGAGTCACATCACTTGAGGGGGCGGTAGTCCACACTTCCTCGTATGAAATTATCACATTTGCACAACATGAAAAGCATAAAGGTATGTTTTAAATGTAAAAAACAGAAGAATAGAGAGGAAATAAATATTATATATATCATAAATAAATATAGTACCATCATAATGGCCACCATGATAGGTGGTAGGAGAATATAGAACAATCATCGTTTCGTGAGGCAGTAATTCACCATCCACGGAAACAGTATGTTCTTTAACCATTAGATGGAGGTGTGTGTAAGGTAGCTCGAATCCTTCTCATAAAAACATCCTAGTATATTTAAGATACTGTTTTTGTTACAAAATAAAGGAATAAAAAGGTTTTAGGGGGTTGGAGAAGCAAAATAAAACAAAAGAACATTAGAGAAGACTTTAACTTTAAATCGGGTAACTCCCCTTGGTTTGAACCAAAAGGGTTTTTTGAAGAGCTTTATGCCTAAGGTAAGGCTTCTATGATGAAGATAGGGATGTGGAGAGATAAAATGAGTAGAGTTTGGCCGATCCAATGGCTTGAGATTTGTGGGTAAGGAGGTATAGGTGGGGGCCTTTTATAAGAGGGAGGGGGTGGGGGTACTCTTGGAAAGTCTTGAAACATTACTTTATTATAAAATGATTTTAGGATATAAAAGTTCAAAAAATTATATATTTCTAGGATAAGGTGATAAGGGTTGAAATCCACCCATACAATAGGTTTTTGACAAGTTTAAGCCTTATATTTCACATTATCTTTTCATTTTATTTAAATATTTCTTTAATGAGGTAATCGCTGCATCATCATGGTGTCATAAATAAATTAATTTATTTAATGTCTAAAAATTATAAAACAAATACCATGATGTAGGAAATATTTTTAGCTTTAAAATGAATATTTATATTCTAAGAGATAATTTACACAGACAAAATTAAAATTGTTTTACTTGGGTGATACATACTTTGGTTATACTTTCCTTTTAAAAAACATAAAATGATAAAGTGTCACTATCACCCAAAAGTGATTCTATGGTTTCCCAAAGTTTGGCAAAAGGAATCCCATGGTCGGCCATGACACAAAAAGTAGCATTATGACACATGTTGGGGTCATTTTATATTTTTATGATATTATTTTATTACCCTTAACTACCAGGTTACTAATTAAACACGATAATTAAAGATAACTACCGTCGTTACTATTCATAATGTCCAAAAACAAAATAGTATTAATTACATAATTTGGAACTTATTATTATGAATATGGAATCCATTTTATCAAATTCAAAAAACATAAATTGTAGTAATTAATTTAAAATAATTCCAGTTGTCAAAACCAAAGACGGGTTTTTAAGAAGTAAAATCTATCAAAAGATTGATTTTTTTACATTCAATTTAAAAATGAAATTACATCCAATGACCAAAATTATATTAAATGATAAAAAAATAATTAAATTACACCTTAAAACCAATTAAAATGACAATCTAACTATATAAATAATTTGGATGAAAAGGCAGTTTTGAATTAAAATGCAGTATTTTCACTATTCATTGAAAATGAACATTTGTCAGAAATATACCAAAATTTCACCCTAAGATATATTTGATATTAAAAATTAAAAAATGATATAAATTTTACCAAATTAAAAACAAAGAAGTTGCATTAATTAATTTTATAATCAATTCCCGCTGTCAAAACAAATAGCGTGTTTTTAAGAAACAATATCTATTAAAAGATTGACACTGGTTTATGTCCAATTTCAAAGTGAAATAAATTAAAATGACCACCATTGGATTAAATGGTAAAAATATATTTTAATTACACTTTAAAACCAATTAAAAATATAATCTGACCATATAAATAAATTAGACTAAAAGGAGGTTTTGAATTAAAATACATCATTTTCACTATTCATTTAAAAATGAACTTTATTGGCAAAATAATTTTTTTTACACAAAGTAAATTTTTATGTCTTTATTCTAAAGAAGGATTTTATTTTTTCAAATATAACATATAAAATTGTCAAAAATAGATTTAAAAAGGGTTCGCCATCAAAAGGTGGTTAATCGACCTTTTAAAGAATATTAGAAGATTTATGCTTAAAATTGGATTCATTTGCATTTTAAGCCTCTAAAATTTATTTGGATAAATGAAAAAATATTTGACAAGCATATATAATCATTTGGTAGTTAGTTCTGTTCATTCCTGCCATTACAATGGCTAGGCGTTAACTACCATTTAAAATAATATTATTATATTATTAGTGTGCAACGTAAGATTTCAAAGAAACTCATTGTTGCATATTGGGTACGCCATTGAACATAGAATTCCTTTTAAAGTAATATTAATATTTTATTGACCAATATTAATAAATATGAAAATTTAATATTCTTTATTTACCTGGGATGTTACATCCTTCCTCCATTTTGGGAATTGCGTCCTCGCAATTTTAAAATTGGGCTTGGAAATTTCATTGAAATACCCACATCAGAAAAGGAGTAAATTAAACTGTCACTTTAAAAGAATGAAGGATAAGTACAAAGGTCACCCAAGTTAACCCATACTAGGATTTCATGAAAACATGGATATGAAGGATAAAATAAAAGGTCATGTTCTGATGAAGAGTGATAGAAAACATGATTACAAGAAAGTTAACCCCAAGAAAATCACACACTTATGATGGGTTAAACGGTATTTGATTCCCCAGAGGGAAAAGTTAACAGACACCATTTTTGTTTTAAGTTACTATTCATTGAGGAATTTATTTATAAGCTTAACTAAATCATAAGGAAACATACTCACTTGTCATGTAGACTTTCATCTTTTACTATATTTCTAACACAAACTCAAATTTTCTCCAAAGGATGAGTATTTCAGGATGACTTGTTCATATTAAGAGCGCCATAATCAAATTATAGAGAATTACCTAACCAACGAAAGATGAACTATATATTTCCCATGTCTTTAGAACTTAACCAAAACCAAAATTTTTTATTACAAGATCAGATAATACCCAAAAAAGGATAATCCTTTATAAAAAGAAATACTACTCTTAATCTCCTAAATTTGTCCAAAAAAACCCAAAGTTCATCAAAGACTATTCAATAAACAGTTATCCATAAAATTCTTCAATGTAATCCAAACTAAGAATTAAACCCAAATCTTCGAAGGATTTAATCACATAGTCTTCCATAATAAATCTTAACAATTATCTCCAAATAACATCAGTTACTCTTAAAGTCTCATACTGAAAAGTATCTAACCTAATCACATATCCTCCATGATAGGCTAATCATTTCTATAGATAACCCAAAATAAACTTATTCTTGATTCATAAAATCATCTAACTAAAAAGAATTTTTCATACTAACCAGGGAATTCACGTAGTCTAGTGGTAGGCGATAAATACCAGTCACACATTGGTTGTGGGTTCGATTCCCGTAGCTTGGTCCGACATGATGAGTTATCACACGGTCTACGTGTTGTCCTTTTTCCAAAACTATATAATTCTTAAAAAATTCTCCAAAAATATATAAAATCATCAAAAATAACCATAACATAATTTAACCTCAAGTTTATCTCATGACTTTCATTTTCTATCATAACATATAGTAACCCATAATTACCTCAAACATAAGGATTATATAAACCATAATGGTTACCTTTATAATTATTACCTGAACTTACACATCGAGTTGGTTCTCTCGTACATGATGCATTAGAGAACTCACCAAGGTTCAAGTGGTTGATCATGACTCCTGATAGTTGGTTTAGAATAACCACAGGATTTCCCATTGAATCCCCCATTTCATCCAGTCTCTTAATCAGAGAACCACCACAGTTTCCTTCAAACCCGTTGTCACTTTGGTGCCTGCTAGATCCATCCATTTACTAAGCCAAAAATGTCAGTGTGAGTATATCAACAAAATCATCATGTACCAATGAGGAAGATAAACACTAAGATATACTTACTCATTCACTTTATCTAAAAACTATGACTCTTTTTGAAATCATAACCATTATGGTAATGTCACTTATGCTTAAATAATACCCTAACCTCTAAAGTTATCTAAACCGAACTCTGATACCAACTATAAGGACCCAACCTTAAAACATTACTTAATCTTGAATTAAATGAATAATTCACATTGAGGATCTTTTCAGGTTTAGAGTTTTAGAGAATTAGGACATAACTATTACATCTCACAAGATTACAAAGTAGACACTTCTACTCAGTTTCCATTTTTTTTCATAAAATAAAAACTCTAAAAAAGAAAGATGTCTATTTCCATGTTTTTGATAGCATGTCTTTCCTTGATCCCATCCTTGACCCTATTCACCTTTAAGTCCTGTGGAAAACATTTCAAAAACTTTGTATGACCATAAAAATCTCAATAAGGGATATAAAAATACGGAATGAAAACATTAGTCCATGTATACATAAGAATCAATGAAATAATACTTCACTAATAAAACATAAGTACTTTAACATACCTCATTAAATCATAATATTTATGAATAACTCATAGAAATCATAAGAAATAAAGGTAACTTGAGGAATTCATAACATTTTTACGTAGAGAGTAACCCTCATGGTTATGTTTGGAATACCCAGAACAGTATATTACCTAAATATATTTGGATAAACCTTATAGTTTAACTCCATCATGTTACCCAATGCATTGGAGAGCTATATCAGGCTCAACCGCCCTTAGTTTATCACGGAACCACCCGATTTCATAAACATTTCCCAAGAACCATAACATAATCATAACACTTAAAACATGCCTAAAAGAAACATAAAATTTACACATATCAATCACAAGAGATCACATCATGATATTATCATAAATAAAAACATCTAATAAAATCTATAAAACTCTATGAGAGAAATATCCCTTTATACTTTGAAAATATTAAAAGAAGAAATTTAAAAGATATTTTAGAATCAAAGTGTCCCATACCACTTCAAAACTTTTGAAAGGGTTTTAAAACATTCATGTCCATATAAATAAATCCTTAAAACCATTTTTAAAACATGGACATAGATTATAAATTCTTAAAAGGATAAATCTTTAAAACCATTTAAAATAATGTTTTAATAAAAGAGTCCTTTTCCATTTTGAACATTTAAATTATAAGCCACATGAAAGTATACCATTTTAAAAACATTTAAATTAATTTAGTATAGACATAATATGGATATGGAAAGTCAAAGGGGCTGTATATACACTTTATAAAAGAATAAAAGTGCATATCATTAAGAAATGTCTCAATGAGAAGAAATTGAGATGTAATCCCAATCAAGGATCACGCCATTAGAGCAAGGATAAAGAAATGACATAATTATGTGTGAAAAATATAAATACAAAAAATAAAAGTGTATAATCAGTGTAAAACAATCAGATGTCATCCATACACATTCATAGAACGACATAATCAAGAAGTAGAGGTTTAACCCAATGAATTGAAATTGGGTTAAGAAGTTCCCCTACAGAAATTTGACAGCCTAACGACATCACTTTAAAATTATGAAAATGAGATGATGAGAGATAAAAAGGGTATCTAATCACTTGGACATAACATTTACAAAAATAAGGATATATAAGAACATATCCCAACATAAGAAGATGTAAATTAAAAGACCTAACAAAAATAAGTCTTTTTAAAAAGAGGAGGGTGAAAGGTTCCCTTACCGATTTGGGTAACTTTCGAAACATACACCCCATGAAAGAAGGACTATATAACATTGATGAAAATAATCATAAACGAAATTATATTAAACAAAGAGTATAATAATGGATAGTACATACACCACTCAAAGGAAATGGTGAAAAATGTAGCATAAATCTCACGGGAATAAAAGTGAGATGAAAAATCCCTTACGAAAACTCGACAGCCTAACGACGCAACTTAAAACATCCAAAAATGGATTTATGAGATCAAATAGGGTCTCTAATAATATGAACATGAAAATTACATAAATAAGAATATAAAATAACATCCCCAAACATAAGAAATATGAGCTTAATAGAAATGACCTAAAAGAGAGTACTTAAAAAGAAAGAGGGAGGTAGGATCCCTTACCTCATGTCCGACTTGACTCGATTGTCCTTTAATCTCCTGAATAATAAACTTTGGTCAATTTATAATTTCTTAATGACCTAATTTAAAGTTTATTATTAAATTCATATCACATATTATAATTTTATAATAATTAGTTAATTATGCGAGTTCATATCAGATGTTTTTATCGAGGTTTGGTACATGAGTCAAAAATGAACTTGTTTGAAAAAGATTTTCCATGTAGTTATAAGTAAATCATCTCCAGAATAGTATTAATGATTTAAATATCATATATAACTAGTAAATATTCATTTTATACCATTCCATAACATTTGTAGATAAAAAGAAATGAAATGCACCGTTCATGGAGACGGTAGGCCGTACATACACATGAATACTACTTTTATTTCTTTGTCATATTAATGGAATTAAAAATAAATGATATATAAATATATTATAATTTCAGTATAATATATATGTTATATAGGTCACATATTTTCATTAATTTCATTCTTTATACATTCCATGTATTGCATGAACGAGTCACATCACTTGAGGGGGCGGTAGTCCACACTTCCTCGTATGAAATTATCGCATTTGCACAACATGAAAAGCATAAAGGTATGTTTTAAATGTAAAACACAGAAGAATAGGGAGGAAATAAATATTATATATATCATAAATAAATATAATATCATTATAATGGCCACCATTAGATGTGGTAGGAGAATATAGAACAATCATCGTTTCGTGAGGCAGTAATTCTCCATCCACGGAATCAGTATGTTCTTTAACCATTAGACGGAGGTGTGTGTAAGTGTAGCTCTAATAATTCTCCTAAAAAAATCCTAGTATATTTAATAAACTGTTGTTGTTACAAAATAAAGGAATAAAAAGGGTTTAGGGGGTTGGAGAAGCCAAATAAAACAAAAGAACATTAGAGAAGACTTTACCTTTAAATCAGGTAACTCCCCTTGGTTTGAACCAAAAGGGTTTCTTGAAGATATTTCTGCCTAAGGTAAGGATTCTATGATGAAGAGAGGGATGTGAAGATATAAAATGAGTAGAGTTTGTCCGAGCCAATGGCTTGAGAGGTGTGGGTAAGGAGGTAGAGGTGGGGGCCTTTTATAAGAGGGAGGAGGGGCACCCTTGGAAAGTCTTGAAAAGTTACTTTATTATAAAATGATTTTCGGATATCAAAGGTCCCACAATTATATATTTATAAGATAAGGTGATAAGGTTTCTAAATAAACCCATACAATAGGTTTTTTACAAGTGTAAGTCTTATATTTTACATTATCTTTTCATTTTATTTAAATCGTTCATTAATGAGGTAATCGCTGCATCATCATGGTGTCAAAAATAAATAAATTTATTTAATGTATAAAAATTAGAAAACAAATACCATGATGTAGGAAATATTTTTATATTTACAATGAATATTTATAGTCTAAGAGATCATTTACATAGAAAAAACTAATTTTTTTTACTTGGGTGATACATACTTTGGTTATACTTTCCTTTTAAAAAACATAAAATGATAAAGTGTCACTATCACCCAAAAGTGATTTCATGGGGTCCCAAAGTTCTGCAAAAGGCATCCCATGGTCGGCCATGACACAACCAGTATAATTAGGACATATGTTGGGGTCATTTTATATTTTTATGATATTATTTTATTACACTTAACTACCCGGTTACTAATTAAACACAATAATTAAAGATAACTACTATCGTTACTATTCAAAATGTCAAAAAACAAGTCTTAATTACATAATTTGGACCTTATTATTATGAATATTGAATCCATTTTATCAAATTCCAAAAACAAAAATTGTATTAATTAATTTAAAATAATTCCCGTTGTCAAAAGCAAAGATTGGTTTTTAAGTAGTAAAATCTATCAAAAGATTTATTTGTTTTTACATCCAATTTAAAAGTGAAATTACATCCAATGACCAAAATTATATTAACTTATGAAAACATAATTAAAATAAACCTTAAAACCGATTAAAATGAAAATCTAACTATATAAATAATTTGGATGAAAAGGCAGTTTTGAATTAAAATGCATTATTTTTCACTATTCATTGAAAATGAACATTTGTCAGAAATATACCAAAATTTCACCCTAAGATATATTTGATATTAAAAATTCAAAAATGATATCAATTTTACCAAATTAAATACATAGAAGTTGTATTAATTAATTTTATAAACAATTCCTGCTGTCAAAACAAATAACATGTTTTTAAGAAACAATATCTATTAAAAGATTGACACTGGTTTATGTCCAATTTCAAAGTGAAATTAATTCAAATACCACCATTGGATTAAATGGTAAAAATATATTTTAATTACAATTTAAAACCAATTAAAAATATAATCTGGACATATAAATAAATTATACTAAAAGGAGGTTTTGAATTAAAATACATCATTTTCACTATTCATTAAAAAAATAAACTTTATCGGCAAAATAAAAAAAATTTACACAAAGTAAATTTTTATGCCTTGATTCTAAAGAAGGATTTTATTTTTTCAAATATAACATATGAAATTGTAAAAAATATATTTAAAAATGGTTCGCCATCAAAAGGCGGTTAATCGACCTTTTAAAGAATATTAGAAGATTTATGCTTAAAATTGGATTCATTTTCATTTTAAGCCTCTAACATTTATTTGGATAAATGCAAAAATATTTGACAAGCATATATAATCATTTGGTAGTTAGTTTTGTTCATTCCTTCCATTTCAATGGCTAGGTGTTAACTACCATTTAAAATAATATTATTATATTATTAGTGTGCAACGTAAGATTTCAAAGAAACTCATTGTTGCATATTGGGTACACCATTGAACATAGGATTCCTTTTAAAGTAATATTAATATTTTATTCACAAATATTAATAAATATGAAAATTTTATATTCTTTATTTACCTGAGATGTTACAATTATGGGTTTACATAATATCATAAAATATAAATTATTCATGTTTTTATCACATTTTTACCCTAATCATTTTTTAACCCCTCGCTAACCCTTTTCACACTTACCATGAAAATAAGAATTGTTTTTAACATTGAGGGTCAATATAGTTACTATAAACGAAAAATCCCTTAAATTGATTTTTTTGATATTATCACCAATATAATAATCAATTTTATGAATATAATATATTTATGAATTTTAAATCATTTAAGAAAATATTATAATTAATAATATATCATTAATGTCAGTTTTTTGAACTATTCATTAATTAGATATTAATAACATCATGAAAATAAGTAAAATATAAACCAAATATTTTAAGTGATAACTAATATGACTTTTTAATCTAAAAAATTCACGTATAACATGAATAATCACAAATTATATTACTTTTAATATTTTTATTATCATTTGTTTGATATTTCAATTAATTGAATAATTACTATGTGAACGTCATGTAAAATTTTAAGGTCATTATTTTTTCACTAAAAAATAAAAATAAATTACCATGATGAAGACAAATCATCTATATTTCGAAATAATATTTATAATATAACATTGCCTCTATTTAACCCTTTTATAAAAATATTATATTTATTAAAAACAAGAGTGACTTTTTTTAATTTTCTTTAAATAAAATATTAAAAAGGTTATAATTACATTCAAATGGAAACAGAAGGCCATATAACTGGATTATAGATGATTATTAATGAAATTGACTCATCCAATAAAATTAAGTCAAGTTTTATGGTCATTTTATAATCCACATCATTTGTAGTTAACTTTAATTACCTTATTTACCCATGACCATGGTTACAAAAATTACTAAGGTTTCTATTCATATTGACAAAAAATAAAAGGTTCATATTTACCAAATTTGGACCAACTGATTAAAAATATGTAATAATTTTTTAAAAATTCAAAACACATAACAGGTAAAATTTATTTTAAAATTAAACAAGAAGAAATGTGATGAAAAAACAATTTTTCATAAGAATTTCTTTTTTAATATAAAATGTATTTATAATTAATTCAAGTATAAAATTAATTTCAAAATTAATAATTGGATCCTTTAAAATAAAAATTAAAAAATTAAAATTTTTAAACTATGACCAAATAGAATTTTACTTTATAAATACTTTCATAAAAAAATATCATTTTCAATAAATTTTTTTTTACTATTTATTGAAAAATCAATATTTTTAGAAAATTAAAAAGAAATTATAGCAAGTTAATTTAGAAATGAATAATTCAAAAATATTTTTTATAAATTGAAATTTTATAAATTTAAAATTTAAATTTCAAATAAAACCATATAATTTATGAAATCCCATTTTTATTAGAAGTCAAACTTTTTCCCTTTTGACTGAAAAATTATATAATATAGTTATAATGAATATAAATTTATAATAAAAAATAACGAGTATTTATAAGAAATGAAAACGATTTATTCTAAAATTACTTGGGTTTTTATAATTTATGATGATATAAACATGTAATTGTTAATGTTATAAATTATTAAATTCATTATTAATCATTTTGATATATTTTATACATACGAATATATTTTTTCTTAATATTATTTTATGAATTTTTTATACTTATGTTAAAATAATATTAGAAACATTTAGAATTTTATTATGATAAAATATTCTTTATTTTTTGAGTAATCTTGTCAAAATTGGCTTATGGTGCATTTTTTGGATTTTTTAAAATATGATTTTGACATTAATAATGAAAATATAGTTTTTAAAAATACTATAACATTTATGAATTCATGGTGATATAATCATGACCTAAATATATATTAACCATTTTTCGTGACCATAAAATCATTTATGGAGTATATAAATTTATTTAAATTTAATATGTATGATTAAGAAATCTATTCTTGACTTTTTGGAACATATGTTTTATGTTATTCTATTAAGAGAACTATTTTTATACTTTTCCATTAATTATGTATTGAAAATGATTCATTACTTTTTATATAACTCTGATTTTTTATTTAATTGCAGTCCATAAAATATCATTGTAATCAATACTATTCAATATTGTTGGGTAAATTTATTTTTAATCTTAAAAATTGAATTTATTCTAAAAATTGTTTTAATTGTAGTAATTTTTTTATAGCAATAAATTATTACCAAATGGAGAAATATAATACTTTTAAATTATTTTCAAATTATGAATCATCATGTTCAATTTAAGTAATAAGTTCCATTTCATTTTTCTTTATAAAAAATCAATTACCACTATAAATGTCAGTCACCTCAGTAATGGTTTTAAATAGTTAAAAAGTAGATAAATTAATGTATAAGGCCAAATATATCACAAAAACATATATATAATTATTTTACAAGTGGATTATAAATATAAAATATCTTACCAATAACATTTTCTTATTTAAGATAAACATTAATTGAATGTGTCCTTAATTTAAATTTAATAAATTAGTATTTCCAAAAGTGATAGTCCTCTCATATATAAAATGAACCCAAAAACAACCATATCATTCTCATAATAAAAACATTATATATTAACTAAAATAGAGGAAACAATCTTTAAAACTCACTATACAACTTCCACGGGGTTCTTTTGTAACCAATAGAACAATCTAAAAAATCTTAAAGAGATCCCCAAAGGAGGATATATCCAAAAGAAGTAATTATTTTTATGGTGTTCATTAATATTTAATTCTTATTTTAACACCAAAAAATATTCTATTAATATACTAATATAAGGAAATTTTTATCATAATTATTGTGAAATGTTATTATATTGATGGACTAACCATTATCTACCATCTACTCATTATATAGAAACTAAAAGGATTGATCATGTTATGTGGTAACTACCACAACCATGAAATGATTTATGCTAAATTAGACTAGTTATAAAAAGGAAATTAATAAATTAATATTATATTTATAACATGATTATAATTTTAAAAATATAAATTTTCCTTTTTATTAAATATAATAAAAAAAATTAAAATTATCAATATCTAATATCCTAAAATGAGAAAAATGAGACACTTTTCTTAATATAAATGTTTTCTGGAAAAAAATATTGAGTTGTATAAATTATTTATTTTTTAAAGTAATTATTTAATTAAATTTTAAAGAAGATAAAACTATTTTATACCCCCTATTATCATAGTCATCCTACCAATGTAGTTTTGTAGGAATTTACTGAATGACCATAATTGATGAAGGATATTAAAACACTATATCATAAATGAATGTCATATTATACTAAATGGATTGTAAAAAATTAATTTTTCTATAAAAATTATTTAAATATGTTATTTATTAAACTTAATTAGGTTATTATAGAGTTTAGACATACAAAAAATGTGAGTCTACACATGAGGTAAGGGGTTTTCATCTCAACTTTACTATATTAATACATATGTCATAATATGCACCAATTTTAGTCTATATAGTATATATAATTACACTCAAGAATATTATATCAGTATTATCTATAATCTCATGTTATTTTCATTTTCTTATCATTTTCTTTATTTCAAAGGGGTTTTAATTTTAAAATTATTATTGTTTTTTTAATTTCTTTAATTTTTTAAGTCTTTTAAACAACTCATCCCTATCCATATATATGTTCATTATAATATTTAATTAATATACTTAAATATATTTCAGTGATTTTTTATCATAATATTTAACTACAATTTACCTTATTTAAAACCATCTATAAGGGAATATTATTAACATTTTCCACATAGGTCATTTTTGGCATTCTTTACAATGGATTGAAAAAATGTTTTTTAACAGTTAGAACATGGTTTCCTTTTTGAATCACTAAGTCTATTTCCCATTATCTATATTACATTATATATTCTCATGGTTTTCAAACAAAAAATATATTCTCATTGTTCTATGATTGTTTTCATTTAAAATATATAGGTTAATATTTTTTAACAATAAATAAATACATTGCATTCCATTTACTTATATTTTTATATTCCCTTCCCCATTTCATATATTTAAATTTATTTTCATTGAAGGAATTTTTTTTAAAAAAAATTAATGTTTTTAATATCCACTTTTCAACTATATGATATATATTTTTTATTTGGATTATAAGTAGTGTTTTAACTATGTTATAAAATAATTTTGAAAATATTTTTATAATTTAACTTCCAATTTCATATCTACCTCTAATAAATCTATCTATAATAAAGTAAAATTCTTAATAATAATCCAAGGGACTTTGTGATATACTTATATTTGGAGATTAAATTATTTAATTGAACAATCTATTGTTTATGTCATGTGATATGATATTATTTATAAATGATATTAAACTCATTTCATTTCAATTTGTTTTTTCAAAATATGATATATGATTAATTTTATTTGTTATAAATATGTATGGATGTTGATGGGTGGGGTGTATATACACACATAAACATTGGTAACAGTTCTATGTCTCATGAGATAATTATGGGAAATGAGTATTGATTCTAGTTGCACTATAGGAATAACGGAGTGATGTTTTATCAACTATATTTTTTGTAATAATGTAGTGATGTATACTACATTATGTTATAAATTCAAATGTTATGTTTTTACAAAAATTTTAAGAAACATTTAATTTTTAATCCATATTCCAGTGTTATGATTCTCTGGTTTATAATTTTTTCTACATGTATCCATTTAATGGTATATGTTTTATTCTTCCATTATGTTCCTTTTACAATCCTATGATCCCATGACATTGTTTATGATGTTTTACCATTTTCTTTGATTTATATTTATGATTAAATTGTATTTTTATTAGATGTTTATCCCACAATTCATGTTCCATAACATGGTTATGATTTACCCCTTTATGACTCATTGATAAGTTTTACCTTACTAATCATTTAACCTCAAACATTCTTTTATTTTTTCCAACCTCTAGAAATTATAAGTTGGATTATGTTTATAAGGAAGTCATGTATGGAGGATTTTATTGGATATGTTGAATATATAATGTTTAAGAATAATTTTATGTATTAAATATCCAAATACACAAAAATTTTGGGTTATATGATTTTCATAATACTTATTTGTTATGATATTAAAATTTTAAAAAGATTTTACATATATAGAATTTTATATTGGGTATCTGTAGTTTGTATAAGGGAAACCTGTATTTATTTTTTTGGATTAGGTTATGAAGTATAAAATAACACAACATAATGCAGACTGGGTTAATCCAAATGTGATATATATTTAACTAAAATTCAACAAATTGTATCTTATTTTACGAGTAAGGTGTCATAGAATATGAAATTTATAAGATGTAGTATACACAATTATGTTTTTATTTACCTAGATTGTCTTAAAATATTATTATTCATCACTCTTGTAAAAAATATTTTCATTTTTTTAAATATATAAAACTAGGATAAAATGAGTTAACAATGTGTGTTATATACAATTAGGTGATTTTTCACCTGAGAAACCTATTGACATAAGAGATGGAGTGAAAAAAATTATTAAAATATACACTAAAATATATAAAGAAATTAATAAAAATGTGAACCATATTTATTTCATGAGCACACCAATAAATGAGCAACTTCTTATAGTGTCCTTAAAGTTAGAATTCCCACCTTTTTTTAATGAGTCTTCCAACCCACTAATTTTTGAGAAATGTATTAATATATCTGAGAAGATATTTTATGTTCTCTACTCTTTTAACCATGAGACGATTGTTCTATCCATCTATTTCATGGTTCATGAAGCCGACCAAGGGTAGAACCTCAGTATGAATATGATGAATAAAGAAAAATTTAATCCTACATAACAGTTTGATTTTAATAAAATATTTTTTCCAAAATCATTTCACCAAACTCTTAACACATTTATTATGAGGGGATTCCAATATTTTAATTGAATAAAGGATTAAAAAAATTAAAATTTAAGCCTAATTTATTGTTACTTATGAGGTAAACATATATATTTTTAGTGACAATGAATGAATGAATGAATGATTCCTTTATCACTTATAACCATGTTATTGAAATAAAATGTCTATAATAATGTTTGGTATCCCTGAAGAAATTATTATAATTACACATAAGGTGTAAATTGAAATTTTAAATAGCTATTATATGCAATGATTTGGTGAAATTAAATGAAAAACAGAGTTTCAGGGAAACTTTAATGATAAGTTAGATAGAAGTAAAAACGTTCAACAACCTATATGTAAAAAATATGGGAGTAATCAGCCATTATATTTCCTCAATATTCCAAAAAAATGTTATATATGTGGTAGATCCAGCCATCTGGAACACAACCACCCAAGAAATATAAACATCCATTGAATACAATGGAATATGGAAATGTCTTATCTAACATATGATCCACACCTTAATAATTCAAATAAAGTTTTGTGAAATTATATAAATCAATTCCCAAATCCAATGTTTTATAATGATGATACACATCAAGAATATCTAAATATATGAGAATAAGGAAGAAAATATATAATAAATATTTCTTAAGTTGATTAAGATAATGATGTTGTGAAAGATATATAGTTACTCTCCAATCCAATCCTATGAATATTATACTTGACCCTTATTTTAATAATTATTTCATATCATGAATTTTTATGAAGAATATTCATTCATGATTACAAACATTTGATATATAATTAAGGGTGAAAACACATAGTAGTGAATTGATTGTACCAAATTATAAAAATATTCTCAATTTTAGAATTTTTTGGAAGATATTTTCTATAGATTTAGTGAATCTTCTACTGGTGGAATTTGATATGATATATGGTATAGATTGTCTCTAACTATATAGATATTATATCAATTATTGAGATAAATAAATTTTATTTTATAAACTGAATCATCAAATTTTAAAATATTGATTGAAGAATGATTATAAAATCCCGTCAAATGTAAATTATTTAATATGATCCACGATACCCAATAATAAGGGACTCTTGGATGATGTTGGAAAATAACTCAAAATTGAATACATACTTATTATATGGGGTAATGTTGATGTATATCCTAAAGATCTTCTCACTATTCCCCTAGATCATGATATTGATTTTTAATTAAATTCATACCAGGCCCTATGCCTATATTAATGAGTACTTATCAAACAATTCCCATAAAATTAGATTAATTAAAGAAATAAAAATAATAGAATCAATATAGTGTTTTCATACACCCTATTAAATCACCATAGTGTAGAACGATAATATTTTTAAAGAAAAAGGATAGTTTAATGCATATATTCATTGATTATCATAAAGTTAAAAAAATCACGATGATGAAAAAATATCCTCTACCTCATATTGATAAACTGTTAAAATAATAAAACGGGATCAATATTTTTGGAATATTTGACTTCAATATGGATATCATTAGTTAAGGGTTAAAGTAGAGGATATATATAGGAATGTGTATAAAAAAAGGTATGGAAACTGTGAATTCATAGTGTTGGATTTTTTACTTAAAAATTCCCCCCAAAAAATCTTGGATATGCATAAAAGTGTCTTTATAGATTACCATGATTGATTTTTTGTATTCTATATTGATCATAATCTTATATGCTCTAAAATAACAAAAATAATATAAAGATATTTTAAGGATAGTGTATACTATCTTGATAAAGGATAAACTATAAGTAAAATTTAGCAATTGTAAATTATGGATATATAAATTATCATTAATGGGTAATGTAATAATAATAAAGGGAATATCTATAGTTCCATAAATGATTTAGGTTATTGAATAATGGCCCAAACTGACCATTGTGGATGATATTTGTAGTCATATTTGGTTTGATGGTCACTATCAACACATTCTATGAAATTTATCATGGATATGAAATCCACATTCCAAGTTAGCAATGACTAGAGTAAAATTAATCTTTATATATTAATGTGATGACTAATTTTAGGATCTTAAAATGATGTTGTTCACTGTAATTATGCTTACATTAACCTATAATGGGGATTAAAATTATAATATCTACTGATTATTCATAGAAGGTATTAGAATGTTTCCTAATGAAAAATTATAAGGTAATAGCCTATACCTAATATGAATTTATGAACTGTGTAAAAAATTTCCTAAGACATGATCGAGAATTGGTGACCATTATATTTTTATTAGTGATTTGGTGGAATTTTCTCTATTATAATATCACTAGGTATTTTACAGGTACTCCTCAATTAATGATATTATTTTTATTTACCTTATTGTATTTTCCCGTTTGTCTATCCTATTATAGTTTTTTAGATGGGAATAAGGGGAAACAATGTGTTTTCACCCTTGTTTGAGAGTTTTAGTGGTTCCCGAGTGTTTTGTATTTTTTTGGGAACAAAGTTGTTTCTATAAGAGCTACAGGTTGTCCACCAACTAATAGGTGAGGTCTATTGGCTATATAGTGGTAGGCTAGCAGAGGGGTTCCCAATATGAATCTCATCATCTCACAATTGGAATCTCATTGGATAACTGGTGCAGTGTATCATGGTGCTAGTTAATTGGATGCACCATTGGCTGTATAGTGGTTGAATTATAGGTCAATAAATCTAGTGGTGATCTCATATTTATGTCACATGAAAACCATATTTTAATTATTAATTAATACCCATTGACCCCAACTCAATTCATTTGACTTATACTCTGTTGGGGGTGTTCTATGCTCTCTCAAATAAATTTTATTAGTGAATCAAGGTTTTGAATGAAACCTTATTCCTCTCTTCATTTGTTAACCATCATTTCTGTCTTAGATATACTTCTTATTCCAATTAACTATGATTCTCTCAATTGTTTTTCTTTATAAATAGTGTGTATTTTTTATCCAGGTTTTAAATCTATATTCCTCTTAATTTTTTTTAATGCAAGGGACATCGATCAGACCTAAAATGTCATGGTTTGCCAATCAATAATTGTGGTGGTTTGGGTTTTCTTTATCCTTATTTATTAAAAATAAATTAAATATTGAGATTTATGATTAGGGATTCTTGATCAAAGATCCTTTATCAAATTTTAAGGCCCCCAACTCATCTCAGGTTATTATTTACCATTGGAATTTTAATTTTTTCAGTGTCAAGGTATGTGGATTTAGAACAAGGGTTTATCTTGTGAATTGTGATTTCATTAATTTTAAAATGGATTTATTCAATTTTTTTAATGGCATGAAATAGGTTGTGATTAAATGTGATTGTTTGAAATATAGTTTGGAAAATGGATTTCCTAATTGATGTGGTTTATAAAAATGGTTTAAAAAACATGAATTGTATTATTTTAATTATGCAATTCCATTGGATTATTTTAATGTAATAAACCCATATGTGATTGATAATGAGTCAGAGATCCATCATATAGTATTCACTCATTTTCCCCCTAGACCTATCTTTCTAGGGTAATATGTACACTAGGTTTCCTATGTTGTGGTAAGGAGTCACTCATAAAAGTATTGTATTAACTGTTGGACCTATTATTATAGGGAAATATGAACACCATGTTTCTTACTAATCACTACAATGTAAATATAATCCTCATCAATAATGAATTATTACAATTCATGGGATTTTTTTCTATCTTGGATACCATCAAAATTATTTATTGTCTTGTGTTCTAAAATGCTTTGGAAACCTTTTTATTAGTACACTTTGTTAACTTATGAAAGAGGTGGATTATTAATAATTTATATAAAACTGTGTGACATGCCTTAATTTTATTAAATAGAACATAATTAATTTATTTTATAACATATTCTTATGAAAAACTTTGTGTCATCCTATTGAGATTTTTTTATCACACCGTATACACATATTTGGATGTATGTAGAAAATGTAGTATTTGATGTAGGTAAGGGTAAAGCCCAACCATGATGTGGAAATTTCTTTATTAATTAGGGTGTGAGATTCTGGAGGTGACATAAAGTCACATAGAGTTTTTTTGAATCATTATTTACATTGTTTTTTAATGTATCACAAAACATCATTTTTAGGATGATTGTATCAATACTATTTTTTCATGTTTGTGTCATACATACATAATCTATATATTTAAAACATTTTTTTAGTTTCCTTATGATAAAATAATTCCAATTTTTTTTCCTAATTCCCAATAACTTTTTCAAATCTATGGGGATTTAAACACCCTTCAGGCCATACCAAGACTAGTTTGGGTTATTGTTATTTGGACTAACCGGGGTTGGTTTGTGAGATATATGGTGAAAATTGTTATAAATATACTGTTTAGAAGATAATAAGGTATATATTAATAATGGATGACTTAAGCATGAACCTATGAATATGTTTATAATTTATTAAGGAATATAATATCTCAATACATTACCATTAGTGTTAGAAAAACATGGTGAAATATGCTCTGAGTAGAAATGATCATGCTACTCTATCCTTTAAGAGGATTTAAATATACCAAATCAACCATGATATATTAAATATGGATATAAAAATAATGATGGATGAAAAATAGAAGTTTTATCAAATGATTTCTCAACCATGCATCTCTGTGAAGATTATAGAGGTATGAAAACATGATATAGAGTTATAGAAAATGGTAGAAAATATTCTTTAATTTAACCTTGATAGAAATGGAACTATATAGTTTGGATCCTTGATATGTGCCCCATAAAAACTATAATTAATAATGGATATTTTGGTTGATGTACGTAAGACATCCTTATATATTAATTCTGGAAGCATGATGTCACGACCTGTCCTCGGGGCCCGTGTCGTGAGTACCTCAAGCCTGCCTTCCATAGGCCAGGGGATGGAGGCTAGAACCAAAGGCGTAAATCCTGATAAAAAGGGAAGGTATTGCCTTTATAAAGTAAACAAACACCACAGAGTACGCAAGATGAAGTAAAAACTAAGTAAACTGAGTACAAAAGTAAGTGCTGGAAAGTAAATGGGCCAGAATACAAACCCAACTGAATGTAAAGTACAACTGAAAAGAAAGTACAGCAGCAAAAAATGAAAACAACAACTCTGAGATGTCCTTTGGAAATCCCACCTAAAGGGTGGGTACAGATAATCTCCTCAGCTCCTCGGGTCCATCCGTCTACTCCGTGTACGTCCCGTCCAGTGATCCACCTCCAGGTACCATCCAGCTCCATGAGCCTCTACATCGATCAGCGATGTCCGTCATCTGCATCCAACACAACGTTGTGCAGGCATAGCCCGTGCAGGGGTGAGTATACGATACTCAGTAGGGACCCCAAGACCCCTGAAGGTCTCCCAGAATCCAAAAAGGATAAACCACAAAGGAAAGATACAATCACGAAGTATCAACCAACTCTACTTAGGTATATGACCATATATATTCCTAATTCATCAATTCTAGTTCTTCTCCAACTCACGAGCCCAAGTTCAACCTAGTCCACACAGGAAAGTAAAACCCAATCCACACAAGAAATCACAACCCAATCCACATAGGATAACAAGTCAATCATATCGAAGATAATGATTTAAAGTCAAGACTCATCTCACACAGGTATACTACTCACGAAGAGGTGTGGAGATGATAGATGTAGCCTCTGAATCATCTCCCCTGTCGAACCCACGTAGGATCCAAGTACATAAGTCATCGCTGCCAAACCCACGTAGGATCCTAGTATAGTAACCATCACTGCCGAACCCATGTAGGATCCAAGTACAGTCGTCATCACTGCCGAACCCACGGAGGATCCAAGTACAGTCGTACTCACTGCCGAACCCATGTAAGATCCAAGTACAGTCATCATCCTCGTCGAACCAATGGAGGATACCAACACAATAGTCGTCACAGTCGCAACCATCTCTAGGGTTTCCGCACACAACATACTCGATTCCAGGAGGGTCCGCTCCTCGAGTCAAAAGGGGTGGATACATCAACCGTCACGAAGACTAGAGTTAATGTATCCTGTAGTTCCGTCCCATGTCATAGGGGAAAACCAAGAAAAACGTGCCCATGTCACGGAGAACAAGACAACCAAGTTATTTTCCTAAAGTACACGGCGTGTAGGTAATCGATACACGCCGTGTCATCAGAAACTGGGTAATTCCCATGTGAAACAGCCCGTGCCATAGGGATGATCATGTAAATAAGTAAATACATGGAGTGTACTATGGTTACACGCCATGTCCAAACCTCTAGGGTCAGTTCCATGTGCGCTGGACATGTTTGGCCGTGTGGTGGAGTACAGGCCTGTGTACTCCACCCCGTGTCCGTGTATTTCCAGAATACACACCATGCCTCTTGGCCGTATGGTTTTTCCCATGTTCGTGTATCTCCTAGATTACATGCTGAGCCTCGCGAAGCCGGTTCTTCCATGGTGGTGGTAGTACACGCCGTGCCTCATGGCCGTGTGGTTCTTCCCGTGTCTGTGTATATCCCGAATTACACACCGAGCTTCGCGAAGCCACTTATTCCTTTCAAAGAAAATAATACACACCGTGCCTCGTGGCCGTGTATTTTTGATCGTGTCTGTGTATTTCCCTTAAATACACGCCATGTCCATCGAAGTCTCCTCAGTCAAACTATGTGGATAGTACACGCCATGTGACCGGTGTCACAAGCTGTGTGTCACTTATCCTGATGTCCGTTACTTCTGCCACTGAATGATTGTACTATATGACGTGTGCTTGGGAAGTACACACTGTGTATTCTGGAATTTTCCAGAAACGACGCCTCTGGCCAGCATGCCACCCGAGGCATCCGTCCTTTGTTCTGATGACCCGTTTGCTACAAAACTTCCGTTCCTAGGTCTTCCCGATGTTCTGAGGTCGTTTCTGATGTTTCCGGGCTTCCGATTGGCTCTGAAAACATTCCTTGATTCACTGCTCAAGAATGGTTGGGGAACATCATACAACAAGAACGGTGGAGGAATCAGACCATGTTAGTTTGGTCTGATTCCTTCCTCATTAGTTTGATAGCAAAAGGTTTAGAGAGAACCAACAACATGGAAGGGAAAACAAAATTTCTCATTCATAAACACACCCCTAACTCGAAGGAAGTTCACAGTTGTCTAGCTCCGCGGACGATGACGTTGATTCCGTCGTCGTCGATGTCTCCTCCTTTGTCGCGGAGGAGGAAGAGGATGGAGAAAACCGGGACTGCCAAGTCAACGTTCTTCGTCAGAGTCTTGGAGTTCTTCAACAAAGGATCTTCCAAATGAAAAATAGCTCTCCCCCAATTCTTCACACAACAAGCTAACCCCCAAAATAAAATAAGTCTCATATTATTTTATTAATTCAATCCAGGCATTCAAATTCCAAAATTCAAACACATAACTCAATTAATTGAAGGGGTTCATTTAATTAAGCAATGTGTGTTGGCATGATTTAATGTGAGGAGAGGAGAAGTTATTTAATTAATTAGAAAGTATTGCCAACATTAAACACAAGAAGGTTAAAGGGAGGAGTTATAGGAGTTTAACGAAATTTGAAGGGGTGGGGCTCGTGTGGGCCCCACATCACAAATATCCTAACAAGAGGAGTTAGGATCTAGTGGGTCCCACCATACTCCTATACTTAGTATAAAACCACTTAGGTTAGAAATAAAATTTGTTCCAAAAATTTTATTTACTTCACATTTAATCCTCAATTTTTAACAACTCCTCCCGAGAAAACGCACCTTCGGAAATGGTACTCTTAAGAAAATACTATCAATGCGGTGTAATCAGTGACCTCATATTTCGATTCCGAGCACCGATTATGAAGATAGAAAAACCTGCTCGTTCGTTCACTGAACGTACCCGAGCTAAACTTCGGAAAATGATTCTGGGCACACCGGGCCTCGGAATCAGGTGCTGTCAGAAATTTCATACTTGTAAAATCATAAAGAAATTAAGAAAAAAATTTCCTTGAAATTTATGGGTCTTTACATTACTCCCACCATAGGGCTTTACATCCTCGTAAAGATACATCACAAAAACTAGGGAAACAAATGAAGTTACTGAGCACACATTTGAGCCTCTCGCTCCCATGTGCTCTCCTGGATGTTCTCTTGCTACCACCTGATGCGCACTAGAGGAATCGACCATCCACATAGGACCCACTCCTGTCGATCCTTGATCTCCACCGGGACCTCTGCAAAAGTTGCCCCGTCATCGATATACAACTCCCTGTGATCAATGATATGTGTCGGGTCATGCACGTATCTCCTCAGCTGAGATACGTGGAAGACATTGTGCACCTGGGGCAACTGAGGTGGAAGAGCCAGGTGATAATACACCTCGCCTATCCTGCTGAGAACCTAGAATGGTCCGATGAAGCGCAAAGATAACTTCCCACCCCGACCAAATCTCCGTAATCCACGCTGAGGTGAGACCTGTAAGAAAACGTGGTCTCCATCCTCGAACTCTAGTGGTCTCCGCCTCCTATCAGCATATTACTTTTTTCGGCTCTGAGTAGTCCTCATCCACTCCTGGATGATCTATACCTTCTCAGTCCTGGCCTGGACCATCTTTGGTCCTACAAGTGCTGACTCCCTAGGGTCTTTCCAACATAGAGGTGATCTGCAAGGTCTGCCTTACAATGCCTCGTATGGTGCCATCCCGATGGTGGAGTGGTGGCTATTGTTGTACGCAAACTCCAAAAAGGGTAGGTGATCCTCCCAGCTGCGACCAAAGTCAAGGACACATACATGGAGCATGTCCTCGAGAGTCTGAATGGTACTCTCCGTCTGACCAACCTTCTATGGGTGAAAGGCGGTGCTTAGGCGTAGCAGCATCCCAAATGCCTCCTGCAACCCCTTCTAAAGCCAGGAAGTAAAGCAAGCATCTCGATCGGAGACGATGGATGATGGAATACCATGAAGCCGTACGATCTCCTGAACATAGAGGCATCCCAATCTCTCTACCGATCCCTGCTCTCTAATGGGTAAGAAGTGGGTCGACTTGGTGAGTCGGTCGAAAATCACCCAGATTGAGTCGTGTCCTCTGGAAGTACGTGGAAGCCCTGTCACGAAATCCATAGATATCCTGTCCCACTTCCACTATGGGTCCTCTAAGGGCTGTACCAATCCTACTGGTACCTGATGCTCCACCTTCACCTACTGGAAGGTGAGGCATCATGAAACGAACTCTACCACAACCTTCTTTATACCCGGATACCAGTCCTATCGCCTGAGATCCTGGTACATCTTCGCTACTCCTGGATGTATCACCAAAGGGGAACTATGAAACTCCCTCAGCACCTCCTCCTGTAATGCAACTGGTACCATGGTATGTCCCCTGAAGAGGATGACGTGCTCTCCCCCCATAGAAAATCTATCATGTGCCTGTCCTGTGGTTATCTGTGCATGTCGCGTCTCACAGTCAAATTCCCCATGCTGTGCCTCCCTGACCCGCTGAAGTAGGGGAGGAGTGAATGTGAGTGACTATAGAAAGGCTGCTCCATCTCTATCCACGAAGGATATCTGCAACGCGGCTAGTTGCTCTGTTGCCTCTCCAAGTAGCTGAATGCCCGATCTCTTGCTGAGTGCATCGGCTACTACATTCCCCTTCCCAGGAGTATAGAATATCTCAATGTCATAGTCCTAGAGGAACTCGAGACATCGCTGCTGTCTCAGGTTTAGGTCCTTCTGCGAGAAGATATACCTGAGACCCTGGTGGTCAGAGTAGACTGTAAAGTGCTCGCCCATCAGATAGTGCTACCACATCTTCAGGGCGAAGACCACTACTGCTAACTCTAGGTCATGGGTAGTGTAGTTCTTCTCATGTTTCCTCAACTGTCTTGATCCATAGGTGATCACTGCCCGCTCCTGCATCAGGACACACCCGAGTCCGGTCCCTGATGCATCATAGTAAACTACATACCCTACTCCCTCCTCTGGTAGCCTCAATATGGGTGCACTGGTCAATCTCTATCTCGGCTCGTGGAAGCTCTGCTGACATCTATCTAACCACACGAAGGGTTTCCCCTTCTTCTTCAAAGATGAAAGCGGTGCTGCAACTCTGGAGAATTTTGGAAGAAATCTCCGATAGTACCCAACCAAACCTAGGAAACTCCGCACCTCCATCATGCTCCTAGGTGGCTCCCAAGCTAGCACTGCCTCGATCTTCACAGGATCCACTGCAAATCCCACCTTAGAGATGACATGCCCCAAGAAGTGGACCTCTTGAATCCAGAACTGACACTTTTAGAGCTTACTATAAAGCTGGTGCTCTTGGAGTGTATCCATTACAACCCGTAAGTGGTAGGCATGATCCTCCTCAGTGGTTGAGTATATAAATTTTTCTTCGATGAAAACTACGACAAATCGATCGAGGTAAGGCTGGAATATCCTGTTCATGAGACTCATGAACACTGCTGGAGCATTGGTTACGCCGAAAGGCATAACCAAGAACTCGTAGTGGCTATACCGACACCTGAAGGCCGTCTTCTGCACATCCTCATATCAAACTCTGAGCTGATGATAGCCTGAACTGAGCTCTATCTTCGAGAACCATCATGCTCCCTTGAGCTGATCGAAGAGGTTTTCAATCCTCAGAAGTGGATACTTTTTCTTCATATTCACCTGATTTAGGCGATGGTAGTCGACACATAGTCGCAAGCTCCCATCCGCCTTCTTGGTGAACAAAATCGGGGAAGCCCATGGTGAAACACTGGGTCGAATGAATCTCTTTCCCTACAAGTCCTCCAGCTGTACCCATAGCTCACAAAGCTCAGTGGGAGCCATCTGATATGTTTGAGTAGATATCAGGGCTGTCCCGGGGTATAGGTCAATGTATAAGTCTACCTCTCTGTGAGGAGGTAGTCCGGGAACGTCGTCAGGAAAAACGTCCGCATACTGATCCCCCACTACAGGAAAACTCGGACTCCACACATTAACTGCTCCTAGGATGAGACTAGCCAACTGATGAGTAATCAGCTATCCTCTCCTCTTTGTGGGTCCATCCTGCACTGCAAAGGCTCCCTTCTCACCGGTGAAGGTGAACCTGATCCCATCGGTGCGGACACATCGCACCTTGCGCCTAATACAGTCGATCTGAGCATGGACCATAGATAACCAATCCATGCCCAAGATGACATCATAAGGCCTCGACGCTACTACAAGAAGTTCCCAGCTGAAGCTCTTGCCTCCTAGAGTAAGCTCACAGTGCAGGCACTACTATGTAATCGTCGAGTCTTCTCCCGTAGGAGTCTCCAGCCGTAAGGATCGAACCAACGGCTCCGTCGGAATCTCCGAGCTCCGAACAAGGGAAGCGACAATGAAATAATGACTCGCTCTTGTGTCTATAAGAACTGCATCAAGGGTGTAGTAGACACAGATAGTACCTTGAATCATCTCAGGTGCGCCGTGGTCGTAGAACACCACTGCCTAAAGCTGAGCCTGTCTCTGTCCGCCAGCTCCCTGTGTTTGGGGTGGACCTCCTAGTGATGGTGGTGGTAGAGCCTCAAAGTGTTGCCCACCACCCGATGCTCGGCCAGCTCCTCTGCCTCGTCCGCCTTCTCCCTGCGGACCGCCATGGTCGAACCTCTGCCTCTACCTGGGTGGTCCCTCAACCGTCTGTTGCTCCTCTGCATGGTGGGTCGGACAGTCCCGAGCCATGTGGCCCTGTCCGCCGCATGCATAGCACTGTCTGCCTCTTGTATGACTGGCTCTACTGCATGTGCCCCGTATATCTGAACCAGTGTCTTGAGGTCGCCCACCTGATGGTCTGGTCCACTTGGACCTCTGCGACATATGTCTATTTCCAACTACAGAAGACTCCGCTACATGTCGCCCTCCAGTAGGCCTCGCTGCTGGCATAGTCTCAGATAGAAAACTCTCCACAAGAAGGGCTCACTCCAGTACTCCTGCCTGAGTTGGAATGTTGAGGGAGATCATAGATACCCTGATATCATGACTCAGTCCCTGCTTGAAGGTCTGGGCCCGGAAGAATGGGTCCCGTACCATCTCCGTGGAGTAGCGTGAGACATAAGTAAACCTCGCCGAGTACTGGGCTACTGTCATGCTGCCCTACCGCAACTATAGTAACTCCTGAATGCGCACCACACGAAGGGCGGCGGGTAAGAACTCCGAGCGTAAGAGGATCTTGAAGTATGTCCAAAGAAGAGATGCCTCGTTTTGCACCTGGAGCATCAGGCTCCACCATCTACCTGCTGCTGTGTGCAGGAGACTCGCTGCAAGGATCACCATGAGGTCTGCTGGTGTCCCTACCAATCTGAAGACTCAAACAACAGCCTCCAGCCAATCCTAGGCTTCCTGAGGGTCCGTCTCCCCATGGAACCTGGGAAGTCTCTGACGCTAAAACTCGTGTAGTGCACTCAGGCAACATGCACTCTCAGCTGCTGGGGCTGGTGGCATCGGTGGCTCGGCGGGTAGAGGTACCGTCGGTGCCTCCGCTGTAATGGGACCCTGCACCGAGGCCTCGTCACTCGGTGGGCTGTTGTCTCTCAAAAAACTCGGAACCCTTGCTGGCTGCCATCATGGGGCCATCCTGAAAAGAAACAGGTGTGCCACGGTTAATACAGTATACCTGGTGAGCTGACACAAATTAATCACAAATAAAACTTTTGAAACACACATGCAATCAATGTTTTCGTGCATTGAGTTGGAAATCAGAAGTCAGGGTCCTGGTGTATGGATACATCGGCCGCCGCACCAACACTGGACTCCCTGGACTGATAACCACACTCAATACCCTTAACACTATTGCTTCACACAGAATAAATTATCAGATTCCTGAGTTCTGCGGTATAACATCCCTCTGATACCAATTTGTCATGACCCGTCCTCGGGGCCCGTGTCGTGACTACCCCAAGCCCGCTTTCCATAGGCCATAGGCTGGCGACTAGCACCAAAGGCGTAAATCCCGATAAAAAGGGAAGGAATTGCCTTTATAAAGTAAACAAACACCACATAGTACGCAAGCTGAAGTATGAACTAATTAAACTGAGTACAAAAGTAAGTGCTGGAAAGTAAATGGGCCAGAATACAAACACAACTGAAAGTAAAGTACAACTAAAAAGAAAGTACAACAGAAAAGTATAACAGCAACTCCAAGCCATCCTCTGTAAATCCCACCTGAAGGGTGGGTACAGATAATCTCCTCAACTCCTTGGGTCCAGCCGTCCGCTCTGTGTACGTCCTGTCCAGTGATCCACCTCCAGGTATCACCCAGCTCCACGAGCCTCCACCTCGATCAGCGCTGTCCGTCGTCTACATTCAATACAACGTTGTCCAGGCATATCCCATGCAAGGGTGAGTATACGATACTCAGTAGGGACCCCGATACCCCCGAAGGTCTTCCAGAATCCACAAAGGATAAACCACAAAGGAAAGATACAATCACGAAGTATCAACCAACTCTACTTAGGTATATGCCCATACATATTCCCAAGTCATCAATTCCAGTTCTGCTCCGACTCATGAGCCAAAGTTCAACCCAGTCCACACAGGAAAGTACAACCCAATCCACACAGGAAAGCACAACCCAATCCACATAGGATAACATGTCAATCATATCGAAGATAATGATTGAAAGTCAAGACTCATCTCACACAGGTATACTACTCACGAAGAGGGTTGGAGATGATAGATGTAGCCTCTGAATCATCTCCCCTTCCGAACCCACGTAGGATCCAAGTACAGAAGTTGTTGCTGCTGAACCCACGTAGGATCCTAGTATAGTAACCATCGATGATGAACCCACGTAGGATCCAAGTACAGTCTTTATCGCTGCCGAACCCACGGAGGATCCAAGTACAGTCGTCCTCACTACCGAACCCATGTATGATCCAAGTACAGTCATCATCATCATTGAACCCATGGAGGATACGAGCACGATAGTCGTCGCAGTCGCAACCAGCTCTAGGGTTTCCGCACACAGCATACTCGATTCCGGGAGGGTCCGCTCCCCGAGTAAAAAGGGGTGGATACATAAACCGTCAAAAATACTAGAGTTAATGTATCCCGTAGTTCCATCCCACGTCATAGGGGAAAACCAAGAAAAACATGCCCAGGTCACAAAGAACAAGACAACCAATCCATTTTCTTAAAGTACACGGTGTGTAGGTAATCGATACACGCCGTTTCATTAGACACCGGGTACTGCCTGTGTGAAACGGCCTGTGTCATAGGGATGGTGATGTAAATAAGTAAATACACAATGTGTACTATGGTTACATGCCATGTCCAAACCTCTAGGGTCAGTTCCATGTGTGCTGGCCATGTCTGTCCGTATGGTGGAGTACATGCCCGTGTACTCCACCCCGTGTCCGTGCATTTCTAGAATACACACCGTGCCTCTTGGCCGTATGGTTCTGCCCGTGTCTATGTATCACCCAGATTACACGCCGAGCCTCGCAAATCCACTTCTGCCATGGTGGTGGTAGTACATGTTTTACCTCATGGCCGTGTGGTTCTGCCTGAGTCCATGTATCTCCCAGATTACACACCAAGCCTCGCGAAGCCGCTTCTGCCTTTCAAAGAAGATAATACACACAGTGCCTCTTGGCCTTATATTTCTGTCTGTGTCCGTGTATTTACCTTGAATACATGCCATGTCCATCAAAGTCTCCTCAGTCAAACTGTGTGAACATTACACACTGTGTGACCGATGTCCAACGCCATGTGTCACTTCTCCTGATGTTCGTTAATTCTGCCGCTGAACTCTTGTACTACACAGCGTGTGCTTTGGAAGGACACGCCGTGCGTTTTGTAATTTTCCAAAAACGACGCCTCTAGCCAGTACGCCACCCGAGGAATCCATCCTTTGTTCTGATGATCCTTTTGTTACAAAAATCCCGTTCCTAGGTCATCCCAATGTTCCGAGGCCGTTTCCGATGTTTCCGGGCCTCCGATCGGCTCCGAAAACTTTCCTTGATTCACCGCTCAAGAACGGTTGGAGAATATCATACAACAAGAATGGAAGAGGAATCAGACTGTGTTAGTTTGGTCCAGTTCCTTCCGCATTAGTTTGATAGCAAATGTTATATAGAGATCCAACAACATGGAAGGGAAAACAACGTTTCTCATTCATAAACACACCCCTACTTCGAAGGAAGTTCGCGATTGTCTAGCACTGCGGACGATGACGTCAATTCCGTCATCGTCGATGTCTCCTCCTTTGTCCCGAAGGAGGAAGAGGATGGATAAAACCAGGACTGCCAAGTCAATGTTCTTCATCGGAGTCTTGTCATTCTTCAAAAAAGGAGACGATGTTCTTCCAAAGGAAAAAGAGCTCTCCCCCAATTCTCCACACAACAAGCTAACCCCCAAAATAAAATAAGTCTCATCTTATTTTATTAATTCAAGACATGCATTCAAATTCCAAAATTCAAACACATAACTCAACTAATTGAAGGGGTTCATTTAATTAAGCAATGTGTGTTGGCATGATTTAATATGAGGAGAGGAGAATTCATTTAATTAATTACAAAGGATTGCCAACATTAAACACAAGAAGGTTAAAGGGAGGTTTTAGAGGAGTTTAATGGAATTGGAAGGGGTGGGGATCGTGTGGGCCCCACCTCAAAAATATCCTAACAAGAGGAGTTAGGATCTAGTGGGTCCCACCCCAACTCCCATACTTAGGATAAAACCACTTAGGTTAGAAGTAAAATTTGTTCCACAAATTTTATTTACTTCACATTTAATCCTCAATTTTTAACAACTCCTCCCGAGAAAACAAACCTTTGGAAAAGGACCTATTAAGAAAATACCGCCGCCGCGGTTTCATCGGCACCCTCGAATTTCGATTCTGATCAGCGGTTCAAAAGATAGAAAAACCTGCTCATTCATTCACTGAACGTACCTGAGCTAAACTTCGGAAAATGATTCCGGGCACACCGGACCTCGGAATCAGGTGCCGTCAGAAACTGCGTACTCATAAAATCCCAAAGAAATTAAGAAAAAAATTTCCTTGATATTTATGGGTCTTTACACATGAAGATATATAAAAATCATAATAAAAACATATAGTTAGAAAACATGAATAGGGAGATTATATATAATTTATCTCAATTATTAATAAGTCAACTATTAATGGATGAGTATTACAAATATAAGGGTCCGATTCATCCCTTTTTTTATAACATTATTGTTATGGGATACCATCCACATAGATTTTTTTCTTCATCACCCTTAATAATCCAAATTACAACTATTATATCTTGGAATTAATGGATTGACTTATAATGTTGGAACACTTCATCTCTATCAGGGAATAATTCACTATTAAGCAAGATTCTTAATTGAACATAATTGAAGTGGTAAGTATAAATTCAGTACCACCTTTTATTTTATCAATTGGATATATAAGGATTAAATAAAAATTAAATAGTTGTCTATAAAAACCACAAAATATAATGATAATATTTATCCATACTTGTCACCATCAAAATGATAGTCAATATGAAAAGAATATTTAGATAACGTAGGTTATGTTAAGATCCTACTCAATAGACATCAATGGAAATCGGGATCAACATCATCCTACTTTAGAGTTCTAATAAAATAATAGTTTCTAATATAGAATCAAAATGATTCAAAATGATTTTCTATATAATAAAATATATAGAACTCTAAGATAAAGGGGTGATGTGGGAAAAGGGCAGGTTGTTAGGTTTTTATTATCTCCAAAAATTATGGAGAAGGTTCAAACCTTCCAATGAAATTTTAAAGAAAAAAATTAAATATAAGATGTATGATGATAATCATTGATTCTATATATTAATTGAAGTTAGTGAAAAGGTGTTACTATGTATATCTCCTTAGAACTGGTTTATTAGTGTTGTGAATAAAGGGTATATGAACACTCAGTACATTATCCCCATTAAAAATCTTGACCATGTCAATGATATATCTTATAAAAATGAAATCCTTCCACAATATTCATGAGTATATGATTTTTTCCATTAATCCCTTTTGAAGAAGTGCATAACGAAACCATCACATGTTCTAAACTCATAAGCAACATAGTTTAAACATAATCTCTCTTATGAGGAACAACCAGTGGAGATATTCAATTGAAGAGATAATGTGATATGAAACAAGGCCACCCACTTAACCAATTTTTTTATAAAAAATAATAATTATGAGGATGATATAAAAGAGCCAATAAATGTAATGAGACTGAAATACCCTTACATGTTTTTATTTATGTAATTTAATTTTGAGGTTGAAATTCCTTTTATGAGGTGTAAAATGTAATTAAAAATGATTTTAGTAAATATTTATCCATAAATAAGTACTGTTAAATTGATTTTTTCATTGGAAATAATGATAAAAAATGAACCATGATATATTAGTGATAAAAAATTATTAAATGTGTCCATTACAATAGAGTTTTTTTGTATAATTGGTTAGAAATAAAAGTAACATTATTATAAAATATATGTCGAAAGGATAAGTAATGGAATGAATATGTATATGTATCACTTATTTATATAATCCATCTAATAATGTAATTTATGTATCACTAATTGTATTTTTCCTAGAAAAAATCCAAGATAAATTTAAACATGAATTATTTGAGTGAAATCACCTGTTGGAGATTTTCAAGCTCATGGAAATTATAATAAGATCCATGAATGTTAAATCATCACATATGACTACCACTAATACATATATCACCCATAGAACTTATGCGTATATATGAAGGGGTTATCTATGTACACGATATAATTATATAAGAAATTTTTTTAATTTAATAATTAATTATTTTCATTATTAATCATTATGATTCTTTTTATACTTAAAAATAGTATTTATAAAAATCATTTTCCCACATTATGTGTTATTATATTAAATTTTATTTTTAACACTTCCATAATTTGAATAATATAAAATAAAATTAATTTTATTTATTTATTATGTAAATATTATATTTTAGTGAATTTGTAGTATTTTTTTAAAAATGATGATTTTCACGTGAATAGAAAAAATACAGTTTTTATAAATACCATAACTATTATACCATAATTACAATATAATAATGCATAAAAAAAATATTAAACAATTTTATTTTACAAAAGTATATTTATTGAGTTAAATAATCTAATTAAAATTATGATGTTAGTTTTAGAAATATAATCTTGTCTTTGGAATAAGTTTTTTTAATAAATAACATTTTTGAACATTTAATTAAATTAATGATTCACAATGATTCATTCAGTTTGGGAAATTTTTTATGTAAAAAAATATTCTTTTTCTATTAATAAAATAATAAATATCATCATAATCAATGAAATAGATGATTTTAGTGTACAATCATTTTTATGAATAAAAGATAATAGTTTCTAAAAATTGTGTCTTTTGTGTTACACATAATTTTATTAAAACAATTATTCTAAATATAGATATTAAATCTTGTATTTTTTCTCAAAATTTGGAATTAGATTTTTTAAAAAAGGTAATAAGGTTTATTTATTTTTTATTCATAAGAAATAAATTAACATAGTACAAGATATGTATCTCAGTAAAGGATTAAATGGTTTAAAATGGGTTAAATTAAATTTTAAATCCACAAATATCATGAAAAATTATCTCCGATTGATCCAATGAGTGGATTATTGAAATAAAACAACCTATCATTGAATGTTTTTATATTTTTGAGAGTCATTACTTGATTTTGATTTTAATTTTATATTAATATATGAATATTTCAAAAAATAACATTCCAATAATCTATAAAAGGATCCACTAACCACCCCATATATACTAATGTAAAAACTATTATAGCTTGAAAATATACTAGAAATAAAATCCTCAACCATATTTTCCGTGTAATAGAGGTTTTGGTATCATCAGAAGAATAATTTATGAGAGTTTATGGAGACCAAAAATAGAGGATATCATGGGAAGTGGTAATTATTTTTCCTAATTTTTTTTCACATATCATTCATTATATGGGCATGAAAATAATGTTTTCTTAACAATTACATATTGGTCCCTATTTATCCCCATTTTTCCTATATTTTTTTTCAATAATTCTTTCCATGGTCAATTGGTATTTTGAAACAATTAAATCACATTGTTTTTTTTTCATTTTTAAAATAGTGGTTAATATTTTTAAAAAATAAATAAATAAAATTCATTTCAGTTATATATATTTTTATCTTCAACTTCCCATTTCAAATCTCTAAATTAATTTTCATTATAGTTTTCAGTAGTTATTTTTTATAAATTGATTTTTTCAATGCCTAATTTTGACCCACTTAAAATCGATAATTCACGTGACTTATATGTTTTTAACTATGTTATAAATGTTTTATGAAATATTTCTATAATTTTATTCAAAATTCTTCAATATCTTTAAATTTTTTATCTCTATCAAGTATATTTCATGACCATTCTCTATGATTTGTTGATTTAATTCATTTTTATGGAATCTTTGTATCGATTGATCTACTCATGATTTCATGTTATGAAATAATATTTAAAAATTTTATGAAACCCTTATTCCTTATAATATATTTTTGTCATATGATATATGATTTATTTTATATGACACACATATATATGGATATTGATGGGTGGGGTCCTATATTTTCGTATAATGTATTGGTAATAGTTCTATATATCATGAATTAATTTAGGAAATGAGTATTTATTCTCACTCCACAATGGGAATCATATAGTTATTCTTGATCTACTATGTTATGGGAATCATATATTGAAACCTTCTCTATTATATTATATTTTTTTGACACTTATTCTTAGGAAACACTCTCATGAAATATTTCTATGTTGTGACATATTCCAAAGATATAATTCTAGGGATTATGATTATATTCATATGTTTCCAATCCATGAAATATGTTTTATGCTTTTAAATATGTACTTTTAAAATCATACGATCTCATTCCATGGTTAATGTTTCTATATCACTTCTTTTGATTATCCATTATGATTATGTTATATTTTTGTTTAAAATTTATCCAATGATTCATGTTCACTCATATTCTTATGGTCTACCCCTTAATAAATCATCAGTATGTTTTCACTTATGAACATATAATATCACTCATTATTTTGTTTTCCTCATCCTCAAAAAATTATAATCATGATTATTAATAAAAGGATGTATTTTTTTGATAATTTTGTAGAAATTTTTGATGAAATATTTTATAATAAAAAGTTTTTAGTTAATATAAAAAGACAGTAAACCATTAGATTCTATTATTGGGAGATTATTTTTTATATATAATGTTTAAATTATCAAAAAGAAGTAAATACATGCATGTTTATCTTGGTTCACCAAATGGAATGAGAGTGGATAATAATAAAAATGTTGTATGTGGTATGTGGTAGGTGGAATATATTATTTTCTATATTTTTTATACTTTTTATAAAAATATTTTGTAATATATTAGCAGAGGTGTGATGGTTTGAGAGACATAGAATACAAGTTCATGTGTTTGTATATATTAGATAGAATATATAAAACCTATAAATAATTAAGGTTTCATTCCCATTAACATGAATTTAGATTCCCCTCATGAATTTTTTGAAATTACATGTCATTTATAGGATTGATAGAGGAACCTATTTAAGATAATACACATTATTAATGATTTATGTGATGTAATAAGTACCCTTGTAGTGAAACGTGACATTTAACTAGGATAGGTGAATTTCATGTGAGATATGTGTTGGGTTCATAGAATAATTATAATATAAATTAAAATTAGTAGGAGAGTAACCTTATAATTTTGGCATGGATTATTATAAGAGGCCTCCTAAGTCATAATATAATAACTAATAGTTTTCTAGCTCAGGGATGTTCTGTCATCTCAGCTGGCATGAGATCCTTCCTATCTTGGGCCTCTCTAGAGTGATCCCTTCACGGGGAGGGGGGTTTCCTGGTGTGGAAGGTTCGAAAATCCCACACATGGGGATTCCCTTTTTCAAAAGTGTATTAGGTATAATAGAAATTTTTAGGAATTATGAGAATTTTAGAGGTTCATTGGGAGTTAAGATGGTTTAAAAGTTATAGTAAAGGGTCATATAGTATTACCAAGATTAACCGAATTACCAAGGGTGGAATATAGATTTTATTTATAGAAAATTATTCTATCTTATAACCTTAGGATTTGGAATTATTTTAAAAAAATTATTCTATCTTATAACCTTAGGATTTGGAATGATTTTAAATGGGATAAATGACCATGTCATTTGAGAACTAATTGATTGGAATTATAATATTTACCTAGGGTTGTTTAGATCTGAATAATATATATTATTTTAGTTTTAGATTATTGTGTGATTATTAATATTTTTATAAGGTTAAGAGGTTTATAATTTTGGATATGTTATTTATGAGGTTTGATGGGTTATTAATAATGGGAAAGAACACTATGTTAATCAATATTGAATGATCATGATTGTTTGTCCAATAAAGTTTAGGTATAGTAGTTTTATATTGAATAATTTCCAATTTTCTGATATTAGTATTCCAATTTTAATGAACATACTCAACTGAGTAATACTTATTAATTTTAGAATTCATATTCATTTGTTGGTATATTTGAGGTTGAATAGGATTTGGGAATTGATAAGTTTGGAGGAAGGGGGAAGAAGATGGTGAGAGCCCCTTGGGTCTGAGTACCACCTAATACCTGGTGGTTTAGTACTTGGAACCCGGTAGAGGCCTATATTTTATTACTGTCTCTATTAGAGAAACCAAATACTTAGTGAAATTTTATTAATGACCAAAATGTTTTATTGAAACAATGATCCTTTGAATTACATTTATATATTTTTTAACCAATAATCAGACCCCCTTAATTTCTTCAAATCTCGAAAAAACCTCATTGTTCACTCATAAGACCTATTAAAATCTCTATAATGCCTTCTTCTTCATAGGTTTAATCCCCTTAAATCCCATTTTCGGCTTGGTGTTAGATGGACATAAAAGTTATTTTTTCTTATGGCACAATCTTGGGTTTATTTATAAGTTCTTCCCTATATAACTAAAAATAATATGTATAACCATTTTTATTAACACTTAAGGATTCTCAAATTACACTAATTCAAACACCATTTTTTGTTTGGAGGGAAAAAGGCCATATTTTTTGATCATAAACTATTTATTTAGTTATAATTCATGATTAATGTTTTCATAAGATTAATTAACTATAAAAAACAATTCTTTATTATTTTAGGTTGAATATAAAATTTTTGAGGAGTCATAATAATCTTCACTAGAACTTGCATAAGTTCTCAAAAAATTATTTTTTTTGCAAAACCCCAATAATCCCTAATAATTCTTCAAGGTTGGTTTAGAAATTTTTTAGATCCTAGTGAATATATATAAAACAAAAATCATTTATTCTAATAATGTATTCATAAATGGGTTTGTTGGATAATCTTGATAATTCATTATTTATTTGATTATGTTTACGTGACAACCAAAGTGTTTTATTGAATTTTTTTTTTTAATATTATTGTTATTCATATATATTTAATAAAAAATTATTTATTTTTTGATATATTTTATGTCTCCAAGAGATACTATATAATAAATTATATACCAAATATAGTAAATATTTAAAAAATTTCCCCTATGAAGTTTTCTTACATTGATTATTTAAATAATTATTTAATTACTAGATATGTTATAAATAGATGTTGATGTTTATTATATGAACACAAATTGAAATTTCTTAATATCATAATCTTAAAAATAATTTAATCAATGTTTGAACCAAGATTATGGGGTTTCATTTGAAAAAGAAACAGTTTTCATAATTATTTTTTCATTTCTAATATTATTTTATTTAATAGTAAAATTTCACATAGTTATGACATAAAATTTAATGAATTAAATTTATTATACATATAAATGACTGAATAAACATTCATACATTGATTTTTAATTCTCTAGTATTAAATACAAAAACATTTGATGTCAAAAGACCAATTTTCAATGAATTTCGTTTTTCTATGTTCTGTGTGTAGTTTTTATAATAATAAATAAAATTAACAATTTTTAAATAGTGATTATGAAAGGTATTTTATTTTATATAAAAATATATTTATCCTAATTTAATTGGTAATTGATATGAAACACAATTATAAATAATTAAAGTATAAAAAATTATTTTTTAATTAAAGTAGTGTTTCATTATATATTTAGTTTTCATTGAAACATTATTTTTTTTAAATTTTTGAAATTGAAATTGATAAAAAAATTAATTTTGTGTTAATCAATTTAAAATGACATTGGATGATTTTTTTGATATTGTCATAAAAAAATAAAATTTTTAAGTGAATTGGAAAGAAGAATAATTTTTAAAAATATCACAACATTTATGAAATCATCATGATATAAAAAAGATAGAAAATCATATCGAACATTCTCATTAAAAAATGTATTTATAGAGTAAAATAATTTAATTAAGAATTATATGTTGAATTTTGAAACCAATTTTTGATTATAAGTTACATTTCATTCTAATTAAAGTCTAATTTTGGACATTCTCTAATAATTAAGTATTCACAAGATTCCATTTAGTTTTTAATTGAACTAAAATTCAAATAACTATAATTTTTTAATCATAAATCAGTAATTATTTATTAAAATTATTAAGAACCAGGCTTGTCATACATCAATATTACATCTTTATAGATTAATATTCATTACCTTACACAAAAACACACATAAGGATCGTAATTGTTTAGTAAATGCAGAAACTTGGGACACAATATTCTTAATTCATGGAATATCTTTAATGTATCCCATAAAGATCTTAATTTTTTGTACTCTTACTTAAAAATAATTCTTTATAACCAGTGGAAAGGAAAAATAAGAAAGGGGGAGATCAAATGCTTAATAAGGGTAAACAAGGTAGATATGTAAGAATAACATGAGAAAAATAGTATGAGAACAAAAATATAACATTTGAAAACCATACCCTACATATCAAAGATCATAATCTTGAGTCATGGAATTAATATTGTAAATTCATAAGACATGAATCATAAAAAAATCAAATAAAATGGGCCATGAGAGCATAAAATTTATATAAGACATAAATTTTAAAGTACACATAAGCATATAAAATCATTTCCTTAGTAGTCAAGGATCATTTTAAATACTTATAAGGGTATTCTATGGGTAGATACACCTTCTAGGTGGGACAAACCACTTTCCCAAGTGGAATCCTTTTTCTCATAGTGGAATGGGTTTACTCATAAAACCATGATAGTAGTCACGGTTCACTCCCAAGACCATAACAACAGAAAAAGAACCTTACTGAACTAAGTTCACTCCCCATTATAGTCCTGTCTATATAATGACACATAAATCAATGCCCAAATCATTAGAGGGAGGTATAGGTCCCAGCCATCTTTATTTATAATGTAATCACCATCCTTAGTTATAACATAACAATTATCCTTATTTATTACATAACCACCATCACATAAAAAAATCATACATATGTGCACCACAAGATCACAAACCATTCATCATATCATAACCGATGAACTGAAATGGGTTTCATAAAAATTTCATCATATCATAACTAGTGGAAAAGAGACCATTTTCATAATCATTTCATAATTTTATCATAGCATAACCCATGAAATGAAGTGGGTTTCACAAGAGTTAAATAATTATATAACCTATGGAAGATAAATGTGTTTCATAAATATATTTCTATTAAAAACATAAAACATTCATGGAAATAATAGGGATGGTAACCTTGGTTCATATCCCCAATAAAGAATAAATTATATCAATGGATGCAATATTATATAGATAATGATTTTTAAAGACCCCTTAGATAATTTATTAAGGAAAATAAAATTTATCTAAAAATAATTTTGAAAAACATAAAATATTTTCAAAATGATTTTCTTTTAAAATAACATTGGAAGTATATGAAGAAATATTTGAAAAACTATTTAAAACATTTCTTTATAAAAATATCCTTTCCTCTTTAAAAGACAGTTTTTAAAACACAAAACATTTTAAAAATAATTCTATTTTGAAAATAAACATTAAAACCTATAAAGTATGAATAAAATAAAATAATTATCATGATTATGGGAATTTTTTTTCATGCAGTACATGTTAAAACAAAGACTCTTTTATCCTTTTCAGTAAAATAAAAAATGTATTTCTTTTGAAAATGACATGAATATTTCTTTTAAAACATTTATAAAAAACTAAAATAGGGTAAAAATGTCTTTAATAAATCATATTAAATAAATGTTAAAAATATTTTTGAAAATATTTTTAGAAAATACGGTTTTAGAAAAAAAATGGTGTTTCTACCAAAAAAATGATTTTTCTTAAAAACATTATTTTTGAACTCTTGAGTATATAAAGGGAGGAAAATGAAAGAAAACATGTATTCTCATGAAATAAGCAAAGAATAATAAATTTAATGAGTTTCTTAGAGATATATTATATAATTCCATCATTAGAAGTGTAATCATAAACAATCCTGATAAATGATGAGATTTTAATATAAAACTCTTACCACTTAGGATATTTGAAATGTAAAACCCTTGAAGGAATAAAATTAATTGAAACCTAAAATATCATGAGGATAAAATCATGATATTACATGTAAAAGGGGATGTATATACACCTCGTAAAAGAAAATAGGTGTATAATATAACAAGTCTAAGAGAAGGTAAATGGAGACAAAAAACACTTACCGGTTTGTTAACTTTTGAACCATAAAACCCATAAAAAGAGATCCTAATATAGATATGTCACTACAAAAAATGTGGCTTTTACCAATATAAAATTACTAACAGATAATATATCTGTTGGTAAAAATGATTAATTCCAACAGATATTAAATTCTATTGATATTAACTATAGACACCAACAGTTTTCTTTACCAACAGATATATCTATTTGTATTAGTTGTTCAATACCAACAAATAATTTACCAATATTTAAATCTGTTGGATTATCATAATAATACCAACAATTGATTTACCGATAAATAAACCCATTGTTATTGATTATTATTACAAAAAATCATTTTCCATTATAAAAATATATCGTAATAAATTATTCAATAATATCAAATATTTTACCAAAAAATTTAATATATAGATAGATATATTATCTATTACAAACATATCATTTTGATAAAAAAATATATGATTAATTAAAATATCTATGATTTAAAAAAATACCCATAAAAATATATGATAATATATATATATAATCATAGTTTGTATACAATATAATTTTTTATATTAATTATATAGATATTAGAAACACCCCCCACCCAGGGCCTTTCCGTCCAGCATCCCCTCGACCCCCTTCCTGAACCCTACCTACCCTTTCCTTGCCGGCATTCCTCATCGGTGTTCCTCGCAAACATCCTCGCGAGAACCCCTCACTGTTACCGATCTGTGTTACTAATTCAAATCTTCAAAAGAAACTATCCCTATTCCCGATCGATGTCCCCCACCAACATCATCGCACAAACCCCCTCTCTGTTCCTGGATGACATCCTCGTGCGAAACCCCTCACCGGACCTTCCATCCAAGGTGTTCCAACCCGTCGTCCCTGCTCCACTGTCGTTGTCCACATCATTTTATTACGGTATCCCGTGCAACCCCTATATCTCCGGTGCCCCAGATCGACCATATCTGATATAGATAAGGAGTAATTTTTCTGTTCATTTGATCTTTTTTCTCTTTTTTATTACAATTCTTTGTTAAAAATATAGCCCCTTTTCCTCACATTTTCCATACAAAACAACATGTATTCATACATACAAATTAGTAGAAGTTTCCTAAGGGGAATGTGATGAAATTGTTCAATGTTTAACAATAATAAAAAACATAACTCAAGAAGTTGATGGAATCTCGAAATAGTGTGGTTCTATTCATTAAACAACTATTGTTAAAACTTTTGAGTACTTGACCTAATTCTAGAGTTGTTTCTTCAATGAACAAATGAAAATCTTTTCATCTTTACATTTTTACATATATATCTTAATTGTTATTGAATTTCTATACTTATAAATTTCATAACTCCATAAACATGTATCGCTCTCAGATTTCTCATTTTTCTTACTCCATATCCTTCCTCCATATAAAATTTATTTTTTAGATTTACTCCATTGATTAATTAGTTATTGTTTTTCCTTTTAAGTGTAGTGAATCCATGTGATATGTGGATTCCTATCTTTCAAAAAAAGAATATTTATGTAGCAATGCATATTGCCATAATAAAATGAAACCCATTAAATTTGTCAACCCATTCCTCATGTAGCTTTATGATCGAGCTATTGATGCTCTGATGAATGAGAATTTCGAAACTATAAAAATGTGTACAAATTTTTAAGAATGAAAAACAGTTTATAGTAGGATCATCTAGTTTTTTTATTTGAATAATCCTACAATCTTCATGTTATTATCGATTGTTGAGTTCTTATGAATGGCCCAAGTTCTTTAAAGATAGAATTATTAAATCCTATTAATAATATTCTTCCTTATGGGTAGAAAGTAGTACAAAAAAGGAAATTTATTTACATGGATCTATACATTTTTATTTAGGATAAGACATCCAATATGCTCTTCATGCCAGAATGCTTATATTATTCAGAATGCGAGTCATGTTCAATTCTGCAATATATATCTTTTGAGACGTTGTTAGATAATTTGGTCTATCCTTTTTGTTGTGATGGTTTTATAGTTCACAGTTAAGATTTATCTTAGATTCTTAGAAACGATTTACATGGAATCCGGGGGGCATGGTTTAGTCACAATAGTACCTGTATATGAAAATATTAATTTAGTAATTCCTATTTTGTTTGACTTACACATTAATGAACAACATATTGATCTATCAATATCTCTTATGATAAAACTACTAGCCCATGAATAATAATACTTCTAAGAACATATTGTTCCTCTGAGATAATAGGGTGATGAAGATAAACCATTTATCATTATGTAGTTTAATAATGATTTTATATGAGATGTTACATATATTATTTTAATGATAATTCTAAAAAGAAATAGTTGGGTATTATTGGGAATAGAGACAAGAGACGTTACTTTTGTATCTATGAGTATATGCCCACTACTAAAGAAATTGATCATTGATTAAATCAGATTCTTTTTTATTGTCTCCCATTCTTCTATATTAAAAGATCATATGAAAACATCATGGACCGATTCAAATTATAGTCATAGAATCTTTAATTATTCATATATTTATACTTGATCAGAAATATTAACCATACACGCATTATGACGTTCAATAGCTTTCATCCCACTCTTCAAAGGTGCATGTATGATAAACCTTTTTACCCTATACACCGGGTCTTCAAAGAGAATTCTAGAAGTTTGGGCTATCATCTTCACCCATCTAGAGTTGTTGATCTTAAACGCCATTATTGAAGGCTTTCAAGAGATGGGAATTTTAAGTACTTGTTGCATTCAATCATGGGAAAAAGGTGAGTTTTTGTGTTTTTATTTTAGTTGTTATGAGCTTCCACTTGTTTCGTTTCTTATTTCATGGAATAACATGCATTGGATTTAAAAAAATTAAATGATGGTGAAGTCACTACAGAATTTTATCATCAAACCAGAGAATGAATTCTTCCTAAAATGGTGTAAGAAATTAAAAGAAATCCTATGTTTAAATACAGATACATTCCATGGAAATGACTCAGCTTATCTTATTTTTCTATGGCTGCATGTGGATTTTCTGATGGATTTGAAGTAGGGCCGAATCTTTTTTAATAGTGAAACAAGTCTTAGATCTCAGTACTGTTGAGATACTATTTTTTTGGTTGTTTGATGTGATTCATCTTTATTTGAACTCTTTTTAAAGAAAGAACTCACTTTATATAGTCTGATTATTTTTATATATATTTATATTGAATTTTAGATCATGAAACTTAAAATGTTGTTCTTGAGTGCATCAGTAATTTTAAAAGTGAAGTTGTTTCTGGATATTTTCTAGGATTTTTGGAATTTATGAGCAGTGGAGGGCTCCAAAGATTGTTTTTGATTCTATGTTTTGGTGGCTGGATTGAGCTTCCAAACCCCATTTTTTGGTCTTTCTGGGGGGATTATTTTTGTTGTCTTCATGTTTTATTTGTCTAATTCATATAATATTGCTATCAATTGGAATGGAATTACACTACCTTCAAAGATAGGTTTCTTAATTTTGTGTATGATGAAGTTGTTTGAAGATGGTTTGATAGCAAGTATTTTTGGGACTGATACGATATGAGATTTATATTTCTTCTTGATTCGGATTGCTGACCAGCTGAAAATAGGTATGATATCTTTCTCTACCTGGGAAAAGTAAGTCATGATGTCCCTAGATCATGAGCTTTCAAAATATGATGGACATTAATTTGAAAGTGGCATCATATTTCTTCCGACCTTCATATTTTGGATCTCTATATATATAAGGATTATTTCTTGGAGGTTGAATTGATCCATTTCTCATTCACTTCTTAGTGTATGCTTCTGCCTTCATCAACATTTTAAGAGTTTAGGACTCCGATGCATATATATCTTTTATTCTTGAAGAATGCAACAAGTTCCAAAGAAGCAACCAGTTCTAAAATAGAGTATCAGTATTGCATGGACAATTGCATAAGGAAGAATGCATGTCAGAAATCCAATATAAGTGTACACCTTCATGTGATAGAAACCTATTATCTGAGCAGTATTCTGATATGTCAGATCTAGTTTTACATTGACAGGTTGGATTACAGATGGACTATTAACGCATGTATCCATATAGATAATGTTTACTGATTTTTGGATAGGATTTTTGGTTGTTTGTGATGTAGATATTAGAGACTAAGGGTGTGGTGTAGCATCGACTTGAGGTTTATCGCAGGTATTGGAGCTGGCTCGATTTGTTTCTCGTTGGTGCTGGAGCTGCTTTCTAGTCCTGAAACATGGATGGGTCACTGTTGCTGGTGCACTAAAGGCTATGGTATAGTTGGAGCTGGATCGCTGGTCCTGGGGCATGGATGGGTTGCTGGTTCTGGAGCTGAGTCATTGGGACATGAATGTGTTTCTGGTACTTGGGGGGTGTGATGTATCCCACTGGGTGATCCTATTTGGGGGGGGGATACCGTATTTTTAATCAATATTTTGTATTAAATTTCATTATTAATACAATTACTTTTTTTCTTCTAAGTTTTAACATTCATGTCAATCGTATTCGGTTTAATAATTAAAATAGATGAATTATATATTATAAATTAATAAATATAAAAATTTATAATTTTTATTTAAATGTATTTTATAAATAGATATTATATGTTGGTAATACTATTTCCAACTAAAAAATTTGTAATAAGAATTTGTTGCTAAATACTTTAACTAACATATATATTTTCTGTTGGTATTATTGTAATTGTAATAGAACTATTTTATCTGTCGCAAAAACATTTAGCGACAGAGTTTTTACTAACAATTTAGTGACAAAAACATATGTGGTGGTAAAACGTTTTACCAACAGAAAATGCACTTTTACCAACAGATATGTTCATGTTGGAAAAAGACACATTTTTGTAGTGTGTAAACCACAATAGTTTTTAAGATAAGAATCATAATATATATTATTGTTAATTATATACACCACATAACATAAATATGTGGTAAATATGACATATGTCTCATGGAAGTAAAAAGCGAGACATAAATCCATTATCTTAAGTCTTGAAATCTTTCGTACATGTTCAAAACTCATTTATTATAAATATAAGTTTATTATACATATTTTAAAGTAATATTATCATATTAATCATACCATATATGATTTTATTATGACAATATATTACTATTTTATTAAAAACTCTTTGTTAAAATCACATTTTGGGAAATAACTGCTTTGTTTTTCACGTATGTTTTAAGATGTTATTTCATAGTCCTCTTAATTTGATCATGATTTAAAAATATAAATAATATAAAAAATGGCTTAAATATCATATATAACAATTATATAATTATTTATAGTAATCCATAAAATTTAGTGAAATGAAATGATATACACCGTTTATGGAGACGGTATGCCGTACGTATGCCTGTGTGCCTTTTCCATTTTCTTACTGGATTGAAGGAAATAAAATTATGTGATATATGTTATCATTATAGAATAGTTTTTATTTCATATATATATCACATATTTTCATTAAAAATATCCTTAATACCTTCCACTTAAAGCGTGAATGAATCATATTGCTTCATGAGGTGGTAGTCTTCCATACATATGAACGACATTATCATATTCCCACAAAATGGAAAATATGAAGTTATGTGTGGTATAATTATTAATAAATAAAAAGATATTAATAAATATTTTATATATCATGTATCAAAAATATTTATATTATTATGTAAAACCTTAAGAGGTGATAATGGGGAAATGAATGACATCATTTCACAAGACGGTAGTCCGCCGTACACATGAACGATGATTTAGTAACCCATTTGATAGAAGTGGTGATGGTTTTAGGTAATTAACTTAACATAAAAACATATATTTATATGTAATATAATGATGCTATTATATCATAATTATATTATAATAATTTAATTAGGTAGATAAATAAAACAAAAATTCTCATTGATAAGCGTTATCTCTTCTTCAGGTATCCTACTTATATTTACACCAAAAGCCTTATAGGTTGGATATATATCCAAAATAAGGATTATAGGATGATAAGAGAGAATTTGAGAGGCTATTTGGGAAGGTATTGATAGAACCAAATGGGGTTTAAGGTATAAAGAATATAAGAGAGGGGGTGACCTTTTATAAGCGGGGGAGATGACACACTCAGAATTTTTGAAAAGAATTGTGTGATCCCACATTTTTCATATGTCACAAGGGTCCTCAAAGGGACATTATAAAAAATAGTGGTGTAATAGTGGAAATATTTCTGTAAAATATTTTTTATAGAAGTTTATATGTAATTTTTACCCTTATCATTTTAGTTCAACCCCTGATAAACTAATTTTTACCTTGACTATAGTAATTACTTTTTACAGTATTCACTATTCATTTTTTTGAAAAATTTAGTTGAAATTATTTGATAATATAAATTATTTATATTCCAAATAGAATCCATTTTTCAAAATTAAATTCATAGAAGTGAAAAAATTTAATTTAAAATTAATCTCACAGACATGACGAGAAAACGAGTTTTCAAAGAGAAAATGTTCAAAAGATTACAATGTTTTTATATCTAAATTCAAAATAAAAATGATTCCAATGAAATAAATTTTATTAATTGATATTAAATTTAAATAATTTTATTTTAAAATAAATTAAAAATATAATTTAGTTTTATAAATTATTTAATAAAAAAGATAGTTTTCAATTAAAAATAATTATTTTACACTATTAATCAAAAAAATGAAAATTTCTAGAAAAATCCCCAAAATTCACCATATGATAATTTTGATATGATTATTTAAAAAATATATTTTATTTTTTGAATAAATTTTATATAATTTATAATAATTAGTTTTAAAATAGGTGCGCAATAAAAGGTGGGTCCATTAACTTTACACATGCTATAAAGAAAACTATTCGGGGACTCGACCCCATGACTGACACCCAAACCCTAGCCCCCTGGCCACCCATCCACCTATAGGGGTGAAAATACGTGAATAATAAAAAGGTGAAAAAATATTATTTTATAAAAACATTTTTTTAAGTGTAGAATTAGATCTATTGTTATCTATTTTCTATAAACAATAAGATGAATATTAAATAGTTTATCAAATATATAATATATAAATTTCATAAAAATAATTCACAAAAAGTTTATTTTTTGTTTTATTGAGGTAGAATCCATTTTTTGTAAAAAATTTTATAGAAAAATATTTCTTTTATTTTCCAATTGTTTTTATTTTCATTTCTAATTAATTGGTTACTAAAGAATTCATTATATATAAATGTGTAAACCATATTTTCATTATTTAGTTAATAGTATTCATACCCACCATTCCAACAGATAGGTGATGACTAGTATATTAAATAATAATATTTTTATAATATGAAATGTTTTGGTTACACTCCATGTTGCATGTAGCACACGACTAGTTCAGTATTTCATGTAACACAAGCTAACCTCGAAATTGCATGTAAAATAATATAAAATATAAATTTCATTTGAAAATAAATTCACGAAATCATGGGTTGCTACATTATACCCCCTTAAAATTAATTTTTCCCAAGAAATTTGTCTCAGTTATAAAAACACACATTATACAAATGAATAATAAAACTTCATTCAAAAAGGAAAAGTTGGAAACATAATAGTTACCCAAATTAACTCAAAACTCGTTTTACAAATAAGAAAAGTAGGCGGGAGGTGAATATTTGTACATGGAAGAAAATCCTAAATAATTATATAGTGATAAAAATCATTGATCATAAGAAAGTTGGTGATCGGGAGAAAGTTAGTGACTATAAAATAATAGAACAAAGAGGTTTACAAAAGGTCATTAATATCATCCAAAATGGTGATAACATGATAGAATTTTATTTCAATATCCTTTTCCTAATTTTGACTAATTTTCATTAAAAAAATACACTTAATTAATTTCATTACATTTCATAAGAGAAATATCACCCATTAGTTATCCTTAAACAATTTCAACTTCTTATTATACTACATGGAATTATAATGAATTTATTATGATTAAATCTATAAAAAATAATAAGATCCATAGATATAATGATAATTTATTTCATTTATCTTTAATTATCATAGAAAAAATGGTTGTAACTGGTTATCCAATATGCATAAATCTTCATATAGAGTAATAATATATTAATCCCTAAATCTTATTTAAAATTTCAACATAAAGCATTTCATAAATGGTTAACCTCATGAACCTTTCAAAATATTACAATGAAAAACTTTATAAATATGGTCACTAAATTTTCAAAATGAACCTATCATTAATCCTCTAAACAACATGGAATTGTTCTTAATTTTCAAATTAAAAATATATGAATACCTTCATAATGTATTCTCTTGAAATTAGAATTAGAATATATTCTAAAGGAAAAAATGTTGATTTCTCATTCCATGAATAAAACCAATGATTATTGAATATATTCCATAGATACAATAATTTTTAAACTCCATCAATAATAATATAAACAACTTTATTAACAAATACTTTATTGGTTATGAGGTCATTAATACCATCTGATTTACTTTATCCACATCAATTATCTATTTATCCAAACTAAACACCATTTTCTCAACATCAGGAACATATTAATTTTTACCTTACCAAAATAAATTTATCACTTTTAAATTACAAAAATCTTTTATTCCATCAGAATAATTCAATATATTAATTCAAATCCATAATGAAAAATTTATACCAAACAAAACTTATATATTTCATAATTATAATAACATAATATTTTAATTGAAATACATAAATACTTCATTCACCAAAATTACTTCTCTAAACTATTAACTTTTCTTTATAATATCATTCTTTAATACATATTCCCTTTTATATGTCATTTTTTGTCTCTTCATCATCAACAATGAAAACATTACTCATAAAAACTTACTGATTTTCTTCATAAGATTCCCCCTTAGGATATCAATTTAAATAATTCTGTTACATTCCACCTTTTAATAATTCAATATTCATGGGTATATTAGAAATACCATTATTCTTATCCATTATGTTAACCGAACATTTAATTTTCCTACTATAGTTACTTGTGTCTTGACCTTATTTTCCACTGTCGAAACATCTTCAATTCATCTAATACATCCACATTGGTATTTATTCCCACATTCTCTACACAAAGATAATGAATATTCTTTCATCCATGGTCTCCATTACCTGAAACCTCAGTGAAATATTTCTTTCTCTTCTTTGGTGAGTCTGAGATATGGTTAAGTACACGTTGTTGATAATGTTATATGAAAAATGACAAGGAATAATCACAATGACCTTCATTCCAATCATTATCCAATTTGGATACTCATCAAAAAATTATCCATCACATTCAATGTTAACCCTGTTATTTATAGTTCCTTCCATGGAATAAAACTAAAAAGTATTATTCCAACAACACTAATCATAGTGGAAAACTACATAATCATGAAACAAATCACTAATTTGATATCTAAATAAAAAATCTTATTTTTAATCTACAAAACCATAGGATTATCCTAGGTCATTCATAGTCATTATATATTTAAATCCTTTATGATAGTTTGAAAAGAGTTTTTGAATTTTCAAATAATATCCCCTAGGAGTGTCAAAACAGGTGTGCAACATGGCCCATTATCATGCACCAGGTGATGAACGAGTCCAGATCAACACACCCTTTTCAATGAAATTACCCGTAGGTACCTCTATTCCAGAGCCATATCCACTTGTAATATCTAGTCAAGGATGTAATTATTTGGAAATGTCTCACTATATCCTTTAAAAAAATTCTAGTACATTTTACTATATAGTGACTCATCCTTCGACAAATCCTTAGAGATATCCCTAGACACATCCTTAGAAATATCCCTAGGGATCTCACTAAAGTTTTATAATAATTGTTTATAAAGGTTAACTAAAAATCTCCTCTAATAAAAACTATAACAACCCTTTATTTTCATACATGGATATTACATCTTTATAGATGGAAATTCATTACATTTCATAGTCATATTCTTAAGGACCATAATAGTTTAGTTCCTTTTGAAACTTGGAACATAATCTTCTTAATTCTCAAAAGATCATTAATGTATCCCATAATGATATTCCCATTTTTTACTCATACTTAATTTTTTTTATTCAAAACCTAGGGAAATGATACATAATAAATGGCGAGCTTAAATACTCAGTAAGGGTAAAAAAGGGAGATATGTAAGCATAACATGAGAATAAAGGTATGAGAACATGAGCATAACATTTTAAAACCACACACTGTGTATCAAATATATTAATATTAAGTCATGGAATAAATATTTGAAGTTAATAAGACATGAATCATAAGGAAATCATAGAACATTAGCCATTAGAGAATAACCTTGTCATAATAAATATATTTTTTACATACACATAAGAATAAAAAATTATTTCCTTAGTAGTCAAGGATCATGAAAACATATAAGGGTATTCTATGAGTGTATGCACCTCTGGGTAAAGACACAACACTATCCCATTTATTATCCATTTCATTATAATGGAATAATTTCACACCCAAACCATCACACTTTTCAAGGTTTACTCCAAATACCATCCTGGAAGACAAAGTCCCTTACTTAACTAAGTTCACTCCCCATTACAGGATCATCTATATCATGATATATAAATCTTTACCCAATTAATTTTAGGTATATATAGGTCCCACCCATACTTGGTTATAATGTAACCACTATCCTTAGTTATAACATAACCACCATACTTGGTTATAACATAACCACCTCATATAATGAAAATCATAAATATGTTTGACAATGATCATTAAACATTAAACATATCATAACCTATGAAATGAAAATGGTTTCATAAACATTTAATCATATCATAGAATATGAAAAATAGGTAGGTTTTATAATCATTTCATCATTTAATAATAGCATGATCCTTGAAAATATGTTGGTTTAATAAGAGTTCCATCATGGTATAACCTGTGGAAGAGAAATAGGTTTCATAAATATCTTTTAATAAAAAACATAAACCATTAAGAGAGAAAATAAGAATTGTATCCATGGTTTATATCCCTAGTAAAGCATAAATTATATATATGGATGCCATATTAGATAAAGAAGGATTTTGAAATATCACTTGGACAATTTCCTAAGTATAATAACCTTTCTTGGAAAACCACTTTTAAAAATATATTTTTTTAATTTTTTTTTGAAAATAACATTATAAAGTTATAAATAAATATTTTAAAAATCCTTTAAAACATTTATTCATAAAAATGTTTTTTCCACTTTAAAAAGTAATTTTTAAACATACAACATTTTAAAAATAATTTTATTTTGAAAATAAAATTGAAAATTTATAAAGGAAGCTTCAATTAAAATAGTAGTTATGTGAATAAGATGTTTCATTCATGTCGTAGATGTTTAAACAAAGATTCCGTTAATAATTTTGGTAAAATCCTAAGGGGAATTTGTTTGAAAATGACATGGATATTTCTTGTAAAACATTTGGTAAAAAGTAAAACATGGTAAAAAACTTCTTTAATAAATAATATTAAATATATGTTAAAAACAATTTAGAAATAATTTTTAGAAAACATGGTTTTGGATGAAAATGTGGGGTTTGACTAAAAAGATGATTTTTCTTAAAAACATTGTTTTTAAAATCTTGAGTATATAAAGAGAGGAAAATGAAGGGAAACAATATATTCTCATAAAATAACTAGAGTATAATAAAATTCATGAGTTTCTAGAGTGACATATCGCATGATTTAATCATTGGAAACATAATCATATTCAACCCTATTAAACGATGAGATTGTAATATAAAACTCTTTCCACACAGGTAAGTTTTTTTAAAAAAATACCTATGATGGAATAAAATTAAATGAAACCTAAAATATAGTGAGGGTAAATTCTTGATATAAAATTTAAAATGGGATGTATATTCACCTCATAAAATAATATATTTTTATAATATAACATATGTCTCAAAGAAGAAAAATTGAGAAAAAAATCCCTTACCAGTTTGTTAACTTTTGAACTGTAAACCCCATGGAAGAGAGATCCTAAGGTGGATATTTAAAAAAATAGGTTTTATAATAAAAAACATATTATAAAGTCATGTTTAGTATATACACTATGTAAAATAATTATTTTTAATATGACCAATATCTCATGGAAGTAAAAAGAGAGACATAAATCCCTTTCATTAAGTATTGACTTCCTTCATATATGTTAGAATCTCTTGTATAATAAATATAATTTTATTATAAATATTTTAAAGAACCATACTCATATATATCATACCATATATTATTTTCATATAACCTCTTATTACTCATTTATTAACAATTATTTGTTAAAATGACTTTTCAGGCAATAACTACTTTGTTTTTCATGCATATTTTAACTTGTTATTTTACTGTCCTCTTTCTTCAATCAGGGTTTCATCATATGAATAATGAAAAACATGTTATAAATAATATATATATATATATATATATGTATTTATTAATAATAATCCATAAAATTTAGTGATATTAAATGAAATACAACATTCATGGATATGGTAGGCCGTACGTACGCATATACAATATTTTAATTTTATTATCAGATTTAAAGAAAGAAAATTAAGTGATATAAATTATCATTGAGATAATTTTCTTGTCATATATACCATATATTTTAATTAAACTCATACTTAATACATTTTATGTAAAGCGTGAACAAATCACATTGCCTTTCCATACGGTAGTCTACCACGCACACGAATGATGTTATCACATTCCCACAAAATAGAAAATATTAAAAAATGTGTAATATAATATTTAAAGAATCACATCAACATCATAAATATAAAATATATAATGTATAAAAAATAGTTACATCATTACATTCAGCCACAATATGTGGTAATGGATAAACGAATGACATTGGTTCACAAGGTAGTAGTTTACCATACAATCAAATGATGATTTTGTAACGCATTTGATAAAAGTGGTGATGGTTATAGGTCATTACATTATCATAACAACATATTAGAATATGGAATATAATTCTTTCATTATATAATCATGTTATAATATTAATTGAATGAGGTGGTGGAATAAATAAATAAAAAATGCTCGTTGATGAATGTTATCTCTTCTTCAGATATCCTCCTTAGGTTTGCACCAAAAGCCTTATAGGATGGACGATTGTACAATATAAGGATTTTAGGATGATAAGAGGGATTTTGGGAGGTTATTTTATTAGGTATTTTCATAACAAAATGGTTTTGAAGGGATGGAGAAGAGAGGATTGGGGGTTCCCTTTTATAAGGGAGGGGCACACTTTGTATTTTTGAAACGAATTGAGTGATCCCACGTTTTTCATATGTGAAAAAGGGTAAAAATGGTCCATTATCGAACCATATTTATGTAATTGTCTAGATATTACTATATAATAGTTTTTAGAGAAGTTTATATGCCATTTTTATCCTTATCATTTTAGTTTAACTCCCATTAAACCTAGTTTTACCATAACTACGGTAATTAATTTTTAATACATTCACTATTCATTTTAGTCAAAAAATATTTTTTTTGTATTATATAATTTAATTTTTTATTATTCCAAATATGAAATCCATTTTCCATGTTCCTTTCATAGAAGTGGGAAAATTTAATTTAAAATTAACCCCATATACATGACGAGAAAGTGGGGTTTTAGAGAGAAAATGTTATAAAGATTACAATATTTTTATATCTAAATTAAATATGAAAATGATTACAATGATATAAATTAGATTAGTTTATATAAATTGTAATAATTTTAATTTAAAAACAATTCAAAAAATAATTTAACTTCTTAAATTATTTAAATGAAAATGTTGTTTTCAATTATAATTAATTATTTTCATTATTCATCAAAAAATGAAACTTTTTAGAAAAATACAAAAAATACACCCTATGTTTATTTTGATGAAAATATTTAAAAAATGATGTTTTTTTTGTTTAAAATACATTTTATTTAATTGAAAAAAATTATTTTTAAATAAGTTCACTATAAAAAGGAGACAAAGCTACTTTTTGTAAAGGTACTGTTTTAAGAGTAAATTTAGATTTATTCTTATCTATTTTCTATAAAAATAAGTTGAATGTAAAATATTTGATTGAATATATAATATATAAATTTCATTAAAATCATTAAATAAAAGTGTTTTTTTATTTTATTAAGGTAGAACAAATTTTTTTTCATAAAAAATATTGTTTTAGAAGAAGATTTCCTTTATTTTCAAATATATTTTATTTTCAAATCTTGTTAATAGGTCACCAAATAATTCATTATGTATAAATGATTAAACCATATTTTCATAATTTAGTTAATCATATTCATACCCACCATTCCATTGACTAGGTGATAACTATTATATTAAATAATAATATTTTAATAATATGACATTTTTTTGTTAAACTTGGTATTGATTTTAATGAAATATAAGTTCAGTACTGTTTGTAAGAAAAGGATAAAATAGATATTGAGTATACAAAAAAATATCTAAAAGATTAAATAAATTTAAAAAAATTCCCAAAATCTATAGGTGTTACTGTAATCAATATAATTCATTACCTTCTACCAAAATAGTAAAAAATTCAATACTTTATTCTAAAACGGCTCCCTTTATCACTTATAAAATCACTACTCTACCACTAATTGAAAAAAAATATTAAAATTAATATCTATAATCTACCATACAACCATCCCTTATATTTCTTCCATACATTGCTTTGTTTTTGGTCTCATGATAATTCAATAATTCATTCAAAAACCAATAAGGCTAATAAGAGATGATACAATTTCTATAGTATAAGTAATGACTTCTTAGTGATCATTTTCATTTTCATGATATTATAAATTTATAAATTTATGGTTTATAATACTAATAATATATTTTATAATATCATAAAAATATTTAATAATTATATTTTCATAACAAAAATATATAAACAACTCATTCATTTATTGTATCTTGTTTTGTTTAGGTTAGTTTAACCACCTATATGGATGATGCTATAATGTTTTTATCATATATAGTTATGAAAACATAATATTTTTTTTATATAACGTTAAAATTACTATTTAACTCACTATTTATATAGCACCATTTGTTTTTTAAAAGTTCAGAAAGAAGCCTGTTGTGGTTTTTATCTTCAAGAGTCATACCAAAATTCCACATAGAGTAAACCTTTTCACATCATAAATCACCATGGAACATTTATTACTATACGATGAATAATATGGATTTGATGAAATCCTAAACCATTAAAGACAACCAAAAAATTAATATCTAAATGAATAAGGAAGGGTTAAAACTACTAACAAAAGATATTCAATAAAAAATTAATAACTATTTAATAATAGAATATTAAATAGCAATAAAAAAGTAAATAAACATTTTATAGTTTTAAATAATATTCTTAATGAGGAACTTGTAATTAAATAGGACTTTAGATCATGTATGACTACATAGGATTCCAATGTAAGGGTTTTTTTCCTTAATTCTATTTCCTTGAGACATGTTTCACATTATGGATCAATTTACATTAATATAGTGCAAATATTTCTCCCATTGACTTATTTTATCATCAAATCACATTCATATATGGTATATATCTATATGTTTCTTGATATATCTTTAAAATTCATTTTACTAAAAAGTTAACATTTTTTAGGGTTTATCTTCTAATCTGTAGGGCCTAATGGATAATGGAAAGACACTAGGGTGAGGGTAAATTAGTGTACCTTTTTTTTATAATTCATTAATTTATTATTTCAGTTCTCCTATATTATTACTCAATAATATTCCCCAAAAAAGTGTAATAAATATTTAGTGTCTTACCAACTACACCATATATACAATGTAGATAAAACAATAATATTAAAAAAGGATTTTACAATGTTCGACTTCAACATGAGAGCTCACAATTTTCATTATTTGATTGTTATTTAATAAATGGATTTTAATATAAAAATATAATTTTAGTGATTATAAGTTCATTCTAAGTCACAACTAATAGTTGGGATGGTATAATAAAAATAATTATTAGTAACTACTATCATGTTTATGAGATTATATATTTTTTATACTCATACCGCTAGTTATTCAATGGTTTTATTTAGAAAAGTACAACATATTTTTGAATTTTACTCCATGAACTAATGATTTGTTATTTAAATATTAATCAGTGATCAAAAAATAAGTATACATGGTAGCCTTGTTCTCTACTTGAACTCACTGTGATTATTTGATCATACTGGGTCTTTAATAGCCTCGATGAAAACAATAATACAATAAAGACAAAATATATCACTTATCCACGTCAATTTACTTTTATGATATTAAAATATCATAACATATATATAATCTTATTATTATTCATACTCAATATATAAAGGAATATTACATGGTATTCTAATTCTCTTTTAATACAAGCAATATTTTTAATAAAATCCACAGTACTGAACTCTCATTAGAATTCTTCTTTAGTAGATGACAATCAATTCACTATTACACTATTCAGTGGACCATATTCTTCTTAATATCACTATAGGTTTCACAAAATTTGTATCATTATTAAATTATAAAACATGATCTAATTTTGTTTGACTCAAAGTAATTATAGAATAATATTATATTAAAACTCATTTTTTAAATTGTATAAGGTGACAAAATTATCAAATTGAAAACCCTTTGGATTAAATACATTTATATTTATATATAGACACAAATATGGGGTGAAAAAATGAAATTTTAAATTATAAATAATATTTTGAAATTATTCTTTTTGATATCTTAGATTTTCCTTATTTTCATATCATGATTATTGAAACTACTATTTTTTAACTTTATATTATAAAAAATTCTTGATAGAAATTCTATATTTGTATTTGAACTCATGCATCATTTAATTTTTTTTAAAGATATAGATTTTACAAAATTAGTTGATATGAAAATATCATAATTTCATCATCATAATGTATTGGAACTCATGATTTTAATTCCATGCAATATATGGAAATACCATAATCTTATTTCCTCTTTTAATTTTATTAGTTTATTAAAAAACCATACACTCTTTCATGTGACCATTAATGTCTCTCATGGACTTATTATTTTTAATTTGAATCACCATTTCATGATGAAATTATATTATTTATAACATTACTATGTCATTTCTCTTGATGTTCTGTAATTTGGTATCCTTATATTTCCAGTTTAGTGTGAATCCTCTATGAATCATTATATATATTTCAAAATTACTTCACTAATTTTCTTGTAAATATTATCATATTAATATAAATTTCTTATAATGTAAATTATATTAAGCATGTAAGAAAAATATAATTCCTAAATTTTGATCACCAGTATCAATATAATGCTACATAATTTTCACACATAACTCCACATAAATGAAATTAAATTTTCATTTAATGAGATTATAAATTATTATCAATCCACATAACCACTATTTCTCATGCTTTAATGTGATTCCATTATGAATGTGAATCTTATCTTTGATCTACCCAATGTAACAATATTATGTTCTCTGTTTAGTGAATTTATAAAATAGTGATATATACTAGTTTTTTTAGTTTTCTAATGATAGAGATTCCCATAAGCAGATTAATAATTCTTAGGGTAGAAGACTCTATAATTAAAATCTTTAATGATATTGCGTCATGAATTCCAATAGAGTGCTGAAGGATTCTATAAAAATTCCTAGTAAAGTCCTATATTTAATGATGATAAGAAGCATAAAAAAAGTAATTATGTAATACCCCATGAATAAATGTTTAATATATTAATATTACTGAGAATAAATCATCCCACATTGGATTGACCTTTATAATTACACTATTGTATTATAGGAAACAAAACAAGAGAGTCATTGGAATCTATCTTATGTCGGTTCTCTCATGGGGTCATCTATTACAAAATAAATATAAAAGGATAATCACCCATCACCCATTCACACTCATGTCGACCAGTTTAGGTGCTATATTGTTTTTATGCTCCACTCAATCTGCTTGAGGATAGATCCCACACTTATAGATGGATGTTAGTTCTTATAAACCCTAAATTATTTGTTACATGATTATATTTTCAAGCATAGAAATATTTTTTACAATGTTATTGGAATTTATATAGACTAATAAAAAAATAAAACACAACAACCATAGAAACAATTTAAATTTAATATGCATCCAACAATCTCAAACCCCTATTTTATTCATGGTCTGAAGATGTGTATTACTCACATGGACCAAATTAATATATACTGAAACTTTTTTTTCGGAAATTATTATGAACTCTACTCATTTATAAACATTATTAAAATATTTAATTAATATACAATCCATTATAACATCCCAATTGTATTGATAACAAAAATATAGAAAGGTTACCATCTTTATTGATAAAAAATAAAACCTTGAATCATAGGGTCTTAAATTTCCCTTTTTTGGTTTGATTTTAATACCCTTAAATATATTTATGAAATTATTTTTGTATTACATTCCTCCTTTATTTATAATTAATACAAAGCATATGAAGAAGTGAAATTAAAATAATTATCAAGAAACTTTATCACATGTATCAAATTTTTAATTCAACATATATTAATTTGAAAAAAGGATTGGTCACTATATATTCAAATAATTATAATAATCCTATTAAATAAATACAATTAAAAATAGAAAACCCCAACATAGAAATAAGAGTGAGTAACTAGGGTGTTAAGTTTTCTATTAAATTCCAAGAATGTGATACCATGTCCAATTATTTACTTTAGGGTTTGAAAATTATATTTTTTCACTAGACTGTAACCAGAATAATATCAAAAATTAATTATAGAAATTAATTTACAATATATAAAACTCCCCCTTTATCTTCACATAATCTTCAACCAAAAATCCCCCTTACTAATAAATATTCATATAAACAAATAAGGGTAAAAATTATGATTTGAATTCATAATTATTCATATATAAGGGTGTTGTAAAAATTCTAGATTATTGAAATTATGATACTTGTCGTATTTTCTTATAGACCACCATTAAAGGGATATAATAAATTAAACAAAAAAAATATTTTTAAAAAAATATCTGGGCTAGAATAAGTGGTTAAGATAAATTTTTATAAATAGTCACCAACTTAATTTCCTTCACATCATAACAACATAAAAAAACTAAATCATTCATAAAAAAATAAAGGTTTTCCTATATTTTAAAAATCAAACTAAAATATCTCTAAAACTATCACTTTAATTTAAATTTTTAATAATAATTTTATCTCCCATATATTTATGATTTGATTCTATACCCTAGGAACATATTATATGAACCCGTACATTTTCAATTAAATTACCTCAATCACTTTCCAGAAATCATATTTGTATTTCAATGAAGATATATAAAAGATTCTCTACACCCTTATCAGTAGTCTCCCATGAAAAGAGGTATTCCATAACTTTTTCATCAAGTTTATTATCTTTTATTAATGAATTTTAAGATCTTTTATGTTGATAAAATACAATGATTGAACAATTAAAAGTTTTATCGTGTTTAGAATAATGACCCTAGCTTTATTATTTATATATTTATTTTTAGTTATTGAAAGCTCTCACATAAAATATCCTCACCATAATTTCATTATATTATAGAGTCTATATATACAACACTATGATTTTGTGAATAAGGTGGAACTCAATATCCCATAGTTAACAACAAGACTAAGATATATTTATCAATCATGTTTCTTATTTCATTCTATACTTCATTCTTATAGGTTTAATAAGTAAGTTTTTTTCTTTGGGTAGAATATAAATCTTCTTTCCTCTAATTTTATTATGATGTAGGTTCCTATTTTTTGAATATATTAAAGAAAATGAATCAAATTTTGTTATATTAATCCTTTTTAACATCACTTTATAGGATGGAAACACGATTAAGATATTATAGAAGTTATTATTGGCTTATGAAACCACCCACAAAACTATTGTTAAAGATTTTGAATTTAATTTGCTGGAAACCAGTCCTAAAATTTGATTTTTTAATGTGGAATAATCTGTTTTAATTTAAAACTATCTATTTTATACATTTTCCATCATTTTTTAGAAGTAAAAATCATTTGGCTATACTATCAACCACCCCTTAAAGGCTGATTTAACTTGTTTTTATTTTCCCCAAGCATTATTTTTATTCTCAGAGTATCCTTTATTAGGAAAAACCTTTACTTATTTTTATTTGATATCTTCTATCTAGCCTATCTTCTTTTTTATTTCTTTGATTGGATCCTATTTTTATTTTATCCCACTCTATTAAAAATTGATTTCTATGTCCTCTTTGAAATGGATTGCGGGGAAACCCTTAAAACCATAATATAATATTTTCAGTTTATATTTTACATCCTTTATAGCTTCCACTTTTTAGATCATAGGATAATTATTCTCAAATATATTCACTTTTCAAAATAATTTATTTATTTTTATTTCTACTAATATATAATCAAATATTTTAAATTTATTTTTTTACCTTATACAATCTTCTTATCTTATTATCATATTGTTTATGTTGTGTTAAAACAATCTAATACACTTTATAAGAATAAATAAATATGTTGAAAGAATAAATTAATTTATATAGGTAAATATTTTTATTATTGCATGGAAGATTTTTTGTCCCCTCTGAATCCTTTCATTAAATAATAGGTTTTCATTTTTAATTTTGGATCCACTCCTCCTCCATTATAGAATTATGTAGGCTTTTATAGTTGATATATTGTTCAAAAAATCTAATTACCTATACCCAAACATTTATAAATAAAAAAAATAACCACAAACCATTGATTTCTTCTTTGGTGTGCATGAAATATAATATTTAAAAAATTAGTAGCTTGCTATATTTTGTATATTCATAATATTTTTAGATTATCTTGGGGAGCCATTGCTTCCACACATTATTCATTAACCCTTGACATAGTGGAAGGATTCTCATCTTTTTTACTCATTTATTTTTATATAGAATTTACATTAAAACCTATACTATAAAGGAAAGTAGATTTAGCATGATCAATATAATTTTACATGGATAATACCTTTTTTAATGATATAGAAGTGAGTGAATCTTCATATGATCCCATGATCCCTTTTCCACTATTATAAAACCTTTTTTTGAATAAAATACTATTCTAAGGATTTTTTGATGTTTTAATTTTGAGTTGTTTCTAGATTTTTTTATTTTATCCCAAACACACAACACTTCATTTGGAAATAATATTTACCATACTCAACTGATCTCATCATATATTAGCATTTCAACTTTATCTTCTAAATATTATATTCATGCATCTTAGTTTATTCTTTTAATGGTTTATCAATATCTCAAATTATTTTTATCTCTATACATATATGCATATTTTATACTCATTAAGGAATTATAATGTTTCATTATTCATGGAATAATTTTTTAAGAGTAGTTATTTTCACATCCTTCTCACAACCAGGCCCTTGCGTTTTTTTAAATAAAGGAAATATTTTCATTACTAAGTATTATTGACGGATCCTTATCTTCTATAAGGTCTATGATAAAATTTATGTAACAGACCAATTTGTTTAAAAAAACCTTACTCCAGGTCCAACTGTCACATGGTGAGGAAAAACAAGAAAACAAAACATGTCTTATATATAATTAAACAAGAAATACAGACAGAGTACTGAATGAATAAAAATATACAAAAAAATCCATTCAATACAAGACAAACCATCTAAACCTAAAAGTATAAAAAAATAAAGACCATCAAGTCTCCATGGGACAAATAGTCACCTCTAAACCAAACCAAAATGAAGGAAAAGACCAAATGAGAAAGTGAAATACTGTAATATGACCTTTCCTTGACATATATCTTATAATACTCCATATACAACTTCCCAAAAGAAAAATTAGGGTGTGAGCAACAAACCCGGCCAGATACCACCATGTAATCCATACAAGCTCTAATAACAATAATGAAAAATTTATAGCTTTTAAAATAAAATCATTTTTACAAAGAATTTTTATAGATCCAATTTATTTGTAAATAATTTTCCATTTGATTTTCCATAACACCTTTCATATTATTAAGCCAAAAATATGACAAGTAGAAGTTATATAAACAAAAAACCGTATCCATGAATCAATAGGTAAGAAAGTAAACATATATCTATGAAATAACCTATCATGTGAAGCTATGTAATATAACCTCATATAAAACCTATGAGAAACAATCCATGATAAAAATAACCATTCGATAAATAATTGTAAATGAAAAATCACCTCATATTGGTCCCTAGCCATGATATAATGAATACTAGACACTTAGTATCCTAAATAGGTATACAGTGGTATCCAACCAATATTGAGTCCTTCCACATTATATTGATATCCAAATGGTTACCTCCTAGTGGTTCCACACATAGAAAGGCTACCATTGTCCCTGTTCCAACACACCCAAGGTTCATAATGTTTCTTTTGTAAAATACATTTTTAAAACCATTCACATAATTTCATAAATCATTTTAAAATCCATAATATCCTACTTTGGTGTTTGAAAACCGATTTCTAAATCAAGAAAAAACATTTTTAAAGAATTTTTTTTTAAAACATTTTCCTTTGAACTCAATCCATTTAAAATGCATATCACTTCTAAATCAATAAACTGCCCAAATAAATTTACCAATAAAAATAACCAATTCATTGCATTATTCCATTATATAGAAAAAACTACTAGAAACTGGTAAAAACCTAGCTTCCTTTGATAGTGGTGATTGGAAACCATGAGAACTGCCTTCAAAAGACAAGACACACCAAAAAACTGAAAGGGATCAACAGAAATGACTATCTGATCACAAATTTAAAATGTAATCGCAACCAAAGTAATATTTGAAACCAAAGGAAAGAATAACCAAAAGGAACACTTACCCGTAGAGTAGAAACCCAATTGCATCAGTGATCAATCGCTAAATGAAATAATATAGAAAGAATAGAACCACCAAAAATCACATAGGTTCAGTTATAGGTTGTGAGAGGCAAGGATACAGGTATAATTTAATGAATATCATCCATGAACCACATTAAAAACTATAACTTTAAAAATTTATAATGTGTAATCCAATTACACATCATGTAATCCATGAAGGATGGAATCACCAGATAATGCGTCACATTTTTATTTAAAACCCAATTTTTGACAGTACATGACACAAACTTATTACAAAACATATAAACCCTTCATGACCTAAATCAATTTCACAGAATATACTTGGAAAAAATTACATATAATGTAATACTTACATGATATGTAATCACCAAATAGACTAAAAAAGCTACAGGATTTATATAGAAAAACTCAAAGACCCCACTTTGAGTGTTCTTTGAACATAGGAAGAACCATAATAAGTCTTTGAAATTTTTATACCTAGAATACATTAATTCAGATAAAAATATATCCCATAACATTAAGTCTTTTCTCCCAAAAAAGGTTCTTTATCCCTAAGAAGCCCGCAAATGAACCCAAACAAGGATAATAAAAAAAGCATAAACAAGGAGTAACTACAAAGTGTAACATGGTGTTAATATGTCCCCACTATAAATGATTTATTTTCCTAGAAATAACTTAGATCAATAGACTTGTAAAAAGTGAATTCCACAGATGGGTCATCCATAATTCCCCATCCCACGTCTCAAGGATATATTGACCACATTTTTACAGTACCTGGACTAGAGGTATCATTTTACCACGTAGTACCTTCTATAGAAGATCCATATATGAACTAGATATTCAATAAAAGTGGTTTCAGTCTTAAGATCAATATCCCCCCATCCAATCATAGGGTTAGAATCTGATATATACTTCTTTAGCTAAAAAACATGAAACAAGTCATGGATAAAATCCCAAATAGATGGTAAGTCCAATCGATATTCCACCTTCCCCCATCGTGCAACGATATCATAGGGCCCTAAAAACATTAGTACCACATTACCCTACTTACCCAACCAATGATGTCCTAATTGATGTAAAACTATAAGAAAAACCTAATAAAAAACCTCTAACTCTATCTGTTGATGATGATAGTCCACATAAGATTTATAATGACATTGTGCTGTGATCAATCTTTTCTAGAGAAACTACACCATCTCTGGCGACTCCTAAATGAGATTTGGTTTAACCAAGGAATGCTCTCCCAACTCTTTTCAACACAAGTTATATCTACACAGACTCCCATACAAATATTTAAAGGGAACCATCCTAATGAATTCCTGATAACTATTTCTACAAGAAAAGTAAACTAGAGAAAAATGATTTTACCAAGATCAACCAAAATAAAGCACACAAACCCACATCATATACTCAATAACATAGATACACCTATTTATCTTTCCATTCATATGTAGATAATAATTTGTGCTCAATCTAATATGGGAACATATCACCTCTAAGAAAACATTATATAACCTGGACTTGAACCTTTGGTCCCTATCATATACAACAACAGAGGGAAACCCATGAAGTCTGACAATATCAAGGACATTCAAGTACCCAAACTCTTCCATATTCTTTATCTCCTTGATAGTGAGGTAATGTGCCGATTTCATCAACTGAACAATGATCACCCAAATCACATCCTTTCCCACTAGGAGTGCATGAAAAACCAATGAATATATCTATGGAAATATCATCCCACTTTTATACCATAATGCTTATGGTCCAAAATAAACCCACAGGTCTTTGGTTTTCTACCGTAATTGTTTAACAAGTGAGACACCATGATACAAAAGACGCAATCAACCACACCATCCCCATCCAACAATACCGATGTATCAAGTCGTGACACATCATGGTATCACTAGGGTACACAGACCAACAAGACTGGTGTACACTATCTAACAACTCACTCCCTAGGGGAAACAAAACAAAAAACCTACTATGAAATAAAAAAGTATCACTAGGATACTAAGACCACTCACTTGAGGTCTCCCCACCATGAATAATTTTACTAAAGCATTGACACTCAGTGTCTTCAACCTACTCGATCTGAACTCCCTCATCTAAATTATATTTAGCTTTCATCGAATCTAAGAACATATTTCCACCAACCTCCTCCACTCTCAAGATCATCTCAGTAAAAAAACTCATCAGAGACCACTACTCAACTTATTCCTACCATTTATTGTTTTGGTAATTTTCTTCTCAAAGAATCGGAGACCACATTTCCCTTCCTAGGGGAGTATGAAATATAAAAATAAAATGTTTTATGATAATATTACCATAATCTATATCACAAGTCTAGATCACTCTGAGTAAAAATATATTCCAAGCTCTTATGATATGAATACACTATAAATTTATCCCCCAAAATATAATGACACTACATGTTGATGGAATTAATGATGACTACCAACTCAAGATCATGGGTGGGGTAGTTATTTAATAAAGGGTATAACATGCATGAGCCATAAGCCACAAAATATTTCCCCTATATCAAGAAACATCCCAAACCCATACCAGAAGCATCAAAGAAAACATCATAACCCAAATCTTGTTCAGAAATAATAAAAAATAGTGCTGAATTCAACCTCATATTTATCTCTTCAAAATATCTATGATAGTTTTCATTCATTTAAAACATTACACCCTTATGGGTTGAAGTAGTCATCAATGAGGCAATCATGGAGAAATCTTAAAAAAACCATCTATATTAACCATCCAAACCCCAGAAGCTTTAGATCTCAAACACATTTCTCATATTCTTCCAAGACATCACTTCCTGTATCTTTTTAGGATCTACTGGAACACCCCTATTAGATATCACTTTCCCTATAAATTTCAATCCCCGTTTCCAGAAATAACATTTTTAAAGATTACAATAAAGACTACGTTCCTTCATGTTTCAAATAATGATATATAAGTGGTCTTTATGCTCCTCTTATGACTTAGAGTACACCAATATATCATCAATGAACATAAAAACAAATGTTTCTAGGAATTGATGAAAAATATAGTTCATTAAAGTGATAAAAACCACAAGATCATTATTTAGACCAAATGGAATAACCAAAAACTCAAAATTCCAATACCATCTTTTGAAAATTTTATTAGGTATATCCTCTTCTCATACCCTTAACTGGATTTAACCTAACCACAGTTCAATCTTTGAAAACCAACTTAACCCAATAATATGGTCAAAAGGCCATTAATCATAAGCAAAATATAATTTTTCCCTTTAACGGTCACCCAATTAAACTTTCGATAGTCAATATAGGGTTTGAAACTCCCATATTCCTTATTAGAAAAGAGGAAAGGTTAATCCCATAGTGAAATTATACAGTGAATAAATCTTTTAGCCTATAGTTCCTTAATCTAGACTTTATGTTCCACCAACTCAGTAGGTTTTATTTGATAAGATGGTATATAAATTCACATCGTACCAGGGAGTAGGTCAATTGTAAACTTGACCTTTATATGTGGCGCTAAATTAGGAAAACAATACAGAGAGACCTCAGGGTACACACTCACCACTATAGGAAGTCGACCACCCAAACATGGGTATAATAAATCAAGAAACATCTCTGAAAAATGACATGAGATTACCCTATCATAAGGAAGAACATGAATTTCCCTTCCCGATCTTGAGTCCCACTTACCTGGAAAGATATGAGTGACCCCATAGATAAATAAGAATTGTTCCTGATGGTTCTAATAAAAAATATAGACCTTAACATTGATCATATAATCCATTCCAATAATCAATTTGAAGATTTCAAGGTCAAATTCCAATATCCCTATCCTATCTCAAAGTTGGATATCATCATCCGATATGTGAGTCACTTGAAACTTTTTTGGATCGCTTTCGAAAAGGAATGAAATGATCCAAAAAGTATAGAATAAATTCCAAATGTAATATCAACATGTAAACTAGATTTTATAATATAAAATAATGAGTGGAACCTGTATTAATCAAATATAGCACCATAGAAGAAAAAATAAGCACCGTACCTATAAAAGTAGCGAGATCTACTTTATATTCCTCCTGAACATAACCAGTTTCCTAAAGCCTAATGTATTAGCACCATGAACATCCACCATGGACTGAGGATTTGACCCAGTATCCTTGGAAGAATTAGTAATAACCTGTGAAACCTTGGTGAGAGTAGATCGCTCCTTACTTCCTTGGGAAATATTAAAAAAACACATCAAAAGGCCTAATTATCCACAAAGATTATAAGTCCTTAGAGCCTCTATGAAATTAGTCATGGTATGAATAGATCAACCCAAATGATATCAAACAATATACTTCTATAATTAGGAATCCAATTAAACTAGTCTATAAGAGAGATGACCACCCTTGTACTTTCTTTTTCTGTAAAGAAGATGAACTGTTTTTAACAACTACAATAATTGATGCTCCACCCAAACCTGTCTTCCTAGCTATGTCTGGCTCAAAGAAAATTTCCTAGTCAATTACCTCTATAAAGGTAAAAAGGAACATGAGAATAAAAATCAAAAAAATATCAGTCATCATCCCCAAATCAAACATCCAATCCTTAATTTACTCATTTTTGATAAGTATTGGTTCTAGATGCAACAACTTCGAAAAATAAATAGAATACCCCAGAACGGTATGCTCATTATACTCAAAGGAAGAAAAATACTAGGTCTTTTCCCCACCTAATATCTCATGGAAAAATTGTTGAATAAATATTTTCTTCAAATAATCTCAATTAAGGTCCTCAGGAAATATATCTTGCACAATAGAGTCCCACTATCTCCTTCCCGATCCCACAGGCACATACATGAAAAAACCCTCCTTTGAGTTTCCTAGAGTCTTTATGAAATTGATGATATGCTCAATATGATGAATCTATTCCTTATATTCTTGTAATAATTTTCACCAAATAATATATGAGGGTGTTTCTTAGTAAACTCAGTTCCATGATCCACCATACATCCTAGGTTCCCGACACCCACTTGAACTAGAGTCTGAAGAGTGCAGATAATAGCTTCCACCAAAGAAGGGTCCATTGGAGGAATAGACTATAGAACCTATCTCAAAATTTCTTCTATTAGATTTGGAAGAGGTATTATAAGAGAAATTTTATAAAAAAAAACAAAATAACAAATTAGATCATGATCACATTCCAAAAATCATAGGTCTGATTTCAGAATAAAAAAAACATTAACAAAAAAACAATTTAAAGAAACTAAGGATCCTTATCAATGAAAGAAATTTCCAAAAGGATTAGTTCAATTAAAATAAATTTACCATATATTCCATTCAAATGAACCTAAACCCCAAGTCTCAAACTAGGTAAAAAGTAACTGACCACCCATGGTAACTTGAGTTCAGTCATAGAAGTTAGCTGGCATATCCCATTTTCTCCAGCTACTATCCAAGTTCTTATGGTACTAACTTCTATCTGCCCATGAAACATAACCAAAATTAGGTATTATTAGAAAAATTCAGGGTGTTACTTCCCTTTATTACAAATTATTAATATACCAACCTAGGCCACCCAAGACTTACACATGTGACGACCATCATGTGGTGATATGAAGTAATAAAATAGATGAAGTATTGTATATAATGAAACAATACAAACAACTAGAGTATTAATGGAAGAAAAAGATACAACTAAATCCATTAAATCCAAGGCAAACTAGCTAATCCTGAAATTATGAATAAATCAAGACCGCTAAGTCTCCATGTGAGCAATTGTCACCTCCAAACCAACCCAAACCAAAGGAAAAGACCAAAGGTGAACCCAACATGCTACAAGAGTCCCTTTCCTTTTCCTGTATCCTATAATACAACATCTTTAAATATCCAATGAAAAAATTTGGGTGTGAGAAGAAATCACAGTAGGACACCACCACAGAATCAATAAATGGTCTAATAAAATAATTCAACATTTATAGATTTCTAAACAAAAATTGTTTTACAAAAAATTTTCATAAATCCGATTAATTTTTAAATAATTTTCCCTTTGGATATCCATAAAATACTTTCATATTATCAAACCTAATATATGAAAAATAGAAGTGATATAAACAAGAAATCATATCCATGCATCAAGAGGTAAGTAAATAAACAAATACCCATGAAATAAGAAATCATGAAAATCTATGTGATACAACCTCATATAAAACCTATGATAAAAAATCCATGATAAAAAAACCATGTGATAAATAATTATAATTGAAAAAGAACCTCATATTAGGCCTTAGTATATGGGACAATGTGTACTAGTCATTCAATATACTATAAAGGAATAATTTTGGATCCAACCAATTTTGAGTCCTTCTATAATCAATCGATATCCAAAAGGTTACCTTCTAGTGGTTCCAGACACACTAAGGTCACCCATGTCTCTTCCCTGACGCACCCAAGGATACCAATTTGACAATTTTCAAAATACATTTACAAAACCATACTCACAATTTTAAAACAATATTTCAAATAAAATCTATTACACCTTGGTTTTTGAAAACCCATTTCTAAATAAAGAAAATAAAATTTTAAAGAAAAACCATTTTTGAAAAGATTTTCATTTTAATCAATCCTTTAATACACATATCACCTCAAATAAATGAAAAAATCAAAGGAATTTACCAAGAAAAACAATAAATTCATTATTTTAACCCACTTTTAGAAATAATACCTCAAACTAGTACAAACCTAGATACCTTCAACAACAGTTATTGGAAACTAGAAGAAAACCCCTAAGAAGATAAGGCATGAAAAGAAACTAAAATGGATCGATAAAAGCACTATAAAATCACAAATTTGAAACCTAATAATAGCTAAATAAATATTTATAACCAAATTAAAGAATAAACAAGTGGAAAACTTACTTAGATAGAAGCAAACCAACCACAAAAATTATCAATTGTTGAATGAAATGATCCAAAAGGAAGGGAACCTCGCAAAATCACCTAAGATGAGCTATGGGTTGAGATAGGTAAGGATGTAGGTATAATGAAATGAAAATAATTTATAAAACACCTTATAAACCAAAACATGTGATATTTACATGAAATTTAATCCCATTACACAATATGTAAACCACAAAGTATGAAATTGACAAAAACACGTCACCTTTTTATTTAAAACCTATTTTTTTGATAGTACAGGATGTGAACTTGTTACAGGACATGTAAAAACATCACACCCTAAATCAGTATCACCACATTTTCTTGGAGAACATTACACTGTGTGTAATACTTATATGACATGTAATCACCTAACATACTACAGAATTTGTTGGTTTTAAGTAGAAAAAATCAAAGACCCCACTCCAAGTATTCTCTGAACTTGGGAAGAACCCCACTATGTATTTGACATGTTTATACTTGGAATCCATTAATTCAAATAAGCATACATCCTTGAAATTTAAGTCATTTACCCCTATAAAATTCTATCTATCTCTGATAATCCCACAAATGAACCCAAATAAGGATGATACAAAAAGTATAAACAAGGAGTACATGAAAAGTGTAATAAGGGGTTACAATTTCACCTTATATATTTCTTATGTAGTCCATACTCAAATTTATAAATTTATTTTTATAGTTATTATTTATTTTCTCAACGAGTCATGCAAAACCATATATAGGTGTGGCTACATCAATAAAAATGTTGACACATCCATTTCAAATTGTGGGTAGAAAACTTCTACAGTTTTGATATATTTAATCCCTTTTCACTCTCTATATCCTGAATATGAATACTTAAATGGATCCCTATAAATATATTTAGTATATTATTATATTAAAAATTCATTGGATTCATGAAGGTATTGATATTTATTTCCTAGTATTTTTTTATATTTTTTCAAACATATTATTCATCTTATTTAGATTTTTGGTATAAACCATCAAATTTTCTTTAATATGAGTGGAAACATAAGATTCCACCCACAAAAAACTACATAAATTTATAATAATAACTTTATAAAAATATTTAAAAAAAACCTTTGAAACCTTTGATAAAATATAAGGCACACTTATGCCTCGGTACCACTTGTAGAGCCCAATAGATCATACTAGGAAACCAAGGGGGGAAGTGGGCTAAGTTAGTATACCCAAAATTTTACAAAATTATACATGTATTATTTTAGCATAACCATATTGTTACTTGAGTATATATCCTTGTTAATAGGTATGAACATTTAACTCTAAATAAAAATAAGAATATAGTATAATATATTAAAATAACAAAACATAAGGATTTAAAAAGCTTCACCCTAAATGAGAGATCCTAATCATTTCCAAGTTTGAATGTTTTTGAGTACACAAATTTAGTTATCACTATATAATTAAAGTGTTTAAAAGTGTAGTCCACGTATCCCACATTTTTTGTGCCATTATCATGTAAATTTTGATATAAATTAATAATCAACTTCATGAGAGTATTTTATTTTTTATACTCATACAAAAAATTATTTAATGGCATAATTTTCATAGGTACCATATGTTCTTCATGTAAAATTCATGAAATAAAAAAAAATCTATAATCAGAAAATAATTAAAAAATTATAATCATCCATGAAATCCTTATTCTATACATGAACACACAATGATTATTTGAAGACATTGATTCTTCAATAGTCTCAATGATGAAAATATTTATGTCACATATCATCGATCTCATATCCTATTTGTATAATCAACCATGATAACTATATCATTATTTTATACTAACTCCCATTAGTTTAATATTTCATCTCATAATAATCTCAGAATCCTAGGGATATAAAGGATTAGAACGTTTGATGACTAGCTATATAAGCAACTAAATTTACAACACTTGTGAATATTAATCTATAATTTATCCACACTAGAATCCATTTTATACTTTCTATAAGTTGTACTCATATCCACATCTTTTAGAATACAAACTTATAAAAGGGGTGATCTTAGATTCTTATTAATGAAAAAAAAAATCCACATTTCATAAAATGTTTGATTATAATCTTCAGATGAAATGTGATAAGGGGTGAAAAATATTATTAAAAATAACAAGAAAAAAATAATCATTTCCCATAATCAATGATAGTAATACATGTGATCTCAATGGAGAAAACACATACCATGGAATAAGAGTATGGAAAATTGTGATGTCATACATGATAAATATAGTATAATAAATGACATAAAGATAAGTCTTGTATTGAAAATTAACCATAATAAAAAACTATGGCACAATAATAAGCCAGAGATGTTATTACATGGTGGGTTAAGAATCACAAACCTACAACACATTTTTGAATTATGTTTTAGAAACCTAAGTTCTATAATTAACTTAGGTTTTTACAAACCTATAATCCATAAGTTATATATGTTTCAAAATCATCATTCCAAAAGTGAATTTGGTTTCACAATCCTATGGTCCATAAGTGACTTAGGTATCATAAACCTATAGTGTAACGCCCCAACCATAGTTACCCGAAGTTGGTGCATTATTACATTACGTTGGAATGATCACAAGAGATCAAGTCTTGAAAGAACGATTAGTTTAATAGCTTTGAAAGTACTAGATACATACATAAGTTTTACATTACATTATGAAATAAAAATACAACATTGTGTACCCTCTGAATACACTCAAATCCTTTGGCCTATCCCTGCAGGATAATCATAATATACTTCTTCACATGCTGGGAAAAAGAAAACATAAGAAATGGGTGAGCTCAGATGCTCCGTAAGGATAACAATATAGTGGAAACTATCATAAATAAGAATAAACATTTAAAGAAGTGTATAAGACTAAAACGAAATCCTTTTAAACTTAAAACTTCTTCATAATATGGAAAAGATAAATCAAATAATTTCATTTACTTATTCACATGAAAATTTTACTAGTCTAATAGTCACATATAATATCAATAGATAATTTCATAATGATGGAATTCATAATATCGGACATCATAACCACATATTTAAGGCCTCATGACAAGACTAAAAATATGATTTTTCAAGGTCTTGTGCCAAGACACTAGTTTGTCTCATGAGACCTACTGATGCATTGAGGAGCTATAGTGGGCTCCACCTGTCACTTACTAAGTCCAATGCATTGGTCATATGAAAAGGTTGAAACATAACATAAACATTCATATTAAAAATAGGATAAAAAATGTTAATACTTTAACCATAAACCATGAATGGTATAAAAATAACACATACACAGTCAAACATATCACAAAACCATTAATACTATATGGAAGATTATACCACAATAAATCAACTTCAAAAAAGTGTAAAATCTATAAAATGATGTTGACATAGATGAAATCAAAACCATTTGAGAGAAATATCTATTCCTATTTTGAAATAATTTAAAAGTCACATAATTATAAAAGAAAACATTTTTTTTGAAAATATTCTTATAATATTGTAAGGGAAACTTTGAAGGTGTTATAATAGTGGAAAATAGCCTCACCTTCCGTATAAGTTAAAAAAACATTCTTACCTTAATTTATCGAAAAGGTCATAAAGTATGACATAATTATTCCATTAAAAACATTTTATAAAAATTTAAAAAGGGTGTAAATGAATTTAAAAAATATTCTAGTAAATAGTATAAATGTTTTGATATAAATTTTTAAGAAACCTGGATGAGGATGATAAATAATTCCCAGTAGATGTTTATGTATAAACAACCTCAGATAATAAAGAGATTGTAAAATTAATCTTTACCTTGTAATTTTCCTTAGTATAGGGTAGTTTAACCTCCTGTATAATGGTAAAATCATTGTTATTAAATTCTAAAATAACTACATACATAAATATGATATCATATATGATATTTTAATTTAACTTTGTTAATTATATTTCAGTTTCAGTAGTATCATTGTTTCAGGTGTTAACTGATTCATTTTCCTTTATTTGTTTTGTTACGTAATTCTTGTTTGTTATGGATAGGATGTATTTGATTCATATCCAGAATGATATTAAGTTCTTAAACATTATTTTTAATTATAAAATAAAAATTATTCTTGAATGTTTACTATGGGGAATGAATCTCATCGCGTTCGTGGAGACGGTAATCCATACGTACGTACGAGCGCCAATATCATTCTATTGATGGTGAAATCGTATGTAATTGGATGGTATATTAAATATACAGAATAAATAAAATTTTATATTTATTATTTAAATAAATTAATATCATTATTATACCCATTCAAATAATGAAGTGTTGAATAACAAACTACACCAAGACATGGAGACGGTAAGCCGTACGTACGCACGTATGTCGACTTAGTCATTCATAGGATGAATAGAATAATGAATATGGTTGTACTATATTTATAATAATATCAAAACATGTATAAATTACTAGAGTTATTATTTTGTTATGTAAACAAAAAAGAAATAGGTAGTGGAAGAAGAAAAGAACATTGAAAGTGGTAATGAAATAATTACTTCTTCTTTAAGTTATTCCTTTTTAATTGAACAAAAGGGATCCTTAGGTTGGATTTATGATCAAAGTAAGGCCTATAAATTGAATTGAGGGTAGTTGGGAATATATTTGATCAGGTTTTGGCTAATAAAAATCGATTTGGAGGTCTGATTTTGAGATAACGGGAAGTACTCTTTTATAAGAGAGGTGAGAGTCACTTTAGGAAAAGCTTGAAATATTATTTTATTATAAAATCATTTTCAGTTTCTAATGGATAAAAAAGGATTTATTTCTAGGATATGGTTTTAATATTTTGAACACCTCTCAGCCAATAGGTTATAGAAAATTTTAGGTCACTATATTAACCTTATCTTTTAAATTTAACTCTTAGTTAAATAGTTTAACTTTTACCATGTCTTCTTGTATTTTTATATTACCTGGTTAATAAACTTATTCTAAAATTACAACCGAACCTAAAGTAGTTCATTAGTGACATATATATCATTATATAAGTAATTTTTATGGACCTCATATTTTTAGGAATATTATATCATTTAATAATATAGTATTTTATTTAAAAACACATTTATGTCAATTTTGACACTATTTAGTATTTAGTTTTTGTGAAAGTTAAAAAAACATGATTACTTCGAACAAAAAACAATTAAATCAACCCTAACATATCATATTCACATATAAAATTAATGGATGGCTTTAAAAGTCTCAATTAACATTTATTTTTATATTTATAATATCAATTATTTTAATCTTTTATTAATAAGGTAATTACTGTATCACCATTAGGTAATAAATAAATTTAATTATTTAATGTATAAAAATTATAAATAAAATACCATGATGTATGAAATCTTTATATATTTCTAAAAAATATTTATACTCAAAATTATCTTATGTATAACACTATATTAAAAATGTTTTAGTTATTAAAATTTGAATTTAGTACTTTTAACTCTTCTTTAAATAAAATAATAATAAATGTCCTAATCTAATACAAGTCGATCAAAGAGGATCATATTTTATTCCTACGGTTTATTTTGGTTTAAAAACACTTATTTAATAGAGTTAGGATACATTTTAGGGTAATTATATTATTATGGTTACCTTTAATTACCCTATTTTATTTTAACCGTGGTAAATAAAATTCGAAGGTTACTATTAACCAAAAAATATTTTCATCATGTTGAACAAAATTTTACTTACTATTTTCAATCCTATCTCTCTTATTTTTTAAATTAAATTCACATAAGTGGTAAAATTACGTTTTGTGAAAATTTACAAATGTTCCTAGAAGGTGGGTAAAAGGCGTTAAAAAGTTCAATAAAATTTTATACAACTAATCTTATTATAAAATGACTCTAATGAATTATATTGAACTAATATAGGTATTATGTATCTAATTTGTCTTTAAAATAAATTTAAATAAAAATAATAATTATTTAAATAAAATTCAATTTTAAACAATAACACAGGGTTTTTCACTTTTTATAAAAAATTGAATATTTTTAGAAAATAGCAAAAATTCACCCTAAGATAATTTTGATATTACAAATAAAAACATAAATTCCATTTTGAAAAATAAAATTTATAAAATTTCAAAAAAGTGGGTATTACTATCCATAACTGCTTTTTAAATGGCTAGTTTGATTGGCCGTTGTGTGCTAGAACTCAAAATTGCGTACATCGCAAGCTATTTAATTATTTAAAGAGAAATACCTTGGAAGCTTGGGGTGTTACATTTAGTATATAAGTGACTTATGTTTCATAAACCCATGAAATATAAGTGATATATGATTCCAAAATATATGGACTATAATTATATCCATATATGTAAAACTTCAACCAATGTATTGGAGGGTGATACAAGACCCCACCCATTAATCAACTATACAAATGTGTGTGTTTTGGGAAGTATCATTCATCACATCATAAATAAACTATGTAATAAAAAATGGGTTTTATAAGATTTCATTTTGGTATCATCAAAATTCTCCACAAGATTATAATTGGTTGATATCCAAAATTAAATCACCCAAAAACCATATTTCAAAACAATATTTAGAGTGTGATTCATGAACTATAATTTCTTAATAAATAAATCCTTTAGAGATAAACTGAAAAATAAAAGTTAAATAATAAAAGTTTTTTTAGAGAATGATTTTATCTTTAGTAAGTTATGATAAGATTGAAAATTCATTTTTTAAAAGGTTAAGTGAAAATAGTTAAAAAATTAACTTTTATAAGAATAATTCAATAGTGTATCCTTGAATAATTCTTAAATAATTCAGAAAGGTGAAGTATAAACATTCTAGAAACAAACACCTTTAAAAATAATATTGAATAATGGATCCATGAAAATGAAATAATGGTTTAAAATGGTTGTGTGAAAACATTTGGTAAAATTTTAATTTTTAAAAGATTATTTGAATATATAGTTTGAAAATACATATGTTATTTATAATTGGAATATGGAGTGTAAAATAAAATATTCGATTTTGAAAGGATGTAAAACCTTTTTAATATTTTGAAATAATTTTGTAGAAAAACCACATCATAGAAAGATTTAGTAAAATTTCATTTTTAAAAATATATATTTAAAATAGTAAGGTCACATGGTTAAACAAAAATTTTGATTGAAAAAAAGTTAAGAAAAATATTTTTTTGAGTAATTATCATGGAAATCATGAAAAACTAATTTTAAATGAGATGATATTTTTTTATAAAAATTGTTGCAATATTATGATAATTAAATTCATTGAGAAAACATATTTGTGTTTAATTTTTTTTACCCAAATATAAGATAATAAGTATCTTATTTAACAAGAAATAGAATAATTTATCAAAAACAGAATAATGATGCTCGAGGAATAAAATTTTAACTTATTGAAAATTAATTTTTGTTAATAAAATCTGTTATGGAAATCAAAATTGATAAAGAAAATTCCCTTTATAGATGGGTTTATGAAAAAGAAATATAAATCCCCATAAATTATTGGTAAATTACCAAATAATAAATTCAAAGATAAGAATGTTCCTAACCTATATAAATAAGTTCAAGTAGCACAATCATAAAAAATTTAATGAAAATTGTGTATAGAAAAAAACCATACAATGTTGTAATCATTCAAATTAAAAATACATGGAATGTGTAACATATGATGGATTTATAAATCCATTAGATTTCATTGAAAATTATGATATATGATTTTTATGTACAATTTACACACCATAAAATGTAAAAAAGTGGTGTATAGACATCAAATCTCAAAAAAGAAAAATTGAGATGAAAAAACCCTTACAGAAATGTTAACATAGGAATGAAATGAAAAAATAGGGTTACCCTGAAATTGACATCAAAATATCATGAAATGAAATACATTTTTTATACATGAATTTAGAAATGTTATGAATGAACCATATCAAATAAATCATGGTTTATAATATCAAACATGTCATATAGAATTTAAAATAGGAGAAATAACCCTTACAACTATAGTATCATGTAAATATAAATAAATATAATAAAAAATAATAATATGGATCTTGAATATCACTTAGTTGATCATGCTCAAAACTTATTTTAAAAATGATATTTTCTATGTAAATATCCTTAGAAATGGATGAAATAAGATTAATAATTTATATTAAAGGAATATGAACATGAGATATAATTATAGGTTGATCCAAATTGTTGAGTTTCAGGAATGATTTTAAGGTATTTGTGTATCATGAAGTGGTGAAAGTGATACCATATCATAAGTTAATAGAAGTTTCATTGTTTATAAATACTCCGTAGTATTAAATAATTTCATGAAAATATTCAAAGGTAAAAGGATAAAAAGGTTTGAAATAATGTAATTTTTGACATTGCGAGGTCTATACACTACACAAAAAACATTTTAGATATGAATTTGGTGATTTTAGGCTTTTCCCCTTAGTTTTTTTCAACTTTTACCATAATTAAATTATATAATTTTAACTAATTTTTATCCTCAGGAATTAGTATCAGTAATAGAAATTATGATTTTACTTATTTACAAATATCAAAAATATAATTACATATCAAAATATTATTTTATTAAATATAATTTTTTTATGTATGATAAAGGAAAAAATTATAAATAACAAAAAAGGAATGTAAAAATAATATTTGAGAAAAGTGTCATATATATCTTAATATTAATTTATTATATAAAATAATCATTTTTATTTATTTTCATGAAATGAATTTGTTTAATATAAAAAATAAATTTTATATGGATTTCATATAAAGGAAAACCCAAAATTTACCAATAAAATATATAATTGAATGACATGAAAAAACATTTTTTTAATTGAAAATATTATATAAATAATTGAAATGATAATAATAGGATTTTTAAATTTGAACTAGAATTTATAAAGTAATAATCTTTCACCATAAATATAATTTGGATGATGAAAAATGTTTAATATATTTTTAATTTATACTTTAATATTTATATAGTCATAAACACTATGGATTTAGTATAAACTGAATTATTCCCTATTTATATAAAAATCAACTATTTTTGAAAAAAAACATACACCCTAAGATACTTTTGAAAAGATAGATTAAATAATAATGTTAAATTTTAAAAATTTAAATTATATAATTTATATATTAAGTTTTTGTAAATAAAATATATGTATAAATACTAATTTTATTTAAAAACAACTATTTATGATTTAAGTTCTTTGAATCCATTTTTTTATGAATTACTAACTAATTAAATATATTTATTTACTAGAGTTTTTTTTATTCTCAAATTTTTAATAGTATTAATATAATATACTATGACTAATTTTTTCAATGTTGTGTGTAGAGAAAAAAATAGTACATAGCATTAATTAAGATATATGTGTATATATATATATTCCAATATATAAGGGTGTTACGTTCCGTCCCCACCTTAAATAATTTTCATCTTTATAATTTTATTTATTATTTAGTAATGGAAAAAGCTAAGGGATCTATAAGAAACCCATGATATATATTATACTTAGATAAAAACCTCATAATCACAAATATAAGGAGACTAATCATCTCTTTCATAACAGGGATGTATTGTGGTTTTATTTATTACCCCAATACTTTGTTAAAAATTTAAATCCTAAATTGGTTATAGGAGTTTCTAGGGAGATATGATTCAAAGAATCATTCTCATGAGGATTTTTCCAACCAAATACTGAAGTGAAAACAATTCTATTAAGATCCAATAAAATCATTTTAAATGGTTATCTGAATGTGATGCCTCAATCCAATTATTTTTTCTCTAATGAAACCTTCATTTCAACCTATGATACATTCATTAAAAAGATGATATATATTGACATACTTATAACCTCCTAAGTTTCTCATATGTTATTTGTGTCCCACTTATTATTATTTTCTCTATACTAAGAAGATATATATACATCCTAAAATTTCATTTAAATTATTATTAATAGTTTTTAAATATAATAACAATTCATTGAAGCATTTCCCCTGAGAGTGTCTATCCATATGTGCAGTATTAACCCCACTCACCGTCCACCAATTTGATGATTGAGTTGATACTCAACCATATTTTTTTAGGGTTATTACCCCTAAGTAAATCTGTGTCATAATCATATCAACTTTTTAGTATCCATATAGTAATGTAGTTTCTTAGAAAACCGTATACTCAAAATTTCACCAAAATATATGAAAATTATCATATTATTAGATTTCTACATAGGGTTTTCACTAAATTTCCCATATCCTAAAAAAATCTTACAAAATAAGTAAACACTACTCTGATAATAACTATAATGATCTAGGTTAATAATTTTTTTTCATCAATACAGTAAGTTAAACCTTATATATTACAATATTTTCACAATCCTAGAAACATTATAATTTAGTGACTTTATAGACTAGCTAAATTATAAACACATTTTAAAAAACATGTGAATATTTATCTATAATTGATCTATACTAAACTCTATTATATACTTCCCAGGTGTTATACTCTTCTTGATAACCTAAGAATTGGAAAACAATGATAGGGGTGATCTCAAACACTTTGTAAGGGAAATCTCGTTAACCTGACATCAAGGTAAAGACCATAAGATTGAGAGAAAACATGATCGTGTGATAAATATATTATCATGATGAACATATTACAGTGGGTTATTTTTATAATCCATGATTATAAGACATATAATAATAAAGGATAAAACATATACCATGGAATATGGGTTAATAATCTTGAAAAAATAAAAATATTCAATTATAGCAACCCAAGATAAACAAATATTTTTTTTCATCACTTCCAAAATATAATCATTACATCTCAAAAAATTTCACACAATTCCATGAATGTATTTTTTAGTTTTTTGGGGTCTAATTACTTAGTCTACTTATTTTACAAAACTTATTAACATTTCTCCATAATTAAAACACTTTATAATACATTCTTATGTTCTCATATATTGTACCCATCTTCATAATTTGTGAGATCGAAACAGAAGAAAGGTATGAGCTCATATTCAGAGTATTAGTAAATAGAATTGATAATAATTAAAAATAAAAAGGTCAAATAAAATGATCATATAGTTATAATAATATTTCAAAAGAATATTATACCCATCAAATCTTAGTTCTCAAAAAATTTATATGGCATGGAATAAATGAAAATTTTAGAATGTTTTTGAAAATAGAAATACACATTTAATTCATTATAGAATTAAATTAAAACAAACATAGATAGGTGTTAAAATCATAATAATTGGATAATTTTGAGATAACACTCATTATGTTCATTCCTATGTAGAAAAACATTATGTTTATGGATGAATAGGTGAGAAGCAAAATTATTTCCAAATTTTTATGAAAAGAATAATTAGAAACAAAAATTATTATGTCAAAAATAACCAATCCATTTGATAACATTAAAAAAACCAAACCATTATTGATCTTTTTCAGAATGAAATAGTATTTAGTATTTCTCAGACCTAAAATATATTATAGGATTTATTACACTCAAATATTCTTTAGGATTATAAGACCCAAAATACTTCACAGTTTTATAAAACAGATTTGTTTTGGGATTTATTTGATCTATATCATCCCAAGGATATATCAAAAGAAAATTATATCAATATTTTATTAGACCCAAATTTTATCAGGTATTCATTATACCCAAAGCATACCAAAATGATCCTCTATAATTTTTTTTATTGGAACATAAAAATGTTCGCTGTTTAAATACCATATAATTAATCAATGGAAAAGATATGGGGTTCATGAGAAACATCCCTAGAAAATTATATAATACATAAATAGAAATAAGTCTTACAGTGGAAAAAATATTCCTAGTTAAACAAAAATTAATGTTAAATGATACTATCATAGTTGAAAATACAATTTTGTAGTTATTTGATAAATCACATTGAAAAACTAGAAAATATACCCCATTTATAAATTATTTAAATTGTCAAAAAATGTTTTCATTAAAATGAAATTATGTTATCATGATAAAATATTTTTTATACTAACTTTTAATTACAAAAATTTATTTTAATATTTTTTTAAAGAGAAACATTCTTTAAACACTAATGAAATCATTTATAAAAACATGTGATTTAAAATATCATTTTGATAATATGTAATACCAATAAAAATAAAAATTTTTCTTTTGAAAAAAATATGAATATCTAAATTTCAATTCATAATCATAAAGAATGAAATTAATTTTTAAATACCATTAAACAATTAAAGTAAGATTTATAAAGAAAAATTCTCTTATTGTGAGAGAAATTGTAGAATAACTTTTATAAAATGTGTTTAGTATTATTTCAAAAGAAAAAGTTACAGGAAAATTAAAAAGTAATTTCTAAAAAGAAGAATTGAAATAATTTGAATAAATTTTAAAATTTTTACATTTATAAATTTTATTACATAATGTATTGATGAAAAGTATAATTTTTTAGAGGAATTGTGGAGTGTTTGAGAAACCATTTGATTTTTAATATAAGGAAATCATTTGAAATATTTTTATATAAGTTTATTGAAAAACAATATCATAAAAATAAATAATAATATAAATTTTTGAATAGTAGAATGTTGAATTATAGAGGTCACATTATATAACTCAAAATTAGGTTTTCAGTTAAAAGGTAAACATTTGGAAGAGGGAAAATTATTGATATAGATGGGAAACATTGTTAAAAATAATGATAATTATTATTGTTAATGATATTAATTTTGAGAAATAAATTTATCAAGTTAAGATCATTGAATTAAAATTAATTCCCTTAGTAGTGGAAGAAAACATATAATTAACTAAAATCATAGGGTATAATCACTAAATATTGGAGGGAGGAATTTCAAGAAGAAGTATTCTAAATCATAGAATGGATTTGAGTTAAAAAAAATCCTTAAAAATTTGGTATCCTTTTGAATTGAAATGAATTTTAATATAGAACAAGATATGACCCGTTAAAACCTCTGAATTATATGATCATGGTAATATTTTTTTTGGGTATTAGTCAAACCATACCTATGATTTCATGGGGCACAATAAGATATGAATTTCAAGAAATTGAATTCGTGACAAAGAACCCCTTACCTTCCATTCCCCCTTACTCATACATACTATAAAATCCTATATAATAAACATAAATATCTTAATAAAACACATTAGATTATTTTTTATATCTGTATCTTTTTATACCCATATATTATAACCATATATTTATAATATATTACTTTGTTATAGTCGATTTCCATTATCAAGTTGTGATAAATTTTTATTGTAAGTTTCATATAGGTACCATGGTAATGTTGTCGATTCTAATTTATTGGTTTTAATTTCATAATTAGATTTTTCTACAATATACTATAATCATGGGTTTTCAATGATTAATAAAATATTATTTTCATTTAGTTAATAATAAATGAATTCTTTGTGAAAAATAAATTAAAAAAACTTGGTTTGGTGTGTTTAATGATAAACTTGTAATAAATTAATAAATTTAGAGAAAAAACATATTCCCAAATCTTGGCGTGTTAAAATCAGGGAGTATAATAATAGGTATAAATATATAGAATATAATTTAAATGAAGCATGAAAAAAATATGGAATACAAATAATATCAAAAATTCATTACATGGTGGCTAAGACATCATAGACCTAAAACCCATTAGTGATTTAAGTTCAATAAACCTATGGTCCATATGTGAATTTGGTTTCATAAAACTACGGTCCATAAGTGACATAAATTTCATAATCATATGGTAAATAAGTGATTTATGATTCAAAAACCTTAATTCTATATCTTACACAAGATTCATAATCCCATGGTATATCATTGATTTTAGTTTCACAAAACTATAGTGCAAAAGTGGCCTTGGATTCAAATACCTATGATCTATATGTGACTTATGTTTCAAAAACTTATGGTCGATAAATATTTCTTGATATATAAGTCATTAACCAATGAATTGGTGGGTTTTATAGGATCCTAAAAAATAATAAATCAAATATTTTTTTTCAAAATTGAAAATAATCTTTTGTCACATCTAAAGAGCCTATGGAATGAAAAATGGGTGTTGTAACATTTCCAGATGGTATCACCAAAATTTCCATCAATAATGTTAATGGTTGATATCAAAATTAAATTACTGAAAAAGAATATTTCACAAGAACATTTAGATGGTGACTTAGGAAAAATAATTTCCATGGAAATAAATTCTATTAAGATGAAGGAAAAAAATGAAATCCTAGTCATGAAATAATATTTTTGAAAATGATTTTATATTTTTATTAAAAGTTTATGTTATGGTCATATTGATAAATAATTTTAGAAAATATAATTTCATAAATTTTTTAATTCAATCACTTTCAAAACAAAATTTCAATAGTAGATACTTGAAAATTATATAATAATTTCAAAAACGATATATGGAAACATATTGAAAATAATTAATTTTTAAATAGAATCTATAATAATGGATCATTTAAAAATCCATAAATATTTCAAAAGGCGATGATTTTTTATTTAAATTAAAATTTAAAACTTATATTAAAACAATTAGTTTTCAAAAATATAATGTATTTTTAAAGGTAATGTAGAGTGGATGAGAAATTTTTTGATTTTGAATGGATGAAAACCTAATTTTATAATTTGAAATACCTTTATTGAAATCCCATATCATAAAATGGGGTTATAGAATTTCCCTTTTAAATGTGGTAATATAAAATAGTATTTTTAATGGGTAAAAACATTTTTTGATTGAAAAATAAGAAAGGAATTTTATTTGGGAATAATGAATATGAAAATTGAGGTAAAATTGTTTTTAAAGTATATAATATTTTTTATTTAAAATATTGAATTTTTATGAGAAATGTATTCATCGAGAAATAATCAATGATCTGAAAATTTTCCCATGATATAAAATAGAAAATATCATATAAAATAGAAAATAAAATAATTCTTTAAGTTTAGAATAATGAGACTCAGGGAAAACCATTTAATATCGAAAAATGAAACTTTGTATTAACCAATTCCTATAAAAATGTTGCAATTTATTAATAATGAGACATTTATAGATAAGTTTTTATGGAATAAATATAAATTCCTATAAAGAAAAGATAAAACAGGACATAATAAAATCAAAGAGAATAATATTACCAACATATATGAATAAGATCATAAAGATAAATCACAAGTCAATAAATAAAAAATGAGTTAAAAAAAAATTCAAAATTCATATTATTTGGAATTTAAAATACATGGAAGGTAGAAATTAGATGAATTTTTAAATCCCTCTGATTTAATGAAAAATTATTATAAAATAAATACTTGGACAATAGATACATCATAAAAGGAAGTCAAGTGGTGAATATAAATCATACCAAAATGAAGAAAACATTAGTTGAGAAAAACCATATTGTAATGATATTATATGAATCAAAAGAACATGAAAGGTATACCATGAAATGGAAATTCAAATATCATAAAATGAATGATATTCATTGGACATAAAGATAATAGGTTAGTGAATACAAAATATAAAATTAAGCTTGGTGCATTATATTATATATGTCATATTGAATTGAATATAGACGTAAATAACCCTTGAATTTTTTTATCTATTGAATAAAAATATAATTAATGATAGAAAATGATACGTCTCTTAAATACATCTTACTCAAACATGCTCTATCCCCACTATGAATAAGATATTTCCCATAGAAATCTCCCTTGAAATGGTGTCCTTAGGATAACTAATTTAGAATAGACACTAATAAACTTTAGAGAAGATTATTGGAGGAAAAAAATGACAATGTTTTAGGATGAAATTAGATGTGAATACTATAGACTGAAAAGAAATATGTGATCCCCTTTTATTCATTAATAAAAATTAAATTTTCAAAATAATATTTTCTTTTCAATACGGACATGACACAATTCCAAAGTAGAAGGCTCAAAAAGTTGTACATAATGGAATATGTGACATGGTAAGGATAAGAACCCTATCAACCATAAATTTTAGAGACATTTGGGTGAATTTAATATTTTAACCATCTTTTTTTACATTTTACGTGAATTAAATTATACTATGGTAAACAATTTTTAACATTAGTTATTAATTTTAATGAAAAAAATTAATATTATATTTATCATCTAATTTCAACCATACCATTCCATATTTGAAAATCATGATATAAAATATATTTTTTGGTGTTAAACAAACATTTTATAAGTAACAGACAAAGCATGCACAAGTTGTTTTTAAGGGATGTGTGTTTTTGGGAAAAAATGTTACATATTACATAAACTTATTAACGATATATATTTCAATGACATGAAATAATTTTGGAAAAAAAAATATATATTATGTATCCTCTAATGAAATACCAAAATTAATTTTTAAAAAGTAACATTTAATTGAAAGATAAGATAAAAAATTATTAGAAAAAATTACTTAATTATATAAAATGTTATCATAGGGTTTCAAAATTTATATTAGTATTTTTAAATGAATAATATTAATTATTAATATACATTTTGAAAATGAAATATATTTTATATGTTTTAAATTATTACTTTCTTCTTAATATATTAAAAAATCCTAATGTTTTTTTAAAAACTATATCATTCTATATTCAATTAAAAATCATTTATTTAAGAAAATTATCAATAATTCACCATAAGATAATATGAATGGGATATATTTAAAAATAAAGTCAATTTTCAAAAAAATTTAAATTATATAATTTATAAATTCAGTTTTAAAATAAAAATAAAATATATAAATAAAAATTTATTTTATTGAAAAATGAACTATTTATGACTTAATTGTTTTTAATCCATTTTTTTGCATTTTTAATTGATTAGATTATTTTTATTTACTAGAGGTTTTTATTATGCTTAAAATTCTTCAATAACATTAATGTAATAAAAAAACATTTTCATTTGATTCTGAGTGTGTAGACAGATAAAAAACAATGTATTTATTTTGAAAATCACACACACATATATATTAAAAAAATACAAGGATTTACTCTTCAATATAATTTTATGATTTGAAAAAATGATATTAAATCTATTATAATCCTTCATATTCTTCAAAATATTTTTTTATATTTATGAATATTTCTAGAAAAAATAAACCACCATAAATAACTTCAAGTATTTTCAATAACAATAAAAATATTAAACTCTAGACATAATTCCACATAGACAAATGATGATCAATTATTCATTTCATTAGTCGAAGGATCATCATTCTCTTCTTATCACATTTTGATTCAGAAAATATATAACGTCATCATATCACATAACATCATCTAATTTCTTTCATATTATATTAGTTTCAATGGAATATCATAGGCATACATCTCCATTTTTAGTGTGTATAATGTGTAGTAGAAATTTAGTAGAATTTAATAACCTTTTTTTTCTCTCTCTCTATATGTATAAAAATTATGTAAATTAATAATATTTTGAATTCTATAAATACTTTTTTATTATGTATACCTAAAATCGTAGCATTTTTCATTATTTTTAATTAAAAGTCAGGGAAGAACATCATTATTAAATATCTCCCATAAAATATACTTGAGATATCCTCCATATATTCATAATAATATATATATATATATCATTAATACGAATACATTAATATCTAGTGTTTCTAATTTATTTCGATCTAAAAATATTGAAATCTCATCTTCTTAAAGACTCAAAAATTACATTTCTAGTTCCTAGCAATATATAGAAATATTAAAATCTTAAATCCCCTATTAATTTCATTTTAAATTTCTTTATTGAAAACACTGAACACTAGCATGTAACCATGAATATATCCGATTGATTTATTTCTTGTAGCTTTAATCATCATTTTAGGATGCATTCTCAGAATGTATCCCTGTGATGTGATATTTCTCATGATTTTTAGTACATCTATATCCAATGATATTTTTATATTATGGTGAAGAATTTAATAAAAATACTCTACTTTTCTTTATAAAGATACCTATCTTCTTAAAATAAATTATCTTTATAATATAATATATTTATAAAATCATTTATCGTACATATATATGACTAATTCTTTTTCCAAAATTTTAACAAAAGATCTAGGATCATGTAAAATTTAATTTTTATATGGATCTATATAAATGAAATAACTTTTCAAAATTTTAAAATTCAAAATTAGCATCAAGCCACCCAACCTCTATTTCTTATGAATTCAGAAGAATATATTATTAACATCAAACTCATATTTTCTTTTTGTTGTGTACCAACTTCATATTAACCTTTCAATAAATTCATGAAATGGATATACATGTATATATATATATTCTAGTTTCATAGTTTTCTAAAATACTTACTTTTTTATTGGAATACCTTGATTACTTGGATTATTGGATTATGACATTAAAATATTTCATGATAATATAACATGATGTCCTATGGTGCGGTAAAGGCAGTACCATGGTTGAAAAATTTAGTGCCTTCAGTTCAAGATGTCTATAAATGTGAAATCATTTGACTTAGACAAAATGATATACCTAGTTATTTATTACATGAATAATAATGAGAATACCTAATCCAATATCAATATGGGATTATGAAATTCTCAATATAAAAACATGGGAAACAATATTAGAATCTCATATAATTTCATATGAATCTTATAGTATCGAGGGATTTCACATACCAACCTGGAAAAAGGATCATAAGAAACCGTCAACCATTCAATCTCGATCCATCCTATGCAGGTGATATGATGTTATTATTATCTTGGTCAACTTAAATCTTTTTACCACCTTTATGATTATCTAGGTGTCCTTTTGAGACCCAGAATCTTCAGGTGGATATTTCTGGCATCCTAGTTTGAAATATAATTTTATATGTCATCAAAATAACTATGTACAAATAATAGTTGAAAACATTTGAAACCTATACACAATTTAACTATAATATGTATCCAATAACCAAATACTACCCTTTTATTTTTTCTTCCAATATGTGTCATTTTAATTGAAACTATATCATGCATAAGGAAAATTTTATTAGTGTTGTTTTAGGAATTATATTACTTTATCAACATGAATTGAATATTCAAATACCTTTTAATACATTATCATATTCCACACATTTTGAAAATATAGTCACCATAAGGTTTATGTCATTATTTAAAAAAAATAAAACCATTTTGTATGGGCTTTTCACTATTTCAATTTGAAATCGAGAATATTTGTTTTTAAATGTCAATTGAAGAAATTATTATGTTAGTTCTCTTAGAATATATTTTTATTTTAATAACTTTTTTTATATTATGGGATTTTATTTCTTTTTATAATTTCACCTATAAATGATTCACAATTTAATAGTAATGTTTCTTGTAATATGGATCAACCGTGTCTCTTTTTCTCAGTCGAGTATATTTTTCAAACATGACTAATATTTTATTTTCAATTATAATTTTGATTTTATATACTTCAATGATTACTTGATGAAATTTTATATTTTATTTTATACTCATTATATAGGTTAGAAAGAAATAATATAACATTTTTAAAATTAGAAACACTATATTTATTTGACTTCCATTATAAAAATGATAAAAGAATCTACCTTTTAAATGTAATACTCATGATTTCCTTATCTAACTGCATGAATTATTTTTATTTATGAATTTTCACCTCAATTTTAATGGTTCTCTAAAGTAATTTATTTTACTAATATTTTATAAAATATATTTTTTAAAAAATTATAACAAAAGATACATATATTTGTTTTTATTTTGAAAATAATTTTCTATTATTCTTATATTTTTCCATATTTTTCAAAATAATTTAATATTATTTCTACTTTACTGGGGATATTATGTAATAATTCCATCCACCCTCTTCCTCTGGATTTCTTTTAATAATTTTTTATTTCAATCATATGAAATATATTTGTTCTTCATTGGTTAATTATGGAATAATAGAATTATGAAAGTTTGAATGTTTCAAAAAATATAGGGTTTTTTATTATGTGATGATTGTTCATAGAATTTTATATTCCTCAAATAAAATTTATAAATGCATATATCTCTTGATATGTAGTGACATGGACTAGGGAGTGAACCCAATTCACTAAATTTTAATTGTAATATAGGGTGAACCAAATCTACTAAGGGACCGTATCCAGAATTTGATGTCGGTCTTGGAAGCGATCCTTTACAAGGGAAATTATTTTCAATAATTTTTTTGAACCACCCTTATTCAACATAATTATACGCTTGTTATCTTTTCATGGATCCAGATTATTTACTCATGTTTTCATAACCCATTATTAATTTCTATTATTATGTTAAAAGTGTTATTCCATGGCAAATGATTTATGATCTATGATTTTTTTGGTATGATTATATTATTTTTTATAGATACAAAATTATTATGTTTTCATACCTATATGTTTATATTATTATCAATTGTGAACTTTTATTACTGAAGCTTATGTTTACCCTTACAAAGTGTTCCCACTCACCTATTCTTATGTTTCCATTCCAAAAGTAAGAAATTAGAGCATTATGAATTATGTGTATATAAGGGTATAATGTACAATGAATTTACTAGAAGACATTGAAGATAATTTTACTTTTTATAATATGATTTTTTATAAATTAATAAAAGAAGTATACCACTTTATATATTATTTTTTTCATAGAAAAATCTCTATTTATTAACAAAATATGGATTTTGTTATATAAGTGTTTTTATAAATTATCCAAAATTGTAAATCTAAATGGGCTTGGTTATTTTATTGATATAAATTTTTCTATATATATTATATTAAATAGATGGTTTAATCTAATAAATTAAAATAGGTTTTAAAGTTGGGTTTATATAACATTGTATGCAATGATAATACTAGTTGATGAAAATTAAAGCGTTATAAGGATTTGGATGTGTTAATAAGTTTATATTGGTCCAAAATAATAGGCATAGATTACATTGGAGATCTATTGTTATGGAATTTAAGGTGACTAATGATATTTTGGGAGATTTTTAATGGTTTTTAGGGAGGATACATGGTTTAGATACAATAAACAATATATTTTTTGATATATTTAAAAGTATCGATAATCTTGGTGATTAAAAAAATTATTCTCTGAAATTATTTTTTTGAGAAATTATTCTATTTTGGGAACATGTTTTGATTAAATTATATATATATATATATATATAATTATTGGATAATTTTATAATGATTGAGTTGTTTTGTGTGATATTATATAATTATTTTTGGATTAAATAATATTAAGGAATATTTTAATTTTTATTAAGGTTAAATAATATTTAGATATACTTTGGTTGATTTTATTGTAGAAAATGTGAGAAATAATTTCTTGATTCATGGGGTTTATTTTTCAATACTACATTAATTATATGATTTTTTATATAATATTTTCTCTTCTATTGATGATCATGAAAAAAATACAATACTATTTTCTATTAATTTTTGATTAATTAATGGTATATATTTCTTATGAATTTATTTTTCATAGGATTTATTGATCATAATGGTTTCTATAAACATAATCTCCCTTAATTCATAATATTTATTTAGTGACTAAATCCTAATATAATTGAAATTTTATTATTATTCCCCTTTTCAAATAAAATTTTATCTTTTTCACTAGGCGAAATTTTATTTTCATGTCATTTTGTTCATTTATAATGAATTTTTTGTTTCATAAAATATGATGATTTTATGAAAATACTTCATACTGTTTTGACTATTTCCTACTCAATAGAAATGTTTCTTTGTATAGAAGGTGATTTCTTTCCTTATTTGGGAAACTGAAAAGTGGTTTTCTTCTAAACTATTCAAATTATAAATTATCTCTATTCAAAAGAAATTTTATATTTCTTTATTAAAAATTGGTTTCCATAAAATTGATTATAATTCTTAAATTATTTTTCTTCACACATTTAAAATTTTATTTTTAAATTCAACTACACTTTTCTTCTTTTAAAATTTAATCTTTTCAAGGTTCCATTATTTGTGATTCTCTTGAAAATTTGGATTTATAAGTCCACTTTAACCCCTTGAATGGATTTTGAAAATGTATAGTGGGTTGAAACAATTCAAAAAACTTTTATCATTAAGAATTAAACAAAAATTTTAATTAGGGATCCTTCTAAAGAAGTGAAAATGTAGAGGAAAAAATTTCTTTAATGAGAGAGAATGTGATAATTAGTGCATGATTAATAAAAATTAATTTCGTTAATATTAAGGTTATGAATTTATATTTATTTATTATAAATATATTATATAAAGAATTAAATTTTTCTAAAATATATTATTTAAATAATTATATAACAATGGTACAAAATATTATAAATTTAATTCCATTCCATATTTCCATTCGTTGATATATTTAAATATTTTTTAATTGTTTAATATATTATAAATTGATATCCTTGTATATATTATCAATTTTTATTGATAATTTATAATATTATAATATTATGAATAATTATCTCAATGATCGAATAGAGAATATGAATTTTCATCTTGAAATGAGATAGTTATTATAATTTTCTTATTATGTTTTATATAATTTTTTAATATATACATTTCTATTAGTTAGAGCATAAAATTTAAGGAAATGTATTTATTATATAAATTAAAATTTTAATAGACATTCATTCAATTATTATTATTATTTTAGTAATAAAGATAAAACCAGTTAATGTTAAAAGTCCAATATATCAAAGAAATTATTTTTATTCTCAGTAATGTCTATTTTTTGTCATAATAAATTATATTGATCAGTTTTGGAAAGTGATTTTTAAATTTTTTTTAATTTATATAAATAATATAATACTCATTTAGTTAGAAATTTATATGAAATAATATAAAGAATAATTAATGTTTTAAAAGTCATTTTTTAATAAAAACAATTTATCATTATATTTATTCTTTTCATTTTAAACTTAAAATAAAAAAAAATAAAAAATTGAATCTAAAAAATTAGAAATATTTGATTTATATGTTATTCAAAGAAAACTTTTGTACATTTTTATTTATTTTTCTAAGATAGATATTTTAGTTGAATAGTAAATAATGCATTTTTAACAAATACCAAATATATTTCTGACACTATGTTTATATAAATATTAATAAAAAATTTATGATACTTTTTTTAACCAGAAATATATTTAAGGAGAAAAATATTTTATTTAAAGATAATAATTTTATTTTTTAAACCTATGTTTGAAATTTTAGAACTTTATTTTATATTTTAATTAATAATTTTTTTTAGTACATTTACATTAATTAAATATTTACAAGATTACGTTCGGTTTTATCTTTGATATAATATTAATTTTTTTTCTAATATTTAATCATAAACATATAAATTTCATGGGAATCAATAGTATATATACTATTTTACCTATATAAGATTATAAATAATTCTTCTTCCAAATACACCAACACTTCTCAGTTATAAAAAATCTCTCCACTACCCCATGAAGAACCAGAAAAGTTAATATTTTATCAATAAAAATACCATATTTAATTCTATAATAATCCTCTTAAACGTGTGATGGATTTCAGTCCAATGAGAATTACCAATTTACTTCAAAATAAAAGAAGGCATCAAAGAGAATATATAACTTCTTCATCATCAGTAAGGACTTCTTATACATAATTTTAATTTATCTTCTTCATCAACCTCTTTCCGATTAAGAATTATCATATTACTAACAACTAAATATGATCACCACACATTATGAATTATGATATTTTTCTAAATATGATCATCATATATTGGGCATGGATTATTTCCCGACCCACTTATATATCTGTTTGGTGCATGTGGTTCACTTGTTACTTATCACTTACCCATAAAGTGTTTTTATAAAATAAAAAAAGAATATGAGCTAAAATATTTTGGTTTTAGTTAATTTAACCACCTACAAGAATGGGGTAATTAAATTTTATCATGGATGGTTATGAATAAATAATTATTGGTAAGTTTTTGTATTAATAATAAAAATAAGTATTTCATTATAATTCTTCAATGGTAATGTTAATATTCTACTCCTTATTAATATACCATCATTTATTTGTTAATAATTTCCATAACACGGCTTAATGGGGTTCATCTTGATGAATCTTATATAAAACCCCATTGAATGAACTTAGAGCTTCATAATTCGTTATAGATATTATTTTATAGTAAATTGAAAAATGTAGAGATGGTGAAATATTGATAATTGAATGATGAAAGAAACCATTATATCAAAATAGGAATAGAAATTTTTAAACTTAAAATAACTTATGATGAATTAAAAAAATATGTATAAACTATATTGTAAATTAATATAAATATAAAATATGTTAAAAAAATAAAATAATGCTCATATTTCATCACAATTGTTTCATATTATGCATTAATTTACCTTTATATGGTTTTAAAATTTACAATTCGACCCCTTATTTCAGAAAATAACATATATTTTTTCTATATTCTCATTTATTTTTAGATATATCTTTCATATGAATTTAATTAAAAAGTTATCAATGTCATAAGGCTATATTTACTAATCACACATTGAAATAAAGATTTTTTTTTGTTTAAACTTCAATTTTTGAAAATTTTATGTTCCTTTAGTCAAAAAACCTATATATTTTATATTCCATTAACAATTTCTAGGGGTTTTTTATATTTATACTATTTCAAACCACTTTTATTCACAATTTAAATATAAAGTTTCATGTAAAGAGATAAACCATATCTCTTTTTTTCGTATTGGGTATAGTTTTCATCCATGTTTAAATTTTTTATTGTGATTTATAAATAACAATATCTATACTTCAATTATTGATTATGATTATGTTTTATTATCATTGAATTCCTTTACAGGATTTTGATTGAAATATTTTATTGTTTTCAATACAACTGATTTTCCATTGATTTTCGATTCTCTATAAATTTCTAAAAATAATCAACCATTTAAATTATTTCCTCATAGACACAATTTCCCATAACCATTTTATTTTATATTTAATAAGATTTATCTCCATGGATTCATTATTTTAAAACTTTCTTCCTTTTACAGTCTTCTAGAAAATAATATCATTTAAAATTAATTTTATCAAAGGTATTTTTGTTTATATTATTCAAATTAATTTTAAAATGTTTTTGAATTTTTTTTTCATCTATTTAAACATCTATAAATATATATTATACTTCCCTAAAGATATGTTTTTATTATTTCATCCACCTCCTTTCAATTTAAAACTTATGATCATGTTTTGTTGAAATATTTATGAAACTTGTTTTTTCATCACAATATAATTATACAGTGATGGAATTATTAATATTTTAGTTTGGAACTCATCTATGGGTTTTCATTATGTGATTTTTTATTTTAGGAATTATATATATCTCTAGTGCATTTTTTCATTCTTTATATCTTATGAAATTACATGGAATAGAGTAGGTTGTGAGCGCTATCCACCAAGGGATGTGGTTCAAAATATGATGATGGACTTGATTATAACCTTTGAAGAAGGAAATGATTTTATATTTTTATTATTATGCCACATTCTTAATCTTTTGTAATGTTTTCAAGGCTAATAATTATGGGTAATTTTTTCAACACTCCTATGATTCATGAAATTTTTTTTGTTAAAAACCTTATAATATAATTTTTTTTATGATCTATGTTTTATTTGGTGTGATTAGTTTATGTTTTTTCCATTCACATTGATATATTATGATACCCATATGTTTATCCTGTTCCCACTTATTATCACTAATTTTCATCGCTTATTCTTACCCTTTCTATGTGTTTTATCTCATCCATTCTTAAAATTCCATTCCATATGTAGTAAAAAAGAATATTATCTATTATTTTTTTATAATTGTATCATGTTTAGAAAAATTTTCAGGTTAAATTGAAAACAAATTCAATGATCAAGATATGATATTTTTCTCTCAAATAAAGAAAGTGAATCAATTAACGTGTTTAGTTTATTGGAAAAAATTATTTTTTGAGAAAAATATCGGTATTTTTTCATGTTAGTGTTTTATATACTTATATAAAACTCTAAGCCTAAATGGTAATGAGTATGATAATGATTTTTTATATAAATCATTTAATCCTGGGGTGGTTGAGTCTGAGGGGTTATAATTTTTTTCTTGAGTTCTATAGTATAAAATTTCTATTTTATACCATATTGGGTATGTGATAAATGTTAATCTATGATTTCATTTACCAGAACATTTAAATAATATATATGATTAATATATCATTTTTTATCAGAGCTTCATAAGAATCTTTGTTTGGTATGCCATATTTTTTATGTTCATATGTTTTATATTCTATAAGGTTTGTTGTTCTCATACATGCGATGACTATAAATTTTATATGAAAGTGGGTATATGTATTATAGAACATTATTTATCAGGAATAATTGGTAAAGATATAAATTATTATCGAATGAGATAGGCTCACAACATTTTTAAGTTATTATACCCGTTTTCTTACCCTGAATAGGATTATTGACTTAGTTGAACAATCTCAATTAAAAAAATACCTTTTCTCAAAATGGTACTGGTTATTAACCTAGATATAAATTATGGATTATATTAGATCGAAACTAAGTTTTAAGTAGTTATAGTGGTTCAAAAACTCTTGCTTAAGTGATTTAATTATTTCAGTTAAATTTTATTCTTAATGTAAGGGAAGTATGTTCTTACATGTCCAGTTTATATATTCAAATATATTATCAAAGTTTTTGTACCCAAATGATTCTATGAATGGTTATTAATTTTTTAAGGTGAATATAATAGGTATATCACACTCACACTATATATAAACTCCCATCAGGATTTATACAGACCCTCATATACATGACCATGTTAAAACATTGGTTCTTGAAAATGAGAAAAAGTAATATATAAAGAATTTTGTCCAGATTAAATATTTATTTTCACTTGGATAGTGATATATATATTGGTTTAAGGGATCTCAAGAAAAAAATCTAAGATCTTTATCTCTATAGTGGTTTTTTTTGGGTACGTACAATACTTCGGGTTAACCCCTTATGAAAAGATACTATTTTATCGAATTTATATATATTTTAATCATGATGTGGTGGTTTCAATTAAACTTTTATGATGTATTAGTTTTATGTTAATAACTTATAATGTGTATTATATATATCAAATGTTCCACTTATTTTCATGGATATTAGTATATACAATAGGCCCACAATGACTAGTTTGGTTATCCAATAATATAAAAAACCCCTTAATCTCATGTATTTATACCACAATGGAAAAAAATATTCCACCAATATGTTTTTATTTACATTGAACTGATAATAACAAAAAATGATTGAACCTAGGTTCATTGTAAGTTTGTATCCATATGTAGTTTAGTGATGCAAAATTCCAACTACCGGTACATCTGACCATGTCTTATATTACCATGATTATGAATTCTAATACACCATAATCACCACTTCTTTGAGGGAAAAAATATAAAAACATTAACTCAATAAAAATAATGATCATAATAAAAATTAATGTTGAAACATATGACTACATTGTCCAGAATTTCATCCTAAATCCATGAGGGAACACTAGAAACATGTATATTTTTTATGTCAAAAATAATTACAACCACTATAGATAAAGAGATAATGTTTAATTAATATATATATAATAATATTAAACATCACCACCTTTTCCAAATTTATTGACCCATGTCGTCATGGGTTAGAAATTATAAAGAGAATTTGAAATTCTCATTCGGTGTAGGGTTTAGTTTGATAATCGGGGATCGATCCATATTCATGAGAAATTACATGTTTCTAGTTAAAGTTTTTAGGCTTTATTTATGGCTTGAGGAATGTCTTTGGTGTTCAAGAGGATTTTGTATATTGTCTGTAGTGGTCGAGATATTTCAATATCTATAACCAAGACATTTATGAAATGAAACTCTAGTTCACTCTATATTGTTTCAGGAGAGAGTCAAGGGGTACCCTTCACCAGGTCCTTAATGACATGAACTTGTAGTTCATAATTTTAACTAGGGTTATAGGTTTTTTTAAACTTTTTGGGGATTATAATTTTGATTCACCTTTGTGTTCCTTCTCTTAGAAATCACTACAACTAGGGGAGACAAAACATCCCTCCCCGATTTACTTATTCTTGGTTCCAGGTGATTTATGAATGGTTCACCACACTGATTCTTAGTGATATATCTTATTATAAAATAATTAGATATCCTATAAATTATTCATTGATTCCAGATTAGTTTGGATATGGTTTTGATACTAAATTTTTCCAATGAATGGGAAAAATTTTATAGGTATTTTGTGTGGGGCTCATAGAGGATATCCTAGTAGGGAATAAACAATATTGTTTTCTTCATTTATCATAATTTATGTAGTTTTATATATTTATTTAATGATTTTAATTATTTTTTTATAAAATTTATTGAGGATTATAATTTTCATTTGTTTCATTGACTTAGTTTATGGGTTCATTGAGAGTGGGAAACACTAAATTACTCGTGATTCTAACATAGGTGTTTCTCCTAATGATTTCAATGATTAATATTTCAAATTGGAATATTGGTTTTAAATTTTTACATAATAATTTTTTTTTGAATTTATGGATGATGTAAGTGCTCATGGACTCAATTGAAGCTTTCATAATATTGAGAAGGTTTACTGAAGTATAAGTTGAGGTAGGTGTCCTTGGATTTATTTCATTCTATTGGTTATCCAGTTATTTTATGTTTTTATGTCTTTGTTTTTATATCAACCTCTATACTGCATGGTTATTTGAGTTTCCATAAGTTTGGGATGATATTTCACCGACCCAACAGTCAATATGGAATGTATAGATTTATAAATGGTTTGATAGTGTTGTCATGTTCGATCAAGTGTCTATGGACAACTTATAGATCTTTAGATACCTGATTTTTGTTTTTGAAAATAAAATAGGATATTTTTTTAATATTTATTTTAAAAAGGGGTTGAATCTATAGTAATATTATAGGGAAATATGTGATTTGGGTTAATAATATTGAAAATTGTATTTTGAAAATAGAAAAGGAGTTTTATAAATATTATTTTGATGTAAGTTTTTCATGGTCCTATCACTAATATAATGGAACTATTAGAACCATGGTCACTCTATGAATGGATTAGAGTATGGTTTGTGTTTATTGTCAATCCTCAGTGGAATTTCAGAATGTGTGCTAGAAAAGTGATCATACATAACATGCAGATAATAATATTGAAGGTGGCACCATTTTCCAGTGTTTGCCAAATTTTTGGGCCTGAAAATCAACAAATGAATAAAAAAGGTTTTTGGTAATGATACTTGCACGCCGTTGACTTGAAGGAGAGGATACTTGAATGCCTTTTGTTTTTCAAGATCAGAATATGAAAATATGGAAAAGGAAGTAGGGCGCCCAAGTTTTTTTTTGTTTGGTCGCGTAAGTACTTGTGCGCCGAAACTTGAGCGCCGAGGGAAGACCTGGGAACTGTCACACAGGGTATCCAAATGCCTATAAATAGTGGTCTACCCCTCCTCATTCAGTAAAAAGTTCATACTTAGAGAAAATCAGAGCTCCGGCCGTGCAGGTGTAGTGGTCGCGCAAGTGGTGGTGGGTCCTGCAAGTTGAAGTTGCACGACAGTCGTTTGCTGCACGTCCAAGGTATTTTATGTGAGAAAGGGGTTGAATCGCCCAAGTTTGGAGTTAGTGAAGAAGGTGTCGCACAAGTGGTGTGGTGACACTCACACGTCAGAATTTGAAGAAGCACGATAGTTCACAGTTGCGCACCAAAATCAGTTTGGGTGTAAAAGGAAGTGAGTCGCACAAGTTTGAATTTGAAGAAGTGAGTGTCGCAGAAGTGGGAGAGATGGACTTGCGTGCTGTATTGAAACTTTCACGCTGGTCTTGAAACTTACGCTCCAGCTTGGAGAAGCGTGCCAGGTGTTTTTGAAGTATGCTAGTCTTTTTGGGAGCTGCACAAACGCTAGAAGTTTGCCCGATAACTTTGGTGTAATGTGAGTTTAGTCTATGGGAGGAATTTGAACTTCAAAAGAGCATCTACATACAACTAAGGATGTATTTGTTAGTGATGATGAAGAGACCTTCATGTCTATAAACTGATTGTGACTTCACCAAAGGCAGTGAGCCAGGGGGAGTCAATGGGAGTGACCCGAGGGACGCAATGAGATATCCCTGAAATTTTGTAAAGGCAGTGAGCCTGGGATAGAGTGACTATGCCACAACCTTTATAATCCAGAACTATTGAAGAATAGTGGAATTTGGTATGACTGACAACTTGTCGGCGTATGCTCTTTGGACGTAGCCCTTAGCATTGAACCATGTAAAAATTGATGTGTCATCTCTTTGCATGTGAATGTTTCATTGTTGATCATATCCATCATACAGGTTTAACTAGTTCCTACCCACGTGGGAACAAGATCCTTGTTTTTAAAAGAAAAAGTTGACACCCTGATTCACCCATCCCCTCTCAGGGTATCCTAGGGTCTTAAAAGTTTTATCAGAGCGAGGTTGCTGGTGTTAGATATGTCCTTTGTCGTTATGGAGACTGCATTCAATGCTAGGGGAATGTCTCTCTTCGATGGAAGTAATTTTCAGATTTGGAAGAACAGACTGAAATACCATTTAAGATCCCTTGGAATAGAAGTCCTTTTTCTACTATTCAAGGAATGCAAGTTACTGATCCAACTGGGCTGGCTATGAATGATACAGACAGGAAAGTTATTGACATAGATTCTAAAGGTGAGAATGCTATCACTACGTCTCTTTCTGATCAGATCTATCCAAAGGTGATGAGTTTCACCTCAGAAAAATCTATGTGGGATAAAATTGAAAACATTTATGAAGGAGACATCAAAGTGAAGGAGGTGAAACTTCAAGTCTTACACAACAGGTTTTACGATCTAAAGATTCATCCTAATGAGAATGCATATTCATTCTTCAATCAAATTACTGAAGTAGTGGGATCAATTTGAGGTCTTGGAGAGGAAATCAAAGACATTTATATCATAAATAAATTATTGAGAAGATTTCCTCCTATGTACAATGAAAATGTTTCAGCCCTTAAAGAAATAGATCTATCTAAACTGTCTCTGGATGATCTGTTAAGTAGTCTAGTGGCATATGAGATGAGAGTAAAACCCGAATATACCATGACTCGTGTAAGCAAGGAAATGGAATTCAAAGCCATGGACAAACTGAAAATTTCAGAAGATAGTGGTGGTGAAGATGACAGAGAAAAATAAATCTTATCTCTCATCTCCAAGAAGCTGAAGAAGGTAAAAGGTAAATTTAAAGGTAATCTACCTCTGGCATGTTTTCACTGTGGAAGAGTTGGGTACATTGCCTCTCAGTTACAAAGAAAGTTTGATGACGATGAGAGTGAAGTAGAAGATATCGAGAAGCCACAGAAAAGGTTTTTCAAAAAGGGAGACTTCAAATCTGGAAAGAAAATACAGTGGAAGAGTTTTTTCTGTGAAAAGGAAGATGATTATATTGAATTTTGTGAAGAAGAAGAACCAGAATTTAAAATAGGAAACCATGCTTCCATGATGGCTACCATTGAAAATTGAGAATCCTAAATCAGTAATGGAAGAGATAACAAGATTACCCCAAATGGTGATCCAAATATTCAAATTAAGGATTCCATTTCCAATCTTGAGAATAAATTTAAGAGATGAAATAAGTGGAAAGAAATGGTAGAAGAATCATCATAATATGTTGATGATCTTGAAGTAGAAATCGAATGACTAGAAGAACTAGTGAGAGTTTAGTCTTCAATCTTTGAAAGCATAGATGACATTGTGGAACTAAAGCTTAGAATTGAAGAACAAGAAAAGGTCATAAATGACCTTTCATCTAGACTAGAAGATAAGTCCAAGACTGTTGAGAGTATTGAGGAAGAAGTTGTTACTCTTATGAGTAATATTGAATGTCAACCAACCACAAATGAGGGTAAGAAGAAAATTCATTTTGGAAGATTCTCAGATGTAGAATTACTAGAAAGAGCCAAGTGTGGTTCAGATGGGGTTGGAAATATCTTGAGTGATCAAAGACCCGCTTGCATGGGAAAAAGTGGAATTGGATGTGAAGCTGAGACATCAACTGATAGAAGTAAAGAGAGTCAAAATAAAGACAAGATGAATGTTGGACATGTTGAAACATTACCTGAAGTGCTGAAAAAGAAACCCTCAATCCGAACTAAAAGAATAACTGAAAATTATCCTCAAACTTTCAGAAATGATTGCCAGTTCAACTATTATCCCAAGGAAGAAGGCATGAGGAGAAATTCAAGTGAGAAGGCGTTTCCTCTCATAAAGTTTCAGTTCTATCACTATCTAGGACATACCATGTCATATTCTGAAGAGGCAAGGAGATACTTGAATGGGGAAGATCTGGGATGTCAATAAAGGAGAATGCCTTCATATCCTCCATCTTATCGATAAAATAGTTTCTATGGATACTGTTTTCATTTTTCTAACTTTGGCCATAAAGCGATGTATTACAGGTAGAGATTCGATAGGAGAGATTCATACAATGCTCAGAAACAGGTCAATATTCCCCCTCTTGATGGTGTTGATCTCAAAAATAGGTTTTCTCCTCTGGAAGAAGATTATGGGTATGAAGAATCTGATTATGTGGAAGAAATAATTAGAAGGCCATCAATATCTTATACTCAATCCAATATCTATTGGAAAGAAAAAAAGAAAATTGAGAAATCCAATCTTGCATAAGTAGCCTTCAAAGCTACAAAGAGAAGTAGCACCTGGATTCTTGATAGTGGATGATCTTCACATATGACAGGAAATGATGACCTTTTAAAGAACATTGAAAATAAAGTTTATGGAATAGTGAGGTTTAGTAATGATGGTGCTTTAAAGATTAAAGTTAGTGGGAATAATTATCTCTCCAATGGAGAGCTAAAGAAGACTGAAGTTCTTTATGTCGAAGGTCTACTCTATAATCTCCTTAGTGTGAGTCAACTCTGTGACTCAGGGCTCATTGTAACTTTAAATAAAAAAGGATGCACTATAAAGGAAAAAACAAGGAATTCTCTTATGAAAGGCTATAAAATAGATGGAAACTTATATCAGGTTGACAGAAAAGTAAACTCTTGTTATTTTTCTGTTGAAGAAGAAAACAACCTCTGGCATCAAAGGCTGGGACACATTAACCAACAAGACATGGAAAATATATCTAAGCAGAAGATTTTCATGGATATCCCCATTTTGAAACGTGAACGATAAAATACTTGTGATTTTTTCATACGGGGGAAGCTCGTCTGTAATTCATATCGACCAAAGAAGAAAAGGGCATCACACCATCTTGATCTCATCCATACAGATGTATGTGGCCCAATAAATGTTGCTGGAACTCATGGAGAGAGGTACTTCATCCTTTTCATTGATGATTATAGTATAATGGCTTGTGTAATGGTTATTCATAGGAAGTGACAAGTACTTGATTGCATGAAAACTTATCACTGGATTGCTGAGAATGATACTTGATGGACAATAAAAGTCTTGCGATCTGATAATGGAGGGGAATACACATCCATTGAGTTTGGGAATTACCTATAAAAACATGGAATACAACACGAGGTAGCTACTCTGAGAACTCCTTAGAAAAATGGAGTTATTGAGTGATGGAATCGACAGTTTAACAATATGGCCAGGACTATGATGATTGAGAGTTGTATCTCTCACCATTACTGGAAAGAAGCTGTTGAAGCTGCAGTGCACATTCATAATCGAAGAAGACTTTATATGGGTGAGATGAAGACACCATATGAACTATGGCATGGAAGGAAACCCTCTTTGAAATACCTTCTTATTTTCGGAAGAAAATGTTTCATTCAAAATAAAGAAGGAAATCAAGGGAAGTTTGGTTACAATGCTGATGAAGGAATTTTTCTTGGATATCCAATGAACAACAAAGCCTACAAGTGTTTCAATAAACGCTTAGGAAGGATTGTGGAGAGCAGTGATGTTAAGATCATTGAAGAGAAAACCACAAATGCTCCAAGGATTTCATATGATGATGTGATAGAAAGTGGGGAAGAAAGTGAATGTGGAGAGAGTACAAATACATAAATTGGGGAAGGTGTGAAAAACACTCAGCAATCACATATTGATGTTGAATCAGAAGAAGAATATGAAGAATAAACCTTGGTTGGAGAGAATGAAACTGAACCGCACATGAGAAATCGAAGAGCTAAGATTGATCCATCTATCATTTTTGGGGATAGGAGTGCATCCACACAAATAAGGAGGATGAGGAATAACACACAGTCTGCATTTCTGTCAGTTGTGGAGCTATCCTCATTTGAAGAAGCTACAAAGGATGAATCTTGGGTGAAATCCATGAATGAAGAGTTAGATTAGATTGACAAGAATCAGACATGGGATCTTTTCCAGAGACCCGATGGTCACAATGTGATTGGTACAAAATGGATCTTCAAGAAATTTTTTTATTATCATGGAAGTGTTATTAGAAATAAGGCATGACTATTATGTAAAGGATACACCCAGATTGAAGGCGTTGGTGTTGAAGAAACATTTTTTCCAATGGCTAGACTGGAGTCAATCCAGATTTTCCTTGCCATGGCACTCCAAAGAGGATATAAGGTGTATCAAATGGATGTCAAGAAAACATTCATGATGGATGTACTCTAAGAATAAGTCTACATTAAACAACCAATGGATTTTGTTCTTGTTACTGATGAAACAAAGGTCTGAAAACTGAAGAAAGCTCTCTATGGTTTGAAGCAGGCACAACGAGCATGGTATTCCTGGTTGGAATCGTATCTCAAGAATCTGTAATTCAAAAGAGGAGGAGTAGACCATAATCTATTTGTGAAGAATTCTCCAAAAGACCAGTTCATGGTTCTAGTCTACATTGATGATATCATATTTGGTGGCAGCAGACAGAAATCAATGGATGAATTTTCCAATCATATGAAATCAGAATTTGATATGTCTATGATTGGGGAGCTCACATATTTTTTGGGGCTGCAGGTGGTTCAAAATAAGGATTACACTTTCATTTCTTAGAAAAATTATGCAAGAGAGCAACTGAAGAAGTTTAATATGCAAGACTCCAAACCAATGTCAACTCTGATTGCAGTTGGAACTAAACTTGGAAAGCATGAGGATGAGACCTCTATAGATCACACCATGTACATGAGAATCATTGGGAGCCTACTGTACCTAATAGTGACATAGCTAGATATTTTCTTTTCCACATGTCTTGCAGCCCATTTTCAGAGTAATCCAAAGTTGGAACATATGGCAGATGTAAAAAGAATCATGAGGTATATTAAAGGTACTCACAATTGTGGATTATACTTTGCTGCAGTAAGGGATAGTAAATTATTATCATTTTCTGATGCTGACTGGGCTGGAAATGTTGTGGACAGAAAGTCCACCAGTGGAAGTGCATTCTATATTGGGAATAAATGTGTTGTCTGGTTGAGCAAGAAACAAGAAAGTACTTATCTTAGTACTACTGAAGCTAAGTATATCTCCGCCACAAAGGCATTCACCCAACTTCTATGGATGAAACAACAACTAACTGATATTGGTGATGAGGTGAAACTACCAATGATGATTTAATATGATAACAAGAGCACAATTGATCATATGAAGAATCATGTTCAACATTCTCATATGAAACATATTGAAATCAGGTATCACTTTATCAAAGAAAAAGTTAAGCAAGGGGTGATTAGAATGGTTCATGTGGGAACTGATGAACAAGTGGATGATATACTGACCAATCCACAATCAACGACTATGTTTGAGAAGCATCGGTTGAACCTCAGTGTTCAGCCACCTCCCAGTGCATAAGGAGGTTATGAAATTCCCCTCTCCCCAGTTATGTTAATTGTTTTGAATCTATTTATGGGTGCGATGCAAGTTTGTGGGGGAGATAATATCCAGGGGGAGTGTGGTTTGAGATGAACAATGAACAATTACCAGTCTTTGGGTTTTTTGTCAATGGGGGAGAAAAGAATAAATTTAGGAATGTAATGAATCTGTGACACATTTTCTTCTGTGACACATTGAGAATTCGGTGTCGGTGAGAAGGATGAGAAGGAATACATTGGAATACATTGGACATGTAATGATTCTGTGACACTTTAGGATAATTTCTTGGGCGTCATTGAAAATTACAAAACACGGGAACCCAATTCATGCTTTCCCTCTTGTTTTCTACACCGAGCATTGCTCACGTAGACTTATAGTATTGGCTGAGTTGATTCTTGTGTTTATGGTTTGCCTATGGCTGGTGCTCTATTGAATTTATTTACTAATTGCCAAGAAACCCAAATGGGGAGATTGTTGGAACCATGGTCGCTCTATTCATGAATTAGAGTATGTTTTTTTTTTTGTTTTCAATCCTCAGTGGAAGTTCAAAATGTGTTCTAGCAAAGTGATCATACAAAACAAGCAGATAACAGTATTGAAGGTGGAATAGTTTTCCAGTGTTTGCCAATTTTTTGGGCTTGAAAATTAACAAATGAAGAAAATTGATTTTTGGAAAAGAGACTCCTGCGTCGTTGAATTTAAGGAGAGGATACTTGCACGCCTTTTGTTTTTAAAGATTAGAACATGAAAATATGGAAAAGGAAGAAGGGAGCCCAAGTTTTTTGTATGGTCACGCAAGTACTTGCGCGTTGAAACTTGCGCGCTGAGGGAAGACTTGAGCGCCGTCGCACAGGGTATCCAAATGCCTATAAATAGTGGTCAACCCCTCCTCATTCAGTACAAAGTTCATACTTAGAGAAAATCAGAGCTCCCACCGTGCAGGTGTAGTGGTCTCACAAGTGGTGGTGGGTCGGACAAGTTGAAGTTGCGCGACAGTTGTTTGCTGCACGTCCAAGGTGTTTTGGGAGAGAAAGGGGTTGAATCGCCCATGTTTGGAGCTGGTGAATAAGGTGTCGTGTAGGTGGTGTGGTGACACTTTTGCACCAAAATTTGAAGAAGCACGACAGTTCACATTTGCATGCCAAAATCGGTTTGGGTGTAAAAGGAAGTGAGTCATGCAAGTTTGAAGTTGAAGAAGTGAGTGTCGCATAAGTGGGAGAGCTGGACTTGCACGCCATCTTGAAACTTGCATGCCGACCTTGAAACTTTCATTCCGGCTTGGAGAAGCACGCCAGGTGTTGTTGATGTAAACCAGTCTTTTTGGGAGCTGCACGAAAGCTGGAAGTTTTCCTGATACCTTTGGTGAAAAGTGAGTTTAGTCTACAGGTGGAAGTTCAAATTCAACAGCGCATCTACATACAACTGAGGATGCATTAATTAGTGATGATGAAGAGACCTTCACATCTATAAACTGATTGTGACTTCACCAAAGGCAGTGAGCCAGGGGGAGTCAACAGGAGTGACCCGAGGGACGCAGTGAGCTATCTCTGAACTTTTGTAAAGGCAGTGAGCTTGAGACAGAGTGACTATGCCCGAACCTTTGTAATCCAAAACTAGTTAAGAATAGTGGAATTTGGTATGACTGACAACTTGTTGGCATATGCTCCTTGGACGTAGCCCTTAGCGGTGAACCAAGTAAATTTTTTTGTGTCATCTCTTTGCATGTGAATGTTTCATTGCTGATCATATCCATCATACAGGTTTAACTAGTTCCTACCAACATGGGAACTAGATTCTTTTTTTTAAAAGAAAAAGTTGACACCCTGATTCACCCCTCCCCTCTCAGGGTGTCCCCAGGTCCTACAGGAACATAGTTCATTTTATATGTCATTTTTTATTATTCATGGTTTTCTTTGGAAAGATAGAAGTGTATCATGTGAGTTGGATTTCGTTTATTTTACTATAAGTGGGTGATTATTTATTTTATAAAGCATTGTATTCTTTTATGCACCCCATTTTGTGATTACCATGTTTTTTTATTATATATATTATTTGTGTAGTACCATCAGAAGATGTTTTCATGATGATAAATTTTTTGTGGGTATCCCTGTGAGAACTTTTATTTTGTTATCAAAGTGATGGTCTGTCAAGATGATCATGATAGAACCCTTAGAGTGTTGATATAGATATTTAGGAATTTTTGAGACAAGACACTAGATCCTGAAGCACTAGTTACCTATTGACGAGTTGGTGAGTTATGATATGGGGTTTGTAAGTTGTTTTTTGTTTCTTGTGTGTGTTGATAATAATCATATTCTGAACTTTCAAGACTATGTTCGGATAGGCTAGTGTGATTTATTTTGATCTCTATAATGTATTTGGGGATGGGTTTGTGTTCATTATTGTGACCGCTAAATATTCCATGGGAATGGGTTAGTGTGATTAACTGAAACCTCCCATAAGTTGATGATAATGGGTTAGTGTTCATGATGGTGACCTCCTTGTAAAGGCGTGGTTATCTTTGTGTAATTGATGTCTTGTCACTTGAGTACATGAGGATGGGTCAGTATGATAAATTGGACTATGACTTGGTAGGATTTGGTCAAGTAACACCCTAGGTGTTACAGTGTGATGTGCTTTATAAATGATGGAACTCCCTCAACTGAGATTAGATGAGTAGAGGCTTATTGACCTATGACCTTGAAATTTTGAATTTAATAGTTGGTTGAGGATTGGGTGACACCCTACCCTGATTTTTTGAGTGTGGAATAGAAAAGATATTATTTGTCAAATTAACCTATGACTTTAAGCATAGAGTGTTATAAAATTATGCGACTCTTTCTATCAAAAATGGTTCTAATGTAGGTAAGGTTAGGTGTTGTGGTAGCCTGGTTAGCACACAATGACCCGACATGTGTTATTTTATATACATTATGTGTTATTTTTTTACTTGGTGTTATTCATGGTCATGAGTGTACCTATTTATTTTTATTGCATACATATCTACTTGAACAGATTAGTACTCAATATTAATGATTCATTAGGGATACATACACAGTCATTATACTATCCCCTTAACTACTTATATGGAATGAGTTTTGATGAATGTGGGTAGAAATTATACTTTCTCCCATTACTTATGTATCTCTTAGATATGGACATGAAATATAGGTTTTATAGGTTGTTGAGGATGAGGATTCATTACAGAAAGTATGTGTGTTATATGAGAGGCAATTTAATTTACTTTTATTTATTATTCAGCTCATGTTGGCTAGATATGTCTATTACAACATATTTTTGATTTTCAACCAATTATTTTCATATTATTTCTAAAAAACTACTCAAAATTATTTATTTATATGATTCCCAATATATTTTATTATATTGTTGTGACTTTCTTTTTATATTTCTACATTATGTAGATAGTTTACTTCTTTCTATTTTGGATTGTGGGGGCCCATGGGGCACTCTGATTATTGTCTACATAGTTTATCCTAGTTCGATTAATAGTTAGTTTATGTAAAATTTATTATAGAACATAAGAATTACCCATTGGGTTATTTGAGATCATTATATCTCCATGACTATATATGGTTCATTACCACTAGTAAGTAGACTTGGATAAATGAGGATGCATGCTTGAGGTGGTCTTTCATCCTCAGGAATATGTTGTTCAAGTGGTCCTAGATGGGGAATTATAAAAAGGTATCAAATCATGTCTTGAGATGGGACATTACAGATTGAGTTAGAGATATATTATCAATACTTAAGAGGTTTTCCAAATGAATTTATAGCTTTTATAGCATCTGTTAACGCTTGAAATTCCAATGGATGTGTAGTTTTTGGATTAGGTAATCTAGGATGAGTGAGGTTATGGGTCAAACCCAAAATCCAAATGTGGGATGGATGCTACATGGGATGACTCCTAAGGGTTGGTTGGAATCTAGCGAGTTGTATATGAATTATAGAAGTGTAATTCTAGTGGAATGATATGCAGGACTATGGGTGGTTTTGTTTGAAATGATACCTTGTCAGAATCGATATTAAATGAAGAAAATTATTTTATAATTATTTTATGTTGAATATTTTATAATTTTATGTTAGCTTAATATGCAGTTGAGTGGTTTAGATGATTTATTATGACGTATTTTCATGGTCTCCATAGGGAAACCATTTTAAGGATTTTATAATTTTACAGAAAACTAAGATTTTATAAATACTCATGTGATGGAATGAGGTTTGACAAATATTTACAGATGTTAGTTTTATTCTAAATAGATCATAGAGAAGGTGATTTTGAATCAATATAGAATTTTTGGTATTTTGGAAGAATTTAATAGTTAATTTTTATATTGACTTGATCCGGTTTTCCACTAGAACAGTGCTCCGGCCTAGTTGGCCACAAGGCCATTGGTGCATCTACCCACACACTAAAGGCTAGCAACTAGAAGTGAGGGTATAATAGGTGATAGTAGGGATACTATATCCTATGTTGGTGATAAATTATAATTATCAATGGATAAATATAGCAGCGAGAAAAGGACCATAAATAATAGAATCAATAGAATTAACCTATAAGAAGAATACATAAAGAAGAAAAAGAATATTAAAATAAGACCAAAGGAATTATATTTGGAGACAACACATTCCATATCTATTCATACATAAAATTAGACAAGCATGGTCACCCGTGGATAACATAAACCGTAGATATATTTATATATAAAGTATATTGAAAACTAAAAGGGAAACTCCAACTGATGTAGAGGAGAAACCATAGACCAATACTATCAATCCCATGCTAAGAAGAATAACATGATCACTAAGGTACATATCTCGAGCTTAGTCCCTTACCAGATTTCAAATACATAAAGTCTAAACACATCATAAGGGGATTTGGTAGGGTGTGATAATAAATCTCAGTAGTCCACCACCAACATGTCCCAATCTTACATCCATGATTATGTATGTGTATGTGGAATATAAATAAGAATGTAGAACATGAACATTTAATAAAATACCCACTTACCTTGTGCTCAACATCCAGAAAGAAGTGTTAAAAAACATTTTCCATCACCGGTAATCTCTAAATAGTTGCCCCCAATTATATATACATCATAAAATACCAATCTGTATATATATAATTACAATAAAAAGGACACATGGCTTGGTGACAAAGTAAACCCATGGGAAAAATAATCCTTGATGAACACTCAAGTTATAAATATAATCATTTCATAGGAACCAAGTTCCAACAATCAAATAACCAACATTCATATGACACACCCAATCAAACATATCCATGTCCCACAGACCTCTTCTCAAAAGAGTCCTTATTGGCTCAAAATCCTGATGTCCCAAGGTACAAAAATACTTTTCCTCCAAATAATAATCACTATTAGCTCAATAGTTGATGTACCGAGGAATGATGATATCTTTTCTCTCAAATATCTTGGCCCAATGGCCTCAAGTATATTGAAAATACTCAACCCCAACCAAAAATCTCATCCCCGTCAACTGATGGTCAATTACCATCCACATGCCTTTCTATGATGAGAACCCCCAAACATAATTGATGGTCAAAATCATCACCCAATCCACATGGTCAATGAGGGACTCCACCCACATTTTGCGGTCAACATCACCTCATACATGTTCTAACTATGTGTACATGACTCTTATGATGCATCAACCAATAAATAATTAGAATAAATCCCAAGATATACCTAATCCACAACATTAAATTGCTCATGCCCCTATGACCATGTCACTAAATCATGATGGTCACCAACATCTTGAGTCCCTAGAACCAAGACCTAAACTTGACGATCACTTTGAATCAATCCAAAACCATGTCACCCAACCTAGTGATAATTATCACCCTGAGTATCCTAGTCTGTTGTAAGAACCCGGATCTTCATTTTTAGGTATGTATTTCTTTCCTGGTGTTTTTGAGGAAAATGGGGTTTTCTAGAAAATTTTGAAGTACACGCCGTGTACTTTCTGAGTACACACCATGTACTCCCTTGCCATGCCAGGCCATGTGCTGGCTGTGTCCAGGCCACACACACGGTGTGTAGGGTTGATGTAGCGGCCGCATAAAGCGGAGTACGGAAAAATAGAGTACACGTCGTGTACCCCAAAAGTACATGCCGTGTATTTTTTTCATTAAACAGATCGGGGGTCACGCCTAATCACCAGAATGACATTCTTCTAGGTTTCGTTCAGCCAAGAGCTCCTGTACAACCAGGATCCTTTTCCAAGCCCTCAATCTGTCGTCCGATCTCCGTTTTAGCTGCCGTCGATTGCGTTGAGATCGTCTCGGTAAGCTATCTCTTCTTCTTTAGCCTTGTTTCATGATTCCTTCTCGTTTCCAAGTTATCGTGGGTTGAGTTTTTTGGAAGTTTTCTCATATATTCAATGTTATAAGGAGAATAAATTATCGTGGTTCACTTATATCGATCTCCTAGCATCGAGGTAGGTGGTTTGTTGCCCTACGTTGAATGTCTTTGAGTTTTTGTGCAAAAAGTACCAGATACCCATGTATCAAGTATTCCGGGTTAGGGATTTTGATTCCATTGTTTAATTTCCTTATATTTCATGTTTGATTGAGGTTAATTGATAGTAATATATGCTTGGTTGCATGTTCGAGGATCACCTATGGGTGATTTCCCTTGCTTTGGCTGTTTATATCCATTTGGCTTAGTTTTCCTGTGAGTCAAACCTTATAGCATTGTTTGTCTGCCTTGTTATAGATGATTGCATGAATTTCCTGCTGTTTATATGCTTTTGATGCTTTTTAGGTATTAGCCAAGTAGTTGTTGAACTTACTTAGGGCTGCTGATAGTCGATTATGCACGACTAGACTGCTCAGGGCTGTGTGAACCTAGTGAGGTAGACTAAAGAGGGAATTGACGATTAAGGGCTTCCCTAGAGAGACTATTATAAATTAGTTTTGTACACATGACCTATAGTAATTGGACTCTGTGCTTCCCAAGAGTTTCCTTAGTTTACGCACGTATCGATACCATATGAGGAATTAGACATAAGTGCTTCCTCAGAGAGTCTGTAGTTTCCGTTGCAAGACCATAGGGGAATTGACGGTGAGAGCATCCCAGAGTGTCTGTGCCTTGTATGATTATCTGACTAGAGGGGCCTGCTGGTAGGAGCCACCCATAGAGTCAGTAATATTATTTGATTGGTTGGTTTTGATGAGTTCACCAATCCAAAGATCATGATTGGGTTTGTACAACTTGTTGTCTAGGTAGTCTGTTGAGATACCCGTGGTGTTACTTGCTATGCCTTGAGAATATAAAGCTGTTTTCTAGAATCCTTTGTTGATAATTAAATGATTGTATTAAATTTATAAATAAATGTGAATGGAGATGTGTAGTATTGTTACTTTGGGGTAACTTTGTTTCTCTACTTCATTTATTTCCTTTACCTTTTCTATTTTTCTCACTGACAGTAGGGCACAAATCTTATGGTGATTGACTACTGGGATTAGTCTCACACCCTGTTTGGGTCCTGCTTTTCGGCCCAAACAAGTTATATGGTTAAAGGTGTGAATAGGGATTGTGGCCCTTCTACTTCAGGTACATGATTGCTGGTTGGAGTTGGAGAGCATAGGACCAAGCTTAGGCTTGTGATGCTGCTGGAGTTGCTGTAACTTTTAGTACTTTGTTTCCAGTTGTATTTCAGTATGTTGTTGTGTTTCCTGCTTTACTTAGATACTTGTAGATGTTGAATCATTATCATCATTAATATATATATTCATTGCTTCCACTATTTGGTTTCAGTTGTTGTATGTCATTTACTGCTTCCGCTATTGACTATTATTTCTTTTCCCTCATATACCTTAACAATTGAGGGAATAGTTTTCCCAATAACTTACCAAGGCCCTCGCTTCTAGTTGGTAGCCTCTGGAATTTGGGGAAATGTTCTTGAGGTTATGTGGCAAACTGGGAATGGGGCACCAGTTGAGTGGCTCCAGATTTGAGTCGTTACAAAGTGGTATCAAAGGAGGTTCTTCCTTTTATATTTGACTTAATGTTTGGTGATGTTAGACAGGGATAGGATGGAATAGGTTAATGGTAAATATTTGTGCCCAGGTGTTCTAGAACCCGTGTATAGGGAAAAGGCCATATTACCTCGAATGTTGTAATTTTTGAGTTCTGCAAAAGATACAGTTTAATTGATTTCACCATTGGGTGATGCACTTGTTTTGTGCTGTTACTGTTTATATGATTGCGGTTCTATTTTTTTGCAACCTGATGAGATGTGGGTATGCCATCTCATTCATCATATAGGAAGATGTTAGAAAATCACATTCCATGCATTTTTCCATGCCATCTTGGTTACATTATAGATTGCATGTTGTTGTGATAGACAATGCATGTTGGCGTGATGGCTGCTGTGATAAAATACCTGCTATGTGAATAAGGTATCGGTTGTTTAGAGCTTCTTTATCACGGACACCAAACTTTGGTCTTAAAGGTGTTATGGGCCCTCGAGGATCTAAATTTGGTGGTTCGGGAGTTTGTTATACTGTTTCTTGTTATATGCATTGTTATGATTCCAAGCTTTGATTCACGGGGAGTATGGGCCCCCACGGATCGGAATTTGGCACCTTAACCTCTGTTTTCTGTGTTTTCTGGGATCCGGTGCATTTCTGAGGCTACTGTCTGGAAAAACCCAGAATACATGCTGTGTAATTTATAAATACACGCTGTGTAGTTTTTGGCCATGTCACTGACCATGTGGAGAAGGACACGGGGTTGAAAAAAGGGTCTTTAGAAGCACGCCGTGTATGGTATGTACATGGAATGTAGTGGTAAACTGTGTAGTCGGCCGTGTCACTAACAACACGGGTCGGGAAAAAATCTAGTAGTACACGCCGTGTTTGGTATGAGCTTGCCATGTATTCTTGTTCTAGGTACCCGTCCGTGTCATGAACAACACGAGTCAGTGTTTTCTTCTCCTATACACAACGTGTTTGTTCGGAACACACCGTGAAAGGGTCAGCCGTGTATCCAGCCATGTAAAAAACCACACGGGCCATGGTTTTCCTTCAAGTGCACGCCGTGTCCCTTGGGAACACGCTGTGTAGTGTGGACCATGTGTCAGGCCGTGTCGTTAACAACACGGTCCAGGTAAGGCATGTCTAGTGCACGCCGTGTCTTCCTCAACACGATGTGTAGTATTCGGCTGGGACAGTTTGTGTGACTTAGTCTTGTAGGAGTAACCGAGCATGAAAAAAAGGGTCAGTGCATGACAAGTATTTTGAGAACATGCCGTGTAGTCGGGTTGTTTACACAGCCATGTAGGGCCAAGGTACACACCCGGGGTAAAATTTCTGGAAACACGCCGTGTAGCCATACTACACGCCGTGTAGTCATGTTTTTCCCAATTTTAAATGTTTTTCCCTCCTGTTCCATTTTACTCTCTTATGTTGCAACTGTGTTCATTGTTAATGAAGGCGTGTTTTGATCTTTCAGAGCTATGGCACCAAGATGTCCTCTCGTTGCACGACATGAACCAGGCAGTGATCATATGCCTGATGCGACCGATCAGGGACTACTAGTAGTTACGACTATTATTCTGCACATGGCACCTGTAGTGATTCCAGACACTGGTGCCGAAGCTCAGTTCATAGAGGGTTTCATGAGATTCATGCAGACCTTCCAAGGAGTTCAGCATCCTACCCCGACTATGGTAGAGCTGACGCAGGTTTTTCAGCAGAAACATCCTCCCACGTTCATAGGGGATGGAGGACCACTGGTTGCAGAGTCATGGATAGAAGCCATGTTATCTATATTTGACCATATCGAGACACCCCCATACATGAGGGTGAATCCCGCGACTTACATGTTGTGATACTCGACCAAAAGATGGTGGGACTTAGTTTCTCAGGCAGGATGCCAATAGACTATGCCTTGGGATGAGTTCCAGCGTACATTCTACGACTACTTCTATCCAGTGACGCTGAGGGATGACAGAGCTAGGGAGTTCATGAACCTGCAGTAGGGTACTCTTTCAGTTATGGAGTATACCTCCCATTTCACAGAGTTACAGCTTTTCACTCCTGTTCTAGGGAATGAAGAGCTGTTCTTGGAAAGGAATTTTGAGGAGGGACTCAAAACAGAGATCAGATCGCAGGTGAATGTCTTCTAGTTGAATTCTATTACTCTAATAGTCAACCATGAGCTTATCATGGAAAGGAACCTGATGGAGACTGGAGCTGTGGACCAGGGCGGTTCAGCATCCATGGATAATTCTTTTCAGACAGATAGCAGGAAGCGCCACCGAGAGTCTACTCGAGGCGAACCGAGGAAGCGAGGTACTCCTTCTGGTAGACAAGATCTCCCTTTTTTCACCGAAGTGGTGTGTTATTAGTGTGGGAGGAGAAGAAATAAGAAGCCCCAGTGCCTGAGAGACCCAGTGGAGTGTTGATCTTGTGGCAAGATGGGTCATCTGCATCGTTTCTGCAAGGTTACCCTTCCATCAGTTAGTGAAGGAGGATCAGTCTCGACCCTGCGTATAGGAGCAGGGTTACCAGTTCTGCAACAGACTGAGGGATGGAGTTCTTTAGGTCATCTAGGTCAGGGTAGATGCCGTGGACATAGTGGTCAAGCTCATGGAGGAGCAGCTCAAGGTTTTCAGGCTGCTACACAGGGCCGCGGTACAGGCCAGACTTTTACTGTAGAGCAGATTCATCGGGAGCAGGATCCCGGACCCTCTACAGTTCGAAGTACGATCTTAGTAGCCTCAGTTTTATCTTCAGCTCTATTTGATACTGGTGCTTCACATAGCTTTATCTGCATTGCTGTCGTGGAGATCCTTGGGCTCTGTGTCCTTTCTTCTACTGACATGTTGAATCTCGACACACCCTTGGGAATGAGGACATATAGCATACGTCAGTGCAAAGAATTCCCTCTAGAGGTTGCAGGGTGTCACTTCTTATGGGACCTCTATGTCCTAGAGATGAGAAGCTACAATGTCATTCTTGGGATGGACTAGTTGGTTCTCTTCTAGGCAGTTGTTGATTGCTATCACCGCAGGGTGAGTTTCGTATCACTAGACAACGAGTCCTTTATTCATAGAGGTGAGTGTGATGTCTAGGAGAGTAGAGCTGGACCAGAGAATCATAGGCTAGGAGGGGTTACAGCCCAGTTTTCTAGTCTTTATATGGATGACCAGGGGAATTCACAGTTAGACTTTCCTCCAGTGGTGGATCATTTCAGAGATGTCTTTCTAGAGGACTTTTCAGGTTTACCTTTGGAGCATGAGGTAGAATTATTGATTGAGGTTGTTACAGGAGTGGAACTGGTGTCCATTACTCATTATAGGATGGATACACCTGAGTTGCAGGAGCTCAAGAAGTAGTTGAAGGAGTTGTAGGCAAAGGGTTTCATCTGACCCAATACTTCTCCTTGGGGTTCGCCTGTCCTTTTTGCGAAGAAGGAAGATGGTACCCTTAGGATTTGCGTGGATTATCAGAAGTTGAACCAATTTATGGTCAAGAAACAATATCCCTTGCCGAGGATTAATGATCTCTTCGATCATCTTCTAGGAGATAGAGTATTCTCGAAGATTGACTTGATATCCGGCTATCATCAGTTGTGTGTCAGACCATCTGATATACCCTTACAGCCTTCTGGAGAAGGTATGGTCTATATGAATACTTGGTTATGCCGTTCGGTCTCACGAACGTGCCGGTAGTATTCATGGAACTGATGAACAGAGTGTTCCATCCTTACTTGGATTCCTTTGTGGTGGTCTTCATGGACGATATCTTGGTGTACTCTCACACTCGACACGACCATGCAACCCATCTTGAGATCATTTTGAGTACACTGAGGTAGAATCAGTTATATGCTAAGCTCTAAAAGTGCCACTTTTGGATGGATGATATCCACTTCCTAGGTCATGTCATCTCAGAGACAAGGGTATCAGTAGACCCAGAGAAGGTGAGAGCAGTAGTTACCTGGGAGCATCCAAAGAATATTTTCGAGGTACAGAGTTTCTTGGGGATGGCTGGTTACTACAGGCGGTTTATACAGGACTTCTCACACTTAGCAGCGCCATTGACGGGCTTGACTAAGAAGGGGGAAAAGTTTGTATGGTCAGAAGCCTGTGATTCAGCCTTTCAGGAGTTAAAGGGGAGGTTGACTTCAACATCGATTCTAGTTTTTACAGAGCTGGGAAGGAGTTATACAGTTTTCTGTGATGCATCTGGCATCAGGCTAGGATCAGTGCTTATGTAGGAGGATCATGTGGTTGCGTATGGATATCGGTAGTTGAGTCCACATGAGAGGAATTATCCTATGCACGACCTGGAGTTGGCTGAAGTTGTTCATGCTTTGCATTGTTGGAGGAATTACCTTATGGGAGAGAATTTTGTGGTATATAATGACCACAAGAGTCTCAAGTACATCTTCACGCAGTGTGAACTAAATCAGAGACAATGGAGGTGGTTCAAGTATCTCCAGTCCTTCGACTTAGAGCTTGCCTATATGCCTGGGAACGTCAACGTAGTGGCTGATGCACTGAGAAGGAGAACTCAGATAGAGGCAGTTCAGGAGGCCAGTAGTGAGTGGAAGCTTATAGATATGTTCTCCGAAATGCATTTGGAGATGCACGACTGATAGGGGAAGACTTTCCTGTCTTCTGTATTTGTTACCTCTATGCCTCTTGACCGAGTTCGAATGAGGCATCTAGCAGATTATGAAGGCCTAGTCCTACGGGAAAGTGTGTCAGGAGAGGACCCTATTCCCGAATGGACAGTTGGTGAGGATGATATCTTGTGTTTCTAGGGACGCGTATGGGTGCCAACAGATATACGTGATTAGTTGATGCAAGACTTTCATTCCTCCGTCTGGGCAGTTTATCCTGGCATCACCAAGATGTATCGTGATCTACACCGCCTGTACTGGTGGCCATCTATGAAGAGATATTTGGCTGGTTTTGTCATGAGATGTTCCACTTTTCAGCAGGTGAAGGCAGAACACCAGCAGCCAGTAGGGCTTTTGCAGCAGTTACCCATTCCCGAGTGGAAGTGGAATGATATCGTGATGGACTTCATGATAGGGTTACCGAGATCTCCAAGAGGGAATGGCATGGTATGAGTTGTCATTGATAGGATCATGAAGGTTTATCACTTCTTACCGATAAAGGAAACCTTCGGTGTCGATGAGATTGGACGGTTGTACATCCGTGAGATTGTGCGCTTGCATGAGGTTCCAAGTACTATCGTTTCTGATAGGGACGCCCGCTTTACTTCGCATTTTTGGCAGGGACTATAGAAAGCCTTGGGTACATAGGTACTTATGAGTACAATTTACCATCCCCAGATAGATGGCTAGTCAGAGTGCAAGATCTAGGTGCTTGAGCATATGCTCTGAGCTTGAATTTTGGACTTTGGAGGTTCTTGGGAGAAACATATCCCCCTTGTGGAGTTATCCTACAACAACAGTTTTCAGGCGACTATTCAGATGGAACCTTACAAGGCCTTGTATGGTAGGCCATGCCGATCGCCTTTATTCTGGCTGGAGGCAGGAAAGGAAGCTTTTCTGGGACCTTTTCTTGTTCAGGAGACCTCAGAGTAGATAGACTTGATTCAGAAGAGGATGGATGTAGTACAATCTCGACAGAAGTCTTATGCTGATCAGCGAAGACGACCTCTGGAGTTCGAGGTCGGGGTCAGGTTTTCCTGCGTGTCGCACCGAGGTTGTGACGCAAGAGGATCCAGAGACAAGGTAAGATTTCACCATGGTACATCAGGCTGTTTGAGGTGTTGAAGAGAGTTGGTCCGGTTGCCTATCAGTTGCAGTTACCTCAGAGGTACCAGGCTATGCACGACGTCTTCCACGTTTCCCAGCTTCGATGTTACTTTTCAAACCCGTCTCATTTCATTCAACCCGATGAGGTTGAGCTTGAAGTGGATGTGTCGTTTGAGTATAATCCTATCCAGATTGTCGATCACAATATGAAATTTCTCCGTGGTCAGTCTATTCCTCTAGTACGAGTGATATGGCGGCACGGGCGAGTGCAGGACGAGACTTAGGAGCAGGAGGCCGATGTGCGATCGTAGTGGCCGGAGCTGTTCGGGGTTTCTTTTTCTATGCCTTGTCAGGGAAATTCGGGGACAAATTTTCTTTAAGGTGGGAAGTTTATAAGAACCTAGATACACGTTTTCAGGTATTTCTTCCTTTCTTGGTGTTTTTGAAGAAAATGGCGTTTTCTGGAAAATTTTGAAGTACACGCCGTGTACTTTCTAATTACACGTCGTGTACTCCCTTTCCATGCCAGGCCATGTACTGGCCGTGTCCGGGCCACACACACGGTGTGTAGGGGTGATGTGGAGTCCACTTAAAGAGGAGTACAGAAAAACAGAGTACACGCCGTGTACCCCAGAAGTACACGCCATTTATTTTTTTTATTAAATGGACCGGGGTCACGCCTAATCACAAGAACGACCTTCTTCTGGGTTTCGTTCGGCCAAGAGCTCCCGTACGGCCGCGATCCTTCTCTGAGTCCCCGAGCTTCCGTCCGATCTCCATTTCAGCCGTCATCGATTGTGTTGGGATCGTCTTGGTAAGCTCTCTCTTCTTCATTATCCTTGTTTCATGATTCCTATTCATTTCCAAGTTATCGTGGGTTGATATTTTTGGACGTTTTCTCATATCTTCGATGTTCTAAGGAGAATGAATCATCATGGTTCAATTATATCTATCTCCTAGCATCGAGGTAGGTGTTTTGTTTCCCTACGTTGAATGCCTTTGAGTTTTTGTGAAAAAAGTTCCGGATACCCATGTATCGGGTATCCCGGGTTAGGGATTTTGATTCCATTGTTTAATTGCCTTATATTGCATGTTTTCTTGAGGTCAATTGATAGTAATATATTCTTGGTTTCATGTACGAGGATCAACCATGGTTGATTTCCATTACTTTGGCTGTTTATCACCGTTTGGCTTAGGTTTCCTGTGAGGCAAACCTTGTAGCATTGTTTGTCTGCCTTGTTAGAGATGATTGCATGAATTTCCTACTGTTTATATGATTTTTAAACTTTGTAGCTATTAGCCAAGTAGTTTTTGAACTTACATTGGGATGATGAAAGTCAATTATGCACGACTGGACTTGTCAGGGCTGTGCGAACCTGGTGCGGTAGACTAAAGAGGGAATTGACGATTAAGGGCTTCTCTAAAGAGTCTATTATAAATTAGTTTTTTACGTAGGACCTACATGAATTGGAATTTGTGATTCCCAAGAGTTTCCTTAGTTTATGCACGTATCGAGACCATAGCAGGAATTAGATGTAAGTACTTCCTAAGAGAGTCTATAGTTACTGTTGCAAGACCATAGGGGAATTGGCAGTGAGAGCTTCCCAGAGTGTCTATGCCTTGTATGATTATATGACTAGAGGGGTATGCTAGTAGGATAAACCCAGATAGTCAGTATTATTATTTGATTGGTTGGTTTTGATGAGTCCACCAAGACAAATAACAAGCTTGGGTTTGTATTTCTTGTTGTCTAGGTAGTCTGTTGAGATACCTGTGGTGTTACATGCTGTTCCTTGAGAATATAGAGCTATTTTATAGACTCCTTGGTTTATAATTAAATGATTGTATTAAATTAATAAATAAATGTGAATGGAGATGTGTAGTATTGTTAATTTGGTGTACCTTTGTTTCTCTGCTTTATTTATTTCATTTACTTTTTCTATTTTGCTCACTGATAGTAGGGCACAGATCTTGTGGTGATTTCCTACTAGGATTAGTCTCACAGCCTGTTTGGGTCCTACTTTTCGGCCCAAACAGGTTATATGGTTGCAGGTGTGGATAGGTATTGTGTCCCTTATACTTCAGTTACATGATTGCTGGTTGGAGCTGGAGAGCATAGGACCGAGCTTAGGCTTGTGATGCTGTTGGAGTTGCTGTTACTTTTAGTACTTTGTTTCCAGTTGTATTTCAGCACGTTTTTGTGTTTTCTGCTTTACTTAGATACTTGTACCTGCTGCATCATTATCATCATTACTATATATGTTCATTGCTTCCACTGTTTGGTTTCAGTTATTGTATGTCATTTTTCTGCTTCCGCTATTGACTGTTATTTATTTTCCCTCGTATACCTTACCAAATGAGGGCATAGTTTTCCCAATAACATAACAAGGACCTTACTACTAGTCGGCAGCCTCTGGAGTTTGGGGAAATGCGCTTGAGGTTATGTGGCGAACCAGGCATGGGGAACCAGTTGAGTGGCTCCGAATTCGGGTTGTTATATCTATTCCCAACCCGATGAACTCTCTTGCCTCAGTCCAAGTGATCAACATCACCTTAATCCTTGTGAATTTCGTATCACATTACCAATGAACCAATCATGTCAATATAAAAAATTTAATTTAATTTAAAAAAACACCCATCCTAACCTTCCCAGTTGGGTCTAATCCCCTTACCCATCTTGAAAATTTTTAGTATATCAGAAGCATTCCCATTGGCATATTGCATATCCTTAACTAAAAAATTTAATAAGATGTGCATTAATTTAATAGAGTCTCCCTTGGACTCATACATGAGATTATTATAATGATCCCCCAAAATAATCATAAAATCAATGAGAAATCTAGGAACAACCTAACTTATAGTTATAGGCACTCACTTATCAGACACTACTCTCTAACTTGAGCCAAAATTAGAGAAAATAATGTTTTAGATAAACACTTTGAAAATTGGGAAAAAGGGATTGCATGGATTTATAATTCCATATGGAGAAATAAACCTAAAATAGAAGATAGCAGATTAAATTTCTTATTGAGATGAATCTATATCCACCAACAGATCAAGGAATGGGGTTCAAATGATGAAGAATGAAAGAAAATCAGAGGAGGATGGGAGAGGTGCATGAGACCCATTGGGAACTCCTTTCTCTGTGCATGGAGGAAATGAAAAGAATGAGGGGGTTGAGCCTCCTGTGGATTTTTTTTAAAATCCTACAACTTACATGGTGTGTAAATTATACGCATTGTGTATTGGGTTTAGGATGTTTAAACCAGTTACACATCCTGAATTCCTCTGGTTGGTCCCCCGATCCTTCATGACTTTCTACACATCTTATAAATTAATTACATGTACTGTAAGTGTTACATGGAATGTACTTCTGAATAGAGATATTTTAAATTACCCAGGACCTTGGATTTCCTCTAGTGTTTACTCGAACACCCATGAATTCCCCCAAAACTTATAAAGTTCTAAATTCACCATAAAATTGAACATTTAAAATCCTGGGAAGCCACAATCTCCCCACCTTAATATATATCATACTTAATCTATTAATAATCAAGATGATATGGAACCAAACATACCCATACCATTTAATGTCAACATAGTCTTCCTCGATTATTATGTCATAGGTCTACTTACCTCAAGGTGCTCCCTATCTTAGGGGTTACCAACATGGTCACTTCCCGACCCAAAATAAATATCCGATGGTCCACCGAACATCCCTGTAACGACCCAATGTTTTCTCAATGGAAATAAATGCTTATAATTATGTCATATAATCACATGAAATCACAACACAATGAACTACTATGTACTATGTGACCTTTAAACATAATTTGACACTTTTGTGATTTGAATTTCGAATATCTGACATACAAGGTTGTGATCAATAAGATGTTTGGAGTCCAATAAGACAAACATAATTTTCAGTGAATAGTAACCTACCCTTATGAACAATAATTTTACCCTTATGAATAGTAATATGACCCTTATGAATATTAAATTGACCAAAATAATAGTAACCTTGCCTTTGAATGTGTAAATAAAATATAGGAATCTTATAATTGATAATATGATCATAGTAAAAGTATTTGAATTTTTGTAAGTCAAAAGTAATTAATTGCAATTAATTATGTAATTTAAAAGAAAATGTATTTTCCTAAAATGTTTTAAAAAATTAAATTTTTTATCTTCTGGTTTTAAGATAATTTTATTACACCTTATGCAATTTTTGAAAATATTATAAAATCAGTTATAATTTTAAAATCTGCATTTTTTAAGTAAATTATGATTTTAATTAAAAATTAAATTAATTATATTTGTAAAATTATTTTTGAAAAGTGGATTTCATTTTTCAGTTCTACACATTGAAAAAATTTCAGGGTGAATTTTTGGGATTTTTCTAAAATACTTGAATTTTTATTAATAGTAAAATACAATAATTTGCAAATTAAGCTAAAAACAAGATTTTTGGGTCATGGATGATGTTATGATGATGTAAGACAAATTGATTCAAAATAACATGAACATATTACTATTTTGGTTATAGAATCATCACTATTTCTAGTCTTGAGAGAAATTAATAAACTAAGGAATTAAATATTAAGAAAACCCTCCTCCCCTCCACTATAAAAACCACCAACACTCCCCTCTTCTCTTCAATCCTCTCAAGCCTTGTGCCTTACCTAAATTTTACCCAAATCTCTCTACAATATCCTTCCTCACTTCCAAAAACCCTTATTTTCTTCAAAATACCAAATCCTCTCCCCTTAAGAGGCTCTCAACGAAGATTGATTTAAGAGGTAAATTCCACTTTTCAATTATTTTACTTTCTTTTCAAGTTCATTTGTTTTCTTTTCTATCCTTACCTATCCTCATCCAATTGTTATAAAAGCTCTAGTAACTTATAGGAAACGATTTTTTTTATGATTATTTAATAATTTATTATAATCTCTCATTTACCCTTTGTTTATACTAGTTGTAAAGTCACCATCCGAGATGTGTTAATTTACTACATTCAAGGACGATGGGTTTTCAATTTCTGTTACCATATTCAATTAGGCCCATAAAACCATTTTCATGGTTTAAACAGACCATAATATATTTATTATGTCTCATCTATTATTCTTTAATATTTTTGTAGACATGGTTTGGATTTGTAAAACAAAATGTGTTCTTTGTGATAAAAAACCGCCAATTAACCCAAAAAGTTATCACTAATGTTTTACATAATGATTCAACTTCACTCCAAGTAACGAAATTAAATTTAAAAAATGTAACCTTATGGATGTTAAATTATAAATTATAACTCCAATTCTGGGAAACCATCCCCATTTTACATGATTATCCATTTATAAAAATAAGTAAACCAATCATAAAAACCAAGAAAACAAACGGACCCAAACAATGAAATTGAACCAATTAACCCATAAAAAAGGTCATGAATGAACTTAACAAGGTTATAATAAATATTTCAATTATATAATAGGTTCTATAAATATTAATTAATTAAACTAATTTGATTATTCTGATCATTAATATCATGTGGAGCTCACTATCAGACTTAAGGTAAGATAACCTCTCTATTCCACTTTTATTCAATAATGTCCCCTATGCTATGCCATTTTATGTGTAATACATAATGATGCGGTATGATTTATGACCTCAATAATACTTAACTCATGATTTATAAGTGATGAGAAACCCCTTTATCTCTTATTAATCCCTCTTAAGTGCACTCGATACCTTGTAGATAATCTGTAAGGGATTCCACCCGAACCTCCTTTATTCGTTCGAGTTTCATTATAATTATTTTACTAAAATGAAGTTATCTTATATATTTATGTGAATATTATAAATTATATTTAAATGTGACAAATTCATTTATCAATACCCTTTCATCAATATCTTTGGGAGATATACATGTTTTTAAGTGATTCCCTCCTCAATACTTCCTGTTAAGCAAACCTGTTATGGGGGAACTTCCCAAAATCATACCCAATTTTATGTTCACTATATATTTTAGTTTAAGACATAATTTTATATATAAAATATTTAATTTTTATTATGAATACCTTTTTGGTTGAATTCTAGTTTTATATAATGTATTTTCCCCTTTTCTATTTTAAAGTCTCTATAGTATTTTCCTTAAAACCACACAAAAATATTTTAATGCTAAAATTTCTTAAATAATTTTCTTTCATGTTGTCACTTATAAAAGAAATCATATACCATGATACATGCCTATTTTCTCTTATGAATTTCCATTTATATTTTATTTCATTTATTTCATGGACACTTTTATGATACAACAATTTGTTTTGCTTTATGATATGATTGTGGTACCCAATAATTTATATGGGTAACCCTTATGTTTATGTAAGATTTATTATGTATGATTATTTATATTGAAAACATATTCATGAAAATTTAATATGGGTGATCCCAGATAGTGATCTAATGCATTGGGTAAAGTTGGGTCTTATGATACATTATGTAAGATGGTCTTTGCGACTAGACTTTGCTTGTGCTACCATGTGCGACGGTCTTGGCAGTTAGCCTTAGCTTGTGATACCATGTGCAACTATCTTGGTGGTTAGACTTGAATCATGATAAAGTAATTTTTTATGTTATTAAACGTTATTATGACTCCATGTTTATACTTTTCTATGTTTATATGTTATGATTCCATATGTTACATGCCTTTTTATATCATCATGCTATGCCTTTTATCCCATGTGCTAATGCTTTCTCCTTATGGTTATTCCCTTTCTGAGATTTTAGATCATCCCTTTGTTCATGTTATCTCCAAGTTATCCCATGAATATGTATGATCACAATGGAATATAGAATATAATTATAGAGATTAAATAAAAAGTTGTTTTTATAATGTTTTATTATATTCCTAGTCTTATAAGACACCAGAATTTAGAATCCTTAGATTATACAATGATGTATCATTATTCTTAAAATAATGTAATGTTATATGTAAAAGGATAGGGTCACAATATTTTGTATTAGAGTATGGTCTAGTTATTTTTGGAGATTAGGATTAGATCACTTTAGTAAGAACCTTAGGGATGATACTATGTATAAGAAAACACCACAAAATTTTGGTATGTATAGAGTAAGTGGTTTATCAAGAAAATACATCCCTGTCAGGATAAAAAATGGTAGAGGTGGTTCTAGAGTAGATGTATCTAGGGGTAACACCCAAAAACACTGCTTTGATCTAATCTCTAATGGGAACTGGTGCATGACAATGAGCCTTGTTTTACTCTTGGTTTAACACTCTTGAGGGATATGATTTGGTAAATTCATGAGAATAGTACAAACCATTATTAAGGGAATAAAAAAAGATCCCATAGTAATATAATCTAAGAAATAGATCAAGGATAACCTAGATTTTAACCTAAGGAATCACAAGTTAGGATATAATTCTCCATTACAAGTTTATCCTTTTAGGTTCAAAGATTATTTATTTATTCTCAATAACTAAGTATTAAAGGTCTCTAATTGTATGTGTTTCCTTAGTTAATGGAGAGAAATATAAGAACACGTTCCAACAATCAATGTGATGGGGAATGTAAAGACTACCCTAATGATATACCTGATATGATGGGAATGGGTGCTCAAAACTTCATGATAGTACTTGCTCAGCTAGATCATGTTATGAATAATAACTTGAATCTTGTGGAACAAACTCCTCCTCAAAGGAAAGAGAAAGTTGACATTGAATCCTTCATGCAACAAAGGCCTCCCATGTTTAGTGGATCATCTGATCCCCTCCTCACAGAATAGTGGATTAACTCCATTGAAAATTTATTCTCTATAATCCTGTACTCAGTAGAAGAAAACTCCATACTGGTAGCTTATCATTTTGATGGGGAAGCTGATCAGTGGTGGAAAATGATCAATAATAAGAATACCCTGGAGGAAATTGATTCCATGTATTGGGAGGGATTCAAAATATTTTTTTTGAATAAATGTTCTCTTGAACCCTCTATCTCAAGATGGAAAGATAATTCCTCAGACTCAAGCAGAAGGAAGATGATTCAATCGGGGCATATAAAGACAACTTTACAAGGCTTTCTAGGTACACCTCTAGCTTTTTCATGAACACCGAAATTAAGGTGGATCACTTCTTTAGAGGACTAAAGCCAAGTCTAAGAAAGGTGTTGACAATTCAAGTCTTTGACAACTATGAGGAGATTTTCCGTTGTTCCCTTATGGTTGAAATAGAGATTGGAGACTCTCAATGGAATCATGGGCCCAACAGAAAAAAAGAAGAAAATGTAATATAATGTGGCTGGTTCTTTAAATAAATTTCCTGATAAAAAGAATTTCGATCATCCCACATGTAAAAATTGTGTGAAGAAGCATCTTGGGAAATATCATAAGGGAACCAGGAATTTATTCAAATGTGTAATGTTGGGACATTTGGATAAAAACTACCGAAGAGATATGAAAAATCCTACTAATGTAGAAGAAGAAAGGAAGGTTCAGATTAGCACTCAACCTATAGTGTAGTGTTACAACTACAAAGATCATGGGAATTTTGAGAAATTGTTTCTAATCCAAGGGTTTTCAAATGCAATCAATAACAGCCTCCAAGGAAAAAAGGAAGGGCTTATGATATCACTACTGCTGAGGTGGAGCTGGACAACGATGTGGTGACAGGTATGCTAGTTATTCATTCATTAATAGTAAACACACTATTTGATTCCAGTTCTAAATATTATTTAATATCTTAAAAGTTTAGTATAAATATTCAAACACTACTTCAAGATTTGGAGGATAAGTTATCTATGAGAATAGAGAATGGGGAAATTTTTGTGTCCATGGTTTGTAACTCCTTCTCGGCTAATGTTTGTGGACTGAACCACCCATAAAATCTTGTCATACTTCCTTTAGTGGAGTTCGATGTTATCTTGAGCATGGATTGGCTATCTTTATACAAATCCAACATCAACTTTTGGGAGAGGGTTATCCCTCTTAAAATCCCAAATCATCCTACAATTCTATACAAGTTTATGGAGGAAGATGAATCTATTTCAGAATCATTCTCTCAAGTGTGGATATTAATTCCTTATGAGTAAGAAATTATAGCTGAAATGATTGAGCCAAGGAGAGAATCTTGATTGAAGATATTCCCATCATGAGGGATTATACTGATGTATTCCCTGAAGAGTTTCCTAGTATTCCTCCTGATCAAGAGGTTGAGTTATCAATTGAACTTATTCCTAGATCTTTGCCTATATCAAAGACACCTTATAGAATGGACGTCATAGATATGGAAGATCTAAAGAAGTAGTTACATGAAAATCCATAGAAGGGTTTTATACACCTGAGTGCTTCACCATGGGGTGCACCAATCTTATTTGTCAAGAAAAAGGATGGATCAATGCACCTATGCATTAAATATTGCAAGCTCAATAAAATCACAATAAAGAACAAGTATCCCCTGCGATGGATAAATGACTTGTTTGATCAACTTCTTGGGGACAATTATTTCTCAAATGTGGACCTTCGGCCAGGATATCACTAATTAAAGGTGATAATGGAAGATATTCCCATGAATACCTTTCAAACAAAGTATAGAAACTTTGGGTTCGTATTGATTCCCTTCTAACTCTCCAATTCTCCAACAATTTCCATGGATTTAATGAATAGAGTATTCAGAGATTACCTCAACAAATTTTTGGTAGTCTTTATCGATGATATTTTGATATAATCCAAGATAAAGGAGGAACTTGAGGATAATTTGAATACTATGTTAAATATTTTTTTTAGGGAGAAGCTATATTAAATGTACAATAAATGTGGGTTTTTGACGGAGGAAGTATCAATCTTGGTGAATTTTATCACCAACAAAGGGATATATGTGAAACCTTTTAAGAAAAAGGTGATTGAAGAATGTCCTGGGAAAATATTTGTAATGGAGATTCGTAGCTTTCTAGGTCTAGCTGGGTATTATCGATGATTTGTGAAGAACTTATCACGATTGTCAAACCCAATGAACAAGATGAAATAGAAGGGAGTAATGTTAGTTTGGACTCCATTATATGAGAAATAATTTAAGGATCTCAAAAAGAGTCTTATCACTGTGCCAATACTCACACTCTCATCAAGTGGAGTACTATTTGTGGTGTACAACAATGCTTAAAAGAAAGGTTTAGGCTATTTAGTAATTTAAAATGATAAAGTGATAGCCTATTCCTTAAGGTAGTTGAAGATCCACGAGAAAAACTATCCTATGCATGCAGTAGAGTTGGCATCTATGATATTTGTGTTAAAAATTTTGTGGAATTATTTCTATGGGGAGAAGTGTGAGATATATACTAATCACAAGAGTTTCAAATATATATTCACACAAAAAGATATGAATTTTCTCTAGATAAGATGGATAGAGCTCATCAAGGATTATTACTGCTCAATGCACTACCATCTAAGTAAGGCAAATAAGGTAGCAGCTGCTCTAAATAGAAAATATCCTACATCATTATCAATGATGATAATTGAAAATGATCCAATATTATTATATTAGCATAGGATTGGCATGGGAACTATTAAAGTAGTAAAATCATCAATCCTTTCTCAAATTATTGCTCAACCATCCCTCAAAGAGAAAATAAATGATGCCCAAAGAAAAGATGTGGAAATTTAGAAAAGGTTGGAATCTATTAAAAATGGTAAATCTGCGGAGTTCATGATTGATGAGGAAGGGGTTGTAAGATCTGGGTCATGATTATGTGTACCATCCCATCCATAGATTAAGAATGAGATTTTGAATGATGCACATAGATCGACCTTCTTTATTCACCCAGGGAGCACAAAGATATATCGAGATCTCTGAGAGAACTTTTGGTGGGAAAATATGAAGAAGGATATTGCGGAGTATAAATAAAATAGCCTGGTATGTCAAAAATTTAAGGCTAAAAGATATAATTCTAATGGGATTATGCAACCACTACCCATACCACATGGAAGTTGGAGAACATCACCATGGAATTTTCCACTATAATTCGAAGTAATTCCATAGAAAACAATGCTATATGGGTCATTGTGGATTATCTTACAAAGGAAGCTCACTTTATCTCAATTAAGGAAGAATTATAATTGGATCAACTTGAAAAAATATATATCAAATAAGTGGTAAGTCAACATGGAGTACCACTATCTATAGTATCCAATCAAGATCCAAGATTCACCTTTAAGTTTTGAAAAATTCTCCAACATGCTCTAAGCACTGAACTGAACTTCAGTGTGGCCTATCATCATCAAACTGATGGCCAATATGAGTATACTATTCATAAATTGGAAGATACTTTCAGAGAATGCTCTATGGAATTAAAAGGAGGATGGGACCAAAATCTTCCATTGGTTAAAGTTTCCTACAACAATAGTTTCCACTTGAGAATCTGAATGACTCCATTTAAAGACCTTTATGGGAAAAGGTGCAGAACACCAGAGTGTTGAGACAAAGTTGATGAGATTAAGATTATATGACCTGAAATGGCTGAAGAAATGGTGGAGAAGGTGAAAAAAATTCAATATAACATCAAGGAAGCCCGAATTAAATAAAAGAGTTATGTAGACAATCTTTGGTGAGACCACGAGTTCAATGTTGGGGACATGGTATTTCTCAACATATCTCCATGGAAGAAGGACATGAGATTTGAGAATAAAGGAAAGAAAATTCCTAGGTACATCGGCCCCTTAAATACCCTTGATTGAGTTGTAGCTTGTGGCTTATCGATTGACACTTCCACCGACTGTGTCTAAAGTACACGATGTCTTCTAAATATCCCTCTTAAGCAAGTACATACCAGATCCTTCACATGTACTCTCTTCAGAGGTGGTACAGTTGGAGGGTGATATTTATTATGAGGAGTAGCTCGTTATGATCTTGGGTTATAGAGATAAAGTTATATGTAACAAGACTACTCACCTATTCATAGTACTGTGGTGGAACCATAAGTATGAAGATGCAACATGAGAACTAGAGGAGGCAATGAAGGAAAAGTACATACCCCTGTTTATGGATTAGAATTTAAAATGAAATTTCGAGGGAAAAATTACATAATGGGGGAATAATGTAACAACCCAATGTTTTATCAATGGAATTAACTTCTTATAATTGTTTCATATAATTAAATGAAATCACAACACAATGAACTACTATGTATTATGTTACCTTTAAACATAATTTTGACAATTCTGTGATCTGAATTTTGAAAATCTGATATAAAAAATTGAGATCAATAAGATGTTTGGAGTCCAATAAGACAAGCTTAATTTTTTTTGAAGAGTAACCTAACCTTATGAATAGTAATGGTACCCTTATGAATAGTAATATAACCTTTATGAATAGTAAAATGACCAAAATAATTGTAACCTCACCCTTGAATGTATAAATAAAATTTTGGAATCTTATAATTGATAATATGATCATAGTAAAAGTATTGATATTTTTGTAAGACATAAGTAATTAATTACAATAAATTAATTAATTTAAATTAAAATTTATTTTCACAAAAGGTGTTCATAAATTAAAATTTTTATGTCTTCTTGTTTTTATATAATTTTATATGACCTTATGTAATTTTTGAAAACATTATAAAATCCATTATAGTTTTAAAATATTTATTTTTCAAGTAAATCATAATTTTAATTGAAAAATAAATTAATTATATTTAGAAAATTAGTTTTAAAAAATGAAATTAATTTTTGGATTCTACAGATTGAAAAATTGTTAGGGTGAATTTCTGGGATTTTTTTAAAATTCATGAATTTTTGATGAATAATAAAATACAATAATTTTCAAATTAAGCTAAAAACATGATTTATAGGGTCATGGATGATGTTCAGTTGATGTAAGACAAATTGGTTCGAAATCACATGTAGTTATTACTATTTTCGGTCATAGAACCATCACTATATCTGGTCTTGAGGGAAATTAATAAACTAAGGAATTAAATATTAAGAAAATCCTCCTCCCCTCCACTATAAAAACCACCCACACTCCCCTCTTTTCTTCACTCCACTCAAGCATTTTACCTTCCCTAAATTCTATGAAAATATCTCCCCAATCTCTTCTCCCACATACTACATGCCTTAGTATATTCAAAACACAAAATCCTCTCCCCTTAATAGGCTCTCAAAGAAGATTGATTCAAGAGGTAAATTCCTCATTTCAATTCTTTTAATTTCTTTTCATGTTCAATTGTTTTATTTTCTGTCCTTAACTCCACTCTTCCAAATGTTATGAAAAATCCATTACCTTAAAGGTACATTAATTTTTTTATGATAATGGAATAAGTTATTATCATCTCTCCTTTACTCTTCTTTTATACTAGTTGTAAAGACACCATCAGAGATGTGTTAATTTACCATATTCAAGGACGATGGGTTTTCAATTTACATTATCATTTTCAATTATGGTCAGGAAACCATTTTCATGGTTGAACCAGACCAAAATATATTTATTATGTATATTCTTTGATTCTATAATTTTTTTTACACATGGTTTTGATATTTAAAACAAAATGTGTTCCTTTTGATAAAAAACCACCAATTAACCCAAAAGGTCATCACTAAAGTTTTACATAATGATTCAAATTCACTCCAAGTAATAAAATTAATTTTACAACAATGTAACATTATATATTTTCAATAATAAAATATAAACCCAATTATGAAAAACCATCCCCATTTTACATTTTTATCCGTTCATGAAAATAAGTAAACTAATCGTAAAAACCAAGAAAACAAATAGAACCGAACAATGAAATTGAACCACTTAACCCATAAAAAAGGTCATAAATGAACCTAAAAATGTTATAATAAATATTTTAATTATATAAAAGGATATTTAATTATTAATTAATGAACCTAATTTTATTATTTAGTTCATTAATATCAAGTGGAGAACACCATTGGACTTAAGTTAAGGGAACCTCTCTATTACACTTTTATTCAAGAATGTACTATATGATATGACCTTTTATGTATAATCCCTAATGATTGGGTATAATTTATTACCCAAAAATACTTACATATTTATTTATAAGTAATTAGAAACTCATTTCTCTCTCATTATTCCCTCTTAAGTACACTCGATACCATGCCGATAATTTTAAGAGATTCCACCCAAACCTCCTTTGTTCCTTCAGGTCGCCTTATCATTCTTTTAGAAAAATAAAGTAATCTTATATTTTTATGTGAATGTTATAAATTCTTTTTACATTTACCATATTCATTTATCAATACCCTTTCATCATTATCTTTTAGAGACATAGATGTTTTATGTGATTTCCTCCTCAATACTTCCTGATATGAAAACCTTTTTTGGGGGAACTTCTCGAATTCTTACCTGATTTGAAGTGAAATATATATTATATTTAAATCCACCATTGTATTTATAAAATCAGTTCTTTTTATTGTTAAAACCTTCTTGGTTCACTTCTGGTTTTATATAAAGGATTTTCCTCTTTTCTATTTAAAAGGCTCTATAGTATTTTCCTTAAAACAGCTCAAAAATGTTTTAATACAAACATTTCTTAAATAATTTTCTTTAATGTTGTAACTTATGCTTGAAATAAATTAACATGATACATTAATATTTTACCTTATTAATTTTCATGTATAATTTATTTCCTTTCTTTCATGGACACTTTTATGATACAACCATTTGTTATGTTTTATGATATGATTGCGGTACCCATTTCTTTCTGTGGGAAACCTTTATGTTTATGTAAGACTAATTACATATGTTTCTTTATGTGGAAAAAATATTCATGAAAAGTTATGATGGTTTCACCTAGATAGTTCGCTAATGCATTGGGAAAAGTTGAGTCTCATGATATGCTATGTGCGACGGTCTTGGCGGTTAACCTTAGCTTGTGATACCATGTGAAACGGTCTTGGTAGTTAGCCTTGGCTTGAGATACCATGAGAAATGGTCTTGGTGGTTAGATATAAATCATGATAAAGTCATGTTTTATGTTTCTTCCACATTATTATGACTCCATGTTTATATGATTCCATTTTTATATGTTATGATTCCATATGTTACATGCTTTTTTATATCATCATGTCATGCCTTAAATTCCATGTGCTAATGCTTTATCCTTATGGTTATTCCCTTACTAGGATTTTATCTCATCAATTTGTTCATGTTATACCTAGGTTATCCTATGTAGATGTATGAGCACAATGGAAGATCTAAGATCATTATAGAGATTAAATAAAAAGTTGTTTTTAAATTGTTTGATTATGTTCATAGTCTTCCAAGACACTAGACTTTACAATCCTTGGATTGTACTTTGATGTATAATTATGATTAAAATCATGTAATGTTATATGTAAAAGGCTAGGGTATCTATTATCCCTGAACTCAAAATTCCTCCCATGAAACATCGTCATTATTGCACCTCATGAAGTTCTCAAAACATTCCCATGTCTTATCTTACTCCAATCCTAACTTGAATCTCATTAGATTCTCATATCATACCTATGATATAAAAGGAAATCATAAAATCACACATCTCATTAGATGACCAAAATAAACCCAAATCATATATACATTGTCATTCCCATCAAAATCCTGATTCCAAACACCTCAATCTTAACCTGCATCGCATAGATGCATATATTCCTATATACCTCATATAAAAACTGCATCACATCGATGACCATAATAGATCCCAATTCCAACTCATCACACACACACACAGAGAAACATATATATCACATACTATTATTGGTTCCAACCTACTAACAAGTACATGGTTAGTCTAAAAACAATACACATGCACCTCATGCATTGAACCAGCCAATGAAAAAACAAGAAGAAATATATTCATGCTCGTAGTCATGACATACCTATAACTATAGTTGGATCCTTGACCTACCCTAAACTTGACAGCTCCACTACATGCACAAGTCCTTAATCCCAACTACTTGAGTCCTAACCTCCCTGTAGAGCTGCACGAGCTAATAGCCACTGACCCCACAGCTAGGTCATACTATCTTTTCCACAACCTTTGTATGTAGGTGATTCCTGACCACCTACTCCTAGTACCGCTCCAAGTCCATCATCAGATCCTAAGTCTTCCCTACTCACTAGATCCCTACTATCAGATAAAGATTCATATAGAAACTCTCTAGATGGAATATATCTGCACACCTCACACTCTTTCAAAACCTAATCACACTGGGTTCTAACGTGCCCCGAATTCCTGCATTGGAAGCACACTATTAAATACCCACTCCTAGGTGGCTTACTTGAATATATGGAAAGGAAAACATGATAATACTTCTCATGGACCCGCTTCATTATACATGAAGCATCACCAATCAGATTACCTCACAACATCACCCAACTTGTATAAGATCGGTCCATCAAGTTCCCCTCAGCTATCATCACTTGGTTGACCACCTCTGAAAAGGACGTCAACATGAAGATATTGACCTAAAACTTGACAGAGTGCTGCAATACATCCTTGAAACACCTCACAAGTTAATGCTGTTTCCTACCATAGAAGGTGAAAATCATGAAAGTTCTGTGAAATTAGCAGTGTTGTCCATCAAATATGTATCCTCATACTAGAGATTCATGAACTCATGATTCCCATCCATCGTTGAAATCTATGAAAATAAATTATTGAATAAGTTTCCTTTGATATACTTACATGATAGCCCCTCATGTCTGCCCACCTGTACTTATATATCCCACCAGTTCATTTTCGATTCTATGAGAATATACATCCCCAACATCACCCTCTATCCTGAGGGTGTCTCAAGCTGGTTATAGATATTCTATATTGATTCTATCTTATTCTTTGATTCTTTTAGTACAAAATTATCTTGAAATATTGGTGGGTGATGAGACTGTAACTCCTGCATCAGATACAACATAGATGGATCATCTCTATGAGCTCCAATGTAGTTGTCATGTATAACCTAAACTAGGATTTCCCTGAGCTTGTGATGTAGCCATATCTCAAAGAATTCCAGCTATTACTGCTAGGCCTATAACAAATCCATGTAAATATAGATCATGATCATCAAGACCCACCATGAACTCATCCTGACCCTCATGGGACTTATCCCTTACGTTGTCATATATTACAATATCACCGCCCTCCCGATGCTCCACTAGAAACCATCTAGGGGGAATCTCGCTTTATAATAATCACAATAGTCAAACAACCATAACAGTGTATATAAAAATATCAAAAATAGGGAATGTTGTAATAGGAAGTGAATACAACCACCCTTACACTCCCCTACTACACCATGTCTCATGACATCCAACCTCAAGGCCCCTTACCTACCCATATCATGGTCACATATCATGTATCATCTGACCTCATGTCCCCTTACCTTCTCATATCAAGGTTAGGTATCCCTTGTAACCTGGACTGATGGAACCATTCCCTACCCACATTAGAGTTAGCCATAACATATCCTATATCAATTAAAAGTAGCTGAGTAGAATTACACCAAGTAGGATATATAGGAAAACACTATTTATCTTCATTGTTGACACTTTAAACAAGTCACCCCATATCATTGTATCGACTAACCGTTATCAGGTTCAGGACCCTATATATATATATATCAAATACCTATAGAAACACATAACATCACATAAATATATCATTGGAACCACATTCCTGGGTTGGATGAGTACAATTCCATCAAAAGTGGCTAAGCAGGAAAACACTATTTAGATTATTTTTTGATATTTTAAAAAGCCAATACCTCTCAGTGAAATCCATGTTCCCAATGACAATAAAAAGAAAAAAACACATCATATGATCCTGAGTTTCTACCATGATGCATAATAAAACCTCACTTTCCATACAATTATAAGGGACAAATCGATATAACAGATAACATCCCACCCAAGTGTACCACTCGAGGTGGAAATAAAATCAATTGTAAATCAGAAAATAAGAACATTAATTTCCCACCACTAGAAACCTGGACTATCCCCCATGCATTGGGATGTAGGCACCCATACATGAGATCTGTACCTAGTCCCAAATAAATCCTAGTATTTGGTCTACTATAGCCCAAATAGTAAGAGTGAAAAGGAAAAGAAAACTCATCTGATACCATTTGTAGCACCCCGAACTAGTTTTCAACCCGAACAATACTTCATCCCAGTTTTCCAATAGGCCTTAGGAACACATCCCTATATACCAAAGTCTTATGACTCATAGTGAGGGTCATAGAAGTTATATTGGAGATACTATTCCCTTTGTGTATGATAACTAATAATGGTCCATTGATAAATATAACAGCAGAATAAATACTATAAATAAAAAAATAAATATAAGTAACTCAATGGATGCATATATAAAGCAGCTATAGAATAATAAAAAACACCCTAAAGGGATCAATTTTCAAAAAACACACATCATATATAATCATACATAAAATTAAAAAAGTAGGGTGGCCTATGGCTGACCACAACAATACATATATATATATAAATAGTGCTAATAATTAAAAGGAAAACTCTAGTTGATAGAGAGGAACCACAATTTTCCACTGACATCCATCACATTCTACGAAGCATAACTCGATCACTAAGGTCCATCTCTAGATCTCATTCCCTTACCTAATTGTAGATACATAAATTCTACACACATCCTAAGGGGCCCATGTAGGGTGTGAGAATGATAAATCTCAGTAGTCCACCACCAACATCTTCCTATCTTATATCCATGATTATATAGGTGTGTGTTGAATATAAATAAGAATGAAGAACATGCACATTTACTAAAATAATAGCATCAAATGGTCTTTAACATCTACAAGGAAGTGATCACCTGCTTCAATCATCATGGATAATATTTAATACCTCCACCCATTTATATATATCATACAACACATGTCTTTATATATATAACTACAATGGAAAGTACCTAGGGCTCAACTACAAAAAAATACCCAGAAAAAACCTTCCCTAGTAAACCCTCAGGTTCCACCTTTAATCACATCATCAACACCAAGTACCAACAATCAAATAGATGTCATCCATACGACACAACCAATAGAAAAGATCTAGGACCCATTGACCACTGCTCAAAATAGATTGTGTTAGCTTAATAACCTGATATCATGAGGCACAATGATATATTTACTCCAAATAATAATAACCATTAGATCAAAATCTGACAACCCAAGGTAATATTATATCAATCCTCTAAAATATTCTAGCTTAAAGACCTCATGTTTCCTGGTGAACCTCAACCCCCAACTGATGGTCCCATCATCATCAACTGATGGTCCATTAACAACAATGTGTTTTTCTATGGTGCTCACCCACAAACATAACTGATGGTCAATACCATCACCTAACCCACATAGTAAATAGGGGTCTCCACCCATTTCTAGTGGTCAAAACCTCCTCATTTGAGTCCTAACTGTGTGCTCATGACTCCAATGGCATTTTGACCACCAAAAAGTGAGTGGAAAACACGAAACATACCTAAGACACCTCATCCAGAACCTCAGGACCCTACGACCATACTGCTAAATCATGATGGTCATCACCATCTCATATCCTAAGAACCAAGACCTCAACTTGAAAACCACATTTACTCAATCTGAAAACCATATCTTTCAACCAGGTGATCATCATCATCTTGAGTTTCCCGATCGACACCACACTTGATGAACTACACTACCTCAGTCTAGGTGATTAATATTACTTAAATCTTCAGGCCTTGATCATCATGTTCCCATGGAACAAATCATATCAATATAAAAAATTTAATTTAATTTAAAACAAAAAACCCAGCCTAACCTTCCTAGGACAGTCCAAAACCCTAACTTGTATTGACCACTTGTATTGTAGTAGAAGCATGCACATATGAATCTCATATATCATCAATTAAACAATTTAATAATACATACATTAATTAATTGGGGGCCTCTCTTATACTATTGAGTGAATAAGATTTCCTTATGAATTTTCCATTCCTTCATGTTTGGGGGAGATTGATGAGTCAATAAGGATTCCTTATGACTTTTCCATTCATTCTTATTTTGAAAATAAAAAACACCTTATCTTAAGGAAAATCTCTTTTACCCTATACTTTTCTATCATAAGGAAAATTTTCCTTCCCCTAGGAAATTTATCCTTACCATGTTTTTCATTGTTCACATTTTATTTAAGTATAAAAATTTGGTTTCTTATCCAAAACCATGGAATATAAAATACTTAGATATAGAGAATTCTGTTTTCAGGATCCGAATTCAGATTCTGAGTTCTCTGAATACAGACTCCAAACTTTCTGACTTCAGACTCCGAGTTTACTTAATTCAGATTCCGAGCTTTCTGAGTTTAGACTCTGAGTTCTCTAAATTCAGACTTCGAGCTTTCTAAGTTCAGACTCCAATTTCTCTGAATTCAGACTCCGAAATTTCTAAGTTCAGACTCCGAGTTCTATTAATTGAGGCCTTGAACTTTTTATGTTCATGTTATGAATTCTTGTGAATTCAAACATTGAATTTCCTTGAAATTTAGACTCCATAAATCTATAGAATTTATGTTAAGATTTTTTTTGAAGATTGAATCCGAATATCCATGTTTTATAGACACCAAATATTTTTTGGTTAGACTCCGAACTTTCATTTTTCCTTACACTCCGAAAAATGAATTTTCTTAAGTAACCATATTTTTTCTTTCTAATGTTTTAGTTATAAAATGATGTCGTGCATCCAGTTACTGGCCAATCTTTGTTTGAGTGACATGTGAACAGGTCCCTCCGAAATGAAAGGAAAAATATCACCATTGGAGGAGGGAGCTGACCGTTGAGGATGTGACTATAAATAAGAGTTCATTTGAACGAGCTCAACACTGTTCTATGACTCTATAGATTACATGATGTTGAAGTGATTTCTAGAGAGAGAGGCTTTCATGCTTTGTGCGTACTGAACAGATTTTTCAAAATTTCTTTGTGTGACTCTGAATGTTTCTGATTACATTTGAGGTTTTCAGGGGATAGGAAGATAGAGGTGCCGACTACCTTGAAGTTGAGGGCTTGCAGGGATAGTAAGACAGACTCTAATCTTCGTATCGAGGGCTTACCCTGGTGTGGGTAAGACATACTTTCTTGAAAGTATTAATCAAGGGACCCTTATCCATGGTTGTTGGATACCCTTCTCATTGGGTTAAAATGTTTACTACTTGTTACTTGTATTGTTTCAATTTTTCCGCTGCATTTTGACTGTTGAGGAAAGTATAACTATCTTATACTTCCTTATACTTGTACTCTGATATAGTAAGATTCTATACGCTTTAAGGTAAAATCTTTATCTTTGTAAACTTCTGTTAAGTTTCATTTCTAGAACTAATTTTCCAGAATTACATTCTTAGAATCATATTTCTGGAATCAAGCAAGTTAGTTGAACTTAGAGGTTTTGTGAATTTACCTTGTTTAACCTTGTTAAACTAGAGAAAGGTTTCTAACCAACTTTAAAAGTTCCCAATTTTTTTAAAGTATACAATTTACCCCCCCTCTTGTATATTTAGAATCTACAGTATCATTTCGATCCTACATTTGGTATCATTGGAGAATATCATACTCTATACCAACCTAACAATTGGTATCAGAGGAAGTCTCTGAAATAATTATACTCACATATACGTTTTCTTTCTCAAGTTTTCATTGTTCTATATTTTACTTTCTTAGGATATTCTTATCCTTGTTTACAAACTCATATTACTAACTATTTTCTAGGGAAATATTTTTTTTAAGATGGCAGGAATCAATGTTGGTTCCATAGACAACTTAAATCCTACTAGACCACTTATTTTTGATGGTAATGATTATGAATATTGGAGAGATCGTATGAAGACATTCATTATCAATACTGGAGTAGATATTTTTCTTATGCCTACTGGAGGATAGAAAATCCCTGACAAGGAAGTTATTACCTTCACCAACCAAGAAAAGAAAAAATATCAACTGAATTATAAGGTACAAAATACATTGATTTGTTCTATGACTAGAAATATATATAGCCAAATTTCATCTTATGAAGCAGAAAATTGTATTTGGAAGAAGCTTGAAGTTACACACTTTGGAACCTCCAAAGTTATTGAAACTAGAAGAGCTATTCTCAGAGCAGAATATCATGGTTTCTGCTTTCCTTATAGAGAACCCATATGTAAGGTGCAATAAAGATTCATGAATATTGTCAATAGTTTAAAATATATGGGTGAGAAAGGATTAGATGATGAAGCTCTTGTGGACAAAATCATAGAAAACATGCCCAATGAGTGGGAATCTAAGAGAACTGCTATTGATGAGAATAGAAAATTCACTCAGATTTCTCTTGATGAACTTTTTGGAACTCTTCTTCAACATGAGACTAGAATGAAGAGAGATGCTAATAATATTAAGAAAAAGAATAAGAATGGCAGTGTTTCTTTTACAACAACTTCAAACCATATGAAAGACAAGACTCTTGAGAGAGTTATAAGATATAAGTATAAGAAGGTTGTTATTCAATCTGAATCTAGTGGAAGTGAATCTTCAAAAAATAAGTGAGCCAATCTTGCTTGAAGGATAAACAAGATTGTTGGAAAGAATAACTTTCAATCCAGATACAAGAAGAAATAAAGGAAAGATAAGAATGATTCCGAAGTCACATGTTATGAATGAAAAAGGGCTGGACATATAAGACCAGATTTTCCTATGCATAAAAAAAGGAAAGAAAGGAAAAGAATTCTGAGAGAAATATAAAGAAGTAATATAAAGCTAAAGCTAAGAATGTCTTGAAATCCAATGAAAACTATATTTCCAGTGGTGGAGACTATTTAGATGAATCATCATATTACGAATCTTCTGGAATCATGGTTTAATATCCAGACTACATATTTAAAATCAGTGTCTAATAGATAAGGTAAACAATGCTGAATCCATGACCAATGTATCTTTGAACACTAATTATAGTAATTATAAATATTATAACTCTTCTTATACAGAATCTTCTTCTAATGAAGATTATACTTTTCCTATCTATAAAGAAGTTTCTAGGTTTTCTTAGCTTCTTGATAATGAGAATTCAAAACTGAAGAAAAATCTTGATAATGAAAATTCTAGGAATACTATTCTTACTAAGGAAATATCAGATCTTTATAAAGATCTTGATAAGAAAACCCTTTATTTTGAAAGTATTTAAAAAAATCTTGAGGAAGTAAATTCTGAGAAGGATAAACTTTCTAAGGATCTAGAAAATGTAATTTCTTAGAATTTTTTTTTGAGCCTAACTCTATTTCTAAAACTAATGTTTTGGAAGACAAGAATTTAGTTATTAGACTGAAGTTAGAAATATTTTCCCTAAGGAAGTGTTTGTCAAAATTTACCTCAGGTAAAGAAAATTTTGATAATATGAATTCTCAAATCCAACCTTTTAAAAATAATTCTTGATTTGGTCATACTAGTTCAAAACTGATTTTTTGTAACAATTATTTTGTTCCTCAAAGTGCTCCATTCCGTGATAAGTGTCAGTGTGGTGGAAACTGGGAAACAATTTGTTCATTAAACACGACCCAGTCATTAGGATTTCATAAATATTATTTTTCAAAGAAAATGTGGATGCCTAAAATTTTGCTTTCTGAAATTTCCGAATACAATAAAATTTAGGTTATGAATGTCTAACACTAATATTTTTATGAAAATAAAGATGGTACCAACAACAATACATGGTACATGGATAGTGGATGTTCCCTGCATATGACTGGTAATAAAAACTTATTTGAAAATATTATCAAGATGAATGGAGGAAAAGTAACTTTTGGAGATAATGATAAGGGAGAAATTATTGGTATAAGTAACATTGTTCTTCTTGAAAAAAAATTGATTTCAAATGTTTTATTTATTAAAGGTCTTAAGCACAACCTCATTAGCATAAGTCAATTATGTGATGAGGGTTACCTTTTGAATTTTAGGAATGACAAGTGCTTAATACACAATTCCAAGGAAGAGTTTATTCTTTCTGCCCATAAGAAAGAGAATGTATGCACACTAAACATAGAATACCTTAGGAGACAAGACTTACCTTACCTTTGTGTAATGGAAGATCATTCTTGGTTGTGGCATAGAAGGCTAGGATACTGTAACCTTAGGAACCTATGAAAACTCTCTAAGAAAAGAGTATTTAAGGATCTACCAGAGTTTAGATTAGATTCTTCAAAAGTTTATGATCCTTGTCAATATGGAAAGAAATATAAATCAAGTTTTAAATCAGTTGGTGAAGTCTCAACCACTGATGCATTATAGTTAGTGCATATGGATCTTTTTGGTCCAACACATACTGGAAGCATTGGAGGAAAATATTATGTATTTGTCTTAGTTGATGATTACACTAGATTTATGTGGGTCTATTTTCTAGAAAATAAATCTAATGATTTTTCTTATTTCAAAAGTTTTAGAGCCCATGTTAAAAATTAGAAAAACCTTCCTTTTATAACTATTCATAGTGATCTTGGAGGAGAATTTCAAAATTCAGATTTTGAAACTTTTTGTAGTAGAAAAGGCATTACTCATAACTTCTCAGCACCCAAAACACCTCAACAGAATGGTGTTGATGAAAGAAGAAATATAATTCTTCAAGAGATAACAAGAACCATGTTGAGTGAATATTATATATCCAAACAGTTTTGGGTTGAATCTCTATGTACTGCTTGTTATACTATAAATCGTGTTTTGATTAGACCTTTTTCTTAATAAAACTATTTATGAGTTATGGAATGGTAGAAAACATAGACTTTCCTACTTCATGGTTTTTGGTTGCAAAGTATTCATTATGAATAATAATGATAATCTTCACAAATTCTCACCAAAATCTGATGAAGGAATTTACTTATGTTACTCCACAACTTCTAAGGCTTATAGAGTTTTCAATAAAAATGCGTGTATTGTTGAAGAAACAGTACAAGTAAAATTTGATGAATCTGATCCTTCTGTTTTTAAACAACCTCAACCTACATCTTCCGATGTGTTTTCCAAAACTTATTATCAACCTTTGTTATAAGATCCTTCTGATAAAGAAAATTTCCTAGAAGATAATTCTGAAACATTTACCCCAGAATATTTCATACCCTATGTTGATGAACATGTTTTACAAAACCTAAATCAGTTGTTTCTTAAGAATCATCCCAATGATAGCATCATTGGTGATGTAAATCAACCTGTAAAGACAAGAAGTTCCATAATGAATGAAGTAGAACATCTTGAATTTATTTCCCAATTAAAATAAAAAAGCACCTGCAAAGCTTTAGGTGATAATGATTGGATGATAGATATGAAAGATGAACTAAATGAATTCGAAAGGAATAAAGTTTGGCCCCTGGTTGAAGACCTAAATAAACTTCTATTATTGGAGTAAAATTGGTTTTCAGAAATACGTGTGATGAAAATGGAATCATTGTACAAAATAAAGCTAGATTGGTTACTAAATGCTATAATCAATAATAAGGAATAGACTATGAAGAAACCTATGGTACAACACCCCAAGATTTCATAGTGTGTTATTTCTTCAAAATAATTCAATAACTTGCACTACACGCAACACCGAGTTCAAGCACACCACGACTTACCAAAAATGTCGTTCAAAAGTGGTTATGAATAGTATTAACTAAATTTTAAACTTTATATAATCCTTATAATTTTAGAATCCATATTATGAGTTTCTTAGACATAATGTAAGAACAAATTAATTTTCTGTATTGCACTTTTACAAACTTTTAATAGTGAACCCTTTTTAAATCCAATATTTTAAACTTTTATATATTCAATTTCAATAAATAAATTTACTTTTTAGAATGGGGACATAAAAAATTTACAATTAAACATCCCAATCTTCCATGGTACATTTCCCTTTGAATAATGCAATGACGTGCATTGTACGCAACTTCGAGATTCTAACACACCACAACCTATCAAACTAGCCATTATGAATAGTAATACCTACTTTTTGAAATTTTATAAATTTTATCTTTCTAAATGGACTTCATTTTTGGATTCATGATATCGAAATTATCTTAGGGTGAAATTTTCGTACTTTTCAGATAACTTTCATATTTTGATGAATAGTGAGAATTACTAAATTTTAATTAAAAACAACTTTTTAAATCGAAATAATTGATAGTGATAAATTATTAATTTTAGTGGTTTTAAATTATATTTAGAATATATTTTTACCATTTAATACAATTTTTGTCATTGGATGTAATTTCACATTTAAACCAAACATAAACAAGTGTCAATCTTTTGATAGTTATTATATCTTAAAAACAGGCTATTTGTTTTGACGACGGGAATTAATTTTTAAAATAATTAATGCAACTGATATGTTCTGAATTTGGTAAAATAGATTTCATTTTTGAATTCATAATATCAAATATAGCTTAGTCCTAATTTTTGGAATTTTTCTAGAAACTTTCATTTTTTGATGAATAGTGAAACCACTAAGTGGTAGTTAAAAAACTGAATTTTTCATAAAACTTAATTTTACCGCTTCTGTGAGTGTAATTTCAAAAATCCAAGAGACGCGGTTAATATGAAGGAGTAAAATTTGGTTCAATGAGATGAAAATAATTTTTTGTGAATAGTAACTTTTTACTTTTATTTACCACGGTTAAAAGTAAATAGTGTAATTAAGGGTAAAAATGATATTAATATTACCCTAACACATGTCCTAATTCTATTGGAAAAGTGTATCTCAACCAAAAACAATATTAGGAGTATAATATTATCATTTAGGTCCACTTGTATTAGATTAGGACATTTATTATTATGTAATTCAAAAAAGAGTTAAACGAGTTAAAATCAAAGTTTATTTACTAAAACATTTTTAATATAGGGTTATACATAAGATAAATTCGATTGTAAATATTCATTAGAAATCTAAAAATATTTCCTACATAATGGTATTTTATTTATAATTTTTAGACATTAAATAATTTAATTTAGTTATGACACAATGGTGATGCAATAATTATATAATTAATGAAAAATTAGAATAATTGATATTAAAAATACCCAAATAAATGTAATTTGAGACTTTTTATAAATACCAATAAATTTATAGGTTAATATGAAATGTTAGGATTTATTTAATTAACTTTTTTATAAGTAATCATTCTGTTATGATTTCTAAAAAAATCAATTATTGAATAGTGTCAAAATTGACATAAAAGAGTTTTTTAAAAACATATTATATTATTAATTGATATTAAATTCCTTAAAATCTAAGGTTCGGCCAAGAGACTTATATCATGATAGGTGTATCATTAATGGACCTGTTGGGGGTCTATTGGATGTATATAGTTAACCATATAATATAAAAATACAAAGAGACATTGTAAAAGTGAAACTAATTAACTAAGAGTTAATACTTAAAGATAAGGTTAATATAGTAACACAAACCTATATAAATCCTATAGGTTTAGTGGGTTTCAACCTATCCCCACCTTAACCTTTAAATAATATACTTTGGAGCCATTATAAACTGAATATGAATTTATTATAAAATAATATTTCTAGCTTTTCCAAAGGTTCCCCTCACCCCTCTTATAAAAGGACACTCCTCCTTCTCATTAATTCACACCTTCAATGCCTTTTGTTTCGGAAAAAACCTGCCCAAATAATCTCTCAACTTCCCTCACTTTATCCTAGAGGCCTTACTTTAGTCATAAAGACAACCTAAGGATCCCTTTTGATCAAATCAAAAGGAAGAACCCGAAGAAGAGGTAATGTTTTCACCACCCTTTTTCAAATTCATTTCTTCTTCAACTTATTATTTATTTGTTATTATCATTCTAAAATAATGAATCCAATATCTTCTATATACTGTAATATTATTATAAATATGGTACAACCATATTCATTATTCTATCCATTCTTTGAATGACATGTCACCATACGTGCGTACGTACGACTTACCGTCTCCAGGTCGTGGTGTAATTGTTATTCAATATATTATTATTTGGATGGGTATCATAATGATGTGTAATTAATGTAAATAATAAATATAACATGATAATTATTCTTTATATAAGATATACCATCCAATTAAATATTATTTTAATATCAAAAGAATGATATTGTCGCTCGTGCGTACGTGCGGACTACCGTCTCCACGAACGCGATGAGATTCATTCTCCATCGTATCCATTCAAGTATAATTATAATTTGATGATTTAAAAATAATTTTTACAGACTTGATATCATTATGGATATTAATAAGATACAACCTATCCATTAAAAAATGGCTTACATAACAAAACATATAAAAGAAAACGAGTAAGTTAACACCCGAAACGACGATAATACTAAGATATTATTAACAAAGCAATGTTAAAAGATCATATATGATAACATAATAATGTATATGATTCTTTTATAATTTAGTAACAAATATTTCACCATTATACAGGAGCTTAACCTACCCACAACCAAGGAAAATTACAAGGTAAGGGTTTATTTCACAATCTTTTCATTATCCGAGGTTGTTTATACGTAATAATCTACTGAGACTTCTTTATCATCCACATCCATGTTTCTTAAAAATGTTTTTCAAAAAATTCTTAATATTTTACAGAATATGGGTTAAAGTAATTTATACCCTTATTTTACTTTTTATAAGATGTTTATAAAGGAATCTTTCCGTCGTTTTCCAAACAAGGTCCTTTTTAACCTTTTCGACAGAATTAAGGTAAGAATGTCTTTTTTTAACTTATATGGCGGGCGCGGCTATTTTCTGCCGTTATAAAATTTTCGAAGCTTCCCTTACTAGATTATAAGTATATTTTCAAATTAAATGTTTTATTTTATAATTATGTGACTTTTAAATGATTTCAAAATGAATATTTTAAGATTTTCTGAAAGGTACTCTTTATCAAAATCAGAATTTTAAATTTTTTAAAGATTTATCTTTATAAATATTTTTAATTAATGTCTATGTTTTCAAAATGATTTTAAGGATTTATTTATATGGACATGAATATTTTTAAAAGATATTTCTTTTCAAAAGTTTCGAAGTGGTATGAGACACTTTGATTCAAAAATCTCTTTTAAAGTACTTCCTTAATAAATGTGTGGCTTTTAAATGATTTCAAAAAAAGATATATTTCTCTCAAATAGTTTTAATTTCATCTATGTCAACATACTATGATGAATTTTAATTTTATTTCAAGTTGATTTATTCTGATACAAAACTTCCATATTGTTTTGCTGTTTTTGTGATGTGTTTGACTGTGTATGTGTTATTTTTATACCATTCGTGGTTTATGGATGAAGTATTTACATTTCGTATTCTAATTTTAATACGAATGTTTATGTTATGTTTAAAACTATTCATATGGGAATGCATTGGACTTCATATGTGACGGGTGGAGCCCTCTATAGCTCCTCGATGCATCAGTAGGTCTCATGAGACAAACTAGTGTCTTGGAACAAGGCTTTGACAAAATCTTATTTGTAGTCTTGGCACGAGGCCTTGGCTATGTGGTTATGATAGTCTGGCATTATTCATTCCATCATTATGAAAGTGGTTATTGATATTGCATTTGATTATTCTATTATTAGAATATCCATGTCAATAAGTAAATGGAATTATTTCATTTTATTTTTGCCATACTATGTTGAAGTTCAAGTTTAAAAGGATTTTATTTTAGTTATACATTGCCTTAAATGTTTATTCTTATTTATAAAAGTTTTCTCTGTATTGTTATCCTTACTGGGAATTTGAGCTCACCCCTTTTCTATATTTTATTTTTCCCAAGATGTGAAGAAGTAAATTATTAATGACCTGCAGGGATAGTATGAGGGGATAAGAGTGTAGACTATGGAGACTATGTTGTTGTAGTTTTCATTTTTATGATGTAATGTAAAACTTTATGAATATATCTAGTGTTTCCAAGGATACTAAACTAATCGGTCTTTCTAGATTTGATCTTTCTTGTGATCATGCCAATGTTATGTAATAACTCACCGACTCTGGGTAACTGGGGTCGGGGCGTTACATATGTTCTAGTAGCTAAACTTGAGTCTATTCGTATTTTACTTGCCTTTGCAGCATTCTTCAATTTCAAACTTTTTTAAGTGGATGTCAATTGTGTTAACCTTAATAGTTATGTTCAAGAGGATGTTTTTGTTGAACAACCTCCTAGTTTTGAAGATACAAAACACCCTGAACATGTTTTCAAAATTACCAAAGCTTTATATGGACATAAGAAAGCCTCTCGAGCTTGGTATGATAGACTTACAGGATTTTTTCTTCAAAATAACTATGTTAAGGGAAATGCGGATCCAACCCTTTTTATAAAGAAAGACAAGAAAAATGTTTTTACTATTTAAATTTATTTTTATGAAATTATATTTGGTTCAACTCAGAAATCTTTAACTGAATCCTTTGCGGATCTAATGAAATTTGAGTTTGAAATGAGTATGATGGGTGAGTTAACATTTTTCCTTGGTTTTCAAATTTCTCAAAAACCAGAAAGAATCTATATATACGAACATAAGTATATTAAAGATCTTCTTAAAAAGTATGGATATGAAAACACTAAGAGTATAAGTACTCCCATTAGTACCTCAAACTCACTTGATCTATATGAAGCTAGGAAACTGGTAGATCACACATCTTTTAGAGGTTTGATCGGAAGTCTGCTTTACTTGATAGCTAGTCGTCCAGACTTTATGTTTTCGGTATGCTTATTTGCCTGATATCAATCCAATCCTAAGGAAACTCATTTAAAGGAAGTGAAAATAATTTTTCACTACTTAAAGGGAACCATGGATCTTGGATTCTTTTATACTTCTGGAAATGATTTTGTTTTGAAAAGTTTTTCAGATGATGACTTTGGTGGATATAGAATGGATAGGAAAATTACAATCGGAACATGTCATTTCTTAAGAGATTCATTAGTTTCATGGTCACGCAAAAAACAACACTCAATAGAACTTTCCACTACTGAAGCTGAATATGTAGCAGCTTGAAGTTTTTGTGCTCAAGTGTGGTGGATGCAACACGCACTCATAGAATATGGTATGAGTTTTACCAAAACAAAAATTTTGTGTGATAATACTAGTTCCATTTCCTTAAGTAAAAACCATGAACATCACTCCCATGAAAAACACATAGGTATTAGACATCAGTTTCTTAGGTATCACAAAAAAGAAGAAGATATCATTCTTCAATTTATCAGAACTGAAGATAAACTTACTAATAATTTCAAAAAATATTTACCATCTGATAGATTTGAATAAATTAAATATAAGTTAGGAATGATAACTGTATGGTAATCTTATTTGTTAACTTCCTGTTGAACCCAATCTCCTTACAGTAACATACTCCTTTTCATAATGGGAGTACACTTATTTGTTAGATTTCAAATTTTTTTTATAGACTAATTTTTTTCTCTTCTCATAATGAAATTTTTGTAGTTATATTTTCATAATGATGATTTTCTAAATTTTTTTAATGAAGATTTTTAAAAAATTTTTAAGGAAGATTTTCTAAATTTTCATAATGAAGATTTTATAAATTTTTGTAATGAATATTTTCTAAATTCTCCTAATGATGTTTTTCTAAAATTTTCGTAGTCAGTTTTTCAGATTTTTTTTGTAATCAATTTTTTTCGAAATCTAAATTTCTTCAAGAAGAATTTTCCTCAATACGAATAATCTTCTTAGAAATCTGAAAGGTATGTTTCCTTTCTTAAGTTTTCATAATCATCTTTTAATTGTTGGTATTTTCACCTGTTTTTTTAGTTTCATATTCACTCTTTCATAAATCTGAATTTTTTTTAAAACCTCAAAATATCGGATTCTATCAAAATTTCTTTCTGGCTATCATCTCAACCGTTAGATCAGATTAGTAGTTTTTTAAACCATTGGATTAGTTATTTGAGATGAACAGTCGTGTCTAACACCTATATAAAGGACCCCCAAATGGTTGTCTCACATTGATTCCAAAGCATTTGTGTGCTGAAGCCATGCCTTCCTTCTTAATCCCATTCCGAACTTCTCACATCTTTTTCAAATCCGAATGTCTGTCGAGGAATCTTATCAAAAATACATGTCAACTGTCAAGCCAATCTCAGAGTTTCAAGTGTATAGAGAAAGGTTGGTGCATCCAAATTTCTTCGTTAAGTATGATTCCATCATCTAAAAGAACATCAAGCTGAATGGATGGGAGAGTGTTTGTGTATCGAATCTAGAAGATCAATATTTAGTGTATCCGAATTTTCAAGTTGAATTTAATGAAACAATGAGTTTTTTCAAGGAATAAGGCAGAGATAAGTTCTCTTTCAAGAGATATGGGAAGACTTATGCTCTTTCATACACCAAGGATGCTATCCTGGTTGGTATTCCGTTTGAAGGAGAAGCTGAGTTTTGTTCTCATAAGATGCCTGATAATCAAGTAAGTTTCAATAAGGTTAAGGCTATGGTTTTTCATGGACATTATGAAGTAAATACTACGAATATTTCTCATGTATCTACAAATTTCTGGATTCTCAAATTATGGGTTCAAGGATTTATCATACCAAGAAAAGGTGACAAAGATACATTGAAGAAAAGTTACATGTATATTTTGGATTTTCTGGTGAACCTGAGAATGATCAAATTGGTTAATCATATTCTAATTAAGATAGAGAATATAAAGAATGGAAATATGAAGGCACAAATCATTATGTATCCATCCATTCTTTCTAAGCTGATTGTTCGGTTCTTAGAGTCTTTCAAAATTCCTTGAAATACAAAGCCAAGGAATTGAAAAGTCGTGCTGGTTAGTGATAATACTTTGAAAAGGATGAAAGTCAGTTTTTCTAAGGAATCCAACGAATTTTGTGACTTGCCAGAAGAAGAAGACGAAGACATACTAAAGAAATAGGAGTTGGATGAACCATCTAAAAAGGATGGAAGGAAGAGGAAGTATAAGGAAGTATAAGAGGAAGGAAAAACCAGAGAGCCTAAAAAAATAAAATCTGCACCTCCAAAACCTAAGAAGAAAAAATATTATCCGGATGAGGTAGTTGCTAAGTAGAGGGAAGAAAAGAAGAATAAGAAAGTAGGGGAGCCTAGTTTTGGTTTGAATCCTACTGAAGTAAAAGCCTTAAAAGATAAGATAGTTGATGATCTCGAGAAGCATGAAAAAGAAAACAAACAAAAGAAGAAGATGACTATAGAATAGGTAGTGCAATCACTCCTGATAGCCACAGAGTAAGCATCCGAAAATATTTTGGTACCAAAATCTGTCTTAGTAAAAGCTTTACCATAGACACTGGGAAAGAAATTTGTGACTCTAGAAAAATTACAAGAAAAATTAATAAATAAGAAGAAGAGGAAGAAGAAGGCAGTGGTGATACCAAAGATATCATTAAGAAAGTTGAGGATTTTCATGAGAAGGAAATCCCTTCAGAAAAATTATCAATCCGAACTTCTCAAGAAGAATCATTAAATATTTCTACTCCTGGAAAGGAAGAAGATAGGGATGAATAATAAGTGAATAAGCTCTCTGAAGAAGAAAGTTCTAATCATGATTTCATTCATCCAAAGATGCTAAGGCAGAAGCTGAGAAGGAAGAGATAGAGGAAGGCAAAATTTTTCAGCTGTCTGATAGTTAACACAAATATCCTAAACAAGATGAATCCATTACAAAGATTGATAAGGGTAAACAAGTGGTTGTTGATACACCTACAAAATATGTGGTTGAGAATAAAGATGTTGGTGGTTATTCAAAGAGGAAGGAAATTGAAAAAGAAAAATATCCCTCACCATGTAATGTTTTTGATTCAGAATCATCATCTCTAGGACATGATTTTGTAGTACAGTCCTTAATGAATCTTGTTGAAACTATCCCTATGTTTCCAAGCATTGACTCCAGATGCCAGATGCTTCAACACACTCTAAATCAAAAATCAGATTCAGTATCCATGGTTATGGATAAGTGTGTCAAAATTGAAGCTGATTTCAAACCTTTTCTCATAAACTATAAAGCCCACAAGATATCCTGCAAGATGATGACTAGTTGGTCAAGAAAAAATATAGATGACATGAGAAATCTTGATGAGTTCCAAGATAGTGTCACAAATGCATTTGACATAGAATATGTGAAGATCAAGGATCTCACAAATCGTTTTGAAGAGAAGCTTACTCTAGAACAGAATTCACATATTCAAGAAGTGAAAGATCTGAATGGGAATTTTTATTCAGTTTCTCAGAGTTGGTAGAGAGAAAGGGATCTCATGATTGAGATAGAAGAAAATCTTGAAAATCAGGAAGAAGCCTTGAAGTCTTAGGTAGAGGTTAGTAAGGTTTAGGAATAAAGAATCAAAGCCTTAGAAAAGAAGACCAAAGATCAGGATCAACTTCTCTAGTGATAAAAGGAAGATCACAAGGAGATCAAGAGGCTCAAAACTAGTGTGAAGAAGTTTCTGCTCAAGGAAAAGGAAGGATAAAATTGTTCAATTACGATATTTTGTTGTATTCCTTCCTTGTATAAATTTTTCCAATCGTAATTAATTTTTTGGTTGATCTTCATATATTTTGTTGTCTGTAATAATATTTCGGGTACAATATTTACTTTTCCATTCCCTGTATTTCTTTTGGAAAATCACAAATGGGGATAAAGGAAAAATAGTTCTAAGAAAAGAATAAATTTCCCTAAGGGGGAGTTAATCTAAGGGGGAGTTAATCTAAGGGGGAGTTCTTATCCAAGAATATTTCTCTAAGTAATAAAATGACTAAGTATCATTCCATAAATCAAGAATACGATCCTTAGTGTGTCCAAATCCTAAGGGGGAGTTAGTTGTATTAATCAATGCCCATGTGTTAAGGGAGATAATTTATACTTTCAGATTTTAGAAAAATATTTTCTAAAGTCCTTATATTCTTTTCTATAAGGATGTTTGTGCTTTCCAAAAGGGGGAGATTGTTGAGTCAATAATGTTTCCTTATGAATTTTCCATTCCTTCATGTTCAGGGGAGATTTCTGAGTCAATAAGGCTTCCTTATGAATTTTCCATTCCTTCTTGCTTTGAAAATCACAAACACATTATCTTAAGGTAAATCTCTTTTACCATATGCTTTTATCTCATAAGGAGAATTTTCCTTCCCCAAGGAAATTTATCCTTACCATGTTTTTCATAGTTCATATTTTATCAAAGTATAAAAATTCGGTTTCGTATATAAAACCTTAGAATCTAAAATACTTAGATATAGGGAATTATACTTTTAGGATCCGAATTCAGATTCCGAGTTCTCTGAATACAGACTCTGAACTTTCTAAGTTCAGACTCCGAGTTTACTAAATTCAGATTCCGAACTTTCTGAGTTTAGACTCTGAGTTCTCTAAAATCAGACTCCAAAATTTCTAAGTTCAGACTCCGAGTTCTCTGAATTTAGACTCCGAACTTTCTAAGTTCATACTCCGAGTTCTATGAATTTAGACTCTGAAAATTTTTAGTTTAGGTTCTGAATTCTTATGAATTCAGACTCTGAATTTCATTGAAATTCAGACTCCGAAATTCAATAGAATTCAGGTTACGAATTCCTTTAAATATAGAATTTGAATATCCATGTTTTATAGACACAAAATATTTTTTTTAGACTTTGAACATTCATTTTTCCTTACAATCTGAAAAATGAATTTTCTTAAGTAACCATATTTCTTCTTACTCATTTTTTAGTTATAAAATGATGTTGTGCATTCAGTTACTAACCAACCATTGTTTGAGTGACATGTGTACAGGTCCCTCTAAAATTCAAGGAAAAATATGACTGTTAGAGGAGAGAGCTGGCCATTGAAGATGTGCCTATTAATAGGATCTCATTTGAATGATCTCAACACTGTTCTATGAATCTAGAGATTACATGTTGCTAAAGTGATTTCTCAAGAGAGAGTTTCATTCTTTGTGTGAACTAAACATCTTGTTCAGAATTTCTTCATGTGGCTCTGAATGTTGCTCAGTACAATTGAGGGATTTTGAGGATAGGAAGATAGAGGTGCCGACTACCTTGAAGTTGAGGGCTTGCGGGGATAGCAAGACAAAATCTGATCTTCGTATCGAGGGATTACCCTATTTTGGGTAAGACAAACTTTCTTGAAAGTATATATCAAAGGACCTTTATCCAAGGTTGTTGGATACCCTTATCTTTGGGTTAAAATATTTACTACTTGTTACTTGTATTGTTTCAATTTTCCACTGCATTTTGACTGTTGAGGAAATTATAACTATATTATACTTCCTTATAATTGTACTCTGATATAGAAATATTATATATGCTTTAAGGTAGAATCTTTATCTTTGTAAACTTCTGTTAAGTTTCATTTATAGAACTACTTTTCCATAATTACATTTTTGGAATCATATTTCTGGAATCAAGAAAGTTAGTAGAACTTAGAGGTTTTGTGAATTTAACTTGGTTAACCTTATTAAACAATAGAAAGGTTTATAACTAACTTTAGAAGTTCCCAAAGAATTTTTAAAGTATACAATTCACCCCCTCTTATATATTGAGCATCTACAGTATCATTTTGATCTTAAACACTACTAGAAAAACAGGTATTTGCGACGGGCTATTTGCGACGGGATCCCGTCGCAAATAGCCCGTTGCTGAAAACGCCGTCGCAACTAAACTTATTTGCGACGGGACCGTCGCTAAAGCCTTTTGTTGCGACGGGCATTCTCCCCGTCGCAAATAGTATTCCGTATTTTTGTAAAAAACTTTTTAAACAGTTTTTTGCGACGGGCCCGTCGCAAATACCTGTTGCGACGGGCCCGTCGCAATTAGTTTTTGCGACGGTTCCGTCGCAAAAACTCTTTTTAAAAAAAATAAAAAAAAAATTAATAATACTAGTATTTGCGACGGGAATCGGGACCCGTCGCAAATACTCTTTTTAAAAAAAATAAAAAACTATTAATAATACTAGTATTTGCGACGGGCATAGTATCCCGTCGCAAATACTATAAAAAAAATAAAAAAAAATAAATTATTAATAAATTATTTTAATTAATATAATAATAGAATTATAATTTACAAATGAAAATAATAAATTATTTTAATTACTATAATAATAGTAGAATTATAATTCAAAAATAAAAATAATAGAATATTAATAAATAATTTAATTAATATAATAATATTATAATTATAATTCATAAATAAAAAAAATATTAATAAGTTATTTTAATTACTATAAAAATAATAGAATTATTTTACATTCAAATATTAAAATAATTCAAGTATTACAAAAAAATAATTAAATTATAATATTATAAAATTTTAATATATATATAAAATTTAATATTATAAAATATAAATATTATTATTATTCATATTAATATTGTTATTTAAAAATATAATATTATTAATATTTTATAATGAGACAGAAACTACGAATAGAAAAAAAAAATATTTTGATTTCACAAATTTTATAACAGAAATACAAACTCTAATCTGTAGGAGGGGGGGGGAGGTGGGGGATCTGCAGATGGTGGTGGAGGAAACTCCATCCCTAAAGCATGAGTGAGTCGGCGCATGTACTCCATCTGCTCCTGATGCTGCTGCTGCCACCGACTCGTCTGCTCCTCGTACAGCTGCTGCTGGCGTCGACGCTCCTCCTCATGCTGCTGACGCATCTGCTCCTGCTCCTGTCGGAGACTCTCTATCTGTGCAGTCTGAGATCGCAACTGCTCCTCATACTGTGTAGAAGTAGATGCACGAGCTCCTCTCGAGCTGGACGCCGACATCGCAGCACTGCCATAATAATCTCCGGGAGTCAGTCGAGAGCCGATACCAACTACCCGGCCTTTCTCGAAGGCATACTGGGTGGCCTGCATCCATGCCGCCTCATCAAACTGACGGGCAGTGGTCTGATCTGATGACTCGGCCTGACTCTCAGGCCGGGCCTGTGCCGCTGCAGCCTCATATGACTCCTATAGTTGCAATTTAAAATTAAAATTGTGAATATATTATATGCAGTTAATTTTTAAACTTGAAAACAAATAATACTGACCACGATGTGATGCTGACGATCACCTCTGAGCTCCCCAGTAGCAGGATCACTATACATCCTCCGATATACGTCGTACTCTGTAATATCGGGGTGCTCGACAGCCTATAAGAATAAAAAATAAACTGTTAATATTTATAGTTATATAAAATATTTATAAATAATGTACGTACCAGATGCTGTCTATGAGTACTGAAAGAACGACTCCCAGCTCGATGAGTCACCTCCTGCCTCCCCCGATTCTGCCTCCCCACCGATGATCTCCTCTGAAAGGCACCACTCAACCAGTGCGCACATAATCCATCCCATACATGGGATGAAATGTACTCTGGTCGGTGTGCTCTACATGACTCATCAAAATCTGACACTCCTGCTTTCTTCATCGCAGCTTTTCTTAAATTGTGCAAAAACTGACGAAGGCGATCACGCATGGCCACCTCCCATGCCTCGTGGATGGCGTCACGCATGGTATCCTCGATCGGATACCATAAACCCTACAAATAAATCAAAATATCAAGTTAGAAATGAAATAATTTTCAAAATAAAAATTATTTATTTACGTACGTACCAACCAATGGCCGAACATGGCCTGCTGCACATCAATGGGAATCTGCTCCCATGTGGTCCACGGCTGAGAGAAATAGTTGCGCAAAATAGCGCTGCCCTGTCCGACTGCTATATGCGAAAAACTGAAAAAATAATAAACATTTATTATGTGAATAGATTAATGAAATCTTAGTCAAATTCACAGGTTATTACACAGGTTATCACACCTCCGGGTGCGCGGATCAAACCCAAGACGTGGACGTCGCTCGGGGACGGGGTCCGGAATCATCAATCGTGCAAGACCGCGCCCCCTCCGCGTACTCCCTGGAGCGCCTGCAGGCTGAGGGTTATCTGCCAGCAACTCATCCGCATCGAAAGGCAGGTCAGCCTCCGTCAACTCACGAAATGTGGCCTCGTCCATCTGAAACAGAAAATGTTAATATTAGCAAATAATTGATAATTACTATTATATATACATATATACATATTATGATTGTATATAAATACCATGGAATTCTATAAGTGTTCATCTTCATCATCATCTTCATATATGTCAATGTCATCTTCATATTCCTCCTCAACATCATCGATATCCATTCGAGTTGCAGTTGCTTCATCTCTTACCATTTCAAATTCATGTGTGACATCATTAACATCATCGTCATCACCGACTCTTAAATGTGGGGTGTCTTCATCGATACTCATATCTCTTTGTAAAAAAGATTGATTTTGAGTACTCTCTTGAAAAACTTCAATTCTTTGCACATCAGTGAAAGCACATTCACTTTGACTAAACTGATTGTCTCGAATTTTGATTTTTATTACACTCCACCAATCAGTCAAGTCTCTTGATGTTGCACAGTACTTTGCATAATAAACTTGATATGCCTTTTGAGCCAATAAGAATGGTTCATTTACTGCGAGAACACTTTTACATTTAATATCGATGATTCCATGAGTCGGATGAACACGCACGCCTCTCTCTGTATCCAACCACCGACATTTGAACATGGTTATGTAATGTTGTCCAAGATAACAGAGTTCAATGATTTCATCAAGTATGCCATAAAAGTCAACTTCATTTTCTCGATGATGAGATCCTCTCAAGCTAACTCCACTGTTCATTGTTTTTTTCGATTCCCCATATGCATGTGTGTGGAATCGAAATCCATTCACCACATATGCATTATATGTTTTAACAAGTTTGGAAGGTGGGTTACTCAATACCCACAGCCGTTTGTCAATTTTATCAGCATGTCGAGACACCTGAAGATTTGCGAAATAATTATCAATATAGTAAACTATACATTGAATGAGTTGCTAAATGATAAAGAATTTATGTTACCAGTTTTTGAAACCACTGAGAGAAATTTTTCAGTCGACGTTCTTCGAGAGCAGCTGCTGTAATTTGTGGAATTTGTTTCTTGATATGATTATCATACAACCTATAAAAACCAAAGTTATTTACTGTAACATAAATGATAGAATAAGTGATATAAACACTTACAGTACAACTGATGTCATCTCTTCACAGTTGAGCAGAACATACGTATGAGCTCTATGATGTTCATCATCTGAAAGCCAGCGTTCAGAAACTCCACCAAAACCAAGCTCTGACTGGTTGAAAACAGATAATTGATTGTCGATTTCATCAATATTCCTCTCATTCCGTCCCATTCGGTTGTGTTTTGAAGGATACGCAGATTCAAAATAATGGGAGCAGAAAAAAGATATTTCCTCTTGCAAATAAGCTTCTGCAATAGATCCTTCAACAGATGCTTTGTTGCGTACTTTTCTTTTCAATTTTTGCATGCATCTTTCAAATGGGTACATCCATCGAAACTGTACCGGACCTCCACATTTGGCTTCATATGGCAAATGTAACATCAAATGTTCCATTGAGTCGAAGAAAGACGGCGGAAATATTTTTTCCAGTTTACATATAATTACAACAACATCTTTTTCAAGTTTGCCTAGAGCATCATAATCTGCCGTAGCCGCACAAATTTCCCGAAAAAAATGAGACATGTCTGTTATGGAATCCCAAATCACAGAATTCAACAGACCTCTTAATCCAATGGGTAGAAGTCTCTCCATTATAACATGACAATCATGACTTTTCAATCCAGTAATATGACCATTCTTTACACATCTACCCAAATTGGAAGCACAGCCATCTGGAAGTCTCAAATCTGCAATCCACTGACAAAATAATAAACGGTTTTCTTTAGACAGTGTATAAGCTGCTTTTGGTTTCAGTAACCTTTCTGTTCTGACATTCTCAAATAGTTCCAATTCTGGACGCCTGCAAATTTGGGCAAGATCTAAACGTGCATTTACATTGTCTTTGCTCTTTCCTGGCGTATCCAAAACTGTATGAAACAAATTATCAAAACAGTTCTTCTCAATATGCATGACATCTAACATGTGTCGGACCAACAAATCAGACCAATATGGCAAATCCCAAAATATGCTACATTTAATCCAATTGTGTTCTTTCCCAAAACCAGAAATTTTCTGTTGGTTTATTGTGGGACCAAAAGTGATGGGAGGTAATGAAAATACAACCGATTTTAACTCCGAACCTGATAGCATTTTTGGACGTCCATCCCTTTCAGTTGTTCCTTTTCTGAAATGAGATCTGTTTCTGCGAAAAGGATGATCAGCTGGAAGAAATCTGCGATGACAGTCAAAATAACAAGGTTTCTTTCCATGAATGAGCATAAATGCTTTGTTCTCTCCCATACAGTAAGGACATGATTTCTGACCATGTTTACTCCAGCCAGATAACATCCCATAAGCCGGGAAGTCACTTATTGTCCACATCAATGCTGCTCTCAGTATGAAATTCTGTTTCGTTGCAACATCATATGTACTGACACCAGTACTCCACAATAAATTTAATTCATCAATCAATGGCTTCAAATAAACATCAATATTTTTCTTCGGATGTCCTAGAATTAGTAAAGTCAAAAAGATATATGGCTCCTTCATCAACATCCATGGAGGTAAATTATACGGAGTTAAAAAAACAGGCCAACATGAATATTGACTACCATAAGATCCAAACGGACAAAAACCATCAGTGGAAAGGCCCAGTCGAACATTTCTAGCTTCTAAAGCAAATGATGGATGCACTCTATCAAAATGTTTCCATGAATCACCATCGGCTGGATGATTCAAGCTTTTATCGGTTGAAATATTCTCTTTATGCCATGACATCATTGTCGCTGTATTCTTAGACATGAATAAACGCTGAAGTCTGGATGTAAGCGGAAAATATCTCAACTGTTTTACAGGAATCAAACCAGACTTCCCGTGTTGTCCTTCTTTATATCTCCGTTGCCCACATGTGGGACAACTATCCAACGACTCATTTTCCCCTGAATATAAAATGCAGTCATTTGAACATGCATGAATCTTCTGACAAGTAAGTCCCAAATTTCGAACCAACCTCTTACTTTCATAGTAATTTGCAGGTAAAACATTTCCTTCGGGTAACAGTGTTTTCAGAAAAGAAAATATCTGGTCAAAACATGTGTTTGACATTCCGTTATCTGATTTGATAGCCATAAATTTTGCAACTGCTTCTAATTTGCTCATCTTGAAGCCAGGATATAATGCATCCTCAGCAGACTTCAACAACTCATAAAATTCAGACGGTCCCAACTCAGGATTTGAAGCTATATCAGCCGGAGTTTCTGTATGTTGAACAGATGAACCTACAACATCATGTACTAAATCTTGAAACTGGGATGGATCCGGAATCAAGTTGGTATCATCTGCTCGGGAACTGCGTTCACCGTGTTGATACCAAAAAACATAATCTGCTTGAAAACCAAAACGCAAGAGATGTTCCCCCACTTTGTCAAACGTGTCAAACGTTCTCAATGCACATTTTCTACAAGGGCATTTTATCTTTCCTTCTGAAACAAATTCTGAATTTGATGCCGTAAATGATAAAAAAATCTCCACACCCTCTATATATACTGGATTTAAACCAGAACCATTTGGATTTCTACGTTGATTTATCCATATGCGGTCATCTAATAATGACTGTTGACGACCTCGTTGTTCCATATTTTTCTATAAAATAAAAAAGCATTACTGGTTTTGAATAATTTGTTAGAAAAAACACTCAAGCAAGGATTACTAATTATTACAATTTATTACTAATTATTACAATTTATTGCTAATTATTACTATTTATTACTAATTTAGCAATACTTAGCAATACTTAGCAATACTTAGCAAAAGGAAAACTGCTTGAATAATGAAAGGAAATTTGGTAATCATCGTTGTGGAGATGGTTATAAATTTTCCCTTCATTATCCAAGCAGATTTCGTTTACTAATTATTCCTAATTATTACTAATTATTCCTAATTATTACTAATTATTCCTAATTATTACTAATTATTCCTAATTATTCCTAATTATTCCTAATTATTACTAATTATTACAAATTATTCCTAATTATTACTAATTATTACTAATTATTCCTAATTATTTGCAATTATTGGTAATTATTACAAATTATTACAAATTATTACAAATTATTGGTAATTATTGGTAATTATTCCTAATTATTCCTAATTATTCCTAATTATTACTAATTATTACTAATTATTCCTAATTATTCCTAATTATTACTAATTATTCCTAATTATTTGCAATTATTCCTAATTATTTGCAATTATTGGCAATTATTACTAATTATTGGCAATTATTGGTAATTATTGGTAATTATTACTAATTACTACAAATTATTGGTAATTATTGGTAGTTATTCCTAATTATTCCTAATTATTACAAATTATTACTAATTATTCCTAATTATTACAAGGATTACTAATTATTACAATTTATTACTAATTATTACAATTTATTGCTAATTATTACTATTTATTACTAATTTAGCAATACTTAGCAATACTTAGCAATACTTAGCAAAAGGAAAACTGCTTGAATAATGAAAGGAAATTTGGTAATCATCGTTGTGGAGATGGTTATAAATTTTCCCTTCATAATCCAAGCAGATTTCGTTTACTAATTATTCCTAATTATTACTAATTATTTCTAATTATTCCTAATTATTACTAATTATTACTAATTATTCCTAATTATTTCTAATTATTACTAATTATTACTAATTATTACTAATTATTACTAATTATTACTAATTATTCCTAATTATTACTAATTATTACTAATTATTCTTAATTATTTGCAATTATTCCTAATTATTTGTAATTATTGGCAATTATTACTAATTATTGGCAATTATTGGTAATTATTACTAATTACTACAAATTATTGGTAATTATTGGTAGTTATTCCTAATTATTACTAATTATTCCTAATTATTACTAATTATTCCTAATTATTACTAATTATTACTAATTATTCCTAATTATTACAAATTATTACAAATTATTACAAATTATTACAAATTATTGGTAATTATTGTTAATTATTGATAATTATTCCAAATTATTGATAATTATTCCAAATTATAGGTAATTATTTCAAATTATTGGTAATTATTGGTAATTATTGCTAATTATTGGTAATTATTCCTAATTATTGGTAATTATTCCTAATTATTGGTAATTATTCCTAATTATTACTAATTATTCCTAATTATTACTAATTATTCCTAATTATTACTAATTATTCTTAATTATTACTAAATATGACTAATTATTCCTAATTATTGATAATTATTAGCAATTATTGGTAATTATTGATAATTATTACTAATTATTGGTAATTATTCCTAATTATTACTAATTATTCCTAATTATTTCTAATTATTACTAATTATTACTAATTATTACTATTTATTGTTAATTATTACTAATTATTACTATTTATTGTTAATTATTACTAATTATTCCTAATTATTCCTAATTATTACTAATTATTGGTAATTATTACTAATTATTACTAATTATTGGTAATTATTACTAATTATTAATATTTATTCTTAATTATTAAAAATTATTACAAATTATTCCTAATTACAATTAACTATGAACAATACTAATAATTTAAATTTATTAAGTAAGAAAACAATATAAACATAATTAAATTACAACTAATCAAAAATAATTGAAATTAATACAAAATTAAAAATAAATATTAAATTAAAATGAACATAAATACCTTGAAAATTGATGAGCTCTGATCGTTCTTCAAAACTTTAATAACAGCTCCGAAGAAAAAAATTAAACTGAACAAAAACTCAAATTTAGAAATAGAAATTTTAGAGCAGAAGAAGGTGGAGAATGAGAATGATTTGAAAAAAACGGATGGGGGTATTTATAGGTTAGATTATTAGCGACGGGTCCATTTGCGACGGGCTTCCCGTCGCAAATAGCATTATTTGCGACGGGCACCGTCGCAAATACCTTCGCCCGCATTTATTACGGTCAGCCGGTAAATAGTTATTTGCGACGGGTCCCGTCGCAAATAACATGCTATTTGCGACGGGAATACTTTCCCGTCGCAAATACCTTTTACCGCCGCCGAGTATTTGCGACGGGAATACTTTCCCGTCGCAAATACCTTTTACCGCCGCCGGTTATTTGCGACGGGGAAGCCTACCCCGTCGCAAAAGACTACTTATTTGCGACGGGTAAAGACCCCCGTCGCAAATAAGTTTTTAACGGGACTATTTGCGACGGGATTTATTCCCGTCGCAAATAACCCGTCGCAAATACCCATTTTTCCCGTAGTGAAAGTTGGTATCATTGGAGAATATCATACTCCATACAAACCTAACACATACTCCCCCATGTGAATATTAGAACACACCCTTAAAACACTATGATAATCATGGAGAAATATAGGAACCACCTACCTTATATTCATAGGTGTTATCTCATTATAAATCAACCTCTAACTCAAGCCGAAAGAAGAGAAAACACTATTTTAGACAAACTACTTGAAAATATTGAAAAAGAGATTGTACAAATTGAGAAATCTATTTGTATAGATAAAATAAAATAAAATTTATAAGATTAAAGGTATTGTTGAGAAAATCTATATCCACCAATAGATCAAGGATCAGGGTTCATATGATGAATAATGAAAGAAATCTAGAGGATGAGGGGATAGGCCCATGAGACCCCATGGGTGATCCTACCTCAATGCATAGATGAAATGAAAAGAATGAGTGGTTTGAGACCTTTGTAGATATTTTTTTTAAAAACATAAAATGTGTTTAAATTATACATATACTATATTAGGTTCATGACATGTAAACGTTTTACAAATCATGAATTCCTTGGGATGGTCCCCTGAGCCTTCCTGCCCTTCCGCACATCCTGTAAACAATTTACACATCGTGTAAGTGTTACACAATGTATACTTCAAGTTGGAGCTATTTTCAATAGACCATTCCCTTGAACATCCTATGGTGTTTACTCAAACACCCAAGACTTCTACCAAAACATAGAAATATCAAAATTAACTGCAAAATTACTCATTCAAAAACCCAAGATGATACATTATTTTTGAAAATAGATTTCAATTTTTTTCTGGAAAATGGAAATGTCTTTCAGAAAATATACTACATATGATGTGGATTTACAATGATTTTGGATTTTGGTTTTTGGTTAAAAATTCAAGGAGGAAAAGTAGTGTTATATAAATCATGGTGAGTTTTGATGTATGTTATATGTTTTGAATGGGGTTTTTTAAATAATAAAATAGTATTGTGGATACCATATTTCATAGATTTTGGGTGTTTAATTGCGGTGTCTTGGGTGTTTGAATATTATGTAAGAATTTTATTCCATGTTTTCTTGGAAACAACCATGGGAGGTTAGTGTGTGTTTCGACTTGGTTTTTTGCAATATGGAGAGAGAGACTAGGATATTTTTTTTAATGGTTTGATTTTTTGGAGATGATTAGGAGAGACCTGAGCATTTTATTATTTATTTGGAACGTATACCGAGGATATATGTGGGGGATGTATATGGTAGGATATTGATGGATACTTTTTGGAACCTATTATTTCAGGATTATGAGATAGATGTTATATGTCAGGATTATGTAGTTGAGTAAGTTTTATGATTGGTGTTTTTATGATTTCACGGTTTGGACCATTTGGTGTGTGCTTGATGGTTACTATTAGGACCACTTGAGCATGATTTTTATAGTATATTCATATGGTTTTGAACATAATTCATGGGAATTGATCATTAATAGAATATTATTTTATTGGGGCACCATATGTTTGGGTAAATCAGTTGATGACACTTCGGTGTTTGGGATTGACAAGTTCAATGAGGAACCATTTGGTGCATAGTGATCAATGTTTCTTGTTTTCACCATTTTATAATATATAAAAATTCATGACTTGATTCATGGTATGATCTATGATCTATGACATGTTTAAATTAGTTAAAAATAGTTTCTGACATGATTCATGGTTTGAATCATGATTTTCGATATGTTTTAGGGGGCGAACCATAGTTAAATATGGGAATCTTGGTGTGAATATTATGAAAAAACATGGTGAAGTGTTATTATGGAGCACCAAATTCATTTTGTGTAATGAAATATTTAATGTTAAAATTTATCATTTGGCTATCTTGATTGCAAGGATGAATCTAGGAGGATACTTAAGAGACGGTGTCATAAATACCAAGGTACACAGGGATATGATTGATGTGGTTTCATTTATATAACATGATTTGATATCTATATACATTCATGGATTTATTTTGGATGTATTTAAGGACTCATTATTAGTGGTTGGAGTTAGTGCGCTGGCATCTATACTGAGGTTGGTTTGGAAGTGATCCAAGGGTGAGTCAGATTGGGATTGTGTTTGTGTTAGGGGTAGAGTAAGATGATAAATGTGGTATTTTGGAGATTTTGAAAATGAATTATAATTATTTTCATGGATTAAACTCAATGTGGATGATTGGATGATGTGATAATTTTTATGGATAAAAGGCATCACTATTGGTTAATATTGTGATGTGTCATCAGTTGAGGCTGAACACCTTTGGTAAAAGTGAGCTAGAAATGTACTAACTAAAATTTTTCATGGAATTAAATTAAATGAGTAGGAAACCACACCATAAACATCATTTAGGATGTTTTTGAAATTGTTTAGGGATTGAACATTCCATTTTTTTGAAAATATAGTGCATTAGGGATTTGTGTCTAGAGTTATGTATTAGATGTGTATTGGGAATTCAGAGATGGAACGCAACTGGTTGATGGTGAATTAATGACTGAGATAGGTTTGGGATCATGGTGGATTAAAACCATGGATTCTTGAGGTTGATAAATATTGTAGTGTGGTGTTTATAATGACTTATATTGCTACAATTTTGATATTACTTAAATAGATTGAAATTTTCATTATATGGAAGGTTTATTTTTAGAACCAAGGTATAGATCAGGTACCTAATAATTTCAAAACATATAATTGGTTTTTTATACATTATTTAGTGTTCATATAATTTCCCAAATGTTTGATATGAATTCATGGCAGGTCTGTTGTGGTTGGTTGTTGGAATAACCAACAAAATGTTATTCAAAGCATAATACTATGGCTTATGTGAAAATGTTTTTAGATATCGGAAAGTGGCATCCTTATTGGGGGACTTAATCTTGTTAACATATGGTTTATTCGATGAAATAGGTTTGTGGGGATTTTATAAAAAAAATTAGGGGTTTTTTAATTTTTACACCCCTCTATGCTTCATATCTTGTATAACCTTGTAGTAGGGCGAGGCCAAACCTCCCTCCCCCTTTTCATTTCCCATGGTTTCAGGGTACTCGATGATGGTTACTCAAAATAATTCATTATTATATCTAGTCAATTAGAGTCCATTGTTCACTTATTTTTTTATCAATTATTTGGTTCTATTTGGATAATATTCCAATGAATGATTTCTCCAGTGAATGGATAAATCATAACACCTAGCGGGGATTTCTTATGAGGATCAAAGAGGACATCCTGAGAGGGTAAGAAACCATCCATATTTTTCCATTAGGTATGAAATTTAATGTATATATTTATCTTTTATAGTGAGTATTCTTAATTAATAATTGATTCATTTTTATAATTTTGGAATTTTTTGTTCTATAGGTTCAGTGTTACGCCATGAGTGAAACTCACCCCAATGCTTTGGATTTTCACATCATTGTTTCATGTAGTGAGTTTGGTGAAAAATTTTTCTACATATAATATTGGTTATAAATGTTTAAATAATTAATTTATTTTATTTTATAGGGGATACAGGTTCTCATGGTCTTGATTGATGTTTTATGGGTTTTAAATGGTTTATCGGTCTGCCAGTTTAGGTTTAGGGCCATAACATTACTTTATTCTCTTATTTATTTTGATATTTATTGTTTCAATGCCTTCATTAGTATATCTTGACACATTTTATATTATTTTTTTAGTTTAAATGGGGGTTGTATGGGCTTACATGGTCCTAATAGTCAACATGGATTATATAAATTGATAAATGATTCGATGGTGGTGCCTTGGTTAAATGAGTTTCATTGGATATGATGCCTTTATTTATCCTTGTAATTCTTTAGGATATTTAATGGATTATTTTCATATCTATAAATTGATGCGGTGCTAGATTCTAAGGCCCAAAGAGCTTGGTGTTTATATAATTAAAATATTAAATATATTATATCACCATTGCATAGTTTTAAAATTAATGAAGTAACACCAAAACAAGTAATCATATAAGAAATATGAGGACTCCATTTAATTTTAAATGTAGGGTTTATCCAATATGTGACATATCCTTTGTTGGAATAATGTATTTTTGTTAATGTTCTATCACATATGAAAATAATGAAATTAATTAATTTAATTTATATATTTTTTGACTCAAAAACCTATATCTATAAATAATATTTTATTCCAAATCATTACAGTTAGAGACATAACACTATGATTTTAGAGTAGTGTGTGGAGGAACACTTATTAGATTATGGTGGAATCAATTACTTGATCAATACCACTAGGATCTTCTATTCTAATGAAAATACATATCTCCTAAACGAAATGGTATGTAAACATTCATTGACAATGCTTGATCTAAATCGAGGTAGGGATTTTTTTTCCATTGGTTTATTCCCCATTTTACTATCCCTTGATGAATGAAAATAAATCCACTAATATATTGATTCATGGGCTGATCATGCTTTGTGTAAATGGGTTTATTTTCTGGGGATTTGGGAATTTTATATTAATTTTTTTGTTTCTATTCCTTCATTAATCTGATGTCAATGATTATAGGTGAACTCAATTAATGATTGAGGTTCATACCACTTTTCTGTTTCATGGATCCCTTTCCCCGTGTTCTATTAAATTCTATCACCAATAATTTTTTTGACCAGTGATTCGACCAATAACTAGTGGATAATCATAGGGTGTTTGATATGTGGCATAATGAATTGTCACGAAAGGTTTAGTTTTTCAATAGAGGGTGTGATCAAGGTGAGATGATAATTAATGAAGTTTGGATATGGATCAATATATTATTTGGGATGCCCATTTAGGTTTGTAATGTTCCAATAGTGCGATGTGATGGGGGTTGATTATTGAGAAAATGATGTGGAAGGAATTTGGCCACGAACAATGGTGAAGCTTGGTCCACACTAGATTCTGATTTTTAATGGTGAAATGTATCAAATTAATCACCAGCAATGACAGAAATAGAATAATAGTGAATATTCAATAATTTTTTATAAATTCAAAACTATATGTTGTGTAGTCTCTAAGAAGACATGATGAGTAGTCCCCCTTCTATAGATCTTGAGATTAGGTGAGGAAAATAACATCACACACCATGTGGGACTTACACACATAATGTGGTCTATTAGTGATGGATTGGATTATATCCATGGGGCATACATGCATGTCCATAGTACATTGGCATGACAAGGTACTCAAACACAACCAAGCTCAAAATCATAATCTGAAGTACACGGGCACAACCTAAAGTATGCAGGGTTAGACATATGTACATGGGCATGGGCTGGTGGCATGCGGAGTGATAGAAATAACTATACATGTAGTGTATCAATTTGAACATGTTTTGTAATTGGAGAAATACATTCTAATTCGGATGGAGAGACACAAGTAGATTTAAGACATGAAAGGAATTTCGTGCACTCGCTCTACACATCTTGTACTTTTTATAGGGAAGGTTAAATCCCTCTATTTCTCCAGTATAGACTAGGTTCGATTGGGTGTATTTCCTTAGTCTATCCTTATGAGAGTATAAGGAGGAATTATGTCCTAATCATATGTTTGTTACCCCCATATGTTATTATTATAGGATAGATTTGATGGTGTCACTTTGTTTTTCCTAGGGTGTGATCCTCTATCATTCATTCTTATTCCCTCGATGGGGTTCATGATATCATCACGAGAAATATAAAAATGGAATGGATCCCTTATCTTGTAGAATAATTTCATATGGTTTATGGTATCATCATATGATCCCCTATATATTGGGTTATTCTAGATAAATTCATGGTGTCCCCCAGTGACCATGGGTGTGGTCCCCCATTGGGGTGATGAGATAATTATATTTTTAGTCTGTATCATCTATAGAAAGACAGGATGAGCATGAAGTATCAGGTTAGAGCCTCATCGAAAAAATTCCTCCTAGAGTGAGATCTCTATAACATGCATTACCTTGAATACTCTTGGATAATACCATGACTATTAGTAGTCAATCCATATTTTCTACAAGGATCATACTATTAGTCTATATGGGTTCTTATGGTTGTCATTATTTCTTTATATCACATAATTATTAATAAGACTTTGAGTTGATTATCTAACCACTTTTGATGGTTTATCTTTATTTATTTTGGGGTGTTATACTAGGTATTTTTATAGTCATCATTTCATGATAACTTCCCACACATATCATGTCATATATTGACAAAAGTACATTTGATGGTGTCTTAGGAAGACTAGGAGGAGGAGTAAAAAACCAATCTATATAGACTATGTTTGTACATAGTGTTTCATTTTATAATAGTCCCCTCATTCTTATCAATTTTGTTAATTTTTCACTTTTGTGAGGGATTTTGTTTGGACCTTTTATTACATTAAAGTGTTTTTTGTACTCTTTTGTGGGATAGACAATATTCATTCATTATGGTATCAATTTGAATTTTATTTTAGAATTTTATAGGTATTTAGATATGTGTTCATGTGTATAGGTAAATTATGTTAATTCCTCCCATATGTTTGATAATACTAATTGGAAATGGTCACTATACCCTAGTATATTGGAGCTTATCTTGGAGTGTAAAACTCAACTTATGGATAACCATATAGACATTAGTGGGTCAGGGCATGAAAGAGTGGTATGATAGGGGTGTCTATATTAGGTCTAGATTTTGGATATTTCCTACCAGTGAAATTGGTTTGGAAATTAGGAAAACAGTGTTAAAGTGTTTCAATTTCAACTATCTATCCAAGAAATCTAGTTTTGGTTCTACGACTAAAATATTCATTGACCAAGGCTTTGATAGCCTTCTTATTATCTCAGTGCATATAGAGATGGGTTTTAGGGAAAATCATTATTACTTGAATCATATAGGAATGAGATGTGGTTTTTATTTACTTTTGAGTTAGCTCCCTAGATATACTCTTTAGGTATTGTACGTCTTATCTCCTTGCATGATGGTTCTGCACTGATAACCATTGAGGTTTCCAATGTAAAGTTAATAGTAAAACCTGATAGGTTATGGGGTCTCCATGTAGGGGCCTAGTCATGAAGTGGTTTTCCTTTTGGGTGGATAGAAAGTAGTTCCCTCTCCCAATGAGCAAGACATAGACCCACCTCAAGTGGTTTAGATAGATACATCATGACATTCTAAGCCATGGATAGACTTGTTTGTGATTTATAATGTTACACAAGTATCAAATATATATCATGAGATTCCTTGATAGTGATCACTTAGGATCCAGGTTGAGCATGACACATTGATAGGAGGTGCGTGACACAGATCATGACATAGTAGGATGAATTATTCATAAAGAACTCAAGGACATCTCATTCCATAGATTCAAAAACATTGTTATGATTTTTTTTAATGTAGACATATCACAATGGATTTTCCAACACATCATGTTGGAAATAGATATATGGTCATTATACGCCTAAGAAGAGTTAGTGGATAGAGGAGGGATGTTTATAGGATGGGGTAATGATGGATGTGTTAATTTGGAATAATATTATTATATAGAATGGGGGATGGGGTGAAATTTTTCCTTTTAAAAATCACGATAGATTCAAAATTTATCACTCGTTGTATGTTATGTAGATATAAAGTGTCTTTTTCTTTAATAAAGTTATGCAGTAGAAAAATAGAGAATATAAAAACTATAGTTTTTATAGTGGTTTAGGTAACAAAGATTCCCTAATCCACTCCACCAACACTCTCTTAATGAGATTACGGTTTTTTAATTAAATATGTCCTCTTATCATAAGACCTATACAATAAAGTGTATGAAGTTTCCACCATATAACAAGACAAGGTAATCTAAAGAAACCCTATTAATCTATAGCTTAGTTCGATAAATTGAAACTACATTATGAATGAGTATGAGTAGTTGACACTCTAAGAAATAAATATTAATTTATTTGATGAGAAATTCATATAGGTAACATTTGCAACATCAAATAACTGATAATGGATCTTCTTCTTTGTAGATAAGAGAGTTCACGAAATAACATCATTGATGAGACCCTAGTTTCAAATTATCTTCAAGAAATATAATAATAGAATAATAAAAGTAACAATAATATAACAATGGTCAAACAACATAATATCAAGTCATGTATGTCATTAAAGTTTAGATTTTTCAAATAATAAACAGGTTCTTTGTTTTCAAAAGGTTCTACATCTTTTGTGAATGATATAATTTTTGGTATTTAATAGGAGAAAATATATTTGATTTTGGCTAAACAGATCAAAAAATATCTCCTGAAAAATATTGATTATTAAAATACCAAATGTTCAAAGAAATTTGTAACTTCCCTTAGAATAGGAACTATTTAATCTATTGAACATGACCCTTTGAATCAGTCTTAAAGAATATTTTAAAAATATTAAATAATCCCATCAAGACCATTGAAAAAATATTAGACAATATATTGAATTTAAACTTTGTGGTTGACCAAGTCCAAACTAGGGTTAACTTTGAAAGTATGGTCGACAAAATACTGTTAGATTCAAAACATTGGGTTTTTATACCATACGTTTGTTCCATAAATATAGGATTTATTCTCAAAATTATGGTTCCTGATCTATAATTTTACAACATCATAGGGTATCTATTCCATAAATTTTCTCAAAATATTAGGTTTGAAACCACACATTGGGCTTACAAACATAGGGTATGAAAAATGTTTTTAGAATACTTAAAATTTTATTTAGAACACTTTACAAAATAAATTTGACGCATAAATAAGATAAATTTCTAAATATATAAATTCATGAAAAAACATAAACTAATTTCATTAGTAATACGAACAAAAATATTTGTGAGAATCAATTTCAACATTATTAATAGAGTATTGTTGAGATAATACATTCCCAACAGTCTCCTCATTTTTATGATCACAAAAACCACATATAAAAAAAAATTATAGAAGATATAAAAAATGTTAACTCAAATAAAGTTTTGTCAAAATAAAATAAAATATAAATTATTTTTCTCATTTAATATTATTTAAAATATGGATGAAAAAATAATAATAGAAAAAATTAATGTTTTCCAAACAAAAGAGATTTATTATTATAAATTTCTCTTATTATCCTTGTTTAATATATTATAGACATAATCCTAAGCATGTCATGTTTTCCCAATTTCTTCCCCTTTTTTGATATAAAAAATAAAGTAATGAGAAACTATATATGGCATAGTTAATGTATCTTAAAATTAGAAATGACAATTTTTAGGTAAAACAAAATTAATTCTTATACAGTAAGTATTTGTGTATAGATAACAATAAATGGACACAAAAACACTATATTGACGAATTTAATTTATAATTATTATTTATTATAAGAAATATTTGGAAGAAAAAATTAAGAAGAAGGATTGGATGAAGTGGTAGGTTCTTGTTCAAATGAGGTGTCCTATTTTAATGCATTTTGAATAACCTAATGAAAATCCTTGATATCTTCTATTATTCCTTTAAAATTATGATTAAACATCTTAGGCCACTACTTTATAAAAATACTTTATTCCTGTACCATTTTAATATATTCAACTAAATTACCCTTTAAAACTCATGGAAATTATCTACATAATATAAAAACTTCATCAACATCTCGCTTAACTTATTAATAAGGCTTCTAATACTAGGCTCATTAGATGTTAAATTCTTAACATGATCATTCTAATTGTCCAATTAAATGAGAAGTGGAACACTAGAACACTGAAGACTCTAAATCCAATAGTTTATTATATATAAAAAATTAACATATTCAAAACTTCTTATTAAATATGGAGAATTTGTATGACTAGAAGTATAATCTCTTTATTGACATGAGATTCTTCTTATTTATTTAAATTTACTCCCTAGGTATTTAATTAATTAACCAAAATATGACATTGAAACTATTTCCTCTTTGATATTCCCAATTTGATCAAACATTTTTCTCTGTAATAAATCAAAATATATTTTGGAAATAGAATATTGTCTTAGATTATACAGCTAAGATAGAACTAATTCTATCTCTTCTTTTGGAACATTTGAAATTTTAAATTGTCCCAATATTTTTAAGAAACTTCCAGCTCATTTTTCAAGGTTATATTCACTTATTTAATCTTATTATATTTTCAAACTGAATCTTCAATTTGAGTATTAAGAGAATTAGAAAATTCAATTTTTTAATTCAAGATGGGTTTCCTACATCAACTGTAGTAATAGATTGGAATATATTCTTCAAATTGAATGACGTTAACAATGAACCAATGACTTATTTTCTATCACTATATTCAATAATAAACTTTTCCAAAGATTTTTTAGTAATAGAAAATATACTATTTTAAATTATTTAATTTGTTTCAACTATAAATGTTTTCATCTTCTCACTATCTTGAGCATTCTTTTCAACCTGTTCTTATCTACATTTTTCACACACATCTCAATTTTAAGTCAGGTTTTCTATAGAAGTATTTATTTCCCAAAAATCCACTTGTTTTTTAATATCTACATCTTTGGCCACTTCTTCCTGAATCATAGGATCTTCTCATTTTGTAGGTCATGTAGAAATGGCTTCACTATTCTCTTCCTGAGATGGCACTTTCTAAGAATTATGTACATCTCTTATAGTAGTTCTGTCACAAACATCAACCCTTAGACTCCATCCTATTGCCTTTACAATGTACTCTATTCTTGAATCACCAAATTCTTCACCACAAATCCATGTTTACCCTACTAAATTCCGAGTACCTTTTCCCCCTAATCCTGAAACTAGATACTAATTGATCATTAGAACCAATAAACATAAAATTTCATTTCGAGGTGCTCCAAAAGAATTTTTTTTGTTAAGGAGTTAGTAGAAATAATATTACTGTGTTGAATTATAATGGCCATCTAAATATCATGAATCTTATTTCTACAAACCTAGATAAATAAGCCTTCCATATGATTAAATAAAATTCTATCCTCTTTTTGATATCAATGATGCATCTAGCTGAACATGTATCTACTATAATTCTACTTGATTTCATATAAAATAAAAAAACCAGATATACATAAAAGGAAAGAGAATATTATATAACTTGGAAAATTGTTGGCACTATTACTGATTGTATAAATTTGACTAATACCTTCTGGTCTACTTTAATATGTTTTACAAGTATCTTCATTACAAGGGTGGATCCCAAAATAAAATACATGACATCCTCATATTCATTATTTTTAAATCCAATTGAACAAAGATTAATGTAAAAAACCCATTCAAGAGAACACTAAAAAAATATTGTCTATTTATAAAGAATAGTCCAAAACTCCATTTTATTAGCCTTTGAGGTGACGATGTCCATGGTGTCACAAAAAATAAATAGATTTGTTCATAAAACTCTTTTTCATTATTTTCAAAAACATACTATGTATTTTCAACATTGAAAATAAATTCTAATCCTTGAAAAGATAAAGCATTATTTTATAATATATTTATCTGAAAAACCCACTCAAATTAGAAACTATTCCCTTTAAAGGACTTGTATTTCAGTTCCTAAAGTGCATTGGAACTTATATTCACTCGGTCCGCCTTCGTTTCTCATCATTGTCTTTCCCGTTACAGAAAATATAAAGGTTTTAGGTTCAGATTTTAGGGTTTCAAATAGAAATATAAAGCTTTGAAAGTCAAAATGGTTTGAGATTGAGGGAGATATAGAGAGTGAGAGAGAGTGATAGTTTATAATGGTTTTATTGATATTTTATTGGTTTATCAATAAAATTTTTTTAGAGTAATTATTATAGATTTTAATTTTTAAAAGACACATTTTTAAAAATAATAATAAATCCATAATTTAATAAATAAAAAGTTAATTAATAATAGATGGACATAAAGTATCATATTAAAAAAAATATTTTAAAAATGTAAGAAAAGTTTTAATTTGTATTAAATATACCTAACTCCCACTTAATAAATTCAAAACATGTAGTGGGAATTATTTTAGTGAAAATATGAGCAAGTTGATATTTATAATTAAGAAATTACAAAGATATAACATTTATTATAACCTGATCTTTTAGAAAATAATACCTTATGTCAATATAATTTTTCCTTGAGTGACTTGAAAGATTTTTCATAATAATAATTGAAATTTTATTGTAACATTAAATAAGAAAATTACTAAAATTGAGTCCAAAGTCTAGTTCTGTGTATTTCGTCCACAAAACTTGTTCATTTCAACTGCCAGTGGAATTATATTTTTCCCCAAATATGTAAAAAGAAACAGAATGTTATTTCTTACTTGAACTTGAAACTAAGGAATTACCTAAAAAGTGATAGGTACCCAAGGTACTCTTTATATCTAAACTACAACCTCTAAAATTAGCATCTTATTATGAGATTAAACTAAAATAATAAGTTTTTGGGTAAAGTGATTACTGCAAAATATTTCCTTTAAAATATCTATTTTTTAATAGAAGTAATATGAGATTATTTTGGGTTTGATTGAAATCTAGAACAAATACATTTAGATAATATAATTTGTGGTCTACTAGTAATAAAATATATCAAACTTCTAATCGTTAATCTATATAAATTTCTATCAAGTAGTTTTCCTACTTCATCCATATCATGTTTTATATTAGAAAACATTGGAGTAGAAAACATTTTACTATTTTCTAGTACAAAATATTTCAATAAATAAAAAATATATTTTATTTTATTTAAGGAATTCACATATGTTTTTGATATATTTTAAATTCATAAATGAAATTTAATTATCCTATCATACTCATTTAAATTTCCTTTTTCACAAGTGTTGAAAAATCATTACAATGATTATTATTAGTTGATATAAAGATAAAATTATCTAAAAAATGTAGTAATAAAATATCATCAAGAATTTTCATAAAAATAGTAGGTTATGCCAATCCAACAAAAAATCCATTTTGTAGTAGAAATGAACTTAATCTACCATGCCAAGATCTGGGTGCTTATATGTGGCCATAAAGAGATTCAGTGTGTTTGAAAACTGATTTTTGTATATTAGGATTTTTAAATCTTGGTGTTTGTTCAATATAAAATTCCCCCATTATATATCAATTTGGAAAACCCAATTTTACATCCATTTGATATAATTTAAAATTCATATATAATTCATAAGCTTAAAAGATTCTAAAATATTTTAATATAAAAATAAGTTAAAAGGTTTAATCATAATATATTTCATCTTTCTAATTATACCATGTAGCAACTAATTTATATTTATTTCATATAATTATATCTTTATCATCTTGGTTATTTCTAAAAACATATTTGGTTACAATAACTTGATCCTTTTATGGCTTATCAACAAATTCCCATATTTTTTTTCTTCTAAACTTGTTAATCTCTTCTTACATAGCTATTTTCCATCTTTCATATTCTAATGCTTCTTCTACCACTAGGCTTTATTTTAGAAAGAAATGTTGAGAATGAAACTATATTTCCTATACTACTTCTTATCCTAACTAATGTATGTTGATTTATATTATAATTTCCAAAGGATTACTCTTTAAGGTTATAGGTTTTCTAGTTAGGACACTTTTTTAATCATCAATTTCATGTTATTCTCGAGGATACTTATTTCATTATATTCGAGTTTATTTTCAAAATCATCTTTACGTGATTAAATTATTACATTGTCTAAAAAATTGTCAACATCATATTTTTTATTTTTTCTATGATAAAAAGATTGAAATTCATACAACTTTACACGAACAAATTCTTCAACTAGTTTTGAATTTCTATTATACACTCTATATGCTTTAAAAGTAAAAAAATATCTAATAATGATTACATAATCAACTTTTAGATTAAATTTACAATGTTTGTTCTTAGTATTCAAGATATACACCATTCATCTAATAAATTTAATGTGTCTTACCTTAGTTTTTCTATAATTCTAAAATTCATAGGGTTTTATGTTAATAAAGAGTCTTATAAAAAACTCTATTCATGCTATGGAAAGAGGTGTTAACATTTTAGACCCAAAATATATAGTAAGGCAAGATTCATTTAACAAAGTTCTTACAATTTCTTGAATACACCTATTTATTATTTCTATAATTTCATTTTGTTTAGATGTTCTTGGAGGAAAAAAGATATGATGAATACCCAGTCTGAGAAAATATAATTAAATCCTTCATTCCCAAATTATCCACAAAGATCAATTCTTAAAGAAATTATTTTAAAATTGTTTTCATTTTTATTTTTTTACAAAATCTTATAAAAACATAGACAACCTCACTTTTATGTTATAGGAAATAAACCCATATATATATGCAAAAATAATCAACTGAAAAAAATATCATACAACTAATATTTCTAATATTAATGGTAAAAAAAATTCTTGTGGATATTTTTCAGTGGTTTGGATGTAAAAAAATTATTAATAGATTTGAAATATTACCCGTATATATTTATTATTTAGAATAAATCACAATATCTATCATAATCAAATTTAAGAGTAGAAAAATCATAAATAAAGTGTTTCATAGATAAAAATAAATAAATTACATTATAGTGCCCAAGTCTCATATTTCAAATCTAGGATTCATTTTTATCAGTAATTAAACAATACAATTTTTGTTTACATAAGTAATTAAGATCCAAAATAAAAATATTTTTAGTTTTGGGTTCTCTAAACCTAAGGAGTTTATCTTTAAAAATAGATCAGGTGTAATTTTAGAAATGAACATAAAAACCATCATCATAGTGTTTAGAGATACTTATCATATTTTTATTCAAACCTTGAACATATAGTAATGTTTTTGGCCAAAATTGATTTTGGATCTCCAATTGATCTAACTCCAACTATTTTACCTTTGGAATTACCATTGATAGTAACTAGGACTCTATATATTTTTTGTAAATAATGAAAATTGGACGATTCACCACTCATGTTTATTGAGTATCCAATCTCCATATACTATAATAATTTTTTGTTCTTGTAAAATTTTTACTACAAAAAGACATAAATAAAATCTTATTTTGGAAGACTAATTTTCTTGGGTCCATCTCTGTTAGAAAATAAATATTTTGGTAACCATATTTTCCTTTTCCAAAATTTATAGGCCTCGATTCTAGAAAAAATTATAGAAGGAAAATAATATTTTATTCACTAATTTGGGGATTTCTTAAATAAATATTATTAGAAAAATAGTATCTATTTCCAAAATAAATTCATATGACTTTTGATATGTTTATATTCTTCGAACTAGGTAAAAAATAATTTTAATGTATTTTTTAATTTTATTTATTTCATCCTATTACATACTTATAATTTTTCCAATATATTTACCAATAATATCATTTAGAGATTCTTCTCCCTTAGTTAATATACTTGTATCTCTTTTAAATTACCCTATATAATGATGAAACTCTTTGATTCTGTTTTCATGATTAGTGTAGTTTTTGGTAGATTTTTAATTTTTTGTTTTAGGTCTAAGTGTTTTTTTAGTCTAGAATATTTTTCATTTAAAATATAATTATGAATAATATTTAGTGATTTATTCATTTTTTTTATAGATTTATAATCTGCTCAAATCGTATAATGAAAATCATCTAATTTGATATTACAACAACTTTCAGAATTAGAAGCATAAGAATAATATGTTTTTAACTCCTATAATTTTTTTTAAATAAAGTACATATTTTATTTTAGAATGGTTGGATCTTTTTATGAATCAGTTTTTTAAGAACTGCTGGAGTTCTTAGAGACACTCCAAGTAGCCTTCATGTCCTTTTTTAACTTTGTGCTCATAATCAATTCTCATATGTTACTTCCTTTATTTTTTTAATTTTAATTTTTATTCCTTTATTTGTGGGAATCAGGTATTATAAGTACCTATTTCTTAAAATCATAACATCTTACTTCAAAAATTCCTAAATCATCTTCTTGATAATATTGAAATACTTTTTGAATATTCTCTTCTTCTGAAAGTAAATGAATCTTATATATAGATGAGCCAATTCCATTCAAGAATCTGAATATTATGAATAATTTGAGAATACAGAATTCTTTTTTGATTTATTTTCATATTATTGAGAAGAAAATTTATATATGGTATTATCTCTTTTTATCCTTCTATGATCTCCATCTCCATCTTTTCTTTCGGCTTTATACAATATTAGAGTTCCAATAAATTCTTTCATTTTCAATTCTAAAATAAGAGTGGATTGTCCGATCTCAGTATAAATCCCATTCCATTTTAAGAGTTTCACATACATGACTTATTTTAAAGGTATTATTCATTTAAATTCTATTCTTTAATTAGTTTGGAGGTTTCCCATTCATTTTGGTGGAAATGGTGAGTTTTCAAAATTTGGGGCAAACTATGAGCCCATTTCTAAATTTAAAAATAAATTTTGTTTCATTTATAACTCCTTAATTTTTCAACATTTTACACCCATTAAAATTACCAATTGGAATCCCTTGGTATATTAAAACCACCATATCAATTTTGACCCCATATGAATCCATAATAATTATGGATTTGGGTTTTTTATTAAAGTGATAGGCCACCCCGAAGCCCATTTATTGCTTTAAAATATTATTGTAATTATTTAATATATCATTCAATTTTATGGTTTTTTGGTGATTCTAACTCTCACCTGAGGACACTTACCCAAGGCACACTCCCATGATCTCCTCCCCCATTTTAGAGCTCATCTTTGCCACAGATTAGGGCGATCTTTCTTAATCATTCTCAAATCATCTTGATTTGAAGAGGTAAAATGTTTCTTTCATAACTCCATAAAATTTCATTCTCTATCCCCAAATTCAGTCCCCACATGACCAAATATGACTCCTTCGATTTCCTCTACCAGTTTTGGTTACTTCAAGACTCAACTATTGGTGGATTTGGGCTGATTTATTCAAGATTTTGTTAAGTAAGTGTTTCTCCCTTCATTTATTTCGCTCTTCTTAGAGTTTCCTCTCTCTTTAAATAATTTAAAAAATATCCAGATGTTAGGTTTCTTACAATGGGTTTTATTTGGGGTCTTTTTGGTCAAATATTTGGGTTTTAGGTTGGATTTCACTCCCTTATGGTGCAACGATGATGCAGTTGATGTTTAGTACCAAGATATGAGGGTTTCAACACTTTCAGTAGGTGATTCCATGTGTAAGAAATTATTTATGAGTTACTTTGCTTGATTTATTAATTTAGAATGTTCAAAATATGTTTTGTGTGGTGAAAAAACTATTTTTGGAAGAATTAGAATATCATCTAGTTTTAGATTTACATTTTTGTGTGAATTTGTGTACTTTTCAATTGTAACTGATGTGATATCTTTTGGGGAAGTTATATAAAATTTGGAAGTAATTTTTTAGTTCTTAAAAGTGGATTCCAATTCTGGTTTGGTAATTCTTTAGTGTTATTTGGGCCTAAAAATGGAGTTTTTGAATGGGTTTTATGTGTAAAACCTTGTTATTCTTCTTGAAAGTGTTGTATGAAAATGTGTGTTTTCATGTGAATCTTTTGTGGTATTATTCGAAGTGAATTTATAAAACTTGAGAGTGGTTTAATACATTTTTCTAGGGATTTTAATTATGTTTTGGATTGGTATTAGTGTGATTTTGTCCTGTAAAGATGGATTAGAAATGGGTTTTGTGTGAAAAACATGGTTATACCCTTTAGGATTGTTTTATGAAAATTGTAAATGATTTGTTGAGTTAAACAAAGTTGTAAAAGGATGTACATGTACTATTTTGGTGACTGTGCTCACCTAAGATGAGTTTTTGAAACGTAATGTGGTTATTTATGTTATCTAACATTTTATAGAATGTTTTATAAGTTGCTAAAATGTTTTTTCAAATTGAAAAAAGGTGCGAAACAAGTTTGTTGGATGTTTTGTGTGAGTATGATGTGAAAATTGAATTTTTCTTGTGAAAAGAGTTTTATGTGAATTATGTGATATACATGTGGGATTTTTGGTGAATGTGTTAAGTGTAAGAGGTATTTTCCTCTGAAAATTATTTTCATGTCTCTTTGAACTTGTTTGAGCACAAGAGGGAAACCTGGGTATCTTGGTGGGTGGACGTGTAATAGTATGATAGTGATCTCGTGAGGTATGAACTCTGTTTCACATAGTAAGATATACGCTACCAACACTAACTAAACTATGATGGTGATGATGATGTTGGGGAACCACTAGTTTATGGGTATGCTTCCTACTAGTGGCTCGTGTGCATGAAAATAGATATTGTGATAGTTACTTTCACCGAGATACGAGGTACCTGAGACCCACAGTGAGGTTGTGCCTAGGGGTTATTTTCCATTGCTTGTGCTCAATATATACTTTGTGCTTACCATTGGCATACAATATGATTGGCTAGAAAATTCAGTAGCTTTGGATGTTTTTTAAATGGTTGATTCTTCAAAGTAGCTGAATTGAAAACTATTTTTATTTAAAGTTGCATCTCTTTAAAATTATTAATATCATCTCATGTTTATGAAAACTTGAAATATTTTCATCTATGATTTTTTATCACATGGAATCTCTTAGTGGTGGTATCCTACCGAGATTTGGATCACAACCTACTTACACCTTTGGGTGTAAGTAGACTTGGTTATTTTGTTGTTGTAAGTTTGGGTACAACTTTTGTGCCAATGGTTTGGGTTTTTAGCTATCCTTCATCATGAAGTGTTGTGGAGGTAGATTTAGGGCGGTACCTCTTACCATGATGAGGTTATTGGGATGTAATTTTTGTTTTTGTACTCGTGTAATGGTATTTGAACAACTTTTTAAATTGTGTAACTCAATTCTGAATTTTCTTAAAAGATGGTTTGATTTGAAAAATCCATATTTGGTTTATTGGATTTATTTGTTGTCGTATGTTTATAAACTCAGGTAAATATTTTCCAACATACATTTTATGATACCTGGGAAATTTTGACAGCCCGTGTGGATCGGGAACTCCCTTCGGGCCTTGTCTCGGGCAAAGTTTGGTGCCAATTTTGATAGTGACCAGATTCGGTTCATAACAAAATGGTATCATAAGAGGTTCAGGTCAACCCTTTGGGTCATGTTATTTAGGGAAGATTCGGGATAGTTTGGAGCTAGTATTATCACGAATTGACATTCTAGTTATGGGTAGTGTTCCTAGCAAGAACACCCCATGATGAGATTCAAGTTTCTTGGGGAAGTCGGGTTTTATCTGAGTCCTTTGGTTTTCTTGGTTTGATGATGATTTGGGGAAATGAAAAGAGAGTTGGCCTAATGGTATCGGTGATCTCATAGGGCCTGACAAGCCATGTGGAGCTGGGGATATTTCCCAATAACACTCTTTGTGATGGTGAAGTAATTGGCGTATGGTTTCCAACCCTATTTCCAAGTCACCCACCGAAAATAGTTTCCTCTATCATGGTCTCGTTTCCTTTAGTTTTGAAATCTTGGAAGTTTGGTTTTAAAGCAAAAATGACATTATTTTATGAAGTGTAAAGTTTTTGTTAAATGATTTTATAATAAATAGGGAATAGTTTTATTTGTGAAATGGTGGAGTTGAATTTTCAAGATTGCTTTGAAATGGAAAATGGTGTGTTTAAACCTCTTTTGAAAGCAGGAACTATGTTAAAGTTGGTTTTGGAAAGGTGTTTCCAATAGATTTTTCAAAACTGTTGAAATGTGTTTTAATGGGATGGAATGATTTGGAGGTCATGTTTGGAGGTTGGAAATAGATTTTTATTTGTAACAGAAGATCATTTGAATTGTTTTATGAAATTTTGGAATCTTGTTTTAAAATGAGTAGAATTGAGTTCACAATTTCATAGGGATTAATGAGATAAAGTTTTTCATGAAATTAGATGTGTTTTGAAATGGGATGAAATGTTTTGAAATTAATGTACATGAATTGAAATTGAGTTTTCATTTGAATTATTGGGATTTTGATTTTTGGTTAGCGGTCTTGACAAAAAGGAAGTATTGGTTGACTGTTTTGGTTTTGAAAAGTGGAATGATTTTTTTGACCTTTGGTATTTATGCGAGAAACCAAATGCATGGGGTTATATGGGATGCTGGATGGTTAATGGAATGACTGGATGAGTGCTGGGATATATATGAGGAGTGTGCCTGGTGTGGCATGGAAACATGCATGTGTAAGGCCCATGGGGTACCATTGGTGCAAACACTAACCACTAAATTGTTTATTTTCAAAGAGATGATTCTAAAGGAAAACTTATTGTCTTGATAATTAGTTTGGGATGATGTGTCTTATGTGTTTTTGGAAATATTGTTGTTGTGGTATGTTTTGATTCCATGAACCCCTCTTGTTTGAATGATGTTTTGGGTTTTTGTTTGGTCTGTAGGTTGGGTTGAATGGCTCGTTAGTGGTCTCTTCTGAGAAAACTTTGGGAAGAATTTACGGTGGTTACCATAATGTGTTCGGTTCTGGTTTGTGGAATGTTTTGACCAATGGACTTTATTGGTTGGCTTCTTGGGTTCTCTCATTGGATAAGTTACGCCCCCATTACAAGTTAATGCATGACTGAAGTGCATCCCAGATTGTTTCGCCGTTGGAAGATCCTACAGTTGATCAATATAAAGAATATTTTTCTCGAGTATTAGAGACTGAGTCTACACCATTTCCTTTCCTAGTTTATAATATCATCTTGTAGTGGGAGAGTTATCGTGGAAGGTTGAAAGAGACCTTAGTTTCTTAAGTTACCTGATTCATTGAAGGTGAAAGTAGTATACAGTTGTTAGTGTCGATGGTGTCTAAGAGGGCCTCTGGGTCCTTTATCTCTCTAAAGCAAGGGTTCATGTTAAACCACCATCAATGGAAATATGGTCATGAGATGATATTATGGACACTGTCTAGAATTGTGTGATGTTTTGGAATGTTTCATAAGGCCCTTCTTCATGTATTGTTTTTATCAATCGCAATGGTCATGTTCGATGACGCCTTGTTATGTCATTTGTTTTTTAGACTATAAAGATGAGGTTGTAAAATCTTTTGGGAGTCTTGGTTTTTTCAGAAGTGTGTCTCCTTTCGGGAGACATCATCATCCTTTGGTTATAGAAGGTGTTTCTATATATCCTTTCCTCTCTCCGTTTTTCATCTGAAGAAACAAGGGGTGGTGTGGGTGCGTCTTCAAAACACTTGTTTTAGTGAAATTCTGATCGATGGTAAAGTGAGGTTGGAGTGTGTTATGTCTTATAGAACCCTTCTGGGATCTCTGTGTAGTTGTTTGTGGCATTGAAAAAATAAATTCCATTCAGGGTTTTCAAAATCCTAACTGCGAGGGTGAAGATGCTTCAATCATTTGAGCTGCATCCATAGGTCCCAGAGTCAAGATGGCGCATTGTCATGGAAATCCCTGGGTCATTAAAACCTTTGGTTTAATTACTATCCTCAGTATGAAATATGGGACTAGTATAAGCATCAGGTGTCATAATCTTATTCTAGTTATTCCATTTTGGTGGTAGAGGTGGTAGGACCTCGTTTCCATGTTTTAGCCTAAGTTCATACTTTATCCCTTTGGTTTCCTTCATGTTTTTGGACAGAAGTTTGAAATTTGGGCTAGGCAGATTAATTCAAACTGTTTGGGCATGGTTAGTAGTAACTGTGTTCCAACCTAGGGAACCGTGCGATAACAGACAACAGATATCACATTGTCTCCACATAGACATGCATCTTGGCCCATGTAACAGTGTAAAGTTTCCACTTTAGATAGAATGCTCGACATGGTTAGGGCACAGTTTCCTAAACCGTGCGGACTAACCGTGTGGCTGTGCCGACTCTTTAAATTTGGGGTTCTTTTCATGTTGGACCATGTTAGTCAGTTTAGATGGTTGGTTATTATGATGGGGAGAATATTTATGTCTCTCATGTAAGTTCTTTTGAAAAACTCTAATGAGAATATACCCCTTATGTTGGGGAGTCCGTTCGGGCCTCCCTTATTTTTGTCCTGATTCCGTCTCGGGAAAATTTAAGTTGTCTCTTATGGTGGGAGCCCATTTGTGTCTCCCCCTATCAGTAAATCGGGTTTTACCTTTGTCTTAGATTGGCGGTTGGTAGTCTCGTTCGAAGATATATAAATCGCAACATCTTCCTTGGGTAAATTTTGGGATTGATGAGCTCCCAAAGGTTTAGATAAATTAAGGTCAATGTAACCTTGTTCGATGTTGTTGTTCGTTTGGGTAAACTACTTGAGACTTGTTCGGATAGTGTTTGACGAGTTTAATTTTGGGATATAATTTGAATATAAGTGATCATTTTATGAAGTGGTGTATTTTTTGGTTAATGAGAGTATTCCTTCCATTATTGATAAATTGGAGGTGTTTTGGCCTTTTGGGGGTAGGCGAAACTTGGAAAAGGAGTTCATTTTGGCCTTTTGGTTGGGTTTGGTATCTGCCTTTGGCCTTTCTGTGGCTTTCCGAGGGCTGAAAGTTTTATGGTGGGGAGAATTTTCACATCCATGACAAATTTTAAAGGTATTTTTATTTAATTTCCATTCTTTCTTTGTTTTGGGGGTTTCCCATTCATTTTTCATGAAATAGTGGGTTTTCCAAATTTAGGCCAAACTGTCAGCCCATTTCCAAATTTCAAGGTAAATTTTGTTTCTTTTATAACTCCTTTATTTTTCAAAATTTTACACCCATTACACTACCCAATTGACATCCCCTAGTATACTAAAACCACCATATCAATTTTGAACCCATAGGAATCCATAATAATTATGGATTTGGGTTTTTTATTAAGGTCTTGGGCCAGCCTGAAAGTCCATTTACTTCTTTATTTTTTTAATTATTTAGTATATCATTTTAGTTTTATGGTTTTTCAGTGATTACAACTCTCACCCGAGATCTCTTACCCAAGGTGCACTCCCATGCTCTCCTTCCCCTCTTTGGAGCTCATCTCCCCCATAGATAAGGGAGATCTTTCTTAATCATTCTCAAATCACCCAAACATGAAGATGTAAAATGATTATTTCATAAATACTTCAATTTTCACTCTTTTCCCCCATATTTAGTCCCCACATGACCTATTATGGCTACTTCAAGCCTCTCTACCAGTTTTGGTTACTTCAAGATTCAAATATTGGTGGATTTGGGTCGATTTATTCAATATTTATTCAAATAAATGTTTCTCTCTTTATTTCCTTCCTTATCCTTAGGGTTTCCTCCCTCTTTCATGAAATTATAAAATTTACAGAAGTTAGAGTTCGTACCTAGGTTTTGATTTGGTGTCTTTTTGGTAAAATATTAGGGTTTTAGGTCAGATTTCACTCCCTTATGGTGCGGTGGTGGTGCGATAAATGTTTCAAACCAATATTTGAGGGTTTCAACATTTTCTATATGTGATTCCTTGTTTAAGAAATTATTGATGAGTTAGTTTGATTGATTTATTAATTTATAGTGTTCATAATTTGTTGTGTGTGGTGCTAAAACTATTTTAGGTAGCATTAGCAAATCATTTAGTATTAAAGTTACATTTTTGTTTAAAGTTGTGTACTTTTCAATTGTAACTCATGTGATATATTTTGTGGTAGTTGTATAAAATATGGAAGTGATTTATTTGTTGTTGACAGGGGCTTCCAGTTCTTGTTTTTAATGATTTAATTTCATGTGGGCCTTTAAAGGGGGGGTTTTTAATGGGTTTTATTTGTAAAAATTTGTTGTACTTCTTGAAATTATTTTATGAAAATGTGTGTTTTCATGTCTATCTTTTTTGGTTTTACTTGAGGTGATTTTATATCACTTGAGAGTGGTTTAATAAATGTTTATAGGGCTGAAAATTCTGTTTTGGTTTGGTATTGGTGTGATTTTGGCCCAGAAAGTGGGTTTTGAAATGGGTTTTGTGTGCAAAACATGGTTATACCCCTTGGGATTGTTTTATAAAAATTGTAAATGATTTGTTGAGTTAAAAAATGTGTGAAAATGATGTACATGTAAAGTTTTGGTGAGTGTGTTCTCATAATATAGGGTTTTTAAATGTAAATCCATGATTTAATATGTCAATCATTTTTTAGAATGTTTTATAAGTTGCTGAAATTTTTTATCATACTTCAAGAAGGGTGAGAAACATGTTTGTGGGCCGTTTTTTTTAGTATGATGTGAAAAGTGAATTATTCTTGTGAAAGGAGTTTTATGTGACTTTTGTGATATACATGTGGGATGTTTTGTTAATGTGTGATGTGGAAGTGATATTTTCATGTGAAAATTATTTTTCATGGATTGTTGAACTTGTTTGAGAACAAAAGGGAAACCTGAGTATCTAGGTGGGTGGATGTGTACTAGAATGCTAGTGATCTGATGGGGTTTGGCCTCAGTTTCAAATATAAAGTTTGGTGCTGACAACACTAACTAAACTATGATGATGATTATGATGTTGGGGAACCACTAGGTTATGGGTATTCTCCCTACTAGTGTCTCGTGTGCATGAGAATGAATATAACGATGGCTACTTTCACCGAGATATGAGGTACCTAGGACCCACAATGAGCTAGTGCCTAGGGGTTATTTTATATTTCTTGTGCTCATTGGATACTTTGTGTATACCATCAGCATATAGTATGATTGTCTGGAAAATTCTGTAGCATTGGAGTTTTTTAAATTGTTGACTCTTTAAAGTATCCCACTTGAAAACTATTTTTATTTAAAGTTGCATCTCTTTCAAATTATTAATAGAATCTCATGTTTCTGAAAACATTAAATATTTCAATCTTTGAATGTTTATTACATGGAATCTCTTAGTGGTGGTATCCTACTGGTCTTTCACTCACACCCTAATTTCACCTTTGGGTGTAAGTAGACTTGGTTATTTTTTTTGTCGTAGGTTTGGGTACAACTTTTATGATAATGGTTTGGGTTTTTAGAGGTCCTTCATGATGAAGTGTTGTTGAGGTGGCTTGAGGGCAGTGAATCTTTCCATGAGGAGGTTCTTGGGCTGTCATCTTTTGTTTTTTACCTTTGTAATGTTCTTTGAAAATTGTTTTAAATTTTGTAACTTAATTCATAAATTTTGTAAAAGATTGTTTGGTTTGAAAAATATAGATTTGGTTTATTTAATTTTTTTTTATTGTTGTATGTTTATTAACTCGGGTAAATTGTTCCCAACAATCATTTTATGATACTCAAGAAATTTTTCCAACCTGTAGGGATTTAGAACACCCTTCGGGCCTCGTCGTGGGCCAGGTTTGGTGTCGGTTTTGATGGTGATCAGATTCAGTTCGTGACAGAGAGTAAGTCTCTTAGAACTTTTAAAGAATGATCTACTTGTTTAATTTGTTTTCCCAAGGCAAAAATACCATTGACTATATAGTTCATCTTCTATTCATCTGAGGGATTTTTCACTATTAGACATTATGTCATTGTTGAATTACAATTTTTTAGTTTTTATCCTAATTGACTGAAATTTTTAGTTCATTTATAAGAAACGTCGATAGTTTTTCATATCTCATACGGAGTAGTACATTGAGATATGTGATTAAATTCATCTAGATGAAATACACATATAATAGTATTCATGGATCTGAAATTGATACCATAATCATCTTCCTTATTAGCGTCCAACATTTCTAGTATTTGAGTTATTTGATAAGGTTTGACAATTATCTTGTAATATTTGAATCCAAGATTCTACCAATAGATAATGATACATGTTTTCTAGCATTTATAATTATATCCATTAAAATTAGTTACATATATCATGGATATTTCTTCTTTAAGTTCAGTCATCATCATATTTCTTTGTATAGATCTTTTTCTAGTTCTTTCTTGATCTTATCATACTTCTTCAAAAAAGTACTCTTATGATATCAGTTGTTATGTCATAATAATACATAGATGCATTAGGGGGTGGGGGTTAATTTTATCTTTTTTAAAATCATAAAAAAATAAAAATTTATTAACTTGTATGTTAATAGTATATATAGAATTCTCTTCATTTATCATTTTATATGGTGGAAAAAATATATTAGAAGAATACCGTAGTTTTTATAGTGGTTAAGGGAATAAAGATCCTTTAGCCCACTCTAACAACACTCTCTTAGAAAGCTTAGTAGTTATCACTAAATAGGTCCTCTTATCACAAGACCTCCAAAACTAAGTGTAGAAAGTTAACACCTTACAATAAAAGATGTTACTTTATAGGAAACCTCTTAATCCACAGCTTAGTGTGAAAAGATGAAACTATACCCTGAATGAGTATTATTGGATGATACTCTATGAAATAAATAGTAATTGATTTGACAATAAATATATTTAGGCCACAATTACAGTAGAAATGGACATATAATGGATCTTATTCTTCATTGATAAAATTCTTCAAGAATTAAAATCTTTAAAGAGACCCTAGTTTCAAATTATCTTCATGTAATATAAAACCTAAACAACATCATCAGAACCAATAAAATAATAGTAAAATATCACAAGATCAAAATGTATACGTCAAAAAGTGAAGCACTTCTAAATAACATAGACTTTAATTATTTTCAAAAGGTACATCCCTTTTTTGAATGATATATCTCTTGGGATTTATAAAGAGAAAATTTATTTTCTCTTGGTTAAACAGATAAAACCTATCACCTAAAAAATCCTGATTAGTCAAATTTAAAATGTTCAAATAAAGTTATAATGTTTTTTAAAAGTTGGTACAATTTAATTTGTTGAGCACAAGCCTTTTAATCGGTCTTGATGCAGCTTAAAAAGAGATTAAATAATCCCTTCAAGATTATTTCATAAATTTGATAAAATATCTTGAATTTAGACTCCATGGTTGACCAAGTTAATCGCAGGTTTAACTTTGAAATTTTTGTTGAAAACATATATGGAACTTCAAAATTCCGGTTTGCTAAACCATACATTAGTTTCATAAACATAGGGTTGCTTATAAAAGGCATAGTCCCTGATACCTAGTTTTAAAATAGCGTAGGGTATTTGATCCATAAATTTTATCCAAACATTGGTTTTGAAACCATATGTTTCTATTATAAACATAGGGTATGAACAATGTTTCCATACTACTTGAAAACATATTCATAACACTTTAAATAAAAAATTTAACCCATAAATAAGATAAATATTTGAAGAAATATAATCCTGAAAAACACATAAATTAATTTCATTAGTAAAAAGAACAATGATATTTATAAAAATCAAAATCAAAATGATTAATATATTATTGTAGAGTCAATACATTCCCAACAAGAGTGGCATGGAGGATAGTAGGAGGGGAAATGTTCTTTTATCTATTGAAACCACCATCTACCACTATTGGTCCACACCAATTTCAAGGAGTTGGTGGTTAGGGACAAGGGAAGTTACAAACACCATATACTTATGTCCCATATTCTTCGAGAGTTATTCAAGGTACAATATTTATCTTCTTTACATTATCAATAGTACTATTAGATAGTGGTGTAAGATACTCTTTTCATTTCACTAAGAAACATATATACTCTTGGTGAGCTCTTAGGTCGACCCTTGTGTTGGAGACTTTAGCATAGAGGATCGACTATCACACATTTATCGATAGTGTGACCTAACTATATAGAGAGATATCCTGTAACACCCCAATATTTTATGAGGTATATTATTTTATGTCTTATGTTGTACACTACACCAATATTAGCTTGCACTATACACAACACTGCATTAGCTTTCAGTATAGACAACACTATTCTTGGATTGTGTTGTAACGACCTGAATTCGGAGCCCTTCCACTGGTGCCCTGTACGCGGTTCGCCACATGACCTCAAGTGCATTTCCCCAAACACGAGAGGCTGCCGACTAGCACTGAGGGCCTTGGTAAGTAATTGGAGAAACTATGCCCTCATTTGGTAAGGTATACAAGGCAAGAAAAACAACAGTCAATAGCGGAAGCAGTAAACAACATAGAAACACTGAAACTAAACAGCGGAAGCAACGAACACATAATGATAATGATAATGATGCAGTAGGTACAAGAATATAATGAAATCAGCAAACACAACAACGTGCTGAAATAATACTGAAAAACAAGGTACGAAAGTAAACAGGAACTCCAACTGCATTGCAAGCCTAAGCTCGGTCCTATGCTCTCTAGATCCAACCATCAATCATGTACCCGAAGTAGAAGGGCCAAAATCCCTATCCACACCTGAAACCATATAACCTATTTGGGCTGAAAAGAAGGACCCAAACAGGGTGTGAGACTAATCCCAGTAGGCAATCACCATGAGATCCATTCCCTATTGTTAGTGAGTAATATAGCAAAAGTAAAGGAAATAAATGCAGCAGAGAAATAGAAATACACTAAAGTAAAAAATCCTACAAATATCTATTCACATTTATTTAGCAGTTCAATACAATCATTTAGCTATCAGCCAAGGAACCTAGCAACAGATCTATACTCCCAAGGCAAGCGAGTAAGCACAACAGGTAACTCAGCAGTCTACCTAAACAGCAAGCAGTACAAACCCAAGCTTGTTCTTTGGCTGGGTGGACTCATCACAACCAACCATCAAAGAAAGCACTGACTCTCTGGGTGGCTCCTACTAGCAAACCCCTCTAGTCATGTAAACATACAAAGGCACATAAACTATGGGAAGCTATCACCATCAATTCCCATGTGGTCTTGCAACAAAGATATATACTCTCTGAGGGAGCACTTACGTCTAATTCCCCCTATAGTCTCGCTACATAACTAAGGACACTCTGAGGAAGAACAAAGTCTCATTCTCATAGGTACTGCAATCGATACTAATTATAACAGACTCTCTAGGGAAGCCCTAATCGTCAATTCTCCCTTTAGTCTACCACACCAGGTTCACTCAGCCCTGATCAGTTTAGTCGTGCATAAACGATGGTTAGAAGCCTAAGTAAGTTCAACAACTACTTGGATAATATCTACAAGATTTCACAAGCATATAAACAGCAGTCAATACATGCAATCAATTCAACAGGAATACTAGCAATGTGCAAAAGGGTTGCCTCGTAGGAAAAACCGTTCCAAATAGTAATAAACAACCAAAACAAGGGGAAACACCCATGGGGTGATCCTAAACCATGCTAACAAGAAATTATTAATCATCCAGTAACCTCAAGCATACAATAAATCTAAGTAAGATAACAAAACATGATCAAAACTATCACCCGAGATACCCGATACATGGGTATCTGACACTTTTGCACCAAAAACTCAAGGAAATTCAATGTAGGGCAACAAACCACCTACCTCGATCCCATTAGATCGAAATATGTTAACTGTGATGAAAAATTACCCTTAGAACGATGTAGATCTGAGAAAACGCAGAAAACGCTCAACCTTAAATAACTTGAAAACGAGGAGGAATCTAGAAACAAGGATAAAGAAGAACGGATAACTCACCACTACACTTCCAACGCAATCAATGGCGGCTAGAACAGAGGTCAGACGGAGGCACAACATCTCAGAGAAGATTTGGTTGTACGGTCGCTCTCGGATGAACGAAACCTGGAGAAGAAGATGCTTCTGTGCGTCAGGCATGACCCCGATACATTTAATGAAAAAAAGAAAGTACACGGTGTGTACTTTTAGAGTACATGGCGTGTACTAGGTCTTTTCCGTACTCCACCAAAATTGGCCTCCACATAACCCTTACACACCGGGTGTGTGGCCCGGACACAGCCAACACACGACTTTGGCGGGAAAAGAGTACACGACGTGTACTTCAAAAATTTCCAGAAAGTTCATTTTTCTCAAAAACTCTAGAAAAAGGAAAATAGTACCTGAAAAGAAGATCCGGGTTCTTAAAAACTTCTCCCCTTAAAGAAATTCGTCCACAAATTTCCTTAACGAGGGGGAGAAGAAGAAACCCCGAACAGCTCTGGACACTACGATCGTACATCGGCCTCCCTTTCCCTAGTCTCGTCTTGTACTCGCCCGTGCTGCTATAGCACCCGTACCAGTGGAACAGACCGCCTGTGGAGAACCTTCGTACTGCGATCGACAATCCGGATAGGATGCTCCTCAAACGATGCATCTTCTTTAAGCTCGACTTCCTCAGGATGAAAGATGTGAGACGAGTCTGAAAAGTAACGTCGGAGCTGAGAGACGTGGAAGACATCATGCATGGCCCGATAACTCTGAGGTAGCTATAACCGATAGGCAACCAGCCCAACTCTCTCCAAGACCTCAAACGGCCCGACATACCGCAGTGAAAGCTTACCCTGTCTCTGAATCCTCTTGTGTCCCAACCTCGGTACTACATGTAAGAAAACCTAGTCACTGACCTCGAACTCCAGAGGTAATCTCTGTTGATCAACATAAGACTTCTATTGAGACTGTGCTGTAGCCATCCTCTTCCGAATCTCCTCTATCTGCTCAGAAGTATCCTGAACAAGATGAGGTCCCAGCAAATCTACCTCTCCTGCCTCTAGCCAGCATAAAGGTGATCGACATGGCCTACCGTACAAAGCCTCATATGGTGCCATTTGAATGGTCTCTTGAAAACTGTTGTTGTAGGAAAAATCCATGAGAGGAATATGCTTCTACCAAGAACCGCCAAAGTCTAGGATGCAAGCTCGGAGCATATCCTCAAGCACCTGGATCGTGTGCTCAGACTGGTCATCAGTCTGGGGGTGGTATGCTCTACTCAAAAGTACCTGTGTACCCAAGGCTTTCTAAAGTCCCTGCCAGAATCGAGAGGTAAAGCGCGCATCCTTGTCTGAAACAATGGAGTGTGGAACTCCATGCAGATGAATGATCTCCCGGATGTAAAGTCATCCTAGATCATCGACACTGAAAGTCTCCTTGATTGGAAAGAAGTGAGAAACCTTTGTAATAGTGTCAAAGACGACCCCCACCAAATCATATCCTCTCGACGATCTTGGCAAACCAGTAACGAAGTCCATCGCAACGTCGTTCCACTTACATTCTGTAATTGGTAGCTGCTGTAAAAGCCCTGCTGGTCGCTAGTGCTCCTCCTTCACCTACTGATAGATGGAACATCTCATGAAAAAACCAGCCACATCTCTCTTTATACCTGGCCACCAGTACTGGCGGCATAAATCACGGTACATCTTGGTGATGCCAGGATGAAGTGACCAAACTGAGGAATGGAAGTCTCGCATCTGCTCGTCGCGTATATCTGCTGGCACCCATACGCGTCCACAGAAATGCAAGATCTCATCCTCTCCAACAGTACACCCGGGAAGAGGATCCTCTCCTGACATGATTTTCCGTATGACTAGCCCTTATGAATCTGCCAGCTGCCTCATTCGAACTCGGTCCAGAAGTGCAGAGCTAATATCCATAGGAGATAGGAAAGTCTGACCCTGCCTGTCGTGCACCTACAAATGCATCTCCGAGAAAAGATTCATTAGTTTCCACTCACTGCTAGCCTCCTAAACTGCCTGTATCTGAGTTCTCATTCTCAGTACATCAGCCACTGCGTTGCCTTTCCCATGTGTATAGGCAAGCTCAAAATCGAAGGACTGGAGATACTCAACCCACCTCCGTTGTCTCAGATTCAGGTCACGGTGCATGAAGATGTACTTGAGAATTTTGTGGTCAGTGTATACCACAAAATGCTCTCCCAAAAGGTAATGTCTCCAACAACGTAAATCATGAACAACCGCAGCCAACTCCAGGTCGTGCATATGATAATTCCTCTCATGATGCCTCAGCTATCGATATCCATACGCAACCACTCGATCTTCCTGCATAAGCAGTACTCCAAGACCGATGCTAGATGCATCACAGAAAACTATATAGCTCTTTCCCAGCTCTGGAAAAACTAGGATCGGTGTTGAAGTCAATCTCCCCTTCAGCTCCTGGAAGGCTGAGTCATAGGCTTCTGACCAAAAAAACTTCACCCCCTTCTTAGTCAATCCTGTCAGCAGTGCTTCTAGGCATGAGAAGTCTTGTATAAACCGTCTGTAGTAACCATCCAGCCCCAAGAAGCTCCATACCTCGAAGACGTTCTTCGGCTACTCCCAGGTAACTACTGATCTCACCTTCTCTGGGTCTACTGATACTCTTGTCTCTGAGATGACATGACCCATGAAGTGAATCTCGTCCATCCAAAAGTGTCACTTTGAGAGTTTAACATAAATTCAATGCTCCCTCAGTATACTCAAAACGATCTCTAGATGGGTTGCATGGTCGTGTCGAGTGTGAGAGTACACCAAAATATCGTCCATGAAGACCATGACGAAGGAATCCAAGTAAGGATGGAACACTCGGTTAATCAGCGCCATGAAAACTGCTGGCGCGTTCATAAGACCAAACGGCATAACCGTATACTCGTAGAGACCATACCTGCTCCTGAAGGCCGTTAGAGGTATATCTGAAGGTCTAACGTGCAGTTGATGATAACCGGACCTCAAATCTATCTTCGAGAACACCCGAGCTCCTCGAAGCTGATCGAAGAGATCATCAATCCTTGGAAAGGGATATCGGTTCTTGACCGTCAAATGGTTCAACTTCCGATAATCCATGCAAAGCCTAAGGGTACCGTCTGCTCTCTTCGCGAACAGAACAGGTGAACCCCAAGGAGAAGTACTGGGTCTGATGAAACCCTTTTCCTGAAACTCCTCTAACTTCTTCTTGAGCTCCTGAAACTTAGGGGTATCCATCCTATAGGGAGGAATGGACACTGGTGCTGCTCCTGGCACGAACTCAATCGAGAAGTCTACCTCATGCTCCAGAGGAAAACCTGAAAAGTATTCTGGGAAGACATCTGGAAAGTGATCAACCACTGGAGGAAAATATAACTGTGAAGTCCCCTGGTCATCCAGATAAAGACTAGAAATCTGGGCCATAACTCCTCCTAGCCCATTATGCTTGAGTCTGGCTCGACTCGCCTGAACATCCCACTCTCCTTTATAAAGGAAAGATTCACCCTCTAGTGATACGAAACTCACCCTGTGGAGATAGAAATCGACGACTGCTTGGAACAGAACCAACTGGTCCATACCAAGAATGAAATCATAGACCTTCATCTCCAGGACATAGAGGTACCATAAGAAATGATACCCTGCAACCTTGAGAGGGCACTCCTTGCACTGACGTACGCTAGATTTCCTCGTTCCCAAAGTCATGTTGAGAGTCAACATGCCAGCAGATGAAAAGGAACAGAGCTCAAGGATTTACACGATAGCAACAAAGATAAATCTATGTGAAGCACCGGTATCAAAAAGTGATGAAGATAAAACTATGGCTACTAAGATCGTACCTTGAACTGTAGAGGGTCCGGGATCCTGCTCCTGATGAATCTGCTCTATAGGAAAAGTCTGGCCGGTACCGCGGCCTTGTGTAGCCTGAAAACCTTGAGATGCTCCTCCATGAGCCTGACCACTATGTCCACGACCTCTACCCTGACCTGAACGACCTGAAGAACTTTATCCCCCAGTCTACTGTGGAGCTGGTAATCCTGCTCCTAGACACAGGGTCGAAACTGATCCTCCTTCACTAGCCACTGGAAGGGAAACCTTGCAGAAACGCTGCAGATGACCAATATTGCCACATGATCGGCACTCTACTGGGTCCCTCGGGCACTGGGTATTCTTGTGCCCACTCCTCTAACAGTGATAACACACCACTTGGGTTCCAAAAGAGAGGTCTCATCTACCAGAAGGAATACCACGCTTCCTCGGGTCGCCTCGGGTAGACTCTCGGTGGCGCTTCCAGCTGTCCGTATGGAGGGTATCAGCCTTGGATGCTGAACCGACCTGGTCCATAGCTCTAGTCTCCCTCAGGTTCCTCTCCGTGATGAGTGCCTGGTTGATTATCAGGGTAATATAAGTGAACTGAAAGACAATCACCTGCGATCTGATCTCCGATCTGAGGCCTTCCTCAAACTTCCTTGCTAGAAACACCTCATCATTTCCCAGAACGGGAGTGAATCACTATAACTCAGTGAAGAGGGAGGAATACTCCATAACTGAGAGAGTACCCTGCTACAGGCTCATGAACTCCCTAGATCTATTGGCCCTCAGTGTCGCTGGGTAGAAGTAGTCGTTAAACGTACGCTGAAACTCATCCCAAGCCATAGCCTGTTGGCGCCCCGTCTGAGAGACTAAGTCCCACCATCTCTTGGCGGAGTCTCGCAGAATATACGTCACAAGATTCACCCTCCTCTCTGGAGTCATCACCAGATGCTCGAAGATGGACAACATGGCTTCCATCCATGACTATACTACCTGAGGTCCTCCATCTCCTATGAAAGTGGGAGGATGCTGCTGCTGGAAGACCCGCGTCAGCTCTTCCATAGTCGGGGCAGGATGCTAAACTCCCTAGAAGGTCTGCATGAATCTCATGAAACCCTCTCTGAACTGAGAGTCGACACCAGTGTCTGGAATCACTGTAGGCGCCATGTACCGAACGATGGGTGGAACTACTGGCGGTGCCTGATCGGTCGTATTAGGCGTACGATCGCTACCTGGTTCTTGGCGTGCAATAGGAGGACGTCTCGGTGCCATAGATCTGAAAGACCAAAACACACCTTCATTAAAAACAAACACAGTTGCAACAAAAGAGAGTAAAATGAAATAGGAGGGAAAACCATTAAATCTGAAAAAAAAACATTACTACACGGTGTGTAATACCGATACACGGTGTGTTTCCAGAAATCTTACCCTGGGCATGTTCCTTGGCCATACATGGATGTGTAAACAGCCCGACTACACAACATGTTCTTAAAATACACAGCGTGTACTGACCCTCTTCTCCCTGCCCGGTTACTCCTACACGACTGAGTCACACAGACTGTCCTAGAAGAAGACTACACGGCGTGTTTGAGGCAGACACGACGTGTACTGGACATGCCTTTCCTGGGCCGTGTTGTTAGAGACACGGCCTGACACACGTTCGACACTACACGGCGTGTTCCCTAGGGACACAATGTGCACTTGAAGAGAACCCACAGACCATGTTTTTTGGGACATGACTGGGTACTCGACTGATCCTTACACAGTTTGTTTCGAACAAACATGGCGTGTATAAGAGAAGATAACACCGACCCGTGTCTTTCAAGACACGGACGGGTACCTGGGAAAGGATACACGACGTGTGCATATCAAACACAGCGTGTACTAAGCATGCATTAACTAGACCACGTTGTCAGTTACACAGACGGACTCCTAGTTAACCCCTACACGGAGTACATGACGTGTTCCTGAAAACCATTTTCAGCTCCATGTCCCTATCCACACGGTCAGTGACACGGCCAAAAACTACACGATGTGTACCTATAAAGTACACGCCATGTATTTTGGGTTTTTCCAGACAGTAGCCTCAGAACTGCACCGGAGCCCAGAAAACATAGAAAAAAAGATGTTAAGGTGCCAAATTCTGATCCGTGGGGCCCATACTCCCCGCGAATCAAAGCTTGGCATCCTAAAAATGCATGTAACAAGCGAACAGTCTAAGAACTCATGACCCACAAAATTCCAATCCTCTAGGGCCTATAACACCTCTAAGATCAAAGTTTGGCATCAGTGATAATAAGACTCCAAACAACGATACCCTATCAACATAGCAGGTATTCTGTCACAACAGCTATCACAACAGCATGCATTGTCTATCACAAATCCTATCACAACAACATGAAATCTCTAATGCAACCTAGATAGCAGGGAAAAATACATGGCATGTGATATTCTAACATGTGCCTATATGATGAATGAGATGGCATACCCTCATCTCACCGGGTTGCAAAAAATAGAACCACAATCATAAAAACAGTAACAACACGAAACAAGTGCATCACCCAATGGTGAAATCAATTAAACTGTAACATTCCAAAAACTCAAAACTTGCAATATTCGAGGTAATCTGGCTTTTTCGCTATACACGGGTTCTAGAATGCCCGGGAACAACTATTTACCATTCAAATATTCCATCCTATCCCTGTCTAATGCCGCTAAACAGTAATTCAATAGAAAAGGAAAGAAATCCTCTGATACCACTATGTGACGACCCTAATCCAGAGCCCTTCCACTGGTGCCCCATACCCAGTTCCCCACATGAACTCAAGCACATTTCCCCAAATTCCAGAGGCTTCTGACTAGCAGCGAGGGCCTTGGTAAGTTATTGGGGAAACTATGCCCTCATTTGGTAAGGTATACAAGGCAAGAAAAACAATAGTCAATAGCAGAAGCAGTAAACAACATACAAACATTGAAACTAAATAGCATAAGTAATGAACAAATAATGATAATGATAATGATGCAGTAGGTAAAAGTATCTAAGTAAAGAATAAAACACAACAATGTGCTGAAATACAACTGAAAAACAAGGTATGAAAGTAAACAACAACTCCAGTAGCATCGCAAGCCTAAGCTCGGTCCTATGCTCTCCAGCTCCAACCAGCAATCATATACCCGAAGTAGAAGGTCCACAATCCCTATCCACACCTGCAACCATATAACCTATTTTGGCTGAAAAGCAGGACAAAGAGGGTGTGAGACTAATCTCAGTAGGCAATCACCACGAGATCTATGCCCTACTATCAGTGAGTAATATAGAAAAAGTAATGGAAATAAATGCAGCAGAGAAACAGAAATACACTAAAGTAAACAATACTACAAATCTCTACTCAAATTTATTTAGAAGTTCAGTATAATCATTTAGCTATCAACCAAGTAACCTAGCAACAGCTCTATACTCCTAAGGAAAATAAGTAAGCACAACAGGTAACTCAGCAGTCTACCTAAACCGCAAGCAGTACAAACCCAAGCTTGTTCTTTCGCTGGGTGGACTCTTCACAACCAACCATCAAAGAAAGCACTGACTCTCTGGGTGGATCCTACTAGAAAACCCCTATAGTTAAGTAAACTTACAAAGGCACATACACTCTGGGAAGCTCTCACCATCAATTCCCCTGTGGTCTTGAAATTAAGACATAGACTCTCTGAGGAAGCACTTACGTCTAATTACCCCTATAGTATCGCTACGTAACTAAGGACACTCTAAGGAAGCACAAAGTCACATTCCCATAGGTCCTACAATCGATACTAATTATAACAGACTCTCTAGGGAAGCCCTAATCGTCAATTCCCCCTTTAGTGTACCACACCAGGTTCACTCATCCCTGAGTAGTTTAGTCATGCGTAAATAACGGTTTGCATCCTAAGTAAGTTTAGAAACTAATTGGATAATAGCTACAAGAATTCACAAGCATATAAACCGTAGGCAATACATGCAATCAATTCAACAGGCATACTAGCAATGTGCAAAAGGGTTGCCTCATAGGCAAAACTGCGCCAAACAGCAATAAATGGCCAAAAAAAGGGAAACACCCATGGGGTGATCCTCAACCATACTAACAAGAAATTATTAATCATCCAATAAACTCAAGAATTAAAGAAATCTAAGTCAGATAACAAAATAGGATCAAAACCCTAATTCGAGATACCCGATACATGGGTATCCTACACTTTTGCACCAAAAACTCATGGAAATTCAACGTAGGGAAACGAACCACCTACCTCGATCCTAGTAGATCAATATATGTGATCCACGTTGACAAATTCCCCTTAGAATGACATAGATTTGAGAAAACACACAAAACACTCAACCTTCGATAACTTGAAAATGAGGAGGAATCAAGAAACAAGGCTAAAGCAGAATGAAGAACTCACCCCTCCGCTTCCAACGCAATTGACGTCGGCTGGAACAGAGGTCAGACGGAGGCACTGCGGCTCGGAGAAGATTCGGTCGTATGGTCGCTCTCGGACAAACGAAACCTGGAGAAGAAGACACTTCTGTGTGTCAGGCGCGACCCCGGTCCTTTTAATGAAAAAAAAGAAAGTACATGATGTGTACTTTTAGAGTACACGAAGTGTACTAGGTCTTTCCGTACTCCTCCAAAATCGGCCTCCACGTCACCCTTACACACCGTGTGTGTGGCCCGGACACGGCCATCAGACGGATTTGGCAGGAAAAGAGTACACGGCGTGTACTCAAAAAGTACACGACGTGTACTTCAAAAATTTCCAGAAAGTTCATTTTTCTCAAAAACATCAGAAAAAGGAAAAGCGTACCTGAAAAGAGGATCTGGGTTCTTACATGTGTAGTACACAATTTCAAGTTATTTTGGTAGAATTCATTTCACACAAAATTGAGTATAGATTTTGTTTAATTTATAAATGATCTAATTTTGGATTATGTTATAAGCAACACCAAATTAATCTCTCACAACACGCAACACTGACATGGCCTGCGTTACACGCAAGAGGGACCTTCCTCGATAGCCTGCGTGGTACGTAATACCTAGTTTCACTAAATAACTATATAATATTAAAATATTATATAAACTATAAATTATGAATATTATTAACCATATTTTGAATTTTATATAACATTAGAATTCATCTTATACATGATATGAGAACAAAATCATTTTTTCCATATAAAAGAAGTATTTTTTTAAAAAAAAGCAGTTTTACTGCCTTTCGATGACGCATCCAATTTAAATATAGTTTTGAAACTTTTATAAGTTCAATTTGACAAAATAAACGTCTTATTTGGAATTGGGACATAAAAATTTACGTTTGTTGAAATTTTGTTAATTTTCGGATAAATTTCAATTTTTTTATGAATAATGCAAAATACTGCATTTTAATTTAAAACTACGTTTTCATCTAATTTATTTATATAGTTATATTGACTTTTTAATTGGGTTTAAAGTATCATTGGATTATATTTTTAAAATTTAACTTAATTTTTGTCACTGGAAGTAATTTCAATTTAAAGTTGGACATAAACAGATGTCAATCTTTTCATAGTTATAACTTCTTAAAAACCCGTTTTTTATTTTGACAACGAAAATTAATTAAAATTAATTACTGAAACTTATGTATTTTGAATTCTAAAAAATGGATTCCATATTTGGAATCATAAGGTTCAAATTATGTAAATTTGCACCTTTTATTTTTGGACGTTTTGTATAGTAACTTTAGTAATTATTTTATTTACCATGGTTAAAGGGTGAATTTGGAAAATAAGGGTAAAAAATAATATTATAAAAATACTAAATTACCCAAACAGATGTCCTAATACTATTGGATGAGATATTTATTACCATGGCCATCCATGGGTTATATTGGGAACCCATGGATCCACTTGTATGAGAAAATGACAATTTATAAGAATTAATTTAAAGTAAAGATAATTATAACCAAAACATATATCTTTTACTAAATCTATTTTAATATAGGGTTATATAAAAGATATCTATGCCTATAAATAGTCATTAGAAATATAAAAATCATTCCTACATTATGGTATTTTATGAATAATTTTTATAAATTAGATAAATATATTTATTTATGACACAATTATAATGTAGTGATTACCTCATTAATAAAATATTCAAATAAATGAATTTATAAATATTAAAATAAATTTAATTTGAATATTTTTATGTAATACACGAATTTTTTGGATGACATTTACATATTAGGGATAATTAAATTCCTTTTTTTTGAGGTAATAAGGCTATTATGAATTTTAAAAAAAGTCAAGTATTAATAGTATCCAAAATTGACATAATTCATAACTTAAAAAATAAAATAGTTTATTAAATAATATTAAATCCCAAAAAATATAATATTTGTCCAAATGGATAATATAAATCCAAATATTTTATAAATAAAATTTTTGGGTCGTTTGACATGATTCGATAATTACATTAACCCACAATGTATAAATAACATGATATCGTGGTAAGATTAAAAAGGGTAAAATAAAGGTTAAACCAAAAAGATAAGGATAAATATAATAATAAAAACTTGTAAAAAAATTATTGGATGATGGGTATTTAAACCATATTAGAATTAAATAAGTTTTGGACCATTTTAAATTGAAATTTAATTTATAATAAATTAATATTTTGGAACTTTCCTAAAGTGCCCCTCTCCTCTCTTATAAAAGGGAACCTCCTCCCTCTCCTATTCACTCCATTTTGAGGCTTGAAACTTAGAAAAAACATACCCATTTATCTTCTAAACTTCCCTATTTACATTCTAGAGGTTTTGATATTCTCAAAATACCAACTCTAGTGCCCTAAGAGGAAATTTACAAGAGGCACGTTGAGGAAAAGGAAATCTCTTCTACTGAGTCTTTCAAATTTATTTATTCTTATAATTATTTTTCCTTAGTTGTTTCATTATAAAGTAACAAAATCAGAATAAATAATATACTTATATAGTATTATAAATATTAAACAACCCTATTTCACCTTTTATCCATCCTATGAAAAATGAAATCACCGCGCATGCGTACATACGGATTACCGTCTCCACGCCGTGGTGTAATCTGTTTTTCACCACTACCTTACATGGATGAATATAATGGTGTAAATAATAACTATATATTATTATTATAAAATTATACAAATTCTGAGATACTATAGACCATCCACTTCAATACCCTTCAACAACTATTAGAATGATATCGTCACTCGTGCGTACGTACGACTTACCATCTCCACGAAACGATGAGATTCATTATCCATGTGAACCATTCCAGAATGATTAAAAAGTATAAATAATAAATAATAATGAAATATATTACATAATAATGATACTGGACTTATGTATATACATTTCATTTACTTACTTCAATTTAATTTAATAAGGAAACGAAAACAACGTTCATGCGTACGTACGACCTACCATCTCGATGAACAATGTATTTCATTTCTTATATCGATCTATTATATATATAATTATATAATGGATATATATAATATATAAATCATGTTTTACATTCCTTAAGTAATTAAATCATGATATAAGTAATAATATCAAGAATAACAATTCAAAAAACTAATGATAAACAAATGATTATTACCCAAAATGCTGCTTTAACAAGGAATTGGCAAATAAATAGGTAATATAAAGGCATAAGTGAATCATATATAATGTCATAAATATTATTATTGTTCTTTTACAATTTAATAATATGTTTAAACAAACTATACAAAAGTTTTAGACACATATGGAAGAAATCATACCTAAGGTAAGGGATAATTTTTCAATCACATATTTATCCAAGATTGCTTATTCGCAAGTATTTACTAGGGTTATATTTATCCTCCATGTCCATATTTTTTAAAAAAGTTTTAATAAAATATTTAAAATTCTTCTTTATGTTTTTAAAGTCATTTTACTCCTTTTTCACTTTTTCTACATGGTATGGAAGGAATCTATCTTTTTTTACCATACGAAGTACTTTTATTTGATTTTTTTGAAAAATGTACGAGGATAATGTTTTTACGTCATGAATGGATGTTTATGGTTTAAAAATTCATTATTTTTACAAAGATTCCTCTATAATATTAAATTTTTATTTTCAACTAAATTATTTTATGTTAAAATTTCATGAAATTTTGAGAAAAGAAAACATTTTTGAAGAAGAAAAGATATTTTCCTCAAGAACTAAGTTCAAGTGTTTTATCAAAATTATTTTCCATCTAAGATAACATAGGGTTATGTTTTTCTCCATATTATTACTTTGATTTTATTTTATTTATGATGGAATTATTTTTATGAAGTCCATTAATCTTATATATATTATGTTATGATGACGTGATGTTTAAGAATCCCATTTTATTTTATGGGTTATTACATGATGAATGATTTATGTTTTGTGGCAGATGTAAGAATGATTTAATTATAAGATGTGTGGGACCTATATATCTCTCAAAGGACATGTTTAAAGATTTATATCTCATAATATAGACATTACTAGAACAATAGGTACAATCTGGTTCAGTAATATATGGTTGGAACAACAAGTAAACCCAATTCAGTAATAGACACTGTCTACTATAATGGTCTTAGAAACAAATGACTTAGATACTATGCATATCGTATTATGTGATTAATGTTTTTCAAAAATTACACATTTTATTCCCATGATATTTTATCATGATTAATGTTCCTTTATGATCTATGCCTTACGTACTGCCAAGATTTATTTTCTGACTCAAGATTTTGATATTTAAACAATATGTTCACATTTTTATGTTCAAATGTTTATAGTTTGTTTTATGTTCTCCATGTTTACCCTTACTGAGCATTTGATATCACCCTTTTTATGTTTTATTTTCCCCATGATATAAAGAAAGGTTTTAGGCAGAAAAAATGTGGAATATCTTTATGGGAGATATTGAAGATCTTTCACCATGATTAGAAGATTATGTTACGATTTTCCAAATACACTAAACTAATATGGTATTTGGGTGTCTGTTTCTGTCTTGTACTAAGTATTCTTCAAAATATTTTCAACATCCATATATGACAATCTTGGGTCTCTACAGTTGGTATCCGAGTATATGTTTAGTTAACCTTTGGAAACTGGGATGCGAGAACAATAGTGAGATCCCTAGAGATATTTCTAAGGCATGTCTAGGGATGTAATACAAGGTGAAGTATAATTATAGGTTACAGGATGAGAATTATAGTAATGATCATAAATAATCAAGTATTAAACCTAGTATTTCAGAGATTAAAAGTAATATCCCTTGATTATGTTGTTTTCTTAGAATTATTTTTTCCTCTCACACTATTCTTTTTGTGTTTTAGTCAATAGAGGGAACCATAAGGAATTGGGTAAACATTGAATCTGATGAAAAAATTGGTGAATATGAGAAACAAAATTTTATAATGACTATAGTGAATTATATTGTGATTATTATTAATTATTCATCATGGTATATGATTAAAAAATTGAAATTTAGAGGTATTCCTAAGTCATTGAATAATAGGAAGATGGACTTACATGCTTTTTCCCATGGTGAGGAACATAGAGGAAATAATATTAAGACTACGATATATCAAAAATAAGGGGAGAAGAATCTTGAGGAATATGTAATGTCCCAGAAATTCTGTATAATTTTTTTTAATTATATGAAATTATTTCGAGATCGTGAAATCTGACGGCGTGCGATTCTGAGGTCTGGAGTGTCCAAAATGATCTGTCAAATTTTTGTTAAGATTTAATTAGCGTGCATAAGTAGTTTTCATGAAAAAGTAAAATAAATCTTAAAAGGTTACTCAGATTATAAATTTTAGGGTACCTTTGTACTTAGGATGGCGGGTTTACCCTAGGTGCGACTTAAGTTTAGTCGGCACGAGCCTCCTGTGAGAAATCCCAAAAATGGAATAACCGTAAATAAAATAATTAAATAAGTTATTTTATTTTTAAAATGCTTATAACTCACAAACTGTAACACATATTAAAAATTTGAGACCACTGCTAAACTTGTTAGTGTATACTTTCTTTAGGCCGATACTAACATTGGCCGGCATGGGCTACCAGTGAAAGTTAGTTTTTGGTCGTAAATAAAATAATTAAGTGACAATTATTTTATTGTAAAATCCATAAATTTTAAACAACAACTCGGATTGGAAATATGATAATTCCATTGGATTCATTGGGGTGTGTTTCACTTAGGTAGAGCCTAACCCCGATCGGCACGGGTCGAGGGTGACTGTTAATAATTTTCCGAACCTTTTTTCAGGTACGTTCAGTAAACGCGTGAGTGGCGTTTTCCAACTTTTGAACCGATGCTCAGATTAAAAATCCGATGACACAATTGAATCTGTAGGGATGAGATTCACTTAATGGAGACTTCACATTGACCGTAGTAGGTCTGGATAAAAGGTTATGTTTTGGGACTTTTTAAAAGAAAGAAATAAAATAATTTTTCTATTTTATTTTCATTCATTTCCTCCAACGGACAAGTGACAATGTGCGACCAGCGATGTGTGTAGCCAATAAATGGCTTAACCATTCAATTCTAAGTAACTACACTATTAGAGAATTTTTAAGGTTCCAAATTAATGGGCCTCCATTAATCCATGAACATTTCACACCCTCCCTCTCTCCTATTTTTATGGAGCTTGGGGAGAGGTATCAACATTGCTTCGCCAATAAACGAAGTGATGACAAAGTGCAGTGATGATAAACCCTTGGAGGAGAGAGTCGGTACAAGTGAGAGGTGATGAGAGACACCGAAACACCGAGTCAGAGATTTACGAACGTGTGATATCATTGGAGGCTAGTTTCTGGGGACAACGAACACTGAACCACTTCCACAAACACGCGCTCACCATCATTCTTGAGGTAGAGGTTTTATTTATGTTTGAATTTACTATATTTATTCTTCATATCCTAAATTCATGACGACAATGTCCAAATGAATGTGGCCATTGTCCCGCACAAAAACCTTGTCCTCTTTTTTTTATTCTTCGTACATTCTTCGCGTGTTCTTCAATGCCTAATATTTATTGATGCTGGAAACACGGAGTTTTGCTAAACGTGATATATGGACACAGAGCCCTCGATGCAAGGATCGTGAATATGTGATCATTAAATTTTTCAGGTTTGGAACGAATCACTAGTGGCTCGCGGAAGAAGGAAGTGGCCGGTACCTGTCCGGTTGCGAGGAAGGAAGGGCAGTGCGTGCCTGCACCGCTGGTTGATGAGGAGGCCGTATCCCGTCGGTCGCGGCGGGGCAGGGTGGCGGCTGACAACCGGCCAACCACATGGCAGAGCGGTGACACGTTTCCGCGCCGTCAATGGAGCTAGGGGACCGCGACCGATGGGCCGTGACGGAGGCTGAAGGGGGGCCGGCCTTCCGGCCGGTTGTGGTCGAGTAGTGGTGCTCAACCATGCTGATGGGAGGAAGACCGGCCGACCTTTTGGCAGGCCACGCCAGACTTGGCGGGACCCATCTGGCGGGTCCCATGTGCCACCCAGCCGAACGGTCTGATGGACCATTCGAAAAAACATGAAGGGGGTGCCCCCCCTTTGGCGCCAGCTCTGGCGGACTGCACCGCAGTGGGCTGCGCCACAGGGGTCACACCAGTGGGCTAGGTTAGGCCGCCCCCTTCGCGGGCCGGGCTAGACTACGACCCAACGAGCCTGGCCCACTGAGGTCAAGGCCATCTGGGCTGGACCCGGATTGGGTTTGGTCGACCCGAACCGGTACGGGTCGGCCCAGGTCGAGTCGGGCCGAGTCAGTCCGACCGGGGTTAGACTGGACGTGGGCCCATCTGGACCGATTTTCGTCATTTTGGCCATAACTTGTGATCTGAGTGTCTGTTTGATGAACAGTCAGTGGTGAAAAAAATCCTTGGATAGAGATGGTCCTTTTGGTATACTCCTCTTGAGTTTTGGATAAGGTTGGAGTATGACCGAGTTGGATTGGACCCCGAATCCAACCGGGCCATCGGAGAAGAAAAGCTAATAACTTATAGACTAGGTGTCCAATTGATGTGCCATCTGTTGCATTGGGTCCCTTATGACATGATGGAACTTTGGGATACTTCTTCATGGGGCTTCGGGGTGGTTGATGCATGAGCTATGTCTTGGGGAATGGTTCTCCCAAGAACGATATGTATGGAACCCTGCAACTGGCTGAGACTTGATGACTGCTCACCGTTTCGACTCGAAGTGACTCAACAGACCCAGTGGGGAGTGCCTGTGTGTGACACGGAAGACCCACGGTGGGGATCGCCTCTGTGTGATGCGACAAACCCACGGTACTCGATAGGAGGAGTACCTCAGCAGGACATGAGGGGGAGCACCTCTATGTGACACGACAGACCCATGGCGGGGAGTGCCTCTGTGTGACGTGGCAGACCCACGGTACTCAATAGGAGGAGTACCTCAGTAGTCCAAAGTTAGTGGGAAGCACCTCTGTGTGACGCGGCAGACCCACTGTATTTGATAGAGTATGAGTTATCCAGTAGCTGAGGTGTTCGACGTTGTGACTAGGGATGTTACTTGTTACTACCCCTAGAATAAATCCTTGTGTGAGATATCTTTAACTTATGCTTGTGATTGTGGTTATGCTATGGGGTACTTTACTTGCGTGGTAATCTACCTTCATAGTATTACCTCTGTGTTATTCTTCCCTCCTGTGTGAGTTGGGTATTTGTTAATAACTTATGTATATGCATGGGAATATACCTAAGTAGGGATGAATATTGTTTCTATGTTTTGTGGTTCATATTTTGTTGATTTGAGAGACTTTTAGGGGTCTTGGTGTCCCTAATGAGTATTTTTATACTCACCCCTACACGGGCTATGCCCGCACTTTATTGTGTCTTGTGCAGACGACAGACAGCACTGACTAAGAACAAGGGTACCTAGACTGAAGACTACTTAGAGGTGGACCTTTGACGAGTTTATTTTTAGAGACGATCATTTGAGATCTATACCTACCCTTTAGGTAGGATCCTCGGTGGGTGTTTATAAGATATGTACTTGGTTTTACTTTACTTTCCAATTTTTCTTGTACTTTTCAGTTGGGCTTGTATTCTGTCCCCTTTACTTTCTATAAGTACCCTATTTACTATATAGAATAATTTGTGCTTATATCTTGGTGTGTTCTCGGTTTTTGTGAGTTTACAATTTATAAAGGAAACACCTTCCTGTTTTAGGGAATACGCCTTTTGGTTCTTGTCACTAGCTCATGGCCTATGAAAGGCGGGCTTGGGATAGTCACGGAACAGGCCCCGGGGTATAGGTCGTGAAAAATTGGTATCATAGGAGTTCAGTTCTACTGAATACCTAGCACTCTGGTCTTTTCTATGAATCAATAGTGTTAAGTGTTATTAGTGTGGTTTTTAGTTCAAGGAGTCCAGTGTTGGTGCGACGACCGACGTATCCATACACTGGGACCCCAAATTCTGATTACCAACTCAGCGCACGAAAACACTGATTGTGTGTGTTTTTGAAATCTTTTTTTTTTGATTTTTTAGAGTCGGCTCACCAGGTATAACTTAATGATCATGGCGCACTTGTTCTTTATCAGGATGCCACCGCTTAGACAACCACCCAGGTTTCCTGAGAGAGTACACAATGACGGCCCACCGAGTGATGAGGTCCTAGTGTCGGCCCCCCTTACTACTTTGACACCTTCGGGTGGTGTACCAGCAGCACCAATTCCCATTGGAAAACCATTTCTACTATCCCCACTAGCAGAGGGTGTACGCCAACTGAGCACGTTTTATGAGTTTCATCGAAAAAGGCCTATGAGGTTCCGAGGCGAGATGGACCCGCAAGCGGCTAAGGACTGGATGGAGGCTGTGGCAAGAGTATTATTCCTAGTTGAGACACCAGTAGAGTAGATAGAAATCTTAGCTTCTACTCTTTTCAAGTGAGTGACCATGATGATGGTCCACATAGTGACGAGGCTTCGGTACATGGACCGTTTCCCGAGATAGTACCATCAGGTAGTGTGTCAGCTATATCACTTCCCATTAGTCAGCAGTTAAAACTAGCGGTACTGGTATAGGACACATGTTGTCTTAGTGCCTTACACATTTTCAGCATCAGATACCCCTCAGGTTCCGAGGCGAGCCTGACTCATAGGCAGCAAATAACTGGATTGAGGAGGTGGCCGAGCTTCCATCTAACTAGGGCACTATTTGATCAGATGGTGGTCCTAGTAGAGAGCCTTCTACGTGGCTCAGTAGGATGATGATAGGGTTTAGGTTACCCTGATATTTTAAAGAGGTGACTTTTCTATGGATAATCCTGAGAACCTTTCTCAGAGAAGGGGGTTTCTTTCCATAAAGAGCTAAGGGATGAGAGTTACCTAGAGCTTCTACAGCTTCGACAGGACGACATATCGGTAGAAGAGTATTCATTGAGAGGTACCGACCATTCTCGGTACTCGATGAATATGATATGATCAGTGCTTTGGGGATCAGACTTTCAAGTACAGTGTGTTTAAAGATGTTCGTGCCAGTACTATTCCTTTATGAATTCTTATATATGTTAGGGTGCTAGAGAGAACCTTTGTGGTTGAATGTTCTTTGGCTGAGCAAATACAACTAGTTAATATTAGTAGTGGGAAAGCATGAAATTGGTGTATATTTCGACATGTTACAACCACCCCCCTTTGTGGTCCCCACCAGGCTTAGGGAGCTGGAGGACAAGGGAAGAGATTAGCTAAATATGGTCAAGGTTTGTGACTTGAGGGCTCTAGGAATGATTTTATGAATGGTTTGTGTCTACTACTAGCTACTATATTGATAGACATAGGTACCAATCATTCCTTCCTTCCACGAATCATGTTCAAAACCTAGAGTTTCTGGTAAAGCTGTTGACTTGATCATCATGTCTGGATATACCTTTGGGAGGATACTTTATAATCACACTTACATCGACGGTGTGATCTGACCTTTAAGGCGAGAGTTTCAGTTGCAACCTCTTAGTGGCAGCGTCGAGGCCTTACAATGTTAGTTTGAGTATGGACTGAACATCCACAGTTCATTCTCAGATTTACTGTATTAAGAAAAAAGGTTTTAGCTTAACTAAAACATTGGAATGGGATTTTCCTTGGTCATCAAAAAATGAAACCCATGAAACACAGGATAAACTTATGTATAGGAGGGTGCGGCCGATCACTCGTGATTTGGCCATCCTTACCCTCGGGGCAGCATGAGTTTTGAGTTTTCAGTTCCAAACAAGAGTGGCAGAGCACAGAGATATATTTTCAAAAGATGTTTCCTATATTACCTCCCTAAAGGGAGATGAACGTATTCTTTGGCTAGGTACTACCAGAGATTTGTACCCGAATTCTCCAGGGTAGCAGCACCCTTGTCGTCTTGGATGAAAAAAGGGGGATCCTTTCATGTGGACGAAGAAGTATCAGAAGAGGTTTCAAGAGATGAGATAGAGACTGACAAATAGAACTATGCTACCCATGACCTGAAGTTAGAAGCAGTGGTCTTTGCGCTAAAGATGTGGCAACACTACTTGATGGGCGAACGTTTTATAGTCTACTTTGATCACAAGAGTCTCAGCTATATCTTCTCTCAGAAGGACCCAAAACTGAGACAAAAAAGAAGTCTTGAGTTCCTCTAGAACTATGACTTTTATAGAGTCTATACTCATGGGAAGGGGAACGTATTAGAAGATGCACTCAGCAGAAGGTTTGGTATACATTTTTTGAGTGAAGCGATAGAGCAGTTAGCCACTTTGCAGATATCCTACATGGACCGAGATTCAACAACATACCTCTACTCTATGAATGTCACACCCACACTCCTTTAGCGAGTCAGGGAGGTGTATCTTGGGGACACTGACTGTGAGGCTCGACGTGAACAGCTATCCTCAGGGCAGACACCTAATGGATTTTCTAAAGGTGGGGAGCACATCATCCTCTTCAGAGGACATACCATGGTACCAATATCTCTATAGTAGGAGATGTTATGGGAGTTCCATACATCCCCTCTGGCAGTACGTCCTAGTGTGGTGGAGATGTACCCGGACCTCTGATGTCAGTACTGATGGCTCGGGATGAACGAAGCAGTGGTAGAGTTTGTATCACGATGTCTCACTTGTCAGCATGTGTAGACTGCACAGAGTTGGCAGAACTCTTATGCCGACATGATACAGAGACCATTGGTGTTCCAAAAGGTGGGGACCACGTATTCTTATGAGTATCTCCTTGATGGGGACTACATAGATTTGTCCGAGGTAACAAGTTATCACCAAGGTTTATCGGTCCTTTTCTGATACTTTGGAGGATAGGCGAGGTAGAATACCACTTGGCTCTTACACCACTGTTGGAGAGGGTGCTCGATGTCTTCCACGTATCCCAGCTGAGGAGATATGTTCACAACCCATCTCAAGTCATCGAACATGGTGATATGGACTTCAATGATGGGGTGAAGTTTACAGAGGTTCCGGTGGAGATTTAGGATTGAAAAGAGTGGTTCCTTCGTGGGTGGTCGATACCACTGATGTGCGTATGTTGGCAGCATGAGAACCTCTAGGAGATCACATTGGAGCAGGAGGCTCAGATTCATGCTCAGTACCATCTTTTGGTTGTTTTTCTTTTGTTGTTGTTTTTGAGTACGTAAATACCTAAGGTGGTAATAATGTAATGTCTGGGAAATTACATATAATTTTTTGAATTTTATATAATTATTTCGAGACTGTGATACTTGACAGCGCACGATTACGAGGCACAGAGTGTCCAGAATGATCCATCGAAGTTTTGTTATGATTTAGTTAGAGCGCATAAGCAGTTTTCCCGAAAGAGTGAAAAACTCATAAATGGTTACTCAGATAAAAAATCTGAGGGCACCATTGCGCTCAGGATGGTGGGTTTACCCTAGGTGCAATTAACTTTAGTCAGTGCTGGCCTCCTATGAGAAAACCCAAAAATGGCATAAGCATAAATAAAATAATTAAATAAAGTTATTTTATTTTTCAAATGATTATAACTCACAAATTGTAACTTAGATTAAAAATATGAGACCACCGCTGAACTCGTGTGTGTATGATTTCTTTAGGAAAGTACTAACATTGGACGACACGGGCAACCAGTGAAAGTTAGTTTTTGGCCGAAAATAAAATAATCACGTGAAAATTATTTTATTGTAAAATACATGTATTTTAAATGGTAACTCGGATTAGAAATCTAAGAGTACCGTTGGGTTCGTTGGGGTGTGTTTCCCTTAGGCAGAGCCTTACCCTGACAGCGCGGGTCGAGGGTGACTGTTAATAATTTTACAAACTTTTTTCTGGTACGTTCAGTAAATATGTGAGCAGCGTTTTCTAACTTTTGATCTGGTGCTCGAATTAAAAATATGAGGACACTATTGAATCCATAGGGCCAATATTCGCTTAAGGTAGACTTCACTTTGAGCGTAGTAGGTTTGGAGAAAAATTTATGTCTGGGACTTTTTAAAATAAATAAATAAATAAAATTGTTATTTTATTTTCATTCATTTTATCCAACAAACAAGTGGAAATGTGGGACCAATGATGTGTCCTGGAAATAAATGACTTGACCTTTTAATTCTAAGTAACTAAACCTTTGGGGAATTAGGACGGTTCCTAATTAATCGGCCCCATTAATCCGGCGAACATTGCACACCCTCCCCCTCTCCTATTTATATGGAGCTTGGAGAGTGGTGTCGGCACTGCTTCGCCAAGAAACAAAGTGCTAACAAAGTGCAGTGACACCAAACCCTTTGAGGATAGAGCTAGTACTAGTAAGAGGTGAGAAGATACACTAAAACCCCAAACCAGAGATCGACGAATTAGTGACATCATTGGAGGCTAGTTGCGTGGGACAATGAACACCGACCCGCTTCCACACACACGTGATCACAATCATTCATGAGGTAGGGGTTTAATTTTTGTTTGAATTCACTTTATTGATTCTTTATATCCTAAATTCATCATGACAATGGAAAAAAATGGACATCTTCCTGTGCATAAACTTTTCTCCTATTTCTTTTTATTCTTCGTGCGTTCTTCGTGCGTTATTCAACGCCTAATATTTATTGATGCTAGAAACATAGAGTTTTGCTAAGAGAGTATATGAACATGGTAACCTCAATGAAAGGATCATGAATATGTGATTATTTAATTTTTCGGGCTTGGAATGAAGAAGCAGTGGCTCGCGGAGGAAGGTGTCATCTGGCACCCAACCGACAACGAGGAAGGAAGGGCGGCGCAAATCTGCGCTGCCAGTTGATGATGAGATCATGACCCATCGTCCGCTGTGGGGTAGGGTGGTGGCTAAAAATCGACAGACTGCGTGGCGGAGCGGATGTGCGCATTTGTGCCACCAGTAAAGCAGGGGGCCACGATGGAGGCCCAAGGGTGTCTGGCCTTCCGGCCAGCCATGATGGGGAAGCGACGCAGGACTGCGCCGCTGGGAGGAAGATCGACCGGCCGGCCACGCTAGACCGGGCGGGAACCCTCTGGCGGGTCCCGGGTACCACACTGCCAAATGGTATGATAGACCATTCAGGAAAACCATAAGGGGGGGGGGGTGTTCCCCCTTCGGTGCCAGCTCGGGTGGACTGTGCGCCTAGCGGGCTGGGCCAGGCCACTCCCTTCACGGTCAGGCCGGAATACGGCCCAGTGGGCCAGGCCCGCCGAGGCCCAGACTATCCAGGCTGGACCTGGACCGGGTCGGAGCGGCCCTAACCGGGTCGGGTCATCTCAAACCGAGTCGGGTCAGCCCAGGCCGGGGTGGGCCTGGTCAGTCCGACGACGGTCATATCGAACCCATGCCCAAGTGTACCCAGTTTCTCCATTTTGGCCATAACTTGTGATCCGAGCATCAGTTTGACGAACCATCAGTGGCACTGGAATATTTGGATCAATAAGATCCTTTTGGTATACTCTACTTGAGTTTTGGATAAGGTTGGAGTACCACCGGGTTGGATTGGATCCCGAATCCAACCGGGCCCTCGAAGTGTAAACACTAATAACTTATAGGTCGAGCATCCGATTAATGTGCCATCTATTGAATTGGGTCCCTTATGACATGAAGGACCTTTGTGATACTTATTATTGGGACTTCATGGTGGTTGAGGTATGAACTATTTCTTGGGGAGTGGATTTCCCAAGAACGATACGTACGGAACCCTGCGACTGGATGAGACTTGACGACTACTGACCGTTTCGACTCAGAGTGGCTAGAAAGGCCCAATGGGGAGTGCCTCTGTGTGATGCGGTAGAGCCACTGTACTCTACAGGAGGAGTACCTCAGTAGGACACAAGGGGGAGCACCTCTGTGTGACACTACAGACCCACGGTGGGGAGCGCCTTTGAGTGATGCAGCAGACCCACGATACTCAGCATGAGGAGTACCTCAGCAATCCAAGGCTAGTGGGTAGTGCCTCTATGTGACGCGGCAGGCCCACTACACTCGATATAAGAAGAGTTATCTAGCATCCGAGGCATTCAATGTTTTGACTGGGGATGTTACTTGTTATTACCCCTAGAATAAATGCTGGTGTGAGATGTCTTTACCTTGTGCTTGTGATTGTGGTTTTGCTATGTGGTATTTACCTGTGTGATAATCTACCTTCGTGGTATTTCATATGTGGTATTATTCCCTCCTATGTGATGTGGGTATTTTCTGATAACTTAGGTATATGTATGGGTATATACCTAAGTAGGTTTGACTGTTGTTTATATGTTTTATGGTTCATCCTTTATGGATTTGAGAGACCTTCGGGGGTCTCGGGGTCCATACTGAGTATTGTTATACTCACCCCTACACAGTCTACGCCCACACCTTATTGTGTCTAGTGCATACGATGGACAACACTGACAGAGAACAAGGGTACCTGGAATAGATAATGCTCCTAGGTGGACCTTTGATAAGGTTATCCACAGAGACGATCATTCGAGAGATATACCTACCCTTCAGGTAGGAACCTTGGCAGGTGTTTACCAGAGTTTTACTCTGTTTTACTTGTACTTTCTAGTTTTTCTTATAATTTCTAGTTGTAACACCCCAATCTTCCATGGTACGATTTTCTTTGAATAATATAGTAGCGTGTGTTGTACGCAACTTTGAGATTCTAACACACTACGACCAATCAAAGTAGCCGTTATGAATAGTAATACCCACTTTTTAAAATTTTATAAAATTTATCTCTCAAAATGGACTTCATTTTTGGATTTTTAATATTAAAATTAGCCTAGGGTAAAATTTTGGAACTTTTCGGATAACTTTTATATTTTGATGAATAGTTAAAATTACTAAATTTTAATCAAAAACAACTTTTTTAATCGAAATAATTAATAGTGATAAAATATGAATTTAAGTGGTTTTAAAGTATATTGATAATATATTTTTACCATTTAATACAATTTTGTTCATTGGAAATAATTTCACAATTAAACCAGACATAAACAAGTGTCAATCTTTTGATAGTTATTATCTCTTAAAAACACGCCTTTTGTTTTAACAACAAGAATAAATTTTAAATTAATTTATACCACTTATGTGTTTTGAATTTGGAAAAATGGATTCCATATTTGGAATCAGGACGTCCAAATTGGGTAAATAGGTAACTTTAATTTTCAGACATTTTGAATAATTACTTCGGTAAATATTTTATTTACCATGGTTAAAGGGTAAATCCGGTAAATAAGGGTAAAGAAATAATATTATAATAACAATAAATTACCCTAAAATGTGTCCTAACCTTATTGGTTGATACATTTCCGACCATGGTCATCTTTGGGTCGATTTTGGGACCCCATGGATCCACTTGTAAGTGATAAGGACACTTTATATTAATTAAGTTAAAATAAATAAAAAAATGACATAAGCATATATCTTTTAGAAAAACAATTTTAACATAGGGTTATATATGTTGTATTTTTGAATATAATTATTCATTAAAAATATAAGATGATTTATTACATAATAGTATTTTATTTATAATTTTTATACATTTAATAATTAATATTATTTATGACACAATAATGATGTAGTATTTTCCTTACTAATGAAAGAATCAAATAATTGGTATTATAAATCTTAAAATAAATATAATTTAAAGTTTTGATGACATCCATGAATTTTATTGGTTAATATGACATTATTTTATTTCTTAAATAAATTTGGTTCGAATTAATAAAGTTTTTAAGACTCTAACAAAAATCAATTATTGAATAGTGTCAAAATTGACATAAATGAGTTTTTAAAACAAGTATTATATTACTAATTGATATTCTATTCAAAAAAATCTAATGTTCGGCCAAAGGAGTTATATCATGATAGGTGTATCATTAATGGACCTCTTTGGGGTCTCTTGGATGTATATAGTAAGTTTATTAACTATATAATATAAAAATAAAAAGTGACATGGTAAATGTCAAACTAATTAACTAAGAGTAAAAACTAAAATATAAGGTTTATATAATGACCCAAACCGGTCTAAATTCTATTGGTTAAAATTATTTCGACCCATCCACACCTTATAATTTTAATAATATACTTTTGAGTAATTAGAAACAGAATATGAATTTATTATAAAATAATATTTCTAGCTTTTCCAAAGGTGCCCTTCACCTCTCTTATAAAAGGGCACTCTGCCTTCTAACTAATTCACACATTAAAAGCCTTTTGGCTCAGCCAACCCTACCCAAATACTATCTCAAATTACCTCACTTAAACCTATGGGCCTTAGTTTGATCAGAAAGCCAACCTAAGGAGCCCTTTTGATCAAATCAAAAGGAAGAACCCGAAGAAGAGGTAATGTTTTCACCACCCTCTTCCAAGTTCCTTTCTTCTTCCACTTCTTCTTTATTTATTTTTCCCATTATAAAATAAGAACTCCAATATCTTATATATACTGTGATGTTATTATAAACATGGTAAAACCATATTTAGTATTCTATCCATCCTTTAAATGACATGTCACCATATGTGCGTACGTACGACTTACCGTCTCCACGTCGTGGTGTAATTGTTATTCAAAACATTATTATTTTGATGGGTATAATAATGATGTTTAATTCATTTAAATAATAAATATAACATGATAATGATTCTTTATATCTGATATACCATCCAATTATATATTATTTAAATATCAAAAGAATGATATTGTCGCTCGTGCGTACATACGGACTACCGTCTCCACGAACGCGATGAGATTAATTCCCCATCATATCCATTCGAGACTAATTCTCATTTTATGATTAAAAATAATGTTTAAGGAGTTGATATCATTCTGGATATGAATAAGATACAACATATCCATAACAAACCCAACTTATGTAACAAAACATATAAGTTAACACCCGAAACGACGATAATACTATTAACAAAGCAATGTTAAAGGATCATATATGATATCATATTAATGTATATGATTATTGTATAATTTAATAACAATTATTTCACCATTATATAGGATTTTAACCTACCCCCAACCAAGGAAAAGTACAAGGTAAGAGTTTATTTCACAATCTCTTCATTATCCAAGGTTGTTTATACGAAAATATCTACTGGGACCTCTTTATCATCCACATCCATGTTTCTTAAAAATGTATTTCAAAACATTCTTAACATTTTACAGAATATGGGTAAAAGTAATTTATACCCTTGTTTGAATTTTTATAAGAAGTTTATAAAGGAATCTTTACGTCATTTTCCAAACATGGTCCTTTTTAATCTTTTCGAAAAAATTAAGGTAAGAATGTATTTTTATAACTTATACGACGGGTGCGACTATTTTCCACCATTGTAAAATCATAGAAGCTTACCTTACAAGCTTATAAGAATATTTTAAAATTAAATGTCTTATTTTATAATTATGTGACTTTTAAATGATTTCAAAAAAAGTGACATTTCTCTCAAATAGTTTTGATTTCATCTATATCAACATCCTTTGATGGATTTTAAGCTTATTTGATATTGATTTGTTATGATACAAAACATCCATATTCTATTGAAGGTTTTGTGATATGTTTGACTTTGGATGTGTTATTTTTATACCATTAATGGTTTAAGGAGAGTGTATTTACATTTCATATGCTAGTTTTAATATGAATGTTTTTGTTATGTTTAAACCTGTTCATATGAGGAATGCATTGGACTTAGTAAGTGACGGGTGGAGCCCACTATAGCTCCTCGATGCATCGGTAGGTCTCATGAGAAAAACTACTGTATTTGCACAAGGCCTTGACAAAATATTATTTGTAGTCTTGGCACAAGGACTTGACTATGTGGTTATGATAGTCTGGCATTATGCATTCCATCATTGTGAAAGTGGTTATTGATATTGCATGTGATTATTCGACTAGTAGAATATCCATGTGAATAAGTAAATGGAATTATTTCATTTTATTTTTTCCATATTATTTTTAAGTTCAAGTTTAAAAGGATTTTGTTTTAGTTATACATTACCTTAAATGTTTATGTTTATTTATAAAAGTTTCCGCTATATTGTTATCCTTACTGATCATTTGAGCTCACCCTTTTCTATGTTTTATTTTTCCCAGGATGTGAAGAAGTATTTTATGAATGATTTGCAAGGATAGTATGAGGGGATATGAGTGTGGACTATGGAGACTATGTTGTTGTAGATTTCATTTTATGATTTAATGTACACTTTATGAATGTATCTAGTGATTCCAAGGCTACTAAACTAGTTGGTCTTTTGAGACTTAATATTTTGTGATCATCCCAATGTTATGTAATAATGAACCGAATCTGGGTAAATATGCTCGGGGAATTACAATTTGTATCATATGATGTTTATTAAAAACATTGGAAGCTAGATTTAGATAAACTCTGATTAGAGCACATAGACCTAAGTTGGACTTTGAGGATTAGTATTGAAGAACTTACTAGAATTTTGGTATTGTAGATATTTTGTGAGTTTTCCAAGTAATACATCCCTATCTGGATACGAGCTGGTAGAGGCGGCTCTGGAACATATGTACGTTGGGGTAAAACCCAAAAAACACTGCTTTGAGCTAGACTCGAACGGGAACTGGTGCACGACAATAAGCCTTGATGCACTCTTGGTTACGACACACCCAGGGGATATGCTTAAGATAATTCTCAATTTCTTTAAAAAACCATTATAAAGGGTTTATAAGTATATACTTCCTCAAAGAAAACATTTTTATGATTATGGATTATATCCATAAATAGTTCCATTTATGTTAAGTGTTTTTCAAGTATGGAATTATGTATTTTGATTCATAAACTGATCTAGTTTATGCCATTGATTAGAAATTGCGCCTAGTGGAAGAAATGGAAACTATATCAATGAACGCAATCCATGTAGAGATTTACCTCTTGCTCAAGATAATTATAGTGGGGCTGGTGATGCAACTGGTTATGATCAACTAATCACCATACTGGGACAACTCACTCAGGTTATGAATAATAACCTTACCTGTATGGAGCACCCTGATCCGCAGCATGGAGGATCAATGTTTGATTTCTTCATGAGGTAGAAACCACCAACATTAAATGTGATTAGAAATCCATTAGTAGCTGAGCAATGGATAATTTCCCTAGAGAAAATATTTCAGGCATTGTAGATTAGTGAAAGGGAAAAAGTTGTCATGACAGTTTATCGCCTCACTGGAGATGCTTATCAATGGTGGTCATTGATTCAAAACACTAAGGAAGATGATGAAGTATCAAATATGAAATGAAGGGAGTTTAAAGAGATTTTATTAGAAAAATACCTTCCTCGTGACCATCGAGAAGATATAGAAAGATAATTTATGTGTCTGAGACAAAATGAGTATGGGAATATCGCAAAGTATGAGGCTAACTTTACAAGGTTAGAAAGGTATACTGGAGATTATATATGTAACCCAAGAAGTAATATTGATCGTTTCTTTAATAGGTTAAAACCATTTATTCATCGAGCATTAGTGTCACAATCCTTCTCGTCAAACGAAGATATTGTCTCATGTGCTATCAAGACAGAAAAATAATTCTCTAAGTCTTATGACTTTAAAGCAAAGCAAGGGAAGAAGAGATCAACTGATCACTCTGGGAATGGAAATAAGGGGAAGAAGGGAAAAGTTGAATATCCATCCTGAAGTAAATGTGGGAAGAAACACCCTGGTACTTGATTGAAGGGAATGGGAGTCTATTACAAGTGTGGTGAAAAAGGCCACCAAGCTCGTGATTGCAAGGGGAAGAAAGAAGCTACCAATGTTAAATGCTACAACCTCAGAGAGATGAGACATTATGCAACTGAATTTCCTAAGAATCAGGGAAACTTACCTCAGAAATGGCCAAGGGATCAAGGCCAAGATTATGATATCACTACTGCTGAGGTAGAAGCTTCGAAAGATGTGGTCACAAGTAATTTAATGGTTTCCTCAAGTTTAGAAAATTCATTATTTGATTCTGGATCATCGCATAGTTTCATATCTTCCTAGTTTTCTAAGAAAATTAGATATTTCCAATTTTATTTAATAAGGGAGTTGTCAGTTAAAACTCATAAGGGAAGTATCATTGCAATAATGTTTTGTGAATCAATCCCCACTAGAGAACATAAATGTTCTTTATCCGCTGATCTCATCATCATACCTATGATTGAGTTTGATATAATCCTTGGTATGAATTGGATTTCAGACCATGATGTGATGATTTATTGTAAGAAGAAGGAGGTTATGATTATTGATGATGATCATAAAAAACACCTTATCTTTAGAGCAGAATCACCACCACCTAATTCTTATCTAGATCCACCCCCAGTAGCTCAACTAAATTCAATTATTGGGGAGGAAGATAATTAAATTACTATAGGTTATGAAATGAATGTTCAAATAGAGGATGCCCATATTGTGAAATAATATGTAGATGTGATTCCGGAAGATTTACCTGGACATCCTCCAGAATGAGAATTTGAGTTTTCCATTGATTTAATTCCTGGATAATGGCCTATATCAAAGACCCCTTATAGAATGGCCACTGCGGAATTAGTTGAACTAAAGAAACAACTAGAGGAATTGAGTAATAAGGGATTTATTCTCCCTAGTGTTTCTCCATGGGGATCCCCTATTATTTTTGTTAAAAAGAAAGATGGATCTATGAGGTTATGTATCGACTACAGGGATATCAACGCTATAACAATAAAGAACAAGTATCCCCTACCTCGCATTGATGATTTATTTGACCAACTGCATGAAGCTCAATACTTTTCAAAGATCGACCTTCGATCTGGATACCATCAGTTGTGTGTGAAGAAGGAAGACCTTCCGAAGGTAGTATTTTGAAACAGGTACGGGCATTACGAGTTTACAGTATGCCTTTTGTGATGACTAATGCACCCTCTATATTCATGGATCTAATGAATAGAGTTTTCAAGGAATATCTAGATGAATTTGTGGTGGTATTTATTGATGATATCTTGGTATACTTCAAAAGCTACGAATATCATGAAAATCACTTGCGCATTATCCTGAAGACTCTGAGAAGACTTGAATTATATGGGATGTTTAGTAAGTGTGAATTCTGGATTTAGGAGATTTCTTTTCTTGCCCATATTGTCTCTAAAGATGGAATATCTGTTGATCCTTCTAAGACCAAGGCAATCCAAGAATGGCCAGCACTGACGAGTATAACTGAGGTATGCAGTTTTATTGGTTTAGAAGGTTATTATTGGCATTTCGTCCAAAATTTTTCCCATTTGGATAACCCATTAACAAAGATCACACGTAAATGGGTTAAATTTGTTTGGAAAAAAGAGTGTGAAGAATGTTTCGAAGAACTGAAGATAAGATTAGTCAATTCTCTTATATTGACTCTACCATCAGGGAATGATGGGTTCGTTATTTATAGTGATGCATCGAAGAAAGGGCTTGGTTGTGCCTCTATGCATAATGATAGGGTTATTGCTTATGCATCACGATAGTTGAAAATTAATGAGGAAAACTATCCTACTAATGATCTCGAGTTAGCACCTGGGATCTTTTCTTTGAAGATATGGAGACACTACCTCTGTGGTGAAAAATGTGAGATTTATTCTGATCAAAAGAGTTTGAAGTATATTTTATCACAAAATAAACTCAACATGAGGCAAATTAGAAGGATTTAATTACTCAAGGATTATGATTGCACGATACACTACCACACGGGGAAGGAAAACAAGGTGGCAGATGCTTTGAGCAGAAAATATCATGGAGTTTTTAACATGATGAGAATTGAAAGGGATCATATTTTCATTGATCTAGTGAAGATGGATATGGGAATTACCCTAGAAGGTGAAACATCAATACTTTTTCAAATGGTTGCCAAACCATCTTTATTAGAAAGGATAAAGAGTTCTCAGACTAGTGATGAAGAGTTTCAAAAGAAGATTAAAGCTGTGAATGATGGAAGATTGAGAGACTTTGTGTATAAAGATGAAATTTTGAAATTTGGGAAGAGACTTTGTGTTCCTGATATACCTGATCTAAAAAGAGAATTGTTGGATGATGCACATAGTTCAAATTTATCTATACACCCAAGGAGCACCAAAATGTATAGAGATTTGAAGGAACATTTTTGGTGGGACAACATGAAGAGGGAGATTGCTAATTTTGTGTCAAGATGTATGGTTTTTCAACAAGTGAAATCTGGAAGGCAATAGCCTGGAGGAGTATTGCAACCTCTTCCCATACCAGATGGGAAATGGGATAATATTACGATGGACTTTGTCATGGGGCTACCAAAGACTCCTAGAAGGAATGATAAAATATGGGTTATTGTCGATCGTCTTACCAAGTCAGCACATTTTCTTGCTATAAGAGAAGTTCTACCACTGGAACATCTAGAAAGACTATATATTAATGACGTTGTGAGAATTCATGGAGTACCACTATTGATTGTTTCTGATCGTGATCCCTATTTTACTTCAAGATTCTAGAAAAGTCTTCAGAAAACCCTAGATACTGAATTTCATTTGAGCACTGCCTACCACCCTCAAACAGATGGACAATCAGAACAGACTATTAAAACCTTAGAATACATGTAGAGATCCGACTCACTTGACTTTCAGGGTATGTGGGATCAATATTTACCTATGTTAGAATTTTCCTATAACAATAGCTTCCATTCGAGTATTCAAATGGCACCATATGAAGCGTTATACAAAAAGAGATGTTGCACACCAACCTGTTGGGATGACGTTGGTGAAAGAATACTTGTAGGCCCAGAACTGGTGGAGGAAACAATGGAGAAGGTGAAGGTAATCCAAAACCACATCAAAGTAGCTCAAATTAGGCAGAAGAGCTATACTGACAACTGAAGGATGGATTTGGAATTTCAAGTAGGAGATCATGTTTTCTTGAAGGTATCTACATGGAAGAGAGTTATACGTTTCAGCAAGAAAGGTAAATTGAGTCCCAGGAATATCAGACCTTTTGAAATTCTAGAATGATTTGGGGCTGTAGATTACCATTTGACAATGCCACCAAGTCTCTGTAAAGTTCACGATGTGTTCCATGTATCACTGTTGAGAAAATACATGTCTGACCTAACGCATGTACTCACTTACGAGGAATTAGAACTCAAAACCGATCTATCTTATTGTGAAGATCCAATTAATATTCTTGATACAAGAGATCAAGTGCCGAGAAACTGGACGACTCTTCTGGTAAAAGATCTATGGAGCAACCATAAGATGGAAGAGGAAACGTGGGAGCCTGATAAACTTATGATGAAGAACCACCCAAATCATTTCATGTGCTATTATTCTAGAAATTTCAAGGACGAAATAATTTGAAGGAGGGTATAATGTAACACCCCAAGCTTCCATGATACGATTTTCTTTGAATAATACAGTAGCGTGTGTTGTACGCAACTTCGAGATTCTAACACACTACGACCAATCAAAATAGCCGTTATGAATAGTAATACCCACTTTTTAAAATTTTATAAATTTTATCTCTCAAAATGGACTTCATTTTTGGATTTGGAATATCGAAATTATCCTAGGTTAAAATTTTGGAACTTTTTGGATAACTTTTATATTTTGATGAATAGTGAAAATTACTAAATTTTAATCAAAAACAACTTTTTTAATCGGAATAATTAATAGTGATAAAATATGAATTTAAGTGTTTTTAAAGTATATTGAGAATATATTTTTACCATTTAATACAATTTTGGTCATTAGACATAATTTCACAATTAAACCAGACATAAACAAGTGTCAATATTTTGATAGTTATTATCTCTTAAAAACACTCGTTTTGTTTTAACAACGGGAATGAATTTTAAATTAATTTTTTCCACTTATGTGTTTTGAATTTGAAAAAATGTATTCCTTATTTTGAATCAGTATGTCCAAATTATGTGAATAGGTAACTTTTGTTTTTAGAAATTTTGAATAATTACTTCGGTAAATATTTTATTTACCATGGTTAAAGGGTAAATCTGGTAAATAAGGGTAATCAAATAATATTATAATGATAATAAATTACCCTAAAATGTGTCCTAAATTTATTGGTTGATACATGTCAGACCATGGGCATCTTTGGGTCTATTTTGGGACCCCATGGATCCACTTGTAAGTGATAAGGACACTTTATATTAATTAAGTTAAAATAAATACAAAAATGACATAAGCATATATCCTTCAAAAAAACAATTTTTACATAGGGTTATATATGTTGGATGTTCGACTATAAATATTTATTAGAAAGATAAAAATATTTCCTACATAATGGTATTTTATTTATAATTTTTAGACATTTAATATTTAATATTATTTATGGCACAATAATGATGCATTATTTTACTTATTAATGAAGGAATCAAATAATTGGTATTATAAATGTTAAAATAAATATAATTTGAAAGTTTTGATGACATAAATTAATTTTATTGGGTAATATGACATTATAGGATTTCTTAAATGAATTTGGTTTGAATTAATAATGTTTTTATGACTTTAAAAAAATCAATTATTGAATAGTGTCAAAATTGACATAAATGAGTTTTTTAAAAACAAATTATATTATTAATTGATATTATATTCCTAAAAATCTAAGGTTCGGCCAAAAAACTTTTATCATGATAAGTGTATCATTAATTGACCACTTGGGGGGCGGTTGGATGTATATGGTAAGTTTATTTACTATATAATATAAAAATACAAAGTGACATGGTAAATGTCAAACTAATTAGCTAAGAGTTAAAACTAAAATATAAGGTTAATATAATGACCCAAACCTGTCTAAATTATATTGGTTGAAATTATTTCGACCCATACCCACCTTATACTTTTAATAATCCACTTTGGAGCCATTAGAAACTAAATATGAATTTATTAGAAAATAATATTTCTAGCTTTACTAAAGGTGCCCCTCACCCCTCTTATAAAAGGGCACTCCCCCTTCTCACTAATTCACACATACAAAGCTTTTTGGCTCGGCCAAACCCTGCATAAATACTTTTTCAACTTTCCTCACTTCAACCTAGAGGCCTTAGTTTGATAAAAAAATTCAACCTAAGGATCCCTTTTGATCAAATCAAAATGAAGAACCCGAAGAAGAGGTAATGTTTTCACCTCCCTCTTTCGAGTTCCTTTCTTCTTCCACTTCTTCTTTCTTTGTTTTTCCCATTCTAAAATAATAAATCCAGTATATTATATATACTGTGATGTTATTATAAACATGGTACAACCATATTTAGTATTCTATCCATCCTTTGATTGACATGTCACCATACGTGCGTACGTACGACTTACCGTCTCCACGTCGTGGTGTAATTGTTATTCAAAACATTATTATTTGGATGGGTATAATAATGATGTGTAATTCATGTACATAATAAATATAACATGATAATGATTCTGTATATATGATATACCATCCATTTATATATTATTTTAATATCAAAAGAATGATATTGTCGCTCATGCGTACGTACGGACTACCGTCTCCACGAACGCGATGAGATTCATTCCCCATCGTATCCATTAGAGAATAATTCTCATTTGATGATTAAAAATAATTTTTAAGGACTTGATATAATTTTGGATATGAATAATATACAACATATCCATAACAAACAAGGATTATGTAACAAAACATATAAGTTAACACCCGAAACGACAATAATAATATTAACAATGAAATGTTAAAAGATTATATATGATATCATATTAATGTATATGATTCTTGTATAATTTAATAGAAATTATTTCACCATTATACAGGAGGTTAACCTACCCCCAACCAAGGAAAAGTACAAGGTAAGAGTTTATTTCACAATCTCTTCATTATCTGAGGTTGTTTATACGTAAATATCTAATGGGACCTCTTTAGAATCCACATCCATGTTTCTTAAAAATGTATTTCAAAACATTATTAATATTTTACAGAATATGGGTTAAAGTCATTTATACCCTTGTTTGACTTTTTAAAAGAATTTTATAAAGGAATATTTACGTCATTTTCCAAACATGGTCCTTTTTAATCTTTTTGACAAAATTAAGGTAAGAATATCTTTTTTAACATATACGGCTGGTGCGGCTATTTTTCACCATTGTAAAATCTTCGAAGCTTCCCTTACAAGATTATAAGAATATTTTCAAATTAAATGTTTTATTATATAATTATGTGAGTTTTAAATGATTTCAAAAAAGTGATATTTCTCTCAAATAGTTTTGATTTAATCTATATCAACATCCTTTGATGGATTTTAAGCTTATTTGAAGTTAATTTATTATGATAGAAAACTTCCATATTGTATTGAAGGTTTTGTGATATGTTCTACTATGAATGTGTTATTTTTATACCATTCATGGTTTAAGGAGAAAGTATTTACATTTCATATGCTAGTTTTAATACGAATGTTTATGTTATACTTAAACCTGTTCATATGAGGAATGCATTGGACTTAGTAAGTGACGGGTGGAGCCCGCTATAGCTCCTCGATGCATCAATAGGTCTCATGAGACAAAATAGTGTCTTGGAAAAAGGCCTTGGAAAAATCTTGATTGTAGTCTTGGCACGAGGCCTTGACTATGTGGTTATGATAGTCTGGAATTATGCATTCCACCATTATGAAAGTGGTTATTGATATTGCATGTGATTATTCGACTAGTAGAATATACATGTGAATAAGTAAATGGAATTATTTCATTTTATTTTTTTCCATATTATGATGAATTTCAAGTTTAAAAGGCTTTTTTTAGTTATACGTTGCCTTAAATGTTTATGCTTATTTATAAAAGTTTCTGCTATATTGTTTTACTTACTAGGAATTTGACCTCACCCCTTTATATGTTTTATTTTTCCCAGGATGTGAAGAAGTATTTTATGAATGACCTGTATGGATAGTAGGAGGGGATATGAGGGTGGACTATGGAGACTATGTTGTTTTAGTTTTCATTTTATGATGTAATGTAAACTTTATGAATGTATCTAGTGATTCCAAGGCTACTAAACTAATCGGTCTTTCGAGACTTGATCATTTGTGATCATGCCAATGTTATGTAATAATGCACCGACTCTAGGTAACTGGGGTCGGGGTGTTACACTAGTTGGGCTTGTATTATGGCCCCTTTACTTTCTGTAGGAACCCTATTTACTATATAGTTTACTTTGTGCTTGTATCTGGTTATGTGCTTGGTTTGTGTGAGTTTACAGTTTATAAAGGCAACACCTTTTCGTTTTAGGGAATACTTCTTACAGTTCTTGTCGCCAGCCCTTGGCCCATGGAAGGCAGGCTTGGGGTAGTCATGGCACAGACACTATGGGACAGGTCATGACAGAATACCTCTAATGGAGGGGAAGATGTTATCTATGTGGGGAAAGGGGTGATAGAGTTACGGATTTTTATGGAGTTCAATGTATCATATGTGGAAAACATGGGAATTACCCAACTCAATGCCCAGACATAAGGATCTAGCCCTAAGACAATGAAGGACTTATTTCATGCCTACTATTAATGTTGAAGGATTGAATTATTTATGTATCTGAATCTAAGAATGATGAATGGTTAATTATATAAGAGTTATTGGTTTATGTTTTTTGCTAAGTATTTTCAAGAATATTTTGAATAGTTATAATGGATAAGAAAAGTGATTTATTAAAAAGGTAATATTCTTAAGAAACACATGATTAAGGGAAGGATAAAAATTAATATGAGAATGATGTTGAGATTAAGATATTTGTATAAATATATTTTGGATGATATTAGTTACCTTGTATCTGGTTAAGGATTTGTTGAAATGTGGGTTATGTTGTCACGAATGTAGTATATAACTTTTCAGGGATTAATGAATATATAAAATAAATTTTGGAATAAGGAAACATGCATGTTTTCAATATTGATATATGGTAATTTAGGTTTTTACCGTGACTCTAGAGAATTTATGATGAAGTCCTTCAAATATTTTTAAAGTGACTAACAAGATATATCTTATGATATATGGGGGTTAAATGATGCTATTCACATGATTGTAATTGTTTTCTTTGTACCGTGAGATTTGAAAAAAGTATTTTGGATAATCCTAAAGTTTGGAATTGATTAAGTTGGAAATCAGATACTATTGGTTAAGGTTATAACCTTTTATTATTATTTTTGGAATGTTATAATAGTATAGTTTTTGAAAAAGGATAACCCGAAGGACGGACGACAACCTATTGCATCGACTAAGGATGGGATAATCAAAACCACAACTGAAGTGCAATAGAAATTTATTGCCTACCACAGGCCTACAGGAAGTCCTTGGTTAGTCGGAACTAGTTTTATTTTATTAAGCGTTATGATAGATGAAGTATACGTCCATTTTAGGAATCTTATATGATTAATCTCACCATATATGGACTTGTGTATATTTAATAAATTGTGTTAGACTTTTTTTGATAGAGACAGATGGAATGACCTATCATTATATCGCATGATCTACTAACACTTCAAGAATGAAAAATTCATCTTCATTTATTTAAATAAGAGTTGAAGGGGAAATTTTTCAGGGAACGATTAATGATACTGAATCATGTAAGTATTTCATATTATTGCAAAAATTCATCAAATTTAGGTAAAGGATCAAGAAAACCAAAAATTTTATCCTAGTACCTTATTATCTGATGAATTATATGTTCCATTAAATCACCATAGATTTATAGATTTTGGGTAGTTAACTTTATCGAAACCTTATTTTCGATCATTATCCATCATAACTTCATGGTTAAATTTCTCTTCCATATCCATGTTATCACTTTCAACAAATGTTATTCTATGTGAAATCCTAGTGATGAGTTACTTTGGGTAACCTTTATGTTTCAAACATTCCTTTTTAAAATTATGTTTTCGTATTCCTTTTTATGATGTGGGTTTCTATGAAAGAAACTTTCATGTAGAAAAACATTTATAACCCCGACGAATTTTTATGAATAAATTCATTTTAAGGGGGGTAGAATGTAACACCCCAAGATTTTATGAGAAATATTATTTGATGTCTTGTGTTGTACAATAAACCAATATTATATTGCACTATATGCAACATCTTATTATCTTGTAGAATACGAAACACTATTCTTAGCTTGTGTTGCACACAATTTGAAGTCATTTTGATAGAATTCATGTCACACAACACTGATTATATATTTTGTTCAATGTATAAATGAAATAAGTTTGTATTATGTTATACACAACACCAAATGAAGCTTTCACTACAAAAAAAACTGACAGGTCTTGCATTACACGCAAGAGCGGACTTCCTCAATAGCTTGTGTGGTACACAATACTGAGTTTCACTAAACAATGATATATTATTAATATATTATATAAAATGGCAGTTATGAATAGTATTAACTACATTTTGAATTTTATATAACATTATCATTCATCTTACACATGATATGATAAAAAAATCAATTTTTCAGATAAAAGAAGTATTTTAAAAAAAATGCATTTTTACTGCCTTTTGATGACACACCCATTTTTAATATAGTTTTGAAACTTTTATAAGTTGAATTTGAAAAAAAAACTTCTTATTTTTAATTGGGACATAAAATTTTAATTTTTTTTAAAAATTTTGGTATTTTTCTGATAAAATTCAAATTTTAATGAATAGTGAAAAATACTACATTTTAATTCAAAACTACCTTTTCATATAATTTATTTATACAGTTAGATTATATTTTTAAATGGTTTTAAAGTATCATTGGATTATATTTTTATCATTTAATCCAATTTTGGTATTTGGAAGTAATTTTACTTTCAAATTGAACATAAAAAGATGTCATTCTTTTGATAATTATTACTTCTTAAAAACTATCATTTTGCTTTTGACAATGTGAATTGATTTTAAAATTAATTTATTCAATTTCTGTATATTGAATTTGGAAAAACTAATTCCATATTTGGAATCATAAGTTTTAAATTGTGTATATAGGTACCTTTTATTTTTGGACGTTATGAAAAGTAACTTCAGTAAATATTTTATTTATCATGGTTAACGGGTAAATCTGGTAAATAAGGGTAAAAAATAATATTTTAATAATATTGAATTATCTTAACACATGTCCTAATACTATTGGATGATATATTTACTACCATGTGAATCCTTGTGTCGATTTTGGGACTCCATGGATTCACTTGGATGTGAAAATGACAATTTATAAGAATTGATTTAAAGTAAATATAATTATATCCTAAACATATATCATTTTCTAAATCAATTTTAATATAGTATTATATAATAGATATCTTTGTCTATAAATAATTATTATAAAGATAAAAATATTCCCTAAATTACGGTATTTTATTTATAATTTTTAAACATTAGATAAATATATTTATTTATGACACAATTATGATGTAGTGATTACCTCATTAATTAAAGATTTCAATAAATGAATTTATAAATATTAAAATAATTTTAATTTCAATATTTTAATGAAATCCAGGACATTTATGGAATACATTGACATATTGGGGATAAATTAATTCTTTTTTTGAAGTAATAAGGTGTTTATGATTTTTTTAAAAAAAACAGCTATGAATAGTATCCAAAATTGTCATAATTCATAACTTAAAACATAAAATAGTTTATTAAAGGATATTAAATTAGTAAAAATATTAGATTCGGAAAAATGGTTAATATAAGTCCAAATATGTCCTAAATAATTTTTTTGGGTATTTTGAAATGATATGTTAATTTCATTAATCCACAATGTGTAAATAACATGATATCACAGTAAGATTAAAAAAGGTAAAATAACGGTTATACCAAATATCATTACCTGTCCTCGGGGCCCGTGCCATGACTACCCCAAGCCCACCTTCCGTAGGACAGGGGCTGACGACTAGCACCAAAGGCATAAATCCCGATAAAAGGGAATGCATTACCTTTATATAAGTAAACAAACACAATAGAGTACGCAAGCTAAAGTAAACACAAAGTAAACTGAGTACAGAAGTAAGTGCTGAAAAGTAAATTGGTCAGAATACAAACCCAACTGAAAGTACAGAACTACTGAAAAGAAAGTACCGCATCACTAGAGTAAATCAGCAACCACCGAGTAGTCCTCCAGCTATTCCAACTGAAGGGTGGGTACAGATGATCTCCTCAGCTCCTCGGGTCGGCCATCCGCTCCGTGTACATCCTACCACGTGCTCCACCTCCAGGTACCGTCCCTCTCCCCAAGACTCCACCACGATTAGTGCTGTCTGTCGTCTACATCCAACATAACGTAGTGTGGGCATAGCCTGCACGGGGGTGTGTATACGATACTCAGTAGGGACCCCGAGACCCCCGAAGGTCTCCCAGAATCCATAAAGGATAAACCACAAAGGAAAGATACAAACACAAAGTAAACCAACTTTACTTAGGTATATACCCATACATATACCTAAGTCATCAATTCCAGTTCGACTCCAACTCACGAGCCCAAGTACAACCCAGTCCACACAGGAAAGCACAACCAAGTCCACACAAGAAAGAAGTCAATCACATCGATGATATTGATTGAAGATCAAGACTCAGCTCACACAGGTATACTAATCACGAAGAGGGGGTGGAGATGATAGATGAAGCCTCTGAATCATCTCCCCTTCCGAACCTACGTAGGATCCAAGTACAAAAGTCATTGCTGCCAAACACACATAGGATCCTAGTACAGTAACCATCGCTGAAGAACCCACATAGGATACAAGTACAATCTTCATCGCTACCAAACCCACGGAGGATCCAAGTACATTTGTCCTCGCTGCCGAACCACGTAGGATCCAAGTACAGTCTTCCTCATCATCGCAGTCACAGCCAGCTCTAGGGTTCCCACATACAACACGCTCTATTCTGGGAGGGTCCGCTCCACGAACCAAGGGGGGTCGATACATCAACTTTCACGAAGTCTAGAGTTGATGTATCCCGAATTTCTGTCTCATAAATAGGAACTCAACGAAATAGATGGTGCATCAATCGGACGCTCGGTATGAGAGATATTGGCTTTTCCATTCCAGGGGCCCAGTTAGAAATACAATCATTTCTATCCCGGTCGATATCCTTTATCGTCCAAAACTCTCTTAGAGTATCTCAAAAGAACCGTTTCGTCGAAAGGGTCCTAGTGCCACAGACAGTGCATCGATCAGACGCGCGGTATTTATGTTATTCCCATTTAAGTGATCAATAGGCCCAACCCGTTTAGCCCAGTGAGCCGATGGGTCAGGTTGACCCAGTTTGACGGGTCTGACCTAGCAGGGGTGTCAGACCGGTCTGAAGAAAAAACTCAACTCGGCCCGATGGGACGCGGCCCGACCCGAAGTGGCGTAGCCCAGCCCGAAGTGGCATGACCCGACCCGGTGGGGCACGACCCGGCCTGGCGCGGCACGTCCTGGCACAACCCGGCTCGACCCGGCCTCACGCATGGCCCGACTGGCTTGGCCGAAGCCGAGCGGGTTCCAAGGACCCCCCGGTTTTCCGCACCGGCGGCGCTGCCCTTTCCCAAACTGGCCGGCTAGCTAGGCCGGTCTTCTGCGCACGCGGCCTGCATGGGCAGGCTGTCAGTCTTCCATCACGGCGCCCTCCTGGCACCACGGTCCAGCTCTGCCCGACCGGCCGATTGGCCGGCCGGTTCTTCCCCCGAAGCGGCCCATGTAGCGGGCCGTGGTTCTTCCTGTACAACCAGTGCGATGACACCAGTTCCCTTCGCCACGTTTCCGGCATGACGCAACGACACCATTCTTCCTTCGCCACCAATTTCCAATTCTAAAATAAGAAAAAAGAACAATGAAGGGTTGATGGGCCGTGTTCGTTCGCCCCGCACCCTCAACATAAAATGATAGCAATCGACCATATTTAACAATGATTTCCAACGAGTACGGGGTACGTAATCACACACTTTTAATAATAAACCCCTACCTCAACAAATGATGACGAATGTCAGCGTCACGGTTGATGGGATCACGAGATAAGGATTTTTAGTCGTCAATGGAGAGAAGAAAACAAGGTGTGATGTCATTAGCGAGTTCCCGCGTCGATGTCTACTCCCTTTCCACGAAGGAAGAAGAGGATGGAGAATTTGGGGTCGCCGAGTCGAAGTTCTTCGTCGGAGAGTTGGCGTTCTTCCACAAAGGAGATGAAGCGTTCTTCAAAACTCAAGAGCTTATCCTCCCCAAAATCTCAACACAACAAGACAACCAAAAATAAAATAAGGCTTCTCCTTATTTTATTAAATCATGTCGTGCATTCAAAATTTAAAATTCAAATTCCAATTCAGTTAATTAATTAAACCATGAGTTGTTTAATTAATTAAGTGATAGGTTGTCATGTTTTAATGAAGTGAGAGAGGGAGAGGAAGAGTCCTCATTAAAGAGGAGTTAACAAGTTTAAAGGGAGAGTTTAAGAAGTTTTAGGGAAGGTGAAGGGTTGGGGCTCGTGTGGGCCCCAACTCACAAATATCCTCACATGGGTAGTTAGGGGACCACCCCAGCTCCCCCATGTAGGATATAACCACTTAGATATAGAATAAAAATTGTTCCACATTTTTATTCCCTTCTTATTTAATCCACAATTTTTAACTTCTCCTCCCGCAAAAACGCAAGTACGGTAAAGGTCCCCTTAAGAAATTATTGGCGTTGCGAATTCATCGGTGCCCTCAGATTTCAATTCCGAGCACTATTTCAAAAGCTAGAAAAACCCACTCATTCATTTTCTGAACGTACCCGAGCTAAACTTTGAAAATTGATTCCGAGCACGCCGGGCCTCGGAATCAAGTGCCTTCAGAAGCCATAGACGCATAAAATTCCAAAGTATTTAAGAAAACATTTTCCGTGAAATTTCCGGGTATTTAAATCACTCCCACCTCAAGGATTTACATCCCCGTAAAGCTACATTACAAACTAGGGAAACAAATGAGGGTACTGTGCACACATTTGAGCCTTCCTCTCCCATGTGCTCTCCTAGAGGTTCCCGTGCTGCCAACGAATGCACACCAGAGGAATCGACCATCCCTAGAGGACCCACTCCTATTGATCCTCGATCTCCACCGAGACCTCCGCAAAAGTCACCCCGTCATTGATTTCCAACTCCCTGTGATCAATGATATGCGTTGATTCATGCACGTATCTCCTCAGCTGAGATATGTGGAAGGCGTCATGCACCCTGTGAAACTGAGGTGGAAGAGCCAGGTGATAAGCCACCTCGCCTACCCTAATGAGAACCTGGAATGGTCCAATGAAGCATGAAGATAACTTGCCGCCCCAGCTAAATCTCCGTAATCCACGTCGAGGTGAGACCCGTAAGAAAATGTGGTCGCCATCCTCGAACTCCAGTGGTCTCCATCTACTATCAGCATAGGACTTCAGTCTGCTCTGTGCAGTCCTCATACACTCCTGGATGATCTGCACCTTCTCCGTCGTAGCTTGGACCATCTCTGGTCCTAAAAGTGCTGACTCCCCAAGGTTAGTCCAACACAGAGGTGATCTGCATGGTCGGCCATACAGTTCCTCGTTTGGTGGAGTGGTAGCTGTTTTTGTACGCAAACTCCACCAAAGGTAGATGATCCCCCCTACTATAACCAAAGTTGAGAACACATGCACGGAGCATGTACTCAATATTCTGAATGGTCCTCTCTGTCTAGCCTTCTGTCTGAGGATGAAAGGCGGTGCTCTGGAGTAGCTGCGTCCCAAAATCCTCCTGCAACCCCTCCCAAAGCTGGGAAGTAAAGCAAGCATCTTGATCAGAGATGATATATGATGGAACACCATGAAGCCATACAATCTCCTGAATGTAGAGGCGTTTGAAGCTCTCCACCGAGCCCTTCTCTCTGATAGGTAGGAAGTGGGATGACTTGGTGAGTCAGTCGACAATCACCCAGATAGAGTCGTGTCCTTTGGAAGTACGTGGAAACCCAATCACGAAATACATAAATATCCTGTCCCACTTCCACTCTGGGACCTCTAAGGGCTGCACCAAGCCTTCCGGAACCTGGTACTCCGCCATCACCTGTTGGAAGGTGAGGCATCGTGAAACGAACTCTGTCACATCCTTCTTCATACCCGGCCACCAGTGCTATCATCTGAGATCCTGGTACATCTTCGCCACTCCTGGATGTACCACAAGAGGGGAAGTGTGAAACTCCCTTAGAACTTCCTCCTGTAGTGAAACTAGTACCATGGTACGTCCCCTAAAGAAGATTAAATTCTCTGCTCCTTTAGAAAATCCATCAGGCGCCTACCCTGTGGAAATCTGAGTTTGTCGCGTCTCACAATCAACTTCCCCTTGTTGTGGCTCTCTGACCCACTGAAGTAGTGGAGGAGTGACTGTGAGGGACTATAGGAAGGCTGCCCCATCTCTATCCATGAAGGATATCTATAAAGAAGCTAACTGCTCTATCACCTCTCCAATTAGCTGAATACCCAATCTTCTGATGAGATTATCAGCCACAACATTCCCCTTCCCAAGAGTCACTACAAAAAAAACTGGGTTTAGCGGCTGTTTTGTGGCGGCGGTTCACAAAACCGCCGCTAAACATTTTCGGCAAATGTTTCGCGACGGTTTTTAATAAACCGCCGCGAAACCAAAATGTTTTTAGAAACACCACGACCCTTTACCCCTCCCCGACCACGTTCCCCAAACCCTCCCCGATCCCCCCCGGCCTCGGTGACCACTGCGCCCCCCGCACCCTCCGGCGACCCCCGCACCCCCCGCACTCCCCACGCCCTCCGGCGAAGCCCTCCGGCGAAACCCGCACCCCCCGGTGCCCCCCTCGACCACCGGCGACCCCCGCGCCCCCTGTGCCATCCGGCGACCCCGACACCCCCCACGCCCCCCGTGGCCTCCGGCGACCCCCGCACCCCCCGACGCCCCCAGCGACCCCTTTCGACTTTGGTAATTTTTAGTTATTCCTTGATTCTTAGATAGTTAAATATTTAGTTGGGAGATCTTTAATCCAATGGATTTATTAATCTGAGTGTGTCTACATAGGGTTATCCATTTCTTTTTACCAATATTGCAAGAGTGAGTTATTGATTTTATATTATCTATTATAAATTAAATCATGTTACTCTTAATAATTGGTATGCTTTTCTATGAATTTATGATTTATTCAATCAGTTTAGAGGTTCTTTATGGATTTGGAAGATTATTCATCGATTAGGTTATCAGCGGTTAAAGGTTTGAGCTAAAGGTGTGTCCACGATAGAATTTCAGACACTATATAGTAATTTTGTGTTTTTGGTAATTCTATTTAGGGTAATGCAGAAACCATATGTATTTATAACTTTGATAAACCATTTTTTATCCTTTTTTTTTTCATTCGGGACTATATTTATCAATGATATATCGGTATGATCATGATCCTATGAGGAGCATGAAGAATAGTTGCTTATGTTCTTAGACACATTGAGATGTCATCATTTATATGCCAATATATTGAAATGTTATTTCTATAATCAATAGGTGAAATTTTTTGGCCGTGAGTTCTCTAAATCTAGGATATTAGAGGATATTGAGAAAGTAGAGTCTATAATTTCTTTATAGATTCATACTAATATTGTTGAGATTCATATTTTCATTGGTCATGTGGTTTCTTATTCTTTCATTATCTTGGAGTTTTCTCCCATATTCATTAAAAATATAGTATTGACTTGGAATGGGGTGAATTTTTAGTGGGATGATAAATAAAAAGATTCATTTTATGTGCTAAAAAATATATTGACATCTACACCTATTCTTATTTGACCAAAGCCAAGGATGCATTATAAGGTCAATAATGAGGCCTCCAATGTGATGTTAAGATTTATGTTGATATGGAGGAATGGGTTTTAGTAAATGGGTCTTGAAACTTATAATAAATGATAACAATTATCCAACTCATGATATTGAGTTAGTCATGGTTGTGCATGACCTCCAATGTTTATGAAATTAGTTATTCAATGAGAATTTTGTGGCATTTACAAATAAAAAAACATGTAGTAAATATTTTATCATAGGGATAAAAATTTATGATAGAGGATATGGGATGAATATATTTATTCTTTTTATTTGGATTTTAATTATACTCCAAGAAAGTGAAATTTCATTATTGATGCTCTAAGTATAAATTATCAAGTGCATTTAGTTTATACGTTGAAAGATGAATGTAAATTTATATTACCTTTCTCAGAGATTCATCATGATGTAGTTAATTATAAAGGTCATGTCATTATAGAAACCTTGACCATCACTTTATCTTTATTTTTTTATTTAAAGAAGGTATGATTTCATATTATGTGTATTGGGTTTTCCATGAATGGTTTTATAGTATGGATTTCATACCTAGGTATATGCTTAATGATAATTCTCTATTGTATTTTCATGGGTGTAATTTGTTTATTGACCCCGACACCCCCCACGCCCCTCGTGGCCTCCGGCGACCCCCACACCCCCCGGTGCCCCCCGCGACCCCTTTCGACTTTGGTAATTTTTAGTTCTTCCTTGATTCTTTGATTGCTTCTCATAAATGACGGATAAGTCATGCATAGTAATTGTGGATTATTTATTTTTGTGGTTTATATATTTCTCCTACATTTATTCATGTATTCATTACTAAAAGTGAGAATATCCATCCACAATTTGAGTAATTTCTTGGAATTTATATTGAGCAGTTGGTTCCTTTGGGATATCACTTAATATTATTTACACCTCAACTCTTTCCAAGAATATAGATATTTTCAATAGATTAAATACCATCCTATAGACCAATTTCAATTCCAATGGTTTATTTTACAAAAATCCATGTGACTTATCTCCCTTGAAAATTTGGTCCATAACGACATGTCTTATCATGGATAATGAATTAATTAGGTACTTCATGTTCTGTAAACATATCCCATTGGAAACCATAAAAAATAGTTGGGTAGATAGTGATATGATAAGTGTGTAACCCGATATTCTTATTTCTCCTCAATGAGGTGTTGACGCTGTCTCTTATGGACCAGACTTGTTCGGTTGGTCTGAAGTGGTAAATGTGATCAATGAACCATCTTTATTATATTATGCATACTTTATGATCAATGGTTCATCTTTATTATATTATGTTTCTGTAATCTTACACTATCGTATATTTTTTGTAGGCACATTGTGATATACATGGATAAAAGCTGGATCACATTACCGAGGAACACACCTCAATATGTTAAGGGTTTGAATGAGTTTTTAGATTTTGCAATTTCTAATCGATCCGTTGAAAGGAGAATAAGATGTACATGACCTAAATGTAAATTTAGAACATGGTTGAAGAGAGATGAAGTTTATGAACATTTAATACTGAAGCAATTCCCTGATCAATATTTGTGTTGGATTTGGCATGCAGAATCAAACAATACAGAAAGATTGAGGACTGATGTTAATCCACAGAATGAGGTCCCAAGTTTGTCGCCAATGGAAAATGAAATGCAAAACCTCATAAATGATGCATTCGGCACTACAAGACACCACTATGAGCATCAAAACATATCAGAACAACTAGAAGAGGGTGGTACAAATTGCAACGTGACAAGTGATGTTTTTGAGACTGTAACACAAGAAGATCAAGATTGTAACATATAATTGGATCCTCCTCTTGATTCTGTGGAGCCAAATGTAAGGGAAAACTTCAGTGAGGAAAATGCGTTTCATGATTTATTTGACGATGGAAATCAAGAGTTGTATAGTGGGTGTTTGAAATATTCAAAGCTTTCATTTCTGCTGAAGTTGTACCATATCAAATGTCTATGTGGAATTAAAAATAAGGCAATGTCCATGTTATTGGAATTGATTCGTGATGCATTTCCTAAAGCAAAAATCCCAGAATCGTTTTATGATATGAAAAAGTTATAAACAAGCTTGGTCGGAATTATACAAAAATACATGCGTGTCCCAATGATTGTATGCTTTACTGGGGAGAGGATTAAAGTAGACAGAATTGTAAGAAATTTTCTTCTTCTAGATGGCAGTCAAAATGTGATGTTGGAAGTATGAATGAACATAATTTCATGGAGAAGAAGAAAAGGAGCACACCTGCAAAAGTTTTGCGTTACTTTCCTTTGAAGACTCGATTGCAAAGATTATTCAGGTCATCAAAAACCGCCGAACACATGAAGTGGAATTCTGTAGATAATAAAAATGATGGGTTAATGAGACATCCACGAGATTCCCAATCGTGGAAGACATTTGATTTATTACATCCAGATTTCTCATCTGATCCTAGGAATGTTCGATTGGGATTGGCTGCCGATGGATTAAACCGATTTGGGACTTTGAGTACGAGTTATAGCATTTGGCCAGTTGTTTTGATCCCTTATAATCTGCCTCCGTGGATGTGTATGCAAAAAACATCTTTTATCATTTCGATGATTACTACTGGAAAACAAATGCCTAGAAATGATATTGATGTATACCTGCAGCCTTTGATTAAAGAATTGCAGGAGTTATGGAGCAACGGTGTTGAGACATTTGATGTTTCTTCTAAAACAATGTTCAAAATGCATGCTGCTTTAATGTGGACCATTAGTGACTTCCCTGGGCTTGGGAATTTATCTAGTTGGAAACATATACGGGTTTGTCTTGTCCTGTTTGTAACTTTGATTTCGAGCCCAAACGGCTACCTCATAGTAGAAAATGGTTCTTCTTGTGTCATCAAATATTTCTTGATGCATCTCATAGATTTCGGCTGAACAAATAAAAATTTAATGGTTCCATTGGTCGTAGACCACCTCCAAAGTTGTTAACCGGTTCTGAAATATTGACACAGCTTGAAAATGTTAAAACAGAATTTGGAAAGGTTCATCATTTGACTGATAGCATAAAACGAGTGCGAAGTGCATCGTCAAGTGAAATCAGAACGCAACAATGGAAGAAAAAAAGTATATTCTTCAAACTTCCGTATTGGGAATTTAATTCTTTGCGCCACAATCTTGATGTGATGCATATTGAGAAGAATGTATGTGATAATTTGATTTTCTCATTACTTAATGAGCATGGAAAGTCGAAGGATCATCTCAATGCTCGCAAAGACTTACAAGTAATGAACATAAAACGTGATCTCTGGCCAGATGAGAATGAAAAGTATGCTCCTGCTATTTTTTCAATGAAAAATAGGGATAAAGATGCGTTCCTTCGAATTTTAAAGAATGTGAAAGTATCTTATGGGTATTCGAGTAACATCTCGAGGTGTGTTGATTTGAAGAATCGTAAGTTATATGGATTGAAAGGTCACGATTCACATGTTTTGTTACAACAGTTACTACCATTGGCATTGCGTACATTATTACCTGAAAAAGTTACTGCTGTTGTACTGCAATTCTGCACATTTTTCAGGCAATTATGTGAGAAAACTCTACATCCTTTACAGCTTGACAACCTACTGGAGAGGTTTGTATTGACCCTTTGTGCAATGGAGATGATCTTTCCTCCATCGTTTTTTCTGTCATGGTGCATTTAACTGTGCATTTGGTTGACGAAGCTAAATTAGGAGACCCCGTTCATTATCGATGGATGTATCCAATTGAGTGGTATTTTATTTATATTTTTCCAGTTAAGTAAACAATATTTGGAATTTAAATAAATGCATAATATTATTATTATTTTTCACAGATATTTTGGGCATTTGAAATCATACGTGAGAAATAAAGCTCAACCAGAAGGCTATATTGCTGAAGGCTATTTGGCCGAGGAGTGTCTCACCTTTTGTTCCAGATATTTGGATGATATTGAGACAAGATTTAATCGAGTTGGACGTGTTGACGACACATCAAATCAATCTCAAATGCATCAGAAATCAAAAATATTTCCTGCTATTGGTCGATCAGTTGGGAGGACCTCATACGCGACACTGATAGAATTGGAGTTATTACAGGCACATAGATATGTGATACTGAATAGTGAAATTGCGGATCCATTTATTGAAGAGTTGAGGATACAAACAAAGAGATGAATGAGAGGCCGAACATGAAATGAAAAATATATAACGAAAGATGTGAATAAAGAGCTGGTAGAATGGTTTTCACGACGTGTAAGTTTATAAATATTGCAATAAATACGAATATTAGTTTGACACATACAATTTGCAAATATATTAAATTATATTTTTATTCTTCAGATCATGAATACTGATACTCGAGCAGACTTGTCAGAAGATTTGAAGTTTCTTGCTAGAGATCCTATAAAACAAGTTAGAAAGTTCGACGCTTATAATGTGAATGGTTTTAGATTTCGTACAGTCGATCGAGAAATGGGTTTGAAAACATAGAATAGTGGTATATTTGCATTTTCTGAAGTGGAATACTATGGAAAGTTGCATGATATTATTGAATTAAACTACCACGAGCATTTTTCTGTTGTTTTATTCAAATGCAAATGGTTCGATATTATCAGAGGTGTTAAAAGAGATTCCTTGCAATTTACTTCTGTAAACTTCTCTCACTTGATGGATGTTGGTGATCGGGAACTGCATGATCCATATATCTTAGCATCGCAGGCAAAAATGGTATATTATGTGAATGATGTTGTGGATGAAGGGTGGAGTGTAGTTACTCACGTAATACAAAGAGATTTGTATGATATGGGTGATAAAGTGGAAGATTTGACCTCTGCAATTGAATTTCATCAACAATAGGAAGCCGAATTATTTGTCCATCATGATATTGAGAATATTAGTCTAGCAAGGATGAATGAAGTGGATGAAGCAATGGAGCATGAAACCGACATTATTGAAGGGGAAAATTATTGTATGTACAATTATGTATTCATTCAGCAACCACTTGTTTCATTTCTGTAGTCATTCATTATCATTGTTATATATATTTTGTTTGTTAGTACTGGGCATCTATTATCATTTTTAATTTTTTTTTCTGCATAAATTTTTTGAAATATATATTTTGAACTTAATTTTATTTGATTAAATGACAGGAATGCCAAGGAAGAAGCGGTACACCATTTCATCTACTTCTGCGACAGATGACGATCCGTCTGTCCCCACGGCATCTGAGGCAGCAGCTGCCTACATCCCTACATCATCTCCCCCTGCACCATCTCGGACACCGTCAGTGGATGTATCATTAGAGGATGAGTCATCGCCTCCCCCTATAGGAGCCTTAGCAGCGGGGCAGCGACACGCCCCTTCCAGTTCATCACGGACATTCTGGAGGGTCACAGTCATAGGTACAAATTTTAATTAAATTAATTTATTGTATTTTGTTTATAGTAATTGTTTGCTAATTGCAGATGAAAAAATGAAATCGTGGAAAAAAACTTAAAAATTTATGATGTTTGGAACATGAATGGCGAGAAGATAGTAGTGCCATTTGATTCTTATGGGGTCCCGACGGATGATGCCGCAGGTTTACTTGGTCAGATTATAGGTCAGCTGGCAGCGGAGCCCATTTCCCTGCCTATTTCATATGATGATTGGAGGCATATGCCTCCAAACTGGAAAAATGAAGTTTTTGATTCTCAGATATTGGTAATTTTATTACTTTGTGGTTTAATTGAATGTCATGTTACTAATATATTCAAAATGAATTTCTGTATACATATGTTCTTCCACTTTACCGTTGTTGATGTGATAGCACGGAAGTGGACATTGAAAAATCTTGGAAAAAAATGGAAAGATTTCAAATGGAGGTTGTGGTGTGATGCCAATGACACTTCGTTGACCGTGCAGCAGATGTATGAGAAGCTACCCAGTGGGGTACCGAAAGAACAGTGGAAAGTTTTTGTCGATAGCCATCGTGATGAGAAGCGGATGGTATTGAAATATATATTATTATATTATCCTCATTTTACATTTATACATGTACATGAAGAGGAGATAGACATTGAATACATTACTGTTAAATTGAATTTTATTTATTTCAGGATCCCTCAAGACAGAATGCATCAAACCGGGCAAAACAAGTCATCCCGCACACTGCGGGATGAAAAAGCTTTTCTAGAAGCCGAATGTCATTGGTAATATTTTAATTAGTTTAAATATTTATAAGACAATATTATCTATTTAACATATTTAATTGTTGATTTATCTTTGTTTAATGCAGTCACAAAGTTTAGGGCATGAAGCATCCCGAACAGAACTGTGTCTGGATGTTCATAAAAAAACAGATGTAAGTTTTGTTAATGAACCTGCCAGAGAAGTTGGGGTATGAAGTCAATTATTTATTATAATAACTTATTATCAGTTTTTACTATGTTAATATATATTGATATTTGATTTATAGGTAAAAATTAAAGACATATGGGATGTCAATCCTGAGCAATCCTACTCAGTCTCCCAGGATGACCCGGTTGGTAAAGTCCTTGGGAAGGAGCATCCTGGTAGAGTGCGCGGGATGGGTTTTGGACCCGTACCATCTGAGGTCTTTGGCAGGCCATCAGGGATTTCAGCTATATCTACTCTTGGTTATAGTCATTTCATACCTGAAGATACTCAGAGGGAGATGTCTTCTCTACGAAACACAGTTCACCAGCAGGGGGATCAGATATAGAAAGAGTTGCTTGAAATATGTCAGCATATGAGCAGATATGCCCCCGGTGGTAGTGCATCGGCTAGTGGTGAGCAGGTAAATCACAAAAAAATCAAAATAATTTAGTTTTCACACTTTTATTGGTTTTAAGTTTAATTATAAATATGCAACAATATTTAATTTTCAATATAATGTTCTTATAGGTGGCAGCAGGTAGTGGAGATGAAGGTGGAGAGGGTGACGATGCAGCATCAGATAATGAGTAGTAGTGTTGTTGATGTGTTGAACAAGTATGAGAACAGTTGGTTTGTATATGTAACATGTATATGGCACATAGTTTCCACCAAACATTTCCATGTCCTAACATTTTTTTGATTTCCCATGTTTACTTCTATGCATTTTATTTATTTATGATGTTTCATTTTATGTCTTGATTTCTCGAGTGTGGTATACATCATTCCATTTAGGCCCGTGTTTGAATTGGTACCACATCCAATGAGAATACCATATATGTAACCCATATTCATACCATTTCTACTATATAGTAGCATTCAGGTAGCCCCATTGTGTAAGCTCGATTCATACCATAACTGATTCATAGAAGTACCTAGGCAGTCCAACTGTGTAAGTCCCATTCATATCATTGTTGCTCCATAGCAGCACCTGGGTATCCTAGCTGTGTAAGCCCAATTCATACCATCACTATCAAGGCCCAATGAGCCACAACACATTACACAGGCATGATGAAATTCCCACCTGATAGGCTAATCTTAGACTATACAACCAACATACCAATTATGCCGATAAAGAACTCACACTCTTACTGACATGGAAAGAGTGTATCTTGGAAGCCTCCCACAATACCTAAATTTAACCGTTATCAGTATAACATGAATCTAAGAATGTATACACTCTATAAGAACACCTAATATGCATCATTACAATAACATCCAAATAATCATAGTTTAACTTAACTAATCCCCCAAATAACCATGTCAATTATTCATGTTAGACTTAACAAAACACAAGCACTACCCATGCTTTTACATTCACAATACCAAATACAATGATATTACTAACTGAATACCAAACCAAAATCCACCTATATACCATCACTATAGAACAAAGTGTCTAAACATACTTTCATTTTTTTAATGAACTCATAGACCTAGGATAAGTACTCTCTTGGATTACATACATAGAAGAAAACCCTTATCAGGTGGAAATGAGAATCGCTATTTCACTTGATTAGAACACTCCAATCACCAATATCCCAAGATACATCTCAATATTACTAGTCTCTCTCAACCCTAGTTCACATGTCACATCCTATATAGGATACAACTCATGGAGAAGCATCTATGAACCCATCTCAAATATCACGAGGAAAATCATAGGCCAATATACCCACTCGAGGGTTCTCATGCATATCACAAATCCCATACCCAATCCAACTATGAAATCTAGGTTACTAATCCTAACTAGAAATCGACACACTATACTTCCCCTAAAGGATAAAGATCACATACATGCACATATATATTAATGACATTATCATATGATAATAACTATTGTGAAAAATCAATATCATTTGGTTTGGTTAAGTATAATTCCACCAATAAGGTATTTAGGAAAACATTAGATAAGTTGTTGAAATTTTAAAAAACTCAAACCTATTTTCTTTAACGAAGTCAATAAAAACTATATCATGATGCATCCCATCCAACCTGCAACATGATGACCATCTTGGGATGTATACATGAAACTCTTATCTCATATCCAATGACATAACTCAAATCCTCAATAGGAATCATGTATAACCTACAAGATCATAAACCATACTCTCTCAAGCACCATGCACGGTTAGCGTGTTGTCCAACCTAAAACACATGCCAATTCACAAGTTACCCATTTTCTATAGTAGGCATTAACAACCAACCCAAAACACACAAAAAACCATACCATAACATACATTCTATAACTACTCAAACATCCATCTTTGGAACAAATTCTATACCCATATAAACATAATTTGTTCTATCCCATAACACAAATCCATTGTTAAAAAAACTCAACCCATATCACAATCCACCCATGGATGTTATATCGGCCAACTTAGAGCATAACCAATTACATATCATTACACATCACCATGTTTATCATGATCACATAAATTGTATCAAAATTCACAACCATTTATTATATAGAGTATTACTATCCATATAATATAAATCAACCCTTCTTAAAACACATAAGAAATTAAAGAAGCTAAAAACACATATACATCTTGGGGGTCACATGGATTGGTTACTCACCAAATTGTGATACATACCTTTCCTTAGGTTGGACTCCATAACATACAACATTTTCTCATATCCTATTTTTCAATGAATACTACCATGTTATTTGTTTGTATGGTATCTCCTATTAAATATTCTGGTTTGATTTGTTTTTTAGGGCAGTGGTGTGGTAGGAGAAGGATTATTTTTTTTCCAGGTCAACATTTCGCGGCGGTTTTAACCGCCGCTAATGCCTTACTGGTCAGCATTTAGCGGCGGTTATAACCTCCGCTAATTCCTTATTGGTCAGTATTTAGCAGCGGTTTTTACCGCCGCGACATAGGCGCATCAAAGGCCAGAATATAGCGGCGGTTAAAACCGCCGTGAAAAAAAGTATCATCTATGCATAAAACCACCGCGAAATGGTCAAAAACCGTCGCTAAAAGAGGCATCTACGACGCTTTTCTTAAACCATCGCGAAATAGTAAAAATCGCCGCTAATAGATTGCCGACGCCCAATTTCGCGGCGGTTTTTGTAAACCACCGCCAAACCCTATAGCGGCGTTTTAAACTGCCGCTAGGGGCCGGTTTTGTTGTAGTGAGTATAGACTATCTCAAAGTCATAGTCCCAGAGGAACTAGAGCCATCACCACTATCTTGGGTTCTGGTCCTTCTGTGAGAAGATGTACCTGAGACTCTGGTGGTCAGAGTAGACTGTAAAGCGCTCGCCCATCAGATAGTGCCGCCACATCTTCAAGGTGAAGACCACTGCTTCTAACTCCAGGTCATGGGTAGCATAGTTCTACTCGTGATTCCTCAACTACTGTGAACCCTAAGAGATCACTGATCGCTCCTACATCAGGACACACCCGAGTCCAGTCCCTAATGCATCGCAGTAAACTATGAACCCTATTCCCTCCTCCGGTAGTCTCAAGATGGGTGCACTGGTCAATCTCTGCCTCAGCTCCTGGAATCTCTACTGAAATCTATCTAACCACATGAAGGGTTTCCCCTTCTTCGTAAAAGATGAAAGTGGTGCTGCAAATCTAGATAAGTCTGGCACAAATCTCCGATAGTACCCAGCCAGACCTAGGAAACTCTGCACCTCCATCACACTCCTGGGTGGATCCCAAGAAAGTACTGCCTCGATCTTCGCAGGATCCACCACAACTCCCGCCTCAGAGATGACGTGTCCCAAGAAGTGGACCTATCAAATCCATAACTGACACTTCGAGAGCTTACCATAAATCTAGTGCTCTCGGAGTGTGTCTTGTACAACCCTCAAGTGGTAGGCGTGCTCTTCCTTAGTAGTCGATTAAATCAGTACGTCGTCGATGAAGACTATGAAAAATAGATCAAGGTTTGTCTGGAAGATCCTATTCATGAGACTCATGAACACTGCGGGAGCATTGGTTATGCCGAAAGGCATAACCATGAACTCATAGGGGCCATACCGACACCTGAAGGCCATCTTCTGCACATCCTCATCTCAGAACTCTGAGCTGATGATAGCCTGACCTGAGGTCTTTCTTCAAGAACCATCTTGATCCCTTGAGCTGATCAAAGAGGTCGTTGATCCTCAAAAGTGGATAATTGTTCTTTACGGTCACTTGATTCAGGCGACGGTAGTTGAAAAATAGTTGTATGCTCCCATCTTCCTTCTTGGCGAATCAAATCGAAGAAGCCCAGGGTGAAACACTTGGTCGGATGAATCCTTCGACCTGCAAGTCCTTCAGCTGTACCCATATCTCATGAAGCTCAGCAGAAGCCATCCAATATGTTGGTGAAGATATCGGGTTTTCCCGAGGTATAGGTCAATGTAGAAATCTACCTCTCTGTGAGGAGGTAGTCCTGTAACGTCGTCAAGAAAAACGCCCGCATACTGATCCACCACAACAGGAAAACTCAGACTCTGCACATCAACTTCTCCTAGGACGAGACTAGCTAAACGATCGGTGATTGGCTGCCCTCTCCTCTACGTAAGTCCATCCTGTGCTGCAAAGGCTCCATTCTCGCCAGTGAAGGTGAACCTACTCCCATCTGTGCAAACACACCGCACTTTGCGCCTAATACAGTCGATATGAGCATGGAATGTAGATAACCAATCCATGCCCAAGATGACATTGTGAGGCCACAACTCCACTACAGGAAGATACCAGCTGAAGGTATTGCCTCCTAGAGTAATCTCACACTGCCGACACCAGTGCGTAAACGTCGAGTCTGCTCGTGTAGGAGTCTCTAACCGTAAGGATCGAGCCAACTGCTCCGTCGGAATCTCTGAGCTCCGAACAAGGGAAACGACAATAAAAGAATGACTTGCTCTTGTGTCTATAAGAACTGCATCAAGGGTGGAGTAGACACAGATAGTACCTAGAATCATATCAGGTGTGCCGTGGTCGTAAGCCTCCACTACCTGAAGCTGAGCTTGCCTATGTCCGCTAGCTCCCTATGGTCGGGGTGGACCTCCTAGTGGTGGTGGTGGTAGAGCCTCAAAGCATCACCCACCACCCGCTGCTCAGCCATCTCCTCTTCCTTGTCTTCCTGCTCCGTGTGGGCTGCCACGGTCGAACCTCTGCCTCTTCCTGGGTGGTCCCTCAACCGTCTGTTGGTCCTCTTCATGGTGGGTAGGGCAGTCACGAGCCATGTGGGCCTGCCCGACGCATGCATAACACTGCCTGCCTCTCGTATGACTGGATCTGCTGCGTGTGCCCCGCACCTCCGAACCAGTATCCTGAGATCTCCCACCTGATGGGCCGGTCTTCTTGGACCTTTGTGACATCTGCCTACTGCCAGCTGCAGAAGACTCCGCTACATGTCGCCCTACGGTAGGCCTCACTGCTGGCGTAGGCTCAGCAAGGAAGCTCTCCATAAGAAGGGATCACTCCAGTACTCCTGCTTGCGTCGAAATGCAGAGGGAGATCATCAAAGCCCTAATCTCATGCCTCAGTCCCTTATCGAAGGTCCGGGACCAGAAGAATGGGTCCCGTACCATGTCCGTGGAGTAGCGCGAGAGGTCGGTAAATATCACAGAGTACTGAGATACTGTCATGCTGCCTTGCTGCAGGTGTAGTAACTCCTGGATGCGCACCACATGGAGGGTGGATGGGAAAAACTCATAGAGGAAGAGGCTCTCGAAGTTCGTCCAAAGTAGAGATGCCTCGTCGTGCAGCTGGAGCGTCAGGCTCCACAATATACCTGGTACTGCATGCAGGAGACTCGCGACAAGGATCACCATAAGATCTGCTAGTGTCCCTACCAATCTGAAGACTTGGACAATAGCCTCCAGCTAATCCTCGGCTGCCTGAGCATCCGTCTCTCCGCAGAACCTGGGCGGCCTCTGTCGCTGAAAATCGTGCAGTGCACTCAGGCGGTGTGCACTCTCCGCTGCTAGGGCCAGTGGTATCGATGTCCCAGTGGGTAGAGATACCGTTGGGGCCTCCGCTGTAATGGGGCCCTGCACCGAGGCCTCATCGCTCGGTGGGCTGAAATCTTGCACGTAACTGGGAACCCTAGATAGCTACCATTGTGGGGCCATCCTGAAAAGAAACAGGTGCACCACGGTTAATACAGTATACCTGGTGAGCTGACACAAAGTAATCACTAAGAATACTTTTTAAAACACACATGCAATCAAAGTTTTCATGCACTGAGTCGGAAATCAGAAATCAGGTTCCTGGTGTATGGATACATCGGTCACCACACCAACACTGGACTCCCTGGACTGATAACCACACTCATTACCCTTAACACTATTGCTTCACAGGAAGAAATTATCAGAGTCCTATGTTCTGCGGTAGAACTGACTCCTCTGATACCAATTTGTCACGACCCGTCCTCGGGGCCCATGCCATGACTACCCCAAGCCCTCATTCCATAGGCCAGGGGATCACCACTAGAACCAAAGGCGTAAATCCTGATAAAAGGGAAGCCATTGCCTTTATATAAGTAAACAAACACAACAGAGTACGCAAGATGAAGTAAACACTAAGTAAACTGAGTACAAAATTAAGTGCGGAAAAGTAAATGGGCCAAAATACAAACCCAATCGAAAGTACAGAACAACTGAAAATAAAGTACAACAATAGTAGTGTAAATCAGCAAACATCGAGTCATCCTCCGACTATTCCACCTGAAGGGTGGGTACAGATGGTCTCCTCAACTCCCCGGGTTCGGCAGTTCGCTTCGTGTACATCCCTCCAAGTGGTCCACCTCCAGGTATCGTCCCTCTCCACAAGACTCCACCTCAATCAGTGTTGTCTGTCGTCTGCATCCAACACAACGTAGTGCGGGCATAGCCCGTGCAGGGGTGAGTATACGATACTCAGTAGTGACCCCGTGACCCCCGAAGGTCTCCTAGAATCCACAAAGGATAAACCACAAAGGAAAGATACAAACACAATGTAAACCAACTCTACTTAGGTATGTTCCCAAACATATACCTAAGTCATCAATTCCAGTTCGCCTCCAACTCACGAGCCCAAGTACAACCCAGCCCACACAGGAAAGAACAAACTAGTCCACAAAAGAAAGAAGTCAATAACATCGACGATATTGATTGAAGATCAAGACTCAGTTCGCACAGGTATACTAATCATGAAGAGGGGGTGGAGATGATAGATGTAGCCTCTAAATCATCTCCCCTGCCGAACCCATGTAGGATCCATGTACAGAAGTCATTGCTGCCGAAGCCACATAGGATCCTAGTAAAGTAACCATCGCTGCTGAACCCACGTAAGATCCAAGTATAGACTTCATCGCTGCTGAACCCATGGAGGATCCAAGTACAGTCTTCCTTGCTGCTGAACCCACGTAGGATCTAAGTACAGTTGTCCTCGTCATCGCAGTCACAACCAGCTCTAGGGTTCCCACACACATCACGCTCGATTCCGGGAGGGTCCGCTCCATGATCCAAGGGTGGTCGATAAGTCAACTGTCATGAAGTCTAGAGTTGATGTATCCCGAAGTTCCTTCTCATCAATAAAAACTCAACGCAACAGACGGTGCGTCAATTGGACGCCTGGTCTGGGAGATATTAGCTTGTCCGTTCTAGGGGCCTGGTTAGAAATACACTCATTTCTAACCCGATCGATATCCTTAGTTGTCCTAAACTCTCTTACAGTATCGCAAAAGAATCGTCTCGTCGAAAGGGTCCTAGTGCCATAGACGGCGCGTCGATCGGATGCGCGGTCTTTATGTTATTCCTGTTTAAGTGATTAACATGCCCGACCCGTTTAGCCAGTGGGCCGACGGGTCGGGTTGACCCATTTTGATGGGGTCCGAACCAGCAGGGGTGTCGTACCGGTCTAAAGAAAAAACTCATCTCGGACCGAAGGGACGTGGCCTGGCCCGATGTGGCGTGGCCCGTCTCGGCCCGTCCTGGCGCGGCCCGATGGGGCGCGCGACCCTGCTGGCTCGGCCGGCCAGCCGAGCGGCGCAACCGAAGTCGAGTGGGTTCCAAGGGGGGGCCCAGTTTTCCACACCGGCGGTGCTGCACTTCTGGAAACCTACCAGCTAGACCGGCCGGTCTTCTGCGCATGCGGCCCGCATGGGGGGACCGCCGGTCTTCCAGAGCGGCGCCCTCCTGGCACCGCAGTCCATATCCGCTCAGCCGAACGGTCCTCTAGCGCGGTGCCATCCTAGCGTTGCAGATCCTCTTCGCCCAACCGGCCAACAGGCTAGCCGGTTCTTCCACCGAAGCAACCCGTGTAGCGGGTCGTGGTTCTTCCCGCACAACCGGCGCGACGACGCCGGTTCCCTTTTCCAAGTTTCTGGCACGGCGCAATGGCGCCCTTCTTCCTTTTCCACCAATTTCCAATTCTAAAATAAAAAACGAGAACAACGGAGGGTTGACGGGCCGTGTTCGTTCGACCCTCACCCTCCACATAAAATGGTAGAAATCAGCCATATTTAACAATGATTTCCAATGAGTACGGGGTATGTAATCATCCAATTTCAATAATAAACCCCTACCTAAACAAATGATGAAGAACATCGACGTTGTGGTTGAAGGCATCGCGAGATAAGGACTCGTAGACATAAACAGATAGAAAAAAACAAGGCGTGAAGTCATTGGCGAGTTCACGCGTCAGTGTCTCCTCCCTTGTCACGGAGGATGAAGAGGATGGAGAATTCAGGGTCGTTGAGTCGAAGTTCCTCATCAGAGATTTGGCGTTCTTCAACAAAGGAGATGAAGCATTCTTCAAAACTCAAGATCTTATCCTCCCAAAAATCTCAACACAACAAGGCAACCAAAATTAAAATAAGGATTCTCCTTATTTTATTCAATCATGCCATGCATTCAAAATTTAGAATTCAAATTCCAATTCACTTAATTAATTAAACCATGAGTTTTTTAATTAATTAAGTGATAGGTTGGAATGTTTTAATGGAGTGAGATAGGGAGAGGAAGAGTCCTCATTAAAGAGGAGTTAACAAGTTTAAAGGGGGAGTTTAAGGAGTTTTAGGGAATGTGAAGGGTTGGGGCTTGTGTGGGCCCCACCTCACAAATATCCTCACATGGGTAGTTAGGGGCCCACCCCAACTCCCCCATGTAGGATATAACAAATTAGATATAGAATAAAAATTGTTCCACATTTTTATTCACTTCTTATTTAATCCAAAATTTTTAACTTCTCCTCCCGCACAAACGCAACTACAGTATAGGCCCCCTTAAGCAATTACCGGCATTACGAATTCATTGGTTCCCTTGGATTTCAATTCTGAGCACCGGTTCAAAAGTTAGAAAAACCCTGAATGTACCTTAACTAAACTTTGAAAATTGATTTTGAGCACACCGGGCCTTGGAATCAAGTACCGTCAAAACCCACAGATTCGTAAAATTCCAAAGTATTTAAGAAAAAAATTTCCTTGAAATTTCTAGGTCTTTACACAAAACATAAAAGGATAATAGTTTTTTTCCAAACATGTCAAAAATTATTGGATGGTGGTTATTCAAACCAAAATAATCTTATCTTATAATTAAATAATTTTTTGGCCATTTTCAATAGAAATTGAATTTATAATAAATTAGTATTTTGTAACTTTCCTAAAGTACCCCTCTCTTATCTTATAAAAGGGAACCTCCCCCCTCTCCTCTTCACTCCATTTTGGGCCATCAAGATCATGAAAACCCTTCCCATTTCTCTTCTAAACTTCCCAAGTTACATTCTAGAGGTTTTGGTCTTTTCAAAAGACCAACTCTAGTGCCTTAAGAGGGAATTTAATTGAGGCACGTCGAGGAAGAGGTAATCTATTCTACCGAGTCTTTCAAATTTATTTTTTCTTATAGTTACTATTATTTTTTTATTTCATTATAAAGTAATAAAATAAGTCTAAATAATATACTGATGTGTTATTATAAATATGAAACAACCCTATTTCACATTCTATCCATCCTTCAAAAAATGAAATCATTGTGCGTGCGTACGTACAGATTACCATCTCCACGCCGTCGTGTAATCTATTTTTTACCAACACATTACATGGATGAGTATAATGATGAAAATAATAACTATATATGATTATTATAACATGATAATAATTCTGAGATACCATACCCCATCCAATTCAATACCATTCAACAACTATAGGAACGATATCATCGCTCATGTGTACGTACGACTTACCGTCTCCACGACGCGATGAGATTAATTCTCCGTGTTAACCATTCAATAATATTTATAAAGTATAGATAATAAATAATCATAAAATATATGACATAATAATTCTACTATATTTATGTATTTATATTTATATATAAATTTCATTTACTTACTTCCATTCAATTTAATAAGGAAATGAAAACAACGTTCATGCATACGTACGACCTACCATCTCTAAGAATGGTGTATTCCATTTCCTTATCTATATATTATATATATAATTATATAATGTATATATAACATATATAAATCATGTTTTACATTCTATAAATAATTAAATCACGATATAAGTATTAATATCAAGAATAAAAATTCAAAACACGTATGATAAATAAAACGATTATTACCCAAAATGTTGCTTTAACATGGGATTGACAAATGAACGGGTAATATAATGCCGTTAATGAATCATATATGATATCATAAATATTATTATGGTTTTTTACATGTTAATAACATGTTTAAACCCACTATACATGAGTTTCAGAAACATACTAAAGAAATCATACCTAATATAAGGGATAATTTTGTTATCTCATTTTTATCCAAGATTTCTTATACATAAGTATTTACTGGAGTTATATTTATCATCCATTTCTAGATTTTCTAAAACAGTTTTCATAAAATGTTTAAAAGTATTCCATGTATGTTAAAATTCATTTTTACCCATTTTTTAACTTTTATAACATGGTATGGAAGGAATATTTTGTATCATGACACCTTTTTTATAAGAAGCTTCCTCTACACTATTTAAAGTTAATTTTCAACTAAATTGTTTTATTTTAAAATTGAATGGCATTTTGAGAAAGGAAAACATTTTTGAAGAAGAAATGATATTTTCCTCAAGAACCATGTTCAAGTGTTTTATCAAAATTATTTTTCCATCTAAGATGACATAGGGTTTTTTATCCCTATGATTAATTTTATTTTATTGTGTTTATGACGGAATTGTTTTTATGAAGTCCATTTATATTATATGTATTATGTTATGATGGCATGATGTTTAAGGATCCCATTATATTTCATGGATTATTCTATGATGAATGATTTATGTTTTGTGGAACTTGTAATAATTATTTAATTATGAGATGGGTGGGACCTATATCTCCCTCTAATGCATTGGTTAAATATTTATATCTCATGAGATATACATGAATGGAATGACAGGTAAAATCTGGTTCCGAAATACATGGCTGGAATAACAAGTAAACCCAGTTCAGTAATGGACTTTTTCCACTATGATGGTCTTGGAAACAATTCCTTGGCTACTATAGTAATTGTATTATGTGCTTAATGGTTTTCCAAAATTCCATATTTTATTCCCATTCTATTTTATCATGATTAATGTTTGTTTATGATCTATGCCTTACGCACAGACATGATTTATTTTATGACTCATGATTTTGATGTTTAAACATTATGTTCATGTCTATAAGTTTAAATTTTTATGGTTTGTTTTATGTTCTCCATATTTACCCTTCCTGATCATTTGAGCTCACCCTTTTTATATTTTTTCCCCAGTATATAAAGAAATATTTTAGGTAGGAAAATAAATGGGGAATATCTTTATGGGTGATGTTGAATATCTTTTTCCAAGATTAAATGATTATGTTCCTAGTTTCAAAAGACACTAAACTAATACAAATCTTGGGAGTCTATTTGTTTCATGTATTAAGAATTCTTCAAAAGAAATGTAATGATCATGTACTTCAAGCTTGGGTCTCTGCAGATCCCCACTAGTAATATTTCCAAAGAATAAGTGAGGATCTATGTTCTTTCCTCAGTGTGGATTAGTTTTATACTATCCATACTCTAGTTAAAACTACCATTAATGGTTATATTGTATCTTAGTTTTGAGATAGTGTATTTACTCCATTATTAATGTTTGATTCCATGCTGATCATGATGATCTAAAGCACTGAATGATACAAAGTATTTCATACCAATTGGTATGTATAACCCTTGGAGCAGCATATTCTATAAGATTTTAGATTCCATCGGTGTTAGTGGAGTACATGAAAATATTACATGAGGATGTTTCATGCTTATCTACCCATTGAATGTTTGTTTTATATATAGACCAACATAGAGGATAACCAAAAATATGTGATATCATGTTGGATAAAATTTTTTATTTGTAAGAGTTAATGGTGTGGTTGGAGGGATTTGAGGAGCGGTGGATTTGTGAGACCCAATGTGTTCACTAGGGTAGCCCTGCATTGTTCACCTACGATAAAGACAAGAGAATGAGGTTAGTTGTATTTTGAAATCACCGACATCATTTTACTATTAGAGAGGAGTATCCAAACCTATTTTTTTATATCATAGATTAGTGATTAACTTAGAATTTGTTTGAAGTGTTTTTCCTTAGGACATCCTATCAGCTTCTCCATGTTCAAGTGGAGGATTTACTAGAGATAAATTCTAATGTGGTTATAGAATCTTAAAATTCATAGTGATAGATTTCAAATCATTGGATAGAGAGGTTTCATGTGCGAATCTTATAAACTGGGTCCTTCAACCCTTTTTCGAATATATCATTATAGTATTCTTTAGTTACATCTAAGTGTACTAGAGGTCTAGGGAGGAGAACTTGAGACACTTGATGATGGTTGTGGACATGATCTGAAAGTACCAACTATATAGGAATATCTTAATGTATGAAGTCTATATTCTGAGGTCCAATTATTGGGGAATTTCTCCTTATACATGGTAGTAGTAGAATAATTAGAAGAGTTTGAGGTAGTATCATCTTGATATACACTTGAGAGTGTGGAAGCGATAGATGATACTCGTAATGAGGTTTTATTTTTGATATTTTTAGGTGAATTTATGGAGTCATTTAACTTTTTATAATTGACCCTTATGTCTGAATTTGGTCTAGTATATCTCCAGTTGATGATTTTTTTCCAACCAATTCTTTAGAGAGTTTTGGAATAAAAAAATAGGGATGGCGATTGAGAGATATTACATGACTAGGTATCCACTAGACTTGTTGTTGATGATTTTTTTAATGGTGGGGATCATGTCATCCATGTTCGAATATGGAAAATGAAATCAATAAAGCAGTGAAAAAAAGTACTAAGGATGATTCTTTCCCTTATTTTTACACCCAAGAGTGGTGAGGATGTTCCAAGATAATTTGTTATCAAGTTATCTGGGCAAGGATGTTATAAAATGTTTCCTAGTTTAACTCTTGATGTTACACCTATCAGTTTGTGATGAGAGAGGGGAATGATTGGAATTTGAAATAGGATGGAATAATTATGTATTTATTATTCTAGTTTCCATGATAAAAAATAGTTCAGAACACTATCTGATTGATCTTCGATTGACTCACCGATTTGGCTAACCTCTTAAAAATCTGAGAGTAGAGATTAGTGGAGAGTTTGGGAAACCTAGGCATGAATGAGGTAGACAAAATTAATGGAATTACATCAATTATTGTTTCTAACCATGATGCTCACATCACATCATGATTAGAGAGAGGATGCAGGAAGATTTGAAACTTAGTTGTGGTTGATAATATCTTTTTTACCCTATGAAGTTGGAAAAGTTAAGTGAACCATTTAGGTTCTTGAGAACTTGGTCCAAGAATGTATGTTAGTTTTTTGAAATGTATAGGAGGATAATCCACCATCATCGGAATTCATGTATAATAAAACTATCACTCTATCAGCAGTGTAGCACCATTTAAGGCAATGTTGGACATGACAATACTATTCAGATGTAGTGATAGGTTGTGCATGTGGGACTATATTTAGTGTTAGTAGTGGTTTTAAAGAGTGTAATTCATCTAGAGGTGGTTTATGACTGTAAGTTAATGATAGGAGTTCTTTATAGACTGATGGCAGTGACCATTGGAGCTCAACAAGGGGGTTTTGTGCTCGAAGAGATCCACCCTCATCAAGGATAGAAACGTTTTGTAAGGGGAATCATTTTAAATCTGAGATTCATTAGACACTTCAAGTTATTACATAGGTTGGTGAGGTGGAAATCTACTTGTACACACTACAATAGTTAGTACAAGTTAATGATTTCTTCCATGTGTCATAGGTGGAGAGGTATGTGCATGACCCATCACATGTTTTCTACTGGGGTGAGCTAGACATTGAGGATGGATATACCTTTGAATATTATTTGGTGGAGATAAAGGGTATATAGGATAAGATCCTTTATGGGTGACAAATTTCCTTGATTCATGTTCAATGGGAGTATATGAATCGTCAGAAAAGCATCTATGAGTGGGAATCTGAGATGCTATCCTAGTACCCTCATCTTTTTATTAGTTTTTTTCTTTTTGGATGGAAATACCTAAGGTGGGGAGTATGTAATTCCCCTATTTTTTCTCATAATAATATTTAATATATAAAGGAATTTTATTGGACCCATTCATTGAGAAAACATGAGATACCAAGGCCCAGGGAGTCTGATTATTGATATAATAAAATTATTAAATATATTATATCACATCTTTATATATTTTTCAGAAATAATTGAATAAGTTTTGAATGAGGACTTGAATACGATATATGAGGCCAAATTTGAATTTACAATATGGTATTTAACCTTGGTTCAACATAACCATTGTTAAAATCATAAATTTTTTTATAAGTGTCATCACTGAAAAAACAATAATAAATATATAAATATATATATATTTATTTGTTTTTTTGATGTAGCGACCTAACCTCTTCTATAAATACATGTTTATACCAAATTCCTTAGGTTAAAAACATAACCCTATGATTTTAGAGGAGTTTTTAGAGGGGATATTGGTGAATGGATGTAGGATTAATGATCATATGTGTACCACCATGATCATTTATGCTAATAATGTTATGAATATTTCCAGTGACGAAAAAACAAAACCAATCTTCACTAATATTTAATCCAATGTAAAGTAGGGAATTTATTTTCTATTGGTTTATTATCCATGGGATTATTCCATTATAGAACTGAATAGACACACTAATATATTGATTCATGAGTTTATAATGATTTATTGGAATGGGTTTATTTTTATTGGATTTGGTTATTTGACATTATTGTTTGTTGTTTATCTTCATTCTTTATTATAACAGAAATGAATCTAGGAAATCCTAAAAAATGGGAGATGTTTTTCACTCTTTTGTGTTTTTAAGATTATATCCTTTTTTATGAATATTCATCACCAATATTTCTTTTGGAAAGAGATTCAAACAATACCATGTGGAAAATAATTGTGTGTTCAATATTTGGAAAAACGGATTGCTATAGTGGGTTCAAGTTTGACATCGAGAGAGAACTGAAGGTGCGATGAAGATGATATATGTTTGGAGAAGGATAAGGATTAGATTTGGTATACTGGTGGTATTATGTCATGAAGTGATGGTGGTATGTGATGAGGGATGATTCCTAAGAAAAGGATGTGTTCAGAATTGGGCCACCAGTGATAGCTAGGATCAGTCAACACTTGATCCATGTTTTATCAATGGTAAATTTGGTGATTTTGGAAGTGGATGTAGCATGAAAATAATAAACATGGATGTTCTAGAATTTTTGAAGAATTATAAACTAGACATCATGTATTCCAAGGGTTCACACTCTATGTAGTCCCCCTTTTGCAATGCTAGAGGTTATGTGCAATGAAATATATCACACACCAAGTGGTCTTTACCTCACACCAACATACCTAATGTTGATGGCTTGGTGTGTACCCCAAGGGTACACAAGCTTTCCCAGAGTACACAACCATAACCCAATAATCCAAAATGGCCATGTACATGGGCACAATGTGAAGTACATAGGCACATACCAAAATACATCTACATGACTATATATACACGAACATGGGCTGGAAGTACACTGAGTGTTGACCCGACCTCTAAAACTCATGTATATCTTTTGAACATACATTATATTTTGAGAAATACTTTCCAAATGGGATTTCAAGATATAGGCAGACCCAGGGTAGTAAATACATGCCATATACTCCCTTTACACACATTTTACTTTATCTAGGGAAGGATGAGGCCCTCTCTCTCTTTAGTATTGATCGGGTTTGGTTGGGTGAGTTTCATTGGTATATCTCTATGGGGTTTAAATGGGGCATTACATCTTGAGAATAAGATTATGATATCCTATACAGGATGATCCTCGAATAGAGTTTGGGGTGTCCCTCCATGTTACTCAAGGTTTTATCCCCTCCCATGCATTCTTGTGCCCTATGCGGGGTTTGTGTTATCTTCATGAACATCATATATAGGATTTAAATACCCTATTTAGATGGTTAATTTAATTAGGTTTGTGGTATCCTTATATTATTCTCTAATTGAAGGGTTATTCTAGTAGTGTTTGAGTTTTCAATCAATGGCCATGGGTGTGATCATGTATCTATGTGCAGATATACTCAGAGTTCCATATTGTATCATCTATTTCAACACCTGATGAGCATGAAACATAAAGTGAGCACTAATAGTAACAACATGGCTTGGGGTGTGAGATCACCCATACGATCACTACCTTTATTCCTTAAATGGAATACTTGTAGCTGTCAGTGGTTGAGACCTCTATGATACTTGATGTTTGTTATAAGTATATCTAGATTCTTATAGATATCCTTACTTCTTTTCATTATATCCTGATTGACATTACTTTGAGTTGATGAGATGATTATTCTTTATGCTTTATAATTAGTGATTTCTGGGTGTTCTAATGGGTATTGATATTGCCACAACTATATGGGGTCTTTCTACACATGTCATATATTATGTAGATAACAATCCATTTGATGGCTTCCTTAGAGGGATGAGAGTAAACATTGAATTATGATCTAGAAAAACAATAGTTTTACCTTTCCTTTCATTTGAAAACAGTCCCTTCTTTTTACATGGATGAACTCTTATGAACTTTTTACAGGACTTGTGTTTGACCCTTTTATTACATTCCCAAGTTTTTTTGTACTTCGATGTGTGATATCAAATATTTATGCATTATCAAATCAGTTTTTTTACCTTTCTTAATTGTATGGTTATTTGGAGGTATGTACATATTTAAAGGTACATTGGAATAATGCATCCCAGATGTGTGATATGACTACTTGGAACTGGTCACTAGACCTTGGCCTATAATGGGTAGGTATGGGGTGTCACAAACAAATTATCAATGTCCAAGTGGACCCTGATGGGTTAGGTTATGATAGTGGCCCTTCAATGGATTATTTAGAGGTTTGTGTTATTTTTGAAAATGTAAATAATATTTTATTTCTAAAAGGTAATTTAAAAAGGTGTAGACTCAAGTGGATTTTTTTGGGAAAGTTTTGAATTGGGTAAGGTTATTTTAAATTGTATTTCAAAATTTGGGAATGGGTTTTCAAAATAATGTTCTTATAGTTCTTATCCAAGGTCCTAGAAATTGTATAATTACACAAGGTTCATTTATTAAATGAATCTAGAAATGTATTCTCCAAGGTTTTTCTAAGAATAACAGATGTTCTTTGTGTTAGTTGGTTTTGGTTTATTTGAACATGTATGGTCCATGCTCGATACTATAGATATTTGTTTTCTGATATAATCCCCTAGATGTAATTCTCTTGGTTCATTATGATACATGTTTTGTGCGTAGAGCCTTGAGAACATGTATTGATGACTATGATTATTTTTAGTAGACCTATGAGATTATTACTATTGGAATTAAAGTGATGGTTTAACTATATAGACATGATATAACCCTTAAGAAATTTAGATGAATTTTAGGATGTGTTTGTGATGCTGTACCGAGTCCCAAGGGACTAGTTCCTTTTTTGATGAGTTATTGATTTTTGAGATGGTTTTCATGACATGTTTTTTATTTCATGTGCAAGCTGATTATATGGTTGTTTTAACATCCTATAAGTTTGTGGGGCTGGGTTAGAGTTCCTGATTATGACCTCTATAGATATTTTATGTATGGGTCTATGTGATTAATTGTGGCCTAAATAAAGTCCACTAGGTATATATATTTTCTTGATTGTGTCCTCAGATGAGTGAACATGGATGGGTCAAGATATATATATGTATGATATCACAATATTTATTAAGATAGTGGGTTGAGGTTTGGATTATGGACCAACTAGAATCTTTACATTTGGGTTGAAATTTTTTCTATTGGAACCTTGCCCCACATTCACGATTTTAGGTCTGGTTATGGTATAAGGTGAATCCTTCAATCACGTTTTCTGCTGAAACAAGAAGGTCTAGATATCATGTTGGACTAGTTAGTATGTGATGTCCTATATTATATGGATGAATGTGCATTTTTCATTTTGTTTCCAAGTTTTTGTGTTTCATGGAACTAACTTCATATACTTATATGTATTATATTGACATCTACTTGACCACATGAATAAAAAAATTTATCGAGGAGGTTGGTATACCTTCAAGGTGAATGGATTCTACCCCTACCCACATACATGAAATGAGATTAGATATATGAGAGTAATATTCATGTTTTTTGTTAGTAATAAAATATAAATAGTATATGGAATGGAAGTATACGTTTAATAAGATATGGAGGGTGATTATTATGCTTTTAATATATTTGAGTTAATCTGAGAGTCCATTTCATTTACTTTTAGTTATATTTCATCTAATGTTATCCATCTATTCTAATTACATGATTTGTTAGATTTATGGCAATAAATTATAATTGGTTTTATATAATTCCACACCATCCATGACCTTTAGATGATTTATTTTTCTGATGAATGATGCATTGTTATATACTCTAACTTCTCTAATTTGTATTTCTATATCATGTAGATACATTAGAGATATCTTTGAAATTATATGGGTCCCATGAAGCCCCCTTAGTATTTTTTAGAGTGTTATTATTAGTTTTTATATGGTAAAGTCATACTTTGTTTTCTATAAAACATTTTCTTGGCCCCTTTGGTTATTTTTGGGCACAATATACAAAAAACTATATATAAAACCTTATTTATAGTCAGTAACCTATAATATATATGGTGGAAAATCTAGAGTGTTGAAGTCTATCCAAACAAGAACAATTTAGACAACCTAGGTGATAGAAATAAATCACCACCCCTTTATAGAGTTAGTCTATCGAAAACAATTAATGCAATATCCTTGAAGGAACAAGTCTGGACATCCATTGACATCACCTCTCAATAGTTGAAAGAATAATATTAACCATTATATCCTTTAAATATGCATAAAAATGAAATATCAGTTTGGAAGACCTCTATATGTTTATAAAATTCTAATAACCATATTCATGTTGAAGTTTATTGAAACTGCTACTCTAATATGACCATAGAGATCATCCAGATTGAGATACTCAAATGAGTTAAATTTGGTGACTTAAAGAAACATTGTAGTCATAAAAAGTCTCCCACTTAATAATTGAAACAAGGAATATCCCTGGAATCATTTAAATATTTTGTTTAACCACCACCTCCATCTGAGTTCATACAATTTTATCCATTCTCCTTTCATTTAGCTGAGTCCCTTTGATGCAAAATGCTTCCTCGTGAACTTTTTGACTAACACCTTCATTTAAATTTCTTATGTATTTTTCTTAACTATAATATAATATACCTCTAACACCATGTATTCACAAATATTCAAGATGAAATGGAATTTTAAGTGATTTTTTAAATTATTACACTAAATTATAGATTCTTTTCATCTTGGATACCACTACGAGTATGACATAATTACATTAACTATTATAATTATTTCAAATCTACATTTATAAAAACAATCATAAAATAAACTATTTTAAATACTTTTCCCCAATATATTTTTATTCAAATTAGAAAAATTTTCCATTTAAAATAGTTGAGTCATCTAGTTGAAAATCATTCCACTAAATGTATTTAAAAACTAGTTTTAATTTTATAGGTGTTCGAGTCAACAATAAAACACACATAAAAAACATATAGATAATCATTTTTTCTATAAAAAAAAGATATTTTTATTGACCACTTCATGTATCCGGTGAACCATTTCACAAAATCCTAATCCTCCCTTCTAGGGTTTGACATGAACTAACTTAAAAGTTACATTATGAAAGTAATGTTACCCCACATAAAAATCATGACATAAATCAAGTTTTGGAAAACTAAGGCTTACAAAAAAAATTCAATATTGTAGAAATCGCCTTATATTGAAGGAGAATATGTATTAGATAATTTTATGTGACTGAAAAAGGGATTTGGATATATATTCAACTGGTAATTTTAAAATTATTGATAATCTTATCTATTTACTCTTCATGGTATAACACCAGTGTACCACATTTCTCATATATATCTATCATTAACCCCTTTATTTTATTGTCTTGTTCTTGATCCTTCATTTAATTTTTTTAAAATGCATACTCTTCATCTCATGAATCCATTGAATTTCAAAAATTACCGAAAAATTGTCCATATAGAGTAGAAGTAAAACGTAACTCCCATCATCCTAATAATTTAGATAATATAAATGATTAGAGTTTCTCCTCATGAAACCAACATCAAATATTAAATAATTGATCTCATAGTTTCAATATTGAGGTTCCTATTTCAATCCATAAAGATATTAATTCAAATAAAAAATATAGTAATTTATCTGATGATATTTAAATACCATAGGTTACATCTTGTTGATCGTCTTCACTAAGACTCAAGAATGAAAATAAATATTAAAATATATCTTCTCTAAGTGTAAATAATCTAATGTTTTTTTAATCATCACTATCTAATTGGTTTTTTTTCTTAACTGAGGTTGATTGTTTTGAGAAATTTGTTCCTTTTTTCCTTTTAGAATCCATTAACCCTAATCTGTTTCTTATATCTTCCACTTACTTCAACTTCTTCATTCAAATATTAGAACCATTTTTTCTATAGACAATTTTTTCCTTTTATATGTTCAATAATCATGAAATTTTTGATGAATGTTATTGAATTCATATCCTCCTACATTGAAAACTCCCACTATATAGAGTCATTTAGATTTGCTTCCACATTTATAAATTTTATTTCTATAGCATTCATTATAAATAAGAGTTTCATATAAATACTATACTTTTGGAATTGTCATATCACTACTTAATATCATCAATGAGATGTTTATTCACTCTTTTTAGAATTAATTTTTGGTGCTTATACTACTAATTACTCTAATATCATACCTTTATCTTATGATTCTTCAGTCCATGAGCATTATATCACTTCTGTCAATTGTCAAATTTAATATGAATTATAACTGATGTTTGGTCTCATCAAAATTTTTCATCCACTTGTGTTTTAATCTAGATCGACATGTAATTTAGAAGTTAATATATTTACCTCAAACACTTATTAATCCAAATTCATAATTTTTCAAAGAATCATTTTATTAGTGAATATATTATGACATTTAATGATCTACAATTGGTCATTAATCTTGATTCAAGAGACAAGTTATTCATTACCATATAATATAGGAATGTAGTCCTTGGTATTTCCCTCCATCTTATTTATATTCTTTTCATCAAATAGATTATATGAAAGGAACCTGAATTTTTTTAGTTGGAATAATTATATTAATTTACTAGATTATTTCTATTTCAATAAATATTGTCCCACTATAGAGGAATAAATTTTACTTACTAGATATACTATCATGTTAATTGATTTTATCCTGATATCCTTGGGAATATAGCAATGTACACCCATGAATCAGGAGTTATCTTTCAAAATTTAGGTTATCCTTTGTGCTACTAGAATATGTAATTGAGTTTTGGGGACTATTATTTTGAGACTAACCTCATTTATCTATTATATTTTCCAAAAATCGTTAATCTTATACTTAGTAAAATTATTAATTATAAAATATTTAAAATTATAACCACATTCCAACATAGATTTTGATTTACAATACACAAATATACAATATAAATTTGATTTTCATGAATATAAACCCATAAATCCCTCATATTGATCATCAATGAATGTGAAAACTGTATGAGACTCTCTGTGATATTGGACTGAGGAAGGTCCCCAAACATGAAAATAAACTAGCTCTATATTGTTAGATATAGGAAACCCGTCCTTCATGTTGATTTAAAACCTATTTTATTTCTATAAAAATTACTCTATATACATGTTCTATTTGTGTGATCAAGAGTACTGATTGTATTCTCTACTAGAACCTTCATATACTTCTCACTTTAGTGACCAAGGATACAATGTTTGAACTCTTAATTTTTAGAGACTAAATTTCAATCCACGACAAATCCATATGAATTTATGGTAATGTAAATTTTATCATATTTGAAATTTTTTCCAAAACCATAGATCCTTATGTTAGTTCCCAGAATCGATTTTTGATTTCTCTACCAAAAACATCCTCATCTAACTACCACACTAATCTCAGATTCTTTTAAAGACCTGATATGTGTCTCGCTCACTTCAACTAAATTATTCCACCATTTAACACTAAGAAATTTTCATATCCCCTTATTAAAATATTTAATAATTCTCTATAACCTAGGTTAATTATCTTAAATTTTCGTGATCTATTGTTGACCCCGACCCTATGATATTCCCTGGTTAGGTAGGATTCAATGAGATGAACCACCCATGACTCTACCAGATTATGAATACTAAGAAGAATATTATCCCCTCCATCCATTGAATAAAATGAATGAAAATTTATTGAATCTATCCATTCCTTACCTTAATTATAATTCCAATAAATTATCAAGGGAATTAATTCCATACAAAAACCCAAATAATTGGGCTCTGGAGGAATTGATATTACATGATCTTTTACTTTATACTTTTCTTTACATTTGTAGACACAATTAAATGTATTCCACGTACTTTTTTGTAGAGTGAAGATATTATTCTCACATATACAACAAATTCCTAGTATGAGTAAATATGTTTTCACCATGAAGGGAAAAGATGCAGGATAGATTTCTATGTGCCAAAATACTACTCTATAATGATGGAAAAGTGGAATGATTCCCTCATCTAGGAGTAGGAAGTGGATTTCCAAGATCAATGATGAAAATGTGTCAAAAAATTAAATTCAATATCCTAGTTTCTTCCAAGAATACATGGTGTATTTAGCACCTACATAAGTGTAGATCTCTTGAAGACATTTTATTTGACTAGTTGCGGATCCCAAACAAACTTATAAATCAAATTTTATGGCACTCAGAAGACAGATAAATTTTAGAAAGGGACCTACGCAGAAGACCTACATGGAGGACCTATGCAGAGGACCTACGCGGAAATATCATTTCTACTCCCCAACGTGAAAGAACTACATGAAGGACCTATGTAGAGTACCTGCATGAATAAATTCCTTTAGACCAGGTCCCCTCCATGCCTATAAATATAACCCTTGGGATCCCCATTTCAGGGACGAAAAAATTTGGAGGAAGTCCCAAAGGTCCCATTGCGAATCTCTTTCACCAAGATCCCCCAATTGTTCTTAGGTAGCTCTATAAAACATGATAGAAGAGAAAATTAAATGGGGTAACATGGTTAAAATTCCCATCAAGGTTTAAAACACATGGATCTGTGCACCGCACCTGTGCAACACACCTACATGGAGCACCTGCGTGGGGAACCAGCGTGGGGCACTAGCATGGGGCACCTGCGCGACACACCTATGTGGAAAACATGTGGGAAACACCTTGGAGAAGCACCTGTGCGACCCCTTTGGTCTATACTGTGGGGGCTGTGCCTTTGCATCCCCGCTCCTGATCAGTGTTGGGCTGCAATCCCATCCCTTCGAGCTGGTCCCTTCGCTTCCATTATAGACCCCCATTAAAAATGGAGAGTCGCACCATGAACATTTCAGATCTAGTCAACGACATTTCCCATTTCACCCTTTATGTGGCCCAACTTCCAAACTTTGAATACCATGATTTGAGACACTTCATCACACTCAATGAAGTTCCTTGAGTCGACTTAGTCCTCTGGGTTCCTTTTACATGTTCAGAGTTTGGAATCTCATAATAGATTCCTCGAGTACCTTGAGTCGATACACTCCTCAAGAAACTCCTCAAACCTCATCACCTAAATCCTATGTCAGGTTAAATCACAAATTGGTATCCTACTTAGGAGTAAGCTCCAACCAATATCAGTTGTGTATCCTCCTTATGAGTAAGCCCCAACCTTTCTCAAATGGGAATCCTCCTTAGAAGTAAGCCCCAACCAATTTCAAATGGGAATCCCCCTTAGGATTAATCCCCAACCGACTACCAAATGGGAATCCTCCACAGGAGTAAGCCCCAACCAATTCCCAAATGGGAATCCTCTACATGAGTAAGTCACAACCAATCTCAAATGGGCATCCTCCACAAGAGTAAGCCCCAACCAATCTGAAAGGGAAACCATCCTGGTGTAAGACCCTAGATTTTCTGGCAGGAGGTTGCATCATTGCTCCTCCTCTATTCTTTGGTGCCAAAGACCAGAGGAGAGCGGGGAACATGGACTCTCTTTACCCTTTCCCTCTCCCGTTCAGCTTTGTCACCATGGAAATTCATCTTAGTGTATTACCCTAACCTTTATCCCATCCTCCTTTCATTGGAGCATTGTCTAATGTAATGTGAATAGAGGGAAGGCACATTGCCTCACCCTCTTTACAGGTCAAATTAGGCACCGTCCACTCTCGCTGCCATAGATGCACCCTCTTCCACCAGTGGAAGAGGAAAAGTGCCTGTGTCATTTTAAAATCTTTCACATCCTCTTATTTCTAACACAAAGCATGACTCATGTGATTTTAGAGATTTTTGATGATTACAACATGTTCACAAACACTCTTTTTATTAATAAACTACAAGAACTTTGATTCCTTCAATGATTGGGATACGTAGGAAGGCTTCTCAGGGCTCGAGCACACTGGACATCCTATTCAAGAATCCAACCCTAATTCTCATTATCAGGGAGTCCTCCTTAAGAATAATCCCTAAATTAAACCCCCAAATCATCAAGGTATTCTTTTCAAGAAGTAAGCCCAAATCACCCATTTTTATCAAAGGACTATACTAACCTATGAGATTTATCGAACTACGTGGGCTTTGATTCCCATCTACAAGGGATACATAGGAAGATTCATTGAGGTTAAAACCCTAAATTTCAAAATCTACCATGTTCTCCTTAGGCCATATTCCCAACAAGTTCTAATCTTACTTGGAAACCTATATCATTAAGAAGTTCATAGAGATGTTTTCTACATAAGTCCAACAACAAAATTTGACTAAGAACCTTTCTCTTAGATGTCCTTACCCCATAATATTAAACTGTATGGTTATTTCCTTATAATATGAACTTAAAAGGTGTGAGGTGTCACATTAAGTGGCACTGATCTATAAGGGTTTTTATTCCTTTCACAAGGATACGTAGGTAACCCATTTCATGGGTAGGATCCCCATATCAAAACAAGCCTTCATCTCCCTGGATAAAAATAAATTTCAGAGTGCCCCAGAGAGTGGCCTAAAAAACAGTATCATCATAATGATGATTAAAAAAATATTGAAATAGTATATTAGAGGATACCATTAATGGAGAACCTTGAACACATATGGATATATCCATTAATGACGAACCTGGAATGCATACGAATGATTCTAAATTTTACACATGTTAACAAGTGATTGTAAATTCCAAGGGATACTTATTTTATGCTTGTTGAATTAATAAGGATTCATGAATATATCTTATATTTAGAAATAGAGTCCTAGAGTTAACAATAAATCCCCCCAAAAGGGTGTGATGAGTTTGACCTACCATCCTCTTGACCAATGTACATTCCTAATTCTAGTAAAGTTCAAAATTAATGAACACTTACCTTTGGAAAGAAGGTCCCCTTCGGATAAAGAACTGTTGTCTGTTTCCAGTTCTATTAATAAATCTAATGGAAACTACCTAGAAGCAGTGATTCTTAAAACTAGAACACACATTTCATGGAACATTGAAACAAAAATTGTGAACCCGACGTGAATCCTTAATCAAGTTAAATAATTTTACCCACCAGTTATGCCTCTCTAAATTGATAATGGAAGTCCAGACAAAGGAATCAATCACACATGTATCGGTCTAAAAGATGTTACTTTAATAGAGTTTATTGCTGTTTCTCATTTTTTCTCAGAACTCATTTCACTCAAAAATGGATTTCTTCAAGTCTACATCTATGAACTTCCCAACTGCTACTCAAGATGGATCCTTATCCACAGGAAGGAAGTTATCACCTAAATAGTGTCTTCAATACTGGGTCTCCAATGTGTTGGTAAAGGAGTATCTCCAACACAGTACAATCTCGACTTTAGAGGCTACTTGTCAGGCCCTCCAGGTCAATAATAATCCTCAGTTGTCCGGTCAACGATGACCAATGATAAAGAAGCAGACGGTGCACACCACTATCTTCAACAGTTTTGGGTCCTTATCCCCACAACGCAATAACCTATCCATCATATACTATAGGGAAGATGATTCATAGGTCACTCAGATACTCAATTCATGGATGTAGGGATCCTTCTTGAGGACTCACACAAACAATCGCTGCTAGAATAATCTCGTGGTAGTGAACACCCAACATGATGGGGGTGTTACCTTTGGACATTTGGCCCACGTATCTCAGACCTAGGAATGCAATACGAATCACCAGGGAAATCTTCTAGTTTATAGGGTGTAGGTTTTTACAGCTTCCCCCTCCAAAGAAGTCCATCAACCTAACTTGATGGCAAACAACGAGTGGGCACATACACCCGTTCGTCCTAATTTTTCTATTCAGAAGACTTGTCTGGAAGTAAACCATCAATCCCACCTGATAATTTAAGTGGAGTACTATTAACAAGCACATACACCTACTTACAGGTTATCTTCTAGTTAGTAGGATTGTCTGACTGCATTTATTGAAGCCCATCAATCCAATGTGGTGGAAAATGGTAAACAGGAACACACACCTACTTACCATCATCAATTATACTATCAGTCTCGCCTGCCAGTGTTGAATGAAGTCCTACAATCATACTAGAAAGCAAATAGCTATTAGTAACATACACCTACCAGTGTTCATCAGGATCCCCAACAATCTCATTTGGCAACACTTGGAGATGTCAGTCGGAAAGCTTCGACAACAAATCTGGGGCAGGCCCAACTCTCTGCCCCCATGAATGAGTACTGTCAGTACCCATTGGTAGGAAAAGGAGGACAAGAGCAGGCACATACACCTACTCTAGAAAAAAAATGGATGTATATTCTAGTTCCAATCACTGATGTCACCAAGCACATCTTATCAATGGTGAAAGGGAAGATGCAAATCCCTACCCATATTCTAGAAGCATTCTAGGATATTATAACAACTACTTTAGTAGTATTAGGGGAACAAACACATAAATATGTCCCCACACATGGGATGAAACATCGAAATGCTATCCCGAAGTAGATATAAACCTCTGTTCCAATCTAGGAGGGTCATGGGGAATACTCCCCCATATCATACGAACAACAAGATCTAGAACATACACCCTTTCCAATTTGAGGTAAACGGTCCGTTCTAATAACCAGTCAAAGGAATGCACATACACCTACCCATGATAACCACTTCTCCCAGAAAGTGACCCAAAATAAGTGTAAGAGAACATCCAAGAATAAGACTTACCAAATACGGTTGGAAAATCAAGAGTCAAGTTGTAATTTGGCCACCCTTAATGCAAGAGTTCTTGAAGCCCTCCAACATTTATCTGTTGTAGCTCAAGATCCTAACCTCTCATTACCAAATTATGGGAGTGGTAGCAGTAAATATTAAGTTACTCACATGAAACTTCATCATGAAGGCTTTCTTTATAAAAATTAGGTTAATTCAGAGTTCAAATCTCTACATGAGATCCATGGAAGCCCTTCGTGTGGCCAAAAGACCAAGGAGAAAGAGGATTCTCCCCTTGCTATAATCCACTATGGTGTTCCTCCCCATGATGAAATTCACTGCAAAAGTCCTCTCTGCAGTAGTATTATGAATTTTGAAGATTTTTCTATAATTGATATTGTATCAATGAGAAAGCCCTCCTATATTGAGGCACTTACAAACAATAGTCCAGTCATGTATGATGCCTTGTCATTGACGGGTGAAACACTTTCTCATCCAGAAGACATCTTAATGGAACAATCATTCTCCGAACCACCCTTGGTTCATTTGTCTCCTAATAAAAAGCATCCACTTTGGTCAGAAAAAGTGGAGAAATATATAGTAAATGATTATGAAGATATGTTAAACATGATAAAACAATTGGCTAAAGGAGAAATATTTGTCATGTTCTAGTATTTAGAAAATTCTCAGTATAAAATTCCAAAATTGATGGCAGAAGATTGTATTCATGATATCCACATCAACTTATGGAATACTATTTGTCATTTGAAAACAAAAGAATTACCATATGATGAATATCAAAATTATGTGAAGTTAATAGAAGGGTTGTAACACCAAATTGATTTGGTATCTCTTTCAGTTTCCCTATATCCAAAGAACGAAAAACAGAAGAGAACCCTTTAGTGTGCATGCCTCAATGCTCTAAGGAGAATATTCCAGTTAATTTCCGATTCCCCATCTAGTGTTCGTATCAGAGGATGGGGCGCACATGGAGCATTGTATTTCACTGCACTCCAGAATCAACTATGTTCTCCAAAAGTTGTTTCATGCAATGTTATTGCCCATAATCATCCAAAAATCAATAGATTTTGTATGTAATTGAATGTACACTCAAGAACATGCCACAACCAGCTCTCATCAGAGTCAGGCCCAAAGAAAAGAAGTTGATGAGTAACTTTTACATCAAGCATCTGAGAATCTTGAGGAGGTGTCCCTCTTAGAGGATGTTAGTTTCTAGAGAATTCAAATGTCTAAAATAGAACAACGATCCTTTAAAATAGGCGATTTTAATGGTTGTCGGATGATACACCTAGCTAATGTATGAACCAAAATTTGCAAAAATCAAAAGGGTAGTTGCACGAATTTCATCCATAGAAGTTCAAGAATCACCCCAACTTGCAAGGATGGGGGCTCAGTTAATTCAACCTTAAAATTTATTAAACAAAGTTTATAAATTTGAAGAATAAGAACAGGAACAACCCCATATTGCCTGGCTGGGGGCTTTTTCACATCTAAATTACCTTACTCAAAAGATGTTAGTTTTCTCCCGATTAGGGAAGAAGCCACAAAGAGAGTGCACAACTGAACTATGCAAAGTTTCCCTTCAGGTAACTATTCACCAAATAATTCCCGAGAATTCAGTATATTAGAGAACAAAGTCTCATGGAAGATACAAATATAGAACATCTCACAAGTATTCTGACAGAATTCCATCAATGTGTTATGAATCTATAAATTTCATTAACACCATTGCAGAAGAACCTCTAGAAAATGTGTCTAGTTCAGGGGAATCATAAGATGAAGTTATTTTTCATAATACAGTACACACTGAGGAAAATGAAGAAGGTGTATGTACAAGAAATTAGAGGCTTACCCAGATTCTAGCTATGCCTTCAAATAACCAAATCTTTCACCTCCAAAAGGAATCTAACACGGGGAAAGGTAAAAGTTAGATTACATATCACTTTTCCACTGGAGAAGGTCAATCTATTTTTCTAGAAAAAATATTTTCACAATAAGAAGAGGAAATGAAGGAGCTTAGAAGACTCAATACAGAGATATTTTGATTTAGCATTTCTACTAGACATACTTCCTAGATAGGTCCTCAACTTGCACATCCTGTAGGACCTCCTCAGTAAAGAGGATTAGTAGTAACTACAAATGCAGATAATGAATTCCCTCCATTTGGTACAAAACCATGGTAGGATCAAACTTATCTTTCTATGCTTGTTCTTGTGGGGTATCCAAGGCAAATAACAACACCACCACCAGTGGTTTTCACGATCATTGCACCAGATCAAGCTCCAGTTGTTGTACATTCACAAGTTCCAGCTCATCCGAATATTCACCACATGGTTATGAACACAATTGAGGCATTAAAGACTTGATTGGAAGCTATGGAGGAACGACGTGCACCCATTAAATCAGAAAATAAATCTTACCCTCAATGGGTAGATCTAATTCCTCCCAAACCAAATTTTTCGAATACCATATTTACAATCTTTAATGGCTAGGGAGATCCAAAACAACACCTAACACATATTTTTTCTCATTGTGATCACATGATGGTAACTCCTAAACAACAAGAAGATGTAAATCTTAGTTGTTTTATGCAGTCACTATTTGGACCATCATTTTTCTGGTATACAAGTATACAATCTCGATCAATTACTAGATGAGAAGATCTCCATCAGAAATTTCTTCTTCAATTTAGCTCAATGATACCAAAGAAAACAGTTTTTGATCTTACCAATTGTAAACAAAGGTATAATTAAAGAGTTTTAGATTTTATTGCATGATGGAAAGGATTAATATATTACTTTAGTATGGCACTCCCTCAAGAAGAGTGGCTACCAATTTGTGGGGAAAATCTGTGTGATGAGTTACACACACCATTTATCACTATGAAATACATACGAGGGTTTAGAGATGTTACTAAAATTGATCAATAGCTAGAAGATTCTATTATTAAAACTGAGGCTAAAACTCATGTAATTCCATCAGCTCATGGAAGGAGAATAGGGAAATCAGAGGCAGGTACTATTACACTCAAGCAAGCACCTGTTCCTACTTCCACTTCAAAACCTTCATTGTATAGAAGGGATCCACCTCCATAGTGTCAGCAGAAATGACCACCTCGTCAAAATGATCAAAGAGATCAAAGGAAGAAATAGTTTTAGTAATTAAATTGAAAATTTTATTCCTTCTAGAATGAACAAGTTCCTAGTTACTTCATCTCATCTCTAGAGAACAATTTGGTTCAGTTTCCAAGGCCAATGAAACCAAATAAATAAGGAGATGAAGATATTTTGAATTATTTTCCCTTTCACCAGATTTTGGGGCATCCCATTCAAGAGTGTTTTGTTTTCAAGGACCTCCGAAAAAAATGGTAGACTCTGGACAAGTGAAACTGAAAAGTTCATCAGCTCAAGTAGCATGTGTTACTGCTACTAATCCAGAGGGAGAAGCGAATGACAAAAATTCAAAAGTAAAAATGTGCAGAAATATGATGATTAAATGATAAAAAAATGATCAATTGAACTCATACCATTTTATGAACCCAATTGAAACAACCAATTGTGTCTTCCATCACTCCTTCCACATTAAAACTAACTTCATCAAAAGTTCAATTTTCAAAGAAGAAATGTGATCATAAGGAAAAAGAGTAGTCAAAAGAAGACGATATTGGGTCATGGAAAATGCTATCCTTGACCCTGGAAGATTTCATTCCATCCACTTCAAAAGCACGGGCACTTCCCCGCCAAACGACACAACCAGAATTAACCTATCTGGAAGAATCTTCATCATATGAAGTATTGATCTTTTTTTTCTGTTAACATTATCCACTTAATAGATTTTTATGCCAATGGTGATTCTGATTATAATAATCCACAGTTCCCTGCACCTAATTGGGAAACCAGAGGAAGAGGACATGTTTGAGGATATAGGGGATGACATGAGAATTCTAGAAACCATCATTTTAACTATACCCCTAATCAAACCTTATATGTGTCAGAAACTCGTGGAAGATCCCTTCAGTGGGATCAACAAGAACAAGGTGTTTCTTCCATGAAAGAAAGGTTTGGTTCTGATATGATTATTTTGGAGGACCGATTATAAGTTACACAATCTTCCCCTCAATAAGTAGATAGACCTAGTAAGCCTAATCTACCAAATCCAGGAGTATTTCCAACTTCTGTTCCAACATAGGGTACATCTACATTAGAAGCATCAACTTCCAAGGCACCTACAAAACCACATATCCACGATTGGAAATGCAGTTCTTTAGACAAAAATTATGATTTCTTGAAAAAACTTGTCCCATGTACCATACATGTAATAAATTTTGGATGACTTGAATCAGTGAAAATATCTCCATGAAGAACTTATTGAAGCTTTGACAAGCCCTCAAGAGTTTGAAACTGAAGATGCTGCTGCTGAGATTTATCGTATAGAAAATGATACTACAGAATGTCAAGAAGTCATATCTTTTTTAGATGAAGATGAAGTGGATATTGTATATGGACATATCAGACACTTGTATTTATCTAGCAAGGTTAATGATTTAGACATCCGACGAGCCTTCATTGATAATGGCTCTAGAGTCAACCTCATTCCCATTCGTACACTTCATCGATTGGGACTGATTGAATATGATTTATCTCCTTCCACTTTAATGATGCATGTGTATGAAAAGAATGAGAAAGAACCTCTGGGCGAGATTAAACTTAGAACTCAATTTGGATATCTTGTGTCTAATTCATATTTCATGTTTTTTCATTAGGACACAACCTTCAACATTCTACTTGGAAGGCCTTGTCTACATCAACATGTAGTCACACCTTCATCATTCCACCAATGTATTAAGTACTATTTCAATGGTCAAATCGAGACATTGTATAGTGACAAGGACCCATTCAAAACGTGTGAATATCAATACATTGAGGCAAAGTTTTATCATAGAAAAGGAATAAGATCCATGAAAAAGGAGATAACTAGAGTCAATGCTCCAAATGATTTGGAAAAGATTTCAGAAAATCAATTCTTACATTTGAGTACAGATTCTGTTCTACCCGTCAATAAAATTGAAAGGGTAGATCCAAATCTAAGAACTCTCCTAATGAGTTCCATAATGTTGATTAGGTAAACTGAGCCATACAACATGGGATAAATAATTGATTCACTAAACAGTGATGAAAGCTTAAATAGAGATGTCTTCATTTCAACCACTAAACTACAACATGATTTTACTTTGTCAATCTGAGTATAAGAAATTATATAAATGTTAGAAGAATAGCCAGATGTTGATTCCCAATCCATCATCCCCTCTTTACTACCACATGAAGACCCTTTGTCATCAGTAGGGTCAGATATGGAGGTCTTTTCTTCAGGATGTTCAAATACTGACTCCTACCCTATGTCTGGAAGTTTTGCCTCATAATCTACTATGAAAGTAGAAATAGAAGAGGTAACAAATAATGAAGAGGAAGAGGAAGATCTCAAGGATGCTCCTCTAGAATTTGAGGAAGGTGTCTCTACCACTGTGGATGGGCTCATAGAAATAACTATGGGTACATAAGAATATCTATGCCCCGCTCTAATTACTACGCCCATGACCTCTAAAGAGAAAAATGTGTGTACTTAATTTATAAATAAACATCAAGATAATTTTTTTGGAACTATACACAAATGCCAGGTCTTAATCCTGATGTTTCGACCTATGATTTGGGTTTTCCAGAAAAACATCATGGATTTAAGTAGGTAGAAAGAAGAGCAAACCCAACTCATGCCTCTAAAATTGAAGCTGAAGTTGATAAGATTATAAAGGATAAATTTTGTAGGGAGGTTAGGTATCCCAAATGGCTAGCCAATATTTTCCTAGTGAGAAAGAAGAATGGGAAAATCATATTTTTCATTTATTTCAGAGATCTTAACCGGAATTGTCCTAAAGATGATTTTCCAGTTCTGATTACAGAGCTTCTAATTAATAAAAAAGTTGGCTATGTCTCTCCTTCCTTCATGGATGGATACTATGAGTATAATCAAATCTATATGGCCTTAGAGGAAGAAGAATCTACAACCTTAAAATCTATTCAAGGTGTGTTTTTCTTTCGGGTAATTCCATTTGGATTAAAGAATGTAGGTGGAGCATATCAACGTGCCATCCACGATATCTTCAAACCCTTTATACGTAAATTTGTTTAATGTTATGTGGATGATTTTGTGGTCAAATATAGACAATGTTCCAATCACTTGGATGATCTGGATATTACATTAAATAAACTTCAGCAACACATTTTGAAGATGAACTCCTTTAAATGTGCTTTCGGGGTAACCTCAAGAAAGTTCCTTGTCTTAGTCGTATGCCATCATGGTATCGAAGTTGATCCTGAGAAAACTATATCAATCCTTGGTATATCACCTCCTCAAAATTTGAAATAATTAATAGGACTCAAAGGACACTTGGCCTACATTTGACTCTTTATCACCAATTTGGTAGGCAAGTGTTTCCCCTTCACCAAATTAATGAAGAAGGGAGTCACCTATAAATGGACTTAAGATTTCCAAGAAGCATTTGATACCATCAAGAAATATCACTTGAGTCCACTAGTATTAATTCCACTTATTTAAGGAAGACCACTCATTCTCTATGTGATAGCTTTAGAGTGATCACTAGGTTCTTTCCTTGACCAAAAGAATGATGCTGGGAATGAAAACAACCTTTAATATCTCAGTCAAACTAATATTGATGTTGAAAATCAATATTCATGTATTGAAAAATGATGTCTAACATTAATATTTTCAGTTCAAAAATTGAGGCACTACCTACAACATCATTAAATCCAATTGGTTTCTTGTAGTAACCCTCTAAAATTTACCCTCAGTAGTCCTATGCTTATAGGGAATCTAGCATGGTGGGAGGTTATTTTTCAATAGATTAATATCTAGTTTGTTCATTAGATGTCAATAAAAGGCCATGCTTTTTCTGAATTCCTTGCTGAACATCCAATGTTGAAGATACATCATTAAATATTTAATTTCTTGATGAAGAGGTCTTCTCTATTCCTGATAATTCCCAAACATGGGAAATGTATTGTGATGGTGCTTCCAAAATTCCAACATGGGAGAGAATGGAAAACCCTAAAATCAACAATGTTGGGTTAGGAATTGACCTTATTTCTATAGAAAAGGTAGTGTTTCTTTATTCCTTACTATCGTTAGAAGGTGGTACTAACAATGAGGTATAATATCAAGATCTCATCACAGGTTTACAATTGGACCATCAGGTGCAAGTGAATCACTTAAAAGTGAAAGGTTATTCATAATTAGTAATCAAGAAAATAAATGGGGAATATTATATCAGAACAGAAGAGTTAATACCTTTGTGTGATTACGTTACAGGTTTAATGGATGAATTTCCCTTAGATCCAACATTGTCTTATGTCCCTCGATCAAAAAATTCCCAAGATGATTCACTAAATAAAGCAGCTATAGCTTTGGTAGATCTAAGTTGGGATGAGACATTCATCAGCATAGCCCATCGTCATGTGGTATCGCCTTTCGTTAAACCCAGAATAGAGGGGATTATTGAAATTATCCCTATTACTATGTCATATGGTCATACCATGGAATAGATAACACCCATCATAGAATATCTTAAAAATGAAATACTTCCATCAGATAGGGCTGAAAAAGAATATATTTGACAATGAAAGGCCAATTTTACTCTTTATGATAGTCCAGGCCACCAGAAGATCCTTTACAAACGAGGCTTTAATGGAATACTCCTCATATGTATTGATGGGGAAGAAAATTAAGCTATCAGAAAGAAGTACATTTAAGAGCTTGTGGTGCCCACTAGTCTAGGAACGGACTCTCTGATCAGATCTAAAGGCTTGGATAATTTTGGCCTTCAATGACATAGGATTATATAGATTTCACTAAGAAATGCCATCCCTTCCAAGTGCATGACAACTTCATTCATCAACCCCCGAAGTTGCTACATATAGATAAATAATCCTAGATATTTTCCACATGGGGAATGGATATAGTAAGACCTTATCCTCCTACCACAACTAGGAAGTTCAAGTATATTCTCACTGTTACTGAATTTTTCTCCAAATGGTCTTAGGCAATAGCTCTCAAACAATTCAGAGTTAAAAGCATTTTTAGTTTCTTCAAAACTAACATCATCACTAGATTTTGTGTCCCTCATACTATTTTTATTGACAATGGAACCAGTTTTTGTTTTTATAAGGTAAAAAAGTTATATCAGGAACATAATATCAAATCCAACCATTCATCTAAATATCATGTAGAAGCCAATGGACAAATAGAGTCCTTCAATAGTACCTTATCAAATATACTTTAGAAGATGATGGATAAAGATAAGAAATCATGTCCTGATAAACATTTGCAGGATTTATGGGATTATAGGGCTACTACCCATACTGCAACTTAAGAAACTCTTTATATATTGGTATATAGAACAAAAGCAGTTTTTCCAATTTAAATACAATTTCCTTCACTCAGAATTGCAATTTGTGATCAGTTGTTTATAGATGAGAGGTATCTGAAATTTTTTGATGAGCAGGAGAAATTAGATGAAAGATGATTGCATTTGTTACATCACATATATGTATACTAGAACAGAATAACACGAGATTTTAACATGAAAGTTCACCTCCGTTTATTTCTTCAAAGAGAATTAGTATTGGTCCTTAGGACTTTAATGATACATGGAAATAAACCTCCAAATCTTGAGACAAAGTGGGAAGAACCTTATTATATACATAAGGTCTACTTAAATGGAGCTTATGTATTAATCTAAATGGATGAAGATATCATTACAACTCCAACCAAAGAGAGATTCTTGGTGAAATACTTTGTGTATTTGCACGCATTTTTCCTCACTACAAGACTAAAAACTGGATACCCCCCAATGTAATCACTGGAAGAATTAAAACTACATAGTATAATGTACTAGTTTCAAGACATTAATCTGCGTAACAAACATAGTCATCCATTATGCATGACGTTAAAATGCGTAGAATCTTTTTCCTTTTCGCATGACATTAAACTGCATGCCACCATTTATCCTCGTTACACAACATTAAAACTGTATGGCTTTCTAATTGACATTAGGAACTTCAATAAGGAATCATCGTTGACATCATTCCTACTCCTTAATGGCATATGATTCCCTCTCTTCCCTATGTCTTAGTCAGATCTACATAGGGACCTTGTTTCAAGAACTATATGTGGCTTGATTCTCATTTATTTCAAATACATAGAGACGCCTCGATCTCTATAATTGGGACCAGCCACAATAAAAAAATTTCCATTTCCCTTTTTCTTCTACTTAATATGAATTTGATCTATAAAAAGTGCTCCTTTAAGATACATAATTTTATTTTCATACCATCATACGTCTTAAATTTAATCATTATTCTAGAATGCGTTAAATCCCCCCGTATCCCAAGTCAAACTTGATTGGTGTGGGAAATGATTTTTTTAAAGAACTACATATGACTTGATTCTCATCTATATGAGATACTTAGAGATTCCTAGATCTTCAATCATATTCCCAGCCATGATAAAAAAACTAAACCCCTTTATTCCTTATATAAGAATCAAACCCTCATAGGGAATATTAGCTTGATTTATTCCCTCAGTAAGACACATAGTGGCACTTGGGTTTTATCCCTTAGTCCAAATAAAACAAGCCTTTATTTTCACATTGGTTCATCTTCATCCTTACCACATGACGTTAAAACTTCATGGAAATCTAACACCCATTTTCTTTCTTTTGTGTCACCTTTGTGTTGTATAAGAAACCCTTACTGCTCTTTGTTTCTCACACCAATCATAGCTCACGCGACCTTAAGAATCGGGTAAAAGGATAATTTATATAAGTGAGGTTTCTTAATTTCTTATGGGGTTATCAATGTCTTCATTGCATGACTTAAAACTACAGAGTATAATGTCCTCACTACATGACTTTAAACTGCACAATAGAATGTCTATTCAAAAGGAAATAAATAAATTCTAAATTTTACATAAGAGTTAAATATATGTAAAGGAAGTCAGATTCATGGCCAATATTGATTCAAATATTTCTTATGTGCATTGAGCACAACCCCCTTCTATATTTCACACTCTTAATCTTAAATATTTTTCAGATCTTCATAATCTTTATTATAGTTTCTGGTGACAGAATTTATAATACATGAGAGCTTTTTTTGCTTGACTATGCAGTATGTTCCCTTAGGTGTCCTTGCATAAGTTTCCAACATAACGGGCCAGTTAGTCAAAAGATGCCATTATTTTCCTATGTAGCATATTCCCCAATTTTTCCTGTATAATATAGCCCCCTTAATGTGTTTTTCAAATGTTGGTAATTTTGGTCATGGTTATAGTGTCTTTTTCCCCTTCAAACTTTGAGGACAATATACAAGAATATGTATTTTAAACATTCATTCAGGTATATTTATCCCACTATCTTTATCTCGATCTGAAACACTTCAAGAACATGGTTTACACATTTCCCTCACCATGTGTTCAATGCAATATTAAATAACCTTGTAATAACTTAGTCACATATCATATACTATTTCCATTTCTAGACCTAGTTGTATGAACTTAAACTACATACACCATAACTCATATGTTTGGGTTAGACCTTTGTAGAAGTAATTTTCCTCCAATTCTTTGGAAATATTGGTTGGAAATAACCTCTCCATATTAAGGTACCTTTCTCAATAAACAAACTCTCTGCTTCGGAAAATATGAATTTCCATAAACATTATTTGGCTTTTAACAATAGGATGTAAAATTCTTAAGATCTCTTTTTCTTGACTATGCAGTACGTGACCTTAGGTGGCCTTGCATAAAATTTTTCTCATATAACAGGACTGTCAGTCAAAAGATGCCACTATTTGGCTATGTAGAATATGGCCTAGTTGGACTTGCCTAATAAAACCCTTATAACGGGTTTGTCAAATAATGGTAACATCGTTCTTAGAAAAGGATTTTTCTAATGCCTTTAACCCTTTTTCCATATCATTCTTCAGGTCTAGAAATTCCCAAATTAGATTTTATAATTTTACCTTCCATACCTGAATATGATAGTATGTTTCCAAAAAAATTATCATGAAAATTGGCGATTTTCACACCTTTGGCCGAAGCTAAGGACCATAAATTAAAGCAATACAATTTCTTCACTACATGACTTAAAACTACACAGTTTTATATCATAAATCCCTATTTTTGATAAATTTTAATCATTCCTCATACACCAAATTGGTGTAGAAATGGTTTTCGTATATATCAAATATGTCGGTATAAAATAGCCATTTATTCTTAAAATCCCTTTCCTTGGAAAAACCACCCACTGTGGTCTTTAGTCACCCAAATATTTTTTCCCTTATCTATCAATAGTAAAATGTTAAAATTTTAAGAGAACTTTTTCATGAATATATAGTATGTGCCCTTATATGGACTTGCATAAAATTTTCCTATATAACTGGTTCGTCAGTCAAAAGATTCCATTATTTGGTGATGTAGCATATGCCCTTGTTGGCCCTACATAACACAACTCTAATAACGAATTTGTCAAATAATGGTAACTTCATTATTTTAAGAGACATATGTTTTTGCATGTTTTAAATTTGGGGACCATTAAAATCATGGATCAAGATTCTTCTTGGAAATATTTAATGAATGTTAAATAAATTCTTAGTCACTGAGTCTTGTTTGGGATTTAGTTTCAAAATTTATGGTCAATGATTTTGGACCCTAAATACAAGCCCTTTATAGTCCAACATGCATAACTCTAAACTTCCAACAATAAGAGACATGGTACTTAATAGATTGAGAACCCACACAGGGAAATCTGAACCAAAGTTGAGTCCCATCTCACTAGACATACATTTTGTATGATTTAGTTAATATTGAGCAATAAAAAGTCAAATTATTCAAAGTTTGTGGGGTGGGGGGTCCATATAACCCTAGTAAAAATCAAACTATGCTCACTAGGACCCATGGCTTATGAAAAAATTAGAGCATCCTTCCAAACTTGATGTTTCTACAAATCAAACCAATTGACATTGGAATGCATCAAAGTGACATAATTTTACCTTTGAAAATTCTTATTTTTGTTCCGAAAAAAATAAAATTCTAAGGGGGGCGGGAGGATTTTGAAGACACAATAATATGTGTTCCATGTACTATTCCATAGCGAGGATATATGATTCTCACAGAGACAAAAAATTATGAGTATGAGTAAATATATTTTTACCATGATGGAAGTAGATACAGGATAGATTTCTATGTGCCAAAATACAACTCCATAACAATGGATAAGATTAATGATTCCCCCATCCAGGAGTATGCATTGGATTTTCAAGATCGATGGTGAAAAGGTGTCGAAACATTAAATTAAATATCCTAGTTTCATCTGAGAAGATATGGTATATTTACTACCTAGATAAGTGTATATCTCTTCAAGAACTTTGATTTGACTGGTTGCAGAGCCCAAATAGACTTACAGATCAAAAGTTATGGAACTTTAAAGATGGATAAATTTCACAAAGAGACCTACACAGAAGACCTACATGGAAGACCTACACGGAGGACCTACACAGAGGACCTATGCGGAAAAATAATTTCTACTCCCATACGTAGAAGACCTACGTGAAGGACCTAAATGGAGTACCTTCGTGGGAAGCTTCCCTTCAACCAGGTCCCCTCCATGCCTATAAATAGGACCCTTGGGCTCCCCATTTCAGTGATGAAAAATGTTAGAAGAAGTCCCAAAGCTCTGATTTCGTAACTCTTTCACCAAGATCCGCCAATTGTTCTCAGGTAGCTCTCTAAAAAATGAGAGATGAGAGAATTAAATGGGGAAACATTGTTCAAATTACCAACATGGTCTAGAACACATGGAGATGCACACTGCACCTGGACATGGCACCTGCACGATGCACCTACACGGAGAACCTGCACGACGCACCTACGCAGGGCACCTGCATTACGCATCTTGGCGGAGCACCTACGCGACCCCGTTGGTCTATAATGCGAGGGATTCTCCCTCACATTTCCGTGTGTGATCAGTGTTAGGATGTGGTACCATCACTTCGGGTCGGTCCCTTCACTTCCATTACTAACCCCAATTAAAAATGGATAGTCACACAACAAACTTTTCATATATGGTCAACGACATTTTCTATTGCACCCTTTATATGGCCCAACATCCAACCTTGGAATACCATGATTTGAGACACTCCATCACACTTAATGAAGTTAATTTAGTCAACATAGTTTTATTTGTTCCTTTCACATGTTAAGAGTTTGGACTTTCCTTATTGATTCATCGAGTACCTTGATTCGATAAACTCCTCAAGAAACTCCTCAAACCTCATCAACTGACTCCTATGTCAGGTTAAATTTCAAATGGTCATCCTCTTTAGGAGTAAGCCCCCAACCAATCTCAAATGGGTATCCTACTTAAGTGTAATCCCCAACCATTCTCAAATGGGCATCCTCCTTAGGTGTAAGCCCCAAACAATTTCAAATGGGAATCCTCCTTAGGAGTAAGCCCCAACCAATTACCAAATGGGCATCCTCCATGTGATTAATCCCCAGCTAATTCTCAAATGGGAATACTCTATAAGAGTAATCCCTAACCAATCTAAAATGGGAATCCTCCATAAGTGTAAGCCCCAACTAATATCAGAGGGAAACCATCATGGTGTAAGACCCTAGATTTTCTTGTAGGAGGTAACATCATTGCTCCTACTCTCTTCTTTGGTTCCATATACTAGAGGAGAGATGGGTACATGGAATATTATTACCCTTTCCCTCTCCCGTTGATATTTTTCACCATGGGCAGCCTTCTTGGTTTAAGCCCATAACCTTCATCTTTTCCTCCTTTCAGTGGACCCTTGTCTAATGTAAAGTGAATAGAGGGACAACTCATCACCTCGCCCTATTCTTGGGTCAACTCAAGCCTCGTACACTCTCTCCGCCATTGGTTCACCCTCTTCCACCAGTGGAGGAGGAAACATGCATGTGGCATTATTGAATATTTCACATCCTCTTATTTCTCACACCGAGAATGACTCATGTGAGCTTAGAGATTCGTGATGATTACGACATGTGCACAAACAATCCTTTTATTAATAAACTATGAGAACTCTGATTCCAACTATAATTGGGATACGTAAGAAGCCTTCTCAGGGATCGAGCCCACTGGACATCCTCTTCATGAATCCAACCCCAATTCCCTTAATCTAGGTATCATTTTTTGGAATATGTCCCAAATTAAACCCCCAAAATCATCAAGGAATCCTTTTAAAGAAGTAATCCCATACTCACTAATTTCTCTTAGAGGACTATACTCTCCTATGAAATTTATCGAACTACGTGGGCTTAAATTCACATCCAAATGGGATACATAGGAAGACTTTTTGAGGTTCAAACCCAACATTTCAAAATCAACCCTGTTCTCCTTGGGCCATATTCCCAAGAAGGTCGAATCTAACTTGGAAACCTAAATCATTTACAAGTTCATTGGGTTGTTTTCTGTATAAGTCCCACACCAAACTTTGACTAAGCACCTTTCTCTTAGATTTCCTTACCACATGACATTAAACTGTATGGTTAGGTCTTTATCACATGACATTTAATGTTATGAGGTGTCCCATTAAGAGGAACCGAACTACGAGGGTTCTGATTCCTCTCACAAGGATACGTAGGTAACCCATTTCATTGGTTTGATCCCAGTATCAAAAAAAGCCTTCGTCTCCCTAGATGATCTTAAAATCTAGAGTACCCCACTGAGTGGCTTAAAAAAATCATCAAACTTATGATTAAAAGAATCATGAAATAGTATATTAGAGGATATCATTGACGGAGAATATCAAATACATAAGGATATCTCCATTAATTAAGAACATTGAATGCATAATGATGATTCTAAATTTTACACAAGTTAATAAGTTATTGTAAATTTCAAGGAAACTTATGTTATTCATGGTGAATTAATAAGGATTCATGAAAATATCTTAAATTTACAAAGAGAGTCCCAGATTAGACAATAATTCCCCCCGAAAGGGTGTGGTGAGTCCGACCTCCCATCCTCTTGACCGATGTACGTTCCTAAGTATCATAAAGTCCAGACTTAAAGAACACCTAACTTTGGAAAGTAGGTCCCCATCAGATAAAGAACTGTTGGACGTTTCTGGTTCCATGAATAAATCCATTGGAAACCTCCTGGAAGTAGTGAATCTTAAAACTAGAACAAAATCTTCAAATAACTACAAAAAACATTGATTGCAATTCCTCTTTTTGGGTGGGCATCCTCACATATTGGAATTCAGTGGACTACTAAATGGTAATTGGATATATCTTCTATAGATTTATTCAATGAAAATAAAATTTCAAACATCTTTAAACACATGAAAAATAATTTGAAAGGAATTACATAACATTGTAATTATTCCATCCCACATTTTTAATAAAGATAAAAGTAGAAGTATATCCCAAACATAATCCTGGAATGTTACATTCACTACTCCAAGATGACTCTAGATCATTATGTTGTCATTCACATTATCTCCCACTGAACACTCTTTAAAAAACTCAAGATAAAAAATCCTCATTATGAACACATTGTTTAGGGATTTTGATTTATCATAGTTGTCTATAAGTTTTTCAATTATCTTAGCTCTTACATTCTTCCCCCGTATTTTGAATTCCATGTTACATGTCAAAGTCATCCTTACCAAGACTAATGATTTACAATGTATATTTTACATTTATATTGTCTCTCTCCATTCATATTTCTCTCTAAAAAATAATACTTCATTGTCCTTTAAGACAATAAATTAGTATATTTACATATGATAGAAGTCATAGTTAATTCCATTGAATTGACCGATTCAAGAATTTTCTTCTTATATTTCAATATATTTTGAATATAGTAATAGTAAAAGCGAAACAATATAACCATGATGAATGTGATAAAATCACCTGAGTTTTCAAGTATATCTAACCGATAACTAATACTAAATATTGGGAATTTAAAATATCCTATGAAAACACTGTATTATTGAACCTAATATCACTATAAAATCATATACATATGTAGTTTAGTGATTTACAATTTCAACTATCAGTGATTCCTTCTATATGTTTGAGTATATAAATGAGGTATTCTATTTCAACCCAATCACCACTTCTATAATGAATAGTATTCAAACGCATTAACCCAAATTAAATAAGGATATGTAAGAAAATTATACTGGATACAAAACAATTAGGTGTATGTGAAATTATTTACACATCCATGAGAGAAAATTGAAAAATCTTATATTTTTGAATGTAAAATGGAACTACTAAACACTATGGAAAAATAACCATTAATTACACATAATGATGTATTGTGTAAACATCTAAACTAATAGTTCCAAATCCATTTTGTAGAGGTTTTCAGCCTATAAATATGTTTACACTACCCTTTGAGAAAAAAATTCAACCATCCATTGACATCACCACTCAATAATAGCCATCACCACCTTAACCACTATAGCTGGTTAATATTCCAACACAAAAAATGTAATACAATCAATTTTGGAGGCCCCTTATAGTTTAGTTTTGGGACTAGACATGAGTATCCAGATTGATTTTCGGTTATTAGGTTATCAAGAAGAATTAATATTGGGTTTAGAAGATATAGGTTGGAAATACGGATCAGAAGTTGTTGAAGGTAGAGATTCGTGGTATGAAATAGTTTTTCACACCATGAAAAATAGTTTATAGACTCTTGAGGGGTGATTCTCAATATATTTACAACATTAATAAGGGTTTCACACTTTGACCTACTCTCGGGGAAGTGTTATAGATGTTTTAAAATAAGAGGATCACTTGGAAGACCATTCATTTTATCAAATCAAGCACCCACAAAATTTTATTGTTATATTAGCTTATGGGAGATCCTATGACATTGTATAATTGTTTATATAAGTACCATTTATTAATATGGAGTATTATTGGTATGACTAATGCTCCATGTTCCCTAGATCAATTATTTATTTTAATTTTTTGGTCTAAATTTTTTTAAAGACTAATATACACACATTAGGGATTTAATTATTTAAAATAGTTCATTAGTCACAAATTAGGCGTTAATTATTAGTATATTAGCTTCACCATGCTTGAGGTAAGAAGAAATAACAATTTTATATCTTTCATAAAAATGGTATTCCGTGGTATGTAAGTCTGTGTTAATGTAGCACTATGAGGCCTCCTTTTTTTCTATGTCCAAGTGAGTGGGTGAGGTCCATATCAATGTGGTTGGTCCCTTAGAGGCAGAGTACGTATAATATCCAAGGCCAAACTATAGCAGGTAAGCACAATGTACAGGACTACAAAACTCTAAATATCCTTTATTCAAGATATTATTTAAATTTGAAATTTTATAATTTTAAATTGACCAAATCAAACTAATTTTTTATTTCAGTATATCAAAATTAGTTTAGTATGATTTTCTAATACATTTAGGAAAACATCAATATTTATTAGAGAAATATGGTCAAAAAAGAAAATAATTTGTATTAATTTTTTTAATTATATAATAATGACCCATTATTTCACAAAACCTTTTATGTAATCAAATATAAATTTAAAGAATAAAAATACTCATTTTTAAATATTATTTGTAAATTATATATCCTATTTCCAACATTTTTAAAAATAAATAAAATATTTCCTCAACAATGAATCCATTTTAAAACTTTTCCTTCAATCATGTATTTTCAAGAGATATTATTTTTATTATTACCTTGAAAGAATCATAAAAACTGTTTTTTAATAAAATAATTATTTTCATTTAAATCAATATCCAAGATAATTTTCTATTTTATATAAATGTGATGTGTAAATTATTATATTTATAAAATGTGTTTTTACATGGTTAAGCGTGTTTATTTTAAAATTAAGATTTCATACTTTTAAAAACTTTATTTTATAAAATGATTTTCAAATTTTAAATCCTAAGGATCAAAATAGATAAAAGGAGAAATGTTAATTTTTTTCCAATAAAATTATTACTAAGGTTAAAAATTAATTACCGACGTAAAAGTAAATTAATGAAAAAGATAAAAATTTGAAACTAAAATACCCAAAACACATAATTTTGTATCAAAATAGAGTGTTTTATATGATCATCATCCTATAATCACATTCCAATCCTCTTTTATCATTTTTTCTATTTACCCATCAATAGTAAGATTACATTATTGAAAATTAAAGGCTTACTCCCAAAACATGCCCTCACTTGTAATAGAGTAACACTCATAAAAATTTAAGACTCATAAATATTTAAAACTAGTGGATGAAAATATAAAATTTCTCCCCTCCTTGAACCCTCACCCACATTAAAATTATTTGTTTCACTAATAGATAGCACAATCCTTCAGTTCCAAGTAGACTAACATTGAAAATTCAAACCCCCAACGTGAGTATCATCTACTACATAGATTTAGTTCATAATTATACTATTATAAATTTAATTCATACAAACTATTATTATGAAATTATTATAAAATATATAAATATTATATGGTTGTTATCAATGTTCATTCAACTATTCCTTCTATAAAAAAACCAAAATATTCATTTCTACATACATGCATACTATCACGACCACAAGAAAAAAAATCCATTTTCCCCACCACCTATCATTGATGGTTTCTAGAATACATTTATTTAGGTTGTATGATATTTTATATCATTAAGGTTTTAAATGATAAACAAGTTATCTTATTATTGATATTTTGAAAAAATGGCCTTCATGAATTCAATCTTTTAATACAATCATGCCAAGAGGGAATTATTTTATCTAAATAGTTTAATATTTTCATATCCATTACGTATTAGTATAAATAAATTATAGTTTTAATATATAAAACAAATAAACACTAAATAATATCATTATTCTTATATTATAATTATATTAAAGTAAATCCACATAATAATCATTCATTAAATGAGGTTATGATAATGTTTGTGTAGGTTTAACAACTTACAAGAAAAATACTATGAATTTATAACATGAATGACTATGAGAACATAATTAATAATATAATATAAAATAAATGTGTAAATAATAATGTCGTTTTTATTCATTATATATTATATAAATTTTTTATTCATTAGTTAATAACATATCTTTAAATCAGTAAGAATCACTGAAACATGCTTGTTATCTATTTCATATTGAAGGAAAAATTATAAAACAATCATAAATGTAATTTAGAAAATGATAAATAATTATAAAACCAAACTAACTGAAACATTAATGACCTATTAATGGGTAAATTTCAAATAATAATGGATACATACACTTCCATTATGAAACTATTACAAAAGACCAGCACTATAAACACCCGATGAAAAAAATAAGTACAATTAATAAAGGGAATTACTATTTATGATGATTATAAATGAAAATTGATATGATAAATATTTTTAATTAAGTTATTATGATATAAATGATTATGATATTTTAGGTCAAGGTATGTTTTTGGATGTCAGGACAAAGGTAAGGGGTTTTTAGCTCATATTTCACTTTTAATGATATGATTTGGATTCTTCACATAATTTATTTTATGTGGCATATGTAGAAACTATTTCAGATATCATATCATGAAATATATTTTAATCATGGTTTTTAAATAACAATTACAAGACCTATATTTCAAGGGGTTCAGATTAATATGTTACTCAACTTATAGAGGTTATCTTGGACTAAATTCTTATTTTCTAAGACTTGTTACATGTTATATATGATGTTACTTTTGTATGTTTTCTATAGATTTAAAATACCTTGAATGTTTTATACATTATTTCATTATATTTCATGATATTTAGAATAAAAATTTTCTTCATTTATTTATATGGATATTGATTTATTTGTTTCCACTATAGAAATGATTTTTGGTAACTCAACAATCTTTCATTGTATTATGAAACTTTTATTAATATTATTTCATATATTTTATGTACATTATACAATTTTTTTCTATAATATATTCTTATTGTTTTCTAGGGATATAAATTCTTACCATATAGATCTGTTGACAAATATTTCTCACTTGTTGGGTTATGTTCTTTTTCAAACATCCACTTTCTTCCCCAGAAGGTGTTATGATCTTATTTTCCATTTTAATGAAATAGGGTAAAGTATTGGCATTATTTATTTTTTAATATCAATATGGATGATTATTTTAAATTTTACTATGTATTTTTAACCATCCTCTTTATTCCTATATAAGTGTTATGATCATGTTATCCCTTTTTTTAACATGTGGAAAATGATTTCCATTCTGTAAATTTTTATTACAATGCAGATGATTATAGTGAATTAGTCTATACATTGTTAACCATCCACCTTATTCTTATATATGAGTTATGATGATGTGATTAATTTTTATTTAATGGATTATTTTATTGAAATTTATGAGATTATTTACTGATAATGTAGTCTGATTATTTATTGGTATTATTTATTTTTTCTTATATTGATATCTATGTTTTTATTCCCCCATAAGGTCCTTAGTGAACACTATAAAATTTATTACTCACTCTTATCTTTAACGCATAATAATTTATAAATTTATGGGGGTTATAGGAATTATATATCCTCATTATGAATTAAATGGTCTCATGATACAAAATAGGTTCTGTTTTGGTGTATACCTCTATGCATAACAGGATAGTGTCTTCGTGGAAGACCTTAACAACATATTTTTATGTCTTGGGTTATGTGGTCCATAAATATGATATAGTAAATTATTATAATACATGTTTTAATTTATTTTCATATATATTTAAATTCCTCAATTTAAGTTTATTATGACATTGTTTTGTCCAATTACTCCTAACATTTCACTTTTTCTCTATTTGTGTTATGAAATATTATTCTCTATGTCACTGCTTACCGAGCATTTTATATGACACTTATTTGTCTTAAATTCCCTCGTAAACCTATAGGATAACTATTTTTTATTTTTACAGATATTATAGAATGGTAAATTACGTTCTCATAATGGGCTCATTTTGTATCTTATATTTCCATATGTATTGTATGTTTGTAACATGTTTTCCAGGACTGATAAGCTATTAAATCCTATAGAAACTATTATATGTACCAATATTTTAATATAACAACTGGTTTATGGTTTCTGAAGTTCATAATGTTATAGTAGGTATCATAGAAATATTAGTAGGAACTATGATAACTAGATTTTATGGAAACTAGAGAGATATCACAAATACTATGAAAAATAATCATGATTGTTAAGGAATACTCTAGAAAACATAATAGGAACTATTTTTAACATTATTATATCATTTTTTTAATTACATTTATTCCATTATTTAGATATGGTCTAGTGATATACGATTACTATCTATAGAGGGGGTATAAAATCCATTGTTTTAAAGGGATATTATTCATCTCCTAAAAATTCTATAGACCCACCCATGTTTCTCACCTCAATGAAATTATAGGAAATGTGGAAGATAAATCATAATATATAGATTGGGATGATATCTTGATAATAAAATATATTCCAATGTTATTAAAAATAATTAAATTTTTTATAGAATAATTACTAGGTCATCCACAAGCGTGTTAAGTTAAATTCTCCATTTTAATAATTTATAATGAAAGAAATATATCTAAATACCTCAATATATCACATATTGAAGGATTATTTGATCAAATTAATGGATCCTAATACTTTTAAAATATATATATTAATAAATTTTATCATCATCTAAGAGTGATGAAGGATGATATAATAAAGGTGAAATTTTAAAAAATATGAAAAATATGAGTTTATGATAACAAGTTATTAATTTACCAATGAATGTTTTATGTTCGTGGGTATAGTAAATTTGGTAATCTATGAATATATTGATATATATTTTTGGTGGTCTTCATTGATTATATGTTGATATACACTAGGATATTTGATGGAATGAATGTCATCTGAAAATAATTTAGGATACCCATAGAAAAATCTAATTATATGCGAAATATATTAACTGTTATTTTTTTCTCAATGAAGTATTTTGGTTATATTGTATCCAAGGAGAGAATAACTTATAACCCTTAAAATAAAATAAAAAGGTTAAATAATGGTATAAACTATCCAAAATAATTTTAATCCAAATTTTATAGGGTTTAATAGGTTACTATTTGTGGTTCGATCTTGTTTTTTCCAGATTGGGAAAAAATTTAACCAAATTAACATGTAATGGTGTAAAATTAAAAAGGTTATAAAAATTTGAGGAATTTTATGAAGAGATTAAGTGGAGACTAATTGATTCACTAGAATTAATAATAATATTAGGCGAGGATATATTTTTAACTTATAGTTCTTCATCATCGAAAGAAAATGGTTTTTTTTATTTTGTAGAATGATAGGGTGATTTCCTATGAGTCAAGGAAATTGAAAGTCTATGTAGATAACTATCCAAATCCAAACCATTAGATGTAATTAGTTATCTATTCTTTGAAAATATGGATACACTGCCTCTACAGTGAAAGATGTGGTATCTATATAGATCAGAAGATTTGGAATTATATCTTCTCTAAAAAGGAGATCAACATGGGGAAAAAAGTTATTGGAACTTTCCAATGTCTATGATTGATTAATACACAATATACCTAAGAAGGAAAACAGGGTATTTAATACATTGAGTATGAGGGACCATATAGTTCTCTCTATGATGATGAAAAACTAGGATCCCATATAAAGAGTTCTAGTAATTATGGATATGGGTTTTTAATAAAGGAGAGCCATATTTTATTTTATAACGAATTTATAATACATCCTTATTGAAAACTCTTGAGAGGTCCTAGCAGGCTTATGTGGACTTATATATTATTATTAAATAAATAAGTGAAGGGTAATTAAGATAAATTATCTATAGGGATGGATTTGTTTTATTTATTAAGATCATATGTGTTTAATATATACCAGATATGAAGAGTGGACCTCTATATGAATGACATATCCCAAATTTTACTCTACTTCCTTGTAGCTCCATGATGTATAGGGAATCAAGGGAACATTTCTAGTTGGATATCATAAAGTGTAAAACTGATGATTATGTGTCTAGATAATTTTAATTCCATCAGTTAAAGGCTAAATTAAAATATCTTAAGGGAGTCATGAAAAATATACCTATAACTATTTGGAAGGGAGACAATGTCATAATAGACTTTGTTACTACACTCTCAAAGTCTAAGTAAAAAAGTTGATATATGGTTCCTCATTGATGCTCTTATTAAGTATAATCATTTCATAAAAATAATTGTTGATCTACCCCTCAAGATCCTAAATTGGATCTATATCAATGAAATTATATGGAATCTTAGGGAACTCTATCTATTATAACTCATCATGAACCAAAATTCACATGGAAGTATAAGATATTTTTTCGAAGAGGTATCAACATTATAATACATTTAAGAACCACCTATCATCCCCATATAGTTGGGTATTCTGAAAAGACTATCTAAGGCTTTGGAATTAATTCCGAGATATTTCGCATTGAATTTAAAAGATTTAAGATCAGTGTATACATTTGGTTTAATTTTCAACCTTTAATATAATCCATTTAATAATCTTAATAAATATCTACAAAAGATTGTATAGAATGATGATTCATACTCCACCCTATTGAGAAGAATTTGGAGAATGATATCATGTATTCCCATATCATTTGGAGGAGATGTGTAACGACCCAAGGTTTCATTAATGGAAAATCCCATCTTGATCCAGTTAATTGTCTCTTTATAAAAAAAATGTTTTTATAAGATGTCAACTTCTTTGGTTTTATGATAAGATTTGTGACCGTTACTTTTATAGCTGTTGAAAAGTGATCACATGATTAGTATAAATATAAGGCTTTAACGAACCCAATTTTTTACGCAGACAAATGAAGCGATGGCCTCATCTAGTAGAATTGCCCCATACGAAGCCCATTTGTCAGAGCTCGGAAAAGTGGTGTCATCCTTGGGCTTCACCCTTGACCAAGCCCAAGCTGAGCTTCATTATGTCAAGCTCGAATGTGACCGTCTATGGGAAAAGTTAAAATTGATTGAAATTATCACTTGAGCGATGTTATCCGAGCCACCCCAAGAGTCTGTCACCATCGCACACCTTACCCTTGGGTCTTATGCGGCTGTTTTAAGGGGTTATGTAACAAATATGTAGTACTATGTTCATGTACATTATTTTTTTATATAATAATGAATATAATTTCTAGTCATTTTTGATACATTTTAAATAGTTTTTAAAGTAAAAATGGTGTTTTTAGTTATTATATAATTAAGAAATCTATTTTATTAAGTTAAGGGATTTTTAAATTAAATTATATTTTAATAAAATAATAATATTTTTATTAAATTAATTAAATTTAAACGATCTTATAAATTTATGAATGCAATTAAAATGTTATATTAAGGTTTGAAATCCATTTCTGTCAAAACCCGTGAATTTTCGATAAATGTTGGTTTTTAATTTAAAAGTGAAAATTAACATATTTAGAAATTTTTTTAGATAAAATAAATGTCATTTAGGGAATCAGAATGTCGAAATTATCCAATGGTGAATTTTTCATAATTTTCTGAGACAGTCAAATTTTTGGGTAAAAATTAAATACCGTTTAAATATATAATGTATTTTATGACATCATAATGACCCAATGGTTATGTAATAAAATACTATAATCCTTATGTTAGGACAATATATGTTTTACCATTATAATAAATTGATTTTGGGTTTGTTTGACTTACTTTTCAAAGCTTTAATGAACCCCTCAAGACTTATTCAACACTTTGCCTTTTTAAATTAATTTCCATGGGAGTGTGACTCACCTCCACATAAGAAACCTTATTATTTTAATAAGTTCGGACCTTGGACTTGTAAAATATTTTTTCCTCTTTTATTTTCCAGAAACCATGGGAAAATACCATGGGATGGTTTGTGGTTTTGATTAGTTTAATATAAGGGGTCCCAAACCTAAATAATAAAGAATTCTCTCACCTTTCCAATATAAACCCACCCAAGCTCCCACTTCCTCCTCACTAAAATCCTTTTGAGTTCGTCCAAGCTGTACCCTACTCTCTATATAATCCTCCCAAGGTTCCCCGAGCTCCCAAGAAGCCTCTCACAAGCCTCTCTCTAGGCATTGGAAGCACACTTCCAAGTAATGGTTTTTTTCTTCCATTCTCATTTTTGTCCATTTTTTAAGTTGTTTTGCCCTTTTAATTTCAATTATAAATGTTGGGGTATGGTTTTGAAACTCCCTAATACTGACCTATTTATGTTTTAATGATGGGAGACCCTTTCTCTCTCATTAAATGCCTCCCATGTACACCCGTTACTATGCTGAAATTCCGAAAGGAACTTCTCTCTCCTCTTTTACATTGAAGCAATACTTTTGTATCATGAATATAAATTCCATTACAATTGTTGGGACATGTATCTATATGACCTAATTACTTTCCATTACATGTAAATATTATTAAGAACCCATTTCTCTCTCATCAACCTTTTTTATGAATTCTTATGTCACGCCGTTACGCTGCCGAAATCGCACCGATTTTCTAAGCCAATGTCATTGTGTAGTGAATACCATGACCATTTCTCAATCAAGAGTATTCAAATTTATGCACATTTACATATTTATTGTAAAGTTTAATGTATGAATTCCACATTCCTTTATCGTGGAATAAAAGATTATGTTTTATGAATCCATGTTTTATGATCCATGTGGCACACTTATGCATGAAATGAAATGTTTAAGAAGGGTGCGCCCTTATAGCGCTTCAATGAATTGGGTAAAGTATAGTATCATGATAAGTCATGTGCAATGAGTGTTGACTCATGCTAATTCAAGTTCAACGAGGGTTTACTCGTTCTTTATGTGCAATAAGGGTTTACTCATACTCCATGTGCAATGAGCCTTGGCTCATGCTAATTCAATGTTAAGTGTTGCTTCCACACTTCCATGTTATGATTATCATGATTTATTATTCCTTTATGTTCATGTTTATCTTATTATCTATTGACATGCCTATTTCCTAACATGTATTGTACTCCTCATGTTATTCCATGTGTACTCCCTTACTGGGCTTTATAGCTCACCCTTTTCTTATTCATGTCCTCAAGTTATCCCATGCAATGCTAAGTACGAGGGAATGTAGTGGTCATGTAAAATAAGTTTTCAATAAAGATGTTGTATTTCATGTTTTAAGTTTTTATGCAATGACCCTAATCCCCAAATACACTAAACCTCTCGATCTTCTTTGTTGTATCAAGTGAAGTTTTATGTAATAAAGCATGTTTAAGTTGTAATAAAAAGTAGAGTTGTCATAAGATGACTTTTAAATTAACAACTATTTATGATTATATTAAATAATCCCATAATAGATAAATTGTTTATGTTAAAAATAAAAGGAAATATTTTTATTTTAAAGTTTAGGACCTTTTGTTCATGAGTATTTCACCATAGAATGGAGTTTTGAGATTTTGAAAATAGGGGATTATAAGCCCCTATAAATTGGGCCTCTTAAAATACATGAATGGATTGGATTTATAGCTTACAAATTTTCTATACTGTAGAACCATTATAATAGAAATGACGTCTTATATGTTTTATTTCTATAAAAATATACACAAGATCCAAAAAATATTTTCACATATGAGGGAATAAATTTGGAGCTTGACTTTTCAAATAATGAAGAGGTTTTCCATATTAATGACACTAGAGAGAAAGTGTTACAAAATCATATAACTCGATTAATGAAATTTAATTGGAGAAATCATAAAATAAAAGTCATAACATGGGATCATAAAGAAGCTATGATGAATGAATACCTATATTTGATCAATAGCTAATATATACCTCAATATCAAAGATGAATTAATTTAAGCGGGGGAGAGTGTGGTAACTAAGACCCTAGTATAGCAGGTAAACACCATGTCTAATAATAACACAATCTAAAAATAAATTATTCAAGAAATCATTTAAAATTTAAAATTTAATATTTAAAATTGAAAAAAATAATTTAATTTTTTAATTTAATATATTTAAATAATCTTAGTATGAATTTTTGATCTTTTTCTGAAAAGGTCACGTCTTAGTAAAAATATATGGTTTTCACAAAACGTGTAATTTATAAGAAGTTATAAGTAAAGAAGAGTGACCAAGAAGTTTATTTTTTTATGTAATTAGATATTAAGTAATTTAATGACAATTTTCATTATAAAATATTATTCGAATATATAAATCATATGTTAATTTTTTTAGAACTAATCAAAATTTTAATTTAAAAAAAAAATCAATTGTTTTTTTATTCAAGTATTTTAATAGGATATTCATTTTTTTATTTTACTGAATGATTCAAAACGTCAATTTTTTAAAAAAAAAATAAAAAAAATTTATTCTATTAAAATCATGACCCAACATAATTTTAACTTATAAATAAATTTAATCCTTTAAACATTATTGTTTTAAAATATATTTTCATGTGATATTGTGTGTTTATTTTAAAATTAATATTTCACACATTTATATATTTTATTTGAAAAAATATCCTTAATATTTTAAAATATATGGGATAAATTATATATAATTAGAAATAAAAATTTTTCATTAAAATTTATTACTATATTTAAAAATTAATTGCCAAGGTAAAAGTAAAATTGGGAAAAATTAAAAAATTATAAAAAAACCTAGAAACAGTCTAAGTGGTCTAAAAATGAGTGTTTGAGGTGGGTTTATACCCATACTAACTATCTACATCTCAATTTTACATTTTTTGGCCATTTACTATTTAATAGTAACTTTACATTAATGAAAATATTAGGGTTTCTCCCAAAACTACCCTTCTCCTCACTTATAAAAGAGTAACACTCCCACCACATCAAGACCAAGACCTATTTATAAATTTCTTTATAAAATATGACCAAAATATCCTCCTAGATCTTTATCCATCATTTAATACCTTCTTTTCACCATTATTTACCAAAATACTTTTATTAGAATGGAGAAATCAAAAAAAAATCAAACCCCAACATGACTATTTTCAACTACATAGATTTTCTTCATAATTACATTCTTTAAAAAAAACAATATAATACAATTATATTAGTATAATTTATATACTTTAATGTTACTATATTAGATGTATTATCACTACTCCATCCATTAATAAAAATGAAATTGTTGTTTCTGCGTATAAAAATACTACTACCACCACAAGAAAAAGAAAATCATTTTTCATAATAAACCATCATTTATGGTTATAAGAATTACTTTAATGAAGAAATATGATTTTTATCATATATTTTATTTTATGCTATTACAAATTTGGTAACATATTAATGAGATGATAAATAAACGATCATCGTTAATTCAATCCTTTAAAACAAGCGTGTAAAGAGGAAAATATTTTATCTAAATTATATAATATATTTATCTCTATTTATCCTTATTATAAATAATTTATAATTCTGATATATCCTAATAATAAACTTAAAATAATCCCATATTCGTATATTATAAATATATTAAAATAAAACCACCTCTTAATAATTCATTTAGTTAGGGAAAGTTCATGTTTTGGTCAGTTTAACAACATACCTGATGAATAATATGAATTTATCTCCAGAATAACTATGGGAACATAATTACTAATATAATATAATATAAATGTTTAAATAATGTTTTTTTTTATTTTGGAGTTTTTATATCAAAATTTTATTCATGAATTAAGAAAAAACGCTTCGATCGATAATAATTACTAAAACATGCTTGTTATCAAATTCATATTGATGAATAAAGACTAAAAAACAAGAATGGAATTTAAAAAATATAATTAATTAAGAAAAATCTCTAATATAAACTTTAATGAACTTTTAATGATTAAATTTGGATGACTACTGAAAATATACAACACTATTATAAAACCCAAAAAATGATAAAAAATAAATACATCCTCTACGAACAATTTGAAGAATTATTTTAGATAATGACTATTTTTGAATCGTATAAATGAAATTAGATATGACTAAGGTTATTAATTAATTTATTAAGATTTTTTTTAATATTGTAGGTTACCACATGTTCATGGATGTCAATACAAGAGGTAATGACTTTTCATCTAAAATTCCACTCATTGAGACATATTTAGCAATGCGCACCAAAACCCATTTATGTTGTTTTTATATTACCTATTTAAGATATCATATAATAAATTATTTTTTAATCATGTTATTATATTTTCACATATATTCAATCTCTTTATATAATTTTTATTAATATTCTACTATAGTCATATGTGTTTTCATGGTCTCAATTATGATTCTTTAAGACATGTTACAAGTTCTGGACAAAATTCCCTTTGTATGGGGTTATATTGAGTTTTATATCATGAATTAACTTTTCATTATTTCCTATTATTTAATGATATTTTCTATCAAAATCATTTTCCCTTATTCAATTGTATATTTTTATAGTTATTTCTCCATTATTAAATAATTTTTGGTTACATAAATTTCATTCATTTAGTTAGGATCATTCTCTTGAAATTATTTCATATATGTTTGGTACATTATTTCCATCTATTTTATAATGTGGAATTGTCAATTTTTTCCAGTGATATACAATCCTATAAATAAATCATTTGAAAAAAATTATCACTTATTGGGATATGTTCTTTTGTAACCATTCACATTCCTCCTACTAATGGCCTATGATCACATTATCCATTATATTTTTATGGGGAAATTTATTATCATTCCATGCATTGTTATTGTAAAAAATTTAATTTTGGGATTTATAGATTTTTTTCAATCATCCACATTTTCCCTCCTAGTGGGTGATGATCATGTTATCGATTTTATTGACGTAGGGTCCTAAAAAACATTCTAAGAGAATAAAATACCCCCAAAAACTCTTTGGAGAAGGAAGTAAGTATTCCTACAATACTAGCAAGGTGAATGTACTCAAATTGGTTTTAAAATTTATAAATAAACTTGAAGGAATTAAAGTTTTTAAATAATTTCAAGTGTCCCCTATACCATCCCCAGAAAAGGTTCGCAAACTGCCTTGATCATAAACCACCAAGTACGAGGAATAATCCATGAGGCGCTGGCCCATGGAGTGATGGACAAAAAACCCAGTAGACCACAAACCGTTTCACCGAAGGACTCATGCGTAGGAAGGTCATCCGCGTACCATTCCATGAACTTATCAGTTCATAGAAGAAGAAAACTAGTATAGTTTTGAGCACTATGATCGTGAACTATAGCCACCGAAAACCCCGAATTGATCGAGTCTTCCATGGGTCAAAATATCTCTACATTGGCCTCCGAAAAGGGTGCCACATTCCCAATAGATACAATTTTCTGATTCTATATAAAAGGAGAACAAAAGGAGAAAAAGGCAGTTAAGGGTGGATGATGATGAAAGCTTTAAGGGTACTTAGAGGTTGGAATAAAGAGTTTAGAGAAGATTCCAGCTTCAATCTTGATTCATCAACGAATCCCAAATTGTGAACAACGATCTCCGTAGGTACAACCATCCGTGAAACCTAAAATAGGGGAACTTAATAATAAAAATAGAACCAAGAACATAAATTGTTGAACCGAGAACCACATACTTCTCATGGATGAACTCTCCACGAACGATAATCCCCCGGACCCTCCTTCTATATGGTTCCCCATGTAGTGTACCGCTATGTAGACTGAACCCGGCACTGTGTACTACATCAGTACATGGATGGAATCCAAAGTGGCATGATTGGACACACACTACTATGGTAGGAGGTGTTATATACCCATTTCCATGTACTACACTAGTATGCAGACAACTCCTCTGCCCACATTCCATTATGGTATGCAGAGCCTCCCCCAACCCACAAAAGAAATCAGTATGGGAATGGGTTATTTCTGTGTATTATTCCCTCCAGTTACAGCCTCACCCTTCCACTACTGTCCAGTCCTCCATGGTCTCTCCACAAACCAGTCCTCCAGCATCAGGCCAAGGCCTCCTCCAAATCCACTGGAACCATATGATCAGACCATCAGGTGCATCATCGTACCCCTTTGAGTAAACTTACCCATGGTTATCAGATTCACAAAGGCTCTCCCCAAAATGGTTAGGGATTCGGGGATGCCTATGGGTCTACATTCCCATGGTAACTTGGATTCCAACCTTGGTATGCCAAGGTGAACCTCCCCATTCTTGGGATTAAGGGTGATCTATTACTTTTCCATTCAATGGGGATTAGTGACTAGTTGAAGGAGTTATGTTCACTTATCCTTTGAAGAGGATGAAACTCCTCCCCTTTCCAAGAACGTACTCCAAGGCCCTCCCACTTAGGTAAGCCCCAAAATTTTTGAGGCTGAGCCACATGAACTTTAATATCATTTCACATTAAAAGGTTCATCACTCCATGCCCTAGCCCATGGTGACCCCGACCTCTTCCACTTTAGGCAATCCCTCTCCCACCAAAAAGAGAGAAAGTATGGGGTTGGTTGGATCACTCGCATCATTGTGTTTCTCACACTGAGCATGAATCGCATGGGCTTAGAGGTTTGTGATGATTAAAACATCCATGCAAATATGAACTACAACAACTATGATTACCGATCAAACCAGGACACGTAGGATTCCTACTCAAAGGCCTGAGCTCAAAAGTTTTACCTTCCTTAAAGGGTCCAACCAATCATGTATTCAATGGGAAGATTACATGCGTAAGCCTCAACAAACTTGAACTACAATAACTCCGATTCTTGATCAAAATCGGATAGGTAGGATGCCTACTCAAAGGCTCAACCTCAAATGTTTAACCTCTTATAAATGGTCCACCCAATCATGTATTCAATGGGAAGCTTCCATGCATAAGCCTCATAAAATATAAACTAAAATAACTATGATTTCTATTCAAAATAGGATATGTAGGATGCCTATTTGAATTCCCAAGCTCAAAAGGGTGCCCTCCCATAAAGGGTCTACCCAATCATGTCTCCTAAAATGGGAAGCTTCCATGCATAAGTCCCACATAATTCCGAACTATGTGGGTTCTGATTCCTCTTCTGAGGATACGTATGAAACCCATCTTATGGGTCCGATCCAAACATCAAGTCACTTTCTACCCCTTGGATGACAATAAACTCCAGATCACCCAATTCTATGGCTCAAGTAAGTTTCACCTTCATAGTATCAAATATATGCATTCTTACGATGATCCTGCAAACCAAGGGTTGCTCATGGACACACTCTTGAGAATGAACCAAGGATCTACGAACATATGAACATGACTTAAAAATATAATTGAGTCCCAAAATAGGAAATAATCTCCCCTAGAAGGGTTTAGTGAGCCTGACGTCCCATCATCTCAACCAATGGAGTCTTTAAGTGTCATTGGCTGAATCAACAATCAATGAGTGCCTTCCCTTGGAAAGCAGGTCAATGAATCATGGATACCAGGGCCGTTGAGTGTTTTTGGATCCACAAATAAACCTATTAGAGACCATTTGAGGAAGTTATATATGAGGAATACTGATTTCACAAGTACTTGACCTCACACAATCTCTTTTTTTGGGATCGACTTACTTTGGAACATCCTTCGCAATGAGAAAAGGGTGAATTTCCCAGTCCTCGTGGGGTTAACCCAACCTTATTTTAAAGGTTAATGATGCACAATGGGTTGAAACAAAATAAATGGTGAATTTGATTGGAAACCATCTCCAAAAAGATGGATGGGTGATAACCCTCATTGGACCATTTCACCATCACCCAAAATGCACCACCTCGCAGGTGGAACAGAAATGGTAAACCTGACGTGAATCATTAACCATGGTGGTGGTTCAACCCCAATGATAAAGAAAACATGGACATTGTATGTAAGATCATTTTGTTTCCCCCAATACGTGTGAAACACATCACCTCAAAGGAAGAAAAAAAATGATGAACCCGACATGAATCCTTAACCATGGTGGCAGTCTTACCCCACTCAAGCCCCTTCGCCACACAACAAAAAAAGGGAGGGGAAGGGGGCCAAGATGAGTCCTCAAATATGCATATGTTTAAAATAATGATATTTTGATGAGGTTTTGTGGTATGTATTTTACATATGTATTTTGAAGGTTCCCGCTGAGCAACCTTCAATCCATGTGATATCCTGACGACTGATGCAGACACGCGCATCAGTGATCTCACAGGCGGCCGAGGTGCCAACGAATAGCAGGACCCCCTTGCCTACCGAACATCTTCAAAACTGGATATACAACATACTGATCAGTGAGTACCACCGAAATGGTACTCTCCCCATACTAGAGGCTGCGTGACAAGACCTGCAGTATACAAAGTTCTACCAATTGCCTCTTCAGCCACAGCTGGCACCCTAGAACAAGGCGACCCCGGGGGTTATCTTAAACTATTTCAGAAGCCTATCCCTAGAATGTGACAACAAGTACCTCCATTACCTTATGGAGGAATATTAAGTCGATGATGAAAACTTCATATACACTACATAGGGTTCCTACCCATGGGCCCCTGTCATAGAATGTCACTACCGAAACCAGACGACCAAGCCTCCTTGGGCCGAAGATGACCTAATGCCGAGGGCACCTGCTATGTCCAGGAGACCTGGGTCCCTTTGGCAGCCCTCCAAGGGCAGAGAATATATAACCATGAACATTATATCACCATAATTCCTAAATAGAAACTTTTTTGTACTAACGTAGTGGAATTCAATGGGAATATATATGAATCTTACCCCTCCACTCATTCCCATCATAGAAATAGGGTGGCAAAATATGAGAAAATGAATGTTCATGCCAGTGCTTGCTGATCCTGCCATACAAATCGAGTGGAAAAATATAGGCAGATGCATATATCTGCTGATTTACAACAAGATCGTGCACCAAATAGGGTGGAAAATATCTATACTTAGGAACAAATACCTGCTAACACATTTCAATCCTGCCATCCAAATAGGGAAACAACAAGCTATACACATGGAAAACATACTTGCTGATGCATATCAAGATCGTTATCCAAATAGGGTGGCAAGAGAATATGAGCAGAGTTAAATACCTGCAGATGCATACAAAGCCTGTGAGACAAATACAGTGGAAAACGAGTAGATGAAAATCCACAATCATGAATATGAAGACCACCAGCTAAATACGGTGGAAACCAGAGAAGACAATCAGTGGCAGAATCGTTCCTCTATCCCGACATAGGATAACTGCCAGTATTTACCCGCTATTCATCGAGGAACGAAGTAGGCACAAACTCTGACATCGATATCAGAATGGGCCTTCATGTCAATTCCATCCAAATATGTATCTCAAAAAATCATGGAAATGATATAAGATTAGACATTGATCCTAGACTATATCATCCAAACATGCCAGGGCATTATTGCATTAGCGGAAAATGTGAGAAACTGGACCCACAACCCAGTTTCCTCGAATAGAATGACTCACTTGAAAAAATATTTGGTCACTACAAAGCAGTTATTCATCCCCGCTTTAGTCTAGGAGGTTCAATGGAAATATCCCTTGATACACAGACAACTGGATTGGGAATAGATACCCGTTTTAGTCGGGGGACGTCGGTCCAACATGGTGGCCGCTCTAGGGAAAGAATATATTCTCACCAAAACTGAAGATGTCTGTCGGCGTATCTCAACGAAATCATAGACCCATAAACATAGGGACCCATACATGAAGGCCATTACCAACACAAGACGACACCAGTTACCTGCATGAGAGCACTCAAAAATAAAATACGCCAAAGAAAACTGAAAAATAAAGAGCACATACATGGTCCTGCTCTACTGGATTATGGGGTTCTTGATTCCCTCAAACATATAAAAATAAAGGCTCATGACCTTATCAATCCATCACCAAATTATGGAAGTGGTAGTAGCAGTTGTGAAGGTCCTCCCCACAATATCTGTACCACCAGCTCAGAAGGTCCTCCATAGAGCACCCACAGGGGCTCACTCTGTGGGCCATGAATGATCGATCATGAGATCCTATCCCTTGAAGTGTGTTGGGGTAGCCCTACCATCAACCTGAAGATAAGATAGAAAAAAGGTCCTCTCAATAAATTCTTCTACCCAGATAGTCCTCCCTAGGGTATACCCTACAGATATGATTCACCCTACAGTTGGACATCTAGTCATGATGGTAGTCCTCAACATGATGATAGTCATTGTGAAGGACCTCCCCACAATGGAAGTTACTATGAAGGCCCTCCCCATAGTAAAATCAAGAAATGAGAAGGTCCTACCCTCATTGAAGTATAACCTGATGGCCCTCCCTATGATGTGCACTTTAGACATTCTCACTGCAGCCAGGTACTAAGACGTGATAGTAGTCTTCACCATCATAACAATCATCAAGAATGTACTCCCCTTAATGACAATAAGAATAAAAAAGGTCCTCCTCTCATTGCAGCCCGACCTGATGGTCCTCCCAAGGGTATACAATGTAAATACATTTCCTACGATTGGGAATCAAGTTGAAATATTAGCCCTCTCCATTGCAGCAACAATTGCGGAGGTCCTCCCTGCAATCAAAACTCCTGATGGAAAGACGATCCTCCCATTACCGGAACAAATATATGAAATACCACCTATGATGAGGAGCTAAGAAATATGGATTCAGACACATCAAGAACTCTGTCTATAATGAGTAATATTATTTCTCAACCAGAGGATGGCCTTGGTCCACACTCTTCTTCAAAGCCACCACATGCCGCCCACATATCAATGAGGCTCCCACCAGCCTAGGAATATCAAGTAAATGAGCTTATGGAAGCGCAATAGCAGGATATGTTGATTTTGAGAAGATAACTAGCTAAGGATAATATAATAGTGATTTATTAACCTATACCCACTTCTCACTTTAATATGTCAAGATATTTGTATGGGGAATGCATGCATGAAATTCGCCTCAATATATGGATGACTCTTCATCAGTTGAAAGAAAAATTCCTACCCTATGAAGGGTATGCAGACCACTTCAAACTTTAGGGGAGCTTCATTGTCTAATTGACCTGGAATCCCTCCCATCTACATGGTAGACAAAATTATAAAGGGGAAAGAAAAACCTTGAACCATATTGCCTCTATGCACTTCATAAGTTGTGCTACCTCATTGGAAATGCCCTGACTGGAGTTCCTATTTGGGGATGGGAAGAACATGGAGCTCTACACTTCACCCCTCGTTCCATCCAACAGGCCCCATTGGAAATGAAATCCTGAAATGTCGTCACCTAGAGGAAAAAATCTAGTGAAACCCTTGCTCTTAAAAGATAGAATATTCCACACAAACTGGCCTGGAGTAAGTTTGAAAATCATTAGGACCAAAGAGATCAAACTATCGAAAAGCTTCTGAGTCAGACAACCAAGAACATCCAGCTAGCTTCCCACCTAAGGGAAGCCAACAAGAAAGCAGTTCACATGTATTCAAAAGAACATAGAATCCATTCAGTCCCAATTCCATACTCGAATCACACCAGTGTATGAGTATGTGAAATTGAAAGATTGGAAATTACAACAGCTATCACCCCAATGAGGGAACAACCCCAGCCCATAGGGATGTGGGAATTTTTACCTCGAATCCCCATATAGTGGACGTCTGTCTTCTACATTCTAGGAAGACTTATGGAAAGAGGAGTCACCCATTGCATGCCTTTTTTTGGTTTGTACCCTCCAAGACAAAGGTGTGTTATGAGGTCAGACCAGGTCTCCCTTCAGGCCAATCTTCACTGAGAATCCCAAAGAATACTGAAAAATTGAAGGATAAAGTACAAAAGGGATGGAAAAATATTTTCTACCATTAGACACTAGGTAAACCACCCACAATGCAGTAAGATTCAGTGAACATGGTAAACATCAATCCCATAGATCTCACAGGAAACAACGCAGAGGGAGAAGACATGAAGGAATATGGTTCCCTCCTAAAGGAATCCCACATCGAGCCAGATTGTGTGAATAACAAGAACTATAGAGTGATCCTAAATCTGGGCGCCCCATTAGGTAACCCAACAATACCTCCCACATGAAACCCCAACAAGGAGATGAATAAATCCAAGGTTTTCTATGACCCACCATCTCCTCCCCTGGAAATGCATCCCTCACTCTTGTGGAATGGTTCACCAAGAAGGAGGAAGAAATGCAAGATATCCGGAGAATTAATGCCGAGATATGTCCGGGAGAAATCTCACCAGATGTGTTCACCCTACAAAACATTAGTAGGTTTTCCTGGAAGAGGTTCCCTTTCTATAACCACTCATCCTGAAAAATGAATCCAAGCTCATAGTCCCATTAAATCTGGCACCGAGACCATCAACCTACTTAAACTCAACCCCAAAAGGACATCAAGACTTCCCCCCACTGGGAAGATAGCTAGAATATATTCAGGAAAAACCACAAAGGATACCCACACCTGGGTATCAACCCTAAATTCCAGCAACCCCGACACGCCCAGTCATGGATACTGCCACACCATCCCAAGCTCAAGCCCAAAAGGATATGCATCAAGGGATGCTGAACACCTTCAAGCAACTAATAGCTCGACTAGAATACATGGATGGGAGACACACTACGATACAACCAAAGCACAAACCCTAACCCATGTGGGTGAGAAATGTTCCACCACTGCCAAACTTTGGAAACCATGTATTCCCTGTATTCAATGGATCAGGGGACCCTAAACAGCATTTAATGCACTATACCTCTTATTATTACCCCATGATGGGAACTCTAGAGCAATATGAAGCATTGAAACTTAGGTTCTTCATACAAACCCTATAGGTCTTATCTTTCGTATGGTATACTAGCCAGCCAACCAATTCAATCACAGGCTGGGAGGACCTCCGGTGATTGTTTCTCTTCTAGTTCATTTAAACGCTGCCTGATTTGATGGTTAGTGATCTCATTAACATAAAATAGTGATAGAAAGAAAGATTCTCCGACTTCATTGTCATATGGAAAGGCCTGACTTATTCCCTAAATCGACTGCTCCCCCAATATGAGATGCTCTCCATGTGCATAGAAAACCTTCATGATGTATTGTGAACATCGCTCATCCCAGTGAATGATATTTACCAAAGGATAGAAGAATCCTTGCAGCAAAACAATATCAAGTCCCAAGTGGACCTATCATCCCAAGGGAAAAGAACGAGAAAAGATAAAGCGGCTTCTGTCACGCTTAAGACACACTGACACCAGCTCCAGTTGCGAGCCCCCCACCGAACCCAACAGGACCGCTTGGACACCTACAACCACCCCACCTTAGCAAGATGAGAGAAGGGGTGCTAAAATAAATTATTTTGAAGAAAAAATAAAAAATGTCTACTAGTTCTTAGGTGACCAGGTCTGTGGCTATTTCATAGCCGCCATGAATTTCAATTTGCTTCCACTACCAAAGCCAAAGTGAGATGATGAAGTGGGTCTCAACGACCATCCAAATTACTGTACCTATCACCAGATACTAAGACAAACTATGCATGAATGATTCATTTTCAAGGATCTCCTACAAAAGATGGTGGATTTTGGGAAGGTCAAGTTGGGACTGCCACCAGTACATGTGGCATATGTTTCCACCTCAAATCTGAGATATGATGAGGAGTGGAAAACAATCACCCGTACGAAGAAGAAAAAGATTGAAAATTGGATTAACCAGAAGACCGTCAATTGAGTCCATGTAATCATATAGGTGTAGTTGAAACAACTGACCATGCCTCAAAAATATCCTAATACAATGAAGCCTTCCTCCTTGACCCCGTGGTCCTTTAATGGCCAGAAGGGTAGAAAGCAAGAGAAAGAAGATGATTTGACACCAAATCCGAAGTTAGTGTTAAGACTTTCAAACTTCATGCCAACAAACATGGTACAACAGGAACTGCCTAGAAAAAAATTACCATGAGAGACACCCTACAAAATGGTACAATGGGCACTGAGCTGCCAAATAGTACAATAGGCACCGCCCCTCCAAACAGTACAATGAGCACCGCCCCTCCAAATGGTACCATCATAAGGAGATAGTCAAACAAAAATAATGTCAGATCAAGAACTGATCTTTAGATCCAATAATGTTATTCACTTGATGTACCCCATCTCATATAGAGAATATGGCCACAAACCCACATTCCCCATGCCCAAATGGAAAATTAGAGGAAGAGGCCATAGAGGACAGAGGTTTCCTGGAAGGCATGATCGTGGAAGGAGTCAAATTCCCAGACACACCATGATTCAAACCATTAACATTGCGGAAACTTGCGGAAGGACCCTCCGAAATACATAAAAAGAACCAAAATGATCTTACACCCCCATCAAAAGAAATCCAAGCCCAATTAACCTAGAGTATCCAATAGTGGAAGAAAAAATATCAACTCAATTGAGGCATGTGGGTGGACAAGTTCTGCCAAACCCAAAATGGACCGCATCACCACCAACTCCTATCACAGAGGCCAAACCATCTACATCCAAATCCCAAACCACTAAAGTGTTTTTGAAAGAGCAACCCCAATCTAGGAAGCGCCGAACATTAGATCATAAGTATGATATTCTAAAGTAACTTTCTTTAGTAACATAAAAGATGTCAATCCTAGATGCATTAATCTTGTCTGCAGATCTTAGGGAGGCACTCATAGAATCCTTACTAATTCCCAAAGAGTTCGAGGCTTAAGTAGCACCAACCAAAGTCCATCGGATAGAGACCAGTCCCAAAGAATGCCACACTATCACCTTCTTCATAGATATGGATGGAGACACCATCAAGTTTGGGAACATAAATCCTTTATATGTGTCGAAAAGGATAAATGGAACTAATTTTAGGAGGATTTTAATTGAAAAATACATTAGAGTCAGCCTTCCCCCACTGCGAATGCTTTGTTGGATTGGTTATGATGAAAAAAACTTGACACCCTATAGTACAACTCTTCTGGGATATCAAAAAATAGATTAGAATCCATTGGGATGAATCGAGTTTAAATCTTGTCTTGGAGACCTCGTGTTATATTCTGTGTTCCTGGTAGTATGAAAAAGTACGACCTTTAATATCCTATTAGAGAGGCCTTGGATGAATCAACATTCTATAATTCGGTCATCATACCATCAGTGCGTCAAATATTTCACTAATGGAAAAAACGGGACATTTCAGGCAGGTAAATCCTGGTTTAATTCCTTTTATTCACATTATATCGACGTTGGGTTCTAGGTATCAGAAGAAAAACATATTTTGGCCAATTACATTGATTGGATTACTGCCCTGAATCGATTGAAGATGGCTCCTTATGACCCCCCTACAACATCTTGGGGAAAGTATGTATTACCCATCAACTAAGTTGAATACATAAGTGCATGTATGGATGCAGACTCAATCATATGCATGGTCTCTATTATGACCGCCATGTTCAAAGACATGGAAAAGTGGGCTGAATCCAATGATGTAAAGATAAACCCTAACAAAGATTCTCCTTGCCCATCCTCATGACCCTAGACGTCCCTTTCCTTTCTCACTAATGAAAAAAAAGATTTCTCTATCAACACTAGAGAGTTCCTCTCAATATTACTTTCTCCATAAAAAGATGTATATGAAGAAAAAGAAGATGAAAATGAGGATGTAAACCTCAGAGATGGCCCTAGAAGAAGGTGTCTCCATCAAAATCGATGAACTTTGGGAGATAAACCTAGGAACCAAAAATTACCAATGACCCACTATGATCAGTGTGGATATGCCTGTTGAGGAGTAAGAGGAATACACCTACTTCCTAAAAAAGAATTGATATGTGTTTGACTGTAATTACACTGAAATTATAGGCCTCAATCATGGGGTCACCACTCATCATCTTGGCTTACCATAAGATCCCGGGGGCTATAAGCAGGAAGCCAGAAGAACCCACCAAAAACTTGCTACCAAAATAGATGTTGAAGTGGACAAGATTATCAAAGACAACCTCATACAAGAGGTCCAATATCTGATCTGGCTGGAAAACATAGTACCTGTCAAAAATAAGAACAGATATATTAGAATCTTCATTGAATCCAGGAACCTTAATCAGTATTTCCCAAAAGGTGAATTCCTGGTCCCGATCACTGAATTGTTTATTGATGCAACCACCTGATATGAGTATCTCTCCTTCATGGATGACTATTCTGGATACAACCAAATTCAGATGACATGATGCGATTAAGAAGCTACTAATTTTAGGGCCCATGAGGGAGTGTTCTGTTATAAATTCATTCACTTTGGTCTAAAAAATACTGGAACCACATATCAATGCTCCATGCATCGCATCTTCAAAACCTTCTAGGGAAAGTTCCTCGAGTGTTATGCCAACGATCTGGTGGCTAAATCACAACATCTCTCAAACCACATGGATGATCTTCAAACTGTCTTCAACAAATTAAGACAACTTAGTTTAATGATGAATCCCCTAATGTGCGCCTTTGACATCACCTATAGAAAATTATTTGACTTCATCGTACGCCATTGCGGCATTTAAGTCAACCCTAAGAAAAAAAATCCATCCTCAGCATGTCCCTACCTTGAAACCTCACAGAGTTGAGAGGTCTCTAAGGGAACCTCTTCTACATCTGACGCTTCATAGAAAAACTAGTAGGTACGTGAATAAATTTCACCATGATCATGAAGAAAGAAGATACATATGAGTGGGATAATTATTTCCAAGAAGCATTCAAAAATATCAAAAGATATCTCCTAACCCCTCAAGTTATGATGCCACCATTTGAGGGGAGACAACTCATTTTGTACGTAACTACCTTGGAACAATCATTATGCCCATTCCTCATGCATAAGAATGATTTCATCAACAAGAAAAACCTCTATTACCTCATTAGGACAATGTTTGATGCTAAAACTCAGTATTGAAAAATTGAAAAGAACTGGATTTCCCTAATATTTGAAATTTAGAAACTCATGCTTTACCTACAACACTATGAGTTCCAACTGGTCTCCTGCTGTAACCCACTCAAATATATCATCAAATGACCCATGATAAATGAATGCATATCACAATAGCTAGTCATCCTATAACAATTTGACATACGATATGTACCCCAGAAGGCCATCAAAGTCCATATATTACCAGACATCCTGGAAGATCACCCCTCATAGAAAACAATACCGTTGGATGCAGAAATCCCTGTTGAAGAAGTGTTCTCTATTCCGGGGACCCCCAGACATGGGAAATGTACTTCTAGAGTGCTTCCTGAAGCCCAATAGGGAAAAGGACGGGGGATCCAAATCTAAATAATGTGGGTTAGGAATTATAATTGTATCCCCGGAAAAGGCCTTCCTTCTTTATTTTTTCCTTCTTTCAGAAGGGTGTACAAATAGTGAAGTGGTGTATCAGGACCTCATTACAGGCCTGGAATTAGAACATCATGTGGAAGACAAACAGCTAAAAATAAAGGGTGATTTAGATCTATTCATCAAATAGTTCATTGGTGACTATGTTATTAATAAGGAAGTATTGGTCCCATTGATCAACCATGTTTGAGAACTGATGGTAGAATTACCATAAAAAGAAATGAGGACCTATGTCCCCCGATCACAAAATACCCAAGCTGATGCTTTGGAAAATGTAGCCATAACCTTGGACGATCTAGATCAGTATGAAACAATCATTAACATTGCCCACTGCTGGACGTTCTTTCCATTTATATAGAGTAATACAGAGAAAATTGATGAAATTAGCCGCATATCTGAGCCTTATAGTAACACCATTAAATGGATGACACCCAATACAAATTACCTTCGGAACAGGTGACTCCCACTAGATAGGGATGGAAAGAAATAGTTCCAAATATGGGTAATAAACTTTATCTTTTACAATGAGGTAAAACAAAAAAACGTTCTCTACAAACGAGGCCTTTATAGTGTCCTTCCTAAGTGAATTGATGGAGAATAGACTGATACCATCATGAAAGAAGCACACTCTAGATTTTATGGAGTGTACTATTTAGCAACCAAGCTATATCACTAAATCATAAGGATTGGGTATTACTATCCCACTTTGATACATGATTGTTCCATATTTTCTAAGAAGTTTCATTCCTACCAAGTTCGTGACAATTTCATACACTGACCCCCAAAGTTACTTCCTATAGCTAAGTAATCATGGCCATTCGCTACCTGGGGGATGGATGTTGTGGGACCATATCCTCCCACTAGAGCTAGAAAGTTCAAGTCTATACTCACAACGACTGACTTATTTTCCAAATGGGAAAAATCCACACCCCGTAATGATGTCGGGGCAAAAAAACATCCTCAGCTTTGTAAATGCCAACATCAACACCAGATTTGGTGTCCCTTATAGAATCCTGATGAACAAGGACACTGACATCTGCTCTTCTGAGTTAGACAAGTTATACCAAGAGTATAGAATCAAATCCAACCATTCATCCCACTACCACATAGTGGGAAATGGGATTATAGAAGATATCAATAAGACTTTATCCAACATACAACAAAAGATTGTTGATAAGGATAAGAAATTTTGGCTAGACAAGCTCCTTCATTCTTTATTGGCTTACTGGACCACGATCCACACCACCAACCTAGAAACCCTATACTCACTAGTATATGGGGAAAATGTGATTTTTCCCATTTAAATCCAAGTGACATCACATCGTGTGGCCATTTGAGATCAACTATCCATGGATGAGTAGTTCTAGAGACTATTTGATGAGTTGGAGGAGCGAGTTGAAAAAGGGCTGCACACTCTACAACATTTGGAAATCTTCCAAAATCGGATCACATGAGCCTTCAACAAAAAGGTTCGCCTTTGGTATTTCGTCTAAAGAGAAATGGTGTTAATCCTAAGAACCCAAATTATTTTTGGGAAGAGTCCCCCAAATATTGAATCAATGTGTGATGGAATATATGTCATTCATAGGGTCTATTGCAATAGACCATACATACTGATATCGATGGATGAAAAACTCATCATGGCTCACACAAATGTGAAGTTCCTCAAGAGGTACTTTTCATAATGAAAATTCCCATGTAATGGTCCAAGATCTTTGACCCTAAGCTATGAATTATAATACACCCATGTCATGGTCCAAAATCTACGACCTTAAACTATAAGTAGTAATAACTTGATTGAATGATCCAAGATCTATGACCCTAAACTATGAGTTATAATACGCCCATGTCATGGTCTAAAATCTAAGACCATAAAATTTGAGTAGTAATACCATGGTGGAATGGTCCCTATTCTATGACCCTAAACTATTAGTTATAATACGTCAATGTCATGGTCCAAAATCTATGACCATAAACTATGAGTAGTAACACCATAACAGAATGCTCCAAGATCTATGAACCTAAACTATGAGTTATAATACCCCCATGTCATGTTACCAACTCTATGACCCTAAACTATGAGTTATAATATCAAGACAGAATGGTCCAAGCTATATAAACCTAAACTTTGAGTTATAATACCATGAAATAATGGTCTAAGCTCTATGAACCTAAACCATGAGTTATAATGCCATGATGGAATGGTCTGAACTCAAAGACCCTAAAATATGAGTAGGAATAAAGTGAAATCATTTTCCAAACTCTAAGACCCTAAACTATAAGTCATCTCCCATTCCACATGACATTAAACTATAAGGAACTCATCCCAGAATCATTATAATAAACTATGACTCATGTCCTTATTGTAAGATGTTAAAATACATGGCACAAATCATCCTAATTGCATGACAATAAACTGCATGATCCCTCACATAACTACATATGACCTGATTCCTACCCTCATAGGATATGTAGCGATGCCTCGATCCTCGATCTTGGCCCATCCCCCACCAATAAAAAAAATGCCTCTATCTTATCCTTTACGTCCCAACACTTGTGAAGGAAAACATATGTCTACTCCTTGTTTCTAACATCAAGTATAACTCACGTGAGCTTTGGATCAGTGGTAAGGATTCATTTAAGAAAAAAATTATATAGAGATATGGTAGAATCAACTCCCATATAAAATGAAACAAAAATAACCCTGCATATGGACAGAGTTCAATTGGTACAAGGAACATGAAGAACTATGTATGGATTGATTCCTAATTGTGTTGGATAAAAAGTGATTCTAATATTTGGAATCTTGACCTAGTTATCATAAAAAAAATTCCCTCACATGTCCTTACACATGGACCGAGCCATGTAGGTATACGGAACATGCCGATCTACATATGGCTTGATTCATACATGTGCAAGATATGTAGTGACGCATTGATTAGGAATATTGACCCAACCATCATCAAAAAAATTATTTCACATGGACTGAGCCATGTAGGTACATGGAACCTGAATAACTACATATGGATTGATTCCTTCCCTTGCAGGATACATAGTGATGCCCAGATTTGGCATCCCGGCCCAGACACCATCAAAAAAATATATGCCCCTTTCCCTGTGCATTGGTCAGACTTGTACAAGGATTCCATGAAAAGTCCTTTTCACATAAACTACAAAATTATTCAAGAGTTATGTGTGGCCCAATCCTTGGTGTTACAAGATCCTGCACATTCCCCCCACTCATGAGAAGTCAAAAGATCATACATCCCCCTGTGCATATGAGTCAGACCTGTGTGGAAGCTCCAGTAGTTTGTAGGTAATCACAATCTAGATATTTCTCATGTTCCCAGGTACATATATTCTAATTTTAAAAATCCATACCGTAGGAAAACATGAAACCTCATAATCCTGTAAGTCTATCTGATATGGAAGGCCAATGTCCCGCGAACACCTTTGTTTGACTATACAGAACATTCCTCGGTGGATCTGTATATGTTTCACACAAAAATTGGCCATCAATCAAAGGAAAATTCATCCCCAAGATAGTCTTATCCAATATCCATACACCTAATGGCTTCCAAGACCAATGTCATCCCTCATGGATCAGGTTTCCCCTTGGACTATGGTTTACACCTTCTATCATCACTCACGTTTCAGGAATTCCAGATCATCTTGATTGCGATTAACTCAACCCTATTAAAGAACTTTATGAAAGAATAATTGTCCACACTACATGGTTGTGAACTTCACAACGCCATGTCATAACCACATAACATTAAACTACAAAGCCAAATTCATCCTTATTGTATGATTTTATACTTCATAGAGATGATTTAAGCCTAAAGTTCCCTTTGAGGATTATTTTTCTATTCTTAGTAAATGACTTGGAATCCTTGGAATCCCTTGTTTCTCACACCAAGCATAGTTGACGTGAGATTAGGGATCTTAGAGAGATTTACACCATGAAATAATGGTAAAATAACCCAGAAATCGGTTCCTAGAAGCATGAACCTAAATGGCATGTCATGGTTCCCTCCCTCAAGAGGAACCCCACATGTTGACCATACAATGTTAAATGACTAGGTACCCCAAAAATGGGATGAATTCCTCACCTTGTATATGAGTCTGATTTATGTAAGTGACACCTGATTCCATGTGTAAATCATAACCCAAATGTCTTCAATAAGTCTGGATACACTTCTTCCATACCTCAAAATCCATGCTCTGAGAAATAATGAATCCCCATAACCATTCATGGCCATATGATATGGAAGGCCAATGTCCTGCTAAAAACTTTTATTGACTATGAACATCATTCCCTAGTGGCTCTGCATGTGTTTACCACAAAAATGGTCATCAATCAAAGGAAAATTCATCCCCAGGAGAGTCCTCTCTTACTTCAGTACAACCAATGGCTTCTAAGACTCTTTCGATCCCTCCCAATTCAAGGGCCCTCAAAGTCATGGTTTTATTTTTCCTCCCTACACACGTCCTAGATATATCAGAACATGCGTGCCCATTTCATCTCTGGTCCCTTTGAGGTTTCTAAGGATACACCATCCATATGTGTGAAGTTAATACGCATACAAAAGAAGAGTTCCCCCACTCATTTCTAGGTTTTCCCTGAAGAAGTCCAGTAAAATTTTCCCCTTTTCTTCTATTCAGGTGCACCCCTTGTCGAAGGTCACATACCGTATCCAAAAAGTTCCCAATAGATATTGAGGTTGGAAGGCCAGTGTCATGCTAACATCTTTTTTTGACTATACACAACATGCCTATGCGGCTCTACATATATTTCCTATAGAATGGAAGTCAATCAAAGGAAAATTCATTCTAAGGAGATTTCTTTCCTGCTTCCATGCGATCAAATTCCAATCATGGTCAATCACACCACAAATTTGGAAAACTTATGGTTAATGGATTACATACCTTCTTCTTTCCAAATGAACCTGACATAAAAAATACTTCTAACTAAACTTACCATTCACCAACTCTTCCTCACGCAAGCAAGAACCATGAAGGAACAATTTACCCTCAAAGCCGACATGAATGTCCCTAATGTTCTGAGACACCACTACTCCACCCAACCCCCTACTGTGGATCCCAACATTAAAATAAATTCAAAGTGTTTAAAATCCTACAAATTCCATTGGAGATGTATGTAAAGTGTATTGAAAACACCTTTTATTGACTATGCACACCATGCCTCGGTGGATCTGCATATGTCACCTACAGAACGCCCATCAATAAAAGGAAATTCCATCCCAAGGAGAATCCTTTCCTACCTCCGTATGCCTAAAATAGATCCCGAGCCTCATTAATATCCAAAATTCACAAGTTTAGGGTCATGAAAAATCCCTAATTCATGTTTAAAGGATATTAGAACAATCCTGGATGATGAGTCCTAAATTAGGGCCCTACCCTATTAGGATAGGTCAATGATGTTCAACCTAAAACATCAGTAGTAAGTCTGATTGACAGGACTATGAACTGCCATAAAAAATAGTTCATACTTGACATAGAAAAAATATATGAAATGCACCTACAGGAAAAATTAGAGTGTTGGTTCATTAAAGATTTTGGGCCATCAAAAGAAATTAAAAACTTGTTCGGTCAAAAACCCAAAAAGGGGAACCTAATTAAAAGTAGAGTTATGCATGATAAGATCGTGTTAAGAAGGATTAGGAAAAAATAAGAGTAATAATTAAAAAGACACAAAAGTTCATGAGTTTGTTTCATAAGACATCAGTAATAGTCAAACTATGCTCATAGATTCTGGAGACTCAGGCCAAAATTAGAGTACCGTTCAATTAATTTAGTTTACTGGTTTAAAATCGCAGTTTTAAAATTATTTCCTGATTGAAATGATGTTTATATGATTGATTGTGTTTAATTGAATTGACATGAAAAGGTAAATAAGAAGAGTTCAAAGGAAACTTTGTTCCATCATATTTCAAAAAATATATAGTGGGCATCCACAGCCTGGAGCCTCTCATTGTAAGCAAGAAATGATCTTTACAAGATATGTTTGATAGAATCACAGAGTTGCATCGAAGATTGATGCGATTACTCAATGTCTTGGAAGAGCTTCAATAATTTCACAGTCTCGGCCTCCTCACTCGACTGTAGCACCTACACGTCCCTCACAGATTAAAGGTCGGTCCTTTATCTTTCTTTCATTTTCATCACCCCACTTCGACAACGGCCACAACCCAAGCCTGATTTTATTTAAGCCACTCCAATTTCAGTGTTTTTTGCTCCACTTTCTGGTCAAGCTGTCCTATAAAGGAACCTTTCTTCATGAGTTTGTTTTTCAACCTTGAAACTATTCTAGCCTGAGTGGCAACTTCATCAATAAGAATTTTCTATGTAACTTCAAGGTAAGCTGTCGACTCTGCTATGGAAATTCGAGATTCAAGCACACTGGTTACTTCCCAAGCATCAACCACCTTCTTTAATATATCATAAATACCATGATAGTCAAATCTTCTGAAGTCTAAGACCATGAACTGGCTGTGTAACTTTGGAAATTTAACTAGAATCTTAGTAAATGGAGTCCGGGAAATCAATCTCCAAATGTTCCTCCATGCCTTTTGTTGAGTGGGGAAAAATCGACCCGGATTTCTTGATCGGTCTCAAAATCACTCCCAGATGATGAAATGTAGTCAGGAATGAACATTATCAGAGAGGGACTTGATTCAACATCCACAATGTGGCTCAACACTACAACAACCTCATCTCGGGTAATTATAGCGGGGGATAGAGTGGGGATATCTTCTGCTATTACTAAGGATTGTGGTTGTGATTATGAGGATTGGAGGAGATGGCTTCAATACCTCCTACCCCCAAAGTAGTACCTCTATCCAAGATAGGTTGTTCTATATCTTTAATAATTAGTTGTTCTCTGTGGTTACTCTGGAATAGTGAAGACCCGAGGCCATGATCGGCCAAAATAGTATCCCTCAAGGAGGCCCTCAAAAGGTTGCTAGTTAATATAAGGCATGTGGGGATAGTCATTCTAGATAAGGATACTAGCCTCAGAATCCTAAAGGTAGGAAGCATTAACCCTCTCAGAACTGGAAAAAGGCCATAATTCCTGATTGGAATTTTCAGGGGATGGAACATCATTCTCCCCAATTGTGACTTCCCCAAATCCACCATGAGGAGGCGAAATATTAGTTTCTGAAGTGACTCCCTATTTATGGGAAAGAGCTGCTCGATCATGATTTATTGGATCCTCAATATTAGAATCCCCTCCAAGATTCAGTGGGGCCTAAGGCTTTCAAAAGGACTTGGCCCCTACTATAAAAATCACCCAGTTTATCTTCATGAGATTCAGATCAGCATGGTCATGTGAGCCCTCAACTTATGGACGTTCTATTATTTGGGAGAATATTGTTCAAGTGGGAGTAGGCACAATTGAAGGGTCAACAACACACCCGATCCATTAAAATAGCTCGGTTTTCCTATTTTGGTTAGCCATAACAGATGGTGACCCCTCCTTAGCCTGAAAAGGGACATGAGCTATAGATTCCTGAGCGGGCATCATCTAGTTACCGATAGGCCCTATGCCAAATCACATATATGTATCACTGATTAGACAAGGTAAGTGTACTTTGTTGAATCACCAGGTGAGTAGATAATTACCTCTGATCTTCCTTCAAATATGTTTTGATAGATGGGAGGCCTTCTTTCCCTTCTTTGATTGTCAGGGGATGACTCTTTAATAAGAGCACCAAGAAGAGCTGGAGGATGAAACCCCCTAGAAGGGACTGTAATAATGGATTCCATATGTTCTTGGGCTCTAGGGGATCCTTCCGCAATACCTCCTACCAATGACAGGGAACACTCCCCAGCCGTAGTACCTTCGGGAGAATAAATGAGGGAAAAATCCATTTCTTGAGATCCAAAAGGGCCTTGAAAAATTAGAAGGAAAGGGGGAAACATTCCGCATCTCTGCAATAAAAGAATTTAATTATAGAGGTTTCGGCCAGAACAACCTCTCCCGTCAACCATGGGAATACTACCATCAATTTGACATGGTTTGACTAGTAATGCCTATCCATAGGAGGGTGAAGACCCTTATCCATTTCTATCAAGTAAGCATCTGCCTCATTAGAATCTTTTTTAGTTGAAATACTAGTAGGATAAATGGATCCCGCATAACCCAAAATATCAATCCATTCCCTCTGAATAGGCCTCAATATATCTTCATTTGATGTGAATACCCATAGTTCATCCCAGACTCTCCAATCCTCTAGAAATATAGCCGTAACTGGGATGAACAGTGCTGGAATGATAGTATAGGGGAGCGGAGTAGGCCTCGATAACCGCAAACATTTCCCAGATGTCCCTGCAATCATAGGACCTTGAGAAGAGGAATGTTTACAAGATGATGGGAGCAAGTAAGAATTTTTTTTCCATGGAAGCTACAGTATGTGAGCCAATGACGTATTCATCCTCATCAATGGTTTCTAGTCGCATCATAAAATTTAACCGATGCGAGTACTTACGGTGACCACTTTAGAAGTGGATGAGGGTCTTGAGGTCCTTAAGGTCACAAATCACCCTACTTGGATCATTATCAAAAGAAACGTCGGTTGGTGTTGACACGTAGCCAATGCTAGTATGGGAAACATCCCAAGTATGGAGGAGTTGACATAAATCATGAGGGGAATGGTCAAGGGTAGATGGATGACCTTTCAAAAGGTCCCATTGCCTCCATGGTACTGTAAAATCGTCCTGGAAAGGAATGGATGATGGAATTGTAGAAGCAACCTCAACATCTTCTTTGGATACCCATTTGGTCACAAACCCATCTTTTACAACTTTCCTGGGGGGGGGGGAGAGGCCTTCAGATGACTTTTCCTGACTGATAGTGTTTAACAAATCCCTTTTTCTTTTATTTCCCCTTTTCCTTAGACTCCTTGGAAGTTGTCACAATGGGGACCAGGTCAGCTAATTGGACATCATGTTACGACTTAACCCAAGCTTCGGTGTAGTTTTTTGGTATGTAAGGGCACATAATTCATAGGATTCGGAAGTCTATCCTTACATTGGGTGTCGTCCTGGGTGAAAATCATCCATAATTGACGAGCTATCAATATATTTTTTCCATACAATAATTGTTGAGTATAGGGGGACAGATTTTTTGGACACGATTAAATTTTCTACTAAATATGCAGGGTGTATATCTCTAAAAAATAAGTTCCCCTCTGATACGGGCCACCAAGATGCCTTCTTGCAAAGAAAAGAAGTAACCTGGGTTGATGAATTCTTTAGATGAATTATTTTTAATAGTACCAGTAGGGGAATTTTAATGGTGGTAAGATAAAAGTTCGTAAATGTCGAGACAATCCATTAAGTCTTGCTCATTCTTTTCATTTTACTCCTCTTACTTATCCTGTAAAGCCCAAGCCTCTGGAATGACCCCGCTGGTGCTATGAAGATATGGTAAGAGGGTGGAATACATAATTGGTAAGTAATTGATGAAGAAATAACCCCATATGTGGGATCCCATCCAACCCCAATGAATTTGGAAGGGCCCAGTCATATGATAAGGTGACCCCCTCACTGATTCCACCTAGTAGCTTGTAAATCTTGTACAACATTGGGATAACTAAATTGATTCATTTTATTGTGGAAAAATTAGGTCCATGATAAAATTTGAGGCTCTTACACCACAAGATTTTCAAACTGGTTGGAGCCACCCGCAGAGAAACATGGCCAAGAAGGCTAATAGTTGAAATAATCAATCATTCTTAGGGATGATCCCCCGTCCCCATTTATGAAAATCCCCCTATTCCAGGGTGGTTCAGTAGGTACCTACTCACCTTTGGGTGGTTTTTGTAGGAAAATCCATGGGTCTCTGCGGATCTGGATCTAGACTAGTAAGCTTAACAAAAGCACAAAACTAGTGACCAATAGAAACATCCTGCTTTGGGAAGGGATTGATTTTCTTCAGAAGCACCTTCGCTTGGACAATGAGTTTATTGGCCAGGGGGGTTCTTTCTTCATCATTCCAAGATGAATAGGGACTAATAAATTCATCATACATGTCCCTAATTACAGGGACTCCCGAAATTAGAGAAATGTCTCAATGATCAATGTTGACCTCGCCATGGGTCAAATGGAAGGTGTTGGTATTTGGAATCCACCTGCTCAACAGCTATAAAATAAGGGAAGTAGAATGATGGGTGTATGTCTGAGAAACCCAAGAGGCCTCAAATAGTCCCATAGTTTATAGCTTGGTTCTTAATTCTTCCCCACTCTGGCGAACCCAAAAAGTCCACCCCTAGTCCAAGCCAAATGAGCCTTTAGAATGAAGATCCTACAGGTATAACCAACCATTATGCCTTTTCACCATAGCCTTCCTTGTAATGCTCTAGTAGAAGTGGGATTTTTGTTCTGTCTTCTTCTATACTCCCTATGAAGTTTTATGTGCATAGTTTATAAAAGATCCATAGGTAGTATCTCTATTAAGGTACTGCCCCTCGGAAGAAATCAATTCCTTCAGAATAAAGGTATTAATTATCTAGGTAGTAGGATGATCAGACAGATTTGGCATTGGGATCACTGTGCAAGACAATAAACCAAACCCCTAAGAAGTAAGCCTTTCTGAAGCCAAGTACTCCTGTTGGCCCACTATAAGTAGATTTTCCAGGGATTTGTGGAACATAACAACTAAAATTTTCTCATCAACCAAATCCACCATGTTCTTTGATATTTCATCAGTAGCAGAAAGATGGGAAATAATAGTAGCCTGAGAATAAGCAGCGATGTCAGCAGCAACCTATGAAGTAGCCATTATAGTATACACATGAATATCCATAGGCCAAAAAAATCCAGTACAATAATTTTTTTTGGATAAAGGATATGGAAGAATGACTAAAGGGATTAAAATATTCCTGTGTAAGGCTCCGAGTAATTTTCCTGGAAATGGTATGCAGAAGGCATGATCCTCGTACTACATGATATATAGAAGCAACCCCTCACACTACTACGATACACAGATGCATTTCACATTGTACAACTATAGTACGCGAACCATCTGCAAGGCGTTGGCCCGCAGATCATTGGCTAGAAAACAAAATGGTTTGTAGAAAATGGAAACTGTGAACCTAGTCCTTGATTAAGTTCATGATCAGAGATTGAGGAATTAAATTTTAAGTTCAGATTATTAGTTCATAGAGTTATGTTCCCTAATCCAAGTTCAGTATGTGGACACGCAAGCTGCGTAGCTTCCTCCTATGTGGAATCCATATTTTAGTTTTAAAATTCCACAATACTGTTTGAGAAATCAAAAATATGGTATGCAGATAGAGAAATGGTGGAATTTTTGGTTTGTAGAATATATGTAGCGGTTCGCGAATGGGAGTTTCACAATAAGTATAGTATGTGAGTGTAGAGGAAGATGAGGAAGTTGAGATAACTTTTCACCACAAGAAATGGTAAATGAAAAATAAAATGGGACCCTATATATAGGTGCGGTTCCCACATACCCGTCCCATCTGTTGTATCACAAACCATTTCAGTTCAGGACGGCTTATATATTAGAATAATCTTCTTTTCGTTCTAGACAGACCCCATTCTGATGGGGGATTTTCAGGGTCCTAAATAATCCTCTAAGGGAAGAAAATACCCCCCAAATAACTTTGTAGAAGGAAGCAAGCATTCCTACAAGACTATCAAGGTGAATGGACTCAAATTGAGTTGCAAATTTTAGAAGAAACTTGAAGGAATTTAAGTTTTCAAATAATTTTAAATGGTTCTTATACCATCACTGGGAAAGGTTCACATAACACCTTGATTGCGAACCACTAAGTACACTAAATGATCTGCAAGGTGATGGACGACAAAGTGATGACTAGAGAACCCAGCGGACCATGAACCGTGTCGCTGAAGGACTCATGTGCATGAAGTCCATTCACATACTATTCTGTGAACTTATCAGTTCATGAATGAAGCCAAGAAGAAGGGATCCATGACACCCGATCATGATCCTTATCCACCACAAACCCCCCGCTGACTGAGTCTTTCGCGGGTTAGAATTTTTTTTGCATGGGCCTCTGCAAAGGGTGTCACACGCCCCATAGGTACAATTTCCCCGATGCTCTATAAAAGGAGTACAGAAGGAGAAAAAGACAATGATGGGAGGATGATGATGAAATCTTGAAGGGGGATAAAATGTTGGAAGAAGAAGTTCAGAGAATATTTGAGCTTCAGTATTAATTCATCGACGAAGCCCGAATTGCGAACCATTGTCTCCACTAGTGAAACCAGTTGAAATCCATAAAACAGGGGAACTTAATGTTAAAAATAGAATAGCAAACCTAAATGGTGGAACAACAGACCATATACGTATCACGTATGAAATCCCCACAAATGATAATCCCACAGACCCTCCTTCAATATGGTGATTCATGTAGGGTAGTACTACGCAGACTGAACCCAGCGCCGCGTAATGCATCAGAACATAGATGGAACCCAATGCAGCATGATGGTCCACATACTACTATGGTACACAATGGTCTATACCAATGACCGCATACCACACCGGTACGTGGATGACCCCTCTTCCCACATACCACTATGATATGCGGAGACTCCCACATCCCTTATAAGAAATCAGTACGTGGAATGTGGTATTTTTGGGTATTATTTCCTCTAGTTTCAACCTCACCCTTCCATTGCCATCTAGTCCTCCATGGTCCCTCAGTGAACCAATCCTTCAGTATTAGTCCAAAGCCTCCTCCAAAGTGACGAGACCCGTGTGATCAGACCAGTGGGTGTATCAGCACACCTCTTTGAGTCTACATACCCATGGTAAGTGGAGTCACGAAGGCTCTCCCCACAAAGGTTCAGGCTTTGGGGATAACTATTGGTCTACATTCACAGGGTAACTTAGAGTCTAACCATGGGATGACAACATGAACCTCCCTGTTATAGGGATTAAGGGTGATCACTTTCTTTTCCATTCAATGGAGAATAGTGATCAGTCAAAGGAGTTATGTTCGCTTCTTATTTGATGAGGAAGAAAATGCTACCCTTTCCCAGAACGTATTTCGGGGCCCTTCCACTGAGATCAGTCCCCAAATTTTGCTAGGACAAGACATATAAACATTAATTTCATTTCACATTAAAAGTTTCATTTCTCCATTCCCTCACCCACAGTCGCCCCGAACTCTTTTTTCATAGGCTCTCCCTCTCCCACCAATAGTAGAGGAAGCATGTGGTTGGTTGGATCTCTCACATCATCTTGTTTCTCACACCGATCATGACTTGCATGTGTTTAGAGGTTTGTGATTATTATAACATCTATATAAAATATGAAATATGATAAATTTGATTCCTGATCAAACAAGGATAAGTAGGATGCCAACTTGATGGCCCGATCTCAAAAGGTGCCCCCAAAAAAGGGACCACCCAATCATGTCTTCAATGGGAAGCTTCCATGCATAATACATAGAAAATCTAAACTATGAGAACTCTAATTCCGGATCAAAACAAGATATGTAGGATGCCTACTTGAAGGCCCATGATCAAAAGGGTGACCTCCCATAAAGGGTCCACCCAATCATGTCTTGAATGGGTAGCTTCCATGCATAAGCTCTAGAAAATCTAAACTACGAGAACTATGATTCCTGTTCAAAATAGGATACATAGGATTCCTACTCAAAGGCCCGAGCTCAAAAGGGTTCCCTCCTATAAAGGGTCCACCCAATCAAATCCCTTCAAATGGGAAGCTTCCATGTGTAAGTCCCACATAATTCTGAACTACGTGGGTTCTGATTCCTCTCCTGAGGATTTGTAGGAAACCCATCTTATGGGTCCTATCCAAACATCAAGTCACCTTCCACCCCCTGAATGATGATAAAATCTAGAGCACCCTATTTCATGGATCAAGTCAGAACCACCTCTATTTAATCAAATATATTCATGCTAATGATGATCCTATAAACCAAGGATAGCCCATGGACACACTCATTGGGAATGAACCAAGGATTCACGAACATATGAACACAACTTAAATCTATAAGGGAATCCTGGAACAAGAAATAATATTCCCCCAGAAGGGTGCGGTGAGCCTAATGTCCCATCATCTTGACCAATGGAGTCCTCAAGTGTCGTTGGATGAATAATAAATCAATGAGAACCTACCTTTGGAATGAAGGTCATCGAATCATGGATTCCAAGGCCGTTGGGTGTTTCTAGCTCCACGAATAAACTCATTGGAGACCATATGAGGAAGTTATATCCGAGGAGGACCGATTGTATACATACATGACCCCACACAATCACCTACTGGGACCGACCAACTATGGAACATCCTTCAAAATGAAAAAGGGGTGAATTCCCTATTCCCCATGGGGTTAATCCAACCTTATTTTAAAGGTTAATGATGCAGAATAGGTTGAAACAAAATAAATGGTAAATTTGATAGGAAAACATCTCTAGAAAGAGGGACAAGTGATAACCCTCATCAGACCATTTCACCACCACTCGAAACACACCACCTCATAGTTCGAACAATTTATATTATGAAATGTATTAGTATTCTGTATATATTTTATCCAATACCAATGATTATGAAAATTTTGACTATATATTATTAACTATCCATCATATTCCTATGTACGAGTTATGATCATGATATCCCTATTATTATCATAGGGAAAAATATTTACATTAATGATGATTATTTACTTATCACATAAGTTTATTATATATTGAAATTATGTAATTTTATTTATAGGGATATCAAATTTTTTATTTAGCCATAGGTTTCTGTATGATCCTGGCCTTTTCTGGAGTCAATCATAGGTACATTTTCAGGTACTTTTGATGTTTTTAAGTATTTCTGTTTTAGAGTAGTGACTAGGGGTGCTTTTTGGTGAACTTTTGAGTAAAACAAAAGGGCAGTGATTTGTGCACGGTTTACGCATGGTTTGACAAACCATGCGACCAAACCGTTCCAAAAAATCAGAACTGGGTAGAGAGGTACGCATAGTTTATGGATGGTTTGAAAAACCATGCGGCCAGACCATGTGGATTTTAAAAATCTGGATAGTGAGGTCCGCACAGTTAGCGCACAGTTTGATAAACCGTGCACCACTTTATAGGAAACTGTTCGCGCGGTTTTTAATTCTGAAAATATTTTTTAAAACCACCCTAACCCTGGGACTTCATTATTTTCCGACCTTGGCTTAGGCTTGGAAATTTCTCGGATTTCCAAAGCCTATTGGAGAGATTCCAAGGCGATCCAAACAACTTTCCTCAATATTTATGTCTCGGACTGAAGATCCGCTCTTTTTTCAGATTTAGATCTAGTACTTTATCGACAATGTTGTGCCGCTTCGATTTTGGGGATTTTCATTGGGCTAACATCCATCAATAAATTGAATTAGGTGGTCTAAATACAATCCCACAGTCTCTTCTTGTTAGGCGTATGCTGTTGTATAAATTTCATGGCATAAATAATTTATTGGTGGGTTGATTATGCGGTTCTTTGTGAATTGTGGATCTAGTTGAATATGGGTGAGAGTTATGATGGAAGGATAAAGATGATTAAACATTTGAATAATGTTGTATATGTGAATTGGATATTTGATTTGGAAAAGGGTTGTGGGACATGGACTGATGATCCTAATACCCACAGAGATTCTAGAGATGGTGTTCTAGAACTAATGACATGCATGAAATTTATATTTTATGGAACAAGGGATGATGCTCCAAATAGCCATGGGGATGTGAGATAGGGATTGATGCTCCAAATATTCACATGCGTGATAAACATGAAATTATACACTCTTTCATTTATTTTGTACTATGGTTTCATTTGGATATTCATAAACATAATATTGTGAAATAGTAAATATGAATTGAACATGGGAAATGGTTTAGGCTCCTACACGGGCTGAAGTAGGCATTGCGTCTTGGTTGATCTCGAAATCGAGATGTTTATCATATTATAGAAAAGTTAATTGGATAAATATAATTGTGTTCCCTATTTTATTGCTTTATTATTAATGAAACTCCATACACCGCTTATGACTGGATTATTTTTGACATTGTTGGTGGTGATCTACAGAGTCATACTCACACCCTACTTGGGCTGCTTGATTGGTACCCGAATAGAATTTGTTGTTGCAGGACAAGACAAGGGAAAGATCATTGGTTAGAGTGATGCTTGGGGTTGGAACATGGAAGAGGGAACTAGACGTGGGTCAGGACCCATTTGGAGTCTTTTTGTCTTTACTTTTAGTTTCATTGTAGACACTTGGCACTTTCATTGTCATAACATGTTTTACCTTTCAGTTGAGCATTGTATTTCGGGTTTTGATTAAGCTAGTGACATTGTACTGTTATACTTATATGCATTTCTGCTATTGCTTGGTTACTTCCACAGGTATTTTATTCTAATAAAATAGGGTACAGTCTCCCCACGACTGACTTACTTGACCCTCACTGCTAGTCGGCACCCTCTGGCGTACGGGGAGGTGCGCTTGAGGGCTTGTGGCCAACCGGCTCGGAACACCGTTTAGTGGCTCCCAGGTCGGGACGTTAAAAAGTGGTATCAGAGGGCAAGATATTTTCTTTCTTCTTTTTTTTTTCTTACTATTTGGGAAAGGTAGAAAGGAGACTAGGGAATGTTGGGGCTTGATAATGAGCTCATGCATGGGAGTTTCAAACCCATGTATGGGGGAAAACTCAAGTAATCAAGGTGAGATTTCTGTTATTGCTGTTTGTCGTTACAGTTGAATATTATTTCACCTTGGGTGATGAAATTGTTGTGTGATGTGATTATTATTTCTTGAATTTGTGGATTATTAATTCTTGGCCTAGAATGGAATTAGTTTCTCGTCTACATACATAATTCTAGGCACTCAGGATTATTGTGACATGCATCATGTTAGGCATGCACGGGAAAAAGGATTATGGGTAGATTGTTGAAATTAAACTATTTCTTTTCCTTTCTTGTGAAATTAAAATAAAAATGGTGTCTAATTTTGAAATTGAAAGGAATAATTGTGAAGTTATATGAATAATTTGGTTATGTGTAATTGTGGTAACATTGTGAACTGTTTTCTAAGCTGCATGTTTGGCTTTGTAGAATTATGCCTCCACAACGCTTGTTGAGAGGACGAGTGGGAGGTATAGTTATAAATGGTCCTCCAATGGGTGAAACTGAGACACCAATAGTACCAAATGAAGAAGCAGGGAAAAATTTTCAAGAAAACCTCACCCATTTCATGCAAATGATGGAAAGAGACCCATGCTGGGTTATGAAAAGTATGCATGATCTTACGAGAGAGTTTCAGTTGCAGCACCCGCCGACTTTTATAGGAGAGGGTGGTCTGGAGAAAGCTGAGTTATGGATTGAATCTACACAGAATATACTTGAACATCTAGAGACACCTATTGAGAAGAGATTCAAGTTGGAAGCTTACATGTTGCGCGGTCAAGAGAAACATTGGTGGGACATCCAGACTTGGAATGGGCAGCTGGAAGCTATGGAGTGGAAGGAATTTCAGGATAATTTCTTTGAGAACTTCAATCCAGAGACACTCAGACAGGAGAAAGAAGTTGAGTTCATGAGGCTAACTCAAGAAAATATGTCTGTAATGGACTATGCTGGATGCTTTATAGACTTACAAAGTTTTTCTCCTCCATTGGCAGCAGACGAGGCCACTTCAGCAAGATGATTTCAGGATAGAATTAAATGTGAAATAAAGTCTGAAGTGAATATTTTCAGGCTGAAGAAGTTTCCAGATGTGGTAAATCATGATCTCATCTCTGAGGGAAACCTGAAGGAGGCTTCTAGTGGTAGAATAATGGTTTTTACTAGATGGTTAGGTGGTGCGACTTTTGAGAGTAGGAAGCGACGTTATGAAAATGTCAGCCAGGGGGGTGAGAGACAGAGTAACCTGGCAGAGGGGTTGGTTAAAAAGGACCTTACCCGAGTGTTTTTCCACCAGTTTGGATGGTCGGGACACTATTGTAATCAATGTCCCTAACCCCCAGTTGAATGTAGATCTTGTGGTAGGATGGGACATCTCCAGAAGTTCTGTAGGAACCCAAAGGAGTCAGGTGGTGATGGATTAGATACACAGAGTCATAGTATGGGAAGGGGATCCTCTACACCCTTTCAATCCCAAAGTTGGAGTTCTACTGGCCTAGGTGGTAAGGGTGACAGATGTGGTGCTATTGGGAGGCAACACCCATATAAGCAGAGTGGTACAAGTCAGGGGAGTCAGATGGCATCACAGGGAAGAGGAGAAGCAGAGCTACAGGTAGTACAACCTACACTTGTGGATATCGAGGCTAGACCATCGACCGTGAGAGGTACTACTCTTGTGGCTTCTACTTTAGCTAATGCCTTATTTGATATTGGTGCCTCTCATTACTTTATATCTAAAAAACTTGTTAATGGTTTGAGTTTGGCGGTGGAGTTTGTGAGAGGGTCTATAATGATAGTCACACCATTGGGGGTAGATTCTAGAGACATCTGTATGTATAGGGGATATTCTCTTGAGATCGGGAAGTACTGGTTTCTGTGGTATCTCTATATCCTTGATATGACAGGCCTCGACCTAATCTTTGGTATGGACTTGTTATTCATATATCGAGCCCACATTTATTATTATCATCAAAGGGTGAAATTGATGTCGCCTACGGCTGACCATTACATTCACCATGGGGAGTGGGATATACAGGTAGGCTAAACAGGGCCAATTACTCCGCAAGTGGGAGATCTCACATCCCAAGTTTCTAGTATTTTACTAGATGATGAAGGTGTTGGGAAAAATTTCCTTCCACTAGTGGATGATTTGTTTCATGATGTATTCTTAGAGGAATTCTCATGGATTCCACCTAAAAGAGATGTTGAATTTTATATTGAGATCATGCCAGAAGCTGAGATAGTATCTATTCCACCATACCGAATGGCACCAACAAAGCTTCAAGAACTCAAAGCTCAGTTGGAAGACTTTAAGGATAAAGGATTTATCCATCCAAGTACGTCGCAATGGGGATATCTTGTACTGTTTTCAAAAAAGGCTGGTGGGAGTTTATGTTTGTGTGTCTATTAATGGAGGTTGAACAAGATGAATGTGAGGAACTAATATCCTCTACCGTGTATTGATAATCTATTTGACCAATTGAAGGGAGCTTGTTTTTTCTCAAAAATTGACTTGAGATCGGGGTATCACCAGTTGAGAGTTCTAACTTCTAATATACCAAGGATTGCTTTCAGAAGTAGATATGGGATTTATGAGTTTGTTGCAATGCCATTTGGGTTAACAAACACACCAGCATTGTTTATGGGTATGATGAAGAAGATATTTCTTTCATACCTAGATCAGTTTGTGGTAGTATTTTTGGAAGACATCTTGGTGTACTCCAAGACCCATGAAGATCATTCCTAACATCTTGACATCATCTTGAGTACACTAAGAGAGCATCAGATATACGCCAAGATATCTAAGTGTCAATTTTGGATTGATCAGGTACAATTCTTGGGATACACCATCTTGAAGAATAGTGCTTCAGTGGATCCAGAGAAGGTAGAAGCAGTGATTTTCTGGTAGTAGCCTAAGAATATTTTTGATATCCAAAGCATTATTGGGTTAGATGGATATTACAAGATATTTATCCAATACTTTTTCCATTTGGAAACACCACTTTCAGGCTTGACCAAAAAGGGAGTAAAGTTTGAATGGTCAGAGGCTTGAGAGACATCTTTTCAGGAGTTAAAGAAGCATTTGATGTCCACACTAAGTTTTTCTCTACCTGAATTAGTTGAAGAGTACACGGTGTACTATGACACTTCTGGGATAGGACTCGGAGCTATGTTGATGAAAATAGATAAAGTTGTGGCATACGGGTCTCAACAAATGAGGCTGTAAGAAATGAATTATCCAACACACGATGTTGAGTTGGCAGCGGTGGTTTATGCTTTGAAGTGTTGGCGACACTACCTCATCGGTGAAATGTTTTTAGTTTATACAGATCAAAAGAGCTTGAAGTACATATTTTCTCATTGCGATTTGAATCTTTGATAGGGAAGATGGGTTGAGTATATGTAGTCTTCTGATTTTGAGCTGGTATATACACATGGGAAAGGAAAATATGTGGCCGATGCTTTGAGTATGAATACTAAGACTGAGATTGTTCAGGAATCTAGTACCGAGTGGAGGTTGATGACGTTGCTAGATGAAATGCACGTTGTGGTTCAAGAGAGACAAGAGGAAATGAAACTCATTTCAGTTGCAGTGGAGTCTACACTTTTGATACGGATCAAAGACAAGCAATATGAGGACACTGGATGCTTAGCCTTGAGGGTAAACTTTGAAGGCGGGGAGACACCTTCAGTCTGGAAGATAGAAGAGAATGATATCATTTATATAAATAATGGGGTTGTAGTTCCTATGAGCAATCGAGATGAGCTCATGCGGGAATTTCATTCCTCAAGATGGGCAGTGCACCTTGGTGTGACCAAAATGTATCATGATCTGCGACGACAGTTTTGGTGGCTAGTTATGAAGAAGGATATAGTAGGGTTTGTGACACGATTCATTACATATCAGTAGGTGAAGGCGGAGCATCAAAAACCTGAAGGTTTACTAAGAACTTTTTCCATTCCAGAATAGAAGTTTGGTGACGTGAAAATGGACTTCGTGATAGGACTTCCAAAAACACTTAAGAAGAATGATGCTGTTTGGGTCATTGTGGATTGACTGAAAAAGGTGGCACATTTCTTTCCTATAAGAAATTTTTTTACAATTGAGCAGTTAGGAGAGCTGTATTTATAGAATATAGTTCGACTGCACGGGGTGCCACAAACTGTAATTTCGGATTGCGATTCATGGTTTACTTCGCATTTCTGGAAGGGCTTGAAAAAGGCACTTGGTACGCTTGTTTTATTGAGTACATCATTCCATCCACAAACATATGTACAGTCAGAGCATAATATACAAGTTCTTGAGGATATGTTGAGGGTGTGTGTAATTGACTTCGGTGGTACATGGGAGAAGCACCTAGATTTAGTGGAGTTTTCCTATAACAACAATTATCAGGAAACTATACAGATGGAACCATATGAGGATCTTTATGGTAGGCCATGTAGATCAACACTATGCTTGATGGAAGTGGGTGAGTGAGTGTTTTTGGGACCGAGTCTCTCACAGAAGATGACTGAACATGTTCCGCTGATTCAGAAACTAATGACTATAGCTCAAAGTCAGCAGAAGTCTTATGCTAATAGATGGAGGTGACCTCTAGAGTTTATAGTCAGTGATCGCCTTTTCCTTCGGGTATCATCTAGGTTGGGTCACCGAAGGATAGAAAGTCAAGGAATGTTGGTACCGAGGTTTATTGGACCTTTTGGGATCTTGAAAAGAGTCGGGATAGCAGCATACCAATTGGCTCTTCCACATAAATATAGTGCTATGCATGATGTTTTTCATGTATCAAAACTAAAACGGTATCAGCCTAACCCTTCTCATGGGATTTATTTGGATGATGTTGAGCTAGAGATTGATGTGTTCTTTGAGGAGCATCAGATATGTGTGTTGGATCAAAATGAAAAGGTGTTGATGGGAAATACTGTATCAATAGTTCGTGTTTTAAGGTAGCATGGACGTGTGCATGAAGATACATGAGAAAGTGAGGTAGATATACAAACTCAGTGGATCAATCTTTTTAGCTCAAAATATCAGAGAAGTTCGGGAGTACAACTCGAGGATGAGCTATTATAAGGTGGAGAGAATGTAAGATCCTGGACTTTTCTGGAGTCAATATCTAGCATGTTTTTCGGTATTTTCGTTCTTTTTAACTACCACTCTTTTGGAGTAGCAAATTGGGGTGAGTTTGGGTAAACTTTTAGGCAAAACAAAAGAGAAGTGGGTTGTGCATGGTTTGATAATGGTTTGAAAAACCGTGTTACCAAACCGTGCCAACAAAGAAGAACTGGATAGAGAGGTACAAACGGTTTACACATGGTTTGACAATCCATGCGACCAAACCATGCGGACTGAGAAAATCTGGATAGTGAGGTCTGCATGGTTTGTGCACGGTTTGACAAACCGTGTGCCAATTTCCAGGAAACCATGCGCTTGGTTTTTAATTCTGAAAATCTTTTTTTAAAACCACCCTAACCCACAGAATTCCTTATTTTTTGACCTTGGCTCAGGCTTGAAAATTTCTAGGTATTTCCAAAGCCTCTTGGAGAGATTCCAAGGTGATCTAAACAACTTTCCTCGAGTATGAAGGCTCAGATTGAAGATCTTCTCTCCTTTCAGATTTAGATCCAGAACTTGATTGATGAAGTTGTGCCACTCAGATTTTGGGGATTTTCATTGGGCTAACTTCCATCAATAAATCGGGGTAGGTGGGCTAAATCCAATCCCACAATATCATCTTGTTAGGGGTATTCTATTTTATAAATGTCGTGGCATACATAATTAATTAGTGGTTTGGTTATGTGATTCTTTGTGAATTGTGGATCTTGTTGAATATGGGTGACAGATATGATGGATGGATAAAGATGATTAAACATTTGAATAATGTTGTATATGTGAATTGGATATTTGATTTGAAAAAGGGTTGTGGGACATTGACTGACGCTCCTAATACCCACAAGGGTTCTAGACATGGCATTCTAGAACCAATGACATGCATGAAATTGATATTTTATGGGAAAAGGACTGATGCTCCAAATACCCATGGGGTTGTGAGATAGGGAATGATGCTCCAAATACTCACATGTGTGCTCGACATGACGTTCTACACACTTCCATTTATTTTGAACTATGGTTTCATTTGGATATTCATAAACTTAATATTGTGAAATAGTAAATATGAATTGAAAAGGGGAATGGAAGATCCAGAGCCTCCCCTCCTTGGCCTCTCTCATCCAGAGTTGTGGGAGGGGTGTCTTCCTCCTCCATCCTCATCCCCTCACCCCTCGTCCTTCAAGCCTTTCACGGATCCTTCCACTCTCCCCATTTTACCCTCCATCTATGTTAGTCCTAAAGTCCATTCGTTTGTCGATAGAGTCCCCATGGCTCCACTATCTTCTTTAGAGATTACTAATGCCTTCACGTTGATGGATCGTACCCTGGTAGCTCGCTTCAGTAAGAGACGACCTGCAGTTGACGTCTTCGAAAGATTTATCTCCAACCAGTGGAAGCTTCAGGATTGGGCGATTGTTGGGCTTCTGGACATGAGGCACCTCCTGATCTGCTTCTCATCTGAAGAAGATCTTATACATGATTGGGAAATCGCTCCTCATGCTATATCAGGTTTTCATTTCATTATTTTTCGGTGGTCGTTCGATTTCCACTTGAAGAAAGACCCATCTGCCTCGACGATTTGGATCTCGCTACCTGGCCTACCCCTACCATTTCAAAATCCTGCAATTCTGCATTTGATTGGAAATCTTTTGGGTCACTTTGTTTGCTCAGACCAGCAAATAGATGTCATTATCCACCCAATTTACCCTAGAATTTGTGTTGAAGCCGACATGTACAAGAATCAGTTGGACACCATCTGCATAGATATTGAATGTGAGCTTCAGTGGTTTCAAAATGTTATCTATGAATCTTGGGTTCCCTTCTATTCGTCCTGTTACCGTCTCGGTCACGACCTCTCTAGTTGCAGGAACAGATTGAGGGGGGCCTCTCGAACCGCCCGTTCTTCTGCTCCATTAGTCTTGGGCCTCCATTTATAAGCCACATGGGATGGTTCAAGGTATAATTCAGATGCTTGTGAAGATAGATGATTCGGTATTAGGCCTATAGAAGGTCTGGCTAGCAAGGGTTATGCTGGCTCTGCCTTAGTCCCGACGAAGGATGTTCATCATGAGGCTGTAGGGAGAAATACCTTGGTTTCAGAGGCTTTCAACCACTTAAGGAGGGACATGGGTATTTCCACCTTTATTGTGTAAAGTCCTTTGGGACCAGTTGGAGTGGGGTCGGCTAATCTCGCTGCTGGTGAGTCTCTAGTTCCTAATGGTTCTAGGCTGCTTTGGGAAGCTCGAACAACCTCTGTGGAAGGTACAACATCCCCCAAGGCTCCTTCTTACATGGAGGCAGTGCTTGCTGGGTTTGATAACAATGGTTGTGAGGGTTCCCAGGATGGGCCATCTCCAGGGATCAGGTCACGCCCAAGAAGTGCAGTTCCAACTATGAAGCTGTGTAACCATTTTGAGAGCCTGGAGGATGAAGGGAAAGACCAGGAGGCCGACTTGACAGCACTCATCAGTGAGGATCAGAGTTTTCCAAGGGGGGAGTCTGGTGATGATATTTCTAGCCAGGTGTCAGGAGTTAGTGCTCGGGATTTTCTTGGTAGCGACTGCAGTCAGAAGAGGTGGAAGGGCCAACATGGAGGTAAGAAATTCCGCAAGGATTATTCTTATCTTACTTCTCTAATGGAGACTCTTTCGGCCAGAAGTGTAAAGTTCCAAGTGAGGGAAGGTGTTCTCAACTCTAGTGGCAATGTTGGTCGAGCAGAGGCGGCAGACGATGGGGCTAATCCCATCAGGAAGGTCCAACAAGATACAAACATGGATGCTGAGCAACCCGTGGAGATACTACTGCACTCCAGAGAGGAATTGGAGGAGGAATATCCTGGGGTCAATGCCACTTTAGAAGAGGTCATCAAAATTATGGAAATGACCATTCGGATGGACACCAGTAGAGATTAGTGGGACTGGATTGGAAAATAGAATCGTACCCTACCAAGAGGTTGTAAGGCGGGGAAAATCAACCAAGAGGAATACTTGCAAGCATGGGATCTCCTGGTGCACAGATTTGAAGATTTTATAAAGGATGATCCATCATCATCGGTAACATCTTTTTCTTGGAAAATCTTAAAGGATAATAGGGACAATAGGTTTAAGATGTATTTTAACAATTTTTATTTCTCTTGGGGTTTCTCACTTTATCTGTAAAAGTGTTTTGGGATTATAATAAAAAAAATGAAGTTATGATGAATTGAAAAGGGGAAATCGTTTAGGCTCCTACATGGGCTGAAGTAGGCATTGCGTATTGGGTGATATTGGAAACCTGGATGTTTAACATATTAAGGAAAGGTTAATTGGATAAATATAATTATTTTCTCTATTTTCTGGCTTTATTATTAATGCAACTGCATACACTGCTTAGGAAGAGATTGTTTATGAAACTGTTGGTGGTAAACTACTGAGTCATACTCACACCCTACTCGGGTTTCCTAATTGGTACCCGAATAGACTTTGTTGATGCAGGACAGGTCATGGGAAAGATCCCTAGTTAGAGTGTTGTTTGGGGTTGTAACATGGAAGAGGGAACCTGACGTGGGTCGGGACCCATTTAGAGTCATTATGTCTTTACTTTCATTTTCATTCTAGACAATTGGCACTTGCATAGTCATAGCATGTTTTACCTTTCAGTTGAGTATTGTATTTTTGGTTTTGATTATGCTAGTGACATTTTACTGTTATATTTATATGCATTTCCGCTATTTCTTGGTTACTTCCGCTGGTATTTTATTCTGATAACAGAGGGTATAGTCTCCCCAAGACTGACATACTAGACCCTCACTGCTAGTCGACACCCTCTAGCATACGGGGTGGTGTGATTTAGGGCTTGTGACCAACCGGCTCGGAACACCGTTCAGTGCCTCCTGGGTTTGGATGTTACAGTTCCTTAGGTAATGATATGAAATATATTGTTGAATATTTTTTTAATGGTTTTGAAATTATCAGGTGATGGGTGTGTCCCTGAATTATATATCCATTTTAGGAAGTGATAGGTCTTATTATACAAAACGTTTTTTATTTTGGTGTATTCCAATTCCCATAATAGGGTATGTTCCCTAGTATAATTCCTTGATAGTATATCATCATGCCTGCAATTATACATTCTATAAGGAAACAGACCCTAGTATCCTAGAGGTGGTGATTAAATTTTTTGAATTAAGTATGATACAAGGTATATAATCCCTAAGGTATGAATAGTTTATTAGTATTGTTAAACTAGATATACACAGGAATACCACTTTACAAATGAAAAAATAAAAAACAATATATTATTTTCTTTGAGTACACCATTATTACCTTTAGAATATATCTATATATCAATCATAAAACAATTTCTGGCATCTTGAGGAAATGAAACCTAATAAATGGGTGAAACTTAATGCTTATTCAGGGTATGCGTATAGAGGAAGATATCATGAATAAGTAATTCATAATCTAATTAGAAAGGTACGTAAATGAAAAAAATTAAATTTAATCAACAAATTAACCATGAAAAGTAATGTGGCAAGAAAAATGATTGTCAAATAATTCCATAGAAATAATCATTGAAGATTGAGACTTATCCATGTATACTTTAACTAATCAAATAATAACATGTACAACAATGAAAAATCTCATAATGAGGGAATGCAAATTTTTGGACATCTATACCTTACCATGAAGGACTTATGCAAAGAAAACTTACATAACATGGTAAGGAGATTGATGAATACCCATTATAGTTTTCCTTGTGAGACCTAATAATGAATTGAGGGTATATAGTGGGCTTAACCCTTCACATATCAATTCAATGAATTCATCTTATGAAAGGGTTGAAACACAATCAATGAAAAAATTCATATTAAAATACTATATTACAAAATGTTAATAACTTTCCTAATCAATAAACCTAATTATAAACCATTCAATGTAATATGGTGAATGGTATCCAAATAATAAATCTCTTGTAAAATTGATCATAAGACATATTTATAAATAATATGTATTGTACCATTAAAACATATTCCAAATGGTTCATAAGTAATATAAAGGTTTTTGTTCTTTATAAATACAAATATATAGAAAATTCCATTAAAACATTCATGATGAAAATATCCTTTTCACTTTAAAAATAAAATTCAAAAATAAAAAAGCTATAGAATATTAAGAAAATAATTTTCTTTGAAAACATATTTTCAAACATGTAAAGGATTATTCAAAGAAATGAGTTGTCATAACTGTGAGTAATTCTATAAACACCATATAAGTTAATTTTTTTTTCTATTCACACTGTTGTAAAAAGGTAAAAAACAGCCTCGTTTGGAATATGATATGAATATTCCATTAAAAATGCTTTTAAAATTGGAAGAAGTGGGTAAAAATGTATTAAATAAATAAATTGGATAATTTTATCACATTTTTTATTTCTTTAAGAACATGGATATGGAAGAAAAATGGTGTCTGACTGTGGTGAGAAATGAAGCTAGTTTTTATTAAAAACATTCTTTTGAAATGTCTTTTTCTTAAATAGTGGAAATGAAAGGAAAACCTGTTTTCTATAGAAATAACCATATTTTAAGGAAATTAATGAGTTTCTTGAAATATATATCATAATATTTCGTTATTGTAAACTTAATCATGAAAAAATCTAGATAAATAATAAGACTATAATAAAAATCATTACTATATTGGTGTCTTCAAAATCATAATCCCCATGATAGAAATAACATAAAATGAAACATTAAATAACATGGAGATAAAGGGATTCATGATATAATATTTTAGGGGGGTATTTTATACACCACACAATTTAACTATGTTGTGAATATGGCATACATCACACAAAGGTAAAAGTGAGACGAGAAACCCTTACATCTGTACCGATTTATGCTATATTTGTCTAAAGCACCATATAATAAAAAAGTATAAATCTATTAAATAAACATAAAATTATATTATATGAAATATATAATTTATTATAGTCTTTTATGAACTTTTTCTTAATAATTCTTAATTAAATCACTTTTTTAGGTGATAATTTCTTTGTTTTCATGTATGTTTTGGCTCTATAATTTCAATCCATTTACATTGATCATGGTTCCATTTTCTCAATAATTTTAACCATGATATAAATATAATATATAATCATTATATAAGTATATATAGTAGTACATAAAATTTATTAATGAGAAAATGAGTTACACTATTCATAGAGATCGTGGGTCGTACATACAAATGAATTTTGTTTCTATTTTAAAAAAGATGAAACATTAGAATGGTAAATAATATTTAATCACTATAAAAAAGTATTATATCATATAAATTAATTACATATTCCATTATTACCATATATTGGAAAATTAAATGAAATATATTTCACATTGCAACGTAGAGGCAGTAGTCCACATGTATGCATGGGTGACGTTATTGTTTTCCAATGGGTTTGAGAGTAAAATGGTATATGTGATATTATAATTTTAAAAGTATATTTATGTCATAAATTTCATATATAAACATTACATACATCATTACATTCCTAAAAGAGAGGCGGTGTGGGAAAAAATATATCAGGTCGTGAGACAGTAGTTTTCTATACACACGATCAATGATTTAGTTTCTAATTTGATGGAAGAGGAGACATATATAAATTATTACATTAAAAAAATAACATATTAGCATTTCAGTATATTTTTTTATTCCATCATATTTTAAGGATATTTGTAGGGGTTATAGGAATACATAAAATGAATACATGTGGTTAAGAACTATATAATTTTCCAAAAAACCACGTTAGGTTTATACCTAAATCCTCATTATATTGGATGTACGATCAGAAAAAGACCTATAATAGGTGGTTATGTTGGTAAGGAAAATATTTGGACAGGTCTTTTCTGATCCAAAATTCATTAGGAGTGTAAGGAATAGAGGATATGGTGTAGCCTTTTATAAGTGGGGGGAGAGGACACACTTGGATGTTTTGAAAAGAAAAACTGATACCCATGGTTTTGACATTAAGAAAGGATCCAAATGGATTATTATATAACCATATATGATATAAAGTAAAAATATGTCAATCATATAGGAATTTTATATGTTTATAGGTCATTTTAACCATTATATATTTAGTTTAACCCTTGATAAACCTATTTTTACAATAACTACAATAATTAATTTTTATTGTTTTTCAAATTCATTATTAAGAAAAATTAAATTTAACACACTATATATTATTAATTATTATTATTAAAAATATTAAATCCATTTTCATATTTCAATTAATAAATGTGACATAATTTACCTTAATGTAAATATTGTCGATGTGATAAATTGGAATATTTCCAAAGTAATTTTTTTTTGTGTATATAATTTTTTAAAATCTTAATTCTATAAAATTGATTAAAATAACATAAATTGTATTTATAATAATATAATTTATCAATGTTTACTTTCAAATTATTTTTAAAACAAAATTTAACTTTTAAATTCAATAAAATAAAATTTAGTTTTCAAAAAAAAGTAATTTTCATTACTCATTGAAAAATTAATTTTTGTTCATAATATTATAATAAATTAAATCTATGATAATTTTTCTATAATTATTTAAAAAACTAAGTTTATTTTTTATTATAAAATTTATAAAAGTTGTAAAAATTAATTTTTATATAAAAAATCTAAAACTAACGAAACCGTTTTTTTGAAATCAAAATAGCTTCATTGAAGAACATTTATTTTTCATTCAATTAATTTTTATTTTCATTTCTACCCAACTGATAATAATTAATATTATTTAACATAGAATATTCATAACTTATTTATTTCTATTCATACCCACCAAATTTACGGCTAGGTTATAAAGGTATACTATATTACGGTTCATTTAGAATTGGGGTTGAATGATTTGTAAGATATAGAGGAAAATGAATTTATTTAAAAAGAAATATATCATAATATCATGGGTTGTTACATTATAAACCTATATTAGTGTTTTGGGTCATATATGATTTTAAAAAAATGTTATTATTTAATAATCTTAGGTTGTTACATTCTCCCACCTATAATAAATCTCATCTCTCACTTTGAGATTGTACTCAGAAATCAAGGGTTTAATATTTGAAAATACCTTTGTTGAAATCCGAAATTGTAAACATGTTTTAATAAACATTTTATTACAAGAGGGAAAGGTAAAATGAAAGTTCATCTAAAATAACAAATAATAATGTTTCCATGTTGGATAACATTGGCGGGATTTAAAAATGTGGAAATGTAAGAAAAGATTAAATAATTATGGATAATGATAGAGATAACTAATGAAAAGAAAGTGAATGATCAAGAAATATTTAATGACCAGAAACCCATACATATTTAATATTTATATGACCATATATTCATTAAATGTGAATGAAATTGGATAATTATTTTAGTATCCATTTTCCGATGTTGAGGAATTATCTTACCATACAAGAACATAAGGAAATGTAGTTACATGAAAATTTAGATTTCATAATTTAATCAATTTTCAAATAAATTTCATAATTTATTCTAATTATGAGTCTTCAAGGTTATCTTTTCATGAATGAACCACTAAATTTAACTTTTAATAGATCATTAGATCCATAAAATAATTAAAATTCATTCCTCCTATCTCTTGACATTTCCTAAAACAGAAATGGTTATTACAAGTTATCCAATAATAAATTAATTTCTAAACATCAACAATAAACCAAATTTAAAAATTAATCATTTTCATAAATATTTAACCTTAAGACTTCTAAAAAACACCTCTGACCAAATTCAATGTCCAAAAATTTAGGTGTATGTTCACTAAATTTTCAAAAATTTCTTAACATTAGATTCCCCATCAAAATAAAGTAGATATTTATGTTACATACCAAATATGAGAATACCTTAATCACAATATAACCTTAATAAAAACATGAATTCTTAAAAAAAATTAAATATAATATTATTAAATATATTCCATAAACACAAACTTGTTGTAAAATCTAGTGAAGAAAACATATAACATCATATCACTCTCAAATTTTAAGGACACCAATATTATCCCATTTTCATACACCAAGTGATGATCGAGTCAAAGTAAAATGTAACCTTTTGGGTGTTATAACCCCTAGGTTAAAATCTTTTAGAACCACATCCACTTATAGTATCCAGACAGGTATTTATTTCATGGAATGATCTACATAATTTCTACCTTACAATAATTGAGGATATTATCATATACTTAGTATTTTTTTCATAGTTATTCATAATGGTTATCATTTCTAATCAATGATTTCTTAAATATATTTCACATAGTCTATATTAAATGTTCTTAGATACCTACTCTAAATAACCTAAACCTAGTAACCCATAGTTTTTGGTTACTTTATTACATTGGCACTTGATATAAGGTATAAAATCCCAAAGGAATAAATAGTTTATTAGCCTTGGTAATATATATATTATATTTTCACAATAAAATTGAAAACAAAAAAATATAATATTTTTTATACACCATTATTCCCTTTAGAATATCATTACCTATCAATCATAAAACACTTCCAGAGAATCATAGGGAAATAAAACATAAGAAATAGGTGAGTTCCCAATGCTCAGTAGGGGTATCTGTATAGTGGAATATATCACGAATAATTAAGTCATAATCAATATGGAAAGGTAAATTTATAAAACCCAATCCATTTAAGTAATAACATGTAAAAGAAAAATAATATGGAAGTAATAAATGATGATTGAATAATGCCTTACAAATTATGACATGAACTTGAAACATAGACATCGATATTATAACTAATCCAATAATGAAATGGAAATAAAAAAATAATACCATAATGATGTGAAAAATATCATACATCATAACCATATAGTCAAGGCCTCATTCCACGATATCACATACAAATGGGTAAGGCCTCAACAAAATACCAAAGATATTTTGTCTTAAGATACCTAATGGTGAATCGAGGGGATATAGTGGGGCTTACCTATCACTTACCTAGTCCAATGTATTACTATTATGAAGAAGGTGAAACAAAATCAATATAAACATTCATAATAAAAAAATAGAATAATAAATTTTAATAGTTACCCTAATCAATAAATATAATCATTAACAATTCAGAGTAATCTGGAAAAAGGTATGAAAATAGTATATCCCCAGTCATCCTGATAGTAAATAATCCTTAAAAATAATATGTATCGTGTCATTATAATACATTCCCAATGGTAAATACGTAAAATAATATTTTTTTAACTATGAATATAAATACTAATGAAATTACTAACATTCTGGAGGAAAATAACCTTTTTATTTTCAAAATCACATTCGGCAATAATAAATTTCAGAAATATTAAGATAAAATTTTCATTAAATATATCATTATAAATAGGTAAAGTTTGATTCAAATAAATGAGTTATCATAGAACCTATTAATTTTATACATTCCATATAAGTTAATACAACATTCATTTCACAATGTTGTTAAGGAAAAAAGTCACTATTTTAGGAAACAATTATATAATTCTTTTCAATACATTCTTTTAAATGTAAAGCATGATTAAAAATGTATTTTATAAATTATCTAGAAAATCTTAAAACATTATAGAAATTATATTTAGAAAACATGGATATGTAATAAAAAAATTTCTAATGAATAGAGAAATTAAATCGGTTTTATTTAAAATCATTCTGTAGATCAATTTTTTTATTAAAGAGTGGAAAATGAGATTAAAACATGTAATATCTAGAAATTAAAAAAGGAGAATGAAATTAATGATTTTCCTAAAATATAGCTAATATGATTTCATCATCTGAAACTTAATCATGAAAAATCCGGACAAATAATGAGATTATTACATAATCCTTTACCTATTTATTTTTATGATCCTGAACCTTTGAGAAGTTACATAATTTTTTAAATTTTCATTTTAGAACCCTTAATATTTTTAATGAAATTATTCCCAAGAGTATAATATGTTCTAATAATTTCTTAAGGTATTGAGACACAAAAGAGTAAGAAAAGATGAAATACTATATAGGGCACACAGTTGACACACTATTAGTTCTAACCATACAACTTAACTATGCAACATATTGGAGGATGGTGCATGGTTGGTAAACCATGAGAGATGATACATGAAACCATTGGACCACAGATAGAGCGAGATACATGAACTCCACATAGTTTTCAAAATCATGTGTGATCCTTGGAAAAAAGTACGACCCAAGCCCCTCTTGGATTGAGAGTTCCATATAGTTGTTGCACATTTTAGCCAACCATGTAGCCAAAACATGCGCCTAATTAAATAGAGTAAGGGATACCCATTTTTTCTCGTTGTAATATAAGAAACCATACTCAATTTTCTTCCCTTCTACACCTACAACATCTTTAATGAGAACTAAATCCTCCCTCCTATTTAAAGGTTGATTCTCCCTCTATCCTGTGTCTTTTAAAGTTCCATTGGTTGAAAATAGGAACTTTGGGTGAGTCCATCATTCCTTATACTTCTATTTTCTCTAAATAATATTTTAGGATGTTTTATTTAATTTTTAATCCCTAATTACTAATTTTTATAGCAAATTATTAGATTAGGTGTTGGGGGATTTTTTAAGATTGTATCAAGGTCTGTGTTTGAGTGAGAGGTTGTTTATGAACATGGGGCTGATTGTCTTCAATTTATATCCCATATTATTGATTTATATTCATTTGTATGTCATTTTTTTTGTTCTTGAAATTTTTTTATTTGGTGTGATATAATAAATTGTGTGTTTAAAAGATGTGTTGGACCCCTCATGATCCCCATTAGATCTGTTGAGAATGATTAGAAAGTGCCTATGGTCACACATGGGGTGTTCCACTACCATTTATATTGTGAAATGTGTTGTGAAATTATTCTCTAAGGGGTTTATCATATTAAATAATATAAATTGTGTTTGGATAGATTGCATGAAATTTGGGGTTATTTGGATGAACATATAGAAGTTAAATGAGTTATGGCATGTTAAAGGGTAAATCTGATAAATGGTTGAAGAGGAATGATAATGTGAGTAAATTGATTAAAATGGGTACCAATGGTTGTAATTGTACTTAAATGATGAAATGGGATATAAATAAAATTGATTAAAGTTTTTAATATAATGAACCTTTGTTATGTGATCAATGATAAAGTTCAACATTGTTATAAATTTTATTTTAAAAGGAAACTAATGATAAACCATGGAATAAATGATAAATGGAATGTTTGGGATATTGTAATGTGGATCATATCCCTTGGTTTAGGTTTGACAGATGTTATAGGCCCCATGTATTTACTTCATATCATTGGATGTTGAACAGATTCTCCAATATCTTAATGTATAGACATGAGATGGAAACTGAGATTTATGATCCATGGTACATTTTTAAATTAATTTGATAAACTAATTCCCCTATTATGTAAAGTTATTAAATACTTTTGTATATTTTTCATATGACTGACATGGGATGAAGCGGGTTTGATGTGTATGATTATCACTTGGAACTAAGAACAAAAATGGTTAATTTTAGTTATGTTAAATAATGAAACATGTTTATATTTCAAGATAATAATTTATTTAAAATAATCTTTTTTAGAATATATATATTATTTTATACACTATTTGTGGTGGACTACTTAGTTTCACTTGCACCCTATTAGGGATGACTTTGAGTACCCGAGCAGGCTTCTTGGTTACAGTTCAAAAAAAATGATCTATGTTTGATGGATAATATAAGATTTGGGATAGAGCATGTATGAGGTGACTAGATATTAAGTCAAGAACCATTTTTGGGATTTTATTTAGTGTCTTATTTTGTTTTATTTTTTGTACCTTAGACTATAATGAAATGAAATTTTTTATGATTTTATTAGTTGGAACTTACTTAGTTTAAGAATGCGCTATGTATCGTTTTAGTATTTATTATTTTTCAATGTTGATGTTTATATTTATTTCTATGTTCGATTACTCTTGTAAGAGTTTATAGTTTCCCCAATTTTTTTATTTCACCCTCACTACTATTCATAATTCTAGGATATTTCAAGAGGCATGATTGAGGTCATATGGAACACCAGCTCGGGGCACTGGTTTAGTGGTACCTAGGCCAAGGAATTACAAAGTGGTATCAGAGGTGTCCTTTTTCTCATGCATTAATATTTGGGAAGGTATACATTAAATTAGGTTTTTTATCCTTAGTAATGATATTTTTCATGGGATTAACTAACCCATGTGAATGGTAAAACCTAAGTACCCATGGTGAGATTATTTTTCTTGATGTTATCATATTATATATGGTTTTTATTTCATCTTGAGTGATTCACATATGGTGTGATGTTATTATAATTATATGACTCTATTCTTATTTTGGAATTTAACAAGGTTTGTACATACATTAATAATTTTAGGCACTCATGATTTATGTACCATGCAAAATAATATGAACTCATAGAAAATAATGATTTGGTTGGTTATGGGAAATGAAAAAAAGTTTTGAAAATTCTTTGTGGTTTTAAGAAAATACATCCTGAAAATGATGTTGAAAATTGTTTAATTTAAATATCTACTATGTAAAATTCTTGAAATAGTGCCTAATGTAGATGTTTTAGTGATTTTGTATGTTAAATATACTAAACTAGTGTTAAATTAGGGGGGTTTATAAATTGAAAGTCTGTTTCCATGAGATAACCATAGCCCATGATAGGGATGCTAAGGGTAGTGATCTTGTTACATTTATGGTAATCAATGTAGTGTATATTGAGTAGCCTCTTATGGCTAGTGAGACCCCTCCTTTGTAAAATTGAATAAATTGTTTGATATGTTCCCTAAAATGTTCCTTTATAATTATATAGTGGTGTACCATGATGACATTTTATGATTGGGCAGTAGGAGGAAATCACTGATAATGCTCCTATAGCAGTGGGACATGACCCCCCATTGGTTCAAGGTAATAGGGGAAGATTTTTTCCTTGATAAAATTTACCATTTTGAACATTTCATTGAAAGAAGCCCTGGAAGGGTAGTACCGAGTATGACTGATTTCACATGGGAGTTTTAGTTGTAGCATCCTCTGATGTTTTCTGAGGAGGGAAGAACTGAGGAAGTATAGTTATGTATAGAGTCAATTATGATGATTTGTGACCACTTAGAGACACCTTCATAGAAGTGGGTCAAGTTTGAATCATATATGTTGCGACGACCAAAGAAACACTGGTGGGATATTCAATTTTATACTGAATAGGCAGATGGTATGATATGGAAATATTTATAGGGATTTTTTTGTAACATTTCTTTCCAGTGACTCAAAGTTAGGATATAGTTATATATTTTATGAATTTTGACTCAGGGTACTATGTCTGTGATGGATTATTTATCCTCATCAATGAATTTCAATGCGTCATTCCAACATTGGTAGTGGATGAAGAAGAAATAAAGATACATTTTTTGGAATAAATTCGATATGAGATCATGAACTAGGTGAATATATTCCATTTAAATAGATTTTCAGGTAGTGGATGAGCAACTCAATTATGAAGGGAACCTAAAAGAAGATTCTATTGGGGGGGGGGTAATATGGTTTGGTAATGGAAGTTTAGTGGTACGAATTCAGATAGTTAGATGCATTATTTTGAATGAATTCTCTAGGGAAGTGGGGGATAGAGTACCCAAGGTATAGGATAAACCTCTCAACGTTGTGATCTGGTGTTCTCCTATCAGTACTATAGTTTGGTACAAATACATAGTTAGTTTCCCTGAACACCAGGTTAGTGCTAATTGTGAGGAAGGATGGTACATGTGTAAGTGTTCTATAGGAACCCTTGGTATGTGGGTAGTGATGGAGGACAATGAATGATGAATTGTGTAGGAAGGGTTTATACTACCCCATACCAAGAAGATACATGGAGTTCTACTGGAAGTATTGGTTGGTGTTGTTTATATGGTACTCCATAGAAGGAGAGTTTTCATTAGTAGGGAAATTCATCAAAAAGGTCCAAGACAGGAGTTCAGGGAAGAGGGGAAGTTCAATTACATGTAGTTTAGCCTACACTCAGAGGTGGTGATGTTGGACCATTAACTGATCAAGGTATTATTGTTATAGATTTTATGCTTTTTAGGACAATATTTTACACAATATCCTCACACTCTTTTATATATTCCTTGTTTTTAAGTTGTTTGGGTCTGGTAGATGAGTATATGTTTGCGGTTATGTAAATTGACACACCATTGGGGGTTCTATTATAGGATATCCATCAACATATGGAGTGTTCCATCGGGGATGGTGGGTACTGACTCTTTTGGGAATTGTATTTGCTTGAGATGATAGGTTTTTACCTAATACTAGGGATGAGATAGTGGGTTACATGAATGTATCACATTTTTTTATCACCATAAGAGAGTGAGTTTCAAATCTTTATAAGGTGACACATATATCCATCAGGGGTGAATGGAATATATTTTTAGGCCATTTCGAGCCACTTCTTCCATGTATTTATGAACTCTTAGACTAGCTGAAGGGTGACTGTGTACTCTATAAGAGTGATACATGGGAAATATATCTTCATCTGAGGGTGAGAAATTTTGATATACCATGGGATTATTTTAGAAGCAGGTAATATTTGTATTAATTTATTGTAATATCATTTTGATTAATGAAATATCCTGTTGTGTTTTTGGATTTTATGAATGGAATATTTCACTCATACTAGGATTAGGTTGTCGTAATTTTTGTTGATTAAATCATGGTGCATCCCAGATTGACAACGATCATGAAAAACATCTTGACATCATCTTGAGTATATAGAGAATAAATTATAAATACAGAAAGATATCAATGTTTCATTTATGGATTGAAAAAGTAAATTTCAGGGTTCATATCATCTTTGAAGAAGGTGTTTCAATAGACCCATATAATTTTCAGGTATTTTTTTCTTAGAAGTAGAAGATTATTTTTTTTGATATAATAATCTTTATTGATCTAATGAGTTACTACCAAAGGTTCATCAGATACTTTTATCATTTGGTAGTATCAATCTCAGTCTTGAGAAACAAGGGTAAAAGGTTTGAGTGGTCTCAAGCATGTGAGAATTATTTTGAGGAGCTAAATAATAGTTCGAACACTACACTAATATTGATATTACCCAATCTTGGGAAGAAGTATTATTTGTTTTGTTATGAATAAAAGATGGGAATTTGGGTAGTGATGTTGCAGGGAGGTCTTGTCATGGAGAATGGATCATGGAAGTTGATCCTACATGAATAGAACCATCCTAAAATTATCTCAAGTTGTACATAGTGGTTTGTTCCTTGAAATGTTTGAGGAATTATCTTTTGGGTGAAATTTTTTTTATAACAAATTTAATAACCCTAAATACATATTTTCCAATCATGAATTGAATATTTAGAACTGGATATGGGTTGAGTACATTTATTAATTAAAAATTGAGCTAGATTATATATTAGAGAAGGGTAATAGTGTCAAAGATGAATTGATTTAGATGACATAAACTCAAGTAGTTTAAGAATTTTGTTTTTGGTTGATAGATTTGTTTGTAGAGATGAGTATAAGATTTAGAGAGGACCATGAGTGGATGAAACTCACTTCCTTGTTGGTTAACCCCTCTCTTTTGAATCAATTTTATAAGAGGAAATATGAGGATACAGAATTTCTGTCCTTGAGGTATAGTTTTAAAGGTAGGGAGCCAAATTACTATTGAACTATTGATAAGGAAGATATTATTCTCATTTGTGGACATTTTTTTTCATATTTGTATGTGAGAATATATGATTAATAATTTTCATAATTTTAAGTGGTTTATGCACAATGGTTTTACAAAGATGTACCATTATATATGTGTAATTTATAATTGGTCAAGAATTAAAATTGGGATTGGTGGTTTTGTGAGATGGTGTTGCCCCTATCAGTTGGTGAAGGTCAAGAATCATCAACCAGTATAACTTTTAAAACAATTCCCATCCAAAAATTTAAGTGGGATGATGTTTCCATGGATTTTGAGATATGTCAATAGATCCCTCCATAAATGAATGATTTGATTTAGGTGATTGTGGACTCATTAAAAAAGTAGTTCATTTTCATTCCAATTTGGTAGAATTTTACCATTTACTTGTTGGGTCACTTTTATATCTAGGAAATAATATATTTTCATAGGGTACCTTAGAGTATTATTTTAGATTGTGATCGTTATTTTAATTCTCCATTATAGAAAGGGTTTCATAAGGTTCTTGATATAGATGTGTTTTTCAGTATAAATTTCTAACCACAGATATACATGATGTTTGAAAATAATATCTATGTGTTATAGGACATGTCAAGGGAATGTACCATTAAATTTGGAGGATCTTGGGAGAAACAATTAGTGCTCATTGAATTCACCTATAAAAATATTTATTAGGATGATATTTAGATGTGTCTATAGAAGGTTATCTATGGTAGACCATGTATATATTACTTATATTATAAGGAAGTAGGGGAATAAGAGTTGTTGTGACCAAGTCAAGATTAGGAGACATCATATATGGTTAAGTTGGCTCATAAGTGTATGGTTAGGGAAAATATTTTAAATAATTCATACACTAATTGACAATTAAGGACCAAGTGTATATAGTGGATTATCATGTGTTCCTTCGAGTTTCATTAATATTGATTCACCATTAGATTCAGCGAAATGGAAAGTTGGAACACATGTATGTTGGTCAATTTGTGATTGTGGAGAGGAACATACTATTGGTGTAACTATTGGATATTCCGAAGTATTATAGTTGAATGAATTATGTTTTTCATGTTTCATATCTATAGAAGTTTCATCCAAACACTTATCATATGGTACATGATAATTATGTTGAGAATGAGGCTAATTCATCTTTTAAATAGAATATGGTTTGTATTGGGTACCATAGTTAGAAGAATATTTGGGGAAAGATCATGCATTTAGTTTGAGTGTTATAGTAACAAGTATCAGTTTATGAGGAAATTTTATTGAGGGAGGTGGATATGATGGCCCAGTGGCCCAACATTTTTACCTTGGAGTCTTAATAACAATTGAGAGTGAAACTTGAGGATGAGATGTTATAAGGTTGGTATGTTGTAAGATCCTTACCCTTTAAAGAGACACATTATTTTTTAAATTTGGATTTAAATATATTTATATTTTATAATGAAATTACTCCTTAGATTATACCATGTTTTGGACGTGTCTAGAGGGTTTGAGTCATGAAAGAGGATGAAAAGAGGCCATACTATGAATGGTACATAGTTGTAACATTGTTAGTACTAACCATGATCCATTACCACAAAAACTGCAGTGGGGAAGTGAATAATTAAAAAACAAATCAAGGGGTTCTAGGAAACCATGTGTCCTTCAATAGAATAAAAAACATGGCCTCCACATGATTTACCAAACCATGAAGGCTCCCTAGAAAACAGTGCAAGTCAAACCCCCTCTTGGATAGAGGGGGAAACAAAGTTAGTGCATGGTTTATCCAACCATATAGTTAAACCACGTACATCATTAAATATGGGTAATATAACCATTTTATCCCACAATATTTAATAAACCATTCCATATTTTCTCCACTATCCACCTCTTGTATCTTGAGTGATGAACGAAGGCCTCCTTCATCCTCCAAGGGTGGTTCACCATTACTCTTGGGATGTTTGATACAATATTGGTTTCGAATTGAAGTTCTGTGTGAGTCTATTATTCATTTTTATTTTATTTTCTATAATAAACTTGGTGGTTTCTTAATCTCAATAAAAATCCCTAAAAACATCTTTTTCAAATGGATTCTTAGATTGGGTGTTGAGGGTTTTTTGGGGTATAATCAAGGGATGTTTTTGAGCAAGTAATTTTCTTTAATCTTTTGGTAGGTTTTCTATATGTTATACTCTATAGTATTTATGTTTATTCCTATGTATATGGTTGTGATTTTATACTGTAGTTATATGAATTTTATTCTTTGGCATTGAATAAAAAATTGGGTGTTTAAAATATGGCTTGGATCCCTCACAATCCTTATTGGATCCGTTAATAATGATTAGACTAGGAACTCCCTTTGATATAGTAATTTTTTTTGAAATGAATATTTAAAGGGGGTTTTATATTAAACCATATGAATTGTGTTTTTCATGTTAGTATGGAATAAAGGGGTTGTTTGGATTAACTTGTAGAAGTTAAATGAGTTATTGCATGTTAATGTGTAAATGTGATAAATCGTTGAAGAGTCTAGTCTATATAGGTAAATGGTTCAAAATGGGTACCAATGGTTATAATTTTTATTAAATATTGAAATGTGATAGATATTAAGTTGAATAAAGTGTTGAATTCAATGAACCTTATGAATTTGATAATTAAAATGGTTCACCCATTTTTATTAATTTTTAAAAGTCCACAAATATTTATCCATATTATAATTGAAAAATGGTATGGTTGGGATATTGAACTAAGGATCCTCCCCCTTGGGATAGAATAGAATAATGATCTTGGTCCCACTAATGTATCTCATGTTTTAGAATTTTAGAATGATACTGCATGAACCTGATGTATGAAAAAGTGATGAATAGATGGAATAATGATCCAAGTTACAATGTTAAATTGATTTGATAAATGAATTAACCTATAATGTAATGTTATTGAAATCCTTTTTATATTTTTAGATAACTGATATGGTATGAATAAGGTTTTATTTGTATGGGTATCACTTTAAACTAAGAAAAAAATGCATAATTTAAATAATGTTAAACAATGAAACATGTTTAAATTTCAATATTTTCCATTCCTTGATATAAATTGTAATACACAATTCTTAGCTAGATATTATTGTAGAAATAATTGGTTGTGTCCTTGTGAGTTTTAATCACAACCTAATAATTATTTCGTTTGATACTAGAATAAAAATCTTGGTTAAATGATAAGATAAGGAAAAAAGATCTATGTTTGATTGATGATATGGGAATCAAGATAGAGCAAGGATTATGGGACCAGACATGAAACCATGACCAAATTTTTAGATTTTTTGTAGTTTTGTATTTTGGGTTTTTAGTACAGTAGACTATCCTTGCATGAAATATTTACTTCTTTGGTTGATTCAAACTTTATAAGGTTGGGAATGTGGTATGTGACATTTGGTATTTATTATTATTGCATGTTGATGTTTAATTGATTTATACAATTCATTTAATATGGGAAGACAACATTATATACCCACAATTTATATTTTAACATTTCACCTAGTTGGTAGCCTCTCACATATGGGGAGGTGTGATAGAGGTCACATGGTGCATCAGCTTAGGGCACCAATTTAATGGCAGATGAGCTTGGATATTACATTGCTAAATTATAAATCATATACCCCCTAAAATAAATAAATAAAATAAAAATTAAATAGCATTATGATAAAGGGATTATAATATAGTACATTAATGGTGTAATATATACACTACATGAAAATAACTAAGTAGTGAATATGGAATATGTTTCACAATTGTAAAAGTGAGATGAGAAACCCTTAACTCAGGTTTAATGCGATTTTTACCTAAAAAACCTATTATATAATAAATATATACTTATTATACATCTATTAAAAACCATAACCATATATCTAGTACTATACATGGCCTACTTATAGTATTTTATGACCAGTTTATCAATAATTATTTGCTAAAATATTTTTTTCGGGTGTTAATTGCTTCATTTTTCTTGTATATTTTTTTTTCACAATTTTTGTCCTTTTACATTTAATATAGTTAAATTATATCCATAATGTCAAAAATTATAGAAATATAATATATAATTATTATATATGTATTTATAATAGTTTATAAAATTTATAGATGGGAAAATGAGTTACATCATTTATAGAGACGGTAGGTCGTATGTACGCATGACCGTTGTATCTATTTTTCTAAATGATGGAACACAGAAAATGTAAATAATTTTTAAAATTTAAAGAAAAATTATCATATCAAATATTTCACATATATTCATTAAATATATCATAATTACAATAAATTTAATAATAAAATATAAAATATTCACATCGCTATTTTGAGGCGATAGTTGAGATGTACGCACTAACAACATTGTTGTTTTCAAACAGGTTGGAAGGTAAGAGGTTATATGTCATATTATAATTTTATAATTAAATTACTATAATAAATTTCATATAATAAATTTAAATCCATTATTAAATCAATCCAATAGGGGCGATGGTAATAGAATTACATTGGTTCACGAGGTGGTAGTTTTCTGCACACACGATCGACTATTTCGTTTCCAACATGATAGAAGAGGAGATAAATATAAATTATTACATTAATATTATCAAATACCAATATATGGGAGATAGTGTTGTTATAATTTCAGAATATTTTAATGAAACATTAAGGGTTTATAGGATGTAATAAAACTAAGATGCATGGTCAAGATCTTTACCTCTTATTCGGACAACCACTTTGGTGTATATCTAAATCCTTCCGTGATTTTCCTTCTGATAAAACCAAGGAATCAAGGATGTGTGGAGTGTTTTATGTTAGATAATTTTTTGGGATTATATGAACAAGAATTATTTTTTATTTTTAATATTAGGAGATAGTGGTTGGTATTTTATACGCGGGGGAGATGAGACACATGGAATTTGTGAAAATAAAAAGTGATACCCATGTTTTTCAATGACAAAAGGATCCAAAATGGATCATTCTCAAACCATGGATGATATAAGTTATAAATAAAGAAATAAAACATGAATATTGAAAATTTTATAGTTCATTTTAAAAAGTAAAAATTTATTTTGATCCCTAGTAATGTGGTTTTAACATTAGAAACATTAATTAATTTTTACAATTTTTATTATTCATTATGTCTAAATATTTTCTTGAAATTATTATATAATATTATTTATTATGATTTCAAATATTAAATTTATTTTTCTAAATTCAATTCACATATTTTAAATAATTTAACTTAATATTAATTTCATATATATGATGAAAAAGGAATTTTCAAAAGGAAAGGTTTTCATAATTTTAGAGAGTTTTAATATGAAAATTCAATATGAGACTATTTAAAATTAATTAATAACATTTATTAAAATATAATTAAACAAATTTTACATTTAATACATTTTTTTTAAAAATGTAACTTTTAAATGGTTTAATCAAAAAGTTAGTTTAAAAAAGCAATTATTTTTCACAATTCATTGAAAAATTAATCTCTTCCAAAAATTATAAAAAGTAACTATATTATAGTTTGACATGTATATTTAAAAATAAAGTTAATTTGGAAAAATAAAATTTTTAAATATAGTAAAAAATAATATTAACATAAGGATGAAAAAGGCGACAAAACCATTTTTTTGAAAAAGTAAAGTCTTCCATAGATAATTTATTTTTCATTCAATGGAATTTGATGATAATTAAAAATATTTATTAACCTTATAATTTTAATAATTTATATAATAATATTCATAACTACCAATTTTTACTTTAGTTTATAATGGTATACTATATTATGGTTTATTTAGACTTGGGGCTACCTGTTTCTAAAGCTATCATAGAGATTAAATTTATTTTAAAATAAATATATATTAATGTCTTGGGTTGTTACATTCTTATATATGCACTGTGTCTTGTGTCATATCTGCTATCATACAAAATTTTGTTCATTTATAATCTTGGGGGTTAAAATTTTCATCAATATTATATTAATGAATTTTTTTATTTATGATTTAATTTATTTTCATGGATATAACATTCCTCCAATTTATGTTGATTATAAATTCATGCTATTAATTTATTACCACAATATAACTTATGAAATGTTTGTGTTTTGAAAAACAAATATATGATATTTCTAATAATATGAGCTCACGTTTTTCCTTTTTTCCATTTCTTTAGGAATCCTAATGAAGAATTATGTGTAATTTACAGGGATTTGATGGAAGGGATAATTTTGTTCCCATAATTTGTACATGTTTTATATTTTCTTATTATGTGTAATGTATTTATCTCTATAGAATTAAAATTCAAATAACTTGTTGTATCCTACATAAAATATATTTTTCAGTAATAATAATATAATATACCTGACATATATGGGTTTCTATATTCCTATATGTTAGAGTTGGAATCATAGAATTTTTTATGAACCATGGTTACTCGATTTAGAGGAACCTAGTGAGATAACAATAGTAATTTGAAAAAAATCAGGATTTCTAGGGAATAATATTTAAAACACAATATGATTTATATTTCAAAATCAAATATTATTTTTTGATTCTGTGTGTGATTTTTTTAAATGGAAACTAGTGAATGAAATTTAATATATTTTAAGGGGGCATCTAATCCCTTGTTTTAATCGATGGAATTAATATCTTTAGTATCTTCTAGAACCACCCACATTATATCACCATATTTAAATTCAAGGAATATAGGAATATAAGTCAAAAGATATGGAGAAAGAAGATATACTATTTCCTAATTCATATTTTTATATATATATAATGATTAGAGTTTTAAAGGATTATCTCAATAACATTGTGGAAGTATTAATTAATGACATCTTGATATTGTTTAATAGTTATGATGAGTGTGAGTGATATCTTCAAATTATTAATGAGACCAATAGAAAAAAATATCTATATGGGAAATATAGTAAGTTTTTGAATTTTTACTCAATGAAGTTTAATTTATTAGACATATTGTCTCTATATATTGAATATTTGTCGACCCTTGATTGAAAAAGGTAATCAAATAAGAACTAAAATAATAAACATAACTAATGTTGAATGTTTACATGGTATAGCAGGTTACTATTGGTTTTTTATTCATGATTTTTCTTTTTTGGACAACCTATTGTTCAAGTTAACAAATAAAGGGATTAAATTCATATAGTTCATGGATTTTAAGGAATGTTTTAGTGAGATGAAGAGGATACTGTTTGATTCCTCAGTATTAAATCAACCATTAGGTAAAAAAGAATTTTTAATATACAGTGAAGCACCAAGGAATAGACATGGTTGTTTCCTTATACAAAAATATAATGTAATTTATTATAAATCAAGGAAATAAAAAATCTATAAATTAAACAATCCAACCCCTGATCTTGATCTGGAAGCTATAATGTTTTCATTGAAAATATAAGGATACTATATATATGAAGAAATTTGTTATATATATAAAGGCCATAAGTGTTTCATGTATACCTTATCTCAGAGGGAGATCAACATGAGGAAAAAATGTCATTTTAACTACTCAAGGAATATAATTTATCATTACACTATCACTCTTGTAATGGAATAAAGATATCGAATTTATTGATTTGGAGGTCCTATAATGTTCAGACCATAATAAATATTATTAAGGATTTGATATAAAAAGGTCTAGTAAATATGTATTTGGTGATCTTTAAAAGATAGGATACTTCTTTAGTTATCTGAGAAATTAATAAACCATCCTTAAAATTAATTATTTATAGGCCCCAATAGGATTATTAGTGAAGTAAATAATGGTAAATTGACAGACTTGATTAATAGGGATGAAATATTAATGATTGGAAATTGTTTATGAGGTCCATACATAACATAGTTGAAGAAAATAATACTAGATGAAATAATATCCCAAATGTATCTATACAACCATGTTGTATAAATAAGTATATTAATTTACGTGAAAATTTCTTACAACATAGTATAAAGTGTGAAATTGTAGCCTTTTTATCCAGATGCTTAGAATTTCTATAGGTAAAGGATGAAAGATAACATCCTAAGAGAGTCCTTCAACCTCTTTATATATATATATATATTAAAGGGAGTAAATTTCATAACATACTTTTTTAGAAGACTCCCAAAGAATCTATGGGTGAATGATTCTATATGTGTCATTTTTGATCATCTTTTTATATATGTTTATTTCTTAGAAACAAGAGAATATATCTACCTTGAGCACCTTTTAAAATTCTATATTAATGAAATTATAAGGAATTATGGGGAAAATATATCAATTGTATCAAATTATAACATTATATTCACAGAAAAAATTCTATATGAGGATTTATATAGATCTCAATATTGAGATGCATTTAATAATTTCAAATAATCCTAAAATTTATTAGAAGTTAGAAAGGACTATCCTAACATTGGATGATATACTAAGGCAATGTTATCTTAATTTCCAATGTATATGGGATATATATATACCATTCATGTAATTTTCATAAAAGAATACATTATATTAGAGAACTCAAATGGAAAAACATGAAGCATTATTGAGAAATAAGTGTTATACTCTGACCTATTAAGAAGAAGATTGAGAAAGAAAGCTATTTGTCTAAGAGATTATAGACAAGACATCTTTTAGAGTATGGACTATAAAGTATCATATTAAATCATCCTAGAGTATAAAAAATTGATATGTGGATATTAAAATGAATTAATTGTAACTTGAATTTGGGGATTAAGTATTCTTGACGGTTTTAACACCACATGGATCTAAGAGATTTTATAAAATTTTGAAGTTAAGCCCATGGTATATTGGTCTTTTTCAAATAATATAATGAAGTGGAGTTATAGTGTACTGATTGCATATGATTCAAAACCATATTAAGGTACAAAATTGTTTCTTTGTTTCATTAGAGTGAAAATACATGCCAGTTCTAATTCATTTTCTCATATATAAGAGAATTTATTTGGAGTCCGACTTATCTTATAATGAATTGCTTATCAAGATTATGTACACCAAATGGAATGTGTTTTATAATTAAACAAGGCTATTAGTGAAATAAATTTGTGGAAATAACAAACTAGAAGAGTAATGATTGGATCCTAATGAATCCATGAGAATAGAATATCCATATTTTTTTAATAAATATTGTATACAATAATTTTGTGGAAATTATTTTATGAGTGCTGCAGAATGTATAACCTGAGATCCTACTATAGCAGTTAACCTCCATGTCCTTGAATACAATACTCTAAAGTTAATTTATTCAATAAATTATTTAAAAGTTCAAATTCTGAATTTTTAATTGATAAATCTTTCATCAATTTTAAATTCATCTTATAAGAATTATAATACTATAAAATATTTTTGTAATTATAAATATGTTGGTTATTAATAATAAAATAGTTATCATGAATCTTATAAATTTTATTAGTTTATCATTATCTAAAAATGATGTAAAAGTTTAAAAAACTTTTATGTAATGAAATAAGAATTATATATATATAGAGATATGAATTTTAAAATATTCATTGATCATGTATATACTAAGAAATATTTTTATAACAAATTAAAATATTACTTTAATAAAAAACTATATTTGGTATTTCCTTTGAATCAATATTTATCAAGGAATATAATTTTTTAGATTTACTTGAAGCCTTATACCAAATATTATTTTTATAATAGGCTTGTTTTTTATTAGTATTAGTATGAGATACATTTTTATCTTATTTTTTATTTTTATGCATTAAATATTATTTTTTAAAATATATTTTATGAGATTATGTGTGTTTATTTTTAAATTAATATTTCACACATTTAGAAATTATTTTTGATAAAATTATAGTCATATTTTCAATTAGAAGGATCAAATTATTTTTAATTTTCATTATTATCTCTTGTTAATAAAAATTCTTAATACAGTTAAAAATTTATCAACATAGTAAAAGTAAAATAGGGGATAACATAAAATGATAAAACAAAAAGTTCTAATTTTTTTTTCTAAAAAAGGAGTGGAGGATGTGTGTTTCAACCCACACTCACTATCCCCTACTATGTTTGTAATACCACAATATTTCATAGTATTTTATCACTTTAAAGTAATTTAATAGCTTATAATGCATGAAAGTCCGACTAGGCTTGCGTTATACACAAGATTGAGTTTCTACGAAACAATACATTAGTATTATAATTATTGAAATGATATATTTATTTTATCAATTAAATATTCTCAAATGAATAGTAAAAAATGAATTTAAAATGTTTTTATAATGTTTTCACTTAAATAAAACATATTAATAATGAAATTTATATATTTGGTTAATGTAGTTATATATTTAGAAAAAATATTTTATTAAAAGAACTACATTTATGTCTTTTTGTGAACAATAATAAAATTAATTTTAGACACTACTAAAAATTGAATATGGTAAAATAGACTTATTTTTTGAATTTGGAATATCAAAATAAGCTTATGGTGAATTGTTTATAATTTTCAAAAAAAATTTAATTTTTTATGAATAGTGAGAAACACTACATTATTTTTTAAAACCAACTTTTTATTTACATATTTTTTTTAAAATTTAAATTTTTTAAAAGTCAAAATATATACATAATTACTATATTAATCCAATTTAATTCAATGGAGTAATTTTATAATAATATTTGATATATAAAATTATATTAACCATTTTATCATCTTCTACCCACCTTCTAGGAAAATTTGCAAATTTACATAAAACATAATTTTACCACTCCTGTGAGTTGAATTTAAAAAATCTAACAAACATGGTTTTCATCAATATGTAAAATTCGGTTCAATAGGATGAAAATAATTTTTGGTTAATAGTAACTTATAAATTTTATTTACCACAATTAAAATTAAATAAGGTAATTAAAGGTAAAAATAATATTATAATAAAATAAAATTACCCCAAATCATGTTATGATTCTATTTAATAAGTGTATTTCATTTAAAATAAACTTTAGGAAAAAAAGATCATTTTTTATCCACTTGTATTAGATTACGACATTTATTATATTTTATTTAAAGAAGTGTTAAAACTTTTAAATTAAAAGTTTGTTAACTAAACAAATTTTAATATAGAGTTATAAATAAGATAATTTAGAATATAAATATTAATTATAAATATAAAAATATTTTACAAATCATGGTATTTTATTTATAAATTTTAGACATTAAATAATTAAATTTATTTATAACAGAATAATGATGCAGTAATTACCTTATTAAGGAAAGATTAAAATAATTGATGTTATAAATATTAAAATTAATGTAAATTGAAACTTTTGATTCCATACATAATTTTTTAGGTGAATATGACATTTTAGTGTTTATTTAATATATTTTATCAAAGTAGTAATGTTTTTATGACTGTCAAAAAAACTAAATATTAATTAGTGTCAAAATTGACATAAATGAGTTTTAAAAAAACTACTATTTTATTAAATGATATAATATTACTAAAAATATAATATCCAGCCAAATGACTTATTTAATGTTAAATATGTCATTAATGAACCACTTGAGGTTATATTGGAATTTTATAGTAACTATATTAGCCATGTAATATAAAAATACAAGAAGACATGGTAAAAGTTAAACTATTTAACTGAGAGCTAAATTTAAAAGGTAAGATTAATATGGTGACCTAATCTTATCTAAAAACTATTGTTTGAGAGGAATTTGACCCATACTGACTTTATAATCAAAATAAATCCATTTGGAGCTATAATAAGATGAAAATTATTTTATAATAAATTAATACTTCATGCTCTCCGTAAAGTGCCCTTTACCTCTCTTATAAAAGTGTGCTTCCCCTTATCTCAAATTAACACCTCCAATGTCATTTATCTTGGATAAATCCGGATTAAATCTTCTCAAAACTAACCTTAATTCATTATAGAGGCCTTAATTTATCATAAATCCAACCTAAGGATCCCTTTTGTTCAAATTAAAAGGAAGCACCTGAAGAAGAGGTAATTATTTCGTCACATCTTTCAAAGTTCTTTTCTTCTTCCACTTCCTCTTTCTTTTTTTCCATATGAAAGTAATAAATCCAGTAAATTATACATACTGATATTTTATTATAAATATTGAATAACCATATTCATTATTCTACCTATCCTATGAATGAAAATGTCACCAAACATGCGTACATACAACTTACCATCTCGACGTCGTGGTGTAGTTTGTTATTCAAAAATTCATTTTTTTGGATGGGTATAATAATGAGTATAATTGATTTAAATAATATATAAAACATGTTAATTATTATATATATATATATAATATACCATCCAATTAAATTATATTTCACCATCAATAGAATGATATTGTCGCTTGTGCATACGTACGACTTACCGTCTCCATGATGCGATAAGATTTTGTTCCCCATCATAACCATTAAAGAATAATTTTCATTTGATGATTAGAAATAATGTTTACGAACTTAATATCATTCTGTATATGAATCAAATACATCCAATCCATAACAGACATGACTTATGTAACAAAATATATAAATCAAAACAAATCAGTTAACACCCAAAACCATGATACAACTGAAATATTATTAACAAAGAAATATCAAAGGATCATATATGATATCACATTTATATATTTTTTGTTATTTTAAAATTTAATAAAAATTATTTAATCATTATACAGGAGTTTAAAATACCCTCTACTAAGGAAAAGTACAGGGTAAGGGGTTTTCATCTCACTTTTTATTCATGTGAGATTCATGCTGTATTTTCCATTATTTCTTTTTGTGTGGTGTGTGTAATACCCAAGATTTTATTATTTGTGTAATATAATTTAATTTATGGGTATTTACATATTAATTGTATGATTATTATTTCATGGGGTGTATGTTTTGTATGTTATCAAATCAGTAAGTAGTAATTTTAAAATCTCTTTATTATCCAAGGTTGTTTATAAGTAAGTATCTACTGAGACTTCATTATCATCCACATCAGTGTTTCTTAAAAATTTATTTCAAAACATTTTTAATATTTCCTAGACTATGGGTTAAAGTAATTTATACCATTTTTTAAATTTCTATAAAATTTTTCTAAAGGAATCTTTCTGTCATTTTCCAAACAAGTAACTTTATGAACTTTTTGAAAAATTAAGGAAAGAATGTTTTTTAAGTTTATACTGCGGGTGCAGCTATTTTCCTCCCTTAAAACAACTTCGAAGATTATCTTACAAAATTATAAGAATATTTTCAAAATAAATGTTTTCTTTAATTTTAAATTAATTCAATGTAGAGAGAGATATTTCAATCAAATAATTTTTTATTGATTTCATCTATGTCAACTTCCTTTGTTGGATTTTAAACTTTTTTGAAGTTGATTTATTATGATACACTGTTCTATATTTTATTGAAGGTTTTTTGATATGTTTGAATGTGGATGTGATATTTTTATACCATTAATTGTTTATTGGTAAAGTATTAAAATTTCTTATGCTAGTTTTAATAAAAATAATTATGTCACGTTTCAACCTTTTCATATAAGGAATGCATTGGTTGTAGTAAGTGATGGCCGGGGCCCGCTATAATCCCTCGATGCATCGGTAGGTCTCATGAGACAAACTAGTGTCTCAACACAAGGCCTCGACAAAATATTTATTTTTAGTCTTGGAATAATTCCTTGACTATGTGGATATGATGTCCAATATTATGCATTCCATCATTATGAAATTAGCTGTTGATATTACATGTGATTATTCGACTAGTAGAATATCCATGTGAATAAGTAAATTGAATTATTTGTTTTTTTATCATTGGCATATAATGATGAATTTTGTTTTTAAAAGGATTTTGTTTTAGTCTTATACACTTCTTTAAATGTTTATGATAATTTATGATAGTTTTTGCTATATTGTTATACTTACTGAGTATTTGAGCTCAACCCTTTCTTATATTTTATTTTTTCCCTAGATGCGAAGAAGTATGTTATGACTGACGTGCAGGGATAGACTAAGGGATATGAGTGTGTTCAAAGGAGACACAATTTTGTTTCTTTTCATTTCATAATGTAATGTAAAACATATGTAAATATATAGTACTTCTAAGGATACTAAACTAATTGGTCTTTCAGGACTTGATATCTTGTGATCATGCTAATGTTATGTAATAATTCACTGACTCTAGGTAACTGGGGTCAGGGCATTACAATTTTGTCTATTTTTCCGATTGAAACATAAATTGTAAGTTTATATTAATCAAAAGGCAAGGGTTACTCCCAAAACAACCCTTCTCACTACTTATAAAAGTGTAACAATCCCCACACATCAAGAATCACATATCCATTTAATTTAATATTTATACATAGACACATTACTCCTACAATAAACCTATCCCATGTTAATAATATTTTGGTCAACATTGATTAGTTTAAAGAATTCATTTATCAGTATAATTACACGGAAATATTATACCCTCAACATGAGTATTATCAACTACTTATATTTCTTCTTAAATATTTTTTTTTCATATTCTTTATATCCAATATAAAATAATTATAATAGAATTATTTATAGAATTTAATTTTACTATATTATGTGTATTATAATGGTAGATTAATTGATTATATCCATTAAGAAAAATGAAACTATCTTTCTTGCATATGTGCAGACTATCACCACCATAAGAAAAAAATTCATTTTTCATCACCAATGATCATTGATTGTTCTTAGAATGGATTTAATGAGAAAATATTATTTTTATCATATCATTATTATTTCAGATTGAAAAATTGGTGGAACTAATAACCATATGGTCAGTAATTGATCATTGTTAATTCATTCCATTGTATCATGCTTGTTAATAGGAAAGTATTTTATTCATATTATATTGTAGTTTCATACTCATTAAATAGTATTATACTTCTATTATAATTAGAATATATCACACTAATAAACACTAAACAAGATCATTATTCTTCTTATATAATTATATTTCATTAAAAACTCCCCATTAACATTAATTAATTCATGGCATGTTCCGGTTTTGGTCTGTTTAGACACATACTTGAACCGTACTATGATTTAATATAAATAATGAAAATGGAATAAAATTTATTGTTATAGTATAATCTAAATTATTTAATAATTTTTTTTTTATTCTAGATATTTTATATCAATATATGATTCATCAATTAAAAATACACCCTATAATGGTCAAGAATCACGAAACAAGATTGTTATCGATTCCATATTCAAGTATATAGACTAAAATACTCATGAAAGAAATTAGAAACACCATAAATAATTAAAAAACATCACTATAATACCATTAATTATATAGTGATGATTTAAGTTTTAATATGAATGAATACATAAAAAGATTTTATAAATCTTATATAAATAATCCAAATTATATATGCTCAATTTGAAAAGTAGATGGAATTCATATAGAGAATAGATATTTATTAATAATATAAGTGAAAATAAAAATGTGTGAGTTCATGAATAATGTTATTAATTTATATATGTTTTTGATATAGGATATTAAAGTTCATTCATGGATATCAGGAGAAGAGGTAAGGGTTTTCATCTCAAATTCATTTATTCGAGACATATTGTGAATATGATCTTAAGTTTGTTCATTATGTTATTATAATTATCTTTAATTTATTTCATATATGTTGGGAATATTCTAATAATCTTTTTAATTAGTTTTTATTTTAATGTTTTTAAAGGGATACATATTTCTACCATATAAACCCATTAAAAAATATTTCTCACTTTATGGGTTATATTATTTTTCAGACATCAACTATCTTCATCTAGATGGATTATGATCATATTATACAATTTATTAACATGTGGGGGGAGTATTGGATTTCTATATTAATTTTATTTGTAGTATAAATGATTATGGGAATGTTGAATTTACAATGTTTAACAATCCACTATCTTCCAATAAATGGGTTATGATCATGTTATCAATTTTATTAACTTGGGGAATCATATTAGTATTACGTATGTTGTTATTCTAATAAAAATAATTATGAGTAAGTTAAAAATGTTTTGTCAACCATACTCCTTTTTTCTCTTGATGGGGTATGATTGCATTACCCCTTTTATTGATATGGGTAAGGGTACTAACATTGTTGATGATTATTGAATACTAATATAAGTGCATTATTTATTGATATTCTATATTTTTTTATTACTTATATTTCTCTATTTTTATTTATCTAGTGATTCCTTAGGGATATATATATAATTTCTTATTTAAACTTATGTTGAATTCATTAATATTATACAAGTGATTGGTTTTCCATGAAATTATATATCCCCTCGACGGATTAGTAGGTATCATGTGAACAATATATTTTGATATTTTGTGTATAAATTCTCAATTAATTAAGATGTACTGACTATGGTATTGAAGAAAAGAATGATTTCATGGTTATAACATTTATGGGAAGCATAAATCCTCGACTGAGGACTTGGTGATAGGATCAGGATGTCTAGACTTATGAATTACATAACAAGGAATTCATTTTTTACCTATCTAATCTATTTTTTTTATTTTTATCCAAGGATATATTATGGTTCTAGTTTCTATTTCTTATGTTATAATAGTGATTAATTACACATATCATACTATTTATGCATTTTTTCCCATGATTTCATTAGTTTTATATTTCCCCTTACTGATCATTTGATCTCACTAAATATCATATTCCCAATTACATAGGTTTTAAAGAGAATTATTACTCATGATATTCCTAATAAGAAGACATATGTTGAGAAATTGTGGGATATATTAAATAATTACTATGGAATATGTTATTTCATATATATTATAGAAAAATATACATAATTAGTTAATAGAAAGTGTTTTTCTTGTTTATAATTTTTCATAATTACCTTAATACTTAAACCAAAATAGTTATAGCAACGTATGTAATGAAATATTTCATTTTTTCAACTAAATATTGATAGTTATGTCTATGAATCAATAATCGGTATTAAAGGTATTATTTATTTTTTTTTCTATGTGCACAATATCTATAAGTGTGAGCTCGATGAATCACAGTATGAATGGTGAGACTTAAAATCGATGAAAAGAAGTCATGTACCATGTATGAATGTGGAGATATTTTCATGGTATTATAGGATTTAAATGAGTTATTTAGGATCAATAGAGGTTTTTATGGACAAGATAAATGATATAGGGGTTTGGTTAATAAATCCACTTGGTTATGTTCCTTGGAATCAATTAATGACAGATTTGTTTTCAAGGTATAAGGGTAGGGATTTATATTTAGGTAATTTGGCATGGGAAGTGTTGGTAGGGTCCGAAAATAACTACAATAAGGGGGTGTGTTGATAATTGGGTTCATGTGGTGATGAGAGTGAACCATGGGTATTTTTTATTAGCTTGATATAGGATGTTATGAAGTCCATGAGTGAGATGGTTTGGTCCCTTTTTATCAATGATGTTAATTGTAAGTGAGACATCGAGCTGATTTGTGGTTGTGAAAGCTGCTATTACTTTTGACTGTTGTACATATTTATTGATATTCTTGTAATTGTTATGACCTCCATAGAGTCCCCAAGCATAGGTTAGAGTGAGTTTTTGTAACCTCCCATAAATTTGAGAGAATTATTTAGTGTGTTTTTGTTACCTTCCTAGATAATCTAGGTATTCATCATTATGATTGACTACCACCCCACAAGAGACTGTAACGATGGGTTAGTCTACTTAACGTGATATTCCTTAGTACATAAGGATGAGTGATGGTGCCTGATGAGACCATGAGTTACGTGAAAGGTAAAATCCATGAATTTTATGTGTTTATGATATATGAACATCATTACTTCCAACTATTAGCATATGAAATTTTGGATGAGGTTCATTGTGGTCTTATTGGAACACTATCTCTTAATGTCCTTTGTGATTAATTATTTATTCACTTTCCATAATCATATATAAAATGATATGAATGTTTCAGATAGGTTAAGAAAAAAATGTGTGTTACAAACTCAGTTGACACTAAATCCTCCGTGGGTATCTCGATTCACATTTATACACTTGTCATTAGGGGTTCAAGGTGTGGAAAAAATCCATGTTTCAGGGTGTTTTATAGGAGGAGATGTTTGGTCAAGGTGGTGTGAAGTAAAAACCCGGGGTCATCTAATGTAGGTTCATGTTTATTTATTTATATTTTTGTTTATTTATTTTATATAAATATTATATTTATAGGGATATATTGAATTTATATTTAAAATATTTTATGCAATTTTTATATAATGGGTTATTGTAATTTCTTCTATTTCATCATTTTCATCCATTTTCAAACTGATTACTAATTTCATGATTTTAATATGGTTTTATATATAATAAAAATTCATCACTCTCCTATTATGGAATCATATCACCCTTATATTATTCTATATACTCTTATATATAGGAAGGTATGCATGAGGCCATATCGTGTCACCACATCCCAAGTTGGGTGATTCTGGTCTGGGTGTCAAAAAATTAAGTCATAGAACTTTTTATTTTTATAAACTATATATGGATAGGTATATTAAAGATAATTTGTTTTTTTTTGATATTGTATATAACTTGTTCCTAGGAGTATCCAACCCATTTATGATGGAATTAAACTTTACTTGGGATTTTATTGTTTTTTTTGCGGTTACATTCAATGATTTCACATTCAGTGATGCTCATGGTTTTGGAATTTATGATTTATGGTATTTTCCATTAGTTTTATTATTATGATTGGGTGATTTTATACATCATGCATAGACACATAGGTTTAAATTTCATTCCCTTGGTTTCATGTAACTAATATAAGTTATAATAATTAAATTCCAATAATAATATATACTATGGTTTCCAAAATACATTATTGGTAAAAAGAAAATTATTTTTTCTATAAATGTTATATTTTGTTATGCCACACTGTGACTAATGTGAATATGTTGATTATATTGACTTGAGACTCTAGTAATAACATATGTATTATTTATGCATGTTCCTCTCTTTTCAATATCATTATAGTTTGTTCCTTTTAGTTCTTTTAAAAATTCAATTCATAGTGAAAAACATGATTTTAAATGGGTTTTCTAAAAGATTTTTGTTTATAAATGTTTTTTTAATTTAAAATTATTATTAAATATTTTATATGGATTATTTTTAATTTAAATGATTTTTTAAATTGTATTTTTCATTTTTTTGGATTTGAAATGGATAAATTATTAGATTTGGGGTTGGAATAGAAATGAATGGAATATAGATTTTGTATGGACATAAGGGGAATTCGAGTTATTTATTATTCTTGCCATGTTTTTGGAGAACATAATTGGATATTCACAATTGTAATGGGATAGATAAATAATTATATTTGAGTTGTTCATGGAATTTAATATATCGCAAAGTTTAGTTTAGTGAAATTAGACTAGCCAACAAATGAAGTTATATTATCTTATCTAGTTCATGTTGAGAACCGTGAGTTCAAGATATGAAATAGGTGTTGGGTAGTCCTTTTAGAAGGTCTTTTTGGGCTAACATAGAAGGTTTAATTATAATTTTATCATGTAATTAGAAATAATCCATATAGTTTGATGATGATATATTTTGTTCCCTGTAGGGGTAATAACCATGTGAGAAATGGTGGTTTTGATGTGGGATATGTGGTATCATGGCTACTGACACATACAAAAATTATTTTAAAGCCATGTGTTTCATGTTTAAGGTAACCTTGGGTTTTAAAAATTTTCATTAGAGAATAAATTTAGGGTGAGTAGTTTGTGTTATCATGAAATTCTAGTAGTTTATTATTTATTAAGAGTTGGGTGAGAATAGAAGTGTCTCTAATATGTAGTTACCTATTAAACTACTCTATGAGAAGGAAACTTGTGAATTTTTAGATATATTTATGTTTTTTCATGTAGAGTATTATAGTGGAATCACATTTAATATCCATTTAACTTGTGACAGGTTCAGAGAAATGTGCAGGACGTTTATACTTATCCTTGATAAATATGTTGTTGAGAAGTTGGAATATTATAAAAGAAATGGTAGTGGTGGAGTATCAGAGATGGAATATGAGGAATCCAACTTAAAATATGTCATTAGATGATGATGGTATATGGAGAGGTCCTCATTATAGTTTGGATTAGATAGAGATGATGATTTTTGGAACCTTTATTAGTTGAGGGCAGTTTGAAATTATAGGACCCTAGATGAAAAGATTTGTTATACATTGTTGGGATTGATAAGAATGGGTTTTGCGGGATAAAAACTTGTATAATTTTATACCATATAAACAAAGAATTATTAGTGTGTGGTTGTTTAAGAAAGAAGTATATTTTGAAAAAATGGGAAAATATCGACATTGAGTTATGTGATTCTTGGGTTAGCTCAAAAGAAAGATCATGTCATTTTATTCTAATTTTTTTCCATAGATGATGGGTAAGTGATGGTTTTTGGAGAAACTTGTTCATTTAAGGGAGGATATGGGGTCCATTAAGGACTATTTGTTGTGGTGTAGGTAGGTGGATTTTGTATTGTCATTGTGGACATGTTAAATTGAAATATTGGATTAGGATATGAAAGAATTCCCTGAGATAATATGTAATATGATTGAAAGTTTAAATGTTGTTTTATTGACTAGTGCATGTATACTAAAAGAAATTATAGAATTGAGTACCAATGAAAGAGAATGCGCCCTTTTAGTTTAATCCATTGGTATTTGAGAGTGAGATCCTATTCGTAAGGTTTTATCATTGCTCATGATTTATAGTGTTTGACTAAGAGTGATTTTGGTTCATTTCTATTCAAATATTCTGATGGATTTTTTTTCACACTAAGATTATTGTGATGGTCAACCTAACACATTCATTTAGTTAGGATTTATTATTATGATTTTTTAAGATTTTTATATTTCAGATATATGAGTTATACAAATGTGTGGGTATCATTCGTCGATAATATGTTATATACTAATGAAACTAACAAGTTGAAATAGACATGTTCCATTAAATATGCTTTCATTGGGTGATACTATAGTCGTTGAATGAATTTTGTGGTATATAATGATTTGGTACAAGATTCTTTGGGTGAATCATATTTTGTGGATTTATTTAGTGATCAATACCAATTATTCATGCGACTAAGAGATTAAATCTTCTGATGAAACACAAGGAAGTTTAATTTTTTAGTGTCTAAAATTAAATAAATAATTTATGTTTTTATCATGACTTGTTGGTTTCATCATAACCTAGTTTGTGTATCTGTTAATCATAATGATGGTTTGGAGGTATGTTTGACTTTTGAGGGGAATCTAGCATGTGTTATGGACATAAGGGAGGAATGGAAAACAAGGAAATATAGTTTATCCCACCTGAGTGTTGTGCTTTATCAAAATCTACCAGAAACTATGTGAGAGACTAAATATGGATTTTTGAGGCTTTAGGTCGGTCGTTTTGGCTTATAGGATTGGTTATTTTGGAGAGAATATTATATAAACTTAATGACGATGCAAATTCATCAGAGGGGAGTTTAAAACACCCCCTATTTTTGAGGAGTATTATGGTCTTGTTTTTTTCCCTATTCAAGAGTTCCTATGGTGATTTGAGATGTTCAAGGTGTCGGGAGGACTCAGAAAAGGGTTTAGAAAAAATGTGATGGTCTTCTAACTATTAAAATGTTTCATTTAGTCATTGATGGAGTGGAACTATGTGTTTCATCAGGATAAATTTTATCCAGGCACTTGAGGGATGTTGTTTGGTTTATTTATCTTTGTTAATGAGGGTTTGATGTATTGAAATGGCCATAGAAAATGTTTCTAGTAAATTGGGGAATTTCCTAAAATACCCAATATTTCACCCTATTGAGTTCCCCTTCGTTACAGGTGATTTTGGATACCAAAACATATTTTGACCTCATTTATCAACCAATTAGAGATTGATTCATTAGAATATTCTCCACATAGAAAGTATAACTCCACACATTACATAAATCCCATCATTTTTTATTATTTTGGTATTTCCATTTTAAAAACATAATATGTGTATATTAGGAATTATTTTCTCAGAACCAGTGTGATGGGTTCATATTAGGGTGAAATTATTTGTGGTTTAACTTTTCAGAGATTGAGGTTGAAACATATTATAATTTTCAACACTTTTTTATAAAATGGTAGTCTATTATTTTTATATGTCTATGTGTATCCCTATGATATCTTTATTTTGGGAGTCCTTGTGAATTGGTTATATCCATATTGAATTGACTGGTCCATTAAATTTAGAGTATGAAACATTTTCATTGAAATTGATTAATGGAAGATGTGTAATAAGTATAAAAATGGGGTTATCTTCTAAGTATTATGTGTTTCTATGATCTGTTTAGTCTCAATTTATGTTTTTAATACTTGTATAAATTATATAGGTGTTCAGGTACTAAGTCACCTTTTTTATATTCTTTGTAACCAGTGAAATATATCCTTATACCATGGTATTAAGGTAGGGTTTTCTGGTCAGTTAATTTTGATAAGGATTTATTATTTTGGTTCAAATTGGAATAGACTGAGGTTGTGTGATAATGATTGGTTTAATGTGGTGATGCAGGTAAACCATTAGTCTTATTTATTATCTCAAAATAGTATATGGGAGTGACTATGAGGGTTAAATTTGGGTCATCTTGTGACAATGATGACCATTGTGAGTGATATTTTAGGTTGGGTCATGGCTGTTTAAGTGACCATGCAAACGTGACTTGTGTATTTTTTTTCTTGTTATTTTTTTTTCTGAAAAATATAGATTTTATAAGGAAATTTTTATGTGATTTTATGTGCCTTTTTTGAGTATATTGGAATGGTTTTAATTGATAGAAGACCTCCCAAAATTAGAGGGGTATATGATTGGGTGATTGATTGTGACCTCGCTAGAGTCTATGTGGATGTGTCAATGTGCTTGACATGACCTCTTTGATTTGATAGTGATGGGTTAGTGTGATTAATGTTTGATATGTGAGAATAGAGGGTTGGAATAGAGTTATGGATGAGGTTGTGACATGAGTAACATGTGTGGCAAGTGATTTGTATGTTTGTATGAATTTGTAATGCCATTCCTTCCAATAATGAGATGAAGTAGGTATGGTCAGGGTTCTTAGAAACCTAGTTTGCATACTATCAATAGGAATATTTTCTATTTATTTATCTATTCCCATTATGTAATCACAAAGACTGTTATATAATTGGTCCAATTTATTTAAGGATACATTAGTAGTTTTTAATACATTTATACTCACACATTGCACAAGCATCTTAGAGTGAATTTAGACTCTTTTGGTCAGGGATTTCAGATGAGGGAAACTGATCAAATTTGGGAAGTTTTACAGGTGTAGTAGGTTGTTTTAGGTGATTATGGGACAAACTATGGGGCTATAATGTGTAATTTCCTCATTATTTTTTAATATATATTTTCTTATTTTATATAGTTATATTGCATGTAGTAATATTTTGACATGATGTTTTGGTGACTATATTTTATTTTTTATGACATTAGATTAAGTAAATATCATTTTTTTTCAAAATTTGTTTATGCATTTTAGATTAATTACTACTTATGTGATTTTTTACCCAAATTTATCATTTTCTGTTGAGGCCATAGTCTCCCAAAATTGCTTCTTAGGCACTCATTTCCAGTTGGATGTCCCTTCATAATGAAGAGGTTCACATGAGGTCATGTGGAATCCCCTCATCATGTACATGGTGATCTTGGATATCAAATCACAAAAAATATTCTTTACAATCATTTTATGATTTTTAGATTTTGATAAACTCATATGTATGGTGATAATTCCAAATAACACTATTCCGATAATACTATAGTGAACATCCAGTTTCATAACATTCGATGAGTTCATTATGGTTAGTTAACGGTTCTTAATAATCCCAACATGATATTATTCTAAACCCATTTAATTTATTCATATAATTGGTGATTTGAATGTGTTCCATAGGTATATTGTTAAACTAAAATGAAATTATTTGTTTAATCAAGACATGTTAATAAATAATCTTATAAGATATATATTTAAGGTATATAAGGTATGGGGAAAGAGAGTATCCCAAATATAGGACTTTATTGATAAGGGAAATAAACTATAAATATACGTATTTAATATAATTATTGTTGAATACTATGACACCAGTGGTAGTATGTTATAATACTTTCATTCCATATTCTAATCTATTTTGAACAATAAGCCTCAAGAAACATATTATTTTTCAATGGAGATGCATTGGAAGGACTATAAGACATTATATAGGTCTGTATGTGCTTGATTGTTATATTAGTTATATTAGTGGTTGGGGAATAGTAACTAAAATACTAAAAATGATTAATTATTTTTTAATAACTTCTTTAAGTGATTTGGTTAATATGTGTCAATAATTTATTTGTTTGACTTTATATTTCTTATATATTTTTAAAAGTTCATTTTTTCAATGATTTTTTTTGGATTGTTCTATTTTTTTCTTATATAATTCCAATAAAATGTTTTATATTTTTAAAAAATTTATGTCAATGCTAATCTTAGGTACATTAATATATTGATGAAATTAATATTAATGGTAAATATATTTCAATAAATAAGGAATAAAATCGAGTGAGAGATAAATGGATGTAGTTAGAGATAAATATTCTAATGTAGTTTTTGAACATAGGAGTTTTATATTCCTAGGAATGGGTATTGATGTTTTTCTCAACCCTATTATAAATGATCCTAGCAAGATAAAAACCTCTAACTGAGCAGGAATTCACAAGGGAGAATATACCAACCAAATATCATATTCTTAATCCCCAAGTCAAAGTTTGGATCATGAAACTGTATTAAATTACATGTCCTAGATCTCCACTAATAGAGCTCAAAAAATATAAAATTATAATGTATTTATAGCTCTACTAGCCACTATCCCTTTTGTGGTATGTATCATCTTGGACAGATGAGGACTTTTTTAGTGACCTCTAATACATCGTGAACAATATTATGTCAACCAAAAGACACTACGTTATGTTTCCCACCATAATTTTTGAAGAAGTAGTGTTCCAATGGTGATATTGAATGATAGTGGTTAATAATGACCACTGTAAAACTTGAAAAACAAATATGAGCTATTCATTGACCCATTTTATATTGATAAACTATTTAATGTTATCATAAAAGATTCCATGAACCATTAATAGTGCCTAATGAATGATATGAACTATGATTCCACATTTACTGATCTCATTCTCTTTCCTCCCAATATAATTTTATATGTTAAATAAATGGTGGTTTGATTCAATATGTTCTTAAAATAAAATCTAAAAAAACATCAATACTCCTTTTCCAACACACATTCTATAATGTGGTACTAAATTTAGTATTAAAAAAGATTGAATATAAGAGATTTTTAGGAGTAAGTATCCCATTACTTGGAGAGGTATGATAAATATTATTTCAAATGGTAAGAAATGATGATTTGAGGAGATGAGATAATGTGGATTTCGCCTTGGGTGGATGGGAAATGGGATACCATAAACACTTTGTTCAAGGAGACCTTCTACCAAGTGTTAATAGTATATGATTTATCACTACATTAGGCCAGATTGCATCACAAAAGTGACAAAATGAAATTTATATTATTAGTACGACCATCATTATAACTTATGAATGCTTAGTTCATCTACGAGGTTCATGTAATGGTATTATAAGACTTAAGCATCATTGGAATTGTATGAACATCTCAGATTATCTTGATAACTTTGGAAAATTATTAATAATGTGTTTTCTTAGTTTTGAGTATGTTACATATATTTTTTATTAAAATGTCATATTATATTTAAGACACACACTTTGAATCATTCTAGTAACATCGTGTGTTGGTTTGACAAGAGGCTAATTCCCATATGTGACAAATGATTTATTAATCATTTTCCTAAATTATCAGGAAAAACAGAGCACATTTTCTTGATTTTTAGTGAGTTACACTTTTTGAACTAAAATGTAGATTTTAAACTGATAACAAACACATTGAGTCATACTGAGAACATATTGTATCATATTGAGGTGAGAATAATTCATAAACCTCAAAAATTACTTATGGATTATTTTAATAAATTATAAAAAACAATCTGAATATGTATTATTAGTTTTGAGTAGGCCCATTTTCCTTTTTTACTAAAATTTATTTCAATTTTAAATAAAAAGATATACTTGGAGTCATAACAGGGACACCATGCATTGGATTGAGGTTCAGATTATTACTAAATGTCCCAAATGACATATGGATAATTATCAAAATTCTTGAAAATAATCCAAATGAATTTTCTCATTTTTTAGTACATCGGTTTTCTTTTTTACTAAAATATTATTTTAAACTAGAATAAAAAATTTGAATTATAATGGTCATATCATGTATCGGTTTGCTGTGAGAATAATTTCTACATGTTGAAAATGATTTATGTATAGTTTTCATAAATTATAAATGAAATATGAGTCTCTTTATTGGTTTTCAGGGAGTGGCAATTTTTAAACTAAAATATCAATTTTAAACTGATAATGAACACTTTGATTCATAATGTACATATAATGTATTAGTTTGAGTTATGGATAATTACTATATGTCAGAAATGACATATTTTTCATTTTACAAATGTATCAAAAAAATCTGAATGCACTTTTTCTGTTTTGTGTACGCCAGTTGTCCTTGTTGATAAATTGATGTCAATTTTAAATAAAAAGGTGCACATGGAGTCATAATGGTCACACTGTGTTTCAGATTGAGTTTTGTATTATTCATACACATCTCAAATGATTTATGGTTAATTTTACTAATGTATAAAAACAATATGAATGTGTTTGATTCATTTTGATTTTTCTGGTTTCTGTTTTTACTAAAATTAATTTCAATTTTAAATAAAAAGACACAATTGTATCATACTAGTTATATGGTGAGGCAGACTAAGGTGAGGCTCAGTCATACACATTTCAAATGACTTATGGATCATTTTACTAAAATATCAAAACAATATGACTGTTTTTATCAGTTTTGAGCTGGTCAATTATCTTTTTTACTAAAATTGATGTCAATTTTATATAAAATGATATAATTGGATTAAAAAAGGTCACACTATGTGTCACATTGATGTACAAATGATTCATAAAATGATAATGTACTAATGTATTGTTTTACTAAAGTATAAAAATAGGTTGAATGTGTTTTCTTGGTTTTGAGGACTTTTTTACTAAAATTGATGTTAATTTTAAATAAAAAATACACTTGGAGTCATACTGGTCACACCATGTTTAGGATTGAGGTTCAAATAATTACTACACATATTAAATGACTTATTGATCATTTTCTTAATGTATCAAAACAATCCTAATTTGTTTTCCCCATTTTGAGTATGTTAGTTTTCATTTTTACTAAAATTGATACCAATTTTAAATAAAATGATGCACTTGGTATCATACTAGTTACATCCTGAGTCTGATTGAGATAAAGATGAATTTCAATTATCCTAAATGACTTATAAATCATTTTAATAATGTTTTAAAAAATTGAAATGAATTTTATTCATTTTGGGGTTTTCACTTATCTTTTTTACAAAAATGTTATATTAAACTAAAAACAATCAATTTTACACTTTCCATACAAATAATTTATCATTTCTAGTTGAAAATAATTTCTACACAACAAAAATGATTTATGAATTGTATCCCTAAATTATCAAGATAATCTGAGTATGTTTTATTGGGTTTCAATGAATGCCACTTTTTCAATGACAATGTAGATTTTAATTTGATCACAAACACTTTGAGTTATATCAGGAACAACATGTATTAGATTGAGGTGTGACCTATTAATATATATCACAAAAGACATATCGATCATTTTGATAGAGTATAAAAATAATAAAAATGTGCTTTCTTATTTTTTTAGTAGCTCAATTTTCATTTTTAGTAAAGTAGATGTCAATTTTAAATAAAATGAAACAATTAGAATTATAACATTCACACTGTGAATCAGATTAATGTGATTCTTATTCCAACACATATAATGTGACTTATAGATCATTTTACTATATTATGAAAATAATCCTAATGTGTTTTCTCCATTTTGAATATGTTTGTTTCCATTTTTACTAAAATTGATGTCAATTTTAAATAAAAACATCCACTTGGAGTCGTACCATTCACACAATGAAACAGATAAGGTGAGGCTGATCATACATGTAAAAAATGAATTATGCATCATTTTAATAAATTATAAGAATAATAAGAATCCCTTCTCATGGTTTTGAGTAGGCATGTTTTTTTTACTAAAACTGATTTCAATTGTAAATAAAAAGACGCACTTGGAGTCATAACACTCACACCGTGTATCAGATTTAGATGAGACAGATTGATACAAGCCTCAAATGACTTGTGGATCATTTTAATAAAATATTAAAATATTTTTAATGAATATTCTTTATTTTTAGTACGTGAGTTTTTATTTTTACTAAAACTGAAGTCAATTTTAAATAAGAAGACACATTTGAAGTTATATTTGTCACACTATGCATAATATTGAGGTCTGTATGATTCCTACACATCCAAAATAACTTATGAATCATTTTACTAAAGTATTAATGATAATATGAATGTGTTTTATAGGTTTTCATAATTCAGCATTCATTTTTTACTTAAATTTCATTTCAAACTGAAAACATAACTTTTTACTCATATCGGTCTCATCGAGTATTGGTTTGATGAGATAATGATTGCTACACATACCAGATGATTTATGATTTTTATTTTGATAAATTATTAAGATAATTTATTTTATTTTTCTCAGTTTTCAATGAGTGGCACTTTTCGAACTAAATTATCAATTTGAAACTCATAACAGACACTTTGAGTCATTCCAAGAATATCATATATCCGATTGAGGTGAGGATGATTCATAAAAATAAAAAATATAGTATGTATCATTTTACTAAAGTATAAAAATAAAATTAATGTTTTTTTCTCAATTTCAAGTAGTCCAGTTATCTTTTTTACTAAAATTGATGTCAATTTTAAATAAAAAGATGCATTTCGAGTCATACCAGTCACACTATGAATCATATTGAGGTGAGGCTGATTACTACATGTCTAAAATGATATATGGATCATTTTAAAAATATATCAGAATAATCCAAATACTTTTTTTCTATTTTGAGTATGTCAATTGTTGTTTTTACTAAAATTGATGTTAATTTTAAAAAAAGGATGTAGATGGAGTAATACCAGTAACAAGGTGCATTGGATTAAGGTGAGATTGATTCCTAAACATCAAAAATGACTTATAGATCATTTTTCTAAATTAAAAAAAATTAAAATTCGTTTTCTTAGTTTTGGGTAGTTTATTTTTCTTTTTTACTAAAATTGATGTCAAATTTAAATAAAAATACACACTTATAGTCATACCCGTCACACTGTGCATCGTATTTAGTTGAGGATGATTCCTAAAACTAAAAAATTACTAATGGATAATATTCCTAAAGTATCAAAACAATACGAATATATTTTATCAGTTTTTAGTAGGTCAATTTTAATTTTTACTAGCATTGATATCAATTTTAAATGGAAAACACACTTGGAGACATACTTATAATAAAATTCTTCTGATTGAGGTGAGGCTGATTCCTACACATCTCAGATGAATTATGGGATGTTTTACTAATGTATGAAAGAACTTTCAATTTGTTTTATCTATTTGGGTTATTCAGTCGTGGTTTCACTAAAATAGAAGTCAATTTTAAATGAAAAGATGCACTTAGAGTTATACTAGTCACACCATGCATAAAATTTAGGTGAATATATTTCCTAAACATACAAAATGACTTATATTTTTTTTCCTAAAGTAAAAAAACAATTCAAATGATTCTTCTTGTTTTTGAGTACGTCACCTGTATTTTTTTTTCCAAAATGTCATTTTGGACTAGAGACACGTACTTTGACTCATACCAGTCACATATTGCATTAGTTTTATGTGAGACTAATTACTACATGTCAAGAACTATTAATAAATAATTTTGGTAAATTATTATGATAATTTCATTACATTTTATCAATTTTTAGAGAGTTAATGTTTTTGAACTAGAATAAAAATTTTAAACTAATAACAGGGACTTTGGGTAATACTGGGAACATCATGTATTAGATTAGGGTGAGAATACTTCTTAAATGTAAAAAATTACTTATGGATAATTTTACTCAAGTATCAGAACATGTTTAATACATTTTCTTCATTTTTAGTAGGTTGGTTTCCTTTTTTAGTAAAATTGATGTCAATTTTAAATAAAAAGACACCCTTGGAGTCATACCTATCACACCATATGTCAGATTGTGGTGTGGATAATTTATACAAATATAAAATTACATATTAATAATTTTCCTAATGTATCAAATCAAGACAAATTTGTTTTCTCCATTTTGAGTACGTCACTTTTCTTTTTTACTAAAATGTCATTTTAAACTAGGAACACGCACTTTGAATCATTCTGATTACATCACGTATTGATTTGATGTGAGACCAATTCTTACATATCAAAAATGATTTTTGAATTATTTTCCTAAATTATCAAGATAATATAAGTGTGTTTTTTTATTTTTTATTGAGTGATACTTTTTTGACTAGAATTTCGATTTTAAATGGATAACAAACATATTGAATCATACAAGGAACATATTTTATTTAATTGAGGTGTGACTAATTCTTATATGTCATAAATGACTTATATATCATCTTATTAAAGTATAAAAACTATATAAATATCCTTTCTTGGGTTTGAGTATTTTAGTTGCCTTTTTTATGAAAACTACTTTCAATTTTAAATAAAAAATGAAAAAGGAGTCATACAAGACACACCATGTGTTAGGCTGAGGTTTTTTGATTCCCAAATGTCCCAAAGCCTAAAAAAATTCTAAATAACCAATGTTCCATGATTTTCATTAGATTTATTTTTCTAACTTCCAATACTGCATATTGACCCAATGTTTTTATCCAAAAACATTTTTCTGCTAAGAACATCGAATCAATATGTAGTGTTACAGTTCGATAAAGAAAGGAAATATAAAGGGTGAAGACATAGGTAAAATGGAACATTTTATCTCTTTTATGGATTGTCGTAGATAGTTTATAGAAAAATATGAATTCCCAAAATATATATGAAAAAAATAAATAAGCATTAGATAAAAATTATAAGTAAATTAACATACAAATAGTAGATAAAATGATGACAATATTAATGGAATAAGTAGTATGTATTCAAATTTTTATGATGGTTGTATGAATTATTAATAAATTTTCATGTTTTCATTAACTCAATTTCAGACTTGAAGTCCAATGACCAATGAGCATAAGCACCTTCGGTCAAACCTCCCCAAATCGAATAAAATAATCAATCTATCTAAGAATTTTTTTATAGGAGTAATACTTAAAAGAAATAAATTAAACATAAATATGAAACAATAAATTAATTCAATGGACAATGATTTTAATTTTAAAACATTAGGATTACATTTGTGATTTAGAAGTGGATGGAATACAAAGAAAATTGATAAATTCCAATGCTGTAGGGGTGAAAAGGATTTGATGGATAAGAAATATGTGAATTTTTTGTGTGTAGAATGGTATAAAAGATTGGTATACCACCCCAAATCGAAAAAATAAATCCACCTATATAATAAAAAATTCATATGTGAGTAATACTAAAAATAAAATAATTAAATATAAATATGAAATAATACATAAATTCTATGGACACTGATTTTACTTTAAAAACAACAAGATTAACTCAGCAATTGAGAAGAGATAACATCATATCTCTTCCTAAAAAGGTATCAAAGGGAACATTAAGTAAAGTGATAAATGAAATACTATAAGGGTGAGATGATATTGAGGGAGAAGAAGTATGTTGATGTTTTGGTGCACAAAGATAGGAAAAAATGGACATAAATGATTTATAATAAAAAAATTATTCATAGAATAGAGAGAATTAATTCAATGTTTCATTATATTATTTTTCTATAAAATAGATAAACTATATCATAACATTACATTTACATCTTTCCAACTGGTTTCCTTCATTATAGTTTGATCTTTTGAGGGATTGATAATATCATCATGTGCATAACACATGATCTCAAAGGGTTTACTTCATCATAATATTTTGTTAAACAATTAGTGCGAACCCATTTTCAATTCATATCCAATATATTGGGTTCATACAATATTTTTTGTTTAAAATAAATAAATAAATATTTGTAAGATATTCATTGTCAAAGGTGAAAGTTATAGACAATTATAATAAAGGAATTCCAATAATTGAATGTTTCAATGAATTTCAGTATTCTTTGAATAAAATGGGAAATTGAATTTAAGAAAATAATTACTCCACTATGGTAGGTTTTATCCTCTGAATTCATTCAAAGGTGAAATTTATAGACAACTTTCATCCTCATCAGCACTTCTCCCAAACATTTACAATTTTATTTTGTAGTTTGACACACATACTCTATCTCTTGTGCACATGATCCTATGGTATATGAAATACTCTAAGAATCAGTAACATATGGGATTAATAATTCTTTGAGTAGTTCAAGAAACATAAAATAAATGGGAGAAGAGTGTCATGAAACAACATTCAATAATTACTATTCAGGAGATGAAGCTGATGATGATGAAATTTGTACTACATTTTGTCCTTTAAAAGTGTTAATGCCTTTCATTTATGAAAATTACACCATTAAAACTTTTTATTAACTTGTTGACTATTGAAGGTGATATTTGGGGGGTGGGGGTGGATAAACATTTTTTTATATGATTCAACGGGTCTCTATGGGGAAATTTTATGATATATGAATATTTGGGGACTCTATGAATTCTATATTTATAGGATAAATACAACTTTTAATAATTTCAATCATCTAACATAGACTTTTCCTACCCCTATTAAAATGATCAATCAAGTCTTCATCAAATCCCCTAAACCAATGAAAATATAATATAGTAAATTAAGAAGTAATAAGAAACTAAAACATGATAAACAAGAATATTAAACTATCATTTGATCAACTAGAATATATAAAAATATATTTATAAAACATTTTAATAAATAAACAGTTCTCTGATATACATGGATGGAAATCAAAAATTCCTTGGTGTGGAACCAATACATTTACACCAAAAATGATTAATTCTTAAAAATAATTTCTAATAATTATTCCAACATATAGACAATTTTTTAACCTATAATCTAATTTTTTAGAATAAGTGATGTAACAAACTAAGGAATTATTACATTTCATATTAATGGCACATAAAATATTTTAAACCATGTCAAAATTATAAATTAAATTAAAAATCTATAAGAAATGGAAGAAATGATTTTTGGAAAAGAATATACCTAATAATGAAAAAGGTTCTAAACATCTCAAAATTCATAGTGGATAAATTAATTCAATAATTATATCTAGATAGGTTGAAAAGAAGAATTAATTTCAAGAGAATAAGAGTAGGATTTATATGAAAATTTCATTTTCATGGCTATTATGAGTTATATTGTGACTTTGGGAGAATTGTATAAAATTTTAGTCATAATGAAATAAATGAATTTAATTATGGAGGATATAAAGGTTTTAAGTTAAATTAGAGATGAACCACACTTACAAAAATAGTTTCAAAGTGTGCTGAATCTTTAAAAGTAAAATTGGATGATGAATTTAAACCATAAAATAAAATATATTGAACATGTGACTAAATAAAAAGATGTATGAAGGATTGTCAAAATTTTCTAAAAATATAGTTGAAAGTGAATAAATAATTATAAATTATTTATATGAAAAAGAATGCAAGATAAGATGAATTTATAGCTAATGTCACACTAAAGGATTTACAAAAGAAATATCCTTTTATATTACATATTGGTTGTTCATCTCACATGATAGGTAAATTGATGTAAATATATTTTTTTACAAGTTTAAATGGTACTTATTATTATAAAATGGTTGATCTTTTAAAATAAATATTTTGAATTTAAATTTTTTTGGAAATAAAAGACAATTTTAAAGAATGATCTATTTTTAGATGTATTAAAGTAAAACATACATAGTTTTTATTAGATGTTCAAGGAAGGAAATTAAGTGTTTTTTAAGAAGTATTAACAAGTTGGTTATCATTTCAAAGATGGATGTATTTTTACAAAGGTATATAAAAGTATCTGAACCATATTCTAATTTGGGGTCGGTAAAAATTTATGGTAATTGTGTTTGAAAGGGGACATTGAATTGTGGTAGTGAGAAATGGATCATATTAGATAATGAGACATTTAAATACTTCCTTAAAACGGTGGTTTGGGATGTTTTTATAATGGATAGACAAAATTTATAAATATTTATGACTAATTTGTATTGATTATTTTTAATAATTTAAAAAATAAATTAGATATTTAAATGAAACAACTATTGGGACAACCCTAGTGAGACTTCCTCTTGGATAATCTCTATTAGGTGGTTGTTGAAATTTGATGTGACTAGTGATATTCAAATGTGTGTTCTCTTTCAAATTACTTGTAAGTTTTAATTGGAATATATGCATGATATATTGTATGGTTTGATTTAATATGGGACTTCTCTAAAGTGTTGTTTCCATTCTAGATTTTCATTTCATTTATATTGGACTATCATATCACATAATCACTATCTTGGAAATTAAAGAATAAAGGAAATAAATTTTACCTTAATGGAATATGTAATATTGAGGGTGTCAAAGATGCTCTCAATTTTCTCCACCCAATCCTCTATATATTTAGAATAATATTCACTTGAAAAGATAAAGGTTTATATTGAATAAAATATTGATTAGGATCATTATATCTATAAAGTGTTCAATTAAATCAAAAGAAAATGGATACAGAAATTCATTTCAATCTATAAAATATAGTCAATGTGCATAGTCCATGGTCCAACTCAAATGGAAGGATAAAAAATTTTCAATTAAAATATTTTCCCTATATCAACTGGAAACTCAATAGAAGATGGAAAGAGTTATGGATAGACACACCTTCACACCTATTACTCAAGATCCAACATCCATAATTCCATTAAACTAGACATCACTAATAAATATTGTTGACCATAAGGAAATTTCAATGGTAGAGAAATAATGAAGATAAAAAACCCAAATAGATATCACCAAACAAGAAATCAATGGGTGAGGAGGAGGAGGATAAAATAAGATAACTTTTATTGAATCCTTGAATCACCCAAGATAAATTTAAGATACCAAAAAACTAGAAAACATTCAATCATTGGATTCATTTGACCGTTGAATTGTCCGAGCCTTGGATTTGAGCCTTGTAATTATTCAACCCTTGATTAGATATTCGATTCACCAAGGAGGAGCATTGACCATGGGTGGATTCCACAGAAATCTTTAGATATTGGGACGATTATATGACTGGTTAAGTATTTTTAAAAATATTGTGAAAACGTTTTCAGTGCTTCCCAAAAAGCGCTCATAAAGTATTTATAATTATAATTATAAATTAAATATCTTTTTAAATATATTTACATAATTATATATATTTAATAAATATATGTGAATATAAATATTTTAAATGTATTATTTATTTAAATATATTTGTTATACTTTTATGATTATTTAAATATTTAATTAAATATTTATAATTTTATGAATACTTTTTTTGAAAAATAATATTTATTTGATTATATATATATAATTATAAATATATATATAATAAATAAATATAAAAATAGATATAGTAAATATATTTAGTATTTAAATACATTTATTATCTTTTCTAGTTATTTAAATACATATATTTAATTATTTTTAATTATATAAATAATGTTTTAAAAATTAATATCTATTTATTTATAATTATATATATATAAATATATATACATTATTAATGAATATTTAATCTTAACTGCATGTATGTTAAAAATGAGTGAAACTGAATAACTAAAAATGGGTAACATTTAACAATATTGAAAAAAGTTTATGTTTTGTTAATTAAAATTAAATTATTAAAAAAGGATATGAATTGAAATAAATATGAATATATATTGAAAATATTATTTTATAATAAGTAATTATATATAAAATAAATAATATAAATGGATTAAATTCTAAAAAAATAAAAAATAAAAAATAATCTTATTAATAATTTATTAATACCTAATTGTAATAAAATTAAAATAAATAAATAAAATTTAATGTGATTAAATACAAGATATACTAAATTTCTAATGTGATAATGAAATTATAAAATGATTACTGATGTTTAAATAAATTATTAAAATATTAGGTGTATATGTTTCTATATAAGATTTCGTTAACTATGTAAATATTTTTGTGTGTGTGTTGTAGATTAAAATTAACTAGTAATGTATATATGAAATCATTATAACAGATGTATATTTTATGTTAAATTGAAAAATCAATTGACATTTAATTATATCCATTATTCCATGCAGTTAGATAGTATTGTTAATTCATATTAATTTTATTTATAAACCATTATTTACTAAATATATAACTATTTAATGTAAAGAGTAAATATTTTTTATTATATGAATCATATTTATATACATTTATATATATCTATATAATTAATATATTTTATTTACTAACATAATCCATAATAATATAATTAATACAATGTTTAATATTTTCCTTGATTATCTATTTTGTTAAAAATTTTATTTGTCTAATATTAATATTACATATATATATTTAATATATATTATTTATTAGTATTTATAATTTATATATTGTATAATCAATTTATTCATTTTTATCAAAAATTATTTAATTAATAATTCTTTTCATATTTTCGTAATAATCCCATATTTGTTTATTACTTATTTAATTATTTCATTTTATTCAGACATTTATGGACACTAAGAAAAAGATAATAAAGGACCCCTTTATGTGCTCTAAAAATAGAGCACCGATAAAGAGTACACATTATCCGTGATAAAAATAAATCGATGATAAAGGGTACCCTTTATGAGTGCTAAAAATAAAGCACAGATAAAGGGTACCCTTTATGAGCGCTTGGTTTAGCACTGATAAAGGGAACCATTATCTCTTCTTTTCTCTAGCACCGATAAAGATGAGTTCTATTAATGACCTATTTTGTTGTAGTCACAGTGGAATCCATGCCATCTTATATGAGTAATGATACTCCTCTTGGAAAAAAATGTGTTGAATCTTAATTCTTTATCTAATAATTTTGTGTTTATTTCATGTTTTATTTTCTAAAAACATATAGTTCTATATATACAATCATTTGATATTATCCTATGGACGGATTGAATCAGCAAATTTTGAGACAACATCGATTGTTATTCTGAAAGGGTATATTTATCAATTCTAGTTGATGGGAAGTATACCTTACATTGAAAAAGGGAGAATTATTCTTTTTGAGAAGGACATAAATAAGGTAAGATCAGGGATATCAACACTATTCTGCTTTGTATTGCACATAGACTTGTGAATCCTACATGGTATTTGATTTTACAACTAGAATTATATCATTACCGAGATATCTAACCCAAATACATTTCTTTATTTCCATCATTATGCAAGGTGGAAATTTTAATGAATGATTTGTTTGTATGTGAAACTATTTATACCCCTTTATAGAGACCCAAAGAAACTTATTTGTGGGGAACGATGATCTAGTTAGTGGAACATGAATCCTAGAGGTTTATTAGGCTGACCATGTGTCTTTGGTGTTATTTGATCCATTTTTATGATAAATATGATGGGGGATTTGCCTTAGTTTATAAAAAAAATCTAATCATGGTCACTAATATGAACATATTTCCTATTTAATGAATTAATGAGCTTATAGATCATTTAAAGGAATAAAGGAGATCTTCATAGGGTAAGCTTTCTTTAAGTTATCATTATATTAATGTCTGATAAAAATACATTACTATGATTTATTTCTAAAGTATATATGGAAATATATTGCACATAGGAATTCCATTCAAGTTGAATGAAATTCATACTTTGTATTTGGGAATAATAAATAATATCATTTATCCGTTCTCACCATCCATTATTATGACCTTTATATATGACGTTCTTGAGTATTATATATCGTGGGATGAGGATGATCTAAAATTTCTAGATTCCTACTTGATTTTTCACTTGTATCTAATTTTATTATTATGTTTACAACAAAGGGATCCAATCTTGTATGATTAGTTCATTGTGAGTAATCTTTTAAAAAACTAAAAAAGTTATTGTACTCATCTTAAAATCACATTCTACATCAGTCTATAATGGGAATTGATATATATAATGATGAATCCTAGTTGGGTCATGGTTATGTAATCATATTTCATCATTATGTTTTGGTGTATAATTATAGAAAATATCATACTCATTATAGTAACTACTATACCCATGATGTGGATTTGGTACTAAATTATAAGAGTTATATTACTAGAGTAATTAACTATTCATTGAGAATTAAATTACTTTCAGTGATCAAAATGGAATAAACAATTATTCTCCAAAAGATATATGAAGCTAATATTATAACATTTCATGTATTATGCACAATAATTTGATTATGTAATTTAGTATGATCAATTCAAATTCGATATAGTTGATCGTCCTATATGTTGTAAGCTACACACATAAATGGTGGTAGAGGAAATGGAAGTGCATTGATTGTTGCTTCTAATGGATGAACTCCACTTGGTTACGACTAAGGACTATAGTGTAGTATTATTTCACCACATCAATATCCTGTGTTATATTAAGGAATTTGTCACGGTTAGTCAGTATCTAAATTCAATTAGGAATCATTTATAAGAAACATGCTGGTGGGAATATCCTTGAAGGATAGTTCTAGGATCATTATTCATTTTTTAATATTAATTTAATACAAATATTATTTATTAGAATGTGAGAATAATTGATAATGGAGAAATAAAAATGTAGAAGGGAGACACCATGGAAAATCATCATTTTGTATAATGTTATTCATCACCATTTTGGTGGCCCAAACTAAAAAATGATATTAACAGTTTTGAATACAGATGTATCAGTTATCAATTAGTGATTATGGATAAATAAAATTCATTAGGTATAACACATTCATTTACCATTATATTAAGGAAGCGGGATGATAAATAATGGGGTTTTATGAATATTAGTTGATCTTCAATAGTAAGTTATGTGAAATGGATAATTATTGATTGTTTGATATGAATGGCCTTTCGTTGACATAGAAAGTTGAATATCTGATTGATAAGGATTGAAAATTATATATATGAGAAAATTTCAATAATTATGGATTACCATATAATATTTTTTGTATTGGGATATGATATTTTCATCTTAGTTTTGGAAGGTGCTATTAAAATATTTTGATTCACCTATAAAATTGTGTACATCATTCAATCCAAAGACCCATAGATAGTTAGGATGAAAAATCGAAATTTCAAAGGTTGTGGTAAGAGAATTTATTATATATTTCATGGTATCATGATATAATTTCACATAATCAGTGTCATAACTATAAATATTATATTTTAATATTACTGATTAAGGCTCTATATGGACTTTAAGGTTTTCCCTTATAATAGTATTATTTATAAAAATAATCAATTATCTTGATTATAATCATCTAAGAGGCTTCTAATTGGGTAATTCTAATTCATAAATTTCTTGTGATAGCCTAAAGCAGCTAAAAATCCAATGTCGATAAGTTAAGTTGACCCTTTGAATTTAAAGTGAGTGAATATTATTTTCATTTGGTATATACGGGAATTAGGAATCAACACATTAGTAAATATGAGAATGTAACACCTCCATATTTAGGGAGTTTCATTTTTTTGAGTAATTTTATAAACAAAGGGTATCATTTGGATTTACATCATAAATTCCATACCATGAAAAATATATATAACATAATTTTATTTTAGTATTTTTTTTCATTTAAATATATATTGTGTGTTTTATAGACTGTTATACAATGAATACTTGACTTAAATGAATAATGAATATTTTGATTAGTATAGAATATTATAATAGGAAATAAAATACATTGCAGGATAACCAAATGAATCACAATTCAAAGTGTTCCTAAAATAGTGATTCTATAAGTAAATAGTAATATTAAAAATTTTACATAATCATCATTATAATTATACCACAATGATATGAGTTCCAATAATAACTATAGAAAGAATAAAAGATATTAAAAATAGGATGTACATGTCTTAAAATATACTAGAATTATGTGACTTATTTTATATATGCGTCAAAGCTTATATATAATGGAATATAATTTGTCAACTATATAGATGGTTGTTGGTTATATGGGCATTGATATTGTGTTTGATGGTTATAGTTGTACCTAATGGGTACATTAAAGTTATATAATTTTATGGAAAAAATTAAAATTAATATACGTTATATATAATAACTATATTTGGAATGAAATAAAATTACATTAAATAATTAAAAATATTTTTCATATGAATAAATATTTTTATTTTTTGATATATTATTATAATTATTTAAAAAGTGTTAATTTATGTAAATATAAAAAATGTAAAATTTTACTACTAATTGATTGTTAAAATTTAATGGTTATAATATATAAAAATTAATTTTAACTATATGTGATTAATATAATTTAATAATAAATGGGATATTTTTAATGATATTTTTTCAATATGTTTTATATATTTTTCCAAAATATATTAATATCGTACCTTATAAATAAAGTGTTAGAACTTGAAGCATCATAATAGGGGAGGAGTGGATCAGGGTGTACTTCTAATTTTATGAATGGTTTTATTCCCATGATGATAGAAACTTGTTCAATTTTTCACTATTAAACTCCCATCCACCACAATAAATAATGAATAAATTAAAAACCCAAGACATCAAGTTTTTTCATGGTTAACCACCAATGGATAATCTATAGATATTACACATAGGAGTATGATGGTGTAATAAAATTTAGTAATATTCACTTATTCAATAAATACCATTTTTCCCATGGTCACTATATGATATTCTCTCTACCATTATAATATAATTTAATTAATAATATAATATATCCCCTAGATCACATCCATCAAACCCTCTATCATTCACTACTTTATGACGGTTTCTTATGAGATCATCATTTCATTATTTTCATCCATTTCAATAAGAGTGTGTTGAGTTTATTTCATTATGAATACTAGAATATAACACTGTAATGTATTCCATATTATTATGATCATCAAATAGTAATGATTTTCTAAAATACTACCTTTTATAGCTCAATGTTTATTTATAAACATAAATTAGTTGCCTTTGATCATGTATTGTTCACAAAAGTTCATTTTCTTAAATGCGTTTTTAAGAAAATCCTTTAAAAAATTTCTGTTGTCTAATTATAATCCCAATTGTTTTCTGAATATAAATTCTTCTCTATCACATGTTAGTGAAAATATTTTCTAGAAAATTCCATCAATCATAATATTGTAAATTAAAATCCTTCATGTATCTCCAACCTCTTTAATACATTTACTCATGTATCGTTAAATAATTATCTTCATGATGTCTTCTTTAACCAAGATGACTTCACCCATTCCCATCCCAAGCATGTGTTTATACATTGTTACCCCTTATGCAAAGCAGGATAATTAAATATTTTCCAAATCATTGATCTATTTCTAAATGTTTAGATATGACTATATTTAATGGAATACAACAATCCTTGGATCATCCATTCATCTCTGAATTTTGTAGTGCAACATTCACGCCACTCCAGCAATGGGGTGTTAGACTACCTCGAATTACATGACTATTCATATTTAAAATTACTATAGGAATCCTTGATAGTTATCAACATTCCAGACATGCATTTAACACATTTACTTACATCAAACTCATACCTTTGGTATGATATCAACTTTAAAAATTTCCAACCATTTTCTGTAATTTTAAACATCGACCAATACGATCTCATTTTTTAAACAACTACAAAAAAATATTGAATTTTTTAAAATCCAATGAATTACTATTCAATAATTGTTTTATAAGTATTTGTTAGTATATATTTATAAAATTACACTATATTGGGAAAAATATCAATATCAAAGTCTTTCTAGAATCACGTTGTTATAATATAATTCCACTTTGGGTTCTTTTGGAAATACCAAGTAAAAATTAGTTCCACACAGAATTTACAAATTCTAGATGAAAAAGTAATATTTCACTAATTACTCTATATTTTTTCATCATATCTCATTAAGGAATAAATGAGTTCCAAATTAAATTCCTACGTCGTACAATTTTCTATTCCCAAAATCTAACTTTCTTAATGATATATACAACTCAATTAACGTTATATTGTATCTCACATTATAATTCATAACATGGACTCCTTCTGTATGAGAGAACATAATAAAAAAAAGAAAAAACTGTTAGAAAAAGAAATATAGTAATTATCTAAAATTTTCTATTAAATGTATTTTGTAACACATCCATTCTACCCCTTTTACTATAAAACTAAAGAGAATGATCCTTAAAAAATCAAAGAAACAATATATATAAAGGAATTAATTCAAAGAAGGATAGGGGTAAAACTATACTTCTACAATATGAGGGAAGTTATTAAAAAACTATATCCAATTGGTGTTTCTCAAATACTTGAGTAAACAACATATTAGTCATGATATATACTAATTTATTATTAATTCCAACATGAACCATTTTATCACCCCTTTCTCCATATTCTCTTTGAAAAGTGAAATTAAATTTAATTATGTTTGGTATGAGAATAATTTAATATATTTTTCTGGAGTTCTATGGAATACTTATAATCATAGAATATTAGAATGTTCTATTTCACTTTAAAACATATATACTCAAATTATTTATTTATCTATAATAGATGAGTGCCTTTTATTGTAAATTTTATGTATTATTTTTCTAACAGGATTATAAATATAAATTATTATTTTTTAGTAATCTATAATTAATATTTCATTCAAATTATATATGAACCACCACTTATGGAATTTGAGTCCACAACATCACTGATCTAGTCTTCATATAAAAAAGGATCATAACTCAGGGTTCTTCCCATCCTAAAAGTAAAAGACAAAATTAATAGTACATTAGATTTAACTCATGATAAATTTAAATACTTTGATATATTATAATCCTTTAGATTACAAGAGAAATGGGATACCATACATGTTGAAAAAAATATTAGGCCATGTTAAATTTGAATATGTTAGATTCATATTATTATTTTTATAAAATGGTATTTATTAATTTCCTATTTCTATGTGTCCCCTATATGGTTATAATATTAAATAGTGTTTAAATTGGTTTAGAATAATTCATATAAAATATCATATGTAGATCTATTTCTTACATATATTGATAAATAAAATTTTATATCTATTTTTGAGCCACATGTATCCCATTAAAGTATATTAGTTCAAAATTCATGCACATTTCGTATTCATACCTCATAAAAATATAAAATTCTGCCACATATGTCGTTTTATTCCTCAAATAACTATGTGATTTAAAAAAACAAACACCATAAAAAATTCTTACTTGGATATCTTCAAATAAGGGTTTTTATCAACACCACCCATTTATAATTTTAGATTTTATAAATACATGTTTTATTAAGAATATGATTCACTTAGTGGATTATTTAATCTTTACAATTACTCTTATATTAACACACACGAGTATAATTTTTTATAATATGAAATCCCATTGATTGTTTAATATAATACTCTTTTGAGAGTATAAAATTAATTAATGTTGTTTAAACATCCATATGAAAAATATAAAATTATCATCATATTTCCTTTAATAAGAAGAGCCTGATTGACTCATGTAGTTATATTGGGGAAAACGTTTCATAAAAATAGAAACCATAAATTTTATCATATCCTTTTCACACTATACATTACTTACTTGGGATCATGTATCCATGTTTCTAAAACTTTTTCTTAATGAACCAATACTTTATAATCACACTGTGATGTTCAAGATTCATAATATGTTCCCATATTTCATTTTTCTTGATTTATTCAAAATTTTCATTCATGAATCCAATTAATGATTAAACCATTATATCTTTTCAATTTACATTGATTCTATCATTTATAGTAATAAAAAATGATCAATAATATTCATCCTTCATGTATGTGAGGGGAATTTCAATATATAATTATTTTGGATGGGAAAATTCCCACTCTCAAGTTTCTTCTCTAAGGCATAGGATAAAATTCAACCATAATATTCTTCTCATTTGAATTAGCCTAAAAATATTCACTAGGTTTGGAACATTTTATTAACACTTTATTTATTTAAAATTAATACCCTTATCCAAAAAATTCATCAATGTTTTAACATTGAGAATTTCTTCCATGTTTTTCATTATTTACTTTATCATCATTACTCTCTAATTTATTTATTATTTTCATTGAATATTTTGTGAGAATCACTATTTATTGAGTATCTTAAGAACAATATTTTTTTAATAAATCTCCCTATATTCCTTTGACACCCTATTTGTATAGTATTTAATATATTCTTATGAATAAATAAACATATATCATATAATTATTTCATAATTATTACATTTCTAATAGAGTCTTCTCTATCACTGGGATTTGAATTACACTATTTTGAGTATACAATTATATTTGACATTCTTTCATCTATTAGTGGTGTGAGACAACACCCTTTATGAGAAAGGTTTTTGCTATATTATTCAATAGTGGATTCCTTCATTTAACAACTCAATTATATTTTGGAGTTCTTACCAAGGACACCTCATTCATAATGTTGTGCTTAATTTTTTTTCTTTCATATCAATAGATGATTATTTTTTTATATTATTAGATAAAAAGAATTAGATTGTGTATTAAATCACATTTACGATACTTCTTATATAGTTGTTCATGTATTCTATTGTATATTCCATTCAATATAGGAACATAACATAAAACAATAATTTATAATTACTAATATATATAGTGAATTACATCACTCCTTTTATAACCAATTGACTCATTGTACATTAAGGATCACTTCCAACTATATTAATTGTATTTTATACCCTTTTATTTATTCAGAGATAATGATTTTAGACCGTGATTACCTTAAAAATGTTCACCACACGTGTTTTAAAATTCTCAGATCAGATTTTAAATATCCATCATTTAATTTATCTTGTATATGTTCTCAACAATCTATGGATTAATGCGGTATAGCCTCACATGCAAAAAGTGGTTCTCCTGTTCAATAATTTGATATATTTTTGTTGATTCTAACCAAATAGTAATGGTTATCATTTTCCATTCAACCATTCATGGATTATTTTGTATCTTATCCATTGATCATGTAACCAATTTGATAATTATTTTGTACAACCTATAGTCATAGAGTCATCTTTCATAAATTAGATTTTACCATAATCCATCCATGTTGATTAGTTATTTCTTCTTACACTTAGTTTATACCAATAGTGGTATACACATAATTTTATCTTCAAAGAATTATTTTTATTGAAATAATCTATTTTGAAAACTCTTAAAATAAGTTTTTTTTATCAATTTAAGATTTATAATCATGTGGGATGAACATGCACTATCAAAAATGCTTGTAGAATGGATCCTTTTACTCTTTAGAGAAATTAAAACAAGTTTAGAATTATCTATATTATTTTTCATTCACAAGATGATATTTTTATTTGTAGTATACAATGAATTATCCTCTTTATATATGACATTTATGGTATAATTCTATTAATATTAAACATCATAAGTGTAATATCTAAATTTTAATTCAATCTTATTAATTTTTTTTAAAAAATTCATTAACTTTCTTTGAAATAATCACAATATATTCATTTTCTATAATAAAAAAAAATATAATAAACACTATATTGTTAAATAAAATATCTATAAATAAAATATTTTTATAATGAATGATATTTCCTCATTATTATTTGTAGGCTTACAAGTGTTTCTCTTATTAATATTCTCCCCCAATATTTATTGGAGACCATTTTATAAAATAAATAGTAAAAAATTTAATATTTAATGATGGTAAATATCTTCTCACATTTATTCCTCCACATGTCCCTATCCATTGGATAATTAATTATTGTATAATCAAATCATCACATTTAAGGATTATTTATAACCATCAATTTTTCATTATTTGGGGTTATCATTGTTAATTATTCTGGTAACATGGTGTTGAAATATGAATAAATAACCTTTTACTTCATTTTTTTAATTATACAGATCCTATATTTTATTTCATGGCATTGTAGCAGACACAAAACTTTTCCAAGAGATCTAGTCTTTTATCGCACAATTTTTTTCAATTCCTATAGATCCTCATCTGTGTACATTCCAAGGATTCTCTAATTGGAAACCTTCTATAAGGAAACTTATTCATTGAATCATTTTATTTTATTTCTGATAAAAGTTTAAGTCACAATTTTAAAAATAAATATTCAAGATGTTACAAAACCTTTTTCACTCTATTAAACAAACATTAACACCACCAATCACCATAACATGTTTCTTAATCTATGGATTAAAGAATAATACACATACTTTATTCACATGACCAAATGAATAATATAATAATTATTTTCATTGTTAGTTAGAGTAATATTTAAGTTGATATAGATATTGAGATGATTTATTTAACTGAAAACCAATATTTAAACTATTATATATAATAACATCAATCTCATTGAGAAGAAACTCATGTTTTACCTTGATATAAACTAAACCTTATAATGTATTAACTTCCACTGAGTGATAATATAATTTTTAAACCATATTAATTGTTAAATCTTCTTTATCTAACACAAACATGGTTTAAATTTTGTTAAAATAATCATTATTATCCTATTTTCATAAAAAAACAGTTCCTCCAAAACTTATTTGTAGAAAAATTTATCTTTTGAAGTATCATTTATATAGAAACATCCTTCATAAAATCTAGATAAATTATTATTCACCACCATGACAACAAAATACATTTATACACCATACAATAAGTTGAATAAATTTACCACACTATTAAAAAACTATGTGTAGCTTTCCATCTAACCTACATATTCTTTTATTGAAATTCATTTCCATCATTGATAAAAACAATTCAATTAAATAGTCACCCATATATATACATTTAATGATGTCATATTCTTACATATAATTAAAATATTTTACATTGTTTGAGTCATTTTTATTTCCTTGTAGCCTGGACCATATTTCATTTGAAACTAAACTACTTTTCAAATCATCCAATGAAAAATAATCTAAATTCAGCTATGTAAGAGATGTTCTCATCAGATTTTATAAATGTGGTAGTCTACACGTGGTATGATTCCCAATACAAATATCATTAATCTCAACATTAATATATTTAATATATCCAATGACTATAATTATCCAGTTTACTATCACATTTATATTTTAATATAAGATAATTTCCATGTCACGAAATTAATTTTTATTCACATACTGATTATATAAATTTACAATATTATCACCCTTATAAATTATATTCAAATTTTACCAAATAATGTTAGATTTTATTTTTTTCATAACCTTTATATATATATATATTATAGTGATTTAGACAATACCTATTTGGATTTTTAGTTATAATTGAGGTGCTTCTAAAATAGTTTAGTCATGGATATTTCTGAAATATCAATAATATGTATCTAATGAATTAATTAATATTAAGTATCTAGATAAAACTACTATAATTGTGATATCATAATATTATTCTAGATATTATAATTTCAACGATAAAATAGAAAAAATAATTTTTTATTTACTTTAATATTTATATCTCTTAATTAAAGATTAAATGAATGTAATGTAAACATTGATATACCACTTGTTTCAATGTTAAATACCCAGAGATGGAATTAGTGAATCATGGGGTAAATATTTTTATTTTATGGATGCTATATTAACTATATAATAATGTACTAATTGAATATGTAACTTTTAAACACAAATGCACACGAATAAAAATTTATGAATCTAAAAATGTGAAGATTTTTTTTAATTTGTCCGCCAATAATGGATAATCCTAAGAGAATATAAATGGTAGCATGTTGGTCTACTATAATAGAATAATCTTCACAGGTTTTTTGGATACTATTTATAACCATGATCAATCTATAATTTTCTCTCTATATTTACAATTTAGTTTATATAATAGCACTCTACCGTCATTGGTTTACTTTTTTTGACTCCATTTTTACACCCCATTTCAAATATAAGTACTCTAAATTTACCAACTTTAATGTTACTTTAATACCATATTGAATGTGTCGAGTGTTTGACATAGAAAAATAAATAATATGATGATAAAATGAAATCAATATTCTTATGAACATCATACATTAGTTCTTATATAAAATATTACCATTCAGATAGGTACCATTATTCAAGGATCCAAGAGAAAAATTGAACCAGGTACCATCACTGAATTATGGTTCACAGCTACATATTTTGTCAATAGTTGTGCATGAAACTACCTTTATTATAGTATGCTCAAATGACTGTAATATTCCATGTATGTTTTTGAGTATTTTACCTATAAAAACCTCTATATACTTTATAATAACCTATATTAATAGTTTTGAGTATTAATAACATCATCATTTATCTTCTTTGTTACATAGTATATGATAATATCCTAGATTAGTTGTTACACAAAAAGGTAATAGAAATTCCCTAGTATGATGATAACCCATAAGTTCCATTATATTATTCTTAAATATATGTTTTATAGATAGATGATATCATTTTAGGAACATAAATGATATAGGCTATCTGGGTTGGAGACTCATAGGACTTTGAGGCACATTCTCAAGGTGTTCGACCTTGGTCATATCTAGTATAAGATATTATGAGAATGAGACCCATTGGATAGAAATCCAAATTTTTACGTGTCGTTGTATGTTACTATATTTATAAGTGTAAGTGATACTTATAAATTAATATTAATATTATATATTATTATATGTTTCATATTTTGTTGTATTGACAAAAACTATGATGATATATGTTCACGGTGAGGTAAGATTAATTGAGTGCATCACAAGTAATGTTGTATTACTGAATAATGTGAGAAACGATTTTCCCCTTATTTACATCAACATATTTTCATATCTAAATACCTTTTATGAAAACTTTATAGCATAAATAAATCCATGGCCATTGTGTTCTATAGGCATGTTTGATTTTTCTAAAGTTAAATAACGAGACATCAAGCACATAGGTTGGTGGAACTAGCATGAAACCTACTTGATTAGAGATACCTTGATAAAGGTTTTATATTGAAAATTAAGCATATTTATGGGGTATTATTTCATTAAGACAATAAATTATTTCTCTATGGGTGTATTGGTATGTTTCTAGACACTAATCAGGGACTTTTGGTTGTTTTTCTTATTTCCACTGAGAAAGAGGCCTAGAGGGTCACACACTAAGTGTATCCAAAATCTTAGTGAAATAATATATTATTATATATTATTTACCAATTTGAATTAATATTATTCCCACACATGATTTGATAATTATTCATATTTTCATGATAACATATATTATTCCACCATTTATTCGAGAGAATATTATGTGAGTAGAATATTTAATAAATATTTAATTTCAATTTAGTGAATATAATATTTATTTATTTATTAGAGAATAATAAAGTGAAATTTTTTTATGAAATAAATTTTCATTATTCAATTCCAGATAAATATTATTGTTTAATAAAAAGACGAGTTTAATGGTCCAATGAGAAATAATAAATAAATAATATTATTTTATTAAAAAATATTTAATTTTTTTGAATGTTTAGCGCATGTCGATAAATAATATTAGTAATATTATTATAGACATGGGGTTTTGAAGGGATTAAAAAAATATTATAGGGAACTTGTGAAATTATTTATTTTTAAACCTAGTTGCATATGAACCTGATTATATTATTTTTTCTTGTGAGGAAATTCATTTATTTTTCTGTTAGAAATTAAATTTGAAGACACCTCTAGAAGCCCTATAGAGCACTATTCTCCAAGAATTATCCCAAGATAAGAGAGAGATATTCCTCTACCTTCCACTCTCAATTCAAGATAGGTTAATGAGAATCCTTTATAAGTGATTCTTGGGGTGACCAAAAGTGAACGACATAAGCAATAGGATCTGCTATGCTAGGACTTGGAGATTCCTATGACGATTTTTAAAGATTTGTGGAACATGTGTGGATCACTGATAAAGTGAATCATCCCTTGTTTCTTATAATGAAATGAGGGTACAACATAGATACATTTTAATATCCATCAATGAAGAATGAATTTCTCATAATGTAATTTATTAATTACATAAATTAATTACAAAAAAATGTGATGATCCTACACTTCAGTTCCAACTTTTATGAAATTTCTATATTATTCTATTTAACTCTATTGATCAATACATTCATATTTGTGTAAAAATTGAATTAATAATTAACCCTATAAAAAGAAAATTTGTGCACAAACCATCACACACTTACACTAGGCTCAAAATCATTAAGTGGTATCCGAGGGGTCACATAATTATTTATGATTATTTAATAATATATGATTGATTTATACAATTGACACTTTTTTCAATTAAATTTTATTTGGTATTAAATATTAATTGAAATAACTACTTCTTCCTCATTGTTTATCATAAATACAATCGAATTGATTAATTTTATGAACAAAATAAATTAAAATATATCATCTGGATGTGATAAAGAATACTAATTGATTACATATGATAATGCACCCTACAACATGAAGGTACAAACCATGTACTGGTGTTTAATTCACTATGAATAAATTGTGAATTAATTCCAGGAATGTTCATTTATTACATGCAGTTTAACTTATTTTAGAATTCATATTGACCTGGACATCTTGGTGAACAATCAATTGGCGTACACATCATGTAACTTTTTTACACAACGTATAGTCGTTAAGTCATAGATAGGTTGTGTATATTCTTCAATGGCCCACCTGATAGGTGATCATGTAACTTAGAGACCAAATGATGCATAGCCCATGTACACACCATGCACTCCAATATTTTCTATGGCATAGTTACATGCTGAGTCGCTAGGCATGTGCCATATATAGATAGTAAGAAAAGTACATTCCATGTATGTAAATTGTATATTCCATGTACTAATACCAAATTATGAATAATTTAAAAATTATTTACTATACTGTATAAACCTTATCAAAATATGATTTTTTGTGGTCATTAAGTTGATAGGACATGCCTTGTTAGTGGTTTTAATATATATAAATGTTTAATTAATTTCAGACTAATTTTTGGATCTTCATATTTTTTATGATTCATATTTCAATTATTACTCTATGTTCATTGAAGCATAAAACAAGATAGAAAAAAAATTATTAATTAAAGAATATAATTAAATTATTTGAAGGTAATTTATCTTAAAAAATAATGATTAATAATTGAATGATAATTTTATTAAACATGTTATTTTCTGAATGAATATGGATGATCATGAACTTAGGCTATACCTTTTTATGTTATAGGTTTGTTTTTATTTATTCTTAAATTAAATTGTTGGCATGCATTCCATCTCTCCTCCTATTATGTAAGGGATTACAGGCCCATGGTTTCTTTAATGTAAACACCTTCCCCTCATTTGTGTGTAAATAAAATCATGTGTAATCAGTAGATCTCCTAAGATAGTAGAGGTGATTCATGTTTGGATCTGAGTAAAAACCATTCCAAGAGAGGTACATGGGTGGAAGTGTGGAATGATGCAACACGAACCTTAATTGGTTCAAGGTGTTTTTCGCATAGGTCAATGGTTATCTTATCATCATATGGATAATCTATCTATTAGTAAAAACTCATGAGAACACCACTTTATTATTTAATCTCTATCAAGAGGCATGGTTATTTCATTAAGGATGTTTTGTTATGATCACATTAATTAATAAATTAAAAAGTATGAAATATATAAATAAATGAAATGGTATTATTCATAAATATCATCTATGAAATGATTAATCAATTATGTAAATCCAAATAACATAAAAAATAATGTAATAAATATAATATTTTTTGATATTTTTTAAATAAAACATAAGATCTTTGAATTAAAAATATTAAGTCAGTACTACCTTATATTATTTAAATTAAAATTGAACCATAGTTCAAAGTGATTAACAAACCAATGTTGGTGTGATTTCAATTTTTGGGGAAATCTAATTTGATGTTATGGGATGAATTTAATTTGTTTACCTAATGGGTTAACTACCAAAGTATGAAATTGTGTAACTAAGAGGCATGGTATAACGACCCATACTTTACAAACATTGTTAATACTTCAAAATTGAAGCATACTTTTTAAAACATATAACAAAACCACGAAAGGACCGTATAGGTATAGTGTCTTTAGAAACTGGGAAACATAAACAACTGGTTCATAAAGCGTCTACACTGTCCCCCATTTATTACATCATATCTATAGTCCCTTTTGGCATATCTTACTTAATAACCTTATTCCTGAACTGGGGAAAGAAAACATACAAAAGGGTGGGCTCAAATGCTTAGTAAGGGTAAACAAAAGAAATATCAATCACATCATATTCATAAGAAAATAACTTTTGGAAATCTTAACCTTCAAAAGAGAGAATAATTTCATAACATGGGATAAATCATAATAGTGAAATAGAATCCCAATAATCATAACTTAAAACATGAAACTTTGTGGCATACACACATAATCATATAGAATCATTTCTTATTAGTCAAGACTCATTGCCAAGACTATCTTAGTGGACAGAGTCCATTTCTGAACCGAGTTCACTCCTCGTTTCAGTCCTATTTCACTGAACCGGTATAACCTACCGTTCCAGCCATGTCTATCTCATGAGATATAAAATCTTTACCCAATGCATTGGAGGGAGATATAGGTCCCACCCATCTCATAATGATACCATTCTTATGTGTGCCACAAAATCATAAATCATACATCGTAGCATAACCCATGTAATAAAAATGGGATTCTTAAACAACATGACATCATAAAACAATTCATATAAGATAAAGGAATTAATAAAAATAATTCCATCACAACATAATCAAATCAATGTAATAATAGGGATAAAAACAGAACCCTATATTATCTTAGATGGAAAATAATTTTGATAAAACACTTGAACTTCATTCTTGAGGAAAATATCCTTTCTACTTCAAAAACATTTTTCGTTTCATAATATTCCATAAAATTTTAAACTAAAATAAGTTGATTAAAAATAAACTTGAAAACTTGTAAAGGACGATTCTTGTAAATAATGTTTTAAAAATCTATTCATGCCGTATAAGTTAAAAAACATTCTTCTCGTACTTTTGTTGGAAAAGTCAAAAAGTACCTCATAACGTAAACAATAGAAAGATTACTTACATACCATGTAGTAAAAGTCAAAATGGGTAAAAAGGGCATTAAACACACATAAAAACACTTTTAGAAAACATGGACATGGGAGATAACAATAACCCCATTAGATACTTACGTATAAGCAATCTCGGATAAAAAAATGAGATTTGCAAAATTATCCCTTACCTTAGGTCCGATTTTATTTGTAAGTCCGAAACTCCTGTATAATGAATTAAATAATGTTATTGAATTATTACAGAATCATACTTATTGTTATGATATCATATATGGTCATGTTCTTAGCGTCTTATTAGTAATATTTCATTACTACTTATTATTCGGGTGTTTATTACTTTTTGTTCTTATGTGTGTTTTGTCGAATAAATTCTTATTATTCTTTTTAGGTTATAGATACCTCATTTCCAGAATTGTATTAGTTTAATATATATCATATTCATTCATTCAATTCATTTATATAATCATTATGAAATGAAGATCATGTAGAACGAGTCGCATCACATCGTGGAGACGGTATTCCGTACGTACGCACGAGTGATGATATCATTCCTATGATCGTGGAATTGTATTGGAGTGTATGTATACTATTTCAGAATCAATATCACTTTATAATAGTCATATATAGTCATTATTTACACCATTATACCCATCCAAGTAAGGTGGTGGTGGAAAATAGATTACACCATGGCGTGGAGACGGTATTCCGTATGTACGCACGCGCGATGATTTCTTTTTCCGTAGGATGGATAGATGGTGAAATAGGGTTGTTTAATACTTATAATAACATATCAGTATGTGATTGATACTGATTTTATTACTTCATAATGAAACAACTAAAGAAGATGAAGTGGAAGAATAAATAAAGATGAAAGAATCGGTAACTGACATTACCTCTTCTTTGAAGCGCTTCTTTGAGACCTCCCTTTTAGGGCACTAAAATTGGTCTTTGAAGAAGACCAGGACCTCTATAATGTCTCTAGGGAAGTGGAGAGAAGAAATTGGAAGGGTTTGGCCGAGCTTGAAGGCTCAATGTGGTGTGAGGAAGAGGGGGAGGAGGTTCCCTTTTATAAGGGAGGAGAGGGGCACCTTTGGAATAACTAAAAATATTATTTTATTATAAAGTCAAATTCGGTTTTTAATAGCTCAAAATTGATATATTTAGAAGATAAGGTGGTTAGGGTTCGAAAGACTCTCATACAATAGAATTTAGACAAGTTTAGGTATCAATTATAACCTTATCATTTAGATTAACTTTAAGTTAGATAATTTAACTTTTACCGTGTCTTCTTGTTTTCTTACACTATAAGGTTAATAAACTTACCATATCAAGACAAACGAACCCCAAGTTGTTTATTATTAATATATATAGCCTTATATAAGTCATTTGGACGAACCATAGATTTTTATAAATAAAATAACAATTAGTAATATAATATTTGTTTTAAAAACGTTTTTTTGTCAATTTTGACACTATTTAGTAATTGATTTTTGTAAAAATCATAACAGAATTATTAGTTCTAACCAAGTTACATAAATCAATAATAAGATGTCATATTAACCTATAAAATTAGTGTAATTTATAAAATGTCTCAAATTACATTTATTTGGGTATTTATAACATCAATTATGTCAATATTTCATTAATAAGATAATTACTGCATCATCGTTGTTTCATAAATAAATTAACTTATTTAATGTATAAAAATTACAAATAAAATACCATTATGTAGGAAATATTTTTATCTTTCTAATGAATCTTTATAGTCGAATTTATCTTATGTATGACCCGATATTAAAAATGATTTACATATTAAACTTTGATTTTAACTATTTTAACCCTTCTTTAAATAAATTAATAATAAATGTCCTAACCTAATCCAAGTGGCCCTAAATGGTCATATTTTATTTCTAAGGTTGTTTTGGGTCGAATTACACTTATCCAATAGAATTAGGACATGTGTTAGGGTAATAATAATATCATTCTTACCCTTAATTACCCTATTTACTTTTAACAGCGGTAAATAAAAGTAAAAAGTTACTATTCACCAAAAATTATTTTCATCTCATTGAACCACATTTTAGTCCTTGATATTAACCGTGTCTCTCGGATTTTCGAAATTCCACTCACAAAAGCGGTAAAATTATGTTTTATGAAGAATTCAGTTTTTTTAACTACCACTTAGTGGTTTCACAATTCATCAAAAATTGAATGTTTTCAGAAAAATACCAAAATTTCACCCTAGGCTAATTTCGATATTCCGAATCCAAAAATGAAGTCCATTTTGAAAAATAAAATTTATAAAATTTCAAAAAGTGGTTATTACTATTCATAACAGATAGTTTTAATAATATTTTAATAGCATATCATTATTTGGTGAAACTCGTTATTGCGTACGACACAAGCTATCGAGGAAGGCCACAGTTGCGTGTAAATCAAGCCAAGCTAGTGTTGTGTGTATTGAAAGATTCCTTTGATGATTTATATAACATAAAAACAAAATATTTCACATAAAAGTCTCGAGTGTTACATTCTACCCCCCTTAAAATGAATTTCTCCCTCGAAATTCGTCACTTTGTAACAAATAGATGAGGATACCTCTCCCTAATCATATCCTCAATCTCCCATTTAGCTTCTTCTAATTGGTGGTTCCTCCATAAAACTTTCACTAATCGAGTGGTCTTGCTTCGTAGGACTTTTTCGCTACGATCCAGAATCTCTATCGGCTGTTCTTCATAAGAAAGATCTTGCTCCAGTGGTACAACTTCTTAGCTAAGTACATGTGAAGGATCAGGTATGTACTTTCTTAGGAGAGATACATGGAACACATCGTGAACTTGAGAGAGATTCGGTGGAAGCGCCAATCGGTAAGCTACCTTCCCAACATGATCCAGTATTTCGAAAGGGCCGATATATCTTTGGCTCAACTTCCCCTTCTTTCCAAATCTCATGACTCTCTTCCAGGGAGATATTCATAAGAACACCTTATCACCTACTTCAAACTCTAGGTCTTTTCTTCGGTTGTCGACATAATGCTTCTGTCGACTCTGAGCTGCTCTTATGTGTTGTTGAATAGATCTGACATTTTCTGCCATTTCATCAACGAGATCAGGTCCTAATAGCTTTCTTTCCCCAACATCATCCCAGCATGTTGGAGTCCTGCATTTCTTTCCATAGAGAGCTTCATAAAGAGCCATCTGAATATTGTAGTGAAAGCTATTATTATAGGAAAATTCCACCAAAGGTAGGTTTTGATCCCAACAACCTTTTAAATCCATAGAGCAAGCTCTCAACATATCTTCTAGGGTTTGAATTGTTCTCTCAGACTGACCGTCTGTCTGAGGATGATAAGCAGTGCTGAAACTCAACTCTGTATCCAGATTATGCTGAAGACTTCTCCAGAACTTCAACGTAAATCTCGGATCCCGATCAGATATAATAGAAAGTGGTACTCCATGAAATCTTACCACTTCCTTTACATATATCTTGGCAAGCTGATCCAGAGAGAAATCCTCTCTAATAGTAATGAAGTGTGCAGACTTGGTAAGATGATCAACTATGACCTAAATAGCATTATTTCCTTTGGATGTTTTAGGAAGACGTGTGACAACGTCCATAGTGATGTTTTCCCATTTCCATTCAGGTATGGGTAATGGTTGTAACATCCCCTTAGACTTCTGTCTCTCATCTTTAACTTGCTGACAAACCAAGCATCGAGAGACATATTCAGAAACATGTCTTTTCATGCCATCCCACCAGAAGTACACTTTCAGGTCCCCATACATCTTCGTGCTTCCAGGATGAATAGAGAATGAAGAACTATGAGCCTCATCCAGCAGCTCCTTCTTTAATTCCGAGATGGGAGGAACACAAACCTGATTCCTGAACATTATTATCCCATCACAATCAAGGTTGAATTCAGGAACATTTCTCAACTTCTTTTGTAACTCGACATCTTCTTTCTATGCCTATTTAATCTTCACATGTATAGATGGTTGAACATTCATTTGAGAAAGATAATATTTCCCCCCTTCCATTATAATTCCAAGATCCATCCTTTGTAAATCCATAAATATTGGATCTTTTGTGATCCTCATCATGGATAAACTGGCATGGTCTTGTCGACTTAATGCATCTGCCACCTTTTTTGCTTTCCCAGGGTGGTAATGGATTGAGCAGTCATAATCCTTAATCAGCACCAACCATCTTCTTTGACGCATATTTAGCTCCTTTTTTTGTGAAAATATACTTTAAACTTTTATGATCAGTATAAATGTCACACTTTTCTCCATAAAGATAATTCCTCCAAATCTTTAATGCAAATATTACTGCAGCTAACTCCAAATCATGTGTTGGGTAATTTTGCTCATGGATTTTCAACTGTCGTGAGGCATACGCTATCACCATATCATTTTGCATAAGAACAAACCCCAATCCCTTATTGGATGCATCACTGTAGATCACAAACCTTTCTCCACTATAAGGTAGTGTGAGCACAGGTGCACTGGATAACCTTATTTTCAACTCCTTGAAATTCTCTTCACATTCCTCCGACCAGACAAACTAAACTCCTTTCCGAGTCAACTTGGTGAGTGGATTAGATAATCGTGAATTTTTTTTCACAAAACGTCGATAATATCCAGCCAATCCAAGAAAACATTGGATCTCAGTTACTGTTCTTGGTCTCGACCATCTTTCGATAACCTCTGTTTTTTATGGATCCAAAGATATCCGCTCTTTTGAGATTATGTGACCCAAAAATGAAACTTTTTGAAGCCAAAATTCACTCTTGGTAAATTTGGCCTAAAGATTCTCCTTTCTCAGGGTCTTCAATATAATTCTCAATAGATCTTCATGCTCTTCCTTTCTATTTGAATAGACAAGAATATCATCTATAAAAACTACCAAAAATTGATCAAGATAGTCTCTAAAGACTCTATTCATCAGATCCATGAAGATAGCAGGGGAATTAGTAAGACCAAATGGAATCACTATAAATTCATAGTGTCCATACCTTGTACGGAAAGCCATGTTTGGTATATCCTCCCTTTTTACCCTTAATTGATGATACCCTGAACGAAGATCAATCTTGGAAAAGTATTGAGCTCCGCGTAGTTGGTCAAATAAGTCATCAATGTGTGGGAGAGGATATTTGTTCTTGATAGTGATCTTGTTAAGTTCTAGATAATCAATGCAGAGTCTCATTGATCCATCTTTCTTCATAACAAATAGAACATGTTCTCCCCAAGGTGACGCACTAGGGTGTATGAATCCCTTATCAATATTATTTTGGAGTTTCTTCTTTAATTCCTGCAACTCAATTGAGGCCATTCTATAAGGTGTCTTTGAAATGGGCAAAGCACCCGGTACGAGTTCTATTGAAATCTCAACTTCACGATTTGGTGGAAGACCTGGTAATTCCTCCGGAAAGACATCATCAAACTCTCATACAATGGGCATATTATTAATCATGAGTTTCTCACCAACCATTTGAGATAAATAACCTTCATTTAGTGGAATAAAGACCCATAAGGTAGAAGGAATTTCCACTAGAAGGTTATGTTCATCCTTGCATTGATAGACGATCATAGATTGATCTGGAATATGAAATGTGACTTCCCATCTTTGGAAATTGATATGAGATCCATATAAATAAATCCAATCCATGCCAAGATTCACATCAAATTCTACTATAGGAAGGATCACAAGATTTGCAGGAATCACTTTCCCACAAACATTGATTGGAGAAGAATTATAAACTTTTGATGCGACTGTTGTGCCATGAGGTGTTGTCACACCTAACTCAACATCTAATTGATGAGGTAATATAGTGATACCCTTAGAAAATTCTTCAGAAATAATAGAGTGGGTGGATCTAGAATAAAATAAAACATTTGATACTTTAGAGTGGATGGTAAGTGTACCTTTCATCACATCGTTATCGTACTCCACATTGCTAATAGAAATTGCATGTGACTTTCCTTTGTCTTTAGCCTTAAGAGTTTGTTGACGTCGACCATCATCATCAACCCTTGGATTAGGGAATTTATTGGCATAATGCCCCATCTCCTTGAACTTGAAACATTGATGTGTAGTAGGTTCATTCTGTGTATCCCTTCCTTTGTTTGCATCATTAGACATATTCTTCCCATCATTGTGGCATTCAAATGCCCGATGACCTTCCTTTCCACATTTGAAACATTTACTTGTCCCTTTAAGACAACTCCCTCCATGTTTCTTTCCAAACATTGAGCATAAGGGAATGATCATCTTCTTTTCAGTGTGCTCTTTAGATTTTCCTTTGAATTCCATTTTCCTCTTCTTATCAAACCCATATGACTGATGGGTTACTCCAATCTCCATCTCAACTTTGAGAGCACATCGAACGATTTCCTCATAGCTATTGAAGTCCCTTGTGGCTAAGGCCCTTCGAAGACTTGGTTTTAAGCCACTAAAGAATCGATCGATCTTACTCTCAGGTTGGATAATAATACTAGATGTGTACCTTGCAAGTCTTGTAAAATTTGCTTCAAAGGTACCAACAGATTCATCATCCTTTTGCTTCAGTTCAAGAAACTCTTTCTCCATCTTTTTTCGGAGAATACGAGGGAATTACTTATTGAAAAATAATTTCTTGAACTCGTCCCATTCCATGGACTCAATTTCATCCCTTTGCCTCATATTCTTAATAAGATTCCACCATTGATCAACATCACCTTCAAACGATACACTGCTAAGATGACTTTATCATGCTCAAAACATTGAAGAACTGAAAATAACTTTTCAGTAGTACTAATACATTGTTCAGAAACTAATGGATCAGTAGACCCACTGAATGAAGGTGGACGCTGTCTCATGAAGGATTCAACAGAATGTTTCTCCTTCCTTTGCTCGTTTGGAAGTCCTGCATGATTCATAGCTTGAGAAAGTTGTGTGAGCATGGCTATAAGATTTTGAATTCCAGCTCCCATAATGTTTGGTTGCTTAGGGGGACAATCATTGCATTGCCCGTCGCATTCCGCATTAACACGGTTCCTTCGGGTTCCATCCATTGACTAAAACCAAGAAGAATAGTGTGAGAAACACTAATTATAATAGGAAAACCACATAATCAAGAATAAAATTTCACACTTAAGGCCTTATCCTAGGATATTCATGGCTATTTCTAAAACACTAAGATTGTGTTCTATGCTTAGAATTATCCTTAGGGTTCTTACTAAGGCTCTCACATCCTAGTTTCCAAAGGATGACTATACCTTTCCTCTCATACCAACTATAACGACCCATACTTTACATACATTGTCAATAATAAAAAATTGAAGCATACTTATTACAACGTATAACAAAACCACGAAAGGACCATATAGGTATAGTGTCTTTAGAAACTGGGAAACATAAACAACTGGTTCTTAAAGTGTTTACACTGTCTCCCATTTATTTCAACATATCTATAGTCCCTTTTGGCATATCTTACTTAATAACCTTCTTCCTGACCTGGGGAAAGAAAACATACAAAAGGGTGAGCTCAAATGCTCAGTAAGGGTAAAAAAAAGAAATATCAATCACATCATATTCATAAGAACATAACTTTTGGAAATCATAACCTGCAAAAGAGATCATAATTTCATAACATTGGATAAATCATAGTAGTGAAATGGAATCCCAATAATCATAACTTAAAACATGAAACATTGTGGCATACACACAAAATCATAGAGAATCATTTCTTATTAGTCAAGACTCTCTGCGGAGACTATCTTAGTGGACAAAGTCCATTTCTGAACCGAGTTCACTCCTCGTTTCAGTCCTGTTTCACTAAACCGGTATAACCTACCGTTCCAGTCATGTCTATCTGATGAGATATAAAATCTTTACCCAATGCATTGGAGGGAGATATAGGTCCCACCCATCTCATAATGATACCATTCTTATGTGTGCCACAAAATCATAAACCATACATTGTAGCATAACCCATGTAATAAAAATGGGATTCTTAAACAACATGACATCATAAAACAATTCATATAAGATAAAGAAATTCATAAAAATAATTCCATCACAACATAATCAAATCAATGTAATAATAGGGATAAAAATAGAACCCTATATTATCTTAGATGGAAAATAATTTTGATAAAACACTTGAACTCCATTCTTGAGAAAAATATCCTTTCTACTTCAAAAACATTTTTCGTTTCTTAACATGTCATACAATTTTAAACTAAAAGAAGTTGATTAAAAATAAACTTGAAAAATTTTAAAGGAAGCTTCTTGGAAATAATGTTTTAAAAATCCATTCATGCCGTATAAGTTAAAAAAACATTCTTCTCGTACATTTTTCGGAAAAGTCAAAAAGTACCTCGTAACGTAAACAAAAGAAAGATTCCTTACATACCATGTAGTAAAAGTAAAAATGGGTAAAAATGACATTAAACATACATAAAAACACTTTTAGAAAACATGGACATGGATGATAACAATAACCCCAGTAGACACTTATGTATAAGCAATCTCGGATAAAAAATGAGATTTGCAAAATTATCCCTTACCTTAGGTCCGATTTGCTTCGTAAGTGTCTGAACCTCCTATATAATGATTTAAATAATGTTTTTGAATTATTCCAGAATCATACTTATTGTTATGATATCATATATGGTCATATTCTTAGCTTCTTATTAGTAATATTTCATTACTACTTGTTATTCGGGTGTTTATTACTTTTTGTTCTTATGTGTGTTTTGTCGAATAAATTCTTATTATTCTATTTAGGTTATAGATACCTCATTTATAGAATGGTATTAGTGTAATATATATCATATTCATTAATTCAATTCATTTATATAATCATTATGAAATGAAGATCATGTAGAACGAGTCGCATCACATCGTGGAGACGGTATTCCGTACGTACACACGAGTGATGATATTGTTCCTATGATCTTGGAATTTTATTAGAGTGTATGTATAATATTTCAGAATCAATATCACTTTATAATATTCATATATAGTCATTATTTACACCATTATACCCATCCAAGTAAGGTGGTGGTGGAAAATAGATTACACCACGGCGTGGAGACGATATTCCGTACGTACGCACGCACGATGATTTCCTTTTCCATACGATGGATAAATGGTGAAATAGGGTTGTTTCATACTTATAATAATATATCCGTATGTGAGTGATACTGATGTTATTACTTCATAATGAAACAACTAAATAAGAAGAAGTGGAAGAAGAAATAAAGATGAAAGAATCGGGAACAGACATTACCTCTTCTTTGAAATGCTTCTTTGAGACCTCCCTTTTAGGGCACTAAAATTGGTCTTAGAAGAAGACCAGGACCTCTAGGATGTCTCTAGGGAAGTCTAGAGAAGAAATTGGCAGGGGTTGTTCGAGCTTGAAGGCTCAAAGTGGTGTGAGGAAGAGGGGGAGGAGGTGCCCTTTTATAAGGGAGGAGAGGGGCACCTTTGGAATAAGAAAAATATTATTGTATTATAAAGTCAAATTCGGTTTCTAATAGATCCAAATTGATATATTTCGAAGATAAGGTGGGTAGGGGTCGAAATAATCTCATCTAATAGAATTTAGACAATTTTCGGTATCAAATTTTAACCTTATCATTTAGATTTAACTTTAAGTTAGATAATTTATCTTTTACCGCGTCTTCTTGTTTTCTTACACTATAAGGTTAATAAACTTACCATATAAATCCAAACGAACCCCAAGTTGTTTTTATTAATATATATAGCCTTATCTAAGTCATTTGGACTAACCTTACATTTTTAGGAAGAAAATAACAATTAGTAATATAATATTTTTTTTAAAAACTATTTTATTTCAATTTTGACACTATTTAGTAATTGATTTTTGTGACAATAATAACAGAATGATTAGTTTTAACCAAGTTACTTAAATCAATACTAACATGTCATATTAACCTATAAAATTAGTTTAATTCATAAAAAGTCTCATATTACATTTATTTGGGTATTTATAACATCAATTATGTCAATATTTCATTTGTAAGATAATTACTGCATCATCGTTGTGTCATAAATAAATTAAATTATTTAATGTCTAAAAATTACAAATAAAATACCATTATGTAGGAAATATTTTTATAATTATAGTGAATACTTATAGTCGAATTTATCTTATATATAACCCCATATTAAAAATTATTTACTTATTAAACATTGATTTTAACTATTTTAACCCTTCTTTAAATAAATTAATAATAAATGTACTAACCTAATCCAAGTGGGCCTAAATGGTCATAGTTTATTCCTAAGGTTGTTTTTGGTCGAATTAAACTTATCCAATAGAATAAGGACATGTGTTAGGGTAATAATAATATCATTCTTACCCTTAATTACCCTATTTACTTTTAACCGTGGTAAATAAAAGTAAAAAGTTACTATTCACCAAAAATTATTTTCATCTCATTGAACCACATATTAGTCCTTTATATTAACCATGTATCTCGTATTTTTGAAATTCCACTCACAAAAGAGGTAAAACTATGTTTTATGAAAAATTCAGTTTTTTAACTACCACTTAGTGGTTTCACTATTCATCAAAAATTGAAAGTTTTCAGAAAAATACCAAAATTTTACCCTAGGCTAATTTCGATATTTAGAATCCAAAAATGAAGTCCATTTTGAAAAATAAAATTTATAAAATTTCAAAAAGTGGTTATTACTATTCATAACGGCTAGTTTTAATAATATTTTAATAGCATATCATTGTTTAGTGACACTCGATATTGCGTACGACACAAGATATCGAGGAAGGCCGCGGTTGCGTGTAAAGCAAACCAAGCTAGTGTTGTGTGTAGTGAAAGATTCCTTTGATGATTTATATAACATAAAAACAAAATATTTCACATAAAAGTTTGGAGTGTTACACATGGTTTGAGGAAATCCAATTTATGTATTTTAGTATTGGATATTCCACTCAACAAATAAAGGATTTGTGAGTTAATGAAGTTGAATTTTGAATTCCCACAAAAATACATTCAATTTTCTTGGCCATCCAGTATTGGAGTGATGAGAACTGGAATATGGATCCTTTCCATAATAAATTCTAAAAAATAATTTATTTTGAATCCAATGGTGTGGGATATTGTGTTTTGAAAAAATAGAAAGAGATTAATAAATAAAATATTTATTTATTTGTCAAACCTTCAATAGATAAATCACTAAAACTATGATCATGTTATTTTTGGAAACAAAAAAATAAATAAATTCAAACATATCACTGCAAACCATACATGGGAAGTATATCCTTCTCACCAGAAAAAAGTTTAGACAATGGAAGAGATGCTTATGCATTATCCTTTTCCATGGAAGGAAATTGTATGTGATGGAGGAACATATTCCTAATGTTCCTGGTAAAGAGTCAAGTATGGAAGATTTATCTCTATTTGAGAAACATTTAGATGATACTATATATCTTTAGGGGTTCTTGTTATCATCCATGACTAACAATATTTTAAAATCATCAAGGAATTGAGTATAATGAAACCTTTTCAAAAGTTTCTATTTTAAAATACATCATTATTATATATGCTATAATAGCTTACTGTGACTATAAAATTTAATATATGGCTTTAAAAATCACATTACATAATGGGTATGTTCTGGTTGATGTATATATGATACAATAAAAAGGGTTTGGGACTCTAGGTGATGAGAAAAGTATTTTCATCTTTAGAGATCTATTTATGGTCTGATGAAAGTATCTAGGTCATGGAACATTCAATTTGATGATGCTATAAAAGAATTTTGTTTTATATAGAAATAATGTGGCCCATGTGTCTACAAGAGGTTTAGTGGAAAGGCAGTCATTATCCTAATAGTATATGTTTATTATATATTACTTATTGGAAATGATATACCAGTCACATAATCTATTATGGACTAGTTAAACAAGTGTTTATCTATAAATAACTTAGAAGGGGAAGACTATATTCTAGGGATAAATATGATTTCTGGTAGATCCAAGAGACTCATTGGACTTAGTTAAAGTACATACATTGTCTATATACTAAATATTTTTAGTATGGAACAATCCAAGAGTGCATTGTCTCTAGTGTCACATGGTATACATATTTATAAGAAGTTACATACTAAAAAACAATAGAAAAATGGGAGAATGGGTAATATCCCATATGTTTTAGTGATAAGATCAATAATGTATTCCATTTTATATAGTAGGATTGATGTTTCTTACGGATTGATCATGGTAGGAAGATATCAAGAGGATCTAAGAGAATAACATTGGTATGATGTTATGTATATCTTCAAGTATCTGATAAGAAATAAGGATATATTACTAGTGTATGGAAGAGACAAGGATCTATTCCGGAAGGGTTATACTGATTATAGTTTTAAAATATATCATAATTATCTGAAGTTACATCAAGGATATGTTTCCATCTCAATGGATGAGCTATGAGTTAGAAGAATCCAAAGTAGCTTGTTTTCTCTAATTCTATATTAGAGGCTGAGTATATAGAGTCTTCTAATCCAACTATTGAATTTATTTTTATATGTAACTTTGACTAGGATCTTGATGTGGTTTCTAACAGTAAATTACAATCAAATTTTATTATTATAATACCATAGAGGTCACTCTTGAAAAATATCCAAGGTCCCAACAATGCACAAAGCACATAATCTTGAAGAATCACTTCTTGAGGAATTTTTATTAGATGTGGGAATTTTAAATAAGAAAAGTTCCTATTGAAGAAAATGTTATGTAGCCATTGAATAAAGTATTATCTTATTAGAAGAATGAATATCATGTGAGATATAGCAGATTGAAGGTTGTTAGTATTTAAATCTAGTGCAAGTGGGAGTCTGTTGGAGTTGGTGACCTAGAACCAACTTCTGTGTACTTTATGATAAAATGTATTCATACTTTGGAAAATTAATAAACTCTTTATCATATCATGATTTTCCTTCTATGTAATATAGTTTATGATAATGTCTTAAGAGTAGTGATCTCACTAAAATATCATAATAGATCCCCACCATGATGAGAAACCAAAAGTTCCATGATTTTATTCTTAAATATATGTTCTATAGCCAGATGATATAATTTGAGGGACAAAAATGATATAAGATATCAAGGGTGGAGACTAATAGGACTTTGAGGCGCCTTTTAATAGTGCCTTCCATTGGTAATATCTAATGTAGGATCTTATGATAATGAGATTAATTGGTAGAAAATTTATATTTATTTGTGCCATTGGATGTTCCTATCAACAAACATGTGTATTTATACTTGTACATTATTATTATTATTATTATTATTATGTTTTATAAGTCACATACTTTGATGTATTGAAGATAACCATGATTACTTATGTTCTCCAGGAGGTAGGACAAATTAGGTGTGTCGAAAGTAATATTACATTAATGAATAATGCGAGAAATCTTTTTAGCATTCTATTATTTAATGAAATTTGATATCTTAGAATATTTTATGGAAATGATATAGACTAAAAAAATCCTTTACCATGATTTTATATAAGAAACTTTTATTTTAATAAAGTCAAAAAAGATACATCAAGCACATAGGTTGAAAGAACCAACATGAATCCTTCTTTATTATAGATATCATGATAAATGGATTATATTACATAGTAAGAATACATATGAGGTATCATACCATTTCAGTATTAACTTCTTTCTCTATCTTTTCCTTGGAGAGTTACTTGATGGTAACCTTGGACTTTAGGGCATTTCACCTAATTACTCTAAGAAAGAGGCATAGATATCCAAACACCAAGTGTATCCATAATCCAATTTAAATAATATACGATTATTTATAATTTAACAAGTTGAATAAATATCATTCTTATATGTGGTTTAATACTTATTCATGTGTGATTAATCACATTTATTCCATCACATGTTGTTTGAGAGAATATTATGTGAAAATAATATTTTTTATATATTTTTTTGATATTTAGAAAATATAATATTTACTTATTTATTGGTGAATAATGCAGTGACATTTATTTATGAAATAAATAGTCATTATTGAAGTCCTAATAAATGTTGTGAAGGACTGTTGACCCCACTTTAGTGGGCCGGTGATAAATTGAATATATTGAATATTATTTGATTAAATAATATTTAATTTAATTCACAAGTTAATATAATGTCAAGAAAGAATAATAATATTATTATTGCCGACATGGGGTTCCACATGGATTAAAAAAATATTAAAGGGTTCTTTTCAACAATTTATTTCTAACCCTAACTTTATATAAACCCAATATTTATTTTTCAGGTGATCTTATTCATTTATTTTTTTTGTGCACAATGAATGTTTGGGAATCCTCTCGAAACCCTAGAGGGATACCTTCTCCAACAGTGGTCCCAAGAATGGAGAGCAATCTTCATTAAACTTCAAATATTGAGTCAATAGAGATCATGTAGAATCCTTTGGGTTTTTTTTCAAGATGATTAATGTAGAAAAACACAAGTGACATGATCTTTTGTGCTAGAACCCTAAGATTACTATGAAAACATTAAATGATTTTTGGGACACTTGTAGAACACTACTAGAATGAATCCAACATTGATTCCTGCAATGTAACTATGATATGATATAGACTTATTTTTAGATCCATTAATGAAGAAATAATTTCAGAAAATGTAATTATTTTATTCATTAAATTAATTATAAATAATATGTGATGATCCTATGATTTGGTTTTTGATATTATATATTTTCTATAATATTTGATTTAATTCCATTAACGATAGTGTTCATAACTATATAAATATCATATTAATAATTTACCATGAAAAAATGAAAATTTGTGTGTGATCCTTTATACGCTTCTCCTATTCTTGGAAACTATAATATGTTCACTATATTTCAATTTCTCTTCAATATTCACAAATCAATATTTATTAATGTTCCTAAATGATTATTCAATCAATTATATATGTTTTTATCAAAATTCATTTGCATAATTATATTTGTGTAAGGTTTTATTGCTATATACAGTTAGTAAAATATAGTTCAATAATGTTTTTACTCTCAAATGATCCTTGTGGGAAGAAGATTATATTATTCTTTCTCCAAATCATTCAATTCATTATAAGAGTAGACTAGCTAATATATACAGGAAATCCCCCATCCTTCACATATCCTTGGCCTATTACTATTTTATATTTCATTCATGAAGATTCACAATCTTGGTGCATAAAAACATAAATCATGTGACTAGCATTATGAAAAACTAGTGAATGACTATAGACCACCATGAGACTTTCCCAACTAGAAAGAAACAACCTCACTAGCATGAAATCCATTTTTATAAAGTTTTATTCAATTATTTTCAGTAAAATTAATATTTAACATTATCCCAAAAACATCCAGATATCAAACCATCCACCATACTACTTCAATTTCCTTGTAACCATAAAAACATAAATATTTACCAACATCTACAAGACATTTATTTTGACATTATCTTTTCCCATATGAATATATAAGTACAACGTACTCTAATCCAAACTTATTGATATAGAATTCATCTTGATGCACCATCCATTATTGTATTGCTTCCATTAATTTGATTATAAAAAAGGATAATGATTATATTTATATAAAACTATATAAAGTCCAATTTAATTACAATTTAAATTGAATAATATTCTAAAGAATAAATATTTTTAAAAATCATAGTCAATAAAAATTGTTTTCTATATATATATATTTTATTCAAATATTAAATTTATGGTATTTGGATATTTCATTAGAATAAAAAGAAAGTGAATTTTGAATTATCACGCTTAAATTAAATGAGAGGGTAAATATTATTTTTTGAAAAAATATAATCGAGGTAAAATTTGAATTACCATAGTGAAGGTAACATTTGGTCCTTGAGTTTTTTATTGGTGTAATGATCCAAAATATCTCTAAACATGCATATAAAATTATTAGATAAAGAGATTCATTATATATATAATTTTTTTATCTTTAGATCAACACTCTTTGTAAAATGATATCATCATCTTATTTTTCTGGTGATGTCAATGGTGACGTTTGTGGACTTGTTTTTTCATTGATGAGAATATAGGAGTGTAAAATCTAATTGGGTGGAGATGGTTGTAGCCTCATTTCAGGTTTCATGGTGGTGTAGATTATGTCACAAATTTGGATTCATCATCAAATATGGTTTTCTTATTTTGATTATCCATACTATGTTACATATTCCTTGGGTTTTTGTTGCAGCTGCAACTGGGCCATTATCATCAGTGGTTTATGTTGGTTTCTCAAAAGGATGGTGTCTTCTGATCTTCCTTTGGGGGTCCTTTTTTCATTAGCCAATTCTAACTGAGGGGACACGACCATGGTGGGGGATGGGGTAAAGTGGAAGATCCAACTCAATGCTATGGAAGAGTGAGGTTGAAAATAGTTGTTGGGCCTATGAGTCATCAGTTGGGGCTTGGGAATGTAATGGGAATTTAGTGATTGAGTCTATGCTACATTTGGATTTTAGTATTTTTTATGCCCATAAACCATGCGTTTTGTATCGGGTTTTCTACCATTGGGATATTAGGCCACTAAAACTAAGTCTATTTACCTCTAGGACTTTGTGGTTTTAAGTGTTTCTCCCTTAAACCTATTCAAATAGAGTTTCCCTTTTCTCTCTTTTGAAGTAAAGGGGTTTTCCCCCATCATGTTTTGATTATAATGATCCTTGAAAGAATCATATAGGTCTAGTGTCTTTTGAAATTTCGATTCCTAAACAACTTTTTCATATAATATTTACATTATATCCCACTTAATTCTATAAAAACTTATCCCATATTATACATATCACACCTAAAAACATGCTCCATATCTTGGGGAATAGAAAAATAAAAAACAATGAGATTAGATACATAGATTGGATATACAATGGAAATATCTATGATCACAAAATGATAACATGAGAATATGAGTATGAAAATATGATATTAAGATTTTAAAACCATAACCTATATATGATATATCATAATCCGGAGTCATGGATAAAATCATGGTAGATTATAAGACATGAATCATAAAGAAGTCAAAGATCATGACACATGAGATCACAATACTAGCATAAGATGAATATTTGTGGCATACACATATGCATATAAAATAAATTCTTTAACAGTCAAGGATAAAAACAATGACTATAATATTATATAGGGTTCAATACTAAATCTATTATATTATTAAAGGTTCAATCCTAAGACTGTTATAGTGGAAAGAGTCCCTTTCTAATCTAGGTTCTCCCCCCATTCCATCCATGTTTATCTAATTAGATACCAATCCATACCCATTGAATTTGAGGGATATGTAATTTTAGACCCAAACATCACATAAATGAAATCATAAATATGTATACCACTGGATCATAAAGCATTCATCATATTATAATCCATAAAAAATAAAATGATTTGATATATTTCATCAAGGAATAACCTATGGTAAAGATACATGTTTTATAAATATTTAAAAAATTCATTATAGCATAACCCATGTAAAACAAATGGGTGTAATACGAATATTTTCATCATAATTATAAACTACACATATAAAGAATAATGATGATATTAAAAGATCATATCCCCAGTAAATATTAGGTAACACCCTATATTTTCATCTTATATATAAAATACCAATTAAAATATCACTTGGAACATATTTTTATAAGTATACATATTTAAATTTGAAATTAATTATTTAAAATATAAAAATATCCCAAATTTTCAAGAAACCATTTTCTTTAAAAATATACAAGGAATCACTGAAATTTATATTCAGTTTATTATATTGGAATGAAGGTAAATAATTCAATTAATGTAATATAAGTGAAAATAAATCATTCCTTTCATAATTTTTTTGAAAATTCAAGAAGTACCTAATTAGGAAAATGAAAATTAGAATGATTTTAATTTATTTTAAAAAATTCAATAATGGAAAAAATAAATCTAACCTATTATATGATATTATTAAATATGTTATTGAAATATTCTTTTAAAATAAGGATATGTAATAAAAATGAATTTTCACTGATGAGATAAATCAAGTTGGGTTTTCTTAAAAATATTTATTCGGTATATTGAGTACACAATTTTTCGAATATGTTAAGAAAACATTTAATATTTATAAATTAACATAGTAAAAAAAATAATTATGTTATTGTGATATAGATCATGAAATATCCATATAGGTAAATTAAACATCAAAAACCCTGTAAATAATGAGATTGTCACATAAAACAGTCATCACTTTGGTAACTTTCGAATCATAATCCCTTTCAAAGAATAAATTAAAATTAAAATTAAAATATTTTGAAAATAAGTATATTAATTATATAAAATTTAATGGTTATTACTTAAAAATTTTATAATATGATAGGTGTATAAAATAATATATGTCTCAAAGAAATAAATATGAGACTATAAACATTTTCCTTGAGATTGAATTTCTTTAAATGTGATTTTACCTCAAGTATAATAAATTTAAATTTATTATATATATATTATAGATTCATGTACATACTTATAATATCATATATGATGTAATAATAAAAATTCAATTCCCTTTTATTAATAATTCATTATTAAAATCATCTTTTTCAGGAGTTAGCTATTTTATTGTTCATGAGAATTTCATTTTTTTATTTTGTTCTATATATAATGACCATGGTTACATAATATTCATAAAATAAATCATAATATTAATATAATATATATTAAATATATACAAATTTAGAATCATCCATAAAAGGTAGAGGAAAAAATGAATTACAACATTTACGGAGGTAGTAATACGTACATACACATGAATACTAATTTCAGTTTTTGACAGATGGATCAAAATTAATGTAATTAATAATTCACCTATTGTGAATGATTATATATATATTATATAAATTAAATATATCTTTATTAAAAAAATCAAACAATGAAATGAAAAAATGAACCACTTCACTTCCTGAAGGTGGTAGTCTCCACGTACGCACGAGTGATGTTATAATTTTTCAACATAATGGAAGGAGAATAGGTAGTTATAATAATATAGTTATAGAGGAATAATAATATAAAAATATCATGCATATACATTAAACACCTCATAATATCCATCCATTAAAGATTATTCTTGAGAATTAATTTTATCTCTAAGTGGAGATGTTAAGCCGTAGGTACATACGAGTGATACATTCACTAACCATTTGATGGAATCACAAGTAAATAAATTTGGTTTCATAATCATAAAAAATATTTAGTATATTAAGGATGTTTAAATTTTAAATTAATATTGATTGTAATAAATTTATATGTGGTTGAATAAGAAAAAAATTGATAGAGTTCATGTAAGTTGATTACCTCTTCTTCGGTTGGACTCCTTTAGATATTTTATGATGTACCCAGAGAATGGTATTTTAAGAAGTACATAACTAATAAATCCTATATATATAATCTGATATGTTTATTTAGAAGTATTTTTTCAATATAGAAGGCTCAATGTGTTGAAATAAAGTTAAATGCGGGGTTCCCATTTTATATGTGAGGGGAGGGTCACTCATGGACTTTCTTAAAAGAATAAAATATGATAAATTAATTCATAAGAAAAATGATATCAAATACGTAGATATTAAATGATAAAGTAGAATTTTGTTAAAATACTATAGACCATTGAAATTTGGATAGGATTATATTGTTTTTTTCATTATCATTTGGTTTAACCCGTTGGTTAACGTGTCATAACCTTAACATCAATATATCTTTTTCACACATAAAGGGTTATATTTTTAATTATAATATGAAAATTTAATCATAAATGGACATGTTATGATATTACCAATCATATAATATCAAAATTTTTCTCTTTCTAAATTTTTAAGACTATAAAATAATTTAATAAAATAATGTTTTCATAAAATAGAAATAATTTCAGTTTTGACACTATTAATTTAATTTCTCTTTAAAAAAAACAAGAAAGTAATGGAATACAACTCCAAACCATTAAAAATGTTATAATATATTACATTTACACAAAAAATGTAATGGAAGACAATATTTCATCCATAATTTTATTACTTTAAATATTTTAATATCACTTATTTTATTTCTCTATTAATTGAATAAATATTAGGTCCAAGTCATATAAGGATTTCGGTATTTATCCAATCACTAAAAAATTAAAAAAAGTACTATTGTAAATAAAATTAATTTATATTTAAATCAATCCTTTATAACTTAACATAACCACATTTTACCATTATGACAAAATATTAGAGTTATTAAACTAATGAGAGTGACATTTTTTATTTATTATTTTCATAAATTAATATAAATGGAATAATCAAAGAAATATGATCCTTGTAGATATATATTCATGAAATGGATTAAAATGGACAAAAAAAATAAATTAGTCAAATAACGACATGTGTTAGAGAAATTTTAATACCTCATCAAAATATTTTCATGTTATTTTAGTCATTTTACCCTTAGTGATGTGGTAAAACTTTACTATGGGTACAACTCATATTGACCAAAAATGGGGGAATATTTAAAAAAAATGAACCTACTGATTACATATATGGAATACACTGTTAATGAATGAACATAAAAAAGTGGAATAAATTAATTTAAGGGAAAACTATAGATGGGAATAATTTTTTTATCATATAAATTACTATTTAGATATAAAATGGTTTTTATAAAAAATTAAAACAGTAAAATTTATTATAATAAAATCAATTGAAATATTAAAAAAATCATATTTTAAGGAAACATACTTTCAAAGAATAATATGAATTTACTAAAACAAATCTAATTCTAATTTTATATTCTTTAATAATTTTTTTATTGAGTATGACCATTTTATATATGGCATAATGTGGTTATCCTTTTCATACCCTCCAATTCAACAGTTATGTTATAAAATTAATATTTAAATAATAATATTTTTTGGTTCATTTAATTTTGTTGTATCATGAATTATAATCCAGCAAATATAAAGTTCATCTTTTAAAATATCTAGGTGTTATATTCGCCTTTAATTAATTGAGTCCTTTTAATTTGAACTTGTTCTCAGTAATCAAGAGATACAATTAAAAAATATCTTTATAGAAACCCACATAATTAAATGTTTTAATTAAAATTAATCCTCAAAATAGGTAATGGTTAATATAAATGACATAAAAAATAACACAAAATTAGGTTTCAGAATCAAAAAACGTTATTGGGAAGTGAAAATATAAACATGGATGTGAAAAATAATGCCCATAGACTAATAGAGAGTGAAAGAGAAAATATTTTCAATTATTTACATTTTAATTTAATTGTTTTTAATCCCAAGAATCTGTTATTTCATAGGTAATTGTCACATTTTATAGTTTTCTACATATTTAGAGCTTAATTGTAAAAATGGGTTATTTTATAATTTAACAATTTTAATTTTTTTCTGTATTTAGACATAACTATTTCTATAATTAACCAAATTAAAAAATTATTCTTTTATATGGTTTTATGTTCTTTGTTATTAATTGTATTCTTTTAGAAAAAAAGCTCAATCCATCATGTGAAGTCCCAAATTGTACTCACAATTCCAACCATGAAATCTATGCACAGATCTGGAGAATTGTATAATTGGGAATATATATCCTAAAATAATAAACTAAAGGATATGAAATTTGACATGGATAAATCATAATTAAGAAAAAAAAGTTCTTTAATTGTGGCCCCACCATATTTGATCATCCTCGCGGTCATTAATGCATGGGAATGTGGAGCATTGGAATATGAAGAGTCACGTGTCCAAAATTAAATATCTGGAGTAAAAAAGACAGAACTCAAACATTTGGTCACCATTATAGATAATATTTTAAGTTAGAAACACGTAACATAGATGAAAAAATTTATTTAAGGCCAATTTTATCATTTAATCAATTTATTATGACTACCATACGTAAACCTTTAGGGATTATGTTTGGAGCAAAAAATTTCTCTCTTTTTCCAATAACAAAGTACTCCTTTTTTCTTCTCAAAGGTTTGGAAACATGGGGGAATCCTTGGTTGGAAATTTTATGTATTTTTGTAGTTTATTTTCTATTTTAATAGCATAATTCATTTTTATTATATTATATTTTTCTTTTTCTCCTCATTTTATTATATTTTTATCTTCTGTGTTTTCACTCTAATCTTCTCCACTATGAACTCTTATGCTCATGATCATGAGTAGCTAACCCAAGAAAGTTCCCACTGGAGTAATCCAATGATGATCCCAATTATTTTGGAAATAATTTTTAATGTTTCATATTTTATTATAGTTAGACCTAGGGGAGTATTATTGGGAAATTCACTTTCATGTCTTCACTTGCCACCCTAGGTTTAACTTTCACTTCCACAATATTATCTCTCGATCAATGAGGTGGATGTGTGGTCTCTCATAGATCGTTGAGAGTACCATATATCCATAACCATTTGAATATGATTATGTTTACACATAATATGGAAAATGTTATTTATGTAAATTTGAAACTAATCAAGAGACAATGAAGGTTCACTCAGGGTAATTCTCTTAGGAATATATTCATTCATCTAACATCATTCTGTATACACTCTTTCTATTTACACTATATTTTCATGTTTAATTTTTGTTTTTGATTTATAATGATCAAATATAATTTATTTTTATTTTATTCCACAAAAATAAAAAATAAAAAAGTGAATTAGAAGTAGTGATTACTTGATCAGGTCTACTCTTTAAGAAAATGGCCTAGGTCAACCACTATGTTGAACATAGGTTTAAATATTTTTGAAAGTGAGCACAACGAGACATCATTAGAGAGTGACATAGAAGATGGTTATGAGAAATGTAGTGACACAAAATGTTAAATTGTGGATGGATGAAAAGGATATAAATTCATTAGAAATAAAGGTATATTTCTAAAATTTCATTTCATGATCCATTTCATAAAGCTAATAGATTATTTATAAGTAAGATAAAGAACATAAGAAAATATAATTACATGATTTATTTCCATAACATAATAACAATTTAATCAATTACATTTTCATTGATCAATTTCTACTTTCTATGTTACTCCATGAAATAAATTTTCAAAATGTATTTTTTATTCCTAAATTCTTAAAATTATCTTTAAATGAAGTATAATATTCATATTAGAATGAAAATTCATTCCTACTATATTTATATATTTATCAAAACACAAATATTTATAATAGGTTATCCAATATGATAAATTATACATTAAACTCAAACTATAATAAAAAAAGTTCAACATTAATCATTTCATAGGAAGTTAACCATAAGACCCTTCAAAAATATGTTTGAAAAAAATAAAAATTAAAAAATTTAGAAATAATGTCATTAAATTTCACAAATATATTGTAAAATAAATCCCCAAAACAACATAACAGTCCTATAAATTTTAAATATAAAATATAGGGATAACTTGATCATATATTCTCTTAAAACATGGTAATAACATAAATTACTATAAAATTTAAATGAAAACATACATTCGCCCAATAATTACTCTATCCTCATTACATAAATAAAATCAAAAATTATTATATATTTTTTATAAATAATTTTTTTATTAAACTCTATATATGAGATTATAAATCACCTTATCATCAAATAAGAAATTAGTTCTAAGGTTTTCGATATTGTCTGCTTTATATTTTCAATAATCTATTTCTCTTAACTAAATATTACTATTTCAACATAATGAACATAATAAGGGTTATTTTTACTTTAATAATTTGTTTTGAAATAAAATATGACCTAAAAATTTAATCAGGTTTTTTTCATTTGTACCGTTCAATATTTTTATTGAAAATTATTAAAATAAAACTATTGTAGAAAAATCCTAAAATGTTTCATGATTATTATAACCATAATATAATTGAAAAATAATACTTCTACAATATAATTCATGAATTATAATATATAAACACTTCAATAATTCCACTTGTTTCTTAAACAATTTACTAAGGATATTCATCTTATTACTTAATACCTACTTGTTTTTACGTGTTCTTCATATTCTCTTCATCATCATGAGTGAAACCTATAATCATATAACCATGCAGATCCTCTTTTCAAGCTTTCACCATATGACATTGATTTGTATAATTCCAGTATTTCCAATATTTAAAACATTCAACTATTGATGATATCATTGGGAAACTATTATTACAATCCATTTCATTAACAAAACATTTAATTTTTCCAAAATAATTACTTTCACTATGTCCTTATTTTCTACACATAAAATGCATTCTCATTCCATTGAGGAATTCCCCAATGTTCTCCTTTAAACATAAATTAAATGTACGAAATTGATTCTTCCCCTCTCTGTGGTCTTAATAAAACTCCAATGTTGTCTTATTGGGTTTTTTATAAAACTAACCCAAGTTGGTATTTTTAATCATATAATGAGGAATTTTATTATAAATAATGATAATGTTTCACATTATAGATCCATTTTTCAATGGGTTTGTCATAAGTAAAATCATTCCATTATCCATCACATTTGGTTTTAAAAAATTCCTCATGGTTCTAAATAATTAATAAAATAAAAATAAATAGTTTGATAAACTATAATTATAGTAAGAAACATAATAATGATGAGAAATCACTTATATTCTATCTAAAACATGAAACCATATTTTTAATCTATGTTATGTTATGTATAACCTAGGAAATAATTGGTTATAATCTCTTTAAATTATATATAATGGTTAATAAGAAAATTTTAATTATCCAAATCATATACCCTAGGAGTGTCAAAATATGTGCTTAGTAAGGATGAAATCACCATATAGTACAATGATGGTTGATATATACACAATAAAATCATTTCTAAGTTATTACCCCTAGATTAATTTGTTCCCAAACCATGTCACCTTTTAATATATGGATAGGGATGTTTTCCTCAAAAACGTGACTCTATTATCTACTACAGCAAAGAAAATTAGCCATTACATAGGATTATGCCAAGGTTTATTAATAGTGATTTCTCGTAATAGTTTCAAAAGGATCATTAAACCTTACTTTGATACACTCTATAATAGCCCAACATTTCATACATAGATATTTCATCTTATTAGTTGAGTATTCATTACATAAAATTTTGATCCATGTTAGAATGATATCGGTCTCCTGTCTTTGGAAACATGGGTACATACTTTTTTTTCAAATAAGATCCAATTCATCATCCACTTAATTCTACACAATTTTTACCCCTCTTATATTACACATTAATCAATCTTTTGTTACCTATGAAAGGGAAAAAGATGAATGAGTGGGATCAAATGCTCAGTAAGGTAAAATAATGGATATGTAAATGATCAAATAAGAACAATATTTTCATTAGGGTATGTAAACATGCGATTAATATTTAAAAACCATAAAAAGAATATAGAAACCCAAGATTAACATACCTGGATAATACATCTTTTAGATTAATATTTAGAACATTTCAAAATTATACTAACAATAACCATAATAGTTTAGAGTATTTAGAAATTGGGAACACATTATTCTAATTTGGTGAATGATATTAAACATCTCTTGTAAATATATTTCCCTTTTAGTACTCCTACTTCAAACATTTCTTCCTAACATAGGGAAAGGAAACATAAGAAAGGGTGAGCTTAGATGCTCAGTAAGGGAAATGAAATGATATACATTAGCATAACATAAGAATAAGAGTATTAGAACCTGATGATAACATTTTAAAATCCTAACCAACATATCATAGAACATAAAATGAAGCATGGAATAAATATTGGAAATTAATAAGACCTGAATCATAAGGGAATGAAGAGAATAAGCCATGAAAGCCTAATAGAAGCGTAATCCATGGAATTGTAGTATACCAATAACATATATAATTATTTCCATATTAGTCAAGGGTTACTATCAACATATTAGTGGAATGTATTCATTCCTCGAACTATATTAGTAGTAAAGGATCACTCCCAAGAGAATCTTAGTGGACAAAGTCCTTTACTAAACCGAGTTCACTCACCATTCCATACATGTATAACTGAACAAGGTTCACTTCCCATTCTAGCCTTGTATTAATGATCCGCGTTCACTCCTAATTCCAACACTGTATTACTGAAACTAGTCCACTCCTCATTTCATCCCTTTCATATAGATCTATGTTCGCTCCTCATTCAAGCCATTCTATATTAAACCGAGTTCTCTCCTCATTCAATTCCTACCACACTGAATCGATTTCACTCCTCTTTTAATCAATGTCTATCTCATGAGATAGAAATCATTATCCAAAGAACTTTAGGGAGATATAAGTCCCACCGATAACATAATTATATTGTACATATGTGTTCCACAATACCATTAAAATTAATCATACCATAACCTATACAATGAAATGAGTATCATGAAAATTTCATCATATCTTAACCTTTGGAAAAGAGAAAGGTTTCATAATCATTTAATCATATAATTACCAATGAAAAAATTAAGTTTCATAAGCATATAAAAAATGGAAGAGAAATATATTTCCTAAAAAACATAATCATAAAAATTATCCATTCAACGAAATAATATTAATGGTCACCTTCAATCATATCCTCATTAAAGCATAAAATATATCAAGGTAAGAAATCATTGGTGGAGAAGGATTTTGAAGGACCACATGGAAAATTTCTTGAGGAAAATAATAATTACTTAAAAATATTTTTTTAACAAGAAACTTTTCAAAATCCATTTATCTGGAAATACCCTTTGAAAGTGATCTTAATAGATCATTTAAACAAATTTTGAAAAAATTATAGAATTGTTTTTTGAAAAAACACATATTTTTGATTGAAGAGAGAAATGAAGTTGGATTTTCTTAAAAACAATTCTTCAATATCATAAGTTCCAAAGAGTGGAAAAGTGGTAACATTAATTAAAGATATCATAAATAAATATGGGATAATAAAAATCATGATAAATCTTGAGATATGGATCACATGATTCCATCAATGGAAGTATAATCTTACACAATCCTGATAAACGATGAGATTATGGGAATATAATCTTACCAATTTGGTAACTTTGAAGCGTAATCTTTAAGAGATAATAACATAACGTGAAGACTAAAATATCATGAAAATTAATATATTCATGATACCACACGATAGATATCAGTATATAAACCTCTCAAATGAATATAGATGCATAACAAAACATGGTTCTCAAAGAAAACAAATTGAGGAAAAATTACATTACTAATTTGGTAACATATGATCAATAAACTACATGAAAGAATAATCATAAAATGGATAGGTAAATAACCATTAATATAATTATAATAATCATACAATATATTCATGGGATGAATATAAAACACACAAAATAAAAGAGTGGCGAATATTGAATAGGTCTCCTAGAAATAAAACTGAGACTAGAAATCCCCTTAATAATTTAGTAACTTTTGAATCTTGATCCCTATGAAAGAATAAAATAAATTAAAAATTTTAATATCATTAAATAAATAAAATTAATGATATAACATTTCATATGTTAGTTTATGTTGTTTATATAGCATATATGTCATGGAAATAAATATGAGGTGTGAAAACCCTTACCTTATGTATTGAATCTCATCATAATTGTAAAAAAATCAAGTATAAAAATATAAGTTTATTATAAATCTATAAAAAACCATATTCATATATATAAATCTATATATGATTTACGATTTATTTTATTTTACACATTTATTAATAATCTGATGTTAATGTTATGTATCAGGTTTTAACCACACTGTTTTTCATACATGTTTGACTTGTCATTATTAGTCATCTTGCTTAGATCATGATGCCATTATTTATAGAATATAAAAAATGATATTAATACCTTATATATTCAATATTTATTTGTTTTTAATATTCTATAAAATATTTAAATAGGAAATAAAATACACAATTCTTGGAGTTTGTAGGATGTATGTTTGCTCGAATGCTTTTTTACATTTGTTAATTACATTAAAATAATGAAAATAAAATGATGTCTATATATATTATCATTCATGTAGAATTATTGTTTCATAAATATCACAAATTATTAATAATACCATCCTTAATACATTCCATGTAATGTATGAATGAATCAGATCACTTTTTGGATGAGGTAAGTCCACAGGTCGATAAATGATGTTATTGTATTACCACACTCTCAAAATCAAGAAGGAATGCATTATATAATAATTAAATATTAAAAAATAAATCATAAATATGATATATATAAAATAAAAATAGTAATTAATTATTATTCTAAACCTTGATAGGTGGTAATGGAAGAACAAACAACATCAGTTCAGGAGGTGGTAGTCTTCCTTTCCCATGAATAGTGATTACGTATTCCATTAGATGGAAGTGAGTTTAGGTTTATGTAGAAACCATAATATAACAGTATATAAGTATATTGTAAATTTTTTTATTATATAATAATATAATAATAATAATATAAAGGAAGGATAATGATATAAAACCAAAGCTCTCATAGAAAAATGTTACCTCTTTTTCAGGTAACTCCTTTTGGTTTGCACAAAAGGACCACCTTGGTTTCTTTCACAAAAAAGAGAGGAATCTTGGATGATATTTTGATATTTTTTTGGAATGTTTTGGGAAATAAAAAAGGTTTTATAGGTGTGGATATGTGGTATGGGTGAGTGCCACTTTATAGTGGAGGAGGAGTGATATTCTTGTAAATACATAAAGGTAAACACTATTGAGAGGTCTTCCTTCTATCATGTTTCTCAGAAAAAGAAAAAAACTATATAATAGAGAGGAAATGGTCAAAATATTTCCAGAAAAGGTCTTTTTTATACATTTACAGGTCATTCATTCACTTAAGATTAATGTTAAGTAACTAAGTAAACTCTTTTTTTTACCTTAATCAATGTAATTAATTTTAATTGATTTCACAAATTATTTTGGTAAAAAACTGCATTAAACATAATAGAAATTATAAAATTTTATTATTAAAAATATGGAATCCATTTTTATAAATTCGAATTACATAAGTTTAATAAATCAATTTAAAATTAATCCTACAGATGGAATGAAACAAAAATTTTTTAAAGTGAAAATGTTTAAATGTTTGAAATGTTTTTATATCCAATTCAATGTAAAATATATTCTATTGAACTTAATTGTATTAATATACATATAATTTATCATAATATAATTCAAAACAAGATAAAAATATAATTTATCTATAAAAATAAATAGTTGAAAATTCAGTTTCAAAATAAATTTTAGTATTTTTCATTAATCATCTGTAACATCTTGGTTCTGGGTGCCACCCAAAGGGGCCCCATATCCAGTTGTTCACATGGAAAGAAGCGCATTTCGACAAATGAAAAAGGATACTGAATAACAGCGAGGTCCTTCGGTGTGATAGTGGGGAAACTATAACCACATTGGCAGATCATGCCCAACAGAATAACAAATAATTAAACAGTAGCAGAAGAAATAATACTATAAAACAAGTAAAAAATGAAAGATTAAATGTAAATAAACAATTGAAGAACATATATAAATGAAGAATGTCACATATGTCTAGGGAAATAGCCAAATAAGTCACAGTTAGTGAAATACAGTACTAAAACAAAGTATAAAAGAAAATAAATAATCTCTAGTAGCATTGAAAGCCTCAGCTTAGTCTCATGCACTGTAGTTCCACAGAAATCCAGTACCTGATGATGAAGGGTGATTGACCTTATATACACCTACAACCATATAACCTATTTGGGCCCCAAAGCATGACCCAGATAAGGTTTGAGACGAATCCCAGTAGGCAACCACCATAAGATCTGTGCCTAACTGGTAGTGAGTATATATAGTAAGTAATAATGGAAATGCAACAAGGAATATATAAGTACAAAATGGTAACCAAATCATAAAGTTTCCATTTACATTCATTACCATTTAATGTTCACCATTTAATCATGTATCAGAAAATAGTATCTTAGAAGACTACCTAACAGGACCGAAACCAAGATTTTTCTTTGGCTTATAAAACACATCACAACATTAAATATTTATATTAACCCTCTAGGTAGCTCACCCATTCAAACCCCTCTGTCCAATTAATGAAATAAAGAGGAAAATAAACTATATGGAATGACCCACCTTCAATTCCCCCTATGGTATTTACAAAATAACAACAAACTCCCTAGTGAAGTACTCTATGTCAATTCCCCCAATGGTATCATAACCTAAACTATAGACACTCTGAGGGAGCACTCATCATCAATCCCCCCTATGTTCTCATAGAGTGAAACATAATAGACACCCTGAGGAAGAACTCAATGTCAATTCCCCCTGTCGTCTAACTACACCAGGTTCTCACATCCCAGCGCAATTCATTTGTGAATAAAAAATATCAAATACCCAAAGTAATCTCAACAAATAAATGGATTAAAATTTCCAATGCATATCACAATAATTTAATAAGCATAAAAAGGAAATCAGTTCCATCATATCAAGTAAGGAAAGGAAACAAGGTCTTCCTCCTAGGTAACCTAGACCAAATGGCATTAAACATACAAATAAGGAAATTCAACCATGGGGTGTTCCTTAACATTCAATGACACAAAATATCATATCCAAAAACCCTTAATCCTATAATAAATATAAGGTAGACAAAATATGGTTCAATTTCCTTAACCCGATATACCTGAAACATTGGTGACCATCACTTTGGTTTATAAAACTTAAATAAAAACAATGAAAGGAAAAAATCTTCCTACCTCAACATTGTATGAAGAACAGTCACAATTGTTGGCCCTTGAATAGGCCTAGAACATTATAGATCTGAAAAAAGGAAAAAAAACGTTCTACCTTGAATAACTCAAGAGAGAAATCAAATCAAGAGGATAGGCTCTAGAAGAAAGATGGACTCACCAGTGGGATTCCAACACACCCGAAAGAACCTCGATCTGAGATCGGACAATGGAATGAGAGGTGGTCGAAGAAAATCAGTCGTTTGTCGCTCTCCAGTTCGATTCACGGGAGGAAGAAGATGTTTCTAGGGATTAGGCATGACCCCGATCTAATTTATCAATTAAAATAAAATGTACCTGGCATGTTCTTTTAATGTACACTCCATGTACATGCCTCAACCTACCCCCACTTTAGGTGGTCATCAGGTCATCCCACATTCCCATGTACTTGGAAATTACACAGCCAGTACATGATTACCTGCGATAACCGAGCACATGGTGTGTACTACTAAGTACACGATATATACTTATAAAATTAGTAAATTCTCTCCTTTTCCTCAAAAACACCCAAAATAAATATCCATACCTGAAATAAAGATCTAGGCACTTACAAACTCCCCCTTAAAGAAATTTGTCCAAAAATTTACCTAACAAGTTGGTGAAGAATAATCCTTGAACAACTCTATCCACTGCGATTGTATATCGGCTTCCCTCTCCCATGTCTTGTCTGGTACTCACCCGTGTTGCCATAACACCCATACCAGAGGAACTGACTAACCATAGAGAATCTTCACACTATGATCAACAATCCCGATAAGATTATCCTCAAAAAGTGTTTCGACCTCCATCTTAACATACTTTGGTTAAAAAACATGAGACATGTCTGAGAAGTAACGCAATAGCTAAAAAATGTTGAAGATGTTGTCCATAGGGCATTACCTATGAGGTAACTGCAACCGATAGGCAATCGTCCCGACTCTCTCCAAAATCTCAAATGGTCCAACATCACTTTTTGAAATATTTCCTTATCTCTGAATCCTACTTTGTCCCAGCCTCAGCATGACATGTAAGAAAACATGATCTCTATCCTCAAAATCTATAGGTTGTCTCCATCTATTAGCATAATACTTCTACTGAGGATGTGTTGTATCCATCCTATTTCGAATAAACATCACATACTCAGTGGCCTCTTGGACATGATGAGGCCCTAGCATAGCTACCTCTCCGGCCTCCAGCCAACATAGGGGTGATCGATATGGCCTACTATACAATGCCTCATAAGGTGCCATCTGAATTGTCTCCTGAAAACTATTATTGTATGAAAACTATAGAAGTGGTATGTGCTTCTCCCAAGAACCTCCTAAATCTTGGAAACATGCTCGAAACATGTCCTCCAACACCCGAATCTTGTCCTCGGACTGGCCATCTATCTGGGGATGGTAATATAAACTCATAAGTACCTGTGTATCTAGATCCCCCTTTAGTCCCTACCTTACACGAGAAGTAAAGTGGCTATCCCTGTCTAAACCAATAGAGCAGAGAACCCCATGAAAACATACAATCTATCAGATGTAAAACCTTCCAATATCACCAACACTAAAGGTAACCTTGATCAGTAATAAGTGTACAATATTCTTGAGCCTTTCAAGAACAACCCAATTTGAATTATTCCCTTGAGGTGATCTCGGTAACCCAATCACAAAATCTATCTCGAAATCATTCCACTTCCACTTGAGAATGGGTAACTACTGTAAATGACCCGCTAGTCACTAATTCTCCACATTCAACTACTGACAAATGGAAAATATCATAACAAAAATAGAAACATACCTCTTCATAAATAGCCACCAATACTAACAATGTAAATCTCAGTACATCTTGGTGACACCAGGATGAACTTCCCATACTAAGGAATTAAAACCCCACATTGGATCATCACGTATGTCTCCTGACACCAACACACATACATGAAAGTGCAAGATCACCTATGGTCTATCATGGAGTAGGGTCTTCTCCTAATTCACTCTCCTGTAAGACTAGGCATTCAGAATTTGATAGATTCCTCATTCATACTCGATCAAGTAGAGTAGAGGTAATAGATATAGAAGAAGAAAACATCTACCCTTGTCTGGTGTGCCCCTCAAAATGAATATTAGAGAACATATCCTTAAGTTTCCACCTACTACTATCCTTTTGTACTGCTAGTATCTGAGTCCCCCTTCTCAACCCATCAACCATTGTGTTACCTTTCTTATACATGTAGGAAAGCTCAAAGTCAAAAGACTAAAGGTACTCAACCCACCTTTGTTGTCTAAAATTTAGGGAACACTGTGTAAATATGAACTTGAGAATTTTTTGGTCTGTGAAAACCACAAAATAACCTCCCAAAAGACAATATCTCTAATATCAGAGGGCTTGAACAACTGTAGCTAGCACACGATCATGTGTCAGTTAAATTCTATCATGTGGCCTCAAGTTCTGAGACCCATACGTAATGACTCCTTCCACTTGCATAAGCACTGATCCTAGACCGATAAATGATGCATCATAGTAAATAGTGTAAATCTTTCCTGAATTTGAAAAAACTATTATCAGTGCTGATGTCAACCTTCCCTTCCACTCCTGAGAGTCTAACTCCCAAAAATAATTCAACAATTACTTTTCCCCCATCTTAGTCAGGCCCATCAGTGGCACTGTTAAGCGTGAAGGGTCCTTTATAAAATTTTGTATTATCCATCTAGCCACAGAAAAATCCATACCTAAAAGGCATTCTTTGGAGGCTCTCAAGAAACTACTACTATCACCTTGTCTAGGTCTACTGATACTCTTATATTTTAGATAACATGACTCAATAAGTAAATCTAGTCCACCCAAAAGTATCATTTTGAGATATTATCAAAAAAATGATGCTCCCTCAGTGCACTAAAAAAAATACTAAGATGAATGGCATGGTTGTGTCATGTATGAGAGTACACCAAGATATTTTCCACAAAGAATACCACAAAATAATCCATGTAAGGATGGAACCGTCAGTTCATCAGTTCCATGAAACCTACAGGTGTGTTCGTGAGACCGAACGACCTTACTACATACTCGCATAGACCAAACCTACTATGAAAGGCCATAAAAGGTATATCAGATGGTCTAACGTGCAATTGATGATAATTGGATCTCATGTTGATCTTCAAGAATGCTCAGGCTCCTCAAAGATAATTGAAGAGATCACTAATCCTCAAAAAAAGGATATCGATTCTTGACCATCAAATAGTTCAGCTTCCAGTAATCCACACAAAGTTTGAGGGTATTGTCCACCCTCTTCATAAAAAGGATAGGTGATCCCCAAGGAGAAGTGCTAGGTTGGATGAAACCCATTTCCTGTAACTCCTGTAAATTCTTCTTGAGAATCTGTAACTCTAGTGTAGCCATCCTATAATGAGGAATAGACACAAGTTCTACTCCTAGAACAATATCAATAAAAAAGTCTACCTCTTGTTCAAGAGGAAATCCTGAAAAATATTTTGGGAAGACAACCCTGAAATAATCGACCACTAGTGTATATTTTATATGTGAAGTCCCCTGGTCACTAGATACAGAAAATAAATCTTGGCTATAACACCTCTCAACCTGTGATGCTCGGGTCCATATCTTCTCGCATGGACGTCTCATTCGCCCTAGGGTAGAAACAATACACCCTTTAGTGATGTTAAACTCACCCTATTACCATAGAAATTGAAAATTCATGAAAGGGAACTAACCAGTCCATTATGAGAATAATGTCATTGATCGTCATCTCAAAGAGAATAAGGTCCAAAAAGAAGTGACACCCACCGACCTCAAAAGGGAACTACTTGAACTGACGTACACATTCTAGTTTAACCCCCAACGGTGTGTCTAACATCATGCTATCAATAGAAGTAAAGATATAAAGCCCAAGGATCGTCAAAACGGGCACATATATAAAGCTATGAGAATCCCCTGTATCAAAAAGGGAAGAAGCTATAATTGATCTAACCGAAATTGTACCACTAACCGTAGAAGGTATAAGATCCTTCTCCTATTGGATCTACTCCATTGCCAAAGCCTGACCTACACTGTGGCCCTATGAAGCTGTCTAAGATCCCTGAGATGATCAACCGTATAGCTATCGAAAACCCTATGTCTGACCACTACAACCATGACCATCACCTTGGCCTCAATGACCAAAAGAACTCCATCCCCTAGACTAATGTGGAACTGGTGGTCCTACACTGGTATGAGGAGTTGAAATAGATCATCCATCATTAGATGATGTCAGGAGGGAGTTGTAGAAATGTTAAAGATTTCTCCTATTGCTGCTAGATCGAAAGTCAACTAGGTCCCTCAGGACCTAAGGTTTCTTATGTTCTCCCTTCCCCCACTGGTAGCACACCACCTGGCTACCTGCTGGAAAATCCTGAAAACTCAGATCTCCATTCATAGACTCTGTACAATGATTCATGTTATTAGTAAAAAGGGTATAAACTCTTGATGCTAAACCGCCCTAGCCCACAGCACTAGAATCCCTCAGGTTTCACTTGGTGATCAACCCCTGGTTGAATATAGAAGTTATGGAAGTAAGCCTAAAGATGTTCACCTGATATTTGATGTCAATCCTGAGACCATCCTTAAACATCCTCGCCAGACATAACTCTTCTCCCCCCAGAATGGGTGTGAATAACTACAACTTAGAGAAGCGAGAAGAATACTCTATGACTGTGAGTATACCCTGCTCCAAACTCATGAACTCTCAGGCTTGGTCGGCCCTCAAGGACTCTGGGTAGAAGTAGTTATATAAGTTTCACTGGAACTCATCACAAGACATAACTCATTGGAATCACTCCTTTAATATCACATCCCACCATTTCTTGGTAGAATCATGTATCATGTACGTAGTGAGCTTCACCCTCCTATATGGAGGCATCTCAAGATGTTCAAACATAGAAATCATGACTTCTAACCATGAATTTATAGCCTGAGGTCCTCCATCCCCTGAGAATGTTAGAGGATTCTCTCTCTAAAAATCCCACATGAACTCTTCCATAGACAAGGAAGTATTTGATGCTCCCTATAAAGTCTACACCATCTTCATGAATCTTTCTCAGAACTATGCATTAACACCCATGTATGGTATAACAGCTGGTGCCCAAACAAGCACGATGAGAGGGTGTGCTGGTAGTACCTGTTCTACTATTTCTGGTGTTTGATCGTTTCCCTTGTATTTAGTGTAAAACCAGAGGATATCTCGGTGGCATAACTATACAAGGTCAAGTGCACACCTCAGTTCAAGTGCATCAAGGAATGAAACATATATGTTTAAGAAAGTAACAGGAAAAATAAAACATTAATGTTTTTCAAAACATGGATACACGTCGTGTATGACCTATACATAGTGTGTCCCCTTATTCTTTTAACATGGTGTGTACCTCTACCAAAACATGTCATGTATCAACTGTACACACAATGTGTTCCTCCAATGACATGACTTGTACTTGATGTTTTTCCCTCCTTCCCAGTTTCCTCTACATAGCCAAACCACTAGGTTCTCTCCTGGGTAACACTACACAGCGTGTTCACCCTAGATATGACATTTACTTCTTAAGTTCCAACTTCCCATTTCATTAGTGACATGGTAAGAGACACATTAGACTTAGCATGGTGTGTTCAATATGGAAACGACATTTTCTACTCAAAATTCATCCACCATTGTTGTTAGTCACACAGCCTTATACATGGCCTCTTTGGCATGTTGTGTAATCTTAGTACACGGTGTGTTCTATCCATGTTTCCAAAACCCCATGTCTCTTCTTACACATTCATTCACACGGTCAAGGACTACAAGGCATGTACATGTAATACACAGTGTTTACTTAAGAAAAGTTGTTTTTTCTAGAACATAAGAACACATGGTATGAATTCATCAACACACACCATGTATTATGGGGTTTAATGGATTGTAAGCCTTAGAAACTACTCCATAATCCCATAAAAACACTTAAACAAAAATTAATGTTCCAAATTCAGATCCTTGAGAGACCATACTCCCAATGAATCAAAGATTGGCATCATATTAATCTCATATCATAATAGAATTCAGTTAAAGTTCAATATGATCCACCATATTACAACCTAAGAGGGCCCATAACACCTTAGGGACCAAATATTATCATTCATTAAAATTAAACTTTACATATCCCGATACCCTATCAAATATAATGTATTTTTTCAAGTCATCTTTCACAAGAACTTGCATATCTAAAACAACATCTATCGCAAGAACACACAATTAGGAATGCACCCTAAACAGAATGAAGAGAATTCCTGACATGTGATCCCAATAAAGTTCCCATATGATCCATGAGATGGAATACCATCATATAATCAGATTTCAATAGAAATTGAACCTAAATAATATCATTGATAATAGAAAAAACATATGGGTCAACCAACAGTGAAATAAAATCAACTATAACAGTTGAAAGAATGATAAAAATTGAAATTTTAGAGGTGACTTGGATTTTCCCTATACACGGGTAAGCAACTCCAAGGAAAAACTTACTACCAACTACTTATTCCTTCCTATCCCTATCTATAGGATCCAAAATTAAGGGAAATAAGAAAAGAGAAACTCATTTGATAACACTTTGTAACTTCCTGATTCTGGGTGCTGCCCAAAGGTGCCTCGTACCTGGTTAGTCACATGGCCTCAAGCACATTTCCTCGAATGCCCGAGGCTTCCAACCAGCAGCAAGGGCCTTGTGTGTGATAGTGGGAAAATTATTCCCTCATTTGAAGAGACAACACAACTGAATAACCAATAATTAACAGTAGTAGAAGCAATAACACCATACAACATGTAAACATTGGAAGACTGAAAGTAAATAAACAACCAGAGCACATATATAAACGATTCATGTCATATATGTCTAGGAAAACATCCAAATAATTCAAAATGATAGAAATATGGTACTAAACAGAAGTACAAATAAAGATAATCTCCAACATCATCACTAACCTCATCTTTGTCCCATGCTCTCTATCTCCATAATAATCAAGTTCCTAATGATGAAGGGTGATTTCCCTTATCTACACCTACAACTATATAATCTATTTGCATTCAAAATCTTGACAAAAATAGGGTGTGAGATTAAGCCTAGTAGGAAAACACCACATGATCTGTGCCTAACTATCAGTGAGTATATATAGTCGGTAATAATGGAAATGCAGTAAGGAAATTAAGATTACAAATAAGTAACCAAATCCTAAAATTTCTATTTACATTCATTATAATTTAATACTCATCATTTAATCAAGCATCAAAAATAGGTATCTTAGAAGACTACCCCACTAGACCAAATCCAAGCTTGTGCTTTGTCTTGGTAAACACATCACAATATTAAATATTTATATTAACCCTATGGGTAGTTCAAACAGTCTAACCCCTCTAGCCATGTAGTGCAATAGAAAAGAAAAGACACTATGAGGAAGCACTCAATGTCAAATCCCCCTATTGTGTTTCCAAAATAACTACAGACTCTCTCGAGAATCACTCAACGTCAATTCCCTATGTGGTCTCATAACATAAAATATTGAAACTATAAGGGAGAACTCACCATAAATCCCACCTATGGTCTTGTAGCATGAAATATAACATACACTCTAAAGAATCACTCAACGTCAATCACCCTGTGGTCTAACTACACTAGGATCTCAAAATCCTGTTCAATTCATTTTTTCATAAACGATATCAAGAATCCCAAAGTAATCTCAACCACTACATGGATAAATAATTCCAATGCATATCATAAGAATTTATCAAGCAGAAGAAGGTAACCAGTTCCGTCCTATCAAGAAAGGCATTGAAAAAGGTATTCCTTATAGGAAACATAGACCAAACATCCATAAAAACTAAAATAAGGAAAAGAACCCATGGGTTGTTCCATAGCATAAAATTATACATAATATCACATCAAAAAACCCTTAATGAAACAATCAATCTAAGGAAGATAAGACAAGATTCATTTTTCTTAACCAAAAATACCCTAAACATGGGTGATCAACGCTTTGGAATATAAAACTCAAAGACAAAAAATGAAAGGAAAGAACTACCTACCTCGACCATATATGTAGAGCACTCACAAAATTCGGCCCCTGAATTCTCTTAGAATGTTGTAGATCTAAAAAAAGGTCAAAACCATTTAACCATGAATAAGTTGAGAGAGAGAATAAATTAAGAGGATAGGCTCTATAAGAAGTAAGGACTCACTAGTGGGATTCCAATGCACCCAACAACACCTCGATCAGAGCTCGGATGGAGGAACATGAGGTGCGCGAAGAAAAAAGACCATATATTTCTCTCCAATTTGATACATGGGAAGAAGAAGATATTTATGGGGATTAGAAGTGACCCCTGTCAAATTTATCAAATAAAAGAAAATGTAAATGGCATGTTCATTTACTATACAAGCCATTTACATGCCTCAACCGGCCCCCGCTTTAGGTAGTATCTAGGTCACTCCACAATGTCTTGTACTCAGTCGTTACATGGCCAATACATGGCTACCTACTACAATTGAGTATATGGCATGTACTTAAATTTTTTCTAAATTCTTCCCTTTTCCTCAAAAACACCCAAAATCATGATCCATACCTGAAATGAAGTTTCAGGTTCTTACATCATCAAAAAATGATACTTCTTAGAAAAATAAAAAAATGTCACACAAAGTATATTTTGATATTCCGATTTAAAAAATGAATTTATTTTGTTCAAATATAAATTATAAAATTGCGAAAAATTAACTTTGAAACAAGTATTCCATTAAAAAGAACAAAATTACCTTTTAGAAAAATTTATACACTTATGCATAAAATTGGATTTATTATTAATTTTTGTTTATCAAATTTATTTAATTAATTTTAAAACATTTTTTTAAGTTTATAATATATAAATTTCAATAATAAATCTCATTAATAGTGATTAATTTAATTTATTATGATAAAATTTTTTCATGGGCATAAGAATAGTTTTTTTCGTTAAAACACATCCTTTATATTCATTTGAATTTGATTTTTCATTTATAATTAACTGTTAGAAAAACAATTTATTTTATGAACCTGTGTAAAAAATAGTTTCATAATTAGTTAAAATTTTAATATCTTTCATTCCAATGGCTAGGCGATAACTATAATAAAATATTTTAATATTATATTTTAGTTCTTTAAAAACTGGTCTTTTTTGTAACATAATCTATTGAAACAACTCGAAATTGTCTATAATATAATCCAAAAATAATGTTAAATATACCAAAATATAATCTAATTGTTGTGAGTAGTGCAAGAATAACTTTTTGATTCATATAAAGAAAGAGTAACTTGGTGTAACATGAAATTCATGCCATCAATGAAATTTTATTTATTTGAAAAAAATTAATTAATAAAAATTCATGGTTTTTAACGATATATCATCAATCATAATATTGATTCATTTCATAAGGCTAGGATGTTAAAGATACATGAATTATAATGGATCATGGAATATGATCAATGAGATCACAACTTTATCATAAGATATTATTTTTTTGGAATATACATTTGTATAGAAAATAATTTTCTTAGTATTGTGGGCTCAGTAAGAAGTCTATCAAGTGTATTGGGTTCACTCCCCAATCCATCATATTGTTCAATTTTCATTCCCAATAATATGATATTATAATTCTTTCCTTACGGAACTGCATTCACTCCCCATTCAAGTAATTTTTATCTCTTGATATATCCATCGTTACCCAATGCATTGGATAGATATATAATTCTAGTACCACCCCTCACATAATGAAAATCATACATATGTTTTACAAATGATCAAACAATGTTTACTATATCATATCCCATGAAATGTTAATGGGTTTTATAAAAATATAATCATGGAATAACACATGGAAATGATGCATGTTTCAAAAATAATTCATCGATTCATCATAGTATAAACCATGGAAATTAAATGGCTTTCATAATAATATTTTCATAAATATTAAAAACCATCTAGAGAAATAATAAGGATGGAATCACTATATCATATCCCAAGTAAATATTTGGTAACATCAAAGGATGACACATGATATGAAAAACTCCATTAAAATATTACTCAAAACATTTCTAGAGGAAGACTCAATTTTTTTTTTGATTTGAGATCATTTATTATGAATCTATAAACATCCAAAATATTAAATTTTTTTTTCTAAAAATTACCATGGTAACATATAAAGTAACATTGAAATCATTTAGTGACCATGATGGTGGTAAAGTATATTCATGACATATAAATTAAAATAAAAAATTCCTTACATACGTCACTAAAAAAGAAAAAAAGTACATTATTCAGAAAATAAAAATAATATTAACATTAAATTTTCTTTAAAAAATAATTAATGGGTAAAATAACTCTAAAAAATAAAATTAAAACATTAATAACATTTCTGAAAACCCTTTTGGAAAAAATAGATATGGATAAAATAGATTTTCGACTAAAGAGAGGATTAAATTTTGGTTTTCTTAAAAATATTCTTTCATTAAATTTAGTGAATAAAGTGATTAAAATGAAAATAAAATATAAAATATCTATAAATATCCAGTGTAGAATAAAAATATGGAAAATGTGGATCAGTTGATCATGATATATCATTATCATGAACTTAATCATAACCAATCTATGTAAACAACGAGATTATAACAAAAAAAATTATATCTTTATTAAATTTTAAATAATAAGACATAAGAAATAATAACATAAAAGATGTTTTAAATATATTTAGAGAAATGAGATTAATGATATAAAATTTCAAAGAACCGTACTTACACCTCATAAGTTATTATATGTTTTCAATATAATATATAACTCAAAGAAAATAGTTTGAGATGATAAACCATTACCTCAAGTTTGATGTGATTTTAAAGATCTTTGACACATATATAATAAAATCAAATTTATTATAATTATATACTAGATTATTGTACATATTAATAATATCTTATGTGATCCTTTTATAACATTTCAATTCCCACAAACTAATAATTCCTTTTATGAATCATCATTTATTGTGGTTAACTGCATCATTTTTCAAGAGAATTTTAGATTGGTAATTCTGATTCATATATGTTGATATTAATTAAAAAATAATAAAAAATTAAAAAATGATATTAATATCATATATATTCAATATTTAAATATTTATAATCATCCATAAAACTTAGTTATAGAAAAATTAATTACCCTATTCAGAGAGATGGAAGGCCTTATATACGTATTAACACTATTTTCAAAATTTAGTGGATGAAATGAAATAAAGGAAAATAATTATTAACATTTAAATAATTAAAATTAATTAATATATATCATATATATTCATCAAATATATCATATTTACCATTCATGTAATGGAAAAATAAAAAACAATCACATCACTTTAGGGAGGTGGTTGTCCACACATATAAATGAGTGACATTATAATCTTCCAAAAGATAGGAAGTAATGAAGGTATATTTTATATTATATTAGAAAAGGAATGATAATTTCATAATTATCTTTTATAGGAATTAAACACATCCTTATATACACCTATAAAATATGTTTCTAGAAAATAAAATTTGTCTCTATATTGAGATGGTATGCCATATACACACAAGAGCGATACTTTCACGTCCCATTTGATGTAAAATATAATGAATAAATATGGTTTAATAACCATTATAAAATTTAAGTATGTTTAGGATACTGAATTTTTTATTTTTTTATGAATACAATATATTTGAAAGTGGAAGATGATGAAAAAAATTTAATGAGTTCTGGTAATATGATCACCTCTTCTTCGGTATGCCTCATTTAGATCCTTTATAATGTAACCTTGGAATGATATTTTAAGATGTGAAAAACCAATAATTAATGGATATGAAATACTATAACATAATAATTTATTTTTGGTTGATCTATGAGGCTCATAACGGTGTAATGGATAGAAGGGAGGCATTCCATTTTATATGTTCGAGAAAAAGAAATATTCAAATTTCCAAAAATAATAAAATATAATAAACTAATTCTCTAGAGAAATGAATCTATATTTATATATATTTAAATATAGTGAAGGATATTCTTTATATCCCATATGCATATGAAACTTTTATTGGTATAAGTGGGGTTTTAATTAATTTTTTTTGGGTTTAACCCCATAGTTATCCTATTTTAACCTTAAGTGTGGTGATGTCTTTTTCACTGTTAAGGTGTTATAATTTTACATATAAGGTAAAAATAGGATCATAAATGAAAATACGATGACATATTCGACTATATCATATCCGCACGATCTCATTTATATTTTTATTATTATTTATAAATAATTTAATAAAAAATTAATTTCATAAATTATCCTTAAATTATTTTTTTTATTTTCAAATCCACTTTCAAGGGTTCATTGTGAACTTGAACAGACAAACATAAGCCCAAATGAGTTAAACACTATATTACATAATAAAACCAATACAAAATAGTTTTATCCTATTAAAGTCATGCACCATTTTCAATTTCTATTATATAGGGAGGACCATCTCTAGATCATCTCTAATAATCTCCTTGATGTAATAATCCATCTTGTCACATGTCATTTTTGACACTATTCATTAATTTGAATATTAAATTAAACATGACAACAATGGAATTTGAATCCAAACCTTTCAAAAATTTCAGATATGTTATATTTTTCTACAAATTTTATAGAACACAATAATCCATAGAAATTTTATTACATTAAATAATTTTAAAATCATTTTTTATAGATTTCAGTTAATTAAATAAATACAGAATTGAAGTTAGGAAAGAATTTAGGGTAATTAATCAATTAATAAAAATAATATAATATCACGATAAATGTATTTTAATTTGTATTTAAGATAAATATTTACATCTAAATATAACATATTTTTACCCATTTGAAAAAATATAATAGATATTAATGTCAAAAGAGTGACATTTTTTAATTATTCTTTTCATATGTTAATATAAACAACATAATCAAATAAATATTGATCCATTTATATATATATTATATAAATTGATTTAAATTTATGATATACACCAATCTAATAGGATAAAGTCATGTGGTAGTACACTTATAAAGCCTCATACCAATATTTTATCCAAATTTTATTGTTTTTTCCATTATAGAGGTGACAAAATTTTTACATGGTTACCATTCATATTGAAAAAAATAAAATAGAACGATTTTAAAAAATATGAACCTCATTATTAAAAATTTTGAAACCATTTTCAATATTATATTCTAAATTGTGGAATAATTTAATCCAAAAGAGAACTACAAAACACAATAAAAAAAGTGTTTTTAGAAAAAATCTTTTTTATGTAAAAAAGATTTGTTTTTCAAATTCTACAGAAAAATTTAAAAATATAAATATAATTATATTAATTAAAAGATAATAGAGTTAATTTTAATTTTAATATTTTTTTAAAAAAATTTTACTTTTAAATTCATGAATTAAAAATATTTTTTTCAATAAGAATCATTAATTTTTTAACAATTGATTATAAAAGTAATATTTTATAAAAATTAACAAAAAAAATTTATAACATTATTTGGTATGTTAATTTAAAAAATTAATATACATTTAGAAAAAAATATTTATAAATGTTCTAATAATTAAATATAATATTTTGTCATGAAATCAATAAAAGGCTTATTTTGAAGGAAACACATTTATGAAGAAAAATACGACTCTAATAAAAGATATTGAATGGTTATTTAACTAGAATTAATCAAAACATTTATATCGATTAGAGTACATATACATTATATATAATTTTTTTATTCATATATATACCCTCTAATTCAACTAATAGTTAATAGTGGTAATATTTAAATAAAAATAATATGTGGTTTGTTAAATATCTGTGTTACGTTTCATATAAACTTTAGACAATAATTTACTTATTTTATAATATCGGTGTGTTATGATACTGATAATCATTAATTTTTTTTGACATGTTCATTTTTGGGTGAGTTTAATGAACAATATGAACAATGATATATTAACACCATCATTTTCATCATGGATGAGAATCAAGACATTATTACTTGAAATATATGATATTAGAGATTACTTTGTATAAATATAAATATTTAATAATGAAAAATTGACTGGTATTCATGAAGTAAATCAATGTTATTTATAAGTTACATGAAACATGCATATAAAAATTTCAATTCTCACAAACCATACGCATACCTCCTATCAAATGAACATGGGACCCTATAAATCACTAGAAGATACAATTCAAGTACCTTGACTAATCTTGGAATGATGAAATTTTTATAAACTAACAGGGATTGGAATATCTATTAAAATATGTATTAAATAATTAAAAATAAAAATAATTGATGATGAAAATAAACCATATGAAACTAATATATATGTAATAATTGATTTAATATTATAAATTGTAACCAACATGAATTATGCTATTAATTTTTTTAAAAAATTTATCTTTATAATAAGTATGGTTATTGTTATTTCATTGAAGTTTAAAGTAAAAATATGGATTTTATTAATAACATCCCTTTGAAATAAATATCATCTTCATCTAAATTTTTTTTAGGAAATTTATTTTTAATTATCTCTAAAGATAAATTTATTTTATTAATATCCTCATATTTCTAGGGTTTAAATTACATCTTAAAATTTCACCTATATATAGTATACAGTTTGATCATAAGGATTTTAATAAGTTGATTAAATAATATCTCATTTCTTTTAAAGTCCATTTATTAGTATGATTTTTTCGAAATAATTGTTATTAAAAAGTGAAATCATATTTTCATCTTATTTAAAAATAGAATGTTTCAAAAACCAATCCGGGTTAACCTTGAACCAGTGTCCGATCTGATCTTTAGTAAGGCCCGAAGGGCATTCCCAATCCCCACAGTTTGACACAAGTTCCTAGGTATCAAATAAAACATATGGGATCAATTTTATTGAATTAAACAATCATGAAATAACCAACAATATAAATAAACACAAACTAAAAATTCATAACCAAACAAGCCTTAATTTTTTTTCTATATTTGAATATGGAAAGTATTATACAAAACCAAAATGGCTAAACCATAACATAATAAAAAAAATCAAACCACCACATGATGTAGGGGTGCAACTCCCCCAGTCCATCTCCACTACACCGCACCCTGATAACTGTTAGCAACCTAGACCACCATCACCAAAAGCATAACCCATACTTATATCAAACATTACCAAGTCTTTTTACACCCATGGGTGTAAGAAGGGTGTGAGCTGTTTCTCAGTAGGATGAAACCCAAATTTTATTCCATGTTCAAAACATTAAATGAAAAATAAACTTGAAAGTTTAATATATGAAAGAAATTCAAGAATTATATTATGGAAAGAAACATAAAAAGAAATGAAATTTTATAGAAATAAACATTAATGTAAACACAATTTCTTCTGAAATTACCGTTAAAACATGCTATATACCAATGGTTAGTATGATATATCCAATGAGCACTAGAAATGATAAATAAACCAAGGAACCAACTAAGAATGGGACACTAGGTACCTCAAATCTCGGTGAAATGTGGCACAAAAACCATGAAAAATAACTTTCTTATGCATGAGCCACTATAGTGGAGTAACATCCAAAATTTTAGTGATCTCAAATAATCATCCATGTTTAGTGAGTGTTTTCATCGTCAATCTCTCTAAGTGTAACCAGGCCGTTGCCACTTCCATATCATGAGCATACTAGTCCTATTCCACTCACCTACATATCCAGGCTCCCCTTTTGTGCTCAAACCAGTTTCACGTGTCACATAACACCACTTGTGCATTTCATCAACCAAAAAAGACATTACACATAACATTCCACCACTTGTACACCCAAATTCCATTTCAAAATCATATGCACACCAAAAAATTTTCTAAATATTTTTCTCAACTCTTACATAATTTAATAAATATTTTTAACAATTCATAAAAAAATTTAAAGAACCAGCACAAATATTTTACACCAAAATGCACCCAAAATCCTCTTTTAAAATAAACCACACACCAAATCCATATCAAAACATAATTCTCATCCCTTAAATAGATTAATAAAATAATTTCACAATATATAAAACAATACCAAGTTACACAACAAGGTTTGACACATGAAACACACCCAATCCCACATTTAAATTCTACTTTAAAACAAGAAACATATAAAAACCATATAAAAAACATATAAAAACATAATTCGAACCACTTAGACAATTTAATAGACCACTTGGAACATTAACAAATATTTCCAAGAAGCACAAAAATATTTACACACATAATACACCCATTTTCCTATGGAAACCACATTTTCAAACCAAATGCACATAAATATCTTTCTAAAAACCACTTTCTCACCACACATGTAAATCATATAACATCTCAAAATACTCAATCATGGAATATAAATTTTTCAAATAATGTTTAAGTACGGAATCCCTTACTTTGATGGTGTGTGAATGTAGAAAAACCTTCAAAGAGGAGATATCTAAGCTTCACAGACTATTCACACACCCTAGATCCATAGGAAAACAAAAAACACATAAAACCTACCCATTATGGTTTTTCCATAGGAGGAATTCCAAAAAAACCAATAAATAGAGATAAAGGAGAGAGGAGAAGTGGAAATGGAAGGATTTGATGAAAAATCTATGACGAATCACTAACCTTTAGTGGGGAATTGCCCAAAAAGTGACCCAAAATTATAGAGACCAAAGGGTGGAACACTCTAGTTGATACCAAATAGGTAAGGATTGAAATGGGAGGTAGAATAAATCAAATATAATTTTTAGGTTAAATGTTATTAAGAATATAATGGGCTCCATGGTTCTACTACACAGTTTGGTGAACCGTGTGAAAACCATACGAATGCTACTGGAAAATTTCTGCAACCTGTAGGTTTTAGGTTACACCATTTGGGAAGATATTTCCAACCATGTGACTTTAAAAAAGTGGCTAAAAATCATCAAATAACACCCCAATAATTAGGAATCCAGCCCAATGATCCTTGAATGATTTTAAAGAAACTATAGTGATGTTGTGGTTGTCATAAACTCACTACCATGAAAATTTATCCCAAAAACATTCACAATAAAAATGAATAGGGCTAGAAGAAAATCAAAACCACCAAAACAAAAATACTTTTTTTTGGAAACTAAACCCAAAAATAAACCAAATGATTCAACATTTAGAAATAAATAAAATCCAATGAAAATTTTGGTTGGGGTGTGACAATTCTTCCCTCTAGAAACACTTTCTTCCCCAAGAAATTCACATTGTCGAAGGATAAATGAACTAGATCCCAAACTCAAAATAAGACAAATAATACCACAAACCTTAGGGTGAACTTTCACTTATGAAGTCACACCCGACCCACTCTAAGAGAATCCATAGCACGATGATGAATGGGTGAACACAAGAGGGTTCTCTCCACCATAAGAACTTGTCTAAAACCATGACACTACATTAAACTTTCCCAACAAGAAAATTCATGACACAAACCAAGAACCACTATTATAAGGGGAAACTATAATTATGGATAAAAAATTAGACGGGAAAGCAAGGAATTTTAGTTTTTTAATGATCTGGGTTAGTCGCACAATTTGGATGCATGGTTTGATATACCATGCACCAACAATGTGATATGCCACTTCCAGACTCCATAACCATTCAACATGCTTGTTGTATAGTTTATTTAAAAATTCATATAACTTGTGCTTATCTACTAGATCCAAGCTCAAGTTTCATGGTTTTCTGGGTGAAGCCACATGGTTTCCCCTAACTGTGTACTAACCGTGCACCACCTACTTCCAAGCCCCGAAATTTCCATTTTTCAAAACAAAAACTCACTCGAATACACCCAAAACATAAAATTTCTAGCTGGGACTATAAGAAAATAGGATAAAACCACCAAAATTTAATCAAAACTCACATCTAATCCTGATCAAAACATAAAACCTCAGGGTGAATCTTCACTCCACAAGTCACACCTGACCGATCAAGAAGAAAAAAAAAACATAAGAAAGAGGGGAGAAAACGAGAGATTTCTCCCCACCAAAAGAACTGAACAGGAACATAAACTTTAAATCCTGAAAAACTCCACTTGAACATAAATAGAAAACCAACTACATAGTAAACTAGAAGACTAAGATCCTAAGAACTGACACAACCTCTCTATATTATCCAAACAACACCTTCATCGCAATCATGAAATAGGGATCTCCCATCATAGGATATCCAAATTTCCCACAAAACCAATCTACACCACAAAGACTTAAATAGAAATCCCACTGCATAGATGCCCAGCATACCGAGGATCTGGTATGATGAAGTCCCCTATAAGAGCCAAAATCCACCTAGAAAAGGATGAAAAACAACACCGCTAGAACTAAGAACCTCCCACACAGATAAAACACTCCCAACATAGTGGGAGGGAAAACCCATGAAATGAAACATGATCTAAATAGTGGATCAAAAAAATAGGCAAATAAATCCACAAAACAAAAGAACTTCCAATTATTCTCTAATAAATCTGAATCCACCACTACCCATCCATGGGCTAAACACCCCTTAATGAAAGAGAACGATTTCGAAATACACTTTCAAATGATAACAATAATTTAGATAATAAATGTATAGGTTTATAAAATTTTTAAAAGAAATGATGAACTTATAACAAAAAGAAAAATGATATAATAAAAACTTTAAATTTTCTGGTCCCAACATGGGAAACATAAACTAGGCAATGGTTCTACACACCCCAGAAAACTCTTGACTGCCTGCAAGCTTCACATCGAGGCTTATGGCTGGAGCCCGGATGTCTGAATCATATACTTCCTCATAGTCATTAACTAGAATACTCTGATCAAAACTCTTTTCTTCAGGTGAATCTTCCAATAAAATGTCTCTAGATGACCCAAATATCCACAACGATAGCTTGCTTTTAGAAGATTTTGACAAGACAGCTTCAAATTCCTGAACTAGCTACACTAGCGGTACATAAGAGAATGATATTATGAAATAGAATCCATGACCAAGAAAGATAGGTTCCTATGGAATGCACCCCTCATCAGATGGGAAAAAGTCATGAACAATGATAGAAAAAGGAGTACCAACTACCAACTCTTCATAAACCAACTCAGCTAGGAATGCTTCATCCACCAACTTCTCGAAATAGAGGTTCTTAGAGGATATGAACCATTCCCTGATATCTATATGAAGACACCCAAGGAAAAGATAAGTCTTTAATATATCCTATGATTCCACCTCTAGAGAAATGGAAACCAACTCCTTGAAGTGGTCATCATAAGCCTTCACTGTCTATTGGTCTTGATGAATACTCTTCAGCTATCCCATTTTCTTCATCTTCACCTCCTCTGGTATAAACCATCAGAAAAATAAAAACCTAAAAACATACCATGTAATCCAAACTTATATGAATGATGTGGAAAAATATCCCATTCATCCAAAGTTATACATTTGAATGAACCCATAACAGCAGACACCCTAATTGCTTTCGGAGTTCCCAACAATATAAAGACACAATCTTCTTCCTCAAGCCACTAAATTTCCTCTAATGGACCTCGATCCCTACGAATGATATGTAATATCCAAGAAGAACAAAAAAACTAGGCAGGCTCATCTAAAACCTAGGTAACCTTTCTCATAGCCATTTTCTAAAAAACAGAGAAATCAAAAAACAAAAAACAACATCAAACCATATACCAATAAAAAAGGACACCTCGATCCAAAATAGTAGGCTAAAAAACAATCAAAAGAAAACAAAATAAATTTCCTCTTTTTCAAAGAACCATTTATATTTTAAATTTCAAAACCACATTATTTCAAGGACACTTTCCAAATACAAATCCACTCTTAAAAAACCAGCATTATAAATAAAAAACCAACTTTCGGAATCATTTCCCCCTTTGAAAATTACTTTAGAAAAATGAGGCAAAAACTTCCCATACATTAACCCATGGAATCCCAAGAACCATTACACATGTGTTAATACACTTCCATCCACACCTTCCAATACACAAATTCAACACACAAAACCTCACATGTAAAAATGTTTATAAGAAATACCAAGGGTCCCACAAATCTAATTATTTACCAATTCCAAACAAGAACCAAATTATTCAAACCAAAACAATTTCCTTTAATAACTACCTTAAAAATTTCCAAAACACTTGAAATAAATAATTTCCCATTTCTAAACAACTATCTTTTTGAAAAACCCACTTTATATATTTCAAACCATTTGGGAGAAAGTACTTTCATTTCAAAACCATATTCATTTTAAAATAAGCTTACACCAACCAGGACCAAAACAGAAATGAATTTACAAAGGACTACCAGAATGAAAAAATAGTTCCAATGATTAACTTGATGACATGGTAGTGGGTTATTCCCCAAGTAAGAAATAATACTAAGATGGCCTTGAACTTTTCACTAAGACTCCACATGGTTCACTACTCCATGTGAGGTCAAAAAATGACACCTGATCACCTCCATTTTCATCCATCAATCCAAAAAAAGTAGAAGACTCAAATCCCAAAACACCCCAGGAAACTAGTGGTTCAGAATTAGAAAGGGATAATGAAACCCTTCCCATACCTACATCCAAATTACCGACAGTCCTAATCTCTAACTACTTGACAACCAAAATAACCAGAACACACTCTGATACCATTTTTTCATGTCCCAAGCCTCTTTCACCTTGAACTGACATCTGACATAGTTCTTGGAAAGGATCGAAGGGTGTTCCTGATCCCTATTGGATGGAACACGTGTTTGAGTATCAAATAAAACACATGGGAATGATTTACCTAAATTATAAAATCCTGAAACAAGAAATAATATAAATAAACACAAACTGAAAATTCATAACCAAACAAGACTTATCAAATTTTCAAGAGTTGATTTTCAAAGGGATTAGAAAAACAAAAATGGATACAACAAAAAGATAAACTAGAAATCAACTCAAACCACCACATAGAATAGGGGTTCAACTCACCTAGGCCATCTCCACAACACCACAACATGATGACTGCTAGCAACCCAACCTTCCATCACCGACATCTTTACACTTACCTATATGAAGCATTACCAAGTCTTCTTACACCCAAGTGTGTAAGAAGGGTGTGAGCTATTTCCTAGTTGGATTCCACCCAAAATTGATTCATTGATCTAAGAATTAAATGAAAAATACAAAATCAAGTTTAAAAAATGAAAGAAATTATAGATGAATTTTAAGGGAGGAAACTTATAATGAAAATCAATTTTGAAGAAAACAACTTTAAAGTAAACACACTTGATTTTGAAATTTCCAACCAAACATACTATATAAAAATTGTAAGTGTGATATTGCTAATGAACACTAATCATGGGAAATACCACTAGGCACTAGCTAACAACGAGACACTAGGTACCCCTTAACTCAGTGAAATGTTTCATCGAAACCACGACCAATAACTTTCTCATGCAAGAGCCACTAGAGAGGATAAACATACAAAAATATAGTGGTCTAAAATCATCATCCATGTTTAGTTAGTTTTTTTACCTTCAATCATAATATGTGAAACTAGGAAGTAGTCACTTTGAATCACCATAATAGTAGTCCTAGTCCGGCCACCTAGATACCCGAGCTACCCTTTTGTGATCAACCTTGTTTCACATGTACCATAATACCACATGCACACTTAATTAATCAAGAAAGACATTACACATCACATTATACCACTTGTACACCCAAATTCCACATCAAAATAATATGAACATTAAAAACGTTTAAAATTATGTTTCGAAACACTTACTTAATTTAGTAAATAATTTTAAAAACTCATAAAACAATTTCAAAAATCACTGCAAAGCTTTTACACCAAAAATACACCAAAAATATTATTTTAAAAGAATTCATAGACCAAATACATATCAAAAAATTATTCGTAGACCTTATAGAATTTAATAAACTAATTGAATAATTTATAAAACACTACCAGGTGACATAAAAAGGTTTTACACATGAAACACACCCAATTACATATATAAATCCCACTTTAAAACCAAAAACACAACATAACCATATCAAAAAAATGATTTTCACCACTTATACAATTAAATAATTCACTTACACATTTTACCAAATATTTATATGAAACACAACAAGCGTTTCACACAAAATACACCCAATTTCACATAGAAACACCATTTTCAAACCAAATGCACACAAAATATTTCCAAAAAAACACGTACACACTACAAAAATCAAACATATAACATCTAAAAATACTCAATAATGCAATATAAATTCTTTAAAAAAATTTAAGCATGAAATCAACTATCTCAGTGGTGGGAAAAACCAACGAAACCTTCAGAGAGGAGATATCTAAGCCCCACACACCATTCGAACAACCTAGATCCATAAGAAAACAAACCAAAACTAAACCCTAGACATTATGTTTTTTCCATGGGAGGAAAACAAAAATAAAACCAAGAAATAGAGATATGGAAGATAAGATATAATGAAAGGGATGTATTTGATGAAGAAACCATGGAGAATCACAAACCATTGATGAGTAATCACCCAAAAAGTAACCCATAATGATGTCAGAGGAGGAGGGGGACCTCTAGTCGATACCCAATATGTAGGGATTCAAATGGGATGTGTAATCACTCAAATAATATTTTTAGGTTAAAATTTATTATGCCGGTAATGGGCCGCACAGTTTTTCATACCGTGAGAATGATACTGGAAACTTTCTACATCTTTAGGTGTAATGTCTCAGATTTTTACATTTATTATTTTTGAATTTTATATAGAATTATTTCGAGACCGAGCGTGAAAAAAAACATCATTCAGAGGTCCAGAGAGCCCAAAATGGTGGTTTGATATTTTTATTGTTAAGTGAGCCGGCACTTGTGCGCAGTTGTGGCAGTTTCCAAACGGATGCCTGGATTAAAAATATAAGGGAACCATTGTGTATGGGACGAAAACTTTACCTAATAATGAGCCTAACCTCGACCGATACGAGTTGAGGGAAAAAGTAAATTTTCGAACGTTTTAATGTAAAATGAAATAAAATAAATTAACAAGTTTATTTTATTTCTTTTAAGGAAACATCCGCTACATCGCGGTCAACGGAACCACTGTTTCCTAAATTAATGACGCATCATGATTACGTAAAAATGGAATGTTGGACTCATTAATACCACCACATAATTATGTGACAAAAACGTTTCCATTTTTATTATCATAATTGAATGTTTCTCATGGGAGATGTTTGAGAATAACCTCTGCAGAATCCGTGCGGCGTTGAAGAAAACTCTCGATAACGAACGATGACAGATTGAAGTCAAGAATCATTGCACCAACTAAGTCCAAGGATATTGATGATGATGACAGCACAACAACTTCGTCGATGATTGATCATTTCTAAAGGTAGGGGTTTGTTATTTGAATTCTTTTCCCCGTTTTTGATTTTAAACGACGAACGCGGATCAACCACGAACAAGTTGATCTGCAAATTCGTTCATTTTTTGTGAGGGTTTTATCAGGGCGATTCAGGGAATTCATCCATGTTGTTTTTTATTGTTGATTCTTGCTCCGTTTAAGCCTGCTAATGGGAGAATATCAATGCAGTGATGAACGACGACGAAGGTTCATTCCTCACATTGTTTATTGGATTTCTCCCCCTTTTTTCCTTCTTATCGCGCGTTCTTCACGTTCTTCATTGGAAAATGAACAACGGATCATTTCGCATCCGTTCTGTGACGCCATGATACCAAATCGAGTCTTCGACACCTCAACAACCATGCAGAGGTGCGATGATGATGGCAGACAACAAATCAGACCGGATCGGAAAAGGGCGTTCTTCAAGCATTCTTCACGTGGGAAGATCAAAACATGTTTTCAGGGCCAATCAAAGGTCCAAAAACATTCGGAGAAGCTTCTTGGTGTCGGGGCGACCAAAACCTGGAATTTTCACAGCGATCAGACGACCAGATCGATGAACGGATCATCACCGGAGGCGCGAAGGTGGAAGTCCGCATTTCTAGAAATTTCCAGAATACACGGCGTGTACTTCCAAAGAACACACCCTGTAGTACTAGATGTGACTAGGGTTTTGGGGGTCAGAGAGGAATCACACGGTGTTTGACCCTTGTCACACGACATGTTGGACTTTCCTCGAAGCTCGACATGTATTTGGGAAGTACATGGACATAGGATGATCTACACAGATTCAGGCGACATGGCGTGTACAGCATGGACAAGGCGGCTATGCGGGACTTGGCATGTACCCAGGGGTACACAGACATGGGATGGAGTACACGACCATGTACTCCATCACATGGCCAGGTGAGGCCAGCAGCGCAAGTCACCCTGTGTGCCAATTACACGGGTTGGAGTACACGGATCGATGACCGTGTATGGGCACATGGCCAGCGTACACGGGGCTAACCCCAGTCACTCGGAAACAACGTGTATATCAAACTACATGCCATGTACTCAGTTTTTCTACATTACCAGCCTATGACATGGGCTGTTGTACACGGGCAGTACCCGGGGTTAGACAACACGACGTGTATCTTTTCTACACACCATGTACTTTTTGGGAAACGACATGGTCCTCTTGTTCACCGTATCTTAGACATAATTCATTTGGGATAGTGCCCATTATTCTCATTCCCCTAAAGGTCAGGCCTTATTTCCTCAAACATGAGTATGATCCCTTTGGCAGGACATTCTGTGATAGAGTCATGCATCCATCTGAGAGGCCAGGATCGTGATCCTCTATCCATTCCTGACCCTAGGTAGAGTCAGGCATCGACATGACCAACTCTACCGGGCATCGATCCTCTACCTAGCTGGTTTATCACCTAACTGGTGAATCCGGATGAGTCGCAGTATCCACCATGGCCCTGGCAGTGATCCTCATCTGTGTATCGTGATCTTTCCCACTCATAAGTGTGTCTCCCGTAATGAGTGCATCTATCTATCGAAAACTTCCAACTCAGGAGTGTGTCTCCTGTAATGAGTTTATCTACCTTTCATGATTGTTCCCGATGAACAGAACTTCTCGGACGGACGTCATCAGAGCTATAAGACTTGTGGAGTATGTTCTCCCGGAACGAGTGCATCACAGAATCTTTGAAGAGAATCCCTAACAGGGGTATGCGGTTGGGTGACTTGTCTCTAGACCACGGGCCTGGGTTTTGAGTATATCTGGTTTTTTTCTATATGTTCTTGTTGTCATTTACTATGCATAGCTGACTATACCATTACTTTTTGTACTGCTTTGTGGTTTTCGGGGTCCTCTACTGAGTATTGTTATACTCACCCTTGCACGGGATTTTCCCGCATGTCTGGTGTCTTGTGCAGACGAGATGCCTTTTGACAGAGTCCAGGAAAGACCAAGACAGGATCGAGATTTATGAGTTCCCTACAGTCCGAGGCGTTCTTACAGCTACGAGCAGTAGTCCCAGTGCCTTTTTGTGTTCACAGGTTAGACTTTGCAGTTTTCAGACTTCTGTTTTTGGTGGGCTTGTATTCTGGCCCAATTTACTTTTTATTACTCTACCTTTCATCATACTCTGTTGGTTGAGTTTATTTGTATGCATGCATTTTGTTACTTAGTTTTTTTTTACATTTCAGCATTTGTGGGCGTGGAGATGTGTGCGTTTGTAATGGTACTTAGGTAATGCCTCCTATGTTAGTAATATGCCTACTCGGTGCTAGTCACCAGCCCCTGGCCTATAGGAGGCAGGCTTGGGGAGTCATGACGTGGGCCCCACTGGGACGGGTCATCATATAGTGGTATCAGAGGTGGTCATTTCTAACTTAGGACCAAGATTATGTGATTTTGGTTTGGGGAAACAGTGTTAAGTGTTTTGGGATCGGCTTTCAGGACAGAGACTACAGTGTTGGTGCGGCAGCTGACATATCCATACACCAGGACTCTGATAACCTGCTTTTCGACTTGGTACACGAAAACAAGGGATGCGGGGGAATAAAATGTACATGCATCATATAGGAATGGTTTCTGTTTTCCACATCCTTTGTGTCAGCTATCCAGATATACTAATTGACAATCGTACATCTTGTTTCCTTACAGGATGCCTCCATGATGCATACCCACTAGGATTCAGCAGAACGATCACGAGGATGACCCCCTTAGTGACGAGGCTTCGATATAGGGACTAGTTCCCCAGCCGTTTCCACAAGGTGGTGCACCAATTATGCCACCACCAGTGGAGAAACTAGTGGTACCTGCAGTACCGACCGGAGAGGAGCGCAAGCTTAGTGCGCTCCATGAGTTCCAGAGGCAGAGAACAGAACAAGAAGACCCACTAGGTGGGGGATGTGGAAGAGGAGTAGGGAGAGCTGCGGGTGGTGGAAGACACTCCGACTTACTTCCAACACCACCCCAGGTGGTCCGCACCAGGCTCAGGGAGCTGGGGGACATGGGCATGGACAGGTGCATGTGATCGAGGCATACGACCCAGGGGATGCAGGGATGATTTGAGGTATGATCTGTGCCTTTTCTACTTTAGATGTCATACTCATAGACAGGGGTTCCAATCATTCCCTTATAGCAACATGTCATGTACAAAACCTTGAGATTTTGGTAGAACAGTTGACTCAATCCTTACGTTTGGAGACACCTATGGGTGGAGACTCGATGATCACACAACTTTGTAGACAATGTGATCTTACCCTTGGAGGTGAGATTTTCGGTTGGAACCTCTGGGTGGTAGCGTTGAGGCCTTACGATGTCATTCTCGGTATGGATTGGTTATCTTCGGTCCATGCCCAGATTGACAGTTTTTGGTGAATAGTGCGGTGTGTCCGTCGTGATGGAATGAGGTTTTCCTTTTTCGGAGAAAAGGAAACCCAAGCAGCAAAAAATGGTCTCATACATAGGAGGGTGAAGCCGATCACTCATGAGTTGGATAGCCTTACCCTCGGAGCAGTAGATGTTGTGAGCTCTCAGTTCCTAGCAGTGGTGGCAGAGTATGAGGACGTCTTTCCCAAAGATGTTCCAGGATTACCTCCCCACTGGGAAATTGACTTCTGCATCGACTTACACCCCGGGACGACACCGATTTTATCATCAAAAAACCGGATGGCTCCCAAAGAGATTCACGAGCTGAGGGTGCAGTTAGAGGATTTAAAGAAAAGGGTTTCGTGAGACCCACCGTTTCACCCTGGGCGGCCCTAGTCTTGTTTTCCAAGAAGGAAGATAGGAGTCTGAGGTTGTGTGTGGATAATCGGTGCCTGAAACAGTAGATGGTGATGAAAGTTTATCCACTGCCGAGAATCGATGTCCTATTCGACCAGCTAAGAGGGGCGCAATGGTTCTCAAATGTTTACCTTCGATCAGGCTATCACCAGCTACGAGTGCGAGACAAGGATATACCAAAGATGGCTTTCAGATGCCGCTATGGACACTATGAGTACTTGGTGATGCCTTTTGGAATGAAAAATGCCCCATATAGTGTTCATGGGGTTGATGAACTGGATCTTCCACCTGTACTTGGACCAGTTCGTGGTGGTCTTCATCGACGACATCCTCGTGTACTTGGTGTCAGAGGAGGAGCAAGTGAGACACCTGCGGATGGTTCTAGACATACTCCGGGAGCACCAGCTTTATGGGATGATCTCAAAGTGCAAGTTCTGGATTCAAAAGGTCCACTTTCTAGGACATTTCATCTCAACAGATAGTGTAGCTGTGGACCCAGCCAAGGTGGAGGCTGTGTTAGCATGAGAGCCACCTCGGAGCGTGGCGGAGGTGCGAAGCTTCCATGGGTTGGCAGGATATTACCGGAGATTAGTCCTTGACTTCTCCCTGATATCAGCACCGATGAAAACCCTAACCAAGTAGGGGAAACCCTTCGTATGGATAATGAAATGCCAGCAGGCTTTCGAGCAGTTGAGGCAGAGTTTGACGAGCACCCCAGTCTTGAGATTTCCGGAGGAGGGCATCGAGTACGTATTTTTCTGCGATGCATCAGGGATCGGGATTGGTTGTGTCCTAATGCAGCGACATTTGGTGATTTCTTATGGTTCTATCTAGCTTAGGCCACATGAGTAGAACTACGTGACCCATGATCTTGATTTGGAAGCAGTAGTCTTCGCATAAAAGATGTGGCGACACTACCTGATGGGCGAGCGGTTTATTGTCTACTCTGACCACAAGAGGCTCGAGTACATCTTTTCGCAAAATGTTCTGAATCTACGGCAGATACAATGGATAGAGTACCTCTAGGACTATGATTTTGAGATCATATATACTCTTGAAACGGGGCACAAGGTGGTGAATTCTCTTAGTAGAAGGTCGAGCGCAGAACTGTTGAGTGAGGCAACATAGCAGTTAGCCACGTTACAGTGATCCTTCATGGATAGAGAGGATACAAATTACCTACAATCGATGGTTGTCACCCCTCCACTATTATAGTGAGTTAGGGAGGCACAACTTTGGGATGTCGACTATGTGGCTTTACGTGCTCAGTTATCCATAGGACAAGCTCCTGATGGAAACTCGCAAGGTGGGGAGTACGTACTTCTTTTTGGAGGATGCACTATTGTACCAGTGGCATTGCAGGAGGATGTCCTGAGTGTGTTTCATACATCCCCTTTGGCGGTACATCCTGGGGTGGCAAAGATGTACCAGGATCTCCGACAACAGTTCTGGTGGTTAGGCATGAAGAAGGAAGTAGGAGATTTCATTTCTCGATGCCTCACATGCTAGCAGGTGAAGGCTGAGCATTAGGTTCTAACGGGATTAGCTCACCCCATGGAAGTTCCAAAGTTGAAGTGGGATGGAATATCAATGGAATTCGTGACAGGCTTACCACGGATATCTAAGGGGCATGATTCCATCTAGGTGATAGTTGACCGACTCACCAAGTCAGCCCACTTCCTAGCTATCAGGCAGAAGAGTTCTGTAGAGATCTTGGTACGCCTCTACGTACAATAGATTGTTCGGCTTCATAGAGTCCCCTTGACTATAGTCTCACATCGAGACGCCCGCTTCACATCCTGGTTGTGGAAGGGATTGCAGGAGTCTTTTGGACTCAGCTACACTTGAGCACGACGTTCCATCCCCAGACTGACAGTCAGATGGAGAGGACCATTCAGGTTCTGGAGGATATGTTGTGAGTTTGTATCTTTGACTTTGGTCGCAGCTGGGAGGACCTCCTACCACTGGTGGAGTTTGCATACAACAACAACTACCACTCCACCATTGGCATGGCACTATTCGAGGACTTGTATTGGAGACCCTGCCGGTCACCGCTTTGCTGGACCGATCCCAGAGAGTCAACACTCATGGGTCCAGAGTTAGTGCAATCTACCATAGAGGAGGTATAGATCATCTGGGATTAGATGCAGACTGCACAGAGCCAGCAGAAGTCCTATACTGACTAATGACGGAGACCTCTAGAGTTCGAAGAGGGAGACCACGTCTTTCATCGAGTCTCACCTCGAAGGGGGTTACCGAGATTTGGCTGGGGCGTCAAGATATCTCTGAGGTTCATTAGACCCTTCCAGATACTATGCAGAGTTGGAGAGGTGGCATACCACCTAGCTCTACCGCCACAGTTGCATCGGGTACATGATGTCTTCCACGTGTCGCAGTTGAAGAGGTACGTGCATGACCCGTCGCACATCATCAACGAGGGGGATGGACATTGTGGATGGAGTGACCTTTTCTGAGTACCCAATAGAAATCGAGGATCAGCAAGATAGGATCCTTCTTGGGTGATTGATTCCCTTGTTGTGCATATGGTGGTAGCATGGGAATCATCAAGAGAGAATGTGGGAGTAGGAGGCCCAGATCCATGCCTAGTACCCTCATCTTTTTGGGTATCCTTTGTTTTGGATTTTTGGGGACGTAAATCCCAAATGTGAGGAGAATGTAATGTCTCATATTTTTCTATTTAATATTTTTTAATATTATATAGAATTATTTCGAGACCGGGTGCAAAAACGGAACATCATTACGAGGTCCAGTGAGCCCAGAATGATTGTTTCAACATTTTAAAGTTAAGTGAGCCGACACTTGTGTGCTGTTGTGGCGGTTTCCAAACGGATGATTGGATTAAAAATCTGAGGGCTCCGTTGCGTCTGGGACAACGACTTTAACTAATAATGAGCCTAACATCGACCAGCACGGGTCGAGGGAAAAAGTTAACTTTTAAACATTTTAATGTAAAATGAAATAAAATAAATTTACATGTTTATTTTATTTCTTTTAAGGAAACATCCGTTGCAGTGTGGTAAATAGACCAACTGTTTCCTAAATTAATGACGCATCATGATTACATAAAAATGGAAAGTTGGACTCATTAATACCGCCACGTTATTAAGTGCCAAACATGCATCACTTTTTATTGGGATAAATGAATATTGCTCATGGGCGACGTTTGAGAAGAACCACTACAGAATCCGCGTAGCGTTGGAGAAAAATATTGACGACAAATGAAGATGGATCTAAGTCAAGAATCGCTGTGCCAATTATGTTCAAGGATATCAACGACGATGGCAGTGCAACACCTTCATCGATGATCGAACCTTTCTAAAGTTAGGGGTTTTTATTTGAATTCTTTTCGTTGTTTTTCATTTTAAACGACGAAAGCAGATCATCCATGAACAAGTTGATCTGCGGATTTGTTTGTTTTTGTGGGAGGGTTTTATCAGGATGATTCGGGGAATTGATCCATGTTGTTTTGTTATTTTTTATTCTTTCTCCCTTTAAGCCTGCTAACGGGAGTGGATCTATGCTGTGACGAATGATGGCGGATTTTCCTTCCTTACTTTGTTTTTTGGATTTCTCCCCCTTTTCCTTCTTCTCGTGTGTTCATCACATTCTTCGTGGGGGTATGAATAATGGATTGTTGCACATCCATTCTGTGATGCAACGATCCCAAATCTAGGGTTCGACACTGCAATGACCTTTTAGAGGTGCGATGATGACGACAGACTATGAATCGGACCGGATCAGAAAAGGGCGTTCTTCGAGCGTTCTTTATAAGGGATGATAAAAACATATTTTTAGGGCTGATAAAAGGACTGAAAACTTCTGTAGAAACTTCGTCGTGTCGGGGCGATCGAATCCTAGATGTTTCGCTGTGATCAGATGGTCGGATAGACGAACAGATCACCACCAGAGGGCCGAAGGTGGAATTCTGTGTTTCACGAAATTTCCAGAATACACGGCCTGTACTTCCGAAGAACACACCGTGTAGTACTTGAAGCGACTAGGGTTTCGAGGGTCAGAGAGGAATCAAACGGCGTGTGACCCTGGTCACACAGCGTGTGGGACTTTCCCCAAAGCTCGGTGTGTATTTGGGAAGTACACAGACACAAGATGATCTACAAGGCTTCAGGCGACACGACATGTACAGCATGGAAGAGGCAGCTATGCATGACTCGGCGTGTACCCAGGGGTACACAGACATAGGATGGATTACAAGACCGTGTACTCCATCACATGGCCAGGTGAGGCCAGCAGCGCGAGTCACCCCATGTGCCGATTATACGGGTTGGAGTACACGGGTTGATGAACGTGTATGGGCACATGTCCAGCGTACATAGGGCCAACCCCAGTCACTCTGACACAACATGTATATCGTACTACACACCGTTTCCACAGTTTTTTCTACATGAACAACCTATGACACGAGCCGTTGTACACAGGAAGTACCCAAGGTTAGAGAACATGGCGTGTATCTTTTCTACATGCCGTGTACTTTTTGGGAAATGACATGGTCCTCTGGTTCATCGTTTCTTGGATATCTTTAATTTGGGTTAGTTCCCCTTATTCTCATTCCCCTGAAGGTCAGACATCATTTTATCACAGAAGAGTATGATCCCTTCAGCAGGACTTTATGTGATACAGTCAGATATCCATCCGAGAGGCCCGGATCAAGATCCTCTATCCATTCCTGACCCTAGGTAGAGTCAGGCATCGATGTCACCGACTCTACTGGGATTTGATCCTTTACCTAACTGGTGTATCACCTTACTAGTGAATCCCGATGAGTCCTAGTATCCACCATGGCCCTCGCAGTGATCCTCATCTATGTATCGTGATCTTTCATACTCAGAAGTGTGTCTCCCGTAATGAGTGCATATATCTACCGTAACCTTTCCACTCAAGAGTGTGTCTCCAGTAATGAGTATAGCTACCTCTAATGATGGTTCATAATGAACAACACTTCTACGAAGGACGTCATACGAGCTATATGAATTTTGGATTATGTTCTCCCGGAACGAGTGCATCACGGAATCTTCGAACAGAATCCCTAACGGGGGTATGCAGTTGTGTGACTTGTCTCTAGACCATGGGTCTGGGTTTTGAGTATATTTGGTTTTTTCTATATGTTGTTTAGACATATACTGTGCAAAGATGACTGTACCTTTACATTTTGTACTTCTTTGTTGTTTTCGGGGTCCTCTACTGAGTATTGTTATACTCACCCTTGTACGGGCTTTGCCCGCACGTCTGGTGTCCTGTGCAGATGAGCAGCCTTTTGACAGAGTCCTGGGTGGACCAGGACATGAATGAGATTTCTGAGTTCCCTACAGGCCGAAGCATTATTAGGGATACGAGAAGCATTCCCAGTGCCTTTTTGTGTTCACAGGTTGGACTTTGAAGTTTTCATACTTTTGTTTTTGGTGGGCTTGTATTCTCGCCCAGTTTACTTTTTAGTACTCTACCTTTCGTCGTACTCTATTGGTTGGGTTTAGTTGTATGCATGAATTTTGTACCTTAGTGTTTTTTTACATTTCAGAATTTGTGGGCTTGGAGATGTGTGCGTGTGTACAGGTAAATAGGCAATGCCTCCCATGATAGTAATATGCCTACTCGGTGCTAGTCACCAGCCCCAAGCCTTTTGGAGGCGGGATTGGGGAGTCACGATGTGAGCCCCACTAGGACTGGTTATGACAGTAGGTTTTAGGTTTCTCGGTTCAAGAAAACAATTCTCAAACTGTGTGACCCAAAAAAGTGTCCATGTACCCCCTGAATAACACCCCAAGAACTAGGTAATCCCTCCCAAAGATCCTTGATTGATTTAAACACAATATAGTGACATTGTGGGTGTCATAAAATCTACACCATGCATCATTCTCCAAAAAACATTCACAATAAACATGAATAGGATTAGAAGAAAATAGAAACCACCAGAACACAAATTATTTTTTTCATAAATCTACTTGAACCTCAACCAAAATATCCAACATCGATAAATAAATAAAAACAAATAAAAACTGTGATCGGGGTATGACTGAATGAAAATGTTTATCCAATGTGTTTCTCATTTATATCAAAATAATATAATATTTATTATTATACAAGAAGTATATGATCTAATGATACCATCTAAATTATTTTATTAAATGGATTGTGATCTTGTGTTTGGTAAATTATCATGAAAAAGTTTTCATTTTCATGTTTTAATAATGTTATTATTGAATTTGGAATGATTCTATGTTTATGTAGCACACATATGAATTATTTCAAAATATGTTATGGGTTGATTTAGAAATTGATATCTCCCTCAAATTCATTGGTTAAATATTTATCTCAATAAATGATGTGATCAATACTTCTGAGAAAAAATGATCTACTATATTTGGGGGAATGGGGATTAAACCAAATACACCATGAATCTCTGTCAACTATTTTATGAAGGCCATGGTAGTGATAATTACCATAAGAAATTATTTTCTTTGATTATGTATGTGAAATATTAATTTTTTATATTTCTTTGTAATACTACATTTTTTTAAATATTTTCCCATATCTTGTGGTGATTTTGAAATGATTCCAGATTAATATGCCTTATTTTACATGATATGTTAAAATCCTTATGGAATGATTCATGATTTATAATGCATATTTTATTGGGAATGTTTTCTAATGTTATATTAATATATGTTGATTATGTTCTCATACCTTCATGTCCATTATATTTTCACATATTATTTCTGATTCAAAATATGTTTCATTTACCCATTACTCATTTTATAAGGCCACTCTGTTTAATTATTATATTGGATCAAGAACAATTTAGAACATTATTTATGATATGTATTGAAGTTATTTTATGAATACTTAGAATTGATTTTTTAAATGAAGTTTTTCATGTATCTAATCTATAATGACATGTATCCTATAGTATTTATGGGGTGATTTAATGTTATATGTATATTTTGTTAAAATGGTTTTCATGAATGTACATTATGGTAGGGTCATCATAGATTGTATTAGAGTTGGGATTAGTTATTTTATGATATTATGATTTTAATAATAAGAGTATATAACATGAAAAAAACCCAAAATTATCCATGAGTGTCATAGGTTTAACATGAAATGACATTGGTCCATATGATGGTTTCACAATTTAATAAATTTGATGATTGATTTTAATTATCAATTGATTATTTTTTAATAATACCAACAATTTTGATTTTATAATGGGGACGATTACATATTCATGAAATTGGGTCGGTAACATAGACACTCATTTAAAAAAAATCGTTTAAACCCTAAATCTATCTATTCCCTCTTATCATGAAATGTTATTAAGAAAATTAATTTTTATCCCTGATGATTATACATCGAAATAAATGGTAAAATTATAGTTTTAATTTAATTTAAATAAAACTATATAATGCTTTATTGATTGAAATTTTGGATAATATCTTTTTAAATATCAATTTATTCCCCATTTTGTAACATTATTTATGGTTTTGGGAAGTGTTTTTATACCTTTATATAGAAAACATATTGGATTTATTAATTATATTATATTATTTTATATTTTAATTACACCAACGATTGTTAATGAGTGAAAGGATTACTATAAAATATGAATGGAAAGTGCACTAATTATATTGGTCTTAATATCCCAAAATATAGTATATTTTGATCAAATTCTTTGGAAAAAACTCAAAGTTGAATATATTCATAATAATTAGGAATTTATTTAAATATTTTTAGATTTTTTTGGGTATTTACCTAGGTCATGAGTTTATAATAGAACTCAAACCTTCTAATGACTTCGACTCTAGTAACTCAATGCTGCTGTCTTTATTTCATTGGCATAAATACAATGGGTCGAATCCTAAAGATCTAATCATTTTAGTAATGTTAGATAAATAGGAACATAAATTATTCCCTTTTTATATTAGGAAATGAAAATATATTATAATTCATAATAAAAACAAATGAATTGTCTCCTTGAAACTTATTCAAAGACATATTCTTCATATCTTGGGGAAATGAAACAAAATAAGCGTGAGCACAAATTCTTGGTTATAGTTAAGTATAAAGGAATCTATCATGGGTCAATAAAAAATAATAAAAATTTACTGTAAATAATTAAGAAGCCATTCCATTTAAAAATATTTTCGATCATGATATGATAAGGAAGAATAAATATGGAATGGGAAATAATTGATAATACATTCTATTCAATCAATATGTTGATAATGAAATTAATATATAGATAACATCACAGATAAAATATCATGGATAATAATAATGGAAATATGAATGAATTAAATTATTCAATATTAGATTTCATGTTTCATAGGAACATGATACCTTTACCATCAAGATCAATCCTCAAGAATGTTTAAAATATACTGGGTAAAACCCATACGATTTGGCCAACTAATTCACCTCAAGAGAATACAGATGCATTAAGGGGATTGAATTAACAAGTCTGCAGTCTATGAATTTCATGTCTAAATAATTCCTCATATATAGAATAATCGATTTAATTCATAAACAATGTTCCTTATCAAATAATTATATTATGTAAAGGATATAAATTTATCAATATTTCTCGTGATAATCAAACAAAATAAAAAATAAACATCATATGTAAAAATGGTATATAGATTGTGAAATAATAATATCCATCACATAATAATATATATATTTAAGATAAATTTAATTTATGATGAAAAATTATTATAAGAATGTGATTGTTTTAGGATAATGTTAACAATCAAAAAAGAATGTGATATTGGACAATAACTCTTACCATTTGGTAAATTTCAAGTAACATCCCCTTGGATAAAATAATTCAAAATAAATCCTAAAATATCATGAATAATGATGTATTTGGGATATTAAATTTTAAAGGGAAGTATATAAACAACATAAAATTTAATTGGGGCATAATAAAAAATATGTCTAAATGGAATGTAAATTGAGATGAAATCCCTTACATCACTCTTCATTTTCATTTACCATGAATTAATGTATAGTTGTTTTAAAATTTCTAATTAATTATTAATGAAACATATTATTACTTATGATACCATATTTTATCATTTTATAACATGTTATCACCCGTTCATTAATAATATTTTATTATTTTCATTGTTTCGAGTGTTAATTTCATTGTTTTTTCATTCATTTTTCATCATGAAATATTTAGTTATGGCACATACTATATAGTTATATCATCACTAAAATAATAATAATGGAATAATTATAATTTTTTAATTAAAGTTTAAATTTATAAACAACAATGAATGTCTATTATGAGAAATGAAGTACATTACAATCATAGAGACGGTAGTTCGTACACACGCATGAGTACCATTTCTGTTTTTCACCGATCATTATGGAAAAGGGGTAATTAATATTTTAAATTTAAATAATTATTATAATATCACCAATAAAATATTATATACTTATATATTTTATCCATGTGGTGTGGAAATGAAAAGTGACTTAAATCTCTTTGTGGAGAGTGTAATCCACACATACAAGAATGATTTTATCATATTCAAGTGAGTGGAATTGAAAAAAATAAAATGATATATATTATCCTTATATAATGATAAATATGTCATTAATATAATTATTATTTAAATTATATCACATATAATCAATAACATTACCATTATCTCCTTTCATGTGATGTTTTTGTGAAATGAAAATCACATCGATTCGTGAGTTGGTAGTCTACCGTACAGACGAGTAACAATATTGTATGTCATATAGGATGGAAGGTAAAAATATATAAAATATATAGCGACTCTATAGGTATAAAAATGTTACAAAAATTATACATATACTTTAAATCTATCATTATACCCAAACCTTAGTGGTGTAAATTGAAAAACAAATAACATCAGTTCAAAAGGCAGCAGTCCACCATAAACACGAACATTGATTTCATAAACCATTTGATAGAAGTGGAGATGGTATTAGGTATTAAATTATTATAATAACATAATATTAAATTTACGATATCTAGTTTTCAATAAAATAACAATTTAATAATAATTAAATTAGGTAGAGAAAGAAGTAAAATAAAGACCCTTATTGATGAACATTACCTCTTCTTTGGGTATCCTCCTTAGGATTGCACTAATGATTTCATAGGTTGGATTTGTTCGCAGAATAAATCTTTTAGGATGTTGTTAGGTATTATAGGATATGTTTTGGGAAGTTATTTTTTAAACAAATGTGGTTTGAAAGTGTTAAGAAGAGGGTGGGGAGGGGGGCTTTTAAAAGTTAGGGAGAGTACACACTTGATATTTTGAAAAGAATTGAGTTCTATGACATTTTAAAAATGTAAAAAAGGTAAATAATGAAAAATAATATAACCTTACAGTATTAATGGACAAAATATACCTATAAAATATTTTTTGGACAAGTTTATATGCCATTTTACCCTTATCATTTTAGTTTAACCCTCACGAAACCAATTTTTATCTTAACCACATTAATTAATTTTTACTGAATTCAATATTATATTCAGTAGAAAATGAATTCTTAATTATTATAAATTTGAAATAATTATTATTATAAATATTTAATCCATTTTTCAAAATTCAATTCACATAATTACAAAAAATTAATTTAAAATGAATCCTACTGACATGTTGAGAAAGTGGGGTTTTAATGGCCCAAATAGCCCAAAGGCCTTCATTTTATTGATTTTTAATAACCCCCATTCAATGGATGAGGGGTAACCCTTACAGGGACCTTAGGCATAGATATTACATGGACCATACGTCTCTATGGAAATATACTAGCAATAACTACATGAAACTGCTCCTCCCCAACTTCTTCATCCTGAAGTTAGCTCCCCACCTTCACATGGATAGTTCGGCTAGGCTTCCCATGAAATAATAGGCTATTCCCAATGGGAAATTTTAGACCATCTATTTCTGAAAAATCCACAAAAGCTTCTACTCTGGTGAATGGACATGCTCTAAATCCTCATCTTGAGTCTTCTCCTTGTAGAGTCTTCCTGGTCATTAAGCCCAATTTTAGGTGGCGTGAAGACCTTGAGGTGGATCGAAGGCATTGTGGTGGCCCAAAGGCCTTGAGGTGGGCCATATTACTTGATGTTTCCCATACGTTTTACTGGACCTAAGGCTTGAGGTGTCTCGAAAGCTATGGGGGACCTGAGGCCCAAACCAGTGGTCCGAAAGCCCAACCAGTTGAATAGTTCTGACTGCTATAATATGAAACAGTGCCTACTACAATACTGCTATAGTAACCCCTGGAAATTATGTCTCTTCCTGGTTTTGAACTCGGGTCTCTTGGATACACTTTCTGAGTCCTCACTAACGAAGATGAGGATCTTGTGTGTTTTAAGTGTAAATGTTCAAAACTATATAAAGTTTTTATATCTAAATTCAATATGAAATTGATACCAATATCCTAAATTGGATTAATATATGTATAATTTGACTAATATTTCTTTAATAACTATTAAAAATATAATTTTACATTATAAATTATTTAAAATAAAAATAAAATTTTAATTAAAATCTAGTATTCTTCACTCTTCATCAAAATATGATAATTTTTAGAAATATCTCAAATATTCATCGTAAAATAATTTTGGTATTATTATTGGAAAAATTAATTTAATATTTTAAAATAAATTTTATAGAAGTGTCAAATATTATTTTAGATCATGTGTTCAAATATAAATTAATTATTCTTTTAGAGAAATATACTTTTTTAGAAAATAATTATTTTAAATTTAAATGATTATTATTTTATTTATAATAAACAAATAAAAATAAAAATAATATCATCGTTAGTAATATTCAAAGCCTCAAAGTTAAATTCTAGTTTAACAGTCATATTCAAATAATATTTTAATAGTGTATTTCATTTAAACCAGGTGTTGAGACAACACAAACTATTTACAAGATTAAATTTATTCTAAAAGAATTATATTAGAATATCCTAAAGTGTTACATTATTAAATGATGAAAAAATGTAATCCTCAAAATTTCATGGATATTAGCTTATAAATAGTTGTGTGTAGCTATGCTTCATAATATCCTCTAGTTACCATGTCACTTCATCCATATTAATATTTCTCCAAATTAAATTTACCAAACTAGTAATATGATTCCTCAATATTTGATCACTATTATCATTAATCATGATTAGTATTTTATATTATGATAGATTAGGTTTCATCTCTATTTCAACATAGGTTATGAAATACATTTGTTCTTGAATGTATAACCTTAACAACGTTATATGAAACACGTCATGTAGTTTTTAGAGACTTGGAGACATTTCCAAATGATAAGAAACAACTACAATTATTTCAAGAATTTCAAAGGGTCCAATGTACCTTGGGCTCAATTTACCATTATTACCGAACCTTATAGCACCCTTATATGGAGATACCTTCAAGAAAACATGATGTCCCACCTCTAATTATAATTATTTACTCTAATTAACAATATAACCCCATTATATACTTTGAGATTCTTTAATGTGATATTAAATAGCCTCTACCTTTTTCATTTTATCATATACATGTTCTAGGACTATGAGTTTCATTTCACCAAATTCATCCCAAAAATTTGATGTATGAAATATATTTATATATAATTCTTTATAAGACGCCGTTATAATACTTTAATGGAAACTATTGTTATAATAAATCTCTACAAATGGTAAATAATAATCCCACAAACCTAGAAAGTCACGTGAGGATGACCTCAACATGAATTATATTATTTTAATTGTCTTTTTAGTTTTTCGATCAGTTACAGGGCGGTAGGAAGTTCTTAAATGAATCTCAATATCAAGATCCTTTTGAATAATCTTCTAGATATTCAATGTAAATTAGGGAACTTGATCTAAAATAGTTAATATAGGTTCCCCATGATGTCAAAAAACATTATTAATATAGATCATTTTGAGGAACTCAAGAGGTAAATATTCTCTTATAAAGAGTAAATGTTATGATTTGGTCAAGAGATCAATGATAACCCATATTTCATTATTCTTTATTGGAGTCTTTGGTATTCATGTGATAATGTTCATAGAAATTTTATCCTATTTACATATAGGAATAGGAATAGGTCACATGAATCATCTAGGATGATGCCTCAAATCCTTCCCTTGTTGAAAAACCAAACATCTAGAAACATAATTAGAAATCTCCCTCTTCATTTTATCTCACAAAAAATGTTCTGTCAAATATCTATTCATATTTATTCTACCATGGTGTATAGAGAAATTTTAGCTATGAGAATAATCAAACAATTACATTTTTCGATCTGGTATAGATAGAACACAAAATATCTTTCCAAATTTAAGAATACCATCTACACAAATGAAGTCTTCTAATTTCCCATCATTCACCGCATAGATTTTCTTCAGAATGTTCATATCATTATATTGAAAATTATTTATCTTTATTAATAAATATGGATTTTAGATCATTTGAAAAGTGATTGATATACCCCATTCCTTAGTAACTCACATATCCATATTTACTAGATCCATGAATATTTTATCCCTCTCAATCCTTATTTTGGTCAGAATTCAAGGATATTTCCTCCTCAATGTATAAATTACCTTCTTTTATTTATTGAGTGATAATGTATTGATCAATCATAATACTTGAGTAGCTCAATCCATTTCATCTGTCTCATATTGTTCATTTTCTGTGATAAAATTTATTTTATGGTTGTATGATCTATGTTTAAATCACATCATTTACCATAGAGTTAATGTCTCTATATCTTCAACAAAAATATTAAAACATCCAACTGAAGATCATGGGTTTGATAGTTCTATTCAGGAGTCTTCAACTATCTTGATGAATATGAAATAACATTTCCATTTTTCATTAGGACACAACCAAGTATATTCTTTGATGCATTACTATGTATCACAAACCCATCACTTCCAAATTATATAGTCAAAATCTGAGCATTAACCAATATCCTATTTAGTTTATCAAGACACTCTTTAAATTTATTTATCAAAACAATATTAACCCCTTTATGTGTATGTTTAGTCAATGTTTTAGCGAATCATGAAAAATTAAAAATGAATCACTGATATTATCATTCCAAACCAATGTAACCACATAACTAAGTTATGGTTATTAGGATAGGCCATTCTATGACTGACTTTGTATATATATGATCAACTGAGATTATTTATGTGGAGATAATGTGGCCATAAAAAGAAACTTATTTCATATAGAAATCAAAAATTAATAAATTTTTCATATAAATATTTCAATATATGAACCTAAAAAATAATCCAAAAGTTATTATAAATGTCCTCATAGATTTTGGAATTCTCCAAAATATCATTGATAAACACCACAAAAAATCATCAAGATATTACTTGAATAATCTATTCATTAGATCCATAAAATAGAGTTTTCTTCAGTCAATCCAAATATAATTTCTATAAACATGTAATGTACATACCTTATTTGAAAATATCTCTTAATAATGTTTTAATTATTTTAACAAATTTGATGATATCCAGAGTAAATATAAATCATTAAAAAATATTATGCTCTTTTAAGTTGATTTAATAAGTCATCAATGTGATGTAGAGAGTACTTTCTATTCACCATAATAATATTTAATTCCATAAAATCAACACACCACCACATGGATCCACCTTAATTCTTAATGAAGAGAATGTGGTATCCCCATAATGAAGAATTAGGGATAATAAATCCTTTATCACCAAAATAATCTAGTTTTTTCTTGAAATACATTAATTATATAGTGCCCATTCCATAGGGATTCTATGATATTTGTCTTCCATCACGAATTAAATTGATTGTAAACTGAAATTAATGATATATAGGATGTCTATATAATTTCTTAGGAAATACATCAATGTATCCTATATAATAGGTACATCCTCAAATTAGAGATTTCGTTCTTCATACCTAGATTTTTTTTATCTTATTCCCAAAGAATCTTATTCCATAGAGATACTGAGTGATGACCAAGATACGACCCACGGGTTGAAGTCTCAACATTAATTATAGGTGATTCTATATCTTCCTCAAAAATCAAAACTTCCTTGTTCTTGAAATATTTGTTTGGCATAATATATTGAAATATGTTCCATACCAAGGATTATTTCAATGTAAATCATAGGTAAGACAACATTTTCAAAAAATAAAGCACATTTTTATTTAATGATGGCGACCACCTGTTAAATCATTGTTGTAATGAGACTTACCTTAGGAGTTTTGACCGAAAACACCCTTCTTAAATTAGTAGGGTAATATCTAATTTTCTTGGAAAACTGGGTAGACATAAAAGATTGTAAGGATGTAGCAAAAAATAAATCATTATTTAGGTTCTAATATATGATTAAAGTATATGATAACACTTTATTGGGTACATCAATGTCAACTGTAGTGATCACCTAAGCTTGTACTTCTCCCCTTATCCTCTTTTGTTGTAGATTCCCATAAAGCTTGGGTAATTCATTAAAGCAGTACCAAATAACCCTATTGTTAAAATGCTGAATAGTATTTTTTTGCTCATTTTAATAGAATTATTTAACCTGGTGACCTTTTTCTCTACACATATAACAAACTACCGATGCCTTCACGAATGTCCTAGGGTGATTCTTACACATTTCTCACATGGTGGAAAATGCTTAATTCCCTTTTTCTTATTTGATGCATTCCACTTTCCATGGTGTTTGGATGAATTATTCTTATCATGGTTTCCAGTTAATATATATTTTCTTGAAAATTATATCTCCATTTTGATTGAATATAAATATATTTCATCATATGATAAAAAATTATAAGAAATTAACACCCTTATAAGACTTTTTTATTCCCTTAGAATAAGTGGTAAATCTTGCACTCCATGTTGTGTATGTAATCATTGGAATACTTAGATATCCTTGTAAAGCTATCCTCAAAATCAGTAGAATTTTCTTATTTCATTTCATTTAATAAAATGATATTTATCTTCATTTCTATTTGTTGATCTTGGGGGAAATATTTTTACAAGAACACGAACATAAAGGAATTTTATTCGTTGAGTTGTATTTCCTCTTCCTCCCAAGTATTATGGATCAAAAACCTCCATTGATCTGAATTTCCTTTGATACAATAAACTATAATTGTAACCTTTTCATTTTCACTACATCTTAAGGACATAAATGTAATCTCTAGATACTTTATACATTTCTCAGCTACAATCGAATTAGTAGTTTTACTATGTTATGGGGGATTCTGTCATGTAAAGAAATCCAATATTGGATAATATCACTACAGAATGGGTTTCTCCATCCAAGAAAGGCTATTTTTCAAAACAAGATTCATATGACCTAAAACAGATATAATTTTTACAATTCCAACACCAAATATATTGGATTCCTTAGTAGGGAAATATCTACATTGTCCATGAGTACTTGAACCCTTCTTCTTTCTGTGTGCCATTTTTAAATAATGACATATACCGGATTAAATTGTAAAATTATGAACATTAAATAACAATGTATAATTAAAAATATTAGGTAACACTGGACATGAATTAATATTTTTCCATTTTTAATATAAAAATCATAAAAATTGTTTTTTGGGGATATATTTATTTCAAAATATTTCATAATGGTTTGTAAAGAAAATGTTAATTATCCTAAGAATATCACCAGGGAGTATCAAACTAGGTGCACAGTAAGGCCTATTATCATGCACTAGGTGATGATCAGGTCAATCCCAATTCACATTTTTTTGGAGTTATTACCCCTACAAACATTTTTTCATTAACCATGTCCACTTGTAGTATATAGGTAAGGATGAATTTTATATAAAAAATCATATAATATATACCTTCATAAATATTTAGGATTTTCATATATACTTATCCTGAAAGTATATAATAGGTTTATATTACCCAATATTTGTTTTCTTAAATATAATTTCAATGGTTTCTACTAAACTTCCTCTGATATAGAAAATAAATACCCTGAATTCAATATGTCGGAGTCAGTACCCTTTTGAAGTACATTAGCATAGACAAAATGCGTGGAATCTATATAGCCTAATGAATTTTGTAGTTTTTGAAAACTATATACATATATAATACCAATTTTACATTGGGAAATGAAAATAAAACATAACACAAACAAATGAACTTCCTCTTTGAAACATATTCAATGGTCCCTTATTCATATCCCAATGAATGGAAAAAGGGTGAGCTCAAATGCTCAGTAAAGGATTAATACAATGAAATATTTCATGAATCAACAATGAATAATCAACAATGATAGTAAATATATTTAAATATCTTGTTTTCTCAGTTATTTATGAATCAACAATGAATAATCAATGTAGAATCATAAATAACTAAGAAAACATGATATTTAAATATATTTACTATCATGATAAGATATGAAAAACTCACTATGGTAAAGTAAATAATTAAGAACACATGTTGTTAAATCAATTAGATGAAAATTAAATGAATCCATTGATAATATCATATTAAAAATATCATGGAAAATAATAAATAAACACTGAATGAATGAAATTATTTAATATTGGATTTCATGTTTCCCAAGAACATGATACCTTTAACTTTATGATTTATCCTCAAAACTATTTAAAACCTAATAGGTAATAACCCAACTGATTTAGCCAATCGATTTGTCTCAAGAGACTATTCATGCGTTGAGGGTATACATTAACTATTCTGAAACCGCTGTATTTTATGTCCAAATATTTCCTTATATATATATATATCAAATAATATATTTAATCTATCAAAATTTCTCCTTATCAAGTATCCATATTGAGTAAAGGATGCAGATTTATCAATATTTCCCTAGTTAATCAAATAGCCTTCAATGTAAACACATAATATAAATATTTCTTATGGTTTATGTAATAATCATATTCATCATAAAAGAAAATGGATGTTTAAGAAAAATATAATTTTTAATGAAAAATTATTACCAGAAAGTGATTGTTTTAGGATAAGGTAAATAATCACAAAAGAAAGTGAGATTACATCATTAGTATTACCATTTTTATTTGAAATTAAAATATCATTGGATGAAATATTTAAAATTGAAAATTTAAATACCATAAATAATTAAGTATTCAAGATATTACATTTAAAATGGTAATTATATAAACTACATTAAATTTAATTGGTTTATAATAACTAATAGGTGTCAAGGGAATGTAAATTGAGATGAAATCCTTTACCTCATGATTATGTTTGATTAATCGTGATTTAACATCATTTGTAGAGGTTTGAAATATTTTATTAACTTATTAATGAACCATATTAAAATTTATTATACAATATGTTATCCTTTCATAACATATTATCAATTATTTGTCAATAATCATTCATTATTTTCATTATTTATTGTGTTAATTTTCTTGTTTTCTCATGCAAATTTTGTAACAAATGATTAAGTTTTTGCACATTTTATATTGATACAAGATATACATAATAATAATAATGACATAATTATAATATTTTTACAAAACATTTAAATTTAAATCCAATCATAATTGATGGATATGAAAAATTTAGTACATTTCAATCAAGGTGGGGGTAGGCCATACGTACGCATGAGTAACATGTCCATTTTTTAACGATCATTATAGAAATGGGTAAAGTAATATTTTACCTTTATATAATGATAATAATATCATTAATACAATATTATATACTTATTTATTTCATCAAAGTAGTTTTGTTATTAAAAGAGAGTCACATCGCTTCATGAAGGTTGTAGGCCACAAGTACACGAATGATGTTATCATATTCACCCGAGTGAAAAGGAAAAAAAGAAAATGATATATATTATCCTTCAATAATGATAAATATGTTATTAGTATCATAAATATTTCAATTTTATCACATATTATCGTTAATTTTATCTTTATCTCCATCCATGTGAAGCATTAGTGAAAGATGGATCACATTGCTTAGCAAGGCAATTGTACGTCATACACACGAGCAACATTACCATATCACCAATAAAATTGAAGGTATATATATATATATATTTGATATAGTGACTCCAAAGGTATAAATATGTTATAAATTTTGTATATATACTTTATATATATTATCATACCCAACCTTTTTTGGTGGAAATGAAAATTAAAACATCTGTTCGCTAGGTGGTAGTCCTCCATACCAAAAAATGATTATTTTGTAAGCAATTTTATAATATTAAATATATTTTATGGTAATTAAATTATTATAAAAACATCACATTATATGGAATTTATCAAGGTTAGTATATCATGTTTTTTTAATAATAAATTATGGATTCTAAGAGAGAAGTGAAATAATAATCCTCTTTGAAGAACATTACCACTTCATCCAGTATTCTGCTTATGATTTCCTTAAATCTTTCCTAAGATGGATTTATGGAAAAAATAAGGCTTATAGGATGATTTTGAAGAATCTATGAACTTATTTGGGTAGTTCTTGGATGAAACAAATTTATTTTAAGGTGTGAACAAGTTAGGTTAGGGTGTGAACTTTTATAAGTGGTGGAGAGGACACACTTGGTATTTTTGAAAAGAATTTAGTACTCCCACGTTTTTCATCTGTAAAAATGATAATAAATATACCATTATTAATACTTATATGTGTAATGGAATAAATATGTCCATGAAATATTTTTTGGAAAATTTTATAGCCCATTTTTATCCTTATGATTTTTTTAACTCCCAGGTAAACCCATTTTAACCTTAACCATGGTATTTAATTTTTACTGCATTTACTATTAATTTTTGTCAAAAATTATCTTGACCAATTTATAAAATATTCATAATGAATATTTTAAATATGTATTCCATATTTAAAAATTTATCTCACAACTCTGGAAAATGTAAATTTAAAATTTATCCTGCAGACGTGTTGAGAAAGAGATTTTTTATAGTGAAAATGATCAAAAGTTTATAAAGTTTTTATATAGAAATTAAATATTAAATAGATAGAAATGACCTAAATTAAATTAATTTATGTATAATTTATCTAATTTTACTTTATAATAATTTCTAAAAACATGTTTACATTGAAATTTTTTAAACAAAAAGGGAGTTTTTAATAAAAATCAAGTATTTTACACTATTCATCAAAAAATAAAACATTTCAAAAAAATCCCAAAAATTAAATTTAAGGTAAATTTGGTATTAAAATTTGAAGAATTAAGTTTATTTTTTCCAATATTTTTTCTAAAATTGGTAATATTTAATTTTAAATCTTTTATACAAAGCGTGATTAATTTTTCTTTTAGAGAAATGCAGTTTCAGAAAAAATTCTTTTACTTTAAAATTATTATTATTTAATTTAAATTAAATAGATGAACATAATAATCATATTTTAGTTATTAATATTCATAAATTCCATTTTAATTTAATGTTTAATGGTTATATTTAAATAATATTTTAATATACAATTTTGATTTAAACCCAATGTTGGGTGCCTCACAAGTAATTAACGAAATTAAATTATTTCTAAAATAAATACCTTATATAGTCTTGGGGTGATACAAAAAATGGTTTTATGAATACATAAAGTATATTTTATAAAATGAAACAGATTAAATTATAATAAATTATGGATCTATTACATTGGAATATAGATAAGAGTATTAAAATACCAAATGTTTCATCTTATGGTAAAATAGTCATATTTATAAAAAATAAATTCTGATCAATGCCTTTTTGTATTTATTATAATTAACATAAATATATCATGATCAACAATGAGTTATATTTACCATGTATTGATTACTTTTTCATCAAACTATTAAGGGATCAATTATTCTCAAATATTTATCTTCAATCTAGATATCATCAAGTAAGTATGAAAATATTTGATATATTCATGATATAATTTCATATAATAGATGAAAACTATAAGTTCATAGTATGGTATTCCAAAATCAAAATGAACCCACATATTTAATAATTTTATGATTTAATCTTTAAATATTATATATATCAATGTGTGGAAGTCTTTATAAATTATATTTTTATATATTCAATGTCAATAGAATTGAATGATGTTCATTTAAATATTCTAGAGAAAATTATTTGAAAAGAGAAATTATTATTTATATTTTGAAGGTTTTAATTCTACATTCATAAGTTATTAGTCATGGGTTATTTACAAAAAAGAGTGGGTATATATTTAAATTATAATAAGATATATATGATTGTGGGAAGGGACATACCAACTCCTATAATAAAGATATAATGTTTTATGGACTATCTAGATTCTATAGGAGATTATAAAATTACTATAGATAATCAAATATACAAAAAAGGTTGAATCTGATGGGTGTTGTGTTCCGTTAGATATATAAATGTGAAGAAAAATTAATGATAGTAAAATATGGTTGGTCAGATTACATGTACTCAAAATACCAAATTTTTTTGGAGGTATTATGATACAGTCTCATACATTAACCAATGGATTATTATGTCTCTTAATAAAAAATTAAAATATGGTATCCTATAACTCACACCGAGTAATGAATCATGAGAAAAATTATCCAACACCTCATTTGGAGATAATAGTAATAATGTTTCAATTTATGATTAAATATATTTTTTTTCATGGTGAAAAGTATTAAATATATAATAATTACCAAATCAAAATTAACACAATCAAATAGATTGATTTGAAAAAAAATTATAGATGAGATTGTTGAATTTGGTTGATGATTATGATTTCTCAATAAATTACCCTCTTGAATGGAAAAGAAGGTGTCTAATAATATGAAGAGGAAGGATCATGAAACCATTTTCATTGTGGGAATTTAAAAAAACCTAATACTCTAGGATTTTCAATGGATGGACATGAGAATCATAATTGATCAAGAGATATAAAATTTTTCTCAAATACATACTCAAAAAAACTTTTAGGTGAAGATCATAGGGAAAAAATGAGGATACATATCTAAAAAAGGTAAGATATATTATACAGTTCAACATTGACAATGAGGGAATTATATAATCTAATAAATGAATATGTTTTCCTTTAATTAAAAAAATTTAGAATGAGTAGTTGGGTGATTCAAATAGTTTTTAATTCTTTATTCATTACTTAAGGACATAAAAATACATATCTCAAGGAGCATTTATTTTGGGATAACATAAAGTGGAACATTTATAGTGTATATCTAAATGACTGTATGAAAAAATAATTTTAATTTGATGATACAATCCCTTACTTATAATGAAATGGGAGTACAAAACCTTGTTTTTCATCATATGACATCTATAGACTTCTAAAATACATACACATGTTTGGGTTTTAGATTAGGTCCTTATGATGTTGGAAAATTTTATTTTTATTAAATAAGTTTTAATACTTTATTTTTATGTGAATATATAAATATATAAAATTTGAAAAGGATACATATATATGAATCTAAATTGTATCTTGTTGAAATATTAGGTTTACAACAATATTTTAGATAATTGTTAAATAATAATTTTATACAAAGTGTAGCTTTATTACACAATATCACCCTCAAACTAGTGATATATATTAAAGTAATTTTAAATAAATGGAATATATATTGAAATCATACAAGAAGGGTTTTAGTGGAATTTAGAATTAACACCTTCCCTTGGTAAAATTATCATGTAATAATAGTCTCTATTTTCTTACTCAAATCATATTGTTTATGGCTTTTTATTAGATGTGGCGATGAAGTTGAACATGTTGGGATGAATTGAAAGAGAATATTATTTTAATATATGATATTTTACATGAAATTATACATAAGAATAATATTATTTAGTGACACATTAAAACTTTACAATTTCAATACAATAAATATATTGATAATCATTATGTGATTTAGAGATTGGAGATATGGAAATGTAATTACATTGGGAATTTACATCGATATGGTTTATGAAAATTTGGAATATTGGAAATTAGATCCTATGATAAATTTACCCCATTAAAGTAATTGATTGTGCGATGACTAGACATCATCAATTAAGAATTCTAGAGTACAACACTTAAGTGCATAATGTGTTTCTTGATTATCATTTGAGTAAGTAAAAAACCTTACATATCATTTGTATTGAACTATGAGGCTTTAGTGATGTCAAAACTAGTAGTTTGAAGCTTTTTATTACTTTATTAAATTGGAATAAGATATAATGAATAACATTATGAAGAAAAAAATTGTTTATTATTCTCGGTAAACTAGATATATACACGAGTCTCAAATGTTATTGGAATACACAAATTATAACATAATATTTTTTTCAAGAGTAAGTGTACTCCATCTAGTTCATCCATTTATATAAGTCATAGTAAACTTCATGGAAACTAGATGAAATGAAAAAAATGGTTAGATAAAATTCTCAGTATGGGTTAAGCACAACAGAAGATATCTGGAATAAATGAAGTATCATATATAAGTAATTAGTAATATGGAAAGGTAAATATCTGAAACCACATCCCATTTAAATAATTTACTAGAATAATCAATGGAAAGGTAAATAATTGAAAACACAATCAATTAAATCTATAAACTGATTATCATAAATGGATAAGGAATAATAAATATGGGAATGTAAATAATTAAAAAACATGTCACTTAATCAATAATTAATAATGAAATACATCCATATATAATATCATTGTGAAAATCTCATTGAAAATAATAATAACTAAAATGATAGTAATGCACCTTATCAAATATCCATATTGAAAATATTGATGCATCGAGGGGATTTCATTACCCAGTCCCCAACCCATGTATTACATGTCCAAATCATTCCTCATATATCAAATAATAGATTTAATTTACAGACAAATCACCATATCAACTATCCATATTTAGTAAAGTATATGAATTTATCAATACTTCCCGAGTTAATCAAATGACATTCAAAAGAAACACAATTTGTAATATTGGTATAAGATTTACAAATTTGTAAAATCCATGATAAATGATATGTATATTTAGGGTAACTTTAAGGTTCAATGATTATAGGAAATCTAATAACCCATGGGGAAGATAATGACTAAAAAATGATTCAGGTAAGTGAATGTCAATATTATCCTTGGTCAAATTAATCACAATCCATCCATTTAATCAATAAGGATGGTATCAATATAACATATACCCATTATAGTAATAATAATGGGCTTTCTTCATTTATTAATATAACTACCATAAAAATATATTTTTAATCATTTTTGAGAGAAATATGTTTTTTATTTTGAAAATCACCTTTTAAAAATTAAAATATTTTTAGAATACTTTTCTTTGAAAATAATTGTATTTATAAATAAAATTATTTAAATGTAAAATTTATGGAATATAAAGAATAAAATTTTATTTAAAACTGTCCTTGTAAACATACAAAGTTGGATTAAGAAACTGTTGATACTATTTCCATACATGTTTTATATGGTAAAGGAATATTCCTTTTTTCATTGAAAAAAGGTTAGAAAAGTGTCTTGTTTATAAAATCAAAAGAAGATTCCTTTTAATATGTTTTGTAAAAAGTAAAAAATGGGTAAAAAAATATTTAATAAATTATTTTCATTAGTAAAAAAAACATTAAAAACAATTTAGAAAACATGGTTTTGAAAAAAAACATTTTTCCGATCGATGAAAAAAATAACGTCAGATTATTAAAAATATATTTTATAATATATATTAAGTACCAAAGAGTGTAAAAATGGTACTATTACTTAAAATTATCATTAATAACTATATTAGATAAAAATTAAATGGGTTTACTCCAAAATTTTCAAATACTTCCCATCAAATAAATTTTTTGATTAAACTATCTCGATTATAATATGATTTTTGAAATAAACCCTTACAATGATCATAACATTGAATTGGGAATTAATAAATGAATAGAATATGTGTATCATAAATAAATCCACATAAATAATGTTGAAATAAAAAATATAATTTCAAATATAATTACACATATAATCTTAGAATATCAAATATAATAGAGGTGTAATATTATACAAATTAAAAGAAGTCATGTTAAGTAATTATTTACGACTTTGGTAACTTTTTTTAAAACCCCCTTGTATGAAATAGTTCAAATTTAAACATAAAAATAACATGAATAATAAATTATTTATGATATTACATTTCAAATGGGAATTATATACACAATATAAAAGAAATTAGGTTCATAACATTACAATATGCCGCAATAAAATGAAATTGAGACGAAATACCTTACCTTATGGTTCTATTGGGTTAAAAATTATTTAACCACAAACCTATTATAACTTATTCAAGAACCATTTGAATATTTATAATATCATATATGAGACTTTTATAACATCTTATTACACATTCATTTATAATCTTTCATTATTTTTACTAATTTAGGTTTTAATTTCCTTACCTTTTCATACGTGTTTCTTCATGAAAGATTACATTATTGAGAATATTATGTCTTTATATCATATATATAATAATAATCATGTTATAATTATTATATTTATACATCGATTATTATTTTATAACAAATCATGAAGGGTAGTTATGAAAAATTAAGTATGTTACGATCATAGAGACTCTAGGTCAAACGTACACATTAATACCATTTCTATTTCTCAATAATCAGTATGGAAAGGATGTAATTAATATTTTACCTCTCCAGAATGATAATAATAAAATTAACAATATATTATATACTTATATGTTTCATATATGTGGTGTGGTGATAAAAAGAGAGTCACATCGCTTTGTGAATGATGATATATAATAATCTTATAGAATTATAAAAATGCATTAAATATCATAATTATTTAATTCATGTCACGTATAAAAATTAAATTTATCTTTATAACCATCTATGTGAAGAATTTGTGAAATACAAATCACATCACTTCTCTAGGCGGTAGTCCTCAATACACACCAGCAACGTTATCATATATACTGTGGAATGGAATGTAAAAATAAATATATGATATAATGACTCTAGAGGTGTAAATATGTTATAAATATAATATTTATTTATGTATCTATACTTTATATACATCATAATACCCATCCTTGATAGGTGGAAATGGAATATCAAATGACCTCAGTTCATGAGGCAGTAGTCCGCTTTACACATAAATGATGATTTTGTAATCCATTTGATAAAAGTGGAGATGGTTTTAGGTAATTATATTAAAATAGAAACAACCCAATATATACAATACAATGATATTATCATATGATAATAGTTAATAATAATTGAAGGAGGTGGAGAAGTAAGTAAGATTAAAATTTTTGTTAAAGAAAATTAACTCTTCTTCGGGTATCCTCTGTGAGTTTTCAATAAATATTTCTAATGATGGATTTTGTCCAAAAGTAAGGATTATTTGATGAGGGTATGGAATATAAAAATTTATTTGGGTAGGTATTTTCGAATCCAATGATGTTTGAATGTAGGAATAAGAGAAGATAGTGGATGGCCTTTTATAAGTTTAAGAGATGACAAACTTGGTATTTTTGAGATGAATTGAGTGATCAGACATTTTTCATATAGAAAAAGTATCCAAAATGGACCATTAACTAACTTTATAGGTTAAATGTTATAAATATGGGAAAAATAGTTTTTTTACAGGTTTATAATTGATTTTTATCCTTATATGTTTAGTTTAACATCAAAGTAAACATATTTTTATAGTAACCTCAACAATTATTTTTTATCAAATTCATTATTAATTTTGGTCAAAAAATATGTTTAAATTATTATAGATTATAGATTATGATGATTAAAAAAGTGTAATATATTTTTCCAAAATAAATTAATAGAATTGGAAAATTTTAATTTAAAATTTTCCCCACAAAAGTGATTAGAATGTGAATTTTTTATTGAGGAAAAAATTAAAAAAAATTTAACGTTCTAATATCTCAATTCAATATGAAAATAATTACATTAAAAAAAATTAGATTAATTTATATATAATTGAATTAATTATAATTTAAAACCTAATAAATGTATTATTTAACATTATAAATTATTGAACCCAAAATGAATTTTTAAAATAAAACACAGTATTTTTTAATATTTATAAAAAACAAAACATCTCAGAAAAATTCAAAAAAATATCCCTATGATAATTTTGATATAAAAATTTCATAAATATAGTTTATTTTTTCAAATAAATTTTATAAATTTTTTAAAAATTATGTTTCAATTATTTATATAAAGTAGGATTAAACCATTTTTAGAAAACTATATTTTTTCAGAAAACATTTCCAATTCTTAAAAGTAATTATTATTTTATTTAGAATAAATATATTTTCATATTTTTTATAATTTAGTTATTAATATTAATTCCCTCTAATTTTACAGCTAGGTTGTGACTAGATATTAAATAATAAAATTTTAATAATATTTCACCTTTCATTTAAACTCTATATTGTTTGTAACACAGACATAAAAAAGTTTTACGTATATCATAAAATAAACATAGTTTTATATATAACACAAGAAAAACTATGTGTTGTTTGTAAATCAAGCTATTAAATATATTGAATTTATTTAAAAATAAATTTATCAGAAAGCCGCATGGTTTTAAATTGTTCTATAATATTGGTGTTTCAAGTAATACATGTTATTTAATACCATGTTATTCTTTTAGAATCTCAGAGTGTGACATTCTTCCCACCTTAAATAAATTGAGTTATCACAATTTAATCTTGACTAGAGTAATAAAGGGTTTGATATATTTTAAAATACCTTTATTGAAATCCCACATCATGATAAGGGTTGATAAATCATCCTCTTAATAAGAGTGAATGATATCTACAATCTTTATATGTAATAATACATAATTAGGTTTTCAAGTAAGAGAACGCTGGTGTAAATTGATGATATAGACATGGAGGAACAGAATAAAAAATTATATATAATGACTCGTGTCATTTATCATAAGAAATTGATTTATCAATGAAACTGTAAGGTCCTCATGACCATAAATTCGTGATGATTTAATAGATTATCTGATTCATTAGATATGAATGTAATAGGATAATAATTTTTTTAATATTCTTTTCCTAAAGTTGGAAAATTATTTAACGATCTATTAATATTAAGAAATATAGTTAGTTTATTTGTTCCAATTTCATGTGTATAATTTCATCCTTTGTTTTTTTACTTCCATTAATTCCCAATTCATAACATACTCTAAGAAATGAATATCTAAAAATGAATTTTTTATTCTTGAATCACTAAGATTTAATTTTAACAAATTGTATGGTCCATGAAAAAATTCTTTATATCTATATTTAACTATTTTTAAAAACCATTATTGTTAGTACAAGCTATCAAATATAATAAATTAATCTCTATATCTAAAAATTAGCACAAATATATCTTCATTAATATTTATTTTTTAAATCATTGAAATAAAAACAATATAATATTTACTAGGAAATCACATATGCCAGTGGTCAGTGTGAAACCCTTATTATCTTTCTCTCATGGGTTAAATCCCCATCGCCTTTCTAAATTCTATGGGTCTTCACCTATCATGTAGTTTTTCAATTTCCTAAAACCATATTAATTTAAATATAATAATGTTTCTAAAAATCTATTATTGAAATACATGAAAAAAAGATAAATAATTAAATAACGATTTTACTATGGTTTTCATTATAACCTTTTTAAAAAGTCCAAAAATCTTATTTGACAATTATTACAATGGAACTAAATATTATATTAACCTTAAAGGTTGTAAATACCTTTAAAAATTTTCTATGAAATTTTAGGGAATTATTCATTAAATAATATTTCCATTAAAACATATACTTGGCATAACTTTCTCCCAAAATTTGGTTAATCACATGACAATCCTGGCACAAAAAATTTTAAAAGGGGTGTTTATGAATTTGAACTTATAAAAAAACATAAAATCAGAATCCCATGATGTTATTCATAACTCTTTAATTAATTAGGACATATATTCAATATCCTTATAAGTTTCATAATTCTTATAAAAAATACCATTGATAAAATACTTATATAAGAATACTTCATCCATTTTATTTCAATATATGATATTCCTTGGTCTAGAAGTTAACCATTAGAAGGGGTAATTAATTAATGTAATTTCTAGGTTTTATAAATTTATGAAAATGAACTATAAATTGGTCTATCGGATGTGATTTATTTACATCCATTATAATATTCATTTTTCCTCATAAATTTTATTCCTTATACTGTTTATTTTCCACACATAAATCATTTCCCACTCTATTGAGAAACTTTCTTGGGTGTATCCTTCCACTTTTATTACATTATAGAAATACACAATATTTCTTCCATGGTATTCATAATATGAGATCTTGAAAAACTTTACCCTTATCTTCTTTGAAGATAATGAGAGTTGGTTAAGGTATAAGTTTTGAATCATATTTTAGGAAAACTGATAAGATATAATAAAAAAATATTTCACTCTAGTTATAATCCCATTTATTTTCTCATGGTCAACATATTTTTTATAATTTTCAATTTTATCATGATCTTTTCAGGTTCCATCCATTTTATAAATCCAAAATCATAATGTGAGTAATAATAATCACATTGTTAAAACCATATAATCATTTTTGGGATGTTTAAATCATGGAACATTATTTCCAATCTAAGACATCTAATGTTTAATCTTTGTCATTCATTTTCATAATAAATTCAAATACTTATAAATTTTTTGTAAAGAAAATGTGAATTATCCTAATAATATCCATCAGTAATGCCAAACCATGTGTGCAGTAAGGCCTATTTTCACGCACTTGGTGATGATCTAGGGAATCCCAATGCACACATTTAAGAATAATTTCACCAAGGTAAATCTTTTTTAGAACCATGTTCACTTTTAGTATCCAGATAGGGATGTATTATTTAGAAAATAAAATTATCTCTTACTTACCAAAACTTTAGAATGTTATTCTATACTTATCCACAAATTATATCATAGGGTTATGTTATATAATCTATGTTTTCCTAAATTTAGTTCACATGGTTTCAACTAAATTTAATTTTATACCAACTATAGCATCCCCAACCCCAGTATCCTATAGCAGATGCCTATTTTATTACACTTGAATAATATAAAAGTAATCACATTTTAAAGGAGAAAATAGTTTTATAGTCTTTATAATGAAGATATATATATGAGTCGCACATTACATTGGAATCCACAAATTGCAACCTAATTTTTCTCGAGAATAACTTTATTCTATCTAGATTATCCATACATATCAATCATAGTATACATCATGGAATCCTTAGGAAAGGTAAAAAATTAAATGGTAAGATCAAATAATCAGTAAGGGTTATATACAATAGAAGCAATCATGATGAAATAAAGCATCATCAATACAGATTGAATAATATGAGAAGGTAAATGTATGAAAAAACATTCGATTTAATAAATTACTAGAATAATCCACAACAAGGTAAAAAGCTAAAAATACATGACATTTAATGAATAAAAATACTATCATAATTGGGTATGGAATTATTAAGATGATAATGTAAATAATTGAAAACATGTGTAATTCAACTAATAACTATGAATGAAATGCATCCATAGATAATATCATTGTAAAAAACGCATTGATGATTATGAAAACTAAAATAAATAAAATGATTAATTATTATAAATTATGTTTCTTAAGTACATGACACCTTTAACATTAGGATCTGTCCTCAAGATAATTTAGAATATACTATGTGAAAACCCATTTAACTAAAGGAAGACAACTGATTCATCCAATGAGACTACCGATTCATCAAAGAGCTTGCATTAATCTATTAACAACCCATGAATTTCATGTTAAATTCATCAATCATACATCAAACACTCAATTTCAGTCATAAACAACGTAACTTAGAAAATAAATTTTATTGAGAAAAGGATACATATTTATCAATATTTATGAAGTTAATAAAGTAACTATCAAATTAAACACCATATGTAAAAATGGTATATAGTTTACACAATAATAATATATATGATAACTGATATGAATATTTAGGAGAAATTAAATACATAATGATTACTGGAAAGTGAATAATTCAAGGGGAAGTTAATGACAACAAAAATGATTGAATAATGTGAATAGAAATACTATCCTTGGTAAAAAATTATCATAATCCATCCAAAGAATGAATAAGGACTGTATAAACCCAATGTATAACCGTTTTAGTATTAATAATATTTTATTATTTATGAATATAAATACCCTAAAAATTTCATTAAAAAAATTCTTGAGCAAAATATCCTTTTCATTTTGAAAATCACATTTTAGAAAATAAAACATTTAAAAAATCATTTTCATGGAATTTTTTTTAAAAACTAATAACTTCTAGAATAATAAAAAAATATTGATTAAAAATATCCATTTAAAAATAAAAATTAATCTTTAAATAAATTTTGATGGGTAATTACATAGATGGATTATAAGGTAAAAATAATTTTACTATCTCATTGTATAGAAGGTTAGAAAAAATGGCTTGTTTCAGAAAACTACAAGAATAGTCCTTTGAATACATTTGGTAAAAATAAAAAATGGGTAAAAATTAATTTGATAAATTATTTTTAAAAGGATAAAAATAAATTTTAGAAACCTTTTAGAAAATAATGCTTTAAAATAAAATATATTTTCGTGTAAAAAGAGAAATGATGAAGGATTTTTATAAAACAATTTTGTAAAACATTTTAAAAACCAATGTTTAGAAAAATGATATAATTTCTTAAAAGTATAATTTATATATTGATACGAATAAAATTAAATGGGTTTATTATTAAATTTCCAAAAAATTTCCTTCGATGGAAATTGAATAATAAAAAATCTTGATTAGAATGAAATTGTGAAATAAACCCTAATAAGGATCATATTCTAGAAGTGAGAGTTATTAAATGAATAAATTATGTATATCAACTAAAAATCCAAATAAATAAAGTATAAATAAATCAATATATAGTATAAATTAATTTTCACATACTCTTATTATATCAAATACGATGAAGGTGTAATATAACTTAATAAAAAGAAGTTGAGTCATGAAATTATTTACCACTTGGTATATTCTAATTAAAAACCACATGGTTGAAATAATTCAAATTGAAACATAAAAATACCATGAATAATGATGTATTCATGATATATTTTTTCAAATGGTAACTATAAACACTATATAAGATAAATTAGTTTCATAAAATTACAATATTTCTCAATGAAATGAAATTGAGACGAAATCCCTTACCTTACGCTTCCCTCAGGATTGACGCTCTATAAACTCATGTAAAGTTGTTTTAAAATTTTTATTAAATTATTTAATATGTATATAAATATTTTTAATATCATATATGAACATTTGATAAAATATTATGACCCCTTCCTTAATAATCTTTCATTATTTTAATTGTTTCGGTTGATAATTGCCTTATTTTATCATACATGTTTTATCATGAAAGATCCAGTTATTTCACATATTATATAGTCATATCATATAAAGAATAATAATCAGAAAATATTGGTCATATATATACATTAATTATAATATTAAGGAAAATCATGAATGATGGTTATGAAAAATGAAGCATGTTACTATGATTGAGATGGTATGCCGTACAAACGCATGAGTAACCATTCCATTATTCACCAATCATTATGGAAAGGATATAATTAATATTTTATCCATAATTAATGATAATAATATCATTAATACCATCTTATATAACTATATATATCATACATGTGGTTTGGTGATGATATGAGATCCACATCGCTTTGTGAAGGTAGTAGTTCACATGGACATGAATGATGTTGTCATTTTTATGTGAGTGAAAAGGGAAGAAAAAAAGGATATATATTATAATTAAATAATGATAAATACATAATTAATATCACAATTATGTAATTTATATCACATATAATCATTAAATTTACTTGTATCACCTTCCATGTGAAGCGTTAGTAAATGATGAATCACATCGCTTCGCATGACGGTAGTCCACTATACACACGAGAAACATTATCTTATCTCCTATGAAATAGAAGGTAAAAAAGAGGTATATATATATATATATGATACAATGAATCCAGAGATATAAATATGTTATAAATATCTTATATATAATTTATATCTATTATCATACCTAACCTTGTGAGGTGTAATTGAACAAATGAACGACATTGGTTTGCGAGGCAGCAGTTTTCCGTACACATGAACAATGATTTTGTAACACATTTTATAGATGTGGAGATGGTTTTATGTCAATAAATTATAATAAAAATATCATATTATATGTAAGAAAATTTGGTTATAATATCAAATTTTTTTAACAATTATTTAATGAGGTGGATAATGAAGTAAAATAAGGACGCTTATTGAAGAACATTATCTCTTCTTTGGTATTCCTCTGTAGGATTGATTTATGGACATAATAGGTTGGATTTATTCCAAAATAAAGGTTTATATGTTTATTTTATGTAATTTTGTAAGTTATTTTTTTAGTTATTTTCCAAACTAAAGAAGCGGGAAGGTGTTAATAAGATACGAGAGTGGATGACCTTTTATAAGTGGGGGAGAAGACACACATGGTATTTTCTAAAATAATTGAGTGATCCCACTTTTTTTATATTTAAAAAGGGATAAAAATAGACCATTATAATATATTATACATGATATGTTCTAAATATTACCATACAATAGTTTTTTGGAAAATTTTATAGTCTATTTTTGCAAATTTAATTTTAGTTTAACCCACGGTAAATCCATTTTTACATTAACCATGATAATTAATATTTACTAAAATCACTTTTAAATTTGGTCAAAATTAAATTTAGACCTATTAAAAATTACATATTATTCTTATTAAAAACATTAAATCATTTTTTTAATTTAAATGCACAAATGTGAAAAATTTTAATTTAAAATTAATCCCTTAGATGTGCTGAAAAATATGGGTTTTAAAGTCAAAATTTTCAAACGTTTACAACTGTTTTATATCAAATTTAAATATGAAATTTATCCTAATGAAATAAATTGGATAAATGGATTAAAAAATGAAATAATTTAACTTTAAAACCAATTAAAAAAATTTAATTTAATGT